>CM069872.1:49500100-52000100 GCA_036172665.1 Prosopocoilus inquinatus
TCACTAAATTGTTTTTTTCCATTTGTACGTTCTGCCGAAACCTTTTAACATTGCATGTGGGAACGTCGGCGTATGTCCGGACTCGCAAAGTCGAATGTTTGACCGCACTTAAATTACGACTCAATTTTCAAGTAATTTATTGAAGCACCAACGCAAATTTTCCCACGAACTTTGTCAGCTTGCGACTGATTAAGTTGTCCGTCAAAATCAACTTAATCGAATATTCTGATTATCAAAAAATAATTGCAGCGATTCATGTTTTGTTAACAGTTTACATCGACGGTGCAGGCCCGTGTGATATAGGGCTTTTATACGACGATAATGTACACTATCAAATTTAATTGCTAACTTTGTTAATGGAAGCTACAAATTCGATTAAATTAACAAACAAGTAGAAGTAGTATTTTTCAAGATGGGTTCAGTCTGAAAAACAACCGAACGTCGCCTTTACAAAATAAAGACAAAAGGACATGGAACAACCTGTATATTATTTTACCAATTGATAGAGAATAAATTAAAATTAAAATTCTGTATTAAAATAGTTCTTTGTCTTTTATCGTAAATTACTAAATAAAGAAGACTTGAGTTGATTCTTCACTAATTCTACTAAAAAAATAAAATAAAAATAAGAATCCTATTCAAATATTATACTCAGCACGATTTAAAATTACAAACTTCGTCTCACACCTGCTTCCGGTTGACCTTGGAAGATCATATACAAAGTGCTACATTTTGAAACGCAACATAGGAAATCCCATGTTAATTTAAAAGTGCTCTAATATTGGCTTCCCTAATTATTTTACAACAAAATTCCATTTACGTTTATTAAAGTACTCTTCAAGATGAATTTGTCTGCGCAATTTGGGAATTTTACATACGCTGAATTTTAAGATATTTAAAAAATAGATTCAATTTATACCACACTATCAACACAGCCTTGAACAATGATTATGAAAACTGGACAGATAAGTAATAAATATTATTATTATTATTATATATGTCATTTTTAAAAAACATTGATAGAAAAAATATTTCCGGTAATTTATTTTAACATTTACTGTCAAGGCCGTGCTGATAGTTTAGTATAAATTGAATTTCGTTACTAATCTTTTTTAAATATCTCGAAACAGAGCGAATGAAAAATTCTCAAACTTCACAGACAGATTCACCTTAAAGAGCGCTTTAAAAAACCTAAATGGAATTTTGCTGTAAAATAATTAAGGAAGCCAAAGAGTATCCTTATATTAACATGAGATTTCCTACGTTGCGTTTCAAAACGCAGCCTCCTGTATAAAGCGCCATATACTCTTATGTCACAAAACATTTTGCTTGCAACGTCTTACAACTCTCAATTTTCGAGAAAAAGAAGTGGGACGGGTGGTCTGAAACAACCGGTAGATATTGATCTTCACCAAGTAAAGGTCGAATCGAATATTACAAATTTGCTCAAATAAAATTTGTTTCTTTTTTTCGAAAATGCTAAATCATTAATATCATTATACAAATCTGCTTATTAACGTTCTAAAAAAACCTAAATTCGTTAAAACGTATCAGACCAGCTCAAATATCTGATAATTTTACTTGTAAGTCTACTATAACACTATCTGGCATACTACCATTCCGCCTCAGATAAAAGCATCCGGTTACGTACTTCCTGGTCAGAAAATCCATGCGGGAAATGATTCAGTGCCGGTTTCTTTCACGAACCCTTTGAAATTTATAATACTTGTTTTTCTTTTTTTTGTACCTGCAACTACGATTACAGATTCACTCTTTTATCTCTTTTGTAAATTACAAAGTCGATTATAAAAATTACTGTTTCGACCCTACGTAATAATAGTTAATAAGTAATTAATACAGAAATGCATATAAAGTTTCAGGTGAACGCATTCATCGGCGTTTCTTGAATCTAAAACTTGCAACTTATTATCAAACAGCGGCAAAACTAGGTTATCCAGGCCAGCATAACTAATCGGATCGATAAATTCGAATGTTTTTCCACGCTGAATACAGAAATTTGTAGATACATACTAATGTAAGGCTGGGGTATTAATTTTTGAACGCACACCTACGAGGTTAGATCTACTACTATAAACGTTATTAGTGATATCTAGGGTCCCTACATTCGATTGACATTCAAAATGGCGGAGAGGGTTTGGAAACACAACGTCAGATCCGCCATTTTTCAAGCTCCGTCTCGTCTACTAAAGGAGCTGCTTTCTTTCGCTTAAAAGTTTGAATTCAAAGAAAAGAATGTCTGAATCAAAACACGTTTGAATCACGATTTTGTGAGCGAAAGAAAGCATCTTAAATAGCAAAACTATATTTTATTATATATAAAATCTGATATTACTAATGAATAATGAAAATGACGTTGTGTTTCCGAATCCTCTCCGACTTGTTAAGTGTCAATCAAATCTAGGGACCCTAATGATATCCATTAGTATAAAATTATGACATACTGTGAAATATATCCCTAGCCAACCTTTTACTCAGTACTATACCTTGATACAATATCAGTGTAACACCAACCTAAGACAAGGAAATGGTGTTGTGAGGTCGGAAAGTAATTAAACCTTCGACGTACGTACACAAATGATATTTACCAGCCAGTAAACTTATTTAATAGGCGCCCTCTGCGCAAACAAAACTGCAATAATTGCCAAAATGAAATGCAAACTCACCTGTCGTTAACGTTCGTCTTCGGTTCTTGAAAGACGCTCTGTCCATAATGGGTTTTGCTAGGGCAAGTATAGGAGCAGGATTATTTTAAATACAGGCATAAGGTCACTTGCGTTTCTTTAGTTACTTATAAGGCAACGATATGTTATTATAATCTTTTTTTTAATAATAAATTCGACGTATAGAAAACGATTACGATTATTTTGTATATATATTTTTTTCTTAATATTGCAGAGGTAGACGTATATTAAGTGTATTACCGATGGAATATTAAATGCGATTTATATAGTAAGTACAAAACGAAGTCAAAGGCGTCGTTAAGGGCGGAGGGCGGCGGGATGTGGAAAAAGGATTCCAAAGGCGCGGGCGACGCTGACGGCCGCGGCTGGATGGCGAGTACAAAAGGCGAGCATTTGTGCTGGCCTCTGCGAAATGCCCAGCCATGAACAGCACTGGAAAAAAATATATTATCAATTAATTAGTCAAATAGTTAATTAGCTTCCCCTTGAATATTAAACAAACAAATTATTAAACAATAAAATTCGGGAGTCGAATCCATTAATTTTATTGTATATTATTAACAGAGAGAGGAATTTGTAAGGGACGACGAAGGCACGCATAATTGGCCGACAAAAGCACGCATAGTTCGCCGACGAAAGCACGTATAGTTGGCCGACAACAGCACGCATAGTTGGCCGACGAAAGCACGCATAGTTCGCCGACTAAATCACGCATAGTTGGCCGACTCGGCGGAGCGCTATGTCAAGGTTCTTTACACGTCCCTGCATAGTCCGCTCTAAGGCATGCATTATCGTAGATCCCTCGGAGTTTAGGTTTACTAAAATTAAAGATGTAATTGTTAAACATTAGAAAGCTATTTTTCTGTGGCAAAATTAATACTACGACGATAAGCAAGGAGCGCTTTTGGTCATCGAACTTTTACAACATCACTTCCTTAACATATCTATTATTTAGCGTAACAAAAATGAAAGTGCATTAAACGATACCCCAGAGTATGAAATGATCTAGGTTCAGTCTTTTCATCTTTGAGTAACTTTAATCGTTGATTTGTTCTCATAGTTACAATTGTAGAGGCAATTGTTTCTATAGGAATTAATCAACGGTTTAAGTTACTCACACTCGGTTTCTGGAAACCAATAATGGGGTCGATCAGTTTAAGTAACAGTTAAGATGTGACGTACTTTATGACGCTACAGCACAGTGGGTCACAACCTAATCATTAATTAAACTAATCAGTTCATTAATTATTTTCAGAAACCGAGTCTCAGAGATGAAAAGACCTGGCCTTGGTCTTATAAAGCTCCAGCGCAGACCAATACTGTATGGGATTCACGTACATGCACGGTCGCTAGATGTCGTTAGTAATGTCACGATGGTAATTTTCCGTAAAAAATAATGAAAATAATTTATTAAAGCACGGGCTTGTGAAACCGAGGGCAATTTCAACAGTGTCGGAATGTAATAAGAATAAGTGAGGTAACCCGATGTAACACGGTTCGTATTTCATAACAAAACATCGGCAGAGTCGCGGCAACTGGGGCAAGCGATTACATTAAGTGATGCAAAGAACACAGGGCATATTACGAATAACGCAATGCGCGAATAAACAAAAATTGCGTATAAAAAGTGCGGGTAAAAATTTGGACGGCAGTCCAGCCAAGAGCGACTTCGGTTAGTGCTAACTCGAAGAAGGGGAGCCGCCTAGAACCATCCCAACGACCAAGGACGCTGTTCCCGAGATCACCATCATCCGGAAGCCGATTGTAGGATGCCTCTCTGCCACCGCCCATCAACCCCCAGCCAGAAGCTGCCAATATCAACCCCGGTCAACCCCAATTTCGGTGACCCTAACCAGCCTGCTCAGCTGAAACCACCACCGCACCCCAGCTCAGCGCATGTCGCAAGGATACGTCACAGGACCACAAGATCGACCGTAGTCATCCGCCGCCGATAGCATAAACGTCGCAATGAATCGTCCAGTTTTCCTTATTTAGCAAGCTGTCAAACAGACAGCGAAACCTCGACTTACTATTCAATTTTTCCAAGTGTCCGTACCAAAGTCTTTGTTGTATATTTTACTGTGAAAGTAAGAACCACAGTAAAAACTTTCGACAAATCAGTGCTATGTCTTAATTAATAATGGAGGTGCTCCGACACCGAAAAATACAAGCTCCTTCGTTTTCAGTGGAAAACCACGTAAGCAGAAAGACCGGGAAGAATGTTTCATTTATGAGCAACCGTGAGAAAGTGCAACTGACAGCAAAACACTCGATAGATGACCCGCTCCAATTACAACGGAATATCGGTTATTAATGATAATTCACATGCCAGCTGATGTCCTCGTTTGACCCAATTGAGCAAGCATTTTCTTGTCTTGGCCCACACCGTTTGGCTGTACCACGAGAAACGAAGTCGTCTAATGTCGAAACTTCGAATTCGCGAATTGATTTTGTATTTTAAATACGAGAGCGAATGTTAAATATTTTAAAGAGCACATGTTATTCTACATCGTTAGGTATTTAAGGTCACTATAAATTAATCGATATTGTCACGAACACAACAAGTAGAAGAAGCACATGGCATTTTTTACGCGAAAATAAGTTCACGTTCAACATATTTCAAAAAAAAAAAAAAACAAGTCGTGCAGTTAAACATACATTCATTGAGGTAATTACAAATTACAAGGAGGAAATGCCTTGCATCTGTTCGGGTTTCAAGTGAAGTTAAGTAAGTAAGCGAGAAGTTATGGATTTTTATTTTGCAATTCGGCCAGTCCAGGCGAAAAAACGGGGGGCAAAGTCTGATTTTCTTTTTATAAATACCTTATTTTTAAGCATTTTTGTAATATTTTATTGTAGCATTTTCTTTAATGTGATAATAGTATGTAAACTGAATATACTTTTACCTTTGTACAAATTTAAAGTTACAGACAATAATTCACGTAACGGACGGGACATTCCTGGATTGTCCTGTATATGTATTAAAAAAAAACATAATTCATAATTCTACAAAATATCCGAATCTCGCACTGCAATAACCCAAAAAGGTAGGCAGGATTTACGCACGTACGACTTCATCGATGATAAAATAGCTCAACGATAAGAAACAAATAAATCTGACGTTAATAGGTTTTTCATTTCCTCGGCGCGAAAATCAATACACAATCGTAACGCACCCACTAACACAAATATGATAGCATTTCCACGTAACCGTGAAACTTACAAGGTATATGTGTGTGTGTGTGCATAAATAATAATGTATGACGACCCCTTAGAAACACAGAAATGAAACTAGTGTGAAAAAATCTGTTGGAATTTAACAGACTGTATTAGTTCAAGATAAGGATGAGGATAGTATTAAGCAAATACGATATATGGACGTGAATGTGTAGGTACAGTGTGATCCATTTAGAAAGGAAACACACCCGAAAAAAAATATTTTTTTTTTATCCTATTCGAAGCGTTTTTTTTTTTTTTTTAATCTACTACGATGAAAATTTCCAACAGCAAATTTTGATTCTCAAATTCTACAATGAATGAAGACCATAACTTCAAAAGGGTCTAAGCGCCAAAAAAATGTTTAGAAGTTAGAAAGAAAACGCGCATACAAATATCGCCAACTACGATTCATTTATTACTAGGGAACGGAATTTTATATTTTGTTCGGTTTATTTAGAACTGAGCGGCAACGAGCGTACGCACAGTTACTCATCGCTGTAATGCTGTCCGTCACCGCACCATGTGCCGCCTCGTCTGTATTTAATCGAACAAAATATAATTTGCCGATCTTTATTTATTACACTTTTTATTTAACCACAGGTACATAGACAATTTTGCATGACATTAGACCTGCTGCTATTTGCTCTGAAAATATATTTTTTTTATTTTTTGACACCTTTTGAAGTTATGGTCTTCAATTTTTCTCAACGTCAAAAATGACTAAAATCGACGTTCTTTTTTACTTAAACTCTGAATATGCCACTTTTTTCGTGAAAAAAACTTTATAATTAAAATTACTATTAAAATGAATACACGAAAGACAATTTAATTTAATGTAAATGAAATTTATTAAAGTATCGGAACGTCGCTTATTCCTAATCTCAATCCTTTTGCACTTGAATAAATTGAACTCTGAAGCGCCGCTATCTTTCGAGGGTGACAGTGGCTCCAAAACGAAATGCATGTAAATCGTACGCTCTATTCCGCGCTGCGCTACCGCCCTAATGGACGCGTCTCGAATGATTTGCATTATCGGAATTCGTCTTGGTAAGCTGCTTATCAAATTCTCGATAGTTTCTTGTGAAATAAGTTCCCAATGGGGTTCAAGTCTGGACTGCGAGGTTGCCAGTCCAAAACTTAAATAAATGATCTCATTTAAGGAACTCAAAAGATCAGTTCCAACGTGCGGTCGTGCATTATCCTGCATGCAAGTGAAGTTATTGCCTATAAATGGGGTAAAAGGTAAAATTCAGCATTCATATTGGGATTTGCTAAATGGGAACTAAGTCTGTACGGACGCCGAAACAGATTCCTCACCAGAACATTCTTGACCTTCCACCAAATGGTTACCTTCCAGAGATATTGCAAGCAGCAAATCTTTCTCCAGGCCTGCACCATACTCGTTTCTAACCATCTGGTGATTTTAAGCTCACTTTCTTTCATCGCTAAACAAGACAGGCTTCCAATCGTCTATGGACCAATGTACACACCCACACTCTCTCGCAAATCTTAATCTGGCCATTCTGTGTCCTGTGGTGAGCAGCGGCGCAATTTCAGGCCTTCTATTGGCTAGCCCTAAATCTCTTAGTATTCTCCTAACAGTTACAGTTGATGTCCTAACACTTCTGACTGTTACAAGTTTATTACCAGGGAAAAGAATTCGGGCCACTTGTTCCTCGAACAGTACGAAAATTTAGTACTCGGACTGTATTAACCCCGCCCACAATAATCTCTGCCAAATGAGAACGCTCGCATTGCATTGGTTTCCCTCCCAATCAGTAACAATTTGATGCATCGTAGCCGCGGAAAGATGGTAAGAGTATATAGTACATTCGGCATAAAAAACATTCAACATTAAGTGGCCTGAATTCTTTTCCCTGTTCATTACTAAGCTCTTAACTTGTGCATCTCCTGTTTCTTAAAACCTGTTCCCGAAGAAAACGCTCATCCCTTAAACTTCTAGTCCTCTTCTTATCTTATCCACATCTTCTTGCGTATGCCCCAATTTATTTGAATCTTCCAATCATCCGACTAACTGAAGAATGGTCAACTCCTAGCAAATTAGCTACATATCGCAAACTTCGCCCCTTGTTTAACAAAGTTGACGCCATTACGCAACCCTCAGTAGTTACATATCGTGGTCGATTCATGTTTTTGATTTTTAATTAGGTTTCAAAACTTATTACGTGAGGAAACTAAGAATTAATTACGTTAAACTTGAATTCAAATTTAAACTTAATCGATCTAATGCCCGATTTCTTCACATCTTGATAAATTTATCTGTCAGGTATTATCCTTGGAGACCATTGTATGGATAATAGTTTCCGAGGATACTATCTGGCGGATAAATTCATCAGGACGTGAAGAAATCGGGCCTTAATGAAATAACTTGATTTAACGAACAGTTTTATGGATTAATAAGGCGTAATAATTATCAAAATTTCTTTATTTTGAACTGAGTCATCTATGATTTAGTATAAAACATCAGTAACTTCGCCAATTTAAAAAAATTAAATAAAAAAAAATAAGCGGTGCGTTAACTTTAAACAGGAGTTTAGTTAAATGCCTAACTTTAGTTTTAGTTACTAATAACGGCCGTTTTCATAATCAGTCTTTAAGGAAGCTTTAATTAAAAGTCACTTTAAGTATACGGAAACAAATGTATTTTTTTTAGGTTAAAGTAACTTTAAATTTAAAGTCTGATTATGAAAACGGACCTAAGTTTAAGTGAGAGCGAAACGTAGACGAGTAAATTACGTTGAATGGTACGAGGTTTTTAACTCGAGTTGTTAAAAACAAATAAATTTAAGACATGTAGACAAGTTTTCAGCAATGAAACATGCTAATGATCAATTCAAGAACCATCATGTCCTTTTAAGCACAATTTTGTGTTCCAAATTATTTATTTTCAACGGTACAAATCTTTGAACGGATAGAATTTTAATGTTGTTACATTTTTGTCTGTTTGCACGCAAAATTAAAGATTATAGATAATGGAGTATATTCTCTAACATCGTATGGACTTGATACTTAAAAATTATTGCTATGTTTCAAGTGACATTGCAAAATCGGTATTCTGTAAACAGTTTCGTAACAACTTGCAATCCATATCAAGTGTGATATCGAGTTCATGGGGTCTATTCCGTAACATGATATGGACTTGATATTGCTATGTTTCAAGTGACCTTGCAAAATTGGTATTCTGTAATTAGTTTCGTAATAGTTTCAAGTGTGATCTCGAGTTAATAAGCATCTCTCTTCAATTTGCGGCCGGCAGTCGACGTGAAATGTTATGAAATCGTAAAAAGTTCTCTTCAATTATTGAAGACCATATTAATTGATATGCATATCAATGTTACAGAATAGTCCTGATTGGGGGTCTATTCTGTAGCATTGTTATGGACTTGATACGTAACAACTATTGTTATGAATCAAGTGACCTTGCTAAATTGATATTCTGTAAAAAGTTTCGTAACAACTTGCAATCCGTATCCGAATTGTTATGAAATCGTTACAAGCTCTCTTCAATTAGTGAAGACCATATCAATTGACACGCACATCAATATTACAGAATAGCCCTGAAAATGCATCTCTCTTCAATTGGCGGCCGGAAAACGACTTGAATTGTTGTAAAATTGTATCAAGTTCTCTTCAATTATTGATATGCATATCAATGTTACAGAATAGCCCTGAAAATGAATCTCTCTTCAACTGGCGGCCGGAAAACGACTTGAGTTGTTACGAAATCGTATCAAGTTCTCTTCAATTATTGATATGCATATCAATGTTGCGGAATAGTCCCGAATGTTAATTAAAATATTCCATTTTTGGTCTATTACTTGTATGAAGAGTCTAAAAGAGATGTACCTATGTAAATCAAATTTCCGAAAACGACTTAGCATTAAGAAGAAGCACCCTGTAAACACTTTTCCCTAAGAGTCGCCCCACCGTGCGCTGCGCCGCTCCGCTCCACTGTCATACTGGGTGCTCTGAAACTTAGAAGTTGGCAGCTCTATCTACATCCACAGCATCTCAACCCTGATTATGTCGAAGTAATGGTTAGAATGCGTATTTTCATACTAATTAATAATCTAAAAACCAACTTATCCCTTTTCATCTTGAAGATATTGAGTAAGGAAATTTTTTTATTTTCAAAAATTTTTCATTTTCGTTCCTATTTTCAAAAACAAAAATCGATAAACATTTGAAACTTACACATTATAGAGGCGTTTTCTGTCTACGGCGAATCTAAATGTGTCATTACTAGACTGCGGAAACTTAGGCACTAAAAAAATTCGATTTTAGACGCCTAAAAAAGGCTCATGTGTGTGCAGAATAGGCACAAATAAAGTATAAATATATATATAATATATATAAAATATAAATATCCGAAATATTTATGTATATAATAGGAGTATTTTAGATTACAAGAAAATCAAGTAAACTAGAAACATATTTTATTATTTATTTTAAACAGTCTTTTCGAATAGAAAAAGCTAATTGTCCTGAACATTTTCCTAAAATTTTTTTTTAATTGTTTGAAAATTGGTTTTCGAATTTTTCCAAGGTACAAATACCTTACACAAGTCAGAACCATAGAACCGAAACGATCCTGTTTTTTAGAATTAGGTTGCGAAAAGAATGTCTGAGGATAGCTCTCTTTTAATATTAAATTGATCCAATTCTCTTTTTTTGTACGGTTGCACATGACGTTTTTTTTTTTCATTGACTAACTTTTTGATTAAGACGTGTAATAACATCGAACGTAAGAAAAATTTTACTTTTTCGTCAGTTGCAAACCAAGGTGAATTTTTAATTCTTTCTCGACTTATAGCATTTATTTGCTCGTCCCGTTGGCACTTTTGTAAAAATTCGAGGTTATCTGTTTAGAATCGTTTAAACATAAATAATATACAGATAAAACAGCGACATCTTACGATCGCTTTTTGATCTGACATTGTTTGCAGTGGGAATGTCGAGCTACGTCTCTGCTGACGAAGCCCCAAGCAGGGCTGAGACAGCTGTACAGAGGCTGCTCGAGGTTTTCACTGCAATCAAAAACGATTTGCAACAAAAAAAAAATTTCAATAAATAATATAGATACATTTCCCGTAAGTGGGTTAAAAGAGAGAGGTTTTAATTTTTTTTTTATTAATCTTAATAATTCAAAGGGACAAAGGGAAGTTCGGTTTATATCAATGAAAATATTTATAGAAACAAAGGTACACTGATGTCCGATAGTTTGAATATTTTGAATAAAAAAACCTCAATTCTTGTCTTCAAGGATTATCCATAGAGGATGTACTTATACATACAGATCAACCTAATGGAGTTTCCTGCAAGCTAACCGCGTCTTTGCTGACTTTGGTAGTAAAAATTACAAAGTTGTAAGTCAGTCTCGATTTATTTGATGGCGACTGTACAACATTCTAAAAAAATTGTCAAAAATTTAATCATTTTAATGCTAAACTATCCAAATTAAAAATTTGTTCTAATTTTTTTTAGGAAAAATGCACGTTATAGGCATTTTTGTCTGAAATAGGCATTTATCCATAAATACACAAAAATAGGTATTATAAAACTTTACTAGTTGAACACAGTGCTGTTAAGTATCTAGATGCAAGTATCTAGATCCAATATCTCAATACTTTTTGAGTATCTAGATACATATCTCAGATACTACTAAAAAAATGTAACTGTATCTGCATCTAGATACAATTACAGTGTATCTATTCATTTGAGATACTAAGATACATTTTAGATACATTTTGAACTTCCATAAAAACAGCAGATCTTGGCGGAAATACAACCTCCGATTTTACAGTCTCTTTTTTTTTATTTTCTCCTCTTGTTAATTATGTTTTCCAGTTTGTCAAATAACTGTTCTTTTTAAAATGCGATTTGATAGTTCAGAAACTTGAAAATTATTTTAAAAATTGGGAAAGATAATTGACAAAAGGAGAAAATCAAAAGGAAAAGACTGTATTGTTGATTTTATCAACTTTTTTGATTATGGGAACGCTCTCTTAGCTACAACAAGGTTGCAACTAAGGATCCTAGATTCATTTGACATTTAACTTGTCTGATACGAAAGTAGAATCATTTCAGTTGATAACTTTATATTTTATGTTGACTTGACTTCGTTTCATACAAATTACTTAGCAGCTTATTGATCAACTTAATTACAAAGATAAATTTTCTATTTAAAAAGACATACTGCTGAAAAAAATTGTGAAAATTATCACAGATTTTAGTGTGTACATTATTCACATATTCATACGAAAACTTTCAGTTTTCACAAAAAAAGTCGATTTGGATCGCAAATAATACCGTACCTCCACTACTGCCTTTTGAATTTTACACTTGCAAGTATCTTTTGATAAACTGCAGATACTTTTTTTTTGTATCTGTACCTGTATCTAGATATTTTCCGGAAAAAGTATCTGTATCTGCATCTAGATACTATTAGAAATGTATCTTTAACAACACTGGTTGAACAGTAACTACATGAAACGTATTTATTACCATCAAAATAGTGTCTAACAAATAGAAAAGGCAAATGCCTAAACTTCCGCAGTCTGGTCATTACATTTGTCCGCGCTGTCAAAATTTGTAAAGATACGATTATCAACATTTTTTTCTTATGGGCACCACAGTGCCCATAAGAGTTCCCGATTTTAACAACGCATCACAGATTACAACAACAAATAAGACAAAATTGACGTGACCGAGCGTTTTTCTTTTTTTTTTTTTTTGAAAAATTGATCGTCTTGATAATATGTATCGAATTTATCCGCTACCTACTTAGTTTCCACCCTGTATTTCTTTCCCAGTCTTAAAAATTAAAACAAAATTCCAACGTCACTCACACTCAGTACTCTGTAACATACAATTCTAGCATAAATATTAACTCGTGGCAAATAATTATTATTAATCATCCTCATCAATAAAAAAAAGCGTAAATTTCAAGGCGGTGGGATTAGATACCGGCAAATTTATTTATTTTTTTATTGTAACTCACCTGTCTCCACAGGATTTCGTTTTCCCCTCACAATACTACACCATATTCAATTATTGAAATCACAAATTTTATTGGCAAATAATAATACAGAAAACGAAAAGTATAGACGCACCGCGAGTCAGCAAAGACCGTTCCGTCGTATCTATCACCGGTGACGAGGTGGGAGGTATGATAAGATGATAACGACTGATACACACGGCTTTGCCAGCGGTAATCCAACGGGATTGACGCGGCGGACACGCGATACCTGAAGAATTGATATTATTTAAACTAGCGCAGAAATCAATCAACGGACCCATACCTACTCGTTGCCGCGCCACCATGGAAAACAACCACGTTTCGAATATTGGCGACCAACTGAGCATTTTCATTACAGGACCTTTGATTTATTACAAACGGACAGAACCGTGTCACTGATAAGTTACGGCTGCACAGAAAAAAGTCATCAGAAGATAAATGAGTCTAGGCGAAAAAATAAAACCGTGAAAAGAAAATTGTGGATTTTGTTAGGAATTTCGTGCACAAATCATCCATAAAGTAACTAGAAAAGTGCTCAGCAAGAGTGAATAATTCATAATAGTTTATTTCTATTAAGTAAACTGATAGGTATGAAAAGTGGAATCAGGAGAAGAATGAAAAAGAAAGAGACCATCACCTAAGTACTCGCAGTGACGTTTTAACACACAAAAACAAAAGAAATGATTTATTGGAAAGGTTTTTACTAATTAGAAGATAAGCACAGCAAAAGATGTACATACCAAGCGATATCAAAACAACAGGCCAAACAGCTAAGAGACAATTGAGGCAACTCGAACAGAATTCAAACAAATGATATGCCGAACCTTTATGTCTCATGACGCCACAGAAAGTAAGGCACGATTTGGAGTTGTCATGGAGAAACAGCAAGTAAAAGTAACGAAAAAGTTTGTACTCCCATGTATTCGTTATTTTAGATTTCGGTAACCGTTACAAAGTATTCGTTACTCGTTACTTTCGTTACTACAGTACAATAAAATAATCAAATAACATGCATCAGTATAATTTTCAACTTGAAGTCGTAATATACCGGGTGGAAAGTTTCAAACCCGAATATAGCAAACTTGTATTGAAAACTATGTTTCTGTGAATTACTGCTCGCCGTTTATATGATTAAATGAAAGATAAAATTAAGGCCAATGTTATCGTGTTAAAATTGTTCCTATCATGTTGATGCTTTTGAAATAGAAATTAAATTTTTAAATTTCAAATGAAGAAATGAAAAGAGCAAATTATGGACAATATTATGGTGTTAAAATTATTCCTAAATATAAATACTTTCGCAATATAAATAAAATTTTCAGATTTTAAAGAAAAATTTAGTCGCCTATGTCAGGTTTGAAACTTTCAATTCCTTCAATTAATGGAAAATAATTTTTACGTCAGTCAAAAAGAATTATGAATTATTGTACAGAGAAAATAATAGGTAGGTACTCCTGTTGTTTAAGTTACAACAATTCTTTCTTTATTAGAATGATAATTGTATTCTACGTCATTGCATACAAAAATACTGTTGTTTCTGATACTATCAATAAACTTGAAATGATGCCACGGGCAATCAATACCGACATATGTCGATACTAAATCAGTTTTAAATTCAATTGTACTAAGAATTAAATAAGTTTCACACTGTTCAAGAATAAGTAACAAACAACTGTAAAGAATATTAAAAAAATATATCAACATTGTATTGAAATTAACAAGAACAGTAGGAAAGTATTTTGTGAAGCAATGCACAAGCAAAGAGATAAATCCTAACAGTTTTTCATCGTCAGTATGCTACACAGATGAATGGAATTTTATTTTGAATAAGAAGCATATTGTACAAAATTCTGGTTATTGAATTACAAACTTCAAATCTAACATTCTAAGGCGACTACATTTTTCATTTGAAATTTAAAAATTTAATTTCTATTTCAAAAGTATTAACATGATAGGAATAATTTTAACACGATAACATTGGCCTTAATTTTATCTTTCATTTAATACCATTACCATTTTTGTATCTTTAAATGGCGAGCAGTAATTTACAGAAACTCAGTTCTCAATGGAACTTTGCTATGTTCGGGTTTGAAACTTTCCACTCGGTATAATAAGATTACTTTTATAATAAATTTTTTAATTAAAAAAATACAATTACTACTTACTAAACAGGCATACATAAGCCGTGGACGGTGCGTATAAGTATAAACAGTTGATCAGGGTTGCCAGAGTTTCCTTGAAAAATATAGCCAAACGTATTCCAAAAAGTAGCCCAATTACGCCAAATTTCGAAATGTAAAAAAAATATTAGATAATAATGGTATTAGGAGTACGTTATGTATTATTTCAAATATTAGCAGGAATAAATAAAAAAATTGTAATAATAAATAATAAATAAAAAATAAAAAACAAGCACGAATTATTAATTAATTTGACAGTTGTCATGGATGCAATTTCTTTCATGTTTTTGTTTTGTTTTTACTAAAAATACGAGCAAGAAGAAACAAAAGAAAATTCAAGCAAAGAACAAAGACATACGAACAATAAGACAAAGAAACAAATTAAAAAAATAACGTGCAAAAAATCGAAAACAAAAGTAAATGAAAAAAACAGCAACAAAAGAAGATCGATAACGCCAACACGAAGGAAAAATCAACAGTTTTCCGGACGAATCAAAAAGTTCGTAGACACAATGTTAATGTTTATTTCACATAGCACTACCTTTTAATTTGTCATTATGTTATTGTTATTTATTATTTTATTTTGTATACCTGCTGACTACTTTTTGTCTTTGTAATTTGTAATTGTAAATTTCTACACCACTGGTACAGAAGATCAATACAAAACAAAACAAAACATGATTAAAAAAATCACGAAAGAAAGGAACGACGAAATGCAGTGCGTAAAACAAAAGAAGATCGTCATAATGAACTGTTCTTTCTTGTTTTTGGTTTTGCTAAAAACAGAGGCAGAAATGAACAAAAGAAGAAAAAAAAACTAAACCAACCTGCAAAAACAATCAGAAACAGAAGAGAAATAAAAGAAGCAGCAACAAAATACAAGGCATGAAGCGAAAGAAAAACAAAAGAAGATCGACACCATCAAGCTGAACGAAAAAGCAAGTTTTCCATCAAAAATTTCCTAGAAAATAAGAGCTAACGGTAACTTAAAAAAGACGATCACAACTGTGATGGAGATAAAACAAATGAAAAACGATTAACTACGAAAAAAGTCTAATAACAGTTTTTCGGACAGATCAAGAAGTTCGTAGAAAATAAAAGCAGACGGAAAAAGAAACGGACGATGAAAAAAATCAGATAAAAAAGAACTCAAAAGAAAATACAACGCAGGAAGCAAAAAGCAACAAAAGATCGACACCACCAAACTGAACGAAAGAGCAAGAGCTTTTCATCAAAAAGTTCGTAGAGAATAAAAGCTGACGGAAAACAAAAGACGATCACAACTGTGATGGACATAAAACAAATGAAAAACGATGAACTACGAAAACGGTCTAATAACAGTTTTTCGGACAGATCAAGAAGTTCGTAGAAAATAAAAGCAGACGGAAAAAGAAACGGACGATGAAAAAAATCAGATAAAAAAGAACTCAAAAGAAAATACAAGGCAGGAAGCAAAAAGCAACAAAAGATCGACACCACCAAACTGAACGAAAGAGCAAGAGCTTTTCATCAAAAAGTTCGTAGAGAATAAAAGCTGACGGAAAACAAAAGACGATCACAACTGTGATGGACATAAAACAAATGAAAAACGATGAACTACGAAAAAGGTCTAATAACAGTTTTTCGGATAGACGATGAAAAAATCAGATAAAAAAGAACTCAAAAAAAAATACAAGGCAGGAAGCAAAAAGCAACAAAAGATCGACACCACCAAACTGAACGAAAGAGCAAGAGCTTTTCATCAAAAAGTTCGTAGAGAATAAAAGCTGACGGAAAACAAAAGACGATCACAACTGTGATGGACATAAAACAAATGAAAAACGATGAACTACGAAAAAGGGCTAATAAAATGTTAAGTATCATTATGTGAAGACAATAACGAAAGCAGCCCAAATCAGGTGCCCGGCGCCAACTAAGATTTTTAAGCGCCAAATTTGTCTAAAATGTAGCCCAAAAGGCGGAATTTTGCCCAATCTGGCAACCCTGCAGTTGATTGAAACAATCGATTAAAAACGTAGACAACTTATAATTTAAATTACTGATATATTATCGAGTGATCGGGAACTCGCACTCATTCGTGTCGAAACGTGAGCGAAATCGTGCGCTATGGTCATACGAGTAACGAAATTTTTTGACAAGTAACGAATCGGTACTTCGAGTCTCATGTTATACCGGTTACTCAGCAACGAATGCATACGGTTTGCAACAGCACTAGCCACGGGCATACAACCTGGCCTACTGTGTGTCAGAAGACTTAAAAATGTCCAATGGGATAGCCCAGGTCCTCCGGAAGAAACATGGTCAAGTCAGGAAACCCCATGGTGAGCAAGGGCCTGAAGATCATCGAGATTGTCTCGATGATCTTCCAGAAGAAATACGGTCAAGTCGAGAAACCACATAGTGAGCAAGGGCTTGAAGATCATCGAGACAGTCTCCGTGAGGTTTCTCGACTTGACCATATTTCTTCATTTATTGATTGTCAATTGATCGTCTTTGCTTATATTTTTATTTTTTTTATTTACTCGATTTGAATTTCTTTTACAATTGAATCCTTTCCATCAACGGTCATTTTTGATTTCTCTTTTATGCAATTTGATTTTATTTATTGGTTATCAATTGATCGTCTTTTGTTTTTGTTTTATTTATTCGATTTGAGTTTATTTTACATTTTAATCCCGTCGATTGATCGTCGTCACTTTTATTTTCTCTTTTATGCCATTTGATTTTAATTATTGATTATTATTAACTGATCGTCTTTTGTTTTATTTACTGGATTTGCGTTTATTTTACATTTTAATTCCTTCGGTCGATGACCATTTTTGTTCTCTTTCATGCGATTTGATTTTATTTTTTAATTATAGTTTTTTAATGTTTTTGATACGATTTTTTATTTTTTAATTGTCAATTGATTGACTTTTATTATTTTTTTTTTCATTCACTCAGTTTGAGTTTATTTCATTTTGATCTTTAATATCGACAGATTAAATTTTTTGCTTGTCCATGTTCATCCACGATCGTCTTTTGTTTTTGTTTCATTAAATTTGAGGATATTTTATTATTATTTTGATTATCAGTTAATCGTCTTTTTTTATTTTTTTATACAAGTTTATAGTTACCTTTTCATTTCATAGTCACATTTATGTTTCACATTGTTTCTCCTTTGTTTCCATAACTCCATTTTTATTTCATATTTTATTGAGCGGTCACGGGAAACTTTTTACCTACTTTTTTTTTAATTTATTTAGTATTTTCTGCTTTTTATAATGCAATAATAAAATTAGAGCAGTTTAAGCTTCTTAATTTCTCCCTTAATTTATTAATAAAACTTATTCCACAAACTGCCACTTTATTATTGAAAAAACTCGAAATTGATCGAAACTTTTTTCCAGTTTTGTTTTAATTAATCAGCGGTTTCTTAACCATATGAACAGCCCTTTTTAAATTAGAATTTAAAATATTATTTTTAATATTTTTATTGGAAAGATTGCCTGGGCACAACCCTCTGATAACATTTGATTAATACTTTACCGATATCCAGTGGCGCCCATTTATATTAAAAAAAAAGAAAGAAGAAACAAGAACCCACCACGACGCACTCAACACATAAAAAGAAAAAAAAAACACGAAAAGTTATTGATACCTTACCAAAAATTTACTTAAAAAACCCTATATTTTGATCTCTTCCAGCTGCCCTCCGTAATTTTGGAACACTTAGTATAAGGTTAAAAATTTGAAAATCGTTGTGCGACGAGATGGTGAAGAGATTATACATTATGACGCCACAAAGTCAAATACGCCTTCAATTCCTCGGGAGTTCATACTAATCCTTTGATTTAACAGATTATGTTAGATAAAAGTATGACGAAACTAAGACTAGTCACCAACATTTTTGTAACGTGCATATAAAAATAGCTTTATTAGAATTATTAGTACAGCTAAATCCGTATTTGGCCATAAAAAAAAGTCCTAACGCGTCACATTTTGAAATAATATACAGGGTTGGACAAAACTTTCTGCGAAACCTTCTTTAGGAGGTGGATGACCACCGCCTATCCACCCCTCTTGTTGTTACCCTTAGTTTTAAAAAAGAAACGCCAGCCGGACGCTAATAAATCGTATATTCAGACGAGTGACGCCATCTTTTGGTCAACCGACTGTTCGCGGGTTGATGGAGACGCGTAGTTATGCGTTCTCGAGAAGCTACGCCATCTGTCTGGAATGTTTCAGAAAGTTCGTGTTACTTCCATGGATGGCCTTCGATGTAATTCTAGTAACAGCCGTACTGGATATTTGAAGGAGGACGGCGCGCAATTTGAACAAGTCTACTTTTAGCGAGCGATAGTGCGAGCATCTTGGGCGACATAAACGGTGAAATATTAAAGCGTTATTTATTGAAATAAGTGTTGTACGTTATTGTTTATTGTGTAATTTGAACTGTCATAAGCTAGTGTTTAATTAAAGTTTTGAAATCGAGTGACAATTATTATTTGCGAACCCCGAATTCGCAAGAAAATAAACCAAAACTTTGTAACTAATACTAATAAATGTACTGCCTTTCAGATCATTGTAGAGTAAAGTGAAATATGAAATGTTTAATGAAATTCACTCTCCGTCGCCGTCGTTTAAGTTAATGTCATGACATTTTCTCTACCTTTACCTTTCAGAAGCTGCTATTTAGAGCGACACCCTACTTTACAACTGAAGCGATGAACTGATTATTTTTTGCATTTGTCTTTCTGCTTGCAACGTTAAAAAGTATTTAGTATGCAAAAAAAAATTAATTTCATTGGTAATGCAATACCATGCGATCAACGGAATTTATAATTAGAGCAGGCCTGTGGTATTTTCGGAACAGTTGGCAATACAGGCTTACAGTTTGAAATTAAAAAATTTAAGTGTCAGAATTGTGACATTTATTATTATTTTTTTAATTATTGATAAACGAATACGTTGTAGAACCCTCCCTAATATTCTGGAAAAGGATTTAAACCAGCATCCATACAAAATAAAGATTGTATAAAGCACCTGCATAACCTCAAATACGACAACTGTCAACTTATTATTTATTTTCCATTGTATCCAACCGCACAGCATAAAGTAGCACCAAGCACAGCCTCCTCTAATTATGAATTGCATTGATCGCCCTGTATTATTATTATTAAGTAAAAGTATTTTAAAACTTTAATCGGACACTGTTTAAATTAAAACGTTTCAATATCGCGGCGACTTCAATTATTATTACTATCGAAGCTCTCTTTTATGATATTTAAAATTCTTTCAGAAGAAATACACAGAGAAAAAAATCAATAGTAAAAAGTAACACAAATTGTAGTCAGAACGAAGACAGAAACAAATTGTAGCAAATATTCGCATAATTGTCGGGCTACTTACTACAATTGTGCTAATATTTGCTACAATCTGTTTCTGTCATCATTCTGACTACAATACAATTCAATTTTACTATTGATTTTTCTCTGTGTACTCGCCACCAAAATAATGGTAATTTCAAACACGTATCACTTGGAGGTATGTAGGTTATCGTTTGTCATTTGAGATTTGAACAAATGTAGCTGCGTACGTTGCCACCAAACCTAAAAAAAAATAAAATTTCGCGTGTTTTAACAGGCTACACTAATGAAACCCAAACGACTCATTTGAGTTTCATAATGTAGTCCATTAAAGCGCCGAAACAGGAGAGAATATTTTTGTATCGCAATGGTAGGTGTACTACTTTACCGTTAATTTTTTTTGCACGCAACATATTTCAGTAGTAGTATATACCGGGTGATCAACGAAATTCATAATTAGAGGAGGCTGTGATTGGTGCTATTTTATGTTGTGTGGTTGGATACACTGAAAAGAAAGAAATAATAAATCGACAGTTGTCATATTTGAGGTTACGCTCGTGTTTTGTGTAATCTTTATTTTATTATTCTATTTTGAATGGATGCTGGTTTGAATCCTTTTTTAGAATATTAGGGGAGGTTCCATAAGACAAATCAGTTCATTATCAATCATTAAAAATAAATGTAATAATTCTGACATTTCAGATTTTTAATGTCACATTGCAAGCTTGTGTTGCCAACCTTTTTGGAAAATATCACAGCCTGCTCTAATTATAAATTCCGTTGATCGCATGGTAGTTTATTCTTATAGGAACAATTGTTGTTATAATGAGAATAAACTAGAAATTGAACTGGGATTGAGAAAACGAGTCTTTTAATGTGACGTATCCCGAGTCCTGGTTTTCAATTTCAGGAAAACGATCACATTATTACAAAGAAAAGATAAAATGTGATGGTTTTCCATTTCCAAACCTCTGATCTTAAAAATATTGTCATTAATTTATTAACAAACATTCCATTAACACTAATATCGTTTTCGATTGACACGCACTATTTGCACTGAGAATATCTTCATCTTGTTTTAACCTCATGGAATAAAATGAGATGAAGATAGAGATAGTGAAGAAGATAGTGCACCGCAATCGAAAAAGCTTTAATTTATTTAATGCTGACTATAAACTAATTTATTTTGACAACTAACTTCAATGCGAACTGTCAATGTCTGTTTTCTTTTTTATTTCTCCAGACGACTGATTAAATTCGTGGGGCTTGTTTGCGAGGTTGTTCGACCCGCGAAAGTTCCATCCCGGTCCATCTGTCTATCGAAGTGACCAGAAAATTCCGTCGCGGAAGCAAACAGACGTAGACCAGAAGCTTCGAGATTATGTCGCGCCGGCTCTGACGCATGTCCAACTATTCGTCGCGCTTTAGATCGTCGCAATACATTTACCTTACTTGCTTGCAGAAATACGTTTTCAGTATTTAACATAATTCTACTAAAAATAACGTCGTATGCGACACATAAATATTTGAAATGCTCCAGGAATCTTTCGTATTTCTTATGAATATAATATACCTTTTATTGGAACGTAACTTTTTATTTTTATTTTTTTACGTTTTCCAGCTGTTTTTTTTAAATAAGTTTTAATATTTGTTCCCATTTTAACCAGTCCACTTTTTCAACAATGCCAAGTTTACTTGTACCCGTTAATGATGTTTTATTTTTATGAAAATATAATTCTGGATTCATTCCTTGATACGAATGGCAACCAAATACTACTAAATTTTATATAATCAATGATTTGATTCGAAATTTCTTACGCTAGTTCTACAAAATATCTACAGAGGTCGTTAACAAATATCGAATTCAAGGTTGATAGAGCTGGACTGTGTATTAGGAGGTTGCCTTGGTCTAGAGGGGAGGGTTTGAGTACGTAGCCCGTTACGTCACGTTACGTAATAAATTTCATTGGGCATATTAATCAGGTTTTTAGATTATTTGATCAATTGGATCACAGAATAGACCTTTTTCGTTACTACACGTCGAGGCGCTTGTGCGCGTACATTTTCTGTTCTGGTTATTTTGATAATGTAAGGTTGGCTACAATGTAACCCCTTTTGTGGTAATAATAGTCTAATTAATAAGTATCAGATTAAAGTTATATTCCGTTGTCCTGATTTAAGTAAACGACCAGAACGCAGTGAACTTATGTACATTGCCGAGTAAAAAATTGATATTAATTTTAGGTTATGTTAAATTTTAGTTACATATTCGTAACCTTTGACGTTTGCGACAAGTAAGTCACTAGATTTGAATGGGTAAGGATCAAACTACACATTTAAATGGGAACGAGGTAACCTGGTAGATGCAATATCAGTTTTACCAACCTTAACTGCATTCCCAAATACCTCGCTTGATTGATGTTTTATTTTTATGATTCTTTCCTTTACACGAATGGCGAGCAAATAATTTAAATTTTACGTGATCCATGATTTTATTCACAATTTCTTTCAAACGCCGCGCCGTTTCAAATGCCACATTTGTTTAGGCAAAACATTAGTTCTACAAATCTGCAGAGGTCGTGACCACATATTAAATTCCCGAATATCTCGCTTGACTGATGTTTTATTTTTATGAAAATGTAAATCTGAATTCATTCCTTTACACGAATGGCGAGCAAATAATTTAAATTTTACGTGATCCATGATTTTATTTACGATTTCTTTCAAACGCCGCGCCGTTTCAAATGCCACATCTGTTTAGGCAAAACGTTAGTTCTACAAAAGATCTGCAGAGGTCGTGACCAAATTTTTAATTCCCGAATATCTCGCTAACGTTTGCATCAATATACCGAGTGTTTAATGTTTCTGGAAAGCTAATTTTATTCTATCTTCAAAAACGTAAAAATATACAGGATGTTCCGCAAAAGAAATCAAAAGTTCAGCTCATATCTAAAAAACTATGCGCCTTAGAAAAATATAACAAATAGTAATGAATTATACGTTAAAAAGTGTCTTAAAGAGGGTTTTACAGAAATCGAAAATTTTCATAAACAAGAAAAAACAGCGACATCCTACGATCGCTTTTTGACCTGACATTGCTACGTCTCTGCTGATGAAGCCCCAAACAGGGCTGAAACAGCTGTACAGAGGCTCCTCGAGGTTTTCATTGCAATCAAAAACGATTTACAACAAATTTTTTTATAAACAAGAAAGTTATAAAGATTTTCAGAAATCGCAGACTTTTGAAAAACGCACTGTAGCTCTTAAGTGGATCAAGGTATCGAAATGTGGTTTTCACCATTAATTTTGTAATAAAAATCGAGCTGCAGACACCATAGTCAGTTTTTGATTACCGTATTTAAAAATAGATGTCTCCCTTTAAATGTGTCAAATTTGACCAACCCTATACACACCCTTACCTTCACTTCAGCACAACCTCGAAGAATTGATTTATATGGCAGTGTTCACTCAAGGCAGTGGTCAGTGGTCATTTAAACAAAGTCGATACTCAACTGTCATGTGCTATCACGCAATGTTGAAAACAATTCTCTGGCAACGAACAAAATAAGACGTTTTAATAAAAAACAAACAAAAAAATTGTAGTATTAAAAACGGAATAATCGCGAGTTTTCAGGTCAATGATAAGACATGATTTGATTTTGCTTAATTAAAAAAAAAAATAGGTGATTTTCACGATTTGAAAAACGATTGAAAAGAATCAGGTTTTTCCACTAAAGAAACACTGCTTGTTAACTCATCCCGTCACGAAATATTGACACACAGTTTCCAATTAAACACATCTAATTAATAATTACAGTTAATTGCCTCGAGGATTGAAAGGTAAACATCGTAAATTGATTGTAAACAGTGCTTTCTAACCTATCCCACTGCGAACGACACGACACGAAACAAAAGCGAATCAACAAGCGCATCGACTCACCGTTTCTGTGCGTGTGTGTCTTTGGAAATCACTGCAACGTTAACGTTTGTTTGGGCACTCCACAAAGATAACCACAACCATATTGTTACTTGTTTATCCGTCTTCGCTTTGCACCTGGTTCACCTGGTTTGTTTGCATACCTGCCGTGCTACGTAACGAACGAAATTCCCTACATTTCGCAAGACGCTTTCCCGCCTTTACAGTTTCAAATCGATACGAACGAAGAGGGCGTCGTGATAGTTGCAGTTTCGGTAAAGGAAATCCCTAGAAATGGAAATCATGGCCGACCAATATCAATATGCTACGCATACTTGGCATTTTTTTTATTGTTTGGAAAATTTTGAATTCGCAGGTGAGTAAATTAGAGTAGATTTGGAGTAGATCTTGGAAATAGATGGTAAGTAGTGACCTCTGTGGTGAGAATTCTTAATTCTACGTCATTCAGTAGAATCGTTGATTGAGATATTTACTCTAAATATTTCAATCAACGGTAGAATGTCAAAAGTATGTAGTATGGGTAGTATGCGCAGTGAGTATATAGTGGTATATAGGTATTATACACAGGGCGATCGAAATTGTTTGTCCTGATCCTGTACTACTTTCCGTGAGCTTCGTATCAATATTTACGTATATCGGATGTTTTTATTAATTAAGTTCGATTTGGATGTAAGTTTTGCGAATGTTCCCTGCACTCCCCTGCTTTCCGTGCCAATCTTCGTCTGGTAAACGTAAATATTGATGCGAAACTCGCGGAAAGTAGTGTAGGATCATATATACTCACTGGTATGCGTGATAATAGCTCAAATCAAAGTACTCTATCAAATATAAAATATTAAATCATTATTTAAAGTGTGCTTTGCTTTGTCTCTTTGTAGTTCTAAGAAATCTTTGAATTGTAAAGTAGATAAGCGGGACTATAATAAAAGTACCGGCTATTCCATTTTCGATGGGGTCATGCTGTGACAACTTAATATAAAAATGTGGTACCCTGTGTTTGAAACTTGAGTTACTTTTGCTTCCAAACTCTGCAGGCGCCACTGTCCTAAAAGCGCTGTAATATGGTGGCAACTCTGTCTTTGGTAAACAACAGGGTAAACAGTTTCATACAAGTTTATTGACATTACTCATGAGTATTTGCAATTAAATCTTATACGTAATGTTGTAATGTGTCGCAAATTACACATTTCTAGTGTTGTTAAATCACCGGTAATTTATTTTTAATGTTACCTTACCGGCCTGCTTACCGGTAATGTTACCGTAATATTACCAATTAAGTGGCGACATCTCGCGCCGGAGTTACCAATTACACTTTTAACTAAAAATGTGATTTGTACTCAATTTTCTGATTAATTTTATGCCGAATACGCTTTACATTTTTTGATTTTGTTAAAAATTAGGTTTACAATGTTTAATATTACGTATTTCCACTAAATAAATTAATGTATAAACGAAAGTCACGTTAGGTGATGAAATATTTATTTATTTTTTTTTTAGTATTTACGTTTTTCCCAAATAATCGAAAACATTCCTTTACCATTTCTTTCATTGATTTACTTGAATTTTGTGTGTACCTCGAAATTACGTTACCTTGACGACAAAGGTAAAAAATTAAAAAAATTTGAATTGATTAAGTTCCCGCCAAAACGCACATTCTGACCGTGTGACGTCAATGTTCGTATATTGTCAATTCGTAATAAGTGAATATCAATACGAACACATAAAACTTATTACAATAAATAGTAAAACATTATCAGTATTAACAGCTATAATGTAAAAATGCCTGTGCAAGAACTCCGAATAAATTATTTATAAGCGTTTCACAAAATTTAGGGTTACCAACCTTACTTCTCAATTGCGAAAATTTCCCGTTTCTACCACAAATTTCTCACCAACAAAGTAACAAAGTAAAAATATACAATAATAAGACTATAGTCTCGATTAGAGAGCTTTAATTAATAATTTTATATTATTGTCTTGTACCCTACTGACAGTTTATTCGTTTTTATCTACTTATTATATAGTCTTACGTATTTTCTTAATATTGTTGTAGCACACTATTATTATTTTTACAATTTTTTCTTTGAAATTTTTTATTGTGTTTTATTGACATTTAAATGAAATTTCAAAGAGATTTTATTCTCTTTACTTGACGTGAAATTTCTTGGAAATTTCATTACATTTTCTGTTCAAACGTTTCCCTTTATAAATATTGAAATCTCCACGTTTCTTTCAAAAAAGATATATTTTTGAAATTTCCACATCCCTATATAAGATTTATAGTTGTTCTTTTTTAGAATTTTTGAGGTTTTGAAGCTGGATTCAAGCGTTTTGCGTTAGCGTTAAAATTCTGCGCGATTGTATTGGCCCAATTTAAAAGTACACATTTTGTTTAAATTAAACGGACCGATCAAATAGCTATCCCGTAACGCGGCGATGAAAAATCGCCTAGCAATGAATCCAGCTTTAGTCTTTAAAACTTCTGTTTGTATTTCTCTGGTAGATGTACAGTTGAAAGCAAAAAAAAAAAACCTAGACAAACTACAGTTTCCTGTAATTATTCTTTCTCAAAATACCATAGATTAAAGACGATTCACAGATTTTACCAAAGTATTAAGCTTGTTAATTTTGAAAGCTTTCAAATTTTGAAATGTTTAAAATGTTTTATTTACACGTTACAAAATTACGAATTTATGACGTCAATGACGTCAATTCTCAACTGTACCGGTTTTCAAGGGCCGAAACTGTACCTCTTGTATGTACGTATATTTAAAAATTCAATTTCTTGTGAATTTTTTAAATTTTGTCGGTTTTCATATACACCATTTACAATGTTTATGGTTTTGTTAATCATATTTTTTGGTAAATACTCACGCAATAAATAAATAAATAAAATTAAGGAATACGTGGTTTTGTACCCGCCTCGCTTCGGTGATTTATAAGTTGCCTACCTTAATAGGGCCAGGTGCTAGGGAAATCTAGGGAATTTGCAAAATCTCATCTGGCGATTCTGCAATAATTTCTTTGAGGTTAGAGTTGGCGCGAAAACATATTATTTGTGTTGTGAATTGACCTGTTGTTTTATTATAATGGCAAAAACTCATAATATTCGAGGAATATCGGTCACATTTCCATGTGAACCTTACGCGTTACAGAAAGATTACATGGAAAGAGTCATCAGTTGTTTACAGTCTGAGACAAACGGTGTTTTGGAATCACCGACGGGGACAGGAAAGACACTAGCTTTACTGTGTTCGTCTTTGGCTTGGCTAACCGTTAAAAAGGCACAGGTGCAAGCGCGATGCCAGATATCTTGTACAGACGATATCAACGAATACATGGAGGGACTGAGGGGAGAGCTAGATGTGAAGGCAGGAAGTTCTGCACCCGGCAATCAGGCATTTTTTAGGGCACCGACTATCATTTATGCGTCCAGAACTCATTCGCAACTTTCTCAAGCGATGAATGAATTGAAGCGAACTGCTTATAATCACATGAGGGCCAGTGTTATAGGATCCAGAGAACAGATGTGTATTCATCCAGATATTGTGAAAGAAGAGAGTTCATCTGTGAAGGTAAATAACTATATTGGATAAACATGCATTTTATATCCTTAGCACACGCTTGACCATGCTGATTGTACTTTGTACTTGACTTGCATCTACTTATAACAATAAGTACATGGGTGCACAGTTCTTCTACCCAGTTTGGCAGTGCATCATTGCACACAGTATCAGTTATTGTTGATTTTTTATAATTTCACCATTAGATTTATTTATGCCGTTCGAAAGTATTGAGCAAATCCTGCCATTTTTACAATCAAGTTGAAAGGAAGAAAGACGATCCAGCAATAAGACAGCAAAGTGTAGTCGACATTGAAGACTTAGTAAAGTTAGGGCAGAAACACAGATTTTGCCCTTACTTTATGGCGAAAGATTTGAAACAACAAGCCGACATTATTTTCATGCCTTACAATTATCTATTGGATCCCAGAGCTCGAAAAGCTTTAGGTAATAATTTTATCTACACGTTATAAACACATTTTAATTTATTATACAGTTTGAATATATGCAATTTCACTCTCTTTTGTTGTACTCTGTACATATTGAGTATCATAAAACTCGGCAGACTAATACTCTGTAGTTAAAAGACTTACCAAAATATGTTTCACTTTCTCTTAGGCCCAATTTCTTCACCTACGGATAAATTTATCTGCCAGGTAGTATCCTTGGAAACTATTATCAATACAATGGTTTCCAAGGATAATACCTGGCCGATAAATTTATCAGGAGGCGACGAAATCGGACGTTAGTCTTAGAACATACGATAAATGATACATACAAACAAAGAATAAACTATTACAGGTATTGAATTAGTTAATACCGTTGTGATATTGGATGAGGCTCATAATATAGAAAAAATGTGTGAAGAATCAGCTTCTTTACAAATCAAAAGCACAGACATTGCATTGTGCATCGATGAAATCACCGAGGTAATGAAAGCCATGTCGGAAGAGACCGCGAGCTTCCTGGGAGATGACGTGCCCAAGGACTTCACGGCAGAAGAACTCTGCACTCTGAAAGAAATGCTGTTGAAATTCGAAAAAGCCTTGGACGAAATCGAGTTGAAGAAAGACCCGGAGGGCACCGTATTCCAGGGGACCTACATCTTTGAAATACTCAATAAAACCGGTGTATATAGGACGACAAATTTTAATTGTGCGTGTATTTTGAGGTTTCTCTTTTAGATCCAAGATCAGAACAAAAACTTCGTTTTGGGTCTGATCGAGAAAATCGTTCAGTTTCTGTCCACCGCCAAGAATCAACCCTTTGCGAGGAAAGGCAACGGTTTAGAGTTGTTTGCAGATTTGTTGAATATCGTGTTTGCCGATCACTCAGCCGAATTCAAGGAGAAGTTGCGAAAATGTTTTAAGGTATTATTCAGATGTATTTTTTTTGTTTAGGTGAATTTCAAATTCGGGAATGATGCGCTGCAATGAAATTCATTGCATTTGAATGGTCCGAAGCTTGAAATTCTGTTCAAAACTAACCTATAACTCAACTGTAAAATATGAAATAGAGTTACGTGGTAACAAGAGGAGCGCTTTGTCCGTTTTCACCCACAGAAAGTGGGATTGCGCCGACCGTAACTTACCATACCTCAGAAGTAGGGTCGGAATATGATATGAAGAACTGCATAACTGTGCCCACTCAGTGGAAATGGCGTAAAGGAGATCAAACGGTGTTACAGAAAAGGGCACCATCCCACAATGGTCACGTAACCCACAAATGTAGGTGATACACAACCGGGAAAATGTACCCCTGTAAGTCCCCGGAAGGTACAACTTTCCAGGGGGTCCATTCTCAAGTCCCTCGACTAAAGTCGTATGTGAAAATGACGCAATTCTCGAACGATCTGTTTTGTACGGGAATCTACTCCATTTTGACGTCATTTTCGCATACCACTTTAGTCGAGTGACTTGAGAATAGGATCCCAGGATTCCTTCTCCATTGGTATAAACGACAAAATAAAAAAAATTAGGAGAATCCAATGGTGAACTTTTAGACCCATTCCCAAAAGTGTATATACCAACAGAAAAAAACAATATAATAAATTCCAGGTCGGCTCAAAAATAAAACGTTTATTAAAGTACACAACCATGAAAAATGTGAATATACGCAACCACGAATGGAGTTAACGATCGTAAAGCTATCAAATTTACACGACCCCAAACCAAAGGGGATTAGCGCATTGACGTGAGTACTCTCGTGTTGCTTACAGTCTCTTAACGTCTAAGTAAAATACCAAAATTTTAAAGTGTGAAGCCGCAGGCCGAAATTTGTAAGAAAAACAAAGCAAAGGCAAAAAAGAAAAAAAAAACGCTCCAAAATTACGTAAAATTTCACTTTCTGAATAAGCCAAAAACATTAACAATTAAAGTACAAAGTTTTTAATATAAACGAATATAGTATGTGGGACAAAATGGTATAAATATGATTCTATGAAAGTTAAAAAAAAAAACTTACTTTGTTATACAACAAGCTAAACGTCCCTCTCTGCTGAATTCGTCGATAAAAATTCCTGAAAACTCAACCCGGACCTCGCCACTGACGCCCGTGCGATGAAGTCACGCACACGTTTCCGGGCCGAGAAAGAAAAGTCTTTCTTAAGTCTCTGCGGACGGAATGTCAATAGTATAGTTACAACCTGAAAACGGATATGGTTGAACCTTTTTCTCTCTGCAAAAGCTCGTGGAGAACGTGTCGATTCTCGAAGTTTAAAATGACGCTCACGGGACTAGGCGGAGTGGTAATCTCCCTGCGCCGGATCGGCCGGTGAAATTCTACCCTTGACTACTTGCTCGCTAACGAACAGCAAGACGACGCTCACGGGGTTAAGCGGAGTGACAATCACCCTGCGCCGGATCGGCCGGTGAAATTCGGCCCCGGATTACTTGCTCGCTAATGAACAGCAAGACGACGCTCACGGGGTTAAGCGGAGTGACAATCACCCTGCGCCGGATCGGCCGGTGAAATTCTGCCCCGGATTACTTACTAATGAACAGCAAGACGACGTTCACGGGGTTGAGCGGAGTGACAATCACCCTCCGCCGGATCGGCCGGTGAAATTCTGCCCCGGGTTATTTGCTCGCTAATGAACAGCAAGCCGGGAAAGGTTCACACGTACCACCAAAACCGAATAAACGGTCCTCAACTTGTCGTGACGACAATTACCGATGTGAGTGCATCCGTACAGTCCGATAGGGTCACTGATCCATCGGCAAAATCATTTCAAAAACACCCCAAACTCACACGCTTCTAAGACGTCGTGAAATACATTAGCACAGACCGCCTGTTCGTCGCTAAGAAAGAGAATGCCGGCCGTTCCGGACGAATGCCTGCCCTTCAATAACTACCACGCCCTTAACACGCGTGCATAAAGGGAAGCCTACCCGACCCGTAACGTTTACAGTGAAATACGAATGTAACAATAGATATTTGAATTGGAAGTATGTAAACTTTTAATGAACTGTTTGCCTGAATCGCAGGCATGCATAATAAACTTTTGTTGGAAAAGTATTTTTTTTTTGTTAATCAATGATAGAAAAGTTGTTCCTAAATGCTTTTGCGAACTTTTGACTATTACTGTATAAACATGTAAAAATTAACTTGACTCTCTTAGGTTCATTTATGTGCAGAAGAGCAAAACAAGAAAGTTCCTGTCGATTGGCTTTCGAAAGTCTCACGCGCAACTAAACAGTGCAGAGTTCTGAGTTATTGGTGTTTTAGTCCAGGTTTCGGGTAAGTGTGCAGACATTTCGTTCAAAATGTTTCATCATGCAATGCAGTATGCAGATGTTGATGCGCAGAGGCGTAAAGAGCTTAATTTTAACGAGTGGAACGTTAGCGCCGCTTTCGCCTTTAATATCGGAGTTGGAAGTAAGCTTCGACGTTCGCTTAGAAAACCCGCACGTCGTATCAACAAAGCAAGTATGCGTAAAAGTTTTGTGTAAAGGCCCCGACGGTGAAATTCTGAACTGCAATTACCAAAATAGGTATTTTCATCCCATGTGATTAAAAAAGTCTGAATCTTATTTAAATCATCTTATTACAGAAATAATCATAAGTACATATCATCGTTGGGCCGGTCGATAATCAACACAATGAGAATGATTCCCGGTGGTCTGCTTATATTTTTCCCATCGTATTCCGTCATGAAGAATTTTCAGGAGTGTTGGCAGTCGACTGGTATTTGGTCTGAAATTAATTCCTTAAAGGTGTGCGTTACGTAATTTTCTTATTACGTTTTTGATTTAACATTTGGTTGCAGCAAATTTTTGTTGAACCAAAAACGAAGGAAGCTTTCAATTGCTCCATGAACGACTACTATAGTAAAATCGGCGAACCGAATTCTAAGGGTGCAATAATGATGGGTGTGTGCAGAGGTAAACTGTCAGAAGGATTGGATTTCGCTGATATGAATGGTAGGGCCGTTATAATAATAGGCTTGCCGTATCCTCCCCTAAAAGATCCCAGAGTGATTTTGAAGAAGCGCTATTTGGACATCTGTAACAGTAACAACAAGGAAGTAAGCGTTTGTCACTATTATACTCTGTTTTTTTTTAAAGGAGTATTTTGAAAATTTGCGGCTAAAAGCGAGCTTTGTCATTGGTCAATTTCGAGAAGCTACCAATAACGAAGCTTGTTTTTAGCGGCAAAATTTCAAAGTGCTCAGAGTATAGTTGTACTTACTGGAAATGAATGCAGCTTTAGACACCCGATCTTACCACACCTCCTGATAAATTTATCTGACGGTTAATATCCACTATGCCGACAATGGTTTCCAAGGATATTAACCCAGCCGAGGAATTTATCAATAGGTGGTAAGATTAGGCTGAAATCGTCAACAATTTATGTTCGGTCATTGCGTGGGCAATTTTTGACCCAATTTCGTGTCAGAATGACAAATAATGTTAATTAGTTTGTTATCTAAAACGCGTTCCTGCACGAAATGATCAAATCACGCCGTTACGGTGAATTTTAAACTGCAATAAATTAATTGCAAGTTAGTTTCGATTGCAATGGACTTCGCGAGCATGTGTTCACGAGCTACTCCCTTGCTGAGGAGGCCACAAATAGGGCCGAAGCAGCTGTCCAGAGGAGAAGTCCGCTGCAATCAAAACTAAACTAAACTTGCAACTAATTTGCTTGCTTTAAGTATTTAAAGGGAGACGAATGGTATAGTCTAGAAGCATCCAGGGCGGTCAATCAAGCCATAGGTCGAGTTATTAGACATCAACACGATTACGGAGCAATAATTCTCATGGACACCCGGTTTACTGGAGTAAAAATTAAAAGTCAAATGTCTTTGTGGTTGAGAGATCGCATACAAATAATCGATAGTTTTGGGAAGATTATCGTTGAACTGAAGACATTCTTTCGAAACGCTGAAGCCACAGTGAGTCAAGTGGCGATTCTTTTAATTCCGAACGACATTCTTTAATCTTTTAGCTTCCGGTTTCAAAGCCCAAAGGCGCTGGAAAAAGTGAAGATGATTTATTGAAGATGGCGAGTACGTCAGAATTTGATATACCGACGTGTTATAAAAAGCAGAATTTGTTCGACTTTTCGGCGAATTCGCCGCCCGAGAGTGGCCTCGTAACCATTCAAAAAAGACCCATTTCTAGTTCGGAGCAGAGTAAGCCAAAAAAGAGGAAGGTGACTTTAGTTGCGTCTGAAACCGAGCCGATTTCAACTTCTGTAACGGACGATGCTAAAGTTTATATTCTCACGGTAATCTGGTCTACGTTTTCTTTTATTTTTTCTAATGACCAGGGAAAAGAATTCGGCCCACTTAGTGTTGGACATTTTTTACACCGAATGTACTGTTTACTCCTTCCGCTGCTCCAATACGTTTAAATTGTTTTAGAGTAAGAGGGGAAGGGATGTTTGCAATTCGCAGAAATTACTCTGGGCGGGATGAATACAGTCCGAATACTAAATTTTCGTACTGCTCGCGAAACAAGTGGGCCGATTTCTTATCCCTGCTAATGACTAAGACGTCTGTGCTTAGCTTAGTTTGAGTCGAGTCCCGCGCTCGCTGAAAGAAAGCTAAACATAGACTCCTCATTAAGAGCTCAAGTCTAATTAAAAATTGATTAAAATTGACTGTGATAATGCGCTTTAAAAGTGCGTGATTTTTTATGACTTCTCTTGAATAATACCTTATCTATATACAACCACAACTGGGATGTTTTTTTTTTTTGTAATTACTATATTTAGCATTCGCTCGTCACATAAGTCTAAATTTTAGTAATAAGTAAATACGTTTTCGATTTCTTGTGCATGTTTCTTCTTTCGTAAAATGAAATTATTGCTTATTCATTTGATTACTGTTTTTTTTTATTTGCAGGTCAAGGAAGCTCTAGAATCACGCGACTTCCTTCTCTTCGTGCAAGCTATTCGCGACTACCGCAACGAAAATAATTTCGACACTTTCGTTCAGAGTTTGGATAAAATATTCCTAGACAAGTATAATTTGCGATACATTATACAGGGATTAAGTCCTTATATTAAAGATTGTCACAGAGAAAATTTTGAATCGTACTGGCAAAAAATGAGAATTTGATGCATCCACGTTGTTTTATTCTATTCCCCTCTAGTTTTTTTTTTATTTTTCCTGATTACGTTTTTGTAACTGTAAATGTAACTGAAAAATAAAACATTAAAAACATTAAAACGTAATCAGGAAAAATAAAAAAAAAACTAGAGGGGAATAGAATAATAATATATATATATATATATATATGTTTCCATTTTGTTTTTTTTAATATTCTTACAGCGTATAATTTTCATTAAGTCGTAACTTATATATATATATATATATATATATATAAGTTACGACTTAATGAAAATTATACGCTATATATATATAAGTTACGACTTAATGAAAATTATACGCTATATATATATAAGTTACGACTTAATGAAAATTATACGCTGTAAGAATATTAAAAAAAACAAAATGGAAACAAAGCGAATTACTTGATCGCATTTGAATAGCTATGCAAATTAAAAAACAGAAGTAAAATTTTTGTTGTCATGGAAACCAAAATTATAAAGTACTCGTACTCATAATGATCTGCAGATTCCAAATATGTATATCTATACAAGTCGTTCCATTTAGAAACAATAAAGTTGACAGTGCTAAGTCAAAAAATTCGGCTTTTCATTGAATTTGTCGATTCCGAATTTTTATAAATAAATAAAAATTGTATAAAAGCAAACTCAGCATGGACGCCCTGTATTGTGTGTTGGACTTAGGTGGGAACAGAGGCCTCCTTAGTTAGATGAGAAGATGAAGATGGGCTAGGAACTTGAAAAAGGGGAAGGAAAATGTTAAGAAAATGAAGGAAAATGTTTTAAAGTTGAAAAGTTTTAAGAAAATTTCCCCTGTTAAAGTTCTTCTGTTTTTCCGTTTTTTTTTTGTTTCTTTTAATTTTTTTAATAATTTTGACCATCGTTTTTGTATGCCCCCAACTCATCTGTCAGAGGGCGCCAAAATATGGAATGACATGAGGGCGGCTTTTGGCCTCGCGGGGTTCGGTTCATGACGTATTTGAAGCCCGGCAATGAATCCAGCTTTACAAATGGCCCAGGCCTGGTTTTTCATTTACAGTTTCCTGTAATGTTTCTTTCTCAAGAACGGTATTTTTTAAATACGACTTCACAGGTGAGACTTGAAAATTTTGAAAGCTTTTAGATTTGACAAGTTCAAAGATTTCTTAAAATTTAAGTGTTCGCATTTTAAGACCACGGCTCGAAGGGTGGGGATGGCAGTATTTTTGATGTATTCAAATAAATAAGCAACAGATGGAGCAAGCATAGTAATGTTACGAATTTTAGTTGTATCTTTTCCAGGGGCTTGACAAAATTGCCAGACCAAATTGATGGTTTTATTATATGCAAACAGAGGGTGTCGCAACTGCGCATTTTAGCCCACGTAACACGTGCTAGCAACCGTGCCTGAGCATTGTTTCGACTATTTTTGTTTATTGTGTTGGACACTGTGTTTAGCTGTTTGTTTTTTTTCCAATAATTTTGGTGGTGTGTTGTATTATTGTGCTTTTACAATGGGCAGAACGTACGCAAAACGGCCGAAAAAAAAATAAAAAAGCAAAATCAATGAAATACATTTGGAGAACAAGAAAATGTTCTGTGCATTTAACGAGAGTGAGCCCAGATAAGATTCTCAAATTACCTAGTATTTTCTGCACTATTTTGTTTTTATAAAAAAGTTTTGTAATTAAACTTATCACTGTTACAGCACCTCAAATGCCAATACTCCTCAAATATTTTACGATGCGGACATGGAACGTTTTGAGGATGTAATAATAACTGAAATTCCAAATTGCAAGTATTATAAATGTACAGGTTTTTTTTTATATTTTGCATCCTACCACATCCTACCTAGAGACTTTATTTTAGGAGCTAGAGATAAACTTTAAATGCAAAAGTAGTAGGGCTTCATGTCTATTATCTTTTAGAGTTATAACAAGAAACAAATGCGCAGCGCAAAGTGGAGAAAAAATACCAACTTTAATTTTTTGAAATTGAACATCCTATATTTTGTTTCATAAGATGAAAGAGCACTTTTGTTTCTAGTGATAACTCTACAAGATAATAGGTATAAAAACGTATAACTTTTGTATTTAAAGTTTTTCTGTGGTTCCTAAAATAAAGCTTCTAGATAGGGCGCAAGATATAAAAAAATACCCTGTACATTGGGAGTAGGACTGTACAAGAATACCAATATTCAAATTTATTATAAAATACTGATAGGAAAAATAAAAACTATTGATATTGAATAAATAATCGATATTATCGATGTCTGAAAACTATCATTTGAGTAAAATTTGTTGTCGCACAGCCTTAATTAAGAATTATGCATAATAGCACAATAATAGCTTAATATGCATAGACAGGGACTTTGAAAAGTAGTTACAAGAGCGCCCTCATTTGGAGAAGGACTGAACTATTCTGGAGAAAATTGTTTTAGTGCCTCTTCGAACCACCACAATCGACATTTAAAATCTATTTAATGTCGTAATTACACGAGATAACTTCCTCATATTGCAGATAATGGTTTTAAATGCATTTATTGACGTCGTGTGATAATTTGTTTTTCGAATTTTGTTGAAAAAAAAGTTACATATTGACAATTTAATTATTGAATTAATCACATTAAATATCAATCAAATTTTATACTATTTTCAGAAAACCTTTATAGATTTATGAAGAAACATAACACTTTTAAAAATTGGGAAAAAAATTATTCCTTCTTGAAATTTATATCCACAAAAATTGTAGAATGCTTTCACAAGTACTGCCATCTAGGTAGAACACCCGCTGGCGCCCTGGTCTTAAAGTCTGGTACTTGATAAGGTACTATTTTAAAGAAAGAAAAATAACAGGAACCTGTAATTGTCAATTATTTCTTTCTTTCATTAATTTAATTTTCATTTTGCATTAATGCAGGCACTCGAAAATGTTCATTAACGCTATTAAAAGTAAGGGCACATCCAAGAGTTAAGTAAATAAAATAGCGTTTAAAAAGTAAAGAAAAATGATGGTAATTATCTTAAAATCACTAGAATTCGCACTGACTTTCATATAAATACATCAGAATTTACACCATACACCATACACCAAAAGCTTCATTTTCATCACCAAGAACACCTTAACTACACCAAATCTGGTGTAAAATGCACCCCGAGACTGATTTTTAGTCATCGAATCTGGTGATTAAAATTTTAATCGTTTGGCACTACTGACAAGATTAGTCATGTGTTTGTCATCTTGCATTGGCGCTTCGAAAATTCAGAAAATTGTGTCAGCGAAGGAAAATATATTGCTTAAAACGTTTTGCGAAAAGTTATGTAATATTTTCATGTTTTTGTTAATATCTACAGTTTTGCGAAAAGTTATGTAATATTTTCATGTTTTTGTTAATATTTACAGTTCTGGAAAACCAAACAGACTTACATGCAATGGTGCAATGTTTGTAAATCATCTCTGCGTACGTATATTGTGCCAGAATGATATTCATTACTATCAGAAGATATCATCATATCAGTGCTGCATTAGTGTGTGTAAATAGTTTGTAGTAGAGCAGTGTGGTACACTAAAACATGATGGAGATTAAAACTTGGGTTGGAACCACCATCGAAGATATTGGCCGAGGAAATGGGCTATACAACTTCGACGTTCCTATTATTTCACCCTCAAAGAGCCATGCGGTGCTATTCGAATTACCGGTTAATTTAATTACTCCACCGAAACCGTACCATAATGTTCAGACTCATCACTGGGATGATGATTATGTTCGTATGCCCTTTTCTGCAAACAATTTGTTTCCTGTTAAAGACGTAAGTATTTAGGTATAAATTTATAAATTTTAAACATGAGGGTGTATATCTGTATAATAAAATAGAATAGTGCTTTTACCTAGAGACATAAATTAAATGTAGGCAGAAAACTGCCTCTGGTACAGGATATAGGCCTCTGGGGCATTTTTGCACATGCTGGCAAGACAGGAGTCAATGATGACCTCAGCACCAAGACAATGTCATCAAATTATGCTTTCACACATAGTCCGATGTGGCAGATTTCCTGACTCAACAGCAGATTTGGACAAATGTGGTTGATGTTGATTTCAATACTTCCTTATACAGATCTAGATATGTTTATGCGAGAGAAAATGTATTTTTAGTTTTCCTTCAATCTTGTTATTAATGATCAGAGTGTCTTTTATTTCATCATTTTAGTATTTGTATTTTTGTGTTTATTTCAAAAATGAGTAAATTGTATTTTATCTTGTAGTCAACAGATAATGTACCCAGTAGTTTTTGGTTTTGTTTTTTTTACTTTGCTATGTTTTCGAATACAGAATACAGAATATCTGTATCGTCTTTAAATTAAAACTGAGAGGATTAAAATTAAAATTCAAAGCTGAAAACTGGAAAAGAACATGAATAATGTATTATCATTTGTGGCGCCATCTGTTACCCTGGATTGTAACTTCGTTTTCTTTATTTGTGGGGAAGCAATATACTAGGAAAGTAAACGTCACAGAAGGCGGAGCCGAGTCGTTTACTATCTTTGTCTAATAAACATCTGAAAAAAAAAAATTAACAAATCGTCTTTAAATTAATACTGAGAGGATTAAAATTAAAATTCAGAGCTGAAAACTGGGAAAGAACATGAATAATGTATTATCATTTGTGGCGCCATCTGTTACCCTGGATTGTAACTTCGTTCTCTTTATTTGTGGGGAAGCAATATACTAGGAAAGTATACGTCACAGAAGGCGGAGCTGAGTCGTTTGCTATCTTTGTCTAATAAATCAAACGTGTGTCGTAAATTACTCTCGCTGTAACGCTGAAGTTGACCTGAACATAACCTAACATTTAAGAATGTTAAGACAACGCGATTAAACAAGTTATTACGGTTTTATAAGTTGGTATCTTGTACATTGTATTGGGAAATTGTTGACAAACTCATTACATGTTTTCCCAGAGACATTTTTTTTATTTTGTTGTGTTAGGTTATATTTATTAATGGTTCGTTGACCTGCAGCTGAACTAAGTTCAGACAAGCATTTTATACATTTTTTAATAACATATAAATTAACTAATTACGTACAATAAGGACAACTAAAATAATTTTATTGAAGCTTTTCACCCGAAGTTTTAGTAATAAACAAAAGTTTACACAACAGCTCTCTGTGAAGCGAGTATTTTCAGTTTGTTTGACGTAATCCATGCATTTTTAGAGGCCAATAGACTCCATTTCAAATTTCGTGCCAGCTTTAGGACCGCCCACTTTCCTCATCTATTGGAAAGCACTAAGAAATAAACATTACGGAAATAATACAATTTCGAGTAAATAAGGTTGAACAGAAACCTGTATGAATAAATGAATAAAGTTGAACAGCAACGGCTAGGATGTAGGAAGTTTCAAATAAAAGTAGCGCCATCTGCTAATCTGAAATCGCATTTTGTTCCTTTTAATTTTCGGGAAACAATTTCAAAACAGTTGAAAATAAATTTCTTCTTCAAGAAGGCGTTTGAGAAACAGTTGAAGCGCACCTCCGCTTGTCGGGAGCTTTCCTCTAATAAACAATAAACTTGTACGTCCCCTTCGTTTGCGCGGAAACAAGTTCAAAGCAACTGAAAACTTCGAATAAAAAAAATTTAAGGGCAAGGCGAAAGAATTTATTAGCATTTGTAGCGCCATCTGGCTAAACCAAATTTCTTCAAGAAAGCGTAAACCGTTTTCAGGAACTTTTCTAACCTAAAATTTGGACAACTCTTGTCACTTTTAGAAATACAATAATCCAGAATCAATAAAGCAGTTTTATTTTTGAAAGTTTTAATGAAATAGTAAAATGATACTTTTCAGATTTACATTGTTAACATTTACGCGATCTAAATGATCTAACTGATTCTTTAATAAGAGCTGCATTCGATGCACGCGTTAAATCAGTTCGTTTAGATCAGTTTGGATCAGTTCACGGTAATGAAATTAATGTGATCCTTGATAGCGAAACCAACAAGTTTACACACATTAATTAAATTTCTAACCTCAAAACAATTATGCGATCTAAATGATCTAACTGATTCTTTAATAAGAGCTGCATTCGATGCACGCGTTGAATCAGTTCGTTTAGATCAGTTTGGATCAGTTCACGGTAATGAAATTAATGTGATCCTTGATAGCGAAACCAACAAGTTTACACACATTAATTAAATTTCTAACCTCAGAACAATTATGCGATCTAAATGATCTAACTGATTCTTTAATAAGAGCTGCATTCGATGCACGCAGTAAATCAGTTCGTTTAGATCAGTTTGGATCAGTTCACGGTAATGAAATTAATGTGATCCTTGATAGCGAAACCAACAAGTTTACACACATTAATTAAATTTCTAACCTCAAAACAATTATGCGATCTAAATGATCTAACTGATTCTTTAATAAGAGCTGCATTCGATGCACGCGTTGAATCAGTTCGTTTAGATCAGTTTGGATCAGTTCACGGTAATGAAATTAATGTGATCCTTGATAGCGAAACCAACAAGTTTACACACATTAATTAAATTTCTAACCTCAAAACAATTATGCGATCTAAATGATCTAACTGATTCTTTAATAAGAGCTGCATTCGATGCACGCGTTGAATCAGTTCGTTTAGATCAGTTTGGATCAGTTCACGGTAATGAAATTAATGTGATCCTTGATAGCGAAACCAACAAGTTTACACACATTAATTAAATTTCTAACCTCAAAACAATTATGCGATCTAAATGATCTAACTGATTCTTTAATAAGAGCTGCATTCGATGCACGCGTTGAATCAGTTCGTTTAGATCAGTTTGGATCAGTTCACGGTAATGAAATTAATGTGATCCTTGATAGCGAAACCAACAAGTTCACACACATTAATTAAATTTCTAACCTCAAAACAATTATGCGATCTAAATGATCTAACTGATTCTTTAAATAAGCGGAATCACTTTGAAGTGATTTGAATCAATTTAAATTACGGTGGGGGTTAACTGATCTGGCAGAGAACGAACGCAGAAAAGCTGTTTGAATCTATTTAGATCGATCCAAATCGAATGCAGCTGTGTCATTCTCTCAGAAGAATTGACCGGGTGTACGTGATCGGCGTTGAAATTATGCGGTGACGTCATTTGATCTCTGTTGTTATTGGCTGTCATACATTAAATGCCTTGAGTGATTGAATCGATATTTTATTACATGTTTACAACATCGTACGTGATCGTTTCAATTTATGTACATGTTTAAAAGTTAATTAGGCGTATTTAAAAAACAGAAAAATTTAATTTAATTTCGGGACTACCGGCAAGAGATCTGGCAAATTTTTTGAGGAAAAATTAGAAAGTAAGAGGCACTGTACAACAGCACGATCATTTAAAGTAAACAAATGCCGTGTATTCCTATTAATGTTACTCGCTGTGCAATCGACGCAGAAACACGGGATGATTCTCGAATGTGTGAACCCCGCTCATGTCGGACAAAATTAAACCCCCACAGAAAATCGACTCGGCATCGTGGTAGAATAAATTGGATCGGCTCTGGTTCGGTAATGCACGAAATACATGTTGTACGGCACAGCGTTCTCCAGTGGGTTCGTTATATTTCGATGGAGTGGATACACTGACGTCATGGATTCGTTTACGAGCCATTCTGTACTTTTCAAACGTTTACTCACGGATTTTTTTTACAGAATTTAATTTTTGGGTTTGAAATATTGTATTTTTAAAATCCAGTGAACGAGCTCATTGCGTTATTACGGCAACAGTCTTCTGAAACGCCCGTGGTTGCAACTATTTTTGGAAACTTGTACGTCGTGATTTTTCAGTGACTCAGGGCACATCTCTGAATTCAAAAGACTTTTCTTTTGTAATCCTTGTATCCTTTGCCTTTTTATACAAAGCAAAGCATACGGCATATTTCGTAAGTATATGGATGGTTATTTTGCAGGACGATGGTGAAGAGAAGCTCAAAAGTCGTTGGGAAATAATCCAAGAATCTTTGTTGCAACCAATTACCACAAGCAGAAAACTCGAAGCGGTAATAAACAGCTACAACACTCGTTTGCCGAAATTTCTGGCTCTGCACTATTTTTTTGAAGAAGTATATCATCTCATTGATCTCTGTGTTGGAAAAATTGATTCTATTGCGATCCCTCTAGGTTTTAGAAGAGGAAGAAACCGAGGCATTTTTCAAGACTCTTCTCCCCGGAATCATCCAACTTGCCTTACAATTACCGGACATAATACCTGGGAATTTGCCGCTTTTGAAAAAGGAAACTTCCGGGTCCATAAGTTTAAGTCAGTTGCAAATAGCTAGCTTATTATCCAATGCTTTCCTGTGCACGTTTCCTTGGAGGAAAGATGTGTCCGCTTCTTATCCCGGAGTTAATTTCGTACGGTAAACAAATTCAACACCTAGGTAAACATGTTTTGTGTAAATTTTAATGAGGTTAATTGTAGATTATTTGCTGCACACTTAAGGCCGAAACGACAAAATTGTGTGGCGGAAAAGCTAAAGTGTATTTTTCACTACTTTCGAAGGGTTCTTTCTAAAGGTACCTATTAATTAAATTCAGATATGCTATAATCAGTGTTACTGTTTTTTTTTCTTACAGCACCAGTAGGTGTTGTCACATTTGAAAGAAAATTTCTTCACAAAAACCAAGTGCCTAGGTGGGATAGGCTAGAAAATAATTTGGGCAACGTCAGAGTTCATGTGGCCAGTTCAGGCACAATCGAAGACAGCGGCTATTGGGCTTTACAAGTCGATTTCGCAAACAAGTAAGTATTTAAGAATTTGAATTTGAGGTAAGAGAAATAATATTTATTTGTGTGTTATTATCAATAGATTTGTTGGAGGTGGTGTGCTGGGTTATGGTTGTGTGCAGGAAGAGATAAGATACGTCATATGCCCGGAATTAATCATTAGCCGTTTGTTTACCGAACAGTTAGGTGCTTACGAAGCGCTTGTTATTACAGGTAAACGTAACAAGAACTGGTATAATACAAAATTTGTAAAAAAATGAAAATGTCGTGTGTATGTAGGCGTAGAAAGGTACAGCGATTATTCCGGTTACAGTGATGGATTTGTGTGGAACGGTGATTATAAAGATGATGCACCGTATGATAAATTTGGCAGAAAAGGAACAAGCGTCGTAGCCATCGACGCAATGAAATTTAACAAGCCAGTAGAACAATTTTATACATCCTCACTTCTTCGAGAACTTATTAAGGTAAACAGAAGTACTGCAAAGTAAGCTGTATTAATTTTTTTTTTTTTAATTTTTATTTAACCTCCTGTATTATACGTTGTAAGTTTTATTCCAAAGATCTTTTTGGTGACTTTACTTCTTCATAACGTGTACTTGTTTCAGGCATATGTAGGGTTTCACTCAAAACTTGACGGTAAACTTTCACCAGTTGCGACCGGGAATTGGGGTTGCGGTGCGTATAGAGGGGATCCCAGACTAAAATTCGTCCTGCAGTTAATGGCTTGCAGTGCTGCCAACCGGAATATGATGTATTACACTTTTGGAGATGCAGAATTGCAAGATGACATATACAAAATATACAATTTTATTGCCACAAACAAAATAACCATCTGTAAGTATAGTATTAGAATTCTATACTACCGTTAAACGTGCCATTACCAAAGTGACTAAGTGAATATTACTTAACGAAAACGGTGGCAAGTTAGCGCTGAAAGAGTCGTATCAGCTGTCCCGAGCTTGCACTCAGATGGACAAAGGGGTAGGTCAAATTAAATTCAAGGGCGTCAGGGAGGTACGCTACTGTAAAACCGACTTCCAAAGTTCACAGCGCCCGCCAAAATTCAGGACAAACTTTCAGGAGTAACTTCACACTCGGGCATTCAAAGCAGTAAATCGGCGTAGCAAAACACCGCAATGTACTTAAAACAAGACGATACAATATTAACGAAACTGCAAAACCGTAGCCCGTCGGTTAAAAATAACCTAAAACAATTACCGGTGGTTGTTACTAATATCCGTCACTTAAAAGTAAATAGGCATGTATTGGTCTACACAAAATGCGAACCAAAAATCCGCTTACATTAATTTAAATCAACTTGAACGATACGTGAAAACGTTAACTTAATCCACAGACATCTATCTTTATGTTACGAGCGAACTTACGATAATTAAATAAAATAAATAATTCAGGTGCGTTACGGTTTCGTGCGGAATTCGGAAGAAGTTGCGGTTTTCCAGCTGTCAAGCGTTGACAAACGTCATTGTGCGTCGCCGCCACTAGTGGAAGAGTCGTACTTCAGTTGCGTCCGAGCAGCCCCGCCACTAGTGGAAGAGTCGTACTTCAGTTGCGTCCGAGCAGCCCCGCCACTCGTGGAAAAGTCGTACTTCAGTTGCTTCCGAGCAGCGTCGCCACACGTGGAAAAGTCGTACTTCATTTGCGTCATTGTTACCAACTCTCTTGCGAATGCTGATCTTCGGAAAGTACGCTGATCCTATACGTTGTACCACGCCCGCCAAAAAAATCCGGGACAACTCTCTGCATGCATTTTTAAGTTATTTTATTACTTTGAATGCTGCTTTAAACTATTCATATTGCTATTTACAGCTTGTTTCTATGGTAACACTTCGTAATATTTACAGCAAGACGTATTGCATGTCCCAAATTTTTTTGGCGGGCGTAGTACATACGCTATGGAATTCCGATGCGCAATTCAAACCGCTTACGCCCTGGATAGTGGGATTTTCGCCAAAAACAATAGGGTAATGACAGGCGGGGTAAAGAAAAGAAGTGGATTCCTTCCTCTTATTAAAACAAAGAAATCGAGTATAAGCATGGGTCACGCTAGCATCGACATCCGATTACCTTTTTCTATTCGAACGCCAAAGGGTTATCCGCTCGGTATGATTTGCTTTCATTTCAAATCGAACGTCACTCAAGGCATCAAAGGATTCCAGTAACACTGTATTTATTTAGAATTCTGCATCAAAATGATGCAACAATTCTCGAGATCACACACAAAAGTGCACCTTGTAATTTCGAAACGCTAAGTGACGTTGTATGTGAGGATGCCGCACGCAAAATGGCGCCTAATCAGAACTCGGAAATATATAGCGCGACCATCTAGAACCAATGGGGGCTTTTGATGTAAAACGGGAAACAATGTTACCACTTTACAGCAGCAAATACCCAAGAATTTACGCATAACATCCTACTGCCATCCCTGCTTACTTAAATTATGTTGATTAAATGTTACCAACCACTGCAAAATCCCCTAAATTTTAAAATATCTCGTTTTTTTTTCTTTTAGAAAAACATTAATGACGCCAAATAGAAAAAACAAAAATTGCATAAAATACTTATTACAGAAGGCGATTAATTAGTTTAGATTTTATGAAGACATTTTTTTTAGGTCAACTGTGGAGATTATTGTGCCGTTTTGTGGCGGCGCAATTGAATCATCAAAACTTCTTCCCGTTTATTCAACAAGCGTATTTCGATAGCAAGACGCAACCGTCCGTTTTACAAATGTTTAGCAGCTCTAACAAATGCAAAGAAACACAGCAAGCGTGCACAGCTGGTCGGGCGGCGACGGCAGAAAAACCGAGAAGTTTTTCGCAGAAAAACATTTCGGGAAGGACGAGAAACACGGACGCTCCGTCAACATCGATGATGGAAACCGACTTTTCGACGGAGGAGCCGATGAACATCAGCAGCCCAACTCAATCGAGTGATTCGGATATTGTAGAGTCTAGCCAACCCGAGGAGGAGTCCAGGCATTTCAAATTTATAAAACACTTATTCGAAGATAACGCAAGTTCACAAGAAAAACATAACAACATTATCAGCCTTATGAATGTCATAGACGGTTTGGAAACGCCATCGGAAGATGCCCGACCTAAAAGTAAAAACGAATTTATCAGCATAGATGTGGATACAAGTGATTTTGAAGATAATGCAACGGATGCTAACATTTCAGCAAATGGCACGCTAGCAAAATCGACAACCGATAATCCAAATAAACGAAAAATTACCGATTACTTTGTAAAAATAAGTAAATAAATAAATAATATTTGAGATAGTACAAGCATTTTCTTTTTATTAAACGGTTTTTATACATTATGCATGTTTTCTTGCGAATGCGAATGCGATTGCATGTCCGTCTGTCCGTATTATATGTCGCATTTATAACGTCAAGCGCTCTACGTTTAAAACCTTTTTTTTTTTTTTTGTAATGAAATGATCGACTAATTGTGGTGGACAAATTTCAACATATTTACCGTTAGTTAATTTGGACAATTTCATTCTGCGTATTTGTATTATTGTCAATTTAAAAAAAAAGATAAAAAATATTTGGTAAGGAGAAATTCCTAATTTTAATTATTGAGAAATGTAATTAACGCCAGCGACCGCGACGCTGGCAATCATTTAATAGTAGTCTACCTGACGCCTGTATAATTGTTGCAATATATTTCGTTCTTTGTTTATACGTTAATTACGGCAAAGGTTAATTCTACTATAAAGAGCGATTTCAATGGAACGTTAATTACCGAATTACTTTTATTAACGTTATTACTCGCCTTTTGTAAAGACCGAGAACGTATGGAAATTACTTAATTGTTAGGTAATATCACTTCCAGCAACAAAAGTCTCATAATAAAAAAAAAATACATATAATCATTTTAATACCCTCCTGCTTATACTTTATTAATTAATTAATTTGTATAACAAAACTTTGGCCAGCTCTCACACATGTGAAGATGCTGAATAAGATGCTCGAAGAAATTTGTATACAGCGTGGCTGTAAATCTATGTCTAATTGAAACCACAAATATAAAAGAAACAAACAAAATTGGCTAAATAACAATAGGAAAAAAATAAATAGTAACTGCAATGCACGACGAATTTTGAATTGAAAGTTTTCGTATAGTTCTTGCTCGTGAGAATTGCAGAAAGATATGAAACAAAAAATATAAATGAAGTCGATTCTTGTCCGATGAAAATTTTAAGTAAAAAAAAGTTTTTTAAACTTGAAAGCAAAATTATGAAAGGAAAAACACTCAACGTTTCGCTATTAATTAATAGCTTCGTCAGGAAACGTAGAGTGTTTTTCCCTTCATAATTTTGTCCGCTTCAAGTTTAAAAAACTTTTTTTTTTACTTACAAATTTTCATCGGACAAGAATCAACTTCATTTATATTTTTTGTTTCATATCTTTCAAGTTTAAAAAAAAACTTTTTACTTAAAAAAATACTTTTAAAAAACGAGCTAAAAATATAATTTATTAACTTACTTGACGTTTTGCAAATATAATTATCTGCTTTAATGTAAATAAATTACATCTTTAGATCGTTTTTAAAAGTATTTTTTTGTTTCATATCTTTCTGAAGTTTTACATTTGTGTAACAAATGATTATTATAAAAGCGAGGGAAAACGCATATTGTTATATCAATTGTTGGTGAATGTAATAGCTCCGTTCGTAGCTCCACGAATCTCGTACTCTTCGCTCCCGACAACGTTTTTATCATGAATACAATCGCTTTCAGATACTCGCGGAAATTTCCAGAATCTTCGCGTACGCACGGGAATACTCCGCAGCTTTCCCGAAACCATCTGCGATATTAATCGCGAGTGCCCCCGGCCACGCTTCTCACAAAACCCGGCGAAGTATTTGCTCGCCCCGTACCCAACGCTGTAACAATAACTTAGGGTCGAAAATTAACCATTACTTTTTATGATGGGAAAAATGTTAGTGATTAGTTGAATAAAATTTGCATTCGCTTCCAGATATCCGGGGAAATTTCCAAAGTTTTCACGTACGCACGGGAATTGTCCGCAGCTTTCCCGAAACTACCTGCGGTATTAATCGCGAGTGCCCCCGGCCACGCTCTTCACAAATGTCGGTGAAGTACCTGGGCGCCCCGATCCAACGCTGTAGCGTAACACGTAACGCTGAGGGTCGGAAATTAATAATTACTTTTTAAGACTGTAAAAATGATAGTAATTAGTTGAATAATATTTTTGTTGTACAGGGTGTCGTACTCTGAAATTGTTTATACACAATTTTTGAAAATGCCCATTTTTCTTTCACTCGATGACATCGGTAACATTTTTTTTTTTTTTAATATTTGGGATGGCATCATCAACGACTTTTTAGTCGAGCACATACGTCCCGTTTTCACCGAGACAGTGTCGTTTTTTTTTTCGTGCGTATTGATCGTCCCATTTTTTCGCAAATATTCCAGTTTTGTCTCTTTTTTTTTCTATGGAAAGAAAACGCGCTAATGCAATCGCTCAAGGATTATTATTTTATTATCAATAAACTCGATAAACTTAAATAAGTTGCTAAATAAGAACTGGAATTAGGAATAGGAATTAGAACAAGTTTTCGCTTTCTTTTGTTTACATGTCTTATTTAGTTAAAAAAACCTCACGTTAAAAAAAAAATAAAAAAAGCGTTTTCCTTCAGACTTGAATACCATACGTTTCAAAAAGAAATAGTATATTTTTTTCCTAATTTATAAGTACAGGTGGGAATCACGTATTTTGACGTCATCATGTAAACACTTGCTTCACTTACGTTCTCTCAATAACTGACGTAACCCAGTTTGGAAGCCGGGGCGCTTCTCGAATTATTTAAAAAATGACTCTGATCTTTATTTATAAGTAATTAATTATCAACGAAATCGTTCCAATTGCGACCTACAAATTCGTGCGAATTTATACAGGAAAATAATACGTACAGATTACTGTGTTACTTGTATTAAATTCCTTAGTACCATTGTTAAATGAACATATGGTATATAAATACAGTAGGACATCTATAATCCGAACGTGCCTTAACACGGACCTCCAGTAATCTGAACAGCGGAGATTCGAAGCCATAATCCGAACAGCGAAGTGATTTTTGCTGGAAGTCCCTTGGTTTCAAGTTTTCTAAGGCCCGATTTCTTCACATACGGATAAATTTATCTGCCAGGTAATATCCTGGAAAACTATTAATACAATGGTTTCCAAGGATAATACCTGACAGATAAATTTATCAGGAGGTGAAGAAATCGGGCATAAGATATGCCCTGTTTATTTATACTGTTTATTATTCGCCAGTCGCAAGTCGCTGATGCGTAGGATAGCGATAGCGCAAAGTAGCGACCGTAAATTGGCGGTGAATGGCGTCACAAAATAATTAAATGTTCAAATAAGAAAAGAGAGAGAGAAAGAGAGAGAGAGATGCTTCCAAGATTGAAGAGCTCCAGACAAACGCATTTTTTCAAGTAAGCATCTGCACGGGAATCCAAAAATGCGCCGCCAAATATCTATTCCTTACACAAAAAATGATATTAAGCTTATGTGGTTTGCTAAAAATATCACCGTCGCGTAAGAAAACGTAAAAGTATTTTTTAAACTTTATTTTTGTACTGTACTTGCTCGTGAGAATTGGTGAATCTTCATTTTCCAAATACGTTAATCATGTTAAATCAAGTTGGACTAGTAACATAAATATTGATCGGTCCTTTTATTTTTATTTTCTATTATTTACATTCGCGGTCATATGACGGCCGCTACATTACGGTACCGCTATCCTTAAGCCAAAACTTTACTGACTGTGAATTCCATTTGCATTGAAATTTATATTTTCTGTCTTTTGTTCGAAAATCCGAATCAAAAAGAGCAATAATTACTAGTTCCGATTGAAGAGGTTGTAGTGTACAAACTTGAATTATGTGCTGAAAGCGGTGATGGGTTAATGGAATACTTTAAAATTTTGCTTTTGTTTTTTTTTTGTTTTCGGTTTTAAGAACACGTGAGATAGAGTTCGTAATAAATCAAGCAAAATTTTTTTCTTTTGGCATTTTTTTTTTTTGTAAAATTAAAAATGAACGTTTTCTTCCTCTTGTAAAGTCAATCCGTGGACATACTGTATATACAATTTGTGTTCTGAAATATTGTTTGAACAACACCACCCTAGTCCCGGTTTTGCTCCAAGGAATTATGGTCAGCTTAGTTATTTCATTTTCATGCAAGAAGTGCTGCTGGAACTACTGGAAGATGTTCAGGTGCTGGTACCAACCCTCCTAGCAGAGTGACGTCGGAATTACGTCATTTTTAGGTAATTTTACGTCATTGACGTCATTTGTCCCGAAAGTGACGTCAAAATGACGAGTCACACGACAAGTGTATTAATAACGTCGTAAAAGTGACGTCATTAACACGTCAGTGTAAAGCGACAAAATGTTATTAGGTTTATTTTTGAAACTTATTGCTTTAAAAACATCTTTGGGACTAAAGAACTGAGTGTAAATAAATACTTTCAATATTTCTGAAGCCAATTATACCAAAATTAATATTGGAATTGTTAATTTAAAGGAAATGGTAACATTTAAATAGCCGTGAATGCAAACACAAGATGGCGTAATTCTAGCACTTAGTAACTAACGCAACATGTATAAAGCCTTACCGAAAAATTGAAACAAATGAGAATCACGACGAGATCGTCTCAAAGTAATTCTCAAAGAGTTTATTATAAAAAAAAATAACTTTTCCACAAAAGTTGTTTCACATTTTTATTCACTTGATGTTCGTCATTTGTGAAAAATTTGAATTGTCTTTTGCACTCGGATTTAACACTTTGATATTTGGATTATACATTCCCAGATAGCAAAAAGACGTATTTATCGCGTCGCTTTTAGGTATAGTCATCACCTTAATTATTTACGACGCCACTCTGCTGCTAGCTGGAATGGTTCAACGTAATCATTCAGTTATTTCATGATACAAACATTTAACGAAATTTCTGAACGATTGTTTCGTACCATTCCGAACCATTCGAACAAACCTTTAAATGCCAGCAACCGAAACAAAATATTTACTTATTAATAATAAGAGGTGTTTTATCACCTAGAAATGACGGCAAAAAGACGTCAGCAAAGACTGTCCTAACGGTACGTATTAGTAACGTCATTAATTGGTAATGATATGGCCACATGATTTTTACTGTTCAACACCACCTTTAAATGACGTCCAGAAAACGTCATTATTCGTCATGAGTCTGCTACCTGGGCTGTTACACATTTACGTTGACAAAATTAATAAAATATATAAATTTTGGCTCTCAATGCCGAACAAAAGAACATCATTGCAACGTTGAGGCGAAACACGTCACTTCTTCGTCATTATTACGTCATTATATGGTTTGTTTACGTCACAATTGACGTCAAACTTACGTTACCTAATGATGTGTCATGGTTATACTTACTTATAACTTACTTATAAAGTGATTAAAACGTCGCTCAGACGTCTTTTGGAAGTTAGATTGACGACATATTAGTGGCAAAGATGACGTCATTACAACGCCCTTTTCACGTTACTCTGTTGGCTGGAAAGAAACATTACGCCCGAGATTGTCTATTAGTTACTTTTGAGTTTTTAGAAAAATTTAATTTTTTATTTTGTAACTTATCTTTTTCTTGTCTTGAAGTAATCTTTTTCTCTCTGTCTCTTTCCTTTTTTTTTGTATTTGTCGTGCTTTTTCGATCTTTACTTCGTCTTTTGTTCATAATACTGCCGCCATTTTTCGGAAGTAATGGCACATGGCACTTTTTCTTTCTAATTTTTGTCTTTCGTTGAACTGCTTTATTGTGGCCATGTCAGAGATATTTATCCGAAATTGGGCCTGGCTTTTTTATGACTATGGACGAAATGCATTAAATCTTTTTAACATTTTCACTTCCGTCTTCCTGGCTTTTCCGTATTCTCGGAAGAATTTATGGAGACGAAGAGATCTAGACTTTTAAAAGTGTTAAGTTATGTTGATATTACTTCTTTCATTTCTGTTTGAAAGGAAGCAAGCGTTTCTTTAGTAAAGTCAGTCTTGGTATCTATCGGTTCTTTAGAGAAAAGATGTGGTCATCATCATCATTGTACAGTTTACTACACTTTTCTGCGAAATTCATATATTTATTTGTATTATACATAAATGGCAATTACAATTTAATTTACACGATTTGTAGGCACTTAGAGGCATGTATGCAGATTACTCTATGTATGTACTTATATTTGATAACATCTGTACACATCAATTAACGGCTAACTTGAGGAAGGTATTCTCTTGATGGCGTACCAGGTCTACCAGATCCGGGAAAGCCTGTACTGGGTTGCTGTGCTTCTGGAGACTGAGGAGAACTCTGTGGATAAATTACGGGTCTTCTAGGCCGTTCCGATTCACTAGGTCCTTGTGATCCTCTAGATCCTTGTTGTGTACCAAAATCTTGTAAACTGCCAGGCCCTATTGGTCCACTGGATTCTTGCGGTCCGCTAGGTCTTTCCGATCCGCTAGGTCCTTGCAATCCACTAGGTCCTTGCACTCCGCTAGGTCCTTGCAGCCCGTTATATCCTTGTGGTCCGCTAGGTCTTTGTGGTCCGTTATATCCTTGCGGTCCGCTAGGTCCTTGCGTTCCGCTAGGTCCTTGCGGTCCGCTAGGTCCTTGCGGCCCGTTATATCCTTGCGGCCCGCTAGGTCCTTGTGGTCCGCTGTATCCTTGCGTTTCGCTGGGTCCTTGCGTTCCGCTAGGTCCTTGCGGCCCGTTATATCCTTGCGGCCCGCTAGGCCCTTGTGGTCCACTATATCCTTGCGGTCCGCTAGGTGCTTGCGTTTCGCTAGGTCCGTGCGGTCCGCTTGGTCCTTGCGGTTCGCTTGGTCCTTGCGGTGTAAATTGTCCCGGGCCTTGTGTCCCGCTACTGAACCCTTGTTCCGGAAAGCCTGACGGAACAGCGCCTGGAACTTGACCAAATATAAAGTAATTGTATATATTTGCATTAATCCCATATAGTGACGGCGCCGAATTACAATCGAACTGATTCCACCATATGCAAATCAAGTATTCCTGATGGAAAATTGTACCATTGGGGCACAGAAAATCATACGTTTTGTTACTAGCGCACACGTGGAAAACCTGGCACCTAGTTTCAACATCGGCGTAGTATCCAGGATGTTCTTGTTGATCACACTTAAACGAAGTCTCGGGTATTGCAGAATATATTGGATAATCAACATCTGGTTCCCCGGGTATTGCAGAATAATCTCCTTCTTCATAGTTTCCTCCATCAAATGTACCTGTGCCGCTAATCCGATGTGATGATCCAACGGATGATTCCCTAGGAACGTCTGAGGTGTCTGTAGCACCCGGAACTCTAGGAGCCACTGGACCTCCGGGAATACCCGAAAAATTTGAATCTCTGCGCGGCCCTGGTACACCTAACCTTCCAGAACCATCGGGAGTCATCGGAACATCAGAAATACCTTGCCCTGTAGGTTGAGATGAACCAAAATTAACTTGCCCAGGAAGATATGTTCGTGAAGGTTTCCCTATCCCACTCGACCCCGTGTCTCTAGGACCTCCAGGTTCACCAGATCCTTCAGTTCGGCCACCAGGGCGCGGATACATGTGCGATGGTGGACCCTCACGGCCGTTATATTCTTGCGGCCTGGTTACTCCTTGAGCTCCGTTTGGCTTCTGTGGTTCTCCAGATCCTTGCGGTGTGCCTGGTCTTTGTGGTACACTATGCGTATCACCTTGTGAACCTACAGGTGGGGCATATAAGGTCGGTCGTTTACTAAGACCTGGAATATTCGCTTGTGGCTTTTGTTGTTTTAATTCTGGACCTTGCGGAACGCCAGATCCTTGCGATGCGCCGCCAGGAACTTGAGAACCTCCAGGGGGTCTTGAAAATGAACGGTCAGTTTTATGAAATCCAGAATCTCCATTAAGAGAAAGTTGGCCTTCTTGTTGCATGAAACCTTGAGGTCCTTGAGGTCCGCCGGGGATTTGTGGTGTATTTGGTTCTTGTAGTAGTCCATTAGGATGTTGTGGTTTTCCTGATACTTTTGAACCGTCGCGTGCTTCTGGTCCGTTGGGTTTTTGTGGTCCACTCTGTCCTTGCGGTCCAGTCCTAGTAGGTGACTCTGCTCTACCTGAAGGAAAGCCATTAAGAGCTCCTGCTACTGGTCTGTTTGCTCCTTGAATTCCAGGATATCCAGCGGGACCCTGAGGAGTGCTAGGTCTCACATCACTGGCACGTTGTGGACCACCGGCGCCGTCTTGTTGACGTCTAAGAGGTCCATCAGGGCTTTGCGGAGTGATGCCTGCAGGTCGTTGAGGAAACGATGGTCCGTCAGGTCTACCAGAGGGATAGCCAGTGAAAGGTCCTGGTGCTGGACCACTTGGTTGCTGAGTTTCAGAATATCCGCCGAAAACTTGACCACCAGGATATCCGCCGGAGCCGCCAGGTTGTTGATATTCAGGATATCTGCCGGAGTTTTGTGGACCGCCAGGTCTTTGAAGATCAGAATACACGCCTTGTGGACCCCCGGGTTGTTGACTTCCAGGACGTTCGCCGGGGCCCTGCGGGGCACCCGTTTTTTGACCGTCAGGAAATTTGTTGAAAGTAACTCCGGTTCCAGGACGTTCGGGTTGTGCTGGACCTGGATATTTGGTAGTTCCGTCGCTAAATGGTTTAATGGGCGGTTGATAAGAATAACCATTTTGAGCCTGCATCAAAAATTATTTATAATTAAAGCACTTCGATGAAAATTATTAAAAAATATACGGGGAGATTCGGACTATCCGTTCATTAAAGGCTTGCGGACTTCGAATGATACGAACGAAATTGAAATTGGAAGTCCGTAAACTTTTTATCACCTGGATCACCCTGTACAATTATTTTTGCACGGATACTGCAGCGAAAATTGATATTAAAGTCGACGTGTTTGAAAGCTTCTTCACGAAAATTTCTTTATGGGAAAATTATAGGAATTTGTCAAGGAAAACTAGAAGAGAGAAACGTGTTGTTAAGGGAAATTAAATAATAAGTTGTCAGGTCATCAAAGAAAAACTAAGTAAGACATTTTTTTAACAATTTGACCTAATGCAGGAGATAAAATTTATTAGTGAAAGCAAAACAGAATGTTTCAAAACATAACGTAATCAATTCTAGAACAATTCTTTAGTTATTACGGCAGTAAATTCTTTAATTACTCTCCGCCTAGCATCAATGGTATTTAAAGCATTCTTTTGGAATATTAGAAAACAATATTGTTACGCAGAAGCTAGAAAAAACTGTTATTAATTCTTAGCTTTGAATTTAATTTTATATTTTCGTTATGTAACGAGTGGCTAAATAAAAAAGGGCCATGCACGCTGTGGAACCATTCGCAATCAAGGTCTGTACGTCTTAGGGTATGAACATGCTGAAGATGCCTCACTCTTCTCACTGTCCACCTTCGATGTTTAGGTCGCGCTCGATGGCTTGATGTAAAACAAACCCATAGATTTAAAAGGAATCGTGCATGTCGAAGATGCGCGCTACTATTCGTCTTCAAGATGCACGGTTCTATTTCAAACTGTAATTATGTTTGTTTTACATACAGGTGATATCGCGGTATCCTAGCGCGACCTAAACATCGATGATGAACAGCGAGACTTCTTCGGCGTGCTTGTACGCTTAGAAAATTTCGCATTTCGAGCAATTTTCGGTCACAATCTAAACGACCAGATTTTTATTTATTAGACACTTGTTAGAATTGATTCTGCCTCTTTCGATAGAGAGGAGTTTATTTTTGATTGATTCAACTTGTTCAGTTTCACGAACGATATTTTTAGAATAGTTTTCATTGCATAAAAAACAATAGTTACTATTGTCAAAAAAAAACTTTTCGTAAACTTTTGCATAAAAAAAATACATGGTCCTTCAATAACTCAACACAACTATTATTGTAATGTACTCCTTCTACAATTTACTGTTGAGAAAGAAATTATAACTGGTTTCGTAAAGCTACATGGTCGGGTAGATATACCGGGTGTCCGGTAGAAAATGGGCGGGCAAAACAAGGGTGATTTCTCTAAATCAAAACAAAACGATTTAGGTTATTTTATTTTAGTATAATTTTGCTTCATAAAAAGGTAAGGCCCTTTAAATATTGTTTTTCTAATTTCAACCCCTAGTTATTAAGTTACAATTAATAATCTCAAACACTGAACGCATTTTTCTAAAAAAGAAAAACTGAAATAAAAAACCATCTTTGAAAGGCCGTAACTTTTTAATGAAGCAGCATTGTACCTACCTACTAAGATCAAATGATCTAAATGGATTTATTTTGCTAATCATTTGTGAAATACAAAAGAACGACCCTTAAATTAGGGCCCATTCTTTACCCGACACTCGGTATAAATTTTCGCTCCTACGTACCAAGCAATTATAAAATTGCAACAATTATTTCTTTAACAGATGAATTTTTATGATAATTTACAATTAATAAAGAAAATAATTCGTATTCAATTAATCTTCCTGACATATTTTCGTAAAGTTCTTGCTTGTGTGAATTGATATAGTAATTATTTAACAATTGAAAATCGCAGTAAATATTTACAGAACATAAATTTCGTAATATACAGAAAAAATCTAAATTGCACTGAACTATTAAAAGAAATTTTTAAAAGACACAATTTAATTTTGGCCAGTAAGGCCCGATTTCTTAATCAAACTAAAGAAGACTTTAAAATAAAAGTCACAGTCATATTTTCAAAAAGATGCGAAAATGTAGTTATTTATACTTAAAGTCTCCTTCAGTTCGATTATGAAATCGGCCTTTAGTCTCTAAATAATTAAAATCTGATTTTTACAAATTACAGTTAATGTAAAATTTCTGGCGCAATCGAAATTCCAATTCAAGTCCTCTTGGTAACTAGCCAACCGCTTAGCCAATTAAGCTATTGCGACAACCGGAGTTCGAATGTCTTATCGTCTAATAATAAATTAGCGTCGGATAATAAAAGTTGATTTGTATAGGCCCGGTATTTAAATTTATTTCACAGTTTAATGCCTTTACAATTGTTATTTACTAAGGCATTAAATTGTATAGTAAATTTATTTATTTATTTATATGGAACCACCTGGACATAAGCGGCGTTCATTTTGCCACAAATCTCAGCTCAGATCATATAAACGCCATTTCCGTTGGCACACGATCAAGTAAGTTTGAAGTGGGATTCCGACCTCCCACTTTGCCATTCGAGCGCTCCCATTAGCTGTCAGGTTGAAAAATATGTTCGCACTTACTTGTTCGTGCCAACGGAAATAATGACGTTTATCTGAGCCAAGGTGAGGTTTGTGATAAAAAGAAAGAAAATCTGTAGATGTGCAAAATTAAACCGTCTTCAAATTATATTGATAAGGGGCAGTTGCATCAAACACTTATGCCAAGCTTAACTTTAAGTGCCGCTTAGAATGTGAGTTGCGTTAATATTATGTAATCGCAAATCTCACATTATAAGCAATATTTAAATTTAAGCTCGGTTTAAGTGTTTGGTGTAACTGGCCCTAAATGCACAGATTTTGTCAAGTGGAGCTTTTAAACAGAATATGAAATTACTTGAAAAAAAAATCCATGTTCTTATTTAGTTTTCTCTTTTGCTGACTCGTTCAGTCGCTCTTTTGAAAAACTTGTTTGGCTTTCCTTGATAATACGTTTCTTTTTTTTTTCTAGTTTCCCTTGACAACTAACTTATTGTTTATAATTTTCCTGAAGCGGCCAAGAAACACGACGAAACGCCGACTTTAATCTCATTTTTCGCAGTGACCTTGCAAAAATTATTATAGCGGGTGTCTCAATAAGTGCGGCGACCGATGGTATAAAGCAAGCCTTAATACCTACAGCTTCGGGAGAAAAAGAAATTGTAGTCAAAGTGGCCAAGAGAAATTCAAAGAAAATATTTATGAGTGCGTGAGTTGACCGCAACGGAGCGCAGCCAATTGGCCCAACACTAAAAATTTATTTTACTAACAAAATTCTCAGAATAAGGTGCAGCTTTGATAGCGCCATTAGAAAGCTGAATTAATTCTGCATAATTTTGATTTTGGACGCATTCTCGTATCTCCATTAATAAGGGCGGAAAAGACAGTTGAATTATTTACTTAAAAAAAAAATATAACTTCTGTAGTCTTTATCAGAAATTAACGAACTTCGGCTCGTTTGAAAGTGGATTTTAATCCGATTTAAAATTTGTACTCACTGACTCCGGCCACTCGGTTATAAATTAGTTAGAGGGCGCTATCTGCAAAAGTCATAGTGTTTCTGTTTTCCAAAAAAAAAAAAAAAAAATTAATGGAAAGGTGTATTTCTTTTACAGTAATTACAAAGCATCCAATCGGCAGAACGTTTTGGTAAAAATTCGAAATCGATAACTTCTTCGTTCTCGAGTTATTTTCAAACGAGTCTTGTACGTGATGATAAAGGCAGACCTAAAAGTTCAAACAAATGCTATCGAGCAATACATTTCGTTTTAAACTCTTACATGTTCCAGGGGAGGCTCTCGTCGTAGTGCAGGGCAGGCTCTATAAGTTCTTATTCCAATACTTTTACGTAATTTTAAAATATTTTTCTGTCAGGGTAAGGCAGGCTTAAAACTTTCCAGGGCAGGCACAGCCTCCCTTGGCGCTCCCCTAGCTACCTACGGCCCTGTGCGTGGACGATTATTAAACAACTGAAGGTGGGTGATTTGAGTGTTGATTAGGCGACAGAATCAGGACAATATCGTGAAGAAACCTCGCAAACATTTAACATAACTCAGTTTGCATGTTTTTGGCATATTGTGCCAACAATTAAACAACTGACAACGAGCGTTTGAATGTTGATTGGATGACCGATTCAAGACAACATCGTGAAGACAATATTCTCGCTGACCGTTAACATAACTCAATTTGTTAAGATTTTGTATTTTGCTGTTTAATATTTGCTGGAAGTTATGTTTTTTTTTTTTTTTGTAAATTGACATGTCTTTGTATGATTGTTTATCATCCAGACAAATATTTATTATTATTATTATTATTTTGAGGTATATAAAAGTTTAAATGCATGTAATTAATTTTGGGAACATAATTGCCCTTGTGCTGCATCACTTACGCTAAACATAACGTGCTGTTATCGATGATGTCACAAAGGAATTTGAAAGTAAAGTCGGTTGATACCGTCACGTTATGTTTAACGTAAATTATACAACGTAGGGGTAAATCGCTCTTATGCCGTATCCATTTACGTTAAACATAACGTGACGTTATCGACCGAGTTTACTTTCAAATTCCTACGTGACATCATGCTGTATCCATTTACGTTAAATATAACGTGACGTTATCGACGAGTTTACCTTCAAAACCCTATTTCAAAAAAAAAAAAAAACAACACGTTATGTTTAACGTAAATGGATACACCATATGGATGAATGTTTAAATAAAAGATCCAATGAGAAAAACGCAGGCACTAAATAAAAGTAATGAACACTAAAATGTTAAATGACAGAAAACACTTTGAACAATTATGAAATACATTGTAATCAACAATGATTGAAGGTCTGCACCTAAAATATTTTCAAAATATTATCGATCTTTCATTTCGAAATAGCTATTACCATCCGTAAATTTTCTTTGAAACGAGCCGAAGTTCGTTAATCTCTGATAAAGACTACAAAAGTTAAGATATTTTTAAAGTAAATAATTCAACTGTTTCCTACACTCTTATTAATAGCGATACGATAATAAGTCTAGAATCAAAGTTGTGCAGAATTAATTCAGCTTTTCAATGACGCTATTAAAGCTGCAGCTTATTCTGAAACTTTAGTTAATAAAATTAATTTTTATTGTTGGGCCCTTTCCAATTCAACTCGGGTACTTAAAAATATCTTCTTTGAGTTTCTCTTGGTTGACATTTTGACTGTAACTTTCTTTTCTCCTGAAGCAATAGGGTTTACGGTTTACTATAATATAGCTGGTCGTCGGTCTTATTGGGACACCCGATATATTTCACGAAAATTATTCGATTCTAATGAAGACATGAAGTTAACTTACCAGAGTTCGGCTGCTAAGCGTCAGCAGATCTGCAACACATTAAAATAATGGTTTAATAAGAAACTGATAAGATGCCAGCAACACGAATTATATTTAAGTACAGCGGCGTGTATTTTATGAAGTCGCAGTTTCTCGTTTACATTGCAGTGTAAAGTACGACTTCATAAAATGCAGGCCACTATACACGTGGTCTCTTATTTGGGCGCGTCGTTTTTTGTATATGTAAATAATTAATAATTACTGCAATGCCAGGTCAAAAAGCGATCGTAAGATGTCGCTATTTTATTTGTAAATAATTAACGCTCAAATGAATGCGGAAAATTATTGTAGCTGTGAATTTCGTTGCCTTAATTACTTTCGTTTTTAATGAGAAGAATTACGCTCATTGAGAATAAATCTCAGTGGACAGAATGCATTGTGAATATGAATATCGCCGATGACGATGCCGACCAATTACTTCGACATTTTTTTTTTTTTTGGTAAAAGATGGGGGTATTTATTTGAGAAATTTTGAAATTACTGACAGTGCCAATCGAAATAATGCTTGGGACTATACAGGGGGTCTCGAGAATGTGTATTTCTTCTGCGAGGCCAATGGAAATAGCGTAAAGGGAAAAGCAGGTTACGACATCACGCGGAATATTTTAAAATTATTTTCAACCATACAGGGAGTCCCAGAAAGTAATGATGAGTATGGGGTGTAGGAACTGAATTCTATCAATCAATCAATCAAAGTATAATACCAAAAAGATAATACAATACAATATACTCGTTAATATACACAGCATACTGAAAATAGAAAAATGCCACAAATTGCCATTTTTGGTTTAATACCTTCAGGCAAGTACAATACTTTTGTATATCTAAAATTTGCTCTACGGTCTGTTTTAATAAAAAAAAGAAACTTAGAAATATTTAGCTATTACAAAAGTTACTACTTACATGTAAAGGCAAGTATCCAGTTCATCGTAAGATATCTTTTGAAAATATAAAGACGACTAAATACCTGGGTACAAAAAAAAATCAGATTATTTTACATGGATTCGACTTAACTAGCTAAAAGTGGATGGTGTTTTCGATGTCTTTCGGTTTGTGACTACTGGCATTATCGAAAATTTCGTTGGTATTTATAGGAACTCAACCCCGAACGAATGCGGTTTAATACCACCCACCACCGTCGTTAAATAAAGGATAGGAGGAATCATTGTTCTTTGTGAGGAACATAATCTTCGGAACATGGAGGGGTCGAACAACGAGATGTTACAACTTCGAAAATATATACGATTTCGTGTAAAATAAAACATTTGAGATGTTCTCTGCTCGCGGAAAAAAAGCGGCTGCATGATCATGTGACCCTAGACTAGACACTTTCACTTAAGACAAGACGTCTTAAGAAGTCTTATGCGGGTGAACACCATCATGAGGAATCGTCTCAGATACAGATATTTGTTACCCATGCGATGCGGTAAGATGTATTATATCATTTGCGCTAGTTTTACTGTTCATAGTAAATTACGTTAAGTGTCGGATTGTCTTCCTTGATTTTATTATACAGTGAGGGCCAAAAAGTTCGCACCATATGGGGAAAAATTTTTTATTATTGATCTTTTAGCTTTTTGTACTAATATTTTGTGCATGTTCGATAACCAAATACAGATAGGGTGAGCAACTTTTGGTATGGCCAAAAATGGTACCTATTTAAGAAACGAAAACTTAAAAATTGCAATTTTGGAATTTTTTTTGGACATATTAGACAAAATATTAGCAAAACATATAAAAACAACCTAACACTTTGATGCATTTAGCAGCAAGCACAAGGAGTGTTTGGAGCGTATTCTGCAACTTTTTAACGGGCTGTTAAAATTTAGAGGTCCTTTAAAATTTAAAATACAGTTCTATGATTGGTTGTTACCGTAGCAACAAAATTTAACAGCCCTTTAAACTTAACCCTTCCCAAGTTATAAAATTTCCAAGTTCGCACCTTCTTTTTAGAGAGAAAATCGTATAAAACGAAGTGGAAAAATTAAAATTTCCGAAGAGAAAATTATAACAATTATTTGATTTCTGAAAAATTTCAAGCAATTAAAAAAATGAAAAACCGTTCTCGACAATCGGAAAACCCACTCACTACACATGAAAAAGTTCATGACTAAAGTAAAAAAAAATAAATAAAAACAAATGATCATACACACAGAAGAAAAGCACACAAAACGAATTGTAGATTTCTAAATTAAAAATTTAATAAGAAACATGCAAGGGTAATAAATTAATCGAACAAACAAAAACTAAAACAAACAACAAATACAAAGACTGAAAAATTAAAATTCGAAAGAAATTATGATTATCCGATTCCTGAAAATTTGCAAGAATGTAGTCAAAAAAAACACGAAAAAATGAAAAATGAAAAAAGAAACAAACATTCATGATAAAAGTAAGAAAAACAAATGGCGATCGTACAAGTACAAGTAGAAGAAACGAATTGTAGGAAAAAAAAATAATAACGAACATTCAAAATGAAAACCAACAAACAAAAACAAATCACTGTCATAATACTTATTTACGCAACGCAATAGTAATAATAAGAAAAAGAAGCTGAAATAAAGCATTATTGAATAGAGAAAGATAAGTTTGGTTAGATTTTTCAAAAGCTTTGTTTTTCGAACATAACGCGATCGTTATTGTTTTAAGTTTGAAATCAGTCCCTTTTCAAAATTTTTTCTTGGGATCGTCAATTTGTTTCCAATTTCAAATGCCTCCGCTTTTCTTTGTGATTTTACACATTCGTCATTCGTTTTTCTCGTTCTCTATCAAAAATGTCTTGCGCTTCTTTCTCCTTCGCCATTTGTTTCTTCCTGCTTTCTTCTTCATTCAGAAATTTTCGTTGTTTCTGAATGAAGAACAAGAAAGCAGGAAGAAACAAATGACGAAGGAGAAAGAAGCGCAAGACATTTTTGATAGAGAACGAGAAAAACGAATGACGAATGTGTAAAATCACAAAGAAAAGCGGAGGCATTTGAAATTGGAAACAAATTGACGATGCCAGGAAAAAATTTTGAAATGGACGGAAATGTTTGAGGACTAATTTCAAACTTAAAACAATAACGATCGCCTTATGTTCGAAAAACAAAGCTTTTGAAAAATCTAACCAAACTTATTTTTCTCTATTCAATAATGCTTTATTTCAGCTCCTTTTTTTTATTATTACTATTGCGTTGCGTAAATAAGTATTATGACAGTGATTTGTTTTTGTTTGTTGGTTTTCATTTTGAATGTTCGTTATTATTATTTTTTTCTACAATTTCTTTCTTCTACATGTACTTGTACGATCGCCATTTGTTTTTCTTACTTTTATCATGAATGCTTGTATCTTTTTTCATTTGTTTCTCGTTTGTTAAAAACGCTTTTCCTTTTTTTCTTTTTGACTACATTCTTGCAATTTTTCAGAAATCGAATAATCATAATTTCTTTCGAATTTTAATTTTTCATTCTTTGTATTTGTTGTTTGTTTTAGTTTTTGTTTGTTCGATTAATTTATTACCCTTGCATGTTTCTTATTAATTTTTTAATTTAGAAATCTACAATTCGTTTTGAGTCCTTTTCTTCTGTGTGTATGATCATTTGTTTTTATTTATTTTTTTTTTACTTTAGTCATGAATTTTTTCATGTGTAGTGGGTTTTCCGATTGTCGAGAACGGTTTTTCATTTTTTTAATTGCTTGAAATTTTTCAGAAATCAAATAATTGCTAAAATTTTCTCTTCGGAAATTTTAATTTTTCCACTTCGTTTGTGTTTCTAAGGTCCGATCTGTCCACTTCCTAATAAAGTTCCCGATAACGTTATTTGGCGAATAAGTTGAATTTTTTTAATAGTTGTCATGGTGATTCGTCGAATTATTTGTCAAATAAATTTATTAGGAGGTTGGAAAGATCGGGCCAAAGTCTTCAAAAATGTTTTTGTTTTCTTTTTGTTTCCTACCCTTTTCCTGTCTTATTCTCGTAAAATCTAGTCTTTCGTTCTCCCTTTTCCTTTTTTTTTTTGTTTTTTAATTTGTGAATTTCGCTTTGAATGTTTATAGTTAATTAATTTTTAAATTTTAAATCTGATTGTTTTTTTTTTTTTAATTTTCGCTCAAAATTTAGACTTTCGAAGTTGAAATCGTATGTCGTACCAACTGCTAAATAATCGTACGAATATGAGTATAACCTTATGATGAACAGATTAAACGACGACATCCTACGATCGCTTTTCGGACCTGACATTGCAGCAGGATAGACAAATTTCTGCTGACGAAGCCCCAAACAGGGCTGAAACAACTGTACAGAGGCTGCTCGAGGTTTTCACTGAAAATCAAAAACGATTTTAATTTTAAATCTGATCGTTTTCTTAATTTTCTCCCAAAATCTAGCAACAAATTTTTTATAATCTTATAATCGAATCCGGGTGAGCTTTGTCAAAATTTGGCGATTTGGATTGACATAATCACCGACATTACATTAAGGAATGAAAACTCCAAAACAAAAAATGTATAGTTTCTTTAGAAAAATTTGAATTGAGAAGTTGAAAAATTCCCTAGATTTTAAGGAATTCTTGCAATTTTTTCCTTTTTCGCTCTGGTTTAAAATTATCCGTGGATTTAACGACTTTCTTTTCCCAAATTTGGCGACATTGATAAGTACAACTGTCGCACTCGAGGCTTAGGTCGCACTCGCAACGTTTAGCATGGTGGGGGTAGATTTCCCCGCCACTGCCCGTCCCTGTGATAAAGAAAATGTGATATTTATTTTCAAAAATAACTGGTTTAATACGTGCGTCGCGATATGAGTACGATTACCGCACTTTGGTTATAATAATAATCATAATAATAAAAAAATTTAAAGCATCTGTACAGCTGTTTCAGCCCTATTTGGGGCTTCGTCAGCAGAAACATAGCTCGACATTCCCACTGCAAACCAAAACGACTTGACCTCGTAGGATATCGCTGTCGCTTTAGCTAATCAGGTAGCAATATTTTTATTGAAACGATTGATAAATATAAAAACAAATGTGGAAAACAAGCGAACAACAAACGTAGATGATCACGTCGAAGATGCAATATTCTAATTAGAGTGAATAAGTGGAGAATGAAAAGCCAGATTGTTACCAGCGTTCAGGAGAAAGCATGAACAATAAATAGTTATTTTAAAACAAAGGTACATCGCAAGCTAAAATTATTAAAATTCTTAAAATATCCTATTTATGTTTTATTAAAGTTGCAGTTCGTAACCACGTCATTAACCTCAAATATCGAACTTGAATACTATTTCAGTGCAAGTTTCTAGCCAAAACAAATAATAGAAATTATAAGTACAATTTCGTACACAAGAAAAACGCAGAAAATTGTAAAATTACGCACTTCTAATAAAGAGAATATTCATTCACGTATTGCACCGGTAAATAAGGCGGGCACAATGACGCGTCTTGAAGTGACCTTGAATAGTTAAGAGGCAACCTACTTCCTTTATGAAGCTTCCGTCTGGAACGCCATTGAACTGTCACGAACTCTCTGGAACATTCTGGACACGTGGCATGTACCTCAAAATCATGATCTTAATCTCAAATATCCAACTTTAATTGTACTTCAATACTAGTTTTTTGTAGCCATTTCATTCAAGTGTATTTACAAAAAAAAGTTATTACCATTCCAATAAAACCAGAATAAAACGCATTTTTTAATTGTCTTATATCGATGGTAAGCATACAGAACTATTTGAATTGGGCAGGCAGAGTGACGTAATTCCCGCGCCCAACATCAGATGCTGTTTGGTCGAAAGTTACGAGGGAACTTGTTTAAGTATATAAACCTTGTTCCAGACGGGCGTTTCTAGTAACGGCTGCATTGGATATGTAAAGGAGGACCGCCGGCGCGAAATTTGAACAGTTTACATTGAGCGAGCGATAGTGCGAACACCTTGGGCGACATAAACGGTGAAATATTGTAGTTCTGTTTATTAAGATAAGTGTTGTTTGTTATTGTTTCGAGTCATTTGTACTGTGTTGTGTTTATTAAAGTATTTGAAGTTAATCGAGGAGAATTATTGGCGAAGCCCGAAGTCGTAACACTTCAGCGTTATTAGGTCTCACTTAATTCATTATTTTACTCGTTCCTCAAAAAAGAATGTAATGAGTGTATCAAATTTGAATTGGTAAGGATGTCTACTGTATGTACAACGATGCTCACCATAAAGGATATCATTTGACAGTTGAACTGAATGTTCTTAAGCGTGCGGTTCGCATGCAGGAGTTTCATTTAAGTTGAGCATCGTAGTACATACATTTATCAGAGATTATATTTTTCCTGTAAAAACAAAAGCGAAACTGGTTGTGATGGGGAAGGCAGGACCACCAAGAAATGTCTGTTAAATGAAGTGTGCCCAAACAAAAGGTCATTGCATCATTTCACAAAAAAAAAAAAAAATGACAAATACGCTGACATTTAGTTCAACCAATATCACAGGAGCCCTAAACGCATGAGTGCCATTACCACACCTGAACGTGTGCGACCTGTCGTACACGCTTCCAACGACATTGGTGTGAGTGTGAGTGGAGTCTATACGGACACTGTTTGTGTACGAGTGGGGCGGATAAAATTAAATCTTTCGGTTCACATCCCGCTGCTACTTTTATTAATGCTTTTGGTTTCAGTGGTAAACAAACGTTGGTATTGTGTGTAAGGTGCGACGGAATGTGAACTGCGATTTCAGATTGTGGGAGCACGTGGATACCCGAAGGTAATTAAGTTACGTTTCCCGCGTCCATTTCCTACCTGATGCTTCCTTCGAAACGGAGCTCCTAATGTAATTGAATGTTTTGTAATGTAATTGAATCAAATAAGCGCCGGAACTAGTTTAATTTTTGAAGAGAAATTTGGATTTGTTTGCCTAAAGTGTGTTTCTATGTGTACACCATAAAAATGTAGTGATTAGATATTATTTAATTGATTTGATAAGACGGGGAAACGTGACGAGTAAAAATAACTTATCTGGAAGGTGTGAATTATCGAAACCAATAATACATTTGGAGAAGCGTAGTTCGTATATGTATACGTGGGTTGTGTAATGATTGAAGATAATTCAAGATTTTAAGCAGCGCTTTCCAAACTTTTTCACGATATCACCGAAAGCATTGATAACAATTGAAACAAAATTATTTTTACGGAATCTTATACAGGATGGGTCACTTTTGATAGGACTCAACGCCTATTTTTAGATGAATTAGACAAAAACTGACCTCGGTGACTGGACCTCGATTTTCCATACAAAATTAACAATGAAAGTAGTAGATATGTATGTATGTATATCTCGAACTGTTTAGGTTTAGGAGATGCAGGGTGTTGTTCAAAACTTGCGATTTCTAAAAACTTTTATAAATTTCTCGTCTATGAAAACTTTTGATGTCATCTTTGAGGCAATTTTTGACGTTACACTTTGTTACATTTTTCTAAAGCGAGTGGTTTTTAAGATGTAAGCTGAATTTTTTTATATACAGATTGAATCTGGCAACTAGGTAGGTAGGTAGGCGTTGGGAGTCTCCGCATGTATTACCGTTCCAAACACCGCCATAAATCGCCCCGTCTGCTAAATTGTCCCGTACCGTCTGCCTAGTTGCGTAACTCAATCTGTAGAATACCCTATACCTGGTGAGTCATACATCTGCATTTCTGCAATAACTTCCTTATCAATAGAGATAGGGTAGAAAACTTTTAAGAAAAATTGTTTGACATGTCAAAGACTACAACTCTGTTAAATTAGTTATCGTCGATCTGCAATTGTTTTCTAATGGTCACGCCTCCTTCGATTTTTTTTTAAATTACATGGTACATTTCTAATAATGGATTATGATCGGACATTTCTTTCTCTTTCTGATTGTGTAAGAGTTTATCTATCTTAGATAACAAAAATTTTCAGAAAAACACCAAACACTATTCCATCGTAGTAATACGAACATAGTGCGAAAATTTCACATTTCTAGAGTGTTTTAACAAATAATGCTCGCAAACAATGAACATGTCGGTACTAGAACTGAAATCTACCCAATGACGATAGAGCTGAGCCCACAGGGTGTCTTCAACTGATTTAATAGTGAATTCTTCGTGATTTTTTGAAAATTACCATAATCCCAGCAAAGTTAATAAACAAAACCGTTTATTAACAATGAGAATAATACCTTAGGAAAAAAAATCAGTTAAGTAAATATTCAAATGTACGACCTCCTACAGTAATACGTTTCTCCGCTCTTTTAACGAAAATTGCAAAAACAGCAAAAGCACTGTACTTTCGGCACTCTTCACTGATAAACAGGGAACGGAATTATATATTTTGTTGGGTTAATTACAAACGAGGCGGCAAACGTATAACGCTGCAGTGGCGCGCGAATGCACACGCTCTCGTTGCCGCCTCGCTCGAAATAAACCGAACAAAATATATAATTCCGTTCTGTACTGATAAATATCACATCTATTAATTCTTCATGAGGGTAATGCATATTAATGACTATTAAATACCCACTTTTTAAGTTAAAACTGTACCTTTTAAGTTTAGAGATTCTAAAGTCTCGTACAAAATTTGTTAGTTAGTAGACAATGAAGGATTATTGTTTGTTTTATTAGTTACGGGCAATTAAATTTAGAGATAAAACATATCTGTTAAAACGCGGATTATAAAATTAGCACAAAGAAACCCTTAAAATGATCGAACATCCTCTAAAAATGATATCCAAGGAATAAAAACACTTTGGCCCTATGATCCGTGGCTTACTGCAATGGAGAAGTTTTTAGTCTTCTTCGGAGAATTTTGTTACCTAAGGTGGCAAAACTTCACTTCACTGGCAACACCATCAGAAAAAGAAAAAGATTTTCTATCAAAATTCATCATTAGAAATGTGCTATGTAATTAAAAAAAATCGAAGGAGGCGTGACAGCTCGAAAACAATTGCAGATCGAGGTTAACTGATTTAACAAAGATATAGTCTTCGTTTGTTTATGTTTAATTTATATATATAGTAATATAGTCTTCGTGATAGTAATATAGTCTTCGACATGCCAAACAATTTTTCTTAAAATTTTTCACTCCATTTCTATTGATAAGAAAGTTATTAAAGAAATGGAGTTATATGACTCGCCCGGTGTATTTTAATAATGTTTGAAAAGAGAATAAAATTTTCTGTTCAGAATAATACACCGTATCCACAAATTCGGTTGACAATGGGGAAAAGCTTTTGAGCTTTCGAAATAAAATCATTCTTTAAAGAAATTTTTATTTATCCTGAAACCCCCAAGAACGTGGTAAGTTTTGGTTGATAGCCGAAAAAAAATTGAAAATTCTCTTTTTTCTTTTGCAAAACATGAGTTTTTTTTTTTATAGCGTTTTCGACTAATTGCTTGAGTCACTCTCAGAGTATCTTCATCTTGTTTTAACCTCATGTAAAAACATAGGATAGAGATACTCTCAGAGTGGTCCGGAGTGGTCAGTCGAAAACGCCATTAGTAAAATCTCCGTATCGAGTACAACCAAATAAAAAATTTATCCAATGTAATTCGGGGTTTTTGGTACAACATGTAATTAGCTGATATGACATAGGTTTCAAAACTGAATCGCTTGCGAATGATTGACCTCGATCGATCAGTGGAACTGCAACCGAAGCGTAACGTAAAAGATAGTAGTATGATAAAATTGACATTTGTACAATATTTAAACACAGTATAATTTTAACAGTAACCGCTCTGTAACCTTGGAAGTTCGTTATTTTTCATCTTAACCGTAAATCTAAGTGCAGTGGCTACACGTACATATATACGATCAGTCGGACATACATAAATGTCAGTATAACAATTTTGGCCAAATTTTTAGTAATTTTTATCTCGAAAACTAAATAATTTTTATTAGATTTTTTTTGCCGATGACTTCAACTCAGTATCAACAACTACCAACTCTTTTTTGTACTACCAATTTCCAAGCACCCTGTATACATTCATATCCGACTAGGATACATATTTACTTACCACACAAAACCTACTAAAAATGCGTTATACAATGTAATTATTTTAAAATGCTTCATAAGGATATGTTGGTCGACTATTGTCATGGTAAGCCTTTCGCGCCTTCACTATGTGATGACAAGACTTCCGGTCTGTAGAGGAATAGGTAGAGCTTTTAAAACAATTTAGTAACAAAAAGTACACCTCTTTATTTGGTTTAGATTAGAGTCCAGTTGATCTTTAGGGTTCGGAGGGTTTTCTCTGCCAGTATACGCAGGTTTTGTTACAAAAATTCACTTACTTAACTCGGTGGCGAATTAGCACTTGAGTTTGCCAAAGCCTTGCGAATAAGCACTCCAGTTTCACAATCTGCGCTCTGCTTTTCGTTGTATGTTGTACTTTAAATTAGGTTTTTGTTTTGTCTGACAATGGTTTGCAACTGTAATATTTGGGACGCATAGATGGAACAAAAAATTAATTTCAATTTAATTTTTTTTTTACGTAAGAGTTGCTCCACCGTCACTGCCATGGATTCACTAATCGAATACATCACCAATGCGTTCGAGATGCGAGAATACGCTTTTTCAGTGTTCTTTGAACTTTCAAAGGCTTTTGATTGTATCTAACACGATATTCTAATATCTAATATTTTCGATTCAGTGAGCATAAAACTCTTAACGTCTTACTCAAGCAATAGAAGGCAAACTGTTCGATATCATGATAAATACTCTGATATGATAAACGTTACAGCTGGTGTTCCTCGAGGCTCCGTCCTAGGACCAATCTTGTTTTTGCTGTATATTAATGACATTGATCAATGTGTAATTAATTCAAAGATAACGCTATTTGCAGATGACACAACATTATTAAAAAGTGATGTCAGTACTGGGTCCCTAATATTTGCGGAAGCCGTAACAAATATTAAAAAATTGGTTTTTAAGCAATAAACTTAGTTTAAACGCAGACAAAACACAATTCATGTAATTTTCCTTGAAAAATGTCGAAAATTGGGCAAATAATTTCGATGGTGTGAAGTCCATCAAATATTTGGGTATTTACTTAGATCCATTGCCACAATTTAAATCTACAATCAAAGAATATCTGATGAATAACGCCTTTTATTCCTTCGAAGACTTTCTACAGCATCCAAATGTCATTTAAAAAATACTTGTACTGTCTTTTTATGAGTCTGTTTTATGTAACTACTATATGTTTATTGTAACTATAATTTTATTTACACATTTATTTTATGACGTGTGTAATACCTTGTGTATTTATCATCAATAAACATTACATTACGCCCCCCCCCCCCCTTTAACCGTCGAATCGCGAACTTGAACTGGAATACTGATGCTTAACGATTATCAAATGCTTTTATAGTATTTGTGTTTCACCTCGAAAGTGTCAAAATAAATTAAATGTTTAAGAGACCATTGGTGGGTTTCACAAAAAAAAATGTTAATCAGCGATTAATTTAATTCTCTGATTGAGGAACGTCATTGGACGAAGTTAACAATAGATTTGAAACAACCAATTATATTGTTTCACCCAACCAATCACAGGCCTTAATCACACTGTTAAATTAAATTTTTTGTGAAACCGGGGGGTATTTCTAACATTTAAAATTAAGACACGAATCTCTTTAGTTTTAATAAAATACAAGTTCGGTGCCAAACTTTGACAATTAATGACGAATCTCCTGTAGGAAATAACATGATAGATTAGTTGCAACTTGCGTTCAATTTTTTAATATTTATTTTGGTGCTCTCCCCTTTGCAGATTTATGCGTACTCCCCACATTTTGGGAAATGCTGTTGAGGTAGTTACATTCATTTAAGGCAATTGTGCGATTGTTATAAACAATTAGAGATTTCGGACCGATCCTGAACTTCCAGAGAGTTTAATGCTAGCAAAATGTACGCCTTATTTAAGTGACAAGAATTGGCAATAATAAAATATATTTATGTATAATTTAGCAACAATGTGGTTTTCATACAGATAAAACCACTCCTAGTAGACATAGAATTTAAATTCGGCACACATCGGCGCAAGTCAAGTCAAGTGGGGAGATCATCATGCAATGGATATGCGGCAGTCGCTTGTATGCTAACGTGTGGGATGTTACGTACGCTCACACTGTAAGCACTCGGTTGTGCCTACTTAATGTGGCGGGATCTGTATAATTTCAGTGTATATATATATAAACATATCATTAGTTTTGTCTCTTTTTATTTACAGATTATAAAATGGAAGTATTCGGCATCGAATTTGCTCCGCTAAATATTCCATTAAAGCGGCGTATGCAAACCTTAGCAGCCGCGGCATATTTTGTACTTATGGTGGGCGGTGGCCTGGTTGGTCTTCTGCTCGCCCTTTACCTCATTCTATTCACATATTGGAGGTGGCTTACAATTTTATATTTAATCTGGGCCTGGGGTATAGACAAACACATTTGTGAGAAAGGAGGACGGCGTTCTCATTGGGTACGCGACTGGATGTGGTGGAAGTACCTGAAGTATTATTTTCCCCTGAATTTAGAGCGAGTTCCTTGGGTCGAACTGAACCCGAAACGAAACTATCTCTTTTGCTGTTTTCCCCACGGAATGATATCCACGGGTGCATTTTCCGCCTTCGCCACCAACGTCGGAGGTTTCAACGACCTGTTTCCACACCACACCGCCTACGTCCTCACGTTAGCACAACACTATCACATGCCCTTTTTCCGCGACCTTGCGTTGGCCCTCGGAGGCTGCAGCGCCTCTGCGAATTCCATCAATTACCTCTTGGATAATCCCGAAGGTGGAAACGTCGTCGTCCTAATGGTCGGTGGTGCGGCAGAAGCTTTCAATTGCCGCCCAGGTCAGTACAGGCTCGTCCTGAAAAACCGAAAGGGCTTCGTGAGGTTGGCCTTGAAAAACGGGGCACCTTTAGTACCGGTCATTTCGTTTGGAGAGACGGACTTGTACAATCAGGTGGCCAATCCAGAAGGATCGCTCCTACGGAAAATTCAGGAGGCGCTCCGGAAATGGATAGGGCTTGCCCCTGCGATTCCTCTCGGACGTGGCTTCTTCCAGTACAAATTCGGACTCGTGCCGAAAAGGAAACCAGTTACCACTTTGGGTGAGTTATTTGATCAACGTAACAATGAAACGCCGTCAAGACAAATGTTTAATTTAAGTTGACCGGAGAATAATTATTACAAATTCGGTACCTACGCAAATTTTTCAACGGAAAAGAAGTATCTACTATGTCGAGTTTGTAGATACCAAAAAGTAACACTTAACTGCTTTAGGGATTTTGGGGCGTAGTCAGGTTTAACAACATGGAATACATACGGTGGTACATTTATTGGAATTACAAAATGTAACTTACATGACAAATTGAAGAGACACTTTACTAATAGACGGCATGGGTTCGCACACCATGACAAGGATATTGTCGAACTGATTTATGACCGGAAAGGTAATGACGTTTACGATTCGCTTGCAATGGCTGCACCTAGAGTATCTCCATCTCTTGTTATCACATCAAGTTAAAACAAGATGCAAATACTAGGTCTGTTCGAACAACAGTCTCTGATTAGTTTGAAACCGTCAGAAGCATGCGTTCATCAAAGTTGTGCGATTGATGACGCTGTCAAAATCGATTCTTATTTCGGTGGGCGACTCGTTCTGACGGTTTCAAATCGGTCAGAACTGCGGTACGAACGAGCTTTCTGAGTACAATCCGTGCTTAACGAATCGGAAACGCTCTAAGTATTTATGTGCAGTAACTAGACATGTCCGGGCACTTGTAAAACTTTTTTGTCGGGCCCTTCTTTGTATATATATAATATATATTTGAGCCCTGAAATTCAGAAAACACATGTAACTTAAATTTGTTTGAAGATTTCATTAAAACAAAATAAAATGGAGAAATTAAATTTAAAAAACATAAAACAAGCAGTACAAATTTTTCCTGAAAACATAATATGATGACGTGTGTTCTTTTACTGTGTGTAAATAAATAAACCTCAGTATAAGTACACGAAATGCTGCCTTCGGCGGGTATTTTTTGGTGGCTACCGTATCATAGCCAAAAGATTTCGGATGGACCACTTGTTTGGAACCGTTGAAATGTGCGAGAAAGATAGGAAGGTCAACTTCGCCTTCCTCTCGGTATGAACACGCCCACCGATACCGCACTCGATCTTCAACGCAGCGTTTCGTAATAATAATAACTGATATCGTTTGTTAATTATTTTATTTAAAATTTTAATTCACTGAGCGAAGTAACGTTACATTTATTTGTTTTACGATATCGACTATCGATGAATAAATCCGAAAATTTATGCGCCAATTAGGCGAGCGCGTTATAAAAATGTCCTTCCTTCTCCCTTTTACGTAAATCAACTTTTGCTGTAATGTCGCTGCTAGCAATGAAAGTATTACTACTTACGGTCCATGGGAAAAAAAATAAACGTCAAATTTTGATAAGTCTATTAAAAATACGCGTGGAATGAGAAATTACAATTTGTTTGTACCTCGCTTTTAATTTGTTCGGCAACTACGAACCATACTGCCCTCATAAGTAAAAGTGCGGCATCTACCAAAAAAAAGTGAAATTGACATAAATATATCATAAGAATCAGTATAGTTTTTTTTTTCATTTATACAGCACAGAAGTGCGATATTTTCACTCAGATACTCATATAAATGTAATTTTTATTTTAAGAAACGACGTGTCCTCACAAATTATAAGTACGATACGGGATATAAAAACGCGACATCTCAAAATTTTGTAACTAGCAGATGCCGCAGTTCTATTTATGAGGGCAGCACAGCTTCTTGAATTGCACTAGTTTTTAATTTAAAAATAGTTAAACTTGTAATTACTTGGAGTGAAGTTACGTTTATTTATTTTAATAAATCCAGGCACATTGGAAACGTTTTAATTGACCAGACCAGCTGACCGGGCGGCTGATTTACATCGTTCGTGCTCAAGATCAAGTGAAACACTGACCCTGACCTATCTTCGGCTTCTGGTCGTAATTCCACAGGCGGCCGCGTTCCACTTTTACCCGTGCCAGCAGTTCTCAAACGGTCTAGTGAAAATCTGCCACTGTATTTCCTCGAAAACTATTAAATTTTTCTTAAGAACATACGATGAGTTCAATCGTTGCCATTTATGGTGACATATTACTGGTTTAAATGTTTGTACACAGTAAAATAACACCCAGAAGTATATAAAAAAAAATAAAACTAATAAAATTTAAACTCAAAGTCAAAGTAGTATACAGGGGAAGTCGTCAAAACAGCTAATTTTCTTATTTGAATTTTTGTAAAGTAACCTGAATTATAAAAGTTGCAGGACCTTTCTTGCTCCGTTTTAGGGCACAACAGGAAAAACAAATGACGATCTAGTTTTAGAGATTTTCAATAGATTAGGAAAGTGGGCGGTCCTAAACAGCGGCGGCTCGTGATGACTTACTGCAGGCGGGCAACAACTGCAAATGGGAAAGTGGATCCATTTTCGAAATAAATTTGTTTTTCGAGGCTTTTAATTATTGAACTAAATTTAAGCGTGCGCGTACTGAGCCTTTTACCAAAAAAAGAAACAATTCAATGCCTTTTACCAGACGTCTTTTACCAAAAAAAAAAAACAATCGACGAACGCGTTCTTGAGTTTTAATCAAAATTCAAAAGCGCCGCGATTTTTATTTGTTTAATTAACTGAACGTCTCTCCCTCTCCTCGCGATCGCATCTGTAATCTTTTAACCAAATTTAGAAGCGGGATTTATTGAGATTTTCTTCAGCTTCCCGACGCTTTTCACCAAAGAACAATCGACGAACGCATTCTTGGGTTACAATTAAAATTCAGAAACGACGCTTTTTTATTTGCTCAATTAAATGAACGTCTCTCCCTCCCCTCGTGATCGCATTTGTATTTTTTTAACCAAATTTAGACGCGGGATTTATTGAGATTTTCTTCAGCTTCCCGACGCCTTTCACCAAAAAACAATCGACGAACGCATTCTTGGGATACAATCAAAATTCAGAAACGACGCTTTTCTATTTGTTCAATTAAATGAACGTCTCTCCCTCCCCTCGCGATCGCATTTGTAATTTTTTAACCAAATTTAGACGCGGGATTTATTGAGATTTTCTTCAGCTTCCCGACGCCTTTCACCAAAAAACAATCGACGAACGCATTCTTGGGTTACAATCAAAATTCAGAAACGACGCTTTTTTATTTGCTCAATCAAATGAACGTCTCTCCCTCCCCTCGCGATCGCGCTTGTAATTTTTGAATTCAATTTAAGTGGGGGATTTACAGAGCTTTTTCTCAGCTTTCCAACGCCTTTCACCAAAAAAGAAAAATCGACGAATCGACAATAACTGCGAAAGGGAAAGAGCGGGTGCAACTTCTGAACAAATCTAATTTTGGACTAGGAACCTGAACGTGCAACTTCACTAGGACAGGGGGGCACTGCCCACCTTCCCCACCCCGACGAGCCGCCACTGGTGGTAAAGCTGGCGCGAAATTTGAAACGGAATCTGTTTGATATAAAAATGCATGGGTTTTGGACTAAATAAACCGAAAATACTCGCTTTTTACTGAAACTTATAACGATCAACTTCAAAAAAATTATTTCAGTCGTGCTTATTTTACGTAATTAATGCCCGATTTCTTCACCTCCTGTTAAATTTATCTGTCAGGTAATATCCTTGGAAACTATTATCGATACAATGGTTTCCAACGATGATACCTGGCAGATACATTTATCAGGATGTGAAGAAATCGGGCGTAAGTGTTTCTCTGAGCAAACTACAGCCGCACGTCAACAACCGTTAACAAACATAATAAAAAAAAATTAAAAATAAAAATAACTGCACGAAGCATGCAATGAATTTGTGAAGTATTTTCTAATACAATACACAAGATGCCAACTTATAGAACTGTGAGTTTTCGTTGATTCTCGTTGTTATATATAAATATTCTTCAATGTTAGGTTATGGTTACGTCAATCCCGGCGTTACAGCAGGAATAATTTACGACATACGTCCGATATATTAGACAAACACAGTAAACGACTTCGTTTTAATTTAAAGTACGGGTATATACCTCCCTTTCTGTCGTTCAATAACACTATCCTTCTCTCTCCGAATTCTCCATACGGTTCGTACTGCATTGTGATTAATTACCATTAAAGAAAAATGTGCGTAGAAAACATTTGCTTTCTGGTCGAGTTATTAGAACATGAGTTATTTCGAGTTAACGTAAGCTTCGTATTGGTCGAGGAAAATGCTGACGACTAATTTTATTTTACTGGCACCTGTTATTATGTAACCGATGTTCAGGTAGGCCAAAGGTTTGCTTGCAGAAATCAGGAGCCGGGCTTATATAATCATTTATTTTGTTGGCATAAAACTTACTTTTATTTTTTATTCAAATATTGCGATTTTCTATAATATTCATGGCTCTTTTAATATTACGATTAATAAAATAAAATCACCCTTACTGATTTTATAAAATAAGTTCGTTCAAAAAAGAAAAATATTTAAGGTTGGTGCAAGCATTTCAAAGGGTATATAAAGACAGAAAGATGTTGAACAAACGAACGCAGTTCAAACTCCGTTTAGATCTTTTGCTTTTGGCAACAATTTTTTTAAGTTTGAGGTGACACTCCGAGTACGCACGCTGAGCTGAGACTGTGCTTCAGTGCATGTAAGAATGAGAAACAGGAACACTCCGAGTGCCAACTCAAACTGATCCATGGCATGGTTTCTCTGTGTTTCTCTCTGCACAGGGATGTTTTAACCGTCCCTCCGAAGACATTCTTGAAAGAATACTTATTAATAAACACTTTTGTTTTCAGTCGGTCGTCCGATCGATGTGGAAAAAGTCGACAACCCAACAAAAGAACAGGTGGACGCCCTACACGCAAAATTCATCGAAGAACTGACGAAATTGTTCGAAGAACAGAAACACCTGTACGTGAAAGATGCAGAGAAAGTGCGTTTAGAAATACAATAAGGTCGTTGGAGGATATTTTTTTTATTGGATGGATATTTCGCGTATCCAGCACCTCGCACTGATTTTTTCTACCTTCAAGATGATTTGTGATAATATGTTGTTTGAATAAAGTCTAGTATTACGCGTTAACGATATTGTTTTCAATGAGAGGTATAAAAAAAATATTTAAAACCTTAAAGCATTTGCGACGCTTATTAATAATTATGTATGGTACTCGTATACATGCGAAACCAGTTTTTCCTACTCTTCTAAATTTAACATCGCGCAGTTTTGAAGCCAAGAAAAGTAAATTGTAATGAACTTTTCACTGCTGCTAAAAATAGCAAGGTGCACATTGTTGCAGACATTCAAAATAAATGTGCTCTTCGTTGTGCAACGAGCAAGTCTTCGAGTAAGATTAAAAACACGATATTACAATATGTTTGTACCTAAGTGTAAATAAATATGTAAATATGGAAACAAAATAGTGAAACTGTGAATAAAAGTATGACTATGAAACGAATAGGTGACTATAAAATAAAGATATGTAAAAAGAGAAACAAAAACGATTAATTGATAATCAAAATAAAATATCATCAAATCTAATAAAAAAAAACAAAAGACGATCGTGGATGAAGACCAAAACGAACATAAAACTAAGAATAAAAATATGACTACGAAATGAAAATAATGATATATAAAAAAAAGAAACAAAAACCATTAATTGATAATCAAAATAAAAATAAAACAACGTAAAATCTAATAATAATAATAAAAACAAAAACAAAAGACGATCGTGGAGGAAAACAAATGTGTGTACAACTGAGAATAAAAATGTGACTATGAAATGAAAAGATGACTATAAAATAAAGATATACAGAAAAAAAAAACAAAAACGATTAATTGATAATAAAAATAAAAGTAAAACATTGTCAGATCTAATTTAAAAAAAAAACAAAAACAAAAGACGATCGTGGATGAAGACTAAAACTAACATAAAACTAAGAATAAAAATATGACTACGAAATGAAAAGATGACTATAAAATAAAGATATATAATAAAAAGAAGCAAGAACGATTAATTGATAATCAAAATAATAATAAAATATCATCAAATCTAATAAAAAAAACAAAAAAGCAAAAGACAACCGTGGATGAAAACCAAAACGAACATAAAACTGAGAATAAAAATATGACTACGGAATGAAAAGAGTACTATAAAATAAAGACATTTAAAAAAAGAAACAAAAATGATTAATTGATAATCAAAATAAAAATAAATATCATCAAGTCTAATAAAAAACAAAAACAAAAGACGATCGTGGATGAAGACAAAACGAACATAAAATTGTGTACAACTGAGAATAAAAATATGACTACCAAGTGAGAAGATGGCTATAAAATAAAGATATATAAAAAAAAAGAAACAAAAACGATTAATTGATAATCATAATAAAAATAAAATATCATCAAATCTAATTAAAAAAAAACAAAAGACGATCGTGGATGAAGACCAAAACGAATATAAAACTGAGAATAAAAATATGACTACGAAATGAAAAGATGACTATAAAATAAAGATATATAGAAAAAGAAACAAAAACGATTAATTGATAATCAAAATAAAAATAAAACATTGTCAAATCTAATTTAAAAAAAAATTACAAAAGACGATCGTGGATGAAGACAAAACGAACATAAAAATGTGTACAACTGTGAATAAAAATATGACTACGAAATGAAAATTTAATCTGTACGCATTTCAGATTGAAACGTAAAATTAAATAAAACAAGTCAATCAATTTTGATAATTAAAAAAATAAAAAATCGTATCAATTGCATTTGTTTTTCTGTTGTTTGATTTTATTTGACATGCTTTTAATTTTTTAATTATCAATTGATTTGTCTTTCGTTCATATTTTCTTTTACTTAATTTGACTTTATTTGACCCTTAAATCCCGTCAATTGATCACCATCTTAGTTGTCTCTTTTGATTGATTTGATTGGTAGTCCTTTTTTTTTAATTCTTACAGATACATTTTTGCGTTACGATAAATATCGTCAATTTTTAAGTCAGTTGAATTCATTTTTAGTTTTATCATATTTTTATTTTAATCATAGCAATTATTTTTTATTGACTTTATTTTATTTAATTTTTAATAAAATCAATCGAACGACCTGTGTTCTTTTGTTTTGGTTTTAGTTTTTAGTTTTTAATTATGGATTGGCCATCTTGTTTTGCGATTTTTTTTCCGATTCGATTTTATTTGAGAAGATTTCATTGTTTACTTATCAATAAATTGATCGTCTTTTGTTTTTTTTTCTTACTCGATTTAAGTTTATTTTATTTTTGTTTTTTGCTTTTATTCGATTTGACCTTACTTTATTTTAAAATTCTTTTTTATTTAATATTCACAAAATTCGTCGGTTTTTATTTATATCGCTTTGACTTTAATTTAGTTTTACGTAGTTTTTATTCTCGTCCTACCTTTCGACGAAGTCGACGATCGTCTTTTGTTTTTGTTTTATTCTGTTTGATCGTATTTTAGGAATGTGTTATTTAAAATAATTTGTAAATCTTCTGCTTTTTAAATAAACTATTCGGACAAGCCCTCCCCCCCCCCCACTAAGCAAGAAGTCATAACACTGACTCTTAAAAGACCGTAGAGATTCATCGACCCCCAACCGACTCCTAAAAGGTTCAAAATCAAACGAAGGAAAAAAAAGGATGGACGAAAATTATATTAAAAAAAGAATAATAAAATGTTAAAGAAAAAAGTGTAATTAAAAAATCAAATCAAATCGCATAAAAGAGGCGATCGATCGATGGGATTATTAAAATGTAAAATAAACCCAAACTGAGTAAAAATAAAACAAAAAAAGACGGATCTTTTGATAATTAAAAAATTAAATCGCATGGAATAAAAGATAAACTGAGTTAAAAAATAAAAATAAATTAAATTAAATCAAAATAAAAGAGGATCGGTGATGAAGATAAGATGGCCGTTTTCATAATCAGATTTTAAGGAAGCTTTAATTTAAAGTCACTTTAAGAATAGGGAAACAAATGTATTTTTTTTAGGTTAAAATAATTTTAAATTTAAAGTCCCATTATGAAATCGGCCCTTAGTCAAATCGAATTAAGAACACTAAAGAAAACACAAAAGGGAATCAAACTGATAAATCGAATATAAAATAATATCAAATTGAATGACGTAATGACAAAATATTAGCAAGAAATAATTGAAATGAAATCAAATATAATCAAGAATATTGACATAATTGGAAAGAAGAAGAAGAAGAAGTTTGGGGATTTTAGGACAAGCAAAACAATTATTTGTCTAAACACTCTTACATTTTTTTTTTAATTTTACAAATTGTACAGGCTTGCTGTACTAATTACTAATTATCAATCTTAGGACACTTGTATGGATATTCACGGTCACTTCGTCTCCTGAATGCAAGACGCACGCTCGCCCCCTTCAATTGTAAAAGTAAAAGAGAAATTAAGTTGTATTAGTACTTTTGCAAGTAAATACTAATTTCGCATAATTTTTTCTTTGCGACGAGAGACGGCAAAGTGAACACCAACCAATACGCCAAGGAAATGCTCATCGATATGAGAAAATTAACAATTTCGATAACAAAAAAGACGACCGATTTCAATCTCGCCCTGCGAATCTTACATTCTAGCGAGGGGGGGAGCATCATTTACTGTACCTGCCTAATCATGCCTGCATTTCAAAAATTAGAAGAAGAAAAGATAATGCGGGGTCAAGTTTTAAAGCAGGCATCAGCGATCGCGGGAATACCCACCTGGAACCGTTAATCTTTCCTTTTGTGAAGCATCTACACGCTCCGTTTGGTCATGATTGTTCAGCACGATATTTATATAACCGCTATAAAAGATATCTTTATGTGTAATCATTACAGGATAAGGACGCGTTTATACAACTGTGAATTTTAATCCCCTCGAATTAAAGGAAATTCTTTTAAACGTTATTATTATTAATTGCTTTCTTTTCTTTTCTTTCCTCTTTACAAGAGAGTCGCTTTTCTTAAATAATTTTGCATTTAATAATAAAAATAAAACGTTTGGTAAGCGTTCTTGTTGTATTTAATTAAATAGTTTGCAATTCAAAAACAATTTGACTTGGCCATGGGGCAAGGGCGGTGCGTATTTCATATTAGGAGGAGCTGTCAACATACATAGTTGCTTTAGCGCTAGCTTTGTTTAATACATACGAACAAAGAAAGATAGTGTAATTCGCGCAGCTCCATCAAAATCAATGCAACAGCCGCCACTGGTATGGGGAACCCTTAATAAACTCAATTAATTCAAATTCGTTATAAAATGTAGGGCTTTCCATGCCAAAATAACGAAGTTTCACATCCTGCAGACAAATTGAGACACCCCGTATACATCAAAGTAATTTTAAAGTACGCAGAGCTTCAACAGATTAAACTTTTGTATAAAACATTTTTTCCTATAATTAGCAGGAACGGTGCTGTTGAAAAAACCTCGTTGGATGACACACCCGGTATGTTAGAAATTGAATTTAATCAATTACGCAAATTTGTCAAAATATGTAGGCGTTAAATTTCATTTGTAATCGAGTAAAGCCGGTATGTGTTTACATTGATGTAATCAACTCTTCACGGGACTTATAAATTTCTAAAAATATGTATGGGGGTGTAGCATTCAAAAAAGATTCAGTCCCTGCACACCATCATTTTCTAGAACACTCTCTATAGTTGAAAACAATTTTAAAATATGCACCTATCGCTTTCGTTACCTGTCTTCCATTTAATATTATTCCCACAGACCTTGCAGAAGCGAATACAGATTGTCGAGACACGTCTATGAACAGTCGCGAGCTCAAAGGACGAGGCTGAGACAAGTTCTTACGAGTTTTTATTCCACCAGGGCACCAACTTATCTCCGAATCGTAGTCGTATAATTGCAGGAAACCTCCCCGAGGTCCTGCCGATAACAAAACAGCCTTCCTTTATTTGCCAGGGAGTATAGGCAGCCATGGGGCAGCAGCCCCCACGCGCAAACACACCACCGTGCCATGGGGATATCGCAACGACGATTCTGACTTGCTCCAAAAAATGTCGAAGTCAAATAAAGTTTTTAAGAGATCATCACCAGTATTCAAAATTAAGACATGAATCTCCTTATTTTTAATACAACGCCGAGTATACTATACTTGCCTCTTTGAGAATTAACGACGAAAAAAGTTTATTGCTTGCGTTTGTATGTGCTTGGTTCCTTCCTATACTTGCAGTCCTGAACTCAAAGGACGAGGCTGAGATAAGTTCTTACGAGTTTTTATTCTACCAGGGCACCAACTTATCTCCGAACCGTAGTCGTATAATTGCAGGAAACCTCCCCGATATCCTTCCTATAACAAAGCAGCCTTCCTTTGTTCGCCATGGAATATACACAGCCATGGGGCCGCAGCCCCCACACGGAAACAATGTGCTTGGTTCCTTCCTACACTTGAAGTCCTGAACTCAAAGGACGAGGCTGAGATAAGTTCTTACGAGTTTTTATTCCACCAGGGCATCAACTTATCTCCGAACCGTAGTCGTATAATTGCAGGAAACCTCCCCGATATCCTGCCGATAACAAAGCAGCCTTCCTTTGTTCGCCATGGAATATACACAGCCATGGGGCCGCAGCCCCCACACGCAAACACACCACCGTGCCCTGGGGATATCGCAACGACAACTCTGACTTGCTCCAAAAAATGTCGAAGTCAAATAAAGTTTTTAAGAGATCATCACCAGTATTCAAAATTAAGACATGAATCTCCTTATTTTTAATACAACGCCGAGTATACTATACTTGCCTCTTTGAGACTTAACGACGAAAAAAGTTTATTGGTTGCGTTTGTATGTGCTTGGTTCCTTCCTACACTTGAAGTCCTGAACTCAAAAGACGAGGCTGAGATAAGTTCTTACGAGTTTTTATTCCACCAGGGCATCAACTTATCTCCGAACCGTAGTCGTGTAATTGCAGGAAACCTCCCCGATATCCTGCCGATAACAAAGCAGCCTTCCTTTGTTCGCCGTGGAATATACACAGCCATGGGGCCGCAGCCCCCACACGCAGACACACCACCGTGCCCTGGGGATATCGCAACGACAACTCTGACTTGCTCCAAAAAATGTCGAAGTCAAATAAAGTTTTTAAGAGATCATCACCAGTATTCAAAATTAAGACATGAATCTCCTTATTTTTAATACAACGCCGAGTATACTATACTTGCCTCTTTGAGACTTAACGACGAAAAAAGTTTATTGCTTGCGTTTGTATGTGCTTGGTTCCTTCCTACACTTGAAGTCCTGAACTCAAAGGACGAGGCTGAGATAAGTTCTTACGAGTTTTTACTCCACCAGGGCACCAACTTATCTCCGAATCGTAGTCGTATAATTGCAGGAAACCTCCCCGAGATCCTGCCGATAACAAAGCAGCCTTCCTTTGTTCGCCATGGAATATACACAGCGATGGGGCCGCAGCCCCCACACGTAAACACACCACCGTGCCCTGGGGATATCGCAACGACAACTATGACTTGCTCCAAAAAATGTCGAAGTCAAATAAAGTTTTTAAGAGATCATCACCAGTATTCAAAATTAAGACATGAATCTCCTTATTTTTAATACAACGCCGAGTATACTATACTTGCCTCTTTGAGAATTAACGATGAAAAAAGTTTATTGCTTGCGTTTGTATGTGCTCGGCTCCTTCCAATACTTGAAGTTGAAGGCCTGAACTCAAAGGACGAGGCTGAGACAAGTTCTTACGAGTTTTTACTCCACCAGGGCACCAACTTATCTCCGAATCGTAGTCGTATAATTGCAGGAATCCTCCCCGAGATCCTGCCGATAACAAAACAGTCTTCCTTTGTTCGCCATGGAATATACGCAGCCGTGGGGCCGCAGCCCCCACACGCAAACACACCACCGTGCCCTGGGGATATCGCAACGACGACACTGACTTGCTCAAAAAAATGTCGAAATCAAAAAAAGTTTTTAAGAGATCATCACCAGTATTCAAAATTAAGACATAAATCTCCTTATTTTTAATACAACGCTGAGTATACTATACTTGCCTCTTTGAGAATTAACGACGAAAAAAGTTTATTGCTTGCGTTTGTATGTGCTTGGTTCCTCCCTACACTTGAAGTCCTGAACTCAAATGACGAGGCTGAGATAAGTTCTTACGAGTTTTTATTCCACCAGGGCACTAACTTATCTCCGACCGTAGTCGTATAATTGCAGGAAACCTCCCCGACGTCCTGCTGATAACAAAACAGCCTTCCCTGGTTCGCCATGGAATATACGTAGCCATGGGGCCGCAGCCCCCAAGCGCAAACACACCACTGTGGCCTGGGGATATCGCAACGACGGCTCCGACTTGCTCCAAACACGGCGCACGTTTATAAAGCCAAAACTGGCCGTACCTCGGCCCTCTCCCTTTCGAAGTAGAACAAGTGGCAGCAACCAAACTCAATAGAATAAGGGTAGAGGCAGGGTAAGTCCATTGGTATTAACGGTCGAATAAATAATAAGTAAGTTAATCTCTCCGTCGTACAAAAATGTAGCAATAAATTACGAATGTAAACAAATCGATAAACATAGACGATAAAAGTTAACAGAAATGTACCTAATTTCAAAAAAAAAACGTAGATTAATGACAAAATGTGTTCTAATAAATAAACTGTGTTATTTTATGAAATAAAGCAAGAGATGGAGGCACCAAGAAGAGATTTCTTTTAAAGGAGGCATAATAACATAAAGTTTGGAAACCGCTGGGCTAGACTATTGTAAAGAAAGCAGAGGTAATTGATATTTACGGCGGGGCGGTAACTTTTGATCTTGCAAATACGCAAGAACAACACGGAAGAGGAAGCCACGCCCCTTTCGGTCATTTAAGTGATGTTCAGTAAGACAATAACAGGCGAGGCAAGTAGATCACAAAAGTAGGTCACAAAGTTTACTACTGGGACCTTTATTATGAATGATTTCATTTTCTCCTTATTTTTCAACGAAAAGAAAACATGGCCTATTACAGTGCCAAGAAATCGTGAATGATTTTTATAAAAACCCCATTTTTATGTCGCTCTTGGTACGTTAGCAGCACATCAAGATCAACGGATTGATTCTTTTTCACAAATGGCCACTCGAATAGAGGTAATAATTGTTCAATTCTTTTTTATTTAGAAACTAGGAAAACTAATCGTAAAATACAACAATTATAAAGCGTGATCGTGATCGATTGTGATCGAATATTTTTTAATCAAGCGACCGTTAATGGTAATCTGATACTCTTGTTCTTTTTAAGTCTAATCATAGTAATCGTTGGAGAACGGATTCTGGTGCATGTGTCAGGTCGAAGGGAGCCGTCGGAGTTGACGATCACGCGCTTTCACGTTCTGCCTTGATGTGAATGCTCAATCTTCAATTGATCGTAGTAATGAAGGGCGATATCGTGCTTTTAAATTTTTTAAATGTTATCTGTGAAGTCGTCTTTAATCATTAGAATTTTCAAGAAGAATGATTACAGAAAACTGTAGTTTGTCTACTTTTTTTTGCTTCCGATTGTACGTTGTTTAACGAAAGTCCGCAGAAATATATTTCGCACGAGGGCGTTTGGCTACTTGACGAAGTGTCAAGTATAAACTATGATTTCGGCCAAACTGTTACTTTTTAATATCTGATATCAAAACTGTGATACCGATATCACGATATCGTCCATCATTAACTACGATCAATTGAAGATTCGCATCAAGGCAGAACGTGAAAGCGCGCGATCGTCAACCCCGACGACGGCTCCCTTCCACCTGACACATGTACGAGAATCCGTTCACTAGTAATCACACACAATATGAGAAATAGGTATACTTAGAACTGTGATGTCAAATTCAAAGTAGTGTCCGTCATTCAGACTTACTCTGGTACTTATTTTGATTGTATTTTACACTACCCATTTTTAAATAATGACAGTGATTGTGACATTTTTGCATAACAGATAAATTAAATACGAATACATCTCATAGAAACACACTTCCTCTTACAAAAGTGAATCAAACTACAACTCCTTGTTGAGTATAACAGGTAGGTACAGAGTCTTCTGGATAATAATGCAATATGCTGGATGTTAAAAAAAGGTTGTCGGATATTTTACTCAGATACGTTTGATAGCTAGATAACTAGAATGTTCATAATAACAGAATGTAACATCCTGCATAATCGCCCCATCATTATCCAAACGATCTACACAAATCTTTCTTTTACAAGTGTGCAATTACATAAAGTTATAGAATTAGAATAATATCAATAAACAAATAAATTATTATATTATGTCCGTTTCGGTCCTACTTATGTCACCATCAGTACAAGTGTCTATGCTGTTGTAACCGGATATTCTTGAGAGATACGATGTCGCTATCGTAGACTGAATACCTGCCGAATGGTAACAGGTGCCCTCGACGCATACCGGACATAAATTTGCAGAGAAGGTCCCGAGGAGTTTTCTGAAATTAAACCAAAATGTCCTTGAATTTTAACGTCACCATTTAGAGAAATTGAATAATTGCAAACAAAATTATTATTATGAATGTCATAATTTAATTTAAAGGTTTCCGGAAATTGCTGGTTTGGGGCACGTTAATTAAACTGGTCATTGCAAGTATTGCACGTATAAATTGACATTTTCAGATAATAAGAAGAACAAGTTTCATAATTACTCTGGTTCCATGTCTATTAAAAAAAAAAAAAAAAACGACTAAACGAACAGTTTCAATTCCTTCTGATACGATTATATGCAATGATCATGCGAACGCGACATAATTATGACAATAATTTTTATAGAGCGTGCTTAAAATTTCCATAAACATGCCCAATTGAATTCGAAGTACGACGTATCTGGGTGAGAATCGCATTATTCACGATCGTAATTCACGCACACGATTGAAGAGATGATAAGTATTTCTAATTAGTTAGTCCGGATATATGAGTGTACGAAGTTAAGCTCTCACCTATAGTGGTGATCCAAGTGGGCTTTTTCGATTCTTTTATCCTTGGCCCGTCTGTTTTGAAACCATATTTTTATTTGGGTCTCCGACAATCGCAGGGATTCGGCGAGTTCACACCTTCTGCCTCTGCTGATGTATTCTGATCTTTGGTACTCTATTTCTAACCGGAGCGTTTGCTCACTGCTGAACGTCGTTCTCTGTCTTCTTGGTCGACCTTCTTTACGACGCCTCCTGGCCACTAAAATCAAAAAATACAATAAGATAAAAACATAATTAAAAGAGCGAGCGCGTTAGTTGTTTTGAATTAAATACGATCCGCTGGTGCAACACTGCAAGTAAGTTCAAGAACTTGAATTTCCATTGTCAGCGTGGAATCCCCTCATTTGAAACAAGGTTAATTAAGCCTGCGTTGCAAAGAGCGAAGAGGATTTTGATCTGCAAGCAAAGCAAACGTCGGTAATTCATGTTGACAGTTTCCACAGCAATTAAGCCGGCGTTGCTGAATTTACTTGCGAAATGCTGACTAAACAATTTTGCCAATTTAAATCAGAAATACGCGTTTTGAATTTTGTGTTAAACCAAAAGTATAAAACGAATTTATAATACAATTTTCCAAACGTTTTACGAATTGCGACGCACTTTTTAATTTTATGACAAATATAAATATTGGAGTGATGATTATTATCTTGACTTTAAAATTTATAAATTTTCTTTCGTTTATCATCCTATTTTGCCTGACATTGGAGACTCTTTTATTTTAGTTGTGGTAACCACAAATAAAAATAATGTAATGTACAGGTATATATGTATAATTAATTAATTTACTAAATTTTCTCAGTGCTATAATATTTCAAGTGCGGAGAGTATTAATTGAAGACAATTTGTCGTCCCGTCCGGACGACATCTGGTGTTAATCGGGGCTTCGCTCTTCCGTCAATCACAGCATGGCATATGACACACTCGTCTGAGGACCATTCGGAGGTTCGCACGAAACCCTCCTCTTCGATGATCATCCGTGACGAATCAACCATAATTCCTAATTTTTGTGCTTCCTGTTTAGAGGAGTTCCCACTTTGCACGGTACGGTACTTACCCTGGGACAGGATCGCCGATGTAATTTATTAAGTTTACCTAACACGCGTGATTCAATTAGGTATCTGGCGGTTAATCATCGCATTTTCTCTCCATGAAACGTAAATTCGAATGAAGATGATGTACAGTTGCGGTCCTTGAAAACTGCTACACTGAGAATTGACGTCACTGTCAGAAATTCGTAATTTCGTAATGTGCAAATCAAACCTTCATGATGTCAAAGATAAAATCATTACTTATGACCTATGTATGTTAATACAAGGACAAGCAAAATGACAAAGTTCAAACAGCGAAAAGAAACTTCTAAAACGCTTTTCGTCTGTATGGAATACGGCCTTCAACGAGAACAGAAGAACATTCCTAAAGACATGTACGAAATCGAATAAAAATCGAAAATTGTTCAATATACATATTCGTTCATTTTAATCATGAGAAGGTAATCAAGCAGGAAAGATGTTTTATTAATTCTTTCTGTCATTCGAAATAAAAATGCCTTTCCATTTTTTATTTTGATTTTTGAATATCGATAATCAAATCAAATCAAATCTGTTTATTTACCAAAAGATACAAGATGTATGTATGGTACGTTACAAAAGAAAACTAAAACTAAACTGGAACTACAGTACACCTTCTAAGTATTCTTTTACACTATAGTATGATTTACTGAATAACAATAAGTTGCAAGGTCTTAAATTTTAAGATTGTTGGGGAAGTGGAGGTTTTGAATGACTGAAAATGCATTTCACTTGTAATATGTACATAATGCGTTCTACAACTTCCACGTTTAGAGTTGGCCGGGACTTGAAATAACAAGAAACATAATGTCTCTTCTACTTACTTATTACTTACACGTAAATAAACGGAAGTGAAAGATTTTTTAGTTAAAGAAAGTGGTACGTGGGCATTTTTTTTCCGAAAAATTGTTAAATTCGTAAATCCCCGCAGAGAAGATTATTAAGCTGGTTCCACACTGAGGCAATAACTAGGAACTTTTTGTTGATGTTTCGTGTATTTTAGAAAATTTGCCTCGTATTACCAAACGTTTCTTCAAGTTTTTTTTTTTTTCATTTGCTTATCTCCTCATCAGTATCTGTATCTGAACCTGACTGGACCTCTTCAGGTTTTACACTTAACTTGTTTCCTGTTTTTTTTTTGTGAGTATATAGCCATAGGCACTGAAGGACCTTATATTTTTATTTTATGCCAAGTATTTTTCCAACACGCACATACGCCTATTTGCACGTATCTGCGACTGTCATTTATTAAAATGACGGTCAATTATTAAAATGTTTGTCACGTATAGTTCACAGGGTCGTTTTAAAATGACCAATCATTGTGACGTGACCGTCATTTTTATTGTGACCACTGTCATGACCGATGGAATTAAGGAATTTACATCACTATTCACATTAATTAATGTTCAATACATCCTTCAGCGTTCTGGCGCCCTTTTTGTTGCGGCGCCCTCATGCCTTGCTTACCGTTGCCTTTCGCCGGCCCCGCTTGTTTCATTAAATGTTTTGAATCAATCTTTTGAGTTTCCCGCACATCGACAATTAAAAAAAAAATCACAACTGGGATTTTATAGATTCATCATTTTCCTTCTTCGTGTACACTATCTAACAAATCAACTTGACAAGAAGAAAAACATTTCGAATATCGAAAAACCATTTTTTTACAAAAAAAAATCTGCTTGTCTTGAAACTCCGCAGACAATGCTTAATTTAAATTTTCGAAATTCTTACTTTCTTGTTGCAGAAATCAAAGCAACTTTTTTTTTTATTATTTATAATAATTGTAGTCGACTCTAGTCCCATGAAAATTGTAAGAAGTCTTGAAGGAGTCTTGTAAGGAATCTCTAAACGGACACTGTTATAATTGCTATAATTTGATAGCTACGTCAGCCGGAGACTTAAAATTTGAAAGAAAGCTCAACGTTTCACTACTGTCATTCGAAAGCTTCGTCAGGAGTGGCCGTTTAAAGAGTTTAAAAACTATTTTCTTACAGTTTTTATTATTGATTTTAGTCAAACAAAGGGTATTCTGAAAAAATTTTGCTATTTGAGTAACATCGGAAACCAAACACTTTTGTAAGCATTGTTTCTGAATTTCTTTGACAAGCAATTTTTTTGTAAAAAAATCTCTTTGCGTAAAGTTGACATTTTGCTTCTTGTCAGTCACATTAATTAATGTTCAACACATTCTTCAGCGTTCTGGCGCGCCTTTTGTATCGGCGCACTCATGCCTTGCTTACCACCGCCTTTCGCCGGCCCCGCTAACTCCGGCCTTGTTTCATCAAATGTTTTGAATCAATCTTTTGAGTTTCCCGCACATCGACAATTTAAAAAAAGAATCTCAACTGGAATTTTATAGCAAACAATTCGGGTGTACAAAAATATGCAAAAAAATCTCTCCCATCTACAGTCGTTTCTTCAAAAAACTGAAAATTCTTAGTTTCGCAGATGCGACTGTCAACTGTTTCTTTTAATGGACGCTACCTTAGATATTCTTACCGCGTGATGCAGAAATAAAATCCAAATACCACTACAAGGAACACAGTCTTTGTTTTAAAACAAAACAATACGTTACCACGAACTTTTGTTTTCAGAAAGCAACACTTTTTTTATGTAGAGATACGTAAACACGCGCTACAATTTAATAAGGTTTGTTAATCTAATAATAGTTTCAGTTCTTAACGTTTAATGCAAGCATCCGCCTATTGGATTTTTTTTATTTCAAAATATTTTGTTTTGAAACAAGTGTACCGCCATACATATTATGGTCGTATTCAGATTTTATTTTTGCATCACGTGATATGAATGAATGATATGAAGTTCAAGCGTCCACAAGAAAGAAAAAAAACAGTTGACAGTCTGCGAAACTGAGATTTTTCAGTTTTTTGAAGAAACGAATGCAGATGGGAGAGATTTTTTTGCATACTTTTATAGACCCGAATTGTTTGCTATAAAATCCCAGTTGAGATTTTTTTTTAATTGTCGGTGTGCGGGAAATTCAAAAGATTGATTCAAAACATTTGATGAAACAAGACCGGTGTTAGCGGGGCCGGCGGAAGGCGGTGGTAAGCAAGGCAAGTGGGCGCCGATACAAAAGGGGCGCCAAAACACTGAATAATAATATTAATTAATGTGATTGACAAGAGCCAAAACTTAAACATTATGCAAAAAGAATTTTTTTTTACAAAAAAATTTGCTTGTCAAAGAACTTCAGAAACAATGCTGAAAAAATGTTTTTTTTTCAGAAGTTGCTCAAATAGTAAAATTTTTTTAAGAAAGCATTTTTTATGTAAAAATGAATAATAATAAAAACTCCAAGAAGAAAATGTTTAAACTTTAAACGGACACTGTTAAAATTCGTCACTCCTGACGAAGCTTTCTAATGATAGTAGTGAAACGTTGAGCGTTCCTTCTTCTTACATTTTTCATGAGACTAGAGTCGACTGCAATTATTATAAATAATAAAAAAAACGTTGCTTTGATTTCTGCAACAAGAAAGTAAGAATTTAGAAAATTTGAGATAGACTGTAGCTCAAAACTTAAATTTAAGCATTGTCTGTGGAGTTTCTTGACAAACAGATTTTCTTTTTGTAAAAAAAAATGGTTTTTCGACATTCGAAATATTTTTCTTCTTGTCAAATTGATCTGTTAGACAGTGTACACGAAGAAGGAAAAGAATGTTCATAAAAACGAAGATGATGCTATAATATTCACTTTAGTTTCTGTGTAACTGAGGTTCCAAAATATTTACGAGTATTGCGACGAGATCTTTATAATTGGGAATCAAACAAATCCCTATTTCAGAGAATTAAGAAATAATGATGGTGCAATGCGTTTGGACTTTTGCTGGTGGGTGGAAGAACACCAGTCGGAAAATCTAAATGTTTATAAAAGCAATATTTTCTGATGAGTAAATTTTCAACGAATGGAACAATTTCGACATGAAATTGTTAGATAATGGTCAAGGGATGACAATCCAATTTCAAAAATGTTTTTATATGTTTTAAATATGACCCAAAATTTTTTGTTGTCCTCAGAGACGAAGCCAATATGTAAAATGATTAGGAAAATCAAACGCTTTGTCAACCCTCTACACTTATGTGCAGAGTTGACAAAGGTTGACAAGCGTTTGATTTTCTTTGTTTCCAACTGTGCATGGAGACCCTCATTAAATGGAAAATTATTTTTTTCGACAAGTTGGTTGTCCTGCCCATCCTACAAGGTGGCAAGAAAAGTTTTGCTGAACGAGCACTTTCCAAACAAGTGAACTGATCAGTATGGACCATGATTGGCTGGTTCAACGAATTTAAATCCATCGGACTTTTTTTGTGGGGCACTGAAAACAATTGTTTATGCTAAGATAGTTGGAAAACAACTTTGCAAATGTTAAGAATGCTTACGAAGAATTTTTGCTGCGGGGCTGAAAAAACAGAGGGTTGCATTGTCGAATAAATTAATTGTAACTTTAATTTCTATTTTCAGAAAAACAGTATTTGATTTTTTTAAGGAAAATGAATGATTTTCGGACAAGCAAAAACATTTGAACATTTTTCGTTTTAAAATTGAAAATAATACAGTTTTTTCTCATTCTCATTTTCAGTCAATCCATTTGGAGACCACTTTTGAAATGTTATTTTTATCTTTATTAAAACCGCAAGTGGAGAGAAATTATATACTAAAGAACTAAGTTTGTTTAAAACATATTTTCTTGTAAACGATCTCAGTTTAAAAATCCACTCGATATTCCAATTTATAATCACCAAAATGTTTTGACCATCTCGTTTCTAAATTTGGCCATATCATCAAGAATATTACTAATTATTTGTATACAATTAGTAGGGAGAGACCATTTTTGAAGTTAAATGTTATTTATCAAAAATTATTTGTGCTTAACAATGTCACAAGATGTGATGATTATTACTCCCGCTCAAAGTAATTTCTGCGAATTGCAAATATTCCTTCACCCCTTTGCCTCCCACTCAATAGCGTTTCAAATGCATCGGAGCTTCGGAAGGAGAAAATAGTACAATCGGTGTAACAAGTGTCCAACACTAAGTGGACCGAATTCTTTTCCCTGGTGATGATAAATTTGTCAGTGAGAAAAATGTTTGCAGTTTTATAATACGAGTAGGTACAGTCGTACTCCTCTAAAACGTACTTCCCGATGCAAACTTCACCCTTAAGACCCTTAAGGCTCACAAAAATGTCAAATTGTAGCATAACTTTTAAGTTGCGCACGACTGGACCTGTTCGATGTAAAAAAAAATCTCAGGGTATGAATTCAAGTGGAATTTATTTATTTTTGAGAATAGGGGCGCCAATTATTGTTTTGCATGAGGGCACCAACTATGTTTCCTCTGGCCATGGGCGCTAGAGAATAATGTTGAAAGTTTTATGTTGAAGATGACTTTAGATACTATTTTGCCAATAGTTTCTTGCCACGGTTATTTTGCTTGACTTTACAATGAAAAACCGACGATTTCCAAGCTATTTATAAGAACAAATGACGTGAACAAATGTGACAAACGTGACAAATGAACAAGCGATATTTTTACAAGGAGAAAATCACGTCATTTGTTCTTATAAATAGCTTGGAAATCGTCGGTTTTTCATTGTAAAGTCAAAGTTATTTTGCTGTAAGAAACTATTTTGCCAATAGTTTCTTGCCACGGTTTTTTGCTTGACTTTACAATAAAAAACCGACGATTTCCAAGCTATTTATAAGAACAAATGACGTGATTTTCTCCTTGTAAAAATATCGCTTGATAAAATGCACGCGTTACCTACTATACAATTTAGAGTGCGAAAATGATATTCTTGATTCTTCACCTCACTTTTCAGTCGAAACAAAAAGAACTTTAGCCACAGAAAACTTAATTTGATGACAGTACGTTCCGATCCTGCTTATATTCTTTGTAAATCCGATTTGTTTGTTTATATTACAATCATAGAGTCCTTTAAGCCGACAAGAAGCGGACGATACAATACGTAACGTGTACTTTCAGAGCGCAATTCTAAAGCCTTCTCGAAAGATTCGCGCGAATGAAAAATACATAAAACTCATATTACTACGTACTATTGATACAAAGCTTCGCGTAAGCGCATTAAATCGGCGAAACTTCGCGCCATTTTGAACTAAGCACCGTCGAGCCGGCTAAAAAGCCATATACATACATACCGCGCCATTATTATTTGAATTCAATTAAAATTGCGTGAATAATTTGAAACACATGTTGTGGTGTTATAATTCAATTACGTATCTACATACCAAAAAAAAAAAAAACAACTTGTTAAAGGGAAATGATTACATGTTGAACTAATAATGTCTGTTGCATGTTATTTGCATATTTAACAAGCTAATTGATAATTATAATTATATTGTACATTGTTGCGTCCTCGTAATTTTTTCTGCCTTGTGATATCCTTAGAAATCATTGTCTCCAGCGATTTTGTAGGGCAGATAAATTTAAAAGAAGGTGAAAAGACCGGGTCTTAATTAACTAGATACTTTGATTATAATTACTATAAAAATTATTTTTATAGTATCATTACCATTTTTAAATACGAAAATCCACAACCAATAGATGGCTTCTTTAATAGGTAAAAAATAAGAACAGATAAAATAGCGACATCTTACTATCGCTTTTTGACCTGACATTGCAGTAGGATAGACAAATTGAAGCGGGATTTGCTCCTAATAAGTCCCCCATGCAAGGCGGCCATGCTTGCTGTCAAAGCATAATGAAAGCTTTTAGAAAAATTTTGTCCAAATCGTTTTTGATTGCAGTGAAAACCTCGAGCAGCCTCTGGACAGCTGTTTCAGCCCTGCTTGGGGCTTCTTCAGCAGAGACGTAGCTCGACATTCCCACTGCAGACCAAAAACGACTTGCCCAATTTATTCGCAATTGCGATGTAAGAATGATGAACAGATAAAATAGCGACATCTTACTATCGCTTTTTGACCTGACATTGACATTGACATTGCAGTAGGATAGACAAATTGAAGCAATTCCCGCTTCAATTTGTCTATCCTACTGCAATGTCAGGTCAAAAAGCGATAGTAAGATGTCGCTATTTTATCTGTTCATCATTCTTACATCGCAATTGCGAATAAATTGGGCAAGTCGTTTTTGGTCTGCAGTGGGAATGTCGAGCTACGTCTCTGCTGAAGAAGCCCCAAGCAGGGCTGAAACAGCTGTCCAGAGGCTGCTCGAGGTTTTCACTGCAATCAAAAACGATTTGCACAAAATTTTTGTAAAAAATAAGGTCACTGAATCACGTAAGCTACGCATACTAAGGTACAGCAATACGATGACAACGACAAGCGTCAAATAAAACCTTTTTTTTCCGCAGGACGTTCTTGGATGCCAAAGCTGAAAACTTCTTTTGATAGAAGAAATGTGAAGATCAACTTATGCTATTTTTAGTTTATCCAATGGCTCGGTCCATTTTGTATTTTCGAGTTTTGATTTATGAACTGTTAAATTTAAGACAGCACATGGGAAAAATGAGAATTGTAAAGATCTATTATATAAGGATCTAAAAAAAAAAAAACAGCACCAGTCAAATGAAATACTATTTCATGGGCAAATTTTGACATTTGGCAAACCGTTAAAAGGAACAATAATTCTCAAACTCACCTGAGATTGTTCTGATGAAAACTATTTTGATAAAATTCACGTATAATTTTGAATTTTATAGACTGTATACGATATCGACAAACCCTTTTTTTTTCGTCTGTCAGTGTGAATTGCCTTACCTCTGTCAGCAGAGCTAGCACGATTTAGCAATCAATCAATATTTTTTGTTAGTTTTATTATTTTGTGCAGGTTAATGCCAAAAGCGGAAATATTAGTTTTGGATATAACGTTTATGTATAACCTAGGGTAACCTAGATTTGATTGACATTTAACATGTCGGAGAGAATTCGGAAGCACAACGTCAGATCCTACGGTCAGATCTGCCATTTCTCAAGCTCTGTATCATTTGCGAAATGGCATTATCAAATTCGACATCTCCACACAAACTGTCAGAAATCGATTGAAAGAAGAAGGAATGAATGCAAGGAGACCTGGAAAACATCCTCCATAACATCGTAGCTAACAGTTTTTTCATCGGGTAAGAGAACGTAATGAAATGAAAAGGCCAAGAATAAGAGGGGGAATAGTTAATGTTGTGATTAGAATTGCAGGATTTTCCATTATTTAAATTTCAATAAACATCTAATCTATAAAATATCCGATGACACCATGTTTTGTCTTTAAATGTCAACAACCCAAAGACCATTGAATTTAGGTAGAGTTGCGGCCTTTGAAAACTGATAGTCTTTGACAAACCTTATATGTTCTGGGGGTATAAATTGATCCTAAATCTGAAGTTTCTAAAAATCACTCAAATTACTCTTTGACAAATTGATGAAAACGATAGATGAAAGTTTGATTTACACATTATACTATTTCACATTCTTGAAGTTTATCTCAGTTCTCAGCGTACCAGGTTTCAAGATCCGCCGTTGTACATAACATTATCTACTCTTAAAGGCGAGTCGAAATTAATTTTAAAATACAGTATGTTCCATTTACTAGGAAAAAAACACAACTTTGGCTTGGCACAACCGCATGGAACATCCTGTGTAAATTGTAACTAATTTTAAACCATGCATCTGTGTCATATGGAAGTAATGGCGAAACCAGCCTTTAAAAATCTCCTTTAATAATCTATCTACCGAACATTGAGGGCTAGTTGTACCAAGGGAGTTCAAGGGAACATTCAATTGAACCAGGTTCAAAATAAACAAATTCGCATAACATTTTAATGCAAGTAATGCATTTCTAAATAAAATTTGCGATTTTATTAACTTTGAACTTAGTTCAGTTGAGCGTCTCCTTGAACTCCCGTGGTGCAACTGGCCCTCAGGGGTGCAAGCGTGGAGTCCGATCACTTCTTGGTGATGGCAAAATCAAAATGAACTGCAGGAAAAGAAAGAAAGCAAGTTTCAAGAAATGAAATGTAGAAGAACTTGATAATGTGGAGATAAGGGGAAGGTTTGTGAAAAAAATTGAAAGAACACTGGATAAAACATTTTTGAGATTTATACGAAGATAAAAAAAGGAGAGTGAATAACGACGATGATATATTTGAAGTCAATGAGAAAGAATGAGAGAAAGAGAGAGAATGCTGTTGTAATTACCAAATATGTGCAGAATTTTTAAAATACGGAGGTGAAAAACTACTTGAGGAAATTCAACACTTAGTACAGAGAATATGGAAGGAGAAAGAAATGCCAGAAGCAGAATGGAACACAATATAGACACGCATATATCGTTCATCGACTTCAAGCAGGCATTTGATAATTCAAGATCTAACACACCAAAAAATTGTTAAAACTATTAGTTAAAATGACGCTAGAAGATACACAGGCAGCCGTAAAGATAAGACACAGTAAAAAGAGCATTTCCGAAATAAATGGGGGGTAAGGAAAGACGACGCCCCATCTGCATTATTATTAATCACCTCTTTGGATCGTATAATAGCGCAAACAAAAGTCAACGGAACAACAATAAACAGTTTAGTGCAAATAGTTTCATACACAGATGATGTTGTAGCAATTGTAGTAAGAGATCTGAAGAGATTAGAAGAAACATTTAAAATAATAGAGGAAGAGGCAAGAAAAGGAAGTCGAGATCTAGAAATAAACGAAAGCAAAACTGAGTATATACTATTTAGGTACATTTGTGTAGAAGCAAGAAAACTGCCAGAATCTTGACAATTGAAAACTATAACTTCAAGGAAGACGAATCATTTAAATATCTCGGTGTCTTAAATAACAGAAGAAATGAAAAAAACTGACTTAAAATAAATAATCAACTTCTGAAAGAAAAAAGAATAACATGAAGATTTACAGAACAATCGTTAGACCAACGGAAATTATATGCAACGAAAAGGGTTAGATTGTCACAGAAGGAAGAACAACTAGAACAACTAAAAATATTTGAACGGAAGACGGTAAGAAAATAATGGGTCCAAAAGAATCAATGAAGAAGAATTAAGACATGAAATTGAGAAGGTATTGGTAAGAACAATTGAAGCAAACAGGACACATTTTGAGGAGGAAACGAGAAGCACCGAGTAGAGTACTGGCCGAATGGACACCGGAACAAGCAAGAGCGAGACGGAAACCGAAAATTAAATGGAAGGAACAAGTAGAGCAAGACTTAAGGTTTATGGGCATAGATAACTGGAGAACACTAACCAATAACAGAAAAGATAGAGCAAGCAAAGGCACACCAGGCCACTACTACGACGCTCAACTTAAATGATACTCTTGCATGCAAACCACACCCTTAAGAACATGCAGCGTAAGGGTTACGAAACTGTCAAATGTAATCATTTAAGATGAACGTCGTTGTACGTGACACATGAGGGATGATCCACCTCGAAAACAGGATCGTCGAGTTTACGATTAAACAGCTACATTTTTGTAAGGAAATGTTTAGCCTGTAATATACAGTGTGTCCATGGATTGACTTGACAAGACGAAAAACTTTTTTAGTATCAACTTTACGCAAAAAAGTTATTCTTTACGAAAAGCTCTGCTTCTCAAGGAACTTCAGAAACAGTGTTTATACTTAGGTTTTGAAACACAGTCCGCCTAAAAAAATCCAAATTGTCTTAATTTTATGTTGCAGAAATATGGATTTTAAGCAAAAATGTACGCTTTTATGAATTCTACTGTCTAAACAACTTGGAAAATCACACTTACACTATAGTTTGCTGACTAAAGGGTGTCTAAAATATTAAAATTTCTAAATTTATGGAAAGTATAAAACTTTATTGTTATTGGTTTATATTCGGTCTAAGAACATTCATCTTCTTCGAAAACTTCAGAAACCGTGCACAAGTTTGAATTTTGAAATGCAGAGTGCCTTAAAATTACATATTCTTGAAGGGTTTTCTATGATCCAGTTTAGTGCTAATAGTTTTTTCTTCGACCCCTTCACATCCGATACAGATCCGGTGTCAACGTTTTTTTTTTTTTAAAGCAATGGGAAACTTTTACTTTACTATTTTTTCAAAATCACAAGTGCTATGATTAAGATTAGAAAAATACTTACGGAAAGCTGAGAGACCCGCCGCAGCGGCAGCAGTAAAGTGCGCATCCGAAGAATGAGGAAAGAAGAACGGCAGGGGTGCCGCCGCCGCCGCCGCCGCCGCCAAAACCGGCACCGGTGTCACCACCGCCTGATTTTCCGAGTTCGTCACACTTTCGCACTGATTTTCACGTTTCGGTGATTCCAGGTGGCCGTATATCCGAGCGAAAAAGTCGCGCGGTGTCGATGGACAGTTGCTCTTCAGTTTCGTCTCCATTCCTTTCGTAGTTCCCAAAAAAAAAAACACTTCACGAGGATTCTCGGCGGAGCATGATCGCAACCGCACTCGGAAACGTCATCCTTCGGTTTTGACTATAAGTAAATATTAAATCTAAGCATAATGTGAATTGACCGTTTGGCGCGTGTTCGAGGGCGTTGCTTTGAGGGCGGGCCCGTTGTTGTCCAACCGATAGCTTCGATTTACACCCTCCACGGCCTTTAATCTCCTTAAGTACCCAATATTGATAATTTGATACATATTAAATAACAATTAAATCCCAATAGTTGTATGTAAATTATAATTTGAACTATTATATGAGAAGATTACATTCTATATAATAAACAATGTATAGGCGTTCCAAAACAAACATTTAAATATTTATACAGTCGAAAACAAATTAAAAATCTCAATACACACGGTCCGCGAATTAATAAGATTTATATGATAAGCATAGGTAATGTTTTACGTGAATACAATCCGTTTGGAACACCCGGTATGTACTGAAATCAGAAAAATACGTGTCCGTCCTTTCGCCTTTCGCTTGATACTCCTGCTTGACATACATCTTGACATTTCGAAAATAATTTGGCAAATAGTTGGTTTCCAAACAACAACCCAATGGTCATCATAAATCTCATTTCTTAACCGAAAACGAAATCTCCGTCTTCTTCAAAGGCCCAAATTTTTATCCATCGCCCCAAAAACAATACCCATTGGTGACATCGTAACTAACGTTGTATCCGCCCTTATCAAAGGTCCTTCCCACATTGCAGGAACTATTTACCAGGAAAAATTCTAGAAAGTACCAAACCCCCTAAACCAAATTGTACAAAAACTGAATTTAAAGTCCTTAAAACCTGAAAACTAACCCAGACATAGTCATACTCTCTGCACACAGAGGAGGGAATGTCATTTTAGTTTTGGACCTCGTAGAAAAAGACCGGAAAATTAATAACCTATTAGACAACCCTGCCTACCGACTCTAAAGCTACTTTTCCTGCTTTGGATGTTTGGAGAATTGGGTATTTGAGGATTGCTGTCGCTGATTTCACTTGACGAAAGTCAAGTCCAAGTTGGAAAAGCATCCACAAACCCGATACATCATTACGTGCTGTAGTCAACCCAATCAACTCACCAACCTACGTGACTACAGAATTTTTTGACGTTACGAACTCCCTGAAATCCACAAACCCGATACGTCCTTACGTGCCGTAGTCAGCCCAATCAACTCACCAATTTATAAGGTCTTTAAATATCTAGCACACACCCTCAAACCATTTGCCAGGTGAAGTTGAAACCTTTACCTTCAGCTCCCAGCATTTCGTCCAAAAAATTCTCGAGATGTCCTTAGACCCGGAGGACATTCTGGTCAGCTTTGATGTAGAATCAATCCTGTTCACCGAAGTCCCGATTCCCCAATACAATTCCAATCATCCAGAAACTGTTCAGAGTCCATAACCAACCCAATTCCCTTATTTCCCTTAATAAAATTTTTTTTTTTTAACTTCAACTTATTTCATGTTCCGCGATCAATATGATACCATTATTTTTAAGTTGCTTTGTAATTAATCTGTTCTTAAAGAAACTGGTAAATATCTATATCTATTTAAATGCCTGAACGGTTCAGTGGTTCAAGGGACCGGCCTTGCAATCGTAAGGTCGTGGGTTTGCACAACGCTCGAGGTATTTCTCGAGGGTCATTACTCACGGTAGGTACCCTTCAGTGTTGGGGATACAACGTGAGTTTGCACCCGCCCGAGATATTTCTCGGGGGTCGTTGCTCACGGTAGGTACAGTCTTGGGGATACAATTCGACGATGTTTCCCCTTCAACGGCGAGGAGGTTTAGAAGTAACAAAGCCATGGAACACTTTACATACACAAAAATACACTTCCACCCCTGAGGTCCTGCCAAGTCGATGACTTAGGACAAACACCACAGAAGAAAAAAAAACAAGTACAAACACAACCATGGGTTCTCCTGTCTCCCCAATAAGAGGAAACTTCTTTGTGGAGGCATTCAAACAACAAGTCCGCACTTCTTTTCCCCTTAATCCTTAAAAGTATTGGTCAGATACGTTGACGTTGCTTTTACAATTTGGCCACGTGGTAAGGAATACCTAAGCAACTTCTTTCAACACCTTAATACTAAGAATAATTATACCCGATAATTTTGCTACCCGGATACCCGTTACTGACACCCGGGTAGTTACCAGTTACCCAATAAGTACCGGGCACCCGACGACTACTTGGATATCCGATAAGTATGGAATAATAATTTGAGAAACTATGTTAGAAGTATTCTAAGTAATTGGTGCTCATTCGCTCGATCGAAATGTAATGGACGTTACATCAGGCGAAATGAATGAAATCCACCCGGTTGTTGGTCACTTTACCTATGCCCGATTTCTTCACCTCCTGATAAATTTATCTGCCAGGCATTATCCTTGGAAACCGTTGTATCGATAATAGTTTCCGAGGATACTACCTGGCAGAAAAATTTATCCGTAGGTGAAGAAATCTGGCCCTAGTATTGCAAATCGAGTAATATCGGGTATCGGGTAAAGGGTATTCATAAAGGAGAACCGGGTAAGTTTAAATAAACGAGTACCCGGGTACCCCTTGTCATCTCTACTTAACACCCAACATCCTGAAACTTTGGAATACGAAAGCGATCGAGGGTCGCTTACCTTTCCTTGATATCTTAGTAAGCCGCCTCCCGAATGGTAGATTAGGTCACTGTCTAACGAATACCCTGTGCGCAAACCGACTAGGTTTTGAGTAAAAATTCGTTCATTGTAATGTCGTTCGTGAACGATCTTCGGCGCCGTAACATTCGCCGTAATCTTTTCGAACGAAACGTCGGCGCCGTAACATTCCACTTTTATTTGTAACGCGCCGTCAACGTTTTCGAAATACTTTTTCCTCGCTGCGTAATGATTAATTTCAAATAAGTGCACATCTGAATCACATTACCGAAACACACTTTTAAAATACGTCATTTGTCAACCGACATTCTCGAAAAAAGTACGGTGCGGCGCTACGTCCAACGCGTTCGTTTCGTTCATCTCATTCACTGACTCAAAAGATTCGTTTGTTCGGAATTCACACTTAAAGAATGAATCTTTTTGGACCGTTCATAGTATTAATCGTTCAGAATGAACGATTCGTTCGTGAACGACATAACTCTAATACGGATCGTTGATGAATCTGAACGCACATTCTCATCATCGTCCTTTTCAAGAACAAACATTAGTCATTAATTCACTAGTTAGTCGCGTCTTTGCCCTATCAAGAGTCCTCGTCACTTCAAACCAATGATGCCAGATGGTTGTAAAAATTACGGTAGACGTCCGCGCCATCATACCTGGAGCTGTGGCAATCGATGGTCCACGCAACGTGTCAGCGTTAACGTGGCGCTTGGATTGGTGGGAGACCAACCATTTTATCGGGCAGCACTCCTCCAGATTGAACTCAATCACGTGACAAAAGTCCCATTCAACAAGAACTACAACGAACGTGATGTCCAAAGTTCCATTTGCCGTCATCTCACCCTAACTCCACCGCGCCCTGAAGTGAAGTTGATACTCCACTAGTCGCTACCTTTCTTAAATCCAGACCATAACGAAACGAATAGGCAAATCCTCAAACAACAAAACATCAAATCCATAATTTTTTTACCCATGACAAAAAGAAACTGGAAACCGGTCAAGAAATCCAGTTTTCCGACACAAAATTCACGTTTCTTTGATCGTAAAATCTCTGCGCCTATAGAAATTTTCAAACACCCCACCAACCTACACCGTGATACTGGCTTTTACCTCCACAATACCCAGAGACATCTCGTTAACACACCAACAGACCAATCTCCGCTTACCGTTTCGCCCCTCTGCTCTCACCGACCACTATACTATCCTGTAAAGCATAAAAGTCGTAACTGACCTCACCGACCACTGTATTACCCTGTTAAGCGTAGAAGTCGTAACTGACAAAATTTATTACACCATCAAATCTGAATATTTTATTAAAAGTTGCATTTACATTTACCAAAAGGTTGCAAGGCAGAAACAAATAAGCCAGAGCGTGCAGATCATATAGACGTCATAAGCCAAACCTGCAGACGTTAGGACGCCGCAAAAAAGGTGAAATGTGGATACGACTTCTATGCTTAACAGGGCAGTATGACGTAAATGCCACGACAACGGACATACCACCTACTGAGCCTCAACAACTAACGAGAAGCCACGGCAGCCCTGAGGAAGTTCTTCTGCAACGAAGAACGAAACGTCGGCGGTAGCAGAAATCCGAATGACGCGGTTCCAACCGGAAGCCAATCCAGGTACCTCCTCTCAACAGCGGTTGCTGCATTCATCTTGAGGGAGCTCACGCGAGTCATGGGAACCGCCCGGAAAATCTACCGTAATCGAAGTTTTAATTACTTACTTACTTAGATTTAATTAAGGGCGATATTGTGCTGCGACTTATTAATCTATTGTGCCCCCTTAAATGAGCTATAAGCTGCTGTGGTTGGCCCGCTCTTATAGCTCCCCATCCAATCTCGGAGCTTTAATAAATTGCAGTCACTGTGATGGTGTCAGAGAAGGTATGTCTTCTTGCAAGAGTTAATTTAGTTTTGATCCAAGATTACCACTACTATTTCATTTGAATACAAACTTTCCCAGTAGATAACAGCTGGACAGGAGTCTTTAAGAAAAGGTCTTATACTGTCTCTCTTTGTTCGTATGTGTTAAACTGGAGCAACTATGTTGGTAGCTCCTTCTAATTTGGAATATGCACTGCCCTTGCCCCCCTCTTATTCTTTAATGATAAAAAATCGATTCATTGACCACCTCATCGTGATGTGAAAGTACAAAATTCATTTTAAATGATTTTATAGGCCTGTTTATTATTTTTCCTTGTAAATGAAGCTGTTGTCTAAGCGCCGTAATTACCAGTGCAATACTCGTATAAGTAAGTACGTTTATGTTCATGAAGCGTTTTCCACGGGAAAGTTTCAAGAACTGATTTTTCCACTTCCGTAAACATAAAATGTGTTTTCAAGGCTTTACGCGCCCAGCCAGCCGACGACAGCGAGATCCGGAGAATAAGTCCAACACAATATGAAATGTAAAATATTATTATGATGAGATTACAACAGCACAGTTGAACAAATCCCAATGCTGCGCCATCAAACAGCAGTGGGGGTGAGACAAGACATGTGTTCCCCCTACTACCTAAAAGCTTGCATGATCGGCGATTATTTTAAATACGTATTTAAACTATTTTTGTTCTGTGTGTATTACATGTGTTTCAGATCTAATCTGCGGCCGCTTAATTATCTGTTAGTTGCTTCGTCAATGGTTTTCATAAAATTACTGTGCTTTTCTCCTCATACACAATTATTTGTTTTGTTTTTTATTTTTAATTTATTTCATACATAATTACCAAAAAAACCATGTGTAAATATTACAATAATATATCTTTGGCACTAAGTATGTCAGTTATCCTCTGTCCTGCAAAAAGAAAAAGTAATGTAAAGAAAATTAGAAAGCAGAGAAATATTTTTTGTTAAAATAAATCCAGCCTGAGTGCTTCTGGTCAACCACCACAGCCAACGCATTTGCGTTCATCAAATGTAATGGGAATTCGTAAAATATGGTTTTTGATTTCTTTTTATAAGAGAACCTTATTCAGGGCCCTCGCGAGGCCAAAAGCCGCCCGCGTGCCACTTCCTTATTTTGACGGCCTCTGATAAATTCTAGTTCGGGCATGCAAAAACGGTAAATGATCAAAATTATTTTAAAAATTGAAAGAAACAAGAAAATGGATAAACAGCAATTTTCAAAAATTTTTTCAGTTTTTCAACTTTTTCTAAACATTTTCCTTCACTTCTCTAAACATTCTCCTTCACTTTTCTAAACACTCTCCTTCACTTTTCTAAACATTCTCCTTCACTTTTCTAAACATTCTCCAACGATCAATGATCAAAATTATTTTAAAAATTAAAAGGAAAAAAATGGAAAAAGAAAAATTTTCAAAAATTTTTTCAGTTTTTCAACTTTTTCTAAACATTCTCCTTCACTTCCTTTTTTTATTTTTAATTTATTTCATACATAATTATCAAAGAAGTCATGTGTAAATATTACAATATAATATATTTGGCACTAGGTATGTCAGTTACCATCTGTCCTGCAAAAAGAAAAAGTAATGTAAAGAAAATTAGAAAGAAGAGAAATATTTTTTGTTGAAATAAATCCAGCCTGAGTGCTTCTGGTCAACGACCACAGCCAACGCACGCATTTGAGTTTATCAAATGTAATGAAAATACGTAAAAATTGGTTTTTAATTTCTTTTTACAAGAGAACCTTATTTAGGGCCCCCGTGAGGCGAAAAGCCTCCCGCGTGCCGCTTCTTATTTTGACGCCCTCTAACAAATTCTAGTTCGGGCATGCAAAAACGATCAATGATCAAAATTATTTTAAAAATTAAAAGAAAAAAAAAGTTTTTCAACTTTTTCTAAACATTTTCCTTCACTTTTCTAAACATTCTCCTTCACTTCCTTTTTTTATTTTTTATTTATTTCGTACATAATTATCAAAAAACAAAAAAATCATGTGTAAATATTACAATAATACATTTTTGGCACTAGGTCTGTCAGTTGTCCTCTATCCTGCAAAAAGAAAAAGTAATGTAAAGAAAATTAGAAAGAAGGCATTTGCGTTCTCGAGAGACCAAAAGCCGCCCGCCTGCCACTCCTTATTTTGGCGCCCTCTATTAAATTCGAGTTCGAAGATGCAAAAACGGTCAATTATCAAAATTATTTGAATACAAAAAAATTAAAAGAAACAAGAAAATGGAAAACGAAAAATTTTTAAGAATTTTAAACACTAGGAAAAAATTTTAAAGCTTTTAACTTTTTTTTAAACATTTTCCTTCGCTTTTCTAAACTTTTTCCTTCACTTTTCTAAACATTCTCCTTCACTTTTATAAACATTCTCCTTCACTTTTCTAAACATTCTCCTTCACTTTTTTCAAGTTCCGAGCCGCCGCGAGCCTCCAGAGACGAACGGTCCAAACAGCGCGAAGCGCTTTCTTCTCATTTGACTAAGGAGGCCTCTGTTTAAGACTCCTCCTCCCCCCACCAGAATGCATTAATATTAATATTAAAAAAAAATTACAAAAGCAAAAGGAACTTAAATTTTCCTTTTGCTTTTGTGATTTTTTTTAATATTAATATTAATGCATTCTTGGGGGGGGGGGGGTCTTAACCAGAGGTCTCCTTAGTCAGATCAGAAGAAAGATTTCTAAAAACTTAAAAAGTAAACTAAAATGTAATTTGTTTTTTTTTTAATCAAACCGTAACAGCTCCCATAATTTGTTTTTTACGTAATAGAATTATTAAATACATTAATTTCTTTATGAAAATTTTTATCACATGAAAATCCACAAAACCTAAACTTTTCTACTTTTAATTGCCGCAGTTATTTTAGTCGACGTTTTGCCATGAGATTGACGGCTTTATCAAGACAATTCAATAGCCCTGTGAAAAGTTTTTCCAAATAATTTTTACCAGATAAACTTTTTTTGGAGTAAAAAAAATAGCAAAACATGTCCAGTGGTCAACAGGCCAACTGCCGCCCCCTGATGGCGCCTGCGTGCACTGCACGCTTTACGCACATGGTTACGGGGACCCTCCTACCCTTACTAATTTTTTTCTTTTTTCTAAATGAAAAGATTGCAAAATTTTAGGCAAATGATTTTAATTTTCATTGTTGAAGCAAATAAGCCGCAAAAAATGTGTAAATATTACGAAAACAGAACTATTAGCAGCTAAACGATGAAGGCTAAGCAATCAAAAAATCCTGTCAAGTTATGCTTTTTTGAAATCTATCATCGCTTGTAGGGGTTTATTAATATTTTCAACACACATTTGGTTAAATGTGCAATCCTAGATGGCGTTGACACTTTTTTTTTATTTTTAAAATTTGTATCAATTTTGAACCGGGATATAGATTTTTTCGATGTGTGAATGCGTTTCGAATGAAAAGAAAATGAAAGATGAACGATGAATTACCTTGCGGAAGAAATTAGATTAAAAGACATTGCAGATGCTTCTCGAAGATCGGCAAGGTGAACCGATTCCACGTCAGACGCTGTCTTGGCGTCGTCCATAGCCATTCTGAAATATTTCTTCCACATCAGACGTTGCGTTCTCCGAGCTCGCTGGTTCTGGATCGTTTCCGTGTACTGGCACGGGGTAGTAGGGAAAGTTTTTGGTACAACATCATCTCTAAATGAAAATTTATTTACAAAAATAAAGAAAAGAAAATTCTTGCAGAATAAAGTCTGCGAGTCTAAACCCTAAGTTAAATCATTGCGTCAATCCAAAGGCTACATAGTAAGTATAATGCATTCTTTATTTATTTTATATCGCAGCAGGCTGTTGCCGTCCTGGTTACTTACAATGCCTGGTGGCAAGTTGCGCTGAGAAGTCAACAGCTGTCGCGAAGCTACTCCCTGAATGCGGTGGGGGTGAGTTAGATAGGACGATAAGGGCGCCAGGGAGCAACCTCAGCTGGTGAACGCACCATGGAACCGCTTCCCAAAATGCCATAGCGTGAGCTGATAAACGAAAACTTCCAGGCGATTCACTAGCACTCGTACGTTCGAGGGAGGAGTTGAGGCCCAGCCAGCAAAACACCGTGACGTAATAAATAATAAATGTATTGGCGCACGCCTATAACTTGGCAATAGTGCACGCTAGCCTCAATGGCCCAAAGCAAACTATACTCTTAAAAAAAAGAACAAGTAACGATTCAACAAATTAAGGCCCGGTTTCACCATCACAGTTTAACTTTAAACAACGCTTTATTGTGACGGAGAAACCAGGCCTAATACGTCAATTACCTTAACCAACAACTGAAATTGACCTCCAAAAAGTCGACGATAAATACTCTAAATTAGTACAAAAAGATAAATTAAATAAATAAATAATAAATGAAATAGATAGAAAAACATGCTGGTACGTTACTTATGAATTGTGTTTTTGATTTTACCAATATCTTACTTGGATAGCTTAAAAAGGTACGACTGTCTCTGCTGATCGTTGATGCCTTTAGGTCGCCGACGGTCAAAATAAAATATCAGGAGCTAGCTCCTTACACGGGTAAACGTCGAACTTCAACACCGCTACCGCAGGCGCCACCGTCGGTGACCTTCAATGCAGGCCAAGTCTTCGAAAAATTGAGACAACCACAAAGCGAAATCTGCCTTACTTCCAAAATATCCACAGAGTATTCAGTCGAACACCCTACGGTGAACCGGATTCTGTTCGAAAAATTGAGACAACCACAAAGTGAAATCTGCCTTACTCCCAACAATCCACAGAGTATTTAGTCGTACACCCCACGGTGAAACGGATTATGTTCGAAAAAAACAAAGAAAGCATAAATAACCCCGGTTCCACGCAAAACAATCGTACCACGTACCTCAAGACTTCCCCAAATCTGGTCACTGTTTAAATCCACCTCAAAAGACACGCAGAGCTTGTTCAATTTCAGCTAAACCTGCTTTATTGAATTATGTAACAAAATTTTACGCAAATTCTCACGAACAACAGAACGCGTGCTTGCTCCGTCGTGCCGGACGATAAAGTGAAATGTGGCCGAAGACGGTTGCCGGAACAAGGTGGGCCAATCGAAACTCAGGACGCGAAGGTGGTTAAACTACTCACTTAAAGAAAATGTTGCTAACTTAATAAAACAGGCACATGCAACACGCAGTCGCCGAAATGTAACTAAAGGTTAGCCCGTAACAACCCGTAAAACTCTAAATGAGAATGTGGTACTCACGCCTGCAACTAAATTTTGACAATGAATGTTAATATGTCGATTTAGATTGTAAGATAACTCCGAATTAGGGCACAGTTGCGTTTTTCTTTGTATTACGAGGTGTGTTCTTCTCGAAATTTAGGTAACTAACAATACCGCTTAATCTATCCGACTTGAATTGTCAAAATTGGCGTACGCTGAAACACATTAAATTATGACCGAGTTAAGTGAACGGTCAAATTGCACAAAATCGTCAAGTCAACGGTCCGACTAAACCCTCTAACCAATCACCAATTGAGAAAAGTGATCACGTGGTTTGGTCTGACCACTTCGACCGTTCACTTACCGCAGCCTAAATTTGACTGGACTTAACATGATAGCCAACTTACTAACTTAAAATCACGGCCGGCCTACTGCGATAACAAATAAGTAAAGAATAGATTATATTGTATGTTTAATTAGTAGAACAAAAATTCTTTTCAATCCTAGGTATCCACAGCTCGTTAAAGATTAAAAAGAATTTTTACATAATTTTTATCCGACAAAAATCGACTTTAATTATTAATAATAAGAACTTACTTACTACTGCAATGTTAGGTCAAAAAGCGATAGTAAGATGTCGCTATTTTATATGTTCAATAATAAGAACGTTATCAATGTTTTAAAGGACACATAGACTTAAAGGTCCCTTTAGCCTATGCAAAGAGCACATCACATCTCTTTTGAAAAGTTGATAATACCGGACCCCGTGTCTGGGGGATCGTTTAACGGTTCTGTGGAGTGTGCCCCGCTGTTCCCGGCTTGACTTTTCTCCGGCAAGCGTAAGTAGTCACGAGCAGGTAGTACGGCTGAGTACGAGCAGACCTGGTTTTCGACTCACACAGTACCAAAAACGCTTCCGTGCTATTCCCGATTGACACCGCGACGGCTGTTGAGCGAAGGCCTCGCGGAAGCCATTTTTCTTGAAAGCAGTTTCAACTCCGGACTCTTCTTTCGACGTCGTACTCCTGAGAGGAAGCGAATGCGGAGGCAACGAATTTAACTCCGTAAATATTTTCCCTTTGTAGATAAAACAATGGGAGTACGTATAAAGCTGAGCGTCCAATAGGTCGGTGGAGCGGAGCGACGCGTACGAATTAGTTGCATAAGGTCTCATGACAAGACAAGACACTGTTACGAATTTGTTTTTCTTCTATTTACAAAATGAAAATGATGAAAGACGAATTACTTTGTAGCGGTACGGGGAGGCAAAGCAAACACCCCCTCTTCAATGGGCGGTTTCGTATAAGTTTTACTGGTTCTTTCTCTGGGCATTAAAACAGGATCAAATTCTTCTCTTGGTATGCCAAGTAATCCCACGGGTACCCCCAAATCGAGCAGCAGTTCTTCAGGTGCCGCGTAAGCCGCCTCGATATATTTAATCCTATCATCGCTCCTGTAAAAAAATATTGTCTGCATTAGAAATACAGTCGTCGCGTCGTCAAGCAAGAAAATTAAATTACGGTTCGTAATTGAGGAAGCCCGTTCCCAACATTCTGTAATCGTGGTCGCCGTACAAGAATTCCTTGGCGAGGGGCGATCTCCGAAGCAGCTTCCGCTGGAATGTGTTAGAGGCCCCGATTAATACTCTGTCTTCTGTCGGTGTCGTTTTCTGAGTGGTCTTCACTTTACGGTAGGTGATAGTGTTGAATACTTCACTTCTAAATAAACGATTTAATTCCACTTCTAAAATAAAACCGCATCGTAAGGTACTTATCTCCAACCGTAGTCATATAAATATAGGAAGTCTCTCCGGAGGGTCATGCCGTCACCAAAATGTTCCGCCACGGAATACAGACCGCAGCCCCCACGCAGAAAACATACCAATGTGCTCTGGGGACATCGCAAGACGACTCTACCGACTAAGGTGCTCCAAGCACGTCGCACTTTAATAAAGCCCGAAACTGACCGCGCTCCCTTTCGAAGTACAGAAGGGCTTTCAAAGAATCAAAGAGATCGTGACAGCATCAAGAGTCAACAGAATAAAAGTAGAGGTAGGAAAGACCAATGGTACTCAAATGTGAACGCAAGTTAATCTCTCCGTCGTACAAAATTGCAGCAATAAAGTTAGGAATGTAAACAAACAAAGTCGGCGGCATCGTCTGAAGTGTCTGCAGGTGTTCATTTAAGTGGAAGAAGAGCGTCTATACTCTATTTTTACTTGATCGGCGGAATTATACAAATTTATACAAAATCAAAGGATTATCCAGGAGATTAGCGACTGGTTAAAATAAAATTCACCGAAGGAGGACCCTCAGATTGGCAGAACTTGCTGTTTACGTAAGTAACAGACTACAAAAAATGTCAGCCTTGACACCAACTGGTTTTTGTTTCAATGAAATTAAAAAAAAATGAACACAAATAAGTGTCCTAGTCTTTTACGACTTCGTGCGTACCTCCTATCAATAAAAACCATAGACTGTGGTAAACAAAACCGGCGATGATCGACATGTATGGGCGTATCGGTAACTTTTGATCTTGCAAATACGCAGAATCACACGTGCATTTTAAGAAGAAGTCGCGCTGCTTTCGGCCATTTATGTAATATTGATAAAAGGCGGTACGCGGATCACAAAGGCGGTGTGCGTTTGGTTTTTCTGCGGCAGACAGCAATTGAATGTCGTAAATCATGCACACTGTGATATTTTCCGAGAACTCTTCGAGTTCAAACCGTGTTACAATCATTTACAATCGCGTTGTCTTTGCGGTCGAATGGATTTCCCTTCGCGCGGTCGTTGTTGATGGCCGTAGTGTCGCTATTCGTCCAGAGCGCTAATTTCTCTCTCTCTCTCTCTCTCTCTCTCTCTCTCTCTCTCTCTCTCTCTCTCTCTCTCTCTCTCTCTCTCTCTCTCTCTCTCTCTCTCTCTCTCTCTCTCTCTCTCTCTCTCTCTCTCTCTCTCTCTCTCTCTCTCTCTCTCTCTCTCTCTCTCTCTCTCTCTCTCTCTCTCTCTCTCTCTCTCTCTCTCTCTCTCTCTCTCTCTCTCTCTCTCTCTCTTTCTTGTCTGCCAGCAACGAAGACGGCGCAGGTGTTGTCACGTCTGGTAACGTAGTGAGTTTTGGGGGTGTTAGAAACGAAGGTATTGTTGGGTTTGGTTACCCTACCGTTCTGTGTGGATACACTCCCTTAGATATTTCCCGCACTGTTTGTGGAACCGATTTCAACGAGTTTTGTGGACATAAAAATTAGAAACCTTGTCGGGCTTACTTTCTCCGAGCAAGGTAAGAACCATCTTGTTTTCTCGTCTCGTCACCTGTCCGTGTTCCAGGTGCGTTTATTGTTCGCGTTCGTTAATACTTCGATAACTTCTTTATAGCAAGTGGTAAGGGGCAGATTTTCACCGGCACCTCCATCTTATTTTTCCGTCTCGTTACCAGTCTGTGTTCCACGTGCGTTTATTGTTTGCGTTTGTTAATACTTCGTTAACTACTTTATAGCAAGTGGTAAGGGGCAGATTTTCACCGGCAGTTCGCTGCCGTATGTTAGCCTCCGTATTACGTCCAAACTCACAAGCAAAGTTTGTGCTTCGGGAACCGGCTCATCCCCCTTCGTGGTGCGCTCCTTTTGTTACACTCGTGCCAACCACCGACACGCAGCTTCTTTATGAAAATTTATACATTTTCTTGAAGGCAGAGCGAAACGTTGAAAAAGACCTCAGTTTTTACAAGTGCCCGCAACAAATTAATTAATTTAAGTACGAAATAAGTAAGTAAGTAGAAGAATTACGTCCTTGAATTGCCTTACCAATTATCTGCAGGTGCTTTCGATGCAAAGCGATCCAAACAACTCTCGACGCTAGGCATATCAAAGTTTCAAAATGTTTGCGGTCTTTGTCGGATATGGAATTGCTTTTGTCTTTCATGTGGTGAAACCCAGCCGCCTCACCGTAACCACTCGTCAAGCACAAATATTCTCTGGCCAGCATACACCGCAGGTCCGATAGGTCGTCCCTGACGATGTTTTCCAGTTCGATGACAACAGGTTGCCTCAGCTTCCGACTTTCTTCTTTGCGCCTGGTCAAAAGCGTATCCCAAACCTGGAAGATGTTATTAGAAGAAGAAAATAAATAATGTTTTCTTAACAACGAAATTCGCGCACATCCAAGTAAAACTGGAAGTACAGCACGAGAGCCCGCAGGAAACGATCCATCGTTGGTATGTGAAAGTATTCGATGAATTCCAACGACAAATCTTTCAGGTTGGTCATGTATAAGACGACGTCTTTTACGTCTTGAATCGTCACTACATCAGGATCGTTGGGCTTCACTCTTCTTTGATGGTATCTTCGGAATAATATCTAAAATGCGACGATTAATGCACGCCAGACAACCAAGATGTTACTGTAGCGGTACCGCAAATTTATGTGTACCAAAGTTGTCATAAATGATTCATTAGTCTAGTGACCTCTGAAAAATTGAAAAAAAAAAATTGATCATGTGCCGCTCATTACTAATAGCATCAGCCGTCATAATAACCCAATTACACACTGGAAGCATCAACCAATTGATTTCTCATACATCGAAATTGCATTCGCTAGAGCAAAATTAGTTTTCAAAACAACTAGGTGAGGTAAATTTTTAAAAGTCGGGATAAAATTAGCAGATGCAACAACAATTTCAACAAAAACAAGAAAATTTCACGATAGTATACAGTCGAAACAGTCGAAACAATTGAACGCAGCTACGCCCAATGAATCATTTATTTATACTAACTGTGTGTGTGTATATGAGCGAATTCAACTTGAAAAACATGTGTAAGGTTTAATGTAAGTACCTTATCTAATTTGTCTGTGATATCTCGAAACTTAATGTCGTACTGATTCACCACTGCAGGGCCTTTAGACACCGAGGAAATAAGTGCAACCGAAGACGGCTTCATTCGTCCACCACCTTCGTGACTAAAAATAACGTGAGCAAATATTTTCATTAGTGTTTGTCTTGAGAAAGTCATCCCTAACATCCCACCCCCGTCTCCACTGAGTGGGAACATTACGTAGCTCCTCTTCATATCATAGTCTTCGAGGAAACAGTCGACGATCACATATTTGACAATATTGCATAAATAACTAAGCATTAGTAACTTACATTTAAGAAGTTGATTATTTTTAACATTTTAGTTAAGTTGTTACTGAAAATCAGAGGTGTACACCGTAACCGTAAAACACCCAAAAACCCCATAAAAAGACCGAAAATTTTCTCGAACCTTAACCGTTACCCAAACCGAAATTAATATGCCTGAAGTAATCCTAATCGAAATCGAAACCTTTATTAATTTTTCGGTTAATTTCATTTCGATATCGTTTCTTTATACTAACATCGAGATTTACATTCTTTGTATTATAAAGCCGGGAAAAATACTCTAACTAAATAAATTAAAAAAATAATAAAATACGTAAAAAAATTTTTTGTGATACTGATATTTGACATGTTTCAATTTCTAAAATACAGTAGAATCTCTTTAATACAAACTAATAATTGTACTGGTTGATCCGGATTTGTGAAATGTTCGGATTATCGAACGAAAGACAAAATATCGATTTTCCTAATTACCAGGGCCGGAGTTAAGGAAGTTACGCAGGGCACAAGGACGCCGATTAAAAACGATTAAAAATGTTTAAAGTGCAATTCGAACCAGGGTTAACCAAGCACGATCCAAACTCGATCCAACTGGAAAAAAAAATTAAAAGATATTCAACTTCCATTCAATCCAACTTTCAACATTCAACCCTAGTAAAAAATGAAGACAAAAATATATTAAAGAAATAAAAAAATAAAATATATTCAACGTCCGTCCAATCCAACTAAACCCAACCTAACTGCATTCAACCCAAGTAAAAAATTAAGACAAAAATATATTAAACAAATAAAAAAATAAAATATATTCAACGTCCGTCCAATCCAAGTGTAACACCTAACTGCATTCAACCCAAGTAAAAAATTAAGATAAAAATATATTAAAAAAATTGAAAGTGAAAAAAATGTGAAAATCAAGCTCAACAAATCGCAGGGTCGACCCAACTCAACTGAACTGAATTCAACCTAACTGCACTCAATAGAGGCAAGAAATTTAAAATGCAAAAAAATAAAAGTAGAAAATTTTAAAAAACGATTAAAGCGATGTTCGACCATTGCCAAACTCGACCCAACAACTGAACTCCATTCTATTCAACACAAGAAAAATATTTTTTAATCAAAAAACAATAAAAAAATAGGTGTTAATGGACAAAAAATCCACACTAACACAACGTAACTCCATTCCAAATTAAAATTAACCTCGACAAATCTCAAAGTCAACTGAACTCTCCTAACTTATTATATCATATTGAACTCCATTCAAAAAAATTTAAAAAAATACTTAAAAAGAATGTTAAAATTTGTACATGGATTAAAGTTAGAAAGTTAAACAAATTTCAAGGTCAATCCAATCCAATTGGCATCAACCAAACTTCATCTAACATAAGTAGAACAATAAAAATTACTAGAAAACTAAAAGTAAAGATTAAAAAAAAATAAAAATCACTTAAAATGAAGTTTAACTAACGTCAAGGTCAATCCAACTCAACTTCTCTCAGCTTAGTTTCATATAACACAAATAAAAATTAAAAATTGCAAAGAAAATGAAAAGCATAAAAATTGTTAAAAATTAAAAATCAATTTAAAAGAAGCTCAACCAATTTCAACGCCAACATAAGACAGCCTGGTTTTATTCAGCCCAAGCAATCATTAAAATAAAAACAAAAAGAAACTAAAAAAATCCGTTAAATTAATTTTTCCGTACTTTAGAATATTGTCACTAAGAACAAAATAAAAATTAATTCGCCTATTTTGGTCGCTAGTTGCCATTTTAGAAAAAGAAATGTAAAAAGAAAGTAATGGCGTTTTCGAATTAGAGCTCCAGGGCCTGATCACTTTATAACAGAATTGCTCTTGATCAAATTAGGTGTGCTTCTTGAACGGTAATTTCAACACCACACGCATCCCTTCCATAATGTTCTACTGTTTTGCACCGTCTCTCGACGTGGTGTAAAAAATTTTCTCCGTTTCAATGCAATCCGGTTCATTCGAACGTGCGAATTTTTGATCCCCTGAATACGCCGCCACATATACACTTGCTCTTTCTGCGCTTGCGCAATTTAATCTGGAGTTGCCCCGAGCAGTCACTCGAAAACTTCGTGTTATATTTACCATCATTTAACACACTCCACCATAAAGACAAAATGACATATTCACGCATTAAAAATTCTTCAATTCAATGCAGCGTATGCATGTATGTTAGTAATGTGAAGAGCTAAGAAAAAGTTTTAAATTCAGAGTTACTTGCCTGACGAACTGGAGGGAATTGGTATAATCATCCCAAATCCAGTGTCCATTGTGGAAAGGTGATGTTAATTCCGCACACATTTCACTTTACCTTTGCAATTTATTCCTGATTATTTAAAGCATAACTCATAAATTCATGACAATGAAAATTGTGATTGATATCAAAGTTCAAAATATGACATTTCCAAAGCAACTTTGATAAAAAAACAAGTGGTATTATCCCTTTAGAATAGTGATTTTCGAGTTTAATTTTATTTGCAGATACAATAATTGCAATTTAATTAATGTTAAGTTTAAGTGATTGTATTTGAAAAATTATTATTCTTTGTTTCTTTTCATAGACGAGATATCGGGTTGTTGCGGAATCTCTACATAGTCGTCAACTATTAACGAACGACCCTTGTAATGCACAAAACTTCTCAAATTCAAACAGAAGCAAAACAAGCCAAATTATTACTAAGGCCCGGTTTCACCATTAGAGTTTAACTCCGTTTTATTCCTATAGAAACAATTATCTTTGCAATTGTTACCACGGGAATAAAACGAAGTTTAAAGTTAAACCACAGATTACTACACAAATGCGAAGGCTGACGTTCCCGCCATTTCTCATGCCGCCATTGTTTTGGTGGTATATTAATCAGATAGTGTGAGATTACGAAACACAATCCACTGTTAATCTAATCATTTCACGGTATATTCATTACTATTTTTATTCATTGATCAAAATAGCAAATTGATGAAAGGGATATTAATGTATTAAAGCAACAATATGCAGCAGTTTTCCAACTTCGCACTTTATCAAATAGGGTCAACGTTAATGCCTTTGAAATTAAAACAGAAAAAGAACAGCTGATTATGGTTGGGTCAGAGAAGTCAGGTGTATTTCTATATCTCTGAATATAGCATTACACAGCGTAATGGGATGCGAGTTTAAAAGAAAAAATGATTTTAGTTGGTAACTAGAATTTTTATCTATCTGTTGGTTGGTATCATTGGTTTCATATTTGTCAATTTTGACATTCAAAACAAACTAACCTATGTTTTCGTGAACTTTTAATATAAACACAAGTGTAAACAGAAATTCCGTGATAAAATAATGAATAAACCCGAATTAGAAGGTACCGCACACTTATTAGACGAGTTAGACAGTAAGTATTGTTCTGTGAAATGCCTTTAAAAAAAATAAGTAATCCCATCTTTGCTGCAGAAAAATTAATGGTTTTACTAAGGGATGGAAGGACTTTGATAGGGTACTTGAGGAGCGTCGATCAATTCGCAAATCTCGTTCTGCACCGCACCATCGAAAGAATTCACGTCGGAAAAGATTATGGCGATATACCAAGGGGTGTGTTTATAGTTAGAGGTGAAAATGTTGTGCTGTTGGGAGAAATAGTAAGTTAGTAATTACTTAAGTTCAAATTCAGCAATAAAACTCGTCCTTTGCTACTAAATTCTTTAATGAGGTGTTTGCAACACACAGTTCACTTCATTTTTAAAGTTAAAACTTAAACAGATAAAATAGCGACATCTTACTATCGCTTTTTGACCTGACATTGCAGTAGGGTAGACAAATTGAAGCGGGATTTGCTCCTAATAAGTTCCCCATGCAAGGCGGCCATGCTTGCTGTCAAGGATAATGAAAATTTTAGAAAAATTTTGTGCAAATCGTTTTTGATTGCAGCGAGAACCTCGAGCAGCCTCTGGACAGCTGTTTCAGCCCTGCTTGGGGCTTCTTCAGCAGAGACGTAGCTCGACATTCCCGCTGCAAACAAAAACGACTTGCCCAATTTATTCGCATTTGCGATGTAAGAGTGATGAACAGATAAAATAGCGACATCTTACTATCGCTTTTTGACCTGACATTGCAGTAGGGTAGACAAATTGAAGCGGGATTTGCTCCTAATAAGTTCCCCATGCAAGGCGGCCATGCTTGCTGTCAAGGATAATGAAAATTTTAGAAAAATTTTGTGCAAATCGTTTTTGATTGCAGCGAGAACCTCGAGCAGCCTCTGGACAGCTGTTTCAGCCCTGCTTGGGGCTTCTTCAGCAGAGACGTAGCTCGACATTCCCGCTGCAAACAAAAACGACTTGCCCAATTTATTCGTACATTACTCTTACATCGCAAATGCGAATAAATTGGGCAAGTCGTTTTTGTTTGCAGCGGGAATGTCGAGCTACGTCTCTGCTGAAGAAGCCCCAAGCAGGGCTGAAACAGCTGTCCAGAGGCTGCTCGAGGTTCTCGCTGCAATCAAAAACGATTTGCACAAAATTTTTCTAAAATTTTCATTATCCTTGACAGCAAGCATGGCCGCCTTGCATGGGGAACTTATTAGGAGCAAATCCCGCTTCAATTTGTCTACCCTACTGCAATGTCAGGTCAAAAAGCGATAGTAAGATGTCGCTATTTTATCTGTTCATCACTCTTACATCGCAAATGCGAATAAATTGGGCAAGTCGTTTTTGTTTGCAGCGGGAATGTCGAGCTACGTCTCTGCTGAAGAAGCCCCAAGCAGGGCTGAAACAGCTGTCCAGAGGCTGCTCGAGGTTCTCGCTGCAATCAAAAACGATTTGCACAAAATTTTTTTAAAACTTAAATGTGAACGGAAATATCAAACTAGAAAATGAGAAGTCATGAATCTAATTTAGCTAAATTTACAAGTTTATTATGTTCATATAATATACCTCGCCTTTAATAAAAAAACTACCATAGAAAAGGTATGTTCAAAGCGTTCAGTAGTAAGCAAAAGTAACTCATATTTTGAGTTAGGTATTTTTTGTTTTTAAGTTTATTAGGTGCTTTCTTTCACTCACAAAATCGTGATCCAAACGTGTTTTGATTCAAAAACAGACAATGGGCGTGTTCAGCGGACGCACAGCTGCTGAGTTGCTTACTCAACAGTGGCTTGTGATTGGCTATTACCTTAATGTGAGCCAATCATAAACGATTGCTGAGTAAGCAACTCAGCCGCTGAGTGTCCCTCAACGCGCCCATTCTTTTCTTTGAATCTCTCAGTTTTTAAAACTGGTTTGGATTGAATTATGATTTTTTACAAATGAACTGTCAATCAAAAATTCAAGTCAGATGTTTTGTTGCAACAACTACGAAGATCAGGTCCAAACTATTTGATACACGATTCAAACTTTACAGTATCTGCTTATTTGCTTTTCCATGAAATCGACAAAATTTTTGTTGCCTCTGCAATAGAAAAAAAAAAACTGACAGGTCAGCTTGGTCAGTGGAGTACGTGAGCTACTTGCTTGCTGTAGACGCCACAAAGGGGACTGAAACAGTTGTCCAAGGAATGCTAGGGTACACCACTGCAATCCAAACTGACTTGCAACTAATTTATTGTTAATTTTATTAATAATTTAATCAACGACATCCTACGATCGTTTTTTAACCTGACATTGCATTAGGATTGACCAATTGAAGCCAGTTTGCTACATAATAAGTCATCCCATGCAAGGCGGTCATGCTTGCTGTCAAAGCTTCTACTGATAAAGCCCTAAATACGTCTGAAATAGCTGTACAGAGGCTGCACTGCAATCAGAAACGATTTGCAATAATTTTTGTTTGTTAATTTTATTAATTGAAAGTTATGTTAATTTCAATTGTTTCATTAATTTGGTGACGAAGGTCTTTGTGAAATAGTCTGTCTTTTGTACGTTTTCTGGAATCTTCCATTCACGGTCCCTTTGTTATTAATTTAATTCTCAAGACCTCACAGTTTATAGAGCGCTTTTAAAAATTCAAAATTAAATTAAACGTTTTCGGCACCTCTGTGACCACTAGGGGCAGTTGCACCCCCCCCCCCCCATTACTTGACATTTTCAATAAAGAAGATAAAGTTTATGTGTGATGCTGTACTGTTTCATTTACTTTATTTTGGAATTTAATTATGTAATAAAAAAAACTTGTCTGATTCTTCAATGTTTTGATTTTTTGAGGAAATTCATCGTGAGCTCGATTGTCTTTTGTTTTCTTTTTTCCTTTTTTTAGAACGCCTGTAAAGCACGTTTACACGAAAGGTTATTTTTCGCATTTTTGTCCAAGTTGTTCGCTTTTCCAAAAAAAAAAATCGGCAGTTATTCTGTTTTCTTAGGAGTAAAAAGAAAGTCAGCGATGACCGTTGATCATGTTCTGTATAAACTTAACTTAAAAAAAAGTAATTTGTATTTTCTTGAAACCGTTAAAATAATTCTTTTTTTTTTTTCAAAATCTTAAGTGCTTCAAAAGTAAGAGAAAACTTAATGTAGACTAACAGTAAGGTAGATTTAAAATTTGTATTTTCAAGGTGATATTTGTAAATGTATCGAGTACAGTTAATTTTCTCTGTAATAGTTTTATTTGATAGTGCCAGTGAGTGAATTATTTGACTGATGGTATTATTTATAAGGATGCGGAAAAGGAAGCAGATCTGCCACTTAACGAAGTCAGCGTTGATGATATATTGGACGCGCAGAGAAAAGAACAAGAACTGAAGCAGGAACAGCAGAAATTATTAGCGAAGGCGTTAAAAGAAAGAGGACTTCATTTGATGGCGGACTTAACGCACGACGACATGTATTAATAGTATTGCCAATAAAATTTGTTTTTATATTATTGTTAACGATGATTTTATGAAACCTTCGTACTGAATGAGTTTCTGTGCTGGCCCGCATTTGAGATCAATCGATTTTGAAGTCGGGGTATTCTCCCACGTAGTGAAGCAGGCCTGTAGGAAGTGAGCGTTGAATAAATATCACTTTCACTGGCACGAACAAGTAAGTTTGAATGTTTATTCGACTTGGCAATCAATGGGAAGTGTTTGAGGTCCAGTTTTACAAATGCGGCTCAACTTTGAGCTGAGGCTTAAACCATTAACAATGATTATTTCAACAATTGTTGTGAAGGATTTAAGCTTCGGCTCAAAGTTAAACCCTCATTGTAAAACTGGGCCTGAATGACAAGGTTGAGGTTGGAAATCAAATACTTGTTCGTGCCAACGGCGATGACGTTTATAGGCGTTTACGAAAATTGGAGCGGTACATGGATCGGGGTAGACAAGTAAGATAGAACGAATGCGTTTAATGCAAGTAAGAGTGAGAGAATAGATTAACCGGTATCTGAGGTGTAAGATTTGTGGCAAAAGGAACGCAGCTAATAATTGAAAATACTTATTTTAAGCTACGTTTCCATGCATTCGTCGTGCGTCGTTCAGTCGTCAATTGTTATTGGTTCATTTTAAATATTTTTCGCAATCGCCAAGAGAGCGCAGCGCTGCACCAATAAAGAAATTGATGACGGATGCATGGAAACATGCCATTAGATAGTATCATATTATTTGGCATTTATTTAATTTAAATTGGAATGCTCAGGGCCGATTTCATAATAGGACTTATAGAGGCCGCGTTAAGTGAGCGGTCAAATTGCACAGAATCGTTATGTCAACGGTCCGACTAAACTCTCTGACCAATCAGCAATTGTGAAAAGTCATCGCGTGATTTGGTCTGACCACGTCGACCGTTCACTTACCGCAGTCTAAATTTAAAGTCACTTTAACCTAAAAAAAAAAATGCATTTGTTTCCCTATTCTTAAAGTGACTTTAAATTAAAGCTTCCTTAAAGTCTGATTATGAAAATGGCCGTCAGTGCTACAAACTTTTAAGAAATCATAGTCACTTTAATTAATAATTTAATCGAATACATGCTACTTACCATCATTAACTATGAAATGGATATATTTGTTAACGAACGACCAGAAAAGTAAACTATTAGACAGTTTTAAAATATTTATTAAGATGTATAAAAACAGGAAATTCACCAAAACAACTTTTTCTACTCCTAATCAAAAAGACGTTTCAAATACAATAGGATGACCGTTTTCATCAAACTGCTTGGGTTTCAGCACTAGTTCCTTCTCGTCACCGTAATCTTGTACGTCACATTTCTCGGAAAAATCGGACTGGTTGCCGTTTAAATAGTGCAAAAGCGAGGCGTTCATCTTACTATCGCTCAGCCCTTTAAGATCGTCAGAACTGTAATCATCCGTGCGACTCGAGAAACTCAGATCCACCGGCGATGCGGTCATAATACTGCGACTCCAGAGGTATTCCCTGAACGTGCTGGTTAGAAAATCATTCGCGGCGGCGCCAGCTTCTTCCGTTTCATCGCAGCAGGCTGTGGCTTCGTTGCACAGCAATAAATTATTTTCGCTTTTTGATTTTTTTAAGTGCGGTTTAGACGGCACGTCGGAAGTTTCCACCGTTTCGACAATCAAATCAGACTTTTCCTCTATCAGACTATCCATTAAAACTGTTTGGTTGCTTAGCTTTGGTAAATTGTTTATGTTTGTACCTGAGACAACTAATACTGGCTTACGACTTCTCGGCGTCATCATTGTTTCCTACAACACACAAACGGACAATTGCGGTGCTATCGCGTAATAGATGCTTACGTGTTAATTAAAACCGTAGTTTCCATGATATCTGCATTATTTAAAAATTAATTATTACAGAAATAAAATATGTGGAACATTTTTTTACGTATGTTTGCCACTTGGTTCAATGCATTCTGTTTGAAATCATCCAACTGCTCGAAAGACCGTAACGAGCATGCGCGTTAAACAAATTAATGTACATACGCAGTAAATAAAACGACACACGATTTGTTTACTGCGCATGCGCACGCTCGTGCAAGTGCAGTTTTTTGAGCAGTTGAAACAAAGCTATTATTATTATTATTATTATTTGAAGCACTTGAAGTTAACTCTCTTTAACTTTTCACTTACGTTGACAACAAACAATAAAGCGAACAGTACCAAATAACAAACCTGCATAGCACGACACATATTTTGCGTCGATTTAGTAATTGGCGACATAGATCTGCGTTCCTGCCCGTTGGGACTAAAAATACTAGCCGAAAGGGTATGTACGGAAATGCAAGCGGGTGTGCTCGTCAGGTATGCACTGGGCATTCCGATGCTTATGTTGGGACTGAACACGTTAGTATTTTCCGTTTCGTTCTGTACCAACGCCTTGCACTTGCAATCCTCTGAACTGGACTCGGACTTTTTGAACTTTTTTATGAACAGTTCGTCGTTACTTACGTCACCGTTGCTGGTGCTGCAACTAGTGCAAAACAAAATTCTCTTCGCCGTCACGCTTTGTTGCGGTGTCTGCAATAGTTGGAAAAAGCACAAGCACACATGTATAAGCCGCACAGTAAGTTAGGGTTAACACAAAAGCTACGTGCAAGGCAAGTTAAAGATATTAACGCATACATTAGTTAAGGGAATCACGTCATTAACACAATTATTTGAAATTGTGATTGTTCATAATACGATTTATTTTATTTTTCATTGTTTACGTTGATTCATTTCGTTATCAAAAAAATACAAAAAATTCATTTAATTGCCCTCGAATCTAAATTTTGCGGAAAAAATTGGCTTAAAGTTGAACAAAATTGAAGAGTAGGCCGAGAAGTGTAAATTTGGTTCTATTTGTCGATTGTCTATTTAACAAAAATAAAAATAAAAAATTCTGTCGCCTACTTACTATAAACTCACCTACCGTCATCAAATAATTCCAAACTATTTCCGCCTATTCTAACAAATAGAGATCGGAATCACATATTTTGACGTCATCAGTGTTTTATTTTTATTTTGTAATGCTTCTCGGAATAATTCTGCGGGGAGAGGAGCGCCCTCCGATTGGTTTGATTTTCATAATGGGGCAGCACAGGAACATCAAATCATCAAGCTTCAGCTTCAGTTTTGTAGAAAAAAAATTATATTTTGTTGTTAAAATTGTATTATCCAGAATTCACCTTTATTAATAATAATAAATTAAATTCAACCCATTGAAGACTTGTAAAAAAAAACATGATTAAAAAATAGCGAGATTATCAAATACAAAAGTAACGTTTTGTTTTTCAATTTATTTATTTTTTTGTTTTTTTTCAATTTATTTATTGTCTTGTTTTCTTTTTTCAATTTTTTTGTTTGGTTTTTCGAACATAATAATCTTTTTTTTTATCGATTATCGAGAATCTCCGCAGCAGTTTTGAATTATCAATCAATTTACCCCATCTTTGCTTATTTTCTATTTCTTTTCTTAAATTGTCTCTTTTCTTTCTTAAATACCTATACACTTATTACTACAGCTGTTTGTCGTAAAATGTACGATCGTCATTTGTTTTTATTTCTCTCCTTTTTTCGTTGGAGTTTTCCTCTTTTTTTTTAAATTTCTATTCCAGTTACACTTTTCCAAACGACGAAAATGTTATTCTTTTTTGTTCTTACTTTATTTGTCATATATTTTTTTTCAAAAGTTAATAATTAAAAACATTATACAGTTTTCAAATCTTGCAATCGTCTTTTGTTTTTGTTGATTTTGTATTACGATTGTGTTTTGTCTTTCTTTAATAATTAATTAATAATTAATAATCGTCGTGAATAGTTTAAACGATCGCTTTTTGGACTTGACTCTCGAGCTACGCTTCTACTGATGAAGCCCCAAATAGGGCTGAAACAGTTGTAGAGAGGCTACTCGAGGGATTCACCGCAATCAGAAACGATTTGCAACAAAATTTCGTAATAATTCCTTAGGAATTCCTTAGTCCTTAGGAATTTTTATTTTATTTTTTCTCCACCGTTAAAAAGTACTCGATGATTTATTTTCATAAATTAAATAATTATAATTTCTTCAGATTGTGTTTCTCGTTTGTCAAACATATTTTCACTTTCTTCTTGTTTCTGTTTGTGTATCTTTTGAGTTTTATCGCTCACTGAATGTAGAAGGAAGAGAAATTTCATTTTAGTTTTCAAGATCACACACGATTCTGAAGACTGAAGATGAAATCGTTCATAGTACCAACTACTAAATATAATCATACGGTTGGCAGCATGCCAAACGCCACCTAATGATGACGTCAAAATATGTGATTCCGATTGCTGCTGATAAATCACTTTCACACTATGAAAGAACTAAGAAAGTCGTCTGTATTTTTTTGATATTTCCCGATTTTTTGAATTCAACTGTAAATGTGTATCGGGCAGTTTATGTTCATCGTGACCGTTGTTATGTTTATGCTACCATCCAAACACAAATCTATGCAATGCTACGAAATATTTCAAAGAAAGGCAATTTATGTGACATATTTCACTTGAAACGTTTCGGCTTTACAACACTATCCTAAACCCGAACAACATTAAATGAAATTTAAGGCATAAATACCCGTAATCAACTACAAGTCAACATTAAAACAAACCAGACTTAACCAATGGCGGATTCACAAATAATCAAATCATGTTCTCTAATATCATTGGCGTGAAGCGCCCAAAACAACATTAAAAACGCTTAGAGTTAAATTCGCCATAAGACCGTAGCGCAATCAATCCCACCTGATTACCCTTCATCGGAGATTGTTCGTAGTCTCTCGCGCCGGACGTATGATGAAGACGTCCACACCACAGCAGCTGCAATAGCGTCCTCGTAAAACGACATCGTAAAACGACGAAAAAGCGCCGTTCTTCCCAAACCAAGTCGTCAAAAGTGAATCAAAACAAGAAGCTCGCAGCCAAAAACGAGAAACTTGTACCCCAAATCAAACTGGTGTCCACAATAAGAATAAGAAGTCGTGCCCAAAATGAAAACTTATAACCAAAGCAAGAAACGTGTGCCCAAAATTAAAAATTGTTTGCAAAACAAGAAGTTTGTAACCAAAATGAAAAGCTTGTGGAGGAAGAGATCTCTTAACGAGCTTAATGATCCTCCACCACCAAGTCAGACCCTACGAAACGTCGGGCGAACCTTTCACAAAGGTCCTCAGCAATAACCAAAGTGTGGACCGTCCGTCAGGACACTGAGATGCTGCACGAATCAAAACCAACTTGACATAAGCAGGGACCAACGTGTAACTTTAAATCTGACGTAAGAGAACACCAATAACATCGAAAGCCAAGGACGAGACTAATTGAGGTATTTAGGATCAAAACCTGAAATCTCCAAAGAGAATGCAACCTCTATAATATTTGTTTTGGTTATTATAAAAGTACATACTATTGATACATGGAATGGATTATGTTTTTTTAGAAAACATTGGTTAATGCTATCCACCGATCATTTTGGCGTACTTATACGGCAGATAGAAATAAAATAGTATTTTTATGCAATTTGCAAGAACAATGAAGAGTGGAGATCCTATACGCCGGCTTCAATGAAAGTAACCGTCTAAATGATAGCTCGCAGAACCCTGTGATTCACATTAACTGATCTAATAAAAATATAGAAAAACAGACGGCGGCGCCGGAAACTTTATGAGTATCTGAACGCAAGGTTGGTAAAACTGATATTGCATCTAGCAGGTTGCCTCGTTCCCATTTAATATGTAGTTTGAAATTTCCACCCCGCAAAAGTAACTCGTGACGTCACACGAAACTTCTGTCCGTCACAGTGAAGTAATTAGATTAAAAAAATTAAAAAAATTAAAAATGGAATCAATTCTATGGTCCTATTGATCAAATAACGAAAAAATCTCATTAATATGCCCAATGCAATGTATCACGTGACGTGACGCAACGAGATACGCACCCTCTGTCCCCTCCGCTGATCAAGGCAACCTTCTAATACGTCCAGCTCTACTAACCTTGTCTGAACGCATGAAATAAAAATATCGCCACAAATCTCACGAGCCAGAAAAAAAAGATACGCTTGCAATCGTTTCAAGAGATGATGCAATCTTATGAAAAAAATAGAATCTCCGTACGATATTGTTTGTTTAAAACCACAAAGGAGTCCCGAGCCGAGGCCTCGAGAAGTTTGCACTAAATTCATTGCCGGAGTATTTCGAAACGAAAGCAAAATTAATCGTATAAAATAAAACGCGAAGAAGCGTGAGATTATTTGCAATTCGCCTAATTAGTCATTCCACTCCAGCGATGATGAAGCGATCATAAAAAAACTGCCTTTAATCGCAATTATGAACAGGCTTAACAGTAATACTAGAAAGAAAAATCACTTCATAATACAAGGCTTACTTGGCTAAGAATATTTTAGATCCATTTTTTTTTTTTTTTTTGGAACATGTAATGCTCGGAAAACTTTGAACATCTTTTTTTATTCAAAGTCTAAACTACAACATTGTAATCTTCTGTAAAATTCTTTACGATCATCAAAAAAAATGACGTGCTTCCCCTCAACTTTTAGCGTAAGCAAGTGTTAAATTAATTTTAGTAAGATTACATTGTTTATTACTAAGTATAATAAATTCGAGACTTACATTTAACAATTCCTCACTCGTTGATCGACGCTGGGAAAATCCGGCTTTCTTAACACGTCGGACCAAACCTTTTTGGAAAATGCGCTTCTTTATGGACTCTCCGAAGCTCTTATTCTTTGGCATGCTGCTCTTTATCTCTTGCAAAGGTACACCGTGTCCGTTTTCTTTATTGAATTGCTTGACGAGCTTTTGCTTCTTTGACGATTCCGGTAGGCTCTGAATGTAAGCGTAAAGCTGCGCAAGCGCTGTTTCCGTTGGGTTCGCCTCGTTTTCTTTCGCCGTCCTTTCGTGATCCACAAAACTGAACACAGTGTGAGCTGCGAAATTATCACTAACCGACTCGTCAAAGTATCTCTGAGGAGATAGTTTTCTCCTCTCTCGTTCTGTAAAATACGCTCTGATGTCGACGGCCAATTTGGTAGGAATTAAAAATAACTCCGACGATTTTTTTATCATGTACGACAGGATTCCCGATAGGGTTTGACAGTTCACGTGAAGCACTTCGGGAGCTAACTTTCTCGGACAGAGCAAATGTGGTGTGTACAGCGTTGCCAGACTATCGGCTGACATTTTGTTCCGACTTTCGTAAGATGCAGTCAGGTGCAGTAAATTTAGAACTTCTTTGAGTAACGCCCTGTTTTCCACGGGCAATAGTAAAAGAAGCAATTGAAGTGATTCTATCAGCCTTGATTCTTGACGATTTTTTTCCCCAGATCCGTATAATTCTGAAAATAAAAATAGACTCATCGTGAACTATTCTCTATCGAGTATGTTAAACTTGAATAGATAAAACAGCGACACCCTACGATCGCTTTTTGATCTAACATTGCTGCTGGACGGTTTCACTGACGAAGCTATAAATCTAAAGCGAAACGTTGAGTGTGTTCCCATCATATTTCTGTCCGATTCGAAATTAAAAAAACTTTGTACTTGCAATCAAAAACGATTTGCAACAAAATTTGTTAAAATTAAAGATCTGTTATGGTAACAACCAATCATGAAGTTTTATGATTGGCTGTTACCATAGCAACAGGCCTTTAAATTGAACTTACCAATCATAAAGCTTTAGAAAAATTTTTGTGCAAATCGTTTTTGATTGCAGTGAGAACCTCGAGCAGCCTCTGGACAGCTGTTTCAGCCCTGCTTGGGGCTTCTTCAGCAGAAACGTAGCTCGACATTCCCACTGCAGACCAAAAACGACTTGCCCAATTTATTCGCAAATGCGATGTAAGAATGATGAACATATAAAATAGCGACATCTTACTATCGCTTTTGCAATGTTAGGTCAAAAAGCGATAGTAAGATGTCGCTATTTTATATGTTCATAAAGCTTTAGGATTGGTTGTTACCATAGCAACAGGCCTTAAAATTTAACGTACTCGATACAAAACAGCCTCCATTTACCCAAAAATTGGGTTGGGTTGAGGTAAATTCAGAATATCGCCAAATAATAATAATAGGAAAATAAGACCAATAAAATTAGATTAAATCCAACGCAAATGAAAACAAAGACGGACAACAAAATAAAACAAGAGATGACGAACTGTGTATAAAATAAAGATAGAGGCGAATAATAAAAGGTAAAGAAGTCAATAAAAGAAATAAGGAAAGATCGTTGAAATTAAATAATAAAAATTAAAAAAAAAATTATGAAAGGGGAGGGTGGCGCAAGCGAAAAACTAAAAGTGAACGAGAGTGTGAAACGCAAAATATTTAATAAAATGAAGGCACAGAAGATGATCAACAAATAAACAAAAATAGGAACAATAAAAATAAAAAATTCAAACGCAAAAATGAAAACGACGAAAACAATGACACGGAAATAATTAATAAAATAAAACTAATATGGTAAAATTAGATTAAATGCAAATGAAAACGAAAGACGAACAACTAAACACACCAAAACAAATGACGGAACAACAAAACAAGAAAAAAAAAAACGATTAATATGTAATAAATACAAAAACAAAAAAGAAAAGGAAAACGAAAATGAACTGCAGAGCGAAACAAAAAATAATCAACAAAATAAAACAAAAGACGATCAATAAATTTAAACAAAATCAAAATGTATATTTAAAAAAGAACACGAAGTGAGGAAAACAGCGGCGAACGTTGGAACGAAACAAAAAACACACAGTAAAACAAAAGGGGACCGACAAAGAAAATAGAAATTCGCCGATAAAATTGAAATAGAAGTAAAAAAAATGACACTGATCGTCTTTTGTTTTATTTCGTTGATTATTTTTTTGTTTCGCTTTTGTTTTTCGTTTGTATTACCGACGGGAGATCGATGAAAACAAAAAGAAAAACAGTCAATAATTACAAAAAGGAAAAGAAAATCGATTAAATTAAATAAAAATCAGAATAAACGAAGCACAAAAAGTGAATAGTTAGAATGGCACCGAAAATAATCAACAAATTACATAAAACAAAAGGCGATCAGTGAAGTTAAACAAAAACGAAGTGTTTATTTTAAAAAAACGGCAAACGCAAATAAGGAAAAAAAGTCGAACGTTGGTATAAAGAAAGAGATAAACAATAAAACAAAAGAAGACCGACAAAGAAAATGAAAATCCATCGATAAAATTGAAATAAAAGTCAAAATAAATGACACCGATCGTCTTTTGTTTTATTTCGTTGATTATTTTTTGTTTGAATCAACAAAATGAAACAAAAGGCGATCAGTGAAGTTAAATAAAGACGAAATATTTATTTAAAAAAAACGGCGACGCAATTAAAGAAAAAAAAAAATGCCGAACGTTGGTATAAAACAAAGGGAGACCAACAAAGAAAATGAAACTCGATTGATGAAATTGAAATTAAAGTAAAAAAAAAAATGATACCGATCGTCTTTTGTTTTATTTCGTTGATTATTTTTTGTTTCGCTCTGTTGTTCGCTTTTGTTTTTCGTTTGCATTACCGACGGGGGATCAAATAAAAAGAAAAAAAAACAGTCAATAAATATAAGAAAAGAAAATCGATCAAATAAAATAATAATCTAAATAAAACAAAACGCGATCAGTGAAGTTAAATAAAGACGAAATATTTATTTTAAAAAAACGGCAAATACAAATAAGGTTGGTATAAAACAAAAGAGGACTAACAAAGAAAATGAAAATTGATCGAAAAAAAAGATAGATTTAGCAAAATGACGGCGATTGCCTTTTGTTTCGTGTGGTGCGTGATATAACTTTATTTATAAAAGGAAACCGTCTTTTTTATTTCGTTATTTTTTTGTTTGACTCTGCAATTCTTTTTTTATTTTTGGTTTGCATCATCGATAGAAAGGGGATCGATGAAATTAAACAAAAACAAAAGACGATTGATATAGAGTCAATGAAATTAAAAAAAAAACAAAAGAATTATAAAAGGAAGAGGCAAATACAGATGAGAAAAAAAAACTCAAAAGATTTATAAGAGAAACTCTTTTGTTTTATTGCGTTGATTATTTCTTTGTTTCATTTTGCGATTCGCTTTTTGTTTTTGGTTTGCATCATCAATAGAGAGAGCACCAATGAAATTAACAAAAAAAAAAGAATTATAAAAGCGGCAAATGCAATGAGAAAAGGAGAAACTCGACTGTCTTGTGTTTTATTGCGTTGATTATTTCTTTGTTTCACTCTGCAGTTCTCCTTTTTGTTTTTGGTTTGGGTTATCGATGAATGAAATTAAACAAAAACAGTTGATAGATAAAATATATAAAAAAAAAACCGATCGTCGTTTGATTTATTCTGCTGATAATTTTTTTGACTTTACCAAGTGATACATATTCAGGCTCACTTGTTATCTATGATCTGAAAATTTATGTCACTTTTGGCAAAACTGTAAGTCATATGGCGGCCAATGCTAAGTTCGAAAATTTTGGTATTTATTTAATTTATCGATTCCGATTTTATGAAAAAAATAGAAATCCTAGAAGAGTGAACAAGCAGCGTGGACATCCTGTATTGAGTATTGCACAGTGGTTTATTAGAACTTTTTTCTTGTTTTGATCTCTACTATCACCTGTCAAAGTGTGCACAGGTTTTTTATTAACACCCTGTATAGACAATTTTGGTGTTGGCGGAAATCTCCTTAATTTGTATATCTTGAAATCTTAGCGTAATGTGAAAATTAGGAAAATCTGTGCATTAACCTGGATGGATTAAGAATGTCAAATCGTAAGCTGCACACTTACATCCAAAATAAATTCGTTAGAATCACAAACCTGCAATTTGGCAATACACTGGATAATGTGCTTCCGTAAGTAAGGGCTCTGGCAGTTCAGCTAAAAATCCTTTCAAGATAGATGCACAATCATGTACACTGTAAAGACCACTTTCTAAATTCAGAATAGACCCGTCATTTAATAAATTTCTTAATTCCTGTTGCCTATTTAAAGAACCTGTCCGTCGGAAAATACCTTCCACACAAATATCTGCAAAATATTTAAAATTACTGTAAGAGCACTTGTGCATATTTCTTTAAGGCATACTTTGTTCTTGTTCTAAAAATTTAATCAGCTGATAAACCTGACAGATTCCTTCTCGAGTTAAGGGGGCTCCATCCAGAATCCCACGACATTTCTTCTTGCTGCTGAACGGTGTGATGACCCACTTCCTTATTCTTCCTTTCTCCGTTAAAGTATCGCTTCTAAGAACTCATTAAATTATACTTTTCGAAAATACATTTATCAATTACTTACTCGTCAGTGTTTAAATCAAGCACAAACGACAGATGCATACGAACCAAAATATGAAACTGATCGCAGTTTTCCTGTCGCAGTCTTTCCGCTAGTTCTTCGTCTGTGCTCTTGTTTAAACTCATTTTGGTTTCAGTATTAAAAGCTGCATGTACGAAGTGGCCAATGTTTAATAAACGAGAGAAGCTAATTACTGGATTTTAATACTTACTTCATTTGCACGTGTACCATTTCTAATTTAAGGCGCTTACTTTTAAAACGGTCTCGTAAATATTATGGTAAATATAAATAAATGTCATCTTGTGTTCTCGTTTAGCTTGGAAGTGGTTAAAGCAACGTTAATAATTTGAAAAACAGGGCTGCCACAGTAAAATTGTTCTGTGAGTAAAATAACTTGAAGTCCCTAAAATGAGCGCGTTCTTTGGCTCGGGCCCGTTCAGAAATGAAACGGAGCGCGCTCTGGGCGGGTATAATTCTTTCTCTCTCATGTAAATGATTTTGTGCATTCTCCTTTCCGTTTTAAACGCTCAAAGTGCTCTCCCTACACAATTTCTGATCGCGACCCTGCGTTTAGTTGATGGACAAACCATCGAAGTTTGACGAGGATAGTCGGACCATCTTTTAAACGGGAGAACATAACGAACACTTGTCGGAATTATCAGCCAAATTCATTGCTAATAGGCGTTTTGCGGTAATGCTAAAATTCTGCACGATTCCATTGGTCCAATTTAAAATTATATATTTTGTTTAATTAAACCAGCCAATCAAGTATCTATCCCTTAACGCGGCGTTGAAAAATCGCCTAGCAATGAATCAAGCTCACAAGGGTTTATGTCTATTGCCACAGTTTTAAACGCAATTATAATTCCCCCCAGGTCGCTGGGATGGCAGTGATGGCACTCTATTTACAGTAATCTGTAATCCTTAGCATATTTTTAAGTTACCATGGTTACCTTTTTATTGATTTTGAAAAGTTTGGAATCGGTTGTCAGAAGCCAAAGTATTAATTCGATTTCTTCTTTAATTAAACGTTTAAATTTCGTTTGCGGCCATCCCAGGCGAACGAACAGGACAATGTGTGATAAACATAAGGTAAGAGAGAATGATAAGCGAAAAGTGCACTTTCTCGGCTATCACTGCCGCGAAAAACGATCCGAGCAAACGCAGTCGTAATTTATAGAAAGAAAATCACAAATTGTCCGTTTATACTTCTGGAATAGCCCCAAACTAGTATCTTGGGCAAGAATGCAGCTCACTGTATTAGATTATTTAATTTCCTGAACAATACTTAAACCGTTAACGCAGAAATATTTTTAAATTACGCGCCTTTTTTTAATTTTAATTCCCCTCAGGCCGCATGAGGCGCGCATTTTGTTGCTCCACGTATACAACGTTGGCTTTGACAAGTAATATATCTTTTATCTATGATCCAGCTTTATGTGCAGCAAACAGAGATGGGCCAGGGAATGAACCCGGTGCATTGAAAGCACCCACATGGGTGCATTCACCAGGGTGCATACAAAAATTTAAATTTCCCGCGCAAATCGAACGAGAAATAATCTTTTCTTGATGTTATTTAATTGCTTGCAGGTGGTTTACAGGTTTAATGTTTCATAGTGTATGGTGAATAGCTGAATAGTAAACTTTTAAGTTTAACCGGGAGCTTTGTAGCTTAAAATCTGAACAAAATGAGTAAGTTTTTGAAATCAACGTTACAAAATAATTGTCTAGCGATAGTCCGTACAAAATATATTATATTTGGTGTCATTTTGAAGCACTTTTTATGTCTTATGTAAATGTAGGCATCCGGACAATGTAAGTGCTTTCCGTGATTCCACCGGTGCAAACGATTGCAATGAATGCCGCTTACATAAATATTGAACTGACGGAAATGATGTTAATTTATGGAAAATAAATAAAAATAAAAACAATACAATTCAAAAAATGTTTCTCTTTTGGATTTCTTAGGACTTCCAAATGCCACAGTTTTTTTTTGTGTTAGCAATTTTCAAACACCCTGTGTAAGTAAGTAGGAGTGCAAATACTTCCAGATGCCACAGTTTTTCTTTTGTACTAGCAAATTTCAAACACCCTGTATAAGTAAGTATGAGTGCAAAGACTTCCAGATGCCACAGTTTTTTTTTGTACTAGCAATTTTCAAACACCCTGTATAAGTAAGTAGGAGTGCAAAGGAGGTAAAAGTCTAGAAAGAGCAAAGCAAACCTAAAATTAATCGGAAATTATAATATAGAATTTTCCGCTCGCTGCATCGATGTGCCCTGACATACACCATGGCCACCATGCAGCCTTTTTTCAATGAAATATTTAGTAAAGTTATATAAACGTGCCAGGATATTTTATGCATTAAAATATATTAACTGCCCTCTTAGTTTATTCTATCGATAAAGTTGGCCATATCCTGTATTATTAGTGCTGCTATCTTCAATCGAATAGTGCAATTTATAGGCTAATCGTGGTGTAATATTACAGATTCCTGCAGTCTTACAGAGAGCTGTTGCAATGGATGTCCTACAATGTCCTCTAATGGCTCAAAGATGGCAGCACTACCAGTGCATGAATAAATTAATTATATTTATTGTCATTTTAACAGTTTTCTGAAGTAAAATCATTCCGTAGCGCTCCATAAATAACGGTTATTCGATTAGCGCTAGCGAACTTTTATTTTTCCAGTTTTTCAGTGAGAAAAAGCTATCTTTTCGGGACGGCAATTTAGGGGCTGATATCTCGGAAAGGGGGTGAGCTACAGAGGAACGGAGCCCGGTTTTGAATACGCCTCGTCGAGATCTACGTAGGTGAATTTTTTCTCGATTTTAGGAGAAAGAAATATTTTCGGACCGAAAAAGTAGCAAGCCTATAGTCCATGAAAATTTAAGGATTTCTGCGGAAAATAGATTTCGGCGAAAAAAAATGCTTTGATAGAGCTTGGGCAGACGAATCGAATGGTGCAAACCGCAAGTCTCTAGCTCGCGCCGTTTTCGAGAAAAAAATTTAATTTTTCTGTGATCGACTCACATTAAATTTTTTTTTTTCGAGAATGGCTCTAGCTAGAGACTTGCGGTTTGCAGCATTCGATTCGTCTGCTCAAGCTCTATGAGAGAGATTTTTTTCGCGGTAATCTATTTTTCGTAGATATCCTGAAATTTTCATGGACTACTTACTTACTTTTTGGGCGAGAAAATATTTTTTTCTCTTAAAATCGCGAAAAAATTCACCCAGGTGGATCTCGACGAGCCGCATTCAAAACCGGATTCCGTTCCTCTATAGCTCACCCCCTTTCCGAGATATCCACCCCTAAAATGCCGTCGTAGAAAAACGGTTTTTCTCAATGAAAAACTGTAAATGTAAAAGTTCGCTAGCCCTAATCGAATAATCGTTATTTATGGGGTTGTGCGGAATGATTTTAATTAATAAAATAGTTAATATAATAATAAATGTGTTTAATTTATTCATATATTCGTAGTGCTGCCATCTCTGATTCATCTAATGGACTCCGTAGGTTATCCGAAGAAACAGGTCTCTGTAATACTACAGAAATCTATAAGTTTTACACACCGATTAACTTATAAAACGCACTACTCGCTCGAAGATGGCAGCACCACCAATGCATGAATAAATTTAATTTATCGTTATTTTAACTGAACATATAAAATAGCGACATCTTACTATCGCTTTTTGACCTAACATTGCAGTAGGATAGACAAATTGAAGCGGGATTTGCTCCTAATGAGTCCCCCATGCAAGGCGGCCATGCTTGCTGTCAAAGCATAATGAAAGATTTTAGAAAAATTTTGTGCAAATCGTTTTTGATTGCAAGCAGGGCTGAAACAGCTGTCCAGAGGCTGCTCGAGGTTCTCACTGCAATCAAAAACGATTTGCACAAAATTTTTCTAAAATCTTTCATTATGCTTTGACAGCAAGCATGGCCGCCTTGCATGGGGGACTCATTAGGAGCAAATCCCGCTTCAATTTGTCTATCCTACTGCAATGTTAGGTCAAAAAGCGATAGTAAGATGTCGCTATTTTATATGTTCATCATTCTTACATCGCATTTGCGAATAAATTGGGCAAGTCGTTTTTGGTCTGCAGTGGGAATGTCGAGCTACGTTTCTGCTGAAGAAGCCCCAAGCAGGGCTGAAACAGCTGTCCAGAGGCTGCTCGAGGTTCTCACTGCAATCAAAATCGATTTGCACAAAATTTTTCTAAAATCTTTCATTATGCTTTGACAGCAAGCATGGCCGCCTTGCATGGGGGACTCATTAGGAGCAAATCCCGCTTCAATTTGTCTATCCTACTGCAATGTTAGGTCAAAAAGCGATAGTAAGATGTCGCTATTTTATATGTTCATCATTCTTACATCGCATTTGCGAATAAATTGGGCAAGTCGTTTTTGGTCTGCAGTGGGAATGTCGAGCTACGTTTCTGCTGAAGAAGCCCCAAGCAGGGCTGAAACAGCTGTCCAGAGGCTGCTCGAGGTTCTCACTGCAATCAAAAACGATTTGCACAAAATTTTTCTAAAAGTTATTTTAACTGTTTTATGCATTAAAACTGTCGCCTCTCACTGAATAAATAGCGATTATTCGATTGGAGCGAAACAGTTTTTACTATTGCAGTTTTCCATTGAGAAAATATTGTTTTTCCGCGATGGCATTTTAGGGGTCGATATCTCGGAAAGGGGGTGAGCTACAGAAGAACGGAGCCCGGTTTCGGATGCTCCTCGTCGAGCTTTAGGTAGGTGATTTTTTTGGTGATTTTAAGAGAAAGGATATTTTGGCCGAAAAAGCAATAAAACCCATTAAAATTTGGGGACTTCTAAGAAAAACTGATCGAGACGAGAAAATCGTTTTTATAGAGCTTCAGCAGACGAATCGAATGGTGCAAACTGCAAGTCTCTGGCTCGCGCCATTTTCGAGAAAAAAATAGAATTTTATTGTCATCCACTAACATTAAAAATTTTTTTTTCTCGAAAACGGCGCTAACTAGAGACTTGTGGTTTGCAGTTTTCGATTCTTCTGCTCAAGCTCTATCAGACGGATTTTTTTCGCCGCGATCTCTTTTTCGTAGAAATCCTAAAATTTTCATGGACTATTATAACCTTTCTACTTTTTCGGTGGAAAAATATTTTTTTCTCCTAAAATCGCGAAAAAATTCACGTAACTGGAGCTCGACGAGGCGCATCCAAAACCGGGCTCCGTTCCTCTGTAGCTCACCCCATTTCCGAGATATCGGCCCCTAAAGGGCCGTCGCAGTAAAATAGTTTTTTCTCAGTGAAAAATTTAAAAAATAATAATCCGTCGGCCCCAGTCGAATAATAGTTATTTATAGAGCCAAACGGTATGGTTCTGTTTTATAAAACAGTTAAAATAACGATAAATTAAATTTATTCATGCATTGGTGGTGCTGCCATCTTCGAGCGAGTAGTGCGATTTATAGGTTAATCGTTTTGTAGAATTTACAGATACCTGTAGTTTTACAGAGACCTGTTTCTTCTGATAACCTATGGAGTTCATTAGGAGAATCAAAGATGGCAGCACTACGAATACATGAATAAAATACATTCATTTATTATTATATTAACTGTTTTATTAATTAAAATCGTTCCGCATCGTCCCATAAATAACGATTATTCGATTAGGGCTAGCGAGCTTTTACTTTTCCAGTTTTTCATTGAGAAAAACCGTTTTTCTACGACAGCATTTTAGTGGCCGATATCTTGGAAAGAGGGTGAGCTACAGAGGAACGGAGACCGGTTTTGAATGCGCCTCGTCGAGTTCTACGTGGGTGAATTTTTTCGCGATTTTAGGAGAAAGAAATATATTTTCACCGAAAAAGTAGTAAGGCTATATATAGTCCATGAAAATTTCAGAAAAATAGATTACCGGGAAAAAAATCTCTGTCATAGAGCTTGAGCAGACGAATCGAATGGCGCAAACCGCAAGTCTCTAGCTAGAGCAATTTTCGAGAAATAAAATTCTTAAATATGTATCGATGACAGAGAAATTAAATTTTTTTCTCGAAAACGGGACGAGCTAGAGACTTGCGGCTTGCACCATTCGATTCGTCTGCTCAAGCTCTATGAGGGCGATTTTTTTGGCGCCAATCTATTTTTCGTAGATATACTGAAATTTTCATGGACTATAGCCTTACTACTTTTTGGCCCAAAAAATATTTCTTTCTCCTAAAATCGCGAAAAAATTCACGTAACTGAAGCTCGACGAGGCGCATTCAAAACCGGGCTTCGTTCCTCTGTAGCTCACCAGATTTCTGAGATATCGGCCCCGAAAGGGCCGTCATAGAAAAACATTGTTTTCTAAGTGAAAAACTGAAAATGTAAATATCCGCTGGCGCCAATCGAATAATTTTTATTTATTGAGTGATAGGGCATGGTTTTAATGAATAAAACAGCTAAAATAACAATCAAAGCAATAAATATAATTAATTAATTCATTTATTACTGGTGCTGCCATCTTCGAGCGCATAGTGCAACTTACAGGTCCTTGTTGGTGAAGAATTACAGATTCCTGCATAATTACAGAGACCTGTTTTCATGGATAACCTGTAGGTTCCACTGATGGCTCGAAGATGGCAGCACTAGTAATATAAGAATGAATTAATTATATTTATTGCTCTGATTGTTATTTTAGCTGTTTCATTCATTATAATCATGCCCTATCACTCAATAAATTACGATTATTCGATTGGCGCTAGCTGATTTTTAGTTTTCCGGTTTTTCAGTGAGAAAGAAATGTATTTCTGCGACCGCCCTTTCGGGGCCGATATCTCGGAAAGGGGGTGAGCTACAGAGTAACGGAGCCCGGTTTTGAATGCGCCTCGCCGAGATCTACGTAGGTGAATTTTTTCGCGATTTTAGGAGAAAAAGATATTTTCTGGGCCAAAAAGTAGTAAGGCAATGAAAATTTCAGGATATTTGCGAAAAATAGATTGGCGCGAAAAAATCTTTCTCATACAGCTTGAGCAGACGAATCGAAAGCTGCAAACCGCAAGTCTCTAGCTCGCGCCGTTTCCGAGAAAATAAAATTTGAAAATAGTGCAAAAAAATTAAATAAGAAAATTTAGATAATTTAGAAGTCAGAAAAAATCGGCGGGAATTTTTCTGCTCCTGATATATCATATTTGAGACCTCCTCGCGTTTATGTGATCCTGGTAGCAAGATTCAAAATTTACAGAAAATCTTGCTGTCCCGGAAAATTGTGACAAAGTTTGCTGCGATTTTTGAATCTTGTTACCAGGATCACATAAACGCGAGGAGGTGTCGAACAGAGGGTTTCCGGAACAGAAAAGTTCCCGCCAATTTTTATTGCAGGCTAAATTTTCTGTAATTTTTGAATCTTGCTACCAGGATTACATAAACGCGAGGAGGTGTCGAATGTCGGGTGTTAGGAGCTGAAAAATTCCCGCCAATTTTTATTGCAGGCCAAATTTTTTGCGATTTTTGAATGTACCAGGAACATATTGGCATTAGCAACATATTTGGATCTACCAGGAACAGGTGTCAAATATGATATATCAGGAGCAGAAAAATTCCCGCCGGTTTTTCCCGACTTCTAAATTATCTAAATTTTCTTATTGAATTTTTTTGCACTTTTTTCAAATTTTATTTTCTCGGAAACGGCGCGAGCTAGGGAGTTGCGGTTTGTACCATTCGATTCGTCTGCTCAAGCTCTATGAGAGCGATTTTTTCGCGGCAATCTATTTTTCGCAAATATCCTGAAATTTTCATGGACTATAACCTTACTACTTTTTGGCGCAAAAAATATTTTCTTCTCCTAAAATCACGAAAAAATTCACCTACGTAGATCTCGACGAGATGCATTCAAAACCGGGCACCGTTCCTTTGTAGCTCACCCCCTTTCCGAGATATCGGCCACTAAAAGGCCGTCACAGAATAGCAGTATTTTCTCAGTGAAAAACCGGAAAAGTAAAATTCCGCTTGCGCCAATCGAATAACCGTTATTTATTAAGTGATACAGCACGGTTTTAATATTTAAAACAGCTAAAATAACAAGAAAAGCAATAAATGTAATTAATTCAATCTATATTACTAGTGTAGCCATCTTCGAGCCACCAGTGGAACCTAGAGGTAATCCATTTAAACGGGTCTCTGTTATTATACAGGAATCTGTAATTTTCCACCACCAATAACCCGTAAATCGCACTATTCGCTCGAAGATGGCAGCACCAGTAATATTTGAATAAATTAAATACATTTATTGTTTTTATTGTTATTTTAACTGTTTGATATATTAAGAGCATGCCGTATCACTCGATAAAATACGATTATTCGATAGGCGCCAGCGGATTTTTACTTTTCCGGTTTTTCACTGAGAAAAAAATGTATTTCTGCGAGGGCCCTTTCGGGGCCCATATCTCGGAAAGGGGGTGAGCTACAGAGGAACGGAGCCCGGTTTTGAATGCGCCTCGCCGAGATCTACGTAGGTGAATTTTTTCACGATTTTAGGAGAAAGAAATATTTTTTGGGCCAAAAAGTAGTAAGGCTATAGTCCATGAAAATTTCGGGATATCTACGAAAAATAGATTGCCGCGAAAAAAATCACCCTCATAGAGCTTGAGCGGACGAATCGAATGGTGCAAACCGCTGGTCTCTAGCTAGCGCCGTTTTCGAGAAAAAAATTTTCAAAAATATGTGTCGGTGGCAGAAAAATTCATTTCAGTCGAGAACAGGTTGAGATGATTTGCTTTTCACCCGATTAACTCAATTTCATGAAATTCAAAGACAAAAATCGCAATATCTTAACAGCGACGAAAATCGCAGAAAGTTTTGTGGTTAGTAAGAATTGGCGGGAATTTTTCGGCGCCGGACACCTCCTCGCGTTTATGTGATCCTGGTAGCAAGATTCAAAATTCGAGTAAAACTCTTTCAGAATTGTTTTAAAATCGGTTTCTAAAATTGGCGGGAATTATTCGGCGCCGGATACATTGCATCCGACACCTCTTCGCATTTATGTGATCCTGGTAGCAAGATTCAAAAACCGCAGAAAATTTGTCTGACAGTAAAAATTGGCAGAAATTTTTCCACGCCTGAAAGCGTCAACCAACAAAATGTAAGAAAAATCAATTAGATAAAAATAAGCAAAAGAGAAATACTAAAGTATAAAATGAATTTAAAAAAAAAAAGAAAAAAAAAGGAAGCACCATGATACTAAAGCCCGGTCTTTTCATCTCTGAGTAACTTTAATCGTTGATTTATTCCCGTAGTTACAATTGTAAGGACAATTGTTTCTGTAGAAATTAATCGACGGTTAAAGTTACTCAGAGATGAAAAGACTGGGCTTAAGATGGACAAAAAAAAAATGAAAATCGATGAAAGTTTTTGCAAATAAAAACAAAGTCGCAGGAGACAAAAGAAAACTGTAAAAAGGAGACCTCAGACGTGTCGTTATTCTTTAAATTTCGTCACTTTGTTCTTGTCGAAATCGTCTTAAGAAGCGCAAATTGGAACGGCCTTGATTAGCGCCAGTAGACCAAGGAATGTAAAGGAAGTAAGTAAGTAAATAAATAAATAAAACAAGATTCAAAACTTGCAAATTTTATTATTCATAAGCTGTGTAAAAATAAGCAGCATCTATACACTTTATTTCTGATAATTGTAAGACACAAATTCCAACGTATCAAGATTGTTTGTTAATTTTAATGCAGAATGAATATTTAGAAGCCTACTTTTTGGTGCTACTAGTTTTTCTCTTCCGTCCTTTCTTTACTTCGGATTCATCTTTCACCTGCAACAACATCGCGCAAGCACGGCGTCAGATTATTCTGAAAACTCAGGAGGAGCAAAGCTTTACCTCCTTGCCGGCGGCGCTATTACTTTCCTCGGGTATCTGCGGCAAGTCCGATTCCGTGCTAACCAATCGTCTGCGAGCACTTTTACGTGAAACGACTGAATCTGAATCTGTGAATACAAAACACGAGAGGCAAGATGGAAACGTGGAAATGCATTTATTTATTTACCTGATGACATTTCCGGCGTGGCAGATTTTAATCTGGTCCTGGAGGATCTTCGTAAATCCGGCGAGTTTTCAGGATCAGTTTCAGTCGACAGCTTCTAAGGCAAATAAATTTAGCACAAGCACAATACAGTTTAAAGGCTGACCTGAACTCTTTTCCGGTCTGCTTTAACCGACGGTGAAGATGAACTTCTCAATTGACGATCTGCAAAGTGCTTTATTTGAAGGCATGTTACAAGCTGAGGCTTTTTGATTGTAAGAAAATGAAAAACGAGAATATTACCACTGGACGCAACGCTTTCAGTGGAAAGTCTTCTTACACGGCCTTTTCTTTTCGGGCTTCCCATATCCGAGGCTGACGCAACAGTAGACACAACCGAAGAAGCAGAGTCTTGACTCTGCCTTCTTCTTCGCAACTTTCCACCGACTGATCCGTCAGTTACGCTGGACACGGACGAATTTTCCGTTGCCATTTCATCAACAACATCAATTTTGTCTGGCACACGTAAACAAGTTAATGTTTCTCAATGAGGTGGGGACGTCAAAGTTATATTTACCTTCAAAAGTTGATTTTTCTAGGACTCTAAACGAACTGCTCGCTGCTTCCACCGTATCTTTGCTTCTTTCCAGCAAGCTCTTCTGACTTCGAGTTAGCCGCCTTGAAGTTGAATATTCTTCAAAAGGATCTCGCAAGAACTGCAAAGTTAATTAGAAATCTAAGATATTGTTATTTTCCATCAAAATGTTTGAGAAACAAAAGTTTTGTAACGCTTTCGATTGGCATGCATTGCGTGTACTGAGTATCTGAGTTCATCTCGTTTTAACCTTATGGAGTAAAATGAGATGAAAATATACTCCGTATGTACGCTGACTGTCTGAGTTCATCTCGTTTTAACCTCATGAAATAAACTCAGATGAAAATATACTCCGTGTGTGCGCTGACTGTCTGAGTTCATCTCGTTTTAACCTCATGGAATAAACTGAGATGAAAATATACTCCGTGTGTGCGCTGAGTGTCTGAGTTCATCCAGTTTTAACTGTAAAAACCGTACGGACGGGGGTTGGAAAACCACTTTCCATCCTCTTTTGTCCCCAATTCTTTAAAACAAAACCGTACAAATGGATTTCAATTTCTTTGTTCGAGCGTAAACTGGTTTAGTCAAAGAGCCAGAAATCGATTTTCTAATTTGTTCTCCACATTTGTTCGAATGGCGGTTTACCTATATTTTCAGGATTGTCGAAAATATCCCGTCCTTTTCAATCTCTTTGCTCTCCATGAACTTCACAAAATGGAAACTTTATTTACGAAAATATCTCAAATAAAAAGATGCCCAAAATTGTAAATAACAATATATTAAGAAAACGTTAAAATTGGGTTTACAAACACTTTAGGAAATTTAAACACAAAAATATATTAAACGAAATGCAAAAGAAAAGATTAAACAAAATGTGAAATTCAATTTACGATTTAGCAGAACTTTAATACAAAAAATAAAATAATCAAAACGTGAACTTTCTATTAAAAAATACAATTCCGCAAATAAATTTAATTTTTACACGAACGATTTTTATTTAGATTCAAACTGAACGAAAATAAATTAGATTTAAATAAAATAAAACAAAAAGAAAAGGATTTTGGAGAGAGAAAGCAGACATTCGGTAAAAAAATCAAAACCAAAAAATAAAGCTTGCGTTAAAAAAAATTAAAAAAAAAAACTTTATGCGTAAAAAGAATTAATACTTCGACTCGCCAACGTTGACACAGTTTAAATTAAAAATAAAAAAATATTCCACATTATCAGAAAAAAAAAAAAAAAAACAAACACCCGTGAAGTATAACAACTTCTCGCGAAATTAAGTTCAAACTGATGAAATGAAAATATACTCCGTGTGTGCACTGACTGAGTTCATCTCGTTTTAACCTTATGGAATAAAACGTGATGAAAATATACTCCGTGTGTGCGCTGAGTGTCTTGAGTTCATCTCGCTTTAGGTTCAATTCTCACGCGGCAGCGCGTCATTTTGGTTCCTATGATTTTACATGTAATTTTTTGACATAAAATGCTGCCGAGTGAGAATTGCTCCATTTCAAACCATGACAACATTTCGGGGCAGCAAAATGACACGACGCGCTGTCGTGTGAGAATTGAGCCTTAACCTTGTGGAATAAATTGCGATAAAAATATACTCCGTGTGTGCACTGACTGTCTGAGTTCATCTCGTTTTAACCTCACGAGACAAAATGAGATGAAAATATACTCCGTGTGTGCGCTGAGTGTCTGAGTTCATCTCGTTTTAGGCTCAATTCTCACACGACAGCGCTTCGCATCGCGTCATTTTGGTTCCTATGATTTTTTGACATAAAATGCTGCCGAGTGAGAATGCTCCATTTCAAACCAAGACAACGTTTTGGGGCAGCAAAATGACGCGACGCGCTGCCGTGTGAGAACTGAGCCTTATAACCTTATGGAATAAAATGAAATGAAAATATACTCCTTGTGTGCGCTGACTGTCTGAGTTGATCTCGTTTTAACCTCACGAAATAAAATGTGATGAAAATATATATCCGTGTGTGCGCTGAGTGTCTGAGTTCATCTCGCTTTAACCTCATGAAATGAATGAGATCAAGATAATGCACATAGCGCATCCCAATCGAAAGCGTCATTAATTACAACTGAGTAACCAGGCAGCCGTTAGGGTATTTATTTTCTGATGATTTAAAATATACTTACTCCTTGTTTATTCAGCTTCAATTTCTGTGCATCTCCGTCTTCGTTAATCGTTGGCATATTCTGTATCGATTTGGCCCTTCGGGTCCTTTTGCCCGCGACTATCGGCTGTGAATCACTGAAACCGGAAACAGAGGCAGCCCTGCGATTCCTCGAGGGCACGCTCGCAGGTACTTCCTCGTCAGGCTGCTTCACGTCCGAGGTGCTGCTGCTGCGTAAGCGTCTCTTTGGCTTTAATATGGCGCCGCTCTCTTTCTTTTTTTGACTCGGGACGTCTTCCACAGCGGCTTTCGTCGTCGGTGCTTCATCCACACTCGCGCTTCTTTTGCGGGGTTTTGGAGCTTGCGCTGAAGTAGAGGGCCTGGGTTCTAGGTCAAATGAAGAGACTCGCTTTCTCAACCTTGTTCCAAGTGATGGTTCTGAAATCGAATTGAAGGGGGGACAGTCAGTAAAATATTTTCGAGCCGCCCGGAAAGGAGTACCTGATTTTATATCCTCGTTCTTTTTTACTTCTGTGTTGCTTGCGTGATGTTGTGACTTAGTAATCGGTGGTGATAATGGCGTATCTGAAATTACCATCGAAGTAATTTCCAATCTGGAATCATCGAGGATGTCGGTTTTATTTAATTCTGGGCCTTCCGGAACTGAAGCTAAGAAGTTAATTAAAATTTATTATTAGCTTGTAGAGGTGTGCACGAAAACGTGGCTTCCAAGTTATTGTTTTAATGTTGTAGCGAGTACCTACCAGTCGCAGTTGTAGTTTTAATTTCATCTGACGAATCAGTTTGAATTTTCACAGCCTTCTGCGGAGCTGAAATGTCTAAAATATCAACCCCTGTTATTTCCAGGGGATGTTTTTCGAATGACCGATCAAGAATGTCGGTTTTATTCAGACCGTTTTTATTCGTACCACTTTCCAAGCTTTTAGATGCACCTGAATTGCTGATGATCGCTGAAAGGATTTGAAAATGAATTAGTTCCCAACTCCCCCCCAGCCCCTTCCGCCCCGTATTTACCTTGATTCTCTTGATTTTGTTCTAAATTAACATCGGTTGCTGAAAGGGGCGGGGGCACTTCAATATTCCCTTCTGGTTCTGATTCAGCAATCGTTTGAAGTTCAGTCTCCTCGTAATTTTCTGCATTTTTTTGAGCGTCACTTTCTGCATATTCAATTTTATCTTCTGGTGATGTATTTGATTCAGTAATCTTTTGTGGTTCAATCAAAACATCGATTTCTGTATTATTTTGAAGCTCAGTCGCATTACCATCAACCATTACAAACGGACCATCAAAACCTTCTTCGGTTACAAACCCTTCTTCTAGGTTTTTATTATCAGATTCTCGACTCTCACCTGATTCATCAGTGCTTGAGTTGCTCTCAATCTCAGATTGGAATTCACCTTCTTCATCATCAACATCGTCTTCCTCTTCACCTTCTTCGTCGTCCTCATAACTCACATAACTTCCTCTACTTTCGTAGCTTTGTTGAAGGCTGCCACTTTCGTCACTGTTGTCGGATATTTCGATGACATCGACGATTTCTACTTCACGTGCTGGCTCTGCCTCATCCGATTCATTGATCCCTGCTACTTCTTCTTCTTCACCATCATCATCATCTGCAAATAAGCGTGTGTAAAAGCAACAAAAAAAAAATTACCAAAGGAAAACACTCACCAGGCTCGTCTAGGTTTTCGTCTTCTTGCTCCTCCACCAAGTAAACATTGTTTTCCAATGGATTCTCAGACGATTCAATGTTGTCAGTCTCGTTAATGTCCTCGTCGTCTTCCATTATTTCAAATCCCGGGTCTTCATCATCTTCACTTCTTGTTTTATGCTGCTGGTATACATTTTCGTTTTCCTCCTCCTCCTCTTCTACTAAATAAACATTATTTTCCAACGGGTTTTCACTCAAACCGAACGTAACAGTTTGTTCACTGACGTCCACTTCGACTTCTGGTTCTAGTTCTTTATCATCTGCAGTCGTTATGGTTTCATTTGCTTCATTATGCTTGTCTTCTGCACTCGTTGTGATTGCATTTGGTTCATTATGCTTGCCATCGAGTGCTTCGGCAGTTTCATCTCGTTCATTAAACTCAGATTCCTCGACGCTGCCAATTAAATCATCACGCTTACCACTTGAAGACTCGCAAGATTCTAGCTGTTCCTGTTGTTGTTCATTAGTATCTAGGCTAATTGGTAATGTTACGGAATTTGATTCTAAGGCTTCTTGCTGTTGATCCTGTTCGTTAGAGCCCGGGCTACTTGGCGGCAAAATTGATACTGCAGGCCGATCAGTATTCGAAATGAAATCATCACCTGGCTTCGAAGCTTCTTGTTCTTGGCTAACATCTAGGCTACTCGACAACGATGCAGGCCGATCGTAAACAAAAGAAGGAAGCCCCAATGAATGCGTCGATATGTTCAAGTCGCTGATGTCGGTGGTCGCCAGCGAGTCCTCATCGCTTGCCTCGAGCATCTGCATCCTCGATGAATTCTGCACTTCCGTGTGGATATGCGAGGTCCTTTCAGAATCGGAGTCCTGGATCTTCACCGACAGGTCACTGACGTACTTGGAAAACTCCGCAATCATCGTCTTCAAGTCCGGAGAACCCTCTCGGTGTTCGACGTTCATGTGATGTTTCTCAACCGTGTGAGACGCAGTGAACGTGGTGCTCAAGGGAGACAACATGGTTGCGTACGCGTTGTTCTCCAAGACCTGTCTGCTTAGTGACTTGCGCCCCCTGAGCGCGCTGCTGGGGGTTCGGGGTTTACCAGGAGTTTTCTGCGGTGTGGATGAGTCTTCCTCGAAAAGTTTCTGAGAGGTAAGTCGGGTTCTAGATCGTGTTTGGATGCTATCCGGTGATGAAGTTGATGCTGATGTTGATGACTGACCTGAAAATGGCTTCTTTGTTTTGATGTTACACGAATTATGAAAGGGATTAAAACGATACCGCGATAGCTGCGCCTTGATCGAGGCGTCGGAGGGAACTTCTTTTTCTTTCCGGTTTCCAAGTTACTTTCAGAAGAGTCTTGCACCTCAAGGGGGGTGTCAACTAAATTCACAGACACATTATCGATTAGGTTGATCGTAGAATCTTGATTGGTTTGATCGTCTTCAGGCTTCGCTTGTGTTACGTCGGGATTCTCCGCGTGTGTTGTTTCTAGTGACCTTGATTTAGACGCATCACTGGATTTGAGTGACGATTCTGGAGAGTAGTAAATTTCTTCCGTCGTGGACTGGGAGCTGTTTTTGTTTGCTTCCGTTGATTTATTCACGTTCTCATCAGATGAGATTCCTGAGAGTGTTAAGGTGCTCGTGGATCCATCACGTCCTTTCCAAGGACTTTCACCGCTTGATGTAGCAGTCGAATCATTAATTAGTTTTTCAAATCGCACAATAGAGCGAGACAAGCTTTTCCTAGGCGACAGTTTTAAAGCCTGCAATGCGAAACGCTTTTGTAATTATAAACGAGATTACCGGGAGGAATTTTTCTTGACCTTGCTGGGAGAAGCTGGTTCTGGAGACTTTTCCTTCGCTTGCAAGCTCATAGTTGATTCCCCACCGGAATGAGGAGTTTGCGATATTAAGTTTCTTACCTGGAAAGTTATTAATAACTCGGTAACTTTCATTATTGAAAGTTATATGTGTATGTATTTTAATTAATTAAGCAGGGGTTAAATAAATTATAAGTAATTAATTTTAATAACATTCCTGTTCGTCTTCAAACAAAATAAATTGGATTTTTCAAAAAGCAAGACGCCTTGCATTGGAAGTCGAACGAACACGGCTGCTTGTATGGTTGCCTATATTGAGGACTCCAATAATGCGATAAAATTTTTCACAATTCTCTTAGATTACTGATTTTCTTTAATATCTAAAATAATTTTCGATTTATTGTATTTTTAAAAAACAAATTTGTATTCAAATTTTCAGTTTCTCAATTAATTTCACTCACTTTTGCATTAAGACAAGCCAATTCCTTGACTTTTCCCGGTGAGTGAGAACTCTGGATGGAGTTATTTCCCTAAATTCTATGCATTAAAAATTCCCAATTTCTTCCAGATTTCAGAACAGGAATATAACAGGCGCAAAAAAATCACTAATTTAATTAAATTAATCTTTTAGTTTTAACTTCATTGATACAAACTACAAAATTGATTAAAAAAATAAATACATTTGATTTCTTCAATGAAATGCTTTGGTACAGGCAAACCGGCGGACTCATCAGCTTGTACAGTTGCCTACATTAAAGGCAGTAAAAATATCTTTTTTTTCTCAAGAAATTTTTGTGTGTTTCAACGATTTTCCAAGCCCTTCAACTTTCAAAAAACATTTCTTTAGGCACAGAAAAAAAAGAACTAATTTATTTACTTGTTTAATTCTCACCAGTATTACCAATTACCTTTAAAAAGTATTGATAATAATTAACTTTAATGTCGTCATACCTACAGTTTGCTTCAAGTAATAAATTGACATTATTTTCAAAAATTAGAAGCTTCGGGATAGGCAACCCAATAAACACAGTCGTTTGAATGATTGTCTATACTGAAAACAGTAACATATTACCCTTTAATTAAATAATATTCGATTGTTTACGATTCGCTGAGATTCTACAATTATCTATTCTTTCTTTTTTCAATATTCAAAACCATTGTGCAATTTTCTATTTATTTATTTAAGTCTCACCAGTATTAATAGAAATAATAATAATTACTGAATTACATTTAAAAATTATTGACGATAATTAATTTTAACATCACGAGAGTTTGTTTAAAATAATAATAAATTGACATTAGTTTCGAATAGTATAGGCAAGCCAATGAACACAGTCGTTTGAATGGTTGCCTATACTGAAAACATTAACATATTCCTTTTAATTAAATAATATGATAAACTTGTTCACGATTCGCTGAGATTACGTATTTTTCTATTTTTTTTTAATATTCAAAACCATTATCCATTTTTTTTGTTTTCAAAAAATAAATTTGTACTTTTCGTAGAGGTACTGCCTACAAAACTTACTAATTTAAGGTTAACAACCAGTTTAATGCAGAAAATTAGATAAATAAATAATAAATAAAATATAAAATTAATTATTAATGGAAATATTGAAACAAAAATGTTGCACACAACAAAAAATCAAATTTTCAGTTACTCTTATTATTTTAACGTGTATTTAAACACCTGATTTCAAAAAAAGAAATATTAGATATGGAAAAAATAAGCAATTTATTTATTTATTTTTTTAATTTTCACAAGTATTAATAAAAATAAATACTCGATTACCTTTAAAAATTATTGACAATAATTAACTTTACTTGTTTGCTCAAAATAATAAATTGACATTTTCAAAAGTAAAAAGTTTCAGTGTAAGCAACCAAATGAACAGAGCCGTTTGAATGGTTGCCTGCACTGAAAACAATTCCTTTTAATTAAATAATATGATAGGCTTGTTTAGGGTTCGCTGAGTTTAAATTTTCAATTTTTTTTTTTTGATATTGACAACAATCGCACATTTTCTTTTTCTATTTTCAATAAATCGAATCGTAGTTGTACTTACTAATTTGAGAACACCCAACTACATTAAAGCAGATAATTATTAAATTACTTTCAAGATTAGATAAATAGATAATAAATAAGATATATATAAAAATAATTACATAATAATTGAAAAATTGAAACAAAAATATTGAACGCAACAAAAACCAAATTGCCAGTTATTAAATTATATTTATTTTCACTTATATTAAAACGCAAACTCCCTAACTTTTCCCTTTCATTAAAACATGCCTTGCCTTTTCGTCAAAAAAGTTTCCACAACGCAAATTTTGCAAATTTGTACAATTCTTCATTTTTCCCCGACTTTAGAACTGTTACTGAACGGAAATAAAAGCCCGCAATTTAATTTTCTTTTTAATGTTCGCGTGTAATAAAGGTAAAAAATGTTGAATTGCCTTTAAAAATTACAAACAACTAATTCTAATAAGTGTATGTTTGTTTAAAAAATAATAAATCACATTTTTCAAAATAACAACAACAGGATAGGCAATCTAATGAACACAGCCGTTCGTATGGTTGCCTACATTGAAGGCGTCAAAAACTTCATTTTATTAAAAAGTGTACTAAACTCTTTCACGAATCATTAGAATCTTGTATTTTTTCAATTTTTTTTTTAATATTCGAAACGATTTCTCACTTTTTTAACTAATTTCAGGAAACAAATGCTTTCTGCAGACACATACAGATTACTAATTTTAAAAAGTCATCTACATTAATGCAGAAAATTATTAAATTGTTTGCAGAAGTAAAAAAAAAATTGTTGAAACAATTGTTATTAGAAATATTTCTAACAGTTTTTGACAGTTAATTTCACAGGCTTTATTTTAAAACACTGACTGACTTTCCCAAACATTATGAACCTTTTTTCAATTCCCCGACTTTTCCAGTCAGGTTTTTCCATTGTAAGGAGAGAACCCTGCATTATGAATCTTTTCTTTATTGCCGGTTTTCCCAGCCAGTGGAAACCCCGTTAATTAATTGAACTCACCTTAAGAATACTTTGAGGTGTGCACACATTAAACTTCTGCCTCAAATCCACAGTATCCACCGGCTTTTTCAATTTTCTCTTCACAATCGGCGTGTCTAAACGCACGAGGTGAGTCAAACTCGACACAGTAAAGAACGACTTGGAAAGTATACTCGTCGAACCGAGGGACTGTCTCGGAGTGAGTTTTAGCCTCTTCGAAGGATACACCGCTTCACTGTCATCCAAGAAGTCGGTGACATCAGGACTTATCAGTCTCTGCGAGATCATTGGAATTTTCGACCTGAACAAATTGCTCTTTCATAATTAAGAAAGCGCAGTGAGTGAAAATATTTACGCAGAACGTATCGGTGTCACCACCGGTGTACGTAAGAACGGTGTTTCCTCATTTGTAAGCTTCTCATTCACGTAAGTGTCCACCCACGTCTCCCTGGCCTTTAAAATCCCATGAATCAAGGTCGATTTGTATTTGGCATTGCCTTTCATATCGTGGACAGCAACCGACATAGGCTTAGGTCTATCACCTAGACAAAAAAAAATACTTGAAATGAAGTTATCATCTCATTAATTAATCATTATTTACTTCGAATATTTAAATTCTGTCTCTCCTGTCTACAGACGTTGATTAGATTCCTGGATATTTTAGGGAAGAAGTTCGACAGCGTCTTGACCATGCCTTCCTTGAAGTTAACCTTCCTCTGTCCGACGAGGCCCAACTGCCTAGGTGATTTATTTCCTTGCATCTCGAATATATCCATGTACCTCGACTGTTGAAGGTAGTAAATAACTTGGAACTGTTCCATGTTCGGGTGGTTTACTTCTTCCAAGTACTTCATTAAGGCCTCTTCTTCGCACTGCGTTAGCCCGTGACTTAATAACAGCTTTATTTGGTTATTTTGGTCGCATTCTAAAATAGAATAGAATGTGCTTCGGCAATGTCTTTGTTATTATGTACCTTTAAATATATGTCTAAGTAGCAGTAGCTCGTTTTCTTTAGTGGAATTGTGTCTTTGGTAATAAATCGCCTCATCCAACAAGTTGTTGTAAACAAAGAGGCTGATCGCTTTGTATAAATCGTCAATGTCAGTCAGCGGAGGCCTGCGTACCTTTAATTAAAAAAAAAATTGAAAAAAGTACTCCTCGGGTTTATGTAAAAGGGCAACGACGTACTTGCAGATAAAGCAGGGCAAAGTTATGTTGTTCTTGCACCAATAAGGCGTTCAGAACAATGCGATGGTGCCACATTTTTAAATCCCCGGGGTAAATGTGAGCGTCCAAAAGCAACTCCATGGCAGTCTGCAAATTTATTTCTCGTTACAAACGAAGCATTGCTTAAAACTGTAGAGCCATACTTAATCAGGGTTCCCACTTTATTTTTATTGCAACGTTCCCTGATGTTTCCAGGTTTTCCCCCGACTTTTCATTAAAAAAAAAGCTGACAGAGATTACGCAACTTTCCTAATTTTTGCACGAAAATTAGCAAATTCATTCTTAAATCTTTTTATTATCAAGTGTATTGCAGAGAAAATTACTGAATTACCCTTAAGAAGTATAAGCAATTATTTTTTTTTTAATAAGAAATCAGATTTCAAAAAGCAAGTAGTCTTAGTGTAGGCAACCCTACGACAGAACCGCTTGTACGGTTGCCTATACCAAAGGCGCCAATAACATCGTAAAAACGCGATAATCTTCAAAAATCACTTACATTACCCAGTTTTATTAATTTCTTTTTTAATACCGAAAACAATTTTCTAGTTTTTCAATTAATTTACTTTAAAACAAGCAAGTTCCTCGACTTTTCCCTTACATTTTCTCAATTCCCCGACTCTTTCCGGATTATCAGGTGAGTGGGAACCCTGTTAATGATTAATAGGTAAATAAATTTACTTCGAAATCGCCATGGTCCAGCTGCCAAAATGCTTGGGTAATCTTGATGATGCTCGGGCTCAGTTTGAAAACGGCCGGGAATTTTATTAAATGACTTATGACCATTTTGTATCTGAAATCGCATCCCAATAAGCCTCTTATTATTATTATCACTACTATAAATTAGGCCTATAGTATAATACACTCGGCGGCCTAATAATTAATCAGACATACATCGGATTACAATTATCAATTAAATTCACAGCTAGATAATTACGTCTTAACTTTTAATTTGGTTACACAATTAACTAAAATTTAATTCATTTAATTAGAAAGCAGCTTACGTATTGAAGCAGTACGAAAGGAAGGTTAGAATGATTCAATTCAATACAACAAAAAAAAAAACATTACCTTTCCTGATCCAATGCCATGGCTAGATCAAGGAAGACATAAAAAATGACGCAATGTTTACACATTAACTCAGCATTATCGACTAAATAAGTCAACAGTAACGCTTGCAATGACTGCGGAGGATAAAATCCATTGCCACCGTCGTCCTTCCAGTGTCTAAAACACATTTATGAGTTATAATTATTTACAATAGTGTACGTCAACATCACAAGTAACCACAAATGCTTTATTAAACTCTTGTGAATGTTTATAAAGCATTTATTAAACTCCTCTAAATATTTATAAGGCATTTTTGGTTACACGGAATGTGCATTTGATTTCGAGATAACCCAAACAGGTCAGTTTGATTGCAGCAGAGTTCATGAGCTACTCCCTTGATGATGGAGGTCCTAAGTGGGGCCGCAAGAGCTATTCAAGGGATGCTCGGAGGCGAAGGCCATTGCAATCGAAACTGACTTACAACTAACTTGAATTTTCTATTAATTTACGTACTTGTGCAGTTCATTTCCTCCACATTCTAAATCTATAAGATTATCTATAAATAGCAGGCTCAGGTCGGAATTGTACTTTTGCTTGTTGAGGGCGCGCACACATTCCCGCCTGAAAATCCATCGAAATAACGCCGAGACCAAAACATTTATAAACAAAATAACGTCATACCTTTCATTGTAATACTCCAATAACGAATCCACTGGATAAGGAGCGCCTAAAGAACCTAACTGCTCCACTTCTTTGCACATGGTTACATGATATTCAGGCAGCAGCCCTACATTCAACAGCCACTGTAATACTTCCAGGTAAACGGATATTAAATGAATACAATTCCATTGTTGATGCACAAGTTCTAAAATTAACGCAAAAGAAATACTTCTAATATTTTTGCTAGTTTAACCCCCCCCCTTTACCTGTATTGGGTAAAAACGCACTCAGTTTTGTGCAAACAAATTCATAAACGATGCTAAGATTAGACAGTTGCTTGAAACAATTATTCAGCATTCTTTGATTGTTCGCATCCAATTTAACCGCGGAGTAATCAAACAAAGGGACACCTGCAATCAAGCTCGAGGAATTAACGTGTTTATTAATTAAGCGCCTCGACGAACACACGCACATAATTTATCAGCGTTTGCTTTCAGTATAAGCGCTCGGTTCCAAGCCCAGGAGAGAAAGAACTCCAGGGAACATCCGGCCGATGTGTAGCTTCCGTTGCTCCAAATAGAAACACACTTGCACAAACACCCAACCATCTGTTGCTCGAGAATAACGCTTAGGATTTGTTCTCTTTGGAAAGTCTGCAAGGCAAGATGAAAACTCGACCAAAAAACACATGAGTGGAACTTACAATGCTGATCACTTGAGGCAACTCTGTGAATAAGGGGGTTAAGCCTAGTGTCATTGATTCTTCGAAAAGCTCCACGGGTTTGAGCAGAATTAACGGCCCGTTTGATTCTATGAACGTGAGGAACGCTCGCTGCTGTCCTTGGCTGGTGATGCAGACAATATTATTTTCAGTGCAGGCAATGCTTTCTAAATTAGAGAAAAATCAAATAAGAAATTAATTTCGCCTGATGGTAATTACCAAAAGCCAAGGTGCACGGATAATAATGTTCTTCAAGCTTCTGCGCACCAACGAATTGATTAATAGTGCTTTCATTTATATGCGCATCCAAGATGGGTGAATTATCTCTGGTGGCCTCGATTGCCAAATCACTCAGACTCACGTATGACATGTAACTTTTATATTTATTTGATTCGGGCATAGCTGCATAAAAAAAAATAATTTTATGCAACTGTATGCAACCTTTGTGTGATTCATCATATACCTGGCAATTGCTCTTTATACCATTGGTTAAGATCAAAAATATTTAGGAGTGTGTGCTCGCACCTATCCCTACACCAAATGTTCCAGATGGCCCAACAAATTGTAAGAGTGTCTTCGTGTGATTCAAACATGGAATTTCTGCTCGTCCTGCCTTTACTGAATGCGTACAGTCTCAAACAGTGACCGCCTTTCGGTTTACCATTGCAAGTGGCATGGTGTGGAAGGGATAGCTCGTTTTGGAAACGAACGGCACATGATTGAAAACGCTAACAGAGAAAAATGTGTCTAAAATTAAGAAATCAAAGCAACACGTTCTTACTTCATATAAATAACCGTAACCATCGTGCCACTCCTTGCACTCAAAATTCAGGGCGTACAGTACAGCCATAGGAAATCCCATTTGGTAGGGCTCAGTGTTACTATATACGGCCCATATGTAGCAAAATATTCTGGGATCATCAGTTGGTTCCTGTTTAAATTCAAGCGAGCAAGTTGCTCGTTGCTTTTATAAAGGAGCTAAAGATGTAAATTAAACTAACCTGAATTGCAAAATGCGAAATGGGAATGTTTCCCTCATACACAGGAGACGTGTACACGAGTTCCATGTTAATTATGTTCCACATTTGAAATGCCCCAAAGTTGTAACCAATCAGCACGGAACCAAGCTGTGAACTATAATGCAGAGCACTTACAACGACTTCAGATTTATTTACATGTACACGATCTTCTCCCAAAGGTCCTTTAAGCACAAAGTGAGGCAAATTGTTCTTCTCAAAAGCTAAAACCCACATTCATTAAACAACAGTGTACAATTGTACATTGTATGACTTGACAACCATTAAGATGTATGGCCAGATGATTCCCCATTTGTGCAGCCCGCTGCTTATGGAATTCAATCTTTTCAATATCCTTAAATGTAAGCACCGTGACCTGACAGGCGTCGAGTTCATCCTTGATTTCATGAGTGCTATTGGCATAGCGAGCTGAAAACTCAAATTTATAATGTGCACAAATTACCACCAAGTCTTGCTTCCTTGTATACCATCATCAATTGATTGCCGACACAAATCGATTAAATAAACTTCACCACCCGCCATTCCAACGGCGACGATCCCATCGAAAGCCTGCAACGGGCCCAGCGTAGAAAATATTCCATCTCCGCCGTTAACAACACACACACTCGTAACCTGAAAGGGCCAGAAAATAAACCGTTGTTTGCATCGCACAAGCAATTACCTTATTCTTCAATTGAATCACTCTCAAAACTTTCGAGGTAATAATATCGAAAATGCAGATTGATCCGCCGGTTAGTGCACACTCCAAGCCAATCACAAGCAGGGGTAAGTCAATGTTAAAAACAGGGATTTCGGCTACGCACACGACTTTCGTCGTCGTATCCTTCAAGATCGAGCCGAATTTCCAAGCGGCGACTTTAGCACCGTTCTTCGAATTCACCACCTCCAAGCGAGGCCCATTCGCGTACCACATGAAATTCGTACTGGACAAAAAGCTACCAATCGTAGTGTAAGCTGTAAACCAACGAGTCAGTCAAAAAGAAAAACGAAAATCTTGACTCAACTTACCTTGTGCAAGGGGGTCATTCTCATCGTTCTCACCGTTTTCTTTCAGGTATCCGATTACGGGGTCCGGCAGCGCAACGGCTTTGGACACTTTATAAGCTTGTAACATTCCGAGTCCTTTTGAGGTTAGATCGCCATTTGGAAGAAAGCCGATCGTTTAATTGAACTTACGCAAGATATTTTTGAATACTTTGAATTTTCATTGTGCTTTGATCATGTGTCTTTGAATATTCGCGCAGACAAGCATTGATTACCAATTTACATTGAATAAACAACTTACATAAATACGAATAATTGAGGAAACTTTTTCTGACAGATGTCAACTGCGTCAATGCAACTCGATGTTGCCAACAGTTCATTTAGTTCCATTTCCAATCAACAGGGCTACCAATATAATGTTGTAATATACAAGGTGAGCAAATCTGGATCATTTTCTGGTACGAATTTAATGGGCCGTTTAGGTTAACTAATTTTTTTTAGGCGAATTGGTCTGGCTGCATGGCCTACATGTGACTTTTCAATTCAGTTGGCCGTGTACTTAGCCAACATTTATCTGTGACTGATTTAAATAATACGTTGTCCACCTTCCGTGAACCTTTTACTCTTTACGTGTGTTCCTTTCATTTATTAGCTAGTCTTCCAAGTTTTATTTGTGGAAAAGAAATTAAGTTTAAAAATATTAAAATTATTAGATGTTTGTACCGTCATCTGTTCGTCACTAGAATAACTGTTAGTCCAGTATCAAACCAGAAGTTGCTTAATCCGGTTGTTTCCAGAAATCCTATTCGGTTCAGGGCCGGTTTTTCAATCAAAAGTTAACTTTAACCTTCAGTTTATTACCATGGAAACAATTGTCTTCGCCCTTGTTACCATGGAAATAAACTGAGAGTTAGTGTTACCCTGTGATTGAAAAACTGGGCCTTAATGGATTTATTAGTTTAACCATTGTTTAACGGTCAGTTGGTTTAAAGTTTAATGGGCCGATTAAAATTGCCTTCAGAAACCAGGCCATAATATTTTAAATCTTTCAATCTCATGAGAATTTTGTGGGATATCGTTAATTCAATTCAATCCAATTTTTGTGCCAAAATTTCCAAACTGCCGATAATTGAAATGCCCGAACAGACGCGTTTAAATAATCTAACGTAACTTAACAGCAGGGTTGCCGGATTTTTTCAGGCAATGTCGCCAACGTGTTGACAAAATGTAGCCAAGAGGCACAATTTTTTTTCTAAAGTCATAAACAAAAAACAAAAAATCGCCGATTTGGTGTATTAAAAATCAGAACAAATTAAAGACAAAAAAACGAATAAAACCTGCCACAAAGTCAGAAGAAACAAAAGAGAAATTAAAGCAGCAGCAAAAAAATACAAGGTGTGAGGTGAACAAAAAAAAAAACAAATGAACATCGACAACACTAATTCGTAAAAAAAATGAAAAAAGCACTGTAGCACAACTGTATAGAAGTCAATAATACGATAGAAGAGGAAACAAAACACTTTTGCAAAATGAAATATCACAAGTGGTACACAAAACAAATGAAAAGCGACGAACTACAAACAAGCGTTAATAAAATGCGCTAAATCAATTCTACAAGAAAAGAAAAATACAAATTACGAAAGCGCAAAAAAAAACAAATGAAGATTGACGACTAAAATGAACAAAAACCAAGCGAGTCTCCAGTTGAAAAATTAAAAAAATGTAGTAGAAAACAAAAGAAAACTGCAAAGAGATGTTTTTCAACAAAATGTGAAAAATTAATTTGATAAATATAAACAAAAGAGAAATAAGAGAGCGTGAAATGAATTGAAAAAAAAAAGAAAAAAAACAGAAGTACCGGGAAAATAGGACGAACAAAAATTAAAATCGGCGAGTTTTTGCAAATAGAAAGAAACTCGAAGGAAACAAAAGAGAACTGTAGAAAAAAGAGTTAAAAGCAAAAGAGAAATACGTTGTGCAAAAACATAAACAACAGAAAAAAAAACAAAGAAAGATTGACTGCTTAGATGAATCAAAAACAAATTCGCAAAAATTCATAGGCGAAAAAAAAAATAGTAGAAAACAAAACACAATTGTAAAGAAGCGTCCACCAACAAACAGAAAAGTCAAAATAAACAACAGAGAAATACAAAGTATAAAACGAATAAAAAAAACAGAAGTACTGCAATATTAACAGAAAAAAATGAAAATCGACTAAAGTTTTTGCGAATAAATACAAACTCATAGAAAACAAAAGAGAACCATAAAAATTATTCAATAAAATGTGGAAAACCAGTTTGATTAAAAATAAGATAATAATAATAAGACGCTAAAAACAAAAAAAAATAAAATAAAAGACGAACCAAAAGACAAAAAAAAACCGAAAACCGAAAAGTTTTGCAAGACAAGAAATTGGCAGGAAACGAAATGACAAAATTAAACAAACGAAACTTAAATAAAATGCAAGACATCAATTTTGAAATGACGAAATTTCGCCCAATCTGGCAACCCTGCTTAACAGCTGGCGAATAGTTATATTACGACATTCGTTCAAATCGATTTGATTTTGAATTGAACTGATTTTAAAGCAAGCAGAAAGTTTTATAAAGGCAATATATGAAATAATCATAACCTGAAATAATCATACACATGAAATCACACATGAAACTGAATACTGAATGTAAAAACCAGCTTGATCAGTAGGGGGTAAGGGAGGAGAAACTCAATCACATCTTTATCACTGATCGCTAACTGAATAAGTGCAGTACGAGGACCAATCAATAGCGTGCATTATACGCAACCATGCCAACGTCATATCCGAAGAATCCTAATTCTGTTTATTCGAAAAAATCAGTAACCAATAGATGGCGCTTTTAATAAGGAAAACAAAGAGATGCCATTCATGTTATTCAGTATGGCCTGTTTTATTCCATACATTAATGTTTTTGTTGGTGTTATTACTCTTTTTACAAACCTACATGAGAATTATTATTCGTGTAAAAGCGTCACAAACAAGCTATTAAAATATAATGTTTTTTTGTAGGTTAACCAAACGTTATTCAAATGTTTTCCTTATTCATAGAGCCTCCGCTAGGTGTCAGCCACTCCGTGATTTTCTCGAATTACCGTTGGTTTGTGTTTTTACCTCCGCACATTTTGATTTTAACTCTTGTGGACATAAACAATCTCATGCGCATGTTCAGGGAATTTTGTAACGAGCCGCCCTGTTTTCCGAACGCTGCCAGTAACGCTCACGAACGCAATTTCGAACGCACCTCGGGGATTTTAATTTACGCTTGCGGCGTCAACAAGATGACATTTTTTAAATTAAATTAAATAAGGCCTGATTTCATAATCGAACTAAAGGAGACTTTAAAATAAAAGTCACAGTCATATGTCCAGAAAGATGCGGAAACCTAGTTATTTATACATTAGAATGTGACTTTTATTTTAAAGTCTCCTTTAGTTCGATTATGAAATCAGGCCTTAATCATAGACAAAATTTGTCACGGAGTAAAATAGTTCCATCTCGTAAAGAAACCAATCGTGATTTTAAATGTACCGGATGGTTCAAAAGTAATGAGTGTGGAGGACGCAGAGCAACCATGGAGACCCCCGAAATATCCTAAGAACAGGTAATGAATAAGAAAGATTCCGGTAGGTAATAGGTGATTTCTTTCGCTTAAAAGTTTGAATCGTGTTTCGAGTAGTTTGAACCTGAATTTCGTTGTTGTTGCAACAAAACACCTGACTTTTGATTTTTTTATTGACAGTTCATTTGTAAATAACCACAATAGACTAGGAAAGTAAACGTCACAGAAGGTGGAGCTGAGTCGTTTACTATCTTTGTTTAACAAATCAAACGTGTGTCGTAATTTACTCTCGCTGTAACGCCGAAGTTGACCTGAACATAACCTAACGTTTAAGAATGTTAAATGTCAACGCGATTAAACAAGTTATTACAGTTTTATAAGTTGGTATCTTGTACATTGTATTGGAAAATTGTTGACAAACTCATTACATGCTTTCCCAGAGACGTTTTTTTAAAACTTTGTTGTGTTTGGTTATATTTATTAATGGTCCGTTTACCTGCAGTTGAGCTAAGCTCAGACAAGCATTTTATACACTTTGTTTAATAATAAATAAATTAAATAATTACGTACAATAAGGACAAGTAAAATAATTTTATTGAAGCTTTTCATCCGAAGTTTTAGTGATGAACAAAAGTTTACACAACAGCTCTCTGTGAAGCGAGTATTTTCAGTTTGTTTGGCGTAACCCATGCATTTTTACAGTCCAATACACTCAAATTTCGCGCCAGCTTTAGGACCGCCCACTTTCCTAATCTATTCAATCCAAAAAAGTTTTAAAAATAGAGAGATTCAAAGAAAAGAATGTCTGCTTTTGAATCAAAACACGTTTGGATCACGATTTTGTGAGCGAGAGATAGCACCTAACACATGTCGTCGTGTTTCCAAGGCCAACTCTTAGGTACTCTGTTTTTTAATGCTTTTAAATTTGGCGCTGAAAACGAGCTTTGCCATTGGTAGCTGGCCGGAAATGACCAATAGCAAAGCTCGTTTGACCAATGACAAAGCTCATTATTAGCGCCAAAATTTCAAAGTATTCATTTGAATTAAAAAACAAAAACAAAGTATTGTACAGTAAAGGAGAACAAGAATGCAACTTCAATAAATTAATTAAGTCAAAGCGAGATTATTAATTAATTATTTATTAATTATTCTTGGCAGTTTCTTGTGATAATCTAAATATAGCCGAGCTTCTTCTATAAAAAAAGTTGATCACGTTTTCAGTATTATTACATCGCGAATCTAGTGCCAAGTGACGTCGCGACGCGGTCATGCCGGCGTCGTCGGTCAGATGGCGATAGCGTCGCAGTCCTTGCAATTTCGCTGCTCTCATAACCACCCCATGACGTCGAGTCGTCGGATCGACCAATCTTCAATGCTTACGCCATATTGAATGGTTTTTCTTAAATAAATGTGTTTTTAACCCTAAAAACCTCAAGGCAGGGCCAATCGTTGTAAACCCTTTGAACATTTCAGCTCGCTTTGGTGGCCCGTTCTGCGTAAGCTCGCGGTGTGCGATAAAGTGTCGTCGTCGCGACGCCGTGCTCCGTTGTTGTGTGGTGCTAAAAATTGTGCTCGTGGTGCCGGCGATTTGAAAACTCTAGCAACAAAAAAAAAATGCCCGTACGTAAGCAAGGTAAGCTAATTTAATACCGTGCGTTCGACAACTTTGTTGCGTTGTTTTGCGTACGAAAATCTCCGTACGAGTTGTCAATACCTCGTGAGTTTGCACGTGCTGTGTTTCATTGGAGGGGGGGCCGACGTTGTAATGCGTTACCAAATTTTGTAACTAAGGCAGTGGGTTAGTTGATCCATGGCCCGAAAAGTGTCGGCTTTCGTCATGAATTACATACTGTTACTACTACGTTACGTGGGAAATTACGAACGGCGCGGCGGTTCGTAATCAAAATGTGTTGGCTGCCTATAAATAACACCAACATTAATTTATTTTCACGCGCCCACGTTTTCTTTGCATCTGGTTTAAATAAAACTTGCCACATACTACTTGCCTACTATTACTGTAAAACAACAAATAGTGATTATAGACGTTGGTCAAAACAAAAATAAAAATATTTTACGTGGGATGGTAAGAACGAATACGTGTTTCATCCACGATTCGGAGATCATCAGCGCTGTAGAAGAGCTTTTAATATGTATAGCGCCAGGACCGTAGCTAGGGGGGCGCCAAGGGAGGCTGAGCCTGCCCTGGGAAGTTTACGATGGCCCAACCTGACATGAATCATACGTTCATTCAATATTTACCATCGCAGCATGCTACGAGAATCTAACGAGAATTTCGTATTTGCCTATGTAACTAGTTTTAGGCAGTGTTACAATAATTCCTTTACATCACAAATTCATCTTGAATCTAGAGCTATACAGTTGCAATAAATGATTTTTTGATCAATGACCTTTGAAAAAAAATGTACATTTGCCACTTATTAATAGTACTAAATAGTAAAACAAATAGTCTGTAACCTAAAAGCATGCAAATACAATTAACGAACATCAGCTGATTGATTTCTTACATACCGCAATTGCGTTCGCTAGGGGAAAATTAATTTGCAAAATTTTCCCAGAAAACAAACACCAACAAAGCAAGGAAAACACCAACGAGAATCAGAAAGCGACTGCTGTGTAGAACGAGTCTGCAGATAAAAGTAGAAATTTCAGAATATTGACAGTTGACAACATCTACTCGTGAACGAAGAAACTTTTCAAATGTTTAGATGAAAGAAGTCTTCAGTATCAGTCATTAATCTACCATAATTATTAGATATTCAATAACTTATAACTTTGGTATTTATTTCATACACTTGGCATTAATAGGTGCTTTCTCTCGCTCTGTAAAAACGCTCTGTAAATGCGGACGGGAGTTGAAAACTCATTTTTCATCCCTTTCTTTGTCCTTAATTCTTTTAAACAATCTTTGATCTCGATTTCTTTGTGAGTAGCGTTATGGTTTAGTAAAACAAAAAATCGGTTTTCCAATTTGTTTTCCACGGTTGCTCGAATGCATTTTACTTGTATTTTCAGAATTGTCGGAAATGCCTCGTCCTTTTCTCTCTCTCTCTGATTGTGCTCTCCTTGGACTATAAAAATATATTATTTTATATTTATATTAATCTGGCTATTACTACTACTCCTACTAATTATGCGTGTTGACTTGTCTTATGGGCATTTTGATTTAAAGGACTTATAAAGAATATTATTAAAAAATTCATAAAACAATTTAATCACTTAAAAAGAATTAATTTTAATATGAACAATTTTCTGTTTTAATTGAGATCGAATGAAATGAAAATATCAACCAAAAATTGTACAAATAATAACCAAAAGTAATTTTAGTTAACAAAATAATTAAAAATCAATGAAATTGTAGCGTTAAATAAAATAAGAAAAAACTACGACTGACTATTCAGAAAGAAAATCAAGAAAATAACGCTTATCTTAGACGCAAAATGAATTATTTTTTTAACTCACCAACGCAACGCTGCCTTTCTTGAAACACAGAGTCTAAATTAAATTAATAAAATGGACAAATTCGGTTGTAACTTCTTTGCAAAATTATTTTCAAACTGAGGAAATTGACTGATTGAAAAACAGTAAGAAAAAACCAGAATGATCGCATTATGTCCCTTCTCCGAATTTTTCTGAGTTTTTCTCCTGCTTGGATACTTATGTAAGTGGGGCTTTAGATGTTGCATTTACATGCAAAAATTATCCTTAATCAAGTGCGGAAATTAGGTGTAACATTGCCGTTTTGCGCCCACTCGATCTCATTTCTCTGCCGGGCGCAAATTCCATGAAAAACAGTTCTCATTACATGGCTCATTTCATTCTGACCCCGACCTAATTATAATTACACGTTATGAAAACTTATAGAGCCCTGCCTACCTGCAATACGATAAGCCTCCCCTGAACATTTATTCTGGTACGGCCCTGTATAGCGCTGACGATGTCCGCGTCGAGAATGAAACAGGCGCTCGTTGTAATAAAAAAGTGTTGACACAGGTCAGGTGGGGGAAGCAATTTTTGTTGTGAAAATTATTCTAATTTAATGTTCTCATAAACAGGGGCCGAGGAAGGGTAGTCGGCGCCCTGGCGCAAAACAGTAATTGGGGCCCCGCTTCAAAAAAAAAAAAAAATGTTTACAAATTCACGTGAACTTATACAGTTGTTTCAAAAAAAATATTGTGGATAATTTATAAGCTGACATTAGTTCTTATAGGCTGGGTTGCATAAAAAATTTAAACCAGAATTAAATTTAAGCCTCAGGTAGAACGTGACACACATTACGAAATGAATTATAATGAGTGTCACATTCTAAGGGCCGGTTTTTACAATCGGGCTTTAACTTTAAACTCCGTTTTATTCCTATGGAAACAATTGTTACTATGCGAATAAAACGAAGCTTAAAGTTAAACCCCGATTGAAAAACCAGGCCTTAGTTAAGCTTAAACTTAAGCCAGGATTAAGGCCCAGTTTTACAATGACGGTTTAACTTTGAACTGAAGTTTAAATCTTTCACAACAATTGTTGAAATAATCGTTGATAAGGGTTTAAACCTCAGTTCAATGTTGAGCCCCATTTGTAAAACTGGACCTTAGTGCCTTAGTTATGCTTAAACTTAATCCAGGATTAAGTTTAAGCTTAATTAAGAATGCGACACTCAACCCAACCCTACCCAGCCATAAAATATAAAATCGATTGCAGAAAAAGTATTGTAATTCCACAGTTGCCAGATCTTTTTAATTTGAATGACCCCATTATTTTTCCAAAATTTGTGTCACAAAGTTAATTTTGACAAAATTTTGCTTAACTTTGAACCAGTTTAAATGATCGCTATCGGAATTAACTCGCAATTCAAAAATAACCATCGTAGGAAAATTTTGTATTTTGGATTTTAGAGTCAGACATTATTGCCAACTGTGGCGAATTATCGCCCTAAACGGGGGCGATAACCGTTTGGCTTAGTATTTTTTTTCTACAATGACAACTGGTGATCAAAATTTCATTCGTTCGTGACTGACGATTCTAAAGCACGAAAAGATTAAGTTTGGTTTTGCCTCAGTTATTTTTACTTTATTTTTGCTTGGGTTGAATAGAACTAGGTTGGGTTATGTTGACATTGAGATTGGTTGAACTTCATTTTAACTGACTGAAATTTTTAACAATTTTCATACTTTCAATTTTTAATTTTTATTTGTGTTAAATGAAGTTAAGGATCTCGGTTAGGTTTGATTGATCTTGACGTTAGTTGAACTTCATTTTAATTGATTTTTCCTCATTTCTTTTTTTAAATCTACACTTTTATAATTTTTAATCTTTTACTTGTGCCAGGTGAAATTAAATTGATGTCAGTTGAGTTGGATTAACCTTGAGATTTCTAGAGCTTGACTTTAATCCATGTATATTTAATTTTAACATTTTATACTTTTAATTTTTCTTGCAATTTTTCTTGTAATTTTTAATTTTTTACTTGTGCTAGATGAAGTTAAGATGTCAGTTGGGTTGGATTGACCTTGAGATTTGTTAAGCTTTGATTCGTGTATAAATTTTAACAATTTTTTTACTTTACTAGGGTTGAATGGAGTTGAGTGCACTTGGGTTGGGTTGACATCGATAATTTTTTTCATTTCGTTTTTAATTCCATTTTTTTTTTATTGTTTTTGTTATTGTTACAGTTATTGGTTTGAGTTTGGTTAACTTTGACGATGGTCGAACTTCGCTTTTATTTTTATATTTTTGCGTTTTAAATGTTTTGAGTTGGGTTGCTCAAGGCCAATCCTTTGTTGAGTTCCATTTTCACATTTACTTACTTTTAATTTTTTAATATTTCTTTTTCTTAATTTTTGTACTTGGGTTGTATGGAGCTAGGTTAAGTTGAATTGGGTGGACATTAATTTTCTTTTTAATTTTTTTGTCTACTTTAAATCTTTTTATTTTAAATAAAGTTCGGTTCAGATATTAGATTGAGTTTGGTTCATCTTCAGATTGCTCGAGGTGCGTTTTAATCATTTTTTAATTAACATATTTTGGCGCTCTCCTTGCATGGGAGCCCTCATGCCTTGCTTACCGCCTTCCGCCGGTCCTGTTCATGAATACATAAAAAAGAGATTGTAACAAATTTTTCGGTTTAGACCAAAATTGAAAAAAAAAGGTAATGAATGATGAATTTTTCCGTGCCAATTAATCGATACGAGCCATGAATTTTTTTTTTACCTCAATAGTACCTAATGATTAGAGATCGGACTAACGAGTTTTTAGTTTTCTCAAAAGAGGAACGGCACCAAATACTTTTTTTTGTAAGTCGGCAAGTTGGAGGTGCTTGCAAGTATGTACAACCAATTTTAGTTAAGATTACACGTTATACAGGGTGTCACATAGTGTGATATGAAGCCAAAATAGTTCCATTGTTATCTGTAGTACACGATAATGTTACATATAAAGATTGCAGTCTGTGTCATGGTAATGACGGTATCAAATAAATTTATAATAATTGGATCAGGCTGTGGTTTGTATTATGCAGTTGGTACAAATGAGCAAACAATTTTAAATTTGATGTTACTTTTAATCTACAATTTGTGAAGCAGAAGTGTTAAACTTTGACAACTCAACGTGCGTCAGACGGTGTGACCAACGGAGTGTTGCAAAAAATAATTTTTGATGTCTTGGTGTTAGCAGAAATAAATTTAAAAAATCTGTAGTAATAAAACAACTTACAACAAATGACAATAAAAGCATCTTAAAATTTACGAATTATTATTAAGTAATAAAAAATAAAAACAAATCATTAATTAATCATTCAACTGTAATTATCTTAAGCAGTTGTCAAGGGGAACTATACTTTTTTTGTTTTTGCCAATTTTAGTAATCAAATTAACCTGCAAAAAAATCGGACATAAAAGATAAATGAAAGGAAGAGCAATAAATATAGAGAAAATAAAACGAAAGAAGATGGAACAGACAAACGAAAAGTAACAGTTTTCCGGACGAATTAAAAAGTTCGTAGAAAATAAAAGCAAAAAAGAACTATAAAGAAAGTCAATGGTCCAATAAAAAGGTGAAAAAAGAAACGAACAAGGAAATACAGTGCGTAAAACAAGAGATCACAACTGTGCTGGACACAAAACAAATGAAAACCGACGAATTACGAAGAAGTGACAATAAAATGCGAAAAATTAATTTGATAAGAAAAGGAAAAGAGAAATCCAATTATGACAGCATACAGAAATATTAGAGCATAAAATGAATTAAAAAAAAAATAAACATGGATAAAGTTTCTACAAGCAAAAGCAAACTCATAGAAAACAAAAGAGAACTGTAAAAGAGCGTCAGTATAAAAGGCGAAAACCAATTCGATTAAAAAGAGAAGAGTGCGAGCAATAAAAAAAAAAACAATAGAAGAATGGATAGACAAAAAATAAATAAATGAAAAACGGCGATTCTCCGGCCTAAAACTTTTGCGAATGGAGAGACTGGCGGGAAATAAAAGGACAAAATAAAACAAATGAACCGTGAATAAAATGCAAAACATCAATTAATTAAAACAGGAAGAGAAAGAAAAAATATGAAGTGAACAAGAAACAAGAGGAAACGGTACTCCAAGTAAGTACAGTTGCGATCAATCTAATCGAGACCGATTGACAGTTACGTAACCTTTACTTCCAACGACAATAAGAGGGTAGACAGCTTACAGTGGTCTTGATTAGAATAATCGGTTTCAAGTAGAATGTGGAATTTTGTTGAGTGTTTCTGTGTCGTTATACAGGGTGCGTAAAAAGCATTGCACCAAACGAAATTATATGGAAACGGTTTGACATTTAGATTTGACGTTTGGTGGGGTTAAATTGTACATAAATGCCCGTATTTTGATATGAGTTTCATTTGTTTTGTGCTACCGGTGTTTGTCAAAGGCAGCCATCTCGAATTTTTTTTTAATGGCAACCTGGGTTTAGTTTGGTGTCATTTGGCAGGTAATTGATTTAGAAATACAGTACGGTTTATCATAAGCTTGTTAATTCTAAAGTAACGAAGATTATTATTAAAAAAAAAAATTAAATTTGTAGAGGGAACTAAAATAGTAAAGGAGACTGTGGTTTAAGAAATAATTGAAATGAATCTCCGCCCACAATAATTTTATATTCGTAGATACGTATTTCGGCAGCCAAGATGCCGTCTTCAATTTCAATTATTTGTAGAGGAAACGTTTTTGGACCAAGGGCTGTAAATAAATACAACTTACTCAAAATTTAATTCGAAAATAACACTTCAGTGTTACATATTAATTATTATCAATTTTAGCAATTTCTAACACTCTTTATCGCTTCCAATTCAAACTGATAGCAAATGTTGCAATACGTTATAATCATAAGTTTGTTTTCATCATGTACAGTCACATGTAAAATACGGTTTGGTTTCCGTGGAAACAAGAGTGTTTATACTGTCTGTCAGTTACTTGTCAAACCCTACTTTACATGTCACTCTACATGAGGAAAACAAGCTTATGTTAATATCGTTTTGTAGTACCTATTTGCTATCTATTTGAATTGGAAAAGCGATAGAGATTTTTAGAAAGTGCTAAAATTGATAATAATAGTAAGGTCTAAGGTCCAAAAATGTTCTCTCTAAAAAATTAATTTATTTTTTTAATAATCTCCGTTATTTTAGAATAAACAAGCTTGTGATATACCGTACTGTATTTCTAAATCAATTACCTGCCAAATTACGCCAAACTAAACCTAGGTTGTCATTAAAAAAAAAATCAAGGTGGCCGCCTCTGACAAACACCAGTCGCGCAAAACAAATTAAACCCATATCAAAATGTGGACATTTATGTATAATTTAACCCCACCAGACATCAAATCTAAATGTCAAACCATTTCCTCATAATCCTGTTTGGTGCAATAATTCTTGCGCACCCTGTATGAAGACAACAGCAAAAGTAGCCCCAATCTGGCGCCAGGCGCCAAATAAGATTTTTAAACGTCAAGTTTGTTTGTTTGCAGGAGGTGCATTAAAAAAAAAAAACAACTGAAAAATGACGTAATTTTCGAAAACCACTCATTTCTAATTAACTGATTGTAATTCTCTTTCTATCAATTAAAAAAAAAAAACTTCTTTCTGAAATGTAATGCATAAAACAAATATGGAAACTTGTGGCTCTACAGTCTATATCAATATCATCTAAGCAATCATTCATCTCTGCGAACATGTCATTTTATTTGTGGCACGCCTAACGTGACAAAAACTGAAGTATTTTGCACGCGCTCACATCTCGATCGAATTAAAACATATAAGTAAGTAGGTACGTTGGTAACAGCGTAAAAAAGTAAAGTAAGAAATCACATTGGCCATGTATGTCAAAAAAACTGAAAATCGCTGCATCGATTTAGTTTAGTAACGAACGATCGCCGAGAGCGGCGGCGCGGCGTCTTGTTCGTTGTTAAATTAAAAATTCTTCGCGTTCGGAAAACTCACTTTGAAAATTTGTTTTGTTTAAAGTAATTAATGCCGTCACGTGTGTTCCGTTGGGTACATTGGAGCGTGTGGGTGTACATGAACGTGTGTGCGATGGAGGAAGTTAACGGAACAGGAACAGACGCTGCGAGAATGCAAAGTGCCCTTGCGTTTTCTTCCTGCATGAAAATGCTGCTTTCTTGAATTTTACCCGAAAGTTTCTTTTTTTTTTCGTGCGAGTTTGTTTAACAAGTTATTTTTCAATCTTGGACAACACGGACGTAACCCGGCAAGAAAATTAATCGAATTAAAATAAGTACGCAGATATGCAGGTGACTGCATGAAAGAAGTAAAAATCACATTGGCCGTGTATAACAAAAAACTGAAAATCCTTGCATCGCCGTAAACGACGCGGCGCGGCGGCGCAGCGCAGCGCGATGGCTTGTTCCTTCTTGAATTAAACATTTTCGCGTTCGGAAAACTCACGTTGAAAATGTGTTTTGTTTATTAGTAATTAATACCATCACGTGTGTTTCGTTGGGTACGCGGATATAAACCTGTGTGTGTGTGTGTGTGTGTGTGTGCGGTGCGCTTTGGCGGAAGTTAATGGAACTGGAACAAGCTCGGCGAGAATGTAAGTGCCTTTGCGTTTTTCGTGCATGACGAAACGATGCAATGACTTCTTCGATTTTACGTAAAAATTTTTCGTCTTTTTGTCTCGTGACTTGATTGAAAAGTCATTTTCCAAACTTGTTTTCAAGCTTGGACGGGTGTGTCTGGTTAAAGAAAAACCCTAGCCAATTATCTCGGTGCCTTAAAACCTCGCTTAAAATAATGGCTGGCGTAAGTGAAGGTTCAAACTGGTCAGATCCAACCACGTGATCACCTTTTCGAATCGCCGATTGGTCAGGTGGATTGATCTTGCGGAATATTTTTAAAATACAAATTTTTGTGAAACAATGGCGGAGGAGCCGGTTCGGAAACAGCAGTTTTTCATTTGTTACAAAAATATTTCCATTACATCCTACCTGCATCCTACGAGCAGGGCGATTCGACTTTAAATTTATTTTTTTATATTTTTTATCTCTAGGAGCGTACAGGTTTTTTTTTATATTTTGCACCCTATCTAGAGCGTTTATGCCCATTATCTTTTAGAATTGTCGTAAGAAACAAAAGCGCATCGGAAATTGGAGAAAATGAATAATTTTTGTTTTTTTTTTTAAATAGAACAACATCCTGTGTATTTAGTTTGCTAAGATAAAAGATTGTATTTTTCTGATTTCAAAAATATACAGGGTGTCCCAACAGTGCGTTCTCGGGCTATATCTCGATATCTACTGCGGATATAAAAAAAGTTTCAAGACATTTTTATATTAAAATTTAAAGGTCTACGACATAAAATTATTTTCACCTTACAGGGCGAATCAAAACTGATACTTTAGCTTATTCTAAGCCATTATTAAAGGTATTTTTATAGAAAAATTTTGTGCTTTGACAGCAAGCATGGCCGCCTTGCATGGGGGACTTATTAGGAGCAAATCCCGCTTCAATTTGTCTACCCTACTGCAATGTCAGGTCAAAAAGCGATAGTAAGATGTCGCTATTTTATCTGGTATTTTTATAGTTACAGGGTGATCATGGTACTAAGCAAAATATTGGAAATTTCAAAAAGACATAAGTTAAATTTCTTAAATAGCATGCCCTACATTTTTATATACAGGGAAGGGCAAAAATATGGAACCGGCTTAATAGTTCTAAAACTGTTTGACATATCTATTCGAAATTTGGTACGTGATTTGGAGTCAATAAGACCTATATTATCAATTTGTTTCAATTGTTTATCTGCTCTTGTTTCTGAGATACAACGCCTACTTGATTTTTTCTAAATGACAACCTGCCGATTTTCTTCCTTTATTTAATAGTTCGTTTAATCCCCTAAATAATCATATAAAAATATTTATGTATTGCATAAGAAAATTTTGGAAAAAATTACGTTTCAATAAAACATTAGAAAAAATGGTTTACGTTGATATTCGGTATTTGTTTTCATGCTTTTAAGGCAACTTTAATAAAAGTAAAACCATAATCTTGTAGCCTTTTAGTTTTCTTGGTTAAAACTAGTATTTTTGTCGCATATCAACCAATAAACCATTTCTTCTAATTTTTTCATTCAAACGCTATTTTCTCGAAAATTTTCTGATGTAATAGACAAATGTTTTTATGAGGTTGTTTAAAGAATTGAACGAACTATTAAATAAAGGAAAAAAAATCAGCAGAGTTTGGATCTCAAAAACAAGAGCAGATAAACAATTGAAATAAATTGATTATATGGATCCTACTGACTGTAAATCACACACCAAATTTTAAATAGATATGTCAAACAGTTTTTGAAATATTAAGCCGGTTCCATACTTTTGCCCTTCCCTGTATATTTCTTTTGTTCGTCTAATACAGTACTTTCGTTTTTGTTATGCATGTTCTATACCTATCTGCAATATTTTTCTTTTGAATTATTTTTTTAAAAACGTATAATTGTATAAGGTGGCTGTGGAAAACAGGTAAACTAATTATTAATGTGACGTGGTTCGTTTGTTTTCCTCCATGGTCACCTTAGACAATTACTCGTTTTAAAACAAATAATTCATACAGGTCCAGGGTTCTAAAGAAATTTAGCAGTTAGGTAAATGATATGCATGACAAAAAACGAAAGTATTGTATTAGACGAACAATTTAGGATATAAAAATATAGGGCACGCTATTTAAGAAAATTGACTTATGTCATTTTGAAATTTCCGATATTTTGGTTAGTACCATGATCACCCTGTACACGATAAAAATACTTTTAATAGTGGCTTAGAATAAGTTAAAGTATCAACTACATCTGTACCGAAAATCCTTTCTCTAAAGTTAAAAATAAATAAAATACGAATAAATAAAATAATGGCTGCAATCGATAGTTTTTCGATAAAACGTTTAAATATCTTCAAAAACGGTTAGATTTAGACGTAGATTGTGGTACATAAAAAATGTGGTAGAATTTTATATGCAATCCAAATTTTACATCATATACAGGGAGATTCAGGCAACTCTTTCATTAAAAGTTTATGGATTTCTCCTCTGAATTTCTGTTTCATATTTTGCAGTTATAAGTTAACGATATGGATCTATCAAAATATAATACTTTCAAATTTCGGACACTTCCGCTTATACCGGAAGTTGCTGTCAACTTACTTATTTTAAATGGAATACCCTAATTTTTAATGCATTTTTGAAATCTTCATATAATTCTAAAAATATTTTGTGCAACATGTCATACAAGAAAAATTAACCGTTTCCGAGATATTTTAATTTTTTAAAAATAACTCAGACTTGCAGAACCTTGGTTATGACGCTGCCATCTTTGTGCGTCAAAAACCATGATGCCCATTTTTGGCCTGTAGTAGGCTACAGTTACATGCTTTCAGATCATGTCCAGTTTTGCACTTGATTGCTTACAGGCTGGTTGAAAAGTAACTTCTATTCGAACTAATTTCAACTGTCAAAAAGTCATGTTTTTTAAATGGAACGCCTAGTATATTTTTATACCATGTGACTCAGGATTAAATATTCTTTCGTCCTGTATTAGCATTCCCTATACCTATCTCTCATAGTTCACTCGTTATCGATGATTTCTTTTTAACACGAAATTTTTTTCCATTTTTCGGTATTATTTTTAAATAGTGGGCTACGAAAACTAGAGAAATTATAATTTTTGAAATCATCTGTCTAGTAGAAATTAAAAAAAAAGACAATTTATTCGCTACGAAGAACCAAAAAATGAATAATCAAACACAGACACTTCTTCAAGCCTACGAATATAAGGAAGCCCCATTTACAATTGCCGATGCAGTATATGGATCTTCATTCAAAGGTATTTGATGATCAAAAAATCGACAATTCAAGAAGTTAATAAAAAAAGTTTTTATATTAAGGAAAATATGTTATTACTGAGACACAATAGAAAGTTATTACTAATAAATAATAGCCGAGGACAACTTAAAGCCAATATTATAACCAACAATTTGTGTATTATTTTTAATATTTCTAATTTATTTATTAGTTTTCAAAAATTTTTGTGTTCTAAGTGTAAATTTTTCCTTGTAAATGTGTAAAAACTCATACCAAGACTTCTAATACATGTGGCATATGTAAACAAAAAGTTCAGATGATAGATGTGTATTTAAATATTATTTATCGGTTTTTAAAATGAAATTGAAATTACAGTCAGAAATTAATTTAGAAAACCTCAGTTTGTTAAATTTTCTTAGCACACTATTCAGGAATAATACTGCAAAGTGAAAAAAATTGATGTCTCAAAGAGAAAATCATGAATAGAAAGAGAAAGGTAAGAGATGGGTATAGGGAATGCTAAAACATTTCGAAAGAACATTTAATTTTGATTCTTATGGTATAAAAAAATACTGGGTGTTCTATTTAAAAAACATGACTTTTCGACAGTTGAAATCAGTTCGAATAGAAGTTACTTTTCGACCAGCCCGCAAACGATTTTGTGTAAAATTAGGTATGACCTGAAAGCTTATGAGCATAGCCTACTACAGGCCAAAAATTGAAATTATGGCTTTTGTTACACAAAGATGGCAGCATCATAAACAAGGTACTGCAACTTTGAATTTTTTTTAAAAAATGGAAATATCTCTAAAACGGCTAATTTTTCTTGTATCACAAAATATTTCTAGAATTTCATGAAGATTTCAGAAATGTAATAAAAAATGGGGTATTGTATTTAAAATAAGAAAGTTGACAGCAACTTCCGGTATAAGCGGAAGTGTCCGAAATTTGAAAATATTATATTATGATAGATCCATATCGTTAACTTATAACTGCAAAATATGAAACAGAAATTCAGAGGAGAAGTCCGTAAACTTTTAATGAAAGGGTTGCCTGAATCTCCCTGTATAGGTTGTACCATTTGAAATAAAAAAGCTGCATTCAGTACCGCTGTTTTGATTCAGCCTGTACAGGTGATAAAAATTTTATGTTGTAGACCTCTAAATATTAAAACAAATTTTTATGTTGTAGACCGCTAAATTTTAAAACAAAAATATCCTGAAACTTTTTTTGTCTCTGCACTAGTTATCGAGATATAACCCAAGAACGCACTGTTGGGACACCCTGTATAATGAGTTGACATTTGAAAAAGCCGTTTATGAGATATTTGAGGTTAAAACATCAATGTTAAAAATATTAAGGCGGCCTGGAATTTTGTTTTTATTGTGTAGAGTTTTCGGTAATCGAATTTCTATTGTCTTCTGCTAACTAAAACAGGGCTGACATTTTAAATATAATTGTATCACGAACGACCCCTCTAAATGTCAACATAGTACATATTTTTGAAATTAGAAAAATATGATCTTTTATCTTAGCAAACAATATACAGGGCGTTCCATTTAAAAAAAAAAAAAAACAAAAATTATATTTTTTCTATAGTTTGCGATGCGGCAGAAAATCGTACAACTTTTGCATTTAAAGTTTTTCTCTAGCTCCAAAAAATAAACCGTCTAGATAGGGTGCAAAATATAAGAAAAAACCCTGAACACCTTTCTAGCAGTGACCATCATTTTCTTTGCATTTTAAATTAAATAAAATGTGAATTTTGGTCGTAATAATTCTGTAACTCGGTATTAACCTCCCCCCCCCCCCACCCCACTATTTGAAATTTATAACTTTTGCATGATGACGAAAATGTTATAATATAAGTATGGTTATGGTATAAATATGGGACAAATTAATTGTAAAAAAGATGATTTTAGGAAAGTATTACCAATCATTTGGGAATTATTTTTCAAAATGATATCCGACTTTACAATTTTGCCACTTTATTTATACAGGGTGGTCCCGAAAAGAGGTACCAAAAAAAATCAGTCGTAGGAGATGATGAGTAAAACTTATATACAAAAAAATTGTTCTAACAAAAGTTTTTTCCTTTTAGAGATGAAAATAATTGAAAATTTGTTCAAGTCGTAGGAGATGATGACTTATATACAAAAAAATTGTTCTAACACGTTTTTTCCTTTTAGAAATGAAAATAATTGAAAATTTGTTCAAAATTTGCTGTGCACTAATGATTTAACAGGGATTGAAAAAGTAATTCTGGTTGTATGGCAACTATTTTTATTTTTTAGCAGCGGTTGAACGGTACCTATAACATCTCTGGCATTTGTCAAGTTTAATTTTAAATCTGCGAGTACAGCAAAAAGTAATGAAATTTTCAATACAACGGTACGCGAAGAAGTATTAATTGTTTAATTTTAACTTTAAAAATTAACAAAATTGATTCAAAGTATGTAAACGTAATAAATGTTCGAAGTGCCGTCCGTTGGCGTTCTTAAGCACCAATGACCCAGATTTTTTGGCACCGTCTTTCGGGACCATCCTTTATACACTAGGGATTGATAGTTGTGTTTTTCAATTACCTAAGGGCCAGTTGCATCAAACAGAGCTTAACTTTAACTGCCGCTTAGAATGCGAGTTATTTATGTAACCCCGAATAACACATTATAAGCGATATCGACGGCGCGGGGGTTTTATTTTTGGAAACTCGAGTCTCGTCATTCTAATGGTGGAAAACACGATCGTCTTTTGTTTTCTCCGATTTTCAACAAAATCTCGATTGTTCAAAGTTAGGTCTTCATGTCCCTTTCAAAAAACGAAAAAAGAGCATAAAAATTGCGTTTCGAAAAATTCGATTATCTTTCGTTCGTTTACGTTTTCTTGAATTTCAAAAATCCGTTGATTTTCCAAAATTTAATGTCATTTTCTACACAAAAATAATCGCGTAAAAAAGACTGAAACGATTCATGGCTCCAGTGACATCCGAATAATAATAACATAAAAAAAATGTATGTTTGCTACTTATTAACAATAAGGTCAGGCATCAAGATAAGTCCTAAGAGAATGGAATGATTACTCATCACGAAATCATCAACTGGCTGATTTCTCACATACCGAAATTGCATTTGTTCCGGGAAGATTAGTTTTCAAAGCTTCTAGGATGAATTTTCAACCTTCACAACGATTTATTACTTAAGAAAAAGTAGGCACTACAAGTGTAACATTTGTAAAGAGATCAAACAATATAAAAATACTTATTAAATATAGGTGCTTTCTTTCGCTTAAAAGTTTGAATCGCGTTTCGAATAGTTCGGACCTGAGTTTCGTAGTTGTTGCAACAAAACACCCGACTTGAATTTTTGATTGACAGTTCATTTGTAAATAACCACAGTTCAATCCAAACAAGTTTTAAAAACAGAGAGATTCAAAGAAAAGAATGTCTGTTTTTTAATCAAAACACGTTTGGATCACGATTTTGTGAGCGAAAGAAAGCACCTTAAGTAACGCAGCAAAATATTTTCTGTTGATAATTGCCTGTATACAGGGTCATTCGAAATAAGTGTCCGTTAATCACGGAACAAGTAATGCACGAGAAGAATAAAGCAAGTACAGCAATGAAGAATTATCTAATGAACGCTCTTAATTTATGAAGAATGTTGTTAATTTACCGGGAAAACCTAAATGTTCGTGTAATTTGATCACTTGCGCGGTATTTGGCACTTTCCATGAAAACGTGCGCTGTACTTCTACAATATTTTAACGTTTTAAACAGGACCGCCCTTCGACTTTCTCAAACTCCGCGAGTAAAACTTCATAAGCACACATTCGAGTAGCATGTTGCACAAAACTTAACGGTGTAACCTTTGTTTTACTTGATTAGAGAGCGGTTTCGAGTTTGCAAACTCCGCCGAGAAGGCTTTTCTCTCCACAGTGCGCGGCGTCCGCATTAACTTCTTCAAACAGTTTACAATTCGATAAGCAACGCGGATAAATGAAGACATTGATGGGAAGTGTTCGTATTTGTAGGAGTTGTGAAATTTACGTACCTTAACAATGAAACACGAGCGAACTCGTGTTATTTTATTATTGATTGGAAGGTGAGTGGCTGTTTCGATAAAACTTTGGTGTAATTTTAAGTAATTTCATTTTAAATCACTCAACGGCGAGAAACTTAAAGGGTGGTGTTAAGAATGAATCGTTAAAATCCTTTAAATGTAGGGTAACTTATTGTGTGGTATTTAAATATTTCGCTATTATTTGCATTTTAAACATTTCACTATTCTATGTATCCAGGGTGTTCTTTTACTGTGTGCAAATATTTAAACGTGCAACATATCACCATGAATGGCAACGATTCAACTCATATGTTCTTAACATAAATGTAATAGTTTTCGAGAAAAATGCAGTGGCAGATTTTCACTAAACCGTTTGAGAACTCTGGCATAGCTAAAAGTGGAACGCGGGCGCCTCTTCAATTACGACCCGCAGCCCAAGTAGGCCAGGGTCAGTGCCTTCCTGGATCTCAAGTAGGAACGATGTAACCCAGCGCCGCTCCGATTAGCTGGTCCGTCGATACGTTTACAATCTAAATTAACGTCACTGCAAGTAATTGCAAGTTTAAATATTAGATTAAAATCTAGTGCAATTCCTGCGGTTCGTAATTGCCGAACAAATTAAAAGCGAGGTACAAACAAATTGTAATTTCTCATTCCATATTAATTAAAAAATGAGATGTATAATATACAAGTGAGAGTGTAAAGGAGTTAGAAATCCAGAAAGTGCAGAACAAACCTAAAATTAATTTGAAATTACGTTAGTACGCGTACCCTGTTTAGTACAATGCAAGAATTGGATCAGGTGATGAATGATTTTCAGAACGCAAATAAAATATCTACAGTTTTGAGGTTAGAAAAAAATTTGGTTGAACGCAAAGCGCTCTTTTATTCCTAATCTGTTGTATCCATCAGGAGATGACGTCAGTGCATCAAGTCCCAGCAGTCACCAATTTGCGTTGAAAAAAACATAAACATGCACAACACTGGACTCTTATTGGTTCACATGTGGATTGATTTCTTTTTGACTTCAGTCCGTGTATTGAGTAAAACTCATTGATTGGCTTTTAAAATTGTATCTAAAGCTTCAAAGTGATCCATTCAGATCTCGGTTCGAGTAAATACTTAAGTAACATAAATACCATTATTTTACTGGTCGAAATGAGGAAAATACTTGGATTAATTTCTTTTTGACTTCAGTCCGTGTATCCAGTAAACCTCATTGATTGGCTTTTAAAATTATATCTACAGCTTCAAACTGATCCATTCAGATCTCGGTTCGAGTAAATACTTAAGTACCATAAATGCCTTATTTTACTGATCGAATGAGGAAAATATGTGGATTAATTTCTTTTTGACTTCAGTCCGTGTATTGAGTAAAACTCATTAATTGACTTTTAAAATTGTATCTATAGCTTCAAACTGATCCATTCAGATCTCGGTTCGAGTAAATACTTAAGTACCATAAATGCCTTATTTTACTGATCGAAATGAGAAAAATATGTGGATTAATTTCTTTTTGATTTCAGTCCGTGTATTCAGTAAACCTCATTGACTGGCTTTTAAAATTATATCTACAGCTTCAAACTGATCCATTCATATCTCGGTTCGAGTAAATACTTAAGTAGCATAAATGCCTTATTTTGCTGATCGAAATGAGGAAAATATGTGGATTAATTTCTTTTTGTCTTCAGTCCGTGTATTGAGTAAAACTCATTGATTGGCTTTTAAAATTGTATCTATAGCTTCAAACTGATCCATTCAGATCTCGGTTCGAGTAAACACTTAAGTACCATAAACGCCATTATTTTACCGATCGAAATGAGGAAACCGGAAGTCCGGAAGAACGACGTAATCCAGCAGCGCCGAGCTAAAGCTCGGGGCGAAGACAATCCTCAAATATCGCGGTTCTGTAAATGTGATAAACGAATGAGACGTTGCAGTGACACAGAAGATTCCGAAGTAATAATCGCGGAGGCGGCGAGCAATTTCCTGCCTCTAAAAGGTTTTTAAAATTTATAAAACTGGATTAGGAAGACCGACCTTGTTTGCTTATTTTTATTTCGAAGGAAAGCTTTATGATTTATTCTTGGGCATACGTAGGTATGTACGTCGCGTCGGTCGGTTCTTTTTAATTCGATCGTTGTTTATCACCAAAGAGCGGAGAAATTAGGGCCACGTCATAGGTGTGTAGGAGCAGAATCGGGAATGAATGCCACACTCAAAACATTAGATTTTGATTAAATAATATTCGCTTTAGGCTTGGTTTTTCCATCACAGTTTAAGCTTCGTTTTATTCTCATTGTAACGATTGTAAGGACAATTGTTTCCATAGGAATAAAACGGAGCTTAAAGTTAAACCCCAATAGAAAAACTGGCCCTTAGTGTACGATGGTGGATTCAAAGCGGTATACTGGATCACCGGATCATCGGAATCTTCTTAATGAGTTCCACTTGTCTGTGTGCCTTACACCTTAGTATGTCCGCACATTACGTATCACTCCTTATCAGGAACTAAATGGTGCAAAATAAAATCGAAAACTGCTTCCGCATGTCGGCGAATTTCGCACACGTAATAAAACGAGGGCAATAAAAGGCGTGTTCATAAATCGTACGCCGAAGAGATAACCGGGTGCAGTAAAGTCAATATCGAAAAGTCGCGAAAGAAGGTGTAATAACGTAGCGTGCATTACAATTGCCGCTTTATCTAATCCGAATCAAAAGCTCCGGATGGATCAATATTTACACGCTCGAACCCTTCCAGGCTCTAATAAACAACGTAAACACGCGAGTTGCTTACACGCCTGTGTTTAAGCCGGGCGCGAGAGGCGATTTTGAAATTGATTTTCGGATTTGGCTTTTTACAAAATAGAATATAGAATATCCACGCAGGTATTTAAAGAGTACAGAGAGCTTTCAATGTTTAATCCTAAAAAAAAAATTGACGTTACTTAAATAGTACCTGAGCGTATTAAAAAAGTTCAAGTTTGGAAAACGAGCCGGAAGGTGAGTTTCTTAACGTGGAAGTGCGCTAAATGCTCTTACGAAACTTATTTTTCTCGAAAAATAAGTGTTCCGGGCCGCGAAAAGAATATTTTGCATGTAATTGAAGCAGAGGAAAAGTGAGATTGTTGACAAATTACAAACGTTACGTCATTTTCATTTTTTTGACCAGCTTTTCCGTAAATACAGTGTGTCCCAAATTGAGTAGGCTGCCATGGGTAACTTTCTTATTAATGAAGATAGATATCTGGTTAAAATGGGCAATGTTTTGTAATTTTGCTTTTGGGTTATTTAGCCTTGTCACACAGTGGTCGAAACGCCTAATCTAGCTGTGCAAAATTCAAAGCATAAAAGTTTATTGATTTTAACGATTTGAAAAATAGATAAAATTTATCCGTTTTCACTCTGAGATTCGGTTTTCCTCATCCCAGACAAACTCGAAGAAAAAAATTGTAATTATTTGTGTAACTGGCACTTGAAATTTTAATTTTCCGTAAATTTCTCAATTGTTCTCTTTTATTTGATCGTTTATTTGAGTTCGTCGGTCGGAATTCAAAGGAAACTGAATTAATTGCGACTACAGATTAATAGATGGCGTTCGTTGCTTACGGTAAAAAAAATTACTTTGAAACTCTTTTTTTAACCACATCGGTTCAACTTTGTTTTTTCGAAGTTGTTTTTTTTGTAGCATTATTTCTTAATTGTTTTTTTTATATAGATTTTCCGTATCCTTCATATCGTTTCCCCTTAAATAAAGATGACATAGTTTCGACTTACGGTAATAGATGGCGGCGCCGCAAACGCTTTTTTTATTCAAAGTCGTTTTAAAAACGTTGTTCTTGGAACGTTGTTTTCTGCCGAAACTGTCGGCGCAAGTAGAAGATACAAAATTAATTGCGGTTACAGATTAACAGATGGCGTCACTTACGTATGTATGAAGTTTCTTCGAAATTTCTTTTCTTTTCGATTTTATTGATCCGCCGAAATTGTTTTCTTTTTTGTAACATAATTTTTTGAATTTTTTTTTGCGTTTTTCAGTTGCCTTGAAATTTCTTCTCAAATAACAAAAAGACTCACGTTAACAGATGGCGCCACAAACATATTTTTTTATTCAAAGTCGTTTCAAAAACGTCCACATGTGCTTGTAAATCACATACAGACACATAAATTATTTCGCTTTAATAACTGTTTCAGCGAAAAAATTTATTTATTCGAAGTTCTTTTGTGGAGATCGTCCTTCAGCATGCCTAACGTTTTTCAGTTGTTTTGGAATCATCAGAGTTCCCGGCAAATTACAAAGTTGCGGCTCGGATTAACAGAGGGCGCTGCAAACGATGTTCATTATTGTTTTCATTTCATTTTCAATACCTAAACATAAATCACTTGGCTACACTGATAAAAATCTGGAGTTAATTCTAACACTTTTTGAACGCCAGGGAACACTTTTTCGGTGTTCCCTCGCGTCCATCCGTTTGCGGAGTTACGAAAAACGGAGTTAGGATGTTTACCATTTAAACGTATGTAATAGGTAGAGCAGAGTTAAGCTTTATATCCTTGTTGGAATAAACACTTACTTTTAGATACAATTTAGTCGGAAAAAGAGAACAATAACGCCAAATTCGATGAAGATTAACAACTTTTCAGATAAAACTTTATCCATATTTAACACTGAATGGGCAGATTACAATTAATCCCAAAAATTTTTGTGTGTATGAAATTTGCGCCGAAAGTCGCAAAAATGGAACAGTCTAAGGTCCTAACATGCTCTAACAGACGCCGGTCATGTCACTTTGACTGTGAGACCTTAAAATTGTTTTCTTTTCGTTTTCCTCGTTGTTTCTCGTGTTTTGATTTCCGAATCATTTTTTTCTTTTCATTTCTAACATTTAGTTAGACGTTTAGGAACAGGTATTTAAAATTTTAATTTTCCTTAAATTTTGTTTGCTTGTTTCCTTAAATAAATTTTGGTTGACCTTGGAGTTAGCTTTCGATTATTATTTCTTGTTGGTTTTAATTTCTCCAAGTTCTTAAAACGAATCTTAAATTCGTAACTATCTATCTAATGATAATTATCTAATATAAAGTTTTCATTGATTTGTTCGTGAGTTCTGCGATTGTTAAACATCGACGCCGCGTCGGGCCTCATCTGTTCCGTCGCCGTCGGTACGGTAACTTTGATCTCCTCCTTCGCTCTTCTATAAATATTTGTTTGCTAATTAAGAAAGGGTTTTTAAATGCCCATAAAAAGCAGTAAACGAAATTCTCGTATTCGTCTTAATCTTGAAAATGTGTTATTTTTAGGATTTTGTTTCAATTTCGGTTTTCCCAAACTTTCCTCTACAGGTAATTGAACATCGAAGATACCATGATGTTAAAATTGAATTTGAAGTCGCGAGGAAGGTAATACATTTATGGCCAGCTGCACCATACGCTTAAAGCCGAGCTTAAATTTAGAAAATGAAAATAAAAGCCGATTTTCTGAAAAGGAAAGTAAAGATCGAGTTTTGGAAAATCAAGAGATTAACAAAACGAAAACAAAGACGGTAGATTAAAAAAAGATGTGTAATTCGTAAATGTAATCGTTAACAAAAAAAACTATTTTGCTGCGTTACGTATTTAATAAATATTTTTATTGTTGTGATAACTCTTTCCGAATGTTGCCACTTGTAGTTCCTGTTTTTTAATTAAACTGAAAAAGTCCCTCCCCGGTAACAAAAGCCAACTGTTCAAATTTCTACAATAACGAGCGAAATACATGTAACAGATGGCTTTTGTGGAGAGGCAAAGCTTTATCAACAGCGAAAGTCCTATCATCAGCAGTGACGTATCCGGTTTCTTGCAGGAAACTGCGACGCTATGCACGGCACAGTTGCAATTCTGCTCCTCCTGTTCGCTGATATAATTTGCCGACGTTTTCGTTTTATTATTAAATAATGGTAAATTCAGAGAGGCACGACGTTCTATGAGATTTTTAATAACAGTCACACTCACGATCAGTTAAGAGATATGATACCCGAAGTAATTATTAGTAGAGAGAGGAATCACAAATTTTGACGTCATCATTAAGGAATTTGTTTATGAAACAAATGCAGAACAGAATTTATTTATATTTATTCTCATATTGCACTAATTGGTTTATATTTCAAGAAGTAGACTAGGTAGGGAATTTGAGTGAGATAAAATTTATAAAATAATAAGCTCTGAGTATTTTCGAGGCGAAAAATTTACATACACCTCATTTTTTCCCCTCGTAGCATTGCGTATATTCTCCGTCGAAAAATTATTCCTACACCTGTACGTTACGGCGGTTTTAATTTAAACAACTTATTTTAAAGTAAAATCTCCCGGTTGAACGAAATTTAATTTCGCAACTGGGTACATCAAATAAAATTAATTCGTCCTATGGGGAAATTTTGTTTTCATATCGAACCTTGTCGGAGGGGATTTCCCACCACCCACCATCCTTCCGAACGAGCCGAATCCCTCTTTTGGAGCTGAATTAATTTAGTTTTTATTTCACAAGAAAAAATATGCCTTTATATTTTACATCAATAGTAAGATACCCGGGGCAAAAAAGTTAATTAACAAGGCTGAGGACTTTTTTTTTGATTCGTAACCGGTTCCATTATTGTAGGTATCATCCTCCTTTTAAAACAAGCCCCTTCTCTCTTTTCAAGTTAAGTTAGTTTTTACTTCACAAGAAAAAATGTACCTGCCTTTAAATTTTACATCAATAACAAAATATATGCATGAGCTAGAAGAGTAATTAATGAATTGAATAATGGGGATTTCTTTTAATTTCGCAAACTGCTTTCATTCAGAGGGCAAGGGCCAAGAGGTTCGTTCGTTTATATATTTATTGCTCGGAGTTACTCTGAACGCCGTAAAATGTAATTTTCAGTTATAGTCCGAGATAAATGAATTTGATTGAAAACTGTAATTTACAGCTTCTAGCTGGAGAGGTAACTCCGAGCACAAACACAAACACGAACAGACCTAAAGTAATTTCGCTCATTCCGAGCGAATTTGCGAAAGCTGTTCCATAACTGGGGCCACTTATCTGTTTTCAAGCGCAGTTTCATTTTCACGTAATGAAATGAATCTTTATTCGGAGCATGCATAAGTTTAAATGAAATTTTTCGCCGGAAGCGAAAATTATGGAGTTGCAACCGCTTGCATCTTAAATGAAGTCATACTTGATAAAACCTCCTCCGCAGAAGAGTCAGAATACGAACAAAAGTACCTGCTTTCGAAATGTTTTTATAAATTCTTGTATGATTTCGTTGCCTTACTTTGTTGATCGAGGTGACATATAATTGATTGTAATTGTTTTATTGAATTTATACGTACGACCCAATTGAATCGATGAGTGCATAATCGCGTTCAGTCCAAATTTACTGTGTTGAGAAAACAACAGATAACTTCCTCTAGATTTTTATTTTAAGTAATTATTAGCATCAGGAGGCTTCAGATATCCTTATCTGAAAGAATTTTAAGCCAATAATTCACTTAAAATAAAAGTCGTTCCATTACTATGAAAAATTACCCTTATTTTTCTTAAAATTTGATTTGAAAAAGATGGCGTCCTGTTACAACGCAAAACTGTACTTAATTCGCTAAAAGATTACGAAATTACCAACAGATGGCGCTTCGATCGATTGTTCAATTATTTTGTAAAAGATGGCGTTCCGTTACAACGTTAAACAGTTCAACTTTTTTTTTTAATTAGCTAAAACCGTCGTTTTATTAAGCACTAATCGATTTTGTAACTTAACTAAATTATTTCTGAAGAGTGTCAATAAACATCCGTCATTAATCAACAGATGGCGTTTCGATCGAAACGTGCTGATGATTGTGATTGTTGCGATGGCGTTCCATTACTATGTAAAATTACCTTTATTTTTCTTAAAATTCGGAGATTTGTAATTTGGTGGCGATTGAGGAAAATGGTCTTCGAAACAACAACATTAATCGACAGATGCCGTTTGAATTGAGATGTGACGAATTTCAACTCATTTCAAATGTCGTTTAAAATATGGCGTTCCTTTACAACGCAAAACTATTCTTAATTCTTTTTGGAATTCGCACTTTTGCCGATTGATGAAAATTATTTTTGAAGTCAGTCAAGAAACTTGCGTTAACTCATTAAACCATCGCCAGATGGCGCCTCCATTGAAGTGTGCTAAATTTCCACTGTTGTATAAAAGACGGCGTGCCATTACAATGCAAAATTGTCCTTAATTTTCTTTAAAAAAATTAACCAGGAGATTTGTAATTTGTTGATTGAGGAAAAACGTTTGTGAAATGAGATCCGACAGGTGGCGCTTCAACTGAGACGTGCCGATTCAAATGTCGTTCGTTTAAACATGGTGTTCCATTACACCACCGCAGAACTGTGCGTAATTCTTTCTTGAATCCGCTGAAAGATTTTAAAGTTACTGTGATCGCTGAAAATTATTTCTGAAATTAGTCAAGAAACGTGCGTCGTTAATCAACAGATGGCGCGTCGATTGAAGTATGTTGAATTTTTGCCATTGTATAAAAGCTGGCATTCCATGCAATGCAAAACTGTCCTTAATTTTCTTTTTAAAAACATCGCCGGGAGATTTGTAATTTGCTGATCGATGAAGAAAATTATTTTGGAAGTCACTCAAGAAACCTCCACTGTTAATCAACAGACGGCGCTTCCATTGCGGTGTGTTGAATTTTAATTTTTGTGTTAAAGATGGCGTTCTATTGCTATGGAAAATTGTCTGCTATTATGTAATTTGGTAATTGAAGGAAGTTGTTTTTCAAATCACTCAACCTTAATCAACAGATGGCGTAGTTATCAATTAAGGGCGCGCTCATTTCTCGTTGTCATCTAAAGTGTCGCATTGCGACACGCAAAACTGTTATTTTTTTTTATTAGATAAAAGTTTTGTAATTTGTTGATGGATGAGATATTATTGAAGAAACGCTCATTATTTATCCACAGATGGCGTTCTTCCAAATGTGTAGTTTCAAGTTTAATTATTGTTAAAAAATTCGACTTGAAAAAAGTCGCTAGAACCGTCCCGTCACTCGATTGAATAATCGATCGACAATTGGGATTCGGTGAAAACCGTTTCTAAAACCAGTCAATAAATTTTGTTATCAGTCAATAGATGACTGGCGCTCCTCAATCACATCAACACATATATAATTCACTTACAGTATTTAATTTAATTTAAGCGCGTCGAAGTTCAATTATTTTGTTGAACAATAATTAAACTTCGACGCGCGTAAATTAAATGAAAAATGAGTGAAGTATGTGTGTGTTGACGTGTCTGAGGAGCGCCAGCCATCTGTTGATTGATGACGAAAGTTCTTGACTGATTCCGTTATTTTTATCGACAGATAGTGCTCTGAAATGATTATCTCTGCGAAGTCTCTAGCTTACCAAATTGTTCGCGAGCTTCCGCCATTGTTGCTCTACTGTTGACGGCAAAATTAAAAATACACTCCTGCCCCAAATATTCTAGATTTTCTTCATCTTTTTGAGGGTTAAGTTTTAAGTTGATGGGCTGAAACTCGATAATCATTCATTACTTACAGTTGAAAACAAAAAAAAGTAGACAAATTACAGGAAACTGGAAGAAGTGTAAGAAACTGTAAAGTTAAAGAAAATAAAAACTATAATGAACCTAAACTAGTTAATATAGACTCCTGAATATGGCGAAAGCCGAAAGTAGTTGAGACGAAAGTTTCTATTTCCTTTCTACTTCATCACAAGCTGTTTTCTGTTTTAATTGTAAACATTCGATCACTAAGATGTTATCGCTGGCAAAACTGAAATGACAAGAACTTCCTGTGTGGTGGGGTGTCTTTGTTGTCATGTCAAAGTCAATATTTGTTAACAAAATATAATTTAAATCAACCACAACAAAGGATAAAATAGCTGCTAACTTATGATTAACCAATTTGGCAGAATCGGTGTACTATTAATTTACTATCGATGATAACTAAGTAATGAATGATTAGCAAGTTACAGTACAGCCAACTTAAAATTTAACCACTAAAAAAATCTAGAATATTTGGCGCAGGAGTGTATTTTAAATTTTATCGTCAACATGGACATTTCGGTAATTTAGGGACTTTACAGAGGTAAACATTTCAGAGCACTATCTGTCGATAAAAATAACGTAATCAGTTAAGAACTTTCGTCATCAATCAACAGATGGCTGGCGCTCCTCAGACACGTCAACACACATATACTTCACTTATTTTTCATTTAATTTACGCGCGTCGAAGTTTAATTATTGTTCAACAAAATAATTAACTTCGACGCACTTAAATTAAATTAAATACTGTAAGTGAATTATGTATGTGTTGATGTTATTGAGGAGCGCTAGTCATCTATTGACTGATAACAAAATTTATTGACTGGTTTTAGAAACGGTTTTCACCGAATCTCAATTGTCGATCGATTATTCAATCGAGTGACGGGACGGTTCTAGCGATTTTTTTAAAGTCGAATTTTTTAACAACAATTGAACTTGAAACTACACATTTGGAAGAACGCCATCTGTGGATAAATAACGAGCGATTCTTCAATAATATCTCATCCATCAACAAATTACAAAACTTTTATCTAATAAAAAAAATAACAGTTTTGCGTGTCGCAATGCGACACTTTAGATGACAACGAGAAATCAGCGCGCCCTTAATTGATAACTACGCCATCTGTTGATTAAGGTTGAGTGATTTGAAAAACAACTTCCTTCAATTACCAAATTACATAATAGCAGACAATTTTCCATAGCAATAGAACGCCATCTTTAACACAACAATTAAAATTCAGTACACCGCAATGGAAGCGCCATCTGTTGATTAACAATGGAGGTTTCTTGAGTGACGTCCAAAATAATTTTCTTCATTGATTGGCAAATTACAAATCTGCCGCCTTTTAAAAAGAAAATTAAGGACAGTTTTGCACTGCATGGAATGCCAGCTTTTATACAATGGCGAAAATTCAACATACTTCGATCGACGCGCCATCTGTTGATTATCGACGCACGTTTCTTGACTAACCTCAGAAATAATTTTCAACGATCACAGTAACTTTTAAATCTTTCAGCGAATTTCAGAAACAATTACGAACAGTTTTGCGGGGTGGTGTAATGGAACACCATGTTTAAACGAATGACAATTGAATCGAAATTCGGCACGTCTCAGTTGAAGCGCCACCTGTCGGATCTCATTTGACAAACGTTTTTCCTCAATCAACAAATTACAAATCTCCTAGTTATTATTTTTTAAAGAAAATTAAGAGCAATTTTGCATTGTAATGGGGCGCCATCTTTTATACAACAGTGGAAATTTAGAACACTTTAATGCAGGCGCCATCTGCCTATGGTTTAATGAGTTAACGCAAGTTTCTTAACTGATTTCAAAAATAATTTTCATCAATCAGCTAATGCGCGAATTCTAAAAAGAATTAAGAATAGTTTTGCGTTGTAAAGGAACGCCATCTTTGAAACGACAATTGAAATGAATTGAAATTCGGCACATCTCAATTCAAACGGCATCTGTCGATTAATGTTGTTGACTGATTTCGAAGACCATTTTCCTAAATCGCTACCAAATTACAAATCTCCGAATTTTAAAAAAAATTAGGGGTATAGTAAAGGAACGCCATCGCGACAATCACAATCATCAGCACATTTCGATCGAAGCGCCATCTCTTGATTAATGACGGAAGTTTATTGACTGTCTTCGGAAATAATTTCGTTAAGCAACAAACTCGATTAGTGCTCAATAAAACGACGGTTTTAGCCAATTAAAAAAAAGTTGAACTGTTTAACGTTACAACGGAACGCCGTCTTTTAAAAAATGATTGAACAATCGATCGAAGCGCCATCTGTTGATTAACGACGGAAGTTTCTCGACTCGAGTAATTTCTTTTAACGAATTGAGTACAGTTTTACGTTGTGACGGAACGCCATCTTTTAAACGACAATTCAAATTCGGCTGACATTGGCCGGATAGTCAAAAATGATTTTCACAACAGCAAGTTACAAAATCAGTTAGTGCTCATTAATAAAACGACGGTTTTAACTAATTTAAAAAAAATTGAACTATTTAACGTTGCAACGGAACGCCGTTTTTTACAAAATAATTGAACAATCAACCAACGCGCCATCCGTTGATTAGCGGCGGATATTTCTTGATTGACTTCAGAAATAATGTTCATTAATTAGTAATTTCGAAAACTTTTAGCGAATTTAGTACAGTTTTGCGTTGTAACGGCACGCCATCTGTTAAACGGCAATTGAAATTCGGCAGACGTCGGCCGCGAGCGTCTTGACTTCAAAAACGATTTTCACAATCAGCAAAATTAATTAAATACAAAATCAATGGGTGCTTATTAACAAAACGACGGTTTTAGATAATTGCAAAAAGAAGTTGAAATGTTTAACGTTGCAACGGAACGCCATCTTATACAAAATAATTTAACTAACACGTCTCACTCGCCCGCGCCAATTGTAAAAGAAATGTTGCCTCGTGTATTCATTTAAAAATCTTCTTGATTTTGGGAATTACAATAAATTAAATTACTAAAGAACAAAATTCTTTTTTTTTTTAATGTAAGATCCTTCTGTAAATCGGTGGAATGCATACGTAAGCAACGTTGCCAGGTTTAACAAGTTCTTTTATTTTGGTGCTTTGCCTCGTATATTGAAACTATCAATCGTAGAGCGTTGCTTTTTGCAATTTTTGGGATGGTTAGGGGTGGCAGAAAAAAGTTACCTGAAGCTTTTTATGCATTTCTGGAACACACTGTATAACAGATTTTTAAGTTGCATCAACTCTTTCTGAAGTATAGATAAATTCCGATGTCCATTTTTGTATTTTCTCCATCAATCTTCTGCAGTTTTCAGGACTTGTTTAATTTGAAAATTTGAAAGGATTCGTTGAGCAAATAACTTGTTAACATTTTCCTTACGTATCACGGTTAATTTTTTTTTTTACACTTCAATTGCTCCTCGAGTTAATAAACGAGCTTGAAACTTTGCTGCCCGCCTGCACACGTGTTTCGCGAGGATCAGTGCGCCGAAGCGGGAATCGATCTTCGAATTCCGGCACACTGCCACCGAAAACCGGAGTCGCAACGCGTTCCGGTAATGCTGTGCTTCGCGCTCGCACTCCGGGCCAGTCATGTACCATGAGTAGGTATTCGCGAAATCCGGCATTCATTCATAACAGGGCGTACAAGATCACAGGTAGAACAAAACAAAAAAAAAAACAACGTATAATACAGGATCTTTGTTTTGCTAATTGCTAATTAAAGAAAGTGTCGTTCGTTTGACTCATTCTTCAGCCTTGCATGAAGTTTCTATTGCGTTTTAATATTAAAAAAAATGTAATTCAGAAACCCAACATCGGGAATAATTAAGCAAATTTTGACTTAAATCTGGTCTGACATTGTAATCATGAATGTTTTATACTATTTCAACAATGGTGAGCGAGTGTTGCATTAAACGCTGAAGTGTTTGGAATTGTTGAAAGGATGGAAAATAGCCTTGCGGCAAGGATAAGGCTTGTGCTTTTCATGAAGTTAATTTAACAAACATGTTCGGGAATGTTCCGGAAGAAACACAGAAACTCCATGGTGGATGTAATAGCGTGTAGTTGTCAGGCAACGCCAGTCGAGCATCGGTTTAATAATTATTTACGACAAAACTTCCGTAAAGGCCTTAAAATCGAAGCTCTTTTGTTTGCCTAGAACAATCCGGTCGTTTCTTTGATATTTCAGAGTTTATCAATGCGGTTGTTGCATATGATTCATTGGTCTAGTGAATTGCTTAAAAATAATAATAATATTAATTATAGCATAACCTGAATGCTTGTTTGCAATGATTGAATTATTGTTCGCGAACATCAACTGAATGATTTCTTACATACCGAAATTGTGTCCGCTCTCACCGCAAAATAAACAGCAACACGAACTAAAACCTCTGACTGACTCACCCTTTGGAGAAGGCGGAACATTTCGAGACCTATTGCGTTCAATGAATCATTTATTACAACTCTGTATAATACAGCATAACCGCAGAAATGAATTTGAATAAACTCCCCCCTCTCATTCTAAAAATTGAATTTCCAGCTTTCCCCATATAACACTCGAAACAGACGAGTTTTATTTGATTTAGGAGTACCCACGTTTTTTTTTTTTTTGCTTTGTTCCCCCCGGCCCCCCACAGAAAATAATAATATTCGATCTAAATGCGTTGCTATTTACATCTCATTCTTGTTAGCGCGATATGGAAATTTAACGGCCCCCTTTCAATTCATGGAGCGAGAATAAAATCCGATCGCCGCCGCCGCGTTTTGGTCGCGCTTTTCCTTCCTACAAATAACTTATGCCTTGCCGGATAAAAAGCTTTCGGCTTGATGAATTGCATCAGCTGGAAGTCGTTTGTATTTCTCATTCTTATTTCTTCTATCTGTTTCTGTTTGTCTCAATTGCAAACGATTTATTCCACCCCCCTGCGAAAGGCTGCGCGTCGATTTAGCACCGCGATTAAGACGAGTTTTTAATCGTGATTTACCGCTTTGAGAAATTAAGAGCATTTCTCATTTTTAGATAGTTAATTTATATTAATAAACTTCCGCCTTTTATAAACCTTTTGGTCAAAACTTTTGTTACTTGCAGACTATTCAACTCCGTTCACCAGGGTCGAAGAAAAGGTGATCGGCGCTTTTATGCAAAAAACAGTAATTCCCTCCTCCCTTTTCCAAAAAATTAAACAAATTCACATGAGAGAAATAGTTTTTAAAATCTTAAACGGACACTGTAAAATCGGAAGGAACACTCGACGTTTCGCTGTCGCTTAATAGCTTCGTCAAGGTTTATACAGTTGTATCAAAAAATAGTGTTCATCCTCCATACGCTGATATTATTAGTTCTTATAAAGTATGAAATCGATTGCAGAAAAAGTATTGTACTTCCATAGTTGCCAGATTTTTTTTAATTTGAAATATCCATTATTTTGTGTCAAAAAGTTAATTCTGACAAATTTTTGCTTGACTTTAAACCAGTTTAAATGTTTGCTACCGGAATTTACTCATAACTTAAAAAATAACCATCATTTAAGAAATAACCATCATGGTACGTGATTTTAGAGTCGGGCACTGTTGCCAACCTTGGCGATTTATCGCCAAATGGGCGACTGTTCGGCTTAGGTACTTTTTCCTACAATGGCAACTGGTGACAAAAATGGGCGAATTAATTTTCATTTGTTTGTGACTGACGATTTTAAAATACGAAAAAATTGAGTTTGGTTTTGGTTAACTCATTTTTACTTAATTTTTGCTTGGGTTGAATAGAACTAGGCTGGGCTATGTTGATACTGACGGTTGAGCTTCATTTCAGTTGATTTTTAATTCTTAGCAATTATTATACTTTTAATTTTTCTTGCAATTTTTAATTTTTATTTGTGTTAACTGAAGTCAGAGAGAGAGCAGTTGTATTGGATTGACTTTGACATTAGTTGACTTTCATTTCAACTGATTTTTTTATTTTTTTTAAATTTATACTTTTAATTTTTCTTGTACTTTTTAATTTTTTTCTATTTTTTTGTGCTAGATGAAGTTAAGTTGATGTCAGTTGGGTTGGATTTTTTACTTTTAATTTTTTTTAATTTCGGACTTGTGTAAAATGCAATATAACGTAGTTGAATGTTTGAATTAGGTTGAGTGCAGTTGGGTTGGGTTGACATCGAAAATGTTTCTTCATTTAATTTTTTTATTTTAAATTTTTTGCTTTTTTTATTGTTTTTATTTTAGTTTCTTTAGCTTGGGTCGAAAAAAATAGAGTTCAGTTGTTGGATTGGGTTGGGTTTTGACTTGTGTAGAATGGGAGAGTTGTTGAGGTACATTTTATTTTGTTTAAATTTTCCACTAGGGTTGAATTGAGTTGGGTTGAGTGCAATTGGGTTGGGTTAACTTCACCTTCATTTCTTTTTTTACTTCAATTTTTTTTATTGTTTTTTGATTTTTAATATTTTGATTGAGTTGAATAGAATCGAGTTCAGTTGTTGGGTTTGGTTGAGTTTTGACTTGTGTAGAATGGAGTGCAATATAATGTAATAAGTTGAGTGAGTTCAGTTGACATTGAGATTTGTTGAAGCTCATTTTAATTTGTTTTAATTTTTTTATTAGGGTTGAATGCAGTTGGTTTGGGTTGACATCGACATTTTTTCCATTTTATTTTTCTTATTTTAATTATTTTTTGATTTTTAATTTTTTTGCATGGATTGAATAGAACCGAGTTCAGTTGTTGGGTCAAATTTGGTTGACTTTGACAACGTTTGAACTTGGATTTTATTGTTTTTTTAAATTTTTTACTGTTTTGCTTTTAATTTTTGCATTTGAAAGGTTTTGTTTCAATTGACTGTAGTCAATTGAAACAAACCTAATTGTAATTAGGTTGAGTTCATTTGAGTTGGGATGACCTTGAGATTTGTTGACATTTATTTACTTTTAATTATTTTAATATTTCTTTTTCTTAATTTTTTACTTGGGTTAGGTTGAGTTAGATTGGGTGGATATTAATTTTTTTAATTTAAATCTTTTTATTTATAACTTTTTGCAATTTTTTGCTTAAATTAAAGTTGTTGGGTCGAGTTTGGTTGACCATGAAATTGTTCGAGCTACTCTTTTATCGTTTTTTAATAAAAGTATTTTGGCGCCCCTCTTGCATTGGCGCCTTACCGCCTCCAGCCGGCCCTGCTGTTCACTCTATTTCCTCTCGTCGCACTTTTGTCTCACTTTTACTTGTGTAAATAGTAAAGCTAAAAGAAAACGGAGAACGTTGAATAAACGAACGCTCAGTTTCGCCTTAAAACAGGCAACCCATTCGGCTTCCGTGCTTTTAGCACATTACGTCAACACGAAGTTATTTCTGATTTGATTGATGGGTTGCCTACCTTGAAGGGTCACGATTTAAAATGGGCGTGCGTCGTATAAGTAAATTAATTCGTGATTAGTTAGGAACTAATTATATAATTATAAAAATACCTAAGGTAAGTGGAAACGGACTATTGACCTACGTGACGTCAGAGTGACCGCTTCTAAGTGCCCTGATTATTTTTATGCAGGTATTGCAAACAATATCGGTGATTTATCTTTTCAGTCAACACTACAATTATTGATACTCAAATAATTATTCGTCTTCCGATTTAATTAAAAAATGAAAACAAAGATGTAAGGCGGGGATAAAGCAAACAAGCGCATTCTGGAAGTCATTGATACCAGTCTGCAATTGCGTTGTGTATTGCGCTGATAAACGTCACCTGCAAGTCCATAAATTTGACGCCGAGTTGCCTTTCTGCAACATAAACACCGCAATATTACCGAGACATCTGTGCTCGTCCGCCTTTATGGCAAGGGCTTCCCTTCTTTCATTTTGAATACGTCTGATATATTAACGTTCTCTCGGAATAAACCCCGGTTGACTTCCGCCTTGTAGAAAAATCACGACGTCGCGTCTGTTAATGAGGATAAATAATGTAGAAAATTAATGGCCCAAAATTTTTACGCGTTAGTGTACACGTGCGAATGAATTAGAATAATAATATTGATAACTATGGGAGAGTGAAGAAATTAGTTTCGCCTAAGCTTTGCTACTTATTGTAATTGTTCAATTAAAAAATGAGCTTGTCACATTGAAGCACCATCTATTGTCCCAAAATAACAACTATTTTAATCGAATATCTATAGTATGGTTTCGCTATTATTTCTTTCAATAATTTTTTTTTAATTGAATCGAAAGCATAATCCACGCACGTAACGCTTTTATAAAGCGCCATCTGTTGTTCTAGTGAAGAAGATTTTAACTGAATTTCCTTTAACGACGTTTTACTTTCACGGTGGCGCGACTTTCCTACCCACATTCCAGAATTTTAACAAGGCAATGATATTAATTTTAAAATTAAATTTCATGATGCGTATAAAAATCACAGCGTGACAGTTAGACAGGACAGGACTCGTTCAAAACCCTATCTCTTGATTACGCTGTAAGAGCTTTTGATCTTTTCGCTGAGGTTCCCAGTCGAACCCCGTCTTTTAGCATCGCAATTATTTTAATTTAAAAATTAATTTGAAAATCGAAAAGGCGTGACGGTAATTACACAGGGCGCCATCTCTTGACCAAAAATAAAAGCTATTTCATTCTGATTTCAACCAGCAAGATATCCCATTATAAGTAAGCAATAACTTCGCCAGTTGCGTAAATCTAATGGAGCCATCATGGTCATTTGGAGCGCCATCTCTTGACCGACAAGGGAAACTATTTTATTCGAATTTTAAAAATATTTCATCGCTGACGTTCTTCGTTCATCTTTAAAAAAAATTGAAAGAAATAGAATAATAGGGAACAATTTTTTTTTGTTGGGGCCATTAATAGTTCAACGACCCCCAAACAATCCCTAGATATTCTACGACCACCAACCGACCCCTACAGATCCTTCAAACCTTTTTTAAGTTTTCATCGACCCGTTGGGGGTCAATATCGACCTCTGATCCAAATGAATGAAGAATCACCTTGTAAATGGCAATTTATTTTTCTATTGTGTGTCTGTTTGGTTAAACCCTCGCAAAGTATTTCAATAAGTCACTCACAGCTTTGGGGGTCTTAAATTATTGTTATTTTATTTTCAAAATTAAATTCAAAGTCGAAAAAGCGTGACGGGAATTATTCGGGACGCCATCTTTTTACCAAAAGTGGAAGCTATTTCATTCCGATTTCAACCAGAAAAATATCGTTAGCAACAACTTCGCCTTCTTCCTAAATCTAATGGAGCGATCATCATCATTTGGAGCGCCATCTCTTGACCGACAGGAGAAATTATTTTAATCGAATTTTAAAAATATTTCATCCCTGACGCTCTTTTTCGTTTATCTTCTAATTGAATCTTAAAAATAGGTTTATTATTTTCAACGAAAGCAACAGATTTAAAGTGAAAAGAAATATAATAATGTGGAACAGATTTTTTTATTCGATCCGCTAATAGTTCATCGACCCTCAAATGATCCCTAGATATTCCATTACCTCCAACCGACCCCTACCGATTCATTAACCCTCTTTTAAGTTTTCATCGACACGTTGTGGGTCAATGTAGACCCTGTTGGGAGCCCTTACTCTAAATGAATAAAGAATTCTCTTGTAAATAGCTCCACGCTTTCTGCGCAAATCTAATGGAACGATCTTGATCATTTAACGCGCCATCTCTGACGGACAGGGGAAACTATTTTAATCGAATTTTATAAATATTTCATCCCTAACGTTCTTCTTCGTTCATCTTCTAACTGTATCTTTAAAGAAAGCAACGAAAGCAAAATATTTAATATGAAAAGAAATAGAATAATATGGAACAGATTTTTTTTGTTCGGGCCGCTAATAGTTCATCAACCCTCGAGTGATCCCTAGATATTATATGACCCCCCAATCGACTCCTACAGATCTAACGACATTTTTTTAAGTTTTCATCGACCCGTTGGGGGGTCAATATCGGCCGCGTTGGGAACCCCTGCTCCCTAAATGAATGAAGAATTCTTTTGTAAACAGCAATTTGTTTCAAATATGTGTCCCTTTGGGTAAACCCTCGCAAAGTATTTCAATAATTGTCACCCGCAGTACAAAACACAATTTTGGGGGGTGTTAAGTTATTGTCATTTTATTTTCAAAATGAAAATGAAAATCGAAAAAGCGTGACGGGAATATGGATGGGAAGATGGGAATTATTCAGGGCGCCATCGCTTGACCAAGACTGAAAGCACTGATTTCAATCAGCAAGATCATTTGAAGCGCCATCTCTTGGCTGACAGGAGAAACTATTTTAATAGAGTTTTAAAAATATTCATCATCAGTGACATTCTTCTTCGGTCATTTTCCAACTGTATTTCGAAAAAGAAATATTATTTTCAACGAAAACAAAAGATTTCAAATGAAAACAAATAGAATAATTTGGACCGGACCCCTAAATGATTCCTAGATGTTCTATGACCCCCAACCTACAGATTCTACAGATCCATCGACACTTTTTTAAGTTTTCATGGACCTGTTGGAGGTAAATATCGACCGCATTGGGAAGGAACGCCTGTTCCAAATGAATGAAGAATTCTCTTGTAAACAGCAATTTATTTTTCTATTACGTGTCTCTGTTTGGTTAAACCCTCCCAAAGTATTTCAATAATTGTCATCCGCAGTAAAAGAAAACACAGCTTTGGGGGGGTGTTAAGTTAAAAAAGTTGATTGGAGGAAGAAAAGCTCGCGATTTAAATTTACAGGCGAACAGGATGGACGTGTAATGCAATTTTCTTAATGCTTTTTATTATCTCCTTCCTTCACGTCGTCGCTTTTATGTTCGGAATATGAGATTAAGGTCTTCCAGTTTACTGCCCCATTTTCTGCCTGTAGGATTATCGCATCGCCCCTGTCCTCCCCCCGTGTTTGAAAAGTCACTGCGATATCAAATTCAACTTGTTTTTAAATTGCCGTGCGTACGCTTACAAATTAGGAAGTATACTCTTCGGTATCGTTCGGCAAGATTAATTTAATTCAACTAATAGAAAATACCCTAATTCAATTTAAAGTGTATGCTCGGAAGGGTAGGGAATTAAAAAGCGGGTCTTAGCTAGATTCAGAACATTTTTAATTTCGTGTGGCCTTCTGAGGATTTGATGGATTGTTTGAGCTTAGTTGAGTACGTGCTTTTACAGTAATTAAATTATTTTTTTTTTTTTTTTGAGATGGGGGAATTAGTTTTTCGATTTTAAGGGAAAATGTAATAAGATGAGAAAGACAAAATTTGTGCTGCCTCCTTTGATGATTTTTTTTTTTGGTTGTGTAAAATAAATCTCTTGGAATTATCTAACTATTACTAACCGTAAACTGGGCCAGTGATATTCAATCGCCTTTGAATGTTAACAAGTTTGCTCGTCCGTCTTTAGCGAGACGACGAGACAGAGACGGAGCACGCCTCAAGTTCCATTTTGTTAATATTTGTTCGCCGAGTTAAGAACTTCTCAGGTTTGTGCAGGGGAAGTACGCTTGGCACTTCAAACATTAAACCCTCATCAAGTTAGAACGCACTCAAAAGTCTTTTGCCTGCCCCGAAAGGTTACGTTTTGCTCGCAACACAAGAAATTTTTCGCCAATATTACAAACAGGCTAGGGCGTCATAGCGGCTAATGGTATCGATTTCCCCGAAAGTCCTAACAATGTGGGGCGCCATTAACAATAGCGTAGCCTTGTATTACTTCAATGCAGTCATTTTTCAAAACAGGACACGTTAAATTTTTTTAGGAACTTTGGAGCCTCCAGAATGGAGCTAAAAAGATTCCTGGTTTGTTATTTTTCAATTTCTTTAATTTATGTGATCTATGTCTATCAGGTCTTCATTTAATCCTGTATCCCATGTGACCTGTAACCCTGTGACGTACTTACAAAAAAATTGGTAATGAAGTCGCAGTTCTGTCAATCACATGTATTGTTAGCTGCCATCTTGTCAGGCAGAATTTGGTCACGTGAGTTACAATCAATTATGAAGACCCTGTACATTATCCTGCTTACGAAATTTAAAAACAACGTTGATTATTTATGAGTAGTCGTGCAATTTTTATGCGGCAATAATCATTCATCATGCGGAAAGGGGCCGTCGTAAATCAGAAACTTTTTTCCTTCACAGAATCCCACACTCGCGAAAGTTCCCCGTGCCATAACTTTATGACAAGTGAGCTCCCGCCTTGGATGTGACGGTTTTTGTTGGGTCCATGTGGGTAGTAACCGGTTCATTAAGTTAGCTCTCCCAAGGTAATAATATTCTTCTTGGTGAAATCAAAGGAAACAACAGAGCGTTGAGGATCTCTGAAAGCTCCTCCGAGCTCCGGTATAGATTCATCAATTCATTCGCCGTTGATTTAATATAAAAGCTACAGCTTTCAAGTTGGGAAAGTATCGGGATTAGGAGGATAATCAGCCAATCGAGAGCTTAAACTACTCCTTTATCTTCGGAAAACTTATTCTACCATTTAAATCCCTACTCCTGCGGTTAATTTCCTTTTCCAAAAGATTTCGGGTTCGTCTGTGGAAAACGAATGAAAATTTATCCTTTGGTGGGGGTAATCGTCTTCCACACACATTATGAATCTAATATACGGGGTAATCGTCTTCCACACACATTAAGAATATAATATACGTATGTAGAATTGAATCTACAATTGGAATCTGAAGCCCACATCTTCTACAGTGCGTTTCACTCTTAGAATGCAAATACAAGCCTTACGGAGAATTCGGATAGACAAAGATAGCTTTGTTGAGAAACCATGAAAGATGAATGGAAGGTACATCCCCGTACTGCGTACTAAGGTCCAGTTTTACAAATGGGGATCAACTTTGAGCTGAGGCTTAAACCCTCAGCAATGATTATTTCAACAATTGTTGTGAAGAATTTAAGCTTCGGCTCAAAGAAAAACCGTCATTGTAAAACTGATTGCACTGAATTATTTTTAACGACATCTTCTAGCTTGGTTTGCAAGAAGGTATGCAGTTTTTGCCCTTTGGGATGCCAAGAACTAAGCAATTTGGTTTCTGAGAGGGAGAGAGGAAAGAAGAATCCAGCAATGTACTATGAATTTCTATTTTCATGATGAATTCATTGTTTTGGAAAAAAAGATGTCTTCTTCGTAGGGCTAAGTAAAAAGAGGGCCATCACAGCACTTGTACGAACGAAGTTTGAGGATGTGTGCTACTTTTCCAAAAGTTGCCGTGATAATCCGAAGATTAATAGAGAGAGAAAGAAGATTCCTTGGCTGTCGTATCGCCATCCTTTGCATTGAATTGAATCCGTTAAATTCGTTTTTCTAACAACATAAATGTAATGGATCAATAGAAACGTCATGTCAGTGTGCAGTCTTGCGTCTGTTGATTATGGAGAAGGGTTTTGTTTGCTTTTGGATAGAAATGAAGCAGTTTTGTTTCCTTTTGTGAATCCTTTCCATGAAATGGGAAATTTGCAAGAAGTTTTTCTTGTTGGTCTAACGATAAGTCAAAGCCCCTGGATTGGCAAAGTAAAATCTTGCCCAAGAAAAAGATGTGAGTGGAAAATATGTCAAGTTTGTGTTTTAAATTTGGCGCGGTTATTTTGGCGCAAAAATGGCGGACGTTGCAGTACTGTAGAACGTCGCCAACTCACTGATTATCAAAACTTGTGTCTTGCCGGAGAGAAAATCGTGTTTTGCAATTTAAAATCCTGTCTCAAAAAAGATGAGAGAAAACAAAGATACAAATTTGTGTTTTAAATTTGATGGTCATTCTGGCGTAAAATAGGCGGACGTTACAGTACTGTACATTGTCGCCAATTCACTAACTTTTAAACTTCTTGCTTTGCCAGAGAAAAAATCGTGTTTTGTAATTTAAAATCCACTCTCTCAAAAAAAAAAAGATGAGAGAAAATACGTGTGTACGTAAGTTTGTGTTTTAAATTTGGCGGTCATCTTGACGCAAAAATGGCGGATGTTGCAGTACTGCATAGTGTGTTGCCAACTTACTGATTTTCAAACTTCGTGCTTTCCTAGAGAAAAAATAGTTTTTTTTTTTGTATTTTAATAATAAAAATGAATTTGCTCGTAGACTAAAAACCGCCCTTCAAAGATTTCCGCCCCTTTTAAATTCTTTTTGCGATCGTCGTTTGTTCGTCAACTGTTTCTGTGTTTTAATTTTTTCTGCACTGTTGCTCTTTGAAAGAATAATGTCTCACAATAGTTTCATATTAATCCGTGTTTTTTCCTTTTGTTTGCACCATCTGAGATTACCTATTTATTTTTCTTTCATTGTCACTGGGACTGTCATTTGTTTTTCTTCCTCTTTTTATTGCCGTTCTATTACTGTTTGGAAGAATAGTCTGCCACACACGCAGATACTTTCCGATACACTTGGCTCCTGGCGGACTTGGTCCGAGTCCATCGCGAGCCGTATACGCTGTTGCCCACAGATCAGTAAGCCGAACTGAAATACTTAAACGACAGATTTGAATAAAAATTTCAGGAAAGTGTATTCTGGTTGATAAAAAATAGCCCAATAGCTTGTATCGACCACGTTTCATTTATTATATATTTAATTTATTAAAACCTGATTTGCCCGTAAACTCGCGTGCTCGGATGCATGTTTTAGCCCGCGTACTTGGAGCAAAGAATTTTCTCCCCAATTGCACGAACCAAGTCAGCGCGCCAAGTAAGTCACGGGCCAAGAGCGTCCGGAAGTATGTGTGCGTGTGGCGGGCTATTGTCTCACAGCTTCAAATTAATTCATTTTTTTCTCTTTTTGTTTATTTCGTTTAACCTATCTGAAACTACTTCTTTTTGCCATACATGTCACGACGTTCAGTTGTTTTTTTTTCCTGTTTTTATCGCTTAGCTTCCGAATGTATCGTTTTTTTTTCATTTACACAAAGACGACAGTAAAAATAAATCTTTTTTAAATTTGGCGGTCATTTTGGCGCCAAAATGGCGGATGTTGCAGACTGTACACTGTTGCCAGGTCACTAATTTTCAAACTTTGCGTTTCGAAAGAGAGGAAACCGCTTTGTGCATTTTAAAATATTCTCTTTCCGATAATAATAATGGACTAAAAGCCGTGCTTTAAAGATTTCCGCCTCTTTTTGATTTTATTTTGCGATCGTCGTTTGTTCTTCGACTGTTTCTGTGTTTTACTTTTACTTTTTGTAGATGTTATATGTGTAAATAGTATCAAATTAATCCATTTATAAATTTATTTCGTTTGCACCATCTGAAATTATTTCTTCCTTTTTTCATGCGTGTGACGACTGTCATTTGTTTTTCTTCCTCTTTTTCTCGTTTTTTTTGTCTCTTCCGTTTATATTTTTTCGAAAGTCAAGAATGTTTGTTTTTTCTTAATATTTTTGTTTCCTGAAATTAAATTTTTGTTATTCCTCGTTGTTTCACGAACGTTACGATCGTCATTTGTTTCTCTCGTGCTTTCCTGGGAATTTTTCGTTTCTTTTTCTATTTTTACCGGGGTTTTCGAGTCGCCGACAACGTTCTTTATTATTTCTTCTAGTTTATTGTTTTTTTTTTTTTTTTTTTGTGGGAATTAAGAAAGAATTTTCGTCATTTTTTTGCGTCTCTTTCTAAATGTGAAATCGCTGGTAAGTCTTTAATTATTTCGTTCAGAGTTTCTCTCTGTTTATCGCGATCGTCGATTGTCTTCGTCATTGCGATTGTGATTTGTTTACCTTTTACTCTAATTTTCTTTTGTAAATTTTGAATGCCTATTACATTCGGGCAAGTTTATAAATAAATAAATTTTCAGTTTTAATTCTTCAGGATGATAGTCATTTGTTTTAATTAGATGCTTTGATTTCAGCTTTTTCTTTTGTTTCTGATTTTTTTTCCATTCTCCTTCTCTGTTTCTTTTTTCTCGCGAAAATGTTGCGATTTTCAACCGTTTTGCTTTTCCTTTGCTTTATTATTTCATTTTTAAAGATTTTTTTATTATTTTTGCAAACGTATACTTTTATTTTACGAAAAAAAAAAACATATATCTACGATCAAAATACTAAAACGAGTATGTTTTACACAAGAATGTTTAATAAAAAAATTATTGTATTTGTGAAGACGATTTTTAAAAATGAATCCTACGTATCGTGTCGTTGGCAAGATTTGCATTGAATCAACCTAGGGACTTCAGCCTGAGAAAAATTCCCTAGACGACATGAATGAAGTAACTCAAGCTTCCGCCATTGTGACTCCAATATTTGGCCCTAAATTTAGAAGTGCTGAACTGCTAAAGCTTCTGAATCTCCACTCTATTAAATAATAAAGATATTTTGAGTTAACTATGCAGAAAAAAAATAATGATTGATTATAAAGGAGATATATTTTGCATTTTATAAATTCGTAAGCTGGGCACTTATCTTATTTTTGTAGCAATCGATCGTATACCAAAACTAACTGCACAATTATTAAAACTTATGTTTTAGAATATTAAAAGCTTATCAATATGATGCCGCCCGCTATTTTGGTTCCCAGATGTTTATACAGGGTGATTCAAAATAAGTGTCCGACTCCTAATCACAGACAGTACACAAAAAAAAAACAAAGCATTATTTATATTTTAGTTTTATCTTAAGAAGTTCTTATAATAACTGTAGCTTTAGTCCTTCCCTTATGATTAAGCTTCGTAATTTATCCAATAATGATTCAATGCAACAATTCAAGTACAAATACTAATTTATTTGTTTTTAAGTTGTTTTGAATTGTCACGAGTCAGAAGAGAGACTATTATTTATTCGAGCAACATTATTTTTTTTTAAGTCTGGAGAACTTAGCGGATGCAAATTAATAATCGATTTAGCCGCCTCGTTTCCCGCAGAAGAAATGCACGAGAGTGTAAATATTGTTAAAATGAAATTAAATATGCTCCGGTTAATGCGGCGCGCCGCGGCGCTCTCATCCCTTGCAACTTTGAAGGCATCAGGCTTTATTGAATTTAGCTAGGTACGGCGCTGAATAATTAATTTTCTGGGAGGATATTTTTAGTTGCGACGAAATATGGAAAATAATCTGTTGGGCGAAAGTTTTATTTATAAAGTTACTTGTTTTTGTAAGCCGAACGATTCGATTTAAAATAAATTGTGGATGTATTTCCGTAACGAGCGCAATCTCTAGATTTCACAGAAGTTTGTGTGTTTATAATTTGACAAAGAAAAAAAATAATTTGCATAAGCAATGTTGCCATATGATTTTCTTTTTAGGTTTACGAGTACAATAAATTTGTTCCTACACATTTCTAAAACAGTGTGGAACTGTACTGCTCATGCGCTCTTACTAATAGTGTATTTAGCAAGAGCGCATGAGCAGTACTGTACTAAACCAATTTAGAAGTGCGTAGGAATAAATCATCCTCATGAAATAAACTTGCTTTTTCTATTTTTCTTAAACATTTTTTACTGTAGCTTTGCTTTCCGTAAGTAATTTCTTCTTCTGATCTGTGAGCATTTCTATTTACAACAGTTTATTTGTGCGTACAGAACTCACCTTATTCAACTACAAATACACATTGTTTTTACTAATATTAAATTTACTAAGCAGTTACATGATTCCCGATTTGATTTCAGAGGCCCATCGCGCTTTAGAACTTCTAGAAGACTACCATTCCAAGTTGATAAAACCGCAGGATCGACAACTCAGACTGGCAATCGAAAGGGTCATCCGCATATTCAAGTCCCGTCTCTTCCAGGCGTTGTTGGGTGAGTCCAGAAAATCGTTATTTCTCTAGTTGTGCACGCTGTTTAAAACCGCAAAGTACGACCAGGAGGACCGAAGAATCTAAAACAGATTCGCCGCGTCAAAAAAAATATTTCCAAATAAACGAGTAAATAGTAACAACTCACTGTTACGAACGTTTCCAGAGATAGAGTGAAAAAATTTCCCGCGTACAGTTTGATTGGCACCCCTGTGCGAACCATGATAAAAAGCAAATCATTCTTGTATCGCATCGAGTAATCTGTCCATTCTGAATTGTACGCTGATGTTGGCAGTTGCGAACTCTGTTGATGTCAATTTGAAATAAATTTGAAAAAAAACTTTCTGCATTTTGCAAGCCAACAAAATAAACAGTGCAGAATGTATGTGAGGAAGATCGATGGTAAAGCCATCTTATTTTTAGGCAAATTAAAAAATCAAAAGACTAGACGATCGCTAAATAATAAATGTAACTGGAAGAAGTCAGAGGAGGGGTTTGGGCAATTGTTAGGCAAATCGAGCAAAAGGAACACTAGACCAGAATAGGATAAAAAATGTATTTAGGGGTAGTCAGGGCATACACAGGTAATATAAGGAGGAGAAACAGATGTGGATGGAAGAGCTGGAAGAAGCAATGGAAGAGAAGCAGCGAAAGGTAAGGACATGGAGAGAACCATAAGAGATGATGATCATCGCAGAAAAAAGGCCTCGGGAAGGTAAAAGGATTCAAGGATTAAGATCGAATAGGGTTTGAATGAATGAAGCAGGTTCTCACCTTCAGTATTATTTCGTTACCAAACCAGCAGTATAAAGCTAATTCCATTAGCATGCAACCCTGATATAAGACCATCGACACAAACTGCAAGCTCTTAAGTGAGACCAATGTTAGTTTAAGCATCGTCAAGCAAATTATAACTCCGCTGATCACGAACTGACCCAACAGGCTGGCGCTGAACAGTGCCCTGACTTCTTCAACCATACTGCAAAAATACAAAAAATGGTAATGCTTTTCCCTCTTTCATTAAAAAAAAGGTAACTTACTTCAGGATATCCTTGTGGTGCTCGACGCAAACGCGCAAAGCCTCTTCTGGTTTTGGTTTCGTTTTACGATTACTTTTTGAGATTCGTTCGAGGGAGTTGTTTAAGACATCCAATTGTCCGGCTATGTGGCACATGATTCCGGCCAAAAGTGCGTCCATGCTAACGTTTGCCGCGGCGTTTGCTATCGCCCCCATCACTTGGTACAAGTAAATGATCTCCAACATGGGCGACTGATCCACAGGAAAGGGATACCAAGCGCTCAGGGGCATTCTGATCTGATCCCCGCCATCCCCTTCGATGAGAGGGAAAACCGCCCAAAGCGCGCAAGTCGCCAATGCCATGCCCAAAAACACCCCGTAAAACATCCGGTAGTTTTTCCCCGCCCTTTCAACCAAGGAGACCTGGATTTGATCTTCCAATTTAACAGAGGGCCGTTCGACTCTCGCCACCAATTTTTTAACCCTGTCGTGATGCATTATAAAACAATATAATTTAACTGACTGCGCCACATGTGTAAGTAAAAGAAATGAACTGTCGGTCATCTTTTCCAAATCTCCCATCACCAGAACCACCTTCGAGATTTCGGTGGCGACAAAGACGAAGTAAAATATTCCGATCATGCAAGCTGCGTATACGCCATACGCATTTAAGATCAGCTTTGAGCTTGCATTCGGCTGCCAGTAACCGAAAGCTTGGAGGACCTTCTGGTTCAGGCTGAAAGGGCTCTCCCTGTCCTCCTCGTCCATTTAGATAAACACATAAACTGAGCGTGTTCGAGGGTGTTCGGATTGAATTTATAGCTCTGACGACGACGTGATTTGATTTAATAATTTAATCGCCAATTATATACGTTGGCATTTCGTTGCGCTCTATTTTACGTAAATTAACGTCTCCCCGTTATAATTACACGACGTAGCTAGCGTCCGTGTTTAATAACGTATTACGACTTGGAGTTTACTAATTGCCTGATATTGTGGGTATTTATGTTTTGCTTGTGTTGAACACGGAATTTTTTATTTATTTTATTTTTTGGTACGGGTGGCTAATCTGCAATACTGCGGTGGAAATGAAAATAGCAACAAACTAATTTGAATACGTTTTAATCTCTTGCTCAATTTTTTTCCTTCTTTTTCCTTTAAAGATGATAAACATGAGTCATTCACTGTTTCATCTCACTGATATTTTCGTGGGATTACTATTGTTAATTTAATTTAATTTACTACTTCATGCGCCTTTTAAATAGAAAATAATTTGCAGAGTGATCCAAAATAATCGCAAAAATGTTTTGGAATAGATTATGTCTTTTCGGAAAATAAAAAATGCATGCTTCAATTAGGTTTATTTACAGATAGTGCAACATAAACCTTCTACGCACAACAAACGTGTCTTGTGTTAATATTTGATAAAAAAAAATCTTTTGCCTACTAATTTGAAATAATTTTGTTTCTCATTAAAATACATCTTGAAATGCGACTTAAAAACACAAACTGTACTGATAAAAAATGCTTTAAATTTATTAAAATTGTCCTCAGTGTTCTGCAAAGTTTCATTCGTTATGTACATTGTTCAGGACTGCGAAGTATGACCAGGAGGTGCGCATGATCTGCAAAAATCAAAAATGGAAACGTCGAACCTTGCCCTAGGGTTCTTTTAGACTATCCCATTTCTTGTTTAACATTCGGTTCAATTCCTTGGAACAATTCAAATTGTTGCATCAAAATTTAAATTGAATCAAAGACTGACTGAAATACGAGATTGTGTTCTATCTTTAAATCCTGTCTACAGCTCAAACATTTCTTCTTCTAAATATCTATTGTAGAAGTCGAACCAAATCTTGTACATGAATAAGAACTTACCGAAACGAAGGTCTCCAGTGACAGCGTGAAATAATTTCCAGCGTACATTTTCACCGGAAATCTGGTGCAGGTCATGAAGAAGCGCAAGTTGTTCTTGAATTGTGGTGAAGAGTCGATCCACTCGGAGTTGTAGGCGGCCGAAGATAGCTGATGGCTCTAAAATAATGAATTACTTCAGGACTTGTTTTAATTCAAAGAACCAAAGAGGCAGCTGTTTCCTTTTCAATGTTGACCATACCTCCAATATAATTTCATTCCCAAACCAGCAAAATAAACCGACTTGAACCATGACGCTAATTTGATACATAATCAACGACAGAAACTTACTACCAATAGGAACCTGAAAGCTGCGATTTAATATTTTTCTTTCTTACATTCCGGAAATCTCACAATGGACATTTGGAACATCGTTAAGCCTATCACAGTAACAGACGCGAAAAACTGACTCAAGAGGCTCATGCTGAACACCGAATTTACTTCAAACGCGATCCTGCAATGTAATAATGCAATGTATCTCAATGTACTTGCAATGTAACCCTAAATTTACTCAGTGATTTTCCTGTGATGGTAAATGCATGAAATTAAAAGCTTATTCATTTGGTCCTGCAATTCCGGAAAAGCTTTTCCTGCGCGTTTTATTTCTCGAAGAGCGTCCAGCTTAATATTCCGTAGCGAATCGCTTAAGATCTGAAATTGCCCGCTGATTATCCCCATGAAAGCCGTCACTGTGGTATCTAAAGAAACTATATGAAGCACATTCCACATCAAGGCCACGATTTGAAATGCGTAGGCGATTTCAAAGTTGGGGGATTCGGCAACTGAAAAGGGGAACCAACCGCTGATGGGCAAATACAGATCGCCGCCGCCATTTTTCCTGTCCAGCAGTGGGAATCCCAGCGTAGTCACGCAAGTAAGTTGCGACAGTGCAATGAAGGAAACTGTCACCTTGCGTACGCCCTTCAGGACTTTGCTCATTATCAAATACTGCCTTTTATTTTTCGGTTGGAAAATCGGATCGTCCAAGGCGCCCAGTAAGGTTCGGACACGCGAGTTATACTTGATGAAGTAGTAGATTTTGAAGCCGTGCGATAAGTGGCTGAGTAACATGAAGGAACCTTCGGTCATTTTTTCCAAGTCGCCCGCCACAAGCACAACGTTTACCACTTGGGATCCAGTGTAACCCAAATAAATGAAGACAATCATTGAAAACATGAAAACGTGGTACAGGGTTAGTTGGGTTTTGCTCGCGCTTTCCGGTGGCCACACCCCAACTTTCTGAAGTATCGCCAGATTTATGTTCAGGGCCAATCTTAAGTTCAAACTTGGAAATTCCTCCATCGCAGGTACTTCCGGAAATAGTCGGTTCGGTACTGGCCTCCGTTAAGTTAGTACTGTTCGAATTGGGGAGGAGGTTAATTTTTAATGAGCGGACCAAGAGCAGCTGGCTTTCAGACACATAATAATTAATGAATCAGAAACGCTTCAAAATTTTTCTCAAGTCATCAAAATTATGGTATGTAAGGGAGTGCCGTAGGGTAAAACTTGTGGCCTATTCACTTTGCAATTATTTGACTCACCGATAAGATAACTTCGTTTCCAAACCAGCAAAACGTGGCGATTTCGAACGTGACGCTCAGCTGATACATGACGAGGGAGAAGAACTCTATGCTGATCGGTACCTAAAACTGGCCGCTTGACGTTTTTGTTTCGTAAACCAGATGGATCTTACAATGGTCATCTGGAACATGGCGAGTCCTATTACCACAACGGATGCGAAAAACTGACTCAAGAGACTCATGCTGAATACTGAATTTACTTCTACGGCCATCCTGAAAAATAACCTTGTTGTAAGAAGCTATTTTTTTTCTGTGGTTTGCCCAACGGGGTCCTAAGTCATGGACTTGTCAGGACCTCAGGAGCGGGAGTGCATTTTTGTGTGTGTGTGTGTGTGTGTGTGTGTGTGTGTGTGTGTGTGTATGTGTGTGTGTGTGTGTGTGTGTGTGTGTGTGTGTGTGTGTGTGTGTGTGTGTGTGTGTGTGTGAATGTGTTCCGTGGCTTTGTTACTTCCACACCTTTTCGCCGTTGAAGGGGAAGCAGTGTCGAATTTTCTCCCCAACACTGAAGGGTACGCGACGTGAGTAACGACCCCCGAGAAATATCTCGAGCGGGTGCGAACCCACGACCTTACGATTGCAAGGCCAATCCCTTACCACTGGACCATTCAGGCGTTATAAAAATACACTTAAAACTTGACACAGTTTCCTCAAGCATCGCAACATAACAAAGTAAACTAATAATTTAAACAGTAATTCAATATGGAATTATTAATAATCGTGATAAAAGTAAGAATAGCTGCATTTTTTTGATGAATAGAATTATGAAATGAAATGAAATGCAATGTAACTTACTCTTTGATGGTTCTATGATGATGAATGCATGAGGAGAGATTCTGATTCATTTGTTCCTGCAATTCTGGGAACATGCTCGAATCTATTGAGTTTTTGGCCTTGATTTTCGCCAGAGCTTCTTGCTTAATGTTCTGCAAAGAGTCGGCCAAAATTTGAAACTGTCCACTTATGATGCCCATGAAAGCATTGGCTGTGATGTCTACCGAAACGATGACCGCCACGTTTAAGCTCAACGCGACGTATTGATATAAAAAGGCGATCTCAAAATACGGCGACATGTCCACGGGAAAAGGAAACCATCCCGTAATTGGTAATTCCAGTTCGGAGCCGGGTTTAGTATCGACGAGAGGAAATCCAGCCAGAGTTACACAAGAAACTTGGGTTAGCAATAAAAAGGAAATGGTATATTTACGTATGCCTTTTAGGACATTCTTCATCATCAGATATTGGTTGTGGTTTTTCGGTTGCAAAATTGGATCCTCCAAGCGACGCAGCAAGTCTTTTATGCGGGAGTTGTTCTTGTAATAGTAATACATTTTGAAACCTTGAGCCAGGTGACTGAACAACATGAAGGAACTTTCCGTCACTTTTTCCAAGTCTCCCATGACAAGTATCATATGTACAGTTTCCGATCCGGTGTAACCTACGTAGATAAAGAAAAACATAAAGGCGGAAAATACGTAGTAGGGCAAAAGCTGCTTCTTGCTGGAGTTCTCCGGTGGCCAAACTCCCAGCCTTCGCAAGATGGCAAAATTTATATTAAACGCATCTCTAAGATTCATCGACTCCATCCTACTTGGCGATCCGGCCATTCTGACTTGCACTCACTGAAAAACCAGTTAATCATTCCCGATTTATATTCAAGGCGGTCTTTAATTGTTAAAATCGGGGTAACAACACCTGTCTGTGATTTGGTGTTTTGATTTTTTTGTTGTACGTCCAAATTAATACGTCCTAATTAAGTGTAATTATGTCTTATTGCTTTACTCCGATTTTAGATAAAACATGTTCGAACATCTGTTATGTCGCTGGCATTCTAAAATTAATCACGCTCGGTTGAATTATTCAGCCGTCGAATAAAATTTATGGTCGGTAGTGCTTGACAATAATTGTGCTTCATTCTCTCTCAAACATCAGTCGGTTTAAGAAGTGGTCACTTCTTCTTTCGTGAGAAAATCAAGACCACTCATTAGTTACCGTCGCTATAACTTCATTTACATGTCTGCTGTATAAAAATTGGCCTTTCATACACGTACACGTGACTAAGGGTACGAACATGTCGATGATGCCTCGCTGTTCACCCTCGATGTTTAGGTCGCGCTCGACAGCTCGACGTAAAACAAACGCGCAGATTTAAATGAAGTCGTGTATGTCGAAGATGCGCGTTATTATTCAGCTTTGACACGTACGTTTCTATTTAAAACTGTATGTTTATTTTACGTGGAGGTGACATTGCGGTATCGAGCGAGTCCTAAACATCGAGGGTGGACAGCATGTTCGTACCACCTAACGCAAGACCAGAACTGAACGGCGTCAAATGTTATCCGAAACAGCATTTACATCTCTACCAAAAAAAAAAAATCGTTGCTTTCTTTTGCTTACCAATGCTAACCTCATGGTGACACAGACAATCACACCCCCGAAAATAAATTGAGAAGCCATTGCGAAAGTGAACGCTTTAACGACTCTAATCAAGAACCTTTAAGGACCTCAAATTATTAACGAGGATAAGTAATAAAGGACTTACTTACACGATAATGGTTCCTTTCGAGGAGACGGGATGATATTTCGCAATTCTATTTCGAGCTCTTTTTAGAATTCGAGTTCCTTGGCATATTTAATTATTTGCTTCTTGGTTGGTATTGGTAAAGCTTCTGCAGATCTTCAGCACCTTCCGCTCCACTCTTCTTTAACACACTTCCCAAATATGTAAAAGTTTTTTATTTTTCTATCCCAACTGTCGTTATTTTCGTTGGACTGTTATTGTTAACTTGATTTTATTTGTATTGATTTCCAAGCCCAATATCTTGGGTTTTTTGTATACAACATGATTTATAGAGTGTTTCAAAATAATTACAAAAAAATATTTTGGATTAGATTATGTCTGTGAAATTAAAAAAGAAATGCTTCAATTAGGTTTATTTAAAGATAGTGTAACGTAAAACTTCTACATACAACAAGTGTGCCTTATGTTATCGGTTGATATAAAAAAAAAACTTTCGCCTATTGATTTGCAAGAATTTGGCTTCTCGCTAAAATACAACTTTAAGTGTGAGCTTAACACAAACTATACTGTTAAAAACGTTTTAAATTTATTAAAACTGCTAATCAATGTCGTGGGTCTTGCGAAGATTCATTCGTCATGTACACTGTTCAGGACTGCGAAGTATGACCAGGAGGTGCGCATGATCTGCAAAACTCAAAAATGAAAACGTTGAACCTTGCTCTAGGATTCATCTTAAAGTGCGACCTTAACACAAACTTTACTGATTAAAAACGCTTTAAATTTATTAAAATTGTGGGTGTTTATGTTTTGCTTGTGTTGAACACAGACCTTTTTATTTATTTTATTTTTTGGTACGGGTGGCTGCAACACTGCGGTGGAAATGAAAATAGCAACAAACTAATTTGAATACATTTTAATCTCTTGCTCATGTTTTTTCTTCTTTTTCCTTTAAAGATGATAAACATGATTCGTTCACCGTTTCATCTCACTGATATTTTCGTGGGAGTATTTAATTTAATTTAATTTGTGTCTATTTGCGGTACTACTTCGTGCGCCTTTTAAATAAAACAGAGTAATTCAAAATAATCGGAAAATAAAAAATGCATGCTTCAATTAGGTTTATTTACAGATAGTGCAACATAAACCTTCTACATACAACAAGTGTGTGTTATGTTAACATTTTATATAAAAAAAAATCTTTCGGCTTCTAATTTGAAAAAAAATTGGTATTTCACTAAAGTACATCTTAAAATGCGACCTTAACACAACTTGTACTGATCAAAATTGACTATTAAAATTGCCAATCACTGTCCTGCTAAATTTCATTCGTTATGTACATTGTTCAGGACTGCGAAGTATGACCAGGAGGTGCGCATGATCTGCAAAATTCAAAAATGAAAACCTTGAACCTTGCCCTAGGGTTCTTTTAGACTATCCTATTTTTTGTTTAACATTCGGTTCAATTCCTGACTGAAATACGAGATTGTGTTGTATCTTCAAATCCTGTCTACAAGCTCAAACATTTCTTCTTCTAAATATTTACTGTAGTAATCGAACCAAATCTTGCACATGAATAAGAACTCACCGAAATGAAGGTCTCCAGTGACAGCGTGAAATAATTCCCGGCGTACATTTTCACCGGAAATCTGGTGCAGGTCATGAAGATGCACAAGCTTTTCTTGAATTGTGGCGAAGAGTCGATCCAATCGGAATTGTAGGCGGCCGAAGTTAGCTGATGGCTCTAGAATAATGAATTCCTTCAGGACATGTTTTAATTTAAAGAACCAAAGAAGCAGCTGATTCCTTTTGAGTGTTGACCCTACCTCCAATATAATCTCATTGCCAAACCAGCAAAGTAAACTGGCTTCAACCATGACCCTAATTTGATACATAATCAACAACAGAAACTTACTGCCAATATTTTGCATTCTTACATTCCGAAAATCTCACAATCGACATTTGGAACATTGTTAACCCTATTAATTAATTAATAATTAATTTTTGTGATAGTTCACACATAAAAGTACTGTTGTTTCTTATATCCGTTAAAAGATATTTTCTTCAATTCTTGTTGCTACGCTTTCTTGATTTAAATTTACCGTAACTAATAGCGTTTTCCGCTGGCTGCACCAATGTGAACTGAGTGTATCTCTATCTCGTTTTATTACATAAAGCTGAACCGAGATGGAGATACACTCGGTGCGTACTGAGTGCAAGAAAATGCGACCAGTGGAAAAGGCTATAAAAGAAGTGCCAAGTACTTCCGTCTTATTATCAAAAAACGATGAATTGAATTTGAACGTCATTGATTTCTTTTCTTTTTAAATTACTTTTTTAGCTCGATTTTTATTCTTGCTTTTGTTCGCCCGATCAGTTTGATCTTGCATTCGTCAATCGCTTAAATGTCATTAATTTTTTTTTTAATTTACTTGCCGACTTGATTGTTGTTACTCTTACTTTTATTTATTTGATTTGATTGATCGCTTCGTGTTCTAAACGCCGCTCGTTCGTTTTAAATGCGCGAATCGACTATTGCCATTATTTATTTCTTTTGATTGGCTGTCTCTCTTCTTATGTATTGTATTTATTGTTACCTTTTTGTTTTTTTTTTCACCCGTCCATTTATGTCACTTTTCTGTGTTTCGACTAAACCACTTTTCAATTTTTTATTGTGTTTTCCGAGTCTTCTTTTTTTTCATTTTGCATTAATTTCATTTTCGGATTGATCGACTGTCGTCATTTGTTTTTCTTACGTACTGTGTTTATTGTTACCTTTTTGTTTTGCCCGTCGGCTTTTGTTTTTTTTTTCATCCGTCGATTTATGTCAGTTTTCTGTGTTTCGGTTAAAGCACTTCTCAATTTTTCATTGCGTTTTCCGGGTCTCCTTTTTTTTTCATTTTGCGTTAATTTTGTTTTCGGATTGATCGACTATCGTCGTTTGTTTTTCCAGGTTTGCATACCATTTTGTTTTTGCTTTTAGTTTGGCTTTATTTCACTTGTTTAACTGACATTTTCAATTTTTAATTAATTTTAACATCATTTCTTACGTTTCGCGTCTCTTACGTCTTTTATGTCTCTCTTTTAATTTCGTATTGCATTTTGTTTTCGAATTGTTCGACTGTCATTTGTTTTTTCCTTTATTAAATTACGCTTTACCTTGCTTGCTTAACCGCGAAGAAGATTCTTTTATTACTATTGTAAAACCTTCGTAGCGTTCTTCTTCTTTCAATCTCGCATTTCTCTTCCGTGTGTTCTCTATTTATATCATTTTGCGTTTTGTTTTCGGATTGATCGGCTGTCATTTGTTTTTTTTTTTATTTTTTTTTTATTTTTTTTTAATTGAGCTTTACCTTACTTGTTAAACAGAGAAGGTTCTTTTGTCGTTTAAGAAAAACCGTCGCGTTGAAGAGAATTTTCTTTCGAATAAAACAATCCGCGAAAATAAATATTTGACATTTGTTTTTGGATTGATCGGCTGTCATTTGTTTTTTTTTCTAATTTTTTTAATTGAGCTTTACCTTACTTCTCAAACTGAGAAGGTTCTTTTGTCGTTTAAGAAAACCGTCGCGTTGAAGAGAATTTTCTTTCGAATAAAGTAACCTGCGAAAATAAATATTTGCTCGGTTGTAAGCTTATAAAGTTTTTAATAAGTAAGAGAGAGACAACAACTTCGTATTTTTTTTTTAAATTAAAAAACAGGTCTCTTGCAACACTGTAATAAAATTAACCGCAAAAAGTTTATACTTTAAGCAAAGTATGAAAAAAAAACAAATTCAAATTCATGTTTAGGACCAATCTTGGAAATTTTCCAATCACGGTACTTACGGTTCGGTACTGGCCTCGTTAATTTAGTACCGTTCGAATTCGTGTGGAAGTTAATTTTAATGAACTAATCATTCAGATTTTTCGAGCACCAAACACATTTGACCATAATAATCAATGAATCAAAACCAATTTAGGTAAGTACCAGCGGAGTACCAAAGGACTTATTCACTTTTCAATAAATCTCTGCAAATGTTGAACTCACCGACAGGATAACTTCGTTTCCAAACCAGCAAAACGTGGCGATTTCGAACGTCGTGCACAGCTGATACATTACAAGAGAGAAAAGCTCAGTGCTGATCGACACCTGAAAACTTGCCGTTTAACGTTTTTCTTTCGCAAACAAAACGGGTCTTACCATCGTCATCTGGAACATTGTGAGACCTATTTCCACAGCGGATACGAAGAACTGGCTGAGCAGAACTATACTGAATACAGAATTGATTTCTACGGTCATCCTACAAAACAATGCAACGTAATGTAAAAAATTAAATTAACATAAGTTTGTTTTTGCTCAAGCTTCGACATGTAACATTTCTTTCTTGACTCAAAAACGAATTTTTTTAAGCAAATATGTCAATATGGAGTTAATATAAGAGAGTGACATACTTAGATTAGGACATTAAGGCCCAGTTTTACAATGACGGTTTAACTTTGAGCCGAAGCTTAAATCCTTCACAACAATTGTTGAAATAATCGTTGCTAAGGGTTTAAGCCTCAGTTCAAAGTTGAGCCCCATTTGTAAAACTGGACCTAAGGGTCAATTGTAGCAAGGGTGTTTAAACCAACGTTCAACTGAACCAGGTCCAAAATCACATCAAATTTAGTTTATGCTTATTAATTAATAATAATAACTATTTATTGCTGATTAGATCGGTAGATGTTAGCAACAGTCATACAAAGTTAATACAAGTTAAAAGATAATTATTCCAAAACGGAAATTGTCAATTAAAACATAATATGAAAATGCGACGAAAAAATACAACGCAAACAATTCAGTTGAAAGAACACCTAAGATCACACTCGTTTACAGATGTAAAAAAATTCTCCAATAGAGTAAAAAAAACGCATTTGCTTCAAGATAGTACATAATTACCATTAATTAAGTACTCCATTTTCTTAAGTAATATATTTGATAACTTTTCATGAGATGTGTAATAAGTTAAGTATGGATGAGGAGTCATCTGCGTAATGTCAATAAAGTCACCTAGTAATAAGTTTGCTTAAATCATTAAGGTAAGTAATGAAAAGAAAGGGCTCAAGAATACTACCCTGCGGAACACCGTGATGATACTGGTTTCATTTGTGCAGAAGAGTGCTGTGGTGAACAGTATCAAAAGCTTTTGTTAAATCAAAATATACACCAACGACTCCATCCTTACATTCAATGTTCCGCATGATGGTACCTATTATACGCCATACATAAAGCATCGTTAGTTGACAGTCCTCTTCTGAAACCAAACTAATTTTTACCAAAATTTTATTGCTACCAAAAAAGTTAAGTTGCTTTTACGAATACTTTAGAAAAAACAGTAAGAACAGATATGGGCATATAATTTTTATTATCGGTTTTGGTACCCTTCTTTGGAACAGGAATAACTTTCGAGGTTTTGAGAATAGTTGAAAAAAAAAACCTTCCTTAAAAGACTGGTTGATTAGTTTGCACGAAGGAACAGTTAAAAATTCGGCAATAATTGGCAAAGGTATACCGTCGACTCCAGCAGAATTTTTCTTTGAGACAGACATAATTATATTATGGGTTTCTGCTTCGCCGATAGGATACAAAAACATACTACTACCATCGCCATCAAAGTTAATTGAATCTACAGCTGAGTGGTGACCTTAAATTAGCCGAGCGGATACTGAAAAATATTTTAAAGACAAATCGTCTTACAGTTGTAGTATTTAAAGCGTGTACTGACATGTGATTATGTCAGGCCAGATCTGTCCTTTGCCAGAAATATTGCAATAATCAGAAACTCCAACTCAATGGCCAAATTGAAATCGTAACGATGCGGCAATTTGTTAATTCAAAAACAATTATACAAAGTGGTTCAGAAATTTCATGAAACTCATTTTAAATTTGCCGCGCAGAAAGTGTTGCAAAGCGTCCGCGCATGATTTAAATTTGTGTGGTAACATAAACATGACAATGGTCGCGATGAATTAATTTAGTTGAGTTAAAAAAATCGGGAAATAACAAAAAAAAATGTACAGGGTTTTCTTAGTTTTTTCATAGTGTGAAAGTGATTTATAACTAGAGATCGGAATCACATATTTTGAGGCCATCATTGGGTGACGCTCGTCATGCTGCAACTCTGCAGCCACGTTGCCAACCGTATGATAATTTTAATAAATGGTACCATGTACGATTTTATCTTCAGAATCGATTTTGGATTTTGAGAACGAAAATGAAATTTCTTTTCATTTTTTACATTTAGCCATGCGCGATAAAACTCCGAAAAATGCCGACTTAATAATTCTGAAGATGGTAACTAATAGCAAACATTCAAAAAGAAATTGATGAGAGCAAGAGGCAATCGAAATAATTTGCGAGAAAAAAAGCTACAAGAAAAGAAAAAGGTACACAATCAGAAACATGAAATTGAAGTTTTTTTTTTGATAATCGAGAAAAGCAATCAAAAACGAGAGAAAATAAAATTTCTATAGATTTTATACTTATTTCATTTATGAAGAAGGTAAACAATTGAACATAAAAACAAAAACTTGAAGAAGTTTTTAGCAGTCGAGAAAAAGTAAAATAAAAATTCCTAAGGACAATTATTACATAAAAAAAACATTACATATTCGAAATTTACAAAAAAGAGCACATAAAGCAAGACAAATTACAATCATGACACAAAACCAACGATTCCAGATGTAAAAAGTTTTTAATTATTCAGTTTGAAAATATAAGAAAATTAAATAAAAACAAAAAGAACATTTTCGTCTTTTGGAAAAACGTAATCTGAATGGAAATTGAAACAAAAAATGGAAAACTCCAACGAGAAAAGAAGAGAAAAAAAAAAACAAATGACGATAGTACATGTAGGTATTGACGAAAGAAAAAAAAAATAATTTCAAAAAATATAGAAGAAAGCGAAAAGAGTAAACTTATTAATAATTCAAAAGTGCTGCGAGGTATTCTGTCAAAGCGTCAAATCTGGATAATACGATTTTTAACGACAACATACAGTTTTTTTCAACAAAAGAAAAAATCGAATTTGAAATTTGGTGAGTAGGCAGTACTGTGCCGCCCCATTACGAAGAATAATTGTTCTGGAAAAGATTACGTAAAAAATGTTATAAAAAAATTTGTTGCAAATCGTTTTTGATTGCAGTGAATCCCTCGAGCAGCCTCTGTACAGCTGTTTCGGCCCTATTTGGGGCTTCATCGGCAAAAGCGTAGCGAGTTCCACCGCAAATCAAAACGATTCGACCAAGGTTAATCGCAATTGCGATGTAATAGTAATTAACAGATTAAACAACGACATCCTACGATCAGCAGTTCATTGCTGAGTTTACAAAGTAATTTCAAAAAGCATTGCTGATGTCATGAGGATTATTATGATTGAGATTATCTAATTCATTATTTCGATAGAACAGGGAGAGAATTCTTATGTTTTAGTAAAGCCCATGCTGCTTTGTTTCTATTAGAAGAAGAATTTATTAATTGCCATATATCCTTAAGGTCCTGTGCGAATTTATTTACTTTGAACCTGGTTCAGTTGAAAGTTGGTTTAAACTTCCTTGGTACATACAACTGGCCCATTTCAAGTTAAGCTCGGTTTAAGTGTTTGATGCAACTGGCCCTAAATGGCCTTACATAGCTTCTAATGTGATGTAACAATGTGCTAAATAACTAAATAACAAAAAAATGTACTGGAACGCAATGTAATGTAATGTAATATGGACTTACTCCTTGACGATCTTATGATGACGAACGTACGAAGCGAGGTCCTTATTCATTTGTTTCTGCAATTCTGGGAACATGCTCGAGTTTATTACATGTTCGGGCTTCAGTTTGGCCAGAGCTTCTTGTTTGATGTTCTGCAGAGAGTCGGCCAAAATTTGAAACTCTCCGTTTATGATGGCCATGAAACCAGTGGCTGTGATATCAATGGCGACGATGACGGCCACATTGAAGCTCAAGGCAATGCATTGGTAGAGATAGGCAATTTCAAAATACGGTGACCTATCCACAGGAAAGGGAAACCATCCTGTAATTGGTAATTCGAGTTCGGCGTCAGGATCTTTGTCGATTATGGGAAATACAACCAGAGCTACGCAAGCGGATTGGGTGAACACTAAATAGAAAACGATGTAGTTGTGTAAGCCTCTTAGCACTTTCTTCATGATCAGCTGTTGGTTGTGGTTTTTCGGCTGTAAAATTGGATCGCTCAAACGGTGTAGCAAAGCTCTTATGCGCGAGTTGTTTTTGTAATAATAATATATTTTGACAGCTTGGACCAGGTGGTTGAACAACATGAAAGAACTGTCCGCTACTTTTTCTAGGTCACCCATAACAAGTATTAGGTTTACAGCTTCCGATCCCGTGTAGCCTACGTAGATAAAGAGAAACATAAAAGCAGCAAAGACGTAGTAGCGTTTCTTGCTGGAGTTCTCCGGTGGCCAAACTCCCAATCTCCGCAAGATGGCTAAATTGATTCTGAACGCATCTCTAAGATTCATCGACACCATCCGATTCGACGTTTCGTCCATTCCGACTTGCACTGACGAACCAGTTAATCACTCTCTCGATTTATATTCAAGGGGGTCTTTAATTGTTAATCGGATTTACAACAGCTGTTGAGTCAGTGTTACGATTTTTTGCACCCACGTTCAAGAGACGAGACGATCATATTAATTCGTTCCAATTAACTGTAATTATATATCTTATTGTTTTACTCATCGGATTTTAAATAAAATGCATTCGAACATCTGTTATGTCGCCGGCCGGCGTTCTAAATTTAATTACGCCGGATTAATTATTGATAAATTATTCAACCGGTCGAATAAAATTCACGTTACACGGTTAGGAAATGCGCGGGGAGAGGAATTGAAATAATAGTTTCATCAATTCGGTGTTCGAAAAAGCAATCGTCTATTGAATTAAAAATAATTGAATTATCATTAAAAAATTAAATAACACGGACAACTGTTGTAATTTCGCGAATTCGTGCACATTTAAAACTGGGGAAAATATTGGGGACATAAATTCAGATTGGAATGGTCTGTGTGGTCAGCCTAAAACAATTTACGTAATTAAGAAACGCAAAAGTTATCAAACAAATCAGATTTTACGTAAATTGTAACATAACTAACATTTACGATGACATAATTAATTGATTACGCACTGCACTGGTGTCGTTTTGATTTTACAATCTGCATTGGCTACTTCTCTGTCAAACAACTGTTCTATTATTTATTTTCTTTAAATTTCGCGCTCGGTTCTGTTTTTCCAGTGGGCGTTGAAAACTAGTGATTTTCTTAGATTTGGTTACCCTACAGTTTTTGTACGGATATTCTCGTCCCGTTAGAAGTTTACCCGACCGTTGGGGACCCGTGTCACATACGGATTTTGGGCACACTTGAAAATTTAACATCGTTTTCAGAGCTTGCTCGGCGAAGCAAGGTAAGTCAATTTGTCCTCCGTTTTGGTGATTCGTCTGCGTACCACGTGCGTTTATCGTTCGCGAGGTCCCTTCTTTGCAAACAATCTTAGCTGCTCTCGTTTTTTCAACTCTGTTTGTACTTACTCTTTTTATACTTCTGTCTCACTTTAAATTGCATCAAAAATGATACAAAAGCACGAAAAGGGTAAATAGAGTGAATGAAGTTAAAAAAAAACAAACGCTGCTCTTGTATACTTCAAGTGTACTTTTCCCAAAGCTTCTAGATTTATTCAGAAACTAGATGGCGTGACTATAGTGAAAGGTTTAGTCAGAAGATTTGATTCTCCATTGAAATACCGTCTGCTTGATTATAAGAATTCAAGAATATATATACCTTATTGGATGTTTGAATAAAAATAAAGGAGTTACAGCTCGGGGCCTTTATAATCAAACAGACGGTATATCAGAATTTTTTTTAATAGAGAGAGCACCTTGCGAGTCAGCTTTGATCTGCTTCCCAAGCATCTCTAAATTGCCGTTTCGTTTTGGAGGTTTTAAAAATCATTTTCGAAAATTCGATGATTCATTTTGCAACAGCAATAATAATAATTTATGCATTTGCAAAAGTTTTCAATTACATTTGCAATTATCTGCTGCATTATACATTAACTCACGAGTCGCTTTTAATTGATGGTATTAAGCAGGAGTGTCCATCAATATTTAAACAGCGCAATTTCTCTTGCGGTCAAGACGTACGAGCTAATTTTTAATTGCGTCGTTTTGGACTACCCTATTTTATGCATGTACAGTCGCGAGCATTAAATTCTGGTCGTTAAAAAATTGGAAGTAATGAATTTTCATATAAATTTGTTGTGTTTTACCAAGAAAGTGTCAAAATAAATTAAATATTTAAGAAACTATACCTGACAATCCAAATTAAGACACGAATCTCCTTGGTTTTAATAAAATACAAGTTCGGTGCCAACTTTTGACAAGTAATGAAGACTCAAATTTATTGCTCGCGGCTGATTTGGTTAATCCAATTAATAAGCATAACCTAACAAAACAAAATTTAAAAAAATGTCTGTGGGAAAGCATTTATGAGTTTGTCAAGAATTTCCCAAAACAATGTTCAGGGTACCAACTTATAAAATTGTAATATCTTGTTTAATTTCGTTGTCTTAACATTCTTATATGTTAGGTTATGTTCAAGTCAACTCCGGCGTTACAGCGACAGTAATTTACGACACACGTTTGATTTATTGGACAAAGACAGTTAACGACTCAGCTCCGCCTACTGTGACGTTTACTTTCCTAGTCTATTGCGAGCTTTTCTTTTCAAAAGTCACTATTTCTCAAAAACCAACTTTTCAGAGAAACTGCAAAGATCTGTCCAGGGCTTCAGCGGCAAAAATCAATTACATTTTTTTCACTTAAATTTACATTTTATAATTATTGTATACCGGGTGTCCCGCGACGTGATGTCACCACTTCACCCAGGTGATTATTAGTTCAAACCATGTAAAAAAAATTCTAATAAATTTTTGCTCTAAAGCAAACCGTTACAGAAATCCTGTTTAGTAAAATTAAGTGACAAAATGTAATAGATTTTTTCCGCTAATGTCCTGGATAGATTTTCGTCGCAGTTTTTGAAAAGTTGGCTTGTGGGAAACAGTGAGTTTTGGAACGAAAGCCCACAATTATTTTTCACTTAACAGTTTGGTCGCGTTAGTTTAGGAAACTGTTAATTACTCCAATGTTTATTTGGAATAGGACATTTTCGGGCTGCAGATGTGGTTTGGAGATAGAACATATTTTATTTTTTCAGATAGATAGATAATTTCTTTAAGAAATCGAACTAAATCTTGCACAAAAAATTGGGCTTTCGCATGATTTATAAAATCCGTCGTGCTACGATTGTGTAACGATTAATTTTATTTACACAAATTAATAAGAAATTATGTACAGCGTGTCCCCAGATTGACTTCGCGATTTGTATAATGGACTGAAAATGTTTGAATTCAAATTTCATATTTTGCAATGCTGGCCTGCTTGATGCAAGATGAATTTGTGCCAAATTTGACCTTGAAGGTCTTCAAGGTGGCGGAATTAACACAAGAAGAAATAAAATATGTGTAGGCAAAGTGGTATTCATTTCGAATTTTACTAAAATAAAATTATTCTCGTTTGAAATTATAGTAATGTACCAAATTTCAGCGTCCTATTCATTAACTTGTTTTTTTTTCTACTTCATAATTATGTACATCATCTTTTAATCTGACTATTTTTTTATTCATTTGCACATGTTAGACGGTACAATTTAATTTTTCTCATATTTTTTATATTACACGTTCATTTCTCGTTTTTTTTTAATTTATTAAAACTTGAGTATTATAGTATTATTAACGCCTTGTATCAGTAATCTAAGTTAAAGCGATTGTCTCTTGTTTGTGAGATTTATTGTTGTTTTGTCTATCCTTTTTCCTTTTTTTTAAGCGATCGATTTTTTTTCTTTAACTTCCCTTCGTCCCGTCCTGTGCCAGGCTTTCTTTTATTTTAATTGTTTTTTTGGTTTGAGTTTAAGCATTCGTGTTTTGTATGCCATAAATCGATATTTTGACTTTCTAAAATTTGTTTTTTTTTAATTTAATTTATTACTTGCGCAAGTCATTTTTCATTTCCTTTAGCAATATCTTTCGATCGCTTTTTTTTTGGTTAATTTACGGTTAGTTACTTTTTCCTATTTTGTTCTCAATTTGCCTCTTTTTTTATCCAAATCAGGGTTAGCTTTTTTTCTTTATTTTCAGTGATTTTTCGGTTTAAATTTAAGCGATCGCATTTTATTTCCGAATTTTGGTTTTCTTTTTAATTTTTGAATCCCGCCTGAGGTACTTTCATTTTTGTCTTCGATTTCTAATTTGATTGGGTTTGAGATTTCTTCTTTTTAATTAAAGCGATCGTCTTTTGTTTCTGAAATTTAATAATTTTTTTTCGTTTGTTGCTTGCGCAAAGAAGAAAGCAAGATCGTTCGATCGCCTTTTGTTTCTGCTATTTTATTTTATTTAATCTTAATAAAGTTTTTCCGATTTTTTGTCAATTTGCCTTTGTCTGTTTCAGAGTTAGGTTTTCTTTCTTTATTTTCACCGATCTTTTGCTGTTTAAGTTTAAGCGATCGTTCTTGTTTCTTGAAATTTGATTTTCTTTCTTCAAACTTTCGAAAGAGATTTCTTCCCGAGGTACTTCCAATTGTGTCTTCGATTTTCATTATTTGATTGATTTTCTTGTTTTGAAAATTAAAGCGATTGTCTTTGGTTTCTGAAATTTGCTTTCGTTTCTTCTATATTTGTCGCTCGCGCAAAGAATTTTCTGTATTGTTTTTTTCATTTTATTTGGAAACATTGTTTTTTTTTTATTTGCATTTCGTTAATTATTCCGACTTTTATTTATCTTTTATTGCCCCGGTCTCAGTTAGGCTTATTTTTATTTTGACTGTTTATATTTCAGTACAGTTGTAAAAAATTAACGTCCTCAGGTGCTAAGAGGACAGCGGTGGACTATTATTTCTTATTATTGTATTTTGATTAATAAATATGTAGATAGCGTTAATAATTTACAAGTTTACTGAAATATTATTTATGTGATTAATCATTTTCCGTAACTCAATTTGCCTTTCTGGAATATTCGAATTTGACACATGTCCGTAAATTCAAAAAACGGGGACACACTGTATGTATTATAATTATACGTGACATGTATTTCATGTAGAACAAAATTTACAACTGGAGTTTGATTACTATATTAAACAAGTGATGAGTAATATATTTGCACCTATTAATTACGTATGTGCAAGGTACGATTAGCATTTTTGTTTTAAATTGTCCCTCAAACAGATTTATTATGTACACTACCGTCGCAAAGTTTGAAACAGTAATCGTATAATCAAATTGGAAAGTAAAACGACGTGTGCGTAAAGCAGTGATATATTCTTACAAAGGCAAAACGTGTGCAAAAGTTAGAAATTCGGAATATTTTACAACTAGAATATAACAAGGGTTTAGGCACGTCATCATGCGCCCAATTTTTTAACCTAAAATTAACAGTTTTGTTGACAACTACAGTTGCCCAGTAACTTGAAAACTGTGCTGCGTAAGCAAATATAATACATACTAAGGTGGTTGACTCTTCAATTTTTTTTTAATTTTAGACCCGATCTTTCCAGCTCTAGATAAATTTATCTGCTAGATTTGGTCCTAGGAAACTATTATCGACACAATTGTTTCCAAGGATATTACCTAGCAGATAATTTTATCAGGAGGTGGAAAGACTGGGCCTTAATCTAACTTTGGTGAATGGTCATTTATCGTAATTGCTTGCTAATTTTCGAACATTCGTCGCCTTAATTGTCCTGAACCGACTGCAGCACTGCGAAGTAGGACCACGAGCAGCGCATTATCTAAAATCAAATTTACGAATCACGTACATAAGTCGTTCACACACACACGCCGCCACTTACAGCCATGTACGTATCCACACTGAGGGTGAAAAAGAACGCCACGTTGACGCGGATCGGCCTGCTAAGTCTCGTCAGAAACGTCAGCAGGTTGCGCTGAAAAGCGACCGAAGAGCCGACCCAGTCGCACATGTAAGCCGATCTGAACAACTCCTCACTCTGCAAAATTAAAAAGAGAAATGAACTTGCTCTTTCCGAATAAAAATGAAGTGAAGTACTGAAACCTCCACACACGCGTAGACATTCACGTAAGCGGATTCTTTTTAAGTCAAAAGCATCGAAAAGATTTTTCTAATCCCTCGTTTTTCCCTTCCAAAAAGACTTTACAGGTATTCAATTAAAAAGCACATTGATTGTTTATAATAGGTCTGTTCGAACAGCGTTTCTGACTCAGTTGAAACCGTCAGGACCGGTTGTCCACCGAAATAATTATCGAAAAGTTTAAGTAGCGACATCCTGCGATCGTTTTCTGATCTGACATTGTATTAGGATTGTGCGAATATCCTCGGTTAAGTCATTTTGGTTTGCAATGGTACTCTGGAGCTACGCTTCTGCTGACGAAGTCTCAAATAGGGCTGTAACAGCTGTACAGAGGATGCTCGAGGAATTCACTGCAGACAAGAACGATTTACAACAATTTTTTTGGAAATATCATTTTAACAGCGCCGTTAAGTCTACAACTTTGATGACTGCATGCTTTTCCCGGTTTCAAACTAGTCAAAGGCTGCTGTACGAACAGGAGCCCTATCCTCAGGTCACTCGACTAAAGTCTTGTGCGAAAATGACGTCAAAATGGAGTAGATTCTCAATGGTACAAAACTTCACGGATCGTTCGAGAATTGCGTCATTTTGACGTCACCATCGCATAAGACTTTAGTCGAGTGACTTGAGTTGTCTCGACTACTAAAGTCTTATGCGAAAATGACGTCAAAATGGAGTAGATTCTCAATTGTACAAAACTTCACGGATCGTTCGAGAATTGCGTCATTTTGACGTCACCATCGCATAAGACTTTAGTCGAGTGACTTGAGTTGTCTCGACTACTAAAGTCTTATGCGAAAATGACGTCAAAATGGAGTAGATTCTCAATTGTACAAAACTTCACGGATCGTTCGAGAATTGCGTCATTTTGACGTCACCATCGCATAAGACTTTAGTCGAGTGACTTGAGTTGTCTCGACTACTAAAGTCTTATGCGAAAATGACGTCAAAATGGAGTAGATTCTCAATTGTACAAAACTTCACTGATCGTTCGAGAATTGCGTCATTTTGACGTCACCATCGCATAAGACTTTAGTCGAGTGACTTGAGTTGTCTCGACTATTAAAGTCTTATGCGAAAATGACGTCAAAATGGAGTAGATTCTCAATTGTACAAAACTTCACGGATCGTTCGAGAATTGCGTCATTTTGACGTCACCATCGCATAAGACTTTAGTCGAGTGACTTGAGTTGTCTCGACTACTAAAGTCTTATGCGAAAATGACGTCAAAATGGAGTAGATTCTCAATTGTACAAAACTTCACGGATCGTTCGAGAATTGCGTCATTTTGACGTCACCATCGCATAAGACTTTAGTCGAGTGACTTGAGTTGTCTCGACTACTAAAGTCTTATGCGAAAATGACGTCAAAATGGAGTAGATTCTCAATTGTACAAAACTTCACTGATCGTTCGAGAATTGCGTCATTTTGACGTCACCATCGCATAAGACTTTAGTCGAGTGACTTGAGTTGTCTCGACTATTAAAGTCTTATGCGAAAATGACGTCAAAATGGAGTAGATTCTCAATTGTACAAAACTTCACGGATCGTTCGAGAATTGCGTCATTTTGACGTCACCATCGCATAAGACTTTAGTCGAGTGACTTGAGTTGTCTCGACTACTAAAGTCTTATGCGAAAATGACGTCAAAATGGAGTAGATTCTCAATTGTACAAAACTTCACGGATCGTTCGAGAATTGCGTCATTTTGACGTCACCGTCGCATAAGACTTTAGTCGAGTGACTTGAGTTGACTCGACTACTAAAGTCTTATGCGAAAATGACGTCAAAATGGAGTAGATTCTCAATTGTACAAAACTTCACGGATCGTTCGAGAATTGCGTCATTTTGACGTCACTGTCGCATAAGACTTTAGTCGAGTGACTTAAGAATGGAACCCCAGGTCTTGCATTGGATCAAAAAGAAATGTCCCATTAAAATGAACAGTCATTCTGTCACGGGGCTCCGGGAAAGGGAGCACCGCTAGAGGGTAGCTCAAATGTCACTCGGTTTAAGAAGTCATCCCATCTTCTTCTTCCATTAAAGAACCAACTTGATGAATTTTTGAATTGGAGACTCGCTAGTTACCTTCGTCCTGACTTCATTTCCATGCCAGCAGTACAAAAACAACTGGCTCGTCATGCACATGACGTACCAAAGGGAAGACCAAAACTCGACGGTACCAAAAGTCGTCTAAAACAGCACCAAAAAGAAAAAAATCTTTGCCTTTTTCTGCTTACCTGTGCCAACCGGTACATGCTCACGCAGACGATCACGCTTCCAAAAGTAAACTGAGACACCACTGCGAAAGTGTAGGCCTTAGCTACTCTGGCCAGGAATCTTTAAGGACCTCAAGTCATCAACTGGGTAAGTTATGAAGGACGTGCTTACCCGATGATGTTTCTGTGACGGTTAACGCTTTCGGTGAGCAACCTATTCATTTCGGATGAGGTTCCCTCTTGTGATTTCCCAATTCTTTTCCGAGCGATTTCATCTAGGTTTCTTAGCGTATCATTTAAGATGTCCAACTGGGCGCATGCGAAAACCAAAAAACCAAAGCACGTGTTATCCGTTGCTACGGCGATGGTTGCGTGGATGCACATCGACGTAATTTGGTAGGCGTACGCGAGTTCAAATCGAGGGGATGGGGATGCATCGAAAGGGTACCAAGTTTCAAACGGCAGCTGCCTACCTTTGCTGCTCCCATCCATCAAGGGAAATATCATCCACAAGAAGCAGCAAATGATCCCCATGGATAAATACAGAGTCGCTTCTATTTTGTAAATGCGCATGGCCCTTTTTAAAATGAGGTGGTGCTCGAGGGTGCGCGGCTTAAATACCTCACTGGCGGTTTCTTTGATGATTTTTTTAACTTGCGCGATCTTGCACAGCAGGGCCGTTAGTTTTATCGCCTGTGCGGTGTTGGTGAACAACAAAAACGAAGCCTGCACCATTCTATCGAAATCCCCCATTGAATTGACGATGTTCACGTACTCGCAGAGGTTGAAGCACGCGATCATAGTGACGACCATGCAAAGGGAGTAGAACGTATACAGAAGCTTGATCCACATCCTCGATGCACTTTCGGGCGGCCAATAAAAGAACACCTGCAGTATCACCAAGTTGAAATTGAAGTACTCTTCAAACTTAAAATCCTGGGTCATTTTTTTTTGGGGAACGTCGTTTGACGGTTCTTGAAATGCAAGAATGGAAAAGTACGAACACTTATATAGGACAATTGAAAGTTTTTCTATAATCGGTTTAAATTAACTGGTTTTAGTTTCTTAAGAAGTGAATTAATGTGAGAAAAAAAAATATGTCAGTGCAATTGTGAAACTTCATCAAAAACCTATTAGAGTATAAGTTATTTATACATAAGTGAGCGCGGGGGGTTGTGCATGTTACGTATCGTGTATACATATGCATACATAAAATGTCTACGAAAATCTGTCAAACTTTTGGCAAGTTTTGGAATTGTATGACGCGGTACGATATATCAGGAATGGAACGTGAAAATTTAGGGATAAAAACGCCAATTTTCATTTTCAACGAAAGGCTCGATAGAAAACTATCATCGTTTTTAGCTGTGACGTCACGACGATCTTTTTTAGACACACTATACTTCAAATTTAACTTTTATAAAAAAAACCGACATGGTCAAGCATGCCCCCGTTCTGGTTAGTAAGTTTCAACCACATGTGAACCTGAATTTGGTTTTGGCAACACAAATTTCACGTGCCCACGTATAAGCAAATCGCATATCATATTAAATACCATCATCGTACGGGCGTGGTACGTGTGAGATAACTCCCGGAACGTTAACACTGAACTTGATCCTCTGATCTTGATTCTAAGAAGCGGCTGCGAGAAAGTTAATTTGCAATCTGCCTGGTACAGTGCTCCAGCAGATTTATGTTTTCGGCGGCTTGTGTAGGGGCACGTCTAGCAAATTTTCACTCGGGCATAATATATGTAAACGACCGGCAAAATGCGATGATGCCTCCTCAGACTCGCAGTAGTTTTCGTGAACTTGACTGTGTTAATAAAATTCGGCTCGGAAGAAAGCGACACCGATACATAAATGTTTTATGGAATTTTATTGGCTGGTTTCGTGGGGGCGAAACAGAAAGTGGATTATAGAGAATTTATTTAACAAAAAAAAACTTTCCTATTGTCATCGCACGTGATGATTTAATATCATATTTTTACTTTCTACGTGCATATCGCCAGTATGTATCACCAATTGCAACAGTTTTTACTGCGTAGAAACATACCGATTGAAGATTTTAACTTGAACCAATACTAGCTTCATTGAATTGCATATCGTATTGCACAAACACGCCATGCGTATACTCCTTGTTGCTACTGGCCAAGGTCAAAGTCATCTATCGGTATATCAAAGTTCACCTTGTTTACAAACGGTTACAGTTTCCAACATTGAGTCGATGCGGATTCGAAGAAACATTATTTTAAATAATAAATAAATCGCATGAAGAAAAGCGAAGAGGATGAATGACTAATAAAAAAAATTGATAACAATTGCAGTATTAAAAAAAAAAACTAAATTAAAATTAATAAATTACGAACCAAAACAAAAACGGATTCATCGTTAGCCTTCAGCAATACGCGACGTTGTCGTTTCGACTTTGTCGTCGTTGTGAATTGCGTAGAGTTCGAAACAGTGTTGCCCTTCCTGCCTTTTCCTTACTTACCAAAATTCGCGTTGCTTTTGTAAAATGGAATTTAGCTTCAATCGCAAAGAATTTTTTTCATTAATATCAATAAAAGTACTAAAAAAAAATTGCCTTAGCTGAAATATTTTTTTAATTTTTAACTTTCAAACAGTAGGTTTCATCAAAAAAACAGTTTTGATTTTGTGTTTTAATTCAGTACATAAAAAAAATTGCTTGAAATGGTTCTGTAGAAATTGTCTTACACCAGCGCCATCTATGTATATTTTGCCTATCTACAATTTATCAGCGCGAAATTTGAAATGAATTATTGTTTCATCAAAAAATTATTTATGCATATATTTACTATTTTAATTCAATATGAAAAGCTTTACTTCTTGTAATTGTTTATAGAAATTGTGTTACGCCAACGCCATCTATGTAAATCTTAAAAGATCTACATTTTATCAGTTTGAAACGAATTATTATTTCAGCACAAAACTATTTATATTTTTACTTTATTTTTTACTTTACTGATTCGGTATAAAAACGTTTACTTGTAATTGTTTGTTTATAGAAATTATGTTACGCCAGAGCCATCTCTGTATATTTTGCCGATCTACAATTTATCAGCGCGAAATTTGAAATGAATTATTATTTTATCAAAAAATTATTCATGTTTTTATCATTTTAATTCAGTATAAAAAGACTTACTTGTAATTGTTTTTAGAAGTTGTGTTACACCAGCGCTATCTATATATATTTTTCCGATCTACAATTTTTCAGCGCGAAATGTGAAATGAATTATTGTTTCATAAAAAAATTATTTAAATTTTTACTGTTTTAATTCAGTACTTGTAGTTGTTCATAGAAATTGTGTTACGCAAGCGCCATCTCCGTATATTGTTCTTATCTACACTTTAATAGCGCGAAATTTGAAACGAACCGTTATTTCATCAAAAAATTATTTATATTTTTACGATTTTAATTCAGTATAAAAATATTTACTTGTAATTGTTTATAGAAATTATGTTTCGCCAGCGCCATCTCTATATATTTTGCCGATCTACAATTTATCAGCGCGAAATTTGAAATGATTTATTATTTAATAAAAAATTATTCATATTTTTATCGTTTTAATTTAGTATAAAAAGACTTACTTGTAATTGCTTTTAGAAATTGTGTTACACCAGCGCCATCTATATATATTTTGCCGATCTGTAATTTCTTAGCGCGAAATGTGAAATGAATTATTGTTTCATAAAAAAATTATTTACATTTTTACTGTTTTAATTCAGTACACTGCGATCGTAAATAGTTGAACGTGCCGCTTCATACAAAAATTTCTTGGTCCATTTACTAGAAATCATGTACCCAATTTAAAGGCGTGCGGATGTAATTTTAACCTAAAAATTGTGTAACATTAATCATAAATCAAGATGCAAAGAACGTTACTTACTTGTAAAAACAAAGTCAACTGAATAATAGTATTCAAAAATACTTATTTACTGATTTCGAATGATTTAAACTGCAAATTGTAGAAAACTCAAACATAAACAAACCATACACGAACGCTACTGCTTGCCAGCTGATCTGGAGCATTCAAAAACGCGAAAATTCCCTAGGCGGAAAGTAGTTTTGATCACCTTTGAGTATTTACTTTCTCAAGGACGCTCAATCATTTACGACCACAGTGTACTTGTAATTGTTTATAGAAATTGTGTTACGCAAGCGCCATCTCTGTATATTTTTCTTTTCTACACTTTATCAGCGCGAAATTTGAAACGAATCATTATTTCATCAAAAAATTATTTGTATTATTACTGTTTTAATTCAGTATAAAAAGATTTACTTGCAATTGTTTATAGAAATTGTGTTATGCCAGCGCCATCTATGTATATTTATTCGAGATGACTTTATTTAATGCAATCGACAACAACTTAAATGCAAGTGCATCTGTGTTAATATTTATTTCTTAAACTTTTGAAACTTTGAACTTGAACTTGCTATGTAAAAATTGTGTTACATCAGCGCCATCTATTTATAAATTGTCGATCTACAATTTATCAGCGCGAAATTTGAAATGGATCATCGTTTCATCAAAAAATTATTTATATATATTTTTACTGTTTTAATTCAGGATGAAAAGATATACTTCTTGTAGTTGTTTACAGAAATTGTGTCACGTCAGCGCCGTCTGTGTACATTTTGTCGAATTAGAACTTGTCAGCCCGAAATTTGATAAAATTTATTATCACGGCCAGCTCAAGTTTTTGTGAAAAATTGAAAAGCGTATGTCAAGTGGCTCCCTTGAGTTCAAAACTAGTGTCGACATTACAGTATTCTTGAAATTTTTGCTCAATTCGTTTTGGTATTTAAGTTATCAAAACAAGCGCAAAGAGCCAATTTTACAATTGGAAAAACTCGATTTCCCTTTTCTTTTTTTTTTAAATTCAGCTGTAAATGTTTTCCCCTGCATCAAATCAAAAAAAATCCCTAAAAAAGGGAAATTTCCCTCGAGTTGGCAACACTGCGTTAACAGGAAATTTTTCTGTTTATCAGTGGCTTATAATAATAATAATCTTTAATGCGTCTAAACCATTTTGAAATTCTGAAATCCGAAGCCCGAAGAATGATCGTAAAACCCTAAAGTCTTTGGGTGAAAATGACAATGTTGTCAACTCTACAATGTATACATGTCGCAAGAGTTTTTTTTTTGGTAAGATTCAACGTTCCCCAAAGGATTTGAGGGGGCCTCATCTTAGCTGAGATTATTATTTCCCACAATAGTTGTTGGCATCATTTTCTTAAGTATCATTTAAGGAATATTTTAGAATCGGATATTGAGGGGTTGGTTAATTGCTTGACAGGCCCTCAACAACATTAATAACTCTTGAAATAATCGTTCTTGTTAAATTTAAACTGATTTGACATTTACAACTGGGCCTTAACGTTAGGGTTAAATTGATTAAATTTGATAAATCGATTGATTAAAGCGTCATCTACCAAAAAAGGTCTATTGTGGTTGATGTAGACCCTTACAAGAAAATACAAAGTTCCGTCGTCCCTTTACCAAATTTAATTAAATTATTGCGAAAATTTAAAAAAATTAAGTAGTCATATGAATACTTAACTTATGACTACTTATTTTTTTTTCTTAATCATAAATCTATCCTCTTAAATTAATTAAATTTGACAAATCGATTCATTAAAGCATGAGTCGTTTACCAAAAGATCATTATAGTCGATGTACAAGGTCCTCGACCTTCTTTTAAGCAAAGACCCCTTGCAAGAAAATAAAAATTTCCGTTATCCCCATATCAAATTTAATTAAATTATTGCGAAAATAAAAAAAATAATTAGTCATAGACTGCTTCATTTTTGTCTTTTGTCTTTTCGATTTGACTTTATTTTATAATTGAATTATCAGTTTAATTCCCTTTTTCCAATGCTGTCTTCATTTGATTTGACTTATTATTAGTTAATTTTTATTTTCATCTTATCTTCATCAGCGATCGTCTTTTGTTTTTTTTAAATTTTTATTTGACTTTTGTTTTTCCCTTTATTCCATTTGAATTTATTTTATTTACTTTTAATTCCGTCGATTGATCGCCGTTTTGTCTTGATTTAATTTCGATTTATTCTTAGTTTTACACAATTTTTATTTTCATCCTCACCGAAGATCGTCTTTTGTTTTCGTTTTATATAAATTGACAGTGTTTTATGTTTATTTTGATAATCAGGCGATCTTCTTTTTTATTCGTGATGACTCTATTTAATTTTTCCTGCAATTTTGAGCGGGATCGTAAGCATCGTAAATTGTTATCGTGGCATTTAAATGTACAGGTCGTAAGTACCTTACGATGCTTACGATCGAAATCAGAATTACCGCCTTAATTTATTTAATGTGATCGACAACAATCTAAGTGCAATTACATCTCTGTTAATATTTATTAATTAAATTTTTATTGAAATTATTACATCTATTAAAGCACAGCCGCGTTTAATTTTATAAGAAGCTTCGTTAAAGTTGTTAGAAGTTGGAGTTATTATGACATTATAGTCGAACTGCAGAACTTTCAATTGAAGCTCGCGACTATCTAGGAAAAAATAGTGTCCCGTTTTCTGTGTTCGTCGCTGTACAATGTTTAATTCAAGTTTATTTACTATTTGCAAATCTTCAACTGGCCAAATTAAATAAGCCTTCACCAGACAAGAATTCTTAATCCCCTCCTTCCAAAAGGACCCTAGAGGTTTATCGACCCCCCAGCCGACACCTACATGTTCATTAACCCCTTTCAAGTTCATGTACGGAACCCCTAATGTACATTATCCCGATCAACCTTACACAAAAGGATGAGGATCTTTGAAAACGTGAGTTCCTTTAGGTGCATCTCACCCACGGGTAGTTCAACCCCTTTCAGGACACGCAAACACAATATACTCTGCCGTCTTCATTTTTCAAACCTAATTAATGCTGAGTATTTTTTTATCATGCCTTTTACCAATGGGCCCAAAAAAACGACGACTGGAGAATAAAAATCTTGCTTGTTTAGTCCATCCTTTCTTATCTGTAGGTGTTCCGGTTTGCATTATTTCCTGATTATTTTTGCATCGTTTACTCACGCAAATAGAACAAAATTGGAACATCGTGTACAATCTGTTTCTTTCTTTTCTCAATCTAATTTGGGGTTTCTCATTTGCAAGAGATGCCAATGGCAAACATCGAATGAACCCATTCGGGGGAAAACAAAAGTTACTGTGCACAAGTTTGGATTTTTACTAAAATATATTTAAGAATAGATAACAACATAAATAACAAATCAACGTGACAAGTAACAAAAGAAGCAAATTTCCTAATACTTATATCCCCCATTGCTATCGTAACTTTGTCCTCCGTTAAAACCGTTTCCATTCGTATAACTGGCACCGCCGTTTAATGCCGCTGAGGTGTAAGTTTGTCCTCCGTTAAAACCATTTCCATTCGTGAAACCGGCACCACCGTTTAATGCCGCTGACGTGTAACTTTGTCCTCCGTTAAAACCATTTCCATTCGCGTAACTGGCACCACCGTTTAATGCCGCTGACGTGTAAGTTTGTCCTCCATTAAAACCGGCACCACCGTTTAACGACGCTGACGCGAAACCATTTCCATTCGCATAACTGGTAACCCCCGACGTATAAGATCCGCTACCGCTGAAGTTATTTCCTTCGAATTTGCTGGGAACGAACCCTCCTTCGAGTTGACCTCCCCCGTTCAATCCAGAGAGTCCAGTTATGCTTGTATACTTTCCTCCACTTAGCCCCCCTACTAGACGCCCGTTGCTGTAACCGTTTGCGTATTGACTGGCGTATCCATTCGTGTAACCTCCGGCGGTGGCGTAGAGGTTTCCAGCCGTAAGTCCTCCATCGTAGCCGAGGTTGTTAAACAAACCGTAACCTCCAACGGGCACGGTATAAATTAAGGGACTGGATACTCTCACTGGGTATGGTTGTGGAATTTCAACTGGGTAGGGTTGAGAAACTGGTACTTCAACTGGAAGGGGGACACCGACATAAACGGGTCTTTGGATTGGAACGGGGATTGCGCGGGGGATAACTACGGGAACCGGACGTGTAACTGAGACTGGAACTGGATGAGGAACGGCTATTGATACCGGGCGAGGCACTGGGACGGGTTTGGGTATCGTCACAGGAACCGGAACCGGTTTGTTAATAGTAACGGGGTACGGTTGGGGAACCGGAACAGGCACCGCTTGCGTCTGTTGCTTGATGATGCTGCTGCCTCCAGCAGCCCCAAATCCGTTTCCAAATCCAATATTATCATTTCCGTTCAGAATTGATGGTAAGTTTCCAAAACCTACCGCGTAGTTACTGTTGGTCAAGGGGGGCGACAGGAGTCCGTTTAGGTCGCCGCAATGCACCAAGGCGAAAACCGTCGTCGACAAAAGCTGAAACAAAAGCAAATCAAAAATTGAGTCCCGGCTTCTGAATTATACGAAGCCACCCTACCAGCAGGAACTTCATGATTGTGCGGATGTGAGGAGCTCGTGTGGAATGTCGGGTACGTAAAAATGTGGCAATTTATACGTTACCCACGCCCCTTAATAAAGCCGCTTTCTCGCGCGAGATGACGAAGAAATGTAGCGTCCGATTTCCAAGAGGAAATGCACGGTCACTTTTTAATGTCAAAGTGCGCGACCGTCTCCTAATTGGAAGGAACGCGCTACTGTAAGTGAAGCTTTTTTTTTTATTTCATGAAGCAATTGCGTGTCGAAGTCACTTACTCGGAGAAAATTGATTTATAAGAAGTAAACGTGCGACTTAATTGAAAAAAAAACTTGTAAGTTATAAATTGTTTGTATACATATAGCTTTTACATACAGTGTGACCCAGTTAGAATTTCTCTTTTTCCTCCTCGTTCAAAAAAAAAACAACAAAAAATAAAAATGTAGAGGGGAGGAAGGTAACGTCAGACGGTGTTTAAATTCATATCAAATTAATGCCCGATTTCTTCACCTCTTGATAAATTTATCTGCCAAGTAGTATCCTCGGAAAGTATTATCGATACAATGGTTTTCAAGGATAAAACCTGGCTGAAGAAATCAATCTGTTTTTGCCAGAGGGATAAAATTACTTGGATATGTACAGGGTGTCTCCTGTCTATGTGTTCTAAATGAAATACTTTGTAAATAGTGGTCAGCTACACCTTAGTTTCAAGAGCTTTCAAGCTTTGTTCTAATAAGTCAGCGTTTCCCAAACTTTTAGTTTTCGCGACCCCCTTTTCAGCTGTGTTTCTGTTCACGCCCCCCTCCCCCATTGCGAATCGAATCTCGAACTTGAACTTGAACAATGATGTTAGGCGATTATCAAATGCTTTCATAGTAACTTAAATATTTAAGACTTATTCTTACATTTTATAATTGACAGTAATAGTTGTTGTTTTATTGAAGTTTGTTTGCATATCCTGAAATTCATTCACACGTTTTTTTTTCTTCTAAAACTGAACATGGGAATATTTAGTGTTTGTCCAAAGAAAAAAAAAATACTCACGGTAGATATATGTACAGTCGCGAGTATTAAATTTTGGCCGTCACTGCCAACCAAAACGTCAGTTTTAGTTCCATAAATTAGAAGTTTTGATTTGTGTTTTATCACGAAAGTCTCGAAATAAATTAAATATTTAAGAAACTATAGCAAGCTTAGTTTTAAAAAAAAATACAAGTTCGGTGCCAATCTTTGACAATAAATGACGACAAAAACTTATGGCCCCCGACTGTATGCAATCTCTTGTAAAAAATAATATGATAAATTAGTTGCAATTTGCGTTCAATTTTTTTATATTTATTCTGCTGCGCCCTCCTTTGAAGACTTATGCGCCCTCCCAGAGGGGCGCGCCCCGCAGTTTGGGAAGCGCTGTAATAAGTCATACCTTATTGGGGGAAGAGTAATGTAATAAAAGAAATAAAACGAGGGATGCCAATAACCCATAAAATAAGTACGTTTACTTTTTACAATGTGCCGTATACAGTGTGTACCGGGATTGAGTTCGCGATACGTATAATGGACCAAAACTTTTTGAATTCAGGTTTCATATTTTGCAATTTAGGTTTGACTGATGCGAAATGAATTATTTGTGCGGAATTTGGCCTCGAAACTTTTCAAGGCGGCGGAATTAACACAAGAAGAAATAAAATATGTGTAAGCAAGGTGGTATTCCTTTTAATTTTACTAAAATAAAATTATTCTCGTTTGAAATTATGGAAATACACCAAATTTCAACGTCCTGTTCATTCATTTGTTTTTTTTTTCTACTTCATAATTACCTCACTTTTAATCTGATTATTTTTTTATTCATCTGTATATTTTAAACAGTATAATTGAATTTTTCTCACTTTTTTACACAGTTCCTATAAATTATTCTAACCACATAGGAGGCGTTGGAATGTTCCGCCTTTTTCTGATTGTGAAATTACTACATTTCTGACAGCTGTTTGTCAATTTGATAGAAATATTTGTTGGTGCGATTGTCTTCTTTTGTTTGTGAGATTTGTTATTGTCTTTGTTTGTTGCGTTCGCAAAGAATATCCTGTTTCCTTTTTTCCTTTTTCCTTTTTTTTAAGCGATCGATTTTTTTTCTTCAACTTTCCTTCGTCTAGTCCATTATTAAGCTTTCTTGTTATTTTGATTGATTTTTTTGGTTTGAGTTTGAGCGTTCATTTTTTGTTTGCCATAAACATAATAATAATAATAATAATTTTATTGGCAAAAAGATAAATTTGTATACAATGATGTAAAAAAAATATGTAAAAAGCTAGAAGTTATTCTTTTTTTTCCTCAAAAGGAATACAATTAGACTAACCCAGAGAGTTGTCTGTTTCTCCTTGTATCCCTTCAACAAAAAAAGAAAGAAAAAACAAAATAGGGAAAACATAAAAAAATAAATAAAAGATATTTTCAGTTTCTAAAATTTACTTTTTTTTTGTTTATTGCTTGCGCAAGACATTTTTCATTGCTTTTTACAATATCCTTCGATCGTCTTGTGCTTTCTTTTTGTTTAATGTATTACGATGCTCAACTTAAATGATCCTGTTGCATGCGAACCACCCTTAACCCCCTTAAGATGTACGTTTAGTTATCTTTTCCTATTTTGTTTTCAATTTGTCTTTATTATTCAAATCAGGTTTTGTTTTTTTTTCAATTTTAAGTATTTTTTTATTTAAATTTAAAAGATTACGTTTTGTTTCTGAATTTTAAATTCAAAAGATCGCGTTTTGTTTCTGAATTTTGTTTTTTCTTTCCACAAAATTTCGATGAAGAGAATCTCCTCTAAGATACTATCATTTTTGTCTTCGATTTCTAATTTGGTTGGGTTTGAGATTTTTTCTTTTTAATTAAAGCGATCATCTTTTGTTTCTGAAATTTATTAATTTTTCATTTGTTTGTTGCTTGCGCAAAGAACATTCTGTGTTTGTTTGTTTTTTTAATTTTTTAGCAAGATCTTTCGTTTTTGCTATTTTGTTTTATTTTTAAAATGTGCCCTTGACTGTTTCAGGCCTGGGCGTAGTCAGACTTTTTTCTAAATCCGGGCATATTTAAATATAGTATATATCTTTATATATACAGGGTGTACATATAGGAGTAATTATTATTAACACTATCAATAATTAACAGAGTTTAGTAGTAGGTACAAATATATTGGTTTAAAAAAAACAACATTTTTTAAGCATAATAACTTTAAAATCTTTTTTCGCTCCGAGTATTAACTCCAGACATTTTAAAACCTGGAAAATGCCCGGGCTTGCCCGTAGCTGGCTACGCCCATGATTTAAGGGTTAGGTTCTTTCTTTATTTTTACTGATCTTTTGTTGTTTTAGTTTAGTTGCTTTTGTTTCTGAATTTTGTTGTTTTTCTTCCAGATTTTCGAAAGAGAATCCTTCCCAAGGTCTTTTGATTTGATTTGATTGACTTTCTTGTTTTGAAAACTAAAACGATCATCCTTTGAGTCTAAAATTTGTTTTTGTTTCTTCTTCATTTGCCACTCGGGCAAAGAATTTTCTGTTCATTTTATTTACCAACATCTTTTGTTTTTTTTTTGTTTCTTCTTTTTCTATTTACGTTTTGTTAATTTTTCCGGCTTTTTTAACATTTCGCCCGATCTCAGATAGGCTTATTTATATTTCAGTACAGTTGTAAAAAAAAAAATTAACGCCGCCAGGTGTTAACAGGGGTGGACTATTATTATTTGAATAATAATAATAATTTTTAATTTATATTTTGATCAATATATATGTAGTTGGCGTTAATATTTTACAACTTTACTGAAATACCGTGCTATCAACGGAATTTAAAGTTGGCAACACAGGCTTGCAGTTTGAAATAAAAAAAATTGAGATTCAGAACTGTGACATTTATTTTTTTAAACGATTGATAATAAACGGATTTTTCTTGTGGAACCCTCCCTAATATTCTAAAAAGGAGTTTAAACCAGCATCCGTACAAAATAAAATAACAAAATAAAGATTGTATAACGGATGAGCATAACCTCAAATATGACAATTTTCAACTTATTACTTATTTCTCATTGTATCCAACCACACACCATAAAATAGCACCAATCACAGCCTCCTCTAATCATGAATTCCATTGATCATCTGGTATTATTTATATGTGATAGTAATTTTCCGTAATTTGTGCATATCACTCTAAATTTAAAGGAAGGCAGCTTTACCAACACTGATTTTATTTCTTTTTGTGTTAATTCCATTTCCTTGAAGAAATTCAACTCAAATTTGGCACACATTTATTTCGCGCTAAGCAAACCTGAACTGCAAAACCGGAATTGAAAAATTTTCGGACTATTAAAGGTATTGCGGAGGTAATCCGGGGACACACTGTATCCTGTGTTGAATTGAATCGTTTTTCAAATATAGCAAAATAGCTTATAAAACTAAATATGACAATTATTGGCTCAAATTAAGTCAGTTTTTGTTGGAGGGATAAAATTACTTGGATATGTAGTACAGGGTGTCTCCTGTTTATGCGTTCTAAATGAAAATTCTGTCCTTTCACTCTGTAAATAGTGGTCAGCTAGACTTTAGTTTCAAGAGCTTTCAAGCTTTGTTCTAATGACTACTCGTAACTTATTAGAGGAAAAACCAAGTAATAAAAGAAATAAAAGGAGATATGTCAACAAAATAATGTACGAAATATGAAGTAAAACCATCAGTATTAACTAACTGCTTGTTTCTAATTTACTTCCATTAGTAAGAAATCATTGAAAACAAAGTAAAAGTGTGAATCAGAAAAACGGTTTCTAAAGCGAAAGTGACACCGGCGAACTATTTTTTTTTCTTCGTCGTAGCAAATAGTAAAAGTCGCGTGTCCTACGAACTTTATTCCACGGTATTTCGGAATAACCGGTTCCTCGAAGCACCTCCGATGATAAATCTGGCGGATTTTGTTAAATATTTTCGGCGTGTGTGCATACTAAGCAGAGAAATAAATCAGCTTGTTTATGGAGAGACCCTGGGACGGACGAATCCTCGATTTCATCTCGTCCTGAGAGAACCGGTTGACATTTCTAAATCGTTCTATTTCAGGAGACATTAGAAACAGTATTAATATGCAAATATCAATAATTCGTTTGCTGTACCCAATCATAATGGTAATGCATCAAAAAGTAATTTAGTACTCTTCTTTAAACCACTTGCCTGTATATCGTAGTGAATCAGTTCGACATTTTATTAATAGAGCTTTCAACATGTTATTTTTCATACTTGTTGCGTGATGTGTTGCAATATTCTAGAATAATTTCGCTAATATTTGTTTTGAGGGCTTATTAAAATGCATGAGCTTACGAAATGTTCATTAAAAAAAAAAATTAAGCGCCGATCTGGAAAAACAAGAAGGAAACTAACAACTGCCTTTTAAAGGCCAGAATTTGGTTTGCTTATTACCTCTTCAAAAACATATTAAAAATTATTCTGCCTTATTACGTAAGAAAAGACATGACGCGTAGGAAAAATAATCAAAACTATTGAAACTCTTTCGACTTGTGAAACACATTATCACAAACTGTCTTTTTCTTTTGTTTTCCTCCTTTCTTCAATAAGGTTTCCCAATTTCTCAAATGACTTTCCCTTTTCGATACATTGCGGTGACATTACCGAAACTGGAAAATAATTTGACAAATTGGGAACCGTAACTGAACTGACAAAAGTAGAAGAAAACCAAACAAGTTATAGGTATTTAAATAAAAAAAAAGATCATGTTATTTTCAGACTAGTTTATTTGAAAAAACATTCACTTCTTTTTACAATTCTGGTTTATCCTAAATGAATCCTGCAGACATTACTTTTCTGGTGCGGCTTCAGTCGTGCCCTGTACAACACCTCCGACGCCTTCGGAACCGGAATCGTAAGAGCTTTGGAAACTCGAATTAGCATCCGCCGATGCAGAGGATGAAGAAGAGGAGGAAGAAGAAGAAAGGCCGCCTACGACACTGGCGGATGCTCCGGAAGTGCCGAAGCTACCGGATATGCCGGAGCTACCGATAGAGCCTTCTACTACACCCCCTTCCAAGGGTGAGATGGTGGAAGATCCGATTCTGCCTTCTAGGAAGCCACCGTTCAGCGTTGATTCTGATGATGCCCCCAGGACACCGCTGACTGATTCTGTGCCTGTCGCAATCACGGGGGTGGATCCCAAGATGCTACCGAAGGATCCTGTGCTGATGGTCGAACCGGTGCCGAAGCTGCTGAAGGATGCTGCGTTGGCGGCGTCGATTTGCGACTGTATGGAATTGACTTGGGCTTGTACGTCGACACCCGACAGGCCACCCGTCGAGGTCGAAACTGCCGCTTCATCGACTACGGCGCCGGTGCTCACGGCCGGAGCAACGGCTGCTCCACTGCTAAAAGCTGCAGTTTCAATTGCTGGTTGGATATAAGACCCTGATCCATAGAGTCCGCCGTAAAGACCGCTGCCATATCCGTAATATCCACCATAAAGCCCGAGCCCACTGCCATAATATCCAGCATTGTAAAGAGTGGGGTATCCAACAGCACCTATATTCAATACTTGGGGCTCCTTGACGACAACAGGTGTAGGAACCTTAACGGCGTACGGTTGGGGTACGTGTACGGCATATGGTTGTGGTACTCCTACTTTCACTGCATGAGGAACTTTTACATAGACGGGTGTATGGACAGGGTACGGTACTCTGTTGGTTACAGTGACTGGGTATGGCTTAGGGACATCGACTGGTACCGGTACTTTCCTGGTGATTGTCACGGTGTAAGGCTTAGGTACTACATATGGCACTGGGATTTTCTTTACCACGTGCACCGGGTATGGTTTAGGAACTTCCACGGGCACTGGGATTTTCTTTACAACGTGCACCGGATATGGTTTTGGTACTTCGACCGGTACGGTTACTTTAACGGGCACCGCGTAAGGTTTGGGAACCGTGACGTGGTAGGGGACTGGGACGTTGCGGTTAACCGTCACGGGAACCGGATGCGGTACAGGCACAGGAATCTGTTTGGTGATGGTATTGATTTGATGTAGGGTTGGCACAGCGACTTGTTTGTAGGTGGTTACGGGGACGTAGGAGGTATGGACTGAGCCTACCGTCTTGACCCCGGTGTGAATGACGCTTCCCAATCCCAATCCCACTCCACCTACTACCCCGGTGCCCAAGAGACCTGGGGCACCTGCAACTACTGCGCCAGAATCTCCAACTAGCGCTGCTCCAGAATCTCCGACTAGCGCCCCGGATTCTCCGACGAGTGCACCGGAATTTGCGATTAATGCACCGGGTGTGCCGACTACGCCCGTTCCGATTACGCCAGGGCCGACTCCTGCTACAACCCCAAGACCGGATGTGCTGCTGCTACCGATTAGACCGCCTCCAACCCCGAGCAAGCTTCCGCTGGTTTCAACGGCGGGGGTCGCTATCGCTCCGGAATTGATTCCGACCGAACCCAAGCCGGAGTAAGCGGTTTGCAGAGATCCAAGTCCGCCTCCTAAGCCATAACCGGAATAGGCCAAGTCTCGTTTCGGTTTTGGCGATTCGGGTTTCTCAGCCGACTTTGCAGATGCGACTGCAAAGAAAACTGCCGCCGCTACCTAAAACAAAGAGAAACATGTTTTCTTGTCTGCACAAACCTCTAAATTCCAAAAGGTTCTTTATTTAAACGCTCTTAAAGTCTTAATTAACCAGAATAATGTGGAGAAATGTATCACCAAATTGCGGCCGAAAGCAAAAAAAGAAAATTGTAGATAATTACAGTTTCATCATTACATTTTTATTTCTCCTTAAATATGACTTCATAGGTGACGTTTAAAAATTTTGCTTTCAGACAAGCACAAAACTTTTGTAAAATCTGTGATTTAAACGGCACCATTTTGGAGAAAGAAAAATTACAGTATTTTGTTTATAGGAAATTACAGGAAACTGTATTTTTTTATAGGAAAGTACAGGAAACTCTAATTTTTTGCTATTTTTCGCTTTCGATCATAATTGAAATACATGTAGACGATCACTTTTAATTAATCGATGTAGAATGTCGCAGAGAAGTCTGCCGATTATTGTCAAAAACAAAACAGTCTCTTAATTTAATGCTAAGGGGAATGTTGCCAAATAATGAATAATGCGCATATACTGAGTGTCCTTGAAATATTGCAGCCTTTTCTAGATGTCAGGAGCATGCGCATAAGAAAAAATTCGAAGTTTTTTATTGTGCGCATGCTCCCGACGATTCTAGGACGGTTCTGGACTGACCTTGAGACAACCAAAACAAATCTTTTGCAATTAAAAAAAAAATCAAATTCACTTAAGGGCCAGAACGTTTTAAGAATTTTTTTAAAGATTTCTCGATACTTCTTTTGGCTCTTCTCTTGGCAATTGCTCGGAGAAGATGAAACTAATTTTGAAGAGAAATTGAATTAAATGGGTTTTAGCTAGTTTTAAGGGAAGAAAAAAAAACATTAAGAAGAAACAAAAATTTAATTGATTGACTTACACCCCAAAGGAATCCGCAGTTCTGAAACTGATTAGATTTATGACAAAACAAGACTAAAATAATAAACTCGTAGTTTAAATACTGAATAATAAATTCCGTTCAAGTAAGTCAGGTGATGGCGATGACCGATGACAATAAAATTTTGCGCAGTCACTAACTCGCTTTTGAAAAGGAAAAAGAAAGTGATGACGTTTTCATTTCAAAATAATAATAATAATAATAATAATAATAATAATATTTGCTGCTTTTATAGAGGGCGTTCAAAAAATATTGGAAGGCATTTGAAGTTCCCGCTCATTGACAGTTGGTACTTAAATACTGTATCTGTATAACCGTGGGAAAATTTACAAAATGCAATTTAATGAGACACTGATTTACACAATTTATTTAAAAAAAAATATTTGATTAAATGCGCTGATATTTAGGATATTTTTTTATTTCTACAATCTGAATATTTAGAATGAAATTAATTAATGTCAAGTCAACGAAAATATGAAATTTACATCACGTCGACACGTGACAGAAACACCAACTTTAAAAGATGAAAATTACTTAAGATGCGCCACGCCTTATAATATTTTTTGAACGCTCTGTGTATGGCACCCTTATTTGCGTCGTAGTTTTAATTTTTTTTTTTTAATTCCTTTAAAAATGAATTTTTGATTTTAATTCTAAAATAAAATAATCGTGCAATAAATGCAACAACAAAAAGTGATAACTAATTTTTCCGAGGTCACTTTTCCAAACATAATTGAAATGAAAATTAAATTAAATTTGAGTTAAATGACGTAGTCGGATTTATGTAGTAATTCTAAGCGATTGTAAAAAAACTGATTTAGAGGAAAATTTGATTACATAACAAAAATATGCCAAGGTAGCGTGGGTTGTTGAATATTAATGAATCACGTGTCACTTTTTGGGCGTAAGCCTCGTCTGTACTTTACAGGAAAATTTTGTTTTCCTCTTCGTGTCAAAATGAGTTATTTATGATCCCCGCGATTAGTAATAAGATGTATAGATTAGGAGATACATACCAGCAAGACTCTCATTGTGGTTAGGATGAACTAAACACAAATAATGTCGAAATTCCAAAAAACCTCGCTTTTTATACAGGGATTTGAAGGCCTTCCGTCTAAAACAGGCTCCCAGTCGTAAAGATGAGGTTTTTTCAAGTTACCACCTCGTTGCTCACACTATAAATGCTAATTTGATATTTGACGAGCTTACGCGAGCCTTATCAAATTATGTGTAACGTTCCTTCTCCTGAAATGTTCTAGGAGGTCTTATGCAAATTTTGCCTTTTCGATTTTATGTGCAATCCGAGCCGATGATTCCAGATGAACTCGATAATTCATTCTTTTCACATAAATACAGAGTGAGGAGCTTAATACGAAATTAATTCAACTCGGGCTGACATAATTTAGGAAATCTTAAAAACGAAGGCGAACCGCTTCGCCCATCTAGCTGGGCTCTTCATTCATTTGATTATTAATAGTTATCGGACTTTACAAATTCGCTTCTTAATTAAAGTGAATTAATTAATTTTTGGGAGGAATGTTGCCCGTGTCAGACAATGTTAATGTCGTGCTAATAATAGCGTCCGATTATGTCACAGCTATCATAACTCGAATAAGGAAGATTAATCTCACGAAAATAATAATTAATTCCATAACGGCGGATAATATATTGAAAATTATGGTTAAACAAATGTTAAAATGATGGTCTTTAAATTATTTTTGACGTTGATATAAAGTTGAAAGTATTTAACGAGCAACTTTATAGCAATGGTTTTTTTTTTTATTATACAAGGCACAACAGGAAGAGGGGATTTTTTTTATACACATTTCTTTTATGCATTTGGGATTTTTTTTCTAACAGTTCTCTCCTTTTTAAACTTCCCAGATTTAATTTACGCATCTGAAATTTGACATTTGATCGGTTCTTTTCTTTTCGCTACTCCAGCACAATCTAGCTATACTGAATAAAAGACAACGCCTAATTCTTGAAGTTCTTAGATCTACAGAACTATCTAAAACCATGTTGGAAAAACTGTCATTCCACTTCAAGTGTTTGCTCAATTTCTCCTAAACTTGAACTCATAGTTCCATTATATTGTCCGTCCAAACAAGGCAACAGATTCATCCATTGTAACTAATTCCCTACCCAACCTTGGTTTCTCTTCTGGTAATTGGATGATATGTCACAGTTCTTGTGCAAAGTACTGCTAGGTCCTTCAGAGCTTCGATTAGTCCAAGCAAAAATGCTTGTGTCATAAAGGTTATAATTTTTTCCGGAAAGTCTTTTTCAGTTTACTTGAGGATAACATGACAGTCTCTTGCGGCGTAAAGAAAAGTTATTTCTATTCATCGAAGTGTTAATTACTTAGTTTTTGCACATCGAAGAAGATGATTTGCCTATCCATGCATACACGTTTTTCAAATCCTTTCCATTTCCAGAGTGTTGCAAATAAAATAGAAGATCTTTCCTTAGTTATTAATCTCATTTGGTCTATCTCGTTGTTGTGAACTTGTTCAGGGCATTGCATCTTGCAAGGGAAAAACGATTTAACTTCTTCCTATCAGCTTTTGGCTTACGACATGCACACGTTTGGTTCCGTTGCTAATTGTCCAAAAAAATTTTTGTGGTGGAGTATTTAAAAAAAATTGTTTAAAGATTTGTTTCCGAGGAAACCAAATTGCTTTTCCAAGAAAATTTTTCCACTTTCCTTCTTTTTCCTTCTCCTTCAAAGACCTGGAGGTTTAGGGGCTTCTTACGAAAATGATTTGAAGAAGATTATTGTTTTGTCAACTTTAAGTCTAAATTTTTCAAGTCACGAGTTCTGGAAAATTCCAAATTATATTCATTTCTAAAAGAATTTCCTGTTTTGTTTGTTTTTTTTTTTATTTAATGTGGAACACAAATGTTTCTCGAAGATTTGGTTACGAACGCCTTCATTTCACATTTCTAACACCACGTCTATAAATTATGTTATAAAGGTCACTTGCCGTGTTTTATAATTCGCACGCTACTGGAAATCTTTTTGGTTTAAACTGGAATAAATCATTCTGTTCTCATAGCTTATTTAATTTAGTTTAATTTAATTTAACTTTTAACGATTTTTGTGCATTCGCCAAGAGCCCCCCTCCCCCCAACTGAAAAGATGCAGCTTCTTGTTTTCCGTTGAGACTTCGGACACGAACGAGTTTGGGTGCGATGAGATCAAATACATAAATATTTGGTTGGCATTTATGGGACCAAATCCGTTTACACAATTTAATAAATTATTTCTTTCCACATCTGGCGTCCTTGATTTACTAATAGAGCACCATCAAGTTTCCGTAAGAGATTCGGCATTATTTAGGAAACCGATCCACCTATTTTTTTTCGTTTTTTTTTTCTCTTAAATTTATTCTTTTTCGACGAGTTGTTTATTTTACCTGGCATTCAGGATCGTTTTAACTGAAGCTCAGATTGTTGTCGTGATTAAGCTTATTTATAAATTAATTTATAACGATTATTTGCATGATTGGATTATTTGCCCTTTAATTCTTCTAAAATTCAAAATTATAAATCGTTTAATTTTGTTATTTTTTACTCTGGATGATATTACTGCAATATTTCGCCAATTTCTGTAATTATTTTCGTCAATTTGCTGTTGCTACTTCATTCATAATGAAATGCTTAGTGAAATGAAGAAAAAATGATAAATTCAAAAAATAATGTCAAGAAATAAAAACACTGAGGTATTATTTTTTGTTTAATTTTTGTATGCATGTAAACGTACAATAATTTCTTTTCTTTTTTCTATTTTTTTTTTAATTGGAGATTCGAATTAATTTTTCCCGCCACCGGTAGCCGTGGAAACAAGAGTTTTGTGACGTAATAAGTGGGGATGCACGTGGTAGAAAAAGTGAGTTTGTGCTTATACTATTTTCATTATGTTTTTTCCAAGTATGGATTACTGTTTTCAAGATCAGTTCAAATATTTTTAAAGATTACTGTCACTAAATTTCTGTGCTCAAACTGTTGTTAAAAACGTTATTTGTAGCAAGAAAGGTTAAATCCTTTTTTTTTCTTGAGAGAGATTCTGTGATGATTCTGTCAATTTTATTAATTATATTTTTGTTATAACGTTCTTAGAAAATAATTGTGCATTATTTCAAATACAAATCACTGAACAGAAACCGTGCAGTTCGTAGCAAAACAAAAGAATTCCCTACTTACTGCGTCACAATTTTGTAGTTCAAATATTTCCGCTAGAGGTCGTGTCGCTTGGCTATATTCACCAATTGTTTATTTTTTTCTTCACCATTCAATTTTCTACTTTATGGCCGTTTTCATAGTCAAACTTTAAGGAAGCTTTAATTTAAAGTCACTTTAAGAATAAGGAAACAAATTAATTTTTTTAGGTTAAAGATTAATTCATAATCGAACTAAGAGACTTTAAGTTAAAAATCACAGTCATATGTCCAAGCAGATGCGAAAACGTAGTTATTTGTACATCAGAATGTGACTTTTAATTTAAAGTCTCCTGTAGATTAAGAAATCGGCCCTAACTGTTTAAATATAATTTAGCAACACCTTATTAAACGATAGTAAAAGCAAGAAAATAGTTTTTAAACGTTAAACAGACACTATTAAAATTAGAAAGAGCACTCAGCGTTTCACTATTTTCTTATAATTTCCTTTGGACAAGAGTCGACTTCAGTGATGGTAAAAGGGTTTCCAAAAATTGAAAGAATACTTACTTATTACAAAATATAGCAACAAATCGTTGCGAAATGTGAAATGTAAATTTAAAAAAAATCTTCTGGGATTGATAAGCATAATATTAATTTCAGAAAAATTTTATGCAAATCGTTTTTGATTGCAGTAAGAACCTCGAGCAGCCTCTGGACAGCTGTTTCAGCCCTGCTTGGGGCTTCTTCAGCAGAAACGTAGCTCGACATTCCCACTGCAAACCAAAAACGACTTGCCCAATTTATTCGCAATTGCGATGTAAGAACGATGAACATATAAAATAGCGACATCTTACTATCGCTTTTTGACCTAACATTGCAGTAGGATAGACAAATTGAAGCGGGATTTGCTCCTAATGAGTCCCCCATGCAAGGCGGCCATGCTTGCTGTCAAAGCATAATGAAAGATTTTAGATTTGCACAAAATTTTTCTGAAATCTTTCATTATGCTTTGACAGCAAGCATGGCCGCCTTGCATGGGGGACTCATTAGGAGCAAATCCCGCTTCAATTTGTCTATCCTACTGCAATGTTAGGTCAAAAAGCGATAGTAAGATGTCGCTATTTTATATGTTCATCATAATATTAATAATTCATATTTCATAAACAAGTATTAGCAAAGGAAGAAAAAGTGGTCCTTTCTTTTATTTTTAACCACAAACTTCTTTTTTTTGTTTTATATTGTTGCCAGCAATAACCGTAAATTATTTCGCCAGCTATTAAGTACGAAACACATATAATGTTCATTATTAGAAGATATTGATATTATAAATTTGTAATTGCAAACGGATCAAATTAAAGGCCAACGTTTCGGAAGAAAATAAAATTCCACAAGAAAGATAGTAAATTGATTTGTTCAATTATAGAAAAAAAAAACTTGTAATAATTTTCAAAGAACAAGGAAGTGTGTTATTAAAAAAAAATCATTTCACTGGTGATATACCGTGTTACAAAATTTAAACTAGCCTTAGCCATGCGCACGAGCGAGATAAGAGTTTATATTAACAGAGATAGAAAGTTTGCAACAACGCACAGGTGCAATAATTAGACGGAGATCGTGGGGGAGGGGACGAGTTTATTAATTACTTTCCATTCATTATTACCTCATGAGCACTTGCTAGTAAATTATTTGCAATGCGTTATGTATGTATCTGCGTGTGCATCTGCGTTTAATTTAATTATCCGGAGTCAAAAACATCAGAAAGAGAAACGGCTATTGGTTGAAGAAATTTGAAATTCCTGCAAGCCTAATAAATGTCGTTCAAGTTACATCAAAACGAGCTTGCCTAAACTCGCGCGTGCGTAACCGCCGACTCTTATTTTTTGACATTAAGAAAGACATACGTCCAAAAAATCCAGAACCTTCTCCGAATTATGCAAGAACGCGGCGTCGAAACGGAAAAAAAACTCGCGTTTGATTTTCTCCGTAAATGCGAGCCGGGGCTTTTTTTTTGGAAGACCGCAGAAGCAAAAAAAAAACAAAAATATTTTTTTTCCAATTTGCATACCACCGTCGGGCAAACAGACCAGATTGGTGGCGGCCACATTTTAAACGAATACGCATAAATTTGTGTTTTTTTTTTCTGCCACTAGTTAATTAAATGCTTAATAACTTTGACATTTTACGTTTTACGGCTCATCTTGACATTTTCCTCTCGGGAAGATGTGGACATTCCTCGAAATACTTTAAATAATTTAAAAACTGACCTGATATTATACATGTTATATTTTTTGTTATGTAATAAGAAGACCACGACCATAACTTTTATAACGTTCGAAAATTATTAGATAATGTTCGAAAATTATTAGACTTTTAATTTTAATTATTCCTATTAGTTAGTTTTTTTTTTGGTTTTGCGTAATAATAAAACTAAAAGTTGTGAAATGAAATTTGTTTATTGAACGACAGACTAGTATTTTAATAGCCGACATACAGATTTATATAATTTAGATTGATGCGTTCGTTTTACATTCCTCCGGTGTTTGCTTTACTTCTTCTTCCATAATGTGGATCCGAAGGTGGTTCCGGTTTTTGAAATCACGCTACTTGCGGCGGCGTTAGCGATAACGGCGCTTGAATCTGCTACTCCTACAGCATCGGCTGTACTGATACCCCCTGCCCATCCATCTTCAACAACTCCACCGACAACTCCGCCGGTTGCCCATCCCTCTGTCCCAACGGTACCGACGGATCCTACGGTTCCGACTGTTCCGACAGCGCCTACAGGTAAAGTTCCAACTGTTCCGACAGTGCCTACAGGTAGAGTTCCAACAGCCCCAAAGGGATATGAGCCTACAGCTCCTACAGGATATGATCCATACGTTGCTAGGGGTACGGACGTTGCGACTTGGCCGTAGATCTCTGGAACTTTGTATACAACAGGGGTTGGTACTTTGACGGGGACGGGATGTGGAACATGTACTGGATAAGGTTGGGGTACGGCAACTTTAACGGCGTGTGGAACTTTAACGTAATACGGGGTGTGTACAGGTACTGGTACGTTCTTGGTTACTGTAACTGGGTATGGTCGGGGTACTTCGACTGGTACTGGAACGTTCTTGGTCACGTGTACTGGGTACGGCCTGGGAACTTCGATTGGAACAGGCACATTCTTCGTGACGGTCACTGGGTATGGTTTAGGTACTTCGTAGGGCACTGGTATATTCTTGGTTACAGTGACGGGGTAAGGTTTGGGTACTTCAACGGGCACGGTGACCTTGACGGGTACTGCAACGGGTTTGGAGATGTGAACTGGGTATGGTACTGGAACGTTACGCGTTACAGTAACGGGATAGGGTTGTGGTACCGGTACGGTCACGTGTTTGGTGACGGTATGGACCTTGGTGGTTGGGTATGAATACGGGCCGTAGCCGTACGTGTACGGGGCGTAACCGCCCCAAGATCCAACACCAGAGTAAAGACCGCCTACAGATTCCAGTCCTGAGTAAGCACCACCGATTACCCCGGCTGAACCAATTGATCCAGAGTACAAGCTGCCAGGGTATACGCCCCCAGAATATACGCCACCAATTCCACCGACGACTCCCCCATCAAGACCAAGTGAGTTGTAACCGTAACCTAGCCCGTAACCTAACCCATAACCATACCCAAGCCCGTAGCCCAACCCGTAAAAATCGTGTCCAATACTGCGTTTAGGTTTGGCGGATTCTACCGGCTTCGCTTCTTCTTTTGCAGCTACCACTGCGAACACAAGCACTACCGCAACCTACAAAAAAAAAAAAATTAACATAAACACCACCAATAATACCAAAAAATAATGTAATAACGAAAAGTGTTACGTACCAGTAGTTTCATATTGTGGCCGGGCTTGACTGCTAGACAGACACAAATGATATCGAAATTCCTAAAAATCTCGCTTTTTATACAAGGATTTGAAGGACTTCCATCCGAAACTCGCTTCTAGTAATAAAAGCCCGACTTTTTGTGAACCGTTACTAAATGCTAATTTATATTATTTATGCGATAGATTTGGCGAACGCGTGGTGGCCGTGGTTGCATCTGTGTGCGTAATTTGAAACGCATCATCGTACCTGTCACTCGGAGTGATTTGTTTTTGTGGCGAATGTGGATCGTCAAAAGTAAAAAAAAAAAAAAAAATTGATTAGGTGCAGGTTCTGTTATGCACGGTAACGATCTGCGACGATGAAGTCATTCATTTACATTAACATTTTGATCCGTGTGAAATGGAGTAATAAATAAAGGAGATGTGACTACGACATTTTTTTATAAACGCGAATGGGTGCGTATGTCGACGTATTCCTACGAAACCTGTTCTTAACGGAAACTAGGTGAATTATTTTAGATAAATTTTCATTTGAAATGCATTAATATACTTTTTATTACCAAAAGTTTTGTTTTTTGTTTTAAAAAAAAAAACACTAATAGAGCTTTCAATTGGGATGCACTCAGAGTATCCTCCTCATCTTGTTTTTTACTCTCGTGTGATAAAAAGAGATAAAATTGATCTGAGTGTGTACTTTGTGATACAGTACGTGTCCATCCCAATCGAGTGTACTATAAAAAAAATTAATTTCTTCGAAATCAAGCAAAAATGTCGTTATCATCTTGGCATAGATATGATATTTAGATATACTACGTACAGTTGAATTAAAAAAAAAGTCAGGAAATGCCAAAAAGAATTTAGTTTGTGAACCAGTTTAGTGTGAAAATGATTTGTTTAGAAATACGTTAGAATTATTTGACGTTAGGTAAGTCGATTTATAAAAAAAATCGGTGGCGGAAAATATTTTTGATAGGTAACGTCAAGTAAAACGACGTTGACGAATAATATCAAATTTAAAATTGGAAAAAAGTCATCTTGTTTTTAATTCCGCTGTATGTGTGTATACAGGGTTACAACTAATTAAAGGGCCACCACGGGGATCTCGTAAGCTATAAGAGATACAAAGACGGTTAAATTACAAAAAAAAGTTGCACTAATTTGGAGCCTATCAAAATATTCAAAAAAATCTTTTCTACCTCCGTTCGTTTCTGAAATGTCTTCAAAAAACTAAAAATTTTGATTTTCGATAATCTCGAATATCTTCCTTTTATTAAAATAGAAACATCAAATTTGATATTTTTATGTTAAATTCGATGAGCAATCTAATAGAGTCCGAAGAAATAGGTTAGGATTGACAGTTTCGCAGTTACGACTGTCAACTGTCTTTTTTCTTATGGACGCTAGCTTGCGTGATACAAAAACAAAATCTGAATACGACCATACGACACACTTATGCTTTTGTTTTAAAACAAAATATCAAGATACTACAAAATTTAAAAAAAAAATGTATATCTAGCTGGCGGATGCGTGTAAACATTCAGAACTATAATTATTATTAAAATAATAAATCTTACTCAATTATGGTACTTACATTTTTTTAACATAAATTCTCAGTAAGTAACCTAATATTTTGTTTCAAAACAAAACATATTCATATGGTCGCATTCAAAAATTATTTCTGCATCACGTGCTATGAATATCTTAAGGTAGCGTCCATAAGAAAAGAAACAGTTGACAGTCGTATCTACGAAAGTGCCAAACCTAACCTATTTCTTCGACCTGCATTAGATTGTCTATCGAATTTAATGTAAAAAACACCGAATTTTATGATTCTATCTTAAGAAATAAGGAAGATATTCGAGATTTTTGATAATGTGAATTTTCAGTTTTTTGAAGATATTTCAAAAACGAATGAAAATAGAAAAGATTCTTTTGCATATTTTTTTAGACCTCGAAGATTTTCTATAATTTAATCATTTTTGTATCTCTTATAGTTTGCGAGATCCCCATATTGGCCCTTTAATTATTTGTAACCCTGTATATGTATATTTGAAAAAGGCACTTGTTATTAGTCAACTAATAACGCCAGAAATGTAAAGGCTCTTTATTTTCTGTTCATCAAAGGAGTTATCAAGATGACATGTTTCGGTGGATTGCCATTTTCAAATCTATACAAATTTCATGAAATTAATTAAAGCCTTTAAAAATCACCTTAGGGAAGCCATTTTAGTTAAGACTGACTATTACTATTTACTGATTTAAAATCATCAAGTCTAATCAACAGACGGACTGAACCACGTGATCAATTTTCCAGTCGTTCATTGAGCTGACCGCTGCGTTGGTTTGACAAAATTCTATGACCATTAAGGGTGATAAAAATATCAATAGGATTTTTCTTTTTTGTAAAACAAACAGTTGAATATTTAGGAGTGAAGAAGGAAAGTTCATGTGACCGAAGGGGGATGGGACGATTCGCCGTCGCGGACTCGCCGGACTTGCCAATTCCTCGTAGAACCAATTCGCCGTCGACCGCCCAATTCGCCGTTATACCTACGAATTGAATGAAAAAAAAAAAAAACTATAATTTCAGTACGTTTCAAGTAAATTTAAAATGCACTACTTTATTTTCTATTTCGAACCAAAATAAATTCCTAATTACAGTACCAGCATCGTAAGGCACAAAATTACAAACAAATTTGGTGCTGTTGGTGCACGTCATAATAATATATATATATACCTTTTTATGGAAACGCCATTTTTTTAATTCATAATTTACTTGATGATGATGATGAACTGATCGCTTTTAAATTTTTGCCACTTGTACGGCCTTTTAAGACAGACTTTTTCCAGTTTTAAAACCTTTTGCGTTACAAACTACTGGCCTACTGCGATGAAAAACAAATTGCAAAAAATGAAGAAGATATATTAGGCTTTGTTTAATCACGAAAAAGTTGTTTACAATTAGAAAATAACCTCAACTGCCAAATTTGGTGGAAAATTAAAATTTTGATTTTTAATTATTTGATTAATATCAAAATTTAACTACCGGAAACACAGAATTAAAAAAAAAATCATCTAAATATTCTAGCAAGCGTTCGTCATATGGTATTCATTTTTTAATACGTTACTTACAAAAACTTACAAAAAAATTATTTATTGCGAAAGCTTCTGAATAATTTTTCGAATAATTAAAAACTAAAATTTTTCGTCCAAATTTGGGGATTAGGGTTATTTTCTAATTCTAAAAAAAAAACCTTTTCGTGATTAAACAAGGCCTAATACGTGTTCTCAATTTTTTGCAATTTGTTTTTGATTACAGTAAGCCATGGTTTGTAATGCAAAAGTTTTTAAAATCAGAAATTGTCGGTTTTAAAAAGACGTACAATTCGCAAAAATTCAAAATGGATTCGTCAAAAAATTAAATTAAAAAGTACAGGGGCGTGTAGCTGAGAAGTGAAACACAGCGTATGTATCACATTTAATTAACGAGAAATTACTTTATCTTCAATTAAATATGCTAGCTTTCTTATTTAATTTAGGTATAATTATCGCATATTATTATTTGGATGTGTACCTGAATTTAAAACTTTAATCGCTGACGGGGAATTTACTGTCGCGACGGTGAATTTTCCGACGGCGAATTGTACCTACGGCGAATCGGCGACGGTGAATTGCCCTAGACCCAATCGAAGCCATAACGGTATATTAAACAAAGCACCATTGATTTTATTAACAGCGTTATCAATAACTGAATCAGAAACAAATGAAACTATATCATCAGCATATTGCAATGAATTAATTATTATTTTGACTACAGTACCTAAATCAAAAATAAAAAGATTAAATAAAATAGGGCTTAAACTTACCTGAGGAAAACCAGTGAAAGAAGTTGTAGAACCAATTTCAGGAGAATTTTTAAGGAAAAGGTTTTTTTCGCTTCACTTATAAGAGAAATAAAAAAGTTCACCAAATAATGAGGAAGATTTAGTGATAATAATTTAGTTTTTTTTTATGTAACAATACGTACATTATTATAAGCAGATTTAATATCTAAAAAGAAAACTGCAACGACGAACATTTTTTGGAAAAAAAGAAGCAGATATGAAATTAGTCAAAAACTTAAGACAATCTAAAGAACTTCGTCCATTTCGAAAATCAAATTGAGATGAGTGAAAAATACTAGGAGTATTATGTTCTCCCCACCAATTAAGTCTAAATTTAATCATTCTCTCGAGAACTTTTCTAAAACACGAGATAAGAGCAATAGGTCTGTAATGATCAGCTTTATCTGATTCCTTATTAGCTTTAAGAATAGGACAAATTACACCAAGAGGGCGGAATGAAGGAATTCCAAAAAAAATTATTGTATTGGTCTAACAAAAAAATTTTAATACGAGGAGTGAGATGAGCTATCATAGAAAAAGTAATATAATCCATTCCCGGAGTTGAATTTTTAATAACAGAAAAGGCTCCATTGAATTCTACCCAGGGCCCCGCGAGGCCAAAAGCCGCCCGCGTGCCACTCCATATTTTGGCACCCTTTTATAGATAAGTTGGGGCAAACAAAAACGGTCAATTGTCAAAATTATTTTTAAAAAATAAGAAAAAAAAAATGGAAAAGACAGAAAAATTAGAAAAAAATTGAAACGGAATTTTTTTTTTTCATTTTTCTTTTTTAAACATTTTCCTTTACTTTAAAAAATATATTTTCCTTAAATTTTAAACATTTTCCTTCACTTTTTTCAAGTTTAAGTCTAATTGCCGCGACCCTCAAAGACGGCCCAAACAGTCTTCTTATCTGACTAAGGAGGTCTTTCTTCAGGTCCCCCCCCCCCCCCCCCCCGGTCCCTTCCCACCCAGAATGCAACTGGGCGAAGTCAGCTTGTTATTAATATTAGAAAAATGAAACTAAATCACAAAAACAAAAGGAACTTTAATTTCTAAAAACTTAAAAAGTATAATGTAATTTCTTTTTTTTTACCAAACCGTAATTATTCTTTTGCTTAATAAAATTATTAAGTATGTTAAATTTTTTTATGAAAAATTTAGCACGCGAAAATTACAAAACTTAAACTTTTCTACTTTTAATTGCCGCAATTAACTGTTGTATTTTAGTCGACGCGATGTTGACGGCTTCATCGAGACATTTTAGTCTTGTGGATAGTTTTTTCGAATTTTTATCAGACGAGAAACTGTTTCCCATTAATTTTTTCTTGTCGAAAAACGTGACAAAACATGTTCAGTGGCCAAGAGCCTAATTGCCGCCCCTTGAACATGGCGCCCGCGTGCACTGCACGCTTTGCACACATGGGGCCCTGATTCTACCAGTGAAAATATTTGAGTTTAAGGCTGAGTAGATGGCGAAAGAAGAACAAGACTGTGAATTTCCCAAGAAGGAACTAAATAAAAATCAGGAATTACATTTTTTTAAAAGATTTCTTTCAAACATGAATGAATATTAAAGTTGAGAAGACACAATTTTGGAAAATTCTGATCGATTTCCAAATAGTAGATAAAAGAGTATTTCCGTTGAATGATATACAGAAAGATTTAAATAACATAACAGCGTGAACCAATCTTTAGGAACCGAGGTTAGGAACAAATAACCTCACTTTTGGCTACAGTCATACTCATGCCTGTCATTTTGGTAAGCTTGCGTGGGTGTGTTGGTGGCGCTGCTTAGAATTATTCGTTAGATTATTCGTCTCATTATCTAATCTCGTTCTTTTAATTTTAGTTCACGTATTTTCCGCTTGATCGCACTTTAAATACATGTGCAAAATGTGCAATAATAATAATTTTAGTTGTTAATGTTATGCATCTAACTCCGTTCTTATAATTAAAGCTCGGATTTGGCTGCATTTATGGCCTAAAAATGCACCTACATCCTTGCTCTAGTTATAATAATTGTAAATATACATTTATATGTATAAATAACCTGCTGAAAAACTAAACATTACAGCTGAAAGACCGACTTTACTTGTACTTGCGAAAACAATATTTATTGCAGTTTTTTTTTAGCCATGTCCAAATTAGAGGAAATACATCAAAGTGAAACGTGGCTTTTGATGTTGGATAACATCTTTCAATTTTTCAAGCTACCCGTCTTTTTTTCAATACAAAGAGAGTTCTCAATAAACTTTTTTTCACTTAGTATTCTATTTACCCATTAGTTCTGGAGAACCAGCCGTTATGTAACGTGAAATATTTTTTTGTCTTTTGATATATTTTTTACGTAAACGGGTTCATTGCACCATTATATTTTGATCATAAATTAAAAGTCTGTTTAACATGCAGGTTCCTTTTAAAACAATGTCAAAATACTAAGTTGGTAAGTTGGTTTCAAGTTTAATGTCATGTCAGATCAAGGTATTTGTCAAATCAATTTTCATATTTATTTTTAAAAAGAATCGACAGCAGAGAAATATTTTAAATGTTAAAATGGTTACAAATGACTTATACTAACTTTGCCATTTGTTTCATAGACATGACATTCTTGTTACCAAATTTCTAACTAGACAGTGGCAGTGCTACCAGTTGTATTCTGCTTAAGACCACACTGATCGTGATTTTCTAACAGTGAATAAGTATCATCTATTAATTTATAATAGTTACTGCCATGAAAGTAACTATAGTTGTCATGAGCGCAACTCTCATCGTGTAAATTACTTGAAAGTCGCTTTGACGCTTTCATGACACAACTCTCATACTATCTCGTCTAGACTAGAGAGTTGAGTATAGCGCTCGCGATAGTGTAATTCGTCTAAAAACACTGGTTTTCACGATGAGATGATGGGTTCTGTGAGAGTGGTTGTCATGAGAGGAACAGATACTCTCACAATAGCAACTGTCACAGAAACTCTCACCGTGAAAAAAACGAGGCTCAAGTCTATGTATCTATTTGACGAAATCGGTATTCAGAAACGTATAAAGCGTGTCCCTGAATCCGGCGCTCGCTTAGTCTCACGGAAACAACTCTCACAGAAACTCTCACCGTGAAAACCAAGCTTTACAATTTGGAACTTTTTTAACTTCAGCATTCGTTTAGCTTCCTTCATTTTTTTTCAAATTACATATTATACGAACCGAAAATTTTATTTTGTAATAAGCAATAATAATGATTTTGAAGCAGCTTTTTTAAAATTTTTTTATTACAAAAGAAAAACTGTACGTGATGAAAATAGAACAAGAAAAGTTCCAAATTTGGAAATATCAAAATCGATACAAGAAGGTGTAATCGGAGATATAGAAAAAGCGTTAAATTATTTCCAAAAAATAATAAAGTTGCTATTTTCATGTTGTTTTATTTGAAAATTATACTAATACTTACTTAATCAAATAAACAACATGAAGCAATAAATTTTTAAAATCATTTTCTCTTAAGTAATAAATTATTTAAATATTTTTCCATACAGTCGAGAGATTGTGCAAGTCAATAGGTTAACTTTTTCTTTAAAGAAAACGCTTATTTAAAAAGTATTCTAATTTTTCTTTTATTGTTAATTTATGACGTTTTTAATTCGTTACAGAAATTCAATTAATTCAAGCGTGCCAAAGTGCAACCAAACAATCGACTCATCACCATCAAATAATTTAAACAATTCCCATCAGCTGTTCGATTTCAAGGGGACCTATTTTTAGCTCCTGGTTATTTTTATTGTAAAAATCTAAAACGAGGAAAAAAAAATTATGGTACATCTGTTCATTTACTTTCACTTTTTGTTGCGGCGGCGATACATCAACACTTTTGTTTTGGAATCTTTTGGATCCGGCATTAAAGTGATGAAGATGATTTATGGGGGTATTATGGGAAAATGCGCTGCAGGTTATTCTTCCTTCGCGCATACACGAAGCACTCCTACATGCGCTTTTTTTTGAGTTTTGTTTCTGAACGAACACCTTCAAAAAAGGAATCCATCTGTGATGAAATAACACAAGTCAGTGATTTACACAACCGTGGAAGCGATTTAAAATATTTTATGTCGTTTCGTGACAAATTAGATGCTTTATTGTTTTGTTTTTAATTTTCTTTTTTTCTCAATTTTATTGCAAGTCTATATACATTTCGCTACGGCTTTAGATACTTGTCTATAGTATACATTTAGATACTGGTCTATATATTTTTAGATAGCGGTCTATATACTTTTAGATAGCCGTCTATATACGTCATTTATTGATTGATGAAGTTTGATAAAAATTGTACCGGTGAAAATTCTTTTTTATTTTTTGACAGGAACTTATCAACCGATAGTTGAGCGATTGCGCGAGGTTTCAAAGTATCCGTCACAAGATTAAATTTAATTTACATTAATATTCCTTTCTTTTTCCTTCAAGCTTTCTATAGTGTGAACAAAAATGAGTGACACGTGTGAGGTTGCAGCTTACCTAACTTATGGCGTCTTCGACTGATCACTCTAGAGCATTCTCCATCTCCCTCATCTGTTTTTACATGAGGTTAAAACAAAATGGAGATGCTTTGAGGATAACGTGCCCGAGCAATCAGTCGCAACGAATACAAATGCCGCAATTTCATTTTTGCTCACACTGTACCTTATTTATTTACCTTTTATGTTTCATGTATTTCTGTTCTTTTTCTATTTCAATTTATTTGTTATCGTAGCATCGTTTTTTTTCCTTTTATCTACTCCAGTGATTTGATTGTATTTAATAAACTCGCAGCGTTTAGCCACTTCCCTTCTAGTTCGATTTTTACGAGTGTACGCGTTTGAATGGAGATAGAGAGAGAGAGAGAGAGAGCTTTAAATATTTAACAACGCCGGCATTAAATAAATAATTAATTAAAAATATTTAAATATTTAATGAAATTCGGGTTTATTTTAGCATTTGTGTTTATAGAGCCAGGAATATAAAACATTTTTTGAATGGACGTCGTTTTAATAATAATGAATTTGACAGTTTTATTTGGAAAATAAATTCTATAAATCCATGGGTCTCGTGACGTCCGTTATTAGAGCCTCAAACGCAAAAAAACATTTCATTTATGAGTCAAAGATATGAATGAATTGAAGTCCTCTAATGAAATTATCCGAAACCATGTTATGAAGTAAATCGATTCAGGCGTATTTCTCGAGATAAAATTATTTTTTTTCATTTCATTGAGACTTCGTTTCTGTATGTACAGGGTGATTCAAGTGACATCAGGAATCGTCTCAAAACAATACACATACACACTTTGGAAACTTTAAAAACTATTTTCTTTTAAAGTTTGAAACATAATTCGTATCGTAAAGTCGGGCGACCATTCTTTAAACTAAAATTTTGTGACGATTGACAAATAATAACCAGTTTGCTGCCTAACAAGCCTTTACACACAGTACAATTTTTATGACAAATTTAAAAATTCAGAAATTCGTCCTAGGTCTGTTTTTGATTGCAGTGAAATCCTCGATCGTCCTTTGGACATCTGTTTCAACCCAACTTGGGGCCTCGTCAGCAAAAGAGTAGCTTGAGAACTCCGCTGCAATATCACTGGCAGTGTCCTGGTTAAGCTCAAAACCGAGACGCATGTCGACAACAAGTTAGGTGTCCAGTGTTGCCAAAATAGTTTTACGAAAAATCTGAACACTTAGCGTAAATAATCACTAAAAGTCACTATAAATTTCACCAGAAACAAATGCCGAAAAATCGAGCTGTGTATTTCTCATACTTACATATTTTAAAAGGAGTATTCTAATTAAGCGTACATATTAGAATTGGCTAATTTTTTTTTATATCGCATTTTCTTCTTCCAGGGCCGTAATCAGACTAAATATTCAGGGGAGGCTTATTGTAGTACAGGGCAGGCTCTGTAAGTTTCTATTCCAATGCTCTTACGAATTTCTACAATATTTTCATGTCAGGTTGAGCCATCGTAGTGCAGGCTTAAAACTTTCCTGGGCAGGCTCAGCCTTCCTTGGCGCCCCCCTAAATACGGCCCTGTCTTCTACAGAAAATAAAAAGGAAATAATCATAATATAGAAACAAAACACGATCGCTGGTAGAAGAGAAAACTTTCTGCTGTTTTTCTTTCTCGTTCTAAATAGCATAATAACAGGAATCGATCGTTATTAATTTTTTTCTTCGTTGCTTCTTTTCTGAAAGAAAGTCACCAGATCTAGGGCCCAAATCACTAAATTTCCAATATTGAATTATACAGGGTGTTAATGAGAAAACTTGTACAGTACACCGTTTGGTAGCTGGATAATAGAGATCAAAACAAGAAAAAAATCTGAAAAACCTACGTCCAATACTCAATACAGGATGTCCACGCTATGTGTTCCCTCTGCTATATTTTTTTACGTATTACATGAAAGTCGGAGTCGATAAATTAATAAATTAAAAAGTTATCAATATCATCTTTCTTATTTTAAATGGAACGGCCTGTATGTATACTTTTACGTATTGGGAAACTACAGATCATTGGACCTATGTCCAATACTCAATACAGGATGTCCACGCTACGTGTTCCCTCTTCTAGAATTTTTTACGTATTACATAATAAAAGTCGGAGTCGATAAATTAATAAATTAAAAAGTCATCAGTATCATCTTTCTTATTTTAAATGGTACGGCCTGTATGTATACTTTTACATATTGGGAATCTACAGATCATTGTGAGTTCGAATCTGTATGACTTGGTAGTTTTAGTTTCCACGGCAACGAATATTTTCTGTTGGTGAAGAAGAACGTAATCAGTAAATACGCCATCAAAACAACTTACGAAATTATTAAACTTTAGGCATTTCCGAATTTACTATTTAAAATCTGTCTACAAATTTAATAGAAAATCAACACTTTTAGTGACGAAGTCACTAAATCGGAAACAGTCAAGATTTATTTATACTCAACGCCCCCCAGATATCTAAATGATTTTAGGCACCAATCCGTATGATACAAATAAATAATTAACAAATCAAATATTACATAAAAATGCAAGATTTCTTCCTTGCTTTTTAGCGGGCATTAATATTAAGTAATTATTCATTGAAGCTTAAAAAAAGGAGAGGCCAGGAGATAAGAATCATAAAGAAAAAAGTTTTTGCAGAATTCTTAGTTTATTTAATAAATGATTTGTCCAATTGAAGAAAAATAATGATAATCGAAACTTGTATTTTCAAATTTGTTTGTTTGATTGTTTTTTTTTTCTTGTTAATTTCCTTTGAAAGAAAAAAAGCCTTTTTTTCGTATTCGTTGAGCTAGAATACGAAATATATTTAAAACTTAAATTAATAAAATTAATAAGTACAAAGTTTTTTAATCTCGAACCGGATAGAAATATGAAGGGAAAACACTCAACGTTTCGCTATAGATTTATAGCTTCGTCAGACGATACTTACAATTTTCATCGGACAAGAACAAACTTCAATAATAAAATTAATGCAAATCAAATTAACCGTTTATTTTCATCTGTATTATCATTATACTTACTCATTCAAACTAATCTGGATGTCTTAGTTATGAACTTAATTTATGTACCTATACACCTCTTTAATCCCAACACACTTTCCAATAAAATCCGAACTCTGAAATCGTGCATCATAATCCGAACGCTACCTCGATAATGCGAACGTTACTGGGGGATACTTGTTTAGCGTCTTGACTCTTCGTCATCCTTTTCATTTAAAAATCCCAAAAAAAAAGAGAATTTTTCTGACAGCTGACAAAACTGGGAGTGGACATTTCCACCCACATTGAGATGTGAAAAAGAAAAAAATTCACATTAAAGTTGAACGACAAAATTGAAATATCAAAAAAAATATATATACAGGCTGTTTCAAATTCGACCCTCACCATGGGGATCTCGCTTATTTGAAGAGATAGAAGGTAGGTTTAAATTTGGCAAAGTTGCTGAATTTGATGAGCATTAATAATCCGGAGAGAAAAAGTTTCTATGTTAACTCTTATTCGAAATAATTATAAAAAAAGAAAAATTGTCATTTTCTTATTTTGCCTCTATCTTCTTTATTTAAAGAGATATCAAAAAAATAGAAATACGTTCTTAAGGCACTTTTCAATTCTCTACGCAGTGGTAAACACAATTTTTCTATAACAAGTTTCGTCAAATTGATACCATCATCAAGTTCATTTTTTCTTATGGCGCCCATATTGAAATTTAGTGACAAAAGAATCTACTTATTATGGCGATTACGGTAATATAGTACATGTTATAAAAATTCTTTAAAACAAGGCCAGAATAAAAATGTTTAACGTGAGATAAGAAAAATTCTAGCCAGTAGAAGATAGTTGAGGGTTTAACTTAAAAACAATGTGTTCGTTAGACAGTAATTGACTAAATACTTTTTGTTGTACAACAGAAACACAGAAACAGCAAGAAACGATACTTTTGAACCTATTTAGAGAGCAAAGCTTAATATTGATTATTGAAATGTTCGACGAAGAAAAGAAATCAATTACTAGCAAAAATTACCGATGTGAGTGGGTGTATTTTCAGGTTTACTTATACAGAGTAATTTATAAACATTTTTATCAACTCTTGAATTTCGTCATGTCTTAGCTTAGTGTTACGTAACCTCCAGATCTGTAATGAGTTATTTTTGAATTGACAAATGATTAAACTACCCAAATTTCATGAGAAGCTGTATTTAACTTCACACATAGCAGTCATTCTTGTTCCTGTATTATTGTAATCGATTCTCATTTTTCAAAATTACAGTTCAAGTTGAACCCAGTTTGCTACATAATAAGTCATCCCATGCAAGGCGGTCGTCCATGTCTGTTGTCAAAGCATAATCAAAGTTAAAAAAAAAATTGTTGCAAATCGTTTTTGACGAAGCCCCAAATAGAGCTGAAACAGCTTTACAGAGACTGCTCGAGGGATTCACTCCAAAAGAAAATGATTTGCAACATAATTATGCAATATTATTATTCTAAGCTATTGTTTGTTGTCCGGATATGTTCTGAAGTACCGTTCACTTACTGTTTTTGTGTTTCTATTGTACACACAAACAATATTTAGTAAATTAGTGTCTAACGAACACATTCTTTTTAATTTAAACCCTCAACTATCTTCTGTTAACCCGAATTTTTCTTATCTCACATTAAACATTTTTATTCTGACCTTGTTTTAAAGCATTTTTTTTACTTGTGCTATGTTGCCGTAATTGGCATAATGAGTAGACTCTTTTGCCACCAAATTTCAATATGGACACCATAAGGAAAAATGAATTTGATGATGGTATCAACTTGACAAAACGTGTTATAGAAAAATAGTGTTTACTACTTCGTAAAGAATTGAAAAGTGCCTTAAGAAAATATTTTTATTTTATTGATATCTCTTTAAATAAAAAAGATAGAGGCAAAATAAGAAAATGACAATTTTTCTTTTTTTTACAATTATTTCGAATAAAAGTTAACATAGAAACTTTTTCTCTCCGGATTATTAATGCTCATCAAATTCAGCAACTTTGCCAAATTTAAACCTACCTTCTAACTCTTCAAATAAGCGAGATCCCCATGGTGAGGGTCGAATTTGAAACAGCCTGTATATATATAGAAATTGGTATAACTTACTCCAATATAGCTTTAGAGTATGGAGTGGGTAAAGCGATAGTGTCAGATTTAAAAAAAAATAATAACAAACAAATTTTCAAATACGTAACAACAACGGACAAAGGCCCTGAAAAGAGAAAAAAACTTTTAAAAATTAGTGCAAATCCTAAAGTAATTTTTTCTTAAACATGGTTTTTGCACATTCAACGCCTCATTTACGTTTATTCAATAATCCGAACAATTTGCTAATTCGAACGACTATACATTTAATAGTTCGGATTAAAGAGGTTCCACTGTACTTAGTTTTCGTGTAAAATATTTTTTGTGCTTTGGTGTTGGTTGACCGGTCGAGCAGCAATTTTGCAGAATTTCGTCATCGTTTATATTTATATGCTTATTTAAAATTATTTAGTTTTTTTCCTTACAAAATAGGCAGAATCATTTTTTTTTTGTTATACTCCGTAGCCTTTGGAGCAGAAAGAAAAAAATTCAAAAACAATCTCTCAATTATTTCCATCGATTCTTTTTTTTCTTTACTTCATGACGAATTCCCCGACCGTCTTTTGTTTGTTTTTTTTTCGTTCTTTTTCTTGGAATCTATTATGGGCACTTACTTCGTCGTGCTTTAGTAGCGCTGTGGCGTTTAGAAATTTGCATTTGCGATATCATAAATGAGACGTCGTAGCACCCTTTGGGTGGTAGCTGCGCCCTAAAGCACTGTTGCACCCTTGCCTCCCCGATCGTATGCAGTTGACTTTTTGAATACGTAATCTAAAATTTTATAACTCAAAAAATAGCCCATTTTGCGCAAATAAAGAGCAGAAGCAAAATTACTGCAAAAGGTTATTAGAATATTTTTTACAGTGTAACTGAAAAAGCCTTTCAAGACGAAACTTTTGCAAAAAAATACAAGTCCCTAACGTCGTTTGTTCGGAAGGTATTTGCATTTGTTTGAGGTACTGCAAGTGCGATAATTTTTTAAAAAAGTTGAATAACGCGAAAACGGTTTAGATTTGACCCTATACCGGGTGTCGCGCGCCATGTGCTCACCTTTCTAGAATCTTTATTTATTAATCGATTAACCTGAATTTTGGAGACGATAAAATAAACAAAAAATGGAATTTTTCGATATACTGATAGTCGTCATAGGACTTCCGGTTTCGCCGGAAGTGATATCAACTTTCTTATTTTAAATGGAACACCCTATATATATTTACATATTTAAAATCTACGGAGCATTACGAGTCCGAATACGTATCAATTATTAATTTTGGTTTCAATGACAACGAAAAAAAAACTTTTTTATTTTTCAATCTAGAAAGCTATGAATTGCATTTCTTCGATCTAATGCGATCAAGTGTTTCGAAAAAATCACTCCTTTGATGGTATTTTGATTTTTAACATTTTTACAGTATTTGAAATTTTCATTAGCTCTTACTCATTTTTTTCGATAGAACCTCATATGTTTCTTAGCTTACGTCAACAGAACATTTTTTTCTGAGTACACTAATACCAAATACGTCATATTTTCTTTGAAAGTCATTTGAAATAAAGGGAGTGTAAAATTTCAATAAGACATGCTCTATTTTAAATTATTTTCAAAAAAATATGACGTATTTGGTATCAGCGTACTCAGAAAAAAATGTTCAGTTGAACTAAGCTAAGAAACATATGAGGTTCTATCGAAAAAAATGAGTTAAGAGCTAATGAAAATTTGTAATACTGTAAAAATGTTAAAAAACAAAATACCATCAAAGGAGTGATTTTTTCGAAACACTTGATCGCATTAGATCGAAAAAATGCGATTCATAGCTTTCTAGATTGAAAAATAAAAAAGTCTTTTCTTCGTTGTAATGGAAACCAAAATTAACAATTGATACGTATTCGAACTCGTAATGATCCGTATATTTTAAATATATAAAAATATATATGGTGTTGCATTTAAAATAAGAAAGTTGATATCACTTCCGGCGAAACCGCAAGTCCTATGACGACTATCAGTATGTCGGAAAATTCCATTTTTTGTTTAGTTTATTGTCTCCAAAGTTCAGGTTAATCGATTAATAAATAAAGATTCTAGAAGGGTGAGCACATGGCGCGGGACACCCGGTATATGGTACACAAGGTCATTAAAATTAAATCCAGAATCGGAAAATGTAAAAATATCTAGGGTGTTCCATTTAAAATAACGAAGTGACCTAACGCCCAGGCTAAACGGAACACTCTGTACACGTCAAACTAATTTTAAAATATGATCCACATGATCCTGTGAAACTTTCGTTTGAAACATTTTTTCGTAAAATTAATAACAAGAAAGATATGAAAGAATCCGTCTTAAGTATGACGCCCTGTATAAAAGGTACATAAAATACATGTATACTTGTCCAATGCAATTTGGTCAACTTGTAGTATGTAATAATACAAATTTTATTAATATAACATTAATTTTATGCTTTTTTTATAATGCGATGTCTTGGATTTATGAATTATCTTCAGCCTTTTTTGTTTTATAAACGAACATCTAATGGTATGTAAATTGTTTTTTTTTCTTCTTTTGAATTGTAATGGATGATAATTTTGATTGCTCGTGGTGGTGTTATTTTTTTTCCTCCACGAAAGCTTAGAATCTGCTCTGAACTGTTAACTCGTCTCACATTTACATAATTTCAGATTTATTAAATTATGTCTTACAACGAGTTTATTTTAGGCACCTGACCGTTCTTGACTAATGAATTCACACTAGTTTCGTCAAGGCCGCGAAGATCCTGTTGGGATTCAAGTGGTTCAAATTCGCTGAAATCGTTTAAAACGGCGAAACTTTGCATACTGCTCTCTAACATCCGGCATCCTATGACAAGGACCTTCTTAAGGAAGAATATTTGCAGCGCCGTAGTAATTTTCTAGTAGATAATCTAGTCTGACTGGCGCGAAATGTAGGTCATCACAATCTATAATGAAACGGCTTCTATAGCCCCGACGACGTCTTGGAGATTCTACTTGTCATTATTACAAACGATTATTTTACAGACACAGTTGCATCAAACTTAGTAGTGGGTTAATGATTACATCTATTTGAAATCAAAACCTTAAATACGCATAGTAACATTCATATGTGTACGTACAGTGCGAGCAAAAATTACTTTTGAATGCTTGTAAAGTTACAAAGCTGCAACTTCACACATATCAGTCATTCTTGCTCGCTCTGTAGATGAAGTTATACAATTAAATGTTGTTTGTTGTCATTCTATTATACTGCAATACTTCTTTTTATTCTGCTGTTACATCACATTAAATACCTTTCAGGCGAAATAAATTTCTTTTTTCTTTTGTTTTCAGGTAAGTCTTTTCCACCTGCTTCACTTTTCCAAGCTTCCGACGATGAGGTGAGTCGTATGCAGAACGAGCAAATTCAACTGAAAGCCACGTGACTTCAAATTTTAGGTGGGGAGGAACATAAATAAAAAAAAACAACACACACCTGTTGTATTAAATTAAATAAATTAATTTAAATATTATTTTAGTAAAATAATTTGCAAAATATTCTAGAAAGGTATGGATAAAAGGAATTCAACAAATATAAACAAAGAACGATGTTAGGCTTGCAAACAGTTGAACATAAATATTACTCTTTGTATGATAGGTTTATTTTATTTATAACGCACAGGTTAATATTAAACCTAATTAAATTAAAATAAAAAGTAATGAAAAAGTTAAAGAAATGGTTTTAACACCAACCAACAGTTGAATTTGCTCACCCTGTATGTTTTCTTCATTCTGGACAATTCTTTAATTCTGGAAATATTTTATCAAGGCAGCATTTCATTATTATTATTAGTATTTTTATTTATTTATATTTTTTTGATTTATGAAATAAGAAACTTCTTGTTTTTGGCTGCCCAAATAAAATGATCTATTCTCCTTCCATAAACGATCATTCTTTATTGGAGTTGATATTTATGATAATACAAATCAGAAAATAAAAAAAAAATGCACAAAAATGTGGGTCGTTTCTTTAGAAGAAACGACGAAAAACCTTCACATTTAAGAACGGGATATAAATTTGGGATTTGGTATGAATTTTTTGATTTGGCGAACTCGTTTCCTTTTGGCATCGCATCGAAATTTATTGCAGATTTTCACTGCAGTATTAATAAATATCATGTGCCTTAGTTTGACTGTCGCAAGTTCAAATGCCTTAGAAATATTTAAATTGTCGTCGATTGCAAAAAAAATAGTAGACAATTACAGTTTCCTGTATTTCTTCTTTCTCCAAAATGGCATTGTTTAAATACAGCTTCACAGATTTTAAAAAGTTTCGAGCTCCTTAAATTTCGCAATCGAACTAAACCAGACCAGTTTAAAATTAATGACACAGTCATATGCCAAAAAAATACGAAAACATAGTATTTACAGAGCGGAATGTGATTTTTATTTTAAAGTCTGGTTTAGTTCGATTATGAAATTTAAGGAGCTCGAAACTTTTTAAAATCTGCGAAGCCGCATTTAAACAGTACCATTTTGCAGAAAGAAAAATACAGGAAACTGTAATTGTCTAATATTTTTTTGCTTTCTACGGTAAATTGTTAAACTTATTAAATGGAAGAGGGAATTTAAAACCGTTTAAGAATTTTTACAGTAATATTTTCTCTTAGTTTCTTTGTTCAATTAATTTAATGTTTTGCTCTTTCACTATTTTTCCTATGACTTCTATTTTTAAATTAATCTGTGTTTATAATCCAGTGAATTTGCCGCTCGCCTGTTATTTTTCAAAGTTGGTACTAAATTCTGTATTGTTTTACCCAACAACGTTTTTACTACAGTTTTACCATGGGATACTTTATTATCATTTCTGTACGTTTGCTTTTTCATTTTCGGCAGTAAATGTAGTAATACCGTTTTTGATAATAATAATAATAATAAAATAACAATAGTAAGAAGGAAATCAAGATGTAAACAAGAGCGAAATTTTCGGTCAAATTCAGCAGGAGCACCAACGTTATTAGTTGAAAATTACCAACATGACAGCGCGCTAAATTCAAATGCCCTTCAATCATTTCTGAACACACCGGACCTAATTTAAAAATACATAATATTTCTATAGAAAAAATACAAAATAAAAATGAAATAATTAACTACTCTTACTTATTACTGTTTATTAATGTTTATTAATAAAATCTGAATACTTTACAACCGACTTTGCGTGCTCACCTGTGAGTTTGATAAGCCGATGTAAATTTCATAGATATTTGACATTGGCTTTTATATTATATCGTCGCATTTGTGAAAGTCCAAACTTTCCCACAAAATCCGACGTCTTTTTTTTATGATTTTTGAATATTTGTTACATTATTTGCATTAATTTGCATCTGTGAGGAGAGAATGATCGGTTTTCCTATTTTTATTTTTAATTACCAACGTCGCTTAGAGTCTCTCAATTTAGCGACAGACGATATTAATTCCCGATAGTCGTAAAATTAATAGTAAACACATTTACCGCTACTGGAACGCGTTTTTAAATCTCTAAATTTAAATTAATTAGGACATCAAACTTATTTTGTTTATGATTGTTAAACAAAAATTATAATAAAATAATAGAACGTAAAATTAGTAGGTTTGTAACTGTAGCTGATTATTGCAGTTCATGGTATTATATTATTTATTTTATTTTAAAAAGATATCGTGCCCAAATTTATTTACAATCAGTTAGTGCAGTGCCATCTAGAATAACTAGCAAACACTATGGATCGAAACCATGCGCCAGTCGCTTTATAATAGATTCCCAAATAACTAAATCTGTATGTAGAATTTAAATATAGAATTAATATCTGGTAGTTGTTTTGGGATTCCCTGAAAGTGTCGATAATAGTGCATGTTAGTTTCTGTAAAAATTTGTTAATAAATTTCAGTTTCTCATTCCGCCACCTACTATCGGTGCTTCGAATCGTAAAATATTCAGTTTCTGACTACTTTGTTGAAGAGTAATTGTAGAAATTGTAATTATTTTAATTGCAAATACGAGTCAATTAACCGTGGTTTCATATTATTAATTACAATTTAGTTAGTTCCAGTAAAATGATTCGAATTACAGAATTCTTCGAGCGGGGTTTGCAACCAGAACTTATTGATTTATTTTGCATGACATTTTTTTTTTCATTTTAATTCGAAACCACTATTAATTCTAAATTAATAGTGACTGCTTTTTTATTTAAGAATATAAAACGCTGTCTGTTAAGTACGTTAACTCACATTGATAACTGAAAAACACCTGTTTTGGGAAGGTTTGCGTCCGAACTAAAAAATAGCAATGGATAGTTAACGTCAGTTAACACTTAAATATTTTATTTTTATTATTAAATTTGTTCTAAAACGTATTCCCATAATTTTTTAAAATTTGAATATGGTTAGAAGCTTTAGTTAAAAGATGGCAGCACTGTATCTGCACCTGCGAGGTTATTGACTTTCTTCTTGGTGATGAGCCGAATTTTTGTTCATTAAACAAAATAGGCAGAATTATGTGAGAAACCTTAGCTGATTGACGGTGCAGAGTCTCTTTTGGTACATCTTTAAAGGTGAATGAATATCTTATTGTTATTATGTGAAACATAACCTCAATGTGTTCCAGTCTTCCCATGCACTATGACTCTGATGACCCTACCTCATTATTTACAATTGCTGGAAAGATGTTGGCAAGCTCAAGACGGCAACAAACTCGCGAGCCTGCTTTCACTGCAACACGAACACATCGTCAGCCCGAATTTACACGTAGAGAACCCGGAGCATTCAGTTGAGCAGTTCATTTCGCCACAAATCGATGAACTGGTCGTTTACCACCTAAAATGTCTACATTCTTTGATACAGAAACGTTACCTGGAGGCCTACCAGCACCAAAGCAACATGACGCAATGCCTGACGAAAATCATTCAAGTACAAAAGGAAGAAAACTGGTTTCTGCCTGTTATGTACGCAGTTTGCTTGGATCTGAGGTTGCTGGCTCAAAGGGCCGAAAAGGAAAGGGTCGGAGTAACCGAGAAGCCAGGCGAGATATTAGAAAAGGCGGCCGAGTGTCTCATGGGGTGTTTTCGAGTATGCGCCGCCGATAATCGCTCCTCTGAAGAAGACACAAAGCGACTGGGAATGCTCAACTTGGTCAACCAGTTATTCAAAGTTTATTTTCGCATCAATAAATTGCATCTTTGTAAGCCGTTGAATAGGGCGATCGAGTCTTCACCGTTCAAAGAATCTTTCTCACTTGGCCAACAAATCACCTATCGATATTATGTGGGCAGAAAAGCCGTGTTCGACAGCGACTACAAAGCAGCAGACGAGTACTTGACTTACGCGTTTGAAAACTGCCATAAATTAAGTACGCGTAACAAGCGCCTCATTCTCATTTACCTCGTGCCAGTTAAAATGCTTCTGGGGTACATCCCAAGCAAGGAGGTACTGGAAAAGTATGATGTCATACAGTTCTGGGACCTTGTGCAAGCCGTTTGCCAGGGCAATTTAAAACTGTTTGACGAGCTCATGGAGAAACACGAGTCTTTCTTTATTAAGTGTGGGATTTACTTGATTGTTGATAAGTTGAAGATTATTGCTTATCGAAATTTGTTTCGCAAGGTCTATTTGATTTTGAACACGCACCAAATACCGGTGGAAGCTTTGCAGACTGCGCTCGTTTACCTCGGCCAAACGGATGTCGACTTGGACGAGACTCAGTGTATTGTGGCGAACCTGATATACGAAGGGAAGATTAAAGGGTACATTTCGCATCAGCATAGGAAGGTCGTTGTCAGCAAGCAAAATCCCTTTCCTTCTCTTACAAGTTTATCTTAAGTTGTGAAATGCAGTCTGTTGCGTACACAGAAATATAACGTATTGCCATCATTTTTTTAAGTCGAATAAATAAATTCATCGACCACGAATTGACTTCAGTATGTTTTATTTTTGTGCATTTGCCAAGATCCTTTTGTAAAGTGTCAATGGATTATTTTTACTACCAACATAGATTGTCTTATATAAAACTCTACAATATAATACATTTAGTTATGTAAAATAAACATTTATTTTTTAATAATTATGGGAACTTATTGTGTAATTAATAAGTGCATAGACAACAACAAACACTGTCAAATTTTTTTTTTAATTCTTACATTCACATACATCCAAAGATTTGCACTAAATTGAGTACATCCTATACATTATTAGTATTAAAATAAGTCCTTTAAACACAGTTTCAATCAAAAAGTGTTATTCTGCACTTTCTATATTCGCTTATATTACAGTACAAAAGTTGTAGTCAAAAACTTACTTCTACAGGTACTTATTTAAAAAATATTTAACAACTTACGATAAACATAAAATTTTTTAGGCATTATTATTTGTCCGTAGTCTGTTAACTAACTGCATGTCTTTAGGAAACAAGGTTACTCTCCTAGCATGTACAGCACATAGATTACTATCCTCGAAAAACTGATGCATGTACATTTCCGTTGCTTGTTGCAAAGCTTCCAGAGTTTCCAGCTGAACCCTCATATCCGGTCCGTATTGAGCTAAAATTTCTCGAACTACTCGTGCGAACGCGGCTCTAGGAATTACCATTTTTGTCAGTGATTGCAGGTTTCGTATTTCTCGCACCACTTTCATCGAGAGCTTAAAACGCTTTCCATAAATGACCATGTCTGTGTATGCACGTTTCCGAGTGGGTTGTTTTTGCTTTCTACGCGAACTACCTTCTCCTTGGGATGTTGTCGAATCTGATAGACTTCCCGACTCTTTATCTGTTCTCCGCTTGCTAGCACTGCCAGACACATCCTTTTGCGAACTTGTTGTTGCCTTACGTTTTGGAGTCGCCTTTCGTTTACCTGCCATTTAACAAAGTCCCTCTTGTATTTACACACGTGTATTAAACTTCTCGATAACAATATTTTGGCGCCAACACACATAACCATCAACGGTCGCTTCAAACAAGTCGTTATAAAAGTCGCCACCAACGATGTGTCATTGAAGTAACTAACTTGCAAGCAGTGTAGCCAACATCCTAAAAATTTTCATCGGACAAGAACCAACTTCAATTAAAAATGTATTGTCCAAATGAATAAAAAAAGAAACTTCTAAAATAAATAAAAATTAATCAGTGAGACGCGTTGGCGTTTTATTATGTAGTTTATATTTTTACAATAACAGTAATAGGCGTTCTCGATGATTTATCCAACGCGTAATAATTGCGGTGGGAACTTGAGAGAGAAGAACTCTGTTTCAGTGCATGTAAGAGTGAGAATACGCATACAATCGAATCATCAGAACAGCGTTGCCAGATTAGCCGAAATCCCGCCATTTGGGCTACATTTCATATATATTTGGTGCTTAAAAAAATTATTTGGCGCCTGGTGCTTGATTTGGGCTACTTTTGTATGTAGTTGCCTTCATATAACGACTTTCAACAAACTTTTACATCTGCATAATATAATCCACACACCTCCGACAAAGAATTCGAAACCGTGTAGTCGCTACAAAGAAAAAATATACAATGGGATCACTCAATAATGACTGTCCATGCCGCTACTTTAATTTGTAAGTGTTTTATTACGAGAAGAGTACCATTTCCTTTTGTTTTCTGTTTATTTCGAATCTTTTTCCTTTCTCTTTTGTTTCTTATTTGTGAAGTAATCTAAAATTTAAAATTCTGTAATGTTGGTGAGACTGACAGAGAATAACGTTGGCAAGACTGTGGCGGCAATTCTCTCTCTCGGTGTGACGTTGGCGGTGTGAAGAAGGAAGTAAAGTAACATTTAATAAAATCTGGTTTTATTTAACAACCCTCTGCTATCATTTGTTTTAATTTTTCATTGATGTTGCCGGTTTGTTTGTTTTCTTACATCCTTTTGTACTCGACTTGCAAAAGTTCTTTTCGCTTTCTCTTTTCTTTCCTACGAGTTTGTTTCTTATGCAAAAGCTTTCGTCGATTTTCAATTTTTTGTTGTCTATTTTAGTATCGTGATATTTCTGGTTCTCTTTTTTAATTCATTTTATGCATTCGTATTTTTTAAATTTTTTATCAAATCAGTTCTTCACATTTTATTTATATTTATTCCTTTCTTTTTATTTTCCGCCGGAGATTCATTTGTTTCTTGTTCCTCTTAGTCGAAGAATCGCCGTTCTTTCATTAATTTCTTTTTTTGCTTTCTATTTTGTCTTCATATTTTTCTTCTTTTTAGTCGAACAGGTTTTCGCATTTTATTGATTCCTTTTTATAGTTCTCTTTTGTTCCTTGATATCGTGGTTCTTCTATTTTTTTTTTAATTGATTTTATCCCATATTTACTCCAATTATATTTTTATATTTTCATCAAATCAGTTTTTCACATTTTGCTGTTTGCAGTTATCTTTTGTTTTCTGCTAGTTTTTTTTTCTTTGGAAAATCGTTTTTTTCTTTGGTTTATATTAGTTGTCAATCTTCTTTTATTTTTTCAGTGCTTTATGCTTACCCATACATAGCGAGAAAAGGAAAAATTAAAGAAATGGCAACAAAATACAAGGCGTGAAGAAAAAGAAACAAAATACTGAACGAACGAACGAAACTATGTATTTTCAATTCATGTTGATTCGCTCGGAAAACTTGTCTTTCGTGTGGCTCGGCGTTGTCGACGTTCTTTTGTTTCTTTTTCTTCACGCTTTGTATATTGTTGTCGTTTCTTTAATTTTTCCTTTTCTCATTATGTGTGGAAAAACAGAAAGAATTCAAAAGATAAAAGAATATTGACTATTAAGATGAACCAAAAACAAATGATTTTCCAGAGGAGAAAAAAATATCAGCGGAAAACAAAAAAAAAAGGAACAAAAGAACGTCTACAGCGCCGAGTTTCGCGAAAAACAAGTCTTCCGGACGAATCAAAAAATTCGTAGAAAATAAAAGCGAACGAGAGTATATATTTAATACATAAAGAAAAAGAAACAAAAGAATGTCGACAACGCCTAGCCGTACGAAAAACAAGTTTTGTGGACGAATCAAAAAAGTCGAAATAAAGGAAATGAAAACGAACGAAAATACATATCGACGTTCTTTTGTTTCTCTTTCTTCACGCCTTGTATTTTGTTGCCGTTTCTTTAATTTTTCCTTTGTTTCTGATTTTTTTTGCGGGTTTAATTTGTTCTGATATTTGAAATCCCAAAAATCAGGGATTTTTTAGTTGTTTATTTCTTTTGTTATTATGCTTCGCACGTGTTTGTTCTATGCTTGAAATGATTTCTTTTATTATATATATATATATATCTATATATTATAAAAAATTTAAAAATATGACGTACTGTTCTTCTGGATTTCGCAAGTCACACTTACAAAAAAAATCGAAAGGTTTGACAACCTCAAAACTTTTGTGTAAAATCTGTAAAGTCGTACGTATTTAAACAGTATCGTCTCGGAGAAAGAAAAACTACAGGAAACTGTAATTGTCTACTATTTTTTTGGTTCGACCAAAACTTGTTACAGGGATCTTAGGCGTTTCTTTTGGCTTCATTTTATCAGCAAGTTGGCGACACTGTCCGCAAGAAATCTGGCAAGCCTGCATCAGAAACAGTTTTGGTTTTGAAGCGTGCTTCAAGAATAGGTAAAATACTTTTCGTAAAACCAAATTTAATTCCGAAGTAAAAAAATCTCTTCTACGGTCGAAACAAAAAAAAAATAGTAGACAAAAACAGTTTCCTATAATTATTCTTTCTCAGAATGATATTGTTTAAATAAAAGTTAGAGGGCGTTTAAGAATTTTGAAAGCTCTCAGATTTGACAGGCTCAGAACTTTTAGAAAATCTGTTAAGTCCTATTTAAATAATTCACGATAATCAACAACCAACAGATGGAGCTTTCAATGAGGAAGACAAATAGCTGTCGTTAATAGGTACTTTCTTTGGCTTAAAAGTTTGAATCATGTTTCGAATAGTTTGGACCTGAATTTCGTAGTTGTTGCAACAAAACACTTGACTTGAATTTTTGATTGACAGTTTATTTGGAAATGACCATGAGTCAATCCAAACAAGTTTTAAAAATAGAGAGATTCAAAGAAAAGAATGTCTGTTTTTGAATCAAAACACGTTTGGATCACGATTTTGTGAGCGAAAGAAAGCACCTAATGTTATTCAGTATAACTTGTTCTAATAGATTTATCAATGCTTTTTATCGGTCTTATTATTGTGTGTACGTTATGTTAAAATTACGGAAGCGTAACAAAACTCAAAACTCTCAAACATTTCAATTTAATGTGTTTTATAGGTTAACCAAATGTCAATGTTTTCCTTATTACAGAGACCTTCACAAAACTTTCGTTAGATGTCAGCCACTCCGTGATTTTCTCGAATAGCATTTTGAGCGAGAACAATTACAGGAAACTGTATTTGACAACTATTTTTTTTTGCTTTCGATCGTACATACCCGACTTTTACTGCTTTATTCATGACTTAATTAATTAAGAACAAGAAGAATATTTTTATTTGTGTCTTGTACTGTGCAAACACTGTCACAAGTCACAAGAAATAAGTCTTTTTGGGCAAAAGGATTTATGCCCCCCCGAATCAGAGCGTCGCACGCCGAAAATTTATTCCAGATAAACGAGTTTTTGCGGGCTGACGAAAAAAAAATAAGGCATTAATTCGCAGCAAACACGCCTTTAATGTTGGGGTTCGGCTGTATATTTATCGTCTTCAGCCTAACTGGAAATAAATTTCAATGATGTAACGAAGCCACAAATACCACCCGCCCTCGTATAATAATCCAATAAATATAATGAGCTTATGTTTTCAACGCCATAGTTGCAATTTTCAAGACTTCCACCTACTTTTTCAATCTGAAGTGGAGTTTAAGAATGTCATTAGAAAAAAAAAAGGTTGCAGCAGATAGGTCAGGTAACTTTGATTTTAAAATTTTTATACTTGAAGAAAAATTAGCAACCGCAAGAAAAAGCTTTGTGGATTCCAACGGAACTTCCTGCGAGCGCGTTTAATTAATAAGTGCGCTTCTTGAAGACTCTTAAGTTCTTTGTTTTATGACTGGCGTAGAATATTATTATTTACCACAAAAAGCAAAGCTGTGTTTGCTTGCTTTAACATGTATTTACCTTTACTTTTTGTTTTTATAGCAAATGATAAGTGCTCACCAGAGGCAGGAAAGTTAAGTTAAAATAGCTTTTTTGACTAATTAACTTCTGGAGTAGGTGCTCTGAGAGTATTTCCATCTCCTGTTATTCCACGAGGTTAAAAGTAAATGGAGATACTCGATTGCTCTAGAGCAGACAGTCAAAGGTGCTACAAGGGTGAGTTCGTAACGGAGCTGTGAAGATAGATGGCGTTTTCACTCGCAGAAAAATAGCACGTTTTTCATTGCTACAATCGCTTATACGAGCGCTTATACTCGAAGCTCGGATATGAACCCAAGCATTTGAATACGTGTTTTTCATTTTAAGCGCTAGGTATTCGCTATCGGCTCCGTTGTGCAGTCACCCTAAGATCGCAGTGTTTAACTTTATAAAACGTTACTGCGGATTATTTCTTCTATTCCGAGGAAGTTACGAAATAAAAGTGTCAAATCTGCAGTCATTAAAAAAGTTATTTGGTTCGTTAGGATTCCAGCGAAATTAATAATAAATTTCCGCTCCGTTTGTCAAATTTGCTTTGCTCGGCTCGCGATTCCAAAACTTTATGAAGCGAAAATATTAAAGAGTGCATAATTGTCCAATAAAGCTCTTGCAAGTGCCCAAGTTCGAAGCTACTTCGGAGAGAACAGTGGATGTTTATAAATCTTGTCACGGATTATTAGGAAAGCAGTTGAATTTATCGCTTACAGTTGTTGGAAATTTAATTCATTTTCCCCCTAATTCTTCATCTTATTTTCAAACGTGCACAAGATAATTTAAAAGGCGTGGATGCTACTTTAAAATATTGTAATTGGAGCTGTTACATAATTTTTCACATTATTTATTTATTTATTTTTTGTATAACAGGAATAACGTTTTCATTTTTTATACGAGGTCTTGCTCAAGGCTTTTCAACCGGATTTTAAATTTATTCACAAAACTCCAAACAATGACGTTACAAATTTAAATTTCATTTCTCCACATAACATACAATTCGGAAATCGATTTATGTCACAAATGAACTCATATAATGGATAAGACAAGAAAGGAAATATACAAAGAGGTCAAGTAGAACTCTTTGAGTTGGCAACGCTTAATTTTATTTTGAAACGATACAACTGGAGTAACTTCCTGTTTGGCGCAGACGGCCCTCAATATTTACAAGTGTTTCAGATTTGAAGTAAACACTCGATTTTCCCTACAATTTTGTCAACAGTCTAATATCTGTCATATTAATGAACAACACATATCCGGTTACAGTGTTGCAAATAATTGAATAAGAAAATGCTCTTAATTGTGTTGCCAACTCAAACAGTTCCTCTTGACATTTTGAAATTCGTTCTCAAACATTTCCGCCGCTTTTTGTATTTTTTTATTGCGATCGTCAATTGTTTCCATTTCCAAATATTTCTGCCACTTTCTGAATTTTTTTTTTTTTTGGTGCCGTTATAAAATTATATTAAATTATATAAAAGAAATGGTCGTTTTGAATTAATATTTTTTTTTGCTTAGCTCCTGAATTTGTTTCGTTTCCCTTTGTATTTCTTTGTGGTTTTCGGTGGTGAAATTTACGATAGTCATTTGTTTTTTCTCGTTGTCTTCAGAAAGATTGATTATTGTGAAGTTCGAAATATTATTAATCGCAAATGTTCCTTATTATTATTATTTTTTTAATTTTAAATATACAGTTTGAGTTCTTTTCTTCTAATGTACTTGTGATCGTCAATTGCTTGTTTTACTAGATTTGTCCCTGAGTTGGCAACACTGAACACACCGTATATTCGAGAAAGTCACGCAAGGCGTTTCGAATTAACAATTTAATTCGTTTAGCTTCTGAAATTATTTCGTTTCCATTCGTATTTATCGTTGTTTGTTTTTTCTTGTTTTTTTTAGAAATTTTCATTTTGTAAATAACTATCATAACAGAAATTTGTTTTTGTTTGTTGGTTGTTTTAGTTTTTGTTTGTTCGATTAATTTATTAACCTTGCATGTTTCCTATAAATTTTTAATTCAAAATCTACAATTCGTTTTGAGTCCTTTTTCTCTGTGTGTATGATCGTCATTTGTTTTCTTTTTTTTACTTTAGTCAGGAATTTTGTGTGTCGTGGGTTTCTCGATTATCAAGAAAGGTTTCTCAATTTTTTTATTGCTTCAAAGTTTTCAGAAATCAAGTAATTGTCATAATTACTTCGGAAACTTTAATTTTTCCACTTGCGTGTTTCTGGATCTGGATAAAAACGTTCTTGTTTTTGCTTTTCTTATTCTTATTCTCGCAAAATGTAGTAATGATTGTCTTTTGTTCCCAAAAAGTTGAAAAAGTCCCTAGATTTGAATGATTTTTTACAACATTCCCTTTTGTTTGAAATAAGATTCCTAGATTTAGCGACTTTCTTTCAAGGTTGGCAACACTGAACACAGTGTACGTTCGAGAAAACCACGTACCAAGAGATGACATTGTTAATTTAAAGAGGGCGGAAGTGAGAGGGGAAACGGAAAACAATCAGCGTAGGGATCACGCTGAATGTAATTCAATTTTCATGACGTCACATTGCCTAGCAACGGAAAACGCTCGCCATGACGCCATACAATAAGTAGTCGCCTAGAGACGATGTGACGTCACAACAATAGAATTTTATTGGTTTCCATAATTGAAGTTTGTTCTTGTCCGATGAAAATAGTAAGTACAAAGTTTTTTTTAATCTCAAACCGGACAGAAAAATGAAGGGAACACACTCAACGTTTTAAATCCATAGCGAAACGCTGAGTGTGTTCCCTTCATTTTTCTGTCCGGTTTGAGATTAAAAAAACTTTGTATTTATTGGTTTCGATTCCTACCCAGAACGTCATAAGTGTTGTAAGTGAGGTGGCAACGCTGGAATATGAGACCTTTTAATTTAAACTGCGGCCGGTTAAAAAAAAAACTTTTTACATTTTAATCACCCTTCGATATACAGAAACTATAATTTGTTGAGAACGTAGCTTGAGATTACAAGTCTCATTAATTATACAATGCGATCAATAATGACTGTCCGTTTATTGGTATCTACTATGATGGCCCAACACAACTGAGACAAGAAATAATTAAAAATAAAACTAGTAGGAAACAAAAGACAAGCGTGAATAAAAAAAATGTGAAAAATTAAATCGATAAAAACAAACAAAAAAGAAACGCAAAGGCATAAAATGAATTTAAAAAAAGCAGAAGCACCACGATACCAAGATTTTAGAAAGTTTTGGCTTGTCAACTTTCAAAATTAGAAATACGAAATAGAAATAAAAGAAACGCAATGCATAAATTAAACACAAAAAAGAAACAAAAGAAGATCGACACAACATCAAGCTGAATCAATCATTAGCTGAACGATTTAAATTAAAAAAATCAAAATAAGAAATTAACGACGAATACAGTAGGTACATAACAACTGAGAAGAAAAATAATTTAAAACAACTAAATATGAAAAATTAAATTGATAAAAATAAACAAAAATTAAAATGAAAATTGACGAAATTTTTGCAAATAAAACAAACTCATAGGAAACCAAAGTGTACTGCAGAAATGAGCCAATAAAGTGCGAAAACTGATACTTTTAAAAAGAAGAAAATTGCAAAAAGAGAAACTTTAGAAAAAAAAAAAGAATGGTTACCCAAAAAACAAATAAATTAAGGAAACGGCGATTCCCCGGCCGTAAACTGGCAGGGAACAAACGAAATGAATTAAACGAACGGCGAATGAAATACAAAAGCAATGATTCTTTAAAACGAAAAAACAAAAGGGAATGGACAAAATATGAAACGAACAAAAAACAAAGGAAATCACGTTGTATATTTTTTTTCTTTCCGTCGACTCTGCGGTGTTAAATTTTTGGATTATATTCGATGTAAATTTTAGTGAAATTTTAGGCCCAGTTTTACAATGACGGTTTAACTTTGAGCCGAAGCTTAAATCCTTCACAACAATTGTTGAAATAATCGTTGCTAAGGGTTTAAGCCTCAGCTCAAAGTTGAACCGCATTTGTAAAACTGGACCTTAGTGAAGTGAAGACAACAACAAAAGTAGCCCAAATTAGGCTTCCACCGTAAATATGTCTAAAATGTCGCCCAACTGGCAGAATTTCGTAACCCTGGTTGTTGCCCACCCATAGTAAATCATCACGAGCCGCCACTGTGTACAGATGATGGTATTATTAAAAACTGGTCATTACTTTACTGGCCAACTCATGTTGACGGTTCCGAACTAGTCAGAAACTTTATATTAAACGATTGTGCGATTGGTGATTTTTAAAAAACAATTCCCGACAATCAGCAACCAACAGATGGCGCTTTTAATAAGGAAAACAAAGAGCTGTCATTAATTTTTTTCTAGCAATCCATCAATGCTTTTTGTTAGTTTTATTATCGTGTGTATGTTATGCTAAAAATATGGAAGTCAGAAAACTCACAAACATTTCAGTTTAATATTTTTTACAGGTTAACCAAATGTCATTCCAGTGTTTTCCTTATTATAGGTACAGTCGTGTGCAACTAAAATGCACCACCTGATCACAAACTTCACTCTTAAGAACTTGTGCTACAAGGCCCACAGAAACGTCAAATTGTAGCACTTAAGGTGCGCAAGACTGTACCTTAAAAAGACTTCCACTAGATGTCAGTCAATTTATAATTTTTTCGAATACTTTCTCCAAACTTTCTTCACTTCTCGAGTATGATATATTAAATAAAACAGTTACTCTAACAGTACACATTCTGTATGCAGCAAAACAAGAGAAGGCTACGTAACGTAAGCTATATTTGAAAATGTCAGGGTTTTATTTATTTATTAATTGGTTTTAATGGCTTTAAGAACAGGAATTAATCAAACTCAATGATTAGAATAACGCTCTCTGTAGCTCTTAGAAGATGTTTTCTTACGAGTTTCCTAAACATCCATTTATTTGTGTAGTACTGCTTCCTTTTTGAACGAAATAACGATATACTATTACTTATCATCTGGATTATTCTGTCTAACTCAAATTAACCTTTCGTTTACAGATTTTTTAAATCACCCCGTAGATGTTGCAAAAGATATTTTTGCATAGGTACACTAACACCAATTATTTAAGCACCCTCAGTGGGTTTGGTTCCATTTCTTTTTGGAATACTGCGTCCCATTTGAATGAAATAACGATATAATATTACTTTTCATCTAGATTATTGTGTTTAAAATTCAAATTAACCTCTCATTTACAAATTTTTTAAATCACCCTGTCCATGTTGTCAAAGATGTTTTTCCATAGACGGTACATTCAAATTAACCTTTCACTTACAGACTTTTTAAATCACCCTGTAGATGTTGCAAAAGACATTTTTCCATAGGTACACTAACACCAATTATTTAAGCATCCTCGGTGAGTTTTGATCCGTTTCTTTTTTTTTGTTTCTGCAACCCTTATGAATAAAACAGCGTTTTTATTCCTGATTACCTATTATTCTCAATCCAAATTAACTTTTCTTTTACAAACTTTGAAAATCACCCTGTATATTTTGCGTTTTGCAAAAGTTTATGGGTACACCAACCATTTAAGCACCCTCGGCGCGGGGGTGGGTTACGACGTATTGTTCCGTTAATTGGCGTTTGCGTTTAAACATAAGTCCCCGGATCTGAATTGTAAATGTAATAGACCGTGTTATATGCTCCATATGTTGCGTTATTAGCGCCGCACTTTACATCAGCAAGTGATTATACGGTTGCTGGCTGTCATTGGCACGTTTCGTTTCCGTTGTAACGTAAAGCGTCAAATGAAATATCGTGTTTTCTAAATGGAACGTACGTATCTTCCGGTAGAAGTAATTAAAACGCGATAATTTTAATTAATTGCCGATTCGGCCCGAATAATTAATAATTTTCGATTCGACGTGATAAGACCCTCATTTATTCCGATGGGAAATATCCGATTCAATTGTTTGATTAAAATACATACACGCCGAGAACAAAACAAATAAAAGCGAAACATACTTGACATATAATGCAGCCAAAATTTATTTATAACGGAAATTCATTAATTTATAAAACAAAAAGTTTTTTCGTTTTGATACTATTGGAACGCACTATGTGCACTGAATCTCGTTTTAATCGCCTGGTATAAAACGAGATGAAGATATACTGATTACATATAGTCCACCCCAATCGAAAGCGCTGTAAGTAAAACTATCCGAATTAGGTTTATTGTCGGAATTGAAAATGTCAAATTTCACTGTCGATTTGACTTGACAGAAGGTAACCTACAATATGGAGGACATGAGGTCGCTGTTGGCATGTGATATGACGGCGTCTCCATAGATTCAAACTTATCGGTCTCATTCAGGAGCCTTATTCTCGAATCGAGGGAACAAACTCGCACGTACGTGACGTCAAAATGACGTAATTCTCTTGCGATTTATATTGTTTTGTATGAGAGCTTACGTCATTTTGACGTCACTTTCTCTTGCGATTTGTGTCCTCGATTTGAGAATATTCACGAATTGAGAGAACAAACTCGCAATTGTACGTGACGTCAAAATGATGTAATTCTCTTGCGATTTATGTCGTTTTATATGAGAGCTCACGTCATTTTGACGTCACGTTCACTTGCGGGTTTGTTCCCTCAATTCGTGAATAAGGCCTCTGAATGAGACCAATGAGTTTCAATCTAGGGAGACGCCCTCATATCGCAAGAGAACATGACGTCAAAATCACGTAGTTTTCTTGCGATTTCTATAGTTATGTATGAGAGCTTACGTCATTTTGATGTCACGTTCTCTTGCGATTCGTCGATTCGTGTCCTCGATTCGAGAATATTCACGAATTGAGGGAACAAACTCGTAAGAGTACGTGACGTCAAAATTACGTAATTCTCATGCGATTTATGTCGTTTTGTATGAGAGCTTATGTCATTTTGACGTCACGTTATCTTGCGATTTGTGTCCTCGATTCGAGAATATTCACGAATTGAGGGAACAAACTCGCAAGAGTACGTGACGTCAAAATTACGTAATTCTCTTGCGATTTGTGTCGTTTTATATGAGAGCTTATGTCATTTACGTCAATGAGTTTAAATCTAGGGAGACCCCCTCATATCGCAAGAGAACATGACGTCAAAATGACGTAGTTTTGTTGCGATTTCTATAGTTTTGTATGAGAGCTTACGTCATTTTGACGTCACGTTCTCTTGCGATTTGTGTCCTCGATTCGAGAATATTCTCGAATCGTGGGAACAAAATCGCAAGAGTACGTGACGTCAAAATTACGTAATTCTCTTGCGATTTGTGTCGTTTTATATGAGAGCTTACGTCATTTACGTCAATGAGTTTAAATCTAGGGAGACGCCCTCATATCGCAAGAGAACATGACGTCAAAATGTAATAGTTTTCTTGCGATTTCTATAGTTTTGTATGAGAGCTTACGTCATTTTGACGTCAGTTCTCTTGCGAGTTTGTTTCCTCGATTCGAGAATAAGGCCCCAGGTGATCGAGTTGCTATTCAACATATTTTGAAACTGGGCGGTTAGATGTCAGTCAGATGCAACGCAACTGTCAGAAGGGTAAATAAATTCGTATAAAAGACATTCTCTGTAAAGGCATCCCTTCTCACGATCAAATAAATTTGGAATTTGTTTTCTTTTCCTGTTTCGCTAAAGTTTCGTCGACTTTTGCTCACACACCCGGTACATTGGAAATATTCTATTCGGGGCAGTTTGCGAACTTGATAACGGAATGCTCTCTCAAATATGAATTCATTTAGCAATTTATTTCACCATCCAAGTAGTTGCCCGGGTTTGTAATTACAGTAATGACAGACACCCGGGTAATGGTTGGCTGCAGTAAATTAACGCACGCCACAATGGAAGTGGCTGGCTGCGATTTAATTTAATTTCAATTAACGTGTAACAATAAAGTAAGCCACATGAAGAAGACAATGACACAGAATTTAATTCCTCCGTCACAGATATGCACTGTGTTTTCGTCAACCGACTTTGTGCAATTCCAGAAACTATTTATCTCTCATCCGCCGAGTGAACTGCAGTATTAATAAAATTAAAAAAAAATCTTCGAAAACGTTTCATTTTTTTGTGCATCCATTTACGTCGCCTTAAAAAATGAAAATAGGCAACCCCTTCTACTTCCATGTGTGTACGTTTTAATGCGTTACGAAAAGGCGAGGTTATTCTTGATTTGATTGATGGGTTGCCTATTTTAAGTCTTCGGGATTTTCATTTAATTTCAATTAGCGTATAATAATAAATTAGAGCCACATGAAGAAGAAAATGACACGAACTTTAATTCTGCCGTCGCAGATATGCATTGTTTTTATCACCTGACTTTATGCAGCTCCAGAAACTCTTTCTCTCTCAGCCGAGGGTGAATTACAGAAGTAATAAAATTTCGCCTTAAAACTTTAAAGTAGGCAACCCATTTTACTTCCGTGTGATTTTATTGCGTTATGAAAACACGAAGTTATATCTGATTTGATTGATGCTTGCTTATTTTAAAGTCTTGTGTCTTTGATGATCACGTTATGATTGCTATAAAAACAAAGTAACTTTCGAAGTAATCATTTAGTGGAAAATGTTACAAGATGTAATAATTATTTTTAAAATATCTTCTCTCTCGATTTGAACGGTGTACAACTACACATAGAAGCCAAGTGCAACAAGAACAAAGAATGGAACGCTCTCCGGGAAATTCCTCGTCCCTGGACGAAAATTGGACGTCCTTTGGTTTCCGAAACGAACCCTTTCCCGTGCAAAACTTCTGACACAAGTTCTCTATTAGCGAACGTCGGACCGGCACTTAGGTTTCTCGTTTACCCAAGTTAGTTAGCCGTTGTTATCCTCTGTTACGTTTCCAAATCAACACAAAAGAAAAACTTACACATTCAAAACGTAAACACTCGACTTTGCCCGGAAAACCGACCCCCGAACGAATTGAAGTGTCTCGAAATTAATGAAGAATTCTGAGCCAATCCAAAAACAAATTTGCATTTCTTTTTTTTAGCTTCTCAGGATTCATTCCTGAATCAATAATCGCAAAGAAAAATGTTAGAAGCTTTCAGCTTTAAATAGTTTCCCCCACGAATGATATTTTGCCTACAAAGAAAACAACCCCGAATATTTTATTGAATTGAATTGTACGAAATTAATAAAGAATTCTCTTTAGCTTCTTAAATTCATTCGTGAATCAATAATCACAAAGAAAAACTTCTAATAAACATTCAACTATACTTAAAATAGTTAGTTGTGCCAATAAAAACGAAACTCATTATCAGTTTTACTGTATTCTATAAAACTGATGAGAAAGAAATCTCGGAGAACGAAAATTTACCATGGAATTGGAAATATGTATACGTGAGCCAATTCGACAATCCTGCTCCCTTCTCTGTTACGTAGATTCTTAGGTTCATTCCCTGTAGAGGAGGTAAGCAGGCGAATAAATCTTTTTATTCTGCTGCACACGGCGGAGTTTTCCAATATCTTAAGATTTCGTGTGGTTTTATATTTATTGAGTTTGAAATTTTGCGTGTTTAACTTGCCAAGTGATTCGTAGAAATAACTGTGGGCCAAAAAGCGAACATTTGTTTCTGTTTATTTTTTTTTAATGAAAACTGTACATACAGTGCTTTGAACAATTACCGAGTCCCACGTGACCAAATTAACTAACCTACCTATGTATGTATCTTTCTTAGAAAAAAAAATGTTTTTCGTAGATTGGCGACACTGTAAGATTATTTGCATACGATTAATAAGTTTAGTTATCTAAATTAAGTCGTCTCTTCATTCATTTAATCCTCGTCTCTTCTTTCATTTACTTCCATTTAATCCTCGTCTCGTCTTTAATTTAATCCTGGTGCAATCAATTATGAATGAAGACCCTGTATATTTTTGCATTGGAGATCTCTACTACTGTCCAAATTAACGACCAATTTCCGATTTCTTTACAGATGGAAGAAATTAAAATGAACGAAATAAAAGTGTTGTGTTTGTATAGTAAATTAAGCATCGTAAGTGTTGCAGCTCATTACTATCGTGCTTTTAATTGTGTAAAGCGACAGTCTTTAAAGTTTTCTGAAATTCAACGACGATAATTTGTGAACCCCGAATTCATAACAATACTTATAAAAAATCGAATGGGAATACAGGGTACTCGAAGAGATTGTAACAATGTTACATTCCATGCCGCCTTGTATACTATGGGAGAACGATGGATATAAAAATTCATTTCAAATTTCGCGCTGACAAGTTGCAGTTCCACAAAAAATACTTAGATGGCGCTGGCGTAGCTCGATTTCAGAGAGATTTTATTAAAAAGCATGAAAACAGTGAAAATATATATTATTTTTTGATAAAATCTGAAGTCAAGAATTTTTTAAAATATGTTGGGTTTAACAAATCCAATATTAAATTAATTAAGGAAAGAAACACCAACAGGAGGACAGACAAATTTTGTCACATCCGGGAATCTTTTTTGTCCTCCTGTTGATTGATGTTTCTTTCCTTAATTAATTTAATTTAATTATATTACCAATATCCTTCCTTTTAATTTGTATATTCAATATTTTCTTAATTATTTTTGTTATGCAGTCGATTTGGTAGGGAATTTCGAAATGTTGGCAGCACTGCAAGCTGCTAAAATGGCTAAAACCTTCAGGCGGTTGCAAACACTGCTCGGAAGGTTATTCTGGAAGTTATTTTAAAATATCTGACAGCGTAGCAAATTTTTAAAATGTTTATTTTTTATTTGACTGTTTTCTTATTTCTTTTTATTAAAAAAAATCTATTTGCGTGTTCTCGGCAGTTTGCCAAAACAAAAGAAAATCGTCAAATTTCTGATGAAATACGAGATAACAGAATCGTCTGCAAGAAAGACATTAAAAAAAAACAAATTAATTAATGATTAATGACAGATTATTCATAGACTGCAAATATTAATTAAAACTCACAAGAACAAAAGAAATCGATAAAAATAAGGTGTTACCACCAAAAGATTTAAAAGCTAATACTCCTGGATTCCAACATCGTAATACTGGTAACAGATAGCGTTGTCTTTGGACAACTGGTTGCCACGGCTGAACTTGGTGGAGAATGGGCGGGGTAACTAAATATAAACAAATAGGGCGCCAGGGAATTACCTTCCCAATTGTCAAACACACTTTGATGCTTTCCCAAGGCCTCAATGTGCGCGCTTGAAGTATTCTCAATTTTCTCCAGGAGATTTTTCCTCTCTTGATGCGTTCAAAGTAGGAGATTAACATAAGCAAAACACGTTCAGTGATACGGTGTTTATTAACACACACATACACTAGTTGAACAAAATTTAACAATGTTTAAATTGTAACCTATCAAAACTTTAAATGATAACCATAATACGCGGGATGGACAGATCTGACCTCACAATCGGTGCTCCAAAGACACCACGAAATTTACGTAGACGTTACTTAAATATTAAACTAAGTTACGAACTATTAAATACGTAAGTTGCTTTCGTGTTCGGTAAAATAGTCGGCATGCAATTCGAATCAAAATAATAATGGTATACGTCACTCTTTGTCGCTCAGCTGAGCTCCAGTTCCTGCGAGAAGCGTAAGATGTCACTAGTTGGTAGGCGCCGCTTCGTTCCAAGACGATTTTCAATCAGCAAAGCTGCCAACGGCGGTCCAACTCCAGATGTCTGTCTCTCTCTAATGTCGCAACGGAGTCCAGCGATTCAAACACAGGTGCGTTTCGTATTCGAAATGTTCACATACCCATTCGGGAACTGATACCAACGCTCAGTACTAATACTAATGCAATCAGTAACAATAACCAACAACAAACAAACGACTCTGCTACTTAGCAAACTCGTTGGACGTGAACGTATAAACGTTCCACAAGACTCGGGAGAGATATTTGCTTCCGGAAAATCCGTAGAAAAGTGGTTTTGTTTAAACAAACACAAACCGTCGATAGCACTGAATATGCGTCTGCCCTCGCCCGAGTCAGAAGAAGGAATGCCCGTAATACACAATGGCCGCTGAAGAAGATGATTTCCGTTTTATAGACTACACAAAATGGCCAATCCAATGGGAAAATTATGACGTCAGAAGACGGAGATTAAACACCAATAAGAAATTATTAATTTGAAAGAATCGCTTCCTGCCGCGAATGTTACAGCGTTGCCAGATGACACAACGCCGAGCGTTGCCGGTAGGCGTCCAGTAGCAACGTTGCCAGTTCTTAGCCGAATCGGAAATAAATGCGTAATAGCAAAATCGACTGTAACAACTCCCCCTTCACCAGCAAGGAAATTTTTCCTGAAAGGACAAATTTCAGAAACCCAACGCGAGTCTTCAAAGATGGAAAAGAAAACTGGTGGAGGCGCCACGCCAGGAAACGAAGAGGAGGACAAAAGAAGAATTCCAGTTGAAACACACCATACTGCAACCCGGGACGTGAGATGTTCCAAGTCAAACTTACCAGTAGAGAGGGTAGGAAGTGCTTTCACGAGATCTGGCACGCCCAGTCTCCCACAACACTCGCAAGCAGTGACCAACAAAAACATCTCTCGGCCAGAAAGGCTGAGCTGATCAATCCAAAAGGAACGAATAGAACAAGAGTAGAAGAAGGAGATAAAATTGAAATAAGGATAGAAAGAGAAGAGAATGTTTCACGATGGATAAATACGTTCTTCTTCACAATCACGAAGCGTGCCAGTCATCACTCATATGCAATGTTCGCAAAGAGAGAGGGCAAGGAAAGTCTTCACGTGATCCAACTTCCTTGTAATTCCCACAACCTTCGCAAACCGCTAGGTGACATCTCACAATCAACGAGACTGATTCAAAGAGTATTATCCATCCAAGAACATCCGAAGATGCTCGATTCCACAGATGTAAAGAGGAATTCCAAGAATCTTTTAGGAGCCTTTTACTCCACGCAGAAGATACGTCGGGCGTATTCTAAGTGACCCAACCCGCAGGTCGAATCAAAAATGAAAAGATAGAAACAACCATAACCTTAGTCATCAGAAGGGCTAGGCTTAAGGTGTGAGCTATGCCACGTACCTGGCAAGATTTTACCATCACAATCCTTCAGCTCGTAAGCGTCTGTGGAAATTCGGCGATTAATGACGAAAGGACCGATAAACTTATCAGCCAGTTTGGCTGCGAAATGCTTAGAAGCGTCCGATAAAACAAAATTCTTTCGCCATACCAACTGATTTGGTTCGAAATCGACTTTACGCCTACGAAGGTCATAACGGCATTTAGACTTTTCATAAGACTTTTGAAGACGTTCCTGAACATCTTGGTACAATCTAGCAAATTTACCAGAACGAGATTGAAAATCAGTTGGGTTTTGCTCAATTTCCACATTTATCTCGTCAGAGTCCGGGGTTTTCTCAGAATTAAGACTACCTTTGAGACACATTTCTCTACCGAAATTCAGGAAATACGGAGTCAATTTAGTAACCTCATGACGTGCAGTTCTCAACGCACAAGCAACCTTCGGTAAAAACAAATCCCATTTACGATGATCTTGGGAAACATAAGAGATCAACATGGTTTTGATAACACGGTTGACCCTCTCAACAGGGTTTGCCTGAGCGTGATAATAAGAAGTGTAAGATGGTCGAACATGATATGACGTCAGAAGATTTCGATATTCACGGGATTTAAACTGGGCTCCGTTATCCGAGATAATAATACGAGGAACTCCAAAAAGTAGAAAAATATTCTCCTCAAGATGTTGAACTATCTTAGGGGTAGTAGCCTTACGAAGAGAGAAGCACATCGTAAATTTACTGAAGCAATCAGTTACCACGAGAATGTATTGGTTGCCTTTCGTCGAACGAGGTAGAGGTCCGATAAGGTCGATGCTTATGACTTCCCAGGGTTTTGAAATTTTTGTGTGCCCACCCATGCGTCCAGCAGGTGCTTTCTGTTCGGGTTTAGCTCGAAGACAAGTCTCACAACGCTGTACATACCTAACCACATCAGAACGCATTTTGGGCCAGTGATAATCTTGGGCAATACGGTTGTAGGTCTTATAAATGCCTAAATGCCCACTAGTGGGAGAGTCATGGCATTGACGTAAGATGTCAAGGCGATTTTCTTTCGGAACGACCTGTTTCCATTGACGATCAGCTTCAATGAGATGGTAATAAGTACATTGGATAAATTTGTACAATTTGTCTCCCTCAACTCGATAGTCCGGAAAATTCAATGGGGAAGTCTTAACCTTACCGAGCAAATTCAAATACCTGGCATCTTTCACATTAGCACAGTCTATGGAGTCAACAATTGGTACAGCACGAGAAAGGGCATCCGGAACGACATGTTCCTTGCCTTTACGGTGAACAACGGTAAAATCATATTGCTGAAGTCGAACACTCCACCTGCATAACCGTCCAGAAGGGTTTTGTAGCCTATTTAACCATAACAAAGAATGATGGTCGGTTATTACTTGAAAGTGACTACCTTCCACATAGGGACGAAGCTTTTCAATAGCCCAAAGCATGGCCAACAATTCCTTTTCACAAGTGGAATATTTTCGCTCAGCTCTAGAGAGCGAACGACTCAGATAGCAGATGACCTTTTCTCCATCCGATTGCTGTTGCGTAAGTACCGCACCAACACCATAGTCTGAAGCGTCAGTTTGGATGACAAACTCTCTTGTGAAATCCGGGCATGAAAGTACAGGAGCAGAAACCAGATGCTCACGAATTTTCTCCCACGCCTCATCACAAGTTGTATCCCATCGGTATTTAGAATTCTTACGAAGTAGGTTCGAAAGGGGTGCAATAATCGTTGAAAAGTTCGGGATAAAACGTCGATACCAACTTGCCATACCCATGAGTCTGCGAACTTCCGTGACAGTACTAGGCTTAGGAATTTTTAGGATAGCCTCAACCTTTTCAGGATCTACACGAAGACCAGTATTGTCAACAACATAGCCCAAATACTTCAGTTCATTACGACAAAAATGACATTTATCCTTACCAAGAGTTAAACCTGCGTCAACTAATTTCTTATGAACTTCGGCTAATACTTCCAGATGTTTCTCGAAAGTCTGAGTTACAATAATGATGTCATCAAGATAAACAAATACATGGGGTTCCAAATCTGCACCTATGACACGGTCCATAAACCTTTGAAAAGTTGCCGGAGCGTTATGCAAACCAAAGGGCATGCGTCGAAATTGGAATAAACCACGATTTGGTACCGTGAAAGCGGTGTATTGACGAGATTCCTCAGCGACAGGTATTTGCCAATAAGCAGACTTGACATCTAGAGACGTGAGGTATTTAGCGTCTCGAAGTTTATCTAAAGTAGCCGATACATAGGGCAAAGGGTAAGCATCCTTAGTCGTAACCTGGTTAAGTTTTCTAAAATCGACACAAAATCGTACCGAACCATCCTTTTTGGGGACCAAGAGTATTGGAGATGACCAAGCGGAGTTTGACCGTTCCACAATTCCTAATTCGATCATTTTGTCAAGTTCTTTATTGACCATCGCTTGTCTAGCAGGGGATATCGGATAGTATCGTTGCTTGATGGGGGCACTTTCCGTCTTGATGACATGCTCAACCAAACTAGTGCAACCTAATTCCTTTTCGTCGACGTTATGGAAAAGTTTCGTAACCATTTCGTCAAGTTGGCACTGTTGTTGAGGATTGAGATCAGAGCGAGATGTAATATGCTCGATGGAACAGATGTCCTCATTACGAAAGGTCCACTCACCAGATCTTAAGTCGGGGACTATACCCATCAATCTCCAGAAATCTGCACCCAAAATCAATTTATGAGGCAGGTCAGGTACAACAAGAATGTCGATAATCTTAACGCGATCCCTTAACCTAATCGGGGTAGTAATACTTCCAGGGCTCAAACAAGGTTGACCGTTAGCGACAGTGCAAGTTCTTTGATGCTTAATGAAAGGGAGGCCGAACGCCTTAAGAATTTCCCATCCAGGCCCACCGATTATTGTGCAGGAAGCACCAGAGTCCAACAAACCTGAGAATTTTATGCCAAAAATCGTTACTTCTAAATAGGGTCTTTCATCGCCTACCGCGTTAGATAAAACATAATCAAGGCATGTCGAGATATGAGAAGGGGTGGTCGGTTTTGATAGTCGAAAGCATCGCACTAGACGACCATCTAATGCGGAACTGAGAAGTTTTTTTGAACACTTAGGGCAAGTTCGGGTTGTCTCATTAGGCTTGCCACAACGGAAACAGTGTTTCTGAACAGGTATAGTACAGCTGGCCGAAAAATGGCCTACCTTTTTGCAGTTCCAACATCTTTTGACTGTGTCCCTGGTTTGTCCAGATGGTTTTGGGCTAGAATCAACCGCGTTACATTGAGCAGGGTCAGAAGGTATCGCGCTGACATAAGCTAAATCCGGTTCTAGAGAATGTCCTTTACGTGAAGGAGGTACATATGACTCAACGGCAACCTTTCGTACTTCCAATTGCCTACCCAGCTTCAGTAACTGTTCAATGGAATTTATTTCGATCAGTCCTAATTGATTTTGGTAGTAAGGGACCAGATTTTTGAGAAGGATCTTAATCTGTACGTGTTCAGGCACATGAGTATTCAAACGATTAAATAGATTGGTCATAATTGAGACATACATTCCGATAGATTCGTCATGACCTTGCGTACGACGCTTAATCTCTTCGAAAAGACGATCATCAAAATCAGGGGATTGAAATTCCTCACGCATAAGTCGCACTAAGTCTTGCCAAGACTGGCAGCGATGTCGATTTGCACGAAACCAAATGAGTGCTTTGCCACGGAATAAATCAGAAGCTGAGATTAGTAAAGTTGTCTCCGAGACGTTACGCGAAATGCAAAGTTCCTCAACTCGCTCTAAGAAAGCGTTAAGCGACACGTGTTTGTTGTCACCAGAGTATACAAGGTTCCATTTAGATACCGGGACCGACTTTAAATCGCTTGGCTTGGTATGCGCATGATCAAGATTAAAACTGCGTCTAGGATTTTCACCAATTGGACTTGACGAAAGAAAAAGCGTGTTACATGCACCAGACGAATTTGGTGGAGGCGCTTGAACTACGGGTGCAGGCATGGGTCTAAGATCGTTGTCAATTTCCATGTCTAAATTCCTGTTGTCATCGTTACTATGCATGCTCAAAGCTGTTACGTCACTATGACTTGGACTTAAATTAGGCGAAGACAGTTTTAGTCGCAGCGCATTAGCTTTCGCTTGAAATTGCATATTTAGTTTGTCTAATTCGGTTTTAATTTGACTGCTCGCATTTATTTCTGAGTCCGTGATAGCTAGACACCGATTTACTCGAGCAAAAGCATGTGCGAGCTTTGAAGAAGTCTTTTCATAATAATAGTTAGTCGTAGTCCGGGTTAATGATTCAATAAGCGCACGTATTTCTATTACTTTCGATTGCAAGGCTGCGAAATCATCAACGAAGGGCACTGAATATTCTACGGTAGTGAGACGCGATTCACTCTCTGCATGCAATAGATTCTTTAGTAATTCGGCTTTCTGCGAAACGTTTCCACCGTCAGTGATTCCACGCACAAGCAACTCATATGTCAGTTCTTCGGAACTAAGTCTGTCAAAGCGCACTTTAATATCCATGTTTTGCTATGTCCCAATAAATCTACCCTGAACGCAATTCTAAAGTGAGTAAAGTTAACAAAAGCCCCACTACTTGGGCGTCATTTACTGTTACCACCAAAAGATTTAAAAGCTAATACTCCTGGATTCCAACATCGTAATACTGGTAACAGATAGCGTTGTCTTTGGACAACTGGTTGCCACGGCTGAACTTGGTGGAGAATGGGCGGGGTAACTAAATATAAACAAATAGGGCGCCAGGGAATTACCTTCCCAATTGTCAAACACACTTTGATGCTTTCCCAAGGCCTCAATGTGCGCGCTTGAAGTATTCTCAATTTTCTCCAGGAGATTTTTCCTCTCTTGATGCGTTCAAAGTAGGAGATTAACATAAGCAAAACATGTTCAGTGATACGGTGTTTATTAACACACACATACACTAGTTGAACAAAATTTAACAATGTTTAAATTGTAACCTATCAAAACTTTAAATGATAACCATAATACGCGGGATGGACAGATCTGACCTCACAATCGGTGCTCCAAAGACACCACGAAATTTACGTAGACGTTACTTAAATATTAAACTAAGTTACGAACTATTAAATACGTAAGTTGCTTTCGTGTTCGGTAAAATAGTCGGCATGCAATTCGAATCAAAATAATAATGGTATACGTCACTCTTTGTCGCTCAGCTGAGCTCCAGTTCCTGCGAGAAGCGTAAGATGTCACTAGTTGGTAGGCGCCGCTTCGTTCCAAGACGATTTTCAATCAGCAAAGCTGCCAACGGCGGTCCAACTCCAGATGTCTGTCTCGCTCTAATGTCGCAACGGAGTCCAGCGATTCAAACACAGGTGCGTTTCGTATTCGAAATGTTCACATACCCATTCGGGAACTGATACCAACGCTCAGTACTAATACTAATGCAATCAGTAACAATAACCAACAACAAACAAACGACTCTGCTACTTAGCAAACTCGTTGGACGTGAACGTATAAACGTTCCACAAGACTCGGGAGAGATATTTGCTTCCGGAAAATCCGTAGAAAAGTGGTTTTGTTTAAACAAACACAAACCGTCGATAGCACTGAATATGCGTCTGCCCTCGCCCGAGTCAGAAGAAGGAATGCCCGTAATACACAATGGCCGCTGAAGAAGATGATTTCCGTTTTATAGACTACACAAAATGGCCAATCCAATGGGAAAATTATGACGTCAGAAGACGGAGATTAAACACCAATAAGAAATTATTAATTTGAAAGAATCGCTTCCTGCCGCGAATGTTACAGCGTTGCCAGATGACACAACGCCGAGCGTTGCCGGTAGGCGTCCAGTAGCAACGTTGCCAGTTCTTAGCCGAATCGGAAATAAATGCGTAATAGCAAAATCGACTGTAACAAAGGAAGAATTGAAACAAAGAAACGAAAAAAAAAATAAATAAAAAATAAGGAAACAAAGAAGGGCCGAATGAAACGATGAAATACGACACAAAAGTAATTAATTAAGTTAATAACGAAGCACGAAGAATGCGACGAATAAAAAATAAAAGAAAGTCGACGTTTCTAGATCGAAGCGTAAGAAAACTAAATCGTCAACAAACAAAAGAAGAAATTGTACGAAGGCTTCGATTGTCTTTACTACCACAATCGTCGATTTGTCATTTGTTCTTAACTTCTGTTTTGCTCATAAAGCTCATAAAAAGAAATTTAAAAAAGTAGCGAAAGGTGATGAAACAAATGAAAGCTTAATTTGATTTTCAATTCTCTTTTTGTATACCGGGAGTTTTTTTTTTAACTTTCAGTTTCTTTTATTTATTTCAGTTTCTATTTGTTTTTCCTTAGCTAATTAATTCTTCTTGTGTTTGTATTCTGCTTTGTTTGTTCGTTTTTTTTTTGTTGAATTAGAATTGAATTTTTTTTTTCTACAATTTGGCATACATTAACAGATTTATTTTAAATTAAGTTCGGTTCATTTTTTTGTATTATACATCAATTTTTAAAGAAGTACTCAGCTTTCTTTTTCTAAATTTTTGTTTTCAATGCGTTTGTTTTTCTTTCAACATTGATTTGAGATTTAAGAGAACCGCGAACACTTGCGTCTGCGCATTGTTTGCAACCCCGTGGAGGTACCAACCGCTTGACTACACAAAACAGAGAAGAAGATAAAAATAAGTTATGAAAATAAATACATAATATAATGATATAAGAAATGCGACGGGAAACGAAATAATTTCGGGAGAGAAACAAAAAAATAAAAATAAAAGGAAAGCAAATTATGAATTCAAAACGACATCTTCTCAAACGAAGAAAAACAAAATATGAATTCAAAGCGACATCTTCTTTTAAAAGAAAAACAAAAAGAAAAAGAAAAGAAAAACAAATTATGAAATCATCTTCTTTTAAAAGAAGATGTCGCTTGGAATCTATAATTTGTTTTTGACGTCCTTTTGAATCCCTAATTTGTTTTTCTTTTCTTTTCCTTTTTTGTTTATCTCTCGAAATTATTTCTTTTCCTTTCGCATTTCTTTAGGGTTTTCATTGTGAAATTTAGGATCGTCATTTGTTTTTTTCCTTTTTCGTTCTGAAATCAATTAATAAAAATATTTTTGTACATCTTTCTCCTCCGGTTTTTAAACAATAACGGCAACAGGATCCAAAAAAAATCGGAAATATTTGAAGATGGAAACAAAGGACGATTGCAAGAAAAAAATATTCAAAAAGTAAAATTTAGGATCGTCATTTGTTTTTTTTTCCTTTTTCGTTCTGAAATCAATTAATAAAAATATTTTTGTACATCTTTCTCCTCTGGTTTTTAAACAATGACGGCAACAGGACCAAAGAAATTTGGAAATATTTGAAGATGGAAACAAATGACGATTGCAAGAAAAAAATATTCAAAAAGTAAAATTTAGGATCGTCATTTGTTTTTTTCATTTTTTGTTCTGAAATCAATTAATAAAAATATTTTTGTATATCTTTCTCCTCCGGTTTTTAAACAATAACGGCAACAGCACCAAAAAAATTCAGAAATATTTGAAGATGGAAACAAATGACGATCGCAAGAAAAAAATTCAAAAAGGGACGGAAATGTTTGAGGACTTCAAAAACTTCAAACTTAAAAACAATAATCTATAAACAAGTGACGATCGCGTTACATGCGAGAAACAAAACAGCAAACAAATTTTTTGAAAAATATAAGAATAATAATTTTTTATTTCGGTTTCTTTTTTCTATTTTTCTTATTATTAAGCGCCATCTCGGGATAATACGATTTGTAACGTCAAAATCAATTTTTTGTTTAAAAAAAGGCACGAAATTTGTTGAGTTGGCAATACTGCTTCTGACTGCTGCAAAGTGTTAGGTTGTTTTAATATTTTTATTTCGTTTGTTTTAACAGTTAATTGCAGAAAACATTATAAATTTGCCTCTGTAGGTACGCTAATAAAAAATAAAGTTTATTTTTTTTAGCTTTAACCTCCTAATTAATTAAATTTGGCAGATAGATTAATTTAGGGAATTCTAGGGAAATACTGTACGCCGAAAAAAGAATTTTTGATAGAGTTGACTGGCAACACTGATCAAATCTGGGGACCCTAGGTTACGACGGTTACGGCAACGCGCAAGTAATTTGATGTAAATCAAAGTTCCTCACGTGTCAAACATTATGAAGTTTCCTTATTTTGTAGTAATGAATACTTTTTATGGTCGGTAATGGTAAGGTTAAAGAAAATTAAATATTCGTAACATTTATTAGTGGGAGTTTCACGTTATCAATTAAATTTATAATTAGAGTGGGCGGTGCAATATACAGTTGGTCACACTGTCTGACGTGCATTGAGTTGTCAAAATCTGACAGTTTGTCTTTAGAAATTATAGGTTAAACCTAACCTCAAATTATAATTGCGCGCGTCAGAGTATTTGCTTCTGGTTTTAATTTCGTAACCATCAACTGCTTTAATTATTTTTTGTACAAAATGCTATTTCTTCTCTTTATAAAATTATAAATTTGATTTTTGTTTTGTAAGGGGGTTACATATTTTGCATAGCTTAGAAATGAACCTCATTTGCGATTTCTAATCTAATTGTTACTGACACACTTTTTTAATTAATATTTCTTTTACTCTTGCCTTGTTTGCACCCCGGCGCAATTCCATTATGTTAATTATTCGGAATCCTATGTCGGAAGCCGCACTCGATCTAATATTTTTTCATTGAACGGGATTACATTAATGTAAGGATGTAGGGGGTTGCGAATCAGAGAGCACGCAGTCGCACGGCGCACGAGGCGTCGGAAAGGCCGGGGCGCAAACCCCAGTCCGCGAAAACCGCCACCCCCGTCTGGTGGGCACGTCGAATTTCGCGTGAATTCGAAACGAAAACAATCCGGTTGTGGCGAACTTTCCCGCACGTGTAATCCGGGACCGAATACGCTTTTTGCGCGATTTAGGGAAACACCATGTATATGAGTGGTTCGATCAGTGGATGTTTTTTTTTTTTTTGGTATTTTCGCTGTTGTTGTATAGATGATTTTGGTGTGCGGTATCGTGGCATTTAATGATTTTAGGATTGTCAACTCGTAAGTAGATTGCAGCACAGGAATTTTGATAAATCGGAATTTATAATGAAAGGCTAATGAAAATTACCACTGAATGTATGTGTGTGGGGATATGTGCCCCTAGGTGGTCATTTATTACGGATTTATTACAAATGTTTATTGTATTTTTGGAAACAAAAACATTTTCATATGAATACTTTAGCAGTCAGTGCAAAATTACATTTTGTTGTTGTTTCTGTTGGTCCTTTTTTTAATTTCCGGTCAGGAAGGAATTTCTTTATGCTTTGTACGACTATACTCGATTTTTTTTTGTGAAATCATGGTTTTGTAATACTTTGACGATGTCGAAGTTTCCCGTGAAACATACGGCTTTAAATGAAGTGAATAATTTAATTTTGTCACTCAAAAGTTTAAGAAATCGATTATTTTATAAACCGTCCGTATTAACTATTGTCAACCATGGAATGTACAGGTGTACAACAAATAAGAAAATACAAAGTACAAAAAAGCAGGCCTTATTTGATTAGATTTGCAGGTGATGCATCCAAAGTAATTTGTTTGTCCCTGTACATTTACAGTTGACACATTTAAACTATTTATTTTCTTTGACCCTGTACATTTCTTTTTCATACAAATTTATTACGTTATATTTTTTGTTCATTTTCTTACCTTGTTTTTATCCCAGATGTTTTACTTTGTCTTGAATGCAGGGCTCTATTCAAAATAAAATATAAATGTCACACTTTTTGTGCTTTTGAATTTCGCCTTCGCTCGGCACCGATTATTAATTAATTAAGCAATTAACTTCTTTTTAGTAATAGTAAATAATAATTAGAAAATCTCTTAAAAATGATGTATCAACAGTTGATCTAAAACGATTTTGGCTCTAGTAATTATTCGAAGACATTAAATTGAATTTAAAAAAAATGTTACTCCTAATACGTTATTTGAGTAACTTCACTTAATTTTGAATTTCCATATCTTTTGTTTTCATGAAATATTATTTCTAATCCTAACCCGTATTCCTCAACAGTTCGTAAAAACATCCCAAACATTCAAAACAAAACAAAAGAAAAACTTAGATTATTAGTCTTCCTTCATTAAGTCGATTATCTTTTGTTTTATTTTATTTTTACAAGATTTGATAGGTTTTCTTTTCGTTCGTGTTTTGTTTCGATTTCTTTTCCAACTTTCTTCATTACGTTTCACACGTCTTTCGACAGTTCACGAAAATAAAACATTTTTTCTTCGCTAAAAAAATTCTTATTTTTTTTTATGCCTTCGAAATTCTTACAATCTCTTCAAAATTTCTTAGGTTTTCTTTTCGTTCGTGTCTTGTTTCAATTTTTTTCGCGACTATTGTGTTTACATTTCACATGTTTTTTAACAGTTTACAAAAATATTTTTTCTTCGCTAAAAAAAATCTTAATTTTTTTAATGCCTCCGAAATTCTAACACTTTTACCTTTTAGCACATTCAAAACAAAACAAAAAAAATTCTCAGGATTATCACTCTTCCTTCACTAAGTGGATTATCTTTTGTTTTATTTTACTTTTTCAAGATTTCTTAGGTTTTCTTTTCGTTCGTGTTTTCTTTCGATTTCTTTTCCAATTTTTGTCTTTACATTTCACACGTCTTTCGATAGTTTACGCAAATATTTTTTTCTTCGTTAAAAAAATTCCTATTTTTTTAATGCCTTCGAAATTCTTACACTTTTAGCTTTCAGCACATTCAAAACAAAACAAAAAAAAATTCTAACTTCCTTCATTAAGTTGATTATCTTTTGTTTTATTTTATTTTTTCAAGATTTCTTAGGTTTTCTTTTCGTTCGTGTCTTGTTTCGATTTCTCTTCCGACTTTTTCCATTGCATTTCACACGTCTTTCGACAGTTCGCAAAAATATTTTTTCTTTGTAAATTTTGTTTTTAATGTCTTCGAAATTCTTACACTTTTGCTTGTAGTTTTAGTGCGTACTTAAGGCCCCGCGTTTCTTTTTCAACAAGTCGATCGTCTTTTGTTATTTAGTTCCGATTACAATGCATCTTTTTTCTTTACTTCTTAATTTTGAAATTCCGACCGTCCCTTCATTACATTCGACGTAATTCGTTCGTCCTTCGAGGTTTAAAAATATTCCAATGATTTCTGAATTTTTTTCATTTTTTTTTTAACTGAAACCTTCATAAAGTTTTTTTTTTGTTCTCTCATGGAATCTTCAAAATTAATTGATCGTTGCTTTCTATTATTTTGATTCATTTTTGCAGATAATGCGTCTTTGCGCATCTAATAATTTTTCTTGTTCAATTAAGTCGATCGTGTTTTGTTTATCCTGCCCCCTCCCTACTCTCGTCATACCATTATATTTTCTTCTGTGGTTTGTTTTACTTAATTTTCAACTTCCAACACTTTCTTTCATTTCAATTATTTTCTCGTCTTCTCTAAGTCTCTTCTTGTGGGTGTTTTTTTCCTAATTTGACTTTTTCTTTGGTTGTTGCATTTATTAGTCGACTGTCTTTTCTTTCTTTTTCTTTTTACTGATATTAATTTAAAATTATGTAATTATTCCAACTTTCTTCAGACCAAGGTTGTCAATTCAGGAAAAAAAATGGTTTTCCCTGCCAACTGTCTAAAACCGTCCTGAATGAAATAGTCAAAGTCATCCGATTATGTTAATGACACTTTCCCCTTGGTTTTCTTCAAACAAGAGCAAAGAGAAAAACCTAAAGCATGATTAAAAGTGTTAAGTGAACACACGATTTCCGTGTTACCTGTATTAGTGCAACACCCTGTACAGTTGTTAACGCTGCAAAGTTGATGAACTATTTTTACCCCTGCGATTTGATGTAGTTTCGGCAAATTATCCGCAAATTGGTTGATTATCCTGTTCTGAACCAATTAAACCAATTTTCTCCTTCTTCTTGTTTTTAATCTCTTTTTTTTTAGCCAAGTTTTAACTTAAAAGTGCATACCATATCCCCTGATCTTGATAAAAAATATTTCGGCGCGCTAAGATTCCACAAAACTTTTGGCAATCAGCCTTTTCGTCTAAACATTTGGTTTTATACACCTGCATGACGATTCTTTATTAATTATTTTCTTACGGTTAGAACCGTGAATGATTGGATTCAAAGGTGAAAGGCGCTTTGCTTCTGGTCCCATCGTCACACTGAAAGATTTGGCCAGATCAGGTTATTTGATAAACTATACAAATTACTATCTTCAGGTTTCTATTATGATTCGTTTGAACAACAATCAATGAATGATATGGCATTTTAGATAGTTTAAGTTTTTCGAAACTAACACAAAATTTAACGAAAAGTTTAAGTAGCGACATCCTGCGGTCGCTTTTTGACCTGACATAGCAACAATTTTTTTTTTTTACAAAAATTAATATACGCATTACGTAAACAACAAACTGTAGAATAAAAAGAGCTTCTCGTGTCAAATTTAGAACTGTTTTAGAGAGGATCTGACAGGACTGTTAAAATTGAAAGGAGTTAAAAAATGGAAGAGTTCAAGAAAAAACGCTTTTGCTGCTTTCTTTTGCTTAAAAGTTTGAATCTGGTTTCGAAGAGTTTGAATCTGGACTCTGTAGTTGTTGTAACAAAACACCACAATTGACGGTTCGCCTGCAAATAATTGCAATTCAGTCCAAACGAAACATAAAAATAGTTTGATTCGAAGAGAAATGGGAATTACCGATCCAGACTGCAATTTCAAGGAAAGTGGGGTTGAATCCGTTTGCAAAAGAACGTGTGTCTTCGAAATTAAACGCGTTTGGACCACGTTTTTGTAAGCGAAAGAAAGCACCTTTTGAGTGTGATTGATTTGATCATAAATTATTAATGGCCAGTTGCACCAAACACTTAAGTCGACCTTAAATTTAAGTACTGCTTATAATGTGACATTTGATGTTATACAACATTCAGTAAGTCACATTCTAAACGGTGATTAAATTTAGGCTAACCTTAAGTGTTTGGGGCAACCGGCCATTAAATTTTCAAAGGATAATAGGTGACTGATGGATAACCATGACGATGAGTGTTGATTTTTGATTTAAAAGCCGTAATAAGGAACGTAGTCAAAATAAGGATACGTTTATTAAATAAATAAATAGTTGTCACATTGTCTTGTAGAGGTAGCGACTTACATAAAGCACTACTGATTTAATATGAATAATTAATATGTCCATTGGACTAACGTAGGTTACAGATTAGAAGCGAGTTGCTTGCTCGCTTTGGTTATAGCCGAACGCCGGAGCCCCCGCAAAGCTCCGGAATGCCAGAGTATTTTTCGATTGTAGACATCGGGGTTTTCAGAGCTTTCAGGACTCGAGGCGTGTTTTACCGTTCCGGGCGTGAAGTTGACGGCGACTCCGCGAAAGCTCGTCATGGTGCACTCGGTTATATGTTCCATCTTCCAAAGTTAGCGATGGGAATTTTCATACATTACGGATGCTAGAATACGAATGGAGTGATACACTATAGATTCCTAAAAAGCTAGATGAGTGATGATAATTTTTGGCTAACTGATTATGACAATGCCATATAAGGAATAGTTCTACAAAAACTCCTAACAGTATGCAGTTGGTTTGATTTATAACCCTAATAGTGGGGTTGAATTGAGAAAATCTGTGTTAGGTTTAAAATTTTTGGCATCACTGATTAACAAAATAAAAATCGTGTGCGTTTTAAACCTGAAAGGTAAACACATTGTATTTTTTAATTCATTATTATTGGTTGGGCCCCCTATTGAATTTCAGCAGCGCTGAAATATTAATTTATTACGTCGCGTCGTCGTAGGCGTTTAATGTGATCGCTTTAAATTTTCCTCCTCTCTTTTCGCAGATTTTGCGTAATTTATTTCTTACATCATCCGAGCGTCACCTGAATTTATAATGAATAAAATGAAAATTAAACTCGTCGGCAAGCAAGAAAATCTGCTCGCAACCAAATTGACTCCCACGCGCCTTCCACGCCCCCCCCCCTTCGCGGTAGTTTCATTAAAGTTTACCCCCGCGTTTTTCTGATTCTGTTTTTTTTTTTTGCGGCGCGGTGGAAATCAGTTTTGAATTTTGCGTGTCTCCGGAGAGGCTCCGGATTTCCAGGGGAGGCCGCGCCGGAGCGTATGTGTGTGTGTGTGTGTGTGTGTGTGTATGGCGATAACAGATAAACTTTTTTCTGTTGTGGATAAATCAGTTTTACGACTGCGGAGGAAATAAGGCGGAATGCAAACCAGTTATTTCCAAAAGAAAAGAAAAAGTTGTTGAAATTATATGACTGCGGGAAATATGGGGAAATGCAAAACAGTTATTTTCCAAAAAAAAAAAAAGGTATTGAAATTACTTCAGGGCGTATGCACTGCGCGATTGCATCATCGGGCGGCAAGCGTGTAAATGAGTAATACGATTTAATATAAAGGGATGAAAATTTTAATTCGCTTCGAATTTTATTGGCTCGTGAAATCGTCCTTTTCATTGTTTATTACTTCCCATAACCATTATTGCAAAATTTGATGTAATAAAATTTGATGTATTTGATGGTCTCACCGGGCTCTGTCGACCCATGACTTCCACCATTTTGCTCCACTCTCTTTCTTGCCATTCACACTTCTAGCACAATTTTTTCTCTTGTTTCGTTTTTCATTGCCTCCAAATCAATATCTTCTGGGTTAGTCTTTGTTTTATTGAAGCTTTTGATGGTAGTTAATGGCCGAGGAAAGCTGCATATCCTCTGGTTTATAGATATTAATTAGGCTGTTGCTAGAAAGAAACCAACGATATTCCGAGGTTATAAAAATTTTGGTAGATGGTCTGGAGGTGACGCAGCTAGATTATGAAGGAGAGGTCTTCTGAAATGTTTACAATCTCTGCTTGAAATCATGGGAGACCAACGCACAATGTTACGGGTTAATTCCTAATACAATGTTACGGTTAACATTTCGGCAACCGTGTATGGCATGTGTTCGATTTAGTAAGGTCGCGTAAGAGACGCCGTTTGGAATCCAGGCTTTCGTTGGTCTTAGGCAATTACGTTCGTCACGTCCTGTGTTCGGATTAGCTCGCCATTTTTCTGGTAGCGGGTCGTTTCCGGCATCCTCCATCTTTCATTTCGATGGATATTTTTCCGTTCGACACGTTAAGGTGAACACACACGTTCTGTTTCCATCGTGAATTTGTGCATAATTGAGTTGCAAAATCCCTTAATAGGTACAGTGTATATGGATATACGTTAGAAATGTTAGAAATGGGCCTTAAATTTTATGACCTGTTTCTTCTATGTAAGGTTTGGGTGTACTAAGTAACATCAGTTAAAAGTATTAATTTTTTCCAATGGTTTTTGAATTATCACGAAAAAAAAAGAAGTATCTTACTGTTACCGAGGTTCCCCTACAGTATATCTGGATATATGTAGGTTAAGTTTTCCATTCCCTTTTTCTTTTGTGTAAGGTTTGGGTGATAGACCACGCTTATGTGAACGCCGGCCTAGGATTTTCTGTTATGTTTTCCGTCATGGTATCACCGTGTACTCATAATACAAAAAGTAAAGGTATTATTAAACCGGAGCCGCATTAAAATCAGAGAGGAATTCGCTTTTTATTTTCGCTTCTACGTTTGCTGTGTTCCAAAAAAAAGTTCCATTTTCTTTGAGGTCGCCATTATGACGCTTGTGCTCGAAGTTCGACGCATCCCCGTGAGTGTTCGTCGCATTGCCAACATCTGACTGCGATCGTCTCGCCGCCACATCGATTAACTGTAACCAGAGTAACGTACACTTCTGTTTTATAATTGACGTAACTTTTATATCAGCCCTACACGTCCTTTAAGTTGCTTTCAAGCAAATCTTCCGAGCAGATAAACCGGATCTGCATTAAAAAATCAGAGAGGAATTCGTTTTCTATTTTCGCTTCTACGTTTGCTGTAGACGACTGGATACTGTGAAATTTCCACTTTCTTCGAGGTCGCCGTTATGACACTTGTGATTGAAGTTCGACGCATCCCCGTGAGTGGGCATCGCATTGCTAATTTTTTTTTCTGACTGCGACCGTCTCGCCGCCACATCGATTAACTGTAACCAGAGTAACGTACACATCTGTTTTATAATTGACGTAACTTTTATATCAGCCCTACAAGTCCTTTAAGTTGCTTTCAAGCAAATCTTCCGAGCGGATAAACCGGATCTGCATTAAAATCAGAAATGAATTCCCTTTCTATTTTCGCTTCTACATTTGCTTTATACGGCTGTATACTGTGAAAGTTCCACTTTCTTCGAGGTCGCCATTATGACGCTTGTGCTCTTGTTTATCTAATAGTCAATGTTTCCTCCTGGTTTTAAAACAAAGTTTAATTTAAGAAGATTGAATCACCGTTTCACGTTTCTGTAAAAGTCAGTACTGTTTAAGTTGGGAATCGGATCGAGTTCGATAATAATAATATATTTTAAGCTCTCAAGGTGCTGAATGTTATACCAAGATTTCGTGTGCCTAAATATGTTTATTATTAAGCTATCTTGAATGACCGGGTGTTAAGATATCTCCGGGAAGTTTTCGATAATCAGCGTGCGCCGTGGATCTTTGGGGGTCGGTTCTACAGTGCGCCTATCAGCTGGGGTTACTCCCTGGCGCCCGTATCAGTTTTGATCAATACCCTCCTCCTTCGGAAACTAGCTCGGGGCAGCTCATTGACTTCTCAGCGCAAGTTTCCACCAATTATAATTATCGGTAAGTGACCAGGAGTTGACATAATTATTTTAATAAGGTGGTAGCAACAAGCAAATATTAAATTTTACAAACTTTTTCTTTATTTACACGAAATTCTTGGATCTTGGATCACCGCGTATCGTTCGAATACTAATCTTTTGCCTCATAAGTCCTGAAATTTTTATCTAAAAGGCAAACTATTTATTGTGCAACGTGAACGCGTCGCGCCGCTTAGAAAAAGGAACAAAAATCCAAACCAATTTTTAATTCCTAGTCAAACCAATAAATTGGGGTCGTGTTTGATTAAGCCCGATCGCGCAGCGCCGGTATTTGGCACACGGAAACGGAATTCGGAGTGTCGGTCTATAATTCAAAATAGATTTCTCTATACACGTGCATACATACATGCAAACAAACATAAATTTGGAAGCTCAGATGACCTAGAATTAAATGCGGTGCACAGCAGTATCACAAATGCACCTGCATCTGATAATTTATTTAACTGTTGGCAATTTATTTATTTTTTTAATAAACCAAAATATATAATTCACTTCGACTCAGCTCAAACCAAGAGAAAGTTAGTACTAAAAAAATAAAACTGTAATAAAAAATTAAATTCACAATAAATTTAAACTTAAATACACTTAAATAATCAATACACAAAAAGGAAACGAAAGTTAAACTCACGTCTAAATTTAAAAAATCAATACCCGATTGATATATTTAGAACAATCTAAGCAACTTTATCCCAACTCAACTCAGCCTAACTTGATCCAACCCAAATGAAAAGTCGATACTTGAATAAGGTTAATTAAATAAAACAACAAAAATAAACAAACAATGAAAACATAAAAGCGTGCAAAGTGCAGCAAAATTTAAATAGTCTCCAAACCATACGCATCTACAGACCAAAAAAATTCTCGTGGTGGAAATTGAGCTAACCTTGTGCAAGAAACAGGGTAGTCCAAATACAATTGGCTGTACGCGTATACATTCCAGCTCCTCTGCATACATAAAGCACCCGTCGAAGGGTAAGATATAATTCGGTGTAAAGCCATTTTCCGCTTGAACAACTACGTAAAGACGCGACGATTTAAATTGGATCAGCTGAGTAACTCCTTAAGGGTTGTTACCCATCGAGGATTTACCCTAAAAATTACTTTGTACGTTAGAACTCTACCAAAGCAGATTATTCCAGCAAAAATCCTCCGATTACTATACAATTATTATTTTACTTTTCGTATAATCCAGAAAGCTCCAGAAGCTTAAGCTCTTTCAAGTTGAAGAATCCAAAAATAATATAAAATGCACGTTTGACAAGACATTTTGTTGCACTTGTCCATTTAGAAAACGAGCCGAGCACTTGTTTACGTAGTAGTCAGTGTTTCCTCCTGGTTTTAAAACAAAGTTTAATTTAAGAAGATTGAAAATCACCGTTTCACGTTTCTGTAAAAGTCAATACTGTTTAAGTTGGGAATCGTATCGAATTCGAATTATTTAGGATATTTTAAGCCCTCAAGGTTAGTGTGCTTACTGTTGCACCAAGAAGTCGTGTGCCCAAATACGTTTATTATTAAGCTATCTTGAATCACCGGGTGTTAAGATATCTCCGGAAAGTTTTCGATTATCAGCGTGCGCCGTGGATCCTTGGGGGTCGGTTCTACAGTGCGCGTATCAGCTGGGGTGCACCAAAATGTCCCGTGAAACGTGTATTTTATATTATTTTTGAATTCTTCGGCTTCGTTTTCTAAAACCGAAAGCATGCGCTATAATCACGCTTCATGAAACTTGTTTTTTTTTTTTTAATATTCTACTAAGTTTTATGTGCGTTTAGGTGCAATTATACCGATTGAAGGCTTTTAGTTTCGCCAGTAGTGTGTGTATCAGACTTTCTCACTTATGTATATCGGAAACAAGCCTACTATATACTTCTCGTTGTTGCTATTGGCTAAAGTTAAAGTCTTCCATCGGTATTATGCGAATAGCAAAAAAAAATATACCTACATATATGGAATCTTGTGATGTATTCCGTATGCTTCCCCAACAAATTGTGTAGACGAGAGGTCCCGGGTTTATTTAATTTCACATCTCCAATTAAATTAAGGGTAGCCCTGGGCGCGCCATGGAGCTTCAGACGTTGGTCGTCGTAATGACAAACCGTGCTCGGGGGTACTCCGGATGCTTTTATTTCTCATTTCTGGAACTCTTCTGATATCATTCATCCCGATATATTATATTGACATTCTTCGCAAGCGAAAACAAACGTCCGCAATTATAACTGCAATAAATTTCCATCGCACTGTAGTAAAAATCCGCGCGGACGGGACAATACCGCCCGAGTTTTCCATAATTATGCGGAAAACTTGAATTAAATGATGATTGATGATAATCCGCCCCGGGAGACAGGCAGGGATTCCTCGATAAGATATTCTGTGTCGGGGAGGGCTTTAAAAATGTGTATTTTTTTACGGAGGGAGTTCGTAAATCTTATTTTTATAGAGTTTCGCCCTCGATACGTCAACCAGAAGTCACGTAGAAAATTAATTGCTTTGACTAAGGGACTCGCATAATCTTGTCTTTTTCAAAAATTTTAGAAATTTATATTTTGTTATACGAAGGAAAATAACGAGATTTCCTTCAAACATTAGTTTAACTAACTACACTAAGTGGTATATACAATGTGTAAACCGGTTTGTGTGACCTATACTCTGTTCACGCTAAGAACATAGGAGTAGGAGTATTGTATACTCTCCCTCCCCTCGCTGACGCAAGCGCGTTGCGTAAACTGTTTAATTCCTAACAACGCTGACATGGCGGACGATTGGAGGGAGAGTATACGATATTCCTACTATGTTCTTAGCGTGAACAGAGTATACCAATTTAATTATAGGCAAGACAAAGGAAGAAGCATAGTTGGGTGAAACTGGCGCATTTCATTTGTTGTTACAACCTCTTTTTAGCACATATACTTCTTTTATCTTGCCCACAAATCGAGTTACACGTTGTATACATGTAGGTATACATATTGTTATCTTCTTCTGCTAAAGTAATTTCAATTAAAGTAACTTTAGTACAAACTAGAGATGCATGTTTTCGTAGCAAACAATGAAAATTCAATTTAGTATAATTGAGGCCAAATGAATACACGAATGAAAAGAAAAATCCAGAGAACGTGGACACAACGCAGCGAAAGCTTTTAAGTTCGACGATCCCCCCCGATACACCTAACTCGATTATACGGGTACGCCGGTTACATTAGCAAAAACTGATGGATTGTGTTTTCACGCACGTCCTCATCGAGGAAATAATTCGATCAATTTTCCGAGAGGACCGCGCTCAACAGAACACAATACCTTTGTTACGCTCTCAAAGGTCACTTGATACGGTCCGTAATTACGACCTACGTCATCGTGCAGACGTGCTCGTTCACGACCACGCTGTAGCTGCGCGCAATTTAATAAACGGATTCAAAGCCTACAGGGAGCGCCGACGTGCCGTGAATGACACCCGTTTGTTTGAAAATTAGAAACGAATTAAATCGCGAGCTAACGCAAATTAGGAGCGAGCGAATCGAATGGGAATTCCGGTATTTCTCTCTTTTGCAGACACTCAATTCAATTTAAACGCACTTGTTTATAATTCAGTTCCGCTTTAAAACTAGCAACACCCTGTAGCGTTAACACAAATTCATTGATGGAACAAGAGACACAACACGTCTTTGTCTTGCTTATTTATGTCACACGAATCGATTTACACATTGTATGCATACCCATATATACAATTAAAGTAACCTTTTATATGAAACTGTAAACAGTTAGATACTTTTTTTTTGGCATGTGCAAGCACTGATATGTCAAATAACGAATGAAGTATGATACGTGTATTAATGATATAATGATAAATACAATATAGTTGTATCGACTGGCGCGTTTCATCTCTTGCAACTTGTCGTTAGCACATGCACTTTTATGTATTTTATCCGTTTATGTCACACAAATCAATTTACACATTGTATATACATATTTAAAATTACTTCTGTTAAAGTAATCTTTTATTTGAAACCTTAAATGTGTATTCGTATTTCTTGTATGTGCAAGCACTGATATGTCAAATAATTAGGCTTATCGTACGTCCCGGTTTAACCGGGATTGTCCCGGTTTCAGGCATTCGTCCCGGCAGGTTTGTTATTTTTGTACAACAATCATTACATTTGTGACATATTTTTTCAACAGCAAATCATTGAATCATTTTCAATATGATATACAATATGATATGATCCCGGTTAAGGATTGTATAAACTTAAAACGGTACGGCCGGTACGTCACACGGCACGACAGCAACGCGTCACTTAATTCTGATTTGAAATGGAAAGTTGTTTAATTTAAAATGTAAATAGTACAAAAAAATAATTAAAATAATTTAATTTTCTGTTTCAGCGGACTTTTGGTACTTTGGGTACCTTATCTTTCTGCTTCTTTTTAATAGTAAAACATTTTTTGTAGTGGCCTACCCAGCTAGCAGAGTGACGTGAAAAGGACGTTATAAAGCTGTCTTCTCTTTGTCACTAAAATGTCGTCAATTCTTACATCCAAAAGACGTCTGAGGGACGTCTTAATCACTTTATGAGTCAAGCCATATCACGTCATGTAGATAACATACCTTTGACGTTAATTGTGACATAAATAAATGACATAATGACGTGATAATGACGATGAAGTAACGTGTTTCGCTTTGCAGCCAAGTTTATGTAGGGGTATTTCCCAAGCAGCAAGATGTCGTCTTTTTCGCGTCGAAAATTGGTGATCGTTTACGTCGAATGACCAATGTCAATGACGTATTAAAGACGTAAAAATGACGGGCAAATGTCACAGCCCGGCGACGTCGTTTTTGTACGTCAAATAGTCGTGTATTTCTGATGTTATTTTTAATTGTATTATCTATGATACATAAGTATGTTTATATATATATATGTATATTTATGTCATTAAACCGACGTTCTATTCACGTGATTTGTAAACGTCAAATTTTAAACAAAATTTTTACGAAAAAATGACGTTTAAAAGTGGTCATTCGACGTCCTTGACCAATTTTGACCAAATCATGACGTGATAAAAACGACTGCTTGCTGCTTGGGTTCTTGTTCACAACTATATACATGTTATTGTTTCCCTTAATTTAACAATTCCAATATTAATATTGGTATAATTGGCTTCAGAAATATTCAAAGTATTCATTTACAGTTTTTGTTTAGTCCCAAAAATGTTTTTAAACTAAGAATTCTCAAAAATAAACAAAGTGACATTTTTATCACTTTTTATTGACGTGTTTATGACGTCACGTTTTCGACGTTATTATTACGACTGGTCATATTGACGTCACTTTCGGGACAAATGACGTCAATGACGTAAAAAGCCTAAAAATGACGTAATTTTGACGTCACTCTGCTAGCTGAGTAATGTGTTTCTCTTCGCCCTACCCTGTTTCCCACTCCGTCCCGGTTTAGAGCTTAGTGACTATGCTGAGCCTACAAATAATGAATGAAGTACATTTTATGATATGTGTATTAATGGTATAATGATAGTTGCATCGAATGGCGCATTTCAACTCTTGCAATCTGTCTTTAGCACATGCACTTCAGTCTCTTTTGCCCGTTTATGTCACAAAATATATAACATCACATGTTAAAACTTGTAATGTGCGTGCTGTCACCTTCGATGTTCGGCACAACTCATTTAGTACGATTTACAAAACTAAAAAAATTTAGAAAACACTCACAAGACGTGTACTTAATTTTATTGCAAGCAAGTGTACAATTAAAGCAACATTTTCTTTGAAACTCTAGACGGTTAGACGTGTTTTTCTTTTTGGGAATGTGCAAGAACTGACATACCAAATCATGAATAGTGAAAAACCCAGCAACACCCTGTAGTATCACGGTCTTCATCAGCTGAAATTTAGAAGAAGTAATTTTGTTAATATTATTTTCTACACATTAATTACGTAAACACAAAAGAAGATGCTGGTTTATCAGGATGGATGTTAAATCAGGCATCAGTTCTGATAAATGAAACCGTAAAGGCAAATATGCAGTATGGATCAGATGGTTTGCAATGACACAGCACGTTGGGTTGGGTTGGGTGGGACTCGGACGCTTGTAACTTGATGGGTACATATTACATGTTGCATTAAAACCTATAATGCATTTGTCTGGCTGATAGCTGCGCGATTGGCGGACAATGAATGCAATTTCGTCGTAAAATGTCGGCAATTTGATTACGCCGCATTTCACAACAATTTCGATTGCTGTGTACATACAGCTTGAAAAATTGAAATCGTCGTACACAACGTAACTTTTGGAGGTTTTAATGAACTGAATGGTGATGAGTGTTAATTTAATATAGGTTTGAGAGTAACAATACATGGCCTAGACTTCCGCGGTGTAGTAACTAGATGGCCGATTTAAACACTAAAAAGTACCTACTTCCGAAGTCTAGTCATAATTAAAAAAAAAATGTCTTAATTATTTTCAAATTGTAACAACGGACGACTTTTACGCAGCGTTGCCAGATATCCTATTCCTACATCGCTTTCTCCAAATATAATGCAAGAGACAAAAGATTATCGATTATAAACAAAAGAATGAATGAAGGGATTGGCACGGCTGGAAAGGGAAAGTAACTGCCAACTTAGGAAAGCAAGCGCCCAGTTACTTTTCCCCTGCCAGCTGTGCCAATAACTGCTTCTTCATTCATTCTTTTGTTTACAATCGATTGTCTTTTATTTTTTGCGTTTTATTTGTGTGTTTGGGTGATTTTGATTTTAGTTTCAAATAAACAAAACACGATCAGTCAGGACAAGCAAAAGGATCGTCAATTAATAAATAATTTAAATAATTTATTTAAAAAAAGAGAATCTGAACTGCCTTTAAAAAATATTTGCCTTTTTTTTCAACCAACGAAAGCGAAAGAAACAAGACGCAATCGACTGCAAACAAAATCGATAAAATCGATTAATACTAAAAGACAAACATTTGTTCCGTTTGGTCATGCCTGGAAAATAATTTTTTCTGTACATTAAAATAAAAAGTGGGAAAGTGTTCGTTGATTACAAACAGAAATCAATAATGCCAAACAAACAAAGTCGATTACAAACAAAAGACAATCGATTAATAAATTGACGATCAATATTTTCGTTTTTTTTTTGGCTAGCAGAAAACAGTCGATTACAAAAAAAATGGAAATAATTCCAAACAAAGGCAGTCGACTAAAACAAACAAAAAAAACAATTGATTAATAAATCGACGATTTAATTTTGCTTCTAATTCGGAAAAAGTAAGAAAAGAATGTGACATTTTTTCTCTGTTCGACAAAAGAAACAGAAAACAGTCGATCGCAAACGGAAATAAATTATTCCAAACGAAGACGATCGCGACAAACAAGAGACAATCGCTTCTTAAGTTGACCTTCAATATTTTCTTCTTAGTTTGAAAGGAACTGTTCGTGCAAAGCAGAAGAAACAAAAGAAAATCAACTGTTCGTGTAGTAACGTAAAAGAAACAAAAGAAAATAGACCGCAAACAAAGGACAATCGATTAACGAATCGAAATCTCTTTTTGTCCTATTTGGAAAGATTATAAACAAAAGGCAAATAATTTCAAACAAAGACAGTCGACTACAAACAAAAAGAAACAATCGATTAATAAATCGACGATTTAATTTTCTTTTTAGTCCGGCAAGAGTAAGAAAAGAATTTGACATTTTTTTCTGTTCGTCAAAAGAAACAGAAAACAGTCGATCACAAACGACAATAAAGTATGAGTATTCCAAAACGAAGACGATCGCGACAAACAAAAGACAATCGATTCTTAAGTTGATGTTCATTTTTTTCTCTTTAGTTTAAATGAAACTGTTCATATAAAGCAAAAGCAACAAAAGAAAGTAGACCGCAAACAAAGGACAATTGATTGATGAAAAGAAATCTCGTTATGTTTTGTTTGGAAAGATTAAGGACAGGATTTTTTTATTTCAACAGGGAAACAATTAATTAAAAAGGAGCAAAAAATTACAAAGACGGTGGGCTACAAATAAAAGACAGTCGGTTAATTAATTAATCAATTAATTGATTAATTAGTCGATCGCGATCGTGGTTTTCTTTTTAGCTTGCAAGGAAGGCGGAAAGAAAGACTCATTTATTCTTCTCGCCTTGAGACGAGAAAAGACTTTATTTGGAAAGAAAAAAAAAGAGTTAAAGCAAAGAAACGGGTAACAATCAATTAAAGAAAAAAGAAAACAATAATAACAAACAAAGACAATCGACTACAAAGTGTAAGGCAATCGATTAATAATTTTTTTGTTTTGGAAGAATAAAGAATTTTTTTGTTTTGGAAGAATAAAGAATTTTTTTTCTGCTAATCTAAAATTCAAAAAAAAAAACAGGTGACGATCAATTAACTTGGAACAAAAGACGAACAAACAAAAGCCATTAATTATAAACAAAAAGCAATCGGTTAATAAATCGACGAACAAAAATTATCAAACCAAAAACAATCTACTAGCGACAAAAGACAACTAACTACAGAGAAAAGACTTTTAATTACAAACAAAAGACAATCGATTGCTAATTTGTTGTTTAATTTCTAAAAAAAAATCCTACATTTGTTTTAACGTCGCACTTTTTTGTTCCCATGGACCATCCCAACTAAGCCTCCATATCCACTAATTCGGTGAAACATGTTTTACGGGGTGTTTTACTTGTCACCAAGTTTTAATGAACTGAGTGTTAATTTAAAATTTATATGATGATTAGAGAACGGAATCTCGTACATGAGAAGGGTGGAAGGGAGCCGTAGGAGTTGGCGATCACGCGCTTTCGCCTTCGCCATCGTAGTTAGTGATGTGATATCAATATCTCTGTGAAATCGCAGTTTTTTAAATAGCATAAATTCTTATAATTAAATGAATTTCATTGTTATTTATAAATAATGTCTAGGTGTCTGTCGCGCTGCATGTTAATGTGTCAGCCAATAATTGTTATTAATGTAAAATAGTTCGATGCAGAAAACGCACAGATTTTCTCGAAACTTAATAAATTATTGTTTGATGAAAGGCCGCAGAAATATATTTTGCACGAGGGCGCCAGGCTGTCTGGTGCCTGTGTTGTGGAAGCGCAAATGCCATTAAGGCAGGAAGTCGCTTGCTGCCCGTATCTTTCTTAAGGCGTTAAGGGAAAGTCGACTTTATTTGCATCCAAGTATAAACTGGATCTGATTTCGGCCAAACTGTTCTACACAGGCACTTTTTGATACCTTGAAATTGCATTCACGTCACAGTTAAAACTTCTGATATAAAAACTGCCATTTCACAGTTATATTGATATCACGATGTCGCCCATCAGAACGCGTGATCGCCAAGTTCTACGGCTCCCTTCCACCTGTCTCATGTACGAAATTCCGTTCTCTAACGATAATACAGGACGTAAACTTCTACGTTCTAGTAACTAGTTGGCTGATGTTTAAGTCGTAAAAAAATACTTTAGGTAGCTACTTCCGAAGTCTAGTCATAATTAAAAAGAAATTATCTTAGTTTACACTTGGTTCAATTTCATACAAAGTTCTGCGGTAACGTTAGAATCAAATCTGTTTTTCTTCAGCAAATTCTTCCGGAAAGACCTCGTGCTTGGCAATCGTCATGAATCTCGATGAAGAAGGAGGGAGGGGCCCACCACCGTACATTAAATTTAATATCAGAAGTTGGTCTAATAAATACGTACAGTTGAACTTTCTTTCTCGTAATAATAAAAGTTGGTAACTCTTGGCGTAAGAGATAGTAGTATATTTCGACGAGTGTTGATGCGCGCCCGCCGCCGCCCGTATAAAACTCGCTGATTTATTTTCGCGCCGAAAAACTAATATTAATTTTCCAGAGCCGGAATTTCCCCCCTCTCTCTCGGAAAGTTCGGAAATTTCCACTGCAACAGACCGGACCCGAATTGCCGCCTCCTCGCCCCATAATTAATGTCGGTAGTGAACTTTGTGTGGTCATCTCAAATATTTGGGCGGGGTTGTTGGGGAAATGGAATTTAATATACAGAAGGGGGGCAAGTTAAAACTTGATTTTAAGCTTCCCTTGAATATACTCGTTTTTATTTTACCTTTTCATTATACCCTCGGCATACTATGGTACACGTACATGCCCGTGAATTATGGGGGTGTTTGTTTCGAATTAAGTAATAAATTTAGATTAATAGATTTAAATTTGTTTTATTTTCAAATAAATAATCGCTTTTTAAAAATAAGAATGACATAGGGGTAAAACCAGACGCAGCAGTTTCTGAACGCAACCTTTTGTTAATGTATGTCCAGTGACATCTCGTGTTTCCTTTTTCTTTAATTTTCAGTTAGTATAGTTTCATTGACTAAAATCCAATAGATTAGGAGAGTGGGCGGTTCTAAAGCCGGCGCGAAATTTAAAACGGAGTCTACCTTATCATTTTTGATGAAAAACTTCAATAAAATTGTGTCAGTTGTGCTTACTTTACCTAATTAGTTAATTTATTTGTTATTAAAAAAATTGTACAAAACAGAACAGCTGCAGTCAACAAATCGTTAACAAACATAACCTAATAAAACTAAGTAAGAATGATTGGATGAGAAAATCTGTAGAACAAAACGCAACGTATTTTTCAACTAGTTTTTAATAGAATGTAAAAGATACCAACCTATAAAACTGCGAGCTCTCTTCATTTGTCGTTGTTTTAACATTCTTCAATGTTAGGTTATGTTGGCGTCAACCCCGGCCTTACAGTACCAATTATTTACGTCACACGTTCGATGTAATAGCTTCGCCTTCTATGATGTTTACTTTTCCATTATAATCCCATAACTTCAAACTACGAATTTTTTGCCCCCAAAGGTAGTTGGCGGCACTGATTTCTCTTGAGGGAAAGAAGAACGAAAGTTCTATTCCTAATACTTAAATGACAAAACAAGATTTTAGTCGATGAATGCTCCATTAAAAGTTAAGAAAAAGAGAAACAGGATGTCACTGGACACGCGTTAACAAAGTACTGCGTTCAGAAACTACACTCTGGTTGCACTCTTATGGCATTCTTATTTTTATAAAAGACATTGTACCTATTTGAGTTAGTAAACGGAACCTGAATTCCATAGCAAATAAAAAACATTTTCTACATCCCGTTAAAAGCTGCGAATTATCGTCCTGAGTGAAGAGAATCAATCAATGAAGTAATTATACAGCTGTAGTACTGCAGTGGGCAATAAAATGTGGACAAGTATTTGATATAACAGGCGTATTCACGGAAATCTGGCAAATTATGCTTTTTTGAGGTTATGTTTTTGAAAAAAACGTGTAGAAAATGAAATTAAATGTCAAACTTTCTAAACGCATACCTTTTTCTCTGCCCGAACTTCATCGGGGAAAGTCAATTCTTAATTTCTGAGCAAAATATAGAAAACAAAAACAAGCAGCAACTATTTATCATTAAAATTTCTAAAAGATTTTGTTGCAAATAGTTTTTGAATGCAGTGGATCCCTCCAGCAGTCCCTGTATAGCTGCTTCAGCCCTATTCGGGGCTGAAGAAGCGGAGAAGCGATCGTAGGCTGTCGCTGTTTAAGCTATTCATTAAAATTTCTATTACCCACCATTTGTACCTACCAGAAATATTAAAGTCAGGCTTACATTACAGAATAGACGCATACGCTAGCGTACATTCGAACGTACAGTTTCTGAACGCAACCCAACTAAGCAAAATAATAAAGAACGGGGATTTTAAAACAGTTTCTTATATGGAAAAAAAAAATGTAATTCGAAGTGTGATTTGTTTATTTAAACGCATTTCATTGATTCAAATATATTCAATTTCTGAGCACAACTCAATTAAGCAAAATAATAAATATCCAAGGACTTTACAGTGCGTAGAGCAGGAACTTTCTAATACTCCTAAAAAAAAGTCTATATGTAATTTGTCTGTTTCATTGCATGAAAAATTTTATTGAATGCACAGTTTCTGAACGCAACCCAAATAAGCAAAATAACATAATTCAAGGACTTTAGAATACTTAGGCCTGAGGCTTTTTAATTTTTTTCTTTTATTATCAACATTTTATTTTATAACTCAGTTCACATTAACTTAATAACAGATAACAATAATAGAAAGAATAAAAGTCCTTATAAAGAAATAAAGAAAGCCAAAAATAATAACAATAATGATAACAGAAAATTTGTTTCGCCACTAAGTCTAAAGACTTTACAGTGGCCGCACTTCGTGAGTAACGTAATCATAAGGTTGGCAAACATAACTAACTAAAAGCGATCTTATTCTGTGAAACAACCATAAATAAACAAAAACAATAATAATAATAAAAAAAAAACAATAATTCTGTGAATGATTTATCTATTTGATTACGTCTCATCGATTCAAATTTACACGAATATACAGTTTCTGAACGCAACCCCACTGCGCAAAATAATAAATACCAAGGACTTTTGAGTACTTAGAGCAGAGAATTGCCAATAATGATGACATAAAAAAAAAACAGTAATTTGTTATTTGATTTAAATTCCTTGGTGGAAAAGCAAACTCAAGCGGCGGGAATCGCGTTTTCCGCCTCGGTCGACGTAATTACAATTAAATCACCAAATAATTTTTGGTCAAATAATTGCGTTTATTATCGAATGTCTGCTTCCTCAATTAAATACAATTCATTTTGATCTCTTAGAGCCGTATGGCATTATGTAAATTTTTGTGTGGAATTTGTAAAAAATTATGTACAATTTATAAAAATTTAAGTATTACAAAGTGACAGAAGCAGGATACCACAGTTTATTGGTTATTTCGACCCTTCTCTGTCAGACAAGGGATGAGTAAAAACGGTATCCCCAGTCTCGATTGTGTTTGGGTGAATCCAGACTTGATGCAAACAGACAGGCGCCCAACATATACATGCAAACGTCGCAGCTGCTTTCCTACCTCGACGTTTAACTTGGTGGGGGCGGTACACTTCCCTGCTAGTGCCCCTCCCTGTCTTAGACTCAATATCCGTTAGGTAGCTCTGCTAATTACTGCATTATATGGACAGAAATTCCTTGATAGTGCAAAAAATTGTCTAGTGAGGTTTTCTTAATGAAGTTCATCTATTTCTTTCTGAAATGAAATGATATCGTCTTTCCATTCTTTTTGCAGTGCAGAAAAAGAGTTTTAGTCTTTCTTTACCTTTTTTTTTAAAGAAATTAGTCACCATTTCATATTTAAATTTAGTAAAAAGATTTCGTCAGGGACACTTTATGCAGAATAAATCAACTGGCGGATGTAAAACTTCAAAGATTTAAAAATGTGCTATAATTACAGGCCGGAGAAAATAGTCTCGTGACGTATGTAGATGAAGAGTTGACCATCTGAATCGATTACGTGAGATATGGCTTTAGTACATAAGCGATCCACTGTAATTGATATGGATTTAAAAGTATAGTCGCCCAGTTACATATTAAAATGTTTCTCTAGTGGCCGAATATAGTCAGCTCGTTTGGTCTACTGTTTAATAAGAGCGAAAATTTAAAATGAATTTGACATGAGATATTTCTCACCGGTGGTTGGCACCCACTTCAGGCATCCTTCAATGTTGGGGGGAAAAATCAATACTATCGGCGAGGAGGTTTGGAAGTCACTAAATCATTAATTAATTAATTAATTAATTGCGTATGCAGCTGCATACCAGGACGTTAAACCAACATAGATATTTTTAACTCGGAAGCTTCGGACCTTCTAGGAAAGTCGCAGTCACTTCCAGAGTAACTGTATTTAATTAATTGGCATGAAACGCTTTACACACACAAAATACATTCCTTTTCTTGAGGTCCCGACATGTCTATGACTTAAGAGCCCATTGGTGAACCATCACAGATACAAAAAGAATATTAACAAATAGGGGGTCGTAAATAAATTAAAAAGGTGATGTATACTAGTAAGATTATTATTATTATTAATTTGTAAAATAAAGTTAACAACACATCAATCGAATCATAAGTAACTTCGGCGTACTGGTTATGTACTTAAAGCACGGATGTAGAATTGGTTGCCTATTTACAATTTTTAAGGCGTAACGATTGAAAATGGCCGCCCCCTGTACACTACGCGTTACATAGATATTTGGATGGTTCGATGGCGAAAGTACTTTTTGGATTTGGTAGGCGTTTAACCCCGAAAGGTCGTATATATTCGAAAAAAGCGGCCCATTTATATTCATGCTTATACGTCTTCTTTTTTGCGTCCGCCCGGCGTTTCACAAAACGGGAAATATAAAACGAAATTAGATTCCCATTGTATAAAAATGGGTCGTCTCGTTTACATGAGAACGATATATAATTTGATACCTTGCAATAACCGTAGTGTCGATTTATTCAGTGGCGTTTTATCCTCGCCGTTGCGTTGCCTCGTAAATGTCGCTCCGATGTTGAGTTTTAAGTTACGCTTCGAGTTTGCGGCCATTATCTTATGCTGCAGTTTCTTGGGGGGGGGGGGGTAACGGGATTAAAGGAATTGGAGTCCTCTTTGTTATACCTGAACAGAAAATTCAAATTGGCTTGTAGGTGCACACATTAATGTAAATTGATCAACCATGATCAGGGAGTCTATATTTTACGCAGTTTAGTAACGCGTGCTACGCTTGCGCACGAAGTAAAGTGCATGAGGCATACACTCTCTGATCACTATGGATTTATTATCATGTTGTGTATGGTTGCCAAATTCTAAGTAACGTATCATTTTATTTATTTCATTGTTAATTTCCATTGTGATTTTTCCTCGGACTGCAACAGTTATTTCTGAAAAGACTTTGAACGTTATTAACGAAATTAATTGCAACTGCACACACAGTCATATCACAGCCGAACAAAATTAAATTTTAATTAATTCATTTTAATTTAACTGTTGAGCTTCCATTACCATATTTCACATCTGCTTTTCATCCGTTTACGATCGATAGACAAACCACACACGTTCGAATTTCACTGAAATGTAATGTTTATGCTCTACAATAATTTTCATTAACGTTTATACCTGTTATAATTTATGAAAAGGGATTGCAGAGTAGGGTTGAACAGTATGTACAATTCCCTCGAGTGGTCGGCTAGTATATTTCAAGCTGGATTGCAGCGTCCAGACTTCTATGGATAAGGGTTGTTGAGATTAGCAGGGTATTCTGGAAGTGGGATATAATGTTCTCTCTGTAAGTATAAAGTTGTTATGATGTGTGCTACACACGTGCCTTCGCGCTCCTTTTCGTTTTTATATATATTTTTTAAGTTTTATCTTTAACTTATTAACGTTGTTTTCTTTTGTGCGATATTTATTGCTCCTGTAAGAGGCGGGTTAAATGAGGGTGAAAAATATAAATCTCCCGGAACAAAAGGAACATAACAAATCTTTATTTTGAGCGAAAAACAAAACCACTCCAACCTTTTAAGGATTGTCAAAGTTTATTTGATAAATTATTTTAAAATTTTTGTGACTCAAAGGGTTTAATAAAAGAAAGTAATAGGTCAATAATTAATACAATAACGGAAAAGAAAATTTCCAAAGCAATTTTAACAAAACACAATTAAATATTGAAACAAAGAATTTAACAAACAAAACTATGGACTAAGAGTAAATAATAAACAAAATAATAATTAAGGATTCGACATTTACAATAACTGACTGTTTCTTTAAACCTACTTTGTGTTAGATGGCATTATTTTTCATCGGCGGGAAAATTCCCCAAATTTTGCAAACGTGGCGCTTTCAACTTCCCACAGAAAATGCAGGTTCCTGCAGGAACAGGAACGTGCCTTATCTTAACGTGCTTGGCAGTAATTTTATGTTTTTCTATTATTTATTACTAAAGACCGGACGTTTAGGTCGTGAAAACGTCGAGAAACGCGTGTATCTGATTTGGGCGACTTAATTATGAGATCATGTATTTATTTTCTCGTGATAGATTCTTAAAAAGGTCCAATAAAGTTAAGTGAAACATTAAAGTTAAAGTTATTATCCAGATTCTTGTACCAAATGATGATAATTACTTTAATTTTAATTTTGTACAAAATTTTGGATAATGACTTTAACTCTAATGTTTTATTTAACTTTATTGGACCTTTTTAAGAATCTATCAGGAGAAAATAAAAGCATCCAGATCAGCTACACGCGTTTCTCGACTTCTTTGCGACCTAAATGTTCCGTCCTTATTGATTACCCTAACCCCTAACCCATAAGTACCACAAATCCGAAGCATTACAATCAGCTTACCTTTATTTTCTTAATGTCTCTTGCATTTTCTTGGATTAGGACTTAATCCTGAATATTTTAGCTTCAGTTTTATCATCTTCTTACATTTTCTTGGGTGAGGACTTTATCCTGAGTATTTTGAACTCTTCATGTTATTTGTCTCTGGCAATTGCTTAAGATTTATCATTTTCTGAATGCTTCTTTCATTTCATTGGCTTAGGACATCATCTCGAATCATTTTGACTCTTTTATGAGTTACTTGGTGCTGTCAAATGCTTCAGCTTTGTCATTTCCTTAATGCTTCTTGCGTTTCCTTGGATTAGGACTTCATCCTAAATATTTCATGAGTGATTTGGTGCTGTCTAGATGCTTTAACTCTATCGTTTTCTTACGGCTTCTTGCATTTCCTTGGTTTAGTACTTTATCTTGAGTAATTTTAACTCTTATGGGTTATTTGGTGCTGTCAAATGCTTGAGCTTTATCACTTTCTTAAAGCTTCTTACATTTTCTTGGATCAGGACTTCATCCCAAAAATGTTTGACTCTTTCACGAGTTGCTTGATGCTGTCAGAATCTTGAGTTTTATCATTTTTTCAAAATTTCTTACATTTCCTTGTATTGGAACTTCAATCTGAGTATTTTTGACTGCTCATGAGTTATTTGGTGCTGTTCAGATGCTTCAATTCTATCATTTTCTTGCTGCTTTTTGCATTTTCTTGGATTAGGACCTCATCCTGGAAATTTTAGACTACTCATGAGTTATATGGTGCAGCCCAGGTGCTTCAATTCATCATATTCTTACGGCTTCTTGCATTTCTTTAGGTTAGGACTTCATTCTGAGTATTTTGAACTCTTCCTGAGTTATTTAGTTAAGTCAAAAGCTTGAGCTTTACCATTCTCTTTATTCTTCTTGTATTTCCTTGGACTAGGACTTCACCCCGAATCATTTTAACTCCTCACGAGTAATTTGATGCTGTGAGATGCTTGAACTTTATAATTTTCTTAATGCTTCCTGCATTTCCTTGGCTTAGGACTTCATCCCGAATAATTTTGACGACTATTTTATAAGGTACTTGGTGCTGTCAAATGCTTGAGTCTTATATCATGCATCTTGCATTTTCTTCGATTAGGACTTCATCCTGAATAATTTTAACTCTTCACGAGTAATTTTCTCCTGTCAGGTACTTGAGCTTTATCATTTTCTTAATACTTCTTGCATTTTCTTGGCTCAGGATTTCACCCCGAATAATCTTGACTCTTTTATGAGTTGTTTGGTGCTGTCAGATGCTTGAGCTTGATAATGTTCTTAATACTTCTTGCATTTTCTTGGATTAGGACTTCATCTTGAATTACTTTTGGAGTGCTCTGCGCGTTCTTGCATTTCCTTGGGCTAGGACTTCATTCTGAGTGTTTTGAACTCTTCAAGAGTTATTCGGTGTTTGTCCAAATGCTTTAGATTTATCATTTTCTTAATATTCCTTGCGATTCTTTGGTTTATGTTTTTTTTTTGTCTTGGTGATTCCTCTTCAAGAAAAACTAAACTTTTTTTACTGTAGATAAAGCGATCTGAAGAAATGTGCTTTTCGTCAATAATAATTTTAGAATTCGTGAAGTATTCATTCACACACACGTTCGTTTCAACTTGCATTTGAGCATAAAAGAATCATAAATCCAAATAAAGCTCGAAGTTGGTTTCCTGTCAGAAACCGCGGAATTTATTATCGTGACAATGAGGCACACATTATTCAAGTTTTTTTTTACACGTTAAAGCCGATTGCATTTTTCTCTGCAGGACGACCGCCGACCAACCATTCAATAAAAGCCCCTTTCTGATTTAATGAAACCGCGTTGCGGCGCGGCGATTAATGTTTCCTTTATTGACATTTTTTTAAATGCCGGCCGCGTTTTTGATCGAACGCGTCGATACGTTATTGTTCATAAATATGGAGCTCGCCTTTATAAATATTTGATGTTTTTACGATTGGAACGGACAGCCCAACTTATTTCCCGGCTTCCGAGTTTGCGGCGATCAATCAGGGTCCCCGCGTGTCATATATCGAGACTGTTTTATCCTGTTCGGAACCCCGTTACGACGTGACTGTTTGCCGGATTTACGATGTGTAATTAATCACTTCTTTCTACATCGCGTATTTTTTTTCTTCTTCACTCGAACAAATGTCTTTTCAAGAAAAAGTAATTAACACGCGCCGCTGGCAAAGCTCAATTATGTACAATGATAAATCAAAAATTTTCACAAAAATTAACCGTACTTAGTTTAGGGACAGTTTGGAGCGATTTTGCTTACCAAAATTAGAGCCCTCGACTCGGTATCAACACTATGGAGTAGGCAGATTGAAGCTTTAACTTCTATCTCGGGAAATGCACAACACAACCACCAGGTCAAAACTTAGGAGTGGTTCATCTTAAGAACCTTCTTTTTTGGATTTAGCAACAAAAGGCTCTGTTCCTCTTTCCAAGGATAACGGAATTTGGATTAAATTTTGCTACGACAATTTAATTAGTGTGTATAGGGCTGTAAGGGATGGTCCCCAAAACTTACCTGTCAGAGTCGATAACAAAGCACAGCTACAGCTACGTCTGCCAGCTCACTGAAAAAAGGGGTGGATTTGAGATAATAACAATAAAGTGTTATGATATAGGAGAAGCCTTCATAAAACAGCAATCTCTGTACCATATCGTTTTGATTCGTTAAGGGATAAAATCTTATTGACCGGATGAATATTGAAGAGTAAACACTAGCCATTAAATTATTAAATGAACAAAAAAAAACTTTACAGAATACTGGGATTCGTGCAATTAGCGCCTCCTTCTTTTCTACAATCTTGAATCTACTATCTTGGATTTCTTTCGTAGTGGAAATCCTTTGCGACCAACATTTATTGACGTCTGTTGCTGAGTTGTTTCAGTTCTCAATATCTTGAGGTTGGTTCTCGGCGCCTTCATCGATCAACTCAAGCAATCTCAGCGATTGTCACGCTATCTGTGTTGTTACTGAGATCTGACAGATTGTTATTGTAACGTCTACGAAAGAAATCCAGGAAAAATCTCAAGATAGTAGATTCAAGATTATGGAAAAGAAGGAGACGCTAATTGCACAGAGTCACGAGCCAAGAAGCCTTATCTGCAAAATATTTTCCATTTCATTTCAGAGAGCTGCGGTGTACTTAATTTTAATTCCGGTAGTGCCGTATAAACAAAAACTTTTGCACGATTTATCGTAACAACTTTTACTTTCACATTTATCAACAGTAGTATACTTTGTCACCACCCTGATTAAAAATGACATCAAACCCAGACAACTGACATAGTTTGGAAGAAAAAGTGTGATATACAGGGTGGCTGTGATAGTTGTGCAAAGTTTAAAACGTGTAATACGTCACTATAACTGCTAACGATTGAACTCATATCCTTCACAAGAAATTAATAGGTTTCGCGAGACCATTCGAAAAAAAAAACAATTCGGATACTGCATTACTCAAGAATGAACTAAACGAATCAATTTTAAGTGAAACATCCTGTATTGTAGCGTTTTTGGATTCTAAATTAAATTTTGGTGTGAAATGATGGGTCGCACGATGGGTTTAGCACGAATAGTTTGTAAGTTACTAACATAAAGGCCACCAACCCATTCATCTCACTTGTTTTCAGAAATACAAAAGAATGTTGAATACAAAAAATACGTGCAATCTGCAGTAATGTTGGAAGCCGTGTACAAAAAACCAAACCGGTACTGCATTTTCCTGAAATGAACCAAAATTCGATTTTTTTTTGGAAACATACTGTATATTATTGTGTTTTTGGATTCTATGTGAATTTTAGTGTGAAATGATGGGTGGCATGATGGGTCTAGTACGAATAGTTTGGGAGTTACTAACAGGAAGGCCACGAATCCGCACATATCTCACTTGTTTTTAGAAATACGAAAGAATGTTCAATACAAAAAGTACGTGCAATTTGTTTTAACATCAGAAGTCGTTTGCAAAAGACCAATCCGGCACTGGATTTTTCAGAAATTAACCAAAATTACAATTTTTTTGCGAGACATCCTGTATATTATTGCGTTTTTGGATTCTAAATTAAATTTTAGTGTGAAACGGTGGGTCGCATAATGGGTTTAGTACGAATAGTTTGTGAATTACTAAAAGAAAGGCAATGAATCCACTCATATCTCATTTGCTTTTAGAAATACAAAAGAATGTTAAATACAAAAAATACGTGCAATTTGCAGTAGTATCGGAAGCTGTTTGCAAAAGAAAACAATTTGGCACTGCTTGTTCTAGAAATGAACCAAAATACCAATTTTTTGTGAGACATCCTGTATATTATTGCGTTTTTGGATTGTAAATTAAATTTTAGTGTGAAACGATGGGTCGCATGATGGGTCTAGTACGAACAGTTTCTGAGTTACTAACAGAATGATCACCAAGTCGCTCGTATCTCAGTTGTTTCTAGAAATACAAAGAAACCTAAAGTGCAAAAAATACCTACGCAGAATTTTCGGTAATATCGAAAGCCGTTTTAGATCAATCCGGCGACGTATCATCCAAAAACGAACCAAAACTACCGTTTTCTTATGGGAACACCTGGTATATTATTGCATTTTTGGATTCGAAATTTGTTTTTAGCTTGAGATGATGAGTCGCATGACGTGTCTAGCGCGAATACTTTTCGAGTTACTCCTGGTATCATTCTTCATTTATTTCTATGTGCTGAGGGATGTGTTGGAATTAAAAATTGTTCACGTGTTTCAGATGTTTCGAAAACCAGGACACATCAAAGCTTTCTAAGCATTTCTAATTACGTTCGTGATTTAAATCGTAATCAAAACACGCTGAAAGAAACTTTGTTCTTTTGTGAAATTGAGTAGAATGAAAAGAAAAACACAGAATATCCCGAATTTTTTTGGACAAGAGTGTACAATACATTATGATTTTTCAAATTTGTTAGCGCATTAAAGCAGGGTTTCCAACCGTAATCACTGACCGGTCGTCACGGCTCATACGTCCTTAACAAAAAGTTAGTTTTTTGTAGTCGAAAACTTTTCCGAAACTGTTTGTGAACCAATGCCCAACGGTTCTCAAACATTTTCGGAAAAATATTCAACTGCGATTTTCTCGAAAACTATTGTTAGTGATAAATTACAGTTTTCAAGCTTTACACAACTATCAAAATCACCCTGTATAAGCGTTGTGAAGTTTTTGGCGGATGGCAAGTGCGGTTCGTATTCCGATTTAGATGGTTCGGCCGACATAGTTGCTCTCGTTTAATACACTAGCCGCCAGTAGCGGTTGGTAAACGAATTATGCGAGAGTATGACTGAAATAGGGCTGGTATTTAATGGACGTTAAGCTATTGCTTACATCGTAAAACTGTGGGCAAGCAACGAATAACGTTTTTAGACTTATAAAACAGAACCCTAAAACAAAATTGTCCGGCAGCATTTAAATTTAATTATTACATTATTTCGAAACTAATCCTCGCCACGACCGCATCTACGGTTTAATTATCGCATTAATTGCTGCATTCGGCAACTAAAAGTCTATTTTACAGCGCGGACGCTAATGCACAAATAACTGATCTCACAAAATTCAATTCGTTCCGCCAGTTTATTGTTCGTAATAACATTTTTTTTTTTTTTGGTAAATTAAATTACCGCCCGCCGCGCCGTTCGCTACGCGTTCCTCTTGTAAAATAATAATTTCGATTTAATACGGAAACCGTTATTACGGCCAATACATCAAAACAATAAATTTATAATTAAACAACGTTGTTCATATTTTGGCACGTTTGGGGCGGAACGGAAATACGAAGCACACATTTAAAAATCACACCTATTTTGAAGCCAGACTGGTTTTGTATTATTTTAATTTTATTTAATTAAATACATTTATGTAGTATACGAGATGTATTTTGTTTTGACTGGTATAGGAAAGGTGCGCTACATTCCGTTGCACCGCATTAGTGAATGATGACGTCGACGCATGCTGTGTTGATAAATACTTCTAATGTAAAAGAATTTTTACATTGTATGTTCAGGTTTATAAAAAAAATCTCACAGTATGTATGTACGTCGTTAGTCAATGATGACGTCAGACGCATGCTGTTTTGATAAATACTTCAAATGTAAAGGAATTTTTGCATTGTGTTGTTCAGTTTTATAGAAAAGTCTCACAGTATGAATATTGGTTATCTTGCATTTTAAGTATTTATTAACACAGCATGCGTCTGACGTCATCATTTACTGATTTTACAAATGGCGTGCAACGGAATGTAGCGCGCCTTGCCTAAAAAAATGAATCAATTTCCGTGTGACACGAATTAATAAGTCCCAGCCGTAAACCAATGGCGGATGACCTCCCAAGTAACCAAAATCGCTTTATTAAATTATTATAACTGTCTACAGCAAGTCCTTAAAACTTGAAGCTTTATTATTTGGTTTCATAAGCATTTTCTCGTCACATTCACATTCACGTGACTCTCGAAGAATAGATGTTAAAAGCAGGAGCGAGCACGAAATTCGAATAGTTTTTAATCTACCGTGAGTAAGCGGCTAACTAATATAAATAACAAATAGCGAATTGCAAAGTATTTTAAACGCAACGTAGTGTAATTCGTTCGTTAATTGTTCTATTAATTGCTCGGCGAGTCGAGCGATTAATTAAATTATTTGAATTTAATCGAGAGTGAGCAACTAAAATTAACATTTTGTTTTGTTTATTTTTGTGGCTTGTGCGTGTTTGTATTTGATTTTTTTCTATAAAGTCAATTTCCCTTACAACAACACGTGTACACCGGAATACATTTTTTGTTGCATGAAAACTGTAATCAATTCCGAAACGCCAACAACACCAACGAATCCGGGTATGCACGTTGCGCATTTGATGATGTCCCGGAAATCCAATAACAAAAAGAAAAAGAAAATAAAATTAAATGCGACGAGCGCAAATAAAATCCTACTACACCGATACCTGCTGGAAATTAAAACCTTCTCGCGAGCTCACGGGCTTCTTCGGGGAATACGTAATGAAAGTAATAAACAATTCTGTTTACGGGAAGAATTTTTGTTTTAATTAGACTTCGTAATCAGAGAGAGGGAGTAGGAGAAAAAAACTCTGTGGAAGTCTTGCTTTGGGGCATGAGCTTATTAAATCCGAGAACGTTTTTGCGACCGGTAGTAAGCAAATAGTTTGCCCACAATTTTAATTAAAGTTGAGATTAATTATTTAAAAGCGTTTTAAAAAAAAATACTCCTCTCTTTTTATTGACAAATTAATTTGCTTTCTGGTTTTCTAATTGTTAGTTACTCTCTATATTGGCCACCCCTTGCGCAAATATTGTTGATTTAAAACAACCTTTTTTTGAGCATCGACCGATTCGAAAAAAGAAAACAAATTTCTTCCCCCATTTCAAGCTTAATTGTCACAATATCTCCATAACTCTATATTTAGAGGAATAGTGTTAATTCATTTATTTTTCTTATATTCAGGGTGACTATATACGGGGTGTGGTAGTTAAAGACAAAATTCTTCGACTTAGAGCTTTATCAACTCGAATTCGTCTTACTAACATTCTTAGCGAAAATAATTTAATTTAATTTAATCGAAAAATAGGATCAAAGTGTGACAGAAATCGCTTAGAACGCCATCTGTTTACCAAAAAAGAAAACTGCATTAATCATAGATTTTGAACAAATATCTTTCGTCGCTGCCGTTCTCATTTCATCTTCTAATTTTAACTTTAAAAAATTGTTGCTTTTTATAACTAATCATTTTCAAGGGAAACAAAGGGAGATTTGAAGCTCATCAACATCATTATTTACAGCGCCATCTCTTAGCCAACAGGAAAACATTGTTTAATCTCATCTCATCTAATTTCAAATTTAAAAAAAGTTGATTGTATTTAATAATTAATTAGAGCGCCATCTGGTTGCCAAAAAAGAAAACTGCATTAATCGATTTAAAAAAAATATGTTTCGCCGCTGCCCTTCTCATTTCATCTTGTACTTTAAATTAAAAAAAAAAATTATTGCTTTTTATAACTAATTATTTTCAAGAAAAACAAAAGTAGGTTTACAGCTTCTCAACATCATCATTTACAGCGCCATCTCTTAGCCAACAGGAAAACATAGTTTAATTTCATCTCATCTAAATTAAGGTTAAAAAAATGAATTCTTTTTAATACCTAATTAGATCACCAACTGGTTGCCAAAAAAAGAAAACTGCATTAATCGATTTTAATAAAAATACGTTTCGTCGTTGCTATTCTCATTTCATCTTGTAATTTAAATTTAAAAAAATGTAGCTTTTTATAACTAATTATTTTCAAGGTAAACAAAAGGAGATTTACAGCTCATCAACATCATCATTTAGAGCGTCATCTGTTAGCCAAAAGGCAAACCCATTTAAATCTCACCTCATCTAATTTCAGCTTTTAAAAAAGTTTATTCCTTTTAATAACTAATTATTATTTTCAAGGAAAACTAAAGGAGATCTAATTAAGGCAACATCAACATCTAAAGCGCCATCTCTTAGCCAAATTGTAAACCTATTTTAAACAAATTTGAAACAAATATTTGGAATCCGCATTTCCTTAAACTTTAGCTTCGAGCAAATTCATTTTTTTTTTCAATAATTAATTGTTTTTCTTTAAGGAAAATTAACGGAGATCTAAGGAAGGCGTCATTATTATCATCTAGACTTAGACTATCTAGAACGCCATCTCTTACAGCCAAAAGGCTAACCTATTTTAATCAAATTAAAAAAAATGTTTGGCATTTGCATCTCATCCGATTCTAGCATTAAAAAAATTGATTCGTTTTAGTAACTAATTACTATTTGCAAGAAGAACTGAAGGAGATCCAGTGAACGTATCATCGTCATTAGTAGCGCCATCTGACAGCCAAAAGTGAAAACTATTTTGATTGAGTAAAAAAAAAAAATATCATCGCTGGCGGCTTTTCTTATCTCATCTTCTAAGAGTATCTTAAAAACAACTGATTCTTTTAATAACGATGTAATAATTATTTTCAACGAAAACAAAAGGAGTTTCAAAATGAAATGAAAAGGAATAAAATAGATTCTTTTTGCTTCACTCCCAGTTGACCACTAATAAATCATCGACCCTCCAAATGACCCCTAGATAGATGAAATCCTTCAACCGACCCCTATAGGTTCATTGACCATTTTCTCCCATTTTTCATCGCCCCCTTGGGGGTTTAAAAAGTATATAATATAGTAATTGCAGTGGGTATAACATTACAGTCTTTTTCTTTTGGTCCTCCATTTTTGTCAATTAAATTTGAGATAATTGACAAAAGAGGGAAACCAAAAGAAAAGGACTGTATGTTGTCATAATTAAATTAATAATTTGGATGATAATTGTAAGGAAGATGAAAGAAAAAACAAACCGAATTCAATTTTTTTAAACGCGCGCGACGCTCCTGAACGAAATCCATCCACCGGTAGAGGTCGCGGAATCGTTCATTGCGTTTAAGTGGCGGAGGAACTTAACATTTCAGACTAAATGGAACAATAAATCGCTTTGTTTACAAAAAGATTCAAACGTTGCGTTTTTCGTGGGAATTTGTTAACCTGCAGTTATCAATTCTGTTTCTTTTTCGTGCACAATGTGAGTACAATTACTAATTAAACCACAAGGTTTAACTTGAGGGCTTCCGCAGCCGTCGTTCATGATTGACTTCTTGGGTTCCGGTTGTCTCGGATTTCTTCTACTGCCGACGTTACTTGCAAGAAGCGGCGGCAAGAACCACCAGCAGCACCACCAGCAGCAGCAGCAGCAGCCTTGAGGAAGTTCTTCATTGCAACAGAACTTCCTCAAGGCTGCTGCTGATGCTGGTGATCTTGCCGCTGCTTCTTGCAAGAAGCGGCGGCAAGAACCACCAGCAGCACCAGCAGCAGCAGCAGCAGCAGCCTTGAGGAAGTTCTGCTGCAATGAAGAACTTCCTCAAGGCTGCTGCTGCTGCTGGTGATCTTGCCGCTGCTTCTTGCAAGTTGATGAGACTCAGTCTTAGTCAAGACGAGCAGCAAGTCCGCGGTCTTCTACTTTCTTTCGATTTCTTCTTTGCAGAAGAACTCCCCCAGGGCTGCTGCTGCTGGTGGTGGTCTTGCTGCTGCTTCTTGTAAGTCAATGAGACTTTCAACCGGAAGCCAAGACTTCAAGCATAACCACAAAGTATTATCAAATTGAATCAAATTAAAATTGCATTGAATTTTTATTTTGTACTTCTACTTAAAATGCAAATAGGTTTTTTGTAACTAGGAGGAAAAAGCATGGAAAATTGTTTTATATGTTAAAAATATTAGGAAAATTGCGTAATCTCAGTCAATCGTGAAAAAGATTTTTACTTTTTTTTAACAAAAAAACGTTCTTAGATCTTTCACTATAGGCAACCATACAAGAACGACTGCGTTCGCTGGGTTGCCTACACAAAGGTTTCTTATTTTCTGAAAAACTAATTAATTAATTTTTTTTGTATAAAACAGGCATGTTTTAAATGTGACGATTGAAAGTTTTCAGAGAAAATTTTCACCTTAATACAGGGGTGAATTAAATTCGCACTTTTTGCACGTCTGCTATTTCTTTTCTGAACTTTAAAGTTAGAAAAGTTGGGTGTTCGCGCATTCAATTAGAAAGTAAAATAAAAATGAGTATGTTTGCAACATAACAATCAAGTAAGTAATAACTTTTCTGTAAAGAATTCCGGAGGTTTCTTACGTTTGCTGCAAGAAACTCTCATTACGATATTCTTTTGAAGTTTGAAGCTCAAAAGAATCCGGTGTGGTGTTAATACGTTACAGGAGCAAGTAATAGCAACAAAGTATAACGTACGGCGTCCAATATTCCGGTGGGACAATTCAATGGGGTGCCGCTCCGGAATCCCGGAAACGCGAAGCTCGTTACGCCGTGAGTTATACGGAGTTAGTCGCCGTTGCATTGGACACTTCGTATCTACCAATCCGCATGTAATATCGATAAGATTTTGTCTTTGAAAAATTTCTTGTTCGTTGTCCTCTAAATCCAATTCCTAACGTCCAATGAGCCGTTTATTTTCAGCCGATTTGCTCTTTTCTTTCGACCCAGTCCGCAAATTGATCTACCCTGCGTCATTAGACGACCATAAAGCCGTATAATTTCCCTCCTTTTCTTTTTAAAAGCTTCGGATTCAATAATTCCAATTGCAATCAATGGTAACATGGATTAGTTGCCATGCAGCAGGCCAGATATGATGTCCAGGTTGACCGACCTGCTTGACCCGGCGGCGGTGGTCTTTACGCGGACAATGGAAATCAATCCGGTGCCCGGATTATTAGCGAGCGACTCCGGGCGGGCTTTTAAAATCAATTCAACTCCCAAGTTTTTGTTGTTTCGACGACGGTCGCCCTTTGTTCACCCAAATTAGCAATTAATTTGCGCCGCTCTGTTTTATTATTTGCGAAACAAAACCGACGGATCCATCTTTTTATAATTCACTTTGATACGGCGTCACACGTGACCGGAATTAGAGAAATCTTCGTCGAAGTCAGATTTTGCGGAACCGGGACGCTTATATTGGATTGCGATTTGCAAGGTAGCGAAATTTATCGCCGTCAATTTTGCTGAATTAGGTAAAAATTCCACCGATGTTGCTGTATGTACATTTTCCTCAAGAAGTACAACTCCGTGTAATATTGTTACGAATTTGGGGTTCACAAATTATAGTCGTTCAATTTCAGAACACTTTAATTAACTGAAGTTTGTTCTTGTCCGATGAAAATAGTAAGTACAAAGTTTTTTTAATCTCAAACCGGACAGAAAAATGAAGGGAAACACACTCAACGTTTCGCTATAGATTTATAGCTTCGTCAGGAGTGAAAAAAAAAGTACTTTTTTTTCACTCCTGACGAAGCTATAAATCTATAGCGAAACGTTGAGTGATTAAAAAAACTTTGTACTTACTTTAATTAACAGCTGTCGATTTACACAATTAACAACACAATTGTAATGAGCTTGTCTATGAACTAACACTTTTACAAAATGTACTTTCTATTTATTCGAGGTACGAACCCTTCGCTGGCTATCTTAATAACTAACTATTCCTGGCGGATCGTACGGTTTATATGGCAGAGCCCTCTATTGCTCGAACATGCTAGAATGATCGAGTAGTTTCCGGTCATGTTTTGTGACGCAAGGTGGCGTACTGACGCTAAAAATAGATCTGTTTGCGCGTGACGGATTTAACAATATAATTTGTTTCAGGCCTTCAAGGTTTTTTTTTTATTCCCACAAAGCAAACCATTGGTTTGTGAAGAACAACCTGAGGTATCTCTGCTTTATCGTTTTATATTAATGCTAAAACATACTTACAATCATGCTCGAAGACTTGCTTGCAGACTTCCAATAAAATATCAAAAATGTCTCTTAGACAGAATCGATTACGATCACTTCATTACGTTGAGAATCGATTATGTTAGACTTTAAGACTTATTCGATTTGACTTATTTGATTCTATTATATTTATATATAAGTGGAAATTCGATTTTAAATGAACTTGTACATTATGCATAAGTTCTTTTATTACAAGAACGGAACAGTTTTTTTTTTTTTTTTTTTTAATTATGAAGTTTCAGTATCCACGACGATCTTTAATTAAGACCGAATCTTTTGTGGGAGAAATTTGCCAAGAGTAAATTGAATTCGGGCGTGTTAGTCTAGCACAAAGGTGATTTGTATTATTCATTGAAATTCAAGAGGCTTTTACGAGGCCACGCTTCCGGTTCTTTATTGACCTTGTGCTTTTTTGTTCCCGCTTCCATGATTCGCGGTGTACATAGAATATTCATGATGATAGCATCGCATTTTTTTTTCCTTCTAAGTCGATGATGATACTACCACGCCGTGGGGGTATGTTATTTTCATTACGATTACATTAGTTCAGCGTGAGAAAGAATTGCTTGAATTGATCGAATGACGAGGAAAATTATAATAAATGGGGTCATAATATACTACAGTCTGTTCACGTTTCGTTAGTCATAATACTATACTACAATCCGTGCATTATTTTCATTAGTCATAGTTAGAGATCGGAATCACATATTTCGACGTCATCATTGGGCGGCGCTTGTTATACTGCAGCTCTGCAGCAATGTTGCCTACGTATCATTATTTTGGTGGTTGCTTGGGGGTTCCTCGGGGTGGATTTTGGATTTTGAAGACGAAGATGAAATTTCTCTTCCCTTTACATTTAGTCGTGCGCGATAAAACTTGATAAAAAGTGCCGATTCCAAAATTCTCAAGATGGCCGTTAGTAGAAAATATTCAAAGTGAAATCGATAGTTTTCCAAAAAGGAAAAGGAGACGAGAGACAATCGAAACAGTTTGCGCAGAAAAAAAGATACAAGAAAAGGAAAAGGAATGCTATCAGATACAAAAAAAGTGAAAAACTTTTTGATAATCGAGAAGCGCAATCGAAACGGATAAAAATAAGATTTCTGAAGAAATTAGAATTTAATTTGTGAAAAATAGTAAACAATTGAAAAAAAAAAAAACTGAAGAACTTTTTAACAGTCGAGAAAAAGTAAAATAAAATTTCCTAACGGCATTTAAAAAAAAAAAAACATTATGCATTCAAGACGTGACTAATTCGAAATTTACAAAAAAAGAGAGCACATAAAGAAAGACGAATTACAATCATGATACAAAACAACATAAGCGGAACATAAATTAAAAGAAAAAAAATAATAACGGATAACTCCAACGATAGAAGAAGAGACAGAAAAACAAACGACGATCGTACAATTTAAAACTGCTGCGATATATTCTGGATAATCGATAAAAAAAAGATCGCATTATATTCGAAAAAAAAAACAAAACAATCAATGAATTGAAAAGAAAACAAAACGTTACTCTGAAATTAGAAATAAAAAAAATAATCTCGCTGTTTTGTTGATTGAGTTTAATTTATTATTATTAAGCGTTAAATCTGAATAATACAAAAAAATCGAATTTGAAAGTTGTGAGTAAGTTGTCAATACTGTGCCGCTTGGTTATGAAGAATCACCCCCGAATTATTTTCGAAAGGATTTACGCAGTAAAAACTTAATAAAAATAATTTTCCATGTAAACCAAACTCTTATCGATAGCGTCAAAATATGTGATTCCGATCTCTAGTCATAGTCATACTACAGTCTGTTCACCTTTCATTAGTCATAAATCAAATATCGGATGAAAGTATGGTACTCAATGTCATTCTCATAACTGACACGCAGTGCTACCAACCCTACCGATTCTTCGGTAGTTCTACCGATTTTGTCCTCAGTCTACCAATCTACCGAATTCAAATTAATTCTACCGAAATTTCATACTTCAAGTTTCATAAAAAAAATAAGGACAGAAAAATAAATCAAAATAATAAAATCGTTTTACCTTAACTGTCGTACATTGGCGTAGCTATGGGGGGATTGCAAAGCACCCTCCAAAGATTCACAAACGCGGAAAAGTCATACTTCAAACATTACAGAAAAATGTATATACCATATTTTCAAATAGAGAATAGTCTGAAATAGTTAAAAAAAGAAAGAAGAAAGAACTAAGAGAATATACTTTTGGAGATATTATTATCGGAAAACAATTTCAAAACTGCTGGAATACGCTAAAAAACTATTTACATGCACAAGTGGTGCCATCTGTTACCCTGAGCCATAACATTGCGCTCTTTATTTACCGGAAAACAACCGAGAAACCATTCAAGAACAATGTTCTTTCAATGACTTTGGCGCGCCATCTGTTATCACGAGTCGTAACTTTGGTTTTTTTTATTTGTGGGAAGGAAACTTCAAGGCACTGAAAATGCTAAAAAAATCCAAAAAAATATGTTACAAAAAGCCCTTTCGAATACCTACATAAAATCTTACAGGAATGGTTAAGTTTTAAATAAATTTTAAACACAAGTGGTGCCACCTGTTAATCTGTAGCCGCAATTAATTGTGTGTCCTCTAATTCCGACGGTTTCGAAACAGCCGAAAACAAATTTCAAAACGTTCTGGACAATGTTCTTGAAACAACTTTGAATAGAAACAAAAAAGAACATCTGTAGCACCATCTATTATCATAGCAACATTATCTTCTTTATTTCTGGGGAAACAATTTCAATGCTAATTAAATTCGATAAAAAAAAATTAAAGAAACGCTTTCGAATAAATACAATTCAAGTCGAACAAACACGGCTATTAAAAAAAGCTTCAAAGAAACTTCAAACGTTAGCAGCGCCATCTATCAATCTGCAGCCGCAGTTAATTTTGTTCCCTTTAATTATGGAAGACAATTTCAAAATATTTCTTGAAGAACGTGCTCGAAAGAAAATAGTTTAAGCGTACTCTGCTTAGCGCTGCTGTTTGCGGGAACTTTTCTAACCTATAATTTTGACAGCTGTTGTCACTTTTTAGAAATAGGTTAATCAAAAAAAAGCAATTAAGCAGTCTTGATTTATTTAGCACTGAAGGTTGAAAGTAAGCAGCTAAAGAATTTATTTATTTTTTTTAGTTTTACATACTTTCTTAATAATAAATATTGTTGAACAGATAAAACAGCGACATCTTACGATCGCTGTTTGACATGACATTGTAGTAGGACAGAAAAATTGTAGCGGATTTGCTACATAATAAGTGCAACGCGGCGAATAAATTTGTGCAACATGCAACGCGGCGAATAAATTTGTCAAGTCGTTTTTGGTTTGCAGTGGAGATTTCGAGCTACGTTTCTGCTGACGAAGCCCCAAACAGGGCTGAAACAGCTGTACAGAGCCTGCTCGAGGTGTTCACTGCAATCAAAAACGATTTGCAACAAAATTTTTAATAAATGCTGTAATAATAAAGGGCGCTGGTAAAAATGTTGCAAACCGACGACATGACTTCTAGTTGGCGTGTTCTATCCATACTACGCCGCTGTCTTGTTCGGGAACTCCGCGTTCGACAAATATTAACGTAATTAATACAAACAGATAAAATAGCGACATCTTACTATCGCTTTTTGACCTGACTCTGCTGAAGAAGCCCCAAGCAGGGCTGAAACATCTGTCCAGAGGCTCCTCGAGGTTCTCGCTGCAATCAAAAGCGATTTGCACAAAATTTTTCTGTAGTTAATACGGTTGAAACGACGTAATTAAAACCTAAACTTATGTTACAAAAGATATATTAAATAAGAGGGAGTTACTGGCATATCTGGCGCAAAGGAACGGTAAATGTCGACGTATATTTCGATCTTATCAGTGCTCATCAGGACAGTATAAAGTAAAAGGTGTTCACAGCTTGGAGACAAACTACAACAAATAGACTGTTCCACAGAGAGAGAGAGATCAATAATATTTTATTGTAATAAAGACCTCCTTTATTCCTTAAGAACATAAATGTTTTATGAAATCATTTATTTCTATCGAGTTTAATTTAAATTATGATCCAGAAATATAAATGGCAGTTATCTTAGCTATCGTCAGGGTTAGGACTAAAAGCAAAATGTCTTTTCACGGCCAGCCTTAAGATTTCTTTTAATCACACTATACATTCGGCTTATTTTTAACATTTTTGTTACACCTGATTGAAGGGCATGTTGCTATTTTTATTTTTGTTTGATGAAGGTCTACCTTTTCTTTTAATTACTGATTTCGTTAATTTTTTTTTATTTTAAGAATAAATATGTATAGCTTTATACGTATTTTTTAACCATTTTACTGATATACCCAAGGTTGGTAGAGCTGGACTGTGTATTAGAAGGTTGCCTTGATCAGGGGAGGGGTCAGAGAGTGTGCATCTCGTTACGTCACGTCATGTGATAAATTCCAATGGACATATTAACGAGATTGTTGCCTTATTTGATCAATGGGACGATTTCCATTTTTAGTGAATTAAATTAAGCTTTAGGAAACAAATTAAAACTACTCTATTTACTTCACTGTGATGGATAGAAGTTTCGTATGACGTCACGAGTTACTTTTGCGGGGAGGAAATTTCAAACTGCATATTAAATGGGAATGAGGCAACCTGCTAGATGAAATATCAGTTGTACCAACCTTGGATCTACCGAAATTTAGAGCATCTATCGAAATTTTTCGGAACTTTCTCCCGAAAAATATGCTAGGTCAAGATGAATATGTATGTATGCATGAATGTCCATATAAATGTCTTAAGATTGGTCATAATATACAGATTGTTCACCACCTGTTCGCAGTAGCAAACGAATTTAATATTTAATTCTTTAAAACAAGTTATTATCATTTATATAACTTTACGTGTTATATCAAGAGGTTTTATCTGTTTGTCCTGTACAAGTTGTGGCGGGGGGGGGGGGGGGAGTTATGCGTGCAGAAACATGAAGAACATGTTTTAATTCGGATTCACCGCGAAATCTGTAAAGCAAATTGTGAGGCAGCATTCCCAGTGCAAACATCAATTAAGCTAATTTGCAAAATTTTCTTCGCCCGCATTCTGAAAAGCCGAACCGCAGAGAGCAGAGAAAGACAAACAAGCCCTCAGGAGCGCCGCGAAGGTCCGCGCTGCATGCCAATGGGGCGTTCTCGTATATTTGCCCTTCGTGCCCAAAACAAACCCACATACTACGGGGCCTAGGTTTACGCGGAACGTGCGTAAACAAGTTCGTTTTATTGGTGTGTGTTTATATTCGAGAAAAATGAACCTGGGGAAGAGGAGGAGGAGGAGGAGGTGGAGGAGATCCCCGAAACAAATACGAATAAAATATCCGAATTTCATAGAAGTGAGTGAGTGACGTGCTTTCAACTTAATAGACGAGGCGAGATAACGGAGCTTTTGTGAAGCTTTCTAACGTGAATAGCGATTTTTAAACGGCTAACTTGGACAGGTATCAAAAACATCTACAATGTAAAACGCCAGAATGAAATTTCTTCGCCGAGGATATTATTATCTCCTCGAAAAGAATATCACGTCGCACTTAAAGCCTGATGCTTTTGCGACGGAATACACAAGTTTATTATCAATAATAAATTTTCCACGCGCAGGATGCTCACGAAAGTTCAATCACGCCCGACGTGATTGACAATTTCCGCATTAATAAATTAATTCTCGTTTACACACCGTTTAATTTTGAACTATCGCGTGATTACTTGCGACAAATTTAATTTCATGTTTTCATCTGAACTGACTACACTTTTTAAATCAATAGAAGCGGAGGTCTGCCCACGTACAACGGAAACTGTTGAGGATTTAGCATTGATATTCATTAGATGTGGCAGAGAGAAAGAGAGGGAGAGTAACGCTTGTTAACTTTTGTTCATTTTCAGCAAATAATGAAATTTAAGTGTCCCTTTGTGTCCTGGATAAGAATCTTTGTTTGCGTTCCACTATTTTTCCTCTTTTTTAAAGACATTCATGTTTGATCAAGTGTCTTTCAATTACTCGGAGTTATTTACTAAACCCAGTCCGAATTTCGACTTTATTACAACTACCTACTGCCCCCCAGTTTGAAATTTGTAAAGATTGCAAAATTTACTTTGCAGTAATTTAAGACAATCCCTTTCAGGACCACCAAATTAAATTTTTGATCGTCACTTTCAATTACTCGAAGTTATTTACTAAACCCCAGTCCGAATTTCGCCTTTATTACAACTACCTGCTGCCCCCCAGTTTGAAATTTGTAAAGATTGCAAAATTTACTTTGCAGTAATTTAAGACAATCCCTTTCAGGACCACCAACTTAAAATTTTGGTCGTCACTTTCAATTACCCGAAGTTATTTACTAAACCCCAGTCCGAATTTCGTCTTTATTACAACTACCTGCTGCCCCCCAGTTTGAAATTTGTAAAGATTGTAAAATTTACTTTGCAGTAATTTAAGACAATCCCTTTGAGTACCACCAACTTAAAATTTTGGTCGTCACTTTCTTTCAATTACTCGAAGTTATTTACTAAACCCCAGTCCGAAATTCGTCTTTATTACAACCAACTACCTGCTGCCCCCCAGTTTGAAATTTGTAAAGATTGCAAAATTTACTTTGCATTAATTTAAGACAATCCTTCTCAGGACCACCAACTTAAAATTTTGGTCGTCACTTTCAATTACCCGAAGTTATTTACTAAACCCCAGTCCGAATTTCGTCTTTTTTACAACTACCTGCTGCCCCCCAGTTTGAAATTTGTAAAGATTGTAAAATTTACTTTGCAGTAATTTAAGACAATCCCTTTCAGGACCACCAACTTAAAATTTTGGTCGTCACTTTCAATTACTCGAAATTATTTACTAAACCCCAGTCCGAATTTCGCCTTTATTACAACTACCTGCTGCCCCCCAGTTTGAAATTTGTAAAGATTGCAAAATTTACTTTGCATTAATTTAAGACAATCCTTCTCAGGACCACCAACTTAAAATTTTGGTCGTCACTTTCAATTACCCGAAGTTATTTACTAAACCCCAGTCCAAATTTCGCCTTTATTACAACTACCTGCTGCCCCCCAGTTTGAAATTTGTAAAGATTGCAAAATTTACTTTGCAGTAATTTAAGACAATCCCTTTCAGGACCACCAACTTAAAATTTTGGTCGTCACTTTCAATTACCCGAAGTTATTTACTAAACCCCAGTCCGAATTTCGTCTTTATTACAACTACCTGCTGCCCCCCAGTTTGAAATTTGTAAAGATTGTAAAATTTACTTTGCAGTAATTTAAGACAATCCCTTTCAGTACCACCAACTTAAAATTTTGGTCGTCACTTTCTTTCAATTACTCGAAGTTATTTACTAAACCCCAGTCCGAAATTCGTCTTTATTACAACCAACTACCTGCTGCCCCCCAGTTTGAAATTTGTAAAGATTGTAAAATTTACTTTGCAGTAATTTAAGACAATTCCTTTTCAGGACCACCAACTTAAAATTTTGGTCGTCACTTTCTTTCAATTACTCAAAGTTATTTACTAAAGCCCAGTCCGAAATTCGTCTTTATTACAACCAACTACCTGCTGCCCCCCAGTTTGAAATTTGTAAAGATTGCAAAATTTACTTTGCATTAATTTAAGACAATCCTTCTCAGGACCACCAACTTAAAATTTTGGTCGTCACTTTCAATTACCCGAAGTTATTTACTAAACCCCAGTCCGAATTTCGTCTTTATTACAACTACCTGCTGCCCCCACAGTTTGAAATTTGTAAAGATTGTAAAATTTACTTTGCAGTAATTTAAGACAATCCCTTTCAGTACCACCAACTTAAAATTTTGGTCGTCACTTTCTTTCAATTACTCGAAGTTATTTACTAAACCCCAGTCCGAAATTCGTCTTTATTACAACCAACTACCTGCTGCCCCCCAGTTTGAAATTTGTAAAGATTGTAAAATTTACTTTGCAGTAATTTAAGACAATTCCTTTTCAGGACCACCAACTTAAAATTTTGGTCGTCACTTTCTTTCAATTACTCAAAGTTATTTACTAAAGCCCAGTCCGAAATTCGTCTTTATTACAACCAACTACCTGCTGCCCCCCAGTTTGAAATTTGTAAAGATTGCAAAATTTACTTTGCATTAATTTAAGACAATCCTTCTCAGGACCACCAACTTAAAATTTTGGTCGTCACTTTCAATTACCCGAAGTTATTTACTAAACCCCAGTCCGAATTTCGTCTTTATTACAACTACCTGCTGCCCCCACAGTTTGAAATTTGTAAAGATTGTAAAATTTACTTGGCAGTAATTTAAGACAATCCCTTTCAGGACCACCAACTTAAAATTTTGGTCGTCACTTTCAATTACCCGAAGTTATTTACTAAACCCCAGTCCGAATTTCGTCTTTATTACAACTACCTGCTGCCCCCCAGTTTGAAATTTGTAAAGATTGTAAAATTTACTTTGCAGTAATTTAAGACAATCCCTTTCAGGACCACCAACTTAAAATTTTGGTCGTCACTTTCAATTACCCGAAGTTATTTACTAAACCCCAGTCCGAATTTCGTCTTTATTACAACTGCTTGCTGCCCCCCAGTTTGAAATTTGTAAAGATGGCAAAATTTACTTTGTAGTAATTTCAGACAATCCCTTTCAGGACCGCCAAGTTAAAATTCTGATCTTCACTGGAGTTATGTGCAATGACATACATGAGTATAACCGAAATTCCGTCCCCAGTTTACCGTTTTATGTCACAGTCCTCATAAAATTACATTCGCTTGCAAAAACTTTACCTATGTAAGTAATAAAGCCCGTGTTTTTACGATCAGATACGTTTAAACCCCCCCTTAATCCCCGACTGCATAACTTAGGCGTTTAACTATCCGTGGCGACCTCTTCGCCGTTTTTGCAACTTCCCCCCACCCCCACCTTCACCCGAGTTAGGCATTTAAGACCGTCCAAGGACGTTATTAACACCCCCAACTGCTAACCTCCCCCTTTAATATTTAACGCTTGGCCGCAATAACGGGCCAAACACATATTTTCTTTAGTTCGTCGCGCGTACATTAATTGGGTAAAGGGGTTGTTCGTTCGCGTCACACTCCGTTAATAAAATCCCCCGTACTCACTCGGGGTAGGCCAAAGTTTGCTTGCTTGCTTGGTCGTATTTATTACACAGGGTCGAGTTTATGGTGTGGTACTTGTGGACGTAAAGTTGAATAGCAAACCGAAACGACACGTTTCCGGGCTTTGCGGAAGAAGAGGACTTAATTTTTATTTTTTTTTGGAAAAGGTATTTACAGGCTTCCAAGTCTTCCATGTTGACAAATCAGCGATAGATAGCGTGACTGTTTACACAAAGCGCGTGATAGCATTTAATTGGGTGACAAATTTAGAGATCTTATCCCGTATCAAACTCGAGTTCTCCTTCGTTTGCGCGCCCCTGCCTGTCTTGAGAGAGTTCGTCGCATCATTCGAGGATCGATCGAGGGGGTGGGTTACGTACGGCGGAAAATCGCAAGCAACGAACTACTCCTGGTAATGATTGAAAATTCGGCCGGAGGGCTGGTGCTATGTAAATTGGAAAGGGGACCGTAATCATTTACGTACTACGGTATTTACGTGGTAATCAAAGATTCGCTGCGTAGATCAGACCATACACGCATAAATTTGGAAATCTGAATAATTAGTTTACTGATTTACATACTTCACGGACGAATTTGCGCTAGATTTCAACATTTGTTCACGTTCGTTTAAGTAGCGGGAACTATTGAAGCCGAACATACACGTACACGGTGTTAATCCCCAGCCCGAGATTCGTTTTATTTTATTATAAATGCCTGCCCCCAATCTAAACTAAACCGGAGGACTCTGGGATACTGCGGTCTTTTTGGGTGCAACGAGTTTACCAGCGTCGTTAGCATATTCCTAAGAAGTGGAAATCTTCAGGGCACCAGATTAATAGGTGATCCCGGCCGTCGATGCAAGAAACTTTCCTAAGCCCTTGCGGCAAACGTACGTACGAACATTATGTCTTGTTTGCCCCGGACAAAGGCATCGATATGGGGCCAAGCTCCCTTGAAGCGTTAACATGCTCTGAAGAAAGAGTAAACGTTACTGTCGCAAAGAGCACGCGTTCAAGTTAATAAAGCCAGCACATGGCTTCGCCCCAGAACCGCTAAGGAAGGAGTTCGAGCAATCAAAAACTAGCTGACTTAAGTTGAACCTACACTGAAGTCGAGACAGTCGCCATGCAGGTCAAATGTTTGTGCATTATAAAGGCTCTCTCAAGCCGACGCGAAATATTTGCAGCAACAGCGAAATTTTCACTTGTGAAATTATCCCCGGTCGGAAGGTACACAGTGATACATGAGCGGTCCCACACAAACGCGAAAATATCTCGTGGGGGTCCGCGAAACTGCAACGATTTATTCACTGGCGCTCCATGCACGGTTTTTGTTGCTGTCGTACAATCGCAAGTGATTTTGTCTTGGTTTTCACAGAAAAATTAATTAATTTGTGAAAAAATATCGAATTTTATGCGACCTATCACACCAGGACTACAGAAAAGTAAGGAAGAGTTTGTGAACATAGTGTGGTTAGAAATTGGTTCCTACAGAAAACGTAGATATACAAAAGAAAGTGTTGCGGAAAAAGCACTTTCATGGAAACTCGGATTTTCTTCAACTTCCAAGGCAAGAAATAGAATTGTATCATCTTCATCGGATGACGAGTACAACGTTGATGCTGTGGTGTGGAAAGACAAGCGACTTGTCTGTCGCAATTAATGCGAAAAGTACGCGAAACTTTCGCTGTCGCCACCGCTGGTATGAATATTTAGCTTTGGCTTGGGGGAGCCTTAAAACTCCTATAACAACGCTCGCAAAAAATACCAAATACGCCGAAAACCAAAGCAAAAAGTGGGCTGGACGTCTGGGCGATTTACGATCCTGTCTCGACTCGATAACTTTAAATATACAACCCACAAGATTCTTACGAAAATATTGTGAAATAAAATGGAGACGATCTAACAAAATGCTAGCCAGAGCAAGAAAAAAGAAACCATCACGCGCGGATTGCGACAAATAAAACTATTTTTAACTTAAGCGGATACGCAAAAAAGGAAAAATTAATACGCGTTAATGTTTACTTCGCCGCGCGAAACGCCTAGGAGCACGATGCCGCGTGCAAATTAAATTATTTGCACAATTGCACACAACGGAATTTGAAACCGTAACAAAGACCAACATGACCGGACCATCAGTGATTGATTGAAGTTGGTAGCACGGAGACTGATTGTTTGTTCGAGAGCCACTGTACGCCAGCGTTGAAAGAGTTGGGATTGGTCTCCTCCGGTCAATTGGGTTGGACTCGCCAGGGTAGTGGTTGCAAGTTTAAGTAACAAATCACGCTTAAAAATAGGTATTTTTAACACTTCTGTAATACAGATAGCTAGAGGGGGAGGAAGTTCACCGGGGAAAAGAAATCCCTTTGGAAAAATTAAAAAAAAAATTGTGTAGTTATGAATCTACTTTAAACAAGTGCTTCGTTACAGGATTCTATAAAATGAGCTTTGACTACTGAAATGTAGATGGCGCTTCGAAAATAAAAGAAAAAGCTACACTAAGTCTAAACTTCGGTAACTCGAATCAAATTGGTTGGAGTTAAGATTCAAGAGTGAGAATTATTTATTTATTTTATAATCCAAAGTCTTGATAACTCTAAGGTGCCTTTTTTTGACAAGTCGACCGCAATGATGGGAAAGAAAGCTCCCCGAGGTACAGCTCAGTTTTCCATTCTGACGTTTGACCTGATCGATGAATAACAGTTCCTTAACTTGGATAGCTGGTAGATATTAGATAGGCGTCATTTTACCAGAAGAGGCGAGGGGGTGTATTTGCACATGTATTCGTTCGTTGACGCTGATCGGCGTCCATGTGGTGAAGGATGAAAAGCCTTTGTTCCACTTTCCAAACTTAAAATTTTGATCATCACTGGTTTGGTCTCTTTTCTACCTCCAGTTCGAAACTTGGACATTTCCTCTTATCCAATGAGGCCCTCTCAGTTGTAAAATAAGGTGCAGGGTGTAATTGCAATCCCCGAAGGACCAGAAGAAGGGGCGAGGGGTTGTATCTGCAAGTATATCCGTTCGTTGATGCTGATCGGCGTCCAAGTGGTGAAGGGTGAAAAGTCTTTGTACCACTTGACAAATTGGTATCTCTGTTTTGGTCTCTTTCTTGCCCCCAGTTCAAAATTTGGGTACTTCCACTTATCCAGTGAGGTCCTCTCAATTGTAAAATAAGATGCAGGGTGTAATTGCAATCCCCAAAGGACCAAGCAGTGGTGAAGGGGTGTACCTGCACGTATATCCGTTCGTTGACGTTGATCGGCGTCCAAGTGGTGAAGAGTGAAAAGCCTTTTTACTATTTGACAAATTGTTTTGGTCTCTTTTCTGCCCCCAAGTTCGAAACGTCCACTTATCCAATAAGGTCCTATCAATTGTAAAATAAGTCGCAAGATGTAATTGCAATCTCCAAAGGATCAAGAAGGGGCGAGGGGGTGTATCTGCATGTATATCCATTCGTTGACGCTGCCCTCAGTTCGAAACTTATTATTTCCAATTAACCAGTGAGGTCTTCTCAATCGTAAAATAAGGTGCAGGGTGCAAAGGAACAATGTGCGCTTTTATTAATTCAAATGGCCTTCAATACGTGAGGGAAAACATTGAACCAGAACTTGCTCACTAAGCCCCAGTTCGAAATTCGTTTTTATTGCAAATCTCCGCCTCCGGGCCGAAATTGTTGGATTCCAAAATTTACGACGCAAGAATCTATAGTCCTATCAATTGTAAAACGAGGAATTGAGATTCATGGGGCTTGATGGGAACTATTTAACCCGAACTTATGAATTCCCAGTCCGAAATTTGGCATATCTCTATCTCCAGTCCGAAATTTGCTTGTGTTTCCAAATAACCCCTTGACAGACCTTGCTGATTACATTGACTACAAATTCTTGTTTACTGGATCACTTGATTTTGGGTATTCTAAGAACATGTAATACCTTTATATTTCGAAGATATAACGTGCACAAGAGAATGCTATGAAATTAGATTTAACGAGACCATAAACTGAAAATATTGCACCCTCTCACTCATTCATTAAAAAATCCCATCCAACTTTCTCCGCGCCGTTTTGCGCCCCCAAATCACACCATAAATCCTCGCAAGTGCAGCGAGATTAAATATAACATTTACATTGTTTATCGTTCTTTTGGGATGCGGGCGGGCGGAGGCGTTAGGCGAAATTCCTCCTGTTGAGAGCTTAATTTATATGCAAGGACAGTATTAACCTTCGGCGTAAATATCCGGGCGGAGCTCGGGTTCATTATAAAACAGAATGGAATGGATCTCCCGAAATGCCTTAGCATTTTTATTGGAAATCAAACTCCCGATATTCCCGGCGTTATGTGCGGGTTATTTACTGACGTCCGGCCAGTTTATATGTAAATGTTCTTTGTTGGTTTGTAATTGAGTTTAAATTAACTGGTAAATTATTGAGGGTACGTTTTAAATTTTTTTCTTTTTATTTGTAATAAAGAAAAATGTACCTACTCATATACCGGGTGCGCTGCTGCAAGTGACAACTGGGCAAATATATTGTTTTTCCTTTATATATCCATCAAGTTGAACAACATAAAACAGAACTATAACCGCAGTGGTTAATTAATTTGAAAACTCGGCCACATAACATTTCTAATAGCCACAACAGGGCATAAAACTTATCCGCCACGCCACCATAATTTATCTCTTCCAAGTTGATTAACGTATCGGGTCTTAAAATATGAGGCAATAAATTTTTAGCGCAGAACAATAAATTTTTTATACACGAGCAGGATTACCAACATCATCCCCGGTGATCGACGTAAGCCGTTTAGACACAATGAATTAGTTCTGCCTTTCGGCGTGTCCGAACGTCGTTTACTTCAGTTATTGCCGTGTTTAGTGTCCGGACACTTTATCTGACATAATCCGGATATCATTACGCAAACCGTCCCGGAGGGTTCCTTCCGACGTATCAGTTTCATCCTTTCCTAGTCCATGCACGAACAGTGACCTCTTGGTCCTGTGCGGTTCAATCAATTCAACCCCAGCAGAAGCAACCCTAATTTTTCATTTGTATAACACGCCTTAGTTTTATCTGACTGATTGTAAGAGATATTTATCACGCTAAGTATGGGATTTAAAATGTAAACTTAATCGATGAACAAAGTTTACCTTTTAAAATCTTTCATTTCTGAAAGTTGATGATCGCGTTTTTTTGAGAATAAGAGGAAATTGCTTTCGGCTAACAACATCAGTGTTGGTTCGTTTCAACAAACTTAGAGGTACGTTCCAATGTTGAGTTGAGTTGTAATCTCTTTGCAATTCCGACCGTCTCAACACTTAAACGCTCCATAATGTCTCATTTAATCGCGTGGGTGGAGTCTCCATCCCCTAAATATGTCCGCATCCGAGCACAGTTTTAAAACCCTCCCCCGAAGATAATGCGACTTCGCCCAGCAGATAACGCCCGGATTATTTACCGCCACTCGCGTGATTATCAAAATTGGAATGGATGTGTCTCAACTCGACGTTTCCTTCGAAAAATTTCGCCCGAGCTTGCCAAAGCATTTTATTTCTGTGCGGCATTACTTCCGCTGAAATGGCTACACGAAGATACCTCTGGCGGAATTTATGAATAAATTTGTCTGCATGTTTTTGTAAGTGTTCTCGAGTTTTCTGGAGCATCTTTGAAATAAGTTTTCATTAAAATAAAAGTTACGACGATAATGTGCCACGCTTTGAAATATCTGATATTTTTCGCTGCGAATTTACGAGAGCGTTCGTGTACAACTTGACTTGGAGAGTTAATGATACGAAAACATACATTTTGCAAGTACTTGGATAAGTTATTTACAAAATATGAGAAGTAGGAATCTACTTATAATCGGGAGATTGATTCTCCATCCTAATGGATGGGCCATCTACAAAACGTAATTGAAGATTCAGGTATCTACTTATAATCAGGAAATTGATTCTCCACCCTGATAGATAGGCCACCCACAAAACGTAATTGAAGATTCAGGTATCTACTTATAATCAGAAGATTAACTCTCTACCCTGATGGATGGGCCACCTACAAAACATAATATAAGATTCAGTAAGAGAGCTTCGAGTAACACATGATTACATTGATCACCGCTAGAGGTCGTTACGGTCACTTTAGTTAATTATTCAAAAAAATGAGTAAAGAAGTTCATAATTCATTCATTCTGATGTAAAGAAGAGGACGAAGCCAGAAAGTAAACTTAAACTGAAGATTTTAACTCACAGAAAACGTTTTAAAAAGAGTCTCATCTCGCCTGAAAAAATTCTCTAACAAATTAAAACAAAAATTAATTTATTCGAGACACTCCTTTGTTATGTTTCGAAATATGATTTGTTCCTTCATCTTTTCAATTTGTTTTTAAGAAAACTTTTTAACTTTTTAAACTGTAACTATTGTATGTTATATTTTACATCGAAATTGCTGAACAAACCTGTCATTAAATTTTCCAAAATGTGCGTTGCCAATTCGAGTCTTACGTGGAGTAAACAAAGAAAACCGAAGGCCAAAAGGACTTCAGACCGCATCTGAATTATTGATTGCTTTAGAAAAATTCTCTGCCAAGTAACCTGAAAGAGTTTCAGCAGGGTTCCAAATCCTGGAAAACCGGGAGAAGTCAGAGAATTGAGAAAATATTCACATAGTCAGAGAACAGTCAGGGAATTTGTTTGTTTTTTAAAGTCGGTGAAATTATTTCGGGAACTGGAACTTTTCTCGTTTAGAATTGAAAGAAAATGGAAAATTGTTTTAAATATTAAAAAAAATTAGTGAAAAATTGTTTAATCTAATTAAGGGAACTGTGTAAAACTTTGCCACATTTTAAATTAAAAAAAAAAGTAATGGGAGCCTTCAATATAGGCAACCACACAAACGGCTGAGTTAATTGGGTTGGGAGAAGTCTGAGAATTGAGCAGAGGTTCACAGCATCAGAGAAAAGTCAGAGAATTTGTTTGTTCTAATACAAAAGTCAGTGAAATTTTTTAAGGAACTCGAAATTTGTTTTTTTTTTAGAATTAAAAGAAAATGGAAAATTGTTTTAAATATTAAAAAAAAATAGAATTGCTTAATCTAATTAAGGGAATTGTGAAAAACTTTATCACCTCTTAAACAAAAAGAAAGTTACGGGGGGAGGCTTCAATATAGGCAACCATACAAACGACTGCGTTAATTGGGTTGCCTGTATTAAGACTGCTCTGATATCAGGAAGAATTGTTTAAACATGCAAAAATTAGGAAAAGCAGATAATCGCAGTTTCATTTTTTTAATTTAATTTTATTGATTTCATTTTTTTTCTCTCTATCGAGTTAATTTTTCATGTCTCACTTCATTTGTTTTTTTTTTCCATTATTTCGTTATTTTCTTGTTTGTTTATTTTTCAATCACTGTTTCATTCGGATTTCTTGGTTTTTTTTTTAATTTAAATTTATTCATTATTTCATCTTTATTCTTCTCTGCCGAATTAATTTTTCACGTTTCCTCTTTTAAAGTTTTCTACTTTATCGATGACATTCGTAAAGGCTTTGCGTTCATCTATTTTTCATTTGTTTTTGTATTCATGATTTGTTGGTTTTTGTTTGTTTATCATTCAGTCATTGTTTCGTCAATATTTCTTTGTTTTTTTAATTTAATTTTGTTTCTCATGTCAATTTTTTTCTCTTTATCGAATTCATTTTTCATCTCATTTTTTACAATTTTTTTGTCTTGTCGATGATTTTTAAAGGCTTTGCATTCATCTGTTCTTTATTTGTTTTTGTTTCTAATATTTCGTCGATTTTTGTTTATTATTAAGTCATTGTTTTATTTCTATTTTACAGTCTTTTATTTAAATTTTTCATGTCTCATTCTTTTTTCTTTTGTCTTATCGATGATTTCCAAATCCATCCATTCATCATTTGTTTTGATTTTCATATGTTTGTTTATTATTTATTTCAGTTTTATTGTTTTCCGCTGAATCAATTTTTCATTTACAATTTTCAGTTTTTTGTCTTATCGATAATTTTTAATGGCTTTACATTCATCTATTCTTCATTTGTTTTTGTTTTTATTATTTCTATTATTTCGTTGCTGATTTGTTTATTATTAAGCCATTGTTTTATTCGTATTTCATTTTTTATTTAATTTTGTTTCTCATTTCATTTTTAGTCTTCTCTATGGAATTATTTTTATTATTTCGTCAATTTTATGTTTATCTGTTTTTCAATGATTGTTTCTTTTGAATTTCATTGTTTTTATTTTTTAATTTAATTGTATTCCTTATTTCATTCTCATTCTTCTTTGCCGAATTAATTTTTCACGTCTCATCGTGAAGTCTATTCTTCATTTGTTTTTGTTTCTATTCGTCGATTTTTATTTGTTTATTTTTTAGTCATTGTTTCATTCGTATTTCATTGTTTTTTTAATTTAATTTTGTTCCTCATTGCTTTAACGAATTAATTTTACATGTCTTTCTTTACAGTCTTTTTTTGTTTTATTGGCGCAGTTTTCAAAAGTTTCCAATTGTCGAATTTCATTTGTGCTTTTGTTTCCTCCTGTACAAATTATTTTTTGTTTGCAGTTTCGTTCAATTATTTGTTTCTTTTTTTTTGATTTATTTTACCGTTGATGTATCATTGTTATTTACATCATTTTTTTTTAATCATCTCTATTGAATTAATTTGGAATCAAAACATCGTTACTTTTATTTCTTGTCTGTGATTCTGAAGCTTTTCTCTTTTTCTATTTTTGTTTATTTCGTTGTCCAATTTAAATCTTACATTGTCATTGTCTTTTTTATGTTAGTATTCTATTGTTTTCTTATACATACAGTCTTTTGCTTTTGCCAATTACCTTTGCTATTTGTCAAATAACTTAATTGACAAAAGTGATTAAATCAAAAGAAAAAGACTTTTAACTTTCTTTTTTTGCCATAAATTTTGAGAAACTTATTTTTAACAAAGAATCTTCGTTTTTCATTTGTCTTCACTTTATTGGCCAAATAATTTTATTGACCAAATAATTATTTGCTGGACTTTATTGTTTTTCATTTGAAATCTCTTCTCGCCTTTCTTGTGGAATAAAATTCTCGCAATTTTTCGTTTTCAATCGTTTTCTCTTTCACGTTATGGAATTTTGGTATTGTCGCACTTCGCCGAAAAAATAATCGAGCTGCTTCTGTTTTTCATTCACGTAATTTATTTTATTTTTTTGTTTGCTTAAAAAAACAAAAAAATTATTTTATCAAAGAAATAGAATAAACTGTACGTTTTAATGAAAAGTTTAAGTGGCGACATCCTGCGATCGCTTTTTGACCTCACATTGCGTAAACTTCTGATGATGAGGCCCCAAAGAGGGCTGAAACATGTGTACAGAGGATGCTCCAGGGATCTACTGCAATCAAATGCGATTTACAACATTTTTTTTACACGCTTTAAGTCACAAACAAATGTAACGAAAGTCTAACTAATAATCACACAAAACACGAGGTTTCATTTATGAATAATTCAATGCAACCAAAGGCGTGCTTGTTTGCTTATTCAACGACCAATCAACGTGAGATCAACGGGATTTAAAAAAGAGAAAAAGAAGTCAGACTGTTCCGTTGACGCTTAATAAGATTTATTTACATTATAAATGAAAACATAAATAAAATAAATTAAATTACATTATTTTTAAGTTTACAAGGTTACAAGGTACACTTTCCAGAACGTTTCCCTTTACTTCGTTATATTTTGTTTTTTTTTATTTTTTATTTCGGAGGAGTACTTTGAAACTTTGGCGCCTAAAACGAGCTTTGTGATTGGTGGCTGGCCGGAATTGACCAATGACAAAGCTCGTTTTTAGCGCCAAAATTTCAAAGCACTCCTTCGAAATAAAAAAAAAAAACAGAGTATAATAAAGATAAAGATATACGTTAAGGCCATGTTCTTAAAAGAAATCAAGACAGAAATTTGATTATTTTTATTTGCTTAACAAAAATCAGATAATTTTGTCAAACAAGGATACATAACTTTTTTTATAAAATATATTTTAATTAAAATAAATAAGGAAGGTTTTTTTTGATGAGAAGCCAGGAAAAACCGGGCAAAAGTCGGGGAATATTTTCTAAAATTACGAAGAAGATGAAACCTGGGGCTAACTAACATCAAGGACTTTTTATACGTGGAATATCCTGAAACTCGTCGGAACTAAAGGAAAAATCTAAAAATGCATTTATTATAAAGTTCAGGAGGAGGACGAGTAAACTTTTAAAGCCTTCAAATGAGATTTGGAGTTTATAATGATTTCTTTAAACTCGAAAATAAATTATCTTTCTGTCGACGTTTGTAATCATTACCCCGCCCCATCCGGATCGTCGCGAGGAATGCAGGAAGCCCCCGATTTTAATTAAGTAATTTAATGCCAGATTTATAACCGTCAAAGCAGATTTACCACGTCTTAATCACGTTCGATGAACCAATAAATCATCTCGAGCAATTACGACGACGTTCACCTGCTGAGGAAGAGCAGGAAAGAATTATGTACGTGGATGTACAGAATTTAATTACTAGCTCGCGATCTAAATAAATAAATCAAGATTCGGGGAGAGGAGCAAGTATATTTATCGTCAGTATTAAAGGTATACCGGCAGTATCAGCAGCGAAACTTCCCCGAATGCACTTTTCACAGTAATGGTTGTTTCGTGTTGTTTGTTGTGTAGTTCTCGTGCTTGTACCGAAATGTACGTTGTAGGAAATTACAGGGTATCAAAGTGCTAATATTTACAGATACACTGACTGCTTCGTCGTGAATTCACAGAATACAACACTCGGCAACAGCACTTGACATATTAAATGTCTGCCACGATAACCTTGTTAAGCGGATTCAGGCGAGGATGGCTTAATAAAGTCCTGACATGATACACATATTAATAAACGTTCGTTGGCTAATGCAAACACTTCATAATTACTTCTGTCTAAGGTTGTTATTGCAAGATGAGGATTAAAATATTTATTATATGCCGGGTGATACTTGAAAAGACAGAAAATTGAAGGGTTGAATTTTTTTAAATATTTTTGCCATGTTTTGCGATGCCTGTTTTTTCATCAGTATTTTCTTTGCGGTCTTTTTAAGAATCACCCTGTATGTTCACGGTATTTCACCCTGTATTGTTACGGTTAGGTTGTAATTTGGGTTGCATATTCAAAATAAGAAGATGTAATTTATATTTATTAGGAACGAAGCGTCATTTTTAAATAAATCGTAAACGTTGACCTGAGCAGGGTTGAAGTAAATAAATAAAACGAAGTAAGTAAATAAAATAAATTTCGCAGGTGGCTAATATACAGAGATGTTACAAAGTACACAGTGGCGGTGCATGGAAAGTACTCGACGTAACATTTATTTTATGCGCGCAAGTGAAATAAATGACTTTACGAGAGTGTCATGGGGGGCGGCCAGTGTAGGTAATCGTAATTAGCAAAGCTCAGCGAGTTAAGTTTTCATTTTCTTTTCGAAGTTTTTCGCGACGTATTTATAGCTCCTCGCCATAAATCTTCCCTTCGCGTTATCGCCGGCTTGCACCCGATCCTTCCATTGTTCCTGTTTCTTCAGCAACTACTTCCCCGTCTGTATAAATATCCAGTTTTGCCGGCTTGATAAACTGGCGACGGGCAAACACAATCTCCATGCGGCCGGAGCTTTTTACTTGTTATCATCGCGAATACATCGGAGCTTGAAAGGATTTCAACGACAAACCTGCGTTTTTTTTTCTGGCTTGCTTCCGAAGAACGCCTGTATCTCCGATGCTGGGCTGGGGATGTTTATGTAGGCGGAAAACGACGTAAGTCAAGATAAATTCAAACACATTCATGACATTATATTTTATGGACAAAAGCTCTGCACACTTAAAAATAAAAAAAAAGTTTTTGATCTTCAACCGGACAGAATATATACGCAAAAGCACTCGACGTTTCGCCATCGATTGACGAAGCTATCGATCGATAGCGAAACGTTGAGAGCTTCTCCATTTATAGTCTGTCCGGTTAAAGACCAAGAACTTACAATTTTCATTGGACAAGAGTCAACAAGAGCCACTAAAAAATATCTAATTTATTAAGCAAGCAAGGGTTATATTAATTAAGTTTGCCATTAATTTTTATCCCGAAGAGTTTCACCCTTTTGCATTCGCGCATTTGATATGCATCGTGTTATTCTAACAATTATGCAATGTCATGAAGGATAATTTCCTAGGGAAACACGGCGACGCGTTCTGCTAACGGTTCATGTCTGCCTGCTGGCTGCCACAAATTCAATTAGGAATTGGAACTTCTGCTGGAAATGCATTATTAATACTGTTATGGATTGCAGTGTTGACTTCGACAATGCTATTATCACTGTAACAATCGAGCTTTTGCTCAAAAAATTCGTCTGCCTGAGTTACTTAAGGCATGGGAATAAATTACTGAGTATTTTCATTTTAAACAGCAACGAAACAAAATTAAGAAGACAAGAAAATTTCAACAAATATAAGGCATCGATTTCTTTTAGAAACAGCACCAGAATTTGCCAGATAGTAGTGTTCCCTTTACTTGTTCCATTGGGACCGATAATTTTTCTTCTTTTCAAAGTCACTCAAATTTCAATACTGGGCCTGTTAGAGCTGGGTATTTAAAACCGCCATATTCAACAGCAAGTCACCTACCCATTTCCAAAGGCATTCGAGTGAAAAAGTTCTCCATCATGTTCTTCTAAGACTTCCTCATTTGCGTCCTCCGAAATGTTTATCATGTGATTCAAAACCTTCTCCAGTTTCCAGGGAATTCCAATCCTCCCTTCCTTTCCTTTCTTGGACATTTATTTGTTCCAATGTATCTTCTCTTCGATGCGACTCAAATTATAAAGTTGAGCCTGGTGGAGCTGGAAATTAAAATCGTCTTATCCAGCCGCAAGTCACTCACTCATTTTCAAGGACAATTAAGTGATCTTCTAAAACTTCTTCATATGCATTCGTTGCACCGCTGGAATGTTTTTTATCTTCTTCGGATTCAGAACCTTCTTCAGTTTAGTCTGATTAGTCGAGAAGGAAACTTCAACGCTCCTTCCATTCGTTCAGTGGTAACTTAAACTCTTCTTTCTTGAACGTTTATTAGAGCCAGTAGCACCAAAAATGTTGTCTTCTCTTTGAGGACGCTCAAATTCCAAAACTGGGCCTGCTGAAGCTGGATATTTAAAATAGTCGTATTAAGCAGCAAGTCACTCACATACTTCTAAGGACATTAAAGTGAAAATGTTCTCCATCACGATCTTCTTGAGGCTTCTTCATCTGCGTCCCCTGGAATATTTTTCATCGTCTTCTGATTCAAAACCTTCTCCAGCTTCCTCCGATTGGAGAAGGGAATTTCAATCCTCCATCCATTCCTTTCTTGGACATTTATTTATTCCAGCAATGACCAATGGGTTATCTCTTCGAGGCGACTCAAATTATAAAGTTGGACCTGATGGAGCTGGAAATTAAATCGTCTTATCCAGCAGCAAGTCACTTACTCGTTTTAATTGACTTTAAAGTGATCTCTTGAAACTTCTTCATCTGCGTCCTCTGCGCCGCTGGAATGTTTTTCACCTTCTTCTGTTTCAAAGCCTTCCTCACATTCCTCTGATTGCAGAGGGGACCTTCAACACTCCTTCTGTTCGCTCAGTGTTAAGCTTAGACTCTTTTTTCTTAGACACTTATTTATTCTGGTAGCATCTCTTCGAGGCCACTCAATTTCCAAAACTGGGCCTGCTAAAGCCTGATATTTAAAATCACAATCAGGCCACTCACATATTTCCAAGGACATTAAAGTGGAAACCTTCTCCGTCACGTTCTAAAACTTCTTCATCTGTGCCATCTGCGTCGCTGTAATGTTTTTCATTTTCTTCGGATCCATAACCTTCTTCAGTTTCGTCTGATTGGAGAAGGGAACTTCAACACTTTTTCCATTCGCTCAGTGTTAAGCTTAGACTCTTCTTTCTTGGACGCTTATTTATTCCAGTAGCACCGAAAATATGACTTCTTCGAGGCCACTCAATTTCCAAAACTGGGCCTGCTAAAGCCTGATATTTAAAATCAGCATCAGGCCACTCACATGTTTCCAAGGACATTAAAGTGGAAATAATCTCCATCACTTTCTTCTAAAACTTCTTCATCTGTGCCCTCTGCGTCGCTGGAATGTTTTTCAACTTCTTCGGATTGAGAACCTTCTTCAGTTTCGTCTGATAGGAGAAAGGGACTTCAACACTTTTTCCATTCGTACAGCGTTAAGCTTAGACTCTTCTTTCTTGGACGTTTATTTGTTCCAGTATCACCAATAATGTGTCTTCTCTTCGAGGCCACTTAAATTCAAAAACTGGGCCCGCTTGAGCTGCCTATTTGAAATAGTCATATTCAGCAGCAACCCGTTCACCTATTTCCAAGAACATTAAAGTGAAAATCTGTTCCATCGCGTTCTTCCAAAACTTCTTCGTCTATACTCCCTATGCCGCGCCGCTGGAATGTTTTTCAGATTAAGAATCTTCTTCAGTTTCCTCTAATTGGAGAAGGGAACTTCAACACTCCTTCCATTCGCTGCTCAATGTTAAGTTGAGATCTCTTCGCTTCTTGGTTTTTGATTATTTTCCTTTTTTGTTTCTATTTTTTTAAATAAATTTTGTTCAGATTTGCATTATTTTGCTTGCTGTCTTCTTAGGCTTCTGGGACTTTGTTATTCTTCTCTATGGATTTAATGATAATTCAAAACGATAACCATGATTTTCCAGCTCGAGTTTACAAGATTTCTGTTAAGTAAAGAGGGTACCTGCAAAGTCAGCAAAAGGACCAAGAATTTTTTTTCCTTAAGAATAAAATCAGGCGATTCTGAAAAAGAAATGAAAATATCTCTGATGTGCAGAACGGTAAATGCTTGAATTAGGTCAGTTTAGATCCTTGTCGTTTTGCTACAATCCTTGACATATTTGGGCATTTAATTGAGGAATAAATTTTGCTTTTATAAGCCGCTTTTAATTGGTATCGGAATTGAGGAGTTCAGATTCTTATTTAAGGCAGTTTTGATTTGTAGAACTTTTCCTCTGCTCTTTCAAAATTAGAACTTTGAAGAAGAAAAAATCTTCTTGGACTGTTAACTCTTCTTGGCAGGTAAACTCTTCATTACGTCTTACCGTTGTAACTCATTTTCAACTAAACCCCAACAGATGTCAGTTTTCTTTTTGTTTAACTCAAGGTTGGTAAAACAGCTCTAGCAACCTTTGGTTTAACTTACGAAATATTTTCTCTGCTTGATACAAATCCCCCTGAAAAACCCATACCCAAAAAGACGCCATAATTTTCGCTGACGTTCAAAAAGTCACCTGTAGACATTGCTTGCTGTAGATGAAGTGATGACGATCGTAATTTCCACATTCTAAAAAAAAAACGAGAAAGTACCAGAAGGGTTTTAGAATGAAGAAGCGTATTGAAGACAACCAGCTTTCTGATGGACGTATGTGCATGATTTTTTTAGTAGAAGAATCTAACGAGTTGCTTAACAGTCCTTCAAAGCACAACGTTTTAGGGGAGCTTTACCTTCAGTAGAGGTTGAAAGGAATTGAATTGAACGAAGAATCTTGTTTCACTTCAAGTAAGTCAATAAGCCATCAAACGGAATACTTTTGTGCCCGAAACTCTTGAGTCTGAATTATCCCAAATAGCACAGCAGTGTTGTGACTGAAAACTTTTTGTAAAAGAAACTCATTGAGCATTCATTTTGATAAAGAAGCATCAATTTATAGAAAAGGATGTGAATGCAGTATTGAATGAATTGTGACAAATATAAATTGTTAGAAGAAGTAGGATCTAAAACAGAACCTTGTGGCACACTCTTATTTTACGGCCCATTACTTCAGGTGAACGAATGCATTTTTTTAATTTAAACTTTGCTTATTTGTTTGCGTAAAATAAAATAGCAGTAAAATAGTGTATGGACATTTAGCTCAGTTTTTATTTAATTAATTCTAAACATCTCAGTTATATTATTATTTTTTGGCTAATTGTCCTTGTGAGGAATCTATGCAAATTAGATTTAATCGGAAGCTTTTGCCTTCAAGTTGTCAACTTCCTCTTTTAATGTTGCTATGCATTTTTTGTTTTCCTTGACCTCCTCCATAAGACCTCGTATTGTTGACATAAACTCCTGCATTTCTTTCCAGTTTTCCATTTCACGCTGCACCACCAACATTTGACTGTTTTTTTGAAGTGAATTCCTCTTCGTTTCTTCGTTGCACTTTTCCTTTAGCAAGATCGCTCTTTGAAGCACGCTTTCGCTAATCTTCGTCGGTTCTTTCCCGGTCTGTTCAATCCTCAGGTTTTCATCCATGCTTTGTTTCAGCCAGCTTCCAAATTTTCTTCCCGTCAAAATTTTCTCCATGTAGATGACGTGCTTAAGCCTTTCCCTGTATCCGTTTATTTCACTTTCTTTTAAAATTTCCTGGACGTCGACAATGGCGAGAGCGCTTAAGAGATTGCTCAAAACAATTGTGACCGTAAAAACAAGCACGGCCAACATGATTTGACCAATCACATCCGAGTCTTCCAGAAACGTAGATGCTTCCAATTCTCCGCTTAGCATGACGAGGACTTTATTCAAAGACAGTGGAAAGCTGCTGAATAAATTTTGGGCGTCGGTTTCATTCTGTCTGACGTTGGTTTCAGTGGAATGTTGGCTCGGACCAAAGTGCTTCCAGAAGCTGAAGGCGAAAGCTAACAGTATAACAAAATACGGAAGGAGATATTTGAAGAAGTTCTTTAGTACCTTCAAAAGCACTGCGAGATACGTGGCAAGTTGAGGGTGTTGTCCTATTAGTAGCATGACCTCTCCGGTGGCGAGCAGAATAATCAGTTGAGGGAGAGCTCTGATCCAGGAAGGGGATGGGGGGAAATGTAAACAGAGGCAAAGCAGTATTAAAACCAACTCGAGCCAATTTTCTTTCGATTTTAAATATAGTCTCCAGGACATAACGATTTGAAACATTTCCCGAATTAGTAACGGTAATAAACCGACTACCAATGGTACGAATCCCTTTGGTGATCCGTGTATAATATAATAGCTTAGGCAAAAACAGAAGATCGTATATAACATTAAATTTGGCCAGAAAATCTTGCGCCATTTTCTCTGCCAGGTGAGTTCCATGAAACTAGCAATTAGAGGATGAATTAATAAATACCTTAACTCCGGTCGATTGCTTATCGTATAAACTACTTCACTTTCAGTAGTAGAAACTACTTCTCTTTTAGTAATTACTTTGACTTTCTTCTCTTTATTACAAGTCCGTTCTGCTTCTAACAGCGGCGTTTCTTTATTACTCCTTACCTTGGTTTCGCTTATAACTTCCTCTAACTCTTTTGTTGGCAGCAAGACGGAGTTATTAAATTCGTAGATCGTTTTGATCACACTTTTCTGTTCTATTTTTATGCAATTATCGAAAAATTGCTCTAGGACCTGCGGTCTTATGTGGTCGATTGGTCTGAATCCAAAATCGTTTTCGATGGTCAGTGACGCCCCCAGTTTGAGAAGTCTTAAAGTCAAGTCGTCATAACCGTACTTCGTCGTATAATGAAGTGACGTGTTGCCTGTTTGATTTTTTGCGTTGATGGACGAACGTTCGATGATGAAGTTTGGGTTGCTTGAAACCTCACCAATTAAATTGATAATTTCGTCGTTGAGCGTCATGAAGATACTTGCTAGGACTTGTCCTGGTATGGGCTTCGAATTTTGAACGTGTTTTTCCGCAAGAAATCTCAAGATGCTAAAGTTTCTGGTGCTCCCAGCGATTTGTATGGGCAATGCAGAATTCTTTGGTGTCGTCCTATCAATATGACAATCTTTTTCGATTAAAAATTCCACGACACTTTTATGTTGGTTCTTGCAAGCATACTGCAAGAGGGTACCTTCTTCGTCGCAGTGATCCACGTGCAAATCCACTTTGGGAAAATCAGCAAGCGCTTCTATTTCGCCGAATTTCACGTACCTAAAGAGTACATCCAGGCCAGGATCCACGCTCTCCGGTAGAGTTCCTTCGAATAAATTATTTTCTACGATTAAGGCCCTCGCATTTTTTCCGCTTGGCAAAAAGTGATTGTCCAAGTCGATTCCGGGCATTTCCAACAATCTGCTCACAGTGTGCTGGAGCTTCTTTTCTGCGGCATGAAGTATTGGCGTGATGTATTTGTCATCAGGTTTGTTAACATTAACGCGATCCACAGCCAACAACAGATTCAGACACCGTTTATAATCCGACGTTTCACTTTCGGCTTGCTTGATCAAAAGATTCAAAGGAGTATCACCGTTGGCCAACGCATTGATTCTACTCGGATCGATTTTCCTTATTAAAACCTCCAGAAGGAGGGGTTTTAAGGAAGATACGGCGTAATGCAAGGCTTCCTTTCGGTCGTTGGTGTTAAAATAATTCACATCGGCCCCGTGATTTATTAACGTTTCAAGAGTTGAGGGAAGTACCGTTTCGGCTAATTCATCGCAGGCTATCAGCAAGATCGGTTTACCATACTGTTTTCTATTTGGATTGTATTTGCTCAGGGAAATTTTCAAGTTGAGTATTTCTTTGGGTATTTTAAGGATTGCGTTCGTGTCATTTTTCTCGACGTATTCCAGGAGGTCATCTTGCAGAATTGAAATGTACTTATCTACGTTACATCGACAGTAGTAGTGCTTCTTGATTGAACTTTTGAATTCTTCGAACATTGCAGTCTGTAATAAATAATAAAAGTTAATACACGCATATATATTTTTTTTATCCAACACCTGTTTACTGTGAAGTCATAATAATGCCGATTTTGAATGTATTGTGAGGTCTATAAAACACTAGTAGAATTATGAACCCATAATTAAACTGTTATTCAAAATCGGTTATTACGACTTCATAATAAACAGGGGTTGGATCAAACTATGTATAACACTCGTGCCTTAACCGCAGATAAGTCGCTTGTGTAATAAATAAAACAGCTACTATACATAAGGAACCACAGATTTTTTTTATCATTTATTATTGAAATAAATAATTTTTAATAATGAATTATTTTGACTGCGTTAAAAAAGGAATTTCTTACCTGCTCTTTTTGTCACACACCTTTAATTTAAAATTAGTTTTGATCGTACGCGTTTGATGTACGATACCCATTGATTTCTCATCGTGAGATAAGAAGGAAAAAAAAAAGATAAATAACAGCACTTACTTATCTTAAAAAGATATTAAATGTTTGACTAGATAAAATAAATACGTAAGAAGAATTCGTGCTTACGTACTGCAGTTTTTGATACCATAAATGTACCGCACGTAATAAATGTAAGAGATATTAAATGTTAAGATTAAACGAAGAGAAAAGGAAAAACGTACTTATGTTCAAATGGAAAAAGAGGAAACTGATGGAATGAATTTTTAATTATTTTAAAATTAAAAATGGCAAACTGATTTATCTTACTTTCGTTTGTCGTTCTAATCTTGAAGACCTTCGACCAAGGTTCCGTTTAGTCATAAGCAAGAGAAAGAATTCGGGCCACTTGTTCCGCGAACAATATGAACAGCACAGTAATTTCTGCGAAATGAGAACGCTCGTACTGCAATCTTTTTCCTCCCACTGGATAACAATTTGATGAATAGTAATATTCGGCGTAAAAAGCGTCCAGCACTAAGTAGCCTGAATTCTTTTCCCTGGTCATGAGATTATTTTTCCATGTACCAAACTTCCAGTACGGTTTCTATTTCCCATCTCTCAAGGCCAAACCTTTTCTCTTCGACTTTCTTACCTACCACACGCCGCTAGTTTTGAATTTGTTGCTAAACTTTGAATATTTTTTCTTTCGCTTGAGTCCGACTATTTACCAAGTAAAAGAATTGGACGTTTTCTGTTCAACGTACTGACTTTTCCAGATTTCTCATCCCGAGATTCTGGTTTTGCTTAAAAACGTTGTAAAGGAAAAGCTGCCTACAGAATGTGACTTGAATACGCAAAAAATTCCAATAATCTGAATCATGACAAATGATGTACTGGTCCTCTTCATGCAGAATCTTTTAAAAATAGTTTAAAAAATTTCAGTCGTACTTGAAAATTCTGGTTTCTGCTGATCTTCGGAAGATTGTCAGCATAGCGGTTATTTTCCTCCTTTAATAAAGAAGTGGTGTCTTCTTTCACTGCTGAATTAATTACTCCAATCGACCTATATCCTCTTTTTCCAATTGCTTTCATCATCAACATCAAGGCTGTAGACAATCTATGACGTTAAAAACAAAACAAATCAACTGAAGAAATTATTTAAAAAGGAGATCAAGGGTCAATCCTTCGTGATATTCTATCCACTTCTTCTTGTTTTCTATTGCGTGCCTCTGTCTCTGTTCAATCTTCTCGCTCACTTTTTTTTCTTTGATCTACCTCTTCTCCTCTTCGTCTTCCAACATTTACCATTCAATCAACCTTTCTTATCCTAACTAATCTTTCTACAACTACTGTGATCGGCGGGCTTTAACGCGACGCTGTTTCATGGAATCTTCTTCAAATAAATTATTTATCTTTGCGTTTGCTTCGATTTTTCCACCCTTTTGCTGTTCTTCTTTTTCCTTCTAAGTATCTTCCTCACTCATACCTCCACCGATGCATCCGCCCACTTGTTCTTCGGCCTATTTCTTCTCCTTTTTCCTTCTGACGTTTTCCATTCTATCTTCTTTATACCAGTCTATCATCCTCCAGTCTTTCTAGGGTCCGATTTTTTTCACCTTCTGATAAATTTATGTGTCGTGTAATATCCTAGAAAATCATTATCGACGTCGACACGATGCGATGGTTTCCAGGGATATTACCTGGTTGATAAATTTATCAAGAGGTGAAGAAATTGGGCCTTAATAATTGTTCTTCTACTTCCAGATGTCCTTGAGCAAATAGCTTCTTCGTTCACCCATTTCTCCAACTTGTCTTATACTCTCCTATTTTGTGGGTCAATGTCTGTCTGATTCACAAACTTGATTATTCTGAACATGTTCTCAGATCTTAACATTCTGTTCAGTTCTTCAACTCCTCTATTGCTAATGTCGAGTCGAACAACTCGTAATATCATCAAATCTGCTGTTCATTCATCAAAATCTCCATTTACATCCTCATCCTTCTTTGGGCGCACTAAAAAATCCTTTTGTCTTTCCAACCACTGCTTCAATGCTCCAATGAAAGCTTTCAAATTTTTTTAGGGAAAGAAAAATAACAGGAAACTGTAACGGTATAATACTTTTTTTTTGCTTTCAAATCAAACCATCACAATTTTCAAAAAATACTAATACAGATTAAAAGCGTCGTAAATTTTTAAATTAAAATTTTGGTAGCGAACAAAAGAAATTCCGAACAAAGAAAAGATACGAAGATAAAAAAAAAACAAATGAAGAACTGCCAATTTGGGATACCAAAAAAAAAGGAAGAAATAAAAAAAACAAATCTGCAAAAGAAATCAGAAGAGAAAGAGAAATGAAAGCAACAGCAACAAAATGCAAGACGTGAAGTGAACAAAAACAAAAGAAGATCGACAACGCCAAGCTGAACGAAAAGCAACAATTTTCCGGACCAATCGAGAAATTCGCGGAAAATTAAAACAAACTGTGAATGTCAATAATACGATAAAAAAAAACAAAAAATAAATAAATCGAACGACGAAATACTGTGAGCAAAACAAAAGAATATAACAACTCAGATGGACACAAAACAAATGAATAACAAACAAAAAACGAAAAGTAGAAAAAATCGTCAATAAAGTTTGCTAAGAAAAGCAAAAAGGAAATACGAAGTACGAAAGCGTAAAAACAGAAAAAAAAACAACTAAGATTGACGACTAAAATGAACAAAAAATAAACGAATCTCTAGGCGAAAAATAACAAAGAAATACTAGTAAAAAACAAAAGACTGTCAAAAAGGCGTTAATCAATAAAATGTAGAAAATCAATTTGATAAGAATAAACAAAAGAAATATATGAAATGAATTAAAAGGAAAAACAGAAGTACCACGATGCTAAGATTGACAAAAAATAGAAATCGAAGAAAGAGAGAATTCGTAGAGAGCTTTATTAAAAAAACCATGAAAGATAGAGAGGGGCGCATATAGTAAAAAAAAAAACAAAAGACTGTATAAAGTCTTAATGAACAAAATGTGAAAAATCTATTTGATGAAAATAAACAAAAGAAAAATACCAAACCCTAAAATGAATTTAAAAAAAGTACTATGATACTAAGATGGACTAAGAAAAAAATGAAAACCGACGACGAAAGTTTCTGAAAATAAAAACAAACTCATAGGAAACAAAACAGAGCTGCAAAAAGGAGTGAATAAAATACGAAAACCAATTCAATTTAAAAAGAAGAAAATGCGAAAACAGATATACGAAAACAAAAGCAGAATGGATAGACAAAAATGAAAAATAAATGAAAAAACGGCGGTTCAACGGTCGAAAACTTTGGCAGGTCAAGAAACTGACAGGACAATAAAGGACGAAATGAAACAACCGAACCGTGAATGAAATATAAAGCAGCATTGCTTTAATAAAATAAAAAAATTGGAAGGAATATGAAATAAACCAAAAATAATTCAAAAAAAAAATCCTCGACGTATCCTCGTCATAAATAAATTAAAATATCGAAAGGGACAATCATTATTGATCATGTTGTATGTTTTTTCTTTACATCGACTCTAATGTTTGATCGGTGGTGTACTTTTGTTCGTTCCGTGGATAATACAGGACGTTTCATAACAGATGACAAAAAAGAAATCTTCTTGTACGTAATCTCATTTTAAGTTTAAATGAAAGAATAAAAGTAATTAAAGTTTTGCTTAGTTTCGGAGTTACCCGAACTTAAAGTTAGATAGCGAGAAAAAGTATTATTTGAATGAAAATACTAAACAAACACGTAAAAAATTTAACACCAAATTAAAGGAAATTATAAAATTGTTCAAAGTGAGATCTTCCTTATCCCTCTTTGGGCACACTAAAAGATCCTTTTGTCTTTCCATCCTCTGCTTCCATTAACGGTTATGTAACGTCCTGCACTTCCTCTAGAGCTATTAATAAGCTATGTATTATCTGCATAAACCGAAGAGTGATGATTCAGATTGAGATCGATTTACGCCTGCACATCATATTGTTTTGTCCAAAGCTGCATTAAGGAGGACCTTCCTTCTTGTATGAATTATTTTCTCACTCGGATCTTATCTGAACTATTTCCCTCAACTTTTCTCTGCTCCTTCTCTTGCGACGACGTCATTTTAACCCGATTTGCTGACGGTTTTGATGAGTTTCTGTTTGAAACCATACCACACACTCGACGTTTTGTAGATAGATCGTTTAGTATGGTAATAGCGACAATCATAATTTTAGATTAAATTAATTTAAACAAAAATTATGCAAATTAAAACGACTCTTTACCATCTCTTCTCAGTATTTTCCCCAAAATGTTCGGCAAACATTTACGACCCAAAGGGAAACTCCCTTGTTTGAACATTTCTCGTTTGGGGGTTTAAATAGCCAGGAATCACTTTCAGCCTGTTTTTTTTTTAATGATGTGATGTTTTGGCCCATGTCCATCTTATACATTCAATATTATTAGGGATGACGTTCTCTCTTTACGAATCGTAGACTGCTTCGAAATCAGTAAAGAACATATAAGCACATGGACCTACATGTTCAAAGCAGTTACAGTTGCAACTTGTTTCTGAAAGACTTGGGAAGTACCTGCGGCGTACTTTAATTTTATTGTAGATTTTTTGCTTTGTTTTGCTCTGCTTATATCATCGAATCGAATTCCATCCGCGTATTTTGTTTGTCGTTTTACTCCTTGCCTTTCGTTTGATGCTCTTCATCAGTCATTTTGGTGCTTCTCGTTTTTACTTGTTCCACTTTTCATACATATATTTATCTACCATTGTCTTTAATTTAATTAGCTTCCCCATTTTCCATCATCATGGGCGTTTCTGCATTTATTTGCTGTATTGGTATGTTAGAGTTTCTTTTTGTAATTTGTAATCTTCTTAATTTTTGGAATTACTGTTTTTTTTTGCTTCTAACAATTTTTTTTTGCTTCTAGCAAAAAATGCTTTTTTTTTCTTGGCGTCGCGGACCATAAATGAGCGTGTACATTAACTACCGTGTAATCCCAAGGTCCCAACGGTGAAGATGGAATCAAACAACCCCCCTGCAATTCCCAGGGCTGTTCTTTCTGTGGCTTTAATTAACGCCGGGCAAACCTGGCCAAGACGTCGTCGTCGTCTAGTTTTTGTGTTCCACGTTTCATCCATGCATCGCAAAAGGCAGCTGCAATTTCTTCTAGCAAATCAATATTATTTTCCGCAAAGAAAAAAAAACCCTTTCAAATGAAGTTACCCACCATCGTGCATAATGTTTACCCCGGAGCTATTTTAATCCCGAGTTATCCAAGCAGACCGGATGACTTCGAAAGCGCGCCTTTATGGTTTTTTAATGCCCTCGACTGTGCAAGAGTGCAGCTCTTTGTAACTGAAGAAGAAGAATAAGAAGAATATTACGTTATCTTTATGTTTGCGTCAAAGTTGCGATGGCGCATTAAAATAAACTTTGTTTCTGCCCCTTTTGTAAATGAGGTCAGCCTCGACCCACCGACCAACCGACCGACAGACCCTCGAAGGGAATGAACGAAATAGAAACTCAAGAATTAAATTGTTACCCGAGGAACTTATTGGTTTCTATTCTTTACGTCAATTTACTTTATGATATAGAGTTATCTTATCCCAGATGTATTAATGGCTTTTTGCCTTTGATACGTTGAACGAACGGAACGGGGGGGTTGTTTTTCGTATCGCATCGTATCTTCAAGAGGAGATAGTAATATGGCAATAATGAAGAAAAATTGCCGGCGGATAGGAAACCGGAAGTTAGGTCCGATGGGTAAAATTCATTAAGTTCAAGGCAACACCAATAGATGTGACTTTTAACAATTTAAAAGATAAGTTTAGGTAAACTCCTCGGCGTTTATTTTCTACATGGAGGAAATGAAAACTTTTAATTAAAATATGAAGTTCACAATTTCTTCGCCTCAGCAAAATTCAGAATGCTTGGGAACGGGAGCGAGTGCAGTTGCTTAATTAAGTAATATACAGTTTGTTTCTTGCACGTATTTATTTTGGACAATAAAAACTACATGCGGTGAATCGGTGTACTTTAACATTTTCAACTGCACTCTCTCATCTCCTTGAAACTTTTGAACGTGCAGCCACGGTGTAGTTAGTCAAATTAAACTGAAAGTTTGGACGTTGGCGTATACGAGGGGCGAACCAGAGAATAAGCGTTAAAGCAACGGCGCGGACGTAATGCAATAATCATAATTTTCCAGAACCATTCCGAACACAAATGACATTATGTGCGGTCGAACATTACACCGCTGCACTCGAATGTGATTGTCCTATGCGACCAGAGGGGTGTTAAATTAACAATTTCTTTACACCCGGCTTACTTGATTATCACAACGCGTTGTGGGACTTTTGGCTTTCAATTAAATTTCTGTTAGCGTGATATGCATTCATTATTTCCGAACGTACTGTACTAAATATTTAAATTTGATTACTGAATTACTGAATTAATTCCGATCCGTCTACGAGTGTTGTAGCGGTATGCACGAGGAGTCAACGTCTAAGTAGGTCGAGGTCAAAGATGGTTACCCTCTATACAGACGGCGTCCAGATTCTTAACTGATGAGTCGTGAACGCCTCGGAAATTTATCGAGGAGGATTTTGAAACATAACAGTGCATGTTATTACCTATTAATGAATCTCGTGGATGAAGGATTAAAATATCTCTAATAATAATAGTAAAACATGTTGCAGAATAGTTTCACATCTCTCTCTCTCCCATTTTCCACTTCTATCTGGCTCCAGGGCGGAAATTGAATGGGATCGGCAGCTTGAATGCCTCCATGTTAATTTCCTTTTAAGAATTGAATGCATTTCGCTTTACATTTTTAGTTAGTCTAGTAAACGCGTTTTAAAAAGCAAATTCTTCCTCTCTCTCTCTCTCGCTCTCTTTCGCGTACATTGCGGCCGTCACGAACTTTAGAGAATTCCTCAACGGAGGTAGTTAATCATCGCACGTAAAACTTCTCCATTCAAGCCCTACCCCGTCACGTAATTGTTGCATTAAAGATCGATCCAACTCCATGGGAGATGGATGGCGCGCGTTCCTCCTGTGGGGCGCACGGGGTGGAGGTCGGGGGTAGGAGCGATGGGTAAATCTCATCTAAAGGGAAAAATTTGATCTGTATGCTTGGAAAGTACGACGCAAGCAAATTAACCGGATTTAAATTTATGGCCACGCTTGAATAATTTTGTAAACTTTCGCCCCCGGGTTTATTACCTTTCCTTATTTGGAAAACGTATTTTTATGGGCGGTTACGTGACAGTTAAAAAAAAATATGTAAAAAAAACACACAAAGAAAATTTATGAAGGTATCAACGATGTACGAGTATTTTTTCGCTTCTTGTTATTATGCAACCTTTAGCAAGCAATATTTTGCTTGCTTTGCCTTGTGTTTGTTCTTTTGTTCCAAGTGCTTTCAGTCATACGCAAATTTTCTTTATTTGTTGCATTGGCAAAAGATCCATTTTCCTCATTACCAGGGCCGGAGCGAGGTTAGCAAGGCATGAGAGCGCCGATTAAAAACGATTAAAGCCCAACTCGAGCGAGCAATTTCAAGGTTAACCAAACTCGATAGAATAACTGAAAAAAAAAATTAAAAAAATATTCAATGTCCAGCCAATCCAACTGAATTCGACCTAACTCAATTCAACCCAAAGTAAAAGATATTAAAAAAATTAAAAGTATGTAAAAAGATAATTTTTGGATAGTTCTTGCTCGTGAGTATTGCAATTACATTTGCGGAACGTCAAGTAAGTCAATAAATTACTCTTTTAGCTCATTTTTAAAAAGCTTTTTTATTTGTTTCATATTCTATGTAAAAAGAAATGTGAAAATGTAGCTTAACAAATCCCAAGGTCAACCCAACTCAACCGACCTGAATTCAACCTAAATATATTCAATTGAAGCAAAAGATTTAAAACGCGAAAAAAGTAAAAGCAAGAAAATTAAAGAAAAAAAAACGATCAAAGCGAGATTCGACCGTTGTCAAGGTCAACCAAACTCGACTCAACTCAAGAACTCCATTTTATTCGACCCATGCAAAAAAATTTTAAATCAAAAAAACAATAAAAAAATTGATGTTAACGAGTAAATGAAAAAAATTTCGACGTTAACCCAACCAAACTCCAATCAAAGTAAAAAAATTAATATAAATTAAAATGAACCTCAGCAAATCTCAAGGTCAACTGAACTCTTCCAACTTATTATATCATATTGCACACCACTCTAAACAAGTAAAAAAAATTAAAGATATGTACTTTAAAAAATTGTAAGAATTTAGTCAAGGATTAAAGTTAAGTTAAACAAATCTCAAGGTCAATCCAATCCAACAGACATCAACCACACGTCGTTTAACACAAGTAAAAGATTTAAAATTACTAAAAAGCCTAATAGTAAAGATTAAATTAAAGCTCAACTAATTTCAACCTCAATATAACTCAACCTAGTTTTGTTCAGGCCAAGCAAAAATTTAAATAAAAATAAATAAAGTAAAAGAATTCGTTAAATGCCGTATTTTAGAATTGCCACTCACAATAAAATAAAAATTAATTCCCCTATATTGGTCGCCAGTTGCTGTTTTAAAAAGAGATGTAAGCCAAACGGTAACCACGGTTTATCGTCCATTTGGTGATAAATCGTCACGGTTGGCAACACTGTCTGGCTCTGAAATCACATACGCAATTTTTGGAAGAACGCCAATTATTATCTACAAGCAAACTTAAATTCTACAGAAAGGCAAGAAAATTATTGCTAGCCATAAAATACATAATCTAGACCTCATACAACAGATGTTATTCTTGGAATAAGAGCAGGTCTGATATGTATATTGTTTCTCTTAAAGTATAAGATTTGTTAATACTCCCTTAGTAAATCGTACTTTAAGAGAAACGATATTTCAGAGATCTGATTTCTTTTTGACTGAATAAGCTTCTAATATGTACATTTTTTTACAGATACGCAAATATTTTCGAATACGTATGATAAACTGAATTCTAACTGAACTATCATGAGTTAAAAGAATTAAAGATTCACCCATTGTAGATGGCGCGGATTGATTATTTAAATTTGAAGAACGAAAAATGTAAATTTTAAAAATAATGGTATGTTTAAATGAAAAATTGAAAAATTCACCCATTATAGATGGCGTGGATGAATATTTAAGTTTGAAGAATGAAAAATGTAAAGATTAAAACTGGTGGTATGTTTAAATGTTCAAAGATTAATTTATAAAGGCAAATTTAATTTAGAATGCTTTTTCAGATAATTTCGAACGCAAAGGTAAATTAATATTTCTTTGAAAAAATATCAGAATTTTTAGGTTTTATTTCCTTTTGATGTATTTACTTCTCTTCATTTGTTTAAAGCAGCGTTTCCCTAACTGTGGGGCGCGTAAATCTTCCAAGGGAGGCGCAGCAGATTAAATCTAAAAACAAATGAACGCAAATTGCAACTAATTTATCAAATTATCATAGATTGGCATCAAACTTGTATTTTGTTTTGTTTTACGGTGACAACCCAAATTTAATGCTCGCTATTGTGCATGTACCGCATATCTAAGATAGTTATGAAATAAAATCATGAGTCTCAAATATTTAAAAATTTAGAATTTGACAATCATTTGGTATCAGTGTTCAAGTTCGAGTATCGACGGAAGGGGGGAGGGGGGCGTTAAACATAACAGCTCAAAAGGGGGTCGCGAAAGCTAAAAGTTTGGGAAACACTGGTTTAAAGAGTGCACCCCTTTTAGAACATGCGTGTACATCCCTGGCTGTCGACGCTGGTGTTTATCGCCTAAATTAAATTCCACTTCATTTTTATTTTTATAACGACCCTTTTTTGGTGTAGGTAAGAATAATTAATCATTAAAAATTCAGAGCTTCTCAGAAAGGGTACGCTCACAATTAGTTAAATTTGTATTTACACGTAAAACGACTTACGAAATTTATTTATTTATTGTACCATTTGCAAAACAATATTCGGTTTTTTGTGTTTCAAATGCTTTTGGTAAATCCATCCAAGATTCGGGCCAAAATTTCCTTGTTTGAAGTTTTCCTGGTTTGTTAACCTAACCAAAAATCATTTCTCTGTGAATATTGCTTCGCCTCTTCTTTCTTTGACTTTTTGAATCGTCTCTTTTCGATGAAGATAGACTAGGAATCGTTTGTCAGTAAAATCTCAACTCAATCAAAGAAAACTTGAAATTAAAAGTACAAAGCTGAAGAAAGAAAACCTTAGAATTTAAATCATCCGAAAATTAAAAAAAAAACTGTCAGTTTAATTAAATTAATCTCGAGCAAGGCCCACATAAATACAATCCAGATTAACTCTGACCAACTCCAGCAAGAAATTTAAACAAAAATAATTCAAAATAAAGTTCAATAGATCTCGATCAACTCAACCAAACAGCCCATCGTATGCAGATAAAAATTAAAAAAAGAAATATCCAAAGCGTAAGATGTGTGGACGGGGGGTTGGAACCCACCTTCAACCAACCCCTTTTTGTCCCCAATTCTTTTAGGCAAACCGTACGAATCTCGATCTCGAATCTCTTTGTGAGCAGCGTATTCTGGTCTAGATTAAAAGCCAGAGCTCGATTTCCAAACCGTTTTCCACGATTTACTTTAATTTTTAGAGTAATTGCCGAAGTCGGTCTGCCCCTCCTTATCTCTTTCTCGGCTTATTTAGGAATCCTTCTTTTTTGTAATTCAAATAAAAACCCTACAAATAACAAGATATATTCAAATTTAAGAGAATATTTTGTTGTACAATAGCAAGAGTTTACAACAAATAAAAGAGTAAGTGGATTCAATCAATTCATTGTTTAAAATTTAACAATTACCACAAAATAGAATCTAGAATTTGAAAGAGAGAAGGGAAGTTCAATAAAATCAACGCACTTCTAAAAATGTTTGTTAGAAATTGAAAGTTTAAGCAAGAATGAATTTATTTGATCTAAATTCACGTTCGCTGAACATGGACACTTTCAGGTATACTTTGTTTAAGGTATCTTAGGAAAATTAACGAACAGAAAATAATTTTGAATTGTGAAAGAACCATAACCAACCGCGTGTGAAACCCACGACTTTTTTAATTTGCTTTTAAATTGTGAAATTTACATGTTTTTGATTGTTTTGTCATCTGATTTTTGGCTTTAGTCCAATGTTGTTGATTCTTTAAGTAACCTTACGGTTCGGTTAACTCAGACCATTGTAGGTTGTAGTATTAAAAAGTTGAATCAGAGGCTCTGATGAAGGTTTAAAATAAAACCGAAACTTGTCAGCTGAGTGATTAAAATTTTCTCGTTGTCCTAAACCCGATCAATTTACCTTTTTGAAAAGTTCATACTCAGGACGCCAGTTCGTTAATTAATTTTATATTTTCATATTAGTCATACTTCGATATGATTTCTAATTTAAATTATTCATACTTCGACCTGATTTTTGATTTAGTAAAGTAGGATCTTAATTAAAGTGTACTAAAGAGTACAAAAAAAAAATAATAATAAGAGTCTGGATTTTTACAAAAGATTTAAAACTCAAAATGAAAACCGAAACTCAACAGGAATTAAGTGCAACACCAGTGAGGTTCAGCCATTTCAACTCAAAATGCGTTTTCTTTCTCTTTCTGATGATATAATTACGATTGACTTCTCTGTGAGGGTCGTAAATCGACAAGAGAAGTCGAAGGACAAAAACTCTCTTGTTTAACATCAAGGTTAAACCAATATTACAACAACTAACAAGGACGCAATACGATTTTAATAAATTCAACATTTTACTGATCATTGAAAGCAGCTTCTGTTAGTTTCTGATATTTTTCCTCGATTTCGGCTTATCGAAATTTTTTATCAAAAAAATTATTATTTCTTCAAAGTTATTCTCATATTGGCCGATTTAATAGCTGCCCTTACAGGGCGAAGCGCTTTCTTCTTCTCTCTGATGACTTAACTATAATTTCTCTGACGATTTACTTCTCTGTGGGAGTCGTCAAGTAATTAACAAGAGAGTGAAGGGTCGAAGTACCAAAACTTTCTCGTTTAACTTCAAAGATAAAACAGTATAAGAATAATTAACACAGACGCAACACGATTTGAATTAATTCGAAAGAAAAGAAAGCTTTCGTTGGTTTCTGATGTTTTCCTCGATTTCGGCTTATCGATTTTTTTTTATCAAAAAGACTATTACTTCCTAAAAATTATTCTCATACTGGCCGATAAGTATAATAGCTGTCCTTGTAGGGCGAAACACTTTCTTCTTCTCTCTGTTGACCTAATTATAATTTCTCTGATGTTTTACTTCTTTGAGGTCATTGAGTGCCTAGCAAAAGAGTGAAGAATCGAAGGACCAAAACTCTCTTGTTTAACTTCAAGGTTAAACCAATATTACAACAACTAACATAGACGCAATACGATTTTAATAAATTCAACATTCTACTGATCATTGAAAGTAGCTTTTGTTAGTTTCTGATAGTTTTCCTCGATTTCGGCTTATCGAAATTTTTTATCAAAAAAATTATTATTTCCTCAAAATTATTCTCACATTGGCCGATTTAATAGCTGCCCTTACAGGGCGAAGCGCTTTCTTCTTCTCTCTGATGACTTAACTATAATTTCTCTGATGATTTACTTCCCTGGGGGGGTCGTCAAGTAACTAACAAGACAGTGAGGGGTCGAAGGACCAAAACTTTCTCGTTTAACATCAAAGATAAACCAATATAACAATAATTAACACAGACGCAACACGATTTGAATTAATTCAAAAGAGAAGAAAGCTTTCGTTAGTTTCTGATGTTTTGCTCGATTTCGGCTTATCGATTTTTTTTTTTATTAAAAAGACTGTTACTTCAGCAAAATTATTCTAATACTTGCCGATAAGTATACAAACAGTCCTTATAGGGCGAAACACTTTCTTCTTCTCTCTTTGGGGGGGTCATCGAGTACCTAGCAAAAGAGTGAAGGATCGAAGGACCAAAACTCTCTTGTTTAACACAAAAAAGAATAAATCAAACTACAATAAATAACATACTAAGTTCTGTCTTTTTTTTTAATTAGAAAATCAGTTGTCTTTAAAATATTCTTTGATTAATGTATGTGCCTAAACGTTCAGTCATCTAAAATTGTATAATAAAAAAAAAAAACAAGAGTGAGTTTCATGAAAATGCGTCGAGCAAATCAAGCGGAATATTGGATCCATTCAATTATACGCCAGTGGCTGAGCACAGCGGGGCAGGCTCTCAGGTTAACACCTGTTTCCAGCTTTTAAACCTCCTGTTGTTTTGACAGCACCAAAGATTTATATGCACGCCTCTTCCCACGTGTGTAGCAAAATATTCATCCGCTTCGCTTCACTTAGGCAAGGGTGTTACGTACACGCTACGGCGTTATTCTTAAATATTAAAATTTCCTCCTCGCTTCGGACGTCTTGCCTCTTATGTGATTTTAAGTGACATTACACATTAAACGTGTGTTTGAAGTTAAAAGGGGGATGAGGGGGACTTGCATGATTTAAATCCACCGTGACCAATTATAAAACGGCGTGACGTTCTGAAAAGCGAGAGACGTGTTCTAATGAAGTATATTATGCTCGTCTTAGTAAAAAAGAATACATAATGTATTTTATATGCAGCATATTAGAACTAACTAGTTACAGAAACTGACTTCAGGAGATAGAAAAAGAAATCAACATACAGTAAAACCTCTTTAATGCAGATAAGGAATAGAAAAAGAAATCAACATACAGTAAAATCTCTTCATGCAGATAAGGATACTCTCCTATTAAAGATACCTTGTGATACAATAGATGTTACGTATATAAAAAAAAGAAGTAAAACTGTCAAAAATATCAAGCGGTTTTAGGTTATGTCAGGTTAGGTTATAAGCGAAACACTGCAATTATTTGATAATTGTCATCCGTCAAAAATCAAGTCCAACTTGATAACCTATTCAGCTGAACACCTGTCAGTTATTTATTTTTCTACTCAATTTTTTCTTTGAGGCAAAGTTCAAAGACAAATCATGTTTCGATTAAAACTGTCTTCTCTTTTGGGCAAGAGTTGGCGCTGTGATTTCCGTCACGCTTTGATGCTGCATTCTCATTTCAATTTTGAAACAAATTGCTTTCAATGAAAATAATGAAGGTGAAATCGCGTTTTACGACCACAAAAATGAGATATTCAATTTTTTTTCTTTAAGGCAAAGTTCAAGAACAAAGCTTTCGATGAGCAGCAGGGCAGCAATGAAATATCACGATTCGATTGAAACAGTTTTTTCTCTTGGCCAAGAGATGGCGCCGTGAATGATTCCTGGCGCGCTTTGTTTCTAACGTTTCAAATCCGGCAACATAGGACTTCCTTTGACAATGACTTTTTAAATTAAAATCATATCAAAACGTTTATTATCCAGGATAGTCATGTTAACCTCCTATGTTCCGGATTGAAAATGATCATTCGGTATGTTTTCAATCGAATCGAATTGAATTTTGAAACAAATTGTTTTCACTCAGAATAATTATTAAGGCGAAATCGCGTTATTGAAGTTCGACTCTACTAAATAATTCACTATGATCCAGTTAGTTCCAACTTTCATTAATTCGTTAAAATAACTGCAAGGGCAGCAGCAGCCACCCGATCTGTCATTAAAAAAAAAGGAGCTTGCGTTTTTTGCTCAAGAGATGGCGCTCTGAATAATCCCTTCATAGCTTAATTTTAGATTTTCAATTGAATTTTGAAATTAAAGTGATCGAAGTGAAGTTAGAAGGAAGGATTTTGCGGTAGAACGTAGGCGGAAAAATGAAATGCCTTTACAGGGAACAAAGTTGTTTTTCCTTTTGGTCTAGAGATGGCGCCTTCAATAATTCCTGTGTTACGCCTTCATTTTTATTTTGTTGGTTAATTTTGAAACTCAAATAATCGTAAACCTCGAAGACAGGGATTTTGCGGATGATTGTTGAAATGCATTATAGGAAATTCGGCTGAAATTATTTTCACTTTTGGAAAACAGATGGCGCCTCCCTGAACAGTTCTTACTTGCATGGATTTTCCTTTTTCGATTTAATAGGATTTTTTTTCTTACATAAAACAAAAAAAACGAAACCTTGTTTTTGATATTTATTATTAATTAAATTGGTTTTCTACTTTGCGATAACAGATGGCGCTTTAAATAATACTACAATATGACGTTAGATTGCTATGATTGCTAGCACTACGATAATATTTATTTTAAGCAACCTGGACTGAAAATAGTAACGGTAAAATTAATAACTGACAATTTTATTAAAAAAAATAATTTCTTAATTGGCACCTAGATGACGTTCAGTACAATTCATTATAAGTAACATAATTTAGAATTTTTTTTGTTGTTATTTTTTAATTTTTCTCCCTAATGTGGTTGTAATAATAAGCTTCGAATGAGAGAGGAAATGGGTGGGAGAGGGAGGTCGATGAAAATTTTATTCTCTTCTAAGTGGTCGACGCTTAAAACAGTTTCGCATGGGCGGATTTAGGCAGGGCCCCGTTCAATCAAACGGCCCCTGTGCGGTCAAAAAATAAAAATCTAAATTATTGTAAATACTGGGACTGCAAAAGAAGAATAATCAATTACAAAATAAAATGTATACTGAAAAGTAAAAATAAATTTTGAAGAAAAAAGGGACATGATGTATACAGTGTGTCCGCGGATTGGGTTCATAATGGGAGAAAGTTTTTTATTTTTGAGTTTTCGAGAAAAAGTCATTCTTTATAAAAGTTTTTGCTTGTCCCGAAACACTCAAAAAATTCATGGAACGTGGTAAATTCTGATTGATAACCGAGAAAAATAGAAAATTCTCCTTTGACTTTTGGAAAATACCGCAGAACCTAAAGTTTTTCTTAGTAAAATCACGTCAACTGGTTCTGCTTGTGTCATTAATTAATGTTTGCACTCATAATATCAAAAATGCTAAAATTTTAATTAAAAAAAAATTCTGCCTTTTAAATTGTTTGGAATAAATATTTTAATGCTCATTGTTAAGACAAGCAGAGTGCTGTGGCAGTCATTGGTAAAATAATAGCCTCAGCCTCAAAATAAACTTCATTCTCTTTTAACATTGGACTTTTTCAGAAATTTTTTTTAAACAATTTTTTCAGTCACCCGCACACGGATTCTTTTTAAACATCTCCTCTGGAATCTTAAGCAAACAACTCGATATTCTATAACATTCAATTAAGTAAATACCCTTTAGAATTAACATTCAAGACCAGCTAATATGATTTTTACTCAAAATTTTTGAACTTTTATGAAAATTGAAATTAATTTTCTGCTTTTCTCAGCTATTAAAAGGAATTCACGATTTTCAAGAACAATTTTGGGAGTTTTAGGACAAACAAAAACTTTTATAAAGAATGACTTTTCTTGAAAATCCTAGAATAAAAAAGTCTTTCCTATTGTGAACCCAATCACAGTATATAAGATAACAATTACTATACCTTTTAGGCAGAACTGAGTGGCAGAGACTCTGGGCCCCCCTGGGGGGTCTTTTATTAGATTTTGGGCGTCGAGGGTCTTGGGTTTCATACCCACACACTCATTCATCTTATGTCATCCTGAAGGGATTTCCAGGGGGTGAAACTGCTATGGCAGAAACCATCGCATGGTTAGGCAGGCGGGTGGATACACTTATTAAATTTGCATTCTTTCAATTCGCGGTGCTTAATTGTTTATATTAAATCTTTCCACCTCTCCTCACTTAACCTGTGCAGGCGTTACAAAGGTTGCCTAAATCCAGGGGCAACTTTAACAAGTTTTAAAATTAATTTAGCACACTGCGGGGAACGGGACGCATTCGCACGTTTCAACGGATTGCGTGATCTTAACTAGGTGTATGATATTTCCTGTCCACTTCTTATCTACTGAGGAAGTTTATATTAAAACAAAATACATTAAATTCCATCCGCAGTAATGATGGATCAAAGCTAAATTAAAATTGAAATGTACCTCGGCCTCGATATTCGAATCTAGAAACGTACCTCAGCCACAGCATAAGCGCCGTACTAATGGCGTCATCTGTTATTATTTTCAGAAGAACGAAGTGATGTCTCTTTGAGACCAGTTGCCTTTTGAATAATTCGAACCACTAATCAGATATACAAAAAACTGAAATTAACTGGATAGGCCCCCTGACAGTGTTTAGTCCAGGGCCCTCAGAGTTAACAGTACGCCCCCGAAGCTTGGGAATCCTTGTTTTAACTTTGATAGTATCACGTATTTTTAGAATAGAAGCCAAAGGTCGTTGTTTACTACAAAGGGTTCCATTTATGCAGTCTGTACGCTCTGTTTCTTTGCGCGAACGAACAGTTTCGAATCCAAATCGCATTGTAATTGTAGTTAACTGGAAAGTAATTGGAAATTGAGGCGCGACATTATGCAAATGAAATTTCGCAACGCACACACACTGACACAGAAACACTTTGTTCTTTGTACGACCACCTTTGAGCGACCACCTCAATCGATAGGTTGGTGCAGGCGAAGCGAATATTTTATTTGCAGATTGAATGCGAGAGGGTAGGTACATTCCAGATGGTAATAATAACTAAACGCAGGCGATTTATGCATGGTATTAACGGGGGGTATTTGGCCGCATTAATTGTATCAATTAATAGCGGGCTGCTCTATTGTGTTGGTGTTGCGAGCTCTAAATTTGCGCCGTGTCAGGGTTTTACGAGTATTAACTCAATTTGCGTTGCAAAATAATAGAGTGCGTTGATTTAAATGTCTTTTATGGTCAATTTGTTTGCTGCACAAGTTGCACAAGTAAACCGATTGCTTTAAGTAATGATCAGAGGCCGGCAGTAGCTAGGATATCTGGTAGAAACGAGATCAACGCGAGGATGGAAAGTGCCTCGATCGATCACTTTAAGTAATGATCAGAGGCCGGCAGTATCTAGGATATCTGGTAGAAACCAGATGAGCTCGAGCATGGTGAGTGTCTCGATCGATGACTTTAAACAATGATCAGAGTGCTTCGATTCTAGGATATCTGGTAAAAACCAGAAACCGTTTTGTTCATCGTTACACTGGTTTTTACTTGATATCCTTGGAATTGACGGCCCTTACTAATAAGTAGAACGCAGATAGTCATAGGGCCTTCGATTGGGATGCATTCACCATTATGCTGTATCCATTTACGTTAAACATAACGTGACGTTACCTTTTTCTTAAAATAGGAATTTGAACATAAACTCGTCGATAACGTCAGGTTATGTTTAACGTAAATGGATACAGGATAAGGGCGATTATGTGCATTGAGTGTATCTTTATCTCTTTTTATTCCATGTGCTTAACACAGGATGGAGGTACACTCAGGACACCTACTGCATCCCAATCGAAAGCGCTATTAGTTAAGCAAATGCCGGACGTTCCTTTTTCCTTAATTTTTTTTATTATTTCTGTTCTTATAGTGTCCTTTAGAATCACCCATCAAAGTATTTCACCATTGCTTATTTAGTCATACCTTCACAATAAAAATATCGTATCTGGAATACCGCAGGGTTTAACTTTGGGTCCTGTCTTCTGCATAATACTCGTTAATGTTAATCTATTCTACAACATAGTAAATTTTTTATGTACAACATAAATTCAAACTGTAGATAACGTGGATATAACGACTTGAACAAGACTTATTGTCTGCGTTGAAAATACACCTAAATCTTTCACGTCTCCGATCGTAAAATCCTGCGCTTAACGACGGAGCCGTTCGATTACTTACTTCTTGGAGGCAATGCGTACTCGAAGGAACGATGTGTTTGCGTTTTATTTTGTCCGAGCTGCTCGCGTAACAAAGCAAAGATGAATGGCGTTTCGTTCTCGAAGACACTTCGTAAACTTAACGACGCCGACGCGGACGAATGGTTTAATAAACTTGAACGTCTGAACAACAAAACAATTTACAGGCGAGCTGCGTTTCACAAAGTTTTCAGATATCTCTGTATTTAATCAATCACTTTTATAACGCTTGAGATCGTGTGGAAATTGCCCTGGGGGGTTGAAGTTTGTAGTATTTTATTTTTTATGTGTACAGGTTGTGTCGGTTATATACTGAAGAGCCTAACACTGACCAACCCCCATCGCGTTATCTTACGACGATCGATTAGGGAGCGTTATCGGAACAGGGCAGACTCAAATCCGTGATTAGAAGACAGACTCTCACTCCTTGACGTTGTAACTAATAATATGCGACACAACCTGTATAAATTAGTCGCACACTTAGGTGAAACGTAACGTAACGAAAGGTATAAATACTTTATGTATAAAATAATAGTCGTCTAAGTGTGTGGCTGATAGGTACTATGGTTTCGAAGCGTTATTCCCCGGAGTTTCCGAAATAATGAATTTGGGCTTCTGTGCTGGCTGTTAAAATCTTAATAACTCTCGGCGTAGTTTTAATTATCTACTTAATTACAAGTTCAACCAGTCGTACATTCAATTAAATAATTCGTCTACGAATAAGAGGGCATCTGCTAAAATAATTACAAGCAAATTATTTACAGTAGAGGGAACTTCTCGCGCTGAGATAATCTCCGAGAGGCCCTTCTTTCGCAGCATTTGAAAATAAATTCCCTCTGAGACAATTCCATTCCATTCCGTTCCTGTAGTTGTTGGTACATACATACAACCGACCGACGCGACGCGACGTATTCCGGCCAAACAATGCCGATTTCGGCCGCCGATAAATCAAGCTATCTGTGCCCCCCGTTTCGGCTTGTTTTCGACGTCATCTCACGAGATTGACGACAGCATTAGCAATTTAATGCCGGGGCGATATCGCTTTCTGTAATTAGATTTTGCAAACCTAAGTCCCCCCCCCCCTCCACCCGCCAACCTCGGAGCAAATAAAGAAATTAAATCTCCTTGTCGCATTCACTTTAATTAAAGGCGCTTTATGTTCGACCGGCGGATTGGATTTTAGTCGCTCAGCGCTTTTTCTGATCGAAAAGAAATTAGATTTCGCTTCTTAGCAGATAGGCCTCTTTTTTCGTTTGCAAATTATCGCTTCAAGTTAACTTGCTAATATACGTACAGTCGCGAGCAAAAAAAAGAAAATCGTCTTTGCCGTCCGCCATTCTTTGACATAATCGCAAGAGTTCTGCTGTGGAATTATCGCAACGCCCTGTAGTATACGAGTTCTATAATGACGTTATAAATGATTTCAATCTAAACGACCGATTCGATTTGATTTACGTTTTGTTTTCTTAGAGATGGCTTAGAGTCTGTCTTGGACTTTGGCATGGCTCAGCGGTTGGCATAGCCGATTTCAATCTAAACGAGCGATTCGATTTGATTTACGTTTTGTTTTCTTAGAGATGGCTTAGAGTCTGTCTTGAACTTTGGCATGGCTCAGCGGTTGCAATAGCCGATTTCAATCTGAACGACCGATTCGATTTGATTTACGTTTTGTTTTCTTAGAGATGGCTTAGAGTCTGTCCAGGACTGTGGCATGGCTCAGCGGTTGGCATAGCCGACTTTGGAGGTCGTGTCACGTTGCAGCGTGGGTTCAGATCCCGCCAGGGCCATGGATGTTTGTTTTGTCCATTGATTGATCCAGCTCAGTTTACGTACAGTAAACGCCCGGAATGGTTAATATCAAAAGGCAAAATGAGCCGGAACTGCATAAAATAAAGCAAAGCAAAGCAAATCAAGACAAAGCAAAGCAGACAAGATAAGACTTAGACAAAAGTCTGTCTGATTAATCGGTTTCCGGCATCTTCGGACAAAATTTACACCTGAGAGAGGTGACGGAGCCTAGAAAACAAACAAAGAAAATTAAAAAAGGAACAAAGAGCGTATGTAAGTTTAAAATAAAAACAGAAACAAAAGACGGTCGATTTTATCGCAAGGAAAACTAATACGACAAGAAGGGCAATAAAACATAAAATCAAAAAACAATAAAGTTTTAAGATTTTCTAGTGCAATTTAACAGATTAATAAATTGAAAAGGAAAGTTTGTTTTTAATATTTAAAAAAATGGCATCTAACAAATTGAAATGGCACACGTAATAAAGTATCTTTTTTTCTTAATCACTTCCTCCATCCAAAAAAGAACAGAAAAAAAAAACAGAAAGAATTTTTGAATGTGTACCTACATTATTCATTTCTTACGAGAATGAAAAAAAAAAAAAAGAGAAAATTGGAGGTAAACGAAGGAAGACGTACCTTTTAGATTCAAATAACTAATTCATATCTTTCTTTTCGCAGATGTAACCCCTCCTGTTAACTCTTCTTCTCCAGTAAAGCTTGACATCTCGCCTCCTCATTTTATTAAATACCTTACCTTGCCTTCCTGTGGTAAAAGAACGCCCCGTGCATTACTCCATGTCCCCTGCCTGGGCTTTATTAAAAATTTATTTTATCTTTTGCAGTAATACACTTCAGCTTCCACTTTAGTCGTGTTCAGGCATGATTTAGCGGAGCCCGTTAATAATATATCGCACGACTACCCTGTCATATTTTAACCCCGCTTCGCGGAGCCGCAAAAACAAAAACTTAAAACGGGTCTGGAAGCTCAAGGAACGCGTAATTCAAATTTACAGAAATCGCCGCCGTTAATATTCGCCGCGAAACACTGCGAATCGTTCCGGCGAACGTAATGTTCGCCGACGTCTATGTTTTATTCTGGTTCGGTTCGGTTGCTTCTTTCTATGAGGAAATTAGAATTTATTAAACGTAAAAGACTTTTGGTTTATTCATTTCAACTTTTTTTTTCGTCATTTATTCATGCACTGCTAAACATATGAGTAAAGGGCAAACTAATTGAATAAAATAAGAAGAGTTCTATTGTCAAATAAGACTTGAAAACTTTCTTTCTTTCTTGGCTCGTTTTATATAGGGTCTTCATAATTGATTGTATCTCACCTGATTAAATTCTGCCTGATAGTTAGGCAATATCAATATCAATATCAATATCAATATCAAACAGTTGGCAGAACTGCGGCAGCCTTTCAGTTTACAAACCTTCCACGTCAACCAATGTTCAATGTTGCAATTTTAATAAGGCATAAATCCCATTTCAATGGTTTTGTCAAATCATTGGGAGTTGAGGGATATTCAAGTTTTCTTTCGTAGAAGAAAGAAAGTGGAAAGTGGAAAGCTCAGAGCTGCTCTTTTATGTATAAGGCAACCCGCTTACCACTTACGTAACATTTCGCATTTGTTGTTGAGGAGAGTAAAAAGATTAGGTTATGTGCGAAGTTTGCAAGACAAACAGTTTCGTATTCGAAAACTAATCGTCATAATAATTAATAATAATTTTAAGTAGTGATGCAACCCGTTTTGTTTCTGTGCTTTCAATAGATGCAATAGAGTTATTTCTGATTTGATGATGGGATTGTCTGTTCTAAGAACTTCAGATGTCACGTTTTAAAATGGACAGACTGCATAATACGAATATGCTTCGCACAGTTTCTCATGTTCTCTCTTTATTAAAGTGACCCTTTCATAAGTCTTAATAAAAATTACGGTGAGATTTGTAAGACGCTTAACAAGCCATTTGTTGAAACACGTCGAAAGTTTTTGGTTTACTTGTACGGTAGGAAAAGATGGAGAATCAATAATTGAAGATTTGAAATGTGTTTGCGTGAGACTAGTGAGATATTGAATGTATCCATCTATTGCGTTTTCTTTTTATATTATATGTCGATCAGGTGGAAGGCAATCTTTTGTCACTGTTCCTTCTATAATTAATTCATGAATCTACTGAATTATCCTCTAAAATAAATCATTTTTATTATTGCTTTTCTTAAGCGCTTGTAGAAGTATTTTTTTTTAATTGTATTCTTTTGAGACTCGATTCTTCCATCGTTCTGTATTTCTAATTTATTAAATTGTGTTGTACGTAAAATCGATTGTTTTTGTATTTTTTTAAATTATTTTATCAATATGGTTATACATTTTTAAAAATCTCGTACATTTGTTTTCTTCGTTTCGTCAGCTTTCTTTTCAAACTGTTTTATTTTTATTTTTATTTTTCATTTAATAATCTTTTTTGAATTTTGTTGTGAAATCGATTGTATTTTCTACAGCTTTCTCTTCCAACTGTTTTTTTTTTTCAATTTTGTTCATGTAGTATCTACTATATTTCACTATAAATTAACTGCAGTTTAAAAGGTGGATGGTGTCCGAGGCAACAATTCAATACGCACAACAAATTAAAGGCAAAAACGTCACGAAAGCGCCAACGTTAAAGTTTTGATGTGGTTTAAATTCAAAATTCAAAAATGTCTTAAAATATTTCAAATATTACGAAACGAGTACGTACGTAAGGAAATTTCCGTTTGTCTCACAGTGATCAAGAGACAGATAAATGGAAAATTGTATAAATGACTCAAACTCAACTCAAACAAAACAATCAAAATTAGCAACAACTAAAGGTAGCTTTAGAATTAATTGAATTTAAGTTGAATTAAACAACAGCAACCAGCAAGTTGGTGGCAGCAATGTGGGCTTCAACTAGCACACGGTAAAAGGACACCCAGTATAACGCGGCTGCTCCTACCTGCGAACACTGAATTTCCTGTTGATGAAATGTTGTCGTCACTGTTGGACACGATGTGATATCAGCGGCAGTTCAAAAGGTTCCGGAGAGGTGATCGTGGAGGAAAAAAAGAAAATACAAATACAAAAAAAAGAGAAAGTACAAATACCCACGGGGTATCTACTATATGCCACCATAAATTAACTTCAGTTTAAAAAAAATTATATGAATATTTCTAATTTCTGGAATTAAAACTGACGTGTTGATTGACAGCGACGACCAAAATTTAGTACCCGCGACTGTACATTCATCGAGAAGAATCCAATATATTGGTACAATATTTGCCATTGACAGCCGCGTGGAAAAAAAGCTACGATCCTCCCCTGCAACATCGTTTAACACAGTCGATTCAAAAAATGAAATCCAAATGAAAATTTCTCGCGAAAATGAACCCGCATACAATTGCACCCGTGCGTATAATTTCAAATTAACTGCGAGAAATATTTTTCGCAGGGCGCCGGGGCTTTTATCCGTTTTGTTAACGCCCGCGTGCATACACTTTGGCCCATAATAAAGTATGCAGGCGATGTTTTAAAACAGAACACGCCAGACATATAAACCACATTAGCGCTTCAGTTAGTTTCGTCCGCCTGCGGGTTATTGAAACTCCCTTTTGTTTTTTATGGAAAGAGAGAGAAGAGACCATTTGCATCAGAACAGGACGGGGGGGTTGATAAAAATTCTGCAAAATTTGCATTAACTCGACGCGACGCGACGTGTGCATAAAGACAGAGACATCAGTGACAGTGCTGACGTTTCCAAAAGAACGTAAAACGAATGTCTAAAACACGGTTTTCCTCCACGTTCGCTAGTCGCCAACAACTGTTAAAACTAGGCATGAGACTATACGGGTATCCGGGTACCCGGGTACCCGTTTACTTAAATGTACCCGGTGCTCCTTCATGAATACCCGTTACCCGACAACTACCCGATACCTGATAATTCCTTACCCGATTTCCAATACTAGGCAAAGTGACCAACGGCCGAGTCAGTGTTGCCAACTTAAGGAAAAAGTCGTTAAATTTATGGATAATTTCAAACAAAAGCGAAACAGAGAAAAAATGCAAAAATTCATTAAATTCTAGGGAATTTTTCAACTTCTTGGAAACAAGAGGCAATTGTTACATTTTGCAAGAATAAAGACAGTAAACATTTTGCAAGAATAAAGACAGTAAACAATCAGAAAAAAAAACATGAACATTTTTGAAGACCCAGAAACACAATCGAAGTGAAAAAATTAAAATTTCCAAAGAAATTATAATAATTTAATAATTATATGATGTCTGAAAAATCGGAAGTAATTAAAAGAAAAATTAAAAACATTTTGTGACAATCGAGAAACCAAACAAATGAAAAAAAATCTGACCTAAACTAAGAAAAACAAATGACTATCATAGATATAGAAGAAGAGAATTCACAAAACGAATTGTAGATTTAAAATTTAAAAAATAATAATAAGAATGAACATCCAAGGCTAATAATAATTCAAACTTCACAATAATCAACAAATAAAAAACAAATTTCTATCATGATATTTATGTACGAAATAGAAATTTCCGAAGAAAATAAGAAAAAAACAAATGAGGATTAATTCGCGGAGGAAGAAGAAATGCAAAAAAAATTTCTTTCATCATTAATTTCAGAACGAAAAAACAAAAAAAAACAAATGACGATCGTAAATTTTACAATTTCCCAACAAAGAAGAAAGAAGAGAAAATCAAATTATTAATTCAAAACGACGTGTTCTGTTAAACAATAACGGCAACAGCAAGAAAAACCAAATGAGGACAAATTAATCGCGGAGGAAGAGGAAATGCAAAAAATTTTTATTTCATCATTAATTTCAGAACGAAAAAAAAAGGAAAAAAAATGACAATCGTAAATTTTACAATTTCGCAACAAAAAAAATAGAAGAGAAAAACAAATTATTAATTCAAAACGACGTCTTCATTTAAACAATAACGGACGGTAACAGCACTAAAAAAAAAAAAAATCGGAAAGTGACAAAAATATTTATTATACAATAATTCATAAACAAGTGACGATTACGTTACGTTCGAAAAACAAAACTGCATATAAATTTTGAAAATTTTTCTTATTTATTAAGGGTCATCACGAGATAATATGATTTTATACGTCAAAATCGATTTTTTTTTTTTTTTTTTAAGAGAACGAACTTTGAAATTTGATCAGTTGACAATGCTGCTTCCGAATGCTGCAAAGTGCAAGGTTGTGTTATTTTAATTTTTTTGTTTCGTTTGTTTATAATAATTTTTAACCTAACCTCCTGTTTAAATTTCCCTGATTAATTTAGGGAATTCTAGGGAAACACTGTACGCCGAAAAAGGAATTTTTAGTCGAGTCGCTTGGCAACAAGTCCAAACAGTTTTATTTTTATATCAATATATTATTATTATAAATAGTTAAAATAACGACACACACACATGTCTGACTGACAAACTGAAGCGGATTTGCTACGTAATAAGTTTCTAGCTACGTTACTGCTGAAGAAGCCCCAAATAGGGTTGAAACAGCTGTACAGAGAGTTTCACCGCAATCAAAGACGATTTGCAACAAAATTTTTGATTATTATTATAGTTATTTTATACTGTCGCCGCCGAAAAAGTGGACACTTTTTTTGACATAAATTTAATGATGCTGAGAATTTTGCTGGGTGGCTGTAATTATGAACTGGCACCATGACACTTACGGATGAGACGATAATTAATAAAGTTCGTAGTCATTATATCAGTTTGAGAAATATTGGGTCATGTTAGCCTAAGACGAAAAAGGAAAATGAATTTATCTTTAAAAAAGCTAATTCGTTTGTCGTTCACAGATGAAAGTAATAATTACAGATACCCAGCAAAAGCTTTAGTACGATTAAATTTACGTTTTTTGGCGGCGACAGTATTTATCGGATATCTAAGTAGTTATCGGTTGTCTGGTACTCATCGAATACCCGGGTACTTATCGGGTAACCTGTAATTACCCGGGTATCACTAACGGGTATCCGGGTAGCAAAATTATCGGGTATCGGTATCCCTAGTTGAAATCGAGTATCATCTATTAGCATGAGGGTAAGTTCACAACGGAGCTGTGATTGTAATGATACATGACAGATGACACTTTCTGCTCGCAAAAAAATAACCCGTTCGCTTCTTGTTGCTATAATCGCTTATACAAGCTCGCTCACTTATGAACACAACCATCTGAATTTATGTTTCTTATTACCAGCGGTATTCAAGATCGCAGCTATCATCTATCATCACGGCTCCGTTGTGAACTTACCCTAAGAGTAAACGTGTTCTTATTGGATGGAGGTGTCGTGTACGTGGAGGAAAATCGGGATCCATCTTGATTACGCCTTAAAGAATGACGTAATTTAGTAGCTTCCATATTACACTTATTCTTTTTATGCCTGCGATGAATAAATTCGTGTAATGAACGAATTCTTTGAGGCCGTTATTTTACTCTGTTGATGCTGCGAAGCGACATTCTTTTACGCTCACACGTTTATGTAACATAAATTTTTGCAACAGAAAAAGCAAATTAATCATGAGTACGCAGCGTGCCCATTTTAAATTGTGACGCTTATAAAATAGGTGTCTCGTTCTACCTTCACAATACAGCTACGGCTTTTTTTTTTTTTAAAGTACACATACATTGTATAGTTGGTTCATTTCATGGAGTCCCTAGTCCCTAGAATTAAGTTGGAGCTACTGCGAAAGGAATAGGATTGAATAAATACATTTTCAAGACGTTTTTATTTTAAATTTCTGATCGCCTATAAAATCCAGGAAGCACGTTTGGTTCAAGAAAACTCTTTCACAATTCTCAATTTTCACAATTCTCAAGTGTTCACCGATGGTGAGTGCATGATCCATGGCGTTCAAATATTGCCTGCTTTAAAATCCTTAGTCCGAATTCATTAACTTCTTCTTCAAGTGAGCAATTTAATATTCTGTGAAAAGTTGAACTCCTGAGTGGTGCAATTTTTGTGTCACGCAGTTTATAACAACAAGGTTAAAATTATGCATTGCAATATCATGTTGCTTTCGATTGATTACAACATAAAACGAAAGCAGTTTAATGAAACGTTTAGCGATTTTTTTTTTTGAACCGAGATAGTCCACCGGCATTTTTTTAATTAAGTTTTTTTCTCTCTCTTTCTTTCCTTTTGTATGGAATGCAAATTACTTGTTTTAATTAATTAATACTTCTAATAATTTTGTCACGTACGTACTCATAACCTGGTTTAAACAGCATTTTTTTTTAATTTTGGATTTTAATTTTTAATGCATTGTTGACGGTCGACCTTGTTTCCATTTTTTTTTTTTTTGAATGTTTCCTGCTTTCGAAATCCTGCAAATAATACAAAAGTCTTTTGCAAATACTGATTTTCCCCCTCGATAAAAAAAAAAAACATCGACTGCTGCGGTATTTTAATTTTCAATTTAAGTATCACGTGTACAGGGTGCGCCACTGCACAGAGGCACGGCGCGCACGTTCGTTCACGAGTAGCAAGAGATGTTCGTCGTTGTACATACTTGGAATTCCCTAGCTCAGATAGAGATGGGGAGTGGATCGAACCTCGATGATAATTTGTTTAAGGGCGACAACAGGAGTCTCTTTGTCTGTCAATCCAAAATGCTTATCTCTACAAACGGATCGCCTCGCTGCTGCGTCAGTTCTACTAATTCCTGCAATGGTAATTGGTATTGCAGCCAGGAATGACAAGTTCGAATTAAAAACTGTCCGAGGACTTCGATTAACTTAACAGAAATGTTAAGAAGACAACTAATACTTCAGCTCATACACAAATGCTGTTAAAAAACAACAACAAACAATAACAACGAGGACCACAGATATCACACAACAACGAAAAACCATAAATCAAAATATACCCTTAAGAAGAAACGTAAAACAACAAGTAAGGGTGGGATAGAGACCCTGTAGTTAGAGTTCGGTAGAATCAGCCATCTTTCAGCAAAAAAAATCCCGTCTGTCAAATTGACAATACTTTCTAACCTTGCTTCCTCTTTCAAAGTCAAATTTCAGGAAAAAAGTCCCGTCAGTGTCAAGTTGACAATATTACTTTGCTTGCTTATTTTCAATGTTAAGTTCTGGTTAAATTCAAATGTTGGCGCCAAACTGCACTTCCATTCTTTCTTATGATTGGCTGAAGTACATTTTTGCTGAAATATGGCAGATCCAATTAAAAATGCACGCCATTCTGCCAGACTCTTACTAGAGGAACTCTAGGATGGAACAATCAGCAGCACCAAAGTAGAGATTCTCGAAGCAAACTGTCAAACGTCAACTGTTTTTACAAGATTGAACTATGATTATTTTAGTCGACTCATATGACACGCAGATTATATGCCATGAATATTCTGAAAAGCAAATGTGTGGTTATGCGTGGAAATCCTTAGCTCAGACGGAGATAAGGCGCTAGAGATAATTATCGTAGAGAAACGTTAGACAATTAATATTTCAGCTAATATACAAATGCAGTTAAAAGTAAATAATGAACAAACAAGGACAACAAATATCTCGTAACAACGCAAAACCACTTAACCAAACATATCCTAATAGAAAAGAGAGAAGGAAAAGAACACAATCAATGAAATAATCAGCAGCACCAAAGTACGTGCTGATTTCGCAAGCGCGCATGCGTCGATTTGGTACAGTACAGTACAAAATGTACCGCAACAGACGCCGTCACATATTTAACAAGAGTGCTAAAGAGTGCTAAAATTTTCTTTTAGCAAGTTTTACTTAATATTTATTTGCATTTCTTATTTCCTTTGATTTACTTTCATAAGAAACAAAGAAAAATCAATTTCTTGTTGTTTGGCAAAAAATGGAAACAATGTTGTGTTGATTTTTACTGCCGAGCAGATGCGAAGAATAAGGCTACAGAAACAAACAAGGAAGGATCGACAAATTGAATCGCCTACAAAAACAAAACAAAAGAAAATTGTTTTCTCTGGTAAAAGTCGATTGTAATACGAAAAATTAATCGAATTGTAAAGAAAATAAAGATAACACGAAAAAAGAACGATCAGAAAAATGAATGTCGGATTCAAAGAGTTCAGATAACAAAACTGATAAAAAATAAAATGAACAAAGAACTGAAACAAACACGCAAAGAAAAATAAAAGAAGATCTGCGTTTCGGAAGCCAACGAGGAGAAGGAGAAGTCGAATTAAAACATAATAATAAACATAACTTGAATAAAGAACACTGAAAAAGTTGAAAAAGCAAATTAATAACGGATATTCAAAAAGTTCAAATATTAAAACTGTAGAAAAAATAAAATAAATGAAGAAGAACTGAAGCGAACATGCAAGGAAAAACAAAAGAAGATCGATATTTCTAAAGCCAATGAAGAGCACGGAAAATTAAATTAAAACAATAATGATGAAAGAAAAATACAAATTAATCGCGGGTTCAAAGAATTCAAGTATTTAAACTGATAAAAAATAAAATAAACGTATGCAAAGGAAAACAAAAAAGGTCGATGTTTCTATAGCCAATAGAAGGAAAAATCGAATGAAAACATAATAATAAAGATAACTTGAACAAAGGACGATGAAAAAAAGTTTATCGCGGGTTCAAAGAGTTCAAATTTTAAAACTGTAAAAAAAAATAAAATAAATGAAGAAGAACTGAAACGAACATCACAAGGAAAAACAAAAGAAGATCGATATTTCTAAAGCTAATGAGAAGAAGGAAAAATTAAATTAAAACATAATAAAAATGAAAAAAAAAAATAATAATAATCAAATAAATACGAGTAAAAGGACAAAACGTTTAGAGAGAATGTTAATAAAATATTTTAATTTGAACAACGAAGTTAAACGAAAAACAAAAATAAGCAGGGCCAGTACAAGGACGAAAAGATTAAACAAAACAAAATAAAGGCAAAATAAGAAACATAAAAAATAAGTTCACGATAACAGATAAAAACAGGAAAATGATTACAGAAAAACTAAAAAACAAAAATCGGGAAGGACAAAGAACAAGAAGTGGAAAAGAAACACACAAAGCCAGAAACATTTTCCACTGAAAGACAAATAAATAAAAATTGAATGAAAACGTACAACGATCCGAAGAAAAACGATTTAACAAAAAAGAAGAATGAATAAAATAATTAAAACGAACATAAGCAAAAATTGGTAGTGTTTAAAAAAAATAGTTCCAGAAGTTAGTTCATTCAAATTAAATCATTCATCAGCAGAGACCGGACTCGCATATTTTGACGTCAGCGTCTTGCAATCATTCAATCTAAATCATTAAGTAAAAGAGATCGGACGCACATATTTTGACGTCACCGTGTCGTATCCCCACTCAGTTGATGATCGTTTGAAACACGCAGGGGCATGATTTTTTATTTTTTTTTTTAATAAATAGTTTGGCATTAATTAACAATAACTTAATTTGCTTCGGGCGATTTGCTCCTCTAACTTCTTGTTAATTCAAATGCAGAAAGTAATTTCTGTTGACACAAGAGGGCGTGCGTCAAAAGATGTTTTGATGAATACAAGAAACACTCGGTTGTCATCAACTATAACCTAAAATAAAAATAAAAAAAAAATTCCGACTGAAATGTCAGATTTTCATGAATAGACCGAATGTCAGATCGTTACGGTTAGACCTTATTACGACTAATAATAATATAAAATGTCAAAAGTGTCAACTACAATGTTATGCAGATTTTCATGGATGGATAGAATTAGAATTTTGAAAGTCAATTAAAATGTCAGGTTTTCATGGATGGACCGAATTTGAAATTTGAAATGTTTTGATGAACACAAGAAGGACTCGGTTGTCATCAACTATAACCTAAAATAAAAAAAAATGCCAACTAAAATGTCAGATTTTCATGAATAAGGAACTAAAAGCGAACTAAAAATAATTCTGTCTTTGTCACATAATCTAAATTTGGCAAGAAAATATGTGATTCCGATCTCTATTCATTAGATCTAAGACCTCATCTCTCTTTAAAAACAAAATCATCGTGTACGTTATCTAAATATCTAATTCATTCATTAAAACTACTGTGTACAACAACTCGAGCGTGGCCATAAAAACCGGATCATCACGTCGAAGACAACAAAAAAAGAAATTTGTTTTCCTTTTTTTTTCTTTCCAGCCGCATAACATTAGCCACACGTACGTGTGCTGTGTGTTATTTATTTTAATTTAAGCTGCCCTTCACACTAGAACTGATACAAATCGTATAAAGAAAAACAAAAGGAGAACGATGTTTCTAAAGCGAAGGAGGAGGAGGAGGAGGAGGAGGAAAAGTCGGATTAAAACGCGATGAACCTACAAAGAAAAAGAAATCCAAGGTGAATTGTTCGAAAATCCAAAATAAGACAGTACGACCAAAAAAAAGAAAACAATTAAGACTAATACGAAGAATACGGGAAACAAAAAAGAAACAATCGCCGTTTCTAGATCGAAGCGTGAGAACATCGATCTCGTACCGGTTTGTTTTTTTTTCCAAAACCAAAATCCCAGTTTAATTACCCCCCGCTCCTCCGATTTTTTCAACCTTCAAAACGGAAAATCCCTTTTGAATTGCTCCCTCCTTCAATCGCGCCAACAGAAAACAAAAGATCGCAACTCGAAAAATTAGTGCGACAAGAAAATAGTGAAACATAAAGAAACCAATGGAAAGTAGGAGGTTGGATTTTCAAAAACTTCGCGCCAGAAGTCGATTTTCATTGGTCTCGTAAATTCCCTTTTTGCCTTCCGAGAATTTTTTGATTTTATTTGTTTCGGTTCTCTTTTGTTTCTCCTTATTTAATTAATTCTTTCGGTATTTTTTTTTTTGTTGAATTAAATTTCGAAGGATTTTTTTTTGTTTTACACACACGAATTGATTTTTTTTTAATTAGTTTCATTTCGTTTGTGTGTTTTTTTTTATAGATAACAATGACGAATAGATAAAACAGCGACATCCTACGATCGCTTTTTCACCTGACATTGCAGTAGCTACGTTTCTGCTGAAGAAGCCCCAAATAGGGCTGAAACAGCTGTGTACAGAGGCTGCTCGAGGTTTTCACTGCAATCAAAAACGATTTGCAACACATTGTTTTGATAACAATGACAGAGGTGTGAAAGAACTGCCAACACTCGCGCCTGCGCTTTGTTTGCAGCCGTCTGGAGGTTCTTGGCGTTCGTATATTTCTCATGTAATTGTTGTGTCTCATTAAACTCTGCGAATAAATCATAGCGATTAAGTAAATTAGCGTGCTATTGCGGAGATGCAAGTCTGCAAGTTGCGCTTCAAAGAGCAAGAGTTAAGAAGATAGCACACCTGATGTTGGCTTCACGAAATAGCACACGTGGTCTATTTAGGGCGAAAACTAGCTAGCAACAGCAACTATAAAAATCTAAATCTCACATTCCATCATAATAGTGAATCTAAATTGGCGATACCGTCCACGTAAATTGTGTCCCTCCCTACTTTGATTGGCGCACCCGGTATGTATCTATTGTTAAAATTGTAAATGCAAGACTATTAAATTCACTCTGTATGGGAATTTAATTACACCCTAATAATTGTATTCATCATTTATTTAATCAAGGGCGGAACGTCATCATGCGCATGAAAGTTGAGCATTTGGGCATTGCAACATTATTAATTAGCGATCTATTGAAACTTTATATGGGATTCGCATCAAACCATTATTTCCTCCTGCAATTTTTTGATTATCTATCAGCCGATTTATTTACGGATCAGTGACTTGAATTTCGAATACGAGTTCATTTAGTTAATCGCTTTGCTCGCATCGGAATTCGCATGCAACAGATTAAAGCAACTACCATATGGATTTCAATGTTCAACAAAAAGAAAAACAATAATTCGTTACGTCTAACGCGTTCTGCTGAAATAATCGTCGTGAGGCGTATTTTAAAATTAAAACTTAAAAACACAAACAGCGTTTGACAAGATGTGTATCAGTGCTTTTGTGTTGATTGAGCAGTTTATTAAAATACTTAGCTCCGCGTAATTGAATTAAGTAAATAATTTGCTTAACTAATAAAAATATTTGCATTTCTTCTTAAAATGCGCTATACAATCTACAATCACCCAGTCTCAAACTTTTCATCCGCAGTGTATAAAACGGATGCCTGCATTTTTTTTTTTTGATGCAGCGGTGTACTTGTCAATTAAAAAAATAAAATAAACTCAGTTACTTTCGATTTCCTTAAAACTTGCGTCGACCAAAAAAAAAATCGTTCTGTTTTGATTCATTTTTTCAAGTTACGATTTCGCAATTCATTAAAATATTATCCCAACGATAATTCTCTCCTTTTCACTTCAAAATTATTTATAATTAATACTGAGCATTACCTAAGCTAATGTCGAGCACTGGAAAATGAATTGAAGCTTAAATTAGTCCGCTTTGAAGGTATTTAAGGAGACGGGGGCGTCTTTCAGAGTAATCCGGTAATTTCCGGTTCCTTTGGCGAGGTATTATGTAAAAATAGTACGCGAGGCGAGTCATCGTAAGTCGAATATCTGTTGAGCATAAATCAGCGAAATGGTTGCTTGGCTTGCTTGTTTTCGTTGTTTGTGCGATAATCAAATGTTTCTATTTCGAAATTCCGAAATTCGAATTTTCATAATTTTCAATTCATGCAGTTCAGGTTTTAATCTTTTAATGCTCTTAAGAGGGGGGAACGCCCAAAGGTGTTGAGTGATGTCGCGGAGCCCTATTTTAGAATTTTCTTCTTACCTTCTTCTCAGCAAATTGCTTCTACAGGTCGTGTTCCATTTCGTTACTGCCCTCTCCTTCTCTTCACATGATCAAATCAATGTCCTTGGTCATTCCTCCTTTGCCTTCTTTTTATCTCTCCTTTACCCAAAAGTTTCTTCTTCTGTTATCTTGTTTATTTCATTCAATTTTTCCTCGACAATATTTTTTTTAAACGACTTTTCCTCACGTGATGATGAAGCTTTGGATCTCAGCGCTTGGCAAGTAACTACCAACTAACTCGTTTACTGCTACAAATTTTTATTCGCCTTCACATTTCTTCTTGGCAAGTTACTTTTATTGGTCGCCTTTGATGCATTGCTCTCTTCTTTTTTTCGCGTGATCAAATTAACGTCGTTAGTCATTCTTCCTTTGCCTTCTTTGTATCTCGCTTATATCCAAGAGTTTATTCTTCTCTTATCTTGTTTACTTCATGCAATTTTTCTCAACAATAATTTTTTAATCGGCTTTCCCTCACCATCGAGCATCTCTTGGTGATGATGAACCTTTGAATCAATGCTTAGCAATTAACTCGGTTACTGCCGATCTTTCATTTGCCTTCACACTTCTTCCTAGCAAGTTACTTTTATTGGTCGTGCTTAATGCTTGCCTTCTTTGCAACTGTCTGTACCCAAAAGTTTATTTCTTGTTTATTTCACGCAATTTGCTCTCAATAAAAAAAAAATTAATCGACTTTTCCTCACCATCCCACATCTTTTCGTGATGATGAAGCTTTGAATCAATGCTTGGCAAGTAACCAGGTGGTTACAAGCTTCATCATCACGACCCTGCGTTACTACCAAACTTTCATTTACCTTCAGATTTCTTCCAAGCAAGTCCTTGATATATTTGGTTTGTTGTTGTCCTCTCCTTTTCTTCACATGATCAAACCAATGTCATCGGTTGTTCCTCCTTTGCCATCTTTATTTTCTGACTATCCCAAAAGTTTCTTTTCCTTTTAATTTGTTTATTGCATTCAATTTTTTGCCATTTTCACACCATCAAACATCCCTTCGTAATGATCAGCGCCTAAAACTCCGTTCCCGTCAGTTTTCTATGTGCTCATTAATTTTTAAACTTATTTCAATGTGAGTTTCAAGAATGAGTTCCTGGTTTAAGTCCTCTGAAATACTGCAACGCTAACTCGCTTCTCTTCTGTAATATTTTTATGTGAAACAGTTTATCTCTCTGACCTCATACTTTACTCTCTGGCTCGAGGAGGGGGAGCACACGAAGTAGAGGGCGAGGTGGGCTCGTAAAAGTAAATTTGTGCATGACATAGCGACTGGAAGTTCAATTCTGTGCAGCGATGAATATTTCAGAAGGTATATATGGGTTTGTAGGAACGCCACAGACGGTCAAGTTTCGGTTTTGTTTTAACGCCGAGTTAGTCTTTAATAAATAACATCCCCGAGGCTCTCTCTCTCTCTATTCTTGTGTCAGCTGCATTATTCATAAAGATGATAGGGTGATTTAACTTGGTGATGTTACTGTGAGATGTTTTTGGGGGGGTGTGGATCGTCTGAAGGTCTATACAAAGATAGGTAGTAATAATAATAATAATTTGCCATTTTTTTTTGTTTTCTCCATTTATAATCACTAATAACTATGAGAGACGCTACGCAGCTGGACTTATCTAAAAGTTAAAGTTCCATATTTAGAAAAAGTTAGAGGTCTTCGTAATTGATTGTATCCCACGTGACCAAACTCTGCCTGGCAGTTAGACAGCTAACATTACACATGATTGGCAGAACTACAGTAATATACAGGGCCAGATGTACCAAGTTGGGTTGGTTTAGTTGAATGTCGGTTTAAACCTCTTTGGTACAACTGGCCCTAAATGTAGTTACTCATTTTGCACAGTGGCGTCAGTCAAGGGCTTTATGAATTCCATGCAACTGTCAGTGTCTGGTAATTGATTTTGATACTACGTAGAGTCACGTGGGTTACAGGATTAAATGAAGACCCTATTCTATACAACTGTCAGTGTTTGGTAATTGATTTTGATACTTCGTAGAGTCACGTGGGTTACAGGATTAAATGAAGACCCTATATAATTAGTAAATACATTTAAGAAGAGGAGGAGGTTTTCTTTTCGCAGCAGCAGAGCTATCGCAAAATGCGAAATGTGAAGATGAAAGACACGTTGATTAGACTTGAGGGGAATTTAAAAATTCCATTAGGCCGTAATAAATAACGTTGCGCCGTGCGTAAATGAGATAAGTTGTAAAAACAATGTCCTCGCAATAATTAGCTCTAATTTACGCGTTTAAATTCTGTCATCAGCAGCGGTCCCCGGCCGGCGTAAAATTAAAACAATTTACTGAAACAATTTCGGAGATAATTTAATTCCGCGTTGTTTTCTTTCTTCCGGTTTTTATTAAACGCCGTAATTAACGCTGTCCTCGCAAAAGGGATCTTTTCATCTGAGCTCCTTCAAGGGTTGCTAAGGGCTGCGGCGTCAATTGAGTCTGATACTTTATTAAAGGTTGAAAGACGCCCCTGCCCCGTTACGTCTCCTGTTTGTGTTTCCTGTGTAGGAAGTTACTTTTTTCCTCTTGTTATAATAAGAAGAAAAAAAAGGCAATCAGAAGGTTTTCTTTTTTCAGACTAACTCAAATTTAATTATTACCTACCTGAGGAATTTCTTGGTTAATTAAATTTACGTCCGGGAAAGTTATAATTATTAATTAATTCCATTTTGTTAAACTTTGAAAATGTTATACTTACGAGAAAACAAGCAAAAGCAAAAAAGGACGTCGTCGACGTTGAGAGGCTAATAAAAAATTAAAAAAATTACGTTCCTCCCCGGTAACTCAGTATTAAACTAAATGTGACCCTTATTATTTTCACTCCACTCTGATTTCCAGTTTAAGCCCTACCGAGACCGTAATGGCACGAAGTCACGTCTTGTAACAATCGGACCAGCTCCTTGTCAGCTTTCACGCAGGACGACGCTCTCCTAAATAGGCTTTCATTCGCAAATCGATAGTCGCCGAATTGGGGGCGAAGCGGTGGATGATGGCAAGGGGGTGGAATGCTGTTCTCGTTATTAAAATCTGCGAGGCTCGTTTACCATTCGTAAATTTTTCCTTGATCGAAAATTACCCCCGCCGATTTCCTCCCAAATGAACTCAACGATTTACTTCTACGGTTTTAAATTTCCACCCTCAACGCATTTTGGTTAAAACATTTTTTGTACCACCGTTAATTATTCATACTATATTTACATTTATTTGATTAACATTGAAAAAAGTACAGTGGAACGTAATACAGGGTGTGTTCTGCATGAACGCAAACTTAAGTCCATAAGAAACTGATGCTGTGGGGGGTATTACGTATAGTTATGATAATTAGAATAAACAACCCTGCGGCTCACCGAAAACCAGTATAAAAATAACAATATCCTTTACTAAATTAATACTAATATTTACCGTATTATAATAATACTATATGTATGCTAATTTAAATATATAATAGTTGCCCACTAATATACTTCCCCTTTGAAATGGTAATAAGGGTCACATTTTGTTTTTAATTGTTTTCAATTTACATGATAACGACTGTAGACATATTATTCCATCATTTCTCTTAAATTATTCATTCATCAAACCTTCGTTATTAATAGGAAAAAACTGATAAATAAATTCCGTTTTCGCTGTTGTTATTTTTTCTTTGTCGTGTTGATTATTCGATCGCTTTTTGTTTCTATTTGTCCTGGTTGATGTACGTCCGGTGTTCCACACCAATCAAACACAAATTGCGCATAATCCGCATAAAAAACACAGAAGTTTGTTTGTGTCCCCGATTCAAATGCAAAACAGCCCTAAAATATGATCTGGAAGTTGGAATAATTTTCGGAGCGGCGAAGTCGACCAAATATGGAAATCGGGATAATATGTCGAGGACGAGGGAAGAGAAAAAAAAAAAGAAAAAAACGCAAAAAGTATAACTAACGCGAGAGTTCAAACGCAAACATCAATTTGCATGTATATTGTTTAAAAAGTTCGCTCGGAAAACGTCACGTAACGAAAACCGAGAGGGAGTTTTACAGTTCGCTCGCTCGCGATTCACAGAGAAATATGTTATTTTGTTATTTTTTCCTCCACTGCTTTTCTATGTATCTTGTTTATACGTGAGTATGGCTCATTTTAAATTATCCAACGCCACTCCTCAGTAAAAATAGAGTATTTTATTAGCTCCTGTGTATATGCATTTTTTTGAAGTGAAACGATGCAAAATAGGTTTTTGTAATTTTTAACCGTACGAAGTTGTATTCAATGGTAAATTGCGCCCCCATTGACTGACTCGTTCTGATACACCTTCGCCCGCAAACCGCTCTTGTATCGTTAATTATACATTTTCTAATAAATTAAAGTACTTTCTGTGCTTTAACTATTGTTCTCTGATTCATGACCGAACTTTCGAACTTTGCCGCCAAATAAAATAATTACATTTCTCATTTAGCGCTGAGAATCCATTGGCCGTACATAATAGAAAAACGACCAATCGTGCCCCGCATAGACTTGCATCGGAAGCCGGATCGTAGCGATAACACGCAGCTCGTTTTGACTACAGTCCGACTGGTTACAAAACTGGTTTCTTATTGGTTCAGTTATGAAGTACTCAGTATCCAGTGCTGAGCAAAACCCGTACATTGGTTTTTAAAACTATGTGATCTATTTAAACCTCGGTTCGAACAACAATGATTTCATTGATTCACAATTGTAGCAGAAATGGGTTAGTTAAAGGGTTAGGTACGCAAGTGATGAGTACCCACCATAAAGTAATCTAAAATAATGTTTTCATCATGTTTTCTGTTTCTGTACGTTTAAAATAATGTTTTCATCATGTTTTCTGTTTCTGAAACTTAAATGTAATACACACGGTGGTTTTCACAAAAGAAAATGTTAATCAGCGATTAATTTAATTCTCTGATTAAGGAACGTCATTGGACGAAGTTAACAATAGATTTGAAACAAACAAATACATTGTTTCACCCAACCAGTCACGGGCTTTAATCACTCTGTTAACTTAATCAGTGATTAAATATTTTTTCGGGAAACTGGGGGATAGTAATTAAATCTGGGGTAGTCACAAAGCATCTAATAAATTGAAAATGCTGTACAAAATGAGTTACTTATTGTATAGTTTCTAACAAGAGCAGTGAAGTTGATGGGAAAAGCTGCTTCTTCTGTGTCAGGGATTTGGTTGCGTAAACTTTCCTGTCACGTTACTTAAATCTCATCTTATGTGCAAGTTAACGGGCGCCGCTGATGACATAAAATTGACGTTAAATCGCTTCTCTCCGCGGCGTCGGGTGCTTCGTCGCAAAGAGATTCGATCACAATTCAACTCATCACTGCGAAATTGTTGTAAATCAGCTCTGAATTTATGACATTTTACAACTAATAAACCTAAGTATACATATAGGGTGATTCTTAAATAGACCGCCAAATAATAATCCATACAAGAATATAAATCACTGATATCGATGAAACTGCTAAAAAACACGATTTTATAAAACTTACGATTGCGAAAAATCATTATTTTAGTCTACACACATTGGCGTAACATGGTTTTTGGGTGTCATTTTTAATTAATAATAATTTTTTTGAAAACATTTTTCTCACAATCTTTGATTTAAATTCTTTCACAGGTTTTTTCTTTGGCGGTTTATTTAAGAATCGCCCTGTATGTGCAATTTTAACGTTTTAATTAAAAAAAAGAAAACTAATATCCGTAATTTCGTTGCGCACTGTATATAAAAAAATGATGCACGCAGCCTTTATTGAATTTTCATTGAATAAATTGTCGACACTGTAGTAATAATCAGCCAGCAATTTTACGAGGCCTTCCAGTTTACATCGTACGTAATTCCTTATTTTATTTTTCTGAAATATCTTCTTGAGTGTAACACATGGGCATGACAGGGGAACATCATGGGATTCTTCGCAATATTAATTAACGGAAGCAGCTGATGACGTAAAATTGACTAAAACGCTTTTCTCTGTGGCGTTGGGTCTGTCGTCGTTAGTTGCGCACTAGTCACAACAGCCAATGATACACGAAACTTTTTTGTAACTTCTATGAGATCACATTTGTTTGTTAATGGATTCATTCTTACCGTCGAATAGTAGTGATACTACGGTCTCGCTCTTTACGGATTTTTTTCCACCTTTCCATATTGGTCGTTGCTATTTGTCTTTCTGACATAATTTTAAGTCAAAAATTAGTCGCACGATGTCGCTGCCTAGACTATTTCTTTTCATATCGTTGCTGACGTTCGCCTTATTGCTGCACACTCTTCCCATGAACATTTTCCTTAAACGTTAATTGAAAACGCCCCTGAATTGGCAGCGAATTCCCCTAATTTTGTTTCATAGACTGGTTCAGATTTGAAACTCGAAACGCAGTTCGGGGTAAGTCCTTTTGATTCTTTATTTACAATATTCCATTAGGTATTTTGTTATTATACTTTTTTTCTACAGTTTTTTTCCCTGCATATGAAAAAGCTGCATGCCTTTAAGAATGCTATTCGAAATTCCAACATGTATGAAGGAAAAGTGTTTAATTTTATTTAGTGTCAAGTAGATAATAGATGATGAGCTACAGGGTAAGAATTGCAACGACAGTTTCTTTCCATGCAAAAGTAACAGGTTTTCTTTAATTTCGCGCATTGGATGAAATACGATACTCAGTAAGATTTTTTTTGTTTCACTTTTTTCGTTGAACGAAGGTAAGCTGACGCATGACGGTATGATTCTCATGTAGTGTACCGGACGAGCGTGGGAAACTTTAAGAAAACATCCCCAAACAAGATCACTGCGCCACCTACCGGACGGAGGTATTTGTGGTGAAAACATCCCGAGGAAAGGCGGGGAGATGCAGCTTAGAAGTGATAAAAATATTTGAATTAAGAGTAACAGTGAATCCGTGGACTTCGAATAAGCTTTAAGAGAAAGCACGCGTCTTATCTCGATCCGGGCGATTATAAGTGGAACCTAAAATTCAATTTTCTTTTAATTAATTAATTCGGCTGGCAAGTGAATGTAAAAACTTTCCCGCGCAGAGTGCTTTTTTCCTGTGTATTTAAACCGTCCGAACTAAATTCTCTTTTTGCTTTTATATAAAATTATTTTGCCCTTAAATAAGGGATAGGTACCAGAAGCTTAATTTACATTTGTGTTGGTAAGACGAATCAATACCGCTTAGGCCCGCTATTAATATAAAGACAGTTAAGCTTTAACGATTGGTTTATTTCCATGGTAACAATTGTTGTTATGGCAGTAAACTGGGAGTTAAAGTTAACTTTCATCTATAATACCGAACCTTAAACGACTAATCCATGCTAATGATCCAAAATTCGTCTCTCTCTTTCCCTTATTGTGTTTTATTTTATAAAATTACATTTTTCTTGTGTTTAGCATTGTTGCAATTAAACTGCAATTAAAGGAATTACTTTGTAAACTATTTACACGTCTTAGGTTATTATTTTGTTTTCTTTTAATTTTTTTTTTTATTTTACTATATTTGTTAAAATTACCATCCATATTTATTTCTTTAATTTTTAAGTTCATTCAATACCTTCAATAAGTTAGTCCGGAGAGAGACAACGAGAGTGGAAAATATGACAATCTTCAGGCGAGTGACGGCCCTGTTTCGGCTTCTCGAGGGAAACACTATTGCGAGAGCATTTTTGGCTGTATCACCTCAAACTAGCTACCGAACAAGAAAATCACTATCCAGCGGTGGTTCGCTGGTCAAAAGATCAAAAGAGCAGGTTGGGTTTTTATAAGACGAGGTGATTTTTCGTTATTGATTAGGGTAAAAGAGTTGCTGGTGAGAGTTCAGGCTGACCACCCCTAAATTTAGTAGAGAAATAACCCGCGTTCGTATCGTATTCAATTAACCCCTTTTAGCATCCAATATAGGCAAACGCATGAGCGACGGTGTTCATTGGGTTGCCTTAAAAAGGCTTCTTGTTTCTGTTGTGAACGCCAATTTACTATTTTTAAATGAACACATGTCATTGAAATTACTCTAATTGTTTATTTTTCAGAGTTAATTCAATAAATCCTATTGGGTTAGGAAATCTGGAAGAATTGGCAAATTGTTGCAACAGTTTATTAAAAATTTCTTGACAAAAAAAAGTTTTTACCGCCTTTAGTGTAGGCAACCGTAGGAACAGCTGAGTTCGTTGGTTTGCCTGTACTAGGACTGTTTTGATTAAAAAATTCTAGTGTAAGGTTTAATTTTAGGCAAACTTTTACATAAAAAAAATCGTGGAATTTAGTTCCAATACAATTACGTAAAAAGAAAACAAATTACTTTTAATGTGAACAATTTTCGATTAAACGAAAAGAATGAAATTTTAAAAAATATTATCCGAACAAATTTTATAAATAATCAATGATAGCTCAGATTAACAAAATAAATAAACCAACGTAATTATAGCGTTAATAGAAAAAAAAAACGGTAGGTAGAGAAAGGCGAAGGCTTATGTTAGAAAATAGCTTTTCTTTATGCATGGAAAGAATTTTTCTTTCAACTCACCAACGCTGACTTTCTTGAAACACAGAGTTTGAAATAAATTAAGAAAATAGAAAAAAGTCGGTTACATTTAAATTGATTACCAAAAAACGTAAACACACGGGAAGTGTCGTAACGTATTCGCGAAATTAATTGAGAATTAATTAATTGATAAAAATTAAAATAAAAAAATATAAATTCAACCAGGAACACAATTCGTAGAGGTCTAGAGTCATCACTCGATTTGCTCCTGCACTACTTAAAGACTTTTCTATCCCTTCCAGGTTGTTACTTAAGTGGGGAACGAAGTTGCATTTGCTATGCAAAAATTATCTTTAACGAAGTGCAAAAATTAGGGGTAATGTTGCACTCGAACTCATTTCCCTGCTCTCATGACTCATGCTCGTTTTTCGTACTAACCTAACTAGTGTTATCATTCATATCATATCATCATATCATATTTAAACGCAACATTTAATTTTCTGTAAAAACTTTGCACCTCTGCATACTGAATGTTCGTTCTTTTACAAAATAATTTACTAATTTTTGTACGCCCTATTAATTTCTGTTTTGAAATCAGGAAGAAATGGAACTGAAATGGAATAGCTGGAACGCATGTAATTTTTAAAACGAATCGCAAGAGGTATAATTAGAATTGATCGAACGTAAAATCGGTGTAAATGCGATAAGTAAAAAAAATATGTTATTTCTCCGGAACAAGTTGTCAAACATACAGCGAAACGTCGGCATTTATAATATTAATTTTCCGACGTGTCCGATCAATTTATTGTAATTTCATATTTTGAAGGCGATTTTCAACGGACATGAAAGTGCTTTTTTTAATTTTGAATTATTAAAAAAAAAATGAAACAAAGCGTGTCAATATTCAAGCAGCATCAATAAGTCTTCAAGAGCCCAGGTAGATGACGCTACTGCTGAGAAGTATGACCGTAAGATGTTGAGGCTTCCGCAATGCCACAGGGCTCGGACTTAGGACCGCTATTTTTCTAATTTGTACCTCGTATCTTTTATCTGTCTAGAATTCATAAACAGTTTTGGAGAGTAACTTTTCTCTTGCATATCCTTTCCGGAATTTTATTATTATTAGTTTTATTGATGCTTTAGCTTCTTTTCTGGCTTATATTTACGATTTACTTGATTTCATTTCTATGATCTTGATCGTACAGTGTGATATGAAGTGGAAAGTGACTTTTCTCTTGCATATCCTTTCCGGAATTTTGTTATTATTAGTTTTATTGTTACTTTAGCTTCTTTTTTGGCTTATATCATTTACTTAATTTCAACCTCATAATTTTCTCTATGATTTTAATCATACACTGTGATACGTGTTATTTTCTTTTAAACTACGGACAGATAAAATGTGTACCTACCTAATTGCTATAGTACGCGCAAGACATACAAGAATATCTGATGTTAACGTGATGGCGCACTCTCATGCACGTACACGCATTCATTAAGCTAAGTCGTGAGCTATGTGCGAGACGCGACGAATTAAATGCATTTAATTAGTCGCCGGCTACGAAGACCACACATAAATTACTTCGAAATTTAAGATAAAACTTGCCCAACTTGAACGTACCTGCAATTTAAATGTTTGCATTTCATTTGCGCTTGCTGTGCGCCACGAAGCGTGGTGGTGACTGACGTGTTAAATATTTAAATGAATTAACGCTGAGCAGGAGTTTTTACCCGAATATACATAAATCTTTAACCGGCCATTTTGTGTGAGCGTTTGAGTATTTGAATTTCGCGCGCCACCTATTCGAAAGACAAATCCAGATTAAACTGTTCGCATTACTGAGTTTTGCGCACCTAATTTAAACAGGGGTAATCCCCGGAAAGTTTTTTTTTTTTTTAATTAAGAAATATTCAGAATTGTGTGCTGCAATGTGCAGATCGTCATTACACTTAACCCTTTAACTGTTGTCGTTGTATTGTATTTTATTATATTTTCCTAATCTTTATTAAATCAGCATTAGAATAACTTCAAAGTGTTCGTTTTGGGTATGGTCTGACTAGTTAGCTGGATTCTTGTTGATTTAGTTGCGTCTGGATTTCTTTTGGACCTCAGACCGTGTATTGAGCAAATCTCATTCATTAGCCCGCCACATACACACATGCTTATCCGGTGCTCTCGGCGCGTAGCGGACTTGGCGCGCCGACTTAGTTCGTATGTGTAGCGAGGAAAACCTTCGCTCCAAGTACGCGGGATAAAACGTGCATCCAGGCTCGTGAGTCTTAGGCCCGGTTTCACCATCACAGTTTAACTTTAAGGTCCGTTTTATTCCTATGGAAACAATTATCTTTGCAATTGTTACTATTGGAATAAAGCGAAGTTTAAAGTTGAACTGTGAGTGATGGTGAAACCGGGCCTTAGTTGTTGTTTGAAAATTACGTTTACGCGCAAATCAGGTTTTAATAAATTAAATAATAAACGAAACTGGATCATTTATCGGCCAGATTATAAGTTTTTGAAGTTTTCATTCAAATCAGCAGTCTTAGGCTGCGTTGTATAAAAGTTTTAAACCAGGATTAAATTTAAGCCTATGTTAAAATGTGACACAACTTATGAAGTATGGCATATTGTGTCTCACATTCTAAGTAAAGCTTCAAATTAAACCTGGCTTAAATCTTTTATACAACGTAGCCTAAGTATTTCAATTTGGCTTGCTCATCTGTGGGCAACAACGTACCCGGCTCGTGGTAGACTTGGCGCGCGTGCCACGAGCCTCGAGCGTCGGATAAGTATGAGCGTGTGTGGCAGGCTATTTGGCTTGGCTTTAAAAAGTGTGTGATCTATTTAGACCTCGCTTCGAACAGTGATTTCATTGGTTGACAACTGAGCAACGCTAGAGTCAGTTCTTGTCAAGTCAAGGACCATCAAAGACATTCGCAGTTAAAGGGTTAAGTACGTAAGCCATAAACAATCACCGTACCATGATGTGATCTACTAAAACCAATGTGATCGTGACGTTTCCGGTTTTAGATAATCTAGATTTTTTCACACAGTAATTGGTGAACAAAACAAACAATAAATAAACACCATGACAAATTTTTTTCGGTGCAGTGACAAACAAACATTTTGCGCCGTTCGGAATGTTGCAGTTACTTTGTCTTAAAACTGGGGTGAGTGTGAAATCCGAAGGAAGGGCATGTGCATGTTTGAGGGCGAAATCGGCCATGTCCAAGTGTCTGCCACCATGAGGTACCCAGGCATGGCTCTCTTCGGAATGGTGTGGTTATTGCGTGTGCGCTCGGAAATGAAGCGGTGTGCGAAATGCCGTCGTCAGCAGATGGCGCAGGCAGAGGAACGTGCGTCGGCTTCAACTTTTTTCACGATAGACACTAACGCCCCTACTATGCCCCCCGGAGCCGAACCTCCGCTAAGTCCGGGCCATCCTTTAGCACCGACGACCTACTGCGAGGTGCACGGCTTCAATCCTCCCAAAGAAGGTCAGTAATAAATTTCAACATACATTTATCTCTTCTAGAATCGATAGTATTGTCAAAAGCGAGGAATAATTTATGTATTTCCATTCGTCAAGTTCGAGTGAGAGGACTTTGAAGTGTTCAAAATTCGCGCTCGCTTCTGCTTTTGTATTAAGAGCCTACGACAACATCCATGGAGTCCTCTCTGCCTTGTTGGTGTGACCTATTCACCAGTCGACAAAAATTTTAGTTTTTGGTAGGTACGGATACGATTAGTTAACGGATTAAGTAAAGACTGACGTCATTATTCGGTTATGCCACCGAATATTTCGATCTCATGTGAAATGCAAAATTTCATCAAGATGGCGCCGAAAATCCGTAATAAATTGGCGCGCTTTAAATTGTAAATTCTGCCTAAATTAACGGTTAGAGGACGAGGACGAGGACGTCGGTAATATAATTCCAGACGATGTCGCCGCCGCCGCTCAGAAAATTGATCGGCGCCGGTGGCATAATCGACGTCGCCCGAATTAAGACAAAAGTTTTGCGAGGACACGCTTAAAACGTAATACCTGTTTGCCTCACGATCTTATCGGCGCACGAAAATCTCTTTCACTTTGTGAAAACTTCTTTTCGAAATGATTTCCTCGGCACTTTGACATTTTGTTAATCAAAATTCCGGAGATGTTTTCAGCAGCTTCAGCAATTTGTACCTACCTGCTTGTCTAACAGATTACGTTTCATGATGTGAAAGAAAGCAAAAGACGACACTTCTTTTAAATTGAAATCGATTATTTCATCTGCGTGTTAGTTTTATTTTAAAAGCGGTAGAACCATTAAATCGAGATCATTCCTGTTAAACTAGGTGCTGGTTTGCGACAGCTGCATATCTCCATTCATTGCGACTCAGTGAAGAAAGGGCGTGGTCCAAATAATGTTATAAGGCACCAGGTTGTACAATGACACAGCTGCTACGGTAATTCGAGACAGTACGTCGGATTTGCAATTGTTTTACGCAACAAAATATAAGCGTGTCATGTTTACTTATTCCAGTTGGAGTGGCTTGCATTAAACGAATATGGCAAGGCATAATCGACATTGAATTTAATAAGATAGAAGTAAATCTGTAAGCGGGATAATAATAAATGTCATAAGTAAGTAATTATCAAGATTTAAAACGTTAAAGTTATTACTTTCAACAAATAATTAGTTGTAAGCAAAATTGAACATCAAAAGGAGCTCTGAAAATATTTAGGTTAACCAGTAGCGGATCCGCCAAAAGCTTTAAGAATTTAAGTACTCGTATGTCTGGCGTGAAGCGTCCAAAGCATTACGATACATAAATAAATTCGCTAAATTCGGCTCAAGGCCGCGGCCGCAAATAAGGGTATCTCCCACTTGTATGTACATAATTGTGTATGGTCCGCTCCTATTCTACATCATCATTGACCTATGAAGACAGCAAACGCAAATGACTGTGGTTCGAAGACTGCCTTGTCGAAAGCCGGGTCCACATCAACGCTGTCCTGTTCCCCCAGAAGGATCGTCACAACCAGCTTAAAACCAACGCTTGTCCAACATGCTGAAGCAACAGGATCGCAAGCGACTGTAGCAATCAATGTGTCGTGCCCCACGACAATTAGTCGTCGCTTAAACGGATACTAAAGTGGGCCAACAGCATAAAACCAACGCTTGTCCAACATGTTTAAGCACCAGGACCGCGACAGGACCATCGACAGGACCACCGACTATAGCAATCAATGAGTTGTGCCCCACGACAATTAGTCGTCGCTTAAACGGATACTCAAATCGAAACTAAAGTAAGCCATCACAAAAACTGGGCCATTCCCAAAAGTCGAGTCGAGTCGATCCTAAAATGAGCCGGTCCTAAAATCCTGTACGGGAAGACAAGTTCGACAATAGTAATATACACGAAAAGAGAAAACAACAGCCACAAACATATCTGCCCTGAACTTCAAGGACGAGACCGAGACAAGCTCTGACGAGCTCTTTCTGAAGATCGTCACAATCAGGCCAAAATCAACGCTTGTCCAACAAGCAGAAGCACCAAGACCGCAACCGACATTAGCAATCATTGATTGAGTCGTACCCCACGATAATGACTCGCCGCGCCGTCTGAACGGATACTACTAAAATCCGAAACTAAAACAGGCCGTCACCAAAAGTGAGCCGGTCCTAAAAGATTGTAGGGGAAGACAACTTCGACGATAGTAATGTGCACGAAAGAGAAAACAACAGCCGCAAATATACCTATACTGAAATCCAAGGACGAGGCTGAGACAAACTCTGACGAGCTCACATTCCACCGGGTACCAAGCTATCACCGGACGTAGCCGTACAATTGTAGGAACCTCCTCGAGGTCCTGACGAAACCAAAATAGAAAGAAAAATGCCTAGTTCGTCATGGAATATAGGCAGCTACGGGGCAGTCCCCATAAGAACACACTACTGTGCCTGCACGTCGCAAATTAACAAAACCAAAACTGGCTGTACCCCGCTTTGGAAGTAGAGAAGGGCATGAGCGACTTAAAAACATCGTAACAGCGTACAAACCCAATAGAATAAGGACTGTACCACACCTTCTGAATTGTGTTGTAACATCTGTTCTATTTTCGTAGGCTTTCTTTTCGAACTGTTTTTTTTTTCGAACTGTTTTTTTTTCTCAATTATTAATCTTCTTAATTTTGCCTTTTGTTTCTGTTATAATTATTATTTTAATGCTGTTAGGTATTTTTAAACATCTTTTCGTTTGTTCCCCTTGTTTCGTCGACTCGAACTGTTTTTTTTTATTTCCTAATTTTGTTGAATTTTGCTGTAAAATCAACTGTTATTTGTCATTTGTTTTCATCATTTTCTTTTAAATCATGGTATTTTGTTTCCTTAACTCCATTATTTCATTTCCATTTCCTATTTTGTTTTTATTTTTATTTTTTAATATACTTTTACATGTTTTTTTTTTCTTAAGTTTTGTTCATATTTCGTCATCTTTCTTTTCGATCAAGTTTTGTTTTCTTTGTTTCACCAGAGTTTTCTTTTCAAACTGTTTTATTTAATTTTTTTTTCTTTCATTTATTAACCTTCTTAATTTTAAGTACAAAGTTTTTTTTAATCTCGAATCGGACAGAAATATGATGGGAACACATTTAACGTTTCACTAAAGATTTTAGCTTTTTTTTTAGATTTATACTCCTGACGAAGCTATAAATCGATAGCGAAACGTTGAGTGAGTTCCCATCATATTTCTGTCCGGTTCGAGATTAAAAAAAAATTTGTACTTGATAAACAAGAAGATTGCAAAGGACATTAATAGTGCAAGGACTCGTTCCAATTTGCTACGACGACGATTACTTACTTGCAAGTAACTTATCAGCATTAATTGTATCCCTTATTTGCAAAACCGGATTCATTTTTTGTCGAAATCAATTTTTTTTTTTAATCTTAGGACGAGACAGTAACTTGCGTTTACATTTGATCTTTATTTCCATTGGTCTTCCCCTGCCTCTACTCTTATTCTATTGGGTTTGGATGCTGCCACGATGTTTTTAATTCGCGCATGCCCTTCTCTACTTCCAAGGTGGTCTACGTACTTCCCTATACGTCATAAAATTATACATAAGTTTATCTGTACGTATATTTTTATTTATGTGTTATTAATTTCATTTCTGTTACATTTTTCACGCTTCCTTTTGCACTAGCCCGCGGCTACCGGCTTGGAAATCGCTGGTCAAGACTATTGTATTGTAAACAAAGCCCGGGTAATTGGCATTTACGACGCGGCGGTAACCTTTGATCTTGCAAATACGCAAAAACCAGGCGTGCGCTTTAAGAGGGGCCCACGCCCCTTTCGGCCATTTAAGAAATATTCGCAAAAACAGGCAGCAAGTAGATCACAAATGCCGTGTGCGCGACAAACAACGGGTGTTTTCAATTGAATGTCGTGTGACGTCAGCGTGTTTTTTCTCACATTTCTTTGATGTTTAACTGCCAGTACCCAATAAGCTGATTAAATTTGATGATAACAGCGTCGGTTCAGGTGTAAAACGGAAAAGCAGAAACGAATGCACGAGAGATAAGTCGCGTCTTTTTGCACTTCTTAAGGATAACTTGCATGTATACAGGGTGACCCCTGAAAAGCGGGTATTCAAACCTTTTCAAGTCTTAAAATGTGTTCACATTGTGACCCTTATTTGTAAAACCGGATACATCAATTTTTTGGATAATTTTTTTTTAAAGAAATCGCAAGTTGTTGGTCAATTCTAACATTGCTGGAAGAATTGAGTTTCAAAACAGTCTAAATCTAGTGTGAAATCTGTTGGAATTGATCATGAACCTAAGATTTAAAAAAAGATTGATTTCGACAAAAAATGAATCCGGTTTTGCAAATAAGGGATACAATTAATGCTGATAAGTTACTTGCAATTAAGTAATCGTCGTCGTAGCAAATTGGAACGAGTCCTTGCACTATTAATGTCCTTTGCAATCTTCTTGTTTATCAAGTACAAAGTTTTTTTAATCTCGAACCGGACAGAAATATGATGGGAACTCACTCAACGTTTCGCTATCGATTTATAGCTTCGTCAGGAGTATAAATCTAAAAAAAAAGCTAAAATCTATAGTGAAACGTTAAGTGTGTTCCCATCATATTTCTGTCCGATTCGAGATTAAAAAACTTTGTACTTAAAATTAAGAATGTTAATAAATGAAAGAAAAAAAATTAAATAAAACAGTTTGAAAAGAAAACTCTGGTGAAACAAAGAAAACAAAACTTGATTGAAAAGAAAGATGACGAAATATGAACAAAACTTAAGAAAAAAAAACATGTAAAAGTATATTAAAAAATAAAAATAAAAACAAAATAGGAAATGGAAATGAAATAATGGAGTTAAGGAAACAAAATAACATGATTTAAAAGAAAATGATGAAAACAAATGACAAATAACAGTTGATTTTACAGCAAAATTCAACAAAATTAGGAAATAAAAAAAAATAGTTCGAGTCGACGAAACAAGGGGAACAAACGAAAAGATTTTTAAAAATACCTAACAGCATTAAAATAATAATTATAACAGAAACAAAAGGCAATCGATTTTTTAATAAAATTAAGAAGATTAATAATTGAGAAAGAAAACAGTTCGAAGAAAAAAAACAGTTCGAAAAGAAAGCCAACGAAAATAGAACAGATGTTACAACAAAATTCAGAAGATTAATAAATAAAAAAATAAATAAATAAATAAAACACTTTGAAATTAAAGCTGGCAAAGTAAAGAAAACAAAATTTATTTGAAAAGAAAGCTGAAGAAACACAGGAAACAAATGAACAAAATTTTAGAAAAACGTGCAAGAGTATATTAAAAAATAAGATCAAAAACAAAACACAATCGGTTTTACAACATAATTTAGATGGAAAAAACGGACAAGAACCAACTTCAATTCTTGTTTATTGTTTATTGTTTATTAAACATGCGACAGACTCGTTCGATGTAGTCCAGATCGTCTATGTTCATCAAAACAAACGGGAACGAGTCAACTGACTTTGTTGTTTGAGGTCAAGGACGGATATCCTCTATATCCTCTACGTCGTCCGCGTTCAAAATAAATTTGTGAGTCATGAAATGTTAAAAGTCGATGGATCACAAGCTCCCTGAATTAGTATCGTATGAGCCACATAATTTTTTTTCGTAATTGGTTGTGAAATGAAATGAAAAATTATTTAATCACTGACTAATTTAACAGCGTAATTAAAGCCTGTGATTGGTTGGATGAAACAATATAATTGGTTGCTTCAAATCTATTGTTAACTTCGTCCAATGACGTTCCTTAATTAGAGAATTAAATTAATCGCTGATTAATAATTTTTTTTGTGAAACCCACCGTTAATCTTTTACAACTGTTGTCAACCTAACCAAGAAGAATTAATGTCAGACATGACTGCTGTGTGTATCTCTCTGTCTCTCATGTCTCGGACATGGCCAATTCAGAAGAAAAGAAATCTGTGGCCCACACAATACGTCTCTGCATGCCAAAGAAGCTCGTAAGTGAATTCGCGTCAAATTGGAGTACGCAAAAGTAATCTGGATTGGGTTGGGTTTCTGTATACTATAAGATTGAAAGTGGGACAAGCTACAGCTTCATTGGAAGAAGCAGAAAATGAGCTGCGGCTTTTAAATAAATTCCGACTCAGTCGCAGGTGAATTTGGCTGGCTTTCTCCAATCGCGCTCGAGATGCTTCAACGAGATGAAGCTCGCAAAATCTGATGACATCAGCATGAGCCAATCATAATAATCTCTTGTGTGGGCATAACGCCGAGATCTCCGACGTCCCTCCGTCTATGTACTAACAACCATAATAAGCAAAACTCTTTATTTGGTTTTTAAACCTGTGTAACTTATTAGAACTAATTTAAGGATTAAAAAATGAAAGAAAGGACTTTTCTTTTACAGACAATTCCAACAAGGAATTTCGATATACAAAGTAATAAGATCGGCGAGAATTTGATTTTAGCGCTTTGACCTTCCTTCCTTCCTTCCTTCCTTCCTTCCTTCTCGTGAACGAAGAACAAAATATAATTGAAATAAGAATTAATAGAACGTGTCCGATGAAGACGACGGAGGGTTTCCGAAGCGCGAACGCGCACACAAAGCGCACCTACTTAAAATTTACGAGCTTGTCGATTGGAGGCAATTATTTTCTCGTCGCTGAACCGAAGGAGGTCGTTTCAATTATAGCTATATATCGCTGAGGTAATTAAATTAATTAAGCCATTTAGCGAGGAGTTACAGCTCGAAATAAAGCATCGGACGTAATTAGTTAGTTGGGACGACGTGATTAAATGGGGATCTTCGAAAGATCTTCGAAAAAGTTGCACTTCCGTTAATAAACGGTTCTTATTTACTTACTATTCGCCTGCAGGGGGTGTTCATAATTCAAACTCCCAACTATGTACGTGTGTCTTCTTTGAAACGTGGACAGATGAAACGACGTTATACATAAAGCAAACAGTAATTACCAGGACGGTCAACCGAAACTTTGAGGAGTAAACCTATTAGGTATGCTGAGCGTTCACATGTGCAACACCCTCTATAATTAATACCATGTACTGAAGCTTATGTGTGATTGTAAATATTTAGTGGACGAACGTCACTTTCCTTAAAATACAACCATCCAACGTGCAACCAACGATTTTTACAAAATAACAATAATAACATGTATACACATTCATTCCAATCGAGTTTAGTAAAAAAAAACCAGAAAGCATTTTGAAAGTGGGATGCTCCTAAAAGCCCGGGCACTTATATCACGTTTGTGGACGAAATTATTGTGTGCTCCCTTCGGGGATCTCCGAGATGCGAAACGTGATTATTGGCTTGAAGGATACGTGAAGAACGCCGGGGCATCCTCTAAAAATTCCGCGTCAAAGTCACGTCTGAACTTATTTTAGGAACAGACAGGCGTACGGACGACGAAACAACGGTTCCCTAACGAACTAAAGACTCTTTCCCTGGGGCGATACATTGCGGGCATTGTGTTACTAATTCTCGCTGTTTGTCAGATTTCGCAACGTTCTACTTATTCGCAGAGAGACGAGACGAAATTTAGATCCACGAGGAGGTTTCTTTCTTTACATTCATTCGTTCTTACTTGCACGAATATGCAAATTGTTAAACAAAGAGAAAAGAAATTCGTTGGCGAGCAAAATACCTGAAGAACAAAGGACGTTCTGGCCCAGTTCTTTATTAATTTTAACCTAGGGGAATCTACATTCTAAATGTGTAAATATGGTTGCCTAACTATGAGGTAGCCTCAGGTGTCCAAAACTCTTCAATTATATTAAAAACAATTCTGGCTGGACTCGCTCTTACATATCGGGCGATCGAAATTGATTGTCCTGATTCTACACTACTTTCCGCGAGCTTCGTATCAATATTTATGTCTACCAGATGAAGATTGGCACGGAAAGCAGGGGAGTGTAGGGAACATTCAAAAAACTTACATCCGAATCGAACTTAATTAATAAAAACATCCGGTATACGTAAATATTTATTTATTTATAAATTTCGATTGCCCTGTATGTCACAAACTTTCACTTGGATAACTATTCCCATGTATTGCCAGGATGGAATCATTTGCAAAATTTAACTTGAAATCACTCTGAAATTAGAAGTTCAAATTTGTGCGAAGTCAGGGGATCAATTAAGTGTGTGAGTAAGTCATGAAGCGCGTTGTGCACGCTCGTCTTCCGCATTGCGTAAAAATGCAACGCAACGGAATAGAAGCGTGTCATGTTTACGCGTTTCAGAATGACACAATTCGAGTGGAAGCAAAACGAATTTGGCAAGGCTTAATCCAGTGATAGTCGACCTGGTCCATACCTGGACGCTCCCGCGGCTTTCATGTTCGTGGGCGGTAGCGGAGCAATCAAACGGCGCTGCGATTACATACTAATCCACTAACTGTAAAATAAAATTACTTCCCCACTTTACAAATCACCATTACTGTGGAACCGGTGGGCGGTTAGAAAATATTTTAACTACTAATGCCCGATTTCTTCACCTCCTGATAAATTTATCAGCCAGAGGAAACCATAGTATCGATCATAGTTTCCGAGGATACTACCTGGCAGATAAATTTATCCGTCGGTGAAGACATCGGGCCTACCAGAGATATCAAAGTGGGCGATAGGTATCAAAAGGTTGAGTATCCCTGGCTTAACGATGCTGACCGTTTTGGAACTTTGAGCTTTGAATCAGACCCTCCTATCGCCAGGGCGTAAACCGATTGTGACGTAAATCTTCAGGATAACAGGATAAATAAGGTAGAAGTGAATCAGGAAAGGTGATAATAATTGATGAGTCAGTGGGACGGAAGTAGAAGTTCGACGCTGCGCTGCTTCCCCAGAAAGACCGTCAAATCAGGCCAAAACCAACGTTTGTCCAACCAGCTTAAGCACCTAGACCTCAACCGACATTGGCAATCATTGAGTCGTACCCCACGATAATGACTCGCCGCGCCGTCTGAACGGATACTAAAATCCGAAACTAAAACAGGCCCTCACCAGAAGTAAGCCGATCCTAAAAGCCTGTAAGGGAAGACAACTTCGACGGTAGTAATGTGCACGAAAAGAGAAAGCAACAGCCGCAAATATCTGAACTCCAAGGACGAGGCCGAGACAAGCTCCGGCGAGCTTTCATTCCACCGGGCACCGAGCTATCTCCGACAGTGGCCGTATTATTGCCGGAACCTCCCCGAGGTCCTGATGGAACCAAAATAGCAAAATATGCCTTGTTCGTCATGGAATATAAGCAGCCCCCACACGAAAACACACCACTGTGCCCTGGTGATATCGCAACGACGACTCTAACTTGATTTACTACTCCTCCGTGCAAGAAAAAATCTAATCTTGCCGCCTCTCCTCTCCCTAGATGTCATAAAATTATACCCAAGTTTATATGTACATATTTTTTTTATTTATGTGCTATGTTTTTTTAATAAAATTTTATTTCTGCTGCACTTTCCGCGCATCCTTTTGAACTAGCCCGCGCCTCCCTGTTTGGAATCGCTGGTCTAGACTATTTCATTGTAAACAAAGCCGGGGTAAATGATATTTACGACGCGGCGGTAACTGTTGATCTTGCAAATACGCATAGCTACACGTGCATTTTATGAGGAAGCCACGCCCTTTTCGGCCATTTAAATATAACATTCGCCAAAACAAACGACAACAGGTGGCAAGCAGATCACAAAGGCGGTGTGCGTCTGTTCTTTGCGATAAACAACAGGTGTTTTCAATTGAATGTCGTAAATCATATCTACTTAATTTTTCTAAAGAGATAAAGTGATGTTGTCTCGCGGGCTGACGTAAGGGGCATGACATTCGTAGTTTAAGTGTAAAATAATCGTCAGCAGGACAATTAAGGGTTAGAGTAAGTACGGGATTTTAATTAATTAATTTAATACTTTAAAATAAAAGTAAAGTTTAAGATTAAGTGTGACAGACGGCAGATTAAACTGAATGATTTTTTAAAGACTTAAAACTTTATTATTGTGTGTGAAATTTAAAGCAAATTAAATTAATTCCTTTGCCTTGACGCGACAATATTTGGAACATAAACCACTTCATACTTGTTAAATTAAAATTAAAATAAATTCATTTTGAGATTATTACGTCCGGCTTCCTCCTTCAGTTTTCGCCGTTACATCCACGGGTAGTTTTCCTTTAATCAACAAATCAAATTTCTTGCACTTACTTAAACTTCGAGGAAAATATCTTGCGCCGATCTGAATTGATGCAGGTATGAGAAAGACGAATGTTTGCGAAAAATGACCAAAATGGCACTCGCCGTAAATGCTGAAAATGAACATGAAAATGAAATTAAAAAAAAAAAAACAAAGATTACTTAAGTTCCATAAATTGACACGAGAGTGGTCTTCGTGCTGGTACATTTATTTATTTTCATACATAAACGAGTTTAATTGTTTTAAAGCGTGGTCTTCATAATCTTATCGTCTTGATAGTTGAAGTCACATGCTCTGAACAAAGAGCACGGATTCCTCTTCTCCTCTTCTTTTGTAGATCTCTTATTTCTGGACCGCCCTTCTTGCCCAATGCTAAATTTTTTTGAATTTCCTCTTGTCGATCGCAAATACTAAATAAACAGCAGCCGTCCCCTTATAAAATTTTTGAAAAGTTTTCCCGAGTTTAGTTTAATACCTCTTGCATCTTCTTTTTTTTTTAATTCGATCGGTCATCAGAATACTTTCTTTATTTTTATGGTGTTGTTTACGTTTTGTATCCCTTTCAATTAGTTAGCATTTTCTTCTGGAGGTTTTCCTTCTTAATGGTTCTTGTTAAACACCCCACCCACTCGAGAGCTTCCAAGGTCGTTGCCTTGTGATGCTTCCTGACATTCAAGCTGGAACTGCGACCACTTCATGTACTTTTTTAACTTCCTTTTTGCTCCAATTACATAAGCCATGCGATTTTCTGCAATTTCTCCAACAGAACAAATCGTATTTCGTTCCATCTGTTTCGATCATTTTTGTTCTTCTTCATTTCTTATGTTTTTTGCTGTTTCTTGCACTCTTTTCTTTCCTAATTGCGTCAGATATTGTATTTCTTCTAATGATCAGAGATTCAAACCATTTCTTCTGGAACGCGACTCTCCTGTAGAGTCTGTGGTTTTGATTTTGCCTCTTTAAGTGTAGAAACGTCTTTAGAAGCGTGCAATAGACTTTTACCTTCTTTTCTTTCCCAATCATATTGCGCCTATGGTGCTCCTATGCACCAAATTGTGTTTCTTCATTTCACACTGATCAGATTCTTAACCCATTTCTTCTGGAATGCGACTTCTTTTCCTTCCCAACCCCATAAGACTTTCTTGCTCCTTTTGGGGCTCCTGCTCACCAATTGTGTTTCTTCATTTCAATATGTGGACATTACAAGCACCGGGGAGTAATCTGATGGGCTAGATCTGCGTTCTCTTTTTTTGTAGAGTTTTGTTTTTTTTTTGGTCTCTTTTTTTCATATTTTTGTTACTTTCTGCCCCCTTTGGGTCCCAGATTATTTTTTCCTAATTCCAAACAGCATTTGTTTTTGGTGCGGTTTTTGTAAAAACACGTTCAAGAACTTCAATGATCGTTTACTTCCTGGCTTTTAAACTGGAACTGTGTCTTCGTGTAGTTGTCCATTTACTTCTTAGAATTGTTTTTGCTCTTTGTCGTCTTTTCTTTCCCAATCGTAGAAGACACTGGATTTTCTGCAATTTTTCCAACACAATAATTTTTTTGCCCCCTTTCGTCCTCGGATTATCCTTTCTCAGTTCCAAACAACATTTCTTTTCCTGCGGTTTTTGTAGAAGCACATTCGAGAGCTTCCATGGTCGTTTTCTTTTGATACTTCCTCGTTTTTAAGCTGAAACCGTGTCTTCATGCACTTCTTTATAAGCTGTAACTCTGTCTTCTTGTATTTCTTCATTTCCTTCTTAGAATTATTTTTGCTCTTTGTCCTCTTTTCTTTCCCAATCGTAGGAGACATTGAATTTTCTGCAATAAAACGCAATAAATTTTTGTCCCCCTTCGTTCTCGTATTATTCCTTCCCAGTTTCAAACAACATTTCTATTCCTGCGGTTTTTGTAGAAACAAATTCGAGAGCTTCCATGGTTGTTTTCTTCTGATACTTACTGGCTTTTAAGCCGGAACCGCGTCTTCATGTACTCCCTCATTTCCTTCTTAGAATTATTTTTGCTCTTTGCCCTGTTTTACTCTTTGCCCAATCGTAGAGGACATTGAGTCTTCTGCAATAATTGCTCCAACACAATAAATCTTTGGGGATTATTGTTGCGCAAGTTAATGGGTTCCACTTGATTTTTCCATTTCTGTTCTTCTTCAATTCGAATGTCTTTCGCTCTTCCTTGCATTTTTCTTTCCCAATTCCATGAGACTTGACTTTTTTTCTGATGATGATGAGAGAGTATCAAACCATTTCTTCTGGAAGGTGATTCTTTTGTAGGATTAAACGCTTCTGATTTTGCGTCTTCAGGTGTACAAACGTCTTTTCAAATGATTAGACTAGACCATACTAGATTAGAGACTAGACTTGTCCAAGTCTTCATCTTGTTTGCACTATTTTTTCCCAATCACAAAAGACCTGCTTTCTCTTTTCATATTTTTCTTTGCTAAATGGTTCCAAACGATATTTCTTTCTTTGCCCACGATTTTAATGCGGGGACCAAGAATCTTGCGCAAACATCAAAGCTAGAAGGTTAAGGGGTTTTTAATCTACAAAGGAATCTGGACGATGGAAACGCCATCGCATTTTATAAGCGGTGGAAAAACAAAGCGCTCGTATTTTTAGGTACAATTGGCACCATGTGAGTTTTTGGCAAATTTAATATTAAAAGACGTTGAGCGCGCTCCTAGCGAAAGAAGAGGAAACGAAGTAAGGAAGAGCAAACTATAAAAAAAAAATGGAAGAGACCTAAATAGACAAATGACATTGAATGATCGGTGGTGAGGAGCTTTAGATTACCCAAATTAAGTGTTGCAGGATTTTTTTCTTTTGCAGAAGTGGAAGACACTTTTATTTTTTAATAAAACTTTTGTGTTTCCAACAGATTTTAGTTTCTTTCCGTTAACGTAAGCCTCATCGATTGTTGCTTTAGTTTAATTGTATCTGCACACAATTGATGTAAATTCCCACACGTTTGTGTTTCCTCGTGCATACAGTTTGGAGATGTTGCAAATGATTAACTGGCTGTAGTTTTAACTTTCTCTTTCTCTTGTCTGGCGATCGTTGGAGGATGAGTGGATGTAAATTCGCCACGGTGGCATTAAATCGTTGCGAATTAAACGACGCCACTGTTTATATGCACGTCTGCATCAGCAGCGTCAGCATTGGAAATTCCGCCAGACGGCTGTTGCTGTCAAGTTCGTTTATTCGCCCCGGAATAAGCTGTAGTTTGATAAATGGTTCGGCAGGAATCTCCGGAATGAATGGTGCGAACGTAATATGTCTGTGACAATGCAGCAGTCTTACAATTGCCCATTTGTTAAGCCCACGTCATAAATAAGCGCTCTTAAGCCAAAATAATCGCAGGTGTTGCGGAGGAAAACTTCTCGCAGTTGTTTCCCGAGTGAAAGCACGATTTTTCAGAGAAATCCCCATATCTTTTGCCGGTTCACTTGCCTCGCATAAACACCTCGCACACATTTTCTTTCGTGTTTTCCGCACACGCTAATGGCGCCGCTCCGATTGTCAAAGCGAAAGGGGGAGAAGGGGCCCGCCCGGATTCTGACTCGCTCATTCGAAAAGGGTGCATAAATATTTCATACCGAATAGCGTGAAACAGAATCAATTTGGTCGGATGGAAATTTGCTTATGTGCGAAGTGAAAGACTGACTCGTCTCTGGGATGGGGATGTTTTTTTTTTTTTGCAACGACCCCCCGCCATGTCAAGATGGAGATTTGGTTTTGTTTCTCCGAGTATTCGTCCTGTCATCTCGGTTTGTGCAAAGGAGATTTCAGCGAATTACGTGAATAAAGCGAACCGTATTATGTACATACATATAAAGAGACAGGCAGCAGTTCTACCAACTCAACAAAAGGATGAATTGATGAATTGCATCCACTGCGCGGGTAACAAAAGCGCAATCTAAATATTAAAAGAATAAGAAAGCCCTCTTATCCACACAGCTTTGTATGTATGCACAGCTAAGAACTCTGTAATTTTTTCCTAAGGAAGTTAAAAGAATACGAAAATCAATTCTGCTCCTTGCATCTACCCCGTGAGGGGAGAAGCTTGGCCTATGTGTTCCACTTGTCAGGCTTATCTGCCATGTTTCCACGAAGAAAATAAACATACAAGCGAACGTATCTGATGTTTCAGTAGACTTAACATTTAGGAAAGTACTTGAGAAACTACTTTAAAAACGGGAAGCTTTTTTGGAAAGCATAGTTTCTACGTAGAGCAATTATTTATTTATTATTATTTCGTTTGAATACGACCGACGCACGTCGCTTTTAAGGAAAGGATCGAAGACTTTATGCAAGTAAAATATTTAAGAAATTACGTCAAACCACTTTAATTAATGAAATTAAAAAAAATGTATTTTTTTTAGACCTGCTTTTTCCATCACAGTTTAACTTTAACCTTCTTATCCCCATGGTAAGGACAATAAAATTGTTTCCGTAGGAATAAAACAGCTAAGTTAAACCCCAATTAAAACACTGGTCCTAAGGGCCTGTTTTTCAATCACAAGTTAACTTTAACCTTCAGTTTACTGCCATGGAAACAATTGTCTTCGTACTTGTTACCATGGAAATAAACTGAGAGTTAGAGTTAACCTGTGATTGAAAAACCGGGCCTAAGGCTGAGTTGCAGCGACATCATTTTGTAACTAATCCTTGATTAAGCACAGGACTTTCCACACTTTAATTCGAGATTAACTTTGATCAACTTCGGTGCAACTGGACTTAAATCTTTGATAATAAATTCAGAGAGGGAATTGTCTTAGTTTTGGAGTGTTCCTTTTTGCATTTCACGATCATTTTTGTCTGGCGCGCTTCACGCCATAGCCTTTTTTTGTAGATGTTAAGAGATTGTAAGCTGCGCGAGAGTACTCACGCAATTCCCCCTACATTGGACCGTATAAAGTAAAATAATATTTGCGATATTACTGTTAATGTTATTACTGAACTGATGAAACTGAATGTTTCAGTAGACTTAACATTTAGTAAAGTACTCGAGGAACTACTTTAAAGACGGGAAACTTTTTTGGAAAGCATAGTTTCTACGTATTTATTTATTATTATTTCGTTTGAATACGACCGCCGACGCGATGCACGTCGCTTTTAAGGAAAGGGTCGAGGACTTTATGCAAGTAAAATATTTAACAAATTACGTCAAACGACTTTAATTAATGAAAGTTAAGAAAATATATATTTTTTTAGACCCAATTTCACAATTTAATTTTAACATTCTTTTTATCCCCACGGTAAAGACTATAAGGACAATAAAATTGTAAAATATTCAACAAATTACATCAAACGACTTTAATTAATAAAATTTACAAAAAATAACTTTTAGGCGCGGTTTTTCCATTACAATTTAATTTTAACCTTCTTTTTATCTCTATAGTAACGATTGTAAGGACAATAAAATTATTTACCTAGGAATAAAACAGCTTAAAGTTAAACCCCAATTAAAAAACTGGCCCTCAGGCCGAGTTGCAGCGACGTCATTGTTAACTAATCCTTGATTAAGCACAGGACTTTCCACGCTTAAATTTGCGATTAACTTTAATTAAGTTCGGTGCAACTGGACTTAAATCATTAATAATAAATTCTTAATATTGGAGTGTTTTTTTTTGCATTTTACCATCATTTTTGTCTTGCGCGCTTCTTGCCATAGCCTTTTTTTTTGTAGATGTTAAGAGATTGTAAGCTACGCTAGAGTACTCACGCCAATTCCCCCTATATTGGACTGTGTAGAATAAAATAATATTTGTGATATTACTGTTTTGTTATTACTGAATTCGTTATTGTTATTACTTTTGTTTTTAATATCGACTTACGAAAAATTACCCTAGAATTTGGTGGGTTTCCTTACCCTACCTTTTCCCCCTACATATTTTTCTCAGAATGGATCTTTTTAAATTACTTCAAACAGATCGTTTTTTGTGTCAAAGGCGTCTCTTCTTCTTCTTCTTCTTCTCCTTCTCCTACTCGAACTTAGAATTAATCAATTGTTTATTTATTATTATTTCGTTTGAATACGACTGCTGACGCGACGTCGCTTTTAAGGAAAGGACCGAAGACTTTAGGCAATTAAAATATTTAATAAATTACGTCAACCGACTTTAATTAAATAAAAGTTTAAAAAAAAGTAATTTTTAGGCCCGGTTTTTACATCACAATTTAATCCTTGATTAAACACAGGATTTTCCACTCTTTAATTCGAGATTAACCTTAATCAACTTCGGTGGAAGTGGACTTAAATCTTTAACAATTTAAATTCAGAGAGTGAATTGTCTTAATATTGGAGTGTTTTTCCTTTTGTTTTCTTTTGCATTTCACACCATAGCTTTTTTTCCTTTTGTAAATGTTAAGAGACTGTAAGCTACGCGAGAGTACTCACGCCAATGCCTTTTTTATTGGACCGTGTAAAATAAAATATTTGTGATAGTAATGTTATTGTTACTACTGAATGCATTATTGTTATTATTATTGTTTTTAATATCGATTTACGAAAAATTGCCCTAAGCTTCTTACGCCACCTTTTCCCCCTAAAAATTTTTTACACACAAATTAACTTCAGAAATTAAGAAGAGATATAGATACAGACAAAAAAAAGTTCAGTTCTGGTTTTCCGAATATATAAATTAATGAAAATTTTTAAATTGCTTCAAATTACTAATAGATATTTTTTTGTGCCAAAGAAATTTAGCTAATAAAATATTTATTAATTCTAAGTCTGAGTACGAGGAAAAAAAGAAGAAGAAGAAGAAAAAGAAGAGACTCCTCCCCCTCACCCCCCAATAAAAAAGCAATGCAAATAAATTCCGCGGCAATCTCGACTAACAACCCCTCCTCATTTAAATGCAAACTTTTTACGCGACAAACTTCCCCGCTTTGTGCGTTCAATGAGAAACCGACTTATTTTATCGGAGGCATTTACATATGCGTCAAACGGAACAGAGCTTCGTCGGGCCCCTTCTTTGATGCATGATGGGGCGTCCTCGTTTTATCTGCGTACACGCATTTGCTTTCTAATTTTCAAATAAAATTTGTAAACGATCAAATATTAACTACCTAACGTCATTGCCGTTGCTTATAAACGTTTTTTTTTTGTATTTACTGTTACCCTTTTTATAACACGTCAACGCATTGGGTGCAAGGCTATAGGCAACCAACATTACACATCACAAGCCAAAAGCTTGAACGTTTATAGAGCTGGTCAATTGTCTGGTACATGTTCATAACTCAGAACGCTTCGACAAAAACTTGTCGGGAAAGGGCAGTGGTGAAAAAATTACCTACATATAACGAGAGAAAATTGCTTGCAAAGGTGTATTAACCTAATAACGAGAGATTACGTTCGAAAAATATCTTTGAAGATGGACTTTTCTTAATGAAATAACTATTTTAAAAACCTTTTACCTTACCTTCCCTTTTTATCTACTGCAAGACAAAGAAAAATAAAAATGGCAACCGTTATAGCAAGTTCGTGCGTAGTTAGTTGCCTATAGTTTACAGTAGAGCCAATGTATGGAACTTTGTTGCTCATGAGAATTTTAATTCATCTACGTGGGGTGTGTCATTCCCTTTTCTCTGAAGTGATGTACCTTTCTCTTTATTATTTCACTTGTTTCGGTGTTTCCCTTACTTTGTTCTGTCTTTTGCTCCTTCCTTCCATTTTTTTGGTCTACCGTTCTCAAATATTACACTATCTCACCCCCATCCTTCTCAAAGGTCTTATGACAGGTCCAAGTCTTTCCATTATTCGAGATTGCACGTGCCTGATTGTATTCTCTCTTGTTATTTCCTTTCCGATCTCTCAGCTCTTTCTTGTTGTACATATTTCTGTCTGTTTTGGCTGGCCTTGGAATGGTTTTCATTATTTTCATTTCAACCTTATCCTCCATCGATTACCGATGAATAATTGTTGTGGTCACAGGTGGACACTGCGTAATACCAGCTGCAGCTCGATTTCGAAGAGAGGGTGGTGGGCAAAAAAGAAGGGAATTCCACAATGGATGTATATTTAAAATTATTTACCGTTAGGCGTCAATAGAAGTAAATACATACACCAAAACCATAAATAACTTCAGTTTTGAAAAAAGGTAGAGGTATCTAAGGCAACAATTCAATGTTCATTACTATTACATCGTAATTGCGAATATCCTTGTCAAGTCGTTTTGGTTTGCAGTGGAACTCTCGAGCTACGTTCCTGCTGAAGAAGCCCCAAATAGGACTGAAGCAGCTGTGCAGAGGCTGCTGGGGTGATTCACTGCAAACAAAAACGATTTACAACAAAATTTGTTAAAGTCAAAGTTCGTTATTGATTAAAATCAAAATTTGCTTAAATTAGTACGTATACAAGGAAATTACCTTTTGTCTCACAGTGATCTTTTAACAGTTCAAGAATTTGTGAAATTTAACTCTAAAATTATCAATTTATTCAAAGCGAAGCAAAATCTAGTTATTAAATTTGAATTAGACTGAACTGAATTAAATTAAATTGTCAATACCCCAAAGTAAAACGAAGTTAAATTAATTAGATAAAAATATTTCATAAGCTTAAATTAGTGCGTATACAAGGAAATTTCCTTTTGTCTCACAGTGATCTTAACAGTTCAAAAATTTGTGAAAGTTAACTCTAAATGATCAATTTATTCAAAACCAAGCTAAAACAAGTGATTGAATTTGAAGAATTATACCTAATTACCGAAAGTAAAACGAAATGAATCCGCAAAATTACACAAACGTGACTTGAATTATTTGAGACTTAACTAGAAATAAAGCTCCGGGATATATGTATGATTCGCATCCACGATGAATACAAAAATCGGAAAGACCGGAAAGATCGGACCTTGTGATGAAGATGTCGACGTTGCGAAGATCGCACAGAATAATTTGCTGGATCGAGAAGAGTTCGGTAGTGCAAGCAGCAAGATGGTTTCTGAACACGAACAGCAAGCCAGCCTGTTTTAGAAACTAGATATTCGATAAGCCAGAAGCTTGAACGGTTTTAGAGCTGGTTAATCGTCTAGTACATGTTCGTAACTTAGAACGCTTCGATTAAAAACTTGCCGGAAAAAGACAGCGGTGCAAAAATTACCTACAAGTGAACAAGGAACCCTATGTAAAATTCGAAAACGAAACAAGAAAACTTACCATGTCAGTCCAACAAAAATAAACCAACAGGAAGGTTTAAGTCCGATAGAATCAACTGGCCTTGATAAATATTAGTATTTTGCACACGAAGACGTGTAGCTTCGCCTCTAAGTTAAGCTGACGCCATAAGAAGCTGAAGAAAACCAACAGCTCCCCCACAATAATTGGAGCGAAAAATGAAACGCAGCTGATAATGCCAACTGTTGGATTAATACCGACGAAACCTCAAAAATCACTGAGAAACTGTCAAACGTCAAAATAACGAATTATACTGGCAACAATGACGACCAACAATGGCTACCAGATAAAAAAATTATTTGCAGAAATTCGAATAACTCGACGGAACTGGCGAATTGAAGATTGGAACTCACTCAACGGAGACATCGAATTATATACGAAAACTGACCTAAATATTTAGAGAGGGGACGGTTTCGAAAATTCCGTAAATAATAAAAATCTACCGGGCAATGGTCGGGTTCAGATGACATACCGGGCCCAGTGGTCACAGAATGAAGTAATGCATCTAAATCAAAACGAACCCGTAAAATTGTTATATTAGGGGTTTTCATTTTATTATTTTCTTTATTAATATGTCCAAGGCCTTCGTGATGTTACTCATCTGATTATATTCTCTCCTCCAATTTCCTTTACTAACATGTGCTTTTTTTTTGAAAATGCCTTAAGGACTGGCTGTTGAAAATACATTTCATGTCATTGCTTGATTCATAAACGTTCAAGGAGCTACCAATACATTATTTCTGACATATAAAGAATCTGACCTAGAAATTTAAACGTTGTTGAAGTTGAAGTATACCGGGCGATCGAAATTGATTGTCCTGATCCTTCACTACTTTCCGCGAGTTTCGCATTAATATTTACGTTTACCAGGCGAAGATTGGCACGAAAAGCAGGGGGTTGCAGGGAACATTCGTAAAACTTACATCCAAATCGAATTTAATTAATAAAAACATCTGGTATACGTGATACGAAGTTCACAGAAAGTAGTATAGGATCAGGACAATCAATTTCGATCGCCCTGTACATGCATTGTGCTAAGGCCTGAATTATATTTTCCAAAGCCACCCCTTATGGCATTAAAAAAAAAAGAAACGCAGTTCATTTTATATGTGCACATTTTCGACTGTTTTGACTGGCCTTAGAATGCTTCTCATTTTCATTTCATCCTTATCCTTCTCGATGATCTTTTGGTCTCTCCCCTTATTTTCTTTACGTTAGTTTCCAAGATGTTCTTTACTTTTTTATTTTATGTTCAGACGTTTCAGTTACTCGAGATTTCAACGATTGCTTTGTTATCACCTCCTCCCATTTTCTTTACCATCTCATAGTTCATTTTTATTTCATTCCAGTGTTAATCCTAGAAGGGGTAGTGGAGGTGAAAGGCAATTGGTAATAGTTGGCCATACAGTGCAGTGGTTGGAGAACGTGCTCCGGAATTTGCAACTCCGGTTTGGCCAACTGATTCGAATTCATTGGGGCGTCTAAAGATGTGGAGCTTGTACAATGCAGTTAGATTAGCGAATTGCCATTTTGGCTCGTAATTTACAATATCTCGGTACATCCCATATATCACGAACTTAATTAAGTCTTCACTTTTACATACAAAACTGTTGTAAGACTCCATCGTTAATTGTATTGTAATGTATTCCAATTGTGGCTTTACACTGCGAATTCCCTCTCCTTGCTGTTTTCTTCCTCTTTGCCGGCAAGCTTTGTATAAATTCCTTCATTAATGCAAACGTCTTTCCACTGAAATATTAAAGTAGTTTTTCCGCGCTCCTGGAACGCCATTGTCGAAACCGAACTCGATAATGCACTTCGGCCCTTTTTCCAGTTTCCAGAAGAGAGCAGGGCGCGCTTATTTGCATTTTTGGCCGGGAACTCACTCGGCGGAAATGTGAACTAGTCGGGTTTCCGCCACGTAAAACGTAAAATCCACCTTAGGAGGTTTCAATTAGCGACGCTGCTCGTCGGGGCGGCTAATGTAAACCGCAGCAGACCGGATAATGAAGAGAAGTCCCACATGATTTCGCTCGTGGGCACTGATATCTAAGCCATCGTAAATATGACGTGATTCACTGTGAACGAGTTAATTAAATCTGCAGAAAACTCTAGATTAGGTTAGATTTATTTGCCTAGTTCAGAAGTAATCTACCGAAAACCAGACTTCGGAATGCCTAAAGAAGTAGGTGAGAGAGGATAAAATCGATTAAGACTTTAAATCTTCCCCCTTCCGAGTATCACATACAGACAAACTAAAATATTGTACCTATTTATTATTGCACGAGTTACATAATCCATGTATTATTGCACAAGTTGCATAATGCATTTATTATTGAACAAGTAACACAATGCGAGTGACATTGGCCTTCAAAAATTCGTTCTTTTATTAAAATTCAGTCTCGATCTAATAGGCTTTTCTCGAAACAGCACGAAATGTAAATTTTAACAGCTCCTCTACACAATGCTGGATAATTCTACACTCAATGCAATCTTAGAATTCGGCGCCATAACCATTTTGAATACAACTGCTGCGCTTAATTAATTAGCAACAAGGGGGGTGAAAATGACTTTTACTGCGAATTTTCTGGTGTTTTAATTTCTAAGTGCCACATAACAATAACCCTACATAGGTAGAGGAGCGTGAACAAATTTTACCGAATATTATTATAAGTAATTAAACTATGTTGTTTAAGGATCGGTATTTTCATCTCCCTTTAACTTTAATTTTTAATTTATTCTCCTAGTTGCAGTTATAGAGACAATTGTTTCTACAAGAATTAATCAGCAATTAAAGTTAGTCAGAGATGAAAAGACCGGGTCTTAAAAGACAACAGATCATGTAAAAAGTTCGGTAATTAGGTATTTCAGAAAAGATTCTTCCCTTTCCCAAAATTATTTTTCACTTTTTATTTAAAACTTATGAAAAATAAAAAAAAAATGGACAGCAGAAGTTACATAATAGGGTCTAACACTCAAGGCCAGTACTCTAATCACTGATTAACATCTGGTTTGTTCTTATGACTACTGCAATAATAGATAGTTCTTTCTATTTAAAATAAAATAAAGATTAAATTTAGCAGAGAATAAGAAACAAATAAGAAGGCTTTTTTGTTTCATATTCTCTGCAATTCTCACGAGCAAGAACCATCCAAAAATTATTGAATTTAGCAATAACTAAAAATCACCGGGTCTTAAAGTGAGTTATAACCAGGAATAAGAAATCGGCCCACTTGTTTCGAGAGCAGTACGAAAATTTAGTATTCGGACCGTATTAATCCCGCCCAGGGTAACTTCTGCGAAGTGCGAACATCTCTTCCCCCTCGCACTCAAAAGCGATTTAAACTCGCCGGAGCCGCGAAAGGAGTAAATAGTACATTCGGTGTAAAAAGTGTCCAACACTAAGTGGATTAATTCTTTTCCCTGGTTATAACCAACACGCGGGAATTCTGAGGGATTGTAGTGTAAATGACCTAATAACTGCGCATGCAGGAATTCTGAGAAATTGTAGTGTAAATGACCTAATTAGCGGGCAAAACTGAATAAGATAAGTAAATAACGGTCAGTGGTGGCTGTCTGTTACGGTTTGGAAAACCGCTTTTCAAGGTCACGCTGCACATATGCACATTATCTCTGAGAATTACAAAAGCCAAGATTCATCTCTCTGCATTCGTTATCTATTTTTCCTTTTTTTTGCATTCAAACCGCCGGCGCCGCTGTCGGTATTCCTTCTAATCATCTTATTGCGTGTGTGTCGGTAAACATCGAAAAGTCGGAAACTTCAAAGTGAGTTTATGTGTATGATTTACCACAGGCAATTGAAAACACTTGCTGTCTATCGCAAAAGAAAACAAACACACTTGGCCGAAAGGGGCGTGACTTCTTCTTACAACGCACCTGTGATGCTGCGTTTTGCAAGTTCAAAGGATACCGTCTCGTTATACGTATTTATCAAATATTTTCGTAGCCCAGACGCTTGTTACGTTGTTATTTTTCGGGCCGTTGTTCTGCGGATGCGTGGGCTTCCCTTCGTGCTGTTTTATTTTGAATTTGGCTGACCGTCGTTAGGTAGCGAGACAGTTGTCGGCTCAAGGCGTGCTGGTGGTCATTATCTTTACGTGGCTAACGAAGCGAGTGGGCTTTGAAAACTAGTGATTTTCTTAGATTTGGTTGCCCTATCGTTTTTGTACGGATATTCTCGTCCCGTTAAAAGTTTACCCCACCGTTGGGGACCGGTGTCACACAGATTTTGGGCGCACATGAAAATTTAACATCGTTTTCAGGGCTTGCTCGGCGAAGCAAGTTCTCAGAGCTTGCTTGGCGAAGCAAGGTAAGTCATTTCGTCCTCCGTTTTGGTGATTCGTCCGCGTACCACGTGCGTTTATCGTTCGCTATCGTTAATCCTATTTCGTTACCCCGCTTTTAGCAACTGGTAAAGGGTTGAATTGCCACCGATAGTTTGGCGTCGGGTGGTTGCCCCGGTTTAACCTTGCTGAGCTGAGCCACGTCTGAGTTGTGGATGCGTTACTCCATACGTACCTCCGCTAAAAAGGAGAGGAAGGTCTTACCGCCCCGGATCTGACCTCGTCGCAGTTTCGAACTGTCATGTTACCCGGACGGATTCCAAATAAGAACGTTCTTTTAATTTTTCTATCGCTCTACTGCGGTGCAGTGTTAGTTTTTGCGTGCGTTTTGCCAGTGGCGTCACATCGAGCTGCGCTGCGGGTTGGTCGGCAAGATACTCAGCGGTTAGTTGGTTGGTTGGAAAACGTGGATAGTGGTTTTGTCATTTTTGTTGTTGCGTCAATTTGTTATTTAGAGTCATACTTACCAGAATTTATCTATTTATTTTATGTTTTTTTTATTTTGCAATTTTATTTATTGTTGTTTATGCTTCTCAATTATGACTCCTTCAGACGCAAATGAAAATCTGTGCAGACTTTGGTTGATGATCTTCACGCTCAACGTTTGTTCAGTTGTTAAAATATAGACTTTGATGTTGGTTTTTGTGAGCCAACGCGAGAGTACTCACGTCGAAGCGCTTTTTGCACTGTACACACGAACTTTTCAAATAAAATTACGGCCGATCCACCCCATCAGGGGGCTTATTCAACTACCAGGTATAGTGGAGGCGATTGCCTTATTAAGCGATTTGTTTTTTTTTTTGGGCTGAACTGGGGTTTATTTGTTGAATAATAACTCTGTTTGGAACGCAAATCTTTTGAGACGGGTTTCAAAAAATAAAAAAGGTGCACTTTATTTCCCTAACGGATTCTTTTTACTCCTTATTTTTTTTTTTTCGTGGGTGTACCAACGTTGAAGCGGGTCCTAGAGAATTGTACTCTTCGAGGACGAACAGTGATACACTTTCCCGATGGTGTACCATCGATATTCCTGGGTTGCGTAATCACCGAAGGGCGGCGCCCTTTTCCGTAACACGTTTAGAGTTTACGGACGCCGTCTTCACTAAGTGGGCATTGTTACGCAACTTCTTGCCCCAACTTAATATTCGAGGAATCGACCAACCCGGCTTCTGTGACACGGTAAGTTATGGATTGGTGTAGGCCCATTCGTGGTTTTTTGGTTTGAAGCGCTCCGCTTGTCGCGACACATGGCAGGCGTTACACGCTTGTTTTTCCTTCCTTAAATGAACACGTTCATCAACTACGAACCATGCCGCCGTCTGTTCATCAGTTTGTTTCCATTTCTTATTTAATTGCTTACCGTCTCTGAGAATTACAATTATTGCACGCGACGGAGAATTTAACGAGCGCGTACATTTGACCTCTCGTATCATTGGTTCCCCCCACCTTCACTTCTATTCTGTTAGCTCATGATGCACGTCGATTCGTGGAAACCCTTCCTAACCTCAAAAGCAGGACACGGTTTGTTTCGCCTCTTAGAATGCAATGTACTTAAGGCAGGCAAAGCCCGTCTGACGGTGTCCCCAGTATCTGGTTGGTGTCTGGAGGGGCTTTTGGCCCCGTTTCGCCTGTGTTTGTCCAGGGGGCGATACATAATTTTGGTTCTTGTGAGGGACCTCGGGGAGGTTTCCTTAGTGTACGACGTTTCGTCGAGTTTGACATGGTGCTGGAGGACTGAAACTCTTGGAAGTTGTCTCAGCCTCGCTCTTGCCGTTCAGGACATGCTTTTATTACAGGCTTTTAGCCGCCCATTTTTTTTTCTTCGCTTATGTATGACTTATCTGTTAGAACGTTGCTTCCTCGACGTTCTACTGCTATCTGCTTACATCCTTTCGGGGGGGAGCAGATGTGGAAAGGGCTTTCGACGAGACAGCTGTGGTTTTGTTGTCGACGTCTTCATGGGCCGACGAAAGTAACAAAAGGAGAATCTGGGATGAAGATTAGGCTTGAATTCGGACTTTGATAGGATAAGGCTATACGGCGATACTTCATGAGTCATCATCACTCCTCTTTCTGTTACACTTTGCTCGGCCTAAAGCATCATTACCTGGCAGAGCTTGTTAAAACCAAACTGATCTTGAATGAAAATTTTGCTAACATCAAAAAATTAATTAATCTTACTAATGTTGATAACATAAACATTGATATTTTGAATTTCGTTTTAAGTGCAGTGATAGGTCTCCCGAATTACCTTTGAAATAGAGATCGATGGAGACGTCCAAACCTGATGCAATTAAAACGAGCCGTTCGTGGTAAATTTATATTGCCGGTAAAGTTAAAACAACCACCACGCAGGATGGAAGAAATGTATTGCGCGAAACATAAAGGAGGCCTTGCCCATATTTCGACGTGATTGCGCCCGCCCCTTTTCGGTTCGATATTTTCTTCCATGTTGACTATAAAATTTTATTTCGCCAATAAGAACCTACTCCGTGAAACCCCGAGTTATCAATTTTATATTCGAGAAGGAAAATCGACTTCGAATAAAGCGGCGGCGATCTAACGGCATAGTTATCCGGGGCACTTTATGCTCCGACGTTTTATTGAAATGTAATTGCAGAGGACATTAGGTAAATTTTGTTGACTGTTATGCCAATGGCGTCGGTTATTGCGGGAAAGCATATTAAAATTAACGCCCTCTAATGGAATTTGATGTAATAATTATTATTCAAGCAGGACGGAAATATAATGGTTGGTAAAGTCGGAGGAAAGTTTTATGAGGTATGCGATGTGCTGCTAATAAATTAATACTTTAAATAGTATAAAGAAACTCATTTGCATGCTCTTGTTCAAAGAGTGAGTAGTATATTGTGTGATAAGTAAAGCGAGGATTAAATAGTACCGTCGCAGAGAGAGGTTTCCGATTTCGATCACACTGATAAATGCTCACCTATCGAAGTGTTAGGGTTATTGTTACTAGCGTTTCCTCAGGCATTGGTTATCATAAATGTGGTTGCGTTGGTACCGCTGCCGCAACTATGGTTGTGCCGCATAGATTAGATTGTGGGGCGAACTGATAAACTGAGGGCAGGGACTTTTGAATCCTTGCTTTAGTAATAAGACCTGATTTTTTGATTCATTCTCCTTTATTAAGGGTGCATTAAACTCGTAGAAATAACCCCTCTTTTAATTATTTATAATTTCTAATTCCCGCATTATTACGTATTTATCATAAATTTATTTTAAAATGAACTGTGCAACTTATAGTCGGTGTGTTAATTTTACTGCTTTCATAATAATCCATGCTGTGCAGAATTCATAATACCTCGTGAGGCTTTATTATACAATTAGTGTGACGTCAATGGCGAATTTTCCCAATACCATCCATCCCTTACTGCACGAGTAATAACCGCCAACCTGCAAAAGAGAATTCCGTAATAACCTATGCATAATTTGTTGAAGCAAGCTGGCTCGTAATTAATTGCTGTCTGGTACTAAAATGAGTAGAACTGCTGGGAAACTCACCAACTCACAATTAGTTGAATTATAACACAAACAGAGTGTGTACATTCGGCCAGGTCCTCGCAACATGACATAAGATTTGTAAATCTATTGCATGTCAGATTTTACTTGAAAAAAGTTTATTTTTCTTAGCTGAACTGAACAAAAATTTTAAATATAAAAGGTTAAATATACAGGGTTATTCAAAATAAGTGTATGGCCTTAGTAATACACCCCTAACTGTTGGGCACTTATTCTGTATCACCCTATAGGGAAGATTTTTTTGAGTCATGTGATACGTTAGTTACAAATCGCCGGTTTTCGCTTACATGGAAAACACCAAATCGTAGTAATAATTTTATGAGCTAATTCGCTCAATCCAAGTATCTGTGAGTGTTTTTTTTTTTTTAACTAAAACTGAAATAATTTGGTAGGATTAATTCGATTAGTATGCAACGTGACTCACGAACGCAAAAAGCAACTTACGTTCATAAATTAGCATGCGAAATCTCGCCGAATTTAATGTAATCCGGTTAGATACGTCACGCTGCACCTAAATTTGGGAAATATACCTTTGCCGCCGCCAGCGCCGCCGCCGCCGCCGTCAGGAAGAGGAAAACAATGCAAACTAGATTATTATTTAATAATATAATTCCACTTCGGTACCTGCACGTAAGAGACATTTTATTTCACCGTAAACCAGAGTTGCCAATCTGTAGTTAAAGTAATTAAATTTAGGGAAAGTTTCAAACAAAAGGGAAAAAGAGAAAAATTGCAAAAACTCATTAAAATCTAAAAAATTTTTTTCAAAAAAAACTACACACTTTCTTGTTATGGAGTTTTCATTTCTTAGGCTTCTTGATTTTTTTACGTCCTGGTAAATTTATCTGCTAGGTGTTATCCTGGAAACCATTGTGTCGATAAGCAGGGCCCCCGCGAAGTCAAAATCCGATCGCGTGCGACTCCATATTTTGGCGCCCTCTGAGTTGGGGCATACAAAAACGGTCAATCATCAAAATTATTAAAAGAAATTAAAAGAAACAAAAAAAAATGGAAAAAAACAGAAAAATTAAAAAAAAATTAAACAGGGAATTTTTGTTAAACATTTTCCTTCATTTTCCTTCATTTTGAAAACATTTTCCTTCACTTTTTCAAATTCCTATCTGCTGCGAGCCCTTCAAAAACGAGTAAGCCAATCTTCTCCTCTGACTAAGGAGGAAACCATAACAGCCTACATAATTTATTTTTTTTTACCTAACAAAAATATTAAGTACAAAGCTTTTGTACTTTTATTTGCTGCAGTTAACTGTTCTATTTTAGTCAACGTCTTGCCGTGAGGTTGAAGGCTTCACCAGAACTCCCATTAATTTTAAAATAAATTAAAAGAAATAAAAAATGGAAAAAACTGAAAAATTAAAAAAAAATTAAACATTAGGGAATTTTTGTTAAACATTTTCCTTCATTTTGAAAACATTTTCCTTCACTTCTTTCAAGTTCCTAACTGCTGCGAGCCCTCAAAAACGAAGCGCTTTCTTCTCATCTGACTAAAGAGGCCTCTGTTTAGATCCCTCCAGAATGCAAGTAGGTGAATCCAGCCTGATAATAATATTAGAAAAAAAAAGAAACAAAATCACAAAAGTAAAATGAACTTAAGTTTCAAAAAACTTGAAAACTAAAATGAAAATTGTTTTTTTTATTAACCAAAGTGTAACAGCTTACATAATTTATTTTTTTTACTAAGTTTACTACAGTTCAGACTTGTTAATAGTTTTTTCGAATAATTTTTACCAGATAGATAACCATTAATTTTTTTGTGAAGAAAATGACAGAACCCGTCTAGTGGCCAATAGGCTAATTGCTGCCCCTTGAAGATGGCGCCCATGGTTACGGGGGCTCTGTCGATAAGGATATTACCCTTCAGATAAATTTATCAGAAAGTGAACAAATCGTTTTTCTTGGTTCTGTCTAAAATTTCACATTTCATTGATTGTTGTTCAAACGAATCATAATAGAAACCTGAAGATAGTAATCTGTAAATGAAACAACGAAACACTCTATCTTTCGTTATCTCGCCAAACCTTTCAGTATGACGACGGGGACAGAAGCAAAGGGCCTTCTACTCTTCAATTATTAACTTCAATTATGGTTCTATCTAATTGCAAAAAAGTTTTGAGAAATCTTAGCGATCCCGAACTATTTTTCACTTTTTATCCAGAGCAGGGGATACGATACGTATCTTTTTTAACTTAAATCGTGACTTAAAAACCAGAACCAGAACATTTCAGAAATCGAAATATTTTTAAGAAAGACAAACGAATTACGTCAAATATAATGAAGAGGGAGGGTCGAAATTCGAAAATTAAGAAGTATAGAAAAAAAGTGCATTGTCATTGGAAATAAAAGAAGAAAACAAAGGACGGTTGACTTGTTGAAAAAGAAAAGACAGGATGCCCTAAGTATGTAATAAAACTACAGCTAAAAGTGTAAGAATTTCGAAGACATTAAAACAAAATAGGAATTTTCTTTTACAAAGACAAAATATTTTTGTGAACTGTCGAAAAACCTGTGAAATGTAACGAAAAGAGTTGGAAAAGAAGTAGAAACAAGACACAAACGAAAAGAAAACCTATGAAATCTTGAAAAAATAAAGCAAAAGAAAATATAATCGACTTATTTCTCAGGAAATGAAATTCGCAAATTAAGAAAAGGAAAAGGGTTAACAAACGATAGTCCCAGTATTTTGCGAGAATAAGACAGAAGAAGGTAAACAATCAGAAAAGGGAAGTAAAACCAAGAAGATTTTTGATAAAAAAAAAACAATCAAAGACGGATATGTTTGAGAACGAATTGTTGGATATGTTTGAGACGAAGATCGTGTTACGTTTGAAAAAAAAAAGATTGTGAACGAATTTTGAAAAATCTAACCTAAACGCTGCTATCTTTCTGTATTCAATCATAATAATATTTTTTTATTTCAGTTTCGTTTTCTTATTTGGCTTATTATTATTATTGAGTACCATCTCGTAATAATACGATTTTACTTTTCTATCGTTTTTGGTTATTTGTTAGCTCGATTTTCTCCCGCGACCATCTCCACCGAGCTGGGCATATTCGTTAGACCAACACGTTGAAGACGAATTTCAAACTTAAAAACATGTGACGATCGCGTTACATTTGAAAAAAGAAACTTAGTAGAAATTTTGAAAAATCTAACCTAAACGCTGCTATCTTTCTATATTCAATAATAATTTTTAATTCAGAGTTTCTTTATCTTATTTGGCTTATTATTATTAAGTGCCATCTCGTAATAATACAATTTTTGACGCCAAAATAAGTGGTGGCGCCCTTCTTTCTATCATATTTGGCTACTTGTTAGCACGATTTTCTTCCATGACCATCTCCACCGAGTTGGGCATACCCGTTTGACCAATACCTTGAGGACGAATTTCAAACTTAGAAACAATAATCCGTAAACAAGTGACGATCGCATTACATTTGAAAAAAGAACTGAGTAGAAATAATAATTTTTTATTTCAGTTTCTTTATATTATTTGGCTTATTATTAATAACTGTCATCTCTTGATAATGCGATTTTTGACGCCAAAATAGGAGGCGACGCGGCGCCCTTTTCTCTATCGGATTTGGGTACTTGTTAGCTCGACTTTCTCCCATGACCATCTCCACTGAGCTGGGCTTATTCTTTCGGCAAACACATATTAATAGGTTTCCAAAGATTACGATCATTGTTAAAAACAAAGCGATTAATTGATTTAATTCGTCCCGTCTAATACAAAACAGGGACTCGAAATGAGCAAAATTTAAAAAATAAGTTTAATTCCATTTGATTTATTTTCTTTTATTGTTTTACCTCTCTTATAAGAGCCTAAGGGATTAAATTTCGTTCGAGTTTATTGAAAATTTCGTTCACTTAGAAAATCGTACACGTTTCTTTGAATTACTTTCTTAGGCGAATAAGAAATGAAAAAAAGTCCGGGAGATAATAACGTAGCGGTTCTCCGGGAACACAATTTGTATTTCCAGCCCCGCTTGTCTGCAGCCACTTCACACAATTGGGGTAATATTCCGCCCGCCAATTTATTTCATTTGCTTGTCCGTTTTATTACGTTCCCAGCAGGAATAACACTCGCCGGGTTTCGCACGGCCTTTAAAGACTTCTAATTAAATAAGTTTAATTTGAAATCGACAGGAACATCAGAATTAAAAGCGTAAAATTAAAATCCGACAGAAAAATCGTCCGCCTCTTCTGTTGTCCGACAGCGGCGGCAGAAAGATAATGACTTCAGATTTCCACTCGCCCCATTTTTCAATTACATATCGCGCTGTTGAAAGTTTAGTTTCGTTCAAACTTCTTGACAGAACGTTTCTGCGAACTTAACTAATTAAAGTTAGAATCGAGAAACGGCCACGGAATTTCTTTCTTTCCGGTAAACTTGTGTTACTTTTGATTCTTGACGTGTCTGAATTAAAAAAAAGACTGCTTACAAGTTCAATTAAAAAAGAATTTCTTTTAATAAAAAGAATACAATTTAAAATTAAATTTTAAAATTACGTCACCTTTTCCTCGTTCTCCAACCCGAAACGAGAATTCGGCCCGTTTGACCCGCTCAGGAGAAATGAGGGGGCCTGCGCCAATTCCGCAACTTACATCGGCCCAGAAGTCAGGTCAATCGTACTTACGAAACCCAAACGGAAAGTCAGAGCAACGGTGCCCACGCAGTGGGGACGACGTGGGATATCTCTAAAGATGTTACGGAAAAGGGCGCCACTCGGTCGTGATTACGGAACCTAAAGTAGTCGAAAACACACAGCCGGGAAGGTCTGTTCTTAGACGTACTCGTTAAGGGCAACCGCCTTAGACGCGCTTCCTCGACAGCCTACCCTTGAAAGTGATGAAGAAACCTCTCTCCCCAAAGGTAGCGTAACATAAAACAGATGGTAACGGAATTTTTATTAACAACCGCAAAAGTGTATAAAAACCAAGACAAAACGCGAAAACATTCAAAAGAAAAAATGACAAAAATTACGCTAATTATAATTCCGCTCTGAAGGAACCTTAATTTTAACAGGTTAAAACAATACTCAATAAAAAACAAACGGGACTTCAACAACAATACGAGTACTCGGAAGGTCTCCAAAAAAAATTAAGTAAACAGCCAAATGGTAGAGGCCCAACTCAGTGAGGTTGCCGCCGCAAAAAAAAACAAATCCGTAGGTTCACATCCGTGCCGCACGAATCGACGCCGCCGGCCCATGAAAGGATAAAAAAAAAGACAGAGATGGTTCGAACTTACACGGTTGTCAAAGGAAGACAGGTGTCCACGATCCAAAGGGTCCCACCTTCGTCAGTTCCCGGGTACGGACAATAAGGCGCCGACTAGTAAACCGCACGGCCGATAAGACAGATGGTTCGAGCTTACATGGTTAGCAAAGAAAGACCGTTTTCCACGATCCAAACAGGTCCCATCTTCGTCAGTTCCCGGTTACGGACAATAAGGCGCCGACCAGTAAACCGCACGGCCGATAGGGCGTGACACTAAGGTGTGAAAACACTAGGGCGCCGAGATCAAATGAAAATAAAAACAGAAAACAGAGATGGTTCGAGCTTACGAGGTTGTCAAAGAAAGATGGTTTTCCACAATCCAAACGGGTCATACCTTCGTCGGTTTCCGGTTGTGGATAATAGGGCGCCGATCAGTAAACCGCACGGCTGATAGGGCGCAACTGATTAGACGCGTGACACTAAGGCGTGAAAATACTAGGGCGCGAAGACACTAGGGCGCCGAAATCAAATGAAAACGAAAACAATAATGTGTGCCTAAAATAATTATTTTTTTTTTTAATTTTTAATTGGAGTAAGCCGTGACTTCTATAAACCAACAGTAACAGTAAGTTTTTAATGAATGAACCAGGCCTTAATTAATTCAATTTTAATTAAATAAAAATTTCAATTGTCTTATCGAAATTACCAACAACCTTTATCAAAATCAAGGCTTACTGTACTGCAGGATTAAACTAGGATTAAAAATTTTAAAAATGACTCGTTATATGATGCAACAGGTATACACAGTTTTGAATGATTGTGAATTTTTTTAGCAATCATACCTTCTGATACATGAATGCGACGTTTTTTTCGTTCACATCGCCAACATTCTTTCGTTCTACAGGCACTAAGTCTATCGAAAACGTAACAGTATCCGTTGTTATGGAATTTTCTTTTTCCTTTTTTGAGAAAACAATTCCATTTTTCACAATCGCTCAAAACAACTGATCACACAGAAGAACTCAAATCACAACGATTGTGAATGCAAGTGTGTGCAGAAATGACAGAAATTTGACACGAATGACATAACATTGAAAAGTCATTTGGTTTTCAGATGATTTGATTAAATTTTATAGCGTTTTTCGCTGGCTGCACCAGTGTGCACTCAGTGTATCTCTATCTCGTTTTATTACATAAAACTAAACCGAGATGGAGATACACTTAGTGCGCACTGAGTGCAAGAAAGCGCGACGCTATTAAAGACAGCAGAAAAGTCAGGTATTTGAACGAAAATAATAGAATTTAACAGAAAAATAAAAGAAATACAAGCAGAACATTTTTCTGCCTTAGAAAGCGTGTGATTTGACATTTTGAACACTTCAACTTTCAAATTTGTCGAAATTCGAACTACTCTGCTATTCAAAATGATTAAATAGTTTTGACACGTCATTAAAACCTTATTTATAACGAAGAACTGAATCGTACGAATTTCTAAGACCGCAATAGTATCCACGTAATCAGGGGATGATCGACAACAATGGGTTTCCGAACAAATTTGCGCCGTAGCGTCGTCGCGCCCTACTAGCTGCGCTCATTTGCCTGCGCCCTAATTGCCGCACCCAAATGTCCGAATCCAGTCGGTTCCCGGACGTTCGAGTTTTATTTCTCTCTAGGGTATAGGTTCCCAAACTTTTTACGATCGCAACAGGGAAAACTTTCTTGAGGGGCAAAAGCTCGAAGAAAAACGGCCCGCGCCACTCAAAGGCACGCACAAATCCGTCTCAAACGGAACGTGCTCCGCGATCTTACGGACTCGCAACAGACACATTCTCTCAACGCAAAAAGAAAACTGTAAAAATCATTAGGTATAAGACAACGTCTATAAATTAAGCAATCAAAAAATTAAAGTAACCATGGGAGTGACTCTGAAAGAAGTGCAAACGTTAAGACAAAAAACGTAAGTACCTTCACATTCTTGATGAACGATGTTCTAAAAGTAAGTAATTTTCTGAAATTAAGCTTGTTTCCTGATGAAACGTCACACACAACTTACTTTATTTATTCACTACGTAATAAATTCCGTTAAGAAAACGTGCCGCAGTTGCCGCAACGAATTCTAAAAGAATTCCTCCTGGACCGAATTCAACATCCCTTAATCTAAACGTTTAATCATCCAGAAACACACAGCAATTTTAGTTAGTCGCAGTTAACAAGCCGTGCCTAATTCAGTAACTCGAGTTGGATTCCTAATGTTTTACGACCGCGTAAAAACATTACATTTGTTTTAATCAGGCTCGCGCATCTTAAGGAGGAACTCGGATGTTGTACAGGCGTATTTTTCGCCACGTAATCCTGGCGGCTTCCGGCTTGCAGGAAGGACGTTTAACGCAGGACGCGAGCAAAAGCATGTCGGCATGAATAGCCGTACGCTTGCTATTAGCCTCATGTAATCAAAACAAGTGTGCGCCATGAGAGTTCTTCGGCGCAGTAAAAATAGAAGAAACTAGATATGATCCTTGTTTTGTTACGATGAGTTTCTTTGCATGAAGTAACAGGATGAACAAAGGAAGGCACTTTCGGCATTCAAATTAAATTTCGATTACATTTTTAGCCAACAGGAAATTTACTTGCATCTTGAACTCGTTCCGCATTTTTTTTCGATGGCCTAATGAATCGTTCAGCTATAGATTTTTTTAAGTTAGAAAATCTGTTGTATTCAGTTCCTATAACTACTGTTTGACAAATTGTCTGTCATCTAAACGTCAAGCGGTTTATGTTTATTTCATGAATTTTTCAATCAAACGCTTGTTACGACTAGAGACCCCCTAATTAGAGTCTGGCAGAGTCAGCCATCTTTCAGCAAGAAGAGTCTCGTCAGTGTTAAAATTGACAATACCTTCGTTAAAACGATACAAAATAAATAACAAAGTGTAAACGGAACTTCAACAACAATACGACTACTCGAAGCCCTCCAAAAAAATTAAGTAAACATGCTAGAGACGCCCAACTCAGTGAGGTTGCCGCCGCAAAAAAATAAATAAATCCGCAGGTTCCGATCCCATACCTACCTAACCTTGCTTGCTCTTTCAAAGTCAAATTTTAGCAAAAATACTTGCTTATTTTCAATATCAAATTGAAGTGTTGGCGCCAAAGTGCACTTCCATTCTTTCTTATGATTGGCTGAAGTACATTTTGCTAAAATATGGCGGAACCAATTAAAAATGTACGCCTCTAGTTACGACTGCCGTTGCGGAATAATACGATGGATGAGAAAAAAAGGCGCAAAAATAATAACGCCAAGCGAAAGTGAGAAAAGAAAAAGACGACCGAAAGCGATCAACAAGGAAGAACTAAAGAGACTTCAAAAAACAAGAAACCGACAGGAAAGAAAACAAACAAAAGAAGAAAATAGACAAAAATAGAAATTAAGTGGTGGAAACAAAAGAAAATGAAATCGAAAGATCAACAAAATCGAAAGATCAACAAACAGCTGACATACACTTTGCGACACGCGCCTAAAACAAGTGCAAAAATTAATTTTTAGACAAAGACAAACTAAACACATGATGGAAAATGATTAAAAAATCATCTTCCTTATTTGTTTTTTTTTTAACCGAACTCCTCCCACATGTTAAGTTGATGGTCTTCTCGGCATTAGCCCTACGAGTCTCGTGATTAAGAAGAAAAAGGAGATAAAGAGAAAGTACAAAAGGAAGCTTAGAAAAAGAGACTTTAGGATATGCAAAAAAAAACAAAAACAAAGGTAGGAATTGCAAAAGTGTGAGCAATTCGATAAACTAAAAGAAAAAGTTAAACTAAAGAGAATTTAGAAAAATATGAAAAATACGTTAAAAAGAAACAAAATTTTCTGACTATTTTTACAACCATTCTACAAAAAAAAATTATTTAAAAAATCATCTTTTCTTTTGGTTTTTTTTTTTTAACCAAACTCCTCTGATATATTAAATTGATGATCTTCTTGAGGTTGTCAGACCTATGGATGTCAAGATGAAGAAGAAGAAGAAGAAGAAGAGAAAGAGAAAGAGAAAGAGCAACAGAAAGCATAGAAAAAGAAACTTTAAGGAATGCATAAAAAAAACAAAAAACAAAAGAAGGAACTGCAAAAGTGTGAACAATTCGATAAACTAAAAGATAGAGTTAAACTAAAGAAAATTTAGAAAAATATGAAAAATACGTTAAAAAGAAACAAAATTTTCCGACCATTTTTACAACCATTCAACAAAAGAAAATTTTTAAATTATATTCTTGTCTTTGTTCTTTTTTAAACCGAATTCCTCCGACATGTTCAATTGATGGTCTTCTCGAGGTTGTCAGACCTATGGATGTCGTCATGAAGAAGGAGAAGAAGAAGAAAATAAAGAGAAAGAACAACAAAAAAAAGCTTAGAAAAAGAATCTTTAGGAAATGCAACAAAAGGAAGACAAAAAAAGATGGAACTGTAAAAGTGTGAGCAATTCGATAAACTAAAAGATAAAGTTAAACTAAAGAGAATTTAGAAAAATATAAAGAATACTTTAAAAAGAAATAAAATTTTCTGACAATTTTTACAACCATTCAACAACAAAAAAACATCTTTTCTTTGACTTTTTTAAACCGACATATTAAATTGATGGTTTTGAGAAGAAGAAGAAGATAAAGAAAAAGAACAACAGAAAGCTTAGAGAAAGCAACTTTAAATTATAACACAAACAACTCGTTGATTTCTCTCATTTATTTCTTCCCCTTAAGGTATTTCCATTTTTACTTAATAGTAATGGTACGCTAAGGGTGAACCTCGACCATGTTTCGACTGGGTCTTCACCATTGTCGCGCTTATGGCGTAGGGGTTGTGGGGTGCATAGGTAGAGCTTCACTAAAACAAAGTGGTTTACAAAAAAATATCTCATCTCTCAATATTAAGTTTTAATTAAATTAAACGCTCAGGGGGTTCAAGGTTCTACCAGTGAGTGTTGCCGTTCGTCCTCGACGCAGACAAATTACATACAAGGTTCCGGCCTTGATGATGCTGAGGCCCGTATGGGCTGCCGTACTCCGGAAGTGTTGTAGGAGTTGGTCGGGTTTGAGTTGATCGACGGCTTCTCGGGATATTCACTGGGGCGCAACGGAGTTGTCTGTTGAGACGGGACTGATGCCGACAGTGTTGTGGTTCAGGGCGTTTGCGATGGCGTTGTGGTCCAGGGCGACGGCAACGGCCTTGTGGTCTAGGGCGTCGGCGACGGCGTTGTGGTCCAGGGCGTCGGCAACGGCGTTAAGAACCAGGGCGTCGACGACGATCTTCATGGAGGGGTTAGACCCTTGTGAGTCGCAGCAGGTCTTAGTGATCGACGCCATCCCAAATTCGCCCTTCCTGTTAATACTGGTTTGTTTACCTAACTTTGTTTACTTTTGAAATCGGAATACGATTGCAAGCCGATCATACATAACGTTTAATATTTCCGAAAATTCCGAAAGAGTTTTGTAGAAAATCTAGTCGTACCTTTTTTTATAGAAGATCTAATCGTGACAATAATAACAACAATAAATATTAGAAATGGTTGATTTAAAATAGCAAGTCAACATGAAATGCTCCGTAATTTCCTCCCCAGTAAGCGTTGTCTTAATGAATTCAGCCGAGAATGAACGTAAAACGAACGCCATTATTAGGCCCATTTAAAAAATGGGATCTCGGAAAGGATCTCTAATGATCCTAATAAATTCATTTTGAGGCCACAACGAGGCAATTAGAAGAGAGAGACCCGGCACTAATTAGTGTTTTATTTCGGCCACTGTAATTTCCGTTTACATCACTTCGGCGAGCGAAGCGAAAGGGAAAAAAAAGGGGGCCATCATGAATCAGAACTGTCAGACGCCCTGAAGAGAACTGTGAAGGACCGAAATTGGCTCGTCAATTCGAGGCTTAATGATATTATTCAGTTGTTATAGGACTTCGGGATTCTTTTCTTTCCGTCGTTCCTTCCTTCTCCTTCTTCTTTTCGTATTAAGCGTATGACACTCGTGATTGATACGGACGATTTGGTGTTGAAAAATACGCGCGCAAGACAACTTCGGATGAGCTTTCCACGCCGTGTAATACAAGTTTCGGGCCGGCGAAAGCGCGGAGAGTAATGTTATTAGCCGAAGTTGAGTGAAAACAAGGTGAGTGTGAAATGTATAAGGCGTATATAAAATTTATTATGTGCCCGGCTGAAGTTTCTTCCGTTAGTTTCCAAGTGTGCGCGATGGTTACGAGGAGAACTTCTTGGTTAGTTGCTTTATTTTCGACGAGCGACGAACTAACTTTATTATAAACGGTAATTTAATGCCGGAATTATAGAAGAAAGAAACTTCCCATGTGTCCTTTTTCCACCCTTTAAGACAAGCAAACTTATTCTTTTTTATTTCGGTTCTTAATGGCTACTTTACGAAACTCATTTCGGTTTCATAAAACAGCTCGTTAAAATATTCAAAATTTTATTTTATTAGGTTGGCGATAGCTTATATATAGCTCACAAACATCTGAAATAACCATATATTTTTTCTTTTTAAGTTTCATTATGCTTTGACAGCAAGCCATGGCCGCCTTGCATGGAGTGACTTACTACGTAGCAAACCCGCTTCAATTTGTGTCGCTTTTTTTTCTATTCATCAAATTAACATTTGATATTAGTTATGTCTGAGTTAAACTGCACAAAATCGCCAAGCCAACGGTCAAGTCAAACCACCTGACTAATCAGCGATTGGGAAAAGTGATCACGTGGTTTAGTCTGATCAGTTTGAACGTTCACTTGCGCAACATAACATCAAAATTGACATTTGTTTTAAACGCCAACCTTAACAAAACAAAACAAAATTTCCCCGTATTTAAATTTACATTTAAGAACAAAAATGCGTTAGAAATGAAAATTGGCCTTAAATTTATTCTTGCTGTTCATTTTATTTTCAAAATACTAATCTGTGTTGATTATACCTAAGCGACGACATTCAGAAAGTTCAGGGCAGTGTTGCCAATCAACTCGATCAAAAATTAATTTAGGCCGGGTTGCATAAAACATTTAAGCCAAGATTAAATGTAATCTTAAGTTAGAATGTGACAGACAGACAGACGATGGATTTCACAAAAAAAATTGTTAGTCAGCGATTAATTTAATTCTCTGATTAAGGAACGTCATTGGACGAAATTAACAATACATTTGAAACAACCAATTATATTGTTTCCCCTACCAATCACAGGCTTCAATCAATTAAGTGATTAAATAATTTTTGTGAAACTGGAGGATAATGTCGTACAGCTTACTGTGTTATACATTTTAAGTTAGGCTTAAATTTAATCCTCCTGTGTAATCCTCACTTAAATGTGATTTAGACTCCTCTTCTGTGTTTGATAAATAAACTCACCCTCGCTTTCATCTGTCTTGAGTTGAGTCCATGCTTATCAAATCCGACGTCCTTTTTAGCATTGTCACACAAGCATGATTCATGTCTCCAATTAGATGATGACTCATAACTGAGTGCAGATGTGATCGTTGGCCGAAAAATGCCGGAATATCGCCCGGATTCCTCAAGTTTCCGAAAATCAGCTACCAGCTAAATATACTTACGTTGGCTCCTGGTCAGTTACCCAAATCTGGTGGGAAGTTGCGCTGAAAAGTCAAGCAGCTGACTCGAGCTAGTCTTTGAAGGAAACGGGTGGGATCGTGTGGGATAACAATAAGGGCGCCAAGGAGTTACCCCAGCTGATATGCTCACCATAGAACCGACTCCCAAGGATCTACAGCGTGCGCTGATAATCGAAAACTACCAGGAGAAACGTACTTAAAATGAGTGTGTTTAGGCACACTAAATCGTAATGTAATTACAGGAAACATAACAGCCTGAGGGGCCTAAAATAATCTAAATACCTGGGCCCGATTCCATAATCGAACTAAAAGAGACTTTAAAATGAAAGTCAAAGTCATGTGTCCAAAAAAATGCAAAAACGTAGTTATTTGTACATGAAAATGTGACTTTTATTTTAAGTCTTCTTTAGTTCGATTACGAAATCGGCCCTTAATCTCTTAATACTCAACTTAAATAAAAATAAAATCAAATAGGTACTGAGCTTCACAGAAATGTGAATCGGTAATTCAATCTCCTTAAACTATCCTTGGTCTAATCACATAACCACACAAACATGTGCCTAAACTATTTATGTAACCAAACAAATTACGTCAGACCATAAAACAGAACTGTACATTATTACTCTGGTTCCGGTTAATCGATGTGGTGGCGTTGCGGTCGCAATCAGTCGTCAACATATAGGACGTCCTCTCATGGGAATGCGTCAAACTTGCGGTTAATGTTATCGTACCCTTATCGGATCGCTATGACCTTCGAGCAGAAAAATCGTTAATTGCGGCCTCCACGAATGTGGAACCTTCACACTGCACAATCGTGTATGGATGTACACTTCGCGGATTGGCAACGAATAGTCGCAAACGCGGAAGCGAAAAAAGAAATCGGAAATAGAAGCGTAACGAGAAAGCGAATTCCTCTGTCGAAACAAAGAAATTAATTACAAACGTGGTTTACCCTACATGGGACTCTAATTACCTCTATTTATTGATGCAGATGCGGTTTATCCGCTCGGAAGAATTTGCTTAAAAGCAAATCAGACGACACTTAAGCTGGGGTTTCCTAGGAGAGTCGATCGGACTGACACTCGACGCGACGTTTGCTCTCACCAAAAACGAAAAATCAAAGGATGATTTCCTAGACTTCGCTCGGTTTCCATTGTTTTTTTGTTAGAATAGACGACGCTATCGCGCGTCGGTCGCAATCAGTTTCAGTCCGACCCACTTCCTAGGAAACCATAGCTTTAGGACTTCAAGGATTCCAGACGCACTGAGCTTAGAACTGTGCAACTCAATTATGCACGAATTCACGTTATACACCAAGACGTGTGTCCACCTTAACGTGTCGAAACGGTAAAGTTATGTTATTTAACGGATTATTAACGGGCTGTTAAAATTTAGACATCCTTTAAAATTTAAAATGATTGGTTGGTGCCGTAGCAACAAAATTTACCAGCCCTTTATATTTAACGCTTTCGATGCAGAATAGGCCCCGAAGTGTATTAAAATCGAGGATGCCGGAAATGATACTCTACCAGCCAAATGGCGCGCTCAATCCGAATACAGGACGCGAACAGCGTGATCACCTAAGACCAATGAAAGTGTCGATTTCAAACTACGCGCGACGTCACCTCTGGAGGGCAACGTTACCACCGTACTAAATCAAGCACATACCACGCGTGGTTGCCGAAAGTAACTAGGAATTGACCCGTAAAACATTATTTATTCGGGTATACCGCGATCCAAGAGTACGCTTGAGCACACGAGGTTCATTTATAACCCGACAAGCAGCGCTAAGCGGTACAATATTCCTATAATTAACCAATCTGTAGTACTCTAGAGTAAGTTTATGCAATATCTCTACCTGTACAAGATGTCTCTACCTCTACAAGACCTTAATATGATAATAGTAATAAATTTATTCATCCCATGATTGTATTGTTACGAATTTGTGGGTTCACCAATTATAGTCGTTGAATTTTAGAATTTTAGAGCACTTTAATTACAAATTACAACAATCAAGCACATACCACACGTAGTTGCCGAAAGTAACTAGGAATTAACCCGTAACACATTTCTTGTTCCAGTATATCGCGATCCAAGAGTACGTTTAAGCACACAAGGTTGCCTCGCCTCCGGGAATCATTTATAACCCGACACACAGCGCTAAGAGGTACAATATTCCCATCATTAACCAATCTGTAGTGCTTTAGTGTAAGTTTATGCAATATCTCTACCTCTACAAGATGTCTCTACCTCTACAAAACCTTAATATGATAATAGTAATTAATTTATTCATCCCATGATTGTAGTTTTACGAATTTGTGGGTTCACCAATTACAGTCGTGGAATTTTAGAACACTTACAATTACAAATTGTCGCTTTACACAATTAAAAACACAAAAGTAATGAGCTGCAACACTAGTCTATCAAATAACACTTCTACAGAATGCGCTTTCTACTATTCCAGGTACGAACACTACGCTTGCTAATTTATAACTACTCCACTAGCGGGCCGATATGGCTTTTATAGTAGACTTCTGTTTACTCGAATTTGCTGGAATAAACGCGAACCAAGGAGAAGCTGCGGTAACATACTGTGACGCAAGATGGGGTGACACGTACTAATACATCAATTTGCGTGTCGCTGCTGTAACAGTTTCAAAATAAGACAGGTCAAAATAAATAATAAAAAGAGACAGTAAATTCGATACATGGCACATTACACTGTAACAGAGAAGAACTCCTCAATTGAATAAATGCAGTTGTCTGTTAGGATTTTTTTTTTATTTTTGATTTAAATGACGCAGAATTATTAGCGAGTTTAGGATGCGGGGGAAGGACATTAAAAATAACTTCGGACCAATGGTGGATGGGTTTTTGCTACAAATATTCGTGTGCTGTAAGGGGACTCTATATTAGTTACCTTTTAAGTGACAACACAGTTTTATTTATTAACATAATTACGAGTATACCGTGATTTTATTTTAACATGAAACATTGCTGTTCATGTTACTATAGAAACTAATTACAATTTTTAAATTTGTCCATTTAATTTTGGAACATCTGTCAGGCAATGAGATGACAGCAAACATTTTTGAAAACTTGTCGCGATTTTTGTTTTAAATTAAAGAATTCCTGTTTTCCTTATGTTTCACTTACTTCACACAAGAATATACTTATGTAATATAATTGAAAGAGTCGCTATTATTTTGTAGTACAAGTATATTGTAAGCACTAATGATAGAACAGATTCATGACAGCTGTCATCTCATGTTCTATTTTAAAAAGGACAGTTTAATTTACAAATTGTAAACGTCGCTATGGATTTTCAGATTCGTACTTAACAGCAATGTTTTACGTTAAAATAAATTCACAGTATTTATTATTAACGTAATAAAAGTAGCCGTTATTCTGACCGCGTCCCTTATTACGACCTTCAGTGAAAGAAACCGTAACTACATCATTTCTTTGATCTGGTGTTTGATTTTTTTTAAGTTCTTTCCTAATGTCTTCCTTTTTTCTTTCGGATATGCAATACTCTTCTCAGATATTTCATTTTAATGGTGCCTGTACGTGGTTTTCCTGGTTTTCGTTAAGTATCCAGTTTTCTGTACCATAAGTTATCCCAATGTGACGATGTGGTTTATTTTGTTTCCTCTTCCAATTCCATCTACTTGATTTCCACTATTGTTGATCTACTCTCAGGTAGGCTTTTTTGGCTTAGGGCAGTTTTCATACTCAGACTTTAAATTACTTAAAGTTACTTTAACCTAAACGAACACATTTGTTTCCCGATACTTAAAGTGACTTTAAATTAAAGCTTTCTTAAAGTCTGATTATGAAAATTGCCATTAGTTTTATTTAAACGTATATTTTAAGCTGCGCGTAGCCTCTGAATAAAATCCATCCACCGGTAGATGACGTGGAATTTTACGTACAATTTGCTTCCACCATTCGTGTCTCCATAAGACAAACGCTTGTGTGCATTATTGTGAAGTAACCATAAGACAAATGCTTGTGTGCATTATTGTAAAGTAACCAATTTTTTATTTGCTCTTTGATTATTAATTTGGCTCTGTTATAAGCATGTAACAGATAAAGAACGATGTGAGTAAACTCGTTGAAATATTAAGGCTATACAATCAGCAGATTTTGTTGCCAGAAGAAGCAAATAAAAAGAAGGGCACGCTTACAAAAGCAAATATATCACAAGAATCGGTTTTCTTTTCCGCGGATAGATTTTATCCTTGAGTGTCCTCGAGAGACTCGCAGGCGAAATTCGAGCGGCCGTAATTGCCGGCACAAACACACGACGACGACGACGTGTTCGTTGCGTAAATTCGCAGCGAAATGTCAACGAAAGATATATTTTGCGGTAAACAAAGGCCGCGCATATAATAGATATTACGGGTATTAATAGGGCGGCATTGTTTTCAGACGCGTCGCATTAATTGCCGCGGTGGCATTCGTGACGTTTCCATTGTTACGCTTGACTGAAAGGTAGCGAACGTTATGAAATTTCAGAACGACTAATTTTCAGCAGCTTCCCAAAATATAACCACACCACACGCACAGTTACAGTTCGAACCATAATTAAATTGTGTATAATTTGAACGCCACTGGAGCTACTTGAAAAATCTACGCATGATGGTAACGGAGTACCACAGCGTTCCGTCTTGGACCGTTTTGGTTTTTGACTTATACATCGCTCTACGTATGGACTAGGAGCAAAAGCAACAATACTTTCATAAGTAGTTTTGAAGCATAATACTTTGCGTGTCCAAAAACATTCGGATACGCCCAGCTCAGTGGAGATGGTCCTGGCTAGGGCTGAAGTGTAGACCAATCCGATAGAAAAGGTCGCCCCGTCTGTCGTGAAACGACATTAAACGTTCTCTCATCCATAATCACTCTTTAAAATATTCTCATTTTCATTAATTCTGCTCACGGTTAAAAGAAGAAAAAGAAAACCAATAAATCCTTTGAAGGAGTAAAGTCATGATGAGATGCTTTTATATTATATCAGAAAGGTCAAGTGTTTCGTATTTAATAATGAATTTTAATGAAAGCAGAAGAGTCTTCCTTTCCCTTCCAGGCATCCTCCTCATCATCGTGAAATATCCCGAATCTCCGTTCCGTCTTCCACCATAAATTACTATCAGGCGTTGCTACGAAACCACATATTCGATCAATCTAAACGCCAGATAATTCAGAGCGACGTGTTATGATTGATGCACAAAGGCATTAGCAACATCGGTTTGCCCCCGTGCGTTGCTTTTATTTGTGTAATCGAGAGAAGGAATTTCTTCGACGGATTCATTCCGGCGCGCAATATTTCCGAATTGTTGTTGCTGCTGTTATGATTAAGTGTAAAGGGCTTACGGAACTAATTTATCGCCGAAGGCAACCTCGAGGAATGAATACGAACTGCGGATATCCTTCGGATCCCTCCCGAAAATTACAGATTATCTTCGTGTCCTGTCGAAATGGATTTTCTTTTTTTGGGGGGATTTACGACGCGATAATGTTTTTTTTTTTTTGCGAACGGTAAGGGCGTGCTAACGACGCGTGCACTCGGAATTTTATGGAGCATTAGCGGTTATGTTGTTTAAGCTCTTGCTTGGTGTGGTGCATTTGAGTTTAAAAACTACCGCACATTAACAACATTCTGAGTTAAATTTACTGTGGAACTTTTTTTTTTTTTGTTGGTTGCGTAGACCTCTTAAGTTGACGTGTTTTATGTGGCGATATGTACGAGAGAGTAAAACTAAGTTCGGCCAAGTTGCGAGAGGAAATAGCAATTTATACGAAAACGATAAATAACGAACCAAAAATTTCAAGATAAATGGCAGGGATAAATTATTTAGTTTGCTGTGTTGGCAAGAAAGTACGAACAACTAAAATCGATGCCAATCTATTTGATTCCTGAATCAATTTTCGTAGTAGTTTTAAATCTGATACATCCGTCTTCTCTGAACTGTCACGAATTAAGCACATTTTGTATGAACCAGCTGGCTTGTTTTTCTTTATCTGAAGGAAACAAATTGCCTAATTAAAAAGCGTTGTTTGCAAGAACAAAACAAGTCTGCAGCTCTCTGTTCCCAAAACGGGGAAAGACCTTGTCACCAGTCCTTCCTATGTCTTCTCGCATCTTGTACATTCAGTTTCCTTTAAATCTTCTACTTGTCATTTCCATCCTTCTTTCGTTTTGTTACTTAACTGTCTCTGTTTCGTAACCCAAAACTGAAAAAGGCCTTATCACCACTCCTTCCAATTTCTTCTCCTATCTTGAACGTTCAATTTCCTTTAAGTCTTCTTCTACCTGTCATTTCCATCTCTTCTTCTGTTACTTAATAGTCTCAAGTCCGTAACCCTAAACTAAGAGAGGCCTTGTCACCGCCCCTTCCAATGTCTTATCCCATTTTATGCGCCCAGTTTCCTTCAGGTCTTCTTCTACTTGTCATTTTCGTCCAACTTTAAGTCCTTCTCCTTTTCTGTTACTTAACAGTCTGTGTTGCGTAACCCAAAACTGAGAAGGCCTTGTCACCACTCCTTACAATGTCTTCTCCCATTTTATGCGCCCAGTTTCCTTCAGATCTTCTTCTATTTGTCATTTCCATCCAACTTTAGGTCCTTCTCTTCTTCTGTTACTTAACAGACACTTGTTTGTAACACAAAACTAAGAGATGGCCTTGTTGCCACCACTTCCAATGTCTTCTCCCATCTGCTCCGTCCGATTTCCTTTAGGTTTTCTTCTTCCTGTCGTTTCCATCCAACTTCTTCTGTTAGTTAACAGTCTAATGTTCTTAACCCATAACTGAGAAACGCCTTGTCACCACTCCTTTCAATGTCTTCTCCCATCTTTTGCGTTCAATTTCCTTTAAGTTTCCTTCTACCTGTCCAGCTTTAGTTTCTTCTCTTCTTCGGTTACTTAACAGTGTCTTATCCATATCCTTTCCAACAACCCATCCTTCTCTCATAACCAAATCATATCCTCCGTGCTTTAATAATTCTAATAGTTATTACTAGGTTTTTCATAAGTCTGAATGTTCTTACCATCTCCTTTGTCACGGTCCCCATCCCCATCTAAATCCATCTTTCTCTCCTCCCACAACACCAATCCTTCCTTTAATTTTCTTCTTTGCGTAAAAATGACTTCTTCTTTCTTTTGAATCAGATTTAGCCTAAATAGCTTGAGATGGCTGGCTTCCCATCAGTCATTAACAAGGGTCGTTTCCTTTCTTCATCAAATACGAGGAAGGGTCAGTGATTAAAGAGAGAAACTTCACTTTGAAAAATTTACCACAGGATTCTTATTGTTAATTTAAAACTGCTGTTCGTCCATTTTTTTCTTTTTCAAATAATACAGAAAAGGATGCAAACAGATTTTAAATCTAACTCAAACTATAACTTCCCTGGTAGCTTAAACTTAGGAAATTCAATTTTTATAAACGTATAAAGACGAAGTTGTTTGATTAAAAGGGTTCCCTTTTCTCAAATCTTTCATACCCTGCATGTGTGTCTCTTTGATTACGGAATCGCCTCTGCACATACTTTGTGAATTGTATTAATTTAATCCCTCAGTATATCTACCCCTTTGGATTTTGCGGAAGTTTCTTGGTGGTCTTCTCAAAATCTTTTTGGCTTGCATGGCCCCATTTATGCCTTTCCTGTCCTACCCTTCCAACGTCTTCTCCTTGGCGCTTCCTTTCCAGACTTTGTTGCTTTAAACTCCTGTTTGACTTTTCTGTCATCTGCCATTATTTACATTTTAGTTGTCCCTCTTCTATTTTTTTCTTAATTGGTTTTATTTTCAGGTTTCCCCTCTTCTTTGATTGTTTCTTCTGGCTTTCCATGTTCCTAATTATTATTCTTATGTATTTATTTTTTTTTTCTATTGGCATTTTGTCTAGCACCGTTCGAAATATTTACGACTTATTCTATCCTTCATATTATCTACAGATATAATGACTACAAACTTACAAACTGAACAGTATATACAAATTTCAACAAAATTTATATTTAAGTTTGAATTAAAATTTTGATAAGGATGTAAAAATTTCAGATGGTTGAGAAGAGAATATATTTCGCAAAAAAATATTATCGTGCCATTAGAAAAACACGATGATGACGTCATGACTCCTATACAGTGTAGGCAAAAGAATATTCTACATTTTGGTTCAGGATTTCCTTGCCCGTGATGGTAACAAAATGTAGCAAAATCTTTTCATTTCGACATTTTTCATTTTCCCCACTTCGTATGGTTTTGTTTCCTTCTGATGCTTCGTCTAGAATCCGACAAAAATAAAAATGAGTGCCGTATGCATCCTTTCCTTCCACTCAAATTGGTTTCGGATACTTCTAATGCCTCGTGTTTTCGTTCTTCTCTTGATTTTATCTTCTCCAAGTCTTACCAAACAAAGGTAAATATTCTCCCCTGGGTTTTTCTTCGATTTATCTCATTATGAGCATTGCATCATTCACTTCTCTGTTCTGTCTAAATCTGAATTAAGTTGTCTTTTTGTCACTTATCCATTTAACTCGTGTATTCAGTTACTTTGTCTATCCGTCTATCTTGTCTAATCGTTTATGTCGTCTTCTATCAAATTGGTCTATCCATCTACCTCGTCTATTCATCTATCTCGTCTAATCATTTATCTCGTCTAATCATCTATCTCGTCTATTCACCTATCTCGTCTTCCATCTTCCTCGTCTTCCATCTATCTCGTCCATCCACCCTCATGTTTTTTTTTATAGTTTTAAGCGCCTTCTTGTACAGTTTTAGATTCCGGTTCAGTATTTCCTAATCACCATGATGATAACCGCGTAGCAAAATCTTTTTATTTCCACGATTTTCATCCTCCCCACTTCGTATGCTTTTGCCCCTTTTGCTTCCTTTGTTGCTTCGTCTAAAATCGCATTCTTTTCTTCCCTTCAAATTGGTTGATACGTCTGATGCCACCTCGTGTTTTCGTCGTTCTCTTGACTTTTCCTTCCTCAGTTCTTCCCTTGTTTTGTGGCTTTTTCTTCGATTTGTATCGTAATGCATCATTCGTTCCCCTGTTCTGTCTAAATCCGAATTAAGTTTATTCTAACTCGTTACTCTTCATCCTTGTTTCGAGTCTTCTACGATTGGTATCGATCAGTATAATTATTCCTCTGTAGCTTTGGTAGTTCTTGACGACCACCATTTTTAATCCTATAGATTGGAATTGTCTCCTTTTTGTCATTTTTAATGGTCTCTATTTTGTCAATTTGCTTTCTTTAATGGGTTTTTGCTAATTTTGCGAATCATTTGTAGCATTACTTCCGTCCTCCCAGTCTTCAATTTCGTTTTTTTTTCTGACATTATCAACCTCATTTATCATTTCCAAACAAAAGCAAAACCAGAAATGATTAATTATATGATAATTAGGAAACTTGGTACGCTTGGTTAAGAAAAGACTGATCAGTTGATTGATCAGTAATTAATTCCTGTCGGAAACGTTTTCCTCGCTGATGATTTTGAGCGTAACTGAACAGCCACAGTCCAAGTGCTTTTTGATTAATTGTAATTTCCAAAAAAGAAAAAACAATCAATAGAATTAATATCGTCTTTAAGTAACTTGATGAAATATGTGGCTTTGAATCGTAAAAGCTCTTTTCGCCAGCACTTAAATCAGTAAAGCCTCGATTTTAATTTCCGCCAAAGTTCTCGGCAATTTCAATTAACAGACCGGCTAAAAAGAGGAAGAGATTTCTTTCGCCGATGCGATGACGGGGGAAAGCTGCACGGGGCCAAGCGAACTTGGACAATTGGGGATTAAATTAGTTGGAAGCGCGATTAATTAAAATATGGCGTGCAGCAAATAGATCTGCAGAGTTCCTAATTGCGATTCAATTACGCCCCGGTCATGACCAGACGTTTTCATTAACAACCAAATATTCCGAGGACTTTTTAGGTTCTTTTTCGGGGAAAATTAGAGAGTCCGTCGCACTAAAAAAATGGTAATATGGCCAGTGGACGTTCAAATTAATGTCTCCCAATAAGATCTTAATTGGCAATCTACGATTTGCATTTCTTTTACCTGTTTACACTATCTTTGTTACAGTGGTCAGTTTATTTAAATTTTTTAGAAATTTTGATTCTCGTTATTGTGAAAGCTCACAGTTACTTATGCTCAGGGAACGGAATTATATATTTTGTTCGATTAAATACAAACGAGGCGGCAAACGTATAAGGTTGCAGCGACGTGTCAATGCGCACACATTCGTTGCCGCCTCGTTGGAAATAAACCGAACAAAATATATAATTCCGAACCGTACTTATGATAATCGAATCGAAAATGAAATTTGTGCTTTTGCTCTACAAACCACACTCGTTGGTATTAAAAGGTCAATATTTTTTTCTATTCGTGCTTAAAGCTATCAAGGCAATTGAAAAATGCTTGAAACTTAAAAACAACAAGCGGACGTTATTATTCTACATCTGATCGTAAATTAAAGCGCCCCAGGCCCGGCTTCGAATATAATACGCATTCAGTTTACGTTGTCTTAATTATAAAACAGCTGAAGCTCGCTTCGTCTCGTCTCGTAAAAAAAAAGTATCTGCGAAGTTTAAACTTAAAATATTCAAGAAGAAGAGGACGAAGAAGTGCGCCGCTGAATTATGAAAACGTGATGCGAGGATCTCTCCTTTGTTTTGTGTGTACACTCGAGGTAACGATGCAGATATTGCTAATTAAGTAATTAGGGCCCTCTTAATCTTATTTTGTTGCTCCCCCAAAATCCAATAATCAGAAAGTCAGTGAACGTGAATGAGAAGTTCGGTCGGTTCGGGGTTGGACTTCACAGAAAGCACGCAGGGTCCTTCCAAATACCTTTTGCGATACCATTCGAACCCTTAGACGTCCTTGTAGTGGTTACGCAGGAAATTCCTTGCTTTCACATCGGAAATAATTTTCGCTGGCTCGTCTTTTACAGTTTCAATTTAATTTATTGATTTTTCTGAATAAATAAACAAAGGCTTTAATTAAAGTGTCCTCCTGGAGAATTTCCATTCATCTTACTCGTATTGTTAGTCAACAGTTTCAGCGTTCAGCTCTCAGGGATTAAACAATGTCGCATTGTTATTCACCGCAGAGATAAATTAAACTCGGGCGCAAACCGCAGGTGTCATCTTTGCAAACTGCATCTGCTGCAATAAATATTTGACGCCAAATGTACCTACAGATATAATTTTGCCAGCGCTTAGTCATGATATGCGCAGAGAAGAAAGAAGATATTAGATATCCTCCTCGATCAATTTACCACCCACCGACCAACCAACCAACCACCTCGATGAGGAGAATACTTTGCCAGTAAAATATGGCTCGCCGAGCTTTCATTATAATTTATGATGAGCGAGTCTTACCCTCCCGGATATTATTTTTAATGTGGACCTATAAAATGCGATTCTACTATTCAGTTGGTGAGGAGTGGTCTTGGAAATTAAATTCATCCGTGGTGCAGTATTGAGTGGCTCGTTAGGGTCACCACACCAATTAGCTGAATACACGAAGGGGAGCTAACGTTTCTGAACTTAGCAGCGTGCACTCCGATAATGACGTAAGTGGAGGGAACAAAGGCGTACGAGCTTTGTCAGCAGCGGGACCAAAGTCAATCCGAAGGCTTTCACCCAATTATAACTTTAGATTAGACGTGTCCACTGAATTTGAATCATAAATTTAATACAACTAATGTACATGGAGCTCCAACGCTGTATTTTTCTTTTGTGAGGTCTATGAGTTAGTATGAAGGGAAAAACTAAATACTACTAAATTTCAGGCTCCATACTGGGTGATTCAAAATAAGTCAACCGCAGGTAGTACACAGAAAAAGAAAACAAAAAGTCCAGATGCATAGGGTGTCTAATATCCAAAGTTTTTGAGATAAAATGCATTGAAGATTAAGTTATAAATTGGTTGATGGACACTAGTGCAGTTGTATTGCGTCACAAGAGCAATGAACTTGCACTTGCGTGGAATAGAACGAAACACTAGCGTTTACTTTGAAATGAAACCGGAAAAATGCCTTTCTGCTTAAAAAAAATTCATTCATTCGAATTTCGGACTTGGGTATGTATACGTAAGAAGTGAATCATAATTTCGCACTTAGTGAATACGCTCCTAACGGGTAACACTTATTCTGAATCACCCTGCGTATTGATTTCACTCAATTATTTCCGTAAAAGAAATTTTCTTGAAAAATTCATAAAAAACAAACGAACTTTGAATGTTTGTTTCTGACTATGGGGATAACACAGACAAGATGTTACGGTAAATATAGAAAAAAATTGCAATAAAAATACGTTTATTTTAAGTAATAAATTAATATACACGTTTTCTGGCACATACACAAGGGGAGGATTTTCATTTAAGGGTTTTATCACTAACAATTGAACTCACGTGTGCTCGAGTATTTAAAGACATTATTACGTGTTACTTTTGGAGGGAGAAAAGTTGAACCTTTACCTTAATCTGATTCGCTGAGATCAAGGCAAATCTGATTTTTGCGCACGTCACGAATTCCCGGGGTTTGCGTTATGTAAGCCTCCGTTTGTTCAGGGTGATGTCGCATTGTATCTTTTGTTACATTTTACTATCGGCCACAATATGTCTATATTTGTAAAAATATACAGGATGCTCCATTAAAAAGAAAAGAGTTCAAACCCTACACACCATCGTTTTCTGAAGAACCCTCTGTAGTTGAAAATAATTTTAAAATACGAAGGATTTGAGTATTATTTCCTCGATGTGAAGGCGAGAGTTCCGCAGGCGTCACTTCCGGGACCACTACTATCTATCGTATATACTAAAGATCTTACACTTAAAATTTCAATTGTCATGAACTCAAATTAATTAATGAACTAAAATGTGAAGTATCTTCATTTTGTGAGAATCTGTCCCTGCTAACTTTGTAAAACGTGCGGACGGGGGTGTTGAAAACTCACTTTTCATCCCCTTTTGTCCCCAATTCTTTTAACAATCCGTATAATGTTGAATTTTGCTTTCTTTTGTTAAGAGCACCCTGGTTTTAGCATGGAAAGCCAGAAATCGATTTCCAAATCATTTTCCACGAATTAATTAATTAATTAATTCGTACAATGTTGAATTTCGATTTCTTTCGAATCTTTAATTCATAAAATATATTCAACTATAAAAGAAATTTCCATGCGATAATAAAGAGATTACAGACAAGGAATATGCGAATTTAATTTAATTAATTCAATTTTAACAGTTGGCATAAAGTTGAAACTAGAATATGAAAGAGAGGAAGGAAAGATCGATTGAATCAGTTCATTTTTATGAAACTTTTGTTAGTTGCTAAATTTTAAACTACACGACAATAATTTTATTCTATTTAAACTCACGCTCGTCGGAATGGATGCTTCTCAGTTACACTTTATTTAAGTTAAATCAGGAAAATTGACTGATGGAATAAATTTTGAATTTCGAGAAATTCGCGGCGAGGAAATTTAAGACGCGTGTTACACAGACTAAGTCACACTCGGAACTCTGCCAGCTTTCTTCTCTGGTCGTATTTATTTACGGTCAAAAAAGTTTTTTATTTGCTAATCAAAGCTCTCGCTCTTAACATAACACAATATCATTTCTCTTAATTCATGTGTTTTATAATATTCTGCGTCTCCATTTTTTTGGTATGTTCACTCCATCCCTTTAGATTTAGATAATTAATACTAAGTGAGAGTGCACAGTAGTATTTCATTTTACCTTTTCCGTATAGCTTCTAAATTAGTAATGCAGGCATTCTTTCAAAAAAAAAAGTTTATTTCGTCAAGGTTAAGTGTAAAAACAGAAAAGCTCATGCTTGACTGAACTTCGCCTTGTGATTGTTGTCATTATTACTATTAATTATTGTTGTTTTCTCCTATATTTACTGAATTTATGAACAATAAATTCGTTTATTACTATTATTATTATTATTCACGGCAGCGATGCTTTCGGATGCTTCGAAGCCCCTCCCCCCTTCTCCCTCACTCTCAATTGTATCGGAGGAACAAAAATTCTTTCACAGAGAAGGGAGCTGCAAATAAATTCTTAATAAATACAACGGTCGCACTTGTGACGATTAGCATGGAAAGGGTAAACTTCCCCGCTAGTGTCCACCCCTGATCTAGGGTGACGTGGGTAGTTAAAGCTAGCTCCGGGGTTTCTCTGGGAAATCTCTGGCACTGGAAGTTGCATTTCGGCAGATTTCAATGACTCGTGAATCGCTGATTCATCTGCAAAGCAGTGCAATGCAAGCTTGTTTTTTTTAATATATTACCCTAGTATGATCTCATTTCTTGGTATATTGCTCTCGGATGCGTCGAACGAGCCGCCCTCCACTCTCAATTGTATCGGAAGAACAAAAATGCATTCACAGAGAAGCGGGCTGGAAATAAATTCTTAATAAATACAACGGTCGCACTTGTGAGGTTTTGCATGGAGAGGGTAAACTTCCCCAATAGTGTCCACCCCTGACCTGATCTAGAGTGACGTGGCTAACTAAAGCAGGCCCCGAGGTTTCTCTGGAAAATCTCTGGCACTGGAAGCTGCATTTCGGCAGTTTCCAGTGACTCATCGCTGATTCAACTGCAAAGCAGTGCAATGCAAGCTTGTTTTTTTTGACATATTACCCTAGTACGATCTCATTTCTTGGTATATTGCTCTCGGACGCGTCGAACGAGCTGCCACCCACTCTCAATTGTATCGGAAGAACAAAAATTCATTCGCAGAGAAGCGGGCTGCAAATAAATTCTTAATAAATACAACGGTCGCACTTGTGACGTTTTGCATGGAGAGGGTAAACTTCCCCAATAGTGTCCATCCCTGACCTGATCTAGACTGACGTGGCTAACTAAAGCAGGCTCCGAGGTTTCTCTGGAAAATCTCTGGCACTGGAAGCTGCATTTCGGCAGTTTCCAGTGACTCATCGCTGATTCAACTGCAAAGCAGTGCAATGCAAGCTTGTTTTTTTTTGACATATTACCCTAGTACGATCTCATTTCTTGGTATATTGCTCTCGGACGCGTCGAACGAGCTGCCACCCACTCTCAATTGTATCGGAAGAACAAAAATTCATTCGCAGAGAAGCGGGCTGCAAATAAATTCTTAATAAATACAACGGTCGCACTTGTGACGTTTAGCATGGAGATGGCAAACTTCCCCGCTAGTGTCCACCCCTGATCTAGGGTGACGTGGATAGCTAAAGCAAGCCCCGGGGTTTCTCTGGGAAATCTCTGGAAATCTCGCATTTCGGCAGTTTTCAATGACTCGTCAATCGCTGATTCACCTGCAAAGCAGTGCAATGCAGGCTTGTTTTTTTAACATGTTACCCTAGTATGATCTCATTTCTCGTTATATTGCAAGCTGGCTAATGCTTTTATTATGTAAGATAACAGTTTGTTTCGTTTGTGTTCTCAAACGGGTCATATTTCAATATGATTTCCAATTTTTAAAGTATCTTAATTAAATAAAGTGTACTGAATCTTCATTAAATAAGGCGTACAGAATTATAAAAAAAAAATAATGAAGTTGATTCTTGTCCGATGAAAAGTGTAAGTAAAAAGTTTTTTTTTTAATCTTGAACCGGACAGAATTATGATTGAAAATACGCTCAACGTTTCGCTGTATGTGGATTCATAGCTTCGTCAGGAGTGAAAAAAGTAAATAATAGTAATCTATAGCGAAACGTTGAGTGTATTTCCAATCATAATTCCGTCCGGTTCAAGATTGAAAAAATTTTACTTAAAAAAAAATAATGATAAGGATCTGCATTCTTACAATTTGAAGAAAACAATGTAAGATAAATCATTAATAAAACTGGCAGCTAAACACGAAAAGTACATGTCTCAAGCTTACCCGATGGTTCTTTTGTTTCAGTTCCATATATTTTTCGTAATATTGTATCGGGCCTTCATTTAATCCTGTGTGCCACGTGACCAACGTCGTATCAAATCAATTATTTAACTGATACATAAATCTGTCATAAAACCCTTGTGGATAATTAATAATTGCGTTTAATGCTGCCGCAGTTCTGCCAATCACGCCGGATCAAGGCGAACTTAACGATCAATTATGCAGGATCTTCATAATTGAATGTAAGTTTGATGACGTTTTCAAGTGGACAATGCCACTGTGGTGAACTCTGCAAAGAATAAATTAGCACATCCTGACAAGAGAATTTATTTTTGATACTCTTTCAGGGCCATTTACATTGCATACCATCGCATAAATATTAAAGTCCACTTCCTGGATGGAATTTTGCCGCAGCAGCGAGACGAGGGCGAGATTGCAAGTTTCATGCACAAACTAGTTTCCCTGTTTTAATATTCAAATTGACTTACGGCGACTCGGACAGAATACGTTCAGAATTGTCGATAATTGTTATTCGACGGCGACGTTTTCGAAAGGACTAAATTGAATGTGACGTTTCGGCATTTTATTTAATAAACGACGCATGAATGCGCATTGTGCTCTTGATAGGTCAAGTGTGCTTATGGGGTGATAGTAATAGCAATCAGTCAGTCTATTGTACGAAAGTCCATGTGCATGTGCGTGTTGTTGTCAATGAAGAGCGTCTTCAATGGAAGCCACACAATCTAAATGAACCTGAAAGCCATACTGTTTATAAGGTTGATTTGACAAGACTATTACACTATTCATTCAAAGATGAAATGGTGATGTAATTTGCAATGACCGAATTTCTCCTGGGGCTCGTTCAGAAACTGAAAAGAGCGCGCTCTGGGTAATATTCTTTCTCTCTTGTGTGATTGTGATTGTGTGATTTTGTATATTTTGGTTTTCCTTTTAAACGCCCCGTTACAGTTTTTGAACGCAACCCTATTGTCCGGCTTGATTAAATCACAGGAGTTATCTTGGTTGCCTATCTTATACACCGCTCGTTGTGGGTGAGTGCGTTGAGTACTCGCGCTTCGAGAATGTATAAGAATTTTTTTTTTCTGTAAAATCCACTTTACAATATAAACTTCATTAAAACGCCCGGATTTTTCGAGTGGTTTACGTGACGTCGTCGCGTGGGTTAAAAAATACGCAGGGGTTTTAGCCCATAAATAAGGGAGCGTATGTCGACCGTGAACATTCCATAAATACAGGAGATTTTAGCATTCGGTGACGTCGGGACAGTGAAATATGGTGTCCCTATCACGTTGCTGTCTGCGTAAGTGAAACAGATCGTCTTGCCCTCGCTCACAGAATAAACCTCCGTCAGTCAAACGTCTGCGAACTATTGGACAGAGAAATAAAAAAAGATAAAACTGCCAGTTCCTTGCTGACGTGCGACATACATCTTTCTGTATGAAGTTGAAATGTTTTTGTCAAGGGGGTTCTTCTGTGTTTAGAGGAAGATGCAAAAGGGAGTTACTTACTAACGTTGCCAAAAGTTTAAGAGCGATCTTTCCGTCTAACGACCCACCGATTTCGTATTCCCCTTAAAAACTTTTCTCCCTCCACAAAACAAATAGGGGAAGCGAATAGGCTAGGCGTCTCGTCTTCATTATCACTTGGAGTGTTATTCAACAACTCATAAATATTTGTATGCGGTCTCATTATACTGAATTATTAGACCCGTATGATACGATGTTAATTTTTGTGTAAAATTTGTTACAGCAAGAAAGATAGGCTACCATAGAAAACGATAATTGGATGATTTCATAAATTTTTGAATGAACATATAATTGTAAGATTTACAGAATGAAATTTGAGAGCCAAATTTAATGTAACAACTAAAGCGTAATAATTAATCTTTTAGGACAATTTTTTGAGTCATAAATTAATATTTATCCCCATATAAACAATTATATCTACAATAATATACAGTGACCGCCAAAAAGTTCGCGGCACATGGGATAATTTCTTAAATATTCCTTTTATGTCTAATAAGTTATACTTGAATTACCACAATGAAGTTAGTGATGGTTGGGAAAAAACTGCAGATCATTTATTGAAGCAAGCAGCGATTGAAGAAAGTGAATATGCCGTAAGTAATGGAAACGTAGATAGCGATAGAACTCTACTTATATTAGTAGTTGCTGATGGCTGCTGGTCAAAACGATCATATAAAAATAATTATACTGCTTCCTCTGGATGTGCCGCTATCGTAGGATACCATATCGGAAAAGTATTATTTTTGGCAGTCAAAAATAAATACTGTTCCATTTGTAACTGCATCAAAGATTCAAAAGTTATACCAGATCACGTTTGTTTCAAAAATTACTTCAAGCTTGGTGGAAGGTTTTAAAGCAAGTGAAAAAATGTATGGTATTAGATATTCTCGTCTCATAGCTGATGGAGATAATAGTACGTACAGAAGAATATTGGACTCGCGGCCGTACAAGTCACTGACTGTCGAAAAAATTGAATTCCGTTATCACCTTCTTCGTAATTATTGTAATAAACTAAAAAACTGTTTCGACTGATACAAGATTTCCTCTGCAAGTAAGAAAACTTATCAGTACTAACATTATGAGACTCAGAACTGCCGTAGTTTCTGCCATAAAGTTCCGAATACAAAATAAGACAGCGGAGAGTGCAAAATTACTGGAAAAGGACATTGACAACAGTTTCTATCATGTGTTTGGACAACATAAAGATTGTGATACATATTTCTGAAAAAAAGTTATGACTAATGACCATGAAAACTTTACTCCTTCCATAAATTATATATAATATCAGACAACGAAAAACAGAAATGCAGAGGAAGAGGCAACTATGTAAGGGAAAAAGTAAAAGAGGAAAACGTAGTCAAACAGGTACACAGAATAACACAGAGTATGGAGAATCCTGTTTAACAACCGACTTAGACAGTACACTGTTGGAGATTGAAAAAAAAAAAATTTTAAAAATTTTTCAACGGACTGATACTGAACGCTGTGATCTCGAAAGAAGTACAGTTCTTCAAGGAGAAAGTGGTTTTTGGCTGGAAGAACATCGGAAACTCCTAACAGCATCAATGTTTTATTCTGTATGCGAAAGAAGAAAGCATACGGGTTGTGAATCTCTAGTCAAAGCTTTATTATATAATTCTTCTGTCAATGTTCCCCCGCTTCAACATGGAAAAAGATATGAAAAAAATTGCATTGAAACAATTAGAAGAACAAGAAAATGTAATTATAGTATTTACGTTTTACGTTAATTTATCCAATTTTCATCGAATGTCTCCTTCTAATTTTTAGGTGCAACGCCTGATGGATTAATTGGAGACGACCTGATCGTAGAAATAAAGTGCCCTTATTCCATTTTTAGAAAGTAGGATCCAATGCAGAACATATTGTAAATACTAAACATAAGTGGTATTACCAAATTCAAGGACAATTACATGTCACTGGGAGACGCGGTTACTTGTTTGGTGTTTGGACGGGTCCAAAAAATATTATAAAAATATATAAGTAGACGGAGTGATTTTTAGAGAAATAATATTGAAGAAAAATTAATAAAGTTTTACATGGACTGTCTTTTACCTGAATTGATTGATCCTAGACATACATGAAAACTACCTATTAGAAATCCTGATTATATTATACAAGCCCAACTTGAATTAAAAGCAAAAAAAGATTCTGAAGGCAGCATGCAAGGATGGAAGAGAACGTATATAAATAGAAGTAAATATTTCACGTACCACCAATGATACCACACAATTCTATTTTTAACTTGTAAGTAGTTGACAGTATTTTCTTTATGATGTAATTACGCTACGGGATTAACAGGTAATCAAATGACGTGTTCCAAACGTGTACACAACTGTAAGAAATACCTTAAGGTGCGGTAGATGTTATCTCATGCTAATTGAGAGATTAAACACCGTTCTCACTCGTGCATTGATATTTTGCCTCCCTGCATTCAGCTATCGCTCTCGCACATTGATCTTAGGCTTGGCTGCACATACCAACACACAGCCGAGTGCTCGTCTCCTGTTATATTGTCACCGTAAGTATAGTTAATAAATTCAACTCTTGATCCAGCAGCCAATCTTTTCTTTATTTTCATAAAAAATAAAGCATAAATTTGTGCCATCTTATAATAAGATAGATAGATAATAAGGCGTTTCTTAAAGTTTTACGTAACATTTTACCAGCAAATGTGTACTTATCATTTGAATATGTAACAGTATGTAAAAAAAAATTATACGACTACAATAAATGTAAACAAAGGTAATTGAAAATTTTACACCTACTCGGAATAAATTCCGTCATAGCTTATTATACATGTGTAAGAATAATTCATATTTACAGTTTGATGCAACAAATAATAAAAATAAAGGTGTTCCATTGCATTACATTTTTTTTCTGTGGTGTTTGCCCAATTAATTACATATTTGCAAGTATTTTCAGAATGCTACGAATATTTTTTTTTCATTTCACCCCCTAGTATACACAGTTTTTGCTAATTTGAACCAATTCGTATTTCTAATAATAACGCAATTCGCACTACCAAAACTAATCTTTATTTCAGAACAAAACTATGATATTCAATAAGACCTTTATTGAATTAAGATTGAGATTTCTAAGCAGATACAAATTTGTAGTAAAATAAAACTAGTCTAAAGTTTTAAAACCCGTTTATTTTATCGATACCTGTAAGAAATATAAACACAAACATAACATGCTTGTAAAGTGGATCCCTTAATTTTTTGCTGTTTCTGTGTCAGTTCAACACTACGTTTGTATTCGTCTCTCCAAGAAAAGAGAAGGGATTGCCTCGATTTCTGTTCCTTCAGATTTGATGAATTTTCATTGTTTGCGGGATTTCATGTAGCGACCACAATTATTTATGAAAGTACTTAACAATTAACGTACTTATAGAAAAATTTCTGTTCTACAAAACGTCTGTTTTACATTTTTATTATTATTATATATTATATTTTTGATACAAAATCAATTTTCTAAAACAGACGTTTTGTAGTTCAGCATGTCCTAAAGAAGTACGTTTTTTTCTTTTCGGATTATCTTTCATATTAAAGGCGCTACGTGCAATCCCGTTTCGTAAAAATGCATTGGTTTTGTCCTATACTAAATACGAATATTTAATATTCTTTTTTTAATTGTTTTTATGTTTTAATATTTTTCTCGTTTTTTTTTTGTGATGCAAACTTAAAGAGTAATGTTTCCCTGGTCATCGATGAATAGTCACGGATGCAAAATTAAAAAGGATCGGACGTATTTCATTAGTGCGCCCCTCCCCCCGCCCCCCCTTCCGAATAAATTCCGAGAGTTAATGCGAGTACATCGTTATCCGGAAAATATTTCATTGCCGCTGCTCCTGGCCCTTTAATTTATGTGAGCCCCGACCGAAAACAGGGGACGGGCATAAAGAGATTATTTTTGCTTCGGAATACAGAAATTTATTTTTCAGATTACCGGCGACGGTGGAAATATTAATTTACCTTTGTGTTTTCGCCGTGATTATCTTCCCCCTTTTTGCGTGCGCGCCGTTTTTATTAAAGTTTAATAATTAATAATCAGATTTGAAAAAAAATACGAGCTCTCCGGGGCGCGCAAACAAATCAAATTCTGAAGGAGAAAAAAAAAATGGCTCAAATCCTGGGAGACCTGGGGGTCTCGAATAATTTCGTACAAAAACATTATGCAATTTATAAATTAACGAATTAAAGAAAATTTATAAATCATTTGTTTCGTGCAAGAAGCTCCTGATGATCATTAATCATATTGCATTAACTTCAAATATTTCAATGTCTTCACGCAAAATAATCGTTTTATTTATGTATATAAGCAGCTGGAAATTGAAAATCTTAATTACTAGACGTATTAAAAACACTCTACGTCAGGGATTCCCAACCTTGTCTAGGAATCGATCCAAAGCGTGCGCCTGATCCCGTTTATAAAGCTGCTTCGTGCATCCTAGAAATGTATGGAACTCTTCGCGTCCTCACTGGAATACTTGTACGCATAAATCGTTTTTAATTGCAGTGAAAACCTCGAGCAGCCTCTGTACAGCTGTTTCAGCCCTGCTGACGAAGCCCCAAGCAGGGCTGAAACAGCTGTACGGTGTCTATTTGTTAATTCGTTTTAATTTTAGAATAGGTTATTGATCAAGGGTAATTTTACTTTTTCTTGGAAGTTTAACTATATCTATAGCGGGATTAGGAGCTTCTTATGAGCTGCTCGAGGTTTTCACTCCAATCAAAAACGATTTGCAACAAAATTTGTTATTATTTTTAGCGTTTTCGATTGGAGTGGACTATGTGCACTGAGTGTACCTCCATCTCGTTTTATTCCATGAGGTTAAAACGAGATGAAGACACACTGACTGCACAGAGTGCATCCCTATCGAAGGTGGTATTCGCATTGGAAATTATGCTGTCACATGATGTCAGTATCAAGCCGTCAGCAACCGGAAATTACTCCAGTTTTCATTTAAAAATTTTTTTTTTTTTTTCCAAAGGCAACAGCAATCTATGCACATTTTCTTTCGATTTTAAAATTTTGTTTCTGTTTGCTTCGTCCTGTAGATGACTCCTTTCTTTCAGAAAGCAGCGATGTTCAATTGTTTTTCTAACTTTTTTGTACCCTGCTGCTGTCTCTTAAAAAACGAAAAATCTTTTTCTTTCAATATTTCTAAAGTACTAAGGCAAATTAACAGTAATTATTTGATTAAAATAAAAAAAAAACATTCTATGTGCACGCTTAGTTGTAATGAATTGTATTATTCGCCATCTATCAGCCAGTTAAGAAATTAATTTACCCATTTTTTTCTTAATAAATTCGATATTGTAATTTTAAGAACAGTTCAGGTGGCGACATCGCGCGACCAATTCTCGACAAAAAACTGTGTCTGTCAGAATGACAAATAGCATCCTTAAAATGCAATTGCTTGCTGAGGAGGCCTCAAATAAGGTCGAAACAGCTGTCTAGGGGACGCTCGGAAAATGCAACTAATTCTTTTGTTAAAGGCTGGTTTAAAACCAGTTAAAGAGAAGAATTATTTGGTTTCTATAAATGAACTACAGTGGAGTTCGCTTAATGTAGTAACGTCGCAGTCACACCCATATCAATCGGAGTAGTTTTATTTATTTTCGTTCTTCTTATGAAGTCGTCTGTTCAGCATTTTCTTGGAACGTCTCAAAAAAAAATGCACTCAATTGTATTTGGAGCGCCATCTATTGCCACAAAATGAAATTTACGAATTTAATCGAGTTACCTGTTGCTATCACCTAAATACAGTTACGTTATCGCCTGATCAGTAATCAAAATATGCGCTGTCCCGAGCTAGTACTCTAATGGAGAAAGGTGTGGCTAAGTGCGTCAGGGAGGACCCCAGCTGATCACTGCGCACTGTAAAACCGACTCCTAAAGGTTTACAACTTTCGCCAATATTCGATAACTTTCAGGAGGAAGTTTGACACTCGAGCTTTCAAAATTTGTTATGATGTCGGAGTTCAAATGGATCAGTTGGCATCCGGCTGTCAATCGCAAACAAACGTCACGAGGCAGCGTCGCCACTCGTGATAACGTCCAACTTCAGTTACATCACTTGACGAACTGTCGCACGCTAATGACCTTCTTCGAGAGGATACGCCGTTTACTAACCGTCAATCACGTGTTAATGGTGCTCCAGCGCGTATTCAAATCGTACACTCCCCCGGTAGGAAGTGGTAAAAGGAAGGTGAGGGGGAGAGAGGGGGCGAAAAAGCGGATTTCTCTGTTAAAACAAAAAAATCTATTATAAGCAAAGCTCACGTGGACATCGTCTTCTAATTACATTATTAATCTTTTCAGTGCAGAAATGGCTAATTCGCTCGGAAGAATTTGCTTGAAACAAACCAAACGACGGCTACGCCTTACAGGATTCCAGAAACACTGTATTTTTAGAATTTCTCATCACAATTACGCACAGACTCTCGGGAGACCACACATGTGTGACCCTTGATGTGTGTCGAAACGAAAAATGACGTCGAAGCGTAAAGACTGAGGTTGCCGGAAGCGAATATCGATGGCGGCCAATCAGAACACAGAACGCAGATAGCGTGACCATCTAAAACCAACGGAAGCCAATCAGAACACAGAAAGTAGATAGCGTGACCGTCTAAAACCAATGCAAGCTTTGATATCAAACGGCGAGTGTCAGAACAGGGGATGCAGTGTTACCACTTTTTACTATTTCATCTTCACGCCGACATTCTCCGCAAGAACTCATCTGTGTACATGTGCTGTGATTTTAATTTAAATTCAAAATTAATTTGGAAATGTGTAATTGAATATTAATCTCCGTTCAAAATAATTTTATATCCGTAGATACGTATTTCGGCAGCTAAGCTGCCATCTTCAGTACGCTACCAACTTAAAACCACTTAACGAGATCTAAGAGCAACCTAATCATCTTAACAAGGTCATAAAAATGCAAATGCAAATACATTTTTATGATTTTATTGGGATGATTGGGTTGTTTTTAGATCTTTTTAAGTGCTTTTAAATTGGTAGCGTACTGAAGATGGAAGCTCAGCTGCCGAAATACGTATCTGCGGATATAAGAATTATTGTGGGCGGAGGATAATTATCAATTATTTCTTATACTACAGTCTCCTTTACTATTTTAGTTGAAAAGGTATAGTAAAGGCACAATGAGAATTATTTAGAGCGCGCCATCTTTCGGCCAAAAGCGGAAGCTATTTTATACCGTCTCTGGGCGTCTGGGATATGTATGCACGTTGGCTTTCTCAGCCTTTGCAGATTAACTCCGACGGCGGGAACAAAAAAAAATTGTTAGAGCAGGAACGAAAAGAAAGGTCTGAAACAGGGAACATTTTTATCTTTCATCCTTTGGTTCTTCTCACACGTGCTTTTAGATATTCGCTTCTAAAATTTTTGCTTCGCCAATCGATAGCACTCAATGTTTCGCTATCGATTCACGAAGCTATCAATCGATAGAGAAACGTTAAGTGCTTTCCCATTTACATTCTGTCCGGTTATTGATTAAAAACTTGTTATTTGTATAGTTATCATGCTTAGTGATGCGCCTGGCTTTTGAAACGCGCATGTGCAGAACATAACGCATCACTAAATAGGATGACTGTATAATTAGCAGCGAGAGAAGTTTTCTTCTTAAAAAATGGATCGTAAATTCTAACTTTCTCCTTCGAGGACGCGAATCGTATATTTTTTTTCTGTACTGCTACATTCTTCGCGAAGTCACGTGTGAAACGAAAAAAAAAAAGTTACGGCGACGCCGCCGCTGCTTCGATTGCATCTGTTATTTATTCATCTCGATTCCGCCCACTCAAGACGATGCCGGGAATAGCAAAACGCAGTCAGGTTTATAATTCATTGTATTTTTCGCGCTCTCCGACGTCCATAATTTATGATGCACATACTTCAATACTACAAGACCGAAATGAACAATAAATAAAAACGAAAGGGGGGGACTGATGAAAAATTTATGGTCTTCGGTGTATTGAACGAATATCGGAAATTGAATTGAATTGAATTAACTAACAGAAGTCTAAGTAAAATTAAAAGTACGTAGTAATAATGAAATCGATTTAAAAAATGAAGGATTTTCATAATGTAACAAAAAGACGAAACTCAATTCTGTCGCCTAAGTAGATGAAATTTGTGTTGACGGGGACAGTTGCGCTCCTGTTCATTTACGCCCCTGATATGTTTGCTGGCCCAAATTGATTTTAAATAGAACTTGCCAGGTAAAGCACATTTGTGAACGAAGCACGTTTACTATAGAATGAGTATCAGTGTTTTCGAACTGAAACACAGTTTCATTTATTATTAGAAAATAAAAAAAAAGCAATTAGGTTAGAAACACTTTTTATTCCTTCTTTCTTTCTTTCTCTTATTTTTAATTTTTAAGAAATGAATTAATTACTTAGAGTGTATTAGGACAGTGCAGGGGCGGGTGCCAACTTTAAGATACGATTTCTTTAGTTGTGCTAATGCAAATGTATGGTTCCATTAACGTGAAGGTCCGCAACTGTCCCGACCGGATTCTCTTATTAGCTTATTTACAATTATGATTAATTTGCACTGGGAAGTTTCAGTTCTGCATTGTCAGAGGTACCAATAAAGGCAAAACAGAAATGGTTGTCCGCAATGTTTTAAAACACACACACACAATTCACGGGCGAACGATAACAAATCCGCCTTGTTTTCCTGCAGCGCCATAATTTAACGAGCAAATATTTGGCTTTCAGATATTCAAGAATTTTACGAGCTCACCCTCCTCGATGAAACTAAATCTGTCCAGGAGAAGACTGCCGAGACGATTCGAATTGCTAATAAATGGGAATCCAGCGACGGACCGATAGCGCCTACCTACGTCAATGATAATGTGAGTTTTTCTGCACATGTCTTTTTCCGAATCGCATCCCGTTTCGCCCCATTCGGGTCAAAAAAAAAATGGCAATTTCGTTTTGGGCCCCACGAATTAAAACGATTTATTCATATTTGAAAAACGAATTTAATAAAACTGTTATACAATCTATGAATTGGCGTATTTAGAAACGCCCGGAGACATACATACACGTATCTGGCTATGTGTAGACTGTTCGAGAAATTAATATCCTCTTTTGGTGTGTGGGTGGCCTGTTCACTAGGCGCAATAATAACAACTTGAGAGAGAGAGAGTGAGAGCTTCACGTAAGTAATCAATTTGTTGACGTTACTTTCAAGTGTAAGTAAAAGCGTGCGGACAGGGGTTGGAAACCCACTTTTCATCCCCTTTTATACCCAATCCGTGCAAAACTAGAAATAGCTTTTCTAAAATGTTTTCCGGAATTGCTCGAACGGCGTTTACATATTGTGTTTTCAGAATTGTCGAAAATGCTTCGCACTTTCCTCTCTCTCTCTCTCTCTCTCTCTCTCTCTCTCTCTCTCTCTCTCTCTCTCTATCTCCTTCTGTTTTCACTCTCCTTGGACTTCAGATAGAAAACTTTACTTAGGAGAATAAACCAGAACAAAAAAGAACAAAACGTCAGTTTAGTTTACAATGTACGGTCGAAAGCCAAAAAGTAGTAGACAGTTACAGTTTCCTGTATTTTCTCTTTCTCCTAAATGGTACTGCTTAAATGCGTCTGGGTTTGCGAAAGCCTTGAGCTTGTAAAATCTGAAAACTTCCAAAATTTTTAAACGTCGTCTTTAAACAATACTATATTGGAGAGCAAAAGAATACAGGGAAACTGTAATTGTCTACTATTTCTTGCTTCCGACTGTAATTATAATAAAACGTTATTACTTTTTGTGAACTTTTTTCTTTTAATTAAAACCGATTAAAATATTGATATATTAAATAAAAATTTTACAAACAACAAATATTCAAGATTACAAAAAAATATCGAAAATATAGCAACAAATAGAAGAAGAAAAACTGTTTGGGGGAGAAAGGCGAATATTCAGGACATAAAAAAATAACTTTTCTTTCTTAGACTGTGAGATGGGCTCACTCTCTCGTTCAAACTGAAACGTAAAAGAAAACGTAACGCATTATAATTAAGCTTTTAGCATTCACTAACAGATGGCGCTGCGCTCGTCTCGTTCAAACTACGAAAGGGCGTTTTGTTTTTTTTATTTTCAATTTCTCCCTTTTTTCTTGGTCTTTTTCTAATCTCTTGTTTTGTCTTGCCTTGCCTAAACTACGAAAGAACGTTTTGTTTTTATTTCAAGTTCGCATTTTTTTCTAGACCTCTGTGAAGTTAGTTCCTCCACCCCCACCACCCTCTCATAATTCAAACTAAAAAGCAAAAGAAAGCCAGCCCACCACAACCAGCTGAATTAACGGCCAGTCCAATTCGCCTAAAAATGTGTTTCAGTAAAGCAAGCCATGGAGTGTGTAAATTAACGCCCTCTGGTACTCGTTTATTAAGTGTTACCATGTAACCGTGGTTACCATACCGATTTTAATCAAGGCGAATTGACATTTTTCGTAACCAAAAAATTCAAAATCAGTTTTGAATTCTTCACGGTTTGTGTTTTATACAAACACTTTTGTGCGTGCGTTTCAAAATACTCCGGCCATGAAATAGTATAAAATTCGCGATGGTACTTTTATTTTGCGGTTTTAATTAAATGGAGCCACTTGACATTTTCATTTTTTCCAAAAAGACATTTCTTAATGCTCTCCGGACTAGACGTGTATGACACATCGATTCAACAGGCCGTGGGATTAACTGTAAGGCTTCTAATATTCACTAAGAGGTGGCGCTGCGCTTGTCTTGTCCAGACCACGAAAGAGCGTTTTGTTTTTTTTTATTTCGCTTTTTCTTTTAGTTTCCTTCTTTTTTAATCCTCTGTGAGTTTGCATAGCCCTCTCGTCATTCAAATTAAAAGCAGTAAAAGAAAGTCAAAACTAGGAAGCTTCACAAACAGATGACGCTGAGACGACCTTTCTGTTTGGAAAAAGAAAGAATATTTTGGTCGTTAGTACCTCTGGGCTCTCTCTCTCACCCTAGCTTTTAAAGAAGTGCCTTTCACTTTCTCCTTCTTCTCCACTGGTCCTGCTATGGAATTAAAATAATCAATCGATCTTCTATTGTTTTAATACAACCATCGATTTTTTTGTTTGGACAATTTTTTTTATAATTTCTCTCTTTCTGTCTCTCTCTAGGAAATGAGCTCCAGGTTTTCAGTTTTCTCGACAATTCCGCAATCTACTTGCAGATGAGTCTATTGTCAATGGTCTCACCTTTCTAGTCAGATTAAATAATTTTTTTGTCGTTACTATGTCTAGTAGGCGATCGATCTTCTATTGTTTTAATACAAGCATCGTTTTCTTTTGTTCGGACAATTTTTTTCTTTCTCTCTCTCTTAAAGAAATGAGCTTCAGTTTTCTTTTTCTCGACAATTCCACAGTCTACTTGCAGATCAGTTCACTCTTCTATTAAAACGAAATAATTTTTATGTCTAGCATGCAATCGATCTTCTATTGTTTTAATACAAGCATCGATTTCTGTTTGGACAATTTTTTTTGATAATTTCCCTCACTCCCTCACTTGAGGAAATGGGTTTCGGTTTTCTTTTCCTCGACAATTCCATAAATTAGTCGATTGTAAATTGGAAACTGCAGGATTTAAAGTAAAATAATAAAATTCTGTTACGAGTGCATTGATTACCAGAAAACAAGCAAGGAAACAGCGTGAAGAGTTGTATCTTCATCCGCAAAATTAATTACAAACTGAGAAAACTGACTGATTAAAAACAAATAATAAAAGAAAATAACTTCGACGAGGAACACGTAATTAGGTCCAAGGGGCTTCACTCGAAGGACCCGGAAGATCGACTTTTTGTACGCTCCTGCTCTACTTACGCACTTTTTCTTCCTTTAAGTTGTAGAAAGAGGGAGACATCGTACGATGTATCCCTGGCATTTCCTTTTGCATCAAAATCATTAATCAAGCGCATAATTAGGTGCAATATTGCAACTTCCACAGGCTTCATCTCAATCTCATTCTTCTCTGCTAACGCCTGGCGCGTATACGCGTATATTAAATACAATATTTATTTATTTAGAACATACAGGTTAATATCAGACCTAATTACAGTGTTCTACTAAACTAAACTAAGGCCCGGTCTTTTCATGTCTGACTAACTTTAATCGTTGATTAATTCCTACAGTTAATGATAGATACCGGCCGTAAATGTAATTACTATGTAATATTATTTAATTGCAACTTAATTTTTATAAAAAGCATTGCATCTTTACGTAGGTACTGAATATTCGATCCTTTATACAAGTCAAGTTTATAGTACACGCTGCATATTTATATAATAATGTAGACATTATCTAGTTATAGTAACGTCTTCATCTGATGAAGTAATGTGAATGTTTTGAGATGTTTTCTCGAATTAGTTGCGAAACATAACATCAGGAGACCCTTTAGCTCACTCTCGCAAGGCTGAAAGCACACTGTCTCATTTCCGGGTCTCGCGCATTCCGGCCTGTCACATCGGTTTTTATTACATTCTTGTTTCTTTCGCCGCATTCCCGGAACAGCCACCAGATTTGTAGACATCATTGGCTCAATCCGTCACATCACATTAAGTTACGCTGATTCCTGCCGGCAACCAAACTCAAACCTACCGGAAATGTACGCAATCCACGTAACTGCGGAGCACTCCGAGTTGCATGCGACGCCAATTTCCCATAATCATCATCATCATCATCACTATGGTGAGGATGAGGATGAGGATGAGGATGAGGATGAGGATGAGGATGAGGATGAGGATGAGGAGGTGGAGGAGGTGTAGCACCAGAGATGTCGCGAATGATTTTAATTTCAAATTTGATAGTTGATTGAAATGCAATAATAAATATTGGGGGCGGCGGCCGTAATTAAATGCGCCGAATATTTGATTTGCGGAAACGACGTTAATTAAACTCAATAATTTGAATATAATTCGGCAGTCACGAGTACAATTGTCGATGATAAAATAATATTTAAATGAGGAAAGTTTAATTTAGCAGAGCTGTTGCGGCCAAATATTTTGAATTAAACCGACCATGTTATAATAAAAAAAAAAACGAAACTAACAAATACCACCTGTCCATCACATTATACTCGTTTGTTATCCTAGTGTTTACGTCAACCAAATAAAATTGTTTAAATACTCGTGAATGAATAGGCTATTATTGTTTTTCGAACATGTGCAAGGTAATTGGAGAGAAAAAAATACAGAATACATATGAAGGTTTCTTATTTTTGTTTAATTTCAGTTTAAAAAATGTACTTTGGGTTAGATTTAGACTCTAATGGCCGCTTTCATAATCAGACTTTCAGGAAGCTTTAACTTAAAGTCACTTTAAGTAAATGTATTTTTTTTAGGTTAAAGTTACTTTAAATTTAAAGTTACTTTAACCTAAAAAAATACATTTGCTTCCCTATTCTTAAAGTGACAAAAAATACATTTGTTTCCCTATTCTTAAAGTGACAAAAAAATACATTTGTTTCCCTGTTCTTAAAGTGACAAAAAATACATTTGTTTCCTTATTCTTAAAGTGGCTTTAAATTAGAGCTTCCTTAAAGCCTGATTATGAAAACGGCCATTATTATTTTGAAAAAAAAAATTTAGGCTCAGCATTGGAAAGCCGCAGCATTCAATTCCCAACAATACACCGCGCAGGATATTGATCTTCTTGACATTGTATAGAAAAGGATAACGTGGCATAAATTTTATTCTGTCATCCGCCACGATCCTTTGCAACAGTTAAGGACCCCAAAAAGAAAAAAATAATTTTTTGTCTCGAACTTATCCACTACTTTCAATATCGCAGCAAGAATTTTAAAACTGCCATCAGTCTTCCGCCGGAGCTTACTTGATTTTTTTAATGACTTAAAAACACCGCGAGCGCTGTATATGACGGATGATGATTGATACCGGCGCGCATCGGAAAATGTTCCATTAAATTTTCTTTGCGAAACTTTTCGTCGTCTTAATTTACATTATTTTCATCATCAACATCATCGTCGTCTGAATTAGGCTGTGGTTACACTGGATGCGTGTCCTTACTCGTACTTACAATCAGTCCAACGAGCGATTCAAATAAATATGGAAGCGGCTTCAGTCGTAATCCCAACGAATGCTACCACATGCTACTTAAATGTTTGTGTGTAAATCCTACCATATTGTTGTACAGCGTCTACGCATCCACTGTAACCACAGCCTTAACCGCACGTGCTTCCTTCGAAATACACACAACAAATGTAGGTGGTGGTACTTGCGGGGCCCTAACAAATATGATAAGTGGATTGGCTGTTTGAAGCAAGGTATTCCTTCCTGGTAGTCTCGTAAGCCGCTTAATTTTCTTCGCAATGAATGAATTACGGGTTTGCAGGCGGGCGAAGTTTCCCAAAGTTTTTGGGGAAATTGGACGGCGGCGCGGGGGTATTAATTAAATGTTCGGGCGTTTATGAATTTGAAGGCAATTGATTTTGTGCCGCTTATGTTTAAGCGTTCCGGTGCGGAAAGCTTTAATGAGTTTTCGCATTGTCTCAGAATTGGTCAAAGAATTAGTTAAAGTGAGAAGAGTTTGAAATTAATCGAGGCGTGAGACGGGGGGCACTACGCTGTTGCCAGTCGCATTATTTAATCAGGCTGCCACAGTGTAGAATCAATAGGTGGTAGCGCGGGCGTTCAGAACATGCACGCAACTGCGAGAAATATTTTAATGTCATCTCATGCTGAAGGCTTAAACACCATTCTCTCTCGCACATTAAAATTTGAACCCCTCTTTCAGCTGTCACTCTTGCAACTGATCTCACGCTTTCATGCACATAACGACACACGATCGGGTGCTCTTGTGGCATCACCTAATATATCGTTCACCATGCTGGCTGTTCTAAACTTACCCCCTACCTGTAATATTAAAATGTATTGGAGACTGTGGTTTCTAGAACAAAGAAATTGGAAACCACACCTAACGGGTAATTTCTTTGTACCTACCTGTAAGTCGCAAGATTATGGAAGAGGAAATTAACTTAATTATTAAAAAAAAAAAACATCCGTTCTGGCACTTGTCTTTATTTACATAGACGTTAAACATCCAGGACTACCTTCAAAGTTACGTGTGCGCGTCAGAGAATCAAAAAATGTAACTCAAAGTCAAGTCTCAACAATTTAAATGAAAGTGGAAACCGAATAACGGGACCCGTAACGGAATATGAAAATTGCTCCGGAAAAACATGCTAACAGAATGGATCCTAAAAATTAAGGAAAAAGTGAATGGCAATGGAGGTTAAATCGAATAATCAAATGTGACTTGGAGTCGAATCTCAACACAGTTTAAGTGAAAACGGAAACCGAATAACGGGGCCCGGAATATATGATTGAAAATTCTCTCAACAAAAAATGCTTAGAGGAATGGACGCCACAAATTAAGGAAAAAGTACGTAAAGCAATGTAAGGTTGAACACCCCCTTTAATTTCTTTATTTTTGAATTTAAAATTACAAATTAACCTATCCCCACTATATTATTTCTAAGTTTCTTTTATGTTTTCGTCCTGTTTCTGTTTATCCTGTCATCCTTCATTGATACGGCGCTTATTTTGACGTGTACATCCATTCTTGTAAATGGCTACGTACAGTAAAGGAATTTATGTATTTATTCATTTATTTATTTATTTAAATGTTTATTACAAAACTTACATGGACTAATTCAAAGTTTTTGAGTTTTTGTTTACATAAAAACAAATGAACATCGCATAACCGAGATGTAAACTGAAATTTATTTTATTTTATTTTATTTTAATGAAACACTTGGTATTTTTATACCTATTTGAAATCTTAAATTATAATCGCCTTTCTTGTTTTAAACAAATTCTATTTTTTTTAATTTTGTTTAATTAAATCCTAACATTTTGTCTAAGAGACGATTTTTCACATTTTACACCGGGGTATCGACACCTTTGCGTTCGACGAAGACTTGAAAGAGGTCGATGAACGTTTAGGGGTGCCCTTTAGGGGGTCGGAGTTGTTAAGATGTGTTTAATGGAAGCCTGTCTGAATAGTTAATTTTAAAAAAAGTAAAAGATTACAGATAATCATAAAAGTAAAAAAAAATAATAAATAAATTTGATATGCTCGACTAAGAGAGAGAGAGAAAAAAAAGACGTTCTGTTGATTGTGTGTCGAACTCAAAATACACCGAAAATAAAATCAATTCGAATAAAGAAAAAACAAAAGACGGTCATCGAATAAGACAAGACGAAAATAAAAATTGTATGAAACTCAAAAAGTCATCAATCGATATAAATATTGACTTTCATCACAACCAAAGATTTAATTTAATTTAATTTAATAATTAAAAAATAAAATAAATTGAATAAAGTCAAAGCCAAGAATGGCGATAAATCGGCGCTATTAAAATGTAAAATAAAATAATCTTAAATCGTATAAAAGAAAAACAAAAGACGATCAATTGATGATTAAAAAAAAAATTCACAAGAAGTCGTGTCAAATAAAATCAAACCGAAGAGAAAACGCAAAACAAATGATTTTTTGATAATTTAAAAACAAATCGAACGAAATCGATTAAAAGAAAAAACAAAAGTCGATCGATTGGTTATACACTTATATTAAAAATAAAATAAAAATAAGTCAAAACCAAAAATGACGATAAATGAGCGCTATTAAAATGTAAAATAAAATAATATTAAATCGTTTTTTTAAAAAAAACCAAAAGACGATAATTATTAATAATTTATTAAATTAAAAAAAATAAGAAGTCGTGTGAGATAAAGTCAAACCGAAGAGAAAGCAAAAAACAACGGTCTATCAATTGTTTGTATTAAAAATTAAATAAAATAAAGTCAAAGCTAAAAATAGCGATAAATCAGCGGGATTAAAATGTAAAATAACATTATCTTAAATCGTATAGAAAATAAAACAAAAACAAAAGACGATCAACTGATAATTTATTAAATTAAAACAGAAATAAGTAGTCGTATCAAATTAAATCAAACCGAAGGGTAAACAAAAAAAAACAAACGATTAGTTGATAAATAAAAAACAAAACAATTGAAATCGATTAAAAGGAAAAAAAACATCGTTCGATCAATTGTTTATATTAAAAAAAAATTAAATTAAATAATATAATATTTGCCAAACGTCAAGTAAGTTAATAAATTACATTTTTAGCTCGTTTTTAAAAGTATTGTTATTTGTTTAATATCTTTCTGCAATTCTCACGAGCAAGAACTACACGAAAAATAAAATAAAATAATCTTAAATCGTATAAAAAGAAAACAAAAGACCATCAGCTCATAATTTACAAAATTAAAAAAAAATAAGGAGGTCTGTCAAATAAAATCAAACCGAAGAGAAAACAAAAAACAAATGATTAGTTGATACAGAAAAAACGAAGCAAATGAAATCAAATAAATAAATAAAAATAAATAAATCGATTAAAAGAAAAAAAAACAATGTTCCATCAATTGTTTACATTAAAAATTAAATAAAATAAATTCAAAGCCAAAAATGGCGATAAATGAATAAATAATCTTAAATCGCATGAAAAGAAAACAAAAGACGATCAGCTGATAATTTATTAAATTAAAAAGGAAATAAGAAGTCGTGTCAAATAAAATCTAACCGAAACGAAAACAAGAAACAAATGATTAGTTGATAATTTAAAAGTAAAAACAAAAGAAATGAAATCCATTAAAAGAAAAAAAAAACAATGTTCTACCAATGTTTATATTAAAAATTAAATAAAATAAAGTCAAATGAGGAAGAAAAAAAATAAAGGTTGATGGTAAAGTTAGGACTAAAATAAAAATTATATAAAACCATTACTAAGTCAAATTCAATTAAAAATTGACAAATTTTGTCACGATTCAAAGAATAATCTGTAATTTTTTAAGACACAGTACGATCAATTAATCATTAAAAAAAAATGGAGCCAAATCGAATGCAAGAGGAAACAAAACGGCGATCAATCGACGGGATTAAAGAGTAAAATAAATTCACGCCGAGTAAACGAAAACAAAAACAGCGATAAATTGAGAATTAAAAATAAAACCAAACCAAATAAAATAAAAAAAAACGGCGGTAAATGGTACTTAAAAACAAAACAAATTAGATCTATTAAAAAAGAAACTAAGGTCGATCTATTGTGATTATATTAAAAATTAAATGAGATAAAGTCGAATAGGGAATAAAAAAATAAATAAAAACAAAAGATGATCGTTGACGAAGATAAGAATAAAATAATAAGTTTATAAGACTAACATTAAATCAAATCAAATCAAGATTATTGATGAATTTTCAACTGGAAGTTTGAATAAAAGAGAATCAAACTGATAAATCAAATATAAAATGGAGTCAAATCGAATCAAGAAAAGAAAAATAAGACGATCGACTTAAAAAAAAATAAAATAAAATAAGGACTTATTATTATTATTAGTAGGTTTATGTTTATGTTTTTGTTTATTTATGGTTGTTTCACGGAATAAGATCGCTTTTAGTTAGTTATGGTTGCCAGCCTTATAATTACGTTACTCACTAAGTGCGGCCACTGAAAAGTCTTTAGACTTAGTGGCGAAACAAATTTTCTGTTATCATTATTGTTATTATTTTTGGCTTCTTTATTTCTTTATAAGAACTTTTATTATCATTATTACTATTATTGTTATCTGTTTATTAAGTTATTGTGAACTGAGTTATAAAATAAAACGATTAGAAAAATTAAAAAAAAGTATATTTACACTTGATATATATTTTTTTTTAATATTAATTAAATCTGAATTGGAGTCGTTGGGAATTTTTATATTTTCTTGTAAGGGGTCGATGGTTAAAAAAAGTTGGGAACACCTGATTTACACAAACGTATCAGAACTTATTCTGTTAAATAGAAATATCTCGAAAACTATTCGTTTTATATAAAAATTATTTAGAGAAATTGTTATCGGATTTTTAATTGGGATCCAAATATGTACAGGGTGTCCCAAACCTCTGGAAAAGTGCTAAAATGCCCCTTTATACACATTTTATCAAAAAAATGTCTTAACAAAAGTTGTGCAGGTTTTCATTCCGCGCAATTTAGAATTATTTTAAACAAACAACCTGCCTATTTGAAAATAATTTTAAACTGCGCGGAATGACAACCTACACAACTTTTGTTAAGACATTTTTTTGATAAAATGAATTTAAAGGGTGGCATTTTCGCACTTTTCCAGAGGTTTAGGACCCCCTGTATAAATGTCAGTTTATATCTCGGTTATCTCATGTGCATTTGTTATTCGTTAAACGTCAAAGTAAAAGCCTTGAGTTAATGAAAATGAAAGTCTGAACAACAAGTTTTGTATCAAACATTTCTTTCTAAGTTCAAAAATAAAATAGTTAGAGGGGGTGGTTGTTCTCGCGTAGTCACACTGTACATAGACCTTCTCTCATACATCTTGAATGATTATTTATGATTATTACGTAATTAAATTTTTATGCAACAGCATCGGGGGTGCGATAAATTCCAGCGGAAAATAATTAAATTTTCTGATTTTTCTTGTTTCACGAGAAGCTCTTTAACGACGTGAGAGACGAAGCACGCCTGCATTTCTCTCCTCCTAAATTATAAATCGCTATCCATGTTTTAATATTTTCACTCACATCACATCCGCTTATAACAAAACTATTTTTTTTTTGTCTTCCGCTTTGTAATAATAAGTAATGGTGTTATAGTATGTATACGAAGTATGCTGTATATTAAAAATGTTCATCTCCGAGTTTAGAAGGGTAAAAAGGGGGGGACGGGACGATAAGATAGATGAAAGTTTCTGTGTGGGTCATGCTCATGTATGTGCCCCCCCTCTAAGTCGTCTGAATTAAATGGGGGATTGCGCAATTTCGCATGTTAGACAAGCGGAATAACATTAATATGTCTTGCCAATGTCTCTCGAAGTAATTACGTGCAACTTTTACTTTCGTAAGTGTAACTTCTTTGGGCGCGGCCGTTCTGTGGAATACCGTGACCGTGGCCCACTTGGGGCCATTACGAAAGTGAGATTCCGATTTTAATTTCTTCGCAATCATTTCTTACGAAGCAAGAAAAGGTTGTAATTATGAAGAAATTGAATAATCGTGAATTTTTTGTTTAAAGAAAATAAAATTTCGTGCAAGACCACAGTTAACCCTACCAATATTTAGACCATTATTAAACGATGCTGTCACGATGAAATGGTTTGGGAAAAAATAAATTAAATTCATTTGCAAAATATTAGAATCCATTAAGTATTTCAGTAGGACAACCGCATTACACACGCTCGCATTCCGCATTGCATAAAATAAGTGCAAACACAGCAGAATGTAAGCCTGTCGTATTAAAGTACGAATAACATAGTAGTCCACAAGCAGTCACAAGTTCAATCAAGAAAAGAACAAATAAGTCTTAATGGACTACTTTTAATTGCAATTTAGGCTCATTTCCAATTTTGCAGTGAAGGTGTCATCTGCACCCACTCGTGTCTTCAGTTGGTTTTCCGCAGGACACCCTGCTTCCTGGTTGGCCTGAAAAGTTATTCTCCTGTCACCTCAATATGTTTGGATGAAGAGTGATTCAAAGTTTAGGCGTCCTGAGACAATTCAGAACTCGCAAGTTCTTCCAAATAGGCATTCATTGAAAATCTAAATACTTCATGGTAATCCTTGCCATGATAAAAACACGTGTTGGGGGATGTGCGAGAAATAATCTCGTTTTGTTTGGCCAAACCAGGTCGCTTAACGTCATTAAATTTTGTTCTGGTTTAGCCAAAAAGGCTGGCGTAGTTTTTGCCTGTCGAGCGTAATAGAAAACCATGAGTCAAAAGAAAGCCCTTTGCATGGCAAAAAAGAATAGAACAGCAGATAGAACAACCATCGCCTTCTGCGTGGGGAGGAGAAGTACAGATTGTTGCTCTTGCCACCAGTATGTTATGGTGGATCCAAGATTTAACTGTGGTGATAAACTGCCCCCTAAAACCCCCTTCGTTCTCCCAAAAAGTCGTGAGCAATAAATAAAAAGAATGCCTTTTGGATCCCCGCCCAAAAAGAAAAAATTGAAGCCATTACCTTTACTGCAGATGGGACAGCCAGTCTTCTCCATGGGAGAAGAAGTTCAGATTGTTGTTTTGCCTCCAGCATGTTATGGTGAATCCAGCATTTGACTACGGTGATAAATTTCTGCCTAAAATCCTCTTTGTTCTTCCAAAAACGTTTCCAAATATTCCCAAGTAATTTTTAGTTCAAGTTACGCGTTCCTTGGAAATATTTACAGCCCCCACTACTTCCGAAGTCTTCTCCTTTTAACACTTAATTTTTTTTTCAATAATTTCAAGTGTGGTGGTAGATTTTGGATATCAGAAAATCGTTTGGGGAAATAGGAAAATGGAATTCGAGGAAACTACGGTTTGAAGTAAGCTCGGCCATTTCGGGGTGCATCTTCAATACTTGTGCGACCATATTTAAATCCAAGGAAGCCATTAGCTCTGCTGCAGATAGAACAGCCTTTGCCTTCTGCGTGGAAGAAGACGTTTAGATTGTTTTGCCTCCAGCATGTTATGGTAAATCCAACATTGAACTATAGTGATAAATTTCTGCCTAAAATCCTCTTTGTTCTTCCAAAAACGTTCCAAACATTCCAAAATAATTTTTCGTTCAAGTTGCGCGTTCTTTGGAAATGTTTACAGCCCCCACTACTTCCGAAGTCTTCTCCTTTTAATACTTTCATTTTTTTTTCAATCATTTCAAGTGGGGTAGTAGATGTTGGGCATCAGACAATCGTTTGGGGAAATGGGAAAATGGAATTCTTAGAAACTACGGTTTGAAGTAAGTTTCTTGGAATTACTCGGCCGTTTCGGAATACATCTTCAATACTTGTGCGTCCATATGTAAATCCAAGGAAGCCATTAGCTCTGCTGCAGATAGAACAGCCTTTGCCTTCTGTGTGGAAGAAGACGTTCAGATTGTTGTTTTGCCTGCAGCATATTATGGTGAATCCAACATTTAACTACAGTGATAAATTTCTGCCTAAAATCCTCTTTGTTCTTCCAAAAACCTTCCAAACATTCACAAGAAATTTTTTATTCAAGTTGCGCGTTCTTTGGAAATGTTTACAGCTCCCACTACTTCCGAAGTCTTCTCTTTTTAACACTTTAATTTTTTTTTCAATCATTTCAAGTGTGGTGGTAGATGTTGCCCATCAGAAAATCGTTTGGAGAAATAGGAAAATGGACTTCTTCTTTTACCATTGCCCTCTGTGTGAAAGGATCTCCAGCATGTTATGGTGAAACCAAAATTTAACAGTGGTGATACTCTGCTACCTGAAACCCTTTTTGTTCTTCCAAAAACGCTCCAAACATTCAAAAGAAATTCTTCATTCAAGTTGCGTAATCTTTGGAAATGTTTACAGCTACTACCACTACTTTCGAAGTCTTCTCCTCTCCTAATACTATTTTTTCAATCATTTCCAGTGTGGTGGCAGTTATTGGGCATTAGAAATTCGTTCGGGGAAATGGACTACTTGGAAACTCCAATTCGCAGGATGAAGTTCCTCGGCCGTTTCGGAATGCATCTTCAATACTTGCGCGACCATATTTAAAACCAAGGCATCAACAAATCATGAACATTAAAAAATGAAGGTGCCGAATCCTTTAGACCATCCTTCATTTCATTTACTAAAAAGCCTTTTAAGAAGAATTACGTAATGATAGCACGACGTTCCGTCTGTATTTTGGAATCGTTTTTGCTAGGGTCCCATCTCTTATATTTACGTAATTTGCAATCATTTTAAACAAGCAAGGAATTGTAGGCAGTTATCAAAGCAATGCACCGGCAGAAGGAGCGCTCATGCTCAAAATGATTCTTGCAGCAGCTGTCAATACAAAATTAATTTACGTAGCGATCTGATGGGTATGTGATAGCCGATGGTCTGAAGAAGTCAACTCTTTGGAGCTCCAAAAAACTGATTTGGACAACGCCCTCTACCCCTGACCCTAAAGACTTTTCAGCATATTTTTGTGTTGACCCAGCTGGAGGAAGTGACCTCAGGACATGATTCCTGATTTCCTGAGGTCACCTCCTCCACCATTAATAGTAAAAAATGGAAATCAGGATGTTCAAAGAATCAGAATCTATTCTGAGTCTTTGGACATTGGACATCAGAATAGATTCTGAATCTTTGGACATCCTAATGGGACGTTGGATTTTTTTCCGTGCAAATCACCCCAATGGTGATTCGTTCTTGTTCGCTTGCCTTTAACTTCATGTGCATGTGCATGAGATCGTCAAAATGAAGGAACCATTTCATTATTTAGGGAACGTCTGAAAAATCTTTTCAGCATTATGCAAGACCTTGTTGAAGCAGTCCTCTTCATCCACCATTCTGCGGATTTCTGAACTCAACTTATCCTGGTATGGTACGTGTACAGACTACCGTCAAAAGGAATGGACTGTCTTCAAACTAGAGTTATTGATCGTTGTAGTTGCATGGAATTCATAACTGCAAATGGTCAGGACCTTTACAAATCTTCTTCATCTTTAACCCAGAGTACCTTTTTTTTTTCTCCGAAACTAAATAATGCAAGGTTGGCTGAAACAAATCGTACTCCTTTTGATTTTGTGGAAGGGCAGTGTAAATAGGTTTCTTCTGCTTGCGTCAAAACTGTGTCTCAAAAACGTCAATTAAGGAATGGATGGCAGAAAGAGTACGGCTCCAGTTGTGGGCCTTCAATTATTTTCGAATATGCTTTGATGTCCAGTCATCAAAGTGTAAATTGGTTTCTTCTGCTTGCGTCAAAACTGTGTCAAAAACATCAAATAAGGAATGTATAGAAGAAAGAGTACGTCTCCAGTTGTGGGGCCTTCAATTATTTTCGAATATGCTTTGAGGTCGGTCATCAAAAGAGAAGTTGGTCAGTTCAGAAAGTGACATTGAAATCTAATTGGAAGTTGGCCATTACGGAAAGTAACATTGCAATCAAATTAAAAGTTGGCCGTTATGGAAAGTAACATTGAAACCAAATGGGGCAATTATTGTTTTATGGTTTAATTTTTTTTTTAATAGCTTTCCAAAATAAAACAGAAATTTATTGTTCATATATTAGTCACGCAGAAATGGAGACGACAACTTACTCCCCCCCCCCCCTCTCCTTCTTTGCCTCAATAATGATTTCATGGTCGAAAGCATTTTTTCAATCTTGTTTTCATTTTAAGAGAAGCTAAGGGGTAGGTCACCAAGGCACGAACTTTCCAACCTCCTAATGAATGTGTTTGACGAATATTCGACGAATGACCATGATGGCCAAATTCATAAAATTCAATTTATTTACCAAATAACTTTATTGGCAAGTGGAAATATCGACCCTTAGTGCATGAATTGAGATTAATAAGAAGACATGCCTCAGCAGAGGGAAGAAATAGAAAAAAAAATGCTAATTTCAGTGTGTTGGTGATAATGATGATCATCTTAATCCTTCTATGGCTTCCGGGAAGCAAAAATATAGGGAGCAGCCCCCATTGTCGAAAAAATAAGTGCAATCGGCATTGAACCTCAATCATCTTTTTAATGATTTCACATAAAAAATCTCAGGAAATAATAAATTCCTAAAGGCACGTTATGATTTAGTTGGTTATGGTCATAGATAGTCATCAATTTTTGAAATATATTTTATTGCATAAATAAATAGGTTGACATAAATTTAATGGTAGGCGGAGTAGGCGAGTTTGGCGACGGGCGAAGCGTACGCTAAGGGTGCGGCAAATTTAGCTACTGGGGCGGCATAGGCCAAAGGCGCGGCGACTTTGGCAAATGGGGCAGCGTAGGCTAAAGGTGCGGCGACTTTGGCAACGGGAGCGGCGTACGCCACTGGAGCGGCTGCTACTTTGACGGCGGCGGGTTCCTTCTGCACGACGGCGTTAAATCCATTGACGGGATCGGCAACATAATCGACAATTCGCCTGGTACCATCGGCTTCGATCAAAGAATATTGACCCTTCACGACATCACCATCACGTGACTCACTTTGGCTCTTGAAATCACCGGTGTGGGCGTCCTGGATGTCATAAGAATAAGCGTATTGTGGATGTGGGTCGAATTCCTCAGCTACGACGGTTTTGGCAACCGGTGCGGCGTAGGCAAGGGGGGCGGCTATTTTAGCGATCGGAGATGAATAGGCGATCGGAGCGGCGGCGTAAGAAACCGCTGGAGCTAAAACTCCGGCTCTGGCGGCGGCGACGAGGGCGGCGAAAATTACGACCTGCAAGGAAACAGATTTCAATAATTGAAATTCTAACTGCACCGTAACACCACAGTCGTACCTTAAAAGCCATTATTGCTATTGTGCTGCTTGCTGATGGAACTGCACCGTGTGATAAAAAACGTTCGCAAATTGTGGTTTATATACGCGATTTTAACTGGAGCACTTTTCCCCCGCGCGGCGGCCTTCCAAAGGTTTCGCGTTCGGAGAAGGTGTCGCTGAAATTTCTTTCATAATCGAATTCGTCCATTCGTGTCACATTCTTACGCAAACTTGCAAGTAAATGCGTAACTACTTCATTATTGGTCACCATAGGTTATCGAAAACTTAAACGTGCATATCTATTGTCATACTCGCCCATTCTAATCACCCCATGGAATTAGCATCTTTTAATTTTTACTTAGATAGACTATTAAAAACCCCTCTTTGTAACTCTGATTTTTCTGATGAACTATCCAATATCAAATACATAATCAAATACATAGCTCATACCAATGATAATTTAATTGACAATCTCTTACGATGAAAACTAAAACTGATTGATATCAAAAACCACACTACTTTAACCTCTTCACTTACTGACAACACCAACTCTAAATATTATGCTATTACCTTTGCAGGCCCCCTTTCTTATAAAATCAAGACCACACTCAACAAATTTAATCTAAATATTTCTTTCAAAACTACCAATACTATGAATACCCTCTTATGCAACAACAAAAATTCCATCAATCTTCTCCAAAAGAGCGGTGTTTAGAGATTAACTTGTGATTGCCACAGTTTCTATATTGGCTGAACTTGTCGTAGTTTAAAAACCAGGATCACTGAACATAATCGTGAAATTAATAAAACCCAATTATTTTTACCTCCTCTTTACAATTTCAAATCCACGTTCGCTGAACATGTCACCCTTTCCAATCATTCCTTTAACTTAGACAACTCCTCTGTTTCCCTTTTACATTGTACCAATAATTATAAAGATAACTTTTTCCTTGAACACTTTGAAATCTACAGATGTTTTCAAAACCCACTCCAGAAATCCCTTTGTCTCAATGACCAATCTGAGTCTTTAAAATTGATTTTTGTGAACCGCATAAATTTGTAACTCTACACAGTTGCCGGCTTTTCTGAACGCGACCTTTCAACCTTTAAAATTCACTGTTTTACCGACCAACCTTCCTGTTTCGTTTTTGGTGTCAACCATTCTGTTTGCCCACGTGCAACACTGTTTTCTTACTAAACTTGCTTAAATAACATCAAAATGTTAACTTGACACGATGTCCTTTCATTAATATGTAATCGCTTATATTTTTAGTTCCTCTGTTTTTTGGTAAGTCTTTTAAAAAAAAAAACTTTAACCTCACTTTTTTGTAACGCATTGTTCATGCTTCTTTTCTAGCCTGAAGATGGCCTTTAATTTTTAACTTGGCCGAAACACGTATATATATATGAAGCACCTTTTTCACTATTAAATATCTGTAAAGCAGATATGTGTTTTTCGTCAATTCAACAAAACACTTCACTATGAGCCTCATACGTGTGTACTCTACATTTTGAATATCTATTATTTAACTGTGAATCAATTGGCCACTACAAAAATTCGAAATAAAAGAAATGAAACATTATAAGATTTTAAACGACTCAATTTCACGCTAAAACCAAGCTGCTGGGTCTGGTTTAACTTTAGTTATCGGAAATGCGAAAATTATCGATCCAAACAATTAAAAAAAAAATCAAAAATCAAAAGAAATTGCTCGATAACGTTATTTTTAAATGATATTTTTTCTCTCTCATGTAAGTAATTTTGTGGATTTTGCCTTCTATTTGAAACGCTCAAAGTGCTATGGTAATATAGTTTCTGAACGCGGTCCTGGTTGTTGACAACTTGATATTAACAACCGTCGTGTGATAACATGATTTCAATTGCAAATGAAAACACTGGATGGGTGTTGATGTTTTATATTACATTAAAAGACAACAGCCGGTTGTAATCTTGCAAATAGGTGAATAAAAAAAATGCTCTTGACGTACTGTTGCTAGCGCAAACAGTTATACTTGATCACCTTGTATATTTTGCCAACGGTTGTAACTAGTGATCAAAAACTTCTATAATCGATTAGAAACGTACGTATGTCATCAAATTAGTATTGATCCTGCTTGTTATTTGAATTTATTTATAATTAAATTCAAATGAAGAAAGTTATGGTAAATGGATTTACTCCAGCATTCGAATTAAATTGAATTCTTGGTAACAATATGTGTCTTAGGTTGCAGTAGCATTACCAACTGTAGCAAAGTTTAGACTTGCCGGTTTTCTTTTTGCAGCAAACCGTAGAAGAGTCAATAATACGATTAAAAAGAAGAAGGGAAATAAAATTTGCAAAATGAAAGATCACAACTGAGACAGAAAACAAACGAAAAACGATGTCTCAATAAAATGCAAGAATCAATTTCGAAAGCGTACAGAACAGAAAAGAAAACCAAATTAATTTCCAGACAAAAAATTTAAATAAAAAATCTAGTAGGAAACAAAAAGGTAACTGTAGAAAAGCGTCAATCAATAAAATATGAAAGATCAATTTGATAAAATTAAAAAACGGAGAAATATGACGGCGTCAAATGAATTTAAAGAAAACAGAAATATCAGGATACTAAAATGAACAAAAAAAAAATGAAAATGAACGGAAGGTTTTGCAAATAAAAACAAATTCGGAGAGATTAAAAAGAACTGTATAAAGGAGTGAATAAAATACAAATAAACACCATTTCGATTACAAAAAAAGGGAAATGGGAAAAAACATGGGAAAAACGAAAGAATGTATAGACAAAAAAATAAATAAATGAAAAAATAGTAACTCCGGCCGAAACACTGAAATTGAAAATGCAAAAATAATGAGTTAGTATTTTTTTGGGCTTCTAGTAACACTAAATTAGGAAGGATTGCAAAATTATTTAAATACTTAAAAATTTCTCCACAAAAAATTGGTATTTGATCACTAGGCCAGAAACTGAACTTTTTGCGAACGAAAAAATTAAAACAATTCTTATTTTCAAAATATTGTGGTACCATGTTCATAGAGTTAAGAAAAAGCTCTCGGGGTATTTAGCCATAAACTAAATCGAACGAGATGCTACATTATATAACTTTTTCAAAAATCAAAAAAAATATGTTCTTCTGAATTGCGGAAAAAACAATTTTCGATTAGTATTTGCAGTTATCTGTGACTGGATTTCCAACTCTTTTCAAAGAGTAGTAAATCCTGAAGAAGTTGAGTTTGCTTATCTGGATTTTATCAAAAGCCCTTTTACGTCGCATTTTGTAACCCATAATGACCCACTTGACTTGAATGACTTGAAAGAGAAAGAGAAAATCTTCCTGAAAGGTCTCTCCTTGTGTGTCACCTTCTTTGACGCACTTTGTCTAGACTTCAATAAATTTGGATTTACAAGAACCGCCTCTACGATTCTAAAACTAAAGACAAAAAAAATACTTCAGGGATTCATTCGTCACTCACAGTGAGTCAGAAGAAGAACTCTTTTGAAACATTTATCATCATTTATTAGAAGAAAAATAGGCGCGATGCAACACTTAACGCTTCCATTATTTTCTCAATTTCAGGAAAAGAATTTTCCACTGTTCAGTATTGATTGTCGACGAATCTGATCACCCTAGTATACAGGGTGCTTGAAATATAATTTTTCTTTTGAAGTGGAAAACATCTCATAATACGTAAGGTGCGTTCAACAACACCATAGCGAAACTCGCTAACTAATTTCCCTCCAGCTACCAAACAACAGATAGTTTATGGCGTCTTCAATTCATTGATTAGCTTCATCCGTTCATCCTTTGTTATTACATGAGATTAGAACGAGATGGTAATACTCTGAGAATGCTCAACTGAGAAGGCCATTGGATGAGCACATCTCGAAATGGCTTGACAGTTCTCCAATCTTTCTTTTAAGTTGGATGGAAAACATTTTTTTTGTTGCTTCTAAATTTATTAAAATAGGTATTGCGCTCTTATGTCTTTTGACAGCTTCGACATAATCTTAGGCATTATCTTTTGCTCTCTGTGATCGAATCAAGGGAGCACAGAAAACTTAACACGCGTTAAAAAATTGATGAAACATTTCTAAAAAAATTCATTCATTTAGGTCCATATAATTTCAACTAGGCCATGCTGGAATGTCAGATTATTAGATTCTAGGCGGTGTTGCCAAAACACTAACATATTTTCATATTATAGTAATAGATGGCGCCGCTATAATTTCAATAGAATTGTATTTATCGTTTATTAGAGGTCGTCTCAATCCAAAATCCATTGAACATTGTCGTCTCAACTTTTTACATTAAACATAATTAAACTAATTTTTGGTTAAGAAATTTATCTTTAGGAGACAGATTAAAACCCACTTTATTTACTTGGCTGTACCGTTATACAAAACTTTGACGGCACGCCTTACTTCTGCCGAGAAGAAAATTGACTCTACAAATTTGTATGTCTGTCAGTCATACCATGTTTTCGAACAATACCGACGGTATTCCTGCTCGGAAGCAAAAGAAAAAATCAAAATTATTAAATTCCTTCCATTTTTGCGGTACAATTGAGCAGAGATAGTCAGGGTATTTGGAAAGAACAATCCCCACTCTCGATTGTTTAAGAGAATTCAAGGACGAAGTGATACACAGTCCAGATAGATAGTCACCGGTATATGCAACGCGCCCACTTCATACAGGCCTGTTTCATTAGGTGGGAGAATCCTCCGACTTTAAAACTGATTAATCTGAAATGCGGTCCAGCATAGAAATTCATCATTTTAAGCTATCTTTCCGTCCTTATTAGTAAGCGGAACGGATAGATTTTCACGGTTCGACAGCGAAACGCTTGCGTTGCATTCCCCAGAAACTCGATCGTACCCTGAGTTCTGATACTCCTACGTGATAACTCAGGCCTGTTATTGAAGACGGTGTTGAGACATGGCAAATTAAATAAGTTGCGATAGACAATTATTTATTTTATTTTATATTTATTTTTTATTATAGATTTAGACAAAATGTCGTTCAAGGAACTATATCTTTTTATGTTTATGTCAAATTATTTGAAACTTATAATACCGACGGTAAAATAGTTTTTAATCTAAAGAATCTAATAAAAGAAGAAAGAGAGAAAAAATTTAGTCTTGCGGAGTATTAGAGTCGTTCCTCTTTTATTTAATTAAATGAAGCAGCATTAAATACAATTTTTTTTTTTCAAAATTAATTGCTTCAGAAAGTTTGTTCGTTACCGATTTTCTGGATCTACTTCTTGAAATATGACACTTTACTTTTTTTTATGTGCTCTCAGATTTGATTCCTAAACCCTTTTATAAAATACTTTTTTTTTATTCGACTGGTTGGAATAAATTAAACGGACTCTAAACAGAGCCTTGCAGTACCCAATACACAGATTTTTTTCTCACTTAAGTTCTGCATTTTACTTTTGTCGATAGAGTAAATAAGTAATGGAATAGGTCTTCAGTGAATTTTCCACTTTATTGCTGATAAAAATAAATAAACAATAAATACACACTTTACAACAAAACGTTCGGTAGTTTAGTGATGGACGTAGGAAAGAGGGGACGAGTATGAAAGGGGTGCGGAATATGAAAGGGGCGATGAATACGAAAGTGGGGCGGCGGCGTACTTGGCGATGGGCGCTGCGTAGCTAAGGGGAGCTGCGTACTTGGCGATGGGGGCTGCGTAGCTAAGGGGAGCTGCGTACTTGGCGATGGGCGCCGCGTAACTAAGAGGTGCGGCGTATTTCGCAACGGGTGCGGCGTACGCAACTGGGGCGGCGATTTTAGCTACAGGGGCGGCGTAGGCAACTGGAGCGGCAACTTTCACACCCAAGGGTTCCCTGTGGACGACGGCGTTGAACCCATTGACGGGATCGGCGGTGTAATCGACGGTACGCTTGGTGCCATCGGGGTCAACCACGGAGTAGCTTCCTTGGACAGCATCACCATTGCGGGTTTCTTGTTGGCTCTTGCTGTCGCCGGTGAGGGCATCTTGGACTTCGTATCCGTAGGAGTATTGGGGGTTGGGGTCGTATTCTTCTTGGACTACGGTCTTGGCGACGGCCAAGGGCGCAGCGGCGTATTTTGCTACAGGGGCGGCGTAGGCAAGGGGAGCGGCTACTTTTGCGATGGGGGCACTGTATGCCAGAGGCGCTGGACCAAGAGCGTATCCTGGGGATGTGAGGACTCCAGCGTTGGCAAGGGCCAATAATGTGGCGAGAATTACAAACTGAAAATTAAAAATGCTTTTGTTAATAATACAGTCTGATTCTTTTGGTTTTCTCTTTTGTCAATTAAAGTCCCTATTTTCGAATCTGGAAAATAATTTGACAAATAAGGAAATTTATTTGACAAAAGGGTAATACCGTTTATTGGCGATGGTTATTCAAAAGAATTTTCATACGCCACAGAAAAAATTAAAATATCACAATAAAGAATTTCACCCGCCACGTTATAATATAAATAAATAATTACAGAGGAAATAATGCTTGTACACGTCCGTGGTTGTTACTTCTTATTTTAGACTATTTTGTTCTGGGTTATTTAGAAGTAAAACCGAGGTATACACAGTTCGAAAAACGCCACCAATTATGTAGAGCGGACAATTCTAGTCGATGCTCTGCAGATTGGGAGGCACTTGCCGAACTATGTCTCAGCCCTGGTTATAAGAAACAAAAAAATATGTTTTAAAGTCTGCGCATTTTGAAAAAGTAAAGGCACTTTGCAATCGAACATAACAATAAAATGATTCTAAAACATCGACTACTCAAATGATCGAATTATCAATCAACAGATAGCTGTTGATAGGTAATACACTTCTTGAAAGTTTAATGTTTGATAACACGATTTTAGGGGAAGTTTCGAATTCAAGGAACGATGAGACGAACACGCCACCTTAAATTCAATACAGCTGTGCTAGTTTAGGATAAGTATCACCGTTTACGTTAGAACCCGATTGAATTTCAAATTATACACACACTACGTATACTTTAAGTAAACGAGACTCGTATTACACGTCCCTTATACTACATGTTCCTCGAACCCCCGCCGCCCTTCCAATTTTCACCCTTGATGTTTATCCGAACTAACTGCCAGGGTGGGGTTCTGATGATGAGGCAATTTCGTTTTAAAACCGACTCGAAAATTTTAACAAGAATATTATTATACACGTATACATACAATTTTAAGTATTTATATAGATAGGTATTTACCTTAACAGCCATTGCGTTTGTGTGTATGTGTGTGTATGTGGGTACGAAGCGAAACACTTGACTTCTGATTGTGACCGAATTCGCGCGCTTTATATATAGTCGAAAAGTTTCGTAACCGCAGATCTTGAATACCTACCACGCCTAAAAAAAACCGAAATTGTTTCGTTACTTTCATGTGTAACTAATTGGGGCGGCGCGTTTATGAGATGATAGGGAAATTATCTCTATCGGTTGACGTTTTCATCATCGGAGTTTCTCTCGTCCAGTTTAAAAACCTCAAATGATAGGATGACTTGCAATAGTAATGCGTTTGAAACAACTACAGAATCAATCGTAACTTATTTAATTAAAAATATATATATTAATGTGAAATGTCGAGTATATTTAAGGTACCATTGTGTGTAAAGAAAAGTAAACGACTCCTAAGGGAAATTTTGCAGTATTTTAGTTTTGTAAAACCAGTTGCAGTACATTTTTTTACAAACATTTGTGACAATCAAGTAACATTAGTCCATTACGAAGCACTGTCAGATCAAAGTCAGACATAAAATAGCGAAAAAATCGTTTACTTTTCTTTGCACTCGACGGTACATTAAAAGAGAATATTATTATTACAAAAAAATGTTGTTAACGATCGATATCATAATATCATAATAAAATTATGTTAGGATTCCCACTCACCTAAAGAACCTGGAAAACCCTGTTAACTCAGGGAGTCAGGAAATATTTCATAATACCCGGGAAATTTCTGTTTCAATACAAAACAGAGTGAAATAAATTGCATTTTGTCGCTTGCATTTAACAAAATGACAACATAAGTTAACCAACCGGAAATTCACGTGCATTTCAATCGTTTTTGAATGCTCTGTATGAAGATACATCATAATAAGGGATACTTTTTTATTATTTTTGTGAAAGAGGGAAGTAAAACTGCGCTTGTATATATACTAAGCTTCCAGCCTGAAGACTTAGCGGTTTAAAGTTATTATGTTTTTGGGTCTCCATTGTGTCTGCAATATAAGCGAAATTCCGAGTCACAAATTAGATTTGAGGGCGTACAGAAGCTCTTTCAATTGAATGTCATAGAATCCACTTACTTGCAAAGCCAATTCAGATTTATTTTGTTGAAATCGAGGAGTTAATTTTTTAAACCATTCCACTATGGTTTCCGAGAAGCGATTATTTGGCCAAAATGGAATTTTTCGATTCTTAGAAAGACCGTAAATTCTATTACTATAGTCTATATTACTATGAAAAGTAAATAGGCTATAGCAATTTATTTAATACCTGCTGTATTGTTTCTATACCCCTTTGTACCTGTTATGAGTATATTAAGTTCACATTTTCGGGATACGTTTCAGTTATCCGTTTAAGTCTGTAAGTGAGCAACAGTTGTTTAAATTTATTGTTCGAGTGTTTGACAATAGTGCTGTGTGTGGTATTTTTTGTTACTATCCTTGAGGCATGTATTTATAATATTTTGAACAAAAACTTTATAATTTTCACCTGTAACAATAGAAATCTAACATTACGTGCGCATATACAATTTAATTTCAAAGACGTTAAATTTGAAAATTCAAAGTGAGTTATAAAAAATTGGCGGGATTTGGCTGGAATAATTTTTTCGCCACTTTGTTAAGAATATCTTACGGTTTTAACTGAAGTATAGTTTGTTTGCGCGTTGTTGCGCAATTTCGTAAATTTAACGTCTTTTACAGAGATGGAGCGTTTTCCAAACGAGGAGCTTTTTGAAATATGGCTTAGGGCCGAAAAAGATGCGAAAGTTGCTGCACTTTTTAATCATATAAACGCACACATTGAAGAAAACATTAACGAATATGAGGAGCAAAAAATAAAAGAAAGACTACGTCGTTTGTGTCGCAATTTTGACGAAAGATGGAGTCAAGTTTCTCGGCATAAGGAACGCTTTAAGAATAAATATTCCTCTTGGTTGAATGAAGTTTTCGTTATTGAAGCACATGAACCTCTACCATCGACGTCTTCAGGTCGACCACATTTATTGTTTGAGCAAAAATCTGCTAGATCACAGCGAAGGGAAGCTTCGCGGTTAGCACATGAATACGATCATCCCTCGTCTTTAATGTTGCACGCTGCAAGTATGGCTGCGCGGCAGGAAGGAAAACCAGATTTAGCTGCAGTTACAAAAGAAGTAAGCAAAAGTCCACAGCGACCAACAAAAATTCGGAAAATACTTTCATCACCGAAAAAACAAACAGAAAAATATACTGCCGAAGAAGCATTAGAATTGATTTTGAATTCCAACTTAAGCAAGCAGCAGTATCTAGATATACGACATGGAGCTCTTTTGAAAAACTGCGATATTTACCCGGATTACAAAGAAGTTTGGAAATGTAAATCTACATGTAGGCCCAATGGAATTATTGTTACAGACATTGTGGCAGAAGTTCCATTACTTAATTTATTAGAGCATACAACAAAACGAATAGTACTTTTACAAGAAGATATAATTTCCCAACACATGGAATCATTGAACGTCAACGAAATTAGTGCTGAACTGATTTGTAGCTACGGTTTTGATGGAAGTTCAGGACAAGCGATATATAAACAAAGATTTACCACCCCTGGCTCCCATTCCGACGCATCTCTATTTGCAACAACACTTATTCCTCTCCGATTGCAATCCAAAAACCATACTGTTCTGTGGAACAATCGAACTCCACAATCTATACGATTTTGTAGACCACTTAAGCTGGAATATATAAAAGAATCTGCAGAACATATACTACATGAAAAACAACATATTGATCAGCAAATCGAAATACTACAAGATTTAAATATATCATTACCGAACAACAAAATCATAAACATAAAATATAATCTTTTTATGACGCTAATCGACGGCAAAGTGTTGAATACATTAGCGAAAACAAAATCGAATCAAGCTTGTCCTATATGTGGTGCGACTCCTAGAAATTTTTTACAGGTTGAAGATTTTAAAACAACAGACATTTTTAAACCAAAACCAAATACTTTGCAATATGGAATAAGTCCATTACATACTTGGATTCGTGTCTTTGAATGTATTCTCCATATATCATATCGAATTAACATACGCGAATGGCAAGTTAGAGGCATTGAGAATAAGGAACTGTTCAATAATAGAAAAAAATCAATACAGCATAAGTTTTTAACAGAATTACATTTACATGTGGATAAGCCGAAAACCAATGGGTTTGGTAGTACGAACGATGGAAATACTGCCCGTCGCGCATTTGCTGATACTAAAATGTTTTCTGAAATTACTGGCGTTGATGAAGAATTAATTAAAAAATTTAGAGTCATATTAATTTGTCTATCTTGCCAATACGAAATAGATACACAGAAGTTCGAGGATTATTGCCATTCAACTGCAAGACTGTATATGCTCAAGTATTCTTGGTATCCGATGCCTGCAACTGTTCATAAAATTCTCATACATAGTAGGCAAATAATGGAGAATATTATATTACCAGTGGGTTATTTTGGAGAAGAGGGATCCGAAGGAAGAAACAAACTGTATAAATATGATCGACAGTACCACGCCAGAAAAACTAGTAGACAAAATAATTTAGAAGATGTTTTCAATAGAGCTATGGACACTTCCAATCCTGTTATATCCAGTATCAACCTGGAGAAACGTTGTAGTCGGCAGGATAAATTAAATCTGCCTTCTGAAGTAATCGGTATGCTACTACAACCAAAGCTAGAAACTTCACAGTCTGAAGAAGTTGATAAAGCGGACACAGAAGAAGAAGAAGAAGAATTAGAAGAAAGTTTTTTAGAGGAAGTACTGTCTGTTCAGCAGTTGAATCAAATAGAATTAGAAAATGATATGTAGGAAAAGTGAAATAGGCACTAATAATTTTTATTACATAGGGAAATGAAGCAAAACCACCTTTATAACTTCCATTTTATTACTGATATTCAAAAAAAAATCCTTCCATTAGTTATCAAATATTAGGGATTTATTAATTTTGGCCAAAAAAATCGGTCGCAGAAACCATAGTGCATTCTTGTATTTTTTTTGCATTTCGAGGAGACTAAGGTAATGTAATGTAATTTATTGTCAATGTATTTATTAGTCAATGTATGTATACTTTATCCAATTTATTCAATTCTGAAAATAATTACCTACTTAATGGAATCATAATATTTGCTTTTTAAACGTATTTAGTAATGAAAAGCGACCGCGAGCGCTTTTTGACTTGACATTGCATTAGGATTGACAAATTGAAGCCCCGTTTGCTACATAATAAGTCATCCCATACAAGACGGCCAGGCGTGCTGTCAGTGTCAGATGTCAGGTCAAAAAGCGATCGCAGGATGTCGTTACTTAAGCTTTTCATCACAATTGCTGGACAAGTCTAGCTACGCTTCTGCTGATGAAGCCCCAAGCAGGGTTGAAACAGCTGTAAAGAGGACGCTTGAGGGCAGTGTTGCCTGCTTGGTACATTTCACACAAGATTTGTTGCATCTAATGAGCACTTGATGATAAAAATAAAAATAAAGCTCTTCGTGTATGGTGGAAATTCTGTTGCATTTTTATAATAACTGGTGCAAATTCTAGTCTTTTTCTGACCAAAAAAAAACAAAAAATATCACAGTATTTTTAGTTTAGATAGTGTATTTTTGTTTTTTTTTTTTTATTCGAAGGAAGAAGAAAACAGCGCCTCAGTATATTTCCATACAGTAACTTTTGAATTTTTTTCGTATACGGTCATAAAAGGAGACAGCTTCAATGAATTGAACAATGAAAGCGTAGGTTAAAAAATTAAATCAAAAAGAAACCAAAAAAAAAAAAACGAAAAAAATAATAACCAACGAAAAACAAAACACGATCGATTATCTACAAATTACGAAGGAAAAGAAAGAGTATTTAAAGGGATAAGAAGAAGTTCACTTAATCTCAAAATACTATCTCATTTTCGTTATTAAAACAAAATAGAAAACAAAATGCAATTTGAACATCCACCGGAAACCGAAAATTGATTTTTAAAATGATGATAATAATCAGTTTCAATAATTATCTGTATGAAGATACATCATAATAAGGGATGCTTTTTTATTTTTTTGTGATAGGGGGAAGTAAAACTGCGCTTGTATATATACTAAGCTTCCAGCCTGAAGACTTAGCGGTTTAAAGTTATTATGTTTTTGGGTCTCCATTGTGTCTGCAATAAAAGCGAAATTCCGAGTCACAAATTAGATTTGAGGGCGTACAGAAGCTCTTTCGATTGAATGTCAAAAAGAATCCACTTACTTGCAAAGCCAATTCAGATTTATTTTGTTGAAATCGAGGAGGAGTTAATTTTTTAAACCGTTCTTGTAGTTTTTTTCCTTTCGAGGCGACTAATGTAATGTAATGTATTTATTAGTCAATGTATATATACTTTATACAATTTATTCAATTCTGAAAATAATTACGTACTTAATGGAATCTTAATATTTGCTTTTTAAACGTATTTAGTAATGAAAAGCGACCGCGAGTTGACATTGCATTAGGATTGACAAATTGAAGCCCCGTTTGCTACATAATAAGGCATCCCATACAAGGCGGAAAGGCGTACTGTCGGTGTCAGACGTCAGGTGAAAAAGCAATCGCAGGATGTCGTTACTTAAGCTTTTCATCACAATTGCTGGGCAAGTCTAGCTACGCTTCTGCTGATGAAGCCCCAAATAGGGTTGAAACTTAGCTGTAAAGAGGACGCTGGGGGACAGTGTTGCCTGCTTGGTACATTTCGCACCCGATTTGTTGCATCTAATAAACACTTGATGATAAAACTAAAGCTCTTGATGTACAGTGGAAATTCTGTTGCATTTTTATAACAATTGGTGCAAATTCTAGTCTTTTTCTAACCAAAAAAACAAAAAAAATCACAGTATTTGTAGTTTAGGTAGGAAAACAGCGCCTCAGTGTATTTCCATACAGTAACTTTTGAATTTTTTTTGTATACGGTCATAAAAGGAGACAGCTTGAATGAATTGAACAATGAAAGCGTAGGTTAAAAAATTAAATCAAAAAGAAACCAAAAAAAAAACGAAAAAAATAGTAACCGACGAAAAACAAAAGACGATCGATTATCTAATAAAAATTACGAAGGAAAAGAAAGAGAATCTAAAGAGATGAGCAGCAGTTCACTTAATCCCAAAATACTATCTCATTTTCATTATTAAAATAAAATAGAAAACAAAATGCAATTTGAACATCCATCCGACACCGAAAATTTATTTTTAAAATGACGATAATGATCAATTTCAATAATTATGTTTAAGAAAATAAAATATTTTTATTTATTTTGAAACATTAGCTTTCATTTTTGATTTAATTAATATTAAAAAAAAATTAAATTAAATAAAAAACACAGAAATCATGCATGTCAATCATGAGAAGAGATTAAGACACAAGAATTACAAATATGCCCGATATAATACTGAAATTAGTGGAAAAACAAGAGACGATCGACCGGAAATAAACTTAACCTCAAATTACTTCAAGCTTCCATTATTGATTTAATTAATCAGAAAAATGAAATAAAACAAAATGAATGATGACAAACAGCAACTAGAAGAGATTAGAGAAACATTTTTTTATATTAGCAATGAATTTTGAATTCACGGTGTTTCTAGGAGATCAATAATTGTAATTTCAAGAATCGTGCAGGGTGAGCCAGTGTTGCCAACGTGCTGCATTTTACTTCAAATTTGATTCGGTTGACAAGCACTTGATTATAAATAACTTAGCAAGCACTTGATGATGGAAATAAAACATTCATTAAAATCACACTGTGCGTAGGAAAGAAAACCAGGTGGAATTTTAGTGTATTTTATTTTTATAAAACGTCTAGTGTAAAATGGTTATCAATAGTTGGCAACACTGCTCGAAGGATCCACTGGAATCAAAAACGATTTGAAATATTTTTTTTTTTTAGTATTTGGTGATGTTCATTGATTAATTATTTTTAATTTTCGAAGGAATTTGTTGCTTTCCTGCATACATTTCTTTTAAAACCTTCCTTTTGTGTAATTGTTGTTCGAGAAAAGTTATGAAAACTGTAACAAAAATGACTTTTCTCTAGATTTAAGATTTGGTCCAAATTTGTTTTCTGAAATTTAAAAAAAAAAAATGGAAAATTGTTTTGCTTATTAAAAAGTGAATATACAGGCTGTCCCAGAGAGAATAAGCTACATCTGGGCATCTTTCTTATTAGTGAAGATAGAGATTTGGTTGAATGGGCAATATTTTGCAGTTTTATGTGCTGATTCAGATTTACCGTGGTAACCTACTCAATCTGGGACGCCATGTATAGAAAGAACAACTGCATAATCTCAGTGAATCATACACTTTAAAAAAATTGTTCGCAGAACGTTTACAGGGTTTCCTGTAATTATGAGACTTTTTTAAAGCTGGTGTTTTGAAAGTATTTTATTAATTAATTAATTTTGTTTGTGTAGAAATTCTTTTTAATCTTTTATTCAATCAAACGGTCCCCCATTCCACCACTCCACCCCCTAAAAATCACAGGATGAATTTCATTTGACCTTGTAAGATATAAATATTTTTGAAATAAATTAAATAAAAGTAAAAAATAAGAAGGTAATAACAAAGTGTGAATTAAAATATAGTAATGCTATTATTTCTAATAATTGTTAATTTTCTCCTGCACTTCATCTCTTGTTTTTTTTTTGTTTAATTTATTTTATCCTTTTGCATTAAAAAAATCTGTATAGTACAACATTGCATAGCTTTAGGTAAGTGTGTTTTAAGGAATATTATTATTATTTTTATTATTACTGTTATTACTTTTTTTATATTTATAAAAATACTCGCTCCTTAACAATTTAATTAACAGGACTGTTGTAAGGTAAGCGACTTAGATAAGGATGAAAGTAGAATTAGAAAAATAATAATAATAATTATAAAGACCACTTCAGAAATCTGACACGAGACAAAATAAAAGTATGAATTTAAGAAAAAAAAAAAAGATGCGAAAACTAAATTTTTAATTTTTATTTAATTATTTAATCAATCTTTGCGAGCGGTTAAAGATTTTGATTGCAAGTAAATTTTTATGTGCCCCGTTCTCTTCTCAACTGTCTTCAATTAGTCAAAACTGTCATTTAATGTCTTGAATTAATCAAATTCGTCATTTAAATGTCAGTTTTTGGTTATATTCGATTAAAGATTGTTGAATTTAAAGGTTCATTAAGTAACCTTGGAAATATTCATCTCATTATGAAGCTGGGCCGAAGGGTCAATAGTTGAAATTATGATACAGGTGTTCCGCAAGGTTAACATCTTGGGTCCTATTCTTTTTAGTGTCTACATATTTGATGTGATTTATTCCTTTCAGCCCTTTCGTTGTTAGTAGAATAAGAAACTGAAATTTAGTTTAATTTTCTTTTAATTTCTAAGTCATTACGTATGGTAATCTATTTTATTCTAGTTTATGATTTTTACGTAATATTTTAGTCTTTTTTTACTTTTGAAGTTATTTTCTTCTACGTTCCTAATCCTCCAACCGGTAACGTTCGTTGCGCAAGACGTCGGCGGTTCTGAAGGAAAAAAGAAATTGCAAATTTATTCACCGAAGGCGTAATCCGATCGCATAGAAACTCGCATAATCGTTCATTGTCTCCTGCAAATAAAAGAGGTCAATTGCAAAAATGATTTATCTGTCTTTCGGCTCCGGCGAACTGGCAACTCTGGTCGGTTGTTGGTAGTTGAATCGTTCTCACCACAGGTCCTTGACATATGCAAGTGCGACTTCGAGTGCCCCCAAAATCTTGCAACATATACAAAACCTTTGAGAATTTAGATAGATGCATTTGGAAACACGATGAGGTCAAGTTTAATTTTAACAGAAAAGAGAGTGCATTATTATAAACTAATATTATTTACTTGTATTTGTTGGCAAAATATTTTTTTTACATTTTTTTAAAGGTCTGTGGTGTTTCTTTTGTCGCCTTCAAGAATAGTTAATAGCGATTATGAATGAAATTCATTCATAACTCCGTTGTGTACGGGTCATATTTTACCGATGACTTAATTAGTTATTACCTAACTATTAAAAAACAGGGTATAGTTCACTACTAACTTTTTATTTGCTCATTAGTTCTTGTAGTATGTCTCTCTTCTCTTGTTTTCAAGTACACTTAAGAGAAACTGTGTATAACAAGACAGACGTCGTTTTAGTCCAAATTTTTTTTTTAATTGTGATGTAGTTACCTTTTAATAAATCTTTTACATCCACAATTCTTCAGGCAATCTGACCTACATACATACTTTAAACAACCTCGGCGTTTTTGATTTATGCGGCCATTAATTTGATGGACAGCTTCAGAACGAGATTAGTAATTTTTATTCTGGTAATTCTTTGTCATTGTAATTACGATAATCAATCCAAGTATAGTATACGTATATTTTTTTATTATATTATTTATGTTTACTTTTAATTTACGTAAGCGAAAAGCTTTGTCGCTTGCAGTCGGAGGTCATGATCAGGCTCGAGATACAGTTGGGCGAATTCCCTCCAATCTGTAGAGCGGAGAATGCCAACGGTCGGGTGGAGTACGCTACCTGCTAATACACACATTGTCCGCTCTACAGAATCGAGGGTATTTGCCCAATTTATGATTCGGGCGTGGTCATGATCGGCAGGCATTCAATAAAAGAATTAAAAATAATTTTTCAGGTATGCTTTATTTTGCTTAAAACTAGAATAAATTAAACCGGTCGTTTTAAAACAAATTACCAGTATCTGGCGACAGGGGCGGCGAGGGGTGCCCCCAATTTAGCAATTGGGGCGCTCAGTGCGAGGGGAGAAGCTACTTTTGCAATGGGAGCGGCGTAGGCGAGGGGTGCTGCGACTTTAGCTACGACGGGGGCGGCTACTTTCACGGCGGCAGGTTCCCTGTGTACGACGGCGTTGAATCCGTTGACGGGGTCGGCGGTGTATTCCACAAGACGTCTGGTGCCATCGGGTTCGATGAGGGAATAAGATCCTTGCACTACGTCACCATCGCGGCTTTCCTGTTGGTTCTTGTAGTCACCGGTGAGGCCGTCTTGGATGTCGTAGCCGTAGGAGTATTGGGGATGGGGATCGTAGTCGTCGGCGACGACTGCTTTGGCGATGGGAGCGGCTACTTTAGCGACGACGGGAGCGGAATAGGCGAGCTTAGCGACTGGGGCGGCAAGTGCTACAGGGGCTGCGACCCTGGCAATCGGGGAAGCGTACGCTAGTGGTGCGGGAGCTAAGGGGGCGCCGATTATACCGGCGTTTGCGGCGGCTACGAGTGCAGCTATCAAAACGAGCTAAAACAAAAAATTAATTATTAAAAATTAAAAATGAATTTAGCCACGGCGGTCACTATGGTACCTTGAATGCCATGTTGTTGCTTCTTGCTGTGGTTTTGGTTGGAAGTCTTGAACCGAAGTGTGCTTTGATCTTGACTGGCCAGGTTTATATACTCAAAATAACAACCGCAAATTTCAACGCCAGGGCACGCCCTATCACATACGGGGGTCCTTTCGATTTTGCTGGAGGGTAGAAGCGGTTGCTTAATTATTGATGACATTGACTTTATTCCAGTTGGGCGCGCGCGCGTGTGTGTGTGTGTCAGATGGAACGCGTATGTCACTCGTTCGCGGTTGCGTTACGCGAGTTTTCATTAACGACGTCGTTGTGTAAGAGCGAGCTCACCTAAATGCTCCCCTGCATACTTGCCGAAACGTTAGATGATAAGTTATGTATGTAAATTCGTCCCTACATATTATGGTTTCGAATATTACGGCGGAAATTTGCGCTCTATTTACATCTGCTACCTCCATTAAAACGGGAAACACGTAAAATGTGTTATAATAAAATAACATTTAAAGCAGATCAAATTATGTAAAAAAAAAACTTGTTATTTTATGAATAACAGAGATGCCCGTTAAGGAATTCTACTGCTTGCTTTTAATTTCAAGGCCGAGCCTTGCGCAACTACTTTTTAAACACACGGTATAAATTTCCAGATCAAATTATGTAAAAGCTTGTTATTTTATAAATAAAAGGCAGTTTAACGTGTAGAAGTAGTGATTATGTTTTAAATTATTTTTCACGTCTTGGAATACATTCTGTATATCGAATTTTTCTGTCTCTTTTAAGTCCTTAGCGAACTTTAACTTCCTCTTAGACAAGAAGCGATTGGAAAATCTATTTTTCTTTAAGCAGATCGAGGCAGTACTTAAAAGCTTAAGGCCTTAATCGCCTCTCGACGCACTAAAGAAACCACCAATTATAAATACGGATCGGGGCCGTATATTTTGCGCGGTTCAAATTCCAATGAAGCGGCCAATATAAGATATTAGAGCGCAGGGTGAATGCAAATGCGAGAGCTGCGGAGACAACGCAATGGTGTTATTCAGTGTCAGAAAAAACAGAGCAGTGTTACCGCAATAAAAAATTACAGTTGTGCAATCAACTCTTCTTGTTTCACTATGTAAAGATTTTAAAGATTTTCAGAGTAATTAGTTGATCAGTTGTACCCCGACCTCCGCAATCCTTCATCAAGTTGCGTCATACAACAGGAACGCTGTTTTTATTATTTTTTATTATTTGAACAATCCCATTGCACGATGCGCCTGTTTGGTGCATTTTTACGGCGCTACTGAAACGATGGCGTGAACATAGTATGTCAGTCCTATCTTTAGTTATAAACAAACAAGTTACGTTTCATTTTAATTTGTACATTTCATTATTATTAAAAAGTAAAGGTTCTGCGACTGCATGTCTTCCTTGTTTTCAAATGCGCCGATGCCCGATTGAATGTACCCAGCCAATTATTCTAGCCCCCTTCTTCTTTTCTGCCAAATCTTCTTCTGTAACTAACCAAATGAAAAACTTGTTGCTTATCACATGACACTCAGGCTCACATAGTCCTTTCTGTTTCTCGCCTTTAACTCTGGTGTCTCTCCTTTATTTCCCTTTCAAATCAAATCTACTGTAACCATCTCTCTGTCTCTCTTTATCTCCTCCTTGATCTTCCCTGCTGTTTTTTATATTTCAGCTCCATTTTCTCCATCCAATTTCCTTTCTCTGTTCTCCTTTTCCAACCTTTCATTTTCTCCAAACCATAGTCTGAAAGTTTCTTCAATAATGTTATTGAAATTGAATTGTTTTTTATAGGCCATTCAGGCTCACATACGCCTTCCTAATTGTAGCCTCAACTCTCATGCCTCTCAGTCTTTTCTCTTTCAAATCTGCTGTAACCCTCTCTCTCTCCATCTCCTCCTTGGTCTTCCCTGCTGCTTTTTATATTTCACTCTTTTTCTCCATCTAATTTCTTTTCTCCATTCTTTCCCTTTCCAACCTCTCATTTGCTCCAAACCATAGAAGTTTCTTCAATAATGTTATTAAAAATTGAATTGTTGTCTTTTATAGGCCATTCAGGCTCACGTACGCCTCTTTCTCTTTAAAATCTGCTATAACCTTCTCTCTGTCCACCTCCTCCTTGGTCTTCCCTGCTACTTTTTATAATTCACTCTTTTTCTCCGTCCAATTTCTTTTCTCCATTCTCTCCTTTCCCAACCTTTCATTTGCTCCAAACCTGAGAAGTCTTCTTGCTTTGAGTACTGATTTAGTTTCGGATTTGCACTTCTTCCTTGGCCCCAGTGCTGATGCTCTATTGAATGTACCCAACCAGTTATCCTTGTCCCCTTCTTCTTTTCCGCCAAAACTTCTTCTGTAACTAACCACATTAGAAATTTTAAAACTTTCAAAAAGTTTCTTGAAAATGGTTATTGAAATTGAATTGGTCTTCCTATCTGTCGCCCCTTAACTCTCGTGTCTCTGACTTTTTCCCGTTCCAAATTTGCTGTAATCGTCTCTCTTTCTCACTCTATCTCTTCCTTGACCTTCCCTGTAGCTTTTTATATTTCATTTTTTTCCATTCAGTTTCTTTTCTCTATTCTCTCCTTTTCCAAACTTTCATTTGCTCCAAACCATAGAAGTCTTCTTGCTTTAATTATTGATTTAGTTTCAGATTTGCACTTCTTTGTTGGTGTCTGTGTTGATGTGCTGCTGAATGTACCCATCCTACTCCCCTTTTTCTTTTCTTTTCTGCCAAATCATCTTCTATAACTAAACAAATTAACAACTTCAAAACTTTAAAAAGTTTCTTCAAGAAGGTTATTGAAATTGAATTGATTCTTTTTAGATGTCATTCAGGCTACGTAGGCCTTCCAGTTTTTCGCCCTTAACTCTGGTGTCTCTCCCTTTTTCCCCTTTCAAATCTGCTCTCCTCTTTCTCTCCATTTCCCTCGTGGTCTTCTCTCCTACTTTTTATGTTTAACTTTTTCTCCAAACCATTGAAGTCTTCTTGGTTTGATTACTGATTTAGTTTTGGATTTTCAGTTCTTCGTTGGTCCTTTTGACATACCTATAATTTCTTTCCTGTTAAGATGCCTCTCAATATTTTCTCTTTCCCATCTTATCGTTCATTTGACAGGCATGCTTGTATGTATTATTTTTTTTCGATTCTTTCTGCGATATATTTATTTTGTCTGTTTTGTCCTCCTCCAACTCTTCATGTGCCCCAAACCAATGGAGACTTCTGGCATTGATTCCTGGTTCAATTGTGCGTTCGCCTGTGAGAGTTGTTAACTTCTATTTTCTTCTAAAATCCCTAGTATACAAAGGAAAGAAAAGGCATTTGGAATCCCATTATGACAAGAAACAAACAAACGACAAAATATATTACGCATTGTACCAGAAACAAAAAGGAAAAGGAAGTAATAGCAATTGGACAGCATAAGTTTGAAGAAGTGAAAACACCTGAATACCTTGGAGTTCTAATTGAAAAAGTCAGTCAAACAAATAAAACAACGTGCAACGGAAAAAAGAATTCAAAGATTTTTTATGCCAAGGATTTCTACTAAAAGGCAACATACATCACAACGGCAGAAGAATTATAAAGAAAAAACATAATGAGTGCAGCTGAAGTAAATGATGAATATTGTGGGTCCATGGCAAAAGCTAATATGTCACTTGAGGCGAATTTTACAAGACAGTTCATTTAGAATCTTAAAGACATATATATAAATATTTGCTAAACTAATGACTGGAGACGGAAGTAAAGATGGGGCATATATGCTTCAGCCAAAACATATCCAAAACTCATTATCACAACATACCCAAGCTTATTATCCACATTCATTCGAATCTTGAAATCTCTAAAGCTTTAGCCTCGAAACCATAGACATACAAAGATGTGTGGTTTTGAAAAGAGGATGGAAAATATGGTAAGAATAATTAAACTTCTAAGAATTAGCTGATCCAGACATGTACCAGGAGATTCTGACCAACCATTCACGAATGATTTTGAAAAGAGGATGGAAAACATCGCAAGAATAATTAAATCTCTAAGAATCAGCTAATTCAGACATATACCAGGAGTTTCTGACCAACCATTCCATCCCTTTTCTCCCGAAAATTAGAAGTCGTAGGAAATTGTGAAAAAATAATTCAAAACAAAAGGCCACCTGACGACATAATTATCTTTCGAGATCAACCGAAAGTATGTGTATCAGATCAGAGACGAACTTCGAAATTTTAAATGGGAATGTACGTCGAGTTGGGGTACCATCGAATATGATTTTTTTTCACTAACCACCCTTGCGAGAACTCGAACAAACCTAACATTACTTTGGTATAAAGTAAAGGTCTTTTGAATTTCTGAATCCTTCATAAAAAAATAGGATTAAGGCGACATAAAGAGAAGCAAGGTGTTTACTTGAAATTAAATGATGATTTCAGTGGAAGCAAAATTTGAAGTGAAGATAAATCCCTAAATTGGTATTTTTAGAATCCACCTTACAAATTATCTTTACTATAAAGTAGAGGTCCTGGAGGTTTTTAGAATTTCGGCATCCTTCATTAAAAAAATAAGGATTAAGGCGAAATAAAGAGAACCAAGATGTTTACTTGAAATTAAAGGATGATTTCAATGTAAATGTAAATGTAAAATTTGAAGTGAAGATGAATCCCTTGGAAATTGGTATACTTAGGATCCACCTTAAAAATGACTGGCCGGATCATTGTTTCTTACAAGAGCTTGAGGTGCGCCATCGAGCGGCCAGAGGTTTGACCTTATACCTCCTCTTACAATTGTGCAACTGAACTACAGTCAAACTGCATATTAAACGAGACAGTACGTTGCAGTTTAATCAAAACGCGACCAAAATGTAATCACCCTAGCGTCAGTTACATAAACAATTCATTCACTATGTAAGGCGTTGATGAATGGATCTACATTATGAATGAAACGTACATAGGTTCCGCTCTACTCTTAGCTTTTCCGCCTTTTTCTAATACACACCACATCTGCTTGCAAGAAATAACCAAGAGCTTGCCCAATGCGCGCCCGTTACGTACCGTTAATGACTTATTTATTTAATACGCCCGTTTTTACGTGTGCACGTTGAGGTCGGTCTTTTTAGTATGCGTGATGTCGTCTTTCTTGCTTTTGCTAAACAGGAGGAGCGCTTGCCGAAAGAAATTCGTGCGGGTTGTCGTTCATTCTTTTCCGGTTCGCTTCTTGTTTCGTCGTAACCACGGAAGAAATTAACGGCGGTTAAGCAACGCTAGTGGCCAATTTCATGCGAGTGGCATGTCAATAAGAATTTATTTGGGTGAACTGTAGATTATCACCAACCCCCGAAAAAGTTTACATATTTTAATGCCTGGTTCTTCCACCTTGTCCGTATTGCTGAAGTATAAATAGAAACGCGCAATCAACTCGTTTTCGACGAAAAGATCGTTGAATTCGACTTCCAAACAAGTAAGCAGACCAACGAAGTATTCAGCGCCGCTGCGCTTGTCAAGGCCAAGAGATGAACATGAATACGTAAATGACTTGGTGTTTTTGTTTGTAACACAATCAGCTGAAGCACCCCAATTTACGCGATGCGTAATAAAAATACCTGAAACCGGGCCCTGATTATCACGAATATCACCCCAGTTAGTACTGCTCCTAACTTTGAAAAAATGATACCTATTCGTTAGGTAGAAGTATCGTAGTTTTTCTTGATTTTCTTATTAAACTCTTTTATACGTCTCTTGTTTTGATTACTTTCTCCTTACTTTTCTTAAACCCATTTACACATTGTGACCTAGCCTATTACCGATATTATTCTTCTTGAAACATTCGTAAGACTTTTCATAGGGCAACCACTCTTATGATCCACACTTATTGATGTACATGGCCCTCAGCTTACTTCCTAAGTATCTTCTGAACTCATTAACCACTTGGGCTTTTTAACACATCTTCTGGTATTAGTTTAAAAATAGTTCAAAAAAGCTTAAATCTTAAAGTAAGTTGTTCTTCCTTCGTGATCACTGTTTTCAAGTATTTTTTTCCTTGCCAACCAGTCTTCTGCTTGAAATTTCTCTCCTGACTGATCCATCCACCTTTCCACTCCCATCGAATCTATCAACTGTTGGCGAAACGTTGAGTGCTCTTTCTCATTTTAATAGCGTCCGGTTAAAGTTTTTAAACTTTCCAATTTCCATCGGACAAGAGTCGACTTCAATTATAATAATTTCTGCAAATTCTTTGCTGTTCCTCTCTATTATCCCATTTTTTTAATTTTATTATTTCTTTTATATTTTATGAAATAAACTGGTTTGTGGGCAAAGGGCAATCAATGAACCAAACAGCGTGTGATGTAATTACTTGAAAAATAGTTTAAAAGGCTTAAATTTTAAAGTAAGTTGTTCTTCCTTCGTGATCACTGTTTTCAAGTATTTTTTTTTCCTTGCCAACCAGTCTTCTGCTTTAAATTTCTCTCCTGAGTGATTCATCCATCTTTCCAACTCAGATCATTTCATTTCCCTTGCATGAACTGTTCTCTGTGTTAATTGGTCTCTCCCTCATTTTCGACACTCCTAATGGCATTTGCTTTACTAAATTGTTCCAAACTATTTTTAGATTTTTCTTCTCTAGGATCAATAGGAAAAGGAAAGTTTTATCCTCCATTTTGATCAGCTTTGGGCTTTTACTTGCGCCCCCTAAAGATCTCCTCCATGCCCTAAATTATTTTCGTCGTTACTGGAATCATTTGGTTAGGTTTTTTGCTCGTGACGAAATTGGTCTGTTCTTTCTTCTATTTGCTTCCGAATTAACTTGGCCTTTGATCGTTGAGCGTTTTTTGATTGAAAAGAAAAAATACATCTCACGTTTAAATCTATAATTTCTTGTACTTCCAATAAGCCTTAAAGATCGCCACTGAATAAAGAAGTTGTGGAAGAAAGAGATTGCTGGGAAAGACTTCGTGGAGAAAATAAATAGCGAATTGGTTTTTATGATCATCTCATAACCAAGAAACAAAATCTTTTCCTTCTATGTGACAGAGACTTTGTATTTTCTGGTTTATTTCGTTTCTTTAGTAAGTAAGATGAGGATGTAAACATCGGGATGTCCAAAGAATCAGACTAATCAAAAAAAAATTATTTTAATATTATTTCTCCTCTCCTCCTCCTCCTCAATCTGCTTGGGATTTCATCACATGTCATCCTCTTCTGCCTTTTTTTGGCTCAGAATAATTCTTGGATTTTTTTCGATCCCAGAACATCCTCTTCTCGTTTTGGCCTTTGACCTTCGACTTTTGAGTCTGCTGCATATTATGTAACTATTGATCTATTTTACTCTGTTTAGTTTTTTTTTTATTTCGAAGGAATACTTTGAAATTTTGGCGCTAAAAACGAGCTTTGTCGTTGGTAACTGGCCGGAATCGACCAATGACAAAGCTCGCTTTTAGCGCCAACATTTCAAAGCATTCGTCTGAAAAAAAAACAGAGTATAATCGTCTTGTAGATAGGAATTTTCTCTTACAAGTAACAACAATTATGCCCCCTAATCCACACGTACGTGTGCATTAGGAGGGCCACTTGGGAATTCTTGTAGATTAGGGGTTGTGATTTTTGATAAATTTTAGGTACTCTATAAAATTTGAAATTAATAAATCGAGATTTGCATCTTCCTTCTTTCGCTCCCATCTCATATAAGTTGTGCTTTTAAAGCTACGATTGTCCCATTATTCACCTAAATTATAGGAGTATCTTTTTTCTTTTCGTTTCAAACCTTGACACAATGTCATTTTTACGTTCAACGATAAAGTCTGTTGGCCAATTCTTTCGTTTGCTTGCGAAGCATTGCATTTTGAATTATAATAACTTCCACTCCCATCGAAGTTATCAATTGTTGGCGAAACGTTGAGTGCTCTTTCCCATTTTAATAGTGTCCGGTTAAAGTTTAAAAACTACAATTTTCATCGGACAAGAGTCGACTAATTTTTGCAAATACTTTGCTATTCCTCTCGTTTATCCTATTTTTTTTAATTTTATTATTTCTTTTATATTTTATTAATTAAACTGGTTTGTGGGCAAAAGGCGATCGATACAACCAAACAGCGTGTGATGCTTTCGAACGACTGGTTTATTAAATTAAATATGTACATACAAACATCTCAATAACGCACAATTATTACCATCCGTGTCCGGCGTAGCTCAAAGGAGCGGAGTATGCCGCCCACGGTGCGGCCTTGGCGGCGTAAGCCAATGCAGGTACAGCAGAAGAACTGTAGCTGATTGCGGATGGTCCTTGGATGACGGTTTTGGTGACTGGTCCGGCGGAGTAAGCAGCTACTGCAGGGGCGGCGGCGTAGGCAACTGGAGCAGGGGCGGCGTATGAGGTGTAGGCTGCTGGAGCGGCGGCGTAAGAGGCGTAGGCTGCTGGTGCGGCATAAGCTGCTGGTGCGGCGTAAGCAACAGATGGGGCTGCGTACGCAACAGATGGGGCAGCAGCAACAGTTTTGGTGATTGTTGTCACGGCGGGTGCGGCAGCGTAAGCCAATGGAGCAGCTACTTTGGCGACGACCGGAGTTGGGGCGGCGTAAGCCACGGGAGCGGCTACTTTAGCAACGACAGGGGCGGCCAAGGGGGTTTTGCTGACGACGGCGTTGAATCCATTGACGGGATCAGCTGCGTAATCGACGGTGCGTTTCGTCCCGTCGGAATCGATGAGGGAGTATTGACCTTGGACGAAGTCTCCGCTGCGAGTTTCAGTTTGGCTTTTGGCGTCTCCAGTTAAGGCATCTTGCACTCCATAGGAATAGCTGTATTGGGGGTTTGGATCGTACTCGGTGTCGACAACCGTTTTGGCTATCGGGGCTGCGTAACCGATCGTTGCAACGGGGGCTACTGAAGCTTTGGCGACGGCTACGAGAGCGACAAGTACGACAAACTGCAAAGAAGTTCATCTGGTTAAGAAATCTTCATATACATCAAAGGATTTAAGGAATGTCTTGGGCTGCAGATCCTTTGAACCAAAAAATATTGCTCGTACTGTATAAATAAGATTCAAATGATGAAGATAACTCGATTATCGAAACGAGTCAAAAGAAATATGAATTTTTTTATATTGAATTGTGTTCATCGTACCAAAACAGTTAATTTTAGAATGAGAAAACAATATAGGGTGTTTCAAAACTTACATTTGCTTTAAAAAAAATTAAAAACATTTTTAAGCTCGAAACGTAAGGAAAAGCAATCTTACTTGATGGATAAATTCGGTTAAAGTTAAATTTTGTCATTAAAAAAACAAATTCATTCCGCGAGTCCATACTTATTCCGTAAAATCTTAAATCAAATTTACTTGCAAATTTATACAAATTTATAAATAACATTTCGGAGAGTTAAGTTTAAAGTAAATCCGAAGAAGAGTTTTACGGTTTTGTACAACTTCGATATTAATTCCGTTTGTGCGGCGACGCGCAGAATTTCCGCGAGATTTTGCAAGGTCCTTAATTTACGCGAACTTATCACTGGGGTTGCGTACACTCATGCGTTTCAAAAGAGAGACTTCCTCACACTAACCTTAAAAGCCATTTTGAAGCTATGTGGTTCACTGTGTCGGACACGAATGATACCTTCTGCATATCACTTGCGCCTTTTATACGTGCACCTTTTCCGTATTTCGTTCGTACGAAATCTAGTCGCGACCGAACCACACCCATGGAAGGTCATTTTTTTCCTTTGGCCGTCGGATTTTTTATGCCCAAAAAAATACTGCTGCCTTTAGGTTGGTGCTTTATACACACGTGAGTTAAGGTCATCTCTTGCAAAAACTCAAAACCTTAATTTCGCACACAAGTTATCATTTCATTAACGGATTAGTCAGTCACCCAGAGTGTGGATTTTCTGATTCGCAACCTTGTTACAGAAATATTTCCGCGTAACCTTAAACTTACTCCGGACAATTTGATATTTGCTTAGCCGGCTTACTTTCGTTGCACGCAGACCAGTAGCGTATCATTCTATACTCTCACTTCAACCTATCATACAACGTGATCAAAATATAAAGTCGTCTCGCATCAAATTATTCCTGAAAAGCGAAAACGTGTCATTTATTTTCTTTGAAGTTACAAACGTACATACAATTTACACACACACACAGTATTTTGCTTTCATATCCTTTTCAAAATAGTTTAAAGCAAATGTGTTTTCACGGTGTAGGTTGATATGCAGAAGTTTGCATTAAGAGTTTAGGTAAGCTCTCAGCGTGTTGGGAAGGTTCTCAAGACGTCTCGCGGTCGCGTGATAAAGACAAGCCCGTCCGGAAGTTTTCAACTTAATGTTACATGCACTTACTTCAAATATATCTCATCCCTAGTTTCGAAGCGCCTTCTTAGTTCGCAAGAAACATGATACCCTAGCACCACCACCCCCTCACGTTAACGGAAGCAAATTATTTCTCGGATAAGAGCTTCGTTTTTAGCGCAGGGATGAAAGAAAATCCTTGCTGCATGCTGCACCGAGCACAGAGGACTTGGGGGTAGTAAATTGATCGTCGGCGTCTTTATTTAATTAACGAGGGCCTGGTGTGCTTGTTATTAAAATGAGTGTGTACTTTTAATTACGTGTCTCACTTTTAAATGCGTATTTAATTATAAAAAATATTGGATATAAAAAAAATCGGTTTGAAACTGTTTGCTTACTAGACTCCAGTTCCTTTCACCCTGTATAATTCAAATGCCAAGATTTACTTACATATTGTAACGAAGTTGAATGAAATACCTTGCTGGATCTAGTATTGTGAGTAAGTAAGTCACAAACGACTTGGATTTCATTTGTCAGCATGGAATTCCGTCTATTTAAAGGTTAATTTTTGCGAACAGATGAAACATCTTACGATCGCTTTTTGACCTGACATTGCGTGCCGAAAAGTACCTTGATCTGCGACGCTAAGCAAACGTCGGCAATTTATGCTAGGCAATATCCGCGGCGATTAAGTTGATGACTTTAGCTGTGAAATGCCAACTAAACAATTTTGCCAATTAAACCTAAAAATGCGCTTGCTAAATGAACTAAACGAACTGGTCATTTGAACCAATCACTTAAGTGAACGAGAACGAGATTGACTGAACTATGTAGTTCGTCGTAATGAACTACAAATCCCATCTCTACGGCCTATTCTGAATGCCAAAAGATCGTGAATGGAAAATGCACGTTTCTTATTCTAAATTACGATACATTCCATTTTCAAAAATGCGTTTTGCATTAAAAATATAAAATAACATGAAGAATTTTCATCGAAGGAAAAGCCTCAAATCACTAAATTTTTTTTTTGTAGATTAAGTTTCCTTCTTCACTATATTTTATGCTTTTAATGTTTTGTTTACATTTAATTTTATTTTCTCTTTTATCTTAAATTTTCTGTTGTCACTCGCTTGAGTAAAATCTTTCTAGAAAACCATTTCAAATCCAAAATTGGCAACCGGTTATGTTTTTTGTTTTGTTTTGTTTTATTTGACAGACATTTGACGTAATCTTGACAGCGATGAGATTTTAGGTTAGGTATGTGAACAAAAACAGAGAAATTAAACTACAAATGCAGAATAATAATCTATAAGCAAAGGTAACCCTCTTCATTTTGCTTTAAACTTAACTCTGCTTTCAGGCTGTCGAATAGATTCACATTTGTCAACGATGATGTCACGTGCCAGCTGTCACTTTCAAGCTGTCAGCTACTCTAGTTGCACTGTTTAAGTAAAAAATTCAATACTACCAACTCAAACAGTCAATCTTGACCATATTTTGGATAGCATATTCCTTGGTTTAGGTATATTTATCGTTGGTCGTTTGCAACTGTTTCTTTTTTCTTATTTTTGCTTTATTTTTTTATTACGTTTTAGTTGGTGTTTCGTGTCTCTTTTGTTAAGTGTAAGTTTTGCGTACGTTTGTTTTTTTTTTCTGATCTGGTTTTTTCTTTGTTACGCTTTCCTTCTCAGGAGACAAATATTTTAAAGTAATTTGATTCTTAGTTCATTAGAAATTTTTTAAATTCGTATAATGCATTTGTTTTTTTTTTCTGATCTGGTTTTTTCTTTGTTACGCTTTCTTTCTCAGGAGACAAATATTTTAAAGTAATTTGATTCTTAGTACATTAGAAATTTTTTAAATTCGTATAATGCATTTGTTTTTTTTTCTTTATTTTTTTCTTAATTTGCCAACCAGTAGAGTAGAAAACAAATGAACGGCGATGTGAAAAACAGGGCGAAAACAAATTATTTAAATGAAAAAAAGAAATGATTGATTGAAATTGATTGAAATCAATTTTTAAGATAATGTAATTAATAATTTTTTTTTAATTGGTGAAGAGCAGTTGTTTTTCTTTTTTTTTTTCGCCCTCTCTTTAAAAAATCTGAAAAGGCAGCGAACTTTACAGTGATTCATTTTAATCACTTCCTAGATAATCACTTGCTTTCTTTATTAATTTGGGTTCGGTTGAAAATATTAAATCGTAGAGTGCACTTGTTTTTTTTTCTTTTTTTTTCTTAATTTGACAGCAGAGTAGAAAACAATTGAGCGACGATGTGAAACACAGCGCGATAATGAATTATTTAAATAAGAAAAATAAAAAAAACATTTTCTAGATTACCAATAATATTTAAAAAAAGATCTGCAGAAAATTCTGTAGAAACAGCACTCAAAATCTTTAAAAAAAATTCTCATGAGGCAAGAGTCTTAAAGTAATTTGTTTCTTGTTTTGTTTCAAATTTTTAATTCGTAGCAGGCATAGTTTTTTTTTCTTCTCTTTTTTTCTTAGTTTGGCAGTAAAACAGTAGAAAACAATTGAACGACGACGTGCAAAACAGCTGCCAGAAAATGAGTTATTTAAATTAAAATTAAAAAAATAATAAAATTTTCCAAACAAAATAATTATTACTTTTTAATTAGTGAAGTGCAATTGTTTACTTTTCCTTTTCTCTTCCAAAAAAAAATATAAAAACAATTTTAACTTAATGATATCAAAAAAAATTAAGTTTCCCAAAAAAAAATTGCTTATTCCTTATGGAATTTATAATTCCTAGATCGTCAGTTGTGTTCTCTTTTTTTGTAATGGAATAAAAATAGTTTGAATTCTGCAGAAAATAGCGCGAAATCGAAATCGTGCGGTGTACTTATTTTTATTTTATTTATTAATTTTTTTTCTTACTTTCACAGTAGAGTAGAAAACAATTGAGCGACTATGTGAAAAACAGCGCGAAAATGAATTATTTATATTTAAAAAAAAATTATTCAAATAATAATTTTAATTTTATAATTTTCATCATTAATATTAAAAAAATTAAATTTTCCAAAAGGTAGCAAAATATTTTTTTTTTTGAATTCGTGAAGTGCAATTTATTATTTTTCGAAAAAGTCTGAAGAGACAGCAACTTAAAAAGTAATTCAATTTATCGTTTGGAATTTATAATTACTAGATCGTCATTTGTTTTCCTTATTGATTTGTCAATGGAATGAAAATCGTTTGAATGCAGAAAATTTCGTAGCTGTTGTTTTTCTTTTTTCTTTTCTTTTTCCGTTTGACAATGGTGCAGAAAACAACTGAACGACGATGTAAAAAAATATCGCTAAATTGAATTATTTAAATGAAAAGAATTTAAGAAACAATTCTAAGATAGTTACTAAAATGAATAGCGTGATTTTTTTTAATAATGGCCCACACCCCGTCCACTGATTCAATTTTCCGTAATAGAAATTGATCGTGGTGTCGTCTCCTGCTATACTACCTCTATGAATCGAACTTAAATTAAATTATTATCAGAGAGAGAGGAATTTTTACGGGATTGAAACGGTAAAGTTTCATAAATAAATCCCGTAAAAATTCCTCTCTCCGATTATTATCCCCTGACAAAACTGAATTTATATTAATCGACTTTTTAAACATTTTGCGTTGTTGCAAATCATACTTCAACTTCTCTTTTAGATCGATTCAGGTTAATAAAAATGCGTCAGAGTACTTTCGATTCAAATACGAACCACATAATTTATTTCGAAATTAAATAACATCAACACTTAAAAATATTGTACAGTTGCGTAGGTTATTTACAAAGTTCAGTAGTGGATTTTGGAGTAGGCGAGCGAGGGACTAGCATAACCACCATAACCGGAGTAGGTGACCGCATTGTACCCCGGAACGGTGTACGACACAGATGACGGTCCAGCTACCACGGTTTTAGCCAAGGGAGCTGCGTAAGCCAAAGATGATGGTCCGGCTACGACGGTTTTAGCCAAGGGAGCTCCGTAAGCCAAAGATGATGGTCCGGCTATGACGGTTTTAGCCAAGGGAGCTCCGTAAGCCAAAGATGACGGTCCGGCTATCACAGTTTTAGCCAAGGGAGCTGAGTAAGCCAAAGACGTCCCGTAGGAAAGAGCTGCTGGGGCGCTGTAGCTGTAGGCGGAGGGGCCGGCGATGACGGTTTTTGCCACTGGCGCTGCAGCATACGCAGCGGTTAAAGCTGGGGCGGAATAGGTTATTGGGGCTGCGACCTTGGAGATGACGGGGGATGAGTAGGTGATTGAAGGGGCGGTGTAGGCGACTGGAGCGGCGACGGGAGCAGAATACGCGACTGGGGCGGCTACTTTGGCGACCACCGGGGTAACGAGGGGTGTTTTGCTGACGACGGCGTTGAATCCGTTAATGGGATCGGCTGCGTAGTCAACGGTTCGTTTGGTACCATCAGGGTCGACGAGGGAGTATTGTCCTTTGACGAAGTCGCCGCTGCGAGTTTCAGTTTGGCTCTTCGAGTCTCCGGTTAAAGCATCCTCCACTCCGTACGAGTAAGTGTATTGGGGGTTCGGGTCGTATTCGGCGTCTACTACGGCTTTGGTAACGACGGGGGCGTATGCCACGGGGGCGATTGAAGCACTAGCAACTGCCACGAAGGCGGCCAAAACTACAAACTGCAATGTACAAAAAAAATCCTTTGAAAACGATTCATTATTGTATTGGTACGTGAACACCAGAGCCTACTAAAGACTGGCTGTAGTTTGGAGTGAGGAGCTGCGCTTCACGCCAAACCTGGCCTGTCTTTTTAGTAAGCGCTGGTCGAATTGGATTTGGAACGATTTCGGTTCTGTTTTATGTCTGTCTTTCGCAATCCAACACTTTAAATTTACCTAGGGTTCTTATTGATGCATAAAAAATTTATGATTTTATTAAATTGGTTACGATTAAATATTGAAGCGAAATGGTTATTTGAATTTATTTATTTTATGTGTAGATTGTGTATAAAATAAGATGTTATCATGTTATTCATGTTATCATTATCAATTTTGCAACTAGCAGTAATCGATTTATGATAATAATTCTCGAAAGGCGAAGAAACGTGCATTTAAAATTGAAAAAAAAATAAAAAAAGTTGCTGTCCTGAGAAATTACATTTTTGTGATGTGGTGTCCTTCACCTCCGGGATACAGATACATACAGGGTGTATCTGAATTGCTTGGCCACTTAACCGATGTGATGTATGAAACAAAAGCGTAACGAGAGTTCCTATAAACATGTGTCGAAAAATGTTTCCTTAAAAAGTTACGCGGGAATTTCAAACTTAAAAACGAATTAAGAGGAAATTATCCTTAAAAGTAGATTCTTCGCATAGTACGGGCCAAATTACTTTAATTTTTGGTCGAACGAAATAGCATTCGTTGTCGAACTAAGACCCTTTATTAATTGCTTGTATTAATTTTGAAAATCACGCGTAACTTTGCAAGGAAGCATTTTTGGACACGTGTTCATAGGAACTTTCTTTACAGTTTTGTTCCGTATATCACGTTGGTAAAGTTTTCCCAAGCAATTCAGAGACAGCCTGTATTATACTGTGTGCTTTTGCTTCTTCGACTTCTACAGGGACATCAGAATTGACTCAATTCAACTCACGTGATCTCCTCGCACATACACCGAAAGAAGAAAAGTAAAATCAACTACAAATATCAATGACAAATACAAGGCAATTCGAAACAGCGACCTCACTTTTCTTCAGTGAAGAAAAAAAACCCAATTCAAATTTTTCACGTTGGTTGAAATCATTTCTAATGTCACTGTAGAAATGTACCTCGTAACTACGGTGTTTGTTCGTGTACGAATTTAAACATTCAAAAAAAAGATTGCTGTTAGTTATTCAGAAACAATTTAATTCATTTGGTTTTTCAAATTAATTTAAAAAGTGCACGAAATGATATGCATCGACTTGATTTAGTGATTAGAAACAGAAACTCCAAGGCTCGTTAATACGAACGGGAGATAATTAATTTAGGTCCATACCGGTCGTTCTTTAAAAGTGAGATCATAGGCAATACAACAAACGGAAAGTAATTTAAGCACGTTCAAGAGATGGAGGAGCAGGGGAGGATTTAGGCATGGTCTTTATGGGCTGCAGCCGACGGCCCCGTTGTCGCAAAGGGCCCCATCGCAGTCAAGAAATAGAAACTTAAATTAATTTAAGAAAAAATAAATTATACAAAACCGTCCGCACGTAATAGATAAAGTTTCCAGCAACAACAAACAACTGTATTGGATTTGAGTATTTTGAAAGACAATAAATAGGAGTTTCTATCGTTTGTCGATAGTCGATTAAATCAAAATATTAATGAAAAAGAAATTCTTGTTACTTTTGAGTTATTTGATTGAGTTTGAAGACTTGGCTAGAGTGATTTAATCCAAAAACCAAATTATCTGGATGAAGAAGAAGATGAGTATCCAGATCGAGAACTCAGATAATTTATTTGAATCAGATTAAAATGGCTGGAAATCGTAATTCTTTTTAGTGCTGTCCAAAACGTCGATAAGAACAGATCCGTTCGTTCTTCGTAAATCTCAATTTTCAATTCTTTCATGATCTCAGTTTCATTCAACAGACGGTATATTCAAGAGACACTATTGTTATGATATCTTTTAAACGAAAGTTAATCTCTGTAGATTAGATATTATAATAACTATGACTAGCATGTGTTTGTTAAAAAAACATGCTTTTAAGATTAATTTAAAAAAAAAAAACATTTGCAAATCTTCTGATTAAGGCCAGATTTTTTCGCCTCCTGATAAATTTATCTGCCAGGTATTATCCTTGGAAACCATTGTATCGATACTAGTTTCCGAGGATATTACCTGGCAGATAAATTTATCAGGAGGCGAAAATATTGGGCATAAATCGAATAATATTTTTCTTTTTTTTTTTTTGAAGCCCTAAGTTACAGTTTTTACAAATCTGATTATTAATTAAAAGTGTCTACGTATATACAAGGTGACACCTAATGACTAAAAATGACTAAACTTTAGCGTCGTGTATTCGTATTAGGACCAATTTCATAATCGAACTAAATGGGACTTTAAAATAAAAGTCACATTCATACGTCCAAACAGATGCGAAAACGTAGTTATTTACACATCAGAATACGACTTTTATTTTTAAAGTCTGCTTTAATTCGATGATGAAATCGGCCCTTAGTTTCGTAGAACCGAAACCGCAGCGAAGTTCTATGATTTTTCAACAGAAATTTGTTATGACAGTTTCATCATGTTTTATGACTAGAAATCGGACATTTATAGATTCTGAACAGGCACCAAATATTTCTAAAACAGGCGCAAACAAATTTAAATAAAAAAATACAGATTATACAGCGTATTGAAAAATTCGTTTGCCCAATTGCTTAGCTGGCTAAATTAAACCAGTCTTGTTATATGTATAACCTAGGGCGTGAAATTAATGATTACTTGTTAAGACAATAAAAGTGATTTGATATTGCAGAAAAATGAAACATACTAAAACGAAAGCGTGTGTTCGTTTCCGATCACAGGTTATGTAAGAAAAGTGTCTTATTTTAGTTGCATTTACTTACTCCAGCACTTGGATAAATGAATTTTTCAACACCCTGTATATTGATTTTATTTTAAACAGATAAGATTGCTTCTTATAAACTGAAATATCTGACAGACTGATCTACTGATTATAATTCTTATTGCGCGTGATGATTGCAACGAGTCTATTTTGCTATTAAAATAATAGTTACTTTTTGAGGAAATGTAATAATAAATCCAGTGGCGTAGTTTTTGTAATTCGAGAAAATTAAAAAAGAAAGATTTGGAGAGATAAGTAACAAAAAATATCCACACAAAATTGCAAATATTTCAACGTACGTAAATGTATAAAATGTAAATTTAAAAAAAAATATTAAAAAATGCCATGAACATGCTTTAAAAAAATTATAAAGAAATCTCCGAGATACTCAAAATTTTGGAATCTATTAGTGGCAGAGTAAAGGGGTCCTGTTCCTTCAAGAAGCGCCCCCTTCTTCTTCTTAAGAAAATCCCTGTCAATCAACAGCGAAACACTGATAATTGTGCGATTTTCAAAATGTCCATGGCATTAGTGACTATTTAAATTTTTCTTTTAATTGCGCGATTTTTAATAAAATTATAGAACAATTTTGATTTGATCAAACAAGCATCTATTTTGATTATTACAAAAATTGACACCTTGTTATTATTATTTGTGTAATAATAGTAAATTAGTGAAAGCAAAATCGCAACACAACTGACCTTAAAAGCCATCTCGTCACCGTGTTCTGATTGCGCTTGTGCTTCTTGCACTTGACTTCTTGACTGATGCTTGTCCCTCCGCAAGGGGGACCTTATATAGGTCAGCGCTTTCCGTGTTTTCAGTGACCGATCTCGTCGAAGGCACCACGCCCCTGGAAGGTCACCCACGCCGGATACACATCAGAGGCGCAAGAACGCCGACCTCTGGAGGGACGTGCGGCTTTCGACCAAAAAAAAAGTAAACTAGTTTGAATGGATTACTTGCATTGTTCAAGAGCATCGCATCGACGGTGTTTCCCAGGCCACGTATCCTTGTGTACGTGCACTTCGAACATTCTATTACATTACAGGTATTATCGATCTCCTTCGATTAGATGCGTTGAAATTTCATTGAAAATTTCTTTTATTTTTAAACTTTTTCCCACAAATGGCGTTCATCTTTCTTGGATTTCATTTGGATATGCATAAGTTAAAACATTCTTTTCTTAAAGCAAAAGGTCACCTCACAGAGCCAACTTGGAAAGAAGGATCATCTCCTCGCAGGGCCAGATCATCAATCAGGTATAACCAATGGTGTCAGTGATTGATAACTTTTTTGGTTGACGTGGTTGGTTATTAGAGCAAAACATCTCCTCACAGGAAGCAAAACATCCTCTCATAGGGGCAGACCATCAATTAGATTCAATGGCCAATGTGTCAGTGGTTGTATAGTGATGGTTAACTTTGTTGGATTGAAGTGGTTGGTTCTTAGAGTAAACCGTCCCTACATACAGAGCAAAACATCCCCTCACAGGGCCAGACCATCAATTAAATTATATTGCCAATGGTGTCAGTGGTTGTTAACTTCCTTCAATTGATTTGGTTGTACGTTACAGCATTCTTTTCTTAGACCAAAACATCCCCTCACAGGGCCAGATTCTTTAATTAGATTACCAATAGTGCCAGTGATGGTTATCCTTGTTGGATTGAAGTGGTCGGTTCTTAGAGCAAACCGTCCTTTCATACAGAGCAAAACATCCCCTCACAGGGCCATGTCATCAATTAGATTAGATTACCATTGGTGACAGCGGTTGTTAACTTCCTCGGATTGATTTGATTGTACGTTACAGCATTCTTTTCTTAGACCAAAACATCCCCTCACGGGACCAGTTTCTTCAATTAGATTACCAATAGTGTCAGTGATGGTTAACTTTGTTGGATTGAGGCGGTCGGTTCTTAGAGCAAACCGTCCCCTCACAGAGCGTAAAACATCCCCTCACAGAGCTAGATCATCAATTAACTTGATTACCAATGGCCTTAGTGATTGTTAACTTCCTTGGGTTGATTTGGTTATACGCTACAGTATTCTCTTCTTAGACTAACACATCCCCTCATAGGACCAGATCATCAAAAAATTAGTTTACCAATAATGCTAATAATGGTTAACTTTTTTGGGTTCTAATTTACAATATTGCGTTTTAGAGGAGCAAAACATCGTCTCCCTGGGCCAGATCACCAATTAAATCGCAAATGGGAAAATCGTGGGCCTTAAACCTGGCAACGTCCAACTCTTTTTTTCCCCCCCAATAAACAAGATGAATACAAATTGAATCCATCCGTATTTGAGCACCGTGTTTCTTGGAAATCTTATTAAATAAGGCAGTTACAGTTAACAAGCTTTGAAATAACATGATTTAGCACGACGCGACGTATTTATATGGGAGCGATCTCATCCACTGGTCGCCTACGTTGCCTTATCTCCGTGTTTCATGAAGACATTTGCTTTGCCTTTTATGTTTATATAGAATTTTTTTCTTAAATAACTGCGTTTTAAAGTTTCTTTAATTATTAAGTTGTCTTTATAAAAAAATCTATTGTAAATCGTGATCATTCATAAACACTATTTTTTATTTTATTAAATATATTTAAAATAATTTGCTTTTTTGGCCTTTTGCCGTAGAAGTTAAATAAAAGAATAGTTTGAAAACTAGTTTGATCTAGAACAGTTTTGTTTTTTTTTAATTCTTGTACACAGCAAGATCAGAAATAGTGTAAGTGTAAGTCAAAAGTGAGGATCCCACTGCATTTTATGAACGTACTGTACATTTCTAAGTCCGTGCAATTCGCAAGTACCAAGTGCATCAGGCAACCTTTGAATATGACAATGTGAAGCAGGCCTTGAATTTTAGTTATTTGCAAAAAATGGGCCTTTAGGTTGTCGGGTTAGGTTAATGGCAAAACATTACATTTTTTTGATAACAGAACTGTCATGAGTCAAACGTCATGTCAGTAGAAATTCATGCCTTTTTTGCTCTGTCTTCTTTCACCAATATATCAGAACCAACCTTTGAATTTGATGGTGTGAAGCAAGTCTTGAATTTGGATATTTGCAAAATGTGACGTTAGGTTAATGGCACTACACACTACAGTTTTTTGACAACTGTCATGAGTCAAACGTCATGTCAGTAAAAAGTCATGCCTTTTTGGCCCCGTCTTCTTTCACCAAAAAATCAGAACCAACCTTTGAATTTGATGGTGTGAAGCAACTCTTGAATTTGGATATTTGCAAAATGTGACGTTAGGTTATTGGCACTACACACTACAGTTTTTTGACAACTGTCATGAGTCAAACGTCATGTCAGTAAAAGTCATGCCTTTTTCGCCCCGTCTTCTTTCACCAATATATCAGAACCAACCTTTGAATTTGATGGTGTGAAGCAAGTCTTGAATTTGTATATTTGCAAAATATGACATTAGGTTGTGTCACGTTAGATAAATCCCAAAACACCACATATTTCGGCAAATGTCATTGTTTCACCAGAAAATCAGAACCAACATTTGAATTCGAGAGTGTAAAGCAAGCCTTGAATTTTAGATATTTGCAAGAAAAGGTACTTCAGGTTGCGTCACGTTAGGTTTCCATTTTTTTGGCAACTGTCATCAGTCAAACGTCAAATGTCAGTAGGAAATCATGACATTTTCGCCGTTTCATCAAAAAATCAGAATCAATTTGATAAACTTTTGTTACAATTCATTGATGCACATGGACCCCTCCTAATTTAGGTTGAGGGGCGGGGCGGAGGGGGGGATTGTAGAATTGACCAGACTTCCCCGGTCCTCGGAAGAAATGCAGTAACTCTTTTTTGGTTTGGCATTTTTGAGTGGACGTCGAAGTGTGGGGATGTTTTGGGAATAGTGAAAAAGGAAAGGTAGGAAATTCTAACAAATCTTTTGACTAGAAAATGCTAGTCAAAAATCTAGGAAACACTAAACTACTTATTTTATTTTGGAGACAAACTACTTCCCGATTGATTTTTTTTTTTGTTCTTGTAAAAATACTTTTGCATCTGGACTGGCCTTGCACAAACGAAATGAAATTTTCATCTTGGGCAATCCCTCTGGGTGCTTTTGGTTTGGTGTGTGTTTTCGCCTTTAACCTTTTGCAACTATTTCTGTAACCTTGTTTCTCTGCAACCGCCGTTCTTCAGTTCTTCATTCTTTAGCCAAGCATTCCACCATTGTCGCCAAGTCGTCCACAAAAAAATGAATTTGGTTTTCCTGTCTTCTCCGCGTGCCTATTAAGTTAATTGCTGATGAGATCTAAGATTCGTCGACGTGTCCGAGGAATTGTTACATTTTTGGCAGATGCTGGGAATATGGAGGTCGAAACGTCGAAGCAATACTCCTCAACATAAGTTTGTTAAAAAAAAATACCTATTTTGTTTTCAATGTTCCTTTTGTTACTTGACTTATTGTTAGAATGCTAATCGCTCTCGTGATCTTCGTAACGTTTCTTTCCTCTTCATATACACCGCTGGCTGAAAGAATTTCTTGAACCACAACGACAAGTCTTTTCCTTTGAACCACAACGACAAGTCTTTTCCTTTAAACCACAACGACAAGTCTTTTCCTCTTCATATGCACCGCTGGCTGAAAGAAATTCTTGAACCACAAACCACAACGACGAGTCTTGCTTTATCACCTCCATCAGAGTGTTACTTTCTCTAATTTTAATTTGAGGAGACCATGAACTTGCATGTTACCAAAAATGGTAAAAAGGATAACCTTTACTGAAGCAAGAATCAAACAAAAAAATTGAATAAGTTCTTTCGAAAATGAAAAGAAGAAATAAGGAAGGGAAAAGCCTTATTCTGAAAGAGAAAAGAAAGAGCGAAATGAATTGTAACGACTCTTCTCTTTTTCCGAAGAAGAAAAATAAGATACAGGGAAGAAAGAAAGATTAGGATATCTTTAAAAAAAAAAGAAGAAAAAGAAAGAAGAATGCAAACAATTTTTGTCGTCTTTTGGAACACAAATGAGATGCTTGTTTGTTGGCGTGTTAGCTGAGAGTTTTGACAAGATATTTGTTGGCTGGAATATTTGACAAGATAATTGAAGGGACGTTGGCTGAGATGATTGACTATAGATACGTTGGCATGTTGGCCGAAATGTTTGATGAGATGTTTGTAGGCATGTTGGCTCAGATGTTTGTTCAGATGTTATTGAGGTTATTAAACAGTTTTTTACACACCAAAGTCATTAAACACTATCAAAATTTCTGAAGATCGAAGTTTTTGCTTTTAGGAGCAGTTTAGGAAAAACTTGATGGACAAAATGTGAACTATTTCAAACAACAAGAGGTAGAATATGCAATAAGCGAGCCTATGAATTAATAAATAAGTAAAATTAAATTGGTGAACTCGTTCTCTACTAATTTACGATTATTAAAATTCTTTACTCCGGACCAGCGCCATTCATATTTTCATCATCACATCGCAATTTTGTAACCATGGTGGAGCGGACGAAATTTGAAAACTGGAATCATCAATTCCATCATGGTTTCAGTTTACGTTGGGTGAGTGCTTTCGTCAGTATCACCAACCACACTGCAGCTGATAAATTCAAAATGAAATCAAAAAAGAAATCGTCACCTTCTCTCTTATATGATTTTCCAACCTTGGTGGAGCGGAAGAAATTTGAAACGGGAAACATCAATTCCATCACGGTTTCATTTTTTGTTTCGTGAGTGCTTTCGTCGGTAATTTTGTAACCATGATGGAGCCGGACGAAATCTGAAACGGGAAACATCAATTCCATCACGGTTTCAGCGCAGTTATTAATAAATTCAAAATCGAAACAAAAAATGAAATCACTTACATTTAATAAATCTCAAATTTAATGAAACCTGTGGCAAACTCAATTTAAAACGTCGCTCGCGGTCGAAATGACATTTAATTTCAGCGCCGTGTAAATTTTCCGTCGGCCATCAAAGTTTGAATGCCAATTTCTTTGGAGGCGACGGAAACTATTTTTAGCAGCAGACCTGAACCCTGAACACCTTCATAAATCAAATAATGACGCGCGTGCAGCTAGGTTCTTTGCGGTGGCAAGCAAGTGCAATTTCCTTGTAACTCGTATACCATCGAATTAAATGTTAATGAGTGTAAATCGAAAACGCACTCACACACCATTCATCGGCGAATAATGCGGTGTGCCTTTATTCCTGTTTCCTGTTGCGCTGGTTTCGTCGTCCTTGCCGGATTTTTTTGTCGCCGTTAACTCTGAGCCGTTGATCGTATTCAAAGAATGCACGAAACACGTGACACAAAATTAATTAAGCGAGTCTATCATTGAAATGAACCGTTACGAAGTGAATTACAAAACTGTGATCAGATTTGAAGAAAAGAAGAATTACTGTTAATCTTAATGGAGTGATTCGACCCTGAAGGGCGTGTTAAGAAATTTAGATTCTGTTTAAGGAATCTGAAGGAAAAAAAAAATAAAATATGTACGCCGTTTGTCCTAAGCAAACTAATCACGTCTGTCTAGCGAAACGTCCGTATTTAAAATAATTTTAAAAGCTGCCTGTCGGATCTTCTTCTTTTTCCTCTTCTTCTTCCTCTTCTTCTTCCTCTTCTTCTCCTTCTTCTTCTTCCTCTTCTTTTTGTTCTTCTTCTTGTTCTTTTCCTCTTCTTCTTCCAGTTCTTCTTCTTCTTCCTCTTCTTCTTCTTAAACTTCAAACCACTTTGAGTGATCGGCAGCTTTCTCTATCGTGTTATTGCAATTCAATTTTTTTTTAAATAGAGCTTCGTAATGCTTTTTTCCTTTTGCAGTCTCCTCCAAAGTATTTACCAAGAAATTATTATGCCCCACCAATATTATGGCCTATCCTGGCGATTAATAACAAAGTTTGTTGTCAGTTATAAGTACAAAGTTTTTTAATCTCGAACCGGACAGAAATATAAAAGAAAACCACTCAAGGTTTCGCTATAGATTTATAGATTAAAAAAAAAAATTGTACTTACAATTTTCATCGAACAAGAACCAATTTCAATTATGGTTGTCAGTTATATTAACTCTCAAGTAATTAACTGCCAGTTACATTAACTTTCCAGTATCAAAATTAGCCTGCTTAATTGATGCTATCCTTAAGAACTCCTTGAGCTTATTTACGCTATTAAGACACTCTACTGCACTCTTCCTGGTACGTTCTGCAAAAGCAATGAAGAAAATCAAGAAAAAAATCAATAACGATCGATTCCTACCCCTTTTTCGCAACAAAAGAAGCTGTAATCGAAAGTTTTCTCTTCTGTAACCGATCGTAACTGCTTTTCATTTTGTTGTCTTTCGAGGAAGAAACGGCAAAAAACAAACAAATTCTTTCGTGTTGGAGGTTTGATTGTATTTTTTTTCTTATGAAAAAAAAAAAAAAATTGAAATTCCTTTAGAAGTCGAATTTCTCTCGTTTTCGCATTCATTTTCTTTTAATGCAAAAGTGACAAAGAAAAAGATTTTCTCAAATTCATATTTTCGACCAAGTTTTTTTTTTGCTTCTTGAATTTGTTAAACAATCGATCGTCTTTGGTTTATTTTTAATTCTTTGCTAAAAAAGAAAGAAAGAAAAAGCGAAATACAAGCAAACTCTGTTGTGTTGGAAGTTGACTGTATTTTGTTTTTTTTTTGTGAAGAAAATCGAAATTCCTTCAGAATTCGAACCTCTCTTGTTTTCGCTTTCAATTTAATTTTAACACAAAAATGAAGAAAAGAAGATTTTCTTTAATTCATGTCTTCGAACATATTTTTTTGCTTCTTGAACGTCTTTTGTTTATTTTTAATTTGTTGATAAAGAAAGAAAGAAAGAAAGAAAAAGCGAAAAAGAAGTGAATTCTGTTTTGTTGGAAGTTGACTGTATTTTGTCTTTTTGTTTTTTGTGAAGAAAATCGAAATTCCATTAGAATTCAAACCTCTCTTGTTTTCGCTTTCAATTTAATTTTAACCCAAAAATGAAGAAAAAAAGATTTTCTTTAATTCATGTCTTCGAACATATTTTTTTGGTTCTTGAATTTGCTTAAACAATCGATCGTCTTTTGTTTATTTTTAATTTTTTTGATAAAAAATTAAAGAAAAAGCGAAATACGATTAAATTCTGTTGTGTTGGAAGTTGACTGTATTTTGTTTTTTTTTTTTGTGAAGAAAATCGAAATTCCTTCAGAATTCGAACCTCTCTTGTTTTCGCTTTCACTTTAATTTTAAGACAAAAATTAAAAAAAAACTCTTAAATTCATATCTTTGACAATAATTTTTTGCTTCTTGAAGTTGTTAAACAATCGATCGTATTTTGTTTATTTATTTATTTTTTTCATAAAAACAAGACTAGTTTTCTTTTGTATTTTCAGAAACCTTTTAATTCTGAAGCCAATTCTGAAAATAGTAAATAAAATCAAAATAATCGATCAAAGGCTAAGCGAAGGCGATGCAATTTTTTTTTTAAATTCTGCTGCCGTTCTTAAAAGAATGCCAAAATTAAAATTAAAATTTAAAAAAAATATCGCGAACATCCGACTTTTTTATCGTATTATTGACTTTTTCTTTTTCCTTTCTTATCGAATTGATTTTTCGCATCTTATTGTCGCTTGTTTGTAGGTCATCGTTCTTCATTTGTTTCGTATCCATCACCGTTACGATCGTCTTTTATTTTGCTCACTGCATTTCGTTTTCTTATTGTTATGTTTTTCGTCCGACGTGGATTTGTCGATCTTCTTTTGTTTTGTTTTTTTGTGATTCTGAATTCTTGCTGGTTTCGTTTGTATTTTCTTTTGCTTGTTTTTTATTCGAGTTTTGATATCCAAATCGGCGATTTTTTTTATCTTTTTGTCTCTGATTTAAGAAAAAAATTAACGTCCTTTTGCCTCGCTGCTTTTCCTGCTTTGGAGACTTGGAGAATTGGAGATTAAAGAGTAAGTCTGTTTGACGTAAATTGTTTAAAAAAAAAATGTTAACCTTAACAATTACACGACCAAAAACAGCTGACTGAGGTAATGAGAAAGGCGCATGCGTCTTAAAATTGCTCAAAAAAAATCAAATCCAGTTGATCATACTTTTTGGAGATTTTGCAAATGTCTCTTCTCACGCCAATAGGGGAACTGATCACGTGATCGAACAAATTAATTTAAATAACTTGTTGTCCTCGATTCTCTTTTTCCCTTTTTCCCTTTCCGGATTTCATTTTATTTCATTTGCTTTAATGATTTTAATTGTTATTTTAACTTGTTTTGTGTTGTTACATTTAGGTTTTTATCTTAAAAAAAATATATATGATTGTGATTTACGACAAGTTCGAAGTCGACTCTTGTCCGATGAAAATTACAAGTAAAAAGGTTTTTTTTTAATATTTAATCAATTAATAATTTAATTAAACACAAATGAAAACTTCTAGTGTGTGGAATTAAATTGACTTTTTTTGATTGACAGTGACGACCGGAATTTAATACTCGCGGCTGTACTGATACCGTGAAATTTTCTTTTTACTTTTTTTCAGTTTTAGAAAAAGAAGTGTCAATGCATTTCAGGATAGGCAAAAAAGTTTCAATAAAACAAATAATGTCAATTATGAAAGAAGGATAAGTCTTAAGTATTAAAAAAAAACGTTGTTTAGCATCAAAGTTCAAGTTCATGTTCGTGATTCGTAGGGGAGGGGGGAGGGGGCGTGAAACGGTGAATCGTAATATACAAACATAGTTCAAGAGGAGGTCGCGAAACCTAAAAGTTTGGGAGTTTGGTTAGAGTTTAAAAACCTTTTTACTTACTACGACAAGATCGTTTCTGAATTTTGAAAAGCTTACAGCTTTGGTTTTTTTGTTATGTTTACATTGTTTTCAAAATTTCTTGTTGTTTTTTTATTGCTTTGTGACTTTTTACATTTTCAAGTAACTTAGGGTCGGTACTTATGGATTTGACTCAATAATTAGGTTTTAATTAGTTTTTCTACTTTTTAGCCATAATTTCATGAATATTTGTTTGACTTTGTGGTTTTGATGACGGAAATTGTTCCGAGACATGTCAACTAGTCGACCTTTGACGATTAATCGACGATTAATAAGCGGATTTGGAAAATTGAGCTACATTTTATAAACAGATAAAACAGCGACATCCTGCGATCGCTTTTTGACCTTACATTGCAATAGGATAGACAAATTGAAGCGGATTTGCTGCCTAATCCCCCATGCAAGGCGGCCATGCAGCAAAATTTTTAAAACCACATTTTATAATTGAAGTCGACTCTCGTCTTAAACTTTAAACGGCCACTGAAAAAACGGAAGAAACACTCAACGTTTCGCTATCGCTTGACGGCTTCGTCGGGAGTGAAAACAAACAATAAAACATTTTTTTTTTCACTCCCGACGAAGCTAAAACGATCCATCAGGTTTTACGTTGTCCGTTTATAATTTAGAAACCATTTTCTACATTTTGTAGTGACTAGAGCCTTCTTTACGACGATTTTTTATTCAAAAGCCTTTGTTAATTAAAGACAAAGTTAAGGATAAATTTGAGCGGATAAAAAATGTCCCAACTTGTAAGAAAGGCATTCCTTTTATTTTACATTATTACTTGCTCTTGATTTTGTTTCGTGAAGCTTTTCCCTTTTTTCTCCAATAAGCAGAAAACTCGTCGAGTTACAAAATGGCAGCGTGTTTTAAACTTACCCCACATTCTTAGAAGACATAATCCAAAACGTCTCAGCCCTTACCCCACATTCTTAGCAGGCATAATCCAAGACGTTTTAAGTCACGTTTTTTTTTAAATATCACATATTAAAGACTCCCATTTATCCTCGTTGAAAAAAAAATAGCACACACGTCTGATTTGGAAACGAAACTCGTGCAGAAAGAACCGTCCCGTCCACACACGCACGCCAACACATTAAAAACGACAAATGATGAGCACGATTCTCTCTAAACGATGAATACATCGTCCTCGCATCTTCACCTTGTACTTTCACGAATTCCATTTTTGTTCATCATTATGCGTGAGAGCAGGCCTGTAGCAAGTCAGTTCATTCAGACAGAGAAGAAATATTAAGAAGTCATGAAGCATCATAACACGCAAATTCTGTTATAAAAAAAGAATTAATTAAACTATTGTCATAATTTGTGTATTCATTTAATTTTTTAGTATTTTAAGTCAAATCTTTGATTGTAGCTGATGAAATATTCACCAAAGTTTGTTAAAAAAAAATTAAAAAAAGTGATCACGAGCCTTTGATACTATAGATCATCGTCTCTTGCTTGCAATTTTAAATTTCATTGGATTGGATAATAGTGCTATCACACTTATTTCAAATTACATTTCTAATCGTGTTCAAAAAGTAAAAACTGATGATATTGTTTCTGACCCTTTAACAATTAGGAAAGGTGTTAGTCAAGGATCAATTTTAGGTCCTATTCTTTACACAATTTATACTTGTTATATTCCTTCCGTACTTAGGCATTGTAGATATCATTTATATGCCGACGACACTCAAATTTACCACTACTCTCCTGAAAATGAATTACGTAATGCGCTTAATTTAATTAATACTGATCTCGCTGCTCTAGAAAATATTTCTGTAAAACGCACTCTGCAAATTAATCCTAATAAATCCGCTGTTATGCTATTTGCAAAAAAAAGACTCTTGTAAAAGTCGTATAACAATAGATGATGTTAACATTGCAGTTAATAATGTACGTTTCCCGGTTGTTGAATGTTATAAAAATCTAGGGTTGTATTTAGATACTGACTTGCGTTTTAAATTGCATATTTCTAAATTAATACAGAAATCATATTGTACATTAAAAGTTTTATTCGCGAACAGAAATAACAATAATTGTGATAAAACTGTGATTCAATATATCAATCTAATATCGATTCGAGAGATATTTCTAGGATACGTACAACTGGTTCAAAATTCGTGTTTGCGTTTTATATATGGAATCAAGAAGAGACAGCATATATCTCACACTCTCAGTTGGGCTAATTGGCTAGACGTGTCTAAACGAAGAAGATTACATTTAATGTGTTTGTATTTAAAAATATGATAATCTTTATTAAGTCACGACCAAAGACTTAGTTAGGAAGTAAGTTGAAAATCTAACGGGATATGGTCACTGGACGATTAGTAAAAGGCAACTCCTTTGTTTAAGGCCTCAATATTTCGTTGTATTTAACAACTTCATCAGGAGGTTTACTATAAAGTTAACAAGAGGTTAAATAATCCAAATCTTAAGGTTACACTACTTACAACTAGAGATGGATGAATTGGTCAACAAATACAATCATTGAAGCCACAATTGGGCTGTGATTACATGTTAAAATTACAAGAAATATAAAAACATCGTACTACGTTACTTAAGTCAGACATGTGCACAAGAACAATGGCGGAATTGGCGGTAATTGTCAAAGCATCAAGTAACCAACTGAACAACTTAAGAAAACTAATTACCCTAAGTAACGAAATGAGGGAAGTTCATAAAAAAAATAACTGAATTGAAAACTATTTTGATGATTTTTTTTTATTTTTAACAAATCTAAGAATATGAGCATAAATGTTGCTGATGTTGTCAATATCCGACCTGAAATTGACAGAATGTTCATTCTTTTGAATATGAATCATTTCTAGGAAAAGTCTGTTCTTTAGATTTTTTTCAAGGGTTAAAATGCTAGTATTGTCAAAATCAAATCGGTGATCACTTTCCACAGCATGAGGTGCCAAGGCACAAGCTACCTTCCCTGTTCTAATGTCGCTTTTATGTTGGGAAATGCGATTTTTTAACCATTGTCCCGTTTGCCCAATGTATTCTTTTTTTCGCAATTAGATGATTACCAACAATTATGGACAAGAAGTGACCAAATCACTAAAACAATGGTCTTCACTCAACAACAAATTGGCCAACAAATTGAATAGGAAAATATTTTTACTAGAATGTCGAAGATTAGAAATTTTACCGAACCACAAATCACACACAAATGTATTTTTCAACTAAAAAACAACATTAACAGTTCAACTAATCTAGCTTCAGAAAGTTTACCGGTAGCAATTTTCAATGAATACAAGTTTAGAATGCAACACGCTTTTGAGAAAAAATTTAACTATATTAAATCTAAAAATATTAACAAAATTCAAAAATTAAATAATGAAAGATTGCAAAGAAAAAAACTTTTTGTAAATAATAGTAAATGGTTTAAGAATATTTCTAACACTTCAATACCAAAGGACATATCTGACTTTCTATCATTGGGACCAAAATTTAGCCTTTCACCCAACGCAACAGCTTCTAATATGTATCAACTTCTTGCTGAGGTTGAGAATATCTTAGACTTGATTCCTGAACAGGAAGAAAAAAACATTGTCCGAGCAAGAGCCACTAATGTGATTACCAATTCCTTACAATGGGAAAGAACACCGTCAGACTATGAAGGAATTCTTAGGAAAACTAAGAATTTTCTTAAGAATAACCCTCAAATTTGCATCCTGGAAGCCGATAAATGTCGCTTTTATGTTGGGAAATGCGATTTTTTAACCATTGTCCCGTTTGCCCAATGTATTCTTTTTCGCAATCAACATGGTATTGAGTAAACTAGACCGCTGTTAAACAGAAAAGGTGTCTTGTCCTTTGTTTTAGTGAAAACACTATTGATAGTATGATTATTATATTGTACAATGTTCAAAAATTTAAAATCTTTAAAAATATAGATGACTTTATTACTTAGGGAGTTAATGTGTATTAATTTTCTGAATTTCCTATCATTATTGTTATCATCCATATGACATGGCAATTTGTTGTTTTGGTAAATTAATCTGCAAGTTAATGCTTTGGGGAAACCATTATTAGTGAAAAGTTTGAATAGTTTATCTAAATTTTCTTTCAGAAAGACCGGATGACTAATATGAGTAACTCTGTTTTTCATTGAAATAATTACATTCATTTTTTGTTTCATTGTATGGCTAGAATGAAAATTAATATATCTACCAGAGGCTGTTGGTTTTTGATACCAGTTTAGTCGTATACTCTGATCTTCCATTCTAATTACTCGTGTGTCAAGAAAAGGTACACTGTTATTTTTCTCTTCTTCAATAGAAATTTGTAGGTGTTCATTAAAACTATTGAAAGTGATCAGAATATATTGCAACTGGTCTACAGGAATTGCAGTAATCAAATCGTCAACATATTTATAAATAAACGGAAGTTGAAACGTTAATTTATCTATAACAAAATCTAATAATTTGTCCATCACCATAAGGGCGAATATGAGGCTAATGGGGTTACCCATAGGTACACCGAATTTTTGTAAGTAAATTACATTATTGAATGAAAAAAAATTGTTGTTAAAAATGAAATTCAAACACTTCAAAAATTGTTCAAGAGTAAGTTTACAATAAGGTTCGATCCTGTGCCAATCCTCTGTGATGATACCAACAACCAAATCAATTGGAATGTTAGTAAACAGTGAAACTACATCTAGCGAAATCAACACATAATCGTTTGGAAGAATGACATTTTTCATTTGATTTACAAAGTTAAAGGTATCTTTAATATTGTAACTAGTTTTTAAAGTGAAGGCTTTATTAAGTATTTCTGACAAAAATTTGGCTAAATTATAGGTCATGGATCCGACGCTACTGACTATGGGTCTCAAGGGCACATCTGGCTTATGTATCTTAGGTAAACAGTAAAGTTTAGGACAAATTGAGTTGTAAGTAACTAGTTGCTTGAAATTGTCAATGTTTATATTTTCGGTTTGTTTCAACTGTTTAAGAATTTTGTTAAGTTTAGTTTGTACACTACTAGTAGGGTCTTTGTTGACCTTAACATATGCTTCATCCTCCTGTAACAGCTTATTGACTTTATTATCGTAGTCGCTTCTGTCTATGACCACAGTGACATTGCCTTTATCGGCTTCCAGGATGCAAATTTGAGGGTTATTCTTAAGAAAATTCTTAGTTTTCCTAAGAATTCCTTCATAGTCTGAAGGTGTTCTTTCCCATTGTAAGGAATTGGTAATCATATTAGTGGCTCTTGCTCGGACAATGTTTTTTTCTTCCTGTTCAGGAATCAAGTCTAAGATATTCTCAACCTCAGCAAGAAGTTGATACATATTAGAAGCTGTTGCGTTGGGTGAAAGGCTAAATTTTGGTCCCAATGATAGAAAGTCAGATATGTCCTTTGGTATTGAAGTGTTAGAAATATTCTTAAACCATTTACTATTATTTACAAAAAGTTTTTTTCTTTGCAATCTTTCATTATTTAATTTTTGAATTTTGTTAATATTTTTAGATTTAATATAGTTAAATTTTTTCTCAAAAGCGTGTTGCATTCTAAACTTGTATTCATTGAAAATTGCTACCGGTAAACTTTCTGAAGCTAGATTAGTTGAACTGTTAATGTTGTTTTTCAGTTGAACATTACATTTGTGTGTGATTTTTATTTCTAGATGTAAAACCTTTCTTCCTAACCTGTTTTGAAATTGCACTGTTTCTTGAGAGGTCCTTGGGTCTTGAGGAGTTAACAGCTCTATGATATTCTTGTATCCATGTTTAATATGGTTCGGTAAAATTTCTAATCTTCGACATTCTAGTAAAAATATTTTCCTATTCAATTTGTTGGCCAATTTGTTGTTGAGTGAAGACCATTGTTTTAGTGATTTGGTCACTTCTTGTCCATAATTGTTGGTAATCATCTAATTGCGAAAAAGAATACATTGGGCAAACGGGACAATGGTTAAAAAATCGCATTTCCCAACATAAAAGCGACATTAGAACAGGGAAGGTAGCTTGTGCCTTGGCATCTCATGCTGTGGAAAGTGATCACCGATTTGATTTTGACAATACTAGCATTTTAACCCTTGAAAAAATCTAAAGAACAGACTTTTCTTAGAAATGATTCATATTCAAAAGAATGAACATTCTGTCAATTTCAGGTCGGATATTGACAACATCAGCAACATTTATGCTCATATTCTTAGGTTTGTTAAAAATAAAAAAAAATTCATCAAAATAGTTTTCAATTCAGTTAATTTTTTTTTAATGAACTTCTCTCATTTCGTTACTTAGGGTAATTAGTTTTCTTAAGTTGTTCAGTTGGTTACTTGATGCTTTGACAATTACCGCCAATTCCGCCATTGTTCTTGTGCACATGTCTGACTTAAGTAACGTAGTACGATGTTTTTATTTTTCTTGTAATTTTAACACGTAATCACAGCCCAATATTGTGGCTTCAATGATTGTATTTGTTGACCAATTCATCCATCTCTAGTTGTAAGTAGTGTAACCTTAAGATTTGGATTATTTAACTCTTGTTAACTTTATAGTAAACCTCCTGATGAAGTTGTTAAATACAACGAAATATTGAGGCCTTAAACAAAGGAGTTGCCTTTTACTAATCGTCCAGTGACCATATCCCGTTAGATTTTCAACTTACTTCCAATTTAAAAATATGTACATATAAAACTCCTCCATACCTGTATAATAAAATTACCTATAGGACGGACGTACATAACTTAAATTTACGTTTCAAACATACTCTTACTATTCCATCACATAAGACGGAACAGTTTAACCGGAGTTTCTCTTATCAAATAGCTTCGCTTTAAGTTAATAATGAGGGATAAACTTTGCAAGAGTGCGTAATTCGAATGACCGACATATCACAGTTTTCATGTTTCTAAATTTATTTAGTTACCTAGATCGCTAATATAATAATTTGCAATAGTTTTCAGTTATTAGGATAAATGTAACATCAGGCTTTCATTTGTTTTTGTCAATCTGAATTTATCCTTTGGTCACCATTTTATATTGGAAAATCTTTTTATATAACTTATGTATCACAACATATTCATGGTGTATCAATAAAATTTATTATTATTATTATTAAAAAAATTTGTTGCAAATCGTTTTTGATTGCAGTGAAAACTTCATTATGCTTTGACAGCAAGCATGGCCGCCTTGCATGGGGGACTTATTAGGAACAAATCCGCTTCAATTTTTCTATCCTACTGCAATGTCAGGTCAAAAAGCGATCGTAAGATGTCGCTATTTTATCTATTCATCATTATTATTATTTGATATTTTGGTGCTTACGTCTGAACTGTAGTTAAATCGTTGACAGGTGCAATGAGGATGAAATGAGTCAAGTGAGTTGATTTTGCACTAGCAAATTTTGCTTGGTTCTATTCAAGCTATTGATACAATTATAAACAGAACGATTATCAGTCTTTTTACTTGAGGAATTAAGGGTAAGTCTTTTACTTGAGGAATGAAGGGCAAATCTTTTACTTGAGGAATTAATTGTAAGATATGCTAAGCGTATCTGCATGAAATACAAGTGACTGGGAATCTGTTTTACCAAGTTTTTAAAGTGGAATGCTTTTCGAAATTTCAAAATTTGCTCTTAAATTCTGTATACAAAAAAGGCGCAAGAAAAACAGATCTAGGATCTAAAATGCTGCCCTGTGGCATTCCCAATTTAATCATACGCTTTTCATTTTCCATTAAATAAAAACAGAGGATCTAAAATGCTGTCCTGTGGTATTCCTATTTTAATTACACGCTTTACAGGCAATCAAATGGCAAGTGGCCAGATTTCCTGCGGTCACGATTACATTGCTAAATTGTTCCTGTATTTTAACCCTCTCTGAAAATGAACACGAAGTAATTTATTTGAAGATGGATTATGTTGTACTCCACCCCCCTAACTTTTCCCTCTCATTCGAAAATAATTAGCCCAACTTCTACACCTGCTACGATATTTCAATGATAAGCACTGCGGGATTCGTAAATCAAGTAATTCGCTATTCAAGCTATTGATACAATTTTAAAAAGAACGATTATCAGTCTCTTTTTAGTTGAGGAATTAAGAGTGAGTCTTTTACTTGAGGGATTAAGGTTAAATCTTTTACTTGATGAATTAAGGGTAAGTTATGTTAAACGTAACTGCATGAAATACAAGTGACTGAAAATTAAAATTCTATACACAAAAAGGCGCATGAAAAACAGATCTAGGATCTAAAATGGTCCCCTGTGGCATTCCCAATTTAATCATACGCTTTTCATTTTCCATTAAATAAAAACAGAGGATCTAAAATGTTGTCCTGTGGTATTCCTATTTTCATTACGTGCTTTACAGGCAATCAAATGGCAAGTGGCCAGATTTCCTGCGGTCACGATTACATTGCTAAATTGTTCCTGTATTTTAACCCTCTCTGAAAATGAACACGAAGTAATTTATTTGAAGTTGGAGTATGTTGTACCCCACCCCCCTAACTTTTCCCTCTCATTCGAAAATAATTAGCCCAACTTCTACACCTGCTACGATATTTCAATGATAAGCACTGCGGGATTCGTAAATCAAGTAATTCGCCGCATAGCTAATGCGTACAAATGCGGCTCCACATACGGCTTAAATCCACTCGAATTTCCGTGTAAACACGTCGAGAAATTCAAATTTATTAGGGTCGGCCCGCTTTTTGTTTTTCCGTGTCGCTTTTAAGGTTGTTAATTCAATTCCCTCCCGGACTCCCGGAACAAGTCAGAGAGCGGGCGGCTCGGCGCGGCGCGCAGATGTAATAACGCGCCGTCTCGTTTGTTTTATTTCGATGTGGAACTGTGTAAATAGGATTTCGTCCGGAAGTAAATAAAAACGTCCCTCCTCTTCTTCTTAAAATAAACAAAAAAAAAACAAGACGTCAGAAGAAGGTTGCACATAAATCGGTGGCAAGTTTAACGCAACAAGCACGCTTGCTTCCTGCTCGCCGCCTTCGTTCGAAGTTGTATGCAGAACCGGAATATCGTAACTTGACGTAATGAAGGATTGTTTGCCTGATTGCCTTCATTGTTCGTGGTTTATAAACCGAGCTTGCAAGTTTCATGCAAGTCGACCGCACTTGCCGACAAATCTTAAGTCTAATTAATTACTCGACGTGCATATCTGAACAGTTTACGTCGTCCTCTTGACACCCAGAGAAAATTACAACTTCTCACGCTGGATAAAAATTTATTCTGCGAGAAGCAAACAAAATCCATTAAAAATAAACAACGTTTATTTCACAAAGCTTTTATTGAAGTTTGTTCTTGTGCGATGAAAATTGTAAGTACAAAGTTTTTTTAATCTCAAACCGGACAGAAAAATGAAGAGAACACACTCAACGTTTCGCTATAGATTTATAGCTTCGTCAGGAGTGAAAAAAAGTAAATAAACAAGTTGTCAAGAGAAACAAGTCGTCAAGAGAAACGAAAAGGTAATATGATTTTAAACTAAAATACGAGTTGTCCGGAAAAAAAAGGAAAAAGCAACTAGAACTAAATTAAAACTAATTTTTTTTTTTTTTAATAATTAAATAATTAATTGACAGATCTATATCCTGTTTAAAGAGTCTAGAAAACTACAAAATATGTCATTTAAATTTTCAAAGTCCGTACGTTGATTAATAGAATTTGGAGACATTTTAATTTTACACATTTCTATGAAACGTCTTTTAAAAATATTAGATTCACTGTACAAAATGTCAGTATTATCAAAATCAAAATTATGATTATTTACTAATGAATGCTCTACAAGCATTGAATGATTTTGATTATTTTTTTGAATATGATATTTATGTTGGTCTAAACGTTTTTTTAAATTTTGGCTCGTTTCACCTATATAAACAGAATTACAATTTGAACATTTGATTTCATAAACCACGTTAGGTTGTTTTAATTTAGGTATTTTGGTTTTTAAATTCGAAAAAATTAAATTTAAATTATTCCCAGATTTACTGGCTAAAGTTAAATTATGTTTTTTGAAAATGTGTTTAAATGTATTGTGTAATGGTTCAATATAAGGCAAAGATATGTATTTATGATTCGAAGTTTGTCTAATGTTATTAGAGACATTTGAATGTTGTAAGTATTTAATACGATTTTTAATTACTGATTCAATAAGATTTATTGGATAAGAATTTTGAATAAGAGTTTTCTTTATTAAATTTAAGTTATCATAAGTGTAAAGTCAATGAATTATTATTTTCTTTTTCTACTGTAAATTGTAATCTATACAGTAGAAAAAGAAAATAATAATTCATTGAGTTTTCTTGATGTAAATATTATCAGACACAATGATAAATTAATTACTAATTGGTTTCATAAACCTACCTGGTCAGGTAGGTACATAAATTTTCACTCGTACACACCCAAAAATTATAAAATTGCAACTATTAGTTCATTAACAGATCGAGCTATTTTACTTTCTGATAAAGTTTTCACTTATGATAACTTAAATTTAATAAAGAAAACTCTTATTCAAAATTCTTATCCAATAAATCTTATTGAATCAGTAATTAAAAATCGTATTAAATACTTACAACATCCAAATGTCTCTAATAACATTAGACAAACTTCGAACCATAAATACATATCTTTGCCTTATATTGAACCATTACACAATACATTTAAACACATTTTCAAAAAACATAATTTAACTTTAGCCAGTAAATCTGTGAATAATTTAAATTTAATTTTTTCGAATTTAAAAACCAAAATACCTAAATTAAAACAACCTAACGTGGTTTATGAAATCAAATGTTCAAATTGTAATTCTGTTTATATAGGTGAAACGAGCCAAAATTTAAAAAAACGTTTAGACCAACATAAATATCATATTCAAAAAAATAATCAAAATCATTCAATGCTTGTAGAGCATTCATTAGTAAATAATCATAATTTTGATTTTGATAATACTGACATTTTGTACAGTGAATCTAATATTTTTAAAAGACGTTTCATAGAAATGTGTAAAATTAAAATGTCTCCAAATTCTATTAATAAACGTACGGACTTTGAAAATTTAAATGACATATTTTGTAGTTTTCTAGACTCTTTAAACAGGATATAGATCTGTCAATTAATTATTTAATTATTAAAAAAAAAAATTAGTTTTAATTTAGTTCTAGTTGCTTTTTCCTTTTTTTTCCGGACAACTGGTATTTTAGTTTAAAATCATATTACCTTTTCGTTTCTCTTGACGACTTGTTTCTCTTGACAACTTGTTTATTTACTTTTTTTCACTCCTGACGAAGCTATAAATCTATAGCGAAACGTTGAGTGTGTTCTCTTCATTTTTCTGTCCGGTTTGAGATTAAAAAAAGTTTGTACTTACAAAGCTTTTAGAATAGAACGGTTTTCGAAAGTTAATTTACTCATAAACCTTCTACGAAGTCATGAAGAATTGATGATGATGGTGAACTAGTAAAGTGATTTGCCACTCAGTGGTCCAGAATTTAGCCGAACTGGAAGAAATTCCACCCCCCCATTAGCTGAAAACGACGACGAAAAGAACACCACTGGAGAAGAAAGGAGGAAAAGTGTCGTTAAGGAGGACAATCTTTAACCCTCAATTAAATCTACAATTAAATATACTAATTTTATCATTATGACCTCTTCGAGAAAGATGTGCTGCTGAAAAAGACAACCTCTTAAAAAATAAAACGTAGTTGGCGAAGTAATGACGAAAAGAGGAAAAGAGTGAACACAGATTTTTCTTTTGGGAAAACATTTTCCTGGAAATCAAATAAAGACCACGAATATCTTGAAAATTTGCCCAAATAATTTTTTAAGCTATGCAGGACAATTATAAACTGATTTTTGAAAAAAAATGACGATGGTAGAAACAGTCGTCAAAGAACACCTGAATTCACAACACCTTGAACCCTTAAAGAGAAAACATAAAGCCTAAAACCACGAGAGTTGGAAGGAGCTCAGTTCAGCAAAATATCGCAAATTTGAATTATTGCTGCAGAAGAATGAAATTTAAGAGCCCACTGATAACTGAAAGAATAAAGATGTAATCTCTTAACAAAAAAAAAAATAATAATAATGAAGAGAAGTAGAAGACGAATAAGAGACTGGCACGAAAATTGTTTTTTTAATTTTTTTCGTGAAAAGATGGTAATGGACTTGGTGTCAAAGACGATCATGAAGACAGGAACAAAGACGGTGATGATTATAAGAATGAAGATTACGTCAATATGTTCTGAGGCATGTCAAAAAGCGAAAACCCATAAATTCCTGAAGTTATAAACTACGAAGAAAACGGTTCGCCGAAAACCAAAAGATTCAAGCCATGTACTTAAATGTATTTACATTAACACAGATTTGCCGATGTTGCCTTAAGCAAGCCAACAAATAGTAATAAGTCAGAAAGAAAAAACAAGGAGGAACCCAGTGGGCATGGATACGACAAAAGAAAATAAAGACTGCCAGAGCCAAAAAAAATTGAAAGAATTGAAACGGTTAAGATGGGATAATTTAGAGAGAAGTCAAAACTGAAGATCTAGCTAGTTTGCACGAGAAGAAATATTCATTGCACTAGAAACCAATTTGGACAAGTGCAGAGAAAGTAAAGAGCCAGGCCCCAAAGTAAGTTTGTCAATCAAGAACGCAGTGACGGGAGGAGAAAGAAGGAGAAAATGGAGACTACCCAGAACGAGCGAAAACCTTAGACGAAAACCAGGAGCAGAAATTGGCAAACCGACACAAAGGACAAGAAGGAATTGGAAGAAAATTATCAAGCTGTAAACAAAAGGCCGAAAATCCTGCAAATTCGGAATATTCAAAGTAAAAGGAGGTGACCTAAAACGAGCGAAAACCAGCAGCACAACTCTGGCAAACCGATACAAAGGACAAGAAGGAATTGGAAGAAAACTAACAAGCTGTATGCCAAAGGCCAAAAATCCGTCCTGCAAAATTGGAGTGTACAGAGTATTCCCAAAACAGCGGGTCTTACTTCAACGGTGGCTTCTTTATAAGGCCAATTTTTCAATGAGACATAATAGGTCGTAATTTGTTTATTTTGACCCACCTTGTACTATGGCCCAATAATTAATTGCGTAAGAAACCAAATATTAGAATTGAAGAATAGATAGGAAACGAATGGTTAGGCTCTTAGGTTTCGTAGCAAGTAGTTACCCCAATCAGAAAAGCACTAATGAAAGGAGAAGGAGGCAAAAAGAAAAATGGAGATCTAAAATGAAAGAAAATGACTTTAAAGGAGGATGCTAGGAGCACGGAACTAGCAACCTAGTCAATGGGCAGGAAGGAATGGAAATAATTATCAAGTTGAAGCCAAAGGTCACGTAGCAAGCAAAATTGGTCTAAATCGATTTATTTCGAAACCCACTTTGAACTATGACTTGACATAATAAAAAAATATCTGAATTTAGAAAGGAAACGATAAAGGTAATGAAAAAAAACTTGAACGATGTTAGTGTATGCGCCTAACGACAACGCGATGAAGGAGGAGGAAGAACACTTCCTCGAAATGCATATAATTGAAATTGATAAAGAAGAAGGAACTGTAATTGTTATGGGGGGATATAAATGATAGAATAGGCAGTAATAACGAAGGCATTGAAAGATGTATGGGAGCGTATGGAGATAACACTAAAAATGATAATAATGCGAGGCTAGTAGACCTATGTTTAGAAAACGATTTTCTTATTACCAACATGAAAGTCATGCACAGGTGCAGCATACCCAAATACACCAAGGAAGTCCGCTCCAGTAATGAGAAATCAATTCGACTATTTTATCAAAAACAATGACACAGACAATTGAAAAAGAGTTCAAGGATGTAAGGGTAAAATAAAAAGAAATGCAGAAATAGGAAATGAATACCATTATTTACTAAGGACGGAACTCTGAATAAACATGAAGGACGAACAAGAAACAAAAAGGAAGGAAATAGTCAAGCAAAAAATGAGAGAGAGGAGAATGAAACGCGAAGAATTTTCCAAGAAATCTTAAAGAAGAAAATTGATGAAAGTAAAATGACCAAGTAAAGATATAAAAAATAAAGGGGGGGATATTTTAAAGAAAACATCCCAGGAGCGGCAAGTATTAGTTGTGGTGTCAATACAATTGTGAACACATCTAGGAAGAAGAGAAGTAGATGGTGGTCAACGGAGATTCAGCAAAAAGTCGAAGAAAAGAAGGAAATAGTTTATACTAACTGGAACTGAGGAAGCCATAACGTATATATAAAAAAAACCAAGAACAGAAAGAAGGCAGATTATAAAGAAAACGAAAAAGAAATCATGGAATGAGTTTGGAAAAGGGATGAAAGAGTTGTATTTAGAAAACCAACAACTATTCTATAATACTCTAAAACAGCTCGGCCAAAAGAAACCGCCCAAATTAAGAAGTATAAAAGATAAGAACGGAAATGTGACATCCGAGGATAGAAGACATAATGCAAAGATGGAAGCAATGGAAAGAATGAAGTTACGGAGTCCGGAAGGAATGGAGACCAATAGATGGATGTGTACAGACAAAAAATATCAGAAGAAACAAAACAAAGTAAACTTGAAGTAGGAGAAGCACTAGGGGAAGACGTAATCACAGGAGAAATGTTGAGATACACGGAAAATAAAGCTGCAGAGGATTTCCAGGTCCATTTTATTTTGGAACATCTGTCAGGCGAAAATTTTTGAAGAAAATTTGTTACTATGTTTGTTTTGAATTAAGGAATTCCTGTTTTCCTTATGTTTTAAGTTCACTTATTTCACACAATAATATACTTATCAAATATAATTGAAAGAGTCGCTATTATTTTTTAAGTATTAAGTATATTGGAAGCACTAACAATAGAACAGATTCATGACAGACGTCATCTTATGTTCTATTTTAAAAAGGACAGATTCATTCTCATAAATTGTAAACGTCGATGTGGATTCTCCGATTCGTACGTGACGGCAATGTGTTATGTTAAAATAAATTCACGGTATAAAAAAGAGGTGATCCAAAAGATTGTACAAACTACAGAGGAATCGCGTTAACAAGCATACATTACAAATTGTAAACGTTGCAATGGATTCTCAGATTCGTACGTAGCAGCGATGTTTTGTGTTAAAATAAATTCACGGTATAAAAAAGAGGTGATCCAAAAGATTGTACAAACTACAGAGGAATCGCGTTTACAAGCATACCTTACAAATTGTAAACGTTGCTATGGATTCTCCGATTCGTACGTAACAGCAATGTTTTAGTTTAAAATAAGTTCACGATATAAAAAAAGGTGGTCCAAAAGAGTGTACAAACTACAGAGGAATCGCACTAACAAGCATACCCGGCAGAGAGACTGAGATAGAAAATTGAATACTCGTTAGAAGAGTCGCAACATGGATTCCATAGAGGTAGAAATATACAGATTCTAGGTTTTCATAATTGGTCAACTAGGAGAAAATCCGATAAGGAAAAAGAATGAAATACATATCTGCTTTATAGACCTGAAAAAGGCATTTGACAGGGTGCAGAAAAGAAATGTCTGGACTAACCTGGAAAGGAGGGGTGTGAAAAAATAAACAACAGAAATAAAGTAAGGACACACAGCGATGAGTCAATGAGATCAATTTGAAACAAAAAAAAGGATTAAAACAAGGGTGTGTTCTTGGTCCACTTCTTTCTTTAGTACTCATAGACGATACTGTGGAAATTTGTAAATAGGAATGTAGTAAGATGGAATAGGAAAATGGAGATTGAATAAAATAACAACACCGGAACTACTATTTGCAGACGATATGGTGTTAATATCAGAATCGAAAGATATAATAATATAATCCAAAAAAAGAAAAATGTTAATATTTACTAATACGAACACAGGAAAATAAATATGGAAATATACATAGAAAAGACTAAAACTATGATTATATCGAGGAAGGACTCACACCACAATATCAATAATATATGGAAGGGCAAAAACTACATAGAACAAGTAACATAATTTGAAGTATTTGGGTGCAACAATAGAAAGGAAAATAGAAGTAATGGAAAGAATAGGAAAGGCAGGAAAATATATAACACACAATGAAAAAAGAAATCCTGGATCAAATAATACCGGAAGTATTTAAAAGAAATGTGGTAAGACCTTCTTTAATCTATGGCAGTGAATCCTGGACGATGAACAGAAGAAATGAGAGTAAAATCACGGCAATGGAGATGAGATTGCTAAGGAAAATTAAAGGAATCAAATAATTGATAAAATGAGAAATGAAAATATAACGCAACAACTGAAAGTAAAACCTATAAAGGCACTGACAGAAGAGAGGCAATTGGGGGTGGATGGGGGGCACCTTCTCCGAATTGATGATACTAGGGTAGCTAAAAGAGTTTATGAAGCAAAGGCAGGTGGAAAGAACAAAGTAGGTGAACAAACAATGAACAGGTATAAAAATTTGCGGAAATTAGGGACATACAGCGGAGAGAAATAAAGAACCTGACAAGAGATAGAAAGGCATGGAATAAAATAATCAAGAAAAAGTTAAAATTAAGTTTTATTACGTTTTATTAGATGTTATATTGTATTGTAATCTGGTTAGAATCCCTGGTTACCTAACGGGTAAAAGTATTTCACTTTAAATAAATAAATAAAATAAATGAAAAATCCTAAAGGTTATAAATTAGCGTCATCTGCCTGAAGTCGCGACAACTGCGACTCTCAACCGTCCCACCGAGAAAATCATGAATTATTATGAAGTTATAATAACGCATATGCATATTATGAGGTCTATAAAACACAAGTGAAATTGTGAATCCATAATTAAACTGTTAATCAAAATCGGCATTATTATGATCTCTTAATAAACAGGTGTAGGATAAAAATATGTATTACTCTCGTGACTTATTTGCCTTGTATCATAAATATCATAAAAGTATTTGTGTAATACACAGGATTACATCGATTTTCAATTTAGAATTTCCCCCGAAAAGGAGAAGATCCGTAAGTAGACAACACTCGCTGCTACCCTGTGGCAATCCCGCTTTAATTAAGGAAGAACTTAAGAGTGTGACATAAATTTCTTCGAGATAGGATTCTAAAAGTATTCTCAATTAATAGTAATAGTGACACTTACATAATAAGCTATTAATTAAAAAAAAAAAAAAAACGAAAGACTCACAACGGGTGTCCTGCGGCACTCCCGTTCTAATTAAATCCCTCATATTTCTGTGAAACAGGAGTTTTCTTCAGTAAGAGCCGAACCTGAATGCCGAATGAGCAATACTCAAGAAGATTTTATTTAATTTCAAATACCAGCCTCATTTTTTAAGTTTGAGAAAAAGAATCACTTTCATATTTTATTATTTTAATGTACCTAGCCGAAAATTGTCTTTTCTTATTGCCGTTAGGAAAACGATTACATTTCTTCTTTCGTTGTTGTACCAATAGACCCTTTCACTAATTTTTTTTTTGTTTAAATTAATAAATATAAAAATGAAAACGTTGCTTTTATAATGAAAAGTATCTTTGCACATATTGTTCGTTTCGAACCCCGCCTGCAATAAACCCGTGAATTATGTCACGGCGCTCTGTTTTGAAATCAGCTTAGCGATTTACCGTTAATAGGAAGTGTAAATTCGTCCGCATAAATTCGATACAATTTCGAGGGCCTGATCTGCATTCATTTCAATCCGTCGCCTAAAATGCCGAACGATCGATTTCTAAGTACTTTATATGCGACCAGGGCGGCGAAAGCAATTATTATGAAACGGAGAGTTCGTTACTATAAAAGTCCGGCGATTCCTTACAAAGTCATCAGTTCCTCATTATTTGTTAACTCGTCCGAAAATAATATGTTGTGCAAGGTAAGCCAATCAAACAAACAATAATACTACTCCTAATTGATAAATAAACTTTGACTAAATTTACTCGTAAATTGCAGTTTCTCCTTTTCGCTGCTGCCACAGCGGTTGCTGCAAGCTCCGGCGTTGTTCCCGTAGCGAACGTAGCAATTACTGCGAAATTGGCAGATTCCGAATTCGATCCTTACCCTCAGTACACGTTTTCTTATGATGTAAGGGATGCATTGACTGGAGATTTTAAAAGCCAGGTGGAAACGCGTAATGGGGGTGTTGTGCAAGGCCAATATTCGCTGAACGATCCTGATGGCACCAGGCGAACTGTCGATTATTTTGCAGATCCTGTTAATGGATTTAACGCCGTTGTAAACAAATCGCCACAACTTGTAGCCCCAGTTTTTAGAACTGCTGTAGTACCAGCAAGATTTGCTGCACCAGTGCCGATAACACCAGCGAGATTTGCTGCACCATTGCAGATAGCGCAGGCAAGATTTGCTGCACCAGTGCAGATAGCGCAGGCAAGATTTGCTGCACCAGTTCCTATAGCGCCAACAAGATTTGCTGCACCAGTTCCAGTAGCACCAGCGCGAATTGCTCCTGCAGCAACGAGAATTGCTGCTGCACCGATCGCACGTGCAGATGTGGCAGCCCCCAGTGGACGCGCAGCCTTTTCCGCATCACCATCGAGAACTGTGCCTTCTGGTCCGGTAGCGACTCGCCCTCAAGAACATGCCAAGACCTCAGGACCCCTATCATACTCCGCCGCTTATAAAAATGCCCCCTAAATCTTTTTTTTTACTATTTTTTTTATACGTTAGAAAATAAAGATGTGCTCGTTTTATTTTAATTATTTATTTGCTTAACAGGATTATTTTTTTATTGTCAAACTTATAATTTGGCAAGTAGAAATTTTTTTAATCTCGAACCGGACGGAAATATGATGGGAACACACTCCTGACGAAGCTATAAATCTGTTGCGAAACGTTGAGTATGTTCCCATTCCCATCATATTTCTGTCCGGTTCGAGATTAAAAAAAATTGTATCATCGGACAAGAATCAACTTCAATTATAATTTGGCAGTTAAAAATGTCTTTGTTAACCGAAGGGGAGCTGGGGGCGAAATTTAAGAAAAAGTTTCACGTTCTTGATTAACTTTGTCCTTAGTAATGAACATCCTAAAGGCGGAGAAGAAAAAATTGGAGGTTGAAAATAGGAATCACCAAGAAAAAAAAATCCCAGGATTGCAATTCCTGTTGGGATTATTTTTTTATGAGACGTTTTTGAGTAGACGATCAACACTCTCTGCTCTTAGCTACGTTTTATTTTATTAATTAAAAATCTTTCATACGTTTCTCTCTTAGTTGTAGACCTCAATTGTTTTTGTTATTAGTTGTCTTTTATTTTCTGCAACAAATCACGAATGGTTCAAAAAAACAAAAGCAATAGTTTTCGAATCGTTCGTTTCCTTTTGTTTCTCTGTTTCATTTTTCATGTTCTGTCGATTACATTTGTTTCTGGAATCGATCGTTTGATCCTTTCTTAAACGTTTGCTCATGTGCGCAGAGTTTCAGAATGGAGAATGTTTTTATTTCTCTTATTAGGTTTTCTGTTTATTTCTTTTTTTTTTAATGCCCGGAAGCTTTTTCGTTTCTTTATTTTTCTTTTACAGATTTGTCAATTATACTTGTATTTCAGAATCCATCGCTTTTTGCTTGTTTTCTTTCACTTTCCTTCCGAATGAACGCCGAAAAGTCTCTTCCCATCTTATTTCTTAGTTCCAAATTTTTATTGTTTTTGTTATTAGTTTTCTTTTGTTTCCCAGAACAAAGCACGTACGATTCATAAAAGACGTTTGTTTTTTGAATCGTTCGTGTTTTGTTTCTCTGTTTCATTTTTCGTGTTCTGTTGATTAAGTTCGATTTTGAAATTGAACGTTTATTTGTCTCTTTCGCATACCGTCGTTGTATCATCTGCGTTTTCGTGTTGGAAAATGAAGATAATCCCTTTTTCTCTAGTTTACTACAAATCATCGATTGTTTCTACGTGGTTCTCTTTGTTCTTTATTTTCCTCCGTACCGTACGTTAGTGGGGATACGTAAGAGGAACGATTCATTATTTCAAGAAGTAATTTCTTCAGAAAGAGGACAATAAGAACATCGACATAAAAGGAACGTACTATAAAGGATCCTAATGCAAAATACGTTTTTGTTTTGTTTTGTTTTTTCTATAAAACATTAGAAATATTTCCATATTTTCGTTTTTAGAACTACTATAGTTTTTTTTCTATACAAAACGATTTTATGACAGAACTCATGAGATTTTACGCCGATTTTTTTAACTATTGCGAACAACCAATAAGAAGGTGTCTCTACCTTATTATTATTTAAAACAAGTGCAGAACTTTAAAGTTATGGAAAAATTTTGTGCAAATCGTTTTTGATTGCAGTGAGAACCTCGAGCAGCCTCTGGACAGCTGTTTCAGCCCTGCTTGGGGCTTCTTCAGCAGAAACGTAGCTCGACATTCCCACTGCAGACCAAAAACGACTTGCCCAATTTATTCGCAATTGCGATGTAAGAATGATGAACATATAAAATGGCGACAACTTACTATCGCTTTTTGACCTAACATTGCAGTAGGATAGACAAATTGAAGCGGGATTTGCTCCTAATGAGTCCCCCGTGCAAGGCGGCCATGCTTGCTGTCAAAGCATAATGAAAGATTTTAGAAAAAATTTGTGCAAATCGTTTTTGATTGCAGTGAGAACCTCGAGCAGCCTCTGGACAGCTGTTTCAGCCCTGCTTGGGGCTTCTTCAGCAGAAACGTAGCTCGACATTCCCACTGCAGACCAAAAACAAAATTTTTCTAAAATCTTTCATTATGCTTTGACAGCAAGCATGGCCGCCTTGCATGGGGGACTCATTAGGAGCAAATCCCGCTTCAATTTGTCTATCCTACTGCAATGTTAGGTCAAAAAGCGATAGAAAGATGTCGCTATTTTATATGTTTAAAGTTATGGTTAAGATGAAAGAATTTCAAGGCCACCAATCGGTACACCTCGGGTACATTTATCCACATTTTAACAAACAATTAATAATACTATTTTCGCAAGCAAGAGATGCCTAGCTATAAATAAAATAAAATTTTTTACCTAAGACCGTGTAAAAAATTGCTAACTAATTTGTTGCTTAATAAACGACAAGGCGGCCAAATAACCTGGTAATAACTAAGTTTGAAAATTTAGGTATTGTTACCGTCGTGCTATGGGCTCGGGGCAAGTATTTTTTTTTTTGTGTGACTAGACAAGCCGGCACCCGCCGTTTTAACGAGGTTTGCCTGTGACGCTCGCGATATCGCAGGTACCTTCGAGAAAGCTGGAGAGTAATCTAGTGCGACTGGGGATGCTCTGGACGTTTCCGTGTGCGTATAGAAATAGAAAATATTTAAGTCAAAAGTTTTTTTAAATCTTGAACCGGACAGAATTATGATTGGAAAAACATTCAACGTTTCGCTCCAAATTAAAAAAAAAAAAAACTTTCAATTTTCATCGGACAAGAATCAAGTTCATTTAAGAAAATATTTAGTTTTTATTTAGAAACGAAGAATACGAGCATCACGGAGCTTTAAACGTTGACATAATAGAAGTGCTATTTGTTAAAATAAGTGTTCCTAGTGTATTCTGTTGTGTGGACGATTGATTGTGTTTTGAATAAAATGTTTAAGATTAGTCGACGCGTATCGTACACGAACGGCCGAAATCGTAACTGCATTTCCAAATGAATTTATTTTATTTTAAAGTCCGTTTCGATTGAAGTGCAGCTGTCCAAAATTCTGTTGCAATCAAAATCGATTTGCAACAATTTTTTATGAATTTGTTGGTATTTGATTGCTAAATACATGGGCTACTGAAGGCTGTATAATTGTACGAGTCTTCATTCATTTCATCAACAATTGCAGCCAGCGTTTTTTTTTTTAATCGATTCCCACAAGGAATTGGATTTTAGGAATAAGATCACCACCACCGAAATCGCCCAAATAGGTTCTCTTGATAATTTGCTTATGAAACAGATCTTCAACTTTATCCAATAATTAAAAAAAAAACAAAATAATTAGTAGACCCATTTTTCCCTTTTTGCCATTAATCCCCACCCTAACAATGCAAATTTTTCCATTTCGATTCGTGGCAACAGTCTGTATCAAAATACAGGGTGATTTATTAGTTCACCGTCAACTTTGCCGTATGAAAAGCTCATGTGATTTTACGAGAAAAAAATCATTTATTTAAGGAAATAGAAGACTTCGAGAGCATCAATCACTTAAGCCGAGCTTAACTTTAAGCGCCGCTTAGAATGTGAGTTATTTAACTTCAAAGATCACGTTTAATTTATTGGAGACTATGGCTTATCTAACAATAAATTTGGATTTGACTCCTACCACAATATGTTTTTTTTTAAAACTAAATGCGTATTTCGACAGCTATGCTGCCATCTTGTGTAATATAAATAAATTTGTATTTGACTCCTAACCATATCTTTTTTTATAAACTAAATACGTATTTCGGCAGCTATGCTGCCATCTTCAGTAGTTGCGACTTCTATCCTACTAAATCTTCGACTTCTCCTGTGATTTAGTAGGATGGAAGTCGCAACTACTGAAGATGGCAGCATAGCTGCCGAAATAGTTAGTTTTTAAAAAAACATATGGTTAGGAGTCAAATCCAAATGTATTATTCAAAGATCACGTTATAAACAATACTTAAATTTAAGCTCAGCTTAAGTGTTTGGTGCAACTGGCCTTTAATGTTTCCAAATCACTTAAGTATAACATTAAATTATACTAAATACTCAAAATTTCTTTCTTCCGCTTCAATGCATGCTTCACGATGATAAACAACGAGTTTTTCACTCGAATGAAAAGTCTGGTTGATTTCTAATTTGATTAGCAGAATTTTATTTAAAAAAAATCAGACATACAATGTATTTCTTTTCTTAAAATTACACGAGCTTTAATATGCCAAAGCTCGTCGGTGAGCTAATAAATCACCTTGTATAATTTGTCAGAGTTGTATCTTTTTTTGAAATTTTTAAAACTATTTTGGAAATCTATTGATTTTGCTTCAAAAAAGAGATGTTTTTCTGGATGGAATCGTCCAGTTATACAATATTTTATATTATATTATATTTATATTATATTTATATGCAGTTTAGTCGCTTTTAAAAGTTGCATTTTCTTTCGGCGGTTGTTGATTTTTTCGTATTTTTTTTTTGAATTATTTCTAGCCCTCCTTTAAATCTATGGTTGATTACACTTCTAGAAGGAGATGGTTGGGTTGAGTTATGTTGCATATTCTTGGTGGGGTTATTCATTTTCTCTAGGTACATTTTTCTAAAATTATTTTAGGACTCCTTCATATCTGTGATATTGTATTTCGTTCCTGAAAGGAAATGGCTGGCTTGGGTTAGGTTTAGGTTGGCCAGATGTTTCTTTTAAAGAGAACACATCCTCTTTGTTGACACGGTTTATTCTACGGTTGTCTTTCTTCTGTGGTCAATGTTCCTTTTTTTTTTTTTCTTGAATATACCTGCTAAACAAATTGTAATTATTTTTTATTCGTTTCATTCACTCTTCATATCTCTTGGTACAACACAATCCTTTTAAGTTCCTGTCATTAAATTCCACTTTTTTCTGTTTCCTATTTTGTATAGGTACATTTATTTTTTTAAAAAAGGAAGAGATTCATGTAGAAAAAATCATTTCTAGGAACGGCGCGCAGTTGACTTGCAATCTTTAGAAATCACTTTGAGACGTTACTAAAAAATCTATTGATTTGGAAATTAAAAGGCTTGCACTGAAAATAAAATGGAAAAAGAAGCGCTATTAAATTTAGTGCAATGTTTTAGATTGCTTTGATAATGTAGTACGTCAGTTGAATCTTAAAAAAGAAAAACATTTTCAAAATTTATTGCTATCTGAATTTGAAAAGCTTTCCAAAATGGACTGACGTAAAGCAAGCTTTTAAGTTTCAAGTTCCAAAGATCAAGTATTAAGTATTAAACATCAAAAGGATGAATGGATTTTCAGAAATTCTTACGTCGGAAAAATGACGTGGTCTGAAAATAATAAACGTTATCCAGAACTTTCAAAAATTTATCAATTTGGAGGCATGAAATTGTTGACTTTAACAATTTTATGAATGATTATAGTAACTTTTAATAAAATTTGCAGAGAACCACTTAAGTATGCTTTTATTAATTATTACTCCAACAGTGTGCAGTCATGATTAAAAATAATGTCTCCCCAATAAGATTTTCGTCGGTGTCTAACAGGTAAGCAAACACGCCATGAATTTTATTTATTGCTTGTCTATCACTGAAAGGATTTAAAAAAGTGGTTCGGATTATTATTGCAACGGAGCGGCAAGATATTATAAAAACAACATCTAGGCAGCTCTACGTATTCGCCGGCTTCGCCCGACTGGCAATATTGAACAATCAGCGAGTCATAGAATCCAGTTCACTTTTTTTAGATCCTCCGTCTGATTATAATGGTCAGAAGGCATCGAGGGCTTTACTCTCAAGTCACTCGACTAAAGTCGTACGCGAGAATGACATCGGAATGAAGTGGATTTTACAAATCGTTCGAGAATTGCGTCATTTTGACGTAAATTTCGCATACGACTTTACCCGAGTGACTTGAGACTTGGGCCTCATGTCGCAGTTTATAATTTGCAGAGCAGACATTACTGAAGAGTATGACTGGACATGTATAGCGTGCGTAAGGCAAAGGAAATAACATTTAATTGCTCAACTTGTTTATCTCAAAAATCTGGCCACCCTAGTTGAAATGAACTCTCTCTATGGGGTTTTTGTTTTAGTTTTTAAAATTATTTTATCATGCCTTTAGATCTAAGATTGAATCTGCTGTTCGCTCTGAAGATTTTCACAAATTAGTCCTTAGGACCGGTTTCACAATCGAACTAAACGAGACTTTTTTCTCATTTCACCAATGTTTTTCAATCTTGAGAAAATTGTGAATATTTCTCAACTGAAGAAAAGCTAAACACGTTGGTTTTTCGCAACCCATTGTGAAAAATCTCGTAAAGTTGGAATTTTTTTCCCATTGGAATATTTTTCATTTCAATTTTGAAAGAAAAATGGTTTTGTTTCTCGAGCTTGAGAAACGTAGGTGTGATCGTCGGCCAACAAAATCTACGTATTTCAAGTTCATTGGCAGTGAATTGTCGGTACTTCATATCTCGATTTTGGAAAAAAAATGTTAAACTTAAGTTTTTCAATAATGAGAAACTAAGGTGTGTTTACCGTCTTACAAACCATAGGCAGATTGTTTTATAATTACTCAATTCTCTCAATTTTGAGAAATTGGTCGGTGTTTCTCTATGTTGAGAAAGCTGTGAATATTTCTCGATTTAAGAAAGGCTACTAGCATTGAATTATCCGAATTTCTCAAGGATGGGAACTCAGATAATTTTTTTTTAAGTTTCTATGTTTGAAAAAAATGTTTCGGAACCTTGAGAAACCTAAGTACGATCGTCGGCCAACAAAACCTATGTATTTCATTTATTAATTTAAATTTCCTCAATTTTAAGAAATTAACCGTCGCTTCTCAATCTTGACAAAGCGCTGTGAATGTTTCTCAACTTAACGAAATTCATTGGCAGTGAATTGTCGGTATTTCATATCTCGATTTTTGGAAAAAAAATTAAACCCAAGTTTTTCAATATATTCAATATATATATAAACTTTGCTGACTTACGAACCACAGACAGATTGTTTTATAATTACTCCGATCTCTCAATTTTGAGAAATTGGTCAGTGTTTCTCTACATCGAGAAAGCTGTGAATATTTCTCCATTTAAGAAAGGCTTTAGCATTGAATTATTCAAATTTCTCAAGAGTGAGAACACAGATAATTTTTTTTAATTTCTGTGTTTGAAAAAAAATGTTTAAGTTTCTCAACCTTCAGAAACCTAAGTATGATCGTCGGCTGACAAAACCTACGTATTTTATTCATTAATTTAAATTTCCTTAAATTTTAAGAAATTAACCGTCGTTTTTCAATCTTGAGAAAGCGCTGTGAATGTTTCTCTATTTAACAAAGTTGTTTCATAATCGAACTGAACGATACTTTAAAATAAATGTCACACTCTGATGTGCGAATAAGTTTTTAAGGACATTAGTTCTGACCTCTGAATGTGACTTTTATTTCAAAGTCTCGTTCAGTTCGATTATGAAACCGGATCTAAAAGGACTTGCTTTCTGAGATCAATGGAAACTATAAAAGTGAATTTCAAGTATCTTTTATTAATTTACATTATATACATAGTAATCCCTTGCAATTTCGATTTAAACTGCGTAAGTGTAGGGTGCGGCATATCCTGGATAGGCAACTGGGGCGGCTGGGTAAGCGACTGGGGCGGCTGGGTAAGCAACCGGGGCGGCTGAGTAAGCAACTGGCGCTGCAGCTACAGGGGCGGTGTAGGCAACGGGCGCAGCTATCTTAGCAGCGGCCACCGGGGCAGCCACAAAAGGCGAGGCGTATTTTGCGAAGACGGGAGCAGCGAGAGGAGCGGCGATCCTTGCAGCAACGGGAGCAGCAACAACCGGTGCTGCCACTCTGGCAGCGACGACTGGAGCAGCAGCTACTTTGGCAACGACCGGAGCAGCCACAAGCGGAGCCTTGCTGACGACAGCATTGAAACCGTTGATGGGGTCAGCTGTATAATCAACAGTACGACGGGTGCCATCTGGATCACTAACACTGTATTGACCCTGGACGACGTCTCCGTTACGGCTTTCGATTTGGCTCTTGGAATCACCGGTGATGGCATCCTGGACATCATAAGCGAAGGTGTACTGAGGATTGGGGTCGTATTCAGAATCTGCTAGCTTCGCAGCGACCGCCAAAGGAGCAGCCGGAAGGACAGCAGAACCTCTTGCTGCTACCACCACACAAGCAACGAATACGAAGAACTGCAAAACAAAACAAAAAATAGTTATTTCCATCGTACGCCACTGAAATAATCACCCGAAGCACTTAGACCACTGAACACTGAAGGAGGAAGAAGTTTTTTTCTCAACCTACCTTTGCCGCCATGTTTCCTTGCGTATACAGGACAGTGGATGACTGATATCGATGGAAGGTTCTCCGGCGTTTTTATAGGGGACTTTAGTTCTTTCATAACTGAGGGTGATGTCGGCGTGCATACAAATCGCTCGCCGGCAACACAGCCCGAATTTCTATTTGCGCCGTTGCGCGGACTCATTACTATGCGCGGAAGGTGCGAGGGCATGACGCAATTGGTCGAAAAAAACATTTTGTTTTGTCTTCGGCGGTGAAGAGGAACGTTTTCGCAAGTGGATGAACAAAGCACAAGACGCTTCCGCTTCCGCCGTTACTTACATATTTCAATCGGGGATTCACATGAATCCCTTTTTTATCCGTCGAATAGGGAAGAAAAATTTTCTTGTCTCCACAGGATTTGATGCGTAAGCAATATTTTTTTTCCTAATACCGTACTGTACAGTTACGAACAGAAAATTTCGGGCTCTACCAACACAGCAGTGTGAAGCAATCTTTAGAAACAAACAAACTTACTCTGATTAATTAATTAATTAATTGCAGAATGTAAAATCATGCAATTCAGTTTGTTGATTTCAATATTCTCGTAAATTGTTAATTGGTAGTTCTTCAGACTATAATAATTATAGTTCTGACGTTTTTAAAGTGTGCGAACCAGTCTTTAAATGAAAATGAATTTCAAGATTTGATTTTCAAAAAACCTCTCCGATCCGAATGACAACAGAGACTTGTTTACAACGAAAAACATTTCACATTCTTACTTCGTCAGCAAGATGTCAGTGATGCCCGAAATTTTCTATCCGCAGCTATACTTGTGTGACGAACCGCGTTTTCGATCATGTAACTGTGAGATTAAAACAAGATGCAGATACTCTCGGTGCAACCAATGCAAGTCAATTGAAAACACCATAAACACCATACACAGTTTCGTTAAAACGATGCTTCACAACGACGTTAAGGTCCAGTTTTTCAATCTCAGTTTAACTTTAATCTTAGGTTTATTCTCCTTAGGTGCAAATGGAAATAAACTGAAGATTAAAGTTATACTGAGATGGAAAATCCATATTGTACAGTTACGAACAGAAAATTTCGGGCTCTACCAACACAGCAGCTTAAAGTGTGTAAACCAGACTTTAAATGAAAATGAATTTAAAAATTTGATTTTCAAAAAACCTCTGCGATCCGAATGACAACAGAGACTTGTTTACAACGAAAAACATTTCACATTCTTACTTCATCAGCAAGATGTCAGTGATGCCCGAAATGTTCTATCCGCAGCTGTACATGTGTAACTAACCGCGTTTTCGATCATGTAACTGTGCACTGTTTATTTCGAGATTAAAACAAGATGCAGATACTCTCGGTGCAACCAATGCAAGTCAATTGAAAACACCATAAACTCCGTATGCAGTTTCGTTAACACGATGCCTTACAACGACGTTAAGGTCCGGTTTTTCAATCTCAGTTTAACTTTAATCTTATGTTTATTCCCCTTAGGTGCAAATGGACATAAACTGAAGATTAAAGTTAAACTGAGATGGAAAATCCATATTGTACAGTTACGAACAGAAAATTTCGGGCTCTACCAACACAGCAGTTTAAAGTGTGTAAACCAGACTTTAAATGAAAATGAATTTAAAAATTTTATTTTCAAAAAACCTCTTCGATCCGAATGACAACAGAGACTTGTTTACAACGAAAAACATTTCACATTCTTACTTCATCAGCAAGATGTCAGTGATGCCCGAAATGTTCTATCCGCAGCTGTACATGTGTAACTAACCGCGTTTTCGATCATGTAACTGTGCACTGTTTATTTCGAGATTAAAACAAGATGCAGATACTCTCGGTGCAACCAATGCAAGTCAATTGAAAACACCATAAACTCCATACACAGTTTCGTTAAAATGATGCTTCACAACGCCGTTAAGGTCCGGTTTTTCAATCTCAGTTTAACTTTAATCTTATGTTTATTCCCCTTAGGCGCAAATGGACATAAACTTAAGATTAAAGTTAAACTGAGATGGAAAATCCATATTGTACAGTTACGAACAGAAAATTTCGGGCTCTACCAACACAGCAGTGTGAAGCAGTCTTTAGAAACAAGCAAACTTACTCTGATTAATTAATTAATTAATTGCAGAATATAAAATCATGCAATTCCGTTTGTTGATTTCAATTATCTTTTAAATTGTTAAATGGTATGGCTCTTTAGACAATAATAATTATAGTTCTGACGTTTTTAAAGTGTGCGAACCAGACTTTAAACGAAAATGAATTTCAAAATTTGATTTTCAAAAAACCTCTTCGATCCGAATGACAACAGAGACTTGTTTACAACGAAAAACATTTCACATTCTTACTTCACCAGCAAGATGTCAGTGATGTCCGAAATTTTCTATCCGCAGCTATACATGTGTAACTAACCGCGTTTTCGATCATGTAACTGTGCACTGTTTATTTCGAAATTAAAACAAGATGCAGATACTCTCGGTGCAACCAATGCAAGTCAATTGAAAACACCATAAACTCCGTATGCAGTTTCGTTAACACGATGCCTTACAACGACGTTAAGGTCCGGTTTTTCAATCTCAGTTTAACTTTAATCTTATGTTTATTCCCCTTAGGTGCAAATGGACATAAACTGAAGATTAAAGTTAAACTGAGATGGAAAATCCATATTGTACAGTTACGAACAGAAAATTTCGGGCTCTACCAACACAGCAGTTTAAAGTGTGTAAACCAGACTTTAAATGAAAATGAATTTAAAAATTTTATTTTCAAAAAACCTCTTCGATCCGAATGACAACAGAGACTTGTTTACAACGAAAAACATTTCACATTCTTACTTCATCAGCAAGATGTCAGTGATGCCCGAAATGTTCTATCCGCAGCTGTACATGTGTAACTAACCGCGTTTTCGATCATGTAACTGTGCACTGTTTATTTCGAGATTAAAACAAGATGCAGATACTCTCGGTGCAACCAATGCAAGTCAATTGAAAACACCATAAACTCCATACACAGTTTCGTTAAAATGATGCTTCACAACGCCGTTAAGGTCCGGTTTTTCAATCTCAGTTTAACTTTAATCTTATGTTTATTCCCCTTAGGCGCAAATGGACATAAACTTAAGATTAAAGTTAAACTGAGATGGAAAATCCATATTGTACAGTTACGAACAGAAAATTTCGGGCTCTACCAACACAGCAGTGTGAAGCAGTCTTTAGAAACAAGCAAACTTACTCTGATTAATTAATTAATTAATTGCAGAATATAAAATCATGCAATTCCGTTTGTTGATTTCAATTATCTTTTAAATTGTTAAATGGTATGGCTCTTTAGACAATAATAATTATAGTTCTGACGTTTTTAAAGTGTGCGAACCAGACTTTAAACGAAAATGAATTTCAAAATTTGATTTTCAAAAAACCTCTTCGATCCGAATGACAACAGAGACTTGTTTACAACGAAAAACATTTCACATTCTTACTTCACCAGCAAGATGTCAGTGATGTCCGAAATTTTCTATCCGCAGCTATACATGTGTAACTAACCGCGTTTTCGATCATGTAACTGTGCACTGTTTATTTCGAAATTAAAACAAGATGCAGATACTCTCGGTGCAACCAATGCAAGTCAATTGAAAACACCATAAACTCCGTATGCAGTTTCGTTAACACGATGCCTTACAACGACGTTAAGGTCCGGTTTTTCAATCTCAGTTTAACTTTAATCTTATGTTTATTCCCCTTAGGTGCAAATGGACATAAACTGAAGATTAAAGTTAAACTGAGATGGAAAATCCATATTGTACAGTTACGAACAGAAAATGTCGGGCTCTACCAACACAGTAGTGTGAACCAGTCTTTAGAATCAAGTAAACTTACTCTGATTAATTAATTAATTAATTGCAGAATGTAAAATCATGCAATTCCGTTTGTTGACTTCAATTATCTCTTAAATTGTTAAATGGTATGGCTCTTTAGACAATAATAATTATAGTTCTGACGTTTTTTAAGTGTGCGAACCAGTCTTTAAATGAAAATGAATTTCAAGATTTGATTTTCAAACAACCTCTTCGATCCGAATGACAACAGAGACTTGTTTACAACGAAAAACATTTCACATTCTTACTTCGTCAGCAAGATGTCACTGATGCCCGAAATTTTCTATCCGCAGCTATACATGTGTAACTAACCGCGTTTTCGATCATGTAACTGTGCACTGTTTATTTCGAGATTAAAACAAGATGCAGATACTGTCGGTGCAACCAATGCAAGTCAATTGAAAACACCATAAACTCCATATGCAGTTTCGTTAAAACGATGCCTTACAACGACGTTAAGGTCCGGTTTTTCAATCTCAGTTTAACTTTAATCTTAGGTTTATTCTCCTTAAGTGCAAATGGAAATAAACTGAAGATTAAAGTTAAACTCAGATGGAAAATCCATATTGTACAGTTACGAACAGAAAATTTTGGGCTCTACCAACACAGCAGTGTGAAGCAGTCTTTAGAAACAAGCAAACTTACTCTGATTAATTAATTAATTAATTGCAGAATGTAAAATCATGCAATTCAGTTTGTTGATTTCAATATTCTCGTAAATTGTTAATTGGTAGTTCTTCAGACTATAATAATTATAGTTCTGACGTTTTTAAAGTGTGCGAACCAGTCTTTAAATGAAAATGAATTTCAAGATTTGATTTTCAAAAAACCTCTTCGATCCGAATGACAACAGAGACTTGTTTACAATGAAAAACATTTCACATTCTTACTTCACCAGAAAGATGTCAGTGATGCCCGAAATTTTCTATCCGCAGCTGTACATGTGTAACTAACCGCGTTTTCGAAATGCAGTTATTAAAGTTAATCGAATAATTAAGTCGTGTGTAAGTTTAATTTTGAAAAAGGAATTACATAATTATTTCAGAAAAAAAATCATCGAAATAGAAATGAACGATCTCATAAAATCATTGCACATTTTCCAAGTGATAAAACTGAGTATACAAATGCGGAGGCATGTATTTACAACGAACATCCCCGAGGCCGTAAAGTACATAATGTTGGATTTATGTTTGTATTGTTTTATCATCGTGCCACAAGTATAAAACCGAATTTCCAGTTGAATCCATTGGAGAGTTAAAAGCCGGAATTTAAATCCGTCGTAAACTGAAATATACTCTTGTTTAATGTTTTTTTTTTTTTTTTTAATAAATTAGCAAATTAACGTGTTGCAATCCAAAAAAAAAAAACAATTGTTGGATAAGCTGCTAATCTGCTTCAATTTTTTTCAATCTTATCATCACCCAGTTTCTATGATTTCGATATACGATGAGTCTGCCTAAGTGTGGATCTTCCAGACTCAAGAAACTGCTTAATCTTCTTCATTCTGATCTTGACTTATCTCAGTTTTCTCTCAACAGTGTAAATTTCTTTTTCTGGATTCTGTTTTAAAATTGAATTAAGTCAATTTTAAACTTTAATTAGATTGTTTAAGGCCCAAATCTGTAACGCAAGATAAATTTTCACCAGTGACGTAGTAAGGGGGGGGGGGTTACGGGGATTGCAAGCAAGACGGCACATGCAATTGTTCTAGAGCCCGTTGAAAGTCAAAGAAAAATGATTGTCTTTAGCGGCCATTTTCATAATCAAGCTTTAATTTAAAGTCACTTTAAGAATAGGGAAACAAATGTACTTTTTTAAGTTAAAGTAACTAAAAATTTAAAGTCATATTGTGAAAATGGCCGTAAATCTCTGAAAAGATGAAAGCTTATTATTTCTAAGTCGCGCATGACAAGATTTATGAAAAAAGTTGATCCTTACATACGGAATACACTCTGAAATATGTAAAAATGGAAGAAAATGAAAAAAAAGAAAGAAGAAAAACTAAGAGGATCAATTACCGGAAAACAATTTTAAAACAACTGTAAAACGCTAAGAACACTGTGTCTTAAGCGTCTATTTCGAACGAACGACGTCTGTGGCGCCATCTGTTAGCCCGAACCGTAAATTTGTAAGATATTTCAAAACGGTTAAACGTTTACAAACAATTTCTGAAAAAAAACTCTCCCAACAAATAAAACTTTTTTATTTAAATAGTTGCGAAAGAATTTTACAAACACATTTTCATTTACCGGAAAACAACTGAAGAACAATGTATGTACTTAAAACAACTTCTTTATATTAAAAAAAAAAAAAACATTTGCGTTACCATGAATTGTAACTTTGTCCTCCTTAATTGTAGGAAATTAATAGCAAGGTGACGGAAAATCGCTAAGAAAAAGGTTATAGCTTCGAATTATTAAAGTTGAAACGAAATGGTTAGAGAGAAATTTCAAACGTAAGCAGCGCTATCTGTTATTCAGTAGCCGTAATTAATTTCGTTCCTTTCTCACTTCCGGAGGACAGTTTTAAACAAGCTGAATTTTTTATTTATTTATTTTTCAAGAAAGCGTTTTAGAAACGATGTAAACGCACCCAGTTTAGTGCTAGTTTCCGGAAGCTTTTCTAACCTAAAATTTTGACAGCTCTTGTCACCTTTTAGAAATCGGATAATTCAAAAGTAAGAAGGCTATAAAACAGAAACCCCAATATTTTCGAGAATAAAAATAATAATACCTAACAGTACTAAAAATTATAATACATGAAATTATTCTGAATTAAGGGGCAACCGTCGCGTAAGTTTTCGCACGATGACTTTATTAACTTTTCAAGACGCCTAAAACCACTTGTATTTCCGATACAAGTGGCTTTGGGCGTCTCGAAAAGTCGATGGTTGTGACTTGTGACCGTTACGGCATTCTTCTTCACGATAGTCTTCACAATAGAGCAAAATTCTTCAACTGGCCTAAGTTCTGGGCTATTGGGTGGGTTAAATTCTTTAGAAACATAATTCACTTCATTATCTAGATACCATTGAACCGTTTCGTTCCAGTTGCCAGATCTAGCCAAAATAATGGTTTACTGACACGTTTATTAAGGAATGACAACAGGCCTTTTTGGAGGCATTCTGCGGTACACCTCTGAGCTTATGGTTCCAGAGGTAACGAAGGGAGTGCTTTTTAAAGTTTAAAGCCAGAGGTGCAGATGGCCTGCTAAACAAGAAATTTATGTTCTTAAAAGCATCAGGAGCGTCCTTCTATAGCAATCCATTTGGATGTCGTTAATTTGTTTTCATAAAGCTTTCTACAGCGAGATTTTGCTTTTAAAATTCGTTTTGCATTTCTATCAGGTACTGTTTGGGCTTTAAAACCTTTTAATCCAGTTCTGGCTTTAACTTTTTGTACATATGCTGGGTTTCTTTTTACCTTGAGCGCAACTTCACTGGATGAAATCTTTGGATTCTTTGTAAATGCTTGAAGAATCTTTTCAGCCAAGTTATGTTCACTTTGACCATGTTCACCCCCCACTTACAAGTTCTTTCGATAGCCAGGCGTTCTTTGAAACGTTCAATGACATCTGCAATCGTAGATTTGGGAATTTCTAAAGTCTGGGCGATCTGACGAACCCTCGCGTTTTTATTTTGCATCTTATGCTCGTGCTTAATCAGTTTTCTTCTTTTCAATCCCAACAAAACCATTTTGACAATTAATGAGACGGCGATAATAGTACTGACAGCTTTTGTCTTTGTACATTCTGGCTATCTTATGCTAAATAGTAGCTACTTTGATGCAAGGATTGCTAAGATATGCACAAAAAATAATGCAAAAAATATAACAATATGACAAAGTGTATCATAGTTTAAGTGAGTCGAATTCTAGACAAGAAGCTCAGAATTATAACCTAGGCACAGGTCAGAATCTTACAGGGCCTTACCTAGGGCTAAACTCTACTGTTTTGTTGTCAATGGGCCCCAAATTATTATTATCAACAACTTACCTGTAAGCTGGAGTTACCTATGACTCATTTCAAACATACGCTAAAAAATTATTTAACAAAAAACTTTTTTTATTTTACACCATAGAAAAATTCCTACAAGAAACAAGTAACTTATGATTCTCTTTCTTATCAGACACTCTTTGCTTTTTAATAATTAAGGATTGATTATTATACGTTGACTTACAGACAATGGCCCGTATTCTCATATTCTCACCTCGTCTTAAGCTTAGCAACGCCGTGATTAAATTCTCTCTCACTCTTTTATTCGTGAAACTCGCCTAAAGCTATATCGTTTATGTTTATTTTAATCACGGCTTTAGTTAGAGACGATTCTAATCATGAGATGAGAATACAGCCCATTGTATTTAACAATTTTGATCAATAAACTCAAACTCCTGCCTCGCCCTGTATATTAGGCGTATTAAGGTGCGTATACATATGTGAGCCGAACGCGAGCCGAACCGTTCGGGTACAGTTCGGTGAGAATATTTTCAAAACAAATTTTCAGCGATCCAATGGAAAGGAACGAGCCAACCACGAACTATTTAGTGTCTTAACAGCGATCTGTGCGTGCGTGTACTTGCTGAAATAATGTCCACACCAAGAGCTATATAAAAACTATATGTAATTGTTTGCAGTATTTTTAATTGAGTAAAGGGTGTTGAAACGCAAATAATTATTTATGGGTTTAATGTGATGCTCGAGTAATAATGTATATGCAAATAATTAAAAAAGAATAACCTACAAAAATAAAATAAACCAGGTAGACTGGAGCTTCGCGAGCTGATAAGAAAATAAAGAACTAGACACGAACACGTTCGAATCTGAACAGTGATGCCAACTTAGCCTTTTGGGGTTAGACTTAGCTATTTTCTGAGAGATTTAGCCCTGTAAATTTTCAAATAGCCCTTGAGGGCTATTTTAGTCCCAAAATTAATTTTCGTTCAATTAATATTCATTTTATTTATAGTATCTTTTAAATTTACAAAATTTTTAAAAATGTATTTTCTCTTATTTATTTTTACAAGAATTTATTTTCATTTTTTTATATGATACAGGCAAAGCTCCGTAACTCGAAGTCCTATAACTCGAATTTTTCTACAACTCGAAGTCGCTTGCTGTTCCCTGCAGTTGCCTAGCGTTTCGCATTGATTTTTTATATAAATATAAATCGAAAATTTCTATAATTCGAAATAGATTTGACGAACAAAGGACTCACAAAGCTCTATAACTCGAATCCCCACCTTTTTATCATTTATTTACGTTTCCAACGATGGCACTTCTGGGAATCCCCTTCTTCGGATCTGAGACAATAATGCTATGCACTTCAGCTGCGTTTAGTATTTCAATTAATTTGGTCGTATTTTCTTTACATACATATAAACTTTCATCAACTTAAAAGTCTTGCAGCTCAACAAAAGCTTGAAATTAAAAAAAAGTCGAAAATGGTGTCAAAAAAAAGTCGAAAATAGTATAAAAAAGAAAAAATTGCTGAGGAATACAAAATACCAGCAACTACATTATCCACGTTAATTATATTAAATTCTGATGTCTGTATACTATTGTTTATATGTTTTTTTTTTGTATTTCTTAATAAAATATGTAATATGTATGAACATTTATGGTATGTACTCGTGTCCTTTAACTCGAATTTTCTATAACTCGAATTTAATCTTAGGTCCTTCCAAGGGACCTGAGTTACGGAGCCTCGACTGTATATGTATTTATATATTTTCCTAGGATTTTTTTTATTTACACTATTTAAAATATTTTTAAATAAACTATTGACTAGATGAGATTCGCAGTAACATTTTTATTTGTTTTATTTTATTTATTACCTAACAAGTCAATAAAAATGTTTACTTTTAACTTAATGCGAACCTCTTAGCCCCAAACCACTCAAATCTAGCCCTATTTTGGTTTCTGTCTAGCTCCTTTCCAAATGTAGAGTTGGCATCACTGAATATGAGCAATAAATTCCTTTGTGTTCGTCAAAAAAAAAAACCGATAGGAGACGGATCACCACGATTGGTTCGCGAATCGTTCGTCCGGCGCTCCAAACCCCGTCGCAGTCTTGCGAATGTATGGTTCGCGAACTATTCGGCTCGTATGTGTGTACGCACCTTTAAACGCCAAAATTTTATTTACCATTATTACCTGCCCCAAAAATGTTACAACGCGACGATTCTTGCTTGTGTTGAGAGAGATTAAAGGCCAATTTGCACTGTCAATTGCTTGTCAATACCAAGGCACCGCTTGCTTATTGTGAGATATGTTAGAATGAGGTGTAAATGAAAAGGGAAGATAAAAGATGTCTGTTGGAGTCACGTCATTAGCCCGAACGGCCCAGACGAGGCCTATTCATAGATACTTTTATTGTTTTTTTTTTTTTTTTTAAAGTCCATGAGGCTACTAATGATATAAAATAGATATAAATCAGCGATATCCGCACATGTTTAACGAAATAAAAATCCCCGTTATTAATAGGTGTTATAAATTCCCGACGTGTATTTAATTAATGCACGTAATTCGATCTTGATTTATCTATTTTGAACGCCGCTGGCTGCGCTGCATCGTCAGACTTGATAATACAGGGTGCAGTATTAATTAATAGGAGTAGTAAAAATGGTCTCGTGGTTTCGGTTGATGAAATCGTCTGACTCAACCTCCTCAACCTATTTAGGTATAGTAATTCGATCTTGATTTATCTATTGAATGTTGGCTGCTGGCTGCATCGTCAGACTTGATATATATAGGTAATATAGGGTGCAGTAGTTAATCGTAAAAATGTTCTGGTTGTTCGATTGATGAAATCATCTGACTCAATCTCCTCAATCTATAGGTGGGTACAGTATAATACAGAAAGGAAAATTTCTGCGGGACGCAATTAAGAAATGCATGTCAATGTCAACGAGCGACGAAGAAAGCGGGCGCGGCTTCCAATCGTTAATCACTGGCGCAAAGTCGAACAAAAAACGAAATCATGTCACCGCTACTGGCACGGGCCAAAGAATGGGTGTTTAAGATGCATCGGAAAGCAAGAGTTTCGTCGTAACTCGACTTGAAGTCTTGAAGCCGACACGAATTTCAATTGGGCTTTGTCGCGCAACCGAAGAGTTTTCTATCGATGCAACAACACGCGGGTTAGCACACAAGAATTGTTGCGTCAGTTATTGCAAGAACGGCGGCGAAAATAAATATGCAATTGATTTCGTGAAACAACTGAATCTGTAAAATCCAAGAACAACAACAACCAACTTGTCAGAACTGTCTCGAAAATAAACATATACATAATCGTTGAAACGCCTGAACGATCCAAGTGGTAAGGGACCGACCTTGCAACCGTAAGGTCGTGGATTTGCACAGTGTCGGGACATTTGCGCCGCGAACATTTGCGCCACCGATACATTTGCGCCGCTCAGGTTAAGTTTACGACGAACGGTCAGGTAATGATATTAGCAATTTTACATTTGCGCCGCTGCACCATGCATTAATAATATTCTTCGAAATTTTCGACCACTTGGGTAAATTATATTTCTGCAAATCTTAAATAAAATTATTTCCATCACTTTTAATTCCGCACGTGCACATAATATATGTATAATATGCTATTGCTAATTTGTATTTGTAATTTATTGAAAGCTCGACAGGTATTTACTTAAAAAAAAAATTACTTTAATTAAGAGCAATGCTTTTCAATTGTAAACCTAGGTAATAAATGTATGCATGAATTTTTGAAAAAAAAAAACTTTGCAACAAAATTTTGTAAACAAACCTCTGACTGCTCTGACAGCAAGCGTAGTCGCCTTGTATGGGATGACTTATTATGTAGCCAACAATTTGGCACTGTCAGGCCAACAAACGATCGTAGAATAGGTGTTTATGCTAATTTCAGTGGCGAAACACGCGTGTTTTTTTTTCACCGTTAAAAAAATTCGAAAAAAAGATTTTCTGACATTTGAACGGTGAAAAAAGCGCGTGTTTAAAATTAATGCGTAAACATCCATTTTTGACCAATTGTAGAAAAACAATATTTGCATGAACCGTTCATAATATAATAATTGAGTTTAAAATACTAAAATATTCGCGGCTACAAACGAAAGATGGCCGGGAAAAGCGTTTACAAAATTTCTAACTTGCTGGCTCTTTTAGCTATTATAATACAATAATAATAATGTTTATTTCCCCAAAATAGAAGTAGATATAAATAAAAGTAAATATAAAATGTAATAAATATATAGACCGTCTAGAATGTATCCGGAATCTTTAAAATTTTGTGAATTTTTTCCAGTATATCGCCTTTGTCAAAATCATTTTTCCAAAGAATCAAATTTAAAAAAATGATAACAGGCATTGTATTCTAAGAATTTTAAATAAGCAAAGATTTCAGTAACTACGGCAAACTTAAGAAAAGTGAAAAATATGGAGCATTTTTTCAACAGAGGGGTTCATAATTAAAGAAGAAGGGTTGACAAAAAAACGCAAGAAAGAAATAAAAAAATAGTGTCATTTTGTGCACAGATGAAGTACCAGTTGAAGTGACAGGAAGTGGAAGGCGGAAAGGATTTGATTTTAAGTTTCCCGAACATTCAGTATAATTTGTGGGATTAAACGGAAATTACATAAACAAGTAACTGAAACTATCTTCTTTCTCGATTCGAATTGTTTCATTCATAAATTCAAAAACTGGAAGTTGCAGAGTTGTTTGCTTCTTTCCTATAATTATAGGAAACATTAAATATTTAAGGAAGTACAATCAACAGAAGAATACGGCAGTCATAGTTAAACTAGAAAAGTAATCTTGTGTTTAAAATTATAAAGATTAAAGTAGGTAATAAATATAAATAATCCACAAAAGTAAACTTGTGCATGGATAAAAAGTGAGGACAAAACTTGGAAGCCTAATAATAACAACCAGCAAAGTGCCACACAATTGATACATACGATTATTTTTAATCTTCAAGAAATTAATTTTCAGATATGTTTCCACCCGAAATAAGAAGGTTTACAGGTAAATTTTCGTCTATCTAAGAAATAAATAAATTCCCAGAACGGAGGCGCAAATGTTCAACTTTAAATCTGTGCGGTTATTGAGAACTTTTTCTTGGAAGGGCGCAAATGTGCGCGGCGCAAGTGTCCCGGATTGGTTTGCACAACGCTCGAGGTATTTCTCTGGAGAGGTCGTTACTCACTTCAGGTACCCTTCAGTGTTGGGAATAAAATTCGACAATGATTCTCTTTCAATGACGTGGAGGTTTGGAAGTAACAGAGCCATGAAACACTTTACTCACCCAAAATACAGGCCCGCTCCTGAGGTCCTGACAGATCTATGACTTAGGACTCTGTTAGGCAACCATCACAGGTAAAAAAAGTCCCCCTCAAAAAAAGAACAAAAACAGAACGGGAAATACGACTATTACACAGCAACTATTTCATTTTATTTAACAAAAAAAAAAGTTGTAGCACGAGTTGATTACGTTTGGCCTTTGTACAAGTTCATTGCGTATTTCACACAGGTGATTTGGGTGCTCGAATTAGATTCCGGAAACAAACGGTGGTCGATAAATTCCGGAAAAAATTGCGAGATAATGCCCCGTTTGAATTACGTATACCCCCGGCACCTCTGCATGCAATTAATTCCCTATTTTTCAAGAACGAAGTGCGCTCGCTCTCCGGCGGGTGCCCTTTTTAAATTTGTTGATGACCGGGCGAGTTAATAAAACTCCGGAACGCTGAAAATTAAATCCGACATCCGGTTAAAAAAAAAAAATACAATCTACTTATTTTTTTACAGTTTGTAAAATCGACGGAAATTGTAACCATCGGTGACCCAATTTAAAGCGTCATTCGTGAGTCATCCTTAGGAATTGAAAATCATGAAGTACAGCGGTTTGCTATTATTATTATGTTTCATATACATATTGTTCAACAACCTAAAGGCCAATTATTGGGCACTTAACACAGTAACCCTCCTTAAAGTGGTCAAACATAATCTTTCTTAAATCTTTACAGTGTTTTTCTTTTTTGGTTTTCCTGTTTTATCAATTATGTTTCCTAATTTGTCAGATGATTTTCTTGCTTGAGCTTGACATACGACCTGACATTTCGAAAACTGAGAAGTTATTTGGCAAATAGGGAAACACAAATGAGGGATGATTTTTTCATAAAATTGGGGTGTGCTTTAGGGCTTACGAAAGTCGCCTTTAACCTAGTATTGGAAGGGATTCAGAAACTTAGTTGAGACAACATGGAATTATCAATTGTCATCCTATTGACAAGTTTGAATTGATCAACAACAGCAGGTACCATTTTAAGAGCCTCAAGACTATTGTAGTCAAAAATATTCCACAGTTCAGGCAGAGATAATTGTTCCCCCCGCCCCCATGCTTGCTATGGACAAGTTTGAAGTGATCAACAACAGCAGATACCATTCTACCAGACTCAAGACTATTAAAATCAAAAATATTCAACAGTTCAGGCAGAGATAATCCCTCCCCCCTCCCTTCTAGGATACACACCGTATGTTTTATAATACATATAAAGACTTTCTTTTGAATATTCTTTATCTTTTCATTTTGAAACTTATAAAACGGAAACCAAACTAATAAACCATATTCTAGGACCGATCCCACTAATGAGAGCCGGTTTCTGGAAGCGATTAATGGGTCGATTAGTTTAATTAAGAGTTAGATTGTGACGCACTTTATGGCGTACAAAATAAGCGTGTCACAATCTAATCGCTGGTCAATTAATCATTTCCAGAAACCTGACCTAAAGCAATGTATAACAATTTAGTTACCTTAATGTTATATACTCGCGACTGCTGCGAATAATGAAGTCTTAACATTCTTAAACTTTTTTTTACAAATTTCTATTAGCTGAGCTTCAAAAGTGAATCTTGAGTCAAAGGTCTTTAAAAAACTACTTCCTCGTTCTAACACTTGAGACCCAATTCGATACCTAATCAAATATTACAGGGAATTTCTTCCTCCTAGTGAACATCGCTATTTTGCATTTAGCAACATTTAGTTTAAGTTTATTATTAGAACACTATTTAGACCCGATCTTACCACTTCGTGATAAATTTAACGGTCGGTTAATATCTTAGGAAACCATTGTCCACACAATGGTTTCCAAGGATATTAACCGACGATTAAATGTATCAGGAGGCGGTAAGACCGGGCCTTAGTCAATAGATTCAGCTAATGCAAAAATTCACAATCTTTGAAGAAATAGAAGAAAATATTTTAGCAAATAATAGATTAGCGCATTCCAAGTCCCTAGACAAGTCATTTATGAAAGCCATAAACAACAAAGAGCCCATATTGCGTCCCTAAGGAACACCCGGAGTTGGAGAGAAACGCTCACAACTAATATTACAGCTGACAAAAAAAGCGTAGGAGATTAATTATAGATGACTTATACAGCAATTAATTCAATTGGGTTAATTGGCTAATTAATTATGTAATTCGCCGATTGTGTCAAATGTTACAATTTAAAGTAACCCTTAAAGCCACTTTACATTTACATCTGATTTTCCATTTGATTTTGAATTTGACTTCGGAAGTATACATATGTTCGTCTTCACACTCTTTGGGTTGTGCAGTTTGATTTTTAATGTGAATTTTGCAGCAACGGAATTGGCCATTTAATTTTCTCAAATAATTTTATCAAATGCAAAATCAAATAGAAAATCAGATAGCGTAAAGCGGGTTTAGGATGCCGCAGGATTAAGCTTTTGACTAAGTTCAGAAATATTTTGACTCCTTTTTTTGAGCGCTTGTGTACTATACACCACACTCAGGATATCTTCATCTCGTTTTATTATCTGAGGTTAGAACGAAATGAAGATACTCTTGAGTGCACACAGCACATAAGCGCTCTCAGAATATTCCTGAACCTATTCAAGAGCTATCCTCCATTCATCATCTTTTGGCATTCAAAGTAGACCTAGCTAGGGTGAAATCACTAAAAGAATATGGACGTCAGAAAATTGTTGTCAGTAGATGTTTGAGTTCCTTAGGCCCAGTTTTACAATAACAGTTTAACTTTGAACCGAAGTTTAAATCCTTCACAACAATTGTTGAAATAATCGTTGCTAAGGGTTTAAGCCTCAGGTTAAAGCTGAACACCATTTGTAAAACTGGACCTTAATCATTGCCATATTCAAGTCCCCACCAAAATGTGTTTTGTTTTGTTTCTTCTCTTATTTTTCCCATTTCCACTGTTCACTTTCACGAACATTTTTTTAAAACCCTATTTCCCCGTTTTCTATTGTCACCCTCTTTAAATTCTATATTTTCTCTCCTTGAGGTTTTAATTTAATTTCAATTATCACTGTATTCTTTTTTCTATTTTCGCATTGATTTCTGTTTTTTTTATATCTTATAGCGTCGATTCTACCTTTTCAACAACATTTCCAGCTTCGCCCCTTCATTGCCCCGCATTTTTCTTCCTTGGATTTCTTCCTGTCTACTTTTCTCTCTGACTTTTTTGCTGTCGGTAAAACGATTGATTTGTTTAAATTTCGGACGAATTTTTAGAGGTCTAAAATTTATTTATTATTTTCGTTTACCAAGCATACAAATCACGTCCTTTGCTGCCAAGAATATGCAAATAGGATTTTTCACATTTTTATAAAACGCCGTTTTGCAAAAGCAACGAGGAAAACGAACGAATCCTATTCGAAAAAAGCTATAAACGAAAGTGTCCTCTTCTGTCATCGATCGAATTTTTTATTTATTTTATTTTTCGTCTTTCAGCGAAGAAAAGGCGAAAGACCGTATTTTGTTTCTCGTGAAGAAAAAAAATCGAAATTCCATTAGAATTCGAACCCCTCTTGGTTTCGCTTTTAATTTATTTTTAACGCAAAAGTGACAAGAAAAAAGATTTTCTAAATTCGACGATATTTTTTTTTGCTTCAAGAATTTGTTAAATAATCGATCGTCTTTTGTTTATTTTTAATTTTTTTCCATAAAAAACCATGTTAGTAACCAGCACGTAAAGACACATAAAAAAAGGGATTTATTTTAGTTTAAGAAACTTTTCTTTATTATAGTTTACTTTTGTAATTTGTTCCTTTCTGTAATTCAAAACCTTTTAATTCTCAAGCCAGAGTTTTCAATCTTAAATAGGCTTAATTAGATAATTAAAATATTTAAAATTTTCCACATTTTCGCATTTGCTTTACCTTTTCCTTTTCTTTTTTGTCGGTAACATCGATAGTTCGCTTGTCACCTTCGTCCCTGTCTGCCTTTTCCCAGTTCCATTTTCTTTTTTAATTTTTGCAAATAAAGTGTCGTTCACCTTTGAAATTGAAGGACATAGTAGTAAATAACTGCGACGATGAAAAATCACAGTCACCATCACCTTCGATTACAATAACATCATCTTCAATCACTTCAACTGGAGTAGAATCATCAATTAATTAAGATATCTTGGTCTTCTCGTCCCTCAAAACCATTTCTGCTTTCTTACTAAAAAAATTAATTCTCCAACTGTGCACTCTCTGTGCTGGAACTCATCTGCTTAGGTGAAGTTAATAATCCCACTTCTTTGAGGAATAGTTTCCAGGTGATCATTATTATTATTATTATTAATACTATTAACATTTATAGTAAAATTTATCCATAATTGACGACTTGTTTCTCTTGACAACTTGTTTATTTGCTTTTTTTCACTCCTGACGAAGCTATAAATCTATAGCGAAACGTTGAGTGTTTTCCCTTCAAATTTCTGTCCGGCTCGAGATTAAAAGAATTTTGTACTTAGTAATTTTGTCGTTTGGTATATCATCTAGTACCTTTAAAATATGCGAAGATGCGTCTAAATGCTTTTTTACTACTTCAAAAATACATAATGGCTCATGATGGTGGAAAGAAGTTGTACTTACACTTCTAGACCTACAATATCACCATTCTGAAGTTGTTGTTTCTTTCTTTGCCAATTTTTTAAATAGAATTTGAGGAAGTTCCATTAGCACTTTGATAAAATTACAAAGGTTTTAATTAACTAAGGCCCGATTTCATAATCGAACTAAAGGAGACTTCAAAATAAAAGTCACAGTCACATCTCTAAAAACATACGAAAAACGTAGTTATTTATACATTAGATTGTGACTTATTATTATTGTATTATACTTTTGAAGGGTTCTATCTACTGGACACATTCACATTTTCTTTGTCTACAATAAACGATTACAAAACAGGGATGTAAAAATACCGTACAGCAAGTTAAGCCAGCTACACACTGAGCGGTTTTACTCGTAAATAAGGGGTTACAGAAGAAAAACGGTGGTGTTGAAAAAGTGAGGGTAGATGATGATTCGCTGAAATTGTCGAGGAAGGGGAAGCGCTCGCGTTTAATTTAATTTAAAGCCTTAATTAGGGTGACCGGATATAATATGTTCAAGGGTATTATACTTTTGAAGAGGGTTCTCTACTGGACACTCTCACATTTTCTATCTCTGCAATAAACGATTACGAAACAAGGATCTTATTAGGGATGTAAAAATACCGTACAACAAGTTAAGCCAGCTACACACTGAGCGGTTTTACTCGTAAATAAGGGGTTACAGAAGAAAAACGGTGGTGTTGAAAAAGTGAGGGTAGATGATGATTCGCTGAAATTGTCGAGGAAGGGGAAGCGCTCGCGTTTAATTTAATTTAAAGCCTTAATTAGGGTGACCAGATATAATACGTTTAAGAGTATTATACTTTTGAAGATGGTTCTCTACTGGACATTCTCACACTTTCTATCTCTGCAATAAACGATTACGAAACAAGGATCTTATTAGGGATGTAAAAATACCGTACAAGTTAAGCCAGCTACACACTGAGCGGTTTTACTCGTAAATAAGGGGTTACAGAAGAAAAAGGGTGGTGTTGAAAAAGTGAGGGTAGATGATGATTCGCTGAAATTGTCGAGGATGGGAAAGCGCTCGCGTTTAATTTAATTTAAAAGCCTTAATTAGGGTGACCGGATATAATACGTTTAAGAGTATTATACTTTTGAAGAGGGTTCTCTACTGGACACTCTCACATTTTCTATCTCTGCAATAAACGATTACGAAATAAGGATATTATTAGGGATGTAAAAATACCGTACAGCAAGTTAAGCCAGCTACACACTGAGCGGTTTTACTCGTAAATAAGGGGATAAAGAAGAAAAACGGTGGTGTTGAAAAAGTGAGGGTAGATGATGATTCGCTGAAATTGTCGAGGATGGGAAAGCGCTCGCGTTTAATTTAATTTAAAAGCCTTAATTAGGGTGACCGGATATAATACGTTTAAGAGTATTATACTTTTGAAGATGGTTCTCTACTGGACATTCTCACACTTTCTATCTCTGCAATAAACGATTACGAAACAAGGATCTTATTAGGGATGTAAAAGTACCGTACAAGTTAAGCCAGCTACACACTGAGCGGTTTTACTCGTAAATAAGGGGATAAAGAAGAAAAACGGTGGTGTTGAAAAAGTGAGGGTAGATGATGATTCGCTGAAATTGTCGAGGAAGGGGAAGCGCTCGCGTTTAATTTAATTTAAAGCCTTAATTAGGGTGACCAGATATAATACGTTTAAGAGTATTATACTTTTGAAGAGGGTTCTCTACTGGACACTCTCACATTTTCTATCTCTGCAATAAACGATTACGAAACAAGGATTTTATTAGGGATGTAAAAATACCGTACAGCAAGTTAAGCCAGCTACACACTGAGCGGCTTTACTCGTAGATAAGGGGTTAAAGAAGCGGGTAGGAGGTAAAACGAGTAGGTTGAAAAAGTGAGTGTAAATGACTTTCCCGTCCACTTCTTCCACCAATTTGTTCATTACGTAAATCCCGTTTAACGTCATATAATCCTGCAGACTTCGAACGTGCCGTCCCATGCGTAAAAATAGAACGCGGCAATAAAACACACGGCCATGACATATAGCATTAACTTAATCCTTCTCGGCGAGAAACAAATGGTACGTATTATTAAGCCCGGCCAAATGAAAAGCGTACTAATAGAAATTACTCGAAAAAACTAAAACGATAAATAACGGCAGCGCTTAGCGCGCCAACATTCATCACGACTTAATATATTCGCCCACAGCATCCGGGTCCGCCTCCTGTATAATACACTCATAATAATTCGCCTTGCGAGTACGTAAAAAACACACGTCGTGTGAATTATTATCGCGGTATAGCTCAGGAGCTAAAAAAGAGACGACACCACGTGCTACGGTTTTGTTTCGTATGGGCGAAAAGTTTATTAAACGACCTTGCTAAACGGATTTGTTGTTCTACTTTTAGCATGATGGTGGTGGTCCTTCCACTCTTGATTTTACGCGTTGGCTGTTGCTGTTGCTGTTGCTCTTAAAGTGCGATCAAAGTTATGCCCCCAGGCTTCCAACTTGAAAGGATGATATTTTCATATAATAAAGCTTGACTTGAATATACTCTCGGTACCTATATACACTCTAATACAAAAAGAATGTCAATGGAAGACAAAAAAGAAACAATTCGTTTTTCGATTGTGGAAAAGTGAGTTCAAGGATTTTGCTTGCCCCTTAATACGTACCAACTTTCAGGAGTAGTATTGACCTTAAAACGTAACCTAATCCTTGGATCGGTGACAAGGACGAAGACAAGTCTAGCAAATCATGATGAAACGTAAATTACGCACGCCATCTGTTCAATAAAATAAACGAACCGTAAAATCTGTGATTATAGTTATTAGATATAACGTGATTCGGGCAACAAACTGCTAAGGCTAAGCTTTTCCATCGCAGTTTCACTTTATTCCCAATCACGGTGAACGATATATTAGGTAACGCTACAAGAGCACTTTGGTCGTGTGTCGATATGTGCATGAAATCATCTGAATCTATAACTGCATAATCACGTTCAGTCCAAATTTACTGTTTCGAGAAAACAACAAATAACTTTGTCTGGATTTTTATTTTAAATCATTATTGACTTCAGGAGGCTTCAGATATCGTAATCTGACAGAATTTTAAGCCAGTAAGGGTCAGGTTTTAACTTTAAGCACCGTTTTATTCCTGTGGAAAGAATTGTCCTTACGATTGTTACCATGGGAATAAAACCAAGCTTAATGTTAACCTATGATGGAAAAAACCGGGCCTTATTCAGTTAAAATAAAAATCTAGAATGTTTTTTTTGTCTTTTTCTCAAAACAGTAAATTTGAGCTAAGCATGATTTTTTAATCGATTCAATTGCAAAAGCGACGGCTGAAAGATGGATTCAAATATCAACGGTGTTTAATCCTTCAGCATGAGATAACATTATTATGCAATTGCATGCACTTTCCGATCGCCCGCGCTACTACCTATTGGTTCTTTACTGTGTTCCCAATTAAGGATTGATAATTGTTTCCGTACGAATAAAACGGAGTTTAAAGTTAAACCCACATTTAAAAACTGGCTGTAAGTAACTCGCGGAGAGTGAAATTAATTTTCCCCCCTGATGGAGAAATATGTTGTCCTAAAGCAGATCAAAATGAGGCAGGCGATGTGTCATCCTTATCTATTTACGTGCGGTTATATTTTCCGAGGGACCCTCTCGTTAAAAAAAAAAAAAAAGAAAAGAAAAGGCTTGGAACCGGGAATGTTAACGTCGACGCGACCCCTGTCGGAAAACAACGACGTAAATTATTCGTCGAACGCAAATGAAAATAATATCGCCCTCCACCCCTCTCTTGATTAATTCTTAAAATATTTTAGGGCGGTGCTTTTGCTAAAAAGAAAAAATTATTACGCGAAGGTATCTCGAAATTACACAAATTCCCCCTCCCCCCACCGGTTTCTTGAACACAATTTATGCGTAATTTATGCCGCCATTACTACGTGAACCGATTTAGAAAAGAATAAACCCCGAAACGTCGCCGGGCTGTAGAGGTAGTGGGCAGACATAAAAATTCATAAACTGCGCGGAATTTGTAGTTGACTCTGCACAAAAATAACTTCTGGGGGGCGAAAGTTTCAGCTTTCAGCCGAGAGAGGGGGGTCGGGGGGCGACGGCGAGGGACTTCCCGCCCTCCCCGATATATAAGAACGGCGAGATTGAATTTTCTATTTAAAACTGCCTTAAATAACGTGCGCTTTTATATTATACGATTCGTGGAAATCCACTTAGTGTGCGTTGGAAATATGCCGGCCCTGGAATTTCCTGCGAACGCGTCGGTCGCCCGGAAAAGTTTCATTTCGACCTGCCCGAGACAAATCATTTTAAAGGGCCTTCGATTTTTTTTTTTTAGTGGCGAGCTTTTGCTCGAATGATACGATGGAATTCAGATAAAGCTGTCATTGTTAATGCGAGGGATCACAGTGGCGTAGATATAGGGGTTACAGGGATTGCAAAGCAACCCGGCGCTAAGTCGCCATACGCGCCTGTTGGAAATCTAAAGTAAAAATGTTTGCCTGGATTTCAAAAATTCCCATACCAGGAAAAGTGAAAGCTTATTTGTAGTAAGCCATACTTTAAACATTTCAGAAAATGTATATTTTTAAATTCAGAATAGCCTGAAATAAGTAAAAAAAAAGCAAGAAAGTTAAAAGTAGAGAAACATTTTTGGAGATATTATCGCCGAAAAACAATTTCAAAACAGCTAAAAATCGCTAAAAGAAAACTACATTTTTAGCGTCAATAGTCGACGTTTGTAGCACCCTCTGTGAATCCGAGCCGTAAATTTGTAATTTGCCTGGCAGAGATTCCAAAACAACTGAGAAACGTTGAGAACGTTCAAGGACGATGTCCTGAAAAGAACTTCGAATAAATAAAAATGTTACTCTTAAATAGTTAAAGCGAAACAATTTACATGCATATGTGGCGCCATCTGTTACCCTAAGCAGTAATATTGTACTCTTTATTTATCGAAAAGGGACCGAAAAACTTAAGAACATTCTTCAAGAACGATCAAGAACATCGCACTTGATATTACTTTGAATAAAAAAGAAAGCATTTGTGACGCAAAAACATCTGTGGCGCCATCTGTTACCATGAGTGGTAACTTTTGTTAGCTCTCTGTGAATCCGAGCTGTAAATTTGTAATTTGCCAGGAAGAGATTCCAAAACAACTAAAAAACGTTGGGAACGTTCAAGGACAATATCCCGAAAAGAACTTCGAACAAATAAAAATGTTACGCTTAAATATTTAAACCGAAACAACTTACATACGTATGTGGCGACATCTATTACCCTCAGGCAAAACACTATACTCTTTGTTTACCGGAAAACGACCGAAAAATCTAAGAACATTCTTCAAGAACGATCAAGAACATCGTTCTTGAAATGACTTTGAATTAAAAGAAAAAAGACATTTGTGTCGCAAGAACAACTGTGGCGCCATCTGTTACAATGAGTCGTAACTTTTTTCTCTTTATTTGCCGGGAGGAAATTTCAGGGCAACTGAAAAACGCTAAGAAAATTGTAATAAAAAAACAACTTCGAATAGATAAAATCGTAACAGAAATCGTTAAAAAAGTTTCAAAGAAATTTCATATACACGTAAGCAGCGCCATCTGTTAATCCGTAGCCGTAATTAATTCTGTATCCTCTAGTTCCGACAGTTTCAAAACAGCGAAAGAAGACAAATTTCAGAAAGTTCAAGAACAATGTTTCGAAAACAACTTTTTGACAAAAAAAAACATTTGTGGCGCCGTCTGTTACCATAAGTCACAACTATGACCGTGTGTAATTTGTTGTTAAACAATCTTAAGGCTACTGAAAGACGCTAAAAAGAAATTAAGTAATTACATTACAATTATAAGTTCGAATAAATAAAGTTGAGCAGAAATGGTTTAAAAAAAAAACATAAGCAACGCCATCTATTAATCTGCTGCCGCAATTAATTACGTCCCCTTTAAATTCTGGAAGACAGTTTCAAAACAGCTGAAGACAAAGTTCTACAAGTAAGTGTCCGAGAGAAATGGTTTAAGCGTTCTCCGCTTAGCGCTAGTTCTCGGTTTCTCTGTTTCTAACCTAAAACTAACCTAAAATTTTGACAGCTCTTATCACTTTTTTGAAATAGGATAATAAGAAGCATTTGCGGCGCTATCTGTTACCATAGCTTTCTCTATTTGTGGGGAAACAATGTCGAGGATACTGAAAATCGCTAAAAAAAATTAAGAAGTAATGTCGCGATTACATTACAATTACAATTTCGAATAAACAAAGTTGAACAGAAATGGTTAAAATAAAAGTTTCAAAGAAATTTTAAACGTAAGCGGCGCCATCTATTAATCTGTGGCCGCAATTAATTTTCTTCACTTTAAACTGTGTGGAATACAGTTTCAAACCGGCTGAAATCAAGCAAATTTCTTTGAGAAAGTGTTCGGGAAAAATTGTTTAAGTGTACTCCGCTTAGCGCTAGTTTTCGGGCGCTTTTCTAACCTCAAATATTGACAGCTTTTGTCACTTTTTAGAAATAAGATAATTCAAAAGCAATTAAGCAGTTTATTTCGCGTTGAAAAGAAGCAGCTAAAGATTTGTTTCCTTTTTTTTAAGGTTTTATTTGTTTAATAATGAACATTGTAATGGTAAAAATTTTGCAACCCGACGACTTGACTTCTAGTTACGCCACTGAGGGATCACATATGGTGTCTGTATTATTGTTCTTCCTATGAATTCACGAATTCGGTTTAAAAGACGTACCTACCTAAAACATATCAGCATTTTTATTGCAAAAATGTTTCGCTTTTGATTTCGTTGAGTCAAAAAAAATTAAAGTCATCCTTAAGCAGGCCACTCACTAGAAAACATGTTGGGCGACATGCTCGACAACATGTTCCCTAGTAAGAGGCGTGCTACACACAGAGAAATGAGCTCAGGCTGACGTCTTGGCTCTTAGATACTTTTCCAAGAGCTTGCAACTTAGGATACGAACACGCCGAAGATGCCTCGCTGTTCACCTTCGATGTTTAGGTCGCGCTCGATACCGCGATACCACCTCGATGTAAAACAAATGTATAGTTTTAGGGTTATCGTAAACATAGCGCGGTAAACCGCGCTGTATGCTTATGAGAGTGCGCACACTTATGCGAAGCGCGGTGAAGCTACCCAACGTATCCAAGTACAGCTAAAAAAAAAGTCGCCGCTCATCGCCGCGTTGTAATGTGCCACATCCTTTAAATGGAATGTGCACGTCGAAGACACAAACATCGAGGATGAACAGTGAGGCATCTTCGGCATACGACTTACGTAACCATAACAAAATAAAGAGCGTTACAAAGAAAATTGAAAGTCGTAAATTAGTCGACGTTCTTTCTATTAAGAGTCGTATTGGCACTTTTGACTCGTTTATTAAAGGACGTCGATTATTTTACGATTTTCTGTTATCTTAGAAAGCTCGCTCTATAAATATTGCTGAACGTGCCACCAAGCAACTTGAAAAAGTAAAAGAGAATCGTTTCACGTTTCGTAACCGTTACAGCACGGCAATTAAAACCGTCAATCCGACGAAACATGAAACGAAATAACGGCCAGGTGAGGTAGGAGGAGCAAGTGGTCGCGTTATTTAGGGGAGACAAAGGTCGACTTTGTTTGCGGGCCGAATGCCAACCGGTAATTAATCTGTCCCGGTATACAAGGCAAAAAAGAACGAAGGCGATATGACCGTTAACCTTATCTCCAAAACGCGCTAAATTTAGCCTCCGATTATCCCGAGCGCAGAAAATAACCTCATCTTTCATTTTCGAAATCGCTCGAAGCAACGTTGGATTATTATTATTTTTTTTTTTTTGGATACTAGATAGATACAAAACAGCAGCATCACTCTTATTTAAATTTCAGAGGCTTCAAGTAATTAAGTCCGCTTTCTATACTTCGTTCAGTTCGCGCGAATTGGACCGCACAAACCAAATTGCGCGAACCAAAATTGTACAAAACAAATTTTGCACCGTAACGTTTTCTTTTCCACACACTGGATTTTTAGCATGTTCTGACAGGTTCGTGCAGACTAATTCGCGCGAACTGAACGAAGTGTGTGGCCCCCTTTACGCTCCCTGTTTCTCTTGTGACATACAAGATTTAGTTCAATTTTCACAGTAAATAATATTTGCAACGAGAAACGTTTGGTTTGAAAATAAACAGATAGCTTTTAGTGCAATTTACTGCATTATAATCAGACGGCGGCCTAGCTTAGGTTTTCCGTACGAAATATTTTGTTTCCGTACGCGTCACGAACTGAACGTGCATTGTTGCGATCAGCTAAACGTTTCTTCCAAATACTTGATGCGCTTCAAGCTTTAATATTCGTAGTTGTTCTTTTCGTAGAACGTGCTGCTGATTTGCAATAGATTACCTAGCCCCGCAAAAAAAAGTAAAAAATCAAATTTGGAGGTTAGACTATGTCTACTACATGCAGGGCCGTAGCCAAACTAAATATTCAGGGGAGGCTTACCGCAGTGTGGGGAAGTTGTTTTTTATTCTAACGCTTTTTACGGATTTTAAATATCTTAGGGTCAAGTGGTGTAAAAATGCGACACGCAAAATTCAGGTGAAAAATGAGACATCAAATAAAATTGGTAAAATAGTATTATCCGATACTGCCGATAGTTTTGCTTATTATAAATACTTTATTATTTATTTATTAGCTTGCAGTTAATAAATGTTTCCACCCAAGACAGCATCATTTTACTTATCTATGTGTTAATTTGTTGTAGGTACTTTTCTATTAAATAAATTTTTATCCTTAAAGTCTCATTATTGGTCTAGAGGTCGCCCATGAGTGTTAGGCCGGGTTTGTCTATAATCTTCAGTTTTTTTTTTTACATAGGAACAGATGGAAGCTAACTGAAGATTAACGTTAAACAGTGACTGAGAAACCGGCCCTTAATACATGCATTTTGTGATATTTAACCTGGCATGTCACATTTTTGGACTTTTTCGGGGTTAAATACGAGACAGAATTTTTATCATTATTTTCACCTTTCTAGAGGTATTTTTTGTATGTTTTTAAGTTGTCAGTAGTTTTTTCATCATCATTTACCTCTTTCAAAAATTTCATCAAATCCGTTGAAGGACTCTAACACATTAAAAAATTGAAAGTTCTAAAAAGTGTCTCATTTTTACACCACTTGACCCTATAAATACAAAAAAAAAACACAACAAAAATAAATTGTGGCATGAAATAATAAAAAAAAATGCCTCGAGCAGCCTTTGTACTGCTGTTTCAGCCCTGTTTGAGGCTTCATCGGCAACTACCTTCAATTTGTCATTCCTAATGCAAGGTTAGGTCAAAAAGTGATCGTAGGATGTTGCTGTATAAACTATGAAATAGTATCAAAATAATTGCAGTTTTTGTTGTTTGAAACAATGCAATTAACGAACATCAACTGATTGATTTCCCATATACCACAATTGCATCCGCTAGAGAAGTGTTTCTCAATCTTTTGTAGAGCGAGGCGGTGTGATTTCCGTTTTTGTTTGCGGAGAAACCCTAAACACTTCTTTGCGGAATACAGCTAGAGAATTACTGCGCTAGATGAACATGAGTTTTCGAAAGTTTCACCGCAAAACAAACACCGACAAAGCGAGGGAAACATAAACGGAAACAATTGACAATCAGCATATGGTGATTTGTCTTCAACGCCTGCTACAGTCATTTATAGCAACTGTGTAGATAAGAGCGGAAATTTCTTAAAGTTGAAACTTGACAAAACCAATTTTGAGGGGCGCCGAACGTCGAAAAAGAGAAAAAAGAAAAACAAAAGAGTACGAATGAAATAGTAAACGGGAACGATAAACAAAAGAAGATCAACGATTCTACAAAAAGAAATAATAATATCAGCATTAATGAAAAGCGAAGAAAACTTGCAGGGAGAACAAATGAAGGAAAAAAATTCAACGAGAAAGGTGAACGAAAAATTAAAAAAGTCGTTACGTGGGGCGCTGTTTAAAAGTTATAAAAAATTAACAGGAAGATAAACGAGAAATTAAATTGCAAATAACGTCCTAACATAAGCTCGATAAAAAAAAGAACAAAAGCGAATGAACAAACAAATTGAAACGACAAACAACAGGTAATTAACGATTCTTCGGCTAAGAAAACGGATAGAAACAAATAAAAAAATAAAACAATATTTCGACAAAAAGAAACAAAACAGACCAAGGAAACGAAATCAAAACATGCAAACAAAAAACAAAAGATGATCGACAATTTTCCGGGGGAATGTAAAAAAAGCAAAAGAGGACAAACAAACCAAATCGAAACATGGAGCAGAACAAAAGAAAATCGACTATTTTCCGGGGGAATCTAAAAAAAGGCAAAAGAGGACAAACAAACAAAATCGAAACCTGGAGCTTATGGTGAACAAAGAACAGAAGAAAATCGACGATTTTCTGGTGGAAAGTGAAAATAATTTAAAAAAAACAGAGCAACACGCACAAAAGAAGAAACTGTGTGGACTGTAAGGCCTTGCAAGATGATAATTCGATAAAAGGAAAAAACGAAAACAAATAGGAAAATAATAAAAATAAACAAGAAATAACGCGAAAAATGAAAAACGAAAATCGATGAAAATTCAATCAAAAGAGAATGGAATATTTAATTCGAAAAAAACAACAAAAGAAAATCATCAATGTATCGCTTCCATAAACAAAGTTAACAATAATACCAACTTAAATTTCATAGTATAAATTATCATGGTATAAAAAGGGCACCGGAAATTGTTTAGCCCGGAACGTCGAAAACCCTAGATCCGGCCCGGGTTTACAGTGGTGGCTGAGAACGAGTATTAATAAGTGGAAAACGTTCATTTTTTTAATTTTTCAAAGGTCATTAAACATTATTTATAACAAATGTGTAATACGTTAATGCTCTACATAGATGAATTCGTGTTGAAAAGAAAATATTGCAACATTATCTAAAATTTAGTTACATACTTCAGCACCAAATTCTCCCTACATTCTCCCGGCATGCAACGGGAATTTTTTTGAATGAATAGGATGTATTTATCATTTCGTCAAGTTGGGCCATCGTAGGGCAGGCTTAAAACTTTCCAGAGCAGGCTTAGCCTCACTTGGCGCCCCTCTAGCTACTGCCCTGACTACATGTTTTCGAGGTCGTTGAATCCGAATCCGCGATCCATTTAACTCCATCACGTCAGGTTTTTAACACTCTGCAAGCTCGCAAAATATGTAATTATAAACATGACCAATGTTATACGAAATAATAATGATAGAATTTTGGATTTAGTTTTAAGTAATATTGAAACAACGGTTGAAAGATGTGATATGCCTCTCGTATCAGAGAATTCTCGTCATCCATTGTTAATGTGGGAACTTAATTTTAATATTCGTCTTAATTTACCTTTCAGCATGTACAATAAAGCTCATTATAATTTTAGGCGAGCAGATTTTCTAAAACTTTGTATACTGATCCGCGATACAGATTGGAATACTGTCTGTGTATAGACATTCGAAAGCTGATTATAATGTAAATACAAGTCAAGTTTCTTACCATACAAATTTTAATTTCGGAATTATTTGTGAACAAGATGTCTTAGAATCTATTAAAAGATGGAAACCAAAAAAAATCCGTTGGACCTGATAATATTCCTGCTTGTATATTTAAAGGTTGTGCAGAGATATTAGTTAGACCATTAACATATATATTTAATCTGTCTTTAAAAACATTAACTTTTCCTAACATCTGGAAATTAACAAAAGTGTGTCCAGTTTTAAAAAAACGGGGATCCGTGTAACATTGCAAACTACAGGCCTATTGCGTTACTTTCGGTTCCATGTAAAATATTCGAGCATATAATACACAGACATATGTTTTCGCATGTTCTCCCTTATATTAGTTCATCTCAGCATGGTTTTATGGTTAAACGCTCAACAATTACGAATTTGTGTAATTTTTCTCAGAATGTAATCGATTCTATAGCTAATAATTTACAAGCAGATGTAGTATACACTGATTTTGCTAAAGCCTTTAATGTTGTAGATCAGGATATATTGTTAACTAAATTAAACATTTTGGGCTTCTCAAAAAATGCATTATTAACATTTCTTGTGTCCTACGTTATTGATAGGATACAGTATGTAGTTTTTAGAGGAGCAGTTTTTGAACCATTCAAGGTATTTTCGGGTGTGCCTCAAGGCTCTAATCTAGGACCATTGCTATTCTTATTAATGATAAATGATCTACCTTGGGCACTTAAATATTGTGAAGCTGAATTATTTGCAGATGATTTCAAAATATATAAATCTGTTTCATCTGTTTGAGACTGCGTCATACTTCAATAGAATTTAGACAGGATCTATGAGTGGTCAATAAATAATAGGTTTTGTTTTTATATAAAGAAATGTGTTCTCGTAACATACAGAAGAAAAGTAGAGCCAATTCTTTTCTCATATATGCTGGGAAATCAGATTCTCAAAAGAACATTTGATTCTAAACTTACATTTACTAAACATATTGAAAATTGTGTTAGTAAATCTTATCAGATGTTAGCATTCCTAATCAGGAATGCTTGTTCTTTTAAAAATATTGATGCTTTAATCTGTTTGTATAATACCTTTATAAGCTGCCATCTTGAATACGTTCTATAATTTGGTCCCCATTTTATGCTTCACATAGCAATGATATTGAAAAAATACAAAAAAAGTTTCTACGATTTCTATATGTTAAAAAGCATGGGCCAGTTAAAATGCATGAAATATCCTACAAACTTTTACTTGAAGAATTTTGTTTAATAACTCTAGCGCAGAGACGTCAATTACTTTCTAATATATTTACTTACAAACTTTTAAAGAACTCTCAAGATTGTACTGCAATATTAAGGAAGTTACATTTTCATGTACCTACGTTTGATGCAAGACACGGATCCTTCTTTTCATTGAGCATTCAAAAAACAAATTATGCTATGAATTCTCCTCTGTACAGAATTTGTGATAATTTTAATAAATTGAGGTCTGTTGATGTCTTTTTTTGGTAATTTCAGCAAATTCAGAAAATATGTTTTGGAAAATCTGTCTGCCTATGCCTTAATATTTACTCTATTTGGAAATAATCGTTAATTTCATTGTTTTTTTTTTTTTGCTTATTTATATAGATGCATTGACGCATATTTTTCTTTTATATACATTTTTGTAACCTGTAATTGGTTATTTAGCTGTTGGTTGGAATGCTGAAATAAAAAATAAAAAATAACCTCCAGATCGTCATTAGAAATTATTTCAAGAGCGAACTAGTAATTTTTGTACGATTGAAGTAGTAAACGGGAACGACAAACAAAAGAAGATCAACGATTCTACAAAAAAAAATAATAATAATAATAACAACACTAATGAAAAGTGAAGAAAACTTGCAGGACGAACAAATGAAGGAAAAAAATACGACGTGAAAGGTGTACGAAAAATTTAAAAAAACGTCACGTGGGACGCTGTTTAAAAGTTATAAAAAAATGACGGGAAGATAAACGAAAAATTAAATTGCAAATAACGTAAAATAAAATAAAATAAAAATAAAACAATATTTCGACAAGAAGAAACAAAACAGACCGAGGAAACGAAATCAAAACGTGAACAAAAAACAAAAGATGATCGACAATTTTCCGGGGGAATGTAAAAAAAGCAAAAAGGGACAAACAAACAAATTCGAAATATGGAGCTTGTGGTGAAAAAAGAACAAAAGAAAATCGACGATTTTTCGCTGGAAAGCGAAAATAATTAAAAAAAAAAACAAACAGAGCAACAAGCACGAAAGAGGAAACTGTGTGTAATGTAACGCCTTGCAAGATGATAATTCGACGAAAGGAAAAAACGAAAACAAATAGGAGTAATAAAAATATTGCGAAAAATGAAAAACAAATCGATGAAAATTCAATAAAAAGAGAATGGAATAATTAATTCGAACAAAAACAACAAAAGAAAATCATCAATGTATCGCTTCCATAAACAAAGTTAACAATAATACCAACTTAAATTTCATAGTATACATTATCATGGTATAAAAAGGGCGCCGGAATTTGTTTAGCCCGGAACGTCGAAAACCCTAGATCCGGCCCTGGTTTACAGTGGTAGCTGAGAACTAGTATTAATAAATGGAAAACGTTCATTTTCATAATTTTTCAAAGGTCATTAAACATTATTTATAACAAATGTATAATACGTTAATGCTCTATATAGATGAATTCGTGGTGAAAAGAAAATATTGCAACACTGCCTAAAATTTAGTTACATATTTGAGCACCAAATTCTCACAGCATGCAATGGGAAATTTTTGAATGAATAGGATGTATGTATTTCGTCAGGTTGGGCCATCGTAGGACAGGCTTAAAACTTTCCAGAGAGAAACAAATAGGAAAATAATAAAAATAAACAAGAAATAACGCGAAAAATGAAAAACGAAAATCGATGAAAATTCAATCAAAAGAGAATGGAATAATTAATTCGAAAAAAACAACAAAAGATAATCATCAATGTATCGCTTCCATAAACAAAGTTAACAATAATACCAACTTAAATTTCATAGTATACATTATCATGGTATAAAAAGGGCACCGGAAATTGTTTAGCCCGGAACGTCCAAAACCCTAGATCCGGCTCTGGTTTACAGTGGTGGCTGAGAACTAGTATTAATAAGTGGAAAACGTTCAGTTTTTTAATTTTTCAAAGGTCATTAAACATTATTTATAACAAATGTGTAATACGTTAATGCTCTACATAGACGAATTCGTGTTGAAAAGAAAATATTGCAACATTACCTAAAATTTAGTTACATACTTCAGCACCAAATTCTCCCTACATTCTCCCGGCATGCAACGGGAATTTTTTTGAATGAATAGGATGTATGTATCATTTCGTCAAGTTGGGCCATCGTAGGGCAGGATTAAAACTTTCCACGGCAGGCTTAGCCTCACTTGGCGCCCGTCTAGCTACGGCCCTGACTACATGTTTTCGAGGTCGCTGAATCCGAATCCGCGATCCATTTAACTCCGTCACGTCAGGTTTTAACACTCTGCAAGCTCACAAAATATGTAATTATAAACATAACTTCCAGATTGTCATTAGAAATTATTTCAAGAGCGAACTAGTAATTTGTTTTTCATCGAATAACCAAAATAAAAAAAAATGTGTAGAATACACTTGTACTTTTGTCCACCTGATGTTCATGTGTGTTGTTACTTGGGAATACATGTGTTACTTTGGCTAGGCTTGCCGCTGGTTGTTTATAATATTAAATCTTGTATAAACTAAAATGTACTTTGGTTTTAGGTATAACATTCCCTTCTAAGTTAAATCATTTTTTTCTTACAAGTGCGATTTAAATAGCTCGTCGCCGACGACGTTTCCCCCATTTAAAATAACTCGTTCGCAAATGTCGTAAACAAATTTCCTCCTCGCCGATTTGCTCGAGTCGCGCTTTGAGAAGAACGAACGGGCTTTAAGATTGCGTCGTCTTAAGATGTGATATTCGCTCAGGACTGAAATTAAATAAAGAGACACGTCAGACACGTCGACAAGTTGAATTTTCTTAAAGCGAAATCGACCGCGCTCGAAGAAAGCAAATGCGAAAATTACTTTCGGACTTGCCAGCGATTGCAGCCTGAAGACTTAACTCAATTAAAGATATGTGCTTGAATTTCTCTGTAGTTAGTTTTTGACGTGCCACAATGAAGCAATTATTCTGGAGAAGCGAAGCGGAAAACAAAGCAGTCTCGGGAAAAAGGCGAAAATTCCTTTGCCCTTTTCATTTTCTTTCTTTTTTTTGCTGCTGCCTCTCTGAAGCACGCAATATTATTACAAGCGCTTTTAATTTTTGGACGCGTACACATGTTGAAAGTTTCACGAATTCAATGGCGAGTGAGCTAATCCCGTTCTTCCCATCACTAATTACCAGGGAGTCTATATTTTATGCATCGTGGTGTGGTGCGCTGAGGTACTGATTCCGTGAACGCGTAAGACACCGCCCACTCTCTGATAACTACCTTAAAAATTTAAAGCACCTTTCAACTTGAAATTACATTACATAATACCCTCGTTCTTTATTGGCAAAGCCACCTAAATCCAGTGTAAACATCTGCGTGACATTTAACCTGCTCCCAGCCGAAAACACTTTCAGGTTTTTCAATGTGATTCGCATTTTTATGGCTAAAGTTCACTTGCTCGCCGTGTTTAAGAGTACGCAAAGTCCCTTGCGATATTAACCTCGATCCGCAAGGTGCATGCAGATAGCGAACGTCACGTACCCGAAGCCAATGCAACCGCCGCTATTTACATTTGAATCGAATATGCGGCAAGGATTTGTTGGCAAACGCTGAATACATTCGGAAGGTGTAATGTGGTCGGTCGACGTTTAATTTTATCGAAAGCAATTAAAACTGTCTTTCCCATCCCATTTCGTTGGGTTAGAGGTTAGACGATTGTGTACACGTACATATACAAGTCATACCACCATACAATTTGCAATTAATTACGGAGTTTGTACCCATGAATAAGACGAGAACGGAAATTTACGGTTTTAAAAGCATGCAGCATGGTGTTATGCAGGGGATCGAAACCGAAAATTCAGAAAACTTGATCACAAAGTAATAACACATAGATGCACAGATGATAAAAAGTCATATACTCGTCATATACTCTGAAGCCAAGCATGATTTTACTTGTGTCGTCAGAAACGTATCTTCTATTACAAGTACAAACTCTTTTCTTTCTTCAAGTAACTTTGCGAATGTGTTAGACCTCGAATGGTTCGTGAATACGTGTAGCTATTCACAGTTCCGCTTGTATGTAGTACACTTACATACACACATACAATACACGTCCATCCGGAATCGACGTAAATTGCGCCTTGAACATCAATTAAAAAAATCATAATCGAAAAGCCAACAGCAATCGATTAATTAGCATCGACATACTGGTAGATACACCGAAAAGCGTACCTATACGTGATCGAATGTGTAGCCCACGCCATTTCACTCATTGTTTCATATAAGTACATGGCCGAGACTTTCACGACTGGCTCGTTTTATATACATATCATAATTGCCGCATTGTTTATCTATTATATACGTTATTGCGTAATCTACGTAACAGGGCATTGTATGTCGTATTGCGGTCGCGGACGGGCAACAGCGCGCGCCCGCCATTCACGGGAAATCTTGTGCGGTGTTGCAAACCGTTCAGCCGCCAGGATTCTTTCTTTATATTTATTTATGCGATGCAAATTCTTCAAGCTGGATCTAACCGAATTAATTACGGAGTTTGCTGCGTTAAATGTTAACCGGCGACTAATTAATAAATAATAAGGCAACTTGTTTCGTGGGTCTCGCCGTAACAAGCGCGTCGAAAAGTACCTTCTCATTTTCTAACTAGTATTTCCTTTGAAAGGAAATGCTCTGGTTACTTAAAAAAAAATCGGTTAATCCCCTTCTCTGCAAGAAGGCAACATCAAAATACTGGTCATATTTTGATAGAGACCGAATTTTAGAGTTGAAAGAAGCGTGAGATGCAAGAAGACTCGATCACCATCAAACTATAATAATAATAATAATAATAATAATAATATTTATTAGTCCCGTATTTACAATGTAATGGGATACGTCAAAAATACATATACAGGGTTGGGATAAAGTATGGATCCATCGAAATATCTCGGAAGTGGAATTGACGATTTTAATGAAATCTTGTACATGCAGATAGAAACAAATGACGCATGCGAGGGGCTAATTTTTGTTTCCATTAAACTTCCGGTTTAGCCGGAAACGGCACCAACTTTTTTATTTTAAATAGAACACTCTGTATAATTTTACGTGTTTTGATACTCCTCTGCCTTCTGCATCCATTAATATCAGGTTTCTTACCTTTATCTCTAGTCTTCTTCAGAAGATGATTACGATCGTCGAGTAGAATTTTACGAAAGAATGATGGAAATTTGTAATAGCGACGAGCATTTTGCAACTAATTTGGTATTTTCGGACGAGGCAACTTTTTGTTTAAATGGTTCTGTAAATCGCCATAATTTACGATATTGGTCTGTCGACAATCCTAACTTATTGCATGAAGCACATACTCAATACCCAGAAAAGTTGAATGTATGGGCTGGAATTGTAAGGAATAGGCTTATTGGTCCATTTTTTATTAATGGTACCGGGGCGAAGTATTTGGAACTTTTAAACAATGAAATTATTCCTGCTCTTCAAGAAAATGGACTGCTTCCTCAAAATCTTTGGTTTCAGCAAGATGGAGCGCCTCCGCACTATGATAGACGAGTTAGGGATTTTTTGAATGTAACATTTCCCAATCGATGGATTGGTCGTAGAGGGTTTATTGAATGGCCCGCTCGCTCCCCAGATCTTAATCCTATGGATTTTTTTCTATGGGGATATTTAAAATCAGCTGTTTACGTGAGACGTCCAAATAATTTGCAAGAATTGATGCAAAGGATATTGGATGAATGTAATTTAATTCGTAGGGAAGTTTTCGCAAATGTGTCTCAGGGATTTGTTCATAGACTTGCTTATTGCCAAGAAGTAAATGGCCAACATTCTGAACACTTAAAATAACTAAATGTAGTTCTTTTGCTCTTTAATAATACATAAAAACCATTGCAAATACGAAAAAATAAACAAAAAAGAAATAAATTAATACAGTTTAGCGCCAATAATTAAAAAGATATCTTTTCGGCTAGAGACTAGAGACTATTAATAGATGCAGAAGGCAGAGCAGTATCAAAATACGTAAAATTATACAGAGTGTTCTATTTAAAATAAAAAAGTTGGTGCCATTTCCGGCTAAACCGGAAGTTTAATGGAAACAAGAATCAGCCCCTCGCATGCGCCATTTGTTTCTATCTGCATGTACAAAATTTCATTAAAATCATCAATTCCACTTCCGAGATATTTCGATGGATCCATACTTTATCCTAACCTTGTATGTAGAAAAACACATGTACACAGAAATCACAATTAAACAATTAAACCTGGGATGACATTTATGCTTTAAATTCTTCAACGGAGTAGATGCATTTGTTTATCAGTAAAGCTTTAATTTCCGACTTAAATTTATTTATATCTTTGATATTTTTGTTTTGTTTTGATTTGTTGTTACGGTGTGAAAAACGCCTTAGGGAACGACCTATATAATTCAGTTCGACGAATATTGCATCATCTTATGTTAAATTCATATCGAAGATGTGATGATAGATGATAGATGGCTTTTTCTGTTCGCAGAAGAAGAGCCCCTTTAATTTTCATTGCTACAATGGCTTGTATGAATGCTTCTAGTCGCAGCTCGATTATGAACACAAGCATTTGAATACGTGTTTCTCATTATCAGCGTTAATCGAAATCTCCGCTACCATTTATCATCACAGCTTCGTTGTGAACTTACCCTTAAGAAACCACGTGCGTAGTAAGTACTTCTCTTTCTTCAGTTTTATCGCAGCAAAAACAGTTTATTATCATCTTCGTCGTCGCTGGAATAATTAATTTAACACACTTCAAATAATCCTTACACGCCTTGCGTTTTATTTCAGACGCTTATTTGGCCATTCGTTTTAAAATAATCCGGCCATGAAATGGTGCAAATTTTCGATGCACGGGCACTATTTTTTGGCGGTTTTAATTAAATAATATTTGCGATTTCTATTTTTATATAGGATTGCATCATCTGTTATAAATGAATGCAAGCGTATTTCGTCTGTCTCGTGAAAAACCGTTCGAAATTATTATATCACGCCGTTAGAATTATAGAATTTCCGTCTGTTTTTTTTTTTTTTTCATCGAATTAGTTTATGTGAACTACAGGTTTTTGCGAACTAATATTGTTTCAATTGGTTTCACTTTTGACCTTTGACGCCATTGAAGTTTCTTTATATCAGATTGATACTCTTTGGCCCCTGCTGATGTCACGATGGTTCTTTTTTTGCGACACCACCTCAAGATTGCTTAGAACGAAAATGTATGTCATGAGGTAAAGTAAGTGCCACTAGGAGAGTTTATTTGTTTATTTTTTGACTGAAAGCCTAATCGTTCTAGTATTATTTTAGCAAAGTTTCGATATCGTACGTAAGTTTATTTTTTCTGCGCTGTTAAAAGGCGATGTGATTATAACATAAATTCGGTGTGGACCGACACTAACACCTTTATTTTCAACGTCTTCGTTTTGATGCTTCTTCGTAAAGAAAAACAACACAGACGCTAACAAAAACGGAATTACATGTTGGGGAACATCTTGTAAAGCTTCTAAATTGTGTTAATTCAGATTCTTTTGCCTCCACTGTTGCTATGACATATAAATTATTTTTGTTGTATTGTGCTTTTCTCTGTCTTTTCATTTCACATTTCAATTGTCACTCATGCGATTTGTATTAAAAGCGTTTGCAGGTCTCTTAGGCTCATGGATAATAGTTGAATTCCTGGCTTCCGGTTGGAACCGCCTCTCTCCTCGGATTTCTCCTACTTCTGACGTTCCATTCGAGGAGATTCGCGATTCCAACCGGAAGCCAGAAATTCAACAATGGACGACGGCCGCGGAAGCCTTCAAGTTAAACTCATTGATAATTTTCTTTGGGTATCCCCTGCTCTTATTCTTCAGTTCGATTGCTTCTTCTTCTGGCTCGTGCCTCTTTTCGATTTCCGTATTCATCTCGTCGTCAAGCGTCCCATTTTTTCTAATAACCAGTGGATTCACTATCAAAAGTTTCTTCTCTTTCTAAGCGTTTGGGCTGTGATTCTTTCAGGCCCCAAATTTCTCTCAATGTTTTTTTCTTCTCAGTTTTGCTGATATTCATCGATTCATTATTTTTTTTTATCATGCCCAGGAGGGCTCTTTCTGATGGGGGTTTCCAACTGGTCTTCCCATATCCCTTTTCCAATTTCCGTACTCATCTCGTCTTCAAGCGTTCCTTTTTTTCAAGTAACCTTTTTTCAAGCGGATTCACTTTTAAGAGTTTCTTCTCTTTCTAAACAGCTAAATTTTTGGGTTCTTATAACTTGTATGAACTGTGATTCTTTTAGACCTCAATTATCTCCCAATGTTTTTTTCTTCTCGGTTTTGCTGGTATTCGTCGATTCATTATTTTTCTTCTTGCTCAGGAGGACTCTTTCCAATAGGGTTTCCAACTGGTCTTCGGACGTCTCTTTTCCAATTTCCATACTCATCTCGTCTTCAAGCGTCCCTTTTTTCCCTAATAACCAGGGGATTCACCTTTAAGATTTAATTTCTCTTTCTGTACACCTGAATTTTTGGGCTCTTATAACTTGAGTGTAGTATGGACTGTGATTCTTTTGGAGCTCAATTTTCTTTCAACGTTTCTTTCTTCTCGCTTTTGCTTGTATTCATAGATTTGATACATTTTTTCTCGCTCGGGAGATCTCTTTCCGATGGAGGTTTCTAACTGGTCTTCAGACATCCCTTTTCTAATTTCCGAGCTCATTTCGTCTTCAAGCGTCCCTTTTCTTCTTTAATAACCAGCGGATTTACTTTTAAGAGTTTCTTCTCTTTCTATACAACTAAATTTTTGGGTTCTTATAACTTGTATGAGCTGTGATTCTTTTAGACCCCAATTTTCTCCCAATGTTTCTTTCTTCTCGGTTTTGCTGGTATTCGTCGATTCATTATTTTTCTTCTTGCTCAGGAGGACTCTTTCCAATGGGGTTTCCAACTGGTCTTCGGACGTCTCTTTTCCAATTTCCATACTCATCTCTCTTCAAGCGTCCCTTTTTTCCCCAGCGGATTCACCTTTAAGATTTAATTTCCCTTTCTGAACACCTGAATTTTTGGGCTCTTACAATTTGAGCGTTTGGGCTATGATTCTTTTAGGCCCCAGTTTTCTTTCACTATTTCATTCTGCTCGGTTTTGTGTAGATTTGTTATTTTTTTCTGGCACAGGAGGTCTCTTTCGGATGGGGATTTCCAACTGGTCTTCAGACGTCCCTTTTCCAATTTCCATACTCATCTCATCTTCAAGCGTCCCTCTTTTTCCCTAATAACCAACGGACTCGCCTTTTAAGATTTAATTTCTCTTTCTAAACACCTATTTCTTTCTGCTCGGTTTTGTGTAGATTTGTTATTTTTTTTTTCTGGCTCAGGAGGTCTCTTTCGGATGGATGTTTCCAACTGATCTTAGGACGACCCTTTTCCAATTTCCATACTAATCTCGTCTTTAAGCGTCCCTTTTTTCCTAATAGCCAGCGGACTCATCTTTTAAGATTTAATTTCTCTTTCTGAACACCTGAATTTTTGGGCTCTTATAACGTTTGGGCTAAGATTCGTTTAGGCCCCAGTTTTCTTTCAATGTATCTTTCTTTTTCCAAATTCCATTTTTCTTCTCGTTTAGGAGGTCTCTTTCCGATGGGAGTTTTCAACTGGTCTTCTTCGGACGTTCCTTCTTTCTAGTAATCAGCGAATTAACTTCTTTAAAGTTTTGCTTTTGCATTAATGGGTTCTCTTCTCGCCTTTCTATTACATGCCCTAACCTATTGGCTTTTATGACTTGTTGGTTCTCTGTCCAGTTATAGTCTGAATTGTCGTTGTTTCTTTTCTTTCATACTCTTCACCTTAACCTTTTGGCTTTATAACTTCAAAGATTGTCGGTTCTTCATATGGTTATAATCTTAACCTTTTCGTTGTTTGTTTTCTTCCATATTCTTCACCTTAACCTTTGGTTTTTACAACTTCATCCTCCATACTCTTCACCTTAACCTTTTGGATTTTATAACTTGTTGATCCTCTATGCAGTTTTAGTCTGACCTGTCGTTGTTTCTTTTTTTCCATACTCTTCACCTTAACCTTTTGACTTTATGACTTGAGAGATTGTTGGTTCGTCATATGGTTATAATCTTGACCTTTCGTTGTTTGTTTTCTTCCATACTCTTCACCTTAACCTTTTGGTTTTTATAAATTCATCCTCCATACTCTCCACCTTAATATTTTGGCTTTATAACATGAGAGATTGTTGGTTCCTCATATGGTTATAATCTTGACCGTTTCGTTATTTGTTTTTTCTTCCATACTCTTATACCTTTTTCCCGTTATACCGTTTTCTTCCATCCTCTTACACCTTAACCTTTTGGCTTTTATAACTTCGTCCTCCTCTTCGAGATTTCCAATTTTTGCCTTTCTTTGTTACTCATGGCCCATGTTTCGCATCTCGGACCTCAATAATGTGTTTAGGGCTCCCGCATATCTATCCCCTTCCATTTATCTCTGCTGCAACCTTGGCATTTTCAATTGGCCAAGCTACCAAGTATGGAAAACTCTTGAATTCAATCAATTTTTAATTATTTTTTCTCGACACTTTTCTTAAAATTTACACTTGGTTGCCCCATATTTTCAAAGCTCGTCCAGAAGACGTGTTTGGCACTTTTTCCTTTAATTTACACCATTGTTTGCCCCGAGTTTTCAAAGCTCTTTAAGACGGCGTGTTTGGGCTGTTAGTATTTCTCCTTCGACATTCACCCTACGAATTTCTTTTCTTTTCAATTCCATGCCAATTAGACATAAAATGTCACAGGTTACTTGAATTACAATGGAATCATTCGCTTATTTAATTGTAGGTATTCTAGTAGTTAGTATGTTTATAGCAGCTGAAATGACTTTTGTAAGCGAGTATATTTTTTTTGTCTTTGAATTTCGTTTGGCATTAAATTCTTCCATTAATTAAATTCCTGTAAGCAAGTTTGAATTGTGCGCGAAAGAAATAATGCATGTAGATAGAGTTCGACTGCTTTAAAATCTATTTCCCCGGACATTTTCATGCAGGAAAAAAAAACGTCCGCTTTTGATCGACTACAAAACCCCAAAGCGTGTTAGTTATAATTAAAACGCGAGTATTCGGTAGATTTTTATGAAATCCCTTCTTTTATTGACGCCACCTGCATCGGACAAAATCAATAATATGCGCCGAGCACTGCACGTCCACCTGTTATTTGCAAGTGAAGTATTTCACTGATGAAAACGTTTTAATGATGTCAGGGAATGAAAGGACGACGGAATAATGTAGTGAAATTAAAATTATAGTTTTACCGGTGAAGTCCAAATACACTCCGGGAGATCCCTCTTCAAACGTCGCCTCTCTCTTTCTCTCGGCAAACATTTGTCTTTGCTGTCCTCTGGAATTAATTTAGAATTTCTTTTTCCTACAATGTACCTGGTAGCATTCATTAATCATTTTTTCTTTGCATTGGAAAAGCAATTTTCCGTAGGTGATGCGCGTTTTTCTTGAAGCTTTACGTTTAATAATTGATTAAAAAAAAAGAGGACATAATGTTACTTCCTTAGGAAGCTGCTTCTTCCTATGTAGGTAATATGTATAAGGCATCCAATTCAACATATCTCCATGCAGTCGTAATTTAGTGAAGTACTTTGCTTCGAGGCGTGCTGCACATGCAATTCACTTTTATCTGTGCATTGGTGCTCGAACACTTAAAAATAATATCAGAATTCTTATACGAAACAAGAATTATTACAGTATTTTATTTAATATTTAAAATCTATTTTGGAATGCCAGTTCTCATAATAAATATAATAAATATAAATGTATAGAAAATATAAATAATAAATATAGTAAATACCGGGTGATCAATGGAATTCATAATTAGAGGAGGCAGTGATTCGTGCTATTTTATGCTGTGTGGTTGGATAAAATGAGACGTAAATAATAAATTGACAGTTGTCGTTTTTGAGGTTATACTCGCGCTCTATACAGTATCTTTTATTTTGTTATTTTATTTTGTTTCAATGCTAGTTTAAACCCTTTTCTAGAATATTAGGGAGGTATTAACAAGACAAATCCGTTTATTATCAATCATTTAAAAAAATAAATGCTACAATTCTCACACTTAAAATTTTTTATTTCACACTCTGCGCCTGTGTTGCCAACTTTTTGTAAAGTATCACAGCCTGCTCTAATTATAAATTGCGTTGATCGTATGGTATAAAAAATACAGTCAGCCTCTAAAGTAGGGATGTCTACTAGCGGGGAAGTGTACCCCCACCACGCTAGACCGTTGTATTTGTGAATGAATTCTTGTTTCCCCGAAACAAAAAGGAGCGGGGGTAGCGCTTTCGAAGCGCCCAAGTGCATCGCTGCTCTAAAGTATGAAATAAAATGCGTAATTTCTTTATTTTTGACATTTCGAAAAAAAAACGCTCGGACAGGTAAATTTTGCACGCATTTTCAAGTGAAAATCACTTTTTGAGGGTCATTTGTTTTCGAGTAATGACGTTTCACGTTTTTTTTTTTTTTTAAATAGCCACCCCTATTATTTTTTTCTTGATTCTGATAGCTCATTGCATTCCGAACCACATCAAAAATTTATGATGTTTTATCAGAAAAATTTTGGGAAAATATTGTTGAAAAGAAAGAAACAATCATCGACTCAATCAACAAATGAAGGAGGCGTGACATTTTCAACGAAACCAAAACGATACCTAAAATAAAAAAAAAAAAAAACTTGTCGGATTTGTCATTTAAACAAAGTCTGTTCAAGTAATTCGAGTAATCATGGTTCGTCATTTTTAATCGAAAAACAACGGATTGAAACATTCATTTTCAATAATTTTTTTCTCAAAATTTTTCCATAAAATATCATAAATTTTTGATGTGTTTGGACAGAGAATTCAATGAACTATCAAAATCAAGAAAAAAAATTGGGTGCTGCTATTTAAAAAAAAGTCGACGACGTCATTACTGGAAAACAAATGACACACACATCAAAAATTTATGTTATGATATTTTATGAGAAAAATTTTGAGAAAAAAATTATTGAAAAGAAAAAAACAATCATCGACTCGACCTACAAATGAAGGAGGCGTGACATTTTCAAACAAAACCAAAGTGATACCTACTATAAAAGAAAACTTGTCATACTTGTCATTCAAACAAAGTTTATTCAAGTAATTCGAATAATCATGGTTCGTCATTTTTAATCGAAAAACAACGGATTGAAACATTAATTTTCAATAATTTTTTTCTCAAAATTTTTCCATAAAATATCATAAATTTTTGATGTGGTTGGACAGAGAATTCAATGAACTATCAAAATCAAGAAAGAAAATTGGGTGCTGCTATTTAAAAACAAAGTCGACGACGTCATTACTGGAAAACAAATGACACACATAAAAAAATTATGTTATGATGTTTTATGAGAAAAATTTTGAGGAAAAAATTATTGAAGAGAAAGAAACAATCATCGACTCAACCTACAAATGAAGGAGGCGTGACATTTTCAAACAAAACCAAAGTGATACCTACCATAAAAGAAAACTTGTCATACTTGTCATTCAAACAAAGTTTATTCAAATAATTCGAATAATCATGGCTCGTCATTTTTAATCGAAAAACAACGGATTGAAACATTCATTTTCAATAATTTTTTCTCAAAATTTTTCAATAAAATATAAATGTTTGATGTGGTTGGATAGAGAATTCAAACAGCTATCAAAATCAAGAAAAAGAAATTGGGGGTTGCTATTAAAAAAAAAAAGGAAACAGTCGATGACGTTATCACTCGAATACAAATGACAAATGACTGTCAGAAATTAATGTTCAATTGAAAATGTGTGCTTTTTAGAAAGAAAATTCACCTGTCCGAGCCTTTTTACGAAATGTCAAAAATAAAAAAAATTACGAATTTTATTCCGTACTTTAGAAGCTCACCGTATGCTGTTCTTTCTGAATCAAGTTTTCTTCTTTGATAGGAAATTCAGAACCGGATTCGAAAATTAAAGAACTGTACTGGGTTTTCAACAAAATCCGAGACCCACGTATGTAATTCGGAGTTAGTTTCCGGCAGCGCAATGAAAACGGTCACAGCCAACGCCCACTTTCGTACAGGCCTGATTCATTAGGTGGGAGAATACCCCGACTTGAAAATTGATTCCCCTTAAATGCGGTGTAGCACAGAAATTCATCATTTTTAATTGTCTTTCCGTCCTTATTAGTAAGGACCCGATTTTAGGTAAAATGCCCTTTTTTAAGTTTTCGAGATTTTCTAGATCTCTTTGCATGTCTTTCCGTTTCATTACAAATGGAGTCACTTGGCAAAACTTTATTTCACTCAAATCGACCGTTTTTCAATTTTTTTTTTTTTTTTTCACCTATTGAGGCTTTTACTACCTAATTGCCTTTTCTTTTCACCTAGACCTGCATGAATAAAAGTATTTATATCTAAGCGGGGTTCTTTTTACTATCCCCAACCTAAAATAATATAAAAAATAAATCATCATTACCGTGAATGTGATTGGGCGTGTTCAACGGACCCAGCTGTTGATTAAAACCAGAAACATGTTTCATTTATGTTGGGTTTAAACAAGTTGGAGCCCTTGAACGCTATGTTCATCAATCAACATTTAACGTGTGCAGTGAGGTTAGATTTTCCGAAAGAGGTAAGAATCTGTCGTCGGAATAAACAAATGACGAACTGGCACCGCAATCGCCGTAAATTATTTCTGGTGAGTAAATTCGACAACTGTTGACAGTCAACCTAAGTAACCAGTAACCGCTTAGCGTACTAAACAAGTCAACATACTCAACAGTTATGTTCGCTGAACGCGCCCATTGACACAAAGGCCGCGTTCAGATAATGAATTGGAGCGACTGAATTGCTGACCCATTACGTAGATAGTCTAATCGATTGAAAGGTGTATATATATACCAGAATCATACCACCAAGCGATCATATTGCATTATTCCCTTCTAATGCCTTCTCACTCCAATGTCCCCAACTTTTTTTCCTTAATGGTTGGACAGTATTACCAACCATTTGCTTAAGTTATACAGCCTGTCCATTTTTCTTAATGATAATCTGAAAATAAATTTGAAATATCTTCGATAGTTTAGAAAATGTCAAGCTGTCAAACTTTTGTTCACAATAAAAGAACGTTTTGTTTTTCCAAAGCACACTTCGCAAAAAATGAACAATTGGATTTTTGGCAGAAATGTGACATTGGATCACCATGATGTGTGGTACGCCGTTGTAGAGAGAAAAAAAGACGTAATCTCCAAATGTTAAAATCCAAAATGGCGTCCATAAGAAAAAATGCCAAAGTTGCCACGTGTTTCTCCGTCATCTTGAAAATTATTGCAAAGGGGTTGCCATATTCGAATTTTCCATTAAAAAAGTGTCTCAGTAAGGTCTGGATTAGAAATGCTTAGTACGATTCAAGAAGAGTTTATCGTGAAAAAATTAAAAACGAAATTAAGAAATGTTGTTTTCATAAACTATTAAAGATATTTGAAATTTCTTTTCAGACTATTATTTAGCACGAAAATGCGCAACTATGACCTAATTTAACCAATTTCGTTTATCTTAAGATAAGCGAGATCCGCATAGTGACACTGGAAAAATGAACAGCCTGTATAGAGTCATTCACATAACACGTAACAATCAATATATCAGCAGATGCAAGTACCTACCAGTTATTCAGTTGATATACAGGTGTCCCGACAGTGCATTCTCGGGTTGTATCTCTATAGTTACTGAAGATACAAGAGAATTTTCAAAATTTTTTTTTTATTTTGCTGCTGTGGTGGGTGATCTGAATGCGAACCCCTCAGGTGAACCGAAACAGCATCAACTACGATAAACTAATAAAATGATGATAAACTAATTTAAAAAAATAAAATAAAAAAAATACGAGTGTGTCGAAAGTTAAAATCAGAGTTTGTGGCAAACCAGTAAGTCAGCTGATTAAAATATTTAAAAAAAAGCTGTTTCGATTGAAGTCATAGGACACGACAAGTTCAGCCGGTGCCAACTGCTATCTGCCAACGGTTGCCACACTCAACATTGCTCTATGTTTGCATTACTGCATTGGCTGAACGACTGATGACGACGACTTAAAATAAAATTATAAACACAGGATGATGATTTTAATTTTAAAGTTTTATTTAATTTTATTGGACATTTTTAAGTACCGACCACGAGAGCTAATTTCCTGAAGTTGTAAAAAAAAATAAATGTGGCCCTCCTATTAGTCAGTTATTTGCGTTATTTGCATTATTTTTATTAAAACAGCAAGTAGTTAGAAACGATTGGGATCAAGGCTTTGAAGTTTCTTGTCGTCTTGCTTGCATCGCTGCCCCCGGAAACCGGATAACACCCTGAGGTCTGATAATCCTACGCGATGACTCAGGCCTGTTTTGAAGACGGTGCTGCCACAGCTGATCAAAATTCAGAGCCTGCGCATGCGTGTACTACCTGTAAAGTGGCCTTTATTACAAACGTAACAATACATATTATTGATATTTAAACTAATACAAGAACCTTTGAGTAACAAAGCCCTCTCTTGATAAATTTATATCAGCCAGGTAATATTCTTGGAAACCATTGTATAGATAATGATTTCTAGGATATTATATGGCAGATAAAATTATCTGCAGGTGAAAAGATCGAACTATAGAGCCAATGTTTATTTTGTGGACGTGAGTTTGGGTGTATTTTTGAACTTGGCCTGTTTAAGTGTAGGACGTCCCCCGAAGACACGTTCACTTATAGATCTCTTTAATTACATTTCAATGCCAAAATAATTTCTCCCAAAACGCGAAAAAAAAAATCGAAATCCTACGCGCAACAAGCCACGAGTTATCTGCATAATGAATTCAAGGCGATGTCGAAATACGTGGATGAATTAAGGAAACATTAATTATGCTGTTGCAAAAAGAAAAAGAAAAAAAAACCGACCGACGACGCCTTTCTTTTTCGCTGCTTGTTTGTAACACCGGTACCATTGGAGAGCCTGGTCGAAGGTCGGCGGGTTTTTTTTTTTTTCTTTTTTTAATGCGTTACCTATCATTTTCCCAAACCACCGAATTGTTGCGAACCGGCCATTAAATGGAGCAGCTTGTGATTTGCATGAAGCCCCGGAGCTATCTCCGCATTTAAAGAAAAGAAAACGGCGGGGCGACGGCGGCGCTGCTGCGGGCGTCGAGAATATTAATATCGACGATCGTATCTCCCATGTGGTCTTATGTACGTCGCACGAATTCCATAATTTACTCTCTACCTATATCCTCGGGCTGCTCTCAGCTGGATTTTAAAGCTATAAAGTAAGGGGTGATGGTGAGGATGGGGACGAACTGCAGGAAGCTAGTTATTAGTTATTATCAAAGAGTAGTCACGATGGATTTCTTTAAACGTGTTCTTTTTATGAAAGCGATTGCCATCGATTTTCCCCCATAAAAAAGAATGCCTGTATCTCCATATATCGCACGAGTACTCTGCATGTATATCCTCAGCTGGATTTTGTAAAGGTGATGGTGATGGTGATGGTGAGGATGGGGACAAACCAGTTATTAGTTATTATCAAAGGGTAGTCATGGATTTCTTCAAACTTACTTACTTCATGAAAGCGATTGCCATCGATTTGCCCCCTCTCCCTCCCCAAAAAAAAACCAAACCAGTTATCTTAATGGGTGTTACAGATCAAAACACTCTTGATTATTTTAGATCAACTTGCATAACATCCAACCTTGATTTAGTATTCCGATTAAACAACCGCTAGAATAATTAATTATTATGATGAACATCGATCAGATTGCTTGGGAGACCTTAGTACAAAAAGGAAAGAAAATCAGCAAGGTCACACCACACATAATTATTTTATTTGTTATTACTCAACAACACGTTCGATAATACTGCAAGTGACTCCACTTTAATCATTGTCGAACATCAGCCGGAGCAAATAACTTCCCCGATAGATCACGAACTTCTCCAATTTAAAACTTGAAGAAGCGCATACCCTACCGTGGGACCCTTTCTGCATTTTCGCGTTTTTTTTTTGCGAGCGCAGGCTCATATTTATAGATCGCATGATTGCGTCGTGAAACTTTAAATTGTTCAGAGTAAGTGCGCCGAAACGAGAAAAAGTTAGATCCTCGCTTTGATAGAATTAAACAAACAAAGAACTGCTAACGTTCTCTTAAACTCTCGAGGAAACTTTTATATCCTTTCCAAGGATCTAATCTATAACGTACCTACACTATGTCCCGCGTGGTCGTCAAGGATCGTCGCTCGCATTTTCAAAACTCTTATTTTTCAACGCAGGATCATTTATGGAGATGAAGTACCAAGTATTTAATGAAAGGTACATACGTAATGCACGTATGAAGTATACGTGCATGTAAGTAATTTGGCGGAATGCCCTCGTCGACCATTACCAGGAGTAATGTCTTAATAATAAATAAGACGTCGCAGTTAAACAAACACAGACGCAGCAGTTATCGTTTGCCTCCTACAATTGCAATGTACTTCGACAAACTGCAATAAACTTTATTGCAACATATATCTCGAATGCATTGCATGTTTGAGATACCCCCACACCATCTCGACCAATAAGTACCACAAACCAAGGTCGTTAAATAATACGACTTCATGTTTTAAGTCGAGAGTAATGGCTGCGGAGTCGAGGGAATAAATCGAACTAAACTAACAGGATATGTTCAATGCGTAATAGAAGAAGTGAAAATAATAGTTTGGGGTTTACAATGATCAATAAAACCATTTTATAACCATCAGAGCGAAGCCACAAAACGTTTGCATTTTAGTCATTCCTTTTATTTCCCCTGAATGTGGTCTTTCCAATGTCTGGATTCATTCGAGCAGCCCTTTCTCTCCTAATACAGTTCTTATCCCATTCACGTCTTTCCCCTGTCTCCTTTTTGTCTTTGTATTCCGTTAACTTTCAAGCTTCTTCCCACTTCCCTCTTCTGATCTTGTTGTTCCATCAATTTCTTTGAAAATCTTCATTTCGCAGGCTTCTACTTTCCTATTTAGTCTCTCTGTCTAAAACCCAAGGCGCGCTGCTTTACATTATAATGCTTCATATACCTTCTTCACTTTTGTTGATGGTGTTGGTGCTTATTTGAGAAAACCGTGCTTTTCACCTTGAATTTTCTTCCCACTTCTCTCTTCTGATCTTGTTGTTCCTTCAATTTCTTTGAGAATCTTCATTTCGCAGACTTCCACTTTCTCTTTTAGTCTCTCTGTCCAAAACCCAAGGCTCGCTGCTTTACATTATAATGCTTCATGTACCTTCTTCACTTTTGTTGATGATGTTGGTGCTTATTTGAGAAAACCGTGGTTTTAACCTTGAATTTTCTTCCGACTTCTCTCTTCTGATCTTGTTGTTCCTTCTATTTCTTTGAGAATCTTTATTCCGCAGACTTCCACTTTCCCTTTTAGTCTCTCTGTTCAGTACCCAAGGCACGCTGCTTTAAATTATGATGCTTCGTGTACCTTCACTTTTGTTGATGATTTTGGTGCTTATTTGAAAAGGCCGTGGTTTTAACATTGAATCTTCTTCCCACTTCTCGCTTCTGATTTTGTTGTTCCTTCTATTTCTTTGAGAATCTTTATTCGGAGATTTCTACTTTCCCATGTAATCTATCTGTCCAATATCCAAAGCTCGCTGTTTTACATTATGATGCTTCCTATACATTCATTTTTGTTGATGATGTTGGTGCTTATTTCGTTGTTCCTTCAATTTCTTTGAGAATCTTCATTCCGCAGACTTCCACTTTCCCTTTTAGTCTCTCTGTCCAGTACCCAAGGCACGCTACTTTAAATTATGATGCTTCGTGTACCTTCACTTTTGTTGATGATTTTGGTGCTTATTTGAAAAGGCCGTGGTTTTAACCTTGAATCTTCTTCCCACTTCTCGCTTCTGATTTTGTTGTTCCTTCTATTTCTTTGAGAATCTTTATTCGGAGATTTCTACTTTCCCATGTAATCTATCTGTCCAATACCCAAAGCTCGCTGCTTTACATTATGATGCTTCCTATACATTCATTTTTGTTGATGATGTTGGTGCTTATTTCGTTGTTCCTTCAATTTCTTTGAGAATCTTCATTCCGCAGACTTCCACTTTCCCTTTTAGTCTCTCTGTCCAGTACCCAAGGCACGCTGCTTTAAATTATGATGCTTCGTGTACCTTCACTTTTGTTGATGATTTTGGTGCTTATTTGAAAAGGCCGTGGTTTTAACCTTGAATCTTCTTCCCACTTCTCGCTTCTGATTTTGTTGTTCCTTCTATTTCTTTGAGAATCTTTATTCGGAGATTTCTACTTTCCCATGTAATCTATCTGTCCAATACCCAAAGCTCGCTGCTTTACGTTATGATGCTTCCTATACATTCATTTTTGTTGATGATGCTTATTTGGTGCTTATTTGAAAAAAAAAAGTACCTCTAACCTGCTTGAAATTACTGTTTTATAAGTGCACGTCTAATACAATCCAGTTTCATCCAGTTTCAAAAAGTTAAACCCAGCCATATTCTCCTCTGAAAATTCGTACGGTGTGTTAAGCTATCACCTATCAAAGTCTCAAAGTCTCAGCCGTCCGTCCTTTTTATCGTGACCTGATTAATAGGCAGACCTAGGCAGAGACTGATGATTGCAGACACGGTCTGTGATTGCCTCGTGCGAGATTTATTTCTGCGCACGACGACGAATTGATAAATTTCAGCGGTCACGATATACATTACATGATCTGTCGACGTTCGCATAAATTACGCATGAATTATGAGCGCGACTTGCTCAAGAAACCGGGGGGGAGCGACGGCAGCAGCAGCAGCGGCAGCAAAGCGCCGATTCCTCCTCCACATCCACACAACCGTTCCTCCGGTATTAATCAAACCGGTGACCTAAAGTAATTTGTAAGTAATGATGAATCGGAGCGCCCCGACGCCGACGCTTTTACCATCCGACGGGCGTGCACTTCGCGAATTCTTTGATGCTCGGTCGCAGCTATTATTGCCTTAAATTCGATGGGGAGGGCGGGGAAGGGTGCGAGGAAAGCGAATGCGAAATGACGCAAAAATGCCACCTCCTTTCATCTTCTTTGATCTAGCTGATTGCAAGCGAGTCACCTTCCGGCTTCTCGTCACTCACAACGTTATCTGAATGGAACAAGTTGAATGAAAAAACAATTTTCGGTTACTCTTCTTCAACGGGCCAATACTTGCTGATGGATAGCATTTAGAGGGCAACCACTGGAGGAGGAGCACTGGTTGCAAATAAAGAACTAGAAATAATCTTTGAACAAAAAAAAAAGCAGCACAAAGAAAATGAAGAGGATAAACTGGATAGGCCACGCAGAGGGATCAGCAGAGAGAAGACTCCTGAAGAGTAAAATCAATAAAAAATTCAAAGAAACAAAGAAAAAAGGAAGACCTTGAAAGAGTTGGTTGGATGAAATCGATAAGGGGCTTGAATTGGTCTGAAGAAATGGGAAGCTAGGGCAATGCATGGGAAAAAGAGCCAAGCAAGCCAAGAACCAACAACGCCTATGTATTTAGAGAAAAGTGTTTTTAATGGGTACAGAAAGAAAGAATATAGTAAAGTGATACGACACGCAGAGAAATCAGGAGAGGTGAGACTTCCGAAGGAGAAGAATTAATCAATAGAAGATGCAAAGCAACAAAGAAAAAAGGAAGACTTTGAAAGAGTTGATTGGATGAAGTCGATAGAGACCTTGAATTGGTTTGAAGAAATGGGAAGCTAAGGCAATGCGTAGGAAAAAGAATGGCGGAAAGTAATTACGCAAGCCAAGAATCAGTAGAAGATCCAAAGAAAAGAAGAAAAAAAGGAAAACCTAGAAAGAAATGATTGGATCAAGTCGATAGGGGGTCCTCAATAGGTTTAAAGAATTGGAAAGCCAAGGCAATGGATAGGAATAGGAATAAATGGCGAAAAGTAGTTACGGTTTAAAGAGAATGAAGTGAATAAGATGGATACGACATAGAGGGATCAGCAGAGGAGAGACTCCTGAAGAGTACAATAAAAAGAAGATTCGAAGGAATTAAGAAAAAACGAAGATCTGGAAAGAAATGGTTGAATGAAATTCAGTTTGAAGAAACGGAAAGCTAAGGCAACGAATAGAAACATGGCGTAGTTACGCAATCCAAGGACCTACAACGTCTGCGTATTTACAGAATAATAGTTTAATGGGTACTCTAGGAGCAGAAAGGAGGAGAAGAATTAAAAAAGGAATTAGAAAGAATCTCCACTTAACAACACAAGTAAAAATAAACTTAATAAAAAGGAGGGGAAGAAGAAGTGGAAAGGTAGAGGAAACACTGCCGAAAGAAGAAAAAAAGGAAGACCTCGAAAGAGATGGTTAAATGAAGTCCTTGAGTAGTTTTGAAGAAACGGAAAGTTAAGGCAACTGATATAAAAAAATGGCCAGAAGTAGTTACGGTATAAAAAGGATGAAGTGAATAAGATGGATACGACATAGCGAGAGAGATCGGCAGAAGGGAGATTTCTGAAGAATATAAGCAATAGAAGATTCAAAGAAAATAAGGAAAAAGGAAGATCCGGAAAGAAATTTGGTTGGGTGAAATTAAGTTTGAAGAAACGGAAAGCTGAGGCAACGAATAGAAAAATGGAATGGCGTAGTTGCTCAATCCAAAGACTTACAACGTCTGCGTATTTTTAGAGAATAATTAGAGAATAATATTTTAATAGGTACTCTAGGAGTAGGAAGGAGGAGAAGAACGAAAACAAAACTAGAAAGAATCTCCAACACAACACACAAGTCAAAATAAACAGAATAAGAAGAATAGGACTAAACAGATTAGCAGAGAGGGTATTATCAACAGGAGATATCAAGAAATGAAAGACCACCATGAAGAAGACCATGAAAGAGATGGTTGGATGTATCAAGTCGAAAGGGTCTTTGAAGCAGTTGGGGCAAGAAGAAATGGAAAGGCAGCCGAAGAAACCCATCAGTGAAAAATATGCAGGAAAGTCGAAGAAAGAAAGACCAAAGGAAAGAAGTGACTGGATTAAACCAGAAGGGACCTTGAAGCGTAGAACGTAATTGAAAAAAAATGAAAAGGGAAGGCAAGGGCATTTAAAGAGCAATATAGTATAATGGGCGCTCTTAATGGTACATTTCTGTAAACAAAGGGCAGCAGAAAAATATGATGAAGAAAGAATTTGGTTTTTAAAGTGAAAGCGATGAAGACTTTAGGATGTCATATCCATGTGAGAGAGCATTTATTTTCTCAGAAGGGATACATATTTATTGAAAGGGGGTAAAAAGTATATTAAATTCGCGCCTTGACCTTTCCAAGTTCTGTCTGGTCTACCCCCCCACAAAAGCGAATATTTGAGTAAATTCTGACTTGCTACGTCTCATCGCATTCCCCCCGCAAACTGGAAATTCCCGACATATTTCAGCAGTAAACTCGTCGTTCTTTATTTTGGGTTCGAACTTGATCCAATCTCTTCGAATAGTCGCAACGATCCTGATATGATCCCGCCTCGACAGCATTCCATTCAAAAACAAGCACCACGTTACGTCCCGACGAACATATTTTCGCGACGTCTACTTCATTACCTCCCCGAACAGTAAGTGACGTCGTACAAGCCCCCTCACCCCCAATTTCATTTCGCGTTTCGTTCCTTATTTATTTTTTCCTACTTTCGTTCTTCTGTTTCCACCAACAACCAAATCGTGCCCTCGATCTCGCGAACTCGGATAATTTCGGTTTTAATACGTAATGGAATTACGTGGAATTACTTTCGGGAAACTCGTAATGAAGTTTGTTGCAGGAGCCCCGGTCAAAGTTCGGATCCCCCGTGAGGCTATTTTGCATAATACAGAAACATAACGTTTGAACACTTATGCATGTACCCTAAACCGCCGAGGTAATAAATGAGGGTTGTTCGGGGTGTTAACTAAAAAAAAAAACCTAATACCCTCCCCCCCAAGATCTTCTGTCTTATTCCCTGCCCTATTAGGGCAAACGCAAATACCCAAGGGGTGTGCAAATTATAAATAGAGAAGATGTATCTTGTATAACTTTTTTTTTTAAATCTTAGTTTGTGTGCTTACTGAAAAACGAACTTTTACATGCAGACCACATCCTTATAAGCATTTAGCCAATTGCCAAATATTATAAGTATATCAAGGCCCGGCGATTTTTAGGATATCGCGCGCTCATTTGATTTTTACCAGATATCCTAGAAATCGCCGGTCTTTGGTTACCAATCGTATTTATTGCATCGCTCTTTGCACTAACGTGTTTATTTGCGAACCAATACACGTTAACCGGTACAGAAAAAGGCAATTGAACTTTTCGAACTGGAAAATCGAACGATTAATTCAGATATTTGCGATAATTCGAGTTTTCCTATCTCATCGGCGTTGTCGTTAAAGTGCTCTCACATGTTCAGTTAATTACGTGCGCCCTCGGGAAAAACGCTCGTTTCGACGACCTGTTTGAAAGCACGCCGCCCGTAACGGTGATCTCTGAATAAATTTTCCGAATAACTACTTTCAGCTTCGGAGCGGCCATTTAGCAGAACAAAACGCGTTGATTACGCCTGACGTAATCGGAACCTAACTCTTTCTTTCCAAAGATCTGCAGACACGAGGGACCCTGTGTTGTACTACCCTAAGCATTAAGCTATCAAGATAAGCGAACCTGTGTGCAGATGCGACAAATAAGCGGCGATAACGGAAAGCGTAATCAGGATTTCGCTCCTCAAATTAAAGCACGTCCCTGATGTGATGTAAGGGACGAAATGGGATAAGACGTGTGTGTGTGTGTGTGTGTGAGGGGCACTGCCTTAATTTATTTCAATTAGATTCGCAGATTATCACCACCAGTACCACCTTTAAGATCTAACTTAATAAGGAAAGCTGAAGATATCCTCAGGTGCTCAGGGAACAACGAATTTTGTGTGTCATTGCTAAATACGAGTACGTGCCTGAAAACTGCAACAAACGAGCTTAAATTGGATGCTGCCTTCCTTTCATAACTTGAAAATGCGAAATGTATACATGTATAATACATAAGACGACTAATAATAACAAAAGCTCAAAGTGAAAAGAAGAAGGAAATAACGAAGCTGTTCCGCAAATACCTTTTTCGCAAACAAAGAAAGATAAAATAATCTCATTTGTTGAAGATAACACAACAGAGGAGTTTGTTAAAATAAACGAAAATACTCTTAAATTTGCTACGAATGCTTTCGAGCAGTTTCCGTTTGAACTAAAGTAGTTTACTACATTTTTGTTGACTTACTTAAACATACAGATTGTTTCATTAAAACTTGAAAAAGGGAAGGCAAGGATACGTGTAGAACGGAGGTGTAAGCTCTCGCACTTCTACCCTTCATACCTGCTCCCTCTGATCACTTTGACAACGAACGGATTTTTTTTAAATAAATAAATAAAAATTTTATAGAATGAAATATTAGAGAATTATTATTTTTTTTTTTTTTGGAAAATAATTGCGCTACCACCACTGGAGTTATTAAGAGACGGGGTTTATTATTTTTTTTACTCAGTTTGCAATGGCTTGTCAAGCTTGACCGTTCTCCTGAAATATTCAACGAGAATAGGAGAAGGATTTGCCTGTTTCGCTCAAAATCTTTGGCTTAATTTAAAACAAGATTATTATACGACTAATTTCGCCCTTCTCACTCTTTTACTAAAATTTTAATCAACCTTCAACGCCTTTAACGTCGACCCAAACAAGTTAAATTTTAGCAATTCCCTTGCTTGTGCGTTTCTGGATTTAGTTTACAATTAGCCAGGAATCGCTCTCAACTCGTTTTTTAAAGATAAAGGACGCTTCGGCCCAGACATTGTTTTCCAAATCGTTTTCCGCGAATTGCTCAAATGGCGGGTCTACTTATATTTTTGGAATTGTCGATAGCGGTCCACTACTTATCGCTTTCTCAGCTTGCTGAATAGCGCTTATAATAGTTCGAATAAAAATTCGAATCTTTAATTGACAAAATATGTATATTCAAATATAAGGGAAACTTTTGTACCAATAAGTAAGAGATTACAAAATTAATTACTCAATTAATTAATTAAATTTACAATCTCCATAAAATTGCAACTTGAATATGAGAGGGAGAACGAAAATCAATAAAAATCAGTTTATTTCTGACAACCTTTGCCAACTGCTAAATTTTAAGCAACAATTTCACTTTTGACTATCACCTTCGCCGATTGTGAATGCTTCTTAGTTACACTTTATTTAAATAAAATCAAGAAAATTGACTTACAGAATATATTTTGAATTTTGAAAACCTTACGGCGCGGCGTTAAACATATTCAGAACTGCTCGAGCTTTCTTCTCTTGTCCTATTTATTACGCGATTCAGGATGACGTGGGTAGCTGAAGCTAACCCCCTTGAAAATTCGGAAGCTCCGTTACGGAAAAGCACGAAGCTCACCGCCGATTCAACGATATTTTTTAAAATTTCTCACATTTTAATTTTGGTGTAAAAATCTTTTCTTCGACCGGATTCAATTTAGTTGGTTTGAGTTGACCTTGAAACGCTTTTTTGAAACCTTTCTTTTTAATTCTTAAGTTTAACGTTTCATGTATCAAACTTTTACTGTTTTTTTCGAATTTCCTATAAACCTTTGAACATTTTTGTTTGTAAGTACAAAGTTTTTTAAAATCTCGAACCGGACAGAAATGCGATGGGAACACACTCAACGTTTCGCTATAGATTTGTAGCTTCGTCAGGAGTGAAGAAGGCAAATAAATAAGTTGTCAAGAGAAACGAAAAGGTAACATGATTTTAATTTTAGTTTAAAATCATGTTACCTTTTCGTTTCTCTCGAAGACTTGTTTCTCTTGACATCTTCTTTATTTCCTTTTTTTCACTCCTGACGAAGCTATAAATCTATAGCGAAACGTTGAGTGGTTTCCCATCGTATTTCTGTCCGGTTCGAGAGTTAAAAAAACTTTGTACTTACAATTCTCATTGGACAAGAACCAACTCCAATTTTTGTTTGTATTTATTAATGTCTGTTTTTGATCATTTCTTTTCTTTATCTCTTGTAAAATTCCTTTCTTGGCTTGGATTCATTACAGTTCAGTTTACTTGAATTCGTTTAACCGTGAAGCGTTTCACATTTTGTATTTAAAAGAACTTATCTGGGTTTACTTTGAGCAGGGTTGGATTCACTTAATTTCGGTTTAGTTCGGTTGACCTTGAAATATTTTTTTGACTTTTAAAGATAATTAAAAATAATTTTCTGATAATGATTTTTTTATTTTTAATTCTTAAGATTTCTCGTTTAAATCTCCTACTGTGTCATTTTCGATTTTTGATAATTTTTTTTCGTTTTTCTATCTATTATAAAATTATTTTCTTGATTTGGTTTCGCTTAGGCTCAGTTCAGTTGGTTTCGGTTCACCTTGATTTTTTTAATTTAAAAATATTGAAATTTTCAACGATTTTTTACTTTCCTCATTTTCATTTTTAAAATAGTTAATTTGTTTACATTTTTTTTCGATCATCTGCAATTAGTGTTTCTTTTTCGAATTTCCTTAAAATTTTCAATTTTTATTGTGTTTTTCGATAAGATTTGATCTAATTTCGCCCTTCCCTAAACGAGATCCTGGGTTACGCCCACGCGCAATACTACTTAATTTCTTTCATGCTCTCGTTGAGCCTCCAGGGAGTTTATGGGGAACATAACCAAGATCAATATTCGAACCAATCCCATTTCTGCTATACCATTATATACATTGCAGACGAATGAATTAGCATTTTTATTTCTACAACCTAACAATGTCTTTGCTTTTCGTCTTTAAAAATTTTATCTCTATATTAAAACTGCTTATGATTTGAGGCAAAAACCTTTTTTTTTTCTGATTAAGGAAGGCACAATGGTGCTGTTTACTCCTGCCAAGTTTCAAGATCTTGATGACTACTTACTTTTATACAGTGCGATTCATAAATTTCGCAACATGAAGGAATTTTATTAATGTCAGGGTAAACATTATTCAAACCAAAAAATAATACAATCTTCAAAAACCCAAAAAAGTAACGCGTTTAGAGAAAATTATAATTAATCTAATCAACCGTTGCTATCTGAATATAATATATTACCCTTTGGCGAGGGTGAATCGGCTAAATTCTAGCATAAGGACAAAATAGTTGGCGCCTAGAAGTGCAATATCTATCAACCCCAAGCTACAAAGACGCTCGAGAAAACTAAATCGTTCGCGACAACGTTCTTTTTGGAACCAAATAAAAATGTAAGCGCCTTTCATTTAATTCATAATTTTAATTTAATTAATTTCAGTTCAGTACAAATAGAGTTTCCCAGTTGATAAGAGGCGGAAAGGAAAATCAACAGACTAAACAATGATAAGTTCATGCCTGCCGTAAATGCTCAGATCAGACACGTCGCACCGTGTTAAAGTTACACTTGACTTTATTTTTAACTTACGCCTGCTTCTTAAGGAAATGTTTTCTTTTTTTAATATAAACAATAGAAGCAGCGGTCAAAAGAAATGCAAAATTAATCAGTCGTCCAACGGGACGGTTAATCTTGGACTGTTTATTTTGTATTAAGTTCAATTGTTCAGTGTTCGATAAATTCTTTGTAGCACATAAAGGGGACTTTATTTATTTTCTTGGGACAGTTTCCGGAAACTCAAGAAGGTAAAAAAATCTCCCAGTTGCTTAGACGTTTTATTAATTTGAAAGGCCCGATGCCCTTTCTTAAAACCGTTCTTTAATTTACCTACCTACACGAAGAGAATTAAACGTAAGCTCGAAAGCATCAAACTTTCCTCCCGTTACAAAAGCGCATCCGCTTTAAGAAAGTTTTCGGCGAATATTAATTAATTGTGAACCTTCTTCCACCGACGCATTTCATTCAAAACCTATTCGCAAATTAGCTCGAGAGCTGGCGCTCTCCTGTTTCGATTTTTCTTTTCAACCCGTTAGATTTGGTCACCGAAGTGACTTAAGTTGCCTATACCCCAAGTGACTCCGTCTTTATCGTGATTTGTTTGTTTTGCCTATCTAAATGGTCTCTTGAAATAAAAGGAGAGTCAGGAATGTTACAAATAAAGGCTATTCATTTTAGTGATCGTTATTATTAATTTTTATAGAAAAGTAATTAATCATTGACGTTAGTTGATTTTTGTACTGTCAGTAGAAAATTTGAATTTTTTGAATTTTTTTTCGAATCATTGATTTTTTTTGTTAACCTTTTTTTATGGATCAAGTGAACGACTCGTTGTCAAATGTACAGCAGTTTGTCGCTGTAAATAATAGTGATGGATAGCAGCCGACGTCATTCCGCCACGGCCTTCGGAAAGCAATGCATGTCAATGAATCGAAACAACCCTGTGCAACGAAATTAACAAAGATTGATTTACGAATAATCACGGGGCGGCAAAACATCCCTTTCACTCCGCAAGTTGGTTAACATTGCGCGGAAAATTCACGCGCCTGATTACTATTTGCAAATAAAAACGTATGCGTTTCCAGATGACAGGTGCAGCCGGCAATTTTACCGAACGCGACTAATTAAAAATTATTATCACCCTGTATTACGGCGTGAAAATATGCTTAAAATAAAATAAAACGAAAATATTTTACGTACACGTACGCTTTTGAATAATATTAAATTCAAAAGTAATAAGGAAGAGGTCGATAAATTCATCCTCAAATTATATATGATTGTTTTTTGAATATACCATACGCTTCATTTTAAGTTAAAAAAATGACGGCGGAAATACCATTAAAATTTTCAGCTCTGCTTTGATTTGTAGTTTGTTTCGAACCTATTTATTTACTGACACACTGCACACACCATAAATATTTGGGAATTTTTGTAAATCCCACCGCTGCCACCACTATCATCTATGTTGCAATCATCGGGAGTGTATATGTATGTTTATATTATAGGTAACACGTACTATTGCATTGTGATTATAATTTTTTTCTTGATAACCTTTTGCGATTATTTATTTTAACATTCAGTTCTGCCGACAAAATTACAACAAACACGGTTTTAACGAGGGAAGGAGTGTCGGATTTTGTAAATTTAAATGCACATGCCAGCATCATTTGCATCACAAAGGGCCCCGCGCAAATTGCGGACGATATCGTAAATAAACCGGAACAATCAATCGCATTGGTGCAAACATTATTTCTCTTCGTAATGCATCTGTTTTTTTTTTGTGTGGTTCCCGCACGCGTCCGTTTTAGTTTCGGGTTGCTTTTGTTTTTGTAAAAATTCAATTATTTCGTTTGGACGATTTAACACCTCTTCTTTGGAAATAAATTATATTGGATAACAGACCGATTATTTGCCATAAATTGGCATTTTTCCTTTTCTTTTCTTGTGACGTCATAATCTCGAACTGTGACGTCATCAATATTATTTTAATGTACATAGTATAAAAATATTAATCTACTGGATAAGAAAAAAAACGAAACAACTTTATTTTGCGAATTTGCCCTTGTATAAAAAAGTTTTCGTTTTTTTTTGCTTCTGACGTTATAATTTTGGATATTTATTTATTTTAAGTTACTACTGTCTCCACTATTTTCTAGCCAATCAATCACATCAATCTGCCAAGAAAAACGTATAAATTTTAAATTTAAAATATCGATTCAAGATTATGGTATCACAAAAAAAGTAAAACGTCAGTTTGGGGCAATTATTCACTTATTTATTTATTTTTTTTTAATTAAACTTGCAACTCTACCTTCCATGTTCTCACTTTTTATTCATGTGCAGACTCGTAAAATAAAGTTGATTTTCTGGATTTTTTTCTTTTGCAACATTTTTTGAGCGTCATCTCCTTACAAGAAAATAAAAATTTCCATCAACCCCTATCAAATTTTATTCATATTTTTAAAACAGTATGTGTGTAGGACGTACTAATTCTATTTGACTTTATTTAATTTTTTTTTGTAAATTACAAACCGATTGTGTTTTGTTTTCATTTCACTTTTTTTTGTAATTACAAATGGATCGTATTTTGTCTCTAATCGATTCAATTTGACTTTATTTTGTATTTGATTTTTCAGTGTTGTTCAAACGTTCTTAATTCGATTTGACTCTGGTGTTAAATAATTTTTACTTTTGTCTCACCTTCATCACCGATCGTCTTTTGTTTCCATTTCATTTTTTTGTAATTAAAAATCGATCGTATTTTGTCTCTATTCGATTCAATTAGACTTTATTTTGTATTTGATTTTTCAGTGTTGTTCAAACGTTCTTAATTCGATTTGACTCTGGCGTTAAATAATTTTTACTTTTGTCTTATCTTCATCACCGATCGTCTTTTGTTTTCATTTCATTTTTTTTTTGTAATTAAAAATCGATCGTATTTTGTCTCTACTCGATTCAATTCGACTTTATTTTGTCTCTGATTTATCAATTTCGTTCAAACGTTTTTATTTCGATTTCACTCTGGCGTTAAATAATTTTTACTTTTGTCTTATTTTCATTTTTTTTTTGTAAAAACAAATCGATCATATTTTGACTCTACTCGATTCAGTTTGACTTTATTTTGTATTTGATTTTTCAGTGTTGTTCAAACGTTCTTAATTCGGTTTGACTCTGGTGTTAAATAATTTTTACTTTTGTCTTATCTTCATCACCGATCGTCTTTTGTTCAAATAATTTTAATATAATCAATTGGTCGACCTTTGTTTCTTCTGTTATTCGACTTCAAGGTGTTGTTTTTAATTTGCTTGATTAATTTTGATGAGATTTAATTTTTTTAATTACCTATTAATCATCATTAATCATCTTTTGTAGTGTTTTTTTTTTATTTACTCTCGATTTGAATTTTATTACATTTCATTTTCGTTGATTGATGCCATATTTCCTTCCTCTTTTATACCTTTTTTTGACTTTTATCTTTTATTTTTAATATATAGGAATTAAATTTTTGACTACAATAAAATTCATCAATTTTTACGTCAAATTAACTTTCCGTTTTATATAATTTTTTATTTTCGTCCGTCAATTGATCATCTTTTGCTTTTTCTTTTATTTGATTTTATTTAACATATTTTTTTATTTTTTTATTATTATCAATTGATCGACTTTTTTGTTTTTTTTATGCTCGATTTGATTTTCTCTAATTTTTTTAATTATTTGTCATTCTTCTTTAATATTTGCAGATAGTTTTGATTGTCGATTTTTATGTCGATTTCACTTGTCGGTTTTTATTTTTACATTTACATTCTCATTTATTTTCGTCCCGTCTTCATGAACGATATTATGTTTTTTTTCTTTTGTTTCGTAAGATCTGAAGGTATTTTATTTTTATTTTTTAATTATTTGATCGTCTTTTCCTCTCCTTTTTTTATCTGTGGTGGTTGCCCAACGGAGTTACTCGAGTAATTATTATATGATCGCCAGTGGCGGCTCGTCGTTCGGGCCAAAGTTGGGCAGTGACCACCCCATCCTATTGAAGTTGAATTCAACTCTGTGACGGAATTGTTCCGATATTTAAGTTTGCACGTCCTTTTTTTTTAATTCGTAGCAATTTACTTAAATTTTTGAGTTACGTCGACAATAATTTTTTTTGCTCGCGTTTGGTTTTTTATACAATCTCTAAAATATAACAAATGACAAAGTTTATTCACATTTCAAACAATTCATTTTATAAAAGAAATTTTAGGTAGGTACCGATGCCCTGCCTACGTCATGTTCATAACCGTAAGTCACGTGGGATACAAGATTAAATGAAGGCACGGTATAAGTCGGGCGCTTGTTAATCTTTATGAACAGAAATTTCTTCATTTTTTGTTAATTATCCCGCGATATTGTTACGTTTTTTTTTTCTGAATTCATCCAGATCTCCGAAGCAGAAGATAGTTTTAAAAAAAAAGCAATTAAAACTAAAGCGCAGTGTCTTGTATTCGTTACGTCGACACGAGAAACGAATTTACTCCGCAATTTCGAGATCGTAATCTGTAAATCATTGTTTTCAGGGCGGTCCAGACATCCGAACCTCATCAATACAAATCAGCCACGCTCTACATAGTCTGCAGAGTCAGTCGGCGAGCCGCGAAAATCTTCATCAAACCTACATACAAGTTAGTACATGGTTATTTAATTTCATTTCGTATAGTAAACATATTTTACAAGAAAGAGAGAACGCTTTACGACTTGACTTGACTTTATAATATGTTTAAAAATTTTGCTAATGGTGACGACTAGTGTAAAACGGGGGGAAAAGGGAGGAAAGCATGTATATGGGAAAAGTACCTAATCAATATTTGATGCTACGTTAGTGTAAGAGGGCAGCACTAACCGAATTCGCGCTTCCAACTGCAGGTATCTACAAGTTGAATATCGACCTGCCTTGGTTTCACGTTCTGCCGATAGAGCGCAGGCAAAGCCGAAAAAATAATAACGCGGTGATTTTCCTGTGCGAAAAAAATATTACGTAATTAAAACTACGCAAGAGACTTTGGTGAAGTAATAAATAAAATATATTTCATTTTAATTTATGATAAACAAATGATTTTTTTAATGATGAATAAAATCAAGTTAATTCATGCTGTACTACAGGATGTTGAAATAATATAGAATGTGTTACTTATTAACGAACCACGTCAAAGTCAAGGAACTTCGTCATTAATATTATTTTAATCTACGTATTAATCTGTTGTACAAGAAAAAATCGAGACAGACAACTTTATTTTGCGAGTTTGCCCTTGTAGAAAAAAAAAAAGTAAGGAACAACATCGAAGACACAGAGAGCGATTATTATGTTTTACAAAAAAAGTTTTGCGTAAAAATTAAATTGCTAATTGTTTGACTCGAACTGACGTTTTACTATGTTGTTTGTGACGTTATAACTTTGGATATTGATGTTTCTTTTTAAAGTTATAATCAGAGAAAAGAATTCAGGCCGCTTTTTGCTCCTGCCACCTTTCTGTAGCTCCGATGCATCGATTTGTTTTTGAGTGGAAGGGGAAGGAGTGAGTGAGTGAGCCTTCGCATTTCACAGAAATTATTGTTGGCAAGGCTGATTCAGTCCGAGTACTAAATTTTCGTACCGTTCGCGGAACAAGTGGCCCGAATTCTCTTCCCTGGTTATAATCTATACTTTTTTCTAGCCAATCACATCAAACTGGCTAGAAAAAAGAATAAATTGCAAATTAGAAAAAATATCGATGATGTCACAGTCCAAGATGATGGCATCACAAGGAAAAGAAGAAAACGTCAGTTTGGTCAGTATAGTTTGCTTTCACGTTCTGCCGATAGAGCGCAGACAAATCCGAAAAAATAATAAGGCGGTGATTTTTCTATGCGAAAAAATTATTACATAATTAAAACTACGCAAGAGACTTTGGTGAAGTAACAAATAAAATAAATTTTATTTTAATTTATGGTTTTTTTAATGGTGAATAAATTCAAGTTAATTCATCCTATACAGGATGTTGAAAATAATATGGAATCTGTTACTTATTAACGAACCACTAACGTTTACGTCAATGTCAAGAAGTTTGACGTCATCAATATTATTTTAATCTGCGTATTAATCTGTTGTACAAGAAAAAAATCGAGACAAACAACTTTATTTTGCGAGTTTGCCCTTGTAGAAAAAAAAGTAAGGAACATCGAAGACACAGAGAGCGATTATTGTTTTACAAAAAAAAAGTTTTGCATAAAAATTAAATTGCCAATTGTTTGACTCGAACTAACGTTTTACTTTGTTGTTTGTGACGTTATAACTTTGGATATTGATGTTTTTTTTTTAAGTTATAATCAGAGAAAAGAATTCAGGCCGCTTTTTGCTCCTGCCACCTTTCTGTAGCTCCGATGCATCGATTTGTTTTTGAGTGGAAGGGGAAGGAGTGAGTGAGTGAGCCTTCGCATTTCACAGAAATTATTGTTGGCAAGGCTGATACAGTCCGAGTACTAAATTTTCGTACCGTTCGCGGAACAAGTGGCCCAAATTCTCTTCCCTGGTTATAATCTATACTTTTTTTTCTAGCCAATCACATCAAACTGGCTAGAAAAACGAATAAATTGCAAATTTAAAAAAAATATATCGATGATGGCATCACAATGAAAAAAGAAAAACGTCAATTTAGTTAGTTTAGTTTGTTTTCCTATAATTTTTATCGTTCAGATTAGAGTGCAGGACTGACGGAAGGTGGTGGTAAGCAAGGCAAGAAGACGCCGATACAAAATAGGCGCCAAAACGATGTAAAATTAAAAATTCATTTTTATTATATTGCGAATATTAATTAATGCGACTTGGTTAATTATTTCTATAAATTGAGGAAATATAAACATGTACATACAGAGTGTCCCCAGATGTCTTCTTTTTTATTTTCAACTTTGACGAAAGGCAGAAACTTTTATAATGAATGTTTTTCTCTAAAGTTTGAAAATAAAATTTTTCTTCTTGTATATTAAAATAAAGACAATCACTTTTGAAATGCGATTTGTCTGTAAAGGAATAAAATTATATGAAGAACTATCTGTCTGTCTAAAATAATATTTTTAAGTAAATTGCAGCTGAAAGCAAAAAATAGCAGAAAAAAAACAGTTTCCTCTGAGTATTGTTCCTTCTCAAAACGATTTTGTTTAAGTACGACTTCACAGCTCCTAAGAAACCTTTAAGCTTTTCAAATTGGAGAGCTTTTAAAATTTTTAAATGTCATCTTTTGTTTTTTTAAGAAAACCATCGATGAAATTTGAGAGCAAAAGAAACATTCGATTTTTCCGAAAGACGTTGGACACTGATTTACGGATTGTCAGTGCCGTCTATCGCCTGAAAAAAATCCATTCCATTTTCAGAGAACAGATGGCGTTAAAAATCTGTGGACTGGCGTCCAACCGCTTCCGGAATACCAAATGTTTCTTGATCTTATTCTTCTTGTTTCTTTTGTTTCTAAGACAATCATCATCAGTGTATCATAAGAGCAAGAAATATTCGATTCACGGATTGTCAACGTCATCTATTGTCTGAAAACGTGATTTACAAATTTTCTTCTCTTTTAGGCAGCGAAAAATTGAAGCAAAAAGTAGAAAAATGTTCAATTCTTTCGGAAGAGGGTTGACAGTTATTCACTCAAAATTGTGAATGTTTAATACTCTGGTTTTTTATTTTCCTCTCTTTTTTAAGTAAAAAAAAAATTAGACGAAAGAAGAAAAGTTACCAAGTTACAGGTCGTTAGCCCCATCTATTGTGTGAAAATGAAAATCTGAAAATGAGAAGAATTAAACGCTCTTCTATTTTTTTTTTTTTTTTTTTTGGTGGGATAAATTAAAACAAAAATTGTCCGATTCGGAAGAGAGGAAACTGGAATTTTTAATTTCCTTGATTTTACATGGATTTTACAGAACGTTAACGCCATCTATTGATGGATTCTTAACTCTTTCTTGTAAATAATGTTCACTTGTCTTTGATTACTTGCCTTTTGTTTTCGTTTTTTAATTTTTCTTGCGATTGCTGCTGTATACTCAAGTGTATACCGTCAGTTAACGCCATCTATTGACGCATTTTTAATTCTTTTTTCTGCATGCCTTCGGTTATTTTTTTGTCGAATTTTTGTTTGCGATTTTCGAATACCATTTTGAGAAAAACAATTACAGGAAGCTGTTTTCTCTACGATTTTCATTTTATATTCACCGAAATTGACTTCACTTGCTACTTCCAAACAAAGTGCACTTAGTGGAGACGTGGAGAGAGATTATTTTCGTTATTTACAGAAAAAAAAAATTAGGTAAGCAAGGCATCAGGGCGCCGATGCAAGAGGGGCGCATAAATATGTTAATTAAAAAACAACTACCGCAGCCCGAACAATCTCAAGGTCAACCACACTCAATCCAACAACTGAACTCAACTTTATTTAACCTAAGCAAAAAATTATAAATAAAAAAAAGATTTAAAGCAGGCGCAAAAAATTCAAAAAATCCATCAAATTCAACTCAATCTAACTTCATTCAAACAAAGCAAAAAAATTAAGAAAAAAAATGAAAAGTAAACATGAAAATGAAGCTCAGTAAATCTCAAGGTCAACCCAACTCAACTGAACTCAATCTAACTGCATTCAATCGAAACAAAACATTTGAAATACAAGAAATTGATAGTAAAAAATGTAAAAAATTAAGAAACGGTTTAAGTGAAGTTCGGCCATTGTAAGGGTCAACCAAACTCGACCCAACAACTGAACTCGATTCTATTCAACCCAAGCAAATAAATAAATAAATAAATAAAAATCAAAAGACAATAAAAAAGCAAATAATGAAATGCAAAAATAATTTTCGATGTAATCCAACGTAAACTGCACTCAACAACCTATTTCCTAGGTAAGAAATTTAAAACAAATTATAATGAACCTCGACAAATCTCAAGGTCAACTGAATTCGCCCAATTTATTCATATTACACTCCATTCCACACAATTAAAACAATTAAAAGTAAAAAAGAAATTTATTCGAAATATGCGTTTTCTGTTACTGATCGACTTTATTAAACTGGTTTAAAGATAAGCCAAAATTTGTCAAAATTAACTTTTTAACAAAAAATTTGGAAAAATAACAATAAGGGATAACATGTTTCAAATGAAAAAAAAAAAAAAATCTGTCATCTATGGAATTAAAATTTTTTTCTACTGTATAATTTCACATGAATTGTTTAATTTTTTTGTTGTTGGAAAAGGGGTTAACCTTGATAAAACTTTAAAAAAAGTGGACGTTTATCAAGAATAGTGTCCATCCTTTATGCATCACAATACTACCAACTAATCCGAGACTAAAATCACTTACTAAAACATGTAAGTTCTTTATTTATATCTTTTCAGAGATTTCGACTGCTATCATTTAAACTGAGATTATTTTTTTAATACAAATTTCTTTATTTATATCTTTTCAAAAATTTCGACTGCAATCATTTAAACTCAGATTATTTTTTTTAATACAAATTTTGGAAAAATATTGCTATTTTGTAATAAAAAAAATATCTCCGGTGGGGATAATTCTGTTCTGCATCGAATACGTTAAATTTAAAGGCCTGTCGTTACCATAGCAACAGTACGTTAAAGACCTATAAATTTAACAAATTTTGTTGCAAATCGTTTTTGATTACGAAAAATTTTTGAGCAAATCGTTCTTGATTGCAGTGAAAACCTCGAGCAGCCTCTGGACAGCTGTTTCAGCCCTGCTTGGGGCTTCTTCAGCAGAGACGTAGCTCGACATTCCCACTGCAAACAAAAACGACTTGTCCAATTTATTCGCAATTGCGATGTAAGAGTGATGAACAGATAAAATAGCGACATCTTACGATCGCTTTTTGACCTGACATTGCAGTAGGATAGACAAATTGAAGCGGGATTTGCTCCTAATAAGTCCCCCATGCAAGGCGGCCATGCTTGCTGTCAAAGCATAATGAAAGTTTTTAGAAAAATTTTGGGCAAATCGTTTTTGATTGCAGTGAAAACCTCGAGCAGCCTCTGGACAGCTGTTTCAGCCCTGCTTGGTTGATTTGCCCAAAATTTTTCTAAAAACTTTCATTATGCTTTGACAGCAAGCATGGCCGCCTTGCATGGGGGACTTATTAGGAGCAAATCCCGCTTCAATTTGTCTATCCTACTGCAATGTCAGGTCAAGAAGCGATAGTAAGATGTCACTATTTTATCTGTTTTTGATTACAGTGAAACCGTCGAGCAGCCTCTGTACAGCTGTTTCAGCTCTATTTGGGGCGTCGTCAGCAGAAATGTAGCTCGAGATTTCCACTGCAAACCAAAAATAAGGTCAACTTATAATGGGATGCATGTGAATTTTATTGGTTTTTCTTTTCGGAGGAGGGGCGCCTATTATTATTTTGCGTAAAGGGGCCGACTACCCTTCCTCCGGCCCTGTTAGAATGTGAGCACCAACCAAGCTTGAAGACTCTCGAATATTCATGAAATTCTAGAGAGACAGGCGTCATTGTTGCCACATTCCTTGGCCACCAAACGCCGAACTCAATGGGAATCTAATTTATGTTGTTTCTCTCTCTCTCTCTCTTTCTTTCTTTAGCTTAGATCTTATCTGAAATAAACCAGAGTTTTATTACTTACGTTTTTATTTCAGTTTTGATTTCCTACACACCCCCAAAATTTTTTTTCTTAATTTTCGAGCTCGAAATTTTCCAAAGTTAGGGGGCTGTTGGGGGCTTTATTTTGGTAAAATTTTAAAAAAGAAGGCGCATACTATTCGTTTTTCGAACTGCCGAAATTAAGCCCAAGTATTTTTATTGACACCCTGTATTTCAGAACACATTGTGCACCAATTTTTTTCTTTCTTTTCTTTCCTTTTCTTTTTGTTAAATTATTTTACTGTTAAGTATCCTCTTTTTTATTAGTGTTAATTCTCTTTTTTAATTTATTTTCGTTTTCAAAAAATTTTCGACGAAATAAATCGTTTTTAGCCGTTGCACAAACAACAATTTGTAACAATCGAGTAATCCATTCTTTGTACGAACGCACTCCTAAAGGCATTAACAAATTAATAACGTTCATTAGGCTAATTTGCCGTTGCTGTGTAAAACCGGAAAGCCTATTTACTTATTATCATTCGGAGCCCTCTGAAAATTCCGTTGCCCTGGAAACATGAGCTCCATCGGGCGTCGCGACGCCCCGAACTACTGCGAGTCCCTGCAGTTTAGTTTAAGCTACGCTCACCGAGATGCTGATGTGTTTTGCGTAATAATAAACAAACGTTCTGCATAATAAATCAAAGTGGCATCATGGCGGTTGAATTATCACATTATTATTTTTTTTTCTCGTACATACACATATTCCATTATGAAACGCACGCCCTTTTGGCTCGGTTCAATATTACGCCGCGTAGTTACATTCATGAATCGCGATCGTTGGATTTGATTTAATGTGAACGGTCTCATATGTACAGTCGTAATTATAAGTAATGTCTCCCCAATCAAATTTTAAGTCGTTGTCTAATAACAGGTAAACAAACACGCGGTGAATTATTTTTCTTGTGTTGCATTCGTGTTTGTTTGTCTACTTGTTCGTTTGCTTATCTGTCTACTTGTTATAAACGTCAGAAATCATCAGACCGAAATTTCAAATTCATTTATAGGGGAGACATTACTAAAATGTACGACTGTACCCTTTCGCTTATAATTAATCGGACATGCAGGGGCTGTCAGGGTTCGACGAAACGTCGACATTTTAAAAGCACTTTGACATTTGACAAGTACTTCTACTAATGTCCGAATAATCAAATTTTTGACATGAAAAGCTCAAGATTTTTTTCCTAACACGTAATTTTAAAAATAGCCAAATTTCTTGGTACCCAAGCTAACCCGAAACAATAGGCGTTTGTAAGTTTCGCTGTTACAATTCGGTCTACCTCTATTATTTTGAAATTTAAACAACACATGGCGACCGTCCAGAAATTAGCGCTCGCTTGTTTTATTATTAAATTCTTTGTCACTGGAACTGGAATGCGAAATAACTGACCTGAATATATGTAAGTTGGTTCGCTCTGCTTACGATTTTAATTTAGGACATTTAGGTTGTGGGCTGACACAGTTGCTGCGTGATCGTGTATTTTGTGTTTCTTTCGTTTGCAGAAAACTAAATATTAAAAAAAAAAAAAAAAACTGAATTACGTGAGAGTGAGACTAAAGCCGGGTTGACATCACGTACGTGAACTAAAATCGAATTCGAATTTTTCTTTTGTGTAGGGGGCGGTTATTTTAGTACATATTTTTTTATGAAAGGGTAGAATACATCATGTCGGTCACCAAAAACATTTGCATACTGAGATTTTCACTTTGCGAAATTCTCTGAGCGTGGTACGCGTTCGCGATGCCCGTCCCGTGGTGTCAACCCAGCTTTAGCTTTTCTTTTCGTTTGCTCTTTCCTTCTCCACGTTTTCTTTATTGCACTGCATGCTTTCCTAAACTTGAATCAATTTTTTTCTTCCATAAGAAAACCGAAATTTAAAAAAAAATCAAGAAACTATTGAAGTTTTTCAAAATGTTGGACGTCTAAAGTAAGGTGACCGTACGTCCCGATTTTGGCGGGACAGTCCCGATTTCTAACAATTCGTGCCGCGTCCCGCGAAGTTTTAAGTGTCCCGCATTTTGAAAAGAATATACTTATTGCAGGTTTACAGAAAAAAAATTCAAATTTATTAACTGGTGAATTATTCAGTCCCTAACATCCGATAAATTAAGATTTTTATTTATTTATCTATTTATTTATTTATACATTGAGAAAAATAAAATGTTCAGTCAACCAAGAACGCATTCGATTAACAAAATTTTTCTTTAATATTTAAATACGTTTACTTTCAAACATTGTAACAAACAAGTATAAACGGTTAAACCAAAATCGGTCTCGAATGTGAGGATGTCACTTCGGGTGAGTCAATTTCACCCTCCTGGACGATATAAGGAAATCCCTTGAATAAGTTTGACAATAACAGATAAAACAGCGACATCCTACGATCGCTTTTTGACCTAACATTGCAACAAAATTTTTTACAATAACTTACAACAAAGCTCATTCTTGAAAAAAGTCGGACTATTTCTCTTTTTCTGATTCGTGGTGGACCGAGAAACTATGCGAAATAAATTTGCACAAGGCTGTTACAAATCGAATATTTTTGGAAATTAAGTCACTCAAAATTTGGAATATTTTATCGCGGATGTTTCGAAAATTAAAGATCAATGGTTTCACAGAAACAATTGCAGAATGGCACTGTCACAACTTTCCTTGTTTTCACCCCCTGTGCTCAAGAACCTACGGTTTACCTAATAATTTCGTTTTTGCTCGGGTTTGCTCGGCTGACCCACATGTTAAAAATGCGTAAATTAAACGAAATGATTACAGCACCGTGTGAAATCAAGTATTTTATTAAAATACGAAAGAAAACCTCAAATATTCTGCATGCAAGTTTAATGGTGCGTGCGACATATGTTTTCCCATATTAAAGATTTTATTTGTTTACTGTTCAGTGCTCCTGATTTTCAAAATTTTTGCATCTTCGCGGTTAATTTCAAGGACAATCAAGGCTATTTATATAATGAAACAAAAAATATCTACAAGTTAAAAAATATAATCTCAATGACTACTTTCTCTGCAATTTATTACTCCTATTAATTTGGTACTTCTATTACTTAACAGTTAAAAAGTAAACAAGCGGGAGTAATAAATAAATTCTGCCTTAGCCAAGATTCGGAAAGATTGCTATGACCAAAACGAGACAACAGTGCTTTATAATTATTTTGAAATTTAATTTTTTTTTGACAACAAATTAAATATTTTCAATTTTAGGCAAATGTAACAGATTAGCATTTTTTTAGTGTTATTAAGATGTTCAGTTCAGAATATTAATGTTGAAACAAAAACATTTTATTTGAGCCAAAACAAAAAAAAGAATATAAAACTATAAAATTTTATTAGTTTATTTCTGCATCCTGTTTTGGTAAGCGTTTTGTCATTTTATTTTTCAGTGTTTTTATGTTCAATTACTAATACTTTGCTCTAATTTCTGTACGAAAATGTCGTCTCCCTCTCTTTCTCTCTCTCTTTGAAAACTATTTTGAATTTGCTATCGATAAATTAAAACACAACATTTGTGAAACTCAGTTTTTCTGGAAATTTAATTGGTGAGTGAGTACTCTTTAAAAGCAAACTTATTTTATTGGTTGGGTTGGGTTAGGTTGCAATGTTTTCATGTTCAATAACCAACAACACTTTGCTCTAATTTCTATACAAAAATGTCGTCCCCTTCTCTCTCCGAAAAGTATTTTGAATTTGTGATCGATAAGTTGCGATAATTACAACGTTTGTGAATGGCTACGGTTATCTTTCTTTTTTTTTTGGAATTCCATTGGTGAGTATTCTTTAAAAGTAAATTTATTTTGTCGGTTGGGTTGGGTTGTCCCGCCTTACAGAATTTGAAATCTGATCACCTCAGTCTAAAGGTACGGTCGCGTTCAAGCTAATCGAAACCGATTGACAGTAACGTTTATTACCAGCGTCAATAAATGCGTATTTAGCTTACGGTTCGGACCTTAGAGTTGACTGACCTTTATCTTACTTGTTGTTGTTAATACAAATGACAGTTTGTTTTCGAACCGTGGTAAATAAGGTAAATGTCAATCAAATCTAAGGATCCTCGCTTACAGCGGTCTCGATTAGGATGATCGTGACTGTACAAGGCTTGCTTCAGCTTTTCCAAAAAATAATTTGGACTGCAGGCATTGTTTGTGGAAATTTTGGAACATCCAGGCATGTTTTAATCCAATCCAACAATTTTTGCATGATTTAAATTATTATACAAAAAAAATCTTGCCCAAAAAATAGGATAAAGGATAATCAGGTCCAGTTGTTCTATTGCTTTGCACAAAAGTGCTCGCGTTCCAAAAATTGATTTCAAAAGGTAAAGTTACCTTAAACACCGGAAAATTAAAGTCGACGCCACATCAAACCATAAAATTACCTGATTTATTTGGAAAAGTAAATAAAACCGGAAAGTTAAAGTGTCCACGCCATATTTAATTTATGGCATTATCGACGATAAAAGCTTCTGGGGAAATTTATTGTGTTCGCTGTTGCAAGGACGACGCGACTGCAAAACGAACGATCACAAGAAAAATCCTGCCAAGTTAAGAAGAAAAAAAAGAAAGAGAAAGAATACTTGGTGCAACTTTATCTAAAAAGACAGTGCTTGAAACTAGTTCAAATTAGAACAAAGAGGGAATAGAAATGTATATCTTGGCCATTTGGTAGTTCAAATTAGTCCTTGAACAAAATGTTAGGGGCAGAAGGAATTAACAGAAAAAAATAGCTGCAGTCCTTTCCGTTCGAATTTACCACAAGCTACAACTTTGTCTCTAAAACGTTTCTTCCTCAACGAATGGAAACCTTACCCCAGGAAAAAAAGAACAGTTTCAAGAAGATTGAAGATTAAATAAAGTTTTCGATTGCATTTGTGTAGTTATTTACAGTCGCAGCCAAAGCAAGATGTCTTTAGTGCAAAGGTTCGCATATTCAGTACGCTTATAATGAAATTAAATAATATCATAATGAACCATAACGAGTATAAAGTCAAGGTCAAGAGCAAAAGCAGAATTTCTTCGATTTTTTTCAACTGGTACGCCTCCTTACAGGAAGCAATGAGATCGAGTGAGCTGAAGCCGCAATATTGCGCCTAATTATACATTCAATTAAGGATTTTTCACACACAACAGGAAAATGCCATCGATACATCGTATGATTTTCCTTCTTATTAAAAATCAAAAAGGGAGAAAATGCTTAAGAAAAGCGGGAGCGCACGAAAAGTCGTTCTTCGGAATCCTTCGAGTGCAGTGCTATGATCTAGTTCCCTTCCTCGTGGAGGTTTTTCTTTAATTGTTAATTATTCATTATTACAGAAGCTAATATGGGCGTAGCTAGCTATAAGCAAGCCCAGGGTTAGTGTTAGTGGACATAACACCTGATATTGTAAAGGTTCGGATATTCAGTACGTAGAGATGCAACATTTTTCTAAAAATTATGTTGCGATTAAATAAGTTAATGAATCACAACGTGTATAATAAGGTCAAGGTCAAGCAGCAAGATTGAACATTTGTTAGAATTTTGCACTGTTGTGCTCCTAATTTCTGCATTAAGGATCATTTTTGCATAGCAAAAGCAACGTACAGTATTCCCCAATTGCATAGCAATCGGGAAGGGAAAAGTGCGGAACCGTACAAGAAATTGAAATTAATTTTAAAGATACCAATTCTTCACGGTGTGTTTTTTTAGAATCAGTTGAATCGTAACCGAATTTTTCTATTTTATTAATTTTATTTAAATTCTGTGTTTCAAGAAAGTCAGCGTTGGTGTGAGTTGAAACAAAAAAGTTATTTTCGTATAAAGAAAAGCTATTTTCTAACTTTTTATGTATTGAATATTCGCCTTTGTCTCCAATTTATTTATTTTTGAAACCTTGAATTTTTGATTATTTTGTAAAATTTTTAGTTACTATCTCAAAATTTCATTCAATCATCAAAATTGTTGGCATTAAAATTATTTTTTTTTTATGTAATTGTACTGAGAACTAAATTTCACGTTTTGTTAATACAGGGTGTTTGAAAATTGCTATTACAAGCAAAATTGTTGGAAAGCTCATGCTTGACTGAACTTTCCCTTGTGGTTGTTCTCAATTATTGTTGTTTTCAACTATAATATTGTATTTTTGAACAATAAAGTCATTTATTATTCTTATTACTACAATTGTTGGTAGTTGGTGATGGTAAGTTGAAGCCATCGGCAAAGAAAATTCTAATAGAAGTCCTTTGGATTTCAAGATAAAAATTACTAAAAATTTGGCCAAAATTGTTGGTGCGCCACTGAGTTAAGGTAACAAACTGTCACAACAGTCACAACTCGGTATATTATTATCACCGGAATGAATGCCGCTTACACAAATAACGAGTTGACCGACATGGTGTTATTTTATGGAGAAAAAACGGATTGCTTGGACTTCCAGATGCCAGTTTTTTTTTATACTAGCAATTTCCAAACACCCTGTATATAAAAAATGTTCTAAACTAAGTTTCACGTTTTGTTTAATCCATTTTTGTATTTAATTTTTTCTAAATTGCATTGTATACTGAATAATACTTTTTTTATAAATTTAAAAATTTGGGCATTTTAGTTTAACTTGAAGGCTTCCACGACCGTCGTCCCTAGTTGAATTATTGGCTTCCGGTTAGAACCGCGTGTCTTGGATTTCTTCGACTGCCGACGCGGGACGTTTCGTTCTTCATTTCAGAGGAAGCCCTGAGAAAGTTTTTTTTTTCTGCAATTAAGTACGAAACGTCGCGTCGGCAGTAGTAGAAATTCACGACACGCGGTTCCAACCGGAAGCCAAGAATTCAACCTTGGGCATTTTTATTTGAGATATTCTCTGGAGAGAAATTTTTCATTCTATTTGAAGTTCGAGGAGAGTAAAAACGAGCAGGAGAGAAAAGGCCGAAGCATTGTCGACAATTCTGAAAATACAAGCCAAACGCCATTCGAGCAACCGTAGAAAACAAATTGCAGAAAATCGATGATTTCTGACTTGTTTTTTATTACAAGCCAGAAAAAGGCTACTCATAAAGAAAATCGAAATCCAACTTTGTACTGATTATTTAAGAGAACTGATTGTGTAAGAGAATGAAGGACAAAAGGGGATTCCCAACCCTTGTCTGCACGTTTGCATTTACACCAAAGCAACACGAAGAATGTTCCCCTAAATTCGAGAAGATTAAACAAAAGCCAAGCGCAAAATCAGCTGAATAGATGGCACCGCAAATTAATCGCCTTGAAGAACCGTCAAAGAAGGGTTTTACAATATCCATGTTCAATGTCCAAGTCCAAGATTTTACAATGTCCAAGAAGATTTACTGTAAGACAGGTGCAGGCCAGTTTTGCTAACATTTTTGCCTTTTAAATAAGTGTCTTCAGTCTTCAACTAACGCCAGTTTAAACATCTTCCTTTCAATGGCACGTGTTTTATAAATTTACGTCAGTCGGTTTGTTTTAAATTAATAAAAAAAAAGTTCACTCTCTAAAAATGTCAATTCTCTTCTTGCCACCATTAATATTCATAACCATGGAAATTATGCTTTGGTCCATAAAATTGACGACACGGGCATGGAATGAATAATATTTATCATTTATGAATTTCAAATGTTCGAATAAATATTTTAGTATGTGGCAACAAAATCTTTTAACCCATTCGCTTGAATTATTTTAGTACTAAAACCATTACTTACTTTCAAAAAGGGAAATAAAATTAAGAGAAAAAATGACGTAAATGACACACGGTGGTTTACATTTAAGATGGAAGAAATACTTTATTGTAAAATAATTAGAATATTGCTCTTTAACAGAACATCAACTACTGAAGTACGAAAGAGCAAGGTTGGTAAAACTGATATATTGCATACAGCAGGTTGCCTCGTTCCCATTTAATATGCACTTTGAAATTTCCTCCCCACAAAAGTAACTCGTGACGTCACACGAAACTTCTGTCCGTCACAGTGAAGTAAATAAAGTGAGTTTGAATCTGTTTCCTGAAGCTTAATCTAATTCCACGGCAACAGGAATAAACTACAATAACAAATTAAGTGAAATTAAATCGAGGAAAAAAATAGTCTGCACCATTAAAATCTAAGAAAACTTAAATATAACATAAATATAAACATAATTTGTCAAGTTATTTATTACACTATTAACTTATTACAAGTAACGCAGTCACTCGCATCAGTGAAATGATTAAAAAAACAACGTAACATGACATCATTTCACATCAGGCATTATTATTCACGTTTAAAACCTATTTTAATGTTAACTGAAACTTCAGAATGAAATCAGCAACTTAAAAGAGAAAGAAAAAATTAAATTGTTAAATTCAAGCAATTTCAATCCGACTTGTTCGGGCTATTGAAGCCTGCTTAAAAATGAACTAAGCAATAGAAATATTTTACCTCAAATTAAAATATAACGAGAAATTAAATTTTAAAAGCCTGTTTCTTCAAAATAAAGGCCTCCCCCCCAAATTTCTTGACTTCCACTTTAGAAACTACTCGGCAGAGTCCTCATTCATTATTTCTGCACGCAGAGTATCGAGCCTGCCTGAGAATGTGTACAATGATTAAATAGTAATAAAAATTTACTTTAGCAACAACTAAAACCTCAGTTTTCGAGAAAAACCGCAGCAAAATGCGATACATGCGACAAGCAAAAATTGAGGTTATGTTGTGCGATCTCCGGCGAAAAACCGATTTTCTAATAACATTCGATATTTACCTTGTTTTTTAAGTCTTCCGCAATCATTATTATCCAAAACTTAGTGAAAATAGATCAAAAACATCGATTTCCTTCGGGCGACGATTAATAAACGTCGAAACAGTGACGCCGCGCTGCCAACCGCATAACTTGAAACACCCTAACATGAATAACCCAATTTTGCTCAAAATGTAACTCGAATGGCCATTTGAATTCTAATTAAGGGAAAATTCTTCGAGTTTACGACGCCTTGCTGCTTATTTTAACTCAACACGTTCATTTTTTTTACTTGAAATTTCTTCCGGAACACCGGCGTGCTCTCCAGAAAATATGAATGACGGCCATTGATAACGCCCCCAACGACCTTGTGACCTACTTTAATTCCTGGAAATATAGTAAAACGGCTCGTGACGTCAGCACGGAGTTCCCTTTTGTAGTAAGATTTTTCGACGACGGTTTTCGGCGGTTTTTCGACGAATTTGAGGTTGAAACTCGACAGGCGTTTAAAAAAGGCCACGAAAATGTCGCGGCGATGGAAAATTAATTTTTATTTTCAGGGGGGGCCAGGGTGGGGGGTCCGAAACGAAGTCAAATTTTAATTTTTGGAGAAATAATTTTTAAAATAATGTAGTATTGATTTTTTCGTTTAATTTAAGGCGATTTTCAGATCTGAAAATTATTTCGTTCTTTTAATAAATTACTCTAATTAATACTGTAATATACATTGCGTTAAATCTCCTAATAACAAGAAGTTTTTTTAATACTATGTACGTATTTCGCCATCTTCAGTAGATAACTTCTTCTTAATCACAAGAGAAGTGACCAGTACAATTGATTAATTAATAGTGTGATGTTCAAAAATGCGTTTGAGAGTTGAATTTTGCTTGTGCTTTTTAGATTGTTATGAGAATGCTGCGACAGGGTATCGAGGGGAAGGGGGTGTAAAAAACTCGATCATTTTTTTAATTCTCATTCACTGACACTCATTTCTGCTAAATGTGGAATTAATTCTGTGGTTCTATCGATCAAATAACGCAAAAATTTCGTTAATATGCCCAATTGAATTTATCACGTGACGTGACGTAACGAGATACGCCCTGTCCCCCCTGCTGATCAAGGCAACCTGCTAAGACACAGTCCAGCTCTACCAACCTTGCAAAGAGAGTTCAAGTAGCGACATCCTGTGAACGATTTGCAATTTTTTTTATAGTACAGTACAGTTATCTAGCATAACTAGCATGAAGTAATGACAACGAACTTCAATAACAAAAACAAAAGTATTAGAAACAAGAAGTACAAAGAAAGAGCAGGATACTTTGGAATGACCCTAACTCATAACGGAGAAAAAAAGTAAAGCAGAAGAATGCCAATTGTTTACGTGCGATTATTTTCTATTTTTTTTTTTATTTCATTCATTAGTCGCGTTCCTTTTGCACCGATTCCCAGATAATCTCACCTCACTTCCCCTCCATCGTTGAAATTACGCATTCCTTTTACTTCGAAGTGAGAGAGCACAAGTGAGGGAGTTGTTTGCCCCCTCACCGATTCGAAGGAACCGCTAACTCTTAATCAGTAATGAGTGTTCCTCCCCCTCACTATAGTTGGGCCGCCGAAGAAACGGAGTAATAAAACTGCGTGATATACACGTGATTGCTGTTTCTGTGAGCTAAGTACCGACAGATTTACACTAGCCTACAATGTCGGTCACTCTGCAGAGTAACAACGTGGCCATATTTCCAGTAGTTCGCATTTTTCCTATTTTTAACAAATTGGCGTTATTATTAATCCGTCTTTCTTAAGACTTAATTTAATATTTGAATAAAATAGTGGTAAGTGGTAATTTCTGGTGTTTGATGTAAATACGGCTTTGCGTGTCGGTGTCACAAGAGCAGCGCGTGATCACTCCGTTTCTTCGGCGGCCCGACTATAGTGCGGGAAATTAATAATATGTTACTTAACAAAATATTTGATGCTGAAAGTTTCTTTTTCTTGAAGAAGTCGCTAAAAGGTATTTCATTCAGTTGAAGGAAACCCGTTTCAAACATCCCTGAATGTCTTTTTACGTGTTATTTACAAGCGTCGTGTTTGAAATTTTGACGTATCTTGAAGTGAGAACTTCCTCAGTTTTCCCCTTTTCACCCGTTCCATTTAGACAAATTTCCATTCACTTTTTATGTGAGCTGAGCCACTCGTCTCAACTAGCCTAAGCTCAGTTTATTTGTAAAAGGAACGCGACTATTGTAATATAATCAGTGGTAAGGTTTACTTTAGTAATCTGCGGTACGAGTACTAAAGGTTTGTTCGGATTCTCACGAGGACAATGCTAGAACGGTCAGGGGCATGCGCACAATAAAAAATACCTTTAAATTTTTTGTAATGCGCATGCTCCCGACGCGACGGTTCTAGCATTGTCCTTGCGAAAACCCGAACAAGCTTTAAGTAATTTCTGGTACGACATTTGAAAAAAGAAAAATTTTAATGAAATCGTTTTATTTTATGTACTATGGTGCTCACCAAAAACGATACGACTCGGCAGTTTGCTGACCCTTACGGCAATATACAGACACGAAGGTATGAAACCGCTGTGAGAAGTAACTAACTGGTCGACTACGGTCAGTCCTGACACCTGCCATTTACGATCGTGTTTATTTTCGCCGAAAAATAAGAAATATTTAATTATTATTTAAGAATACTCATTACTGTTAGCATGTTATAACTGAACTTTGTAACGCCGCATTTTCCGTAGGTATTTTGCTTTGTGCTTTACTGGATCATTATTTTGCAACTTTTGTTTTTTTTTTTTTGAGTTTAATAAACTGAAAGTTTTTTTCATTCGGAAACGAAATTAGTGAATTTGCTTACACGTTTTTAGTGTCGGTAAAATCAGCGCTCACTTCTGATTGTCTTTGAATCATGAATTCGTCATTCTTAAGAATAAAAAACATGTCACAAATTATTGCACATTTTGCAATAAATTTATTTAATCCAGTGTTAAAAATTCAAAAAAATTATATCAATTAAATAAATAGTAAATAAGATAATTCGCAGTCAATACTCATCTACACACTAAAAGCATTATCTGTTTTTAGAGTGTAGGAAAAGAATAATTTTTTTTTCCTACAAATTAGAACAGAATTAATACTTAAGGCGATTTAGTTAATCCGTTCGGAGTGTCTGTCTCACTCATACGTGCACTAGGTTTCCATATGCTCTCTCTCATTGCTATACCTGTTGTTTCCCGGCAAATTTATTTTCCAACGCGAAATGAATTCGACGAATTCGTTTTACGATTGCAAAGAAGCTTAAGGGATGCTTAAGCTTAACCAATATTTCTTTAAAATAAAATATTTATTATAAATATTTCAAACTGACTGAAAATTAAGATTTACACCTTTCTGTTTGTAGAATCAAACAAATTGTTTAAGATGTTATTATCTTTAAGAAAAATATTATTTTTATTGAACACGGATTTCCTCCAGAAATCGTAAACCGTTATCAAAATCTCATTAAGTATTCCCGTCGTATTCAAAAGAATTACGCTTACGCAGCTAGTCTAATAATGTTATTGCCGTCCCAAGCTTTAGCCGAAGCAATAAAATTACAGCGGACCAGATTCGAGTAACAATTTTAATGTCCGAAGAGTTGGCTCCGCCTAATGTTCATAAGGGTGTGTAGTTTGCTTTCAGAGGTATCGTTTTTGTTGAGCATCATAGTACCTCCGAAAAGTAATTTTATCTTCTCTATACCGTACGCTTCGAAATATAAATTAAATCAAAGTGAGACCGAAACTATTTCGCGACAGGCAGTTTTGCCTAAGTGCATTGTCGAGCGTCGGCGTCGCTTCGATTTCAAAAGCACTTGAGCTTATTTGCTGGTTCGGTAATTACTAAAATTTCTCGTGCACGCTTGCATCAATTTCAAACAAGCGTTCGCAAAGCACCACCACAAAAGCAAGTCTAAATTTGCTATCGGCGATGTGGGATTCACACCTGAACACGCCGCGACGCCGTTCAGTATTGCTCACGACGTCGACGGGCGTCGTTTCTCCTCTCCACATACATACACACACACACACAAACATCACATCTGACCCGATTTTTAATGCGTTGTTTTTCCGTTCGTTGCGCTTTTCGTTTCGCATTAAGTCGACTTTGTGAACCGACGTTTCGAGCGTTTTCGATGTAAACACATTAGTTCGGAGGGAACTAATAAATGTGATGCTCTAAAAATACCGGCGCGGTCGGTGTGGCTTGCGGAGGGATTTCAGAAGAAGAAAACCTCGATGTTAAGCGCAGTGTGAAATGATCGACTGGGTTTCTATCGTGCGACATTCTCGCAGACGGTTTTCTAATTACATGTACGCCGTGCCGAACAAAGTTAGGAAAAAACGTAGACCCAAGCAACGCTACGGATACGGAAACCAAGCTGCAGGGGTTGGTACGACTCACGCCGCCAATAGCTGCTCTTGCTGTTGGGCCGAAGAAGTACAACAGGTATTCTAAATTAATTTATAAAAAAAAAATTCAAAACTTGATTTGAACTTGGTCTGTTAGAATTTAATATCATGAGGGGGGCAATTTAAATTACTAAGGGGCCTATTCTGTATCAAAAGCGTTAAATTTAAAGAGCTGTTAAATTTTGTTGCTGCAGTAACAACCAATCATAGAAGTGCTTTTTGAATTTTAAAGGGCCTCTAAATTTTAACAGCCCGTTAATAAGTTACAGAATACGCCCCTAAGGCCCGATTTCACCACCACAGTTTAACTTTAAACTTCGCTTTATTCCTGTGGAAACAATTATCCTTACAATTGTTACCATGGGAATAAAACGAAGCTTAAAGTTAAACTGTGATGGTGAAACCGGGCCTAAGAGTGTAAACCATAATTTTTGCGGTGCATTTGGTAACACTGTCATTTGAGGTGAGATGATAATTATGCTTTGCAGATATGTACAGTAGCGATCATCCTAATCGAGACCGCTTGAAGCTACCAGCGCCTTTATTGACGCTAGCAGTAAGGGTTACAGAACCGTCAATCGGTTTCGATTAGCTTGATCGCGACTGTACATACTTTAGAGCGCTATGGAACATCATTTTATTATCACTTAGGGCCGTTTTCATAATCAGACTTTAAATTTAAAGTTACTTTACCCTAAAAAAAATACATTTGCTTCCCTATACTTAAAGTGACTTTAAATTAAAGCTTCCTTAAACTCTGATTATGAAAATGGCCGTTAGGGCCGATTTCATATTAGGACTTTAAATTTAAAGTTACTTTAACCTAAAAAAATACATTTGTTTCCCTATACTTAAAGTGACTTTAAATTAAAGCTTCCTTAAGGTCTGATTATGAAAACGGCCATTGGTCCATTCAAAATAATTTTCAAGTTATTGTCAGTTGTTTTCTTCTTTTGCAATACTTGTCAAATGTTTCTGATGTTGTCAAAAATGCTACCTAAGTGTAAATGAAAGTCTCAAAAACATCAAAATTCAAAATAAAAGATTAAACGTGTATAACTGCCGATAGGGTTTCTAAATTTGATTGACGTTTGTTTTACTTGATGGGGTTCGGAAACAAAGTGTCATTTTTGTTAGTAATTTCAGGTTTGATGGTTGGCTGACCTAATTTGGTGATATAATCGTTCGCACTAAGTTACTAGATTAGAAGGAAAAAAAGGTAGTATTGCTATTTCGTAAACGACACGGAGCTCGAAAAACTGACAAATTTGACAGATTGTTTCCGAACCCTGTCAAATAAGATAAACGTCAATCACATCTAGGGACCCTACATGTCAAGCAGGGTTGCCAGGTTGTGGTCAAATAACTTCATGTCACTTTTGGCGTAAGGAAAATTCATTTGGCGACTGGCGTAAAGTTTGGGCTACTCTTTTTCTTTAATTTGTTGTTAAAATTATTAAAGTATGAGAGCAAAATGGTTTATAAAAATATAACTTTTATTTAAGCTAGTCTCTAGTCTAGTAGTTAATAGTCTGTCAGCTAAAATGCCATGATTTCTGCTATGATTTCACTTTTTCATTTTTTTGTCAATTTTTATTACAAAGTTTTTTAATCCCGAACCGGACAGAGAAAGGAAGGGAAAACACTCAACGTTTCGCTATAGATTTATAGCTATAAATTTTTATTTCAATCGATCTCTCTCAATATTACAGAAGGCATGGAACACAAAACTTTTTAAACAACACCTAATTATATCCATATTTGACATTTTAAAGTAAATTATTCAATGCGGCAAGTATGTTAAAAATAAATAAGTAACATAAAATAGACATTTAAAATTAACGTATTCAATTTCACAATTTTTTTTTTTTTTTTTAATTTTGAAATGAATACAAATTCCATTTTTCCCATAGGATGTTAAAAAAAAGGAAAATTTCGCTCTAGTTGGCAACACTGCTCGGGATAGTACTACACAAAATCAAAGTCACCAACTGAGTAACAATTTTGTCACCAGTTCTCGGCGACATTCTCTTTTGAAGTTTCAATCCACTATCGCTTTAATTTATTTTGTGATCAAAAAATCGTCGGACACCTCTTTTATTTCCTGCATTTGTGAAACAACTGCTCGTCTTTTGTTTACGTTTTTAACAAAAGCCAATAAGTTTTTGTGTTTTCTCTCTCTTACTTTTTAGAAGTTTTTTGAACATTAAGATACTTGGATCAGTGGCGCCTTTAATAGTTGCAAGGCCCCGGACAAGTCAGGTCCTTTGGGTTGGGTTGGTTAACAAATCCCCCCCTCCCCCCACCCACTTGCGATAACGTTGCAAAAATTGAGTGTTTTCCCTTCATTTTTCTGTCCGGTTCGAGATTAAAAAACTTTGTACTTACAATTTTCATCGGACAAGAACCAACTTCAATTATCAATTTTTATTATAGTGTACTGTAATGGTTACAAAGGAATTAAACTTAAATTCCACTCAAAATTCAAACATACACCATTCCAATACGAACACTAAAAACAGTTTTAAATGAATTTAATTTCTAGCATCTATTAATTTGAATTTGAAACATCAAGTGACACTAACTTGTCACTCTTGTTACTTGACGGCTAGCTATTGTCAATATTGCCAACAGTTAAAAAAAGTTTTCGCTAAAGTGATTGTCGGAAATAAAATCACCAAAAAATCACTAAATTCAAAATAAGTACGCCGCTATAATTTTGTTAAATAAATTTTTACAGCAAACTAAAAACTAAATGGAAACTTTTTACAGTAAAATTGACAAAAGACAGAAACTACAGAAATATGTAGTACCAACACAAAATTTCATAACAAGAAAAAAGCACTAACAACTTAAGCAGCTTGGTTTCATTGGGAATTTGGAAAAAGGTCATTTTCAAGTATCCAAAAAAAATCTTTAAAATTTTTTATAAATTTGTAACAAAAAATGAGAGAGTAAATAAAGTAAAACTTAGAAAACTTATAAATTAAATCACGACGCGCTATGTTAAAACAAGTTGAAACAAAGTGACAAGTTCTTGTTGGGTGTTTTAAATAAATACCTAAAATACCTAAATGGCGTTAGTCAATAACAAATAATTGACAAATAATTATTTATCAATTATTAATCAACAAATAGTAATAATAAAAAGAAAGAGAAGATGGACTCAGCCATGTCGTATCTGTCTTGTTTGAAAATGAAACACTTTTCTTGTGTGGATCAAGGCTTTCTCCAAATTCCAAATTTTCAACCTAGCCACAACTTTATGGAGCTTCCAAATTATGCTTAGCTTCAGGTTAGCGCTTTAAACAACGCTTTTATTAAAATCGATTCCTACATTAAGTCACAAGATTTCTCGCGTCCGTTTTAAAAAAAATCATCAAAAAGAGCACTGAACGCTAGATTAAAAAAGAAATCGGAAACTTAAACTTAAAATCACTAAATTTAATGTAAAAACCACTAAGTCGGCAACATTGTCCCTGCCTTGGAAGTATTACCAACTGAAACAGCTACTCTTGTTTACTTTGTAGTTAATGTAATTGCCAAGGAAAATGGTCATTAGGCTAGAATAAAATAAATATAAAAAAAGGTTAGTATAGAATAAAAACTAAACTTAGCCAGCAGTTGTCGGAAAAGTTATGAACATAATAATTTGTTGCCCTACGAGTATCATCTACATTTTGGCGAAATTGGACTTCTTTTGATGAGATAATTAGCTACATTTTAAAAAAAATAATCCAGCAACCTTGGCGTCAAGAAAAGAAAGAAAATGTTTTTAACCTCCAAAATTTGTGACTAAAGCTCAACCAAAAATCAGGTTTAAAACAGGGTTTCAGCAGAAACCCCTGGATTTATAACATTGACAGGTATCATAAGAAAAAACTTTAAATATGACAGCAGAGGCCTTATTCTCGAATCGAGAGAACAAAATCGTAAGAGAACGTGACGTCAGTATGACGTAATTCTCCTGCGAATCATGTAGGTTTGTGTGAGAGTCTACATCGTTTTGACGTCACGTTCTCTTACGAGTTTGTTTCCTCGATTCGAGAATAAGGCCCCTGGGGTCTTCTTCTCGAATCCAGGAAACAAACTCGCAAGAGAATGTGACGTCAAAATGACGTAGACTCTCATACAATCCTGTATGAATCGTAAGTGAATTACGTCATTTTGACGTCATGTTCTCTTGCGAGTTCTCTTGTCCCTTCGATTCGAGAACAAGGCCCCAGAGGACAATCTTGCCAACAGACGTTCACAAAAGCTGTAAAAATTAGTTTCACTAGACCAGAAGCAAAAAGTAATTCATCAGAAATTTCCTTAAAAACGACTGACATGCCGAAATGTAATTCTATCTTAAAAGAAAACTTTAAATAGGGCACCAAGGGATAATATTACCGACACCGTTCACAAGAAGTTTAGTTTGAGTTATTGCCAGACAGGAGCAGAAAATAGTCCATTTGAAATTTCCCTAAAAATGAATGACATGCCGAAAAAGCAAATTCTATCTTCGCTTTAATGAATACGTACAACGACGCTCACCATAAAGGATACCATTTGACACTTTTGTAGTCCTTACGCTGAATGTTCTTAGGGTGTGGTTCGCGTGCAGAAGTATCATTTAAGTTGAGCGTCGTAGTACAATAAATATTCAGGTATCTACTTTTTTGGGATTTGGGACCGCGTCAGAAAAGAACTAAAATATGTTAACCTCCAAAATTGGTTACTAAAACGTTACACCAAAAATCACTGTGACATTTAGGTTTAAAACAGGTTTTCAACAGAAACCATAGAATTTTGACACTGACAAGTATTATAGGGGAAAAACACGAACTTTAGATATGACACAATGGAACAATGTTGCCAACAAGCGTTGACAAAAAGTTTGAAAGTTTAATTTGAATAATTATCATCAGAAGCATAATTCACTAGAAATTTAACTAAAAACGAATGGCATGCCAAAATTATCAAAATTGTATCTTCACTTACATACAAGGTGAGTTATAACGGGCGCAACAAATTTTACTATGTAGGAAAGACTTTTAACCTGAATGGTATATTGTTTTATATGAAGTTTTTTACTTATATTAATTTTTTTTACTTATTTCTTCATTAAAAAATAAGACAATTATGAAACAAATTTGCTTGAATATAAGCATAATTCGTCTTCCTTGTAGGACGGAAAAAGAAATCTTTAGAAACAAAATACGATCGATGATATTTTGTCATAAAATGTGCAAGCATGTGTAACCGACATTATGACGTATACATAAAGTGACCATTTATTTGTCATTCAAAAACAGGACGGCCTTGAAAAATCAAACAAGATTCAGCAAAAAATACAATATTTTAACAACGTCAGAAATATAGTCATCATATACTGGGTGTATCAGAAATACGTATGTTAATTTTAACACGGAGTTTAGTTAGCTAAATTAAATATTTTTTCTATTTCTCGTGTGCTCAAAAATAGAGGTAAACAAATTACGAAAAAATTGACAATATTTTCAAAATGCCATAAAATAAAATTGTTCAGCTTGACGAGTACTTCTGTGGTTTAAAATTAACACACGTATTTCTGATACACTCAGTATACTGAGCAGAGAAAGTTATGATTAGGACGATGAGAACCATCTGTCGATTTTTCGAGAAATTACGTACTTTATGAAACAGAAATGTCGTGGGTCATGGTTAATAATGATTGGAGCTCAAAAGCGTTTTGTGTTCAAAGAAAACAATAGATTTAAAGCTCAAACGCGAATTAAAAAAAAATAGTTGGCATCACTAAAAAACTGAAAATATCGTTTAATTACATTTTTGCGTCGCGAGTGATCTCTCGGGGCCAACGGGACAACGTCTTCAAAAACTGTACAGCGCCGTTGAAAACGGGACGTATGTATGGTTACTTTACGTATACAGGATGTTCCAACAGTATGTTCACGAGTAATATCTCGACGACTACTGAAGATACCAAAACACAAAGTTCCAAGTCATTTTTGTTTTCAATTGTTGTCTGAAATTTTAAAAGAAAACTAACGACAAAATCACTAAATTCGCTAAAATTCTGTGAACACCTTCTTTCAACATTTTCCTACCTGTCAGTACTGTCAAAATAACTTAAGTCAAGCTGAAGAAACCAAAACTGACAGTTATTCAATTTTGAACTAATGTACGTTAGTCAGAACATTCAGTATCACCAACTGGGCTGCAAAAATAAACGAGCCTAACTCCAATAATACAAATTAAGTTTACTTTGTAGCAATTTATTGATTAATTATTAAGTTAAATCAATATCTATTTTTGATTAAATCTAAAAGAATACACGTAATCACAGTAACCAATCTCGTACAGCATTGTGTTGTCGTGTTTAAAGTTTAAACTAAATTCGTTCCGACCGAGTTTATTTATACACCCCCATTATTTCCCCGCTAAATCCTATCTGAGTTATTGTTTCGCGAACAATCGAAACCACCTGTGTTTCCAGTGCACGTTGTCTTGTGAAAACCTGCCGCCTTCCAGTGCTCTAACCAACCGCTGCGTTGTCTACAGTATGTTCATTCAGGAAATTTGTGAAGTGCAGGTGCATTTTAGCCGCCGCCGATTTATCACCGCGACTGGAATAGGAACGTGTATAACATTGTGCATCATTGTGCTAAATGTCCCATTATGTTTCCTCCCTAACAAATCGTCGCCGGCGCTCTTGCCTCGATTATTTATTTCAAAGTGAGGAAAGCAAATGCGGACCACTGTATTTATTATTATTATTGTTATACTCCGGATGTTTCAGGAGTTGTCATGGTTACGCGGATAGCGCATATAATGGGCCTGATGAATAAAAAGTAAGCAATTGCTTTAAGCTTTTGCTAATTAGCAAAAGCAAAAGCTGGAAAAGCAAATGCTTTAAGAAAAAGCAATTGCTCAATTATTCTATGAATAAAAATTCCAAGCATTTACTAGCTTTCCCGCTTCGTTCAAGCAATTGCTAGTACGACCTGTGTGGACTTGCATATCTGTACTTACATTAGATTTTTGTTGAAGCGGTGCGGTGCTCAGTTATAATAAATAAAATGTCAGATAGCAGTGATATAGACAGTAGTGAAACCGAGTTAAATAAACAATTAATTTTTGTGAAAAAATTAAAAGAAAATAAGATAATTTTTAATAAATCGCAACTACCAAGTATAAAGAAAGAAAAGGAAATAGCCCTACAAGTTATCACGGATAATTACAAGGAAATTTTTAACGTTTCTCTAACAAATAAGCAAGTTGCCAAGAAAATTAGCAAGATGAAAGCAGAGGTGAAAAAAAAATTGATTTAAACCGAACTGGAAACAAGAAAATTATATACAAACAGTGGGAAAGAATGCTGATGGACATATTAGAGGTTGAAAAAAATCCCGTGTTCAAAAAAATTCCAGGTAGACTAAGATGTATACAAATAATAATTTTTTAATAGTTTTATAAACTGATAGGAACATTGGGTGTCCCGCAACATGCGGAGAAGATTAATTAAAAGGGTAGCTAGAGGAGATCAAATTAAATTGTTTTTCTTAATAAACTTTTGGCAAAAATCAATAACTAAAAAGTTAAAAGAATAAAGCGAAACTCATTAACAAGCAAAAGTTATTTATTATTATTAACAGCAGTAACTTTTATGTTACTGTTTTTTTTAATAGTTGTTCCGTCTAAAGCACGGTCCGACTAACTCTTAAATATATCTCAAATTTGAATTTAAAGCATAACTATTATAGGTACTAACTGAAGTCGACTCTTGTCCGATGAAATTTGTAAGGAAGTAGATTTTAAACTTTAAACGGACACTGTTAAAATTGGAAAGAACATCTCATCGTTTGATAGCTTTGTCAGGATGCTATCAAACGATAGTGAAACATTGAGTGTTTTTTCAATTTTAACACCATCCGTTTAAAATTTAAAAACTATTTTCTTACCGGCAATAATGTTTATTTGTGAATTAATCTGACTTCAAACTCTTGTAACTTTTAGTGATTAATTTTTTCTTTTTTCAAAAATTTTTCAAAGAGAAAGCTTTAATTTAATCTTCTCTAGCTACCCTTTCAATTTCCTCCGCACATAAATGCCTAGATATATTGCACAAATTTAATTTTAAGGTGCAGTATCAATTGGACTCGAGTCACACGAATCAACTCCTACTGAAGAACAGCCAATAGTACCACCTATAAAGAAACCTAAAATCTCACATACTTTACCGGAGACGGCAGAAACGAAAAATATGACAAATTCAGAGTTACAGCGTTTAGTACTGTTAGAACAACTTAAATTAATTCGTCTGCAACAGGAAGAAATACGCAAAAAGATGCCAATCGCTGAAACTTCTGTATCAGAGAGTATTTATTTGAATTTATAATAGTTGAACATCTTGCTTATTTAAGAGGTTAACAAATTTGTTTTTTTAAACATTTTCTACTAGATACATGTTTCGTCTTCAGTTCTAGTTATGAAAGAATATTTTTTATGTTATTTGTACCTATTTCTATTAAAACATTAAAACTAAATATTATTGAAAAGTGCTTGCGTAATGAATTCCCTTTTTTGCTGACCTAAACGACGAACTATATTTAAATTCAAACGATCATTCTGTACACACATTTCAAAATCATTGGGTTCTTCCGGAAAGTTAAATTGTTCTTCTTTTAAAAATTTTGCAATATTATGCAGAACAACGCAACAAGTAGTAATTGAAGGAATTTTTTTATTTTAGTACGCACTTTGTATTGTAGAATTGGAAACCTAGCTTTTAATTGTCCAAAACACCGTTCAATTATAACACGTTCTCTGCAAAAAATATTATTATAATGCTGCTGAGCAGGTGTCGCTGGATTTCTCCAAGGTGTCATAAGCCAGGGTGATATAGAGTAGCCATCGTCTCCTAATAACACACAATCTTCTTCTGTATTTTTTAAGAAATCATAAATGGTAGAGTTCTTAAAAATTCTGTTGTCGTGCACAGAACCTGGCCACTGACAATCTATACTTGTAAATATTTCTTGTGCGTTACAAGTGGCCTGCATATTTATACTGGTAAATCCCTTTCTATTTACGTACTCGTCACCAAATTCACTAAACTTTGGAATTCTAATGTGAGTGCAGTCAATCACTCCAATGCCATGGGGAAATGTGTATTTTTCAGACCATAAGTTTTTAGCATGGGCAATTTCTACGGCAGTATTTGGAAATTTTATCCATATGTTTGCCTTATTCAAAATTTTGTTCATAACAAACGTATAGGTTTTACAAACAGTTGTTTGATGAACACCTATTTCTTCAGCAACTGCATTCTGAAAGCTTGGGTCAGATACAACACAAAGAAATATTTTCATTTTTTCTATAACTGACAATCCACCACCACGTTTTTCACCACTATCTTCTAAGAAATAATTTGCCAGCCACTCAACATTCTCACTGTTAAACCGATATAATTTTCTGTAATCTTCTACACTGCATTCTTTACGTATTTTATAATTTTTCTGTTTACGGATATTAAAGAACTGCGCCATTATTGCCGTGCGAATGCGATTACTTCGAAATTATAACTGATTTAAGCAAATGTAAGGATGGGGTAGAGTAGTCTTAAAAATTTTTAAGTAAATGCTTAAGTAGAAAAAGCAATTGCTTCCTTTATTCATACAATATTAAGCAAATGCTAGAAATTTTTAAGGGAAAGCTTTTGCTATAAGCTTTTCCTTAGTGTCCTAGCAATTGCTACAAGGTCAAGTAATTGCTAAAGATTTTATTCATTAGATATTAAGCATTTACTAGTAAATTTCAAGGAAAAGCAATTGCTTAAACTTTATTCATAAGGCCCAATATCTCCGATCTAATAAACCACGAGAGTGACTTGAGTTGCCTATTCTACTACAGGCTGGTGGCTTGAGTTTTGTTACTCGCGCGTCAAGTGTGCTTCATCGGATGTATAATTTACTATAGCGTATCTAAATGACCACTTGAAAGCGAGGACCGGATGTTTAATTTGTATGACATGACACTGGGCCCTCCTTTTTTCTATTGCATCAATTGAGAAAGTTTGATGTGGAGATGTTGTTACTGATGCAACACAATCTCCTGCAACACTTTCATTATTTAATTACACAGCATTTCTTAAATCAGTAAATTTAACTACTTGATCAACTCACATCTTATCTAACTTTATGTGAGGTTATTAAAATGTATTGGAGACTGTGGTTTGTAGTACAAAAAATTGGATTTAACCTCCTAACCACAAAAAGTTTGTTTAAAAACTAAATACGTATTTCGGCAGCCATGCTGCCATCTTCAGTAGATGCCTGCTTCTTGATCACAAGAGAAGTGACTGTGTCATGCCTATCGCAACCTTATATACTAATTCGTTTCGCTCCAGTAAAGCGTGCTGTCTAAAGCGAGCGTCTCACCGGATTGCGTCAACCAAGTCAAGCAACACGGAACCTGCCTTTGCAGGTTAAATCCAATTTTTATATATATATATATATATATATATATGGGGTGTTCCACTTAAATCGGCTTCCTTCATATCTCTCTAGTTACTCATTCTACAAAAAATATTTCAAATGAAAGTTACTTGGCATCATGTGGAGCACATTTTAAAATTAGTTTGGTTTATACAGGGTGTTCCGTTTGGTCTCGGCGTTACGTCACCTCGTTATTTTGAACGGAATACCCTATATATTTTTACATTTTCGGATTCCGGAGTGAATTCTAATGCGACTTTGTGTGCCACACATAGGGTCTAATGTAAACCGTTTTCGCGTTACTTAAGTTTTTAAGCAAATACATCGCCGTTGCGGTATTTCAAACGAATGCAAATATCTTCCGAACAAACGACGTTGGAGTCTTGCGGTTTTTTGCAAAAGTTTCATCTTGAAGCGCATTTTTAGTTCCACCGTCAAGACAAATTTCAAGTAGCAACTTATTTGCTTTGCAACCGTACCAACGGGTAAATGTCACAATTTTCGCGTATTTTTAAAAATACTGAAGAAAAATCTAAATACTGAATAATCGACAGATATCAACAACCCCATATCATACAAAAGAGAAGTAAATAACGCATCTACTAGTGGCAAAAGATATATGATATTCCATTAAAGAAAAATAGTTATCGTAGTTTGAATATTCTCAAGTTTATTAATTTTTTTTGTAAAAATTTATGTCACTTGGGAGTTTTTCTTGACAGTCTAACTAAAAAAGCATTTCCCAATGAAACTTTTGCAGAAAACTACAGGTGCCTGGCGTCTTTTATTCGGAAGATATTTGCATTTGTTTGAAGTACTGCAACAGAGATAATTGTTTTTTTGAAAAAGTTGAATGACGCGGAAACGGTTTAGGTTAGACCCCACGTATGGTACACAAAGTAACACTAAAATTCAATCCGGAATCCGAAAATGTAAAAATATACGGGAGGTTCCGTTCAAAATAACGAAGTGACGTAACGCCCAGACCAAACGAAACACCCTGTACACACCAAACTGATCTTAATATGTGCATCGCGTGATACCAGGTAACTTTCATCTGAAACATTTTTTTTATAAAATGAGTAACTGGAGAGGTATGAGGGAAGCCAACTTAAGTGAAACACCCCGTAACACGTAAGAAAAAAAATTGAAATCTAGTAAATAAAAGAAACAAAAGACCATCGATTGGTGAAACTTTTGTAAAAAAACCGCACAAGTCTCCAACGTCATTTGTTCGGAAGACATCTGCATTTTTTTAAAAGCACAGCAACGGCGATAATGTTTTTTTCTTTTGTTTTAGAAAAAGTTGAATAGATTAGAACCTATGTGTGGCACATAAAGTCACATTAAAATTCAGTCCGGAATCCGAAAATGTAAAAATATACAGGGTGTTCCGTTCAAAATAACGAAGTGACGTAACGCCGAGACCAAACGAAACACCCTGTATACACCAAACTAATCTTAAAATGTGCACCGCGTGATACCAAGTAACTTTCATACGAAACATTTTTTCGTAAAATGGGTAACCGGAGAGATACGAAGGAATACACTTTAAGTGAAACAACCTGTTCCTGATCGAAAGCAAGAAACGGTAGATTATTACAGTTTCCTGTAATTTTTCTTTCTCGAAAAGGACACCGTTTAAGTACTACCTTACAATTTTTTTAGAGCCGTCACACTTATGGCAAGCAAGCAGTTTAAAACTAAAATACAACAATATTTTTTTTTTAAGTTGAATAACGCGAAAACGGTTTAGATTGGATCCTATATGTGGCACACAAAGTCGCTTTAAAATTAACTCCGGAATCCGAAAATGTAAAAATATATAGGGTGTTTCGATTAAAATAACGAAGTGACATACCGCCCAGACCAAACGAAACACCCTGTATACGCCGGACTAATTTCAAAATTTACTCCACGTGACACCAAGTGACTTTTATATGAAATATTTTTTTGTAAAATGAGTGACTAGGGAAATATGAAGGAAGTCGCCTTAAGTGAAACACCCTGTGTAAACCCCGAATTTGTTTTCGTTTCTTCCATTTCTTACCTATTTTTTTTTATTGTTACAGAAGTCTCGCTATGTGGACGATGACATGCCACCCCCTCCTTCGCCACCACAGCTACGTGACTCCATAAGCATAGATGGGATTCCTAAACAAGGATCACTAGATAGAATAGCCCGCCGGAAAAGCTCCACGGACAGGGATCAAATGAACCAGGACATATACAAGCAGGTAGGAAGGACTTTTCCGTTACTCTTTTGTCACAATCCGTAACTTTTTTTTCACAACTAAAAAAAGGCGTTTTCGATTTCTTGTTCTCATCTTTCTTCCGATCCACAGACGCGAAGATTTCATGTATTGGTCGGGATTGATGAACATTTTAGTAAATTAAAAAAAAACACGCTCAGCGCCCAGGGGTTATAAATAATAAGTAAAGCGAGGATTCAAAAGTTCCTGCCTCGGTTTATCAGTCATTTCGTGTCACAATTTACATGATTGGCACAGGAGTCCAGTCCTAAAATCAGTGACACCAAGGCAATTTCCCAGACAATATTCTATGCGGCTAAGCATATTTACGATAACCAATGCCGGTAACAATTACCCTAACATTTCGACTTATTAACAGTGCAATCGAAATTGGAAACCTCTCTCTGCGACGGTACTGTTTCATCCTGGCTTTAATAATAAGTCTGCGGTTAAAAAGAAAACTTGGACATGGAAACATAGAACAAAGCCACCTCTCTTTACAAGAACTTGTAAAGCACTTATGCACGGTTGCACCAATATTTTAAGCAGAACTTAAATTTAAGTCGTGTTTATAATATGGCATTTATGTGTGATGCGTATAACGTCAGTCACATTCTGATTGACACATAAGCTTCATTTAAGTATCAATTTGAATCTGTCTGATATTTCGTATTCTAAACGCGACTTTATTTTAAGCTTTGCTTAAAATATTGATGCAACCAACCATTAAATATAGTAGATATCTGTTTCCCGTATCATGATTACCTATTCGATAATTATATTAAATCGCGTTCTAACTCTATTTTCTCAGGTTTTCTCCATGTGTGCGGTTCTATTTATTCATCTCCGACTTTTGTTATTAAATGAAGTTCAAATGAGGTGAAGACATTTTGCCATATTATAAGATAACAACGCTTCGTTTATTCAAAAAAAAAAAATCTCCCTTCGCTTTTGAAAATGTTTTCATTTGCGTAAATTTGTCGAGTCGCGCGTGAATCTTAAAAAGTCGTCGCTTTTCAACGGTGCGCCGCGTCGCTGCCGTCGGCGTCCACTTATGTAAATTACAAGTAATCCTTTACGAGCATCTATTCGGTAATATGGAACATTTCACTTACCGGGGGCGCTCACTCCAGCAACGAATCTAGAAGCTATAGCTCCCTCTCTCCCTCCCTTTGTTATTAAATGAAGTTCAAACGAGGTGAAGACACTTTGCCATATTATAAGATAGCAGCGCTTCGTTTATTAAAAAGAAAAAAATTCTTCCTTCGCATTCGAAAATGTTTTCATTTGCGTAAATTTCTCGAGTCGCGCGTGACTCTTAAAAAGTCGTCGCTTTTCAACGGTGCGCCGTGTCGCGGCAGTCGGCGTCCACTTATGTAAATTACAAGTAATTCTTTACGAGCATCTATTCAGTAATATGGAACATTTCACTTACCGGGGGCGTTTTTCCGGCCCCGCTCACTCCAGCAGCGAATCTAGAAGCTGTAGCTCCCTCCCTCCCTTTGTTATTAAATGAAGTTGTTCAAACGAGGTGAAGACACTTTGCCATATTATAAGGTAGCAGCGCTTCGTTTATTAAAAAGAAAAAAAAAATCTTCCTTCGCTTTCGAAAATGTTTTCATTTGCGTAAATTTGTCGAGTCGCGCATGAATCTTAAAAAGTCGTCGCTTGTTCAAACGAGGTGATGACATTTTGCCATATTATAAGATAGCAGTACTTCGTTTATTAAAAAGAAAAAAATTCTTCCCTCACTTTCGAAAATGTTTTCATTTGCGTAAATTTGTCGAGTCGCGCGTGAATCTTAAAAAGTCGTCGCTTTTCAACGGTGCGCCGCGTCGCTGCCGTCGGCGTCCACTTATGTAAATTACAAGTAATTCTTTACGAGCATCTATTCAGTAATATGGAACATTTCACTTACCGGGGGCGTTTTTCCGGTCCCGCTCACTCCAGCAGCGAATCTAGAAGCTGTAGCTCCCTCCCTCCCTTTGTTATTAAATGAAGTTGTTCAAACGAGGTGAAGACACTTTGCCATATTATAAGGTAGCAGCGCTTCGTTTATTAAAAAGAAAAAAAAATCTTCCTTCGCTTTCGAAAATGTTTTCATTTGCGTAAATTTGTCGAGTCGCGCGTGAATCTTAAAAAGTCGTCGCTTTTCGACGGTGCGCCGCGTCGCGGCGGCGGTCGGCGTCCATTAAAAAGTGCTCGACGTATAAAAACGAGTAATTCATGATCTTGTATTTGCGGACGCTATTTCTGGACACTCTAGTTTATCTTGGCCTTACGAAAGAATTCGAGCACAGCACAGATTCTCAAACACACATAAGAAAAGAATTCTTAAACAAATCTGTTTGCCCGAGTCCGAGTATTTTCGTTGTTCTACAATACTGTGTAGTAGTATTTATTTTACTTATCAATGGGACATTGTGATCCTGACTTTTTTTTCAAGAAGTTCAAGAATCTTTGACTCTCTCGCGCAAAAATAAATCGCTGGTAACTTGGAATTTAAGATAATTTGGCCTATTCGCTGTGTTAATTCGCGTTTCGGAATAAATTACGCCCTTTATAATTCGAGAACCCTTCGAGACTCGAACTTTCGAGAGACGAACCAGAAGGGTTTAATTATGTTGGCTAGATTTTTTTTTGTTTAAATATTATTGACAAGGAGGACGGAGTTACAATAAACATTCACTCAGGCCTCTCGTTCCCTGTGTTTTCCCTTTCTTTCTTTCTTTCTCGCTTCCCTGACCGCAACAGGCGCTAAGGGTAAACGTCTTAGCATTCGGACACCGCATTCCAATTCGATAAGGACCATGCATATTACAAATAATCCTTTACGAGCATGTGTTCAGTAATATGGAAGATTTCACTTACCGGGGGCGTTTTTCCGGCCCCGCCCGTTCCAGCGGCGAATATAGAAGCTGTAGCTCCCTCACAACGATATTGGACAGTGGGGAAGCCATCCTCGCACGTCTACTTCTTATCTTCACATGCATTAACCCTCATATTCGCCTGTGGATATAACCCCCCCGATAGGTATTAGCAAACCTTGCCTCCCGAGCATACGTTCTCACGATCAGTTAATGTCACTGACTCCGTGAGTGTTAAGCACCAACCCGTACCAATCCAGCGACATCAAATCAAACGACATCATCATGTCAGATCATTCTCGATAACGCTCAATGCTACCACCTGGCCAGGAATACAACCAACTGAATTCCTGTTCACAATGAATACAGAATACAGCTGTCTTGTCTTGCCGGTACAGTACTCTTCATCGCTGCTGCTTGTCACCGCGACAAGCCCCACGATACCGTATGCTGGTGCAGGATAACATCCTCTGGCCAACGCCCCGGGCCATCGACACCAGAACGATATTCTGCTACTTCATACCTGCATAACCCTCATACCGCGTTGCCATTATTATATTATTATTATTATATTTTTTTGTTCTACGTTTTGTTTCGAATTCAATCGAAACCGAACCAAAATAAAAAAGAATTAACGAAGAGCAATTGAGCAATGTAAAGAGGTCAAACAATTTTGATTTCGAACATCTTCCCGCTATAGCTTCTGCGTTCATTTGTTTTTGTTTTCCTCCTATTCTCTTTTATTGTTGTTTAGGCGTGCTGTCTTTTGTTTCGGATCCAACCCAAACCAACCTCTTTGACAACTGTCATCTCACAAACCTCAATCAGTTTGGAAAGTCATCCTTTTGTTCTTCATTCATCAAAATATAAAACCAACTCGATGAACTAACCTCTCGTTGTTATTTCTACAATGTCGGCAGCCTTGTTAACAACTGTCATCTGTCAAACCTGAATTGGTTTAGGAAATCGTTCCTTAATCTTTTTTCATTAAAAAAAAAAAACAAAACCAACTTGATGAACTGACTTCTCGTTTTTATTTCTGCAAAGTCGGCAGCCTTGTTAACAACTGTCATCTGTCAAACCTGAATTGGTTTAGGAAATCGTCACTTATTCTTCTTTCATCAAAAAAATAAGTCAAAATCAACTTGATGAAGTAACTTCTCGTTGTTATTTCTACAAAATCGGCAGCCTTGTCTGCTGTCATCTGTCAAACCTGAATTAGTTTAGGAAATCGTCTCTTATTCTTCTTTCATAAAAAAAATCAAAACCAACTTGATGAACTAACTTTTCGTTATTTTCAAGAGCTGGCAACCTTCAACAACTGTCAACTGTCTTTGGTTTGTTTTTCTTTCAATTTTTCGTATTGGTTTTGACGTTTTTTTTTTTTTGTTTTGCATCGTGCTGGTCTTTTGACTTGCTAGCGCGAAGCAATGTAGTTATTCTTTTCTTTTTTTTTTTTTTCATTTATCTTATTCGTCGTATCCAACCCAAGCCAAAATAAATTAAGAAATGAATAATAAAAAAGAAAACAGGATCAGACAAATTAGAAACAAAAGCTTGAATTATTTTTGAAAACGTTCCGCGCGTCGGTGAATCGCCTTTCATTTGTTTTGCCTTTTGGCCATCTTTTATTTTCCGCGTTTCGTTGTTTTTGCACAAATTTTAGTTCACCTCCAACCCAAGCCTAAGCAAAATGAAGCGAAACGAAAACTTATAAATAATTGTAAAGACGCAGAAATTTTCACGATTTTCAAAATGTTTCCGCGGAAATTCTTATTTTGTCTCACACCTTTATTTTATATTTTGAAATTTAATTTTGAAAAGAGATAAATTCGAAGTTAGTTAGGTGGCGGGGGGTTTTGCGGAAAAGGTCGCGTCAGTGTACCTGTCACACTGTTTAACTTCACTTTGAAACAACAGATGGCGCTCTGAATGATTCTCACGCGTATAAATTTAATATTCCGATTAACTCAAAAAAAAAAAATGGTTTTTGCCGAGAATTTAAAGACACTGTTGCGTACTCCTATTGGACTTATCCTAGCAGAGGAGCAGGCATTTCGAAAAAATTGGGGGATCGAACAAAGTAAAAAAAAATACATTAAGATAATAAAGTTGGTTCTTTTACACAAAAGCCTTCAAACATGTTTGGATTTTCATTTTGGTCAACTGTTAACGACTCCGTATCATCGCCAAGACGTCGCCGTCGAGCATATCTCGAAAGTAGGAAAGGGAAACAATTATATGAGGAAGTATCGCCCTACTACTTCTGCCAGAACTGGTCACCTAAGGTCAAATTTAGTGATGGGAAGTTGCCTAATGCAATTTCGGACGGATTGGACATTTTTCGTGTGGGTCTCAGGTCTACGTCACTCGTTCAAGCTGAAGCTCCATTTAAAATCATCAGAATAGTTGCGTTGTTATGGTAACGACACCGACTGTGCATGCGCCGTGGATCGCGACCTATCAAAGTCGCCACATTCTAGTCTGACGTCACGAGAGACCGCACGGACATCCCCACCAGGGCAACCAGGCATTCGGCTTTATGCATGTAAATTCAAGCGTATGAGATAACTTCTCATATATTAACTTTGACCTAGGGGCACATTCTGCAGGTACCCTCTAGGTCACGGCCACCACATACAACATATCTCTAATAAACCTACCCCTCATTCAGACTAATGTTTCGCGAACAGCCCTAATATCAAATATCCACTGCACATTTAGCCACACTCGCCGCCCGACTCATTACGAATACGTTTACCCTTCACGGTTACCCTCGAGAGACTGCCGTAGTATTTTCCGTTTCTTTGCCTGCCTGGGTCAAACACACCCCCGTGTCATATTATGAAGCCAAAAATGTAAAAACAAACATGCTCGTGCCTCACAGATAAATCGAAAATGCATAAACTTTCTTGAATTCTATTTTTTTTTTAAATACATATACAACTGCAACAATTATATATTTTAAATAATCATAGGCGAAAGTGAGTGTGTGTATTTTCAAGAATTATATCAACCACGCGGGTATAATAAATAATATTTAGCCTACTTTGATATGTATAGGTGTTTTCTGTATCGTGATAGTTTTGAGAGACGAAAATATCAGAATTCTATTTGTACGTTTCCAGTGACGTCCCTCCAATTACGAGGCAGCAATTTATGCGACACTCCGCGATCCTGTTTTTCACCATCTGGACGGTACTAAATTTATTTTCTTTTGCTCGGTCTGGACTAAGAAAATAATCAAACGAAAATAAAAGCGACCGTCTCCGCTTTACGACGTTCGCGATCGTCCGAATTTTATTGTCTTCCCTTCGGGGACCTGGGGGGGGGGGGCTGCCGCGCGTTGAAACTTAAATAGCGCTCCAGTCACGTTTCTTGGGGCTCTTGTAAATAAATTAGTAAGTCAATCCGGTAAACAATGCGAATTTTCCGGCGGCAAAGTTGATTATTGTTGGCAACGTGCCACTAATTGTTTCAGGTTGTTGCGTATGATATTTTCAGAAAGTGCACGATTATTCACTCCGGGTGAGTCATGCGATGATACGATGTTTGAAACACACCTATAAAATAAAAATTTACAAAAAAAAGAAAACTTAGGGAAAAATTATTTTAATATAAATAAAAAAACTGGACACACTTAAATGATTTTATTTTATTTTGTTTTTCGCAAAACTGAACTATACGGAGTGAAAAACTTCACCGGAACAAATTCTGTAACTTAGAGAATTGCGATTTGTTAACAAATTCTTGGAATAGATCAGTGCCCGATGTTCATTTTTATAGTGAATGCACTCGCTTCCGGATACACGCGGAAAAGTCCAGAGTTTTCGCGTACGCACGGGAATGCTCCGCAGCTTTCCCGAAACTTCTTGGGGTTATTAATCGCCAGCGACCCCGGCAACCCTTCTCACAAAAGCCGGCGAATTACCTAGGCGCCCCGAGCCTAACGTTGTAACAATACCGCAGAAGAAATGTCTAAACATAAGAAACTCATTTTTCCCAATACGGCGTTTCTACAGACCGATTTCTAAACTCGTTTTTAATTTTATATGAAGCAAGTTTTAGTTAATTAACTTTTATTACAAAAAAATGTATCGCACGCCCTACTTCACTGAGTTTGCTACCGCAATTTACTGTATCATTCGTAATTATTTTATTTATTTTTAATGATTACGAACAAACTTTCGTTTTCTCGAACTGTCAGTTTGTATTTCAAGCGTAGCTTACGTGACTGTACGTTCTGTTATGTTTATTGTTACGCCTGCTGCACAGAGCAAGTGCCCCTCGTGTTAGCGTTTTTTCTTCCAAAGTTCGCAGCCAGTAGCGCAGCTATTCGAGAAAGTCTTTTAGAAAATTGTGAAGTGACTGACACCTAGCGGAAGTTTTGCGAAGGGCCCTATAATAAGGAAAACATTGGAATGACATTTGGTTAACCTCAAAAAAAAAAAACATGAAATTGAATAGCTTGTGCGTGACGCTTTCACACGTTCTTATATACGTTTGTAATAATTATAATAATAAAGTAACAAAAACATTATTGGGTCGAATAGGAGAGATTATACTGAATGACGTGAATGACAGCTTTTTTGTTTTCCTTATTAAAAGTGCCATCTCTCGGTTGCCGATTTTCTCGAATGGGGGTTGCAGGGATTTGCAAAGTAACACGGCGCTAAACCTCTTCGAAAGCCTAAAGTAACATTTAATTAAAATTTTTGTTAGCAAGCAAATTTAATTCAAAAAAAGAACAAGAAAATGGAAACTAGGGCGAGGGATGATCCAAATAATATTTTGTTTATAAATCATATTAAATGGGAAAGATGCAATCCTTCATTTCCGGCGTATGAACCCAATAGCTTTCACCCTAATTTTTATTGCTCTTCCATCCCTACGTCTTCTTTATCTTCTAGACGAAATTAATAATCCCCAGAATTTTTTCCTCTCTCTTCTCGGGCGCTTACTGAATCGTCTTCAAATTGAAGCTGAGAGTATTCATTTTCGGAAACGTGATTGCGGGAAAACAATTTCTAAACAAGTGAAAAACGCCGAGAGAAAACTCAAGAAATATATTTCGATTAACAACGTTGTAAACACAAATTGTTAAGCTCAAGCGCAACGCAAGGATTTGTGGCGCCATCTGTTATTGTAAACAGCAGCTTTATACAATTTTTTTTTGTGAGGAAACAATTTCAAAACAACTGAAAAACGCTAGAAAAACTCAAAATTATAAGTTCTAAGTGTCAATCGGTTAAGCCAGGAAAATATTTGTAAATCGAGAAAAATTAGGAACGGTCAGCAGTAATGTACTGAAAACAACTTTGAATTAATGAACTTTTGTTGCGCCGTCTCTTACCAAGAGCCGTAACTTTGCCCTCTTTCTTGTAGGAAACGACTACAACTAAACAACTAAAAAAAAAAACGCTAAGGCGATTTAAGAAATAGTTTTGATTTCGAATAAATAAATTATAGCAGAAATCGTTAAAATGCAAGAAGTTTCAAACATAAGTAGCGCCCAAACATAAGTAGCGCCATCTGTTAATTCGTCGTTAATTAGTATGATACTATCACATATTCATAATTGGGCGAACAAAGCATGTAATTTAGTGTACTTTTTCACAACTTTTGGAATTTTGCCTCGATTTGCAGGAAAATATCTTTTTTCTGTTAGCCATATCAAAAATCCCTAGATTCGGGGAAAAATCCTAGGCTTGGCAATTCTGGTATGCGTAGCTTTGGCAGCGCTCTGAAATGTCCTGTGTCTGGTTATGATTACTTCTATGAAAATTTGTAATTACTTTCCCAAGCACCTTTCAAATCCCAAAATCGTTTTGCTCACTCTGTTATACGCTTCGCCATCAACCCTCTACCCCCTCCCCGTTACCCCAAAAACTGCGCACAGCTTTTAAACAAGGGACGATCTAGTTAATATTGGATCAAGAAGCTCAACAATTTTTTAACCAACACATCGACATGTTCAGAAGTTTATTTATAAGTTTCATGAGTAATTACGTATTTTATTAAAAAAAAAGGAAAAACTACAAGAAACAGTTTTGCACTTAATTTCTTAATTTATCTTCCATTTTGCAACTACGTCCTTACTACAATTTCTCTTACGTTTTATAAGTTTCTTTTTCCTTGTTTATTTCTTCCTTATCAGTTACTGGCCGTAGATCTTTTTCCTCGACGTTTTAACTGTTCTTACTTCAATAACTCCATTACCATCTTTCAGACAGTGTTGGCATGTCCAGTGTACAATGATTTTTAAGCAATGTAGCAACACCCTAATAGGTTTCCCTAACTTATTCACCTCACACCAATATAATAATTGAAGATTTAGGTAATAGGCATTTCTCAGAAACGTTATTTTACCGCCTTGGTCACATTTGGAACTTTGTCACTAAATTCAAGCACAATTTTCCTTAGATTTCGGAAATATCCTTAGACCTGGCAAACACTGCCTTCGGTCTTACCGAGTTCTAAAATAATAGCCTCTTGTTTATTCAAAGAAAAAATGTTTTTTTTTCTGTTTTCTAAATCGTTTTGCAGGACACTAATTTTGAAATAGAAATATATTTCTAGTTTCTGTTTTAATAGATAATAATAATGGAATTTATTAAACATAAAGAATACAACAGATACTCAAAATTTGTACAAATAAATTACAATTCTTAAAAGGTCAAGGTTCAGATGAGCTAACAGAAGGCAGATCCCTGACCTACCACCACTTTTCTTCTTCTTCCTCAACAATTTCACTTTTTCAGGCGATTTAACACCCTTTCCAAAAGTTTCCGTGCTTCATTGAATTGCTTCACTAAGTTGTCCTTTTCCAGTCCTAATCTTCTAAGCTTACCTCTGATAAACGAGATGCTGGAACCCTGGATTTCTTTCTTCTTCCTCTTCTAATTTCTTTTCTAAACGAGATGCTTTTCTTCCCCTTTTCTCTTCCCTTCGCATTCCAATCTTCTAAGTGAGATTTTCTTTGCTTGCTTTTCTCTTTCTTTTCCCAATTTCTTAAATCTTGTTTATTGTTTCATTTTGTTTTGGTTTTAATTTTTTGCTTCGCCGAGTTGTTTTTTTTTTCCAGTACCCTTCTTAACTTACCCCTGATAAACTAGATACTGGAACCCTGCTTCTCTTTCTTCTTCCTCTTCTAATTCCTTTTCTTGATACGTGACACTTTTCTCTCCCTTTTCTCTTTCTAATCTTCTAAATGAGATATTGGAACATTATTCTTTTCTTTGCTTGTTTTTCTCTGTTCCTTTCTTTTCCTAATTTCATTCTGTTTTAGTTATAATTTTTTTTTGTAGTTTTTGTTCGTATTTGACGTTTTCAGGCCTTTTGTAATTAACTGTTGCAAAACTGCTTTTCAAATAAAGATGATTATTATTATTATTATTATTAATTCTTCAACTTACGACTCACGTATAACCCATTGTAAATATTAAAAGGACCATAACCATTGAAGGGATGGAGAAATTTACGTTTCTTCAGACTTAGATGGGATTATTTTAGTTTTTCCCTCTTTCCTTCGGCTTCCTTCTGTTCCTTTCTTTTCCTAATTCCAACTGCTTTTAAAATAAAGATTGTTATTATCTATTATTATAAATTCTTCAAGGTACGACTCACGTATAACCCATTGTAAATATTAAAAGGACCATAACCATTGAAGGCGTGAAGAAGTTTATGTTTCTTCAGACTTAGATGGGATTATTGTAGGTAAACTTCCTTTTTAGTTTCCCTCTTTCCTTCGGCTTCTCCTTCTCCTCTTATCGGCAATTTCATTCTTTCACGTAATTCAGCGTCTTCATTGAGATGACCTTGAAGTACATCACTTAGTGATCCTTCTCCAGTAATCTTCTTAACTCGCATTTGATAAGCGAGATACTTAAACCGTTTCTTTCGTTCTACCCCTTTTTTCTGATTCTTCTGCTAAACGAGATACTGGAACTTTATCCTTTTCCTCCTCTCTACTCTTCCTTTTTTTATAATCCTTTCCTTGATTTCGATCCTTTTCCTCGGTTTCTCTCTTCTTTTATTTTCCGAATTCTTGAGCTGAGTAATCTTCTTAACTTGCACTTGATAATCGAGATACTGGAACCCTTGCTTTGTTTCTGACCTTTTTTTCTAGTCTTCTGGGACCCTTCCTTTCGTTCCACCCCTTTTTCTATTTCTTTTACTAAACGAGATGCTGGAACTTTTTCCTTTTCTCTTCCTTTTTTTTATAATCTTTTCCCTGGTTCCAATTCTCTTCCTTGGCTTCTCTCTTCTTGTATTTTCCAAATTCTTGAACTGAATAATCTTCTTAACTTGCACTTGATAATCGAAATACTGGAGCCCTTTCTTTCTTTCTGCCCTTTTTTCTAATTCTTCTGCTCAACGAGATGCTGGACTTTATCCTTTTCTCTTCCTTTTTTTATAATCTTCTCCCCAGTTTCAATTCTCTTCCTTGGTTTCTCTCTTCTTGTATTTTCCAAATTCTTGAACTAAATAATCTTCTTAACTTGCACTTGATAATCGAAATACTGGAGCCCTTTCTTTTTTTTCTGCCATTTTTTCTAATTCTTCTGCTCAACGAGATGCTGGACTTTATCCTTTTCTCTTCCTTTTTTTATAATCTTCTCCCCAGTTTCAATTCTCTTCCTTGGTTTCTCTCTTCTTGTATTTTCCAAATTCTTGAACTGAGTAATCTTCTTAACTTGCACCTGATAAAATCGAGATACTGGAACCCTTTCTTCCTTTCTGCCCTTTTTTTCTAGTTCTTCTGCTAAACAAAATACTAGAACCCTTTCTTTTGTTCTACCTCTTTTTTCTAATTCTTCTACCAAACGAGATGCTGGAATTTTATCCTTTTCCTCCCCTTTTCTCTTCCTTTTTTTATAATCTTCTCCCCAGTTTCAATTCTCTTCCTTGGTTTCTCTCTTCTTGTATTTTCCAAATTCTTGAACTAAGTAATCTTCTTAACTTGAACTTGATAATCGAGATACTGGGACCCTTTCCTTTTTCCTGCCTCTTTTTTCTAAATCTTCCGCTAAACGAGATACTAGAACCCTTTCTTTTGTTCTACCTCTTTTTTCTAATTCTTCTGCTAAACGAGATGCTGGAATTGTATCCTTTTCCTCCCCTTTTCTCTTCCTTTTTTTATACTCCTTTCCTTGGTTTCAATCCTTTTCCTTGGTTGCTCTCTTTCTCTATTTTCCGAATTCTTGAACTGAGTAATCTTTTTAGCTTGCACTTAACAATCGAGATACTGAAACCCTTTCTTTCGTTCTACCCTTTGTTTTAATTCTTCTGCTTTCTTTTTTTTTATAATCTCTTCCTTGGTTTTAGTAGGTTTCCTCTTCTTTTATTTTCCGAATTCTTGAGCTGCGTGATTCTTCAACAGACGTATCGTACAACTGTAATCTTCTGTATAAAGGAATCAACCACAGAGGGGGTGGAGTTGTGCAAATTTCTTGAGACTGATAAAAGTATAGACGTTACAGGCGTTCATTAAAGAATGAGTTTCTTTTGGAAACCCTAATAAACTTCCCTTTTAGTTTCTCATTCACCCTTTCGGCTTCTCCTGTTCTTTCAAACTTCGCCTTCGTCCAGTTCATTTTGTGACTTCATTCCTTAAGGCGTTTGTCTTCAATAATTTCTCCTAACAGTCGTTTGATTTGTTCGATTCTTTCTATCTTACTTTCTTCTAACGCTCCTTTTACTTCCTCGATTCTTTCTATCCTGAAGCAGTCCTTCAATTTAAATCCCGGAAACATTCATCCAAACCTATTTTGTCTCGTTTTCAGTCATTTAATCTTTGTGCTTTCTTTTTATTTTATCGCTTGGAAGTATGGCGGACGGGAATCTAGCGTTGGGCTGGTTATTGGACCTAACTTGACATCTCCATCGGAAGAAATCAAGGAAGATCAAATATGAGAGGGAAATTAATGTAAAAATTGAAGACCTCGAGGTCTTCCTGGTAGTGCTGTCACTTGAATCTTATTGCTTCTTTTACTAACTAATTTGATTGGTTTTAATGCAGAACGCCCAAACTTATTTTGTACATACAATTTACAATTTCCTAATTTTTTTTGAATTGGAAGCAATTAACCCATGTCTTTGTTTGCCCATTGTTAAATCCAATCCTTGATTGATCGAAAATTCTCACAAGGACGCTTTTGACATACGCGAGTATTTTAAAGTAAACAAACTCATTCGTACGATTGGTAGATATCGATTAGGCTAACATATGAAATAGAGAAGAACAAAGAACAAAACGTGCGAGAAGGGTAAACATGGAATTCGACGTGGCGTTATTAGCTGGGTCAATGGTGAGGGTTGAACGGCATGCAACGTCATCTACCGGCTGAAAATCGGAGGTTGCGCAGTGGTCGCCTCGACGCTAGTGGGTGTCGTGATAGTGCGGTATTGTGAGCTGGTGGCCGGCTGGGAGACGTCAAAATGTAACTCCAATCAGGGCAGTGATATGTAAGTGTTTTCCGCACGTCGTCGACAGGTTTTAATAACGCCCTCGCGTCGGAGACGTCGTCCGTCGATTTGTTGGTGTTCTAGGGAGAGCTTTTATTCCTATTGATTTTGCCTTCTTCGGTTTGTTTGATTTTTACTTTGTCGATTGCGAAAGAAAAACAAAGACAAGAAAAGACAAAATGTCCGAATTTTGGATTAAATGCGTAAAAATTTTAAATTAATTGAGAGTTTTGCAACGCGATCAAGTGAGATATTTATAAATAAAAATAAAACATATTGTGTAATTAATTAATAGTTAGAAATTGAACGTTATTACGCTATTGAACACTACAATTATCTAGCTAGACAATTACAGACTTGTATGTAAACAAGAAAAGCAATTAGCTCGGACTATACTCGCCGGAACAGATATTTTTGATTTTCAGACAAATTCATAAATACTATTAATTAGCTAATTATTAATTTATAAAAAAAAATATTATTTTATTTATTATTATATTTCATCTTCAAACTACTTTAGGTAATCATTGCCTGACTTCTCTTAAATTAGTATTTTTTGCACATTTACTAAAAGAACAAATTTGTTTTCTAAAATTAAAAGAAACAAAAATAGAAAAATTACATAATGACCACATTTTTTAACAAAGAAAATATTCTTAGGATCTTCACTATCGAAAACCAAATAAACAACTTGGTTCATTGGGTTGCCTATATTAATATTCTTTTTTCGTTTTGATTTAATAAAATCCGATTTAATATATTTTTTTTAATAAACAGATACATTATTAAAATTAATTCTTTAAGATAATTCAGTATTTTCATTCAATAACACAACAGAAAATTTAGTAATTTTTGTACGCTTATTATTTTAAACAGATAAAACAGCGACATCCTACGATCGCTTTTTTTTGCTGTCACAGCAGAATGAAAGTTTTACAAAATTTTGTTGCAAATCGTTTTTAATTGCAGTGAAAACCTCGAGCAGCCTCTGTACAGCTGTTTCAGCCCTGTTTGGGGCTTCATCAGCTGTACAGAGGCTGCTCGAGGTTTTCACTGCAATTAAAAACGATTTGCAACAAAATTTTGTAAAACTTTAATTCTTTTAGTTCTGAAATCAGGAAAAAAAAGGAAAATTGCTTAAACATGTCAAAATTAAAATTAAAATAATTATGAAAATAAAAAGAAAAGTCAGAGAATATTTTAATCAGAGTAAAATGGGAACCCTAAACATGACGCTTTCAAATTTTATAATAACTTTTTGGGGGTGATACTTTATGATCGAAATCAAACAAAAACGAAACTTTCAAAAAGAAATTGTATATTTGTTTGTTTATAGCAACTGAGTACCATACAACTAATAATTAAGTTAATAATAATAATAATAATAATAATAATAATAATAATAATAAGAAGTTAATATTAATGCGTACGTTAAAAGTTAAAGGAAAAAATTAAGAATATTTGTATTGGTACACTGTTGCTCAAAAATATTTGTCCAAAAAGTAATGAAACTGAACTTTATTGAAATGTTCCTAAAATATTTTCATCCTAAGACATCTACAAACTTAATATACACTAAAACTGCGGCCATTCAATTATTATTTTCATAATTTTTTTATTTTAATTATTTTCAATAATCGATGCATGAATGTTACGGATTTATGAACACAATTTTCACCGAAAATAAGACAGGAAATATTTCAAAATTCAAAGCTTCAATCATCGTCGGTCACAGCGTATTGTATTTGATGATAACAATTTTTGAATAATATTTAAGTTCCTCTAATCCAATCAGTCAAGAAAGTTAGATGCGCACGCGTTGTCTTGCTCGTGGGGATATTTGGAAGATTCTCAAAACAAACATCAAACTTGATAGTCTATCGACAGAAAATCGCTTATATTTATCAATCACCAGTGCTTCCAGGTGTGATGGATGCCTTAATAAAAGAATGAAGTTATGTCACCTGCGAGTATACGTTGTTACATTCCATGTTAAAAAAAAATATATTATTTATTGCTGTAAAATGATTTATTTTTTACTTAATAACGTCTGTTTAAGTTTAAGAGCGTAAACGTTTATTTTTTCCGCATTTTCGCGTCTTTAATTGCATTAAAACCTTTAACCAAACGATTTTGTCAGTGCAGTGTACAGTGGCGAACATGGAAAACGGTACATCATTTTTTCCTTTACAGTATAAGCTATACCGGATAATAATTTTCAATCCGGAACATAGGAGGTTAGTATGATTACCCTTGACAATAAATTTTTGATGTTTTTTTTAATGTGACTCTACTTAAAAATGTCATTATCAAGGGTAATCATACTAACCTTCTAGGTTCCGAATTGAAAATGATCACCCGGTACAGTTGTTTTAAATGCCATTTCTTATGTTAATGTCTTTACAATTCTGGTTATAATGTCATAAGAATAATGAAACTCTGAATTTTATCAAAAAACGTCAAAACGTTCATGCGATTGCCCTGTAATGTAATTTCAGTAGAAGTTCAAATATTAAATGTGACACAGAAACAATTGAAATAAAACACTTGAAGATTTTGTCACTAGATTTGGTGAATTTGTATTGAAATATCCGACAAATTTTAGTCATGTCTAAATGGTATTGCAATCAGATCAGTGCTATATCTAGTAACTTTTTTATTTTGAAAAGAACTAATTTAGTATCCACGCCAACGATTTTTTTTAAAGGCATTTTTAAAAATTGAGTAAGTCTTCGACATTTTCCAAAAAAAAAAAAAAAGAAAACAACTTAATATTGGAATTCTCACTGTAACTAACCTCCAAATCTTATCTTATACATATTATCAACTCATATGATTTTATTTTTTAAGTCACTTTTACATAGTTAAAGTCATGTTTTTTTTTTCAAAATTTTCACGAAAGGTGGCGCCCCACTTTTTCATGGCCGTAAAGATACAACATTTCACAATGCATGGTGGTAGCGGTGGGATCCGTCATGAAATAATTATCTGTCATAGTCACGTTTGCCAAACATAAAAATCGTATACTTCGTTATGACACTAATGCAAACAAAGAAGTTTTTCTAATTATTTTTTTTTTTGTAAAAATATCGTTTCGGAAATTTTCAAAAAAAAATACGAAAGCAGTCAACGAAGAAAAAATGAAAAATCCAATCACCATTTTTTTAAGCAAACAAAATAATCGAAGATTTTCTTTTTTTACGCGTTATAGACACTTGTACAGTCGCGAGCAACAAATTTAGGTCGTCACTGTCTAATGAAACGTCAGTTTCGATGCTGCAAACTAGAAATTTTCATATAAATTAGTTGTATGGTGCCCAAAAGAAGAGTCGAAAATAAATTAAATTCTTCACAAATTATTCCTAGTGTTCAGAAGTTAAGACGTCAGTATTTTTATTTTTCATCAAATACAAGTCAAGTAGTAGAAATATTTGACAATCAACGACGACCAAAATTTATTGCTCTCTGCTGTACATCCTTTGGGCAGTTGACCGTATTTTGTTTTTTTTTTATGGAAAAAAGTGTCGCACTGTGGTTGAAATTTCCAATGGTTTTGTTTAAATTAATTTAATGCAAAACTCAAATTACTATATTCAAATCGTCAAGACATTTTCCTTGTTTCTTGTATTTGTCATCAGTCGATCGTCTTTTGTTTATGTTTTTGAGAGAAAAAAAAAACAGTTTTCTTTCGCAAATTTAACGGTCTTTGGGTCCTTGGTAAGAAAAGCGTTACATTTAAAGGACAGTTAAATCCTGATACTACAGCAACCACCAATCATAAAAATAAATTTTTAATTTTAAAGGACCTCTAAAAAATTTTGACAGGCCGTTAATGAGTTACCGAATCCGCCCCTTTTTAATACCAAGTACTGGAGCCAGTGTTGCCAACCCTAGTACTCTTAAGTAGGATATTAAAATACTAAATATTCAACAAAATAAAAACACAAATTCATTTTTTGGAATTAGCAACGAATCAAAACTTTAGTCTGCTTCTAGTGATATTTTTTAGTGAATATTGAAGCTAAATGTTCAGACTTTTTAGTGACAACATGGGACCGTATTCTCATCTCATGATGATCTCATGAGTCGTCCCTAACTAAACCCGTGATTAAAATAAACACAAACGGTCTAGCTTTGTGCGAATTTCTTGAGTAAGTGAGCGAGAGAGAATTTAATCGCGGCGTGGCTAAATTAAAGACGAGGTGAGAATACGGGTCAATGTTTACATCGCTCTTTTCATCGATTAAATAATAAGCAATGGCATTTCATCAGTGACTACAATTTTCTGAAGAAAAAAAAATACAGTTCCGGCCCCTGAAAACCGGTACATTGAGAATTGACATCAATGTCAAAGATTCGTGGTTTTGTAATGTGTAAATCAAACTTTACCTTCGTCTATCATTTTGATTTAGTGTCATATATTTGACAAATCCAAAGCAGGATTTAAAATGATTTGATTGACGTTTAGAAGAAGCATTTACATCGCCGAAACATTTTATTCGTCAGTTCAAGAGCCACAACTGTACGATTTTGGGCTTTTCCCATGCTCGCTACTATACAGGGTGTACTTTTACTGTGTGCAAATAAAAAAACCTCAGTATAACTACGTGAAACGCTATCTTCTGCGCGTATTTTCGGGTGGCTACCGAATCATAGCCAAAATAATTCGGAGGTTCCACTTGTTTGAAATTGCTGAAATGTGCGAGAGAGAAACATTCAGCAAGGTCATTGACGCCTTTCTCTATAATCAGTGGGTGTGCCCACACACAGCGCCGATCATAAAAAGAGTCCCGCATTTCAACTCGTTCTCCAGCGTTTCGTAATAAAAATCACTGATATCATTTATTACAATGTCCGGGCCCAATATGCGTTTCCGCGGACTTCCCCGTACAAGAGTAACATATCTTTTTTAATTATTTGTAAATGCCATTACGATCTTAATACGCGTTTTTACGAATCAAAAATCTATCTTCGTTTGTCAAATTTTTCGTAACTACAGAACGCTAATGTAATTAAACGAGTTACAGCGGCCGCCGTTGTAAAAACACAAAAAATTGCCGTAATCAAAATCATCAAAAGAAATGCGAAACTGGGACTTTATCGAATGCACGCGAGAACACTTTAAGATACTAATCAATTTGTAAATTTTGGAATTTGGAATGCAAGCGCGTTAAAAATGCTTTACTTAGCCGAATTTCATAATTGAATTAATAGAAATTGTAAATTTAATGTCAGTCATATTGGTAGTGAGCACATATTAGTTTTAACAACTATTTTATTCTCCCCAGTGTGATTACGTAATTCGGCCGATTTTAAACTGTACAAACAGTAGATAAATTACTGCATTATCTTAAAGTTTCTTTATTAAACTAAAGAAATCTTAATCTATTTAATTAGAAATGGAAAGGCAATATATTACTTGCGAGGGTAAAATATCCGAAAATAAAACGATGAATGACTGTGATGTCATTTAACTCATCCGCATTTTTTGTGAAGTAATTATAATCGTCGGTTTATAATTTGAAAATACGTAAAATTGTAATTACTTGGAGCGAGGTGGCACTTGTTATAATTAAACCAGGCGCTTTGTGTGCGCGTTTAAAATGTTTCGACTGTTACGATCTATTAATAGACCTCATACGAATCAAACAGATGTTCGTTTGCGACATCGTAAAACACTGACCTATATTCGGGTCGTCATTCACACAGTCAAGGCAGCGTACCATACTGTCGTTAGCTATGCCATCAGTTCCCAAACGGTTTGGTGTAAATCTTCCAATGCTTTTTTCTCGAAAACTATTAACTTGGTGTTAAGGGTATGTAGGTTTAATCGTTGCCATTTATGGTGATGTATTACAGGTTAGATTACATATTCGCACACGGTAAAGGAACACCCTGTACATTCAAGTTGTGAGAGCCGCGTAAACTCATAAAAAATATGACACAACTTAGTTATTTGGCAACCGGCCATAACGTTAACCCCGCCGAAAACCCTTCATAAAGGCCACCCGTCCAGATTTGTCTTATCTCATATTACGAGTTTTAGATGTTGCTTGCACAGATGTTCTTGTTTTCCTTTTTATATTAAACGCCTGCCCGTCCGTCGCTGTCGAGCGAGACACGAGTTTGTTTTTGCAGAAGAAGAAATGTTATGATATCTCATTTAGGCCGCCCGAAATACGCCCAAGAAAACGTACCTCTATTATTTTTAATGCAGCGTTCATCACATAATAACATCCTTAATCAATACCAGCCGCAAATTGTGAAAGCTCTCGCTAGAGCCTGCCGCCATCTGCCGGCGAGCTTGGAAACACGTCGGTTCGCTTGACGGGGGCAAGCCGTAGGTGTCGCGGCGGTGTTTGTTTTTTTTTTTTCCGCGAAATGTGAGTTTCGAAAATTATCGCTTAATTATGCCCCCCACGTATGGGACTGTCGAAAATATGTGTTCGCTGTGTCCGCGCAAGAAGCCGCCGCCGAAGAAGCTCGTCCGCTTCGACTCGTTCGTGGATACATTCTCAATATCGGACACGAATTCGACAGGGCATTATCGTAAGGTAAGGATTTAGTTAGTAGAGAGATTAGTGGCGTTTATGTGTTTATTTTATCAAAAACCTAATTTCCTAATTGAACATACAGGATCATTTCCGTTGAATGCTCGGAAACGTCTATTATTGCGCATTATTTCTGCTTCCTCATGTAGGCATGACTTTCTTAGTCGCGCGCCATCTATACCTCGACTCACGACATACCGTAGTGCCATCTATCCAGCGACTCACTTTGATGTATACGCATTTTTAACCCGCCGTGATCCCTCTTATTAGTACCTATATACTCACTGACATAGTGATTAAAACATGTTTAAAACGCCGAATTAAAAACATACCGTCTGTTTTAAACAAAATGTTTTAAAGATGTTTTTTTTTTGCAAATGTTTTAAATTCATTTTTTTGTAGTTTTAAGCTATAAAAGAACACTTTTAATACAAGTGCTTTATTTTTGCAACATAGTACTGTGTAACCAAAAGCTAATTGTTTATTTAGGATCGGTATTTCACTCACGGATTAACTTTAAAGTTTAGTTTATTCCCATTTCAATTGTTTTAATAATGATAGACAACGCGTGGCTGAGCTGATGACGTGATGACCACACTGTAGTTCTGATTTGAACTGAATTTGAATCGCATTAGATTCATTATAATAAGTTCATTGATTATTACTGATCACTAGAATAATACTTATATTGCAAAATTTTAAAATACCTTTTCAATATTTAATCTTTTATTATTTCATTATGTTTTGAAACATGCTGGGTGCTCCGCTTCCCTGTTCATAAGGGCTATGGGATGAGTTATTATGTAGCAAACTGGCTTCAATTTGTCGATCCTAATGCAATGTTAAGTCAAACAGCCATCGCAGGATGTCACTGTTTAAACTATTTATAACGTAATCGTCTTCATTGAATTTCTACCGTGTGTTCCGAGCCGTATATTCGCCCTTCTAGAATCTTAATTTTTTATGGGTTCGTTTAAAATTTGAAAACGATAAATTAAACGAAAATTTAATTTGAATTTTCCGACATGTACCTACTGGACATTCGATTTCGCCGGAAGTGATATCAACTTTGTTATTTTAAATGGAACACCCTACATATTTTTTAAGTATTTGAAATTTTTGTTTTCTGTTCTTGTCTTGAAAGCCACGAGTCATGTATTTTTGGTTCTGATGCGATCAAGTAATTTGAAAAACTTACTTCTTTGGATTATATTTGATTTTTGATATTCTTACAGTATTTGAAATTGTTATTGGGAATGTTTTTCTCAATATGCTGATACCAAATAGTTCAAACTTTCTTTGAAAATCATTTGAAACGCCGCGACCGACCGTAGATCCTAAATAAAACAAGCTCTGCCTTAAATGATTTAAATTATTATCAAAGTACATACATTATTATTTTTAATTAAAAGGGTACATAATGTAACATTTCAAACTGACAAATCTTTGAATAAATTCTTCGTATTTTTTTACACATATATCAAATAATAATAATAATGTGTACCTCTTTACGTAAGCTCAAAGGGCAATTGAAACGTTTAAAAGTGTTTTAAACAGCTGTTTTTTTTGTTTAAAACTTGTATAATTTTGGGTCAATTTTCAACATGTTTTAAACAAAAAAAACTGTTTAAAACAAAAAAAAACGAAAGTTTTGTTGTTTAAAAAAAAACAGTTTTTTTTTCCAACCGTGTGAACGTATCAAGAAACTATTTTTGGTGAAATTTTGGTTTCCACGAGTGGCTGTATTTGCTGTTCTTTGACGCCAGCGATCGCTACACCACGTTGTGTAACGCGATTGAACTACTCAAAGTAGGTTGGCCGTAAACTGACGTAGAATTTAAAAATCAGACATGTACGATCGAAAGCTAAAAAAAAAGTAAGCAATTACAGTTTCCTGTAATATCTCTTTCTCGAAAACCGTACTGTTTCGAGTTTGAGTATTGAGCTTTCAAAATGTTTAAGTACCACCTGTGAAGTCGTATTTAAACAGTACCATTTTCGAGAAAGTAAAATTACTATTTTTTTGCTTTCGACTGCACCTGGCATGGCATAAACAAGAGTGCAATCACTAATCGATTTAATGTCTTTCAAAAAAAAAAAAAATCAAAGATGTTTTGGTATAATTGCACGTAAAAAATAGAGTTTTACAAGAAGGCGTACATCGCAGACCATCCACACATTACTGATAGGTATTTATGATCGTTTGCGTTTTCTTCCGGCGTTTACCCTGAATGTTTAAATTAAAATTTTTAAATACAATGTAGGTAATAACAGTCGGAGTTAGAAATGTAAACTTGAATTTAAGAAATTACATTTCAATACATGTACAGGGTGAGCGCGCTAATAGTTTAAAAGGGGGAAGGTTTTAAGTGCAACATCATGTATGCGATGACATGATCTTAAATATTTTCAATTAAGGATTCAAACCATATAAAATTTTTATGTACAGCTTAACTTTAAGCGACAAAATCTTTTTTATACTAAAACTTATATACAGCTTAACTTTAACATTCAAGTTTTTTTTAGGTAAAACTAGGTTTCGTTTAGTTGGCAAAAAAACAAAAACAAATCATATTTTAAGAATTTTCATGTGAATGTAGGACATATGAGCCTAAATGTAAGACGGAGGACCTGTATGTATTTGTAATAATTGTTAGAACTGTTCTATTCAAAGTAGGACGCCTGGCAACCCTAGTTGTCGGTATTGTTGATGGTCTGCGATGTACGTCTTCTTGTAAAGGAGTCCCCGAATATTACCGCTGATAAGATGACGGTGTTTACCGTGACGAAGGAAGAGAACAACGTATATAGGCCAATACCCTAGTCACAAATTAGCTTATGATCGTTCTGAAAAAGGATTCAACGTTGTTCCTATAAAAGGAAGAGAGAAAGAAAAAACAAATCTAGAAGAAGGAAGAACGACTATTTTCTGTTCACGATCTTTTGAGACTTATGGCGCTCTCGACTGATCGCCCGGATGCACTATGTGTTAGGGCGACGTTTTTGTTGGTATCATTAAACACTAAAAAATGCATTTGTCAGAAGTTTGATTGACGGCTTGATGACGTAAACAGTAACCAATAAGGGAAAGGTATTAGTAAAATTTCTTCAGAAGGCAAGCCGAGGGTTTTGCCACCGTAGGGTCGCTGTGTGAACTGCCCTGCACAAGTTCGCAAAATTCTAAATAATCACCAGCGTTGCCACTACTCTAAACAGGAATTTTGAAACGTAACAAGCTCGGTAATAGTTTCAGATGAGAATATTGTTAACATTAAATTTGTTCTCCAAGATATTTGCAAATTCTTTTTTTAAATAATATACATTTTTACATATTACACTAGAGGATAATACTATCATAGTATCTCTATCTTGTTCTAACCTCCTCAAGTAGAAACAGAGGATGGAGATAGTTCCAGAGTGCGGTCAGTCGAAAATACCAGTAGAGTAGACCATGTTAGGGTGACGCTTTTGTTGGTATCATTAAACACTAAAAAAATACACATGTCAGAAGTTTGATTGACGGCTTGATGACGTAAACAGTAACCAATAGGGGAAAGGTATTAGTAAAATTTCTTCAGAAGGCAAGCCGAGGGTTTTGCCACCGTAGGGTCGCTGTCTGAACTGCCCAACACAAATTCGCAAAATTCTAAATAATCACCAGGGTTGCCACTACTCTAAACGGGAATTTTGAAACGTAACAAGCTCCGTAATAGTTTCTGATGAGAATATTGCTAACATTAAATTTGTTCTCCATGATATTTGCAAATTCTTTTTTTTTTAATAATATACATTTTTACATATTATACTAGAGGATAACACTATCAGAGTATCTCTATCTTGTTTTAACCTCGTCAAGTAAAAACAGAGGATGAAGATAGTTTCAGAGTGCGGTCAGTCGAAAACACCATCAGAGTAGACCATGTTAGGGTGACGCTTTTGTTGGTATCATTAAACACTAAAAAATACATTTGTCAGAAATTTGATTGACGGCTTGATGACGTAAATAGTAACCAATAGGGGAAACGTATTAATAAAATTTCTTCTTATGGCAAGTTCAGTTTTCAAAAAAAAAAACAAACAAAACCAAAAAAAAAACATTTTGAATTGTCACTGTAATTAACCTTCAAAATCTTGTTCCCTTGACTTTGCGCAGCTATATTAGCAAAGATGGCGCTAGCGATTGCATAAGTATCACATGTTACAATCAAAACTCCCTAATTATTAAGGAGTCCATTGTTAAAGTTAATTTTTTTATTTTTAGTAAATAAATGAGATAAAGTTGAAAGAAAAAAATAGTACCCTCGTTTATTAAGAGACTGAGCCTCATTTGCATCGCTTTGGATTAACTTTAACCGGCGATTATTTTCCACAGAAGCAATTATTGTAAACAAACGCTTCTGTGGAGTTAATAGGAGCTTAAATTTTAACTGAAAGTGATGCTAATAGCTCACAGTAATACGATAAGCCCACTGTTATATAATACAGAGTGAACGGATTTAACTAAACGGGGTTGGTATGTATTAAAAAGATTCCTGTAATTGGAAGAAAACAAGTAGTGTTCAACGGTTTGCGTGCATGGTTAAACATTAAATTATGCTTTAAATAGGGTCACCATCTCTAAAATTTGAAAACCAGGACAAGGTTATTCTGACTTTCATCTGGCAAGTCAGGTTTTTGGGTTTGGGATCTTGCTAAAATCCGGACTAGTTTTCAAAACTCACCTGGAGGTTCCCGGACTGCCGTAAAATCCGGACATGTCCGGAGAAATCTGGATGGACGTACGGCAACCCTGTTTTAAATCATTTCTAACTGTTTTTTTTATATAGATTAGAAAAGATTAAAAACGTAAGACTGCTTGTGTAATAAACATTTATTAAAATGCTTTTTGCTCTCCAAAACCAAATCTTCATCGTAACGGCCGAGCTTTCAGACTTTGTGCGCTTATTAACTTAATATCAGTGTTCCCAACTTAAAAATTCTGAACATATAAAATAGCGACATCTTACTATCGCTTTTTGACCTAACATTGCAGTAGGATAGACAAACTGAAGCGGGATTTGCTCCTAATGAGTCCCCCATGCAAGGCGGCCATGCTTGCTGTCAAAGCATAATGAAAGATTTTAGAAAAATTTTGTGCAAATCGTTTTTTTTGGAATGTCGAGCTACGTTTCTGCTGAAGAAGCCCCAAGCAGGGCTGAAACAGCTGTCCAGAGGTTGCTCGAGGTTCTCACTGCAATCAAAAACGATTTGCACAAAATTTTTTTAAAATTTCTGGATGACGCAGGGCTCAGTTGAAATTCAAAAGAAAACTGCCTGATGAATTCATTCATGCAATGTTCCATCTTGGTCTTGAACTGACAAGGTTGGAACAGGTGCATTATTTTGACATGAGAATGGACCAGAAATTTAAATTATTTTGGCAAAGGAATAGTGTTTGTGTTGCAGATGACAAATCATAATTGCGTGATTCATAATTTTGTAGGTGCAAACACTATGGTAAAGAAAATATTATGTAATCATTAAAGTGAAAAATGCAATATAAAAATCCTGGATAATGAGGAAGGTGTGATTGAAAAATGAACTTTTCCCAAAAATGTTCATGCTTCTGAAACATTGCCTGAATATGAAGTATCGCGTCATATTATTTGATTGGTTTTTTTTGCGTTAAATTTTGTTTCGTACGCATTTTTCACATCCAAAGTCTGGACAAGGAAATAATGCAAAACAGCGAACAAAAATAGGTATACTGATTATAATACCTTTTTTTTATTATCCTGCATCAATAAAATAAGATAATGTGCATGTGATTGTCAGACCATCTAATTCTAGTAGCTTCGCTTCGAATCTCGAAGGTTCGTTGACGAATGGCTAAAGCCTTCAAACAAAACGAACAACACGCAACTGCAAATGCAAGCTACTTCAGAATTTAGTGAAAATGAGTCGTCAAATCGGAACAGGAAAAATAACTAAAATTAATTTACTTATAAATTATAAATTAAATTAAAAATTGTTGCAAATCGTTTTCGATTGCAGTGAATCCCTCGGTCAGCCTCTGTACAACTGTTTCAGACCTATTTGGGACTTCTTCAGCAAAGAGCGATCATAGGATGTCGCTGTTTAAACTATCCATTACTAACAGTATCCTTTTCCCTTTAGTTATTTGTAAAATTTATTTAAAAAAAATCGTAATTAATCAGAATGCGAAAAAAAATTAATTTAGTGCGTATGTGAAAAAAGTCGAACTACGAAATTGTCCTACGCAGATCAACTCCTAAATAATTCTATTCAACAAGATATTCAACCCAATCACGTATAAATTGAATAACATTTTTATTGAAAAAAAAATCACCGACAAAGATTCGCAATGCAGAATTTATCTTCTTCTTCTTTTCCTTTTGGATTTTCATGTTCATTCTTCTACCCATCTCCTCCACTTTTCCGGTCACTGGCCAATAACTTCATTTCCTTTAGTGTTTTTCCCTTTCGCTTTCTGTTCTCCTCTACCTGCTATATCCAAGTCTTTCTAGGTTTCTCTCTCCTCTTCTTCTTTCCTGTCCTTGTTTCCATTCCATTTCCATTTTCCATTCCATTCCATTTACCATCCCAGGTCTTCCATTGTTCCCCATAGTAGTGACCTCTCTACCATGTCGAAGCCTTCCGTTTGAAGCCCATCTTCGTTAGCCTCTTTTTTTTTCCTAACAGATTTTTGATTACAAAGATATTGTCCGCTATTCGTCTCCCTCCTCTTAATGCTGCCTGTTCTCCGCCTATTTTTTTCTACTATTTTTGTGTATACTTTCAATGCTGAGGACGCCGCACAAATAATTTTGGAATTCGAATCCATTTCCTTTTTTGTGCATGGGATTTTCACGTTATTCCATGCTATTTTGCACATTTGCTCCAAAAACCACGTTCTACCCTCCACTTCCGTCCCTTTAATCATTTCCGGGGCTATTTCGTCTCCGATCCACATGCTTTTCCTAATTTGATCTTTTGAAGTCTCCCCTACAGCTCTTCTCTGGTTATTTTTTCTTCTTGATCCACTATCAGTTCGTCTGTTGTGATATTATGGCTTCGTCTTCCTATTTAAACTTTTCTTCATGGAAGTCTTTCCATACTCGTAGTATCGTGGTTGTTATGGTCTTATCTTTCACGCCCCTCACTTTCTTCCTCTCGTTTCCTCTCATTCCTCTTATCCTGTTCCAAAATATTCTGTTATTGTTTTCATGTTGTTGGTTTAGTTCTTCTCCAAATTGCTTCCAGTTATTACTTCTTGCTTCTCTTATTTGTTCTTTTACTTTGTCTCTCGGTTTGATGTATTCCATTCTATCCTCCTGTGTCTCTCGTTCTGTTATATTTCCTCCACGCCTCTTTGGTTTGTCTTATCATTGTTTTCAATTCCACCAATCTGTTTTTTTTCTTTCTGTTTTTAGGTTGTTTTTGTGTTTCCACAAATCTTGCGTATTACTTGCTTAAATAGTTGCTCCGATGTTCTATCAGGGTATTTCTTCTTCAGTTATGTAAAATCTTGATCCATTTCTTTTTGATACCTCTTTCGATTATCCAGATGTCTTAATCCTTGAACTTTAATCCTCTTATGGTTGCGTCCTTTTGGTTGAGTTCCAATTTCAAGTTCGTCTTGATCAATCTGTGTTCTGCTTCGACAATTGTTTTTACTTCTTTAAACAGTGTTCTCATATCATTTGTTTATACTGATGCAAAATTAAAAAAATCATTCACTTCTGTCGCTCAAGTAAAACACTCAAGAAAACGGTTTACTTTAAATTAAAAGTTAATTAATTGACTAGAAATTAACCGTTTTAAAAGAGCGAGCAAAAAATTTTCAATTGGTACAAATTAATCTAAAAGGAAAATTTTAATTAATGTACGCGTGAAAGAAATTAAACTGCTGAAACAAAAATAAAAAATACATCCGTCGGATATTTTTTTGAACTTATGATTGATTTCATAATCAGACTTTAAGGAAGCTTTAATTTAAAGTCACTTTAAGAATAGGGAAACAAATGTATTTTTTTTTAGGTTAAAGTAACTTTAAATTTAAATACAAAGTTTTTTTAATCTCAAACCGGACAGAAAAATGAAGGGAAACACACTCAACGTTTCGCTATAGATTTATAGCTTCGTCAGGAGTGAAAAAAAGTAAATAAACAAGTTGTCAAGAGAAACAAGTCGTCAAGAGAAACGAAAAGGTAACATGATTTTTAAACTAAACTACGAGTTGTTCGGAATAAAAGTAACGAGAACTAATTAAAGCTACTTTTTTTTTTTTTTTTTCAATATATAATTAATTAATTGACAGATCTATATCTTGTTTAAAGAGTCCAGAAAACTACAAAATATGTCATTTAAATTTTCAAAGTCCGTACGTTTATTAATAGAATTTCCAGACATTTTAATTTTACACATTTCTATGAAACGTCTTTTAAAAATATAGATTCACTGTACAAAATGTCAGTATTATCAAAATCAAAATTATGATTATTTACTAATGAATGCTCTACAAGCATTGAATGATTTTGATTATTTTTTTGAATATGATATTTATGTTGTGTGTTTCCCTTCATTTTTCTGTCCGGTTTGAGATTAAAAAAACTTTGTACTTACTATTTTCATCGGACAAGAACAAACTTCAATTTAAATTTAAAGTCCTATTATAAAATCGGCCCTTAGTTATTTACAGCCGTCTTACACCCTATCAAAATTTGTTAGAATTTCTTTCGCAAAGTGACGAAGAAGTATCGGTTCAACCAATGCACGTTAACTATTATGATAGCCTGTCTCTCTCACTTTGTACATATAAGAATACGAAAAAGTACGTTTCTTTTTTTGTAATAATTACAACTGCCAAAATAAACATCTCACCATCATTAATTAAAAATATTTTTTTTTTATTTTATTTATATATACAGTGAAACCTCGATGAATACGTATATTAAAACTGGTCTCTGGACGGGGTACGTTTATTATATTACATAACGTTCTTGAAGTCGCGTGCTTCAAACATAAATAACCAATTAAACTTATCAGCAACACGAGTTACTAACTACAAGCACACTTTAGAAGTCAAACCGCTGAGAATATACTTAGCGTTCCTGGCCTAGTGCCATTGCAAATTCCTCCATTGTGAGCGGTGTTCAAATTGTTTAAACAGTACATGCATCAGTGGTACATACCGAACATACGTAAACGCTTTGCGGTATTGATTTACTTCCATACAGTGCAACTATTAACAGGATTAAATCATTTCTAGACAACTCGAATGCATACGATGAAGTTACTTGGCAGTTGAAACAATACAATACAACGCAATGCACTTGTAAAATAGTTAAGATGGATGAGATTTTCGATAAGAAAGAAGGTATGCGGATGTTTTATGTTGCCTTATGTTTAAGGCTTCTTGGTACCAATATGCAGCTATGTGGCATAATGACTAATGAATGAGGAAATTCCTTATTTTTCGTAGTCTTAAGTTTGGACACACAATCAATATTTTAATGGCTGTCTAGCATACATTTGCACGGGGGTATTATCTTAGATACTTGAAAAAAGCTTTACTTTTTTTATAATTAATTAAAATACGGATTTTACAAAATTTCGGATTTTGTGGACAAATTTTGTTCAATAGTCATTAAACTTGTATTGCGTTGTAGAGCATAAAAATATCTACAGGGGTATCGTCGTTTTATATTTGTAGATTTGACAAAAACCTCCTAGTTTTTTCTATATTGTAAAAAAAAAACAATATAATAAATAGGCAACCAAACTTACAAAAATACTCGAAAACCCGCTCCGGGCACTCAAGTAACCATTTGCCTTATATATTTTTGTCACTCTCTTACACACAAGTCTCTCAACTTTCTCTCTTACATTTCTGTTCGGGTTTTGTTCCATGCGAATTTCCGAAAATCCTAAAATGTAAATTAGACTTCTTTTAGACGGATCCCATGCCCAGCATAACGCCCTTTGACATCTATCACTTAGCCATTATGAACAACAGCGATTTTGTTAAGTTAGTTGCTGTTAACAAATTTATTTAAATACAGTCAAAGTAAAATAAAAAAAAAATAGTAAACAATCACAGTGTCCTGTAATTTCGCAGGTGACGCTTAAAAATTTTGAAAGCTTTCAGATATGACAAGCTTTAAATTTTTGTAAAATTTGCATTTGCGAAAAAATTAGAGGAAGCCATCTACCATTTTTGGTTTCGACTGTGTACAGTGTGTCCCCGATTGAGATTGAGTTCACGATACGTATAATGGACCAAAGATGTTTGAATTCAAATTTCATACTTTGCAATTCAGGTCTGCTTAGTGCGAAATGAATTCGTGCCAAAGTTGACCTCGTAAGTATTTAAGGTGGCGAAATTAACACAAGAAGAAACAAAATCTTTGTGGGCAAAGTGGTCATGCTTTTGAATTTAGAAGAAAATTTTCGTGAGTTATGAAAAATTAATATTTCAGTAGACTTGTAAGACGTTAAAGCCATCAGGTCCTAATATAGGTGGTTTATTATTTGAATAAAAATATTTTATGTGTTTGGGTCAATGGCAGAAACATTTTACAACTTAACCGAAAGAATAGAATATTTATAAACAGATAAAACAGCGACATCGCAATTGCGAAAAAATTGGACAACCTCTCTGCTGACGAAGCCCCAAACAGGGCTGAAACAGCTGTACAGAGGCTGCTCGAGGCTTTTACTCCAATGAAAAACGATTTGCAACATTTTTTTAGAATATTTATAATCAATAATTTTTCGTAAAAATATGTGTAAGCGAAGTTAGGAGAAAGTTTTACTAAAATAAAATGATTCTCGTTTGAAATTATGCAAATATACCAAATTTCAATGTCATATTCATTCATTTGTTTTTTTTTTTCTACTTCATAATTACATATCATTTTTAATCTGATTATTTTTTTTATTCATCTGCATCATTTAAATGGCACAATTTAATTTTTCTCGCTTTTTTGTATTATACATTCATTTTTGTTTTTTTTTTTTAAATTTACTGAAACATGAGTATTTTATTTTTATTAACGTCTTGTATCAAAGCGATTGTCTTTTGTTTGTGAGATTTGTTATTGTCGTCGTTTGTTGCGTGCGCAAAAAAAACATTCTGTTATCCTTCTTCCGTTTTCCTTTTTTTTTTTAAGTGATCGACTTTTTCTTCAACTTTCCTTCGTCCAGTCCAGCGTTAGGATTTCTTTTTATTCTCATAATTTTTTTTTTGTTTGTTTGAGTTTAAACGTTCGTTTTTTTGTTTGCTTAAATCGATATTTTTAGTTTCTAAAATTGATTTTATTTTTTATTTATTGCTTACGCAAGTCATTTTTCATTTCCTTTAACAATATTGTTCGCGATTGTCTTTTGTTTTCTTTTTTTTTGTTTAATTAAGGTTTAGTTACTTTCTCTTATTTTTTCTCGATGTGCCTTTTTTATCCAAATAAGATAAGATTTTTTTCTTTTATTAAGTTATTTTTTGGTTTAAATTTAAGAGATCGCGTTTTGTTTCTGAATTTTGTTTTATTTTTTTGTTTTAATTTTCGCGAAAGAGAACCTCGCCTTTCATTATTTTTGTCCCCGACTTTTAATTTAATTGGGTTTGAGGTTTCTTCTTTTCTTGATCGTCTTTTGTTCTCTGTAATTTATTAAGTTTTTTTTTTTTTAATTTTTGCTTGTTTATTGCTTGCGCAAAGAACGTTCTGTGTTTGTGTTTCATTTTCTAGCAAGATTGTTCGATTGTATTTTGTTTTTGCTATTTTGTTTTATTTTTTAAATTTTTACGATTTTTTCTTTCTCAATTTGCGCTTGTCCATTTCAGGGTTACGTTTTTTCTTTATTTTTACTGATCTTTCGTTGTTTAAGTTTAAGCAATCGCTTTTGTTTCTGAGATTCATTGTTTTTTCCCCAAAGTTTCGAAAGAGAATCCTTCCAATTGTGTCTTCGATTATTTGATTGATATTGTTGTTTTGAAAATTGAAGCGATCGCCTTTTGTTTCTGAAATTTATTTTTGTTTCTTCTTTATTTGTCGCGCTCGCACAAAGAATTTTCTGTTTTCCTTTTTTCATTTTTTTTTCCAAAATTTTGGAAAGAGAATCCTTCCAATTGTGTCTTCGATTATTTATTGATATTCTTGTTTTGAAAATTAAAGCGATCGCCTTTTGTTTCTGAAATTTATTTTTGTTTCTTCTTTATTTGTCGCGCTCGCACAAAGAATTTTCTGTTTTCCTTTTTTCATTTTTTTTTCCAAAATTTTGGAAAGAGAATCCTTCCAATTGTGTCTTCGATTATTTGATTGATATTCTTGTTTTGAAAATTAAAGCGATCGCCTTTTGTTTCTGAAATTTGTTTTTGTTTCTTCTTTATTTGTCGCACTCGCACAAAGAATTTTCTGTTTTCCTTTTTTTCATTTTATTTAGAAACGTGATTCGATAGTCTTTTGCTGCTTCTTTGTTCCTTCCTTTTCTATTTGCATTCTGTTAATTTTTCCGACTTTTTTATCAATTCGCTCGGTATCAGTTAGGTTTGTTTTTATTTTGACTATTATATTATATATTTCAGTACAGTTGTAAGAAGCTATCGCCATTAACGTGGATGGGTCAAGGGTGGACTATTATTTGAATCATCACTTTCTATTGGTATTTTGGTCAATAAATATTTTATAACCAGGGAAAAGAATTCAGGCCACTTAGTGCTGAACGCTTTTTACGTCGAATATACTATTTACTCCTGCCACCGGTTCCTATGCATCGAATTGTTATTGAGTGGGTGGGGAAGGAGTGTAATGCGAGCGTTCTAACGTCGCAGAAATTATTGTGGGAAAGGCTGATACAGTCCGAGTACTAAATTTTGTACCGTTCGCGGAACAAGTGGCCCGAATTCTTTTACCTGTTTATAACTTTACTGAAATATTATTTATATTATGCGATTATCGGTAATTCAATTTTTCTTTCTGAAATGTTGGAATTTGGCACATCTCCCTAAACTCAAAAGGAAGGCAGCTTTACCTACACAGATTTTATTTCTTCTTGTATCAATTCTGCGTCCTTGAAGAAATTCAACTCAAATTTGACACACAGTTATTTCGTACTACGGAGACCTGAACTGCAAAACATGAAATCTGAATTAAAAAATTTTAGGACTATTGTACGTATCGCGGAGTCAATCCGGGGACACACTGTATAATAATTACGGCACATTTGAATTCGCCAAAAATTCTCAATCAATTTTTGTAAATCATTAGAGATGTTTCATTTAATGTAAAAAAAAACAGCAATCACTGATGGTTAACATTCGTTATTTCCAGCGATAAATTCAGCAAGATAGCAACATTGATGCGAGCTTTATTTCAGTCCTATCAATGTTATAGGTTAAAAAACCCTATGCCTATTTCAATTTTAAATTCAATCGATCTCATGGTATTACTTGTAATTTTAAATTTGTAATTTGAAAACGAAACTGCGCTCGTAAAATTTTACGTTTCACGTTAGTCGTTCGGCAATTATTAAAAATAACGGCTGCGTCCGAAAATCAGCGGAACTATTTATCACATTTGTGCGGTGATTAAGCGATTTTAATCCACCGGTTTATAGGCGATAAATCCAGAACAATGACCGGATTTGTATCGCGCTGCCTATTTTGTTGTACGTACGCACAATAAGGCCCGGCTGTCTGCGAACGAAAATGAAATATCTGCCGCTGGGTGATGGATCGAGCAGATAACGCGATACTCCCTAAGTTTTTCAATCTATCATGGGCGACATATTTTGTAGTTTCGTAGATGTTATGGGGAAGCCGAAGAAGGAATTTTATCACTGGAAGTTTTCCTTTCGATTGTAAGACCGACCGTAATTCATCAACTTTTTTTTTTATAGAAACATGATAATGCGTGTACACAAACGTAAGTAGGTAATTAAAATCCTTTGGTTCCGCCAGCGTCACCTCCCAAAGACACGTTGCGTTCTTGCAATAATAACATGTGTTTGCAATCATATTGTTACAAAAGAAATAATTAAGTAACATCTGCTTCCGACTCATCCATAACAGTGTATGCAAACCTTGGCCTATCTATCTTCGCACATTGGTTACATAACACCAGCTGCCAGAAAAGTAAAACGAGCCATCAGGATTTTCTAAGACCAACGCCTAATGCAAAGCCCTCGCAGGCTGGAAAGTAGGTCAATCGTTTCACATAAATAGATAGGTTCTCTGATCAAAAAGCACCAGTTCGACAAAGACCCTTGTCACAGTGCGCGAGCTCATGTCATCTAGTAAGGTGCCTCTTCCGTCTGTCACGTAGGTTACATTTTGCAACTCCAATAAATGTATCTACTATGCCCGCGAAAAAAATCTGGGACAACTCTCTGCATGCATTCGCGAGTTATTTGATTAGTTTGAATGCAGCTTTAAACAATTCACCTTGTCATTTAAAGCTTGTTTCTATGGTAACGTAAAAAACATTTCATCATCATATTACATGTCCCAGATTTTTTCGGCGGTCATAAAGACCTATTCAGTATCAAAAACGTCAAATTAAAAGGGCTGTTAAATTTTGTCGCTACGGTAACAACCAACCATAGAAGTGTATTTTCTGTTTTAAAGGACCTCTAAATTTTAACAGTCCGTTAATAAGTTAAGGAATCCGCCCCAAATACCTTAAGAATGTCGGCGTCAAGTTATATAAATATTTTCAAATTCTTTATCTAATTTTTGGATAGTTATATCTTTGCTGATATTTTTCTTAACCACCAACAATATCTTCACAATTAATTAAAAAACAAAATTAGTAGGTTAACTTGTTTATATTTCGGTTATTCACTTTTGATGATGAAGAAAATAATTGTATTTGCGAAACGTCAATTAAATCAATAAATTACCGTTTTAACTCGTTTTTAAAAAGCTTTTTATTTGTTTCATATTCTCTGAAATTCTTTATCGATGATTTACTGATGTGTGAACGAACAAACGCAAAAATACGCCGGGGAAACCTGTGCGAACGAAACGAGCGCTGAGCCAGCAAAATGAACAATGAAATAAGAGCGGTAGTTTCTAATTAGTGCTTGGTGGTGACGGCTAGCGCGCAGATCGTTAACGTTTCCATTGACATCTAAATCATTACATTTTGTGTACTAAATTTCTAAGCGTTGTCATTTTATTTATTGCGTATTTAAAGATTGTATCTTATTCGTGCGCGTTCAAGACGTTGCATTTTTGTTTGATGTGCAGCTATGCATTGTATTTAAGATGTCATTTTGATTTGGCAGTCGAAATACCCACACACCGGGGAAACCTGTGCGAACGAAACGAGCGCTGAGCCATCAAAATGAACAATGAAATAAGAATGGCAGTCTCTAATTAGCTTGGTGGTGAGGACTAGGGTTTGGATCGTTAACGTTTTCATTGACATAAATATCATTACATTTTGTTTACTGAATTTCTAAGCATTGTCATTTTATTTATTGCGTATTTTAACATTGTATGTTGTCCGTGCGCGTCCGAGACCTTGCATTTTTGTTTGATGTGCAAGTATGCATTGTACTTAAGATGTCATTGTGATTTGGCGATCGAAATACCCACACGCCGGGGAAACCTACGCGAACGAAGCGAGCGCTGAGCAAGCAAAATGAACATTGAAATAAGAGCGGCAGTTTCTAATTAGTGCTTGGTTTAATTACGACTTAAATTGGTGCGCTGTCATCGTTCTTGATGGTACCAACAACCTTAGGCCTTCTAATCTCATTTCTGTTGCTCTTTCATATGTCTTAATCCTCTGAAACGGTAGTCAGCGGTCAGGTGATGCAGTACTTACCACGCCCTGCCAAGCCTACACCCAGGGGATTCGCTCGCTGATTCATACCATGCAAGAAATAGATCATGCTGATCCCCTACATATCGTGCAATTTTCAACGATAGACAGTTTATGTCTAAGGTGTACTGCATTTCTTATCCCTCCGGAGTAGTGCACAATTCTTTCTAAACACACCCTGCTGTAACGGTTTGGAAAACCGCTTTTCAAGAAACACAAATATTTCATTGGATTGTTTATAACGCGAATGGTCTCATGTTCTGTTTTATTATCGTAATGCAACTCAGACGATTTTTTTTTTGCAATCGTTTGATTATCGTCGGTCGGCATATCTTTTACTGCCTTAAATAAATAAACAATACCGTCTGGAGTTTATATTTTTAGATATAATTTTCTCGTCTTTTGCAAGCATTTGCAAGTGTACTTCGAGTTTTCCTCGGGAATAGAGCAATTTATTGTTTGTGAAACAGTCATAAAACGCCGCAGTCGTTAGTCTACTTTTTTCTACATAACTGGTTCACATGAATTACCGTTTTTTTGCGACTTCTTATTTCGACGGAGAGATTAAGTTGCGTTCACATGCGATCTTGAATGCTATTGGGCTTCCTTTAAGTCATCTGATACTCAGTTGATTCCTGCTGATGTCAAAATGTTTTCAATTCGTACAAACCCTCCCTTCGAACATTAGGTTTTGTTTTATTAACTTGGAACGTGCCGGTAGCACGTCAGTCGTTTAGCGCTTTAACACCTGGTTGGTGTTGGGAGGGGCGTTGCCTCATATTTTGTTCATGGCGGTCCTGAAGGTCAATTTACATTTTTAGTTGGGTTGAGAAAACCTAATTGGAGGATCCCTCTGTTTACGATGTTTCACTAGATTTTTGGTGGCCCTGGAGGACTGAATGCTCATCAGAGCTTGTGTCAGCCTCGTCCTTGGAGTTGTGGACAGGTATGTTTGTGACTGTCACGCTCTCTCTTTTCGTACAGAAGTTATTTTTATCAAACTTCCTTTCTCTTGCAGGGCTTACTTTTGATTACGATCTATTTTAGTCAGAATTATTTACTAAATTTACGCTTTAAATATTGTAAGGCTTTTGGATGGATCCGCCTTTGGCTGGTTTGATTATTTAAAATTACTCTTTGTTTGCAAATATTTATTAACGTAAAGTCTTTAATGCTTAACTTTCAGAAGACTGATCAAACAACTCTTTTTGTATACGTGGCTTATTGAATGCCAGTTTAAAAGTGAGTTATGTCATTTTTTTATTCTCTCCTCGTTTCGAGTTGAGATTAGGTGGCGCTCATTTATTGTCACTTTTAAGTAACACCCACACCTATCAGGACTAAAGTTGCTGGCTGTGCTACAAGTACAATTTCTTGTTTCCACGCACTGTAGGTAGCACTGGAGGAATGCGAATGCAAGGAATGCGTTATGCGTACCAGGGCGCACGTTGGCCAACAATGCGCGCGCTCCTTAATAATTATTCCGCACATTTTACGCAAAATTAATGATATTAATACCACAAACACTTATTTAGCGTGCGCATCGTTTAACTACACTAAATCGACTGTGTCCCTTGCTCTAAACAACTCAATGTGCGTCAAACAGCGTGACCAACCATTAAATGTTGTTTCCGCGTGCTTTTTGGCTACTGTTAGTGTTTGCGGACTTAAAAAAATTCATCAGTTTGCAGCTCTGATAACACGCCAGCCCGATTTTTTTGCTGCAAATTGCAGAAACGTCAGCATCCATTCGTTGTACCTAATGAATTTAGCGCCGGGCACGGGCACGCCATAAAAATGCGTTCGTGCGACGGCGATGATGTCGTTTTGCTTTCGTAATTTGCATTAAAAACAACAACAAACGTGATGATACACGGCGACAGAGCAGAAAATTTTTTTAATAAAATGTTGAATGTACTACTCTTACAAAACGGCCGAACGAACGAAACAAAGCGCCGCCGTAACTCTTCAAACGGTTTACGGCATGAAAGCCCCGCCGCCTATTATTACTTTCGAGAATGGAGTCAAAGGCGAGAATTGTTGGAAACGAATATACACACACGAGCTTTGATTGTTTAGTACAAAAAAAGCTCACAATTGCGAAAAATTCGGAGGTCACGCCTTGGCGGCGGAAAAAGAAGAAGAAAGTGAAATTCGCTTTTTCATTTTATCAGCGAATTCGGAGCTTTGAGAGGGTTGCGAAGTGCTTTAATGATTTACTCTTGTTCAGATTGTTATTTTTGTCGAGGCGCTTTTTCTAATACACGTCAATAAAATCACATCAACTTTTCATAGAAAATAATCAAAATAATAATGAGCATATTATTATAATCAAGTTCTCAGTCGCATATTCGCTAGAGCATTGTCTAACGACTTGAATCTCGATTGCGGCAAGGTTGGTAGAGCTGAACTGTGTATTGCAATAGCAATTTTACCAACCTTGGATTGCGGCGGAACAGAAAACGGGATTAAAGGTGAAAATAATACGCCTTTGTTCTAATAATAATAATAATATGAATAAATCATATAAAAATGAACACCCATTCGCTGTACTCCAGATCATCTATGGAGTCCATGGTTGTCATGCGAGTCATCACGAGTCAGCTGTATATGTAGGTCGAGGTCAAGTATGGCCACCCTCTACGCAAACGTGGTCCAGATTCCAAACTTGCGAGGCATGAGTTGCCAAAAATCGGTACAAGGTTGCCTTACTTTCAAGGTTTTGAAGACGTGATAGTTTACAAAATGAAAGAGAAAACATATTTTAATGTTTTAATATAAAACAAACAAGTGTAAATAAAAGGAAGAATGATTGATATAACAAGACCGAAAAAAGTAAAGCGTCCAAATGAAAAAAAAAAAAAAAAATTGGACATAAATAAAATTTAAGACTGTATTTTATTTAAAAGATAATAATTAATTGAATATCATTATAGTTAATGTTGCTGTTGATATACACATATACGTTAAAGTATAGTTTTCCATTTAAAAATTGGTTTTTAAGGTGTGGTAATTAATAAGTAATTACCCGCAAATAAGTACTGAAGGTTATGTTATAATTCTTTTATTATCCTCTTGTAGCCCGTGCCGATTGTAAAAACTTCGATAAATAATCCCAGGCCATAAAAACCAATATCGAAATGGAATAGTACAACGAAAAATGGACCACATCTCAAATGTAATCCATGAGATGACAGTTTTAATTAGCAGTAAGTTACACATACTGGTGGGATTTTGTATCTCCGAGTAAAGCATAAGCCCCCCCAGCTCCCCCCCCCCATAAAAACGCTTCGCAAATCGAAACGGTTCATTACATTCGGCGAGTGCGCCCATGGGAAATTATGCGGTATCTGATACATCGGTCCGCCATATTAAGCGCCGGGCTCCGTTGTCGGTTAGTTAAAGGGACGGAATTTACGGACAGTAAAATGCTGGAAAAAAGAAAGATAACATGCAAATGAGACGGCACGCGGAGTTATTTCAATCATTAACGAGATTTAAGCATGTTTTGTACTCGAATTTCGTCGAGAGCGGAAGAGGTTGTTACAATATCGAATACTTTCTCGAAATACATCTATACTTGTTTCTGTCGGTCAGTGTTGGCATTATCTAAATTGGGATTATCTAGATAATTTATCTGATATTAAATTTTATCTAGGTAACAACTTTTCATCCATTATCTCTTATCTACATAGATAATCTCTAAATTATCTTAACTATCCATAATATTGATCTGAATATCAGATACTGGAAACAGAGATAATTCCAACTACGCCACAACCCCCCTACACAACAAGTTCTTAGTTCTATTTTTATTAATGAGTTGGTAATATTAATTTTTTTATGTACAGTCGCGGCCTTTTGAAAACTGGCACAAACACACTTGACAAACACAACATTTTGACGGTGTAAACTGCTCCTAAAACTCCAGCTTATAAACGTCATTCAAATTACTTAATGAAACAGTAATCAATATTTAATGAAAAAAAAATTGTTTCAGTGGCGTAGCTATAGAGGTTGCAGGGATTGCAAAGCAACCCGGCGTCAAGACGCATACACGCCTGTTCGAAGTCTACAGTAAGAATCAAAATTTTTATTAACAAGCAAATATACAGATAGTTTCTTGATAGTTTTCTTGGTCTTTAACTTAGTTAGGTTCACAGTGATGATCACAAGTGATAACCAGGGAAAAGAATTCGGGCCACTTGTTCCGCGGACAGTACGAAAAATTAGTACTCGGACTGTATTAGCCCTGCCTGCAATAATCTCTACGAAATGAGGGCACTCGCTCGATTTGAGCCCACTTCGAATTTTATTTTATTGCATACTGTCGTATTGCATCGTACTGTACACCCCCTATCCTCGCACGCTTCAGACGCGCGGAGCGCCTACTCTATTTATAGAAATCATCATTCGCATTGCATGGCTGTACAGTTCAAGCAGTAAATTTTGGTACTAATTCAATCAGCTATAGGTTGAAATCACAACTCTAGTAATAACTTACATACTTTTAAGTCACACTTAAAAAATTTTTGATATGAATCCAAAAATTTACTACATCGTCTTTAAATTAAAACTGGAAGAATTCACTTTTAGAAATATTATGAAAGTATTCCAAGAAAACGTGAAAAAACTAACTGACTTTAGGACAGGAGCGCTCAAAAACAGCGTTCTGAAAACTACGAATAAATAAAATTTTAAAACGCAAAGCGTAAGAATGTGTGGCGCCATCTGTTACCCTGAATCGTAACTCCGTCCCCATTATTTGTGGGGAAAAATTTTGAAACAACTGAAAAACGCAATGAACATTCGAGGATTAACGTTACCGAAAACAATTTTAAATAAATTAAGTTTGAACAGAAATGATTAGAACAGAAGAAGTTACAAACGTAATTAGCGCCATCTGTTTATCTTAATTTTGTTCCCTTTAGTTTCCGGGAAACAGTTTCAAAACGGCTTAAAACAAATTTCCTCTTCACGAAAGTATTCGAAAAACAATGGCGGCGACCTTCCGCTTAGCGCCAGTCGTCAGGAGCTTTTCTATTAAACAATAAACATTTGTGGCGCCATCTGTTACCCATGTGCCGTAAGTTTGCCCCCTGTATTTGCGCGGAAACAATTTCAGAAAGACGCTAAGAAGATTCAAGAAAAAAAACGTTACGAAAAACAATTTCAAATAAATAAAGTTGCGCAGAAATAGTTAAAATAAAAGAAGCTACAAACATAACTAGCGCCATCTGTTAATCAGAAGCCGCCATTAATTTTGTTCCCGTTAATATCCGGGAAACAGCTTAAAACAAATTTCTTCTTCAACAAAGTCTTTGGGAAACAATTGGAGCGAACTTCCGCTTAGCGCTAGTTATCAGGAGGTTTTCTAATAAATAATAAACATTTGTGGCGCCATCTGCTACCACGAGCCTGAAAAGCGCTAATTTAATTCAAGAAAAAACGTAACGGAAAACAATTTCAAATAAATAAAGTTGAACAGAAATAGCTAGGACACAAATGTAGCACATGTAAGTGGCGCCATCTGTTAAGCTGCAGCCGCAATGCATTTTGTTCCCTTTTAATTTCTGGGAAACGGTTTTCAAAACCTGAAAACATTTCCTGAAAAAAGTGCTCGAGAAACAATTTAAGCGCGCCCCGGTTTGGGCTAGTTTTCGACAGCTTTTCTAACCTAAAATTTTGACAGCTCCTGTCACTTTTTAGAAATAGGATAATCCAGAAGCTATTAAGCAGTTTGCATTTACTTAGCACAGAAATCAAGCAGCTAAAAAACTTAACATCATTTTTTTAAATCTTGCTCTTGAAAGTTTTAAAGTAAGGATTGTGTTTTTTATTTTGTTAATAATAAGAAAATACAAGGCGCTGGTAGACATTTTGAATTTTCTTGTCTATCACAACACCGGTTCTACCGATGCAAACGAAAATTATGAGAGGCTGAGAGGCTTTAAGAATTATTGAATGAAACTGAAATTAAAATTTTGATTTTAGCGCCCTCTATCTCTTTTCTTTTTTCTTTCTTTTTTTCTCTTTTTATTTATCAACTTTGTGACTAACAGTAGTGAGTTTAGCTAAATCGTGAGCTTTTCTTTATACGTAAAATAGATTTTCTGTTTCTGGAAACTAACTGATTGAGAAAAAAAAATATGTAAAAATAATAATCTTACAACGAGTAACACGACGGGTAATTAGATCAAGAGGTTTCGACTCGAAGAACTAGGAAGATCGATTTCTTGTACGGTCCCTCTCTACTTACGCACTTTTCCCTTCCCGATTGCTGCGCAAGTAGCGAGAATTGGTTGTTGCATTTGCTATGCAAAAATTATCCTTAATTGAGTGTGCAGAAATTAGGGGTAATATTGCAGCTTTCGCCCACTCGATCTCATTCTCTCAGTGGATGCGTGCTGCGTCGTATGCAAATGTGAGAATCCATATTTTTAGGATAATTTCTTTTTATAGTTCAGTACGCTTATTTAATTCGGATATTTATTAAGTTAGAATTCGTATCATGACTCACGGAAAATACAAGACACGTGCAGCGTTATGCAACGAAAGCATTTGTCAAGCTTGCGATGTATGTACCGAGAAGTTAGATCAAGGGCATTAATAACGCAGGAACATCGGTGATAAAAAAAATAATAATTATGTAAGGACTGATGGGTCTGCAAAATAATCTTGATCGAACCTTGATACTAGAAAAAATAGAAATAGTCATCAAGGCTCTTCTCATTACCATCGCCTAATACAAAGCTTACGTAGACTAAAGTAGGTCATCTGATCCCAATAAGGTAGCTTTTCTGATCAGAAGAGAGTTCGTCAAGACAGTTGCCCGAGACACGAACTCCTGTCATCTAGAAAAGTGCTTTTTCAATTCCGAATGTAATTTAGTTTGTGTATCACGCGTCCTAAAGTTTTCAAAATTCTAAATTATTTTTTTTAATCAGTCAATTTTTCAAGTTTATTATAATTTAAAAGTGTACCTAAGAAGCATCCACGATCGGCGAGGGCGAGTTTAAATAACAAAGGTCTAACAAAGGTTTTTAGAAATAAACTGATTTTTGTTAATCTTTCCTCCTCTCTTTCATACTCTAGTTTTAATTTCAAGGCAGGTGTTAAATTTTAATTTGTTAATTAATTTAATTAAATTCACATATTATTTTGTTTGTAATCTTTTGTATTGTGTATTTTGTAATATAAAGCTTTGGATTTTTTTTTTTAATTTAAACAGAAATAAGGAAGGGCGATTAAGTAAACAAAGAAAGACAGAGAAGGAGTGGACGGTTTTCGACAATTCCAAAAAAAATATAAGTAGACGCCATTCGAGCTATTCGTGGAAAACGATTTGGAAATCGCTTTTTGGCTTTCCATGCTAAAACCAGGGCGCTACTAACAAAGAAATCGAAATTCAGCATCGTAGGAATTGCTAAAAGAATTGGGGACAAAAGGGGATGAAAAGTGAGTCCCCCCCCCTCCGTTTGGACGTGCGATCAAATTCTATGAGGTGCTCGGTCTTACTACTTGATCTTGACCTTGTTTGTACGCGATATGATTCATTATTTAATCGCAGTATTTTTAGGAAAAACGTTGCATCTCTGCGTACTGAATATCCGAACCTTCACAATATCAGGGGTTCTGTTCACAAACACTTTAAGGCCCGGTGTTTTCATCTCGCTTTAACTTTGATCTTCTATATTTATTCTCATACCTAGGAGTGTATTATGGAAATTGTTTTAAACTGAGATTAAAAAACCGGACGTAAGAATCCATGTTGTGATGTATCAGGCGTAATCAGGTCGTTGCTTATTAAGCCCGTGAGCGAATTATGTCGTAAATTTCAAATTTAATTTCACCCAGACAAGTCCGTTTGATTAATGATCGTGCGTTGCACATTTCAAGGGAATACTTCCGGCTTGTCAGGCGTTTTCTTTCACTTGCGTTCAGCTTCTTTCACCTGAAATAGCCTGAGGCACGCAGCGCGCTTTTCAAAAGCATTAGCGGGGAAAGCATTAATCGACATTTAAGTGAGCCCCGCTTTTTCTCCCATCACACCAAATAATTTCTTCTTCGTCCCTTATAAAGTCCTCGCTATTTCTTTCCGCGTTTGCGCACGGAACCTCCACAAACAAAATATACGTATTAAATAAAACTGACTTGACTAGTCCTTTGGGGTGTAGAATTTTCTTATAAATAACGCGTTTATTAGACCCACTTAAACTTATTGCTATGCGTTTCATCCTCGCTCTGAAAAACGAGGCGAACATTGCCATAGCTAATGCTCAGGCAGCGCTCAGGCTCTTTATGGTAAAAGTAACGCGCGTTCCTTTTCAACCTTTTACAGAACTGACGCGCACATAAATCAAAGGAAAGAAAGCGTTCTAAAGTTTTTCACGCTGCTTTATTTATTTAATATACGTACGTCTAAGCTGCGTCTCGAGACTGTTTACAACGCCGAAGGGAATAATAATTTTCTTTTGTGTTGACTCTGTCTAAACTTCGTGTCCGGGAGATTCCTTGGACCGAGGACTTGATTCAAATAATAACCGGATTTAATATTTAGAATATTTTTATCTTGGATGCTCCGGAAACTGGAGTTGTGTCGAACGCATATTTTCAGAAATTAAGTTAACCTAGTTAAGATGTTTTGAAAAAAAATAGAAACCAGTAGTGTTGCAGAAACAACTGCAAAATGAAACTGTCGCAGTTTCCTTGTTGTACAACAAAACAAACAATAATTATTGCTAATTGAAATAGGTCTTTTGAAATAATTGGGTAACTATGACACACAAAGATGTTTATTTGGCTTATAATAATGAAATCAAGAGAAGCAGAGAGCTAGGTTTTAAAAAGCGTAGTAGGACAGTTGGAAAGGAAGTTGTGGTACAAGTTAGTAAAAAGTTGTTAAGAAGTTACTTTTAGGCTTCAGTTTTTAGTTTTGAGAACATCACATTATTACGTGTACGTAGTTCTTCTTAAGAATATTTAGGTTTTAAATAATAACAATTTTCCTGTTCTTACCCCGCTGTGCTAAAGAACCTACGGTTTAACTTAATAATTTCGTTTTAGGTTAAAACATTTTCCTCCTCTCTCCTGGTGTGCTCAAGAACTTAACTTAATAATTTCGTTTTAGGTTGAAACATTTTCCTGTTCTCGCCCGCTATGCTCAAGAACCTACGGTTTAACTTGATAATTTCTTTTAGAGTTCAACAAAATAAATTTGGCGCACGGAAAATATGCGAGTTAATTTACCTATACCGTGCTCAACAATCTACTGAGTCACACTTTGAACGTTTGACAGTTGTACAGTCCCATTCTATTTTATGTTTTGGAATTTGATCTATAAACTTTAGCATTGAGGTAAATGAAAAACTACGTAGAATACTGCTGAGGTGTCTGGCTGTCTGGCATACGAAACCCCGGCCTTTTTATGGCTCGAGAATATTTACCTGACCGCTCCAGAAGCTTCCTGAAAAACGCGTAAGCAATATCGAACTGCCCAGTAGCTTCTTGAAGGGTTGCATCCTTGAGGGGTGCGTCATTAAAATTCTTAAGATAAGTAGTTGATTTACACTTCCGCTACAAAACGTTTCCTGCGATGTTTTCTTTGCCTTTTATTCCCAGTAATAAAATAGTAATATAAGCTTGCGATATTTCTAAATAACCTTTGGTTCAAAATACTCAAGAACCTACGGTTTAACTTCATAATTTCGTTTTAGGTTAACACATTTCCCTGCTCTCTCCCTCTGTGCTCAAGAACCTACGGTTTAACTTCATAATCTCGTTTTAGAGTCCAACAAAATAAATTTGGCGGATGGAAAATATGCGAACTAATTTACCTGTATGTATACCGTGCCCCGCAATCTTCTGATCCACCTTTGAACATTCGGCAGTTGCGTACAGACCCATTCTATTTTGTTTTTTGCGAATTTGATGTATAACCGTTCCCTGCGATATTTTCTTTGCTTTTTATTCCAAGTAATAAAATAGTATTGTAAGCTTACGATATTTCTAAATAACCTTTGGTTCAAAACACTCGGAGAGATTACAATGGTTTAAATTTCGCGCGTTAGAATTCTTTTTGGGAGTGTACACAATAAGAAGCTAGTGCTGCTTGACTCGCCTTTGCAATCTGATTCGAGTTTAGGTTAATACATCTTCATGTTCACGCCCCGCTGTACTCAAGAACCTACGGTTTAACTTGATAATTTCGTTTTAGATTAAAACATTTTCCTGTTCCCGCCCACTGTGCTCAAAAACCTACAGTTTAACTTCATAATTTCGTTTTAAAGTCCCAACAAAATAAATTTGGTGGATAGAAAATATGCGAGGCTTCAGTTTTTAGTTTTGGGAACATCACTTCATTATGTGTACGTAGTTCTTTTTAAGAATATTTAGGTTTTAAATAATAAAACATTTTCCTGTTCTCACCCCGCTGTGCTCAAGAACCTACAATTTAACTTCATAATCTCGTTTTAAAGTCCAACAAAATAAATTTGGCGGATGGAAAATATGCGAACTAATTTACCTGTATGTATACCGTGCCCCACAATCTTATAACCCACATTTTGAATGTTCGACAGCTGTGTACAGACCCATTTTATTTTGTTTGTTTTTTGCGAACTTGATCTGTAACTGTTCCCTGCGATGTTCTCTTCGCCTTTTATTCCAAGTAATAAAATAGTGTTTTAAACTTACGATATTTCCAATTAACCTTTAGTTCAAAACACTCGGAGGGATTACAATGGTTTAAATTTGGCGCGTTAGAATTCTCTTTAGGAGAGGAACAAGAAACTAGTGCTGTTTGACCCGTCAGTGCAAACTAGTTCGACTCTAGGTTAACACATCTTCGTGTTCACGCCCCGCTATACTCAAGAATCTACGGTTTAACTTGATAATTTCGTTTTAGGTTAACACATTTTCCTGTTCCCGCCCGCTGTGCTCAAGAACCTGCGGTTTAACTTGATAATTTCGTTTTAAAGTCCAACAAAATAAATTTGGCGGATGGAAAATATGCGAACTAATTTACCTGTATGTATACCGTGCCCCACAATCTTATAACCCACACTTTGAACGTTCGACAGTTGTGTACAGACCCATTTTATTTTGTTTTTTGCGAACTTGATCTGTAACCGTTCCCTGCGATGTTCTCTTCGCCTTTTATTCCAAGTAATAAAATAGTGTTATAAGCTTACGATATTTCTAATTAACCTTTAGTTCAAAACACTCGGAGGGATTACAATGGTTTAAATTTGGCGCGTTAGAATTCTCTTTGGGAGTGTACACAATAAAAAGCTAGTACTGCTTGACTCGTCTTTACAATCTGATTCGAGTTTAGGTTAACTCTTCTTCATGTTCTCGCCCCGCTGTACACAAGAACCTACGGTTTAACTTGATAATTTCATTTTAGGTTAACACATTTTCCTGCTCTTGCCCGCTGTGCTCAAGAACCTACGGTTTAACTTGATAATTTCTTTTTAGAGTCCAACAACATAAATTTGGCGGACGGAAAATAGGGTAATAAGCTGGTTTGACTCTAGGTTAACACATCTTTGTGTCCAAGCCCCGCTGTACTCAAGAACCTGCGGTTTAACTTGTGATAATTTCGTTTCAGGTACGCTCGGCCAACATACGTCTTGAAAAAGCGCAAATCAAACTAAATTATTAAAGCAAATATTTTATTTGCCTTCAAAATCGTTTCTTTCTTCCGCATTTTCGCGGTTAATTTCAAGGACAGTTTTGAGCTGATGCGACTGTAAAAAAACTGCGATCGTAACACCTATTGAACGCAGTAACTTCGTTCATTTATTAATTAAAGAAAAAAAAGTGTTTCCACACACGATTTGGGATACTCCCACAAAACTTGAAATTGCTTGATTGATTACATTTAAACTGGGTGATAAATTTGCGCTGCCTTTCATTAGCTGTTGTCTTGTAATTCACAGCTGAGCATTCGCTTATTTACACTTTTCAACCACGCCCTTCTTCATTGAACTACGCCGTAGTTCAGTGAAGAAAGGCGTGGTTCAAAAGTGTAAGTAAGCGAATGCTCAGCTGTAAGCCGTAGTTCAATGAAGAAGGGCGTGGTTCAAAATTGTAAATAAGCGAATGCTCAGCTGAGAATTCGAAGAAGTCGTACCACGCACTTGAAAGACGCAACGTTTATTGCAACAATGCTTTCCTCACAGATTCACAGTAAACAGTTAACAAACAAAAAAATGATAATTTAAAAGCCAATTTCATAATAATTTCCAACTAAAGGAGACTTTAAAATAAAAGTCACAATCTGATGTATAGACAACTACGTTTCCGCATCTTTCCGGACATATGACTGTGACTTTTATTTTAAAGTCTCCTTTAGTTCGATTATGAAGAAACCGGGCCTTTTAAAATAATTCCGAAAACCCAAAAGTCTAAAACTTTTTAGGTTCGCACAAGAAACTGAGGAGAGTGAGGGCGAAAGTGGCACGAGCGATTAGTCCTTAAAGTAGTCATTTGGCTGTAATTAAAACCTGCCACCCCTTTTCTCAGGTGGCACAATTAAACTGCCGCCTTAAGTTTTCCCGTCGAATTCTGCTAATACGTGAAGTTGCTAATGACTCCACTCACACAATCATGATTCTAACTGTACGAAGCAAGTTTGCTCGTTTCAACGACCACACCTGGGGGCAATATTATTTCGCACTTGAAATCAATTACTAATACTCAATTACCTATTAAACATAATATGATAATAGTAAGGTGAGATACCCACGTTACAGATGTCAAAAAAATATCGACTGGCTTAGAGCGGCAATGTCTAAATCTTTTTTTATTTTATTTAAATTTCCACCTTTCAGTTTTTGTTTTGTCTTTTTTTTTAATATTCGTAGTCATGGTGGCTATTGTAGGTGACGAGATTAATATAATAATGATTCAATTAAGTAAGTATCAATATTATGTGAATACTAATTAATTTGTAAAGAAGGGGCATTGAGAAGTGGGGGCGCTGCTCCCATTATTCAAGCGAAGAAAGAAAGCAGAAATTCAGTTTAATGCATTTAGTGTCTAAGCGTCTTGGATCGACCTTTAACAGGAGTCTCGCTTACACTCCCGTCCTCCGCAAGTATCTTGCGTGGCCCGTGATAAGCGTCTCATCCAACACTCCCGTCTTCCAATAAAAGAGTCTTGCATAACCCGAGACAAGCGTCTTGTCTGTACTCTTGATCACAGTATAAGCATCTTTCGTAACTCGAGACAAGTGTCTTGTCTATACTCTTGACCACAGTATAAGCGTCTTGCATAATCCGAGACAAGCGTCTCATCTGCGTATAAACCAAACCCAGACGGTTATATAATAGTACGTAGATTTGTAAATATGTATATAAATGTTTTGTACTTAAGATAAGAATGATCGAGATGAGATTTTTATTTTAATCTTTTTTTTTGTCAACTGTTTTGTAGTTCCTCTTTGTAAGACTGTTTTTAAGGTCTTCATTTTCAATCATAAAATAGAAAAAAATACGTCTGTCGCAGCAGCAGCAACAAAACTCTATTGATTTGATATAGGATAAAGTTTTTGAAAGTTCAGTGGGAAACTGCTATGATGAAGGTTTTACGTGACACGCAGCGGCGGCGGCAGCGTCGTCGTCATCAGAATGAAATTTTGCCAGGACGTGATTTATTTATTCGTTCTAATCCCCCCGTCTTCAATAATTAATTGCTCGGAAGCTTCAAATTTCTGTCGCGTAACACGGGTTAATTCCATCTAGTTTTGCATCAAATTTATTTATGCGAACGGGAAAGGGAAATCTACACCTGCGTCGCGGCGCCGGATTTTCTTCGGCCCGCTTGTTTGTTGTAAATATGCGGAGACGTAAATCTCCTGTTTCGGATGTCACATAAATTATCGGCGTTTTCTTTTTATTGCGAGAGCGTTAAATTTTCTTTGCCCGAGTTTTCTGCACATCTGCACGAAAAATTGATATCATTTTACGATAGCGTTATGAAAACATAGATAAATGTCAAGAGCTTCAAAACCTGACGCCTTAAAATTATGCATTTAGGCAACCCATTTCACTTCCGTGTATTCAATGCATCGTAAATATGTCGAAAACCTGATTTGTTTCTTGGATTGCCTATTCAAAATCTTCAGGTATGCCTGTTCATATTTTGATTAGGATTATTTATTTATTTCTTACCATTCTTTGTTAGGATTCTGAAACGTGTGTTTCCTGTGACTTAAATTCTTTACTACATTAGAAATTCGGTGCCCCTTAAAAGAACTCTTGTGTTTTTCTTTTTGACTCATAAATGACTTTATGATGTTTAAAAGGTTATTAACAAGCCCTATAAGTTTTCTCACGTTTAACGTAATCGCATTAACGTTACGTAACAATAAGATATCAAATGCCTTCTCAGTAATAGACCAGTCGAATTCCTTCCGGACAAACGACGCGACGTTCAGCGATATGACAGGTAACGTTATCCAGCGTCCGATGTGCGCCTGGCACCCGTAAGTCCTGCGTCGCGACGCCGCTCAGCATCCCTCAGTTTTCACCCGACCACCGCGCGTTTCATCCACCGGACTTTCCCTCCGTGACCGTGCGTGATTGATAGGGGCGCTCGCGATTCCAAACACGTGACGATTTTCTCTCCGGGAAAGGCCCCGAAGATAAAAATCCCCTCCTCCCCCCCAGTCCTGTTTTCTTATCGAGTGCCGTGCGCGCTTCCCAAACTACGTTTTTATTTCTTTAAAATTGCATTCAGCCCGTGATGGAAACGCGCTAAAAAATCAATTAATTTTTTTTATTGTAAACATTAATAAAAGAGTTTAATGCATAAAAAATAAAATAATGTGGCTTGTACGTTTCTGTTCATTCGTTTTGACTTAAGGAGGGGAAAGTCCTAACTTATCAGTTGAGGTTGGTCTCAAGAAGGAAAATTGCAAGCGAGGAACTCGTTGAGGTCCACCGAAAACTCGTATGTTATTAGCAATAAATAATAATTAGTACAATAGATTGTACAGGGTTTGAGAAAAGTGCAGTTTTCTGCGCTGTGTGCTTTCCGATTTATTGCTTGAATTGTTCTTGCTGAGCCTCTCCATGGAAGTGACCAAAAATAATCAAATTTGCATTGAGCTTTCGAAATGCGGTCGGAGTAAAAGCTTGCGCCCTGTTTAAGGAAGTTTTCAATTTCATAAATGAAACAAACCGCTTTATCTGCTCTTGCCCTCAATTTTCTTTTCGGCGATCCATTTACTTTGCAAAGCTACTAACCCGAGTGATTATTTTCTCAACACTTTCAACAAAGAAGGCGTATGACTCTTTGTAAGGAGAGTGTATCATCTCATGATACCTCAACTTCTTCTTCTTCTACTTCTTCTGTTTTTCTTCTCATCTTAAAAATTCCTTAGCTTCTTCTTCTTCTTCCTCTCCTCATTTCTACTCATCTTAAAAAAATACCTTAGCTTCTTTTTCTTCTTCTTCTTCTCCTCCTCCTCATCCTCCTTTGTTCCTATCTTAAAAATACGTCGCTTTCTTTTTCTCCTTGTCCTCAGTATTCTTTTCGACAATCCATTTACTTCCAGAAGCTACGAACTTGAGTGATTATTTCCTAAACGCTTCCAACAAAGCGCATTCCACATAGGGTGTCTCTAAAATGCGTTGACGTCGCATCACATCACCTCGAAAATATGACTCACCCTCTTCTGGAACTAATTCAAGAAACTGAAAGCAGAAGTCTGTTTTAACGAAGTGTTTTTGAATGCAGATAAGTCGTCTTTAATTGTTTTGAGAAGCCATGCCCACTCATTTTAGATTACTCTAAGATCTTACTTCTACTTCTCTCTTCTAGATGAAGACTTGCTTTTGACGTTCGCACATTTCTTTTCTTTTAAAACCCTGTGACAATCATTGCATGCACCTCGTCACATCTTCCCCACACATAAACTATTGAAACTTTCACGCGCAAGTCTGCGGGAGCTTTTAAAAATTGTGAAAATTTTTAATGGACTCGACTTGCCTTATAAGGGATTCGAGAAAGAACTTGCCTTCTCTTTTGTGACCCTCAGTGTTTGCTGGGCACTCCAAGCTTCCTGTCCGCCCCCAGAGGGAACAACAATCACAATTCACAATATCATTTTGAAAGAAAAAATACCCTTTCTTTCAAAATGATGTTCCTTTTCCAAATACAAAGAAGTTAAAGCGTCATCCAAACTTAAGAAGGTTAAGAAGCGTTAAGAAGGTCTTCAAATTTTATTTCGATTGGAAATAAGATGGAGAAAAGGCGAGCTTTCGGTTTGACCCTCTTTGTTGAACGAGCAAATTGCTTCTGAAGAAAACAGAATTCAAAATTTTCTTTTGAACATATTGCGTTCATTGACTTGCCTCTGTGACATTCTTTTTTTTTTAAATCATGACATTTATTGTATGCAACTCCCAATTTCCAGTCCCCAAACTGAAGCTTTCAGAACTTTCAAGCGCAAAGTGTGCGGGGGGTTTTAAAAACTGTCAGAATTTATAATTGATTCGAATTGTATACAACCTTCTTGCCCTCATTGCTTCTTGGGGCTGCCAAAACTCGCTGGGCCTAAAAAAGAAAAGCCCTTTCGTGTACTCTTCGTTTCAAAATGACGTTCCTCTTCCAAATACAAAGAACTTAAACCGTCGCCCAAAGCTGCGCGTTAAGGATGTCTTCAAAAATTATTTCGATTGTCAGTAAAAAGGAGAAAAAATGAGCTTTGTGTTATCCCCTTTTTGTTGAGCGAGCGAATTACTTCTGATGAAGTTAGGAATCAAAGTTTTGTTTTAAACGAATTGAATTCATTGGCTTGTTTCTGTGACATTCTTTTTTTAAATCATCATCAACTCATCTTCCAATTTCCAATCCCCAAACTGAAGGTTTCAGAACTTTCAAGCGCAAAGTGTGCGGGAGGTTTTAAAAACTGTAAGAATTTATAATTGATTCGAAATGTATACAACCTTTTTGCCCTCATTGCTTCTTGGGAATGCCAAAACTTGCTGGGCCTAAGAAAGAAAAGCCCTTTCTTGTATTCTACGTTTCAAAATGACGTTCCTCTTCCAAATACAAACAACTTAAACCGTCGCCCAAAGCTGCGCGTTAAGGAGGTCTTCAAAAATTATTTCGATTGTCAGTAAAACGGAGAAAAAATGAGCTTTGTGTTATCCCCGTTTTGTTGAGCGAGCAAATTACTTCTGATGAAGTTAGGAATGAAAGTTTTGTTTTAAACGAATTGAATTCATTGGCTTGTTTCTGTGACATTCTTTCTTTTAAATCATCATCAATTCATCTTCCAATTTCCAATCCCCAAACTGAAGGTTTCAGAACTTTCAAGCGCAAAGTGTGCGGGAGGTTTTAAAAACTGTAAGAATTTATAATTGATTCGAAATGTATACAACCTTTTTGCCCTCATTGCTTCTTGGGAATGCCAAAACTTGCTGGGCCTAAAAAAGAAAAGCCCTTTCTTGTATTCTACGTTTCAAAATGACGTTCCTCTTCCAAATACAAAGAACTAAAACCGTCGCCCAAAGCTGCGCGTTAAGGAGGTCTTCAAAAATTATTTCGATTGTCAGTAAAACGGAGAAAAAATGAGCTTTGTGTTATCCCCTTTTTGTTGAGCGAACAAATTACTTCTAATGAAGTTAGGAATCAAAGTTTTGTTTTAAACGAATTGAATTCATTGGCTTGTTTCTGTGACATTCTTTTTTTTAAATCATCATCAACTCATCTTCCAATTTCCAATCCCCAAACTGAAGGTTTCAGAACTTTCAAGCGCAAAGTGTGCGGGAGGTTTTAAAAACTGTAAGAATTTATAATTGATTCGAAATGTATACAACCTTTTTGCCCTCATTGTTTCTTGGGAATGCCAAAACTTGCTGGGCCTAAGAAAGAAAAGCCCTTTCTTGTATTCTACGTTTCAAAATGACGTTCCTCTTCCAAATACAAACAACTTAAACCGTCGCCCAAAGCTGCGCGTTAAGGAGGTCTTCAAAAATTATTTCGATTGTCAGTAAAACGGAGAAAAAATGAGCTTTGTGTTATCCCCGTTTTGTTGAGCGAGCAAATTACTTCTGATGAAGTTAGGAATCAAAGTTTTGTTTTAAACGAATTGAATTCATTGGCTTGTTTCTGTGACATTCTTTTTTTTAAATCATCATCAATTCATCTTCCAATTTCCAATCCCCAAACTGAAGGTTTCAGAACTTTCAAGCGCAAAGTGTGCGGGAGGTTTTAAAAACTGTAAGAATTTATAATTGATTCGAAATGTGTACAACCTTTTTGCCCTCATTGCTTCTTGGGAATGCCAAAACTTGCTGGGCCTAAAAAAGAAAAGCCCTTTCTTGTATTCTTCGTTTCAAAATGACGTTCCTCTTCCAAATACAAACAACTTAAACCGTTGCCCAAAGCTGCGCGTTAAGGAGGTCTTCAAAAATTATTTCGATTGTCAGTAAAAAGGAGAAAAAATGAGCTTTGTGTTATCCCCTTTTTGTTGAGCGAGCGAATTACTTCTGATGAAGTTAGGAATCAAAGTTTTGTTTTAAACGAATTGAATTCATTGGCTTGTTTCTGTGACATTCTTTTTTTTAAATCATCATCAACTCATCTTCCAATTTCCAATCCCCAAACTGAAGGTTTCAGAACTTTCAAGCGCAAAGTGTGCGGGAGGTTTTAAAAACTGTCAGAATTTATAATTGATTCGAATTGTATACAACCTTCTTGCCCTCATTGCTTCTTGGGGCTGCCAAAACTCGCTGGGCCTAAAAAAGAAAAGCCCTTTCCTGTACTCTACGTTTCAAAACGACGTTCCTCTTCCAAATACAAAGAACTTAAACCGTCGCCCAAAGCTGCGCGTTAAGGAGGTCTTCAAAAATTATTTCAAACGTCAGTAAAACGGAAAAAACGTGAGCTTTGAGCTATCCCGTTTTTGTTGAGCGAGCAAATTAGTTCTAATGAAGTTAGGAATCAAAGTTTTGTTTTAAACGAATTGAATTCATTGGCTTGCCTCTGTGACATTTATTGCACGCAACTCATCTTTCAATTTCCAATCGCCAAACTGAAACTATTAAAACTTTCAAGCGCAGAGTCCCCGGGAGGTTCTAAAAGTTGTGGGAATTTATAATTGATACGAAAAAGAACTTGCCTTCTTGTCCTCATGGTTTGTTGGGCATGCCGAAGCTCTCTGGCTCTAAGAAACGAACGAAAAGCCCTTTCTTGTCCATTTTTTTTTGTTTTTTCGAAATACACGTAACTTAAAGTGCTCGTTAAGAAGGTCTTCATCATTCATATTTCAATTGTAATGATGGAGCAAAAAAAGCGAGCTTTTGGTAAATCCCCTTTTTGTTGAGCGAGGAGCAAATTGCTGGTGATGGAGTTGGGAATCAAAATTTTGTCGAATTCTTTTTTTGTTTTTTTTTTTTTTTTTAATTTTCAATATGCGTTAATCCCATAAGTGGCCCGACACGAAATACATTAAACTTTTATTACAATGCCGCCGCCGAGTTGTGTTGGAACACCTTACACGTTTAATGGACCAATTAACAGTCTGGCAAACTTTCCCGCCTCGCTCGCAAAATTGAATTTGGTTAACTAATTCCTCGAGCAATTACAGAACCGAATCCGAAGTTATGAACTGATCGATTGTACCTAGTATGTAGTTTTAATGCGCGGGTCTCCGATGAGTGATGGGTTTTAATGACAAGAAGCTGAAGCGGCTAAGGAAGTTCCGGTTCTTTGGCCGAGCCAAGGTGTACTTGATGGTCCGCTGGCCCATGTTGGTATGTCATGATTCTTTATTTTATTTTTTTCTCTCTCTCTCTGTCTTAGCCTTAATGAGATCCGACTTCTTAATTTATCGCACGAATAACCAGAGGATTAACGGTGCCATGCGACGGGGGTTACATTAGAATATCTTGCGAATTAAGAAGCATAAATTACCCTCGGTCGTGTCTGCCGGGGCTTGCTCGTTTCGCCGATAACTTAGATGCTTTTAGTTATTAGTTTGCTGCACGTGATACGTTAATACGGTAGTATTAAGTTTATAATTTTGTTGCGAGTTTGCAAGTTACTACGTCTGTTAATGTTACGTTATTCTGACGTACAAGGTTACGAACTTTAATGAGAAAATTTACGATTTTTCGCGCACAACGAAACTAGAAAAACAATTAAGCTTTGTTCTTAAAGTAGAACAAATCTCAATAAATTCAGTTTCTTAACAAATATAACAAATAAGTCAATGTTTGCATTTCTTAAGGCTTAAGGTTTCTGGAAGCGATTAATGGGTCGATTAGTTTAACTGAGGATTAGAATGTGACACAATACCTTATGACATACAGCAGAACGTATCACATTCTAATCATTAGTTAAACTAATCGACCCATTAATCGCTTCCAGAAACCGAGCCTAAGACAGCAACACTTGAAAAAAGGTGGGTCGGATGTGACCCGAGACGATTACCACTCGGTTGTTCAACTGCACTTGGAACTTGGGACGGATGTGACCCGAGGCGATTTTCACTCGATTTCTCTTTAACTAAGAATAAGTTAACCAGTCGCTTTTCGAATAGGCTGCTCGGATAAGGGCCATCTCGAATGGATTAAAGATGATTTGTCCTTGAAATTTTAATTTTACATTAACACGAAGACGTTAGTAATGTTTTCCCCAATGCAGTGTTAGTAGTATTTCCCTTTTAAGATCTTCAATTTCGGCGGCTGCAACGACTAGCCAGGCAAAAAGACGTTTATTTTTCCTAAGTAAAAACGACGTTTGTTTTTTTTCTCTCATACTTCAAAGTTGAAGATAAAGTTCAGTTAGCGTCAGCGCCATCTAGCGTCGAGCATTTCATTAAAAATTAAATTTGAAATATACCATTGCAGATGGCGCTAAAAAAATTACTATTGTTTGTTTATATTGAAATTAATTAACACGTTTAAACCAAGCTTTGGTTAACATTAAAACGTTAGTAATATTTCCCCATCGCAATGTTAGTAATATTTCCCTTTTAAGATCTTAAATTTCGGCTGAATCCTTTCTGTCTGCCTGGAACAAGTGGGCAGGCAAAAAATCTCGTCGGTCAAGATTTATTTTGCCAAAGTAAACAAACGACGTTTATTTTTCCTTGTATCTTAAAATTGATTGAAGATCGAAGTTCAACGCCATCTAGCGTCGAGTACTTCTTCAAAAATGAAATAATCTGAATTATACCACAGCAGATGGCGCTTAGAAATTCACTATTGTTCGTCTATACTGAAAATAATTAACTCGTTGAAACCAATTTTACAACTTTCAAGAAGTTTGAATTCAACAATGCAGATTCGTTATTGTCGCGGGTAGATGGCGCTCTAGAGGTTATGTTTTCGCAAAATGCAAAGTTAAGTTTTCTATACTTAAAAGGTAGAGATTATTTTGTTATTATTATTATTATGTATAATCTGTTTTGTTATTTATTATTATTAAGTATATCGTGTTTTATATTAACACAAAAACTAAACGAACACTAAATTCATAAAAATAATAATAATAATAATAATAATAAGTAGTAGTAATAAACACAGTCTCTCACAGATCATTCAAGAACATGTTACTGACGCCCACTCAACGCGATTCAGCGCCGCGCATTTAGTTCCTGACGGGATGTGTAGCAATCGTTGATCGCGATACCCCTCCACCCATGTCATGCCAATGAAAACTGAACTAAATTTGCGAGACTACTGTAATAACTCAGGACTTAAAGTCCATTAGAGGAGTTAATGAAATCAAACAAGCGACGTAGTTGCGGTTTTAACCGTTGTTTATCAGCTTAACTGTGGATATGACCCGAGACGATTTCCACTCGGTTGTTAACTGCACTTGGAACTTGGGACGGATGTGACCCGAGGCGATTTTCACTAGTGTTCTCTTTATCTAAGAATAAGTTAACCAGTCGCTCTTTGAATAGGCTGCTCGGATAAGGGCCATCTCGAATGGATTAAAGATGATTTGTCCTTGAAATTTTAATTTTACATTAACACGAAGACGTTAGTAATGTTTTCCCCAATGCAGTGTTAATAGTATTTCCCTTTTAAGATCTTCAATTTCGGCGGCTGCAACGACTAGCCAGGCAAAAAGACGTTTATTTTTCCTAAGTAAAAACGACGTTTGTTTTTTTTTCTCTCATACTTCAAAGTTGAAGATAAAGTTCAGTTAGCGCCAGCGCCATCTAGCGTCGAGCATTTCATTAAAAATTAAATTTGAAATATACCACTGCAGATGGCGCTAAAAAATTACTATTGTTTGTTTATATTGAAATTAATTAACACGTTTAAACCAAGCTTTGGTTAACATTAAAACGTTAGTAATATTTCCCCATCGCAATGTTAGTAATATTTCCCTTTTAAGATCTTAAATTTCGGCTGAATCCTTTCTGTCTGCCTGGAACAAGTGGGCAGGCAAAAAATCTCGTCGGTCAAGATTTATTTTGCCAAAGTAAACAAACGACGTTTGTTTTTCCTTGTATCTTAAAATTGATTGAAGATCGAAGTTCAACGCCATCTAGCGTCGAGTACTTCTTCAAAAATGAAATAATCTGAATTATACCACAGCAGATGGCGCTTAGAAATTCACTATTGTTCGTCTATACTGAAAATAATTAACTCGTTGAAACCAATTTTACAACTTTCAAGAAGTTTGAATTCAACAATGCAGATTCGTTATTGTCGCGGGTAGATGGCGCTCTAGAGGTTATGTTTTCGCAAAATGCAAAGTTAAGTTTTCTATACTTAAAAGGTAGAGATTATTTTGTTATTATTATTATTATGTATAATCTGTTTTGTTATTTATTATTATTAAGTATATCGTGTTTTATATTAACACAAAAACTAAACGAACACTAAATTCATAAAAATAATAATAATAATAATAATAATAAGTAGTAGTAATAAACACAGTCTCTCACAGATCATTCAAGAACATGTTACTGACGCCCACTCAACGCGATTCAGCGCCGCGCATTTAGTTCCTGACGGGATGTGTAGCAATCGTTGATCGCGATACCCCTCCACCCATGTCATGCCAATGAAAACTGAACTAAATTTGCGAGACTATTGTAATAACTCAGGACTCAAAGTCCATTAGAGGAGTTTATGAAATCAAACAAGCGACGTAGTTGCGGTTTTAACCGTTGTTTATCAGCTTAACTGTGGATATGACCCGAGACGATTTCCACTCGGTTGTTAACTGCACTTGGAACTTGGGACGAATGTGACCCGAGGCGATTTTCACTAGTGTTCTCTTTATCTAAGAATAAGTTAACCAGTCGCTCTTTGAATAGGCTGCTCGGATAAGGGCCATCTCGAATGGATTAAAGATGATTTGTCCTTGAAATTTTAATTTTACATTAACACGAAGACGTTAGTAATGTTTTCCCCAATGCAGTGTTAATAGTATTTCCCTTTTAAGATCTTCAATTTCGGCGGCTGCAACGACTAGCCAGGCAAAAAGACGTTTATTTTTCCTAAGTAAAAACGACGTTTGTTTTTTTTTTCTCTCATACTTCAAAGTTGAAGATAAAGTACAGTTAGCGCCAGCGCCATCTAGCGTCGAGCATTTCATTAAAAATTAAATTTGAAATATACCACTGCAGATGGCGCTAAAAAAATTACTATTGTTTGTTTATATTGAAATTAATTAACACGTTTAAACCAAGCTTTGGTTAACATTAAAACGTTAGTAATATTTCCCCATCGCAATGTTAGTAATATTTCCCTTTTAAGATCTTAAATTTCGGCTGAATCCTTTCTGTCTGCCTGGAAGAAGTGGGCAGGCAAAAAATCTCGTCGGTCAAGATTTATTTTGCCAAAGTAAACAAACGTCGTTTGTTTTTCCTTGTATCTTAAAATTGATTGAAGATCGAAGTTCAACGCCATCTAGCGTCGAGTCCTTCTTCAAAAATGAAATAATCTGAATTATACCACGGCAGAAGGCGCTAAGAAATTCACTATTGTTCGTCTACACTGAAAATAATTAACTCGTTGAAACCAATTTTACAACTTTCAAGAAGTTTCAATTCAAGAATGCGGATTCGTGATTGTCGCGGGTAGATGGCGCTCTAGAGGTTATGTTTTCGCAAAATGCAAAGTTAAGTTTTCTATATTTAAAAGGCAGAGATTATTATTCTTTCTTCTTCTTTCTTATTATTATTATTATTATTATTATTATTATGTATAATCTGTTTTGTTATTTATTATTGTTAAGTATATCCTGTTTTATATTAACACAAAAATTAAGCGAACCCTAAATTCGTAACAATAATAATAATAATAAGACTGTAATAAACACAGTCTCTCTCCTCAGATCATTCAAGAACATGTTACTGACGCCCACTCAACGCGATTCAGCTCCGCGCATTTAGTTCCTGACGGGATGTGTAGCAATCGTTGATCGCGATACCCCTCTACCCATGTCATGCCAATGAAAACTGAACTAAATTTGCGAGACTACTGTAATAACTCAGGACTCAAAGTCCATTAGAGGAGTTTATGAAATCAAACAAACGACGTAGTTGCGGTTTTAACCGTTGTTTATCAGCTTAAGTATGGATGTGACCCGAGACGATTTCCACTCGGTTGTTAACTGCACTTGGAACTTGGGACGGATGTGAACCAAGGCGATTTTCACTCGTTTTCTCTTTATCTCAGTCGCTCTTCGAATAGGCTGCTCGGATGAGGTGCATCTCGAATGGATTAAAGATGATTTGTCCTTGGAATTTTAGTGAACACTGTTTGAAATAAATGATTTAAAATTTTAATGTCAGATCAAAAAGCGATCGTAAGATGTCGCTATTTTATCTGTTCATCACTCTTACATCGCAATTGCGAATAAATTGGACAAGTCATTTTTGTTTGCAGTGGAAATGTCGAGCTACGTCTCTGCTGAAGAAGCCCCAAGCAGGGCTGAAACAGCTGTCCAAAGGCTGCTCGAGGTTTTCACTGCAATCAAAAACGATTTGCACAAAATTTTTCTTAAAATGTTAAGTCCTACTTAAGTGGCTAAAAGTTTCTGTTATTGAAAAAGTGCCACTTAACCATTTAAAGTGGGACTTAAAATGTTAAGTGTAAGTGGTGCACACTGACGTGAGTCACTTATGGTGGGTTTCACAAAAGATTTGTTAATCAGCGATTAATTTAATTCTCTGATTAAGGAACGTCATTGGACGAAGTTAACTATAGACTTGAAACAACCAATTGTTTCACCCAAACTATCACAGGCTGTAATCACGCTGTTAAATTAATCAGTGATTAAATAACAGTAGTTAAATTATATGAATTTATTATAAGCAACATTCTGAGAAGCATGACACACACACCTGTGCTCAGTGGCGTAGCTATATGGGTTGCAAAGCAAGGCGTGCCGATGTGTCATAGGCGTTTGCACAGGTTAACATTTTTGTTAATGAGCAAAATATTTCTCCCGTAACTAATTTTCTTTTGTCGATCTTATATTTAATATTTCACAAAAAATTTGACAGCTCTTTCATTTTTTAGGTTACAGGATGAACAGACGTCAAGTTTAAGCAATCTTTATTTAGTTTTCAAAAAAATTACATTCTTTAATAAAAATAAACATCATGGCCATGATTCACGTCACTTGTTCCTTCCTGAGATTCGTTCGTATTTATGAAGTCGTAATTCTGAATACAATTTTTCAAAATTTTTGAAATATTTTAATTGGCTTTGACAGTGGCGTTGCTTCAGGATATGTACTAGGGCGCTGCAGATTTTCTTAATCTCTGAAAAGATTTACAAACGAGGAAAAGCGAAAGCTTATTTATAAATGACATTTCAACAGATTTCCAAGAAATGTATATTTTCAAGTACAGGAAACAGTCTGAAATAAATTAAAAAGGAAAGAAGAAAAAATAATAAACTGTGAGGATTTAAATTTTTGGAGATATGAACACTTTCAGAACAGCTACGTTTTAAGTATCAATTTTGAATTATCAACATTAGCAGCGCCATCTGTTAATCTGAGCAGGAAATTTATAATTTTCCGGGAAGAGATTCCAAAAACGTTAGGAACGTTAAAAAAAACAATGTCCCGAAAACAATTTCAAATAAATGAAATCTCATACCTAAATCGTTAAAGCGAAAGAATTTACAAGCACTTGTAGTGAGTGCCATCTGTTACCTTGAACCATAACCTTGTACTCTTTATTTACCGGAAAACAACCGAAAAAAACTTAAGGACGTTCAAGAACAATGTTGTGAAAACAGCTTTGAATGAAAGAGTCATCTGTGGTGCCATCTGTTACCGAGAGTCATGACTTTGTCCTCTCTATTTGTGGGGAAGCAATTTCAAGGCAATTGAGAAATGCTCAGAAAAATTCAAGAAATAATATTACAAAATATAATTTCGAATAAGTAAAATTGAACAGAAATTGTCAGAAAGAAGTTTCAAACTTAAGCAGCAACGCCATTTGTTATTCTGTAACCGCGATTAATTTTGTTCTCTTTAAATTCCGGAAAACAGTTTCAAAACAGCTGAAAACAAATTTCTTTAAGAAAGTATTTTAGAAACAATTTAAGCGCACTCACTCACTTTTTTTGGAAGCTTCTCGAGCCTTAAAATTTTGTTGCAAACCGTTTTTGATGGCAGTGAATCCCTCGAGCAGCCCCTGTACAGCTGTTTCAGCCGTTTTTGGGGCTTCATCAGCAGAAGCGTAGCTCGAGAGTTCCGCTGCAAACCAAAACGTTTCGACCAAGGATAATCGCAAATACGGTGTAATAGTAATAAATACTGGATGATCAGATGTTAAACTGTTTGAATTGGCAACACAATCAAAAGCATTTTAATAATAATAATAATACGTTTATTGATCTGACTGTTAAGGTTAACAATTGGTCACAATAATAATGTAAAAAACAAAAGGTGAATTAAATTAAATTAAAATCCTACAAAGAATGCCAATAGTACAGTCAAACCAAAAGGTACGCCATCAGTGAGCTCGAAAGGAGCACACTGTTCTCCCTGGCGTACCTTTAACTTAAGAGAAAGAAAAAAAAATGAAGATAAAAGAAGAAAAAAAAATAAAGAAAAAAAAAGTCAAGGAAGAAATTATTCTGGAAAAAAAAAGCCTGGGGAGCAAGAAGCGAGAAAAAAGAAGAATAAAGTAGAAGTGAAAAGAAAGGAAATAAGAGTAGAGAATGTGAAGAGGGGGAGAAAGTCGAAGACTCGGAGTAAATGTTTGTAAAACAACAGAGAGAGAGAGAGAGAGAGAGAAACGAGGTAAGTAAGAAGAGCAAAGAACAAGGAACACGGCTGCAAGAATTCCAGCAATAAAGTTCTCATGAAATTTTGAATTGTTCGCTCACTAAACAGTCTTATAAAGCAATGTATCTTTCAGCTTACGTTTAAATATTTGAGGTGGTAATATCTTAAGGCCAGCATCAATGTTGTTCAAACATTGAGCGGCAGCATAGCTGAAGCATCTTTCGAACAAGGACGTATGATGCAAGGGAATATCCAGTAGGTCCCTGCGTCGGACGTTAATGCTGTGAACATCGGTCCTGTGTCTTAATTTGACAAAGAGATAGGGAGGGGTTTTTGAAAATAAGATTTTATGACTGAAGCACGCAAGATGAAAGAGTCGTCTGTCTTTCATTTGAAGCCAACAAGCAACGCTCAGTTTGTGCGAAATACGTTCCCGTCTAGGGATGCCAAAAATGAAACGCAGGCAATAGTTCTGCACAACTTGAATGCGCCTGGAATCATTAGAATCCAAACACGAATGATATATGACATCGCAATAATTAAAATGGGATAGAACTAGGCTATCACAAAGGGCTATTTTGGCCTTGGTGGAAAGGATATGCCTACTGGGGTATAACATTTTCAAATTGCAAAAAGCCTTGCTGATGCAGGAGGTGATATGCTCTTTGAATCGTAGATTATTATCGATGATCAGACCCAAGCTTTTGAAATTGTCACGATGGGACAGAATAGTGTCATTTAATATAATTTTAATTAGAGGCAAAGCGGCATTACGATCTTTAATTCTACCAAAAAGGGAAAAATAAGATTTACTGGGATTGATTTTTAAACAATGTTTGGACGAAATGGAAAGCAGTTCAGCCAAGTCACTATTAACGTTTTTGATCGTTAGATGTAAATCAGATAGGTCAAATGACGCGTACAGCTGAGTGTCGTCTGCGTACATGTGATGCTTGCTAAAAATATTTGAGAAAGTAAAAAAGTTCGACACGTAGATAATAAAAAGTAGCGGTCCAATTATAGATCCTTGTGGAACACCTGATTGAATGTGACCATTATCGGAGCTGAAATTGTTAACAGTGACGGATTGCGTGCGGCCGGATAGATAGTTCCTGATCAGACCAGCCGCAGTGACGTCCAGACCACAATAATGCAGAACTGCCAGTAGTAACTCATGAGTGATCATATCGAAGGCTTTGGAAAAGTCAAGTAGAACGAGAATTGTAAGTTGATCATCATCTATACCTCTGATAACATCGTCTGTAATGAGAGAAAGCGCAGTGGAGCAGCTAAAACTAGGTCTGAAGCCCAATTGAAACAAAGGTAATAGGTTACAAGAAGCAAAATGATTTCTTAATTGTGTGTCCAGTATTTTTTCCAAAACCTTCGATAGGACTGACAAAATGCTGATTGGTCTAAGATCATTAACACATGCAGGTTTTTTTACTTTCGGTATGGGAATTATTTTAGAATGTTTCCATTGACTCGGAAATACACCTTATGTTATACAAAAATTAAAGATGTGGGTGAAGATTGGTAACAAGTAGAGACAGCAAAGTCTTATCATTTTAATGGAGATGGCATCAGCACCAACAGAATTAGACGTAACAGAGTTTTCTTATTCAAATTTTGCAACAGTGCGAACGGATATGTTTTGTTGATTAATTTGACAGATATTTGACTTGGCGACAAAATTGTAGGTTACGTCGAGCGTTTCTTTGAATCTAAAACACTTGCCAATAATTGCCGCTTTCTTTTCAGAGCTTGAGCTGCTCGGAAGACTTCAAGGTTAATATTTGCGTTGTTCTTTTCAGGAGAGGCGTAGAGCTCCTGAAGTTCTGAGTAGTTCTAATGATCCGTTTCCCCTTTCCCCTCGAGCACAACTATTTCATTCGAGCGTGACGCCCTTTGTGTCAAATTGAGGTTAGATTTAACAAAAAGAAATGAAAAATTCGCTATAGCTATTGCTTATGGATGGGGAGACAAATAACACTTACTAACTAATTATAAATTTTAAATAATTTCCATTGAATTTAAAGTGACAGTGTTACAGTCGTTGCAAACACACCGACGTATTTTTTGAGGTTATCTTGTCACATTTGTTGCCCAAGTTCTGGCCCAAGTTAAGAATTTTAAGTTCTTTTCAGGATCGTTTCCTAAGAGCTCCGTTTGTCAAGCTCCAAGAGCGTCACGGTCTTGAAAAGAAAGCAGCAATAGAAGGTTGTCGTCAACAAACAGGAAGTTCCTCCATTTGTACCATTTCAAACTAGAATTCAGCATTTCCAACTCAAACAGTTCTTTCTACTTGACCACATTGTAGTTTGAACAGCGACATCCTACGATCGCTTTTTGACCTAATGCAATGTTAGATCAAGAAACGATCGTAAAATGTCGCTGTTCAAACTGTTCACTAAAATTTTTAATAAAACTCTTGTCGCTTTTTGAAATAGGATAATCCAAGAGCAATTGAGCAGTTTCGATTTATTTAGCATAGAAAGTAAGCAGGTTAAGAAATTAATTAAAAAAAATAAATAAATTTTGTTCTTTGACTTCGAATGAAATAGTTAAATAGTTTTTTATAGTACCTACTAAAGCTAAGTTAAATACTATAATTTAAAGGCGCCCGGAAAAATCTTGCAACCCGGCGATTTGACTTCTAGTTACGCTACTGCCTGTGCTAATTCTAAACTTCTCATACAGATAGCTGTTTAGTAGTATAGTAACAAGTAACTAACCGCAAACACTGTATACAAAAAGAAAAACCAGATAGGACAAATAAAACCTATGTTTCTTTTCAGGAATAAATTTTGTTGAATTCTACATTTTTCAAGAAAAAAAAAAAAGAAAAACATTTACATTTCCCAGTAAAATCCAAAGCTGTTTGATTTCCCAACAAATAGCTCTCGAGCTGAACACGTCCGTTTATGTAAGTTTATCGCACGCTTGTACGAGCCATAAATTTCCAAGGGGAAAAAAGCTCCACCGCACACACGTTCCTGGCGGTAAACGTAACGTGTGGGTAAAAGAAAAAAAAGAAACGCGGGGCTTTCCTCTCGTGAGTCTTTAATTCCGAAAATGTACGCGGTCAAATCGACGTTAATAAAACATCGCGCTCGACGGGAGCACACGGGCGAAGGGATAATGGAAATGTAAAAAATTCACACACGCTTCTAGGAGGCCGAAGACCCTTATTAAAATTAAAATATGTTGGAAGATGTTTTTCTTTTTTTTTTTTTAGTTTGGCAGAGGGACTGGAAATTGAAATTGAGTAAGTCACGTGCAGGTACGGCGGTAGTTTGGAGTTGGCCATGACTTGAGGTAGCAAGACACTTGACTTCGTTATTTTTTTTAAGGGAACGTCGGGGTGCAACGGTTAAACATACCTAAAAGTATCCATTTCAGTAAATAAACTGATAAATTACGCAAAGGAAACAATTTTTCGAACAGTAGAATTCATTTAACCTTGAAGCGTCAAAAATAGTGAAGTAAGCTGCAACAGCGACATACTTTTAACAATCCAACACTCCGGCTCCAAACGTGGGGGTTTTGGTATACATGGTACCAATAACAGTAAAATCATTTAACGTGATTTTAACTTGGGCCTTGACATGTTAGTATGATTTCCCTGCCAACAACGCGCCCGCCTCTTAATAATATAATTATTCCGTATCTTTTATGAAATATTAATTAATAATTTGTTGACACATTTTATATACATACATGTTCACAAAATCATATCTTCTTGTAAAAAGATAAACAAAACAATTGAATTCAATAAAAAATCTCATCAAGATCAACAAGACTAAAATTTCTTTCCTCGCAAAAAAATTAAGATACAGTCCATTCCACCGATGAAACATCAACACTAGGGTTCCCACCAACCTTTCTTTTTAAGCGTCAAACCCTCACGAGAAAATAGAAACTTCCCTTGGCCTCCCTTTCAAATTTAATTAGGAGTGATATTTTTAAAACGTTAGGTATGTGATAAATTTAAATCTTGTTAAATTGCAGTCTGTGATTATGCCTGACTTTATTTACTTATTTTTTTTCTTAACCTAATAAACCGATCATCCCTTGTCCTTTCCCTTCCCTTTGTATTACCAGTTTCATTCTCTTTTGTTTTTCGTTTCTTTTGTTCAAACTTTCGGTTTCGATTTGACGGGTTTACAGAATTTTTATTTTCGTCTTGTCTTCGTCGCCGTTCATTTTTTGTTTTGTTTTTGTTCCTCATCCGGCTTTATGCTATTCAATTTTTATATAATCAATTGTTCATCTGATTTCATTCGATTCGTTTTCCTTTATTAACCAATCCTTTGATTTTTTCGTTTCTTCGGTTTTACTCGACGTGATTTTACTTTTTAGTTGTCAATCGATCGCCTTTTGTTTGTTTTTCTTTTGCTTCACTCTTGTTTCAAACTACTTTTGCAATAGTTGCGATAATTACTCTGCCATCGACGTTCGTTATTTTTTTATTCCTCCTATATGTCATGATTTATGAAACAGAGTGGTCGAGGAGAACTGTTTAAGTTGTCAGTGGGAAATTTTATTTTTAAATTGTACAACTTGAATAACTTCCGGTTGTTGACGGCTTGATGCTGACAACCGTCATGTGACAGAAGTACTTCAAATGCAAATTAAAATGCCGGACATAACCTACAATCTTGTAGCTGTTGATGTTACTTGAAAAAAACAATATCCGGTTGCAGCGATGCAAACAGTTGAATAAGAAAATGCTCTTAATTGTATTGCCAACGCAAACAGTTCTTCTTGACCACTTTGTATTTTATTTATTAAACGCAAAAAAAGAGTCACTATTTAGTACTGATTTCGTATTTAAAAGACTTTGATAAAAATATATCAATTGAAAAGTTCTCTGAATTTTTGAAAACTTTGTGAAAGCGAATCCTGACGGTCTTGTCTAAGATCGGCGAAAAATACCAATTCTAGGTTATGTTCATAATAATGAACCTCATTGAATTCGCAATGGCGAATTCAGTGGTTCTGTCACTAGTTCTAGGAACTTTTGATGTTGAAATTTCAGTAAATTCCGGCAATTTCGCGACAGATTTAGTGACATTTTTAGCGATTATTTAATTTAATGCTAAGTAAATTGCTTATTTTTATTAATTTTGTCCTGAAATAATTAGCGACGCTCACCACAGATCACCCACAGAGTGTAAAACGAGTTCTTCTTTACCAACTTTACCAAACATTAATTCTGCCCAGTATTGCCAATTGACTGAATTTCCAATAGATCCAGTGCCAAGTCGAAAATTTAGTGAAATCATGATTGGATTTGTATAATCTAGAGATTTTTATTTGAAATTAAACCATTTCAGATTTAACCGTCCGTACAAAACAAATGATTACTTTGAGTTGAGTTGATTCTGTCATTTTGCCATAAAATAAGTGTACCAGGTTCGCCAAGTATAAGAACCGTGACCTTCTTTATCAACAATATGTAAAAGTAAATATTTACAATTTTTATTGAAAAAAGAAAGTTTTTTTTTTTTGGAAAAAATTCATCGCAATAGAAGCTTCAAGTCACTATAAAAAAAATTATTAGTCACTATAGGGACTCGAGACTTGCAATTAATAATGCTTTCATTTAAAAAAGAAACCGTTCTGCAAAAACAGCGAAGAAACTCAAATGAGGAAGAGATGAATAGCAATCGATTTCTGTTCCTTTTTCGAACAAAATAGCAAACAAAAACAAAAGTTTTCTATTTTACCATCGATCGGTCGTATTTTCCATTTTTTTTTCTACATCTTGTCTTTCGAGCAAGAAAACGTAATAATTCGTTTGACGTTTACCTTCTGCATTTTGTTTCTTATGCAGAAAAAATCGTCCCTTGTTTTTTGCTTTATTTTTAACGCAAATTTGAATAAAAAAAGTTTCTTTCATTGAACCGTTTTTTTTAGATTTGTTGAATTTGTTAGGTAATTTATTAACATATTATGATTGGCAACACTGTCTTCAAAATTAAGTCAATAAAATTATACATGAGAGAAAATGACAAACAAAAGACGTTCGTCTCGTCTTTTGTTTGTGAAATTAAAAATCAGTACAATTATTATACATGAAAAAACTACAGTCGATTTGTTTATGATTTTGATAAAAAAAACTATCGATTATAGTTTAGACGATCGTCTTTCTTTTGTGATTTTGACGAAAACCATCGACTATAGTTTAGACGAACGTCTTTTCTTTGTGATTTTGACAAAAACCATCGACTATAAATAGTTTTCTTTCATGTATAATTTTACTGAATTTTATTTTTGAAGCCAGTATTCGCTTTAAATGATTTTTTTAATACAAAACTGAAAAAAAAGGTTTCTCATCTTCAACGGTTTTTTGGATTTATCGAATTTGTTAAATATTCAATCGTCTTTTGTTAACAAAAACTATTGACTATACATTATTACTATCAGCGTTGCTAAACCCAATATTTTCACTTTTAATTTATTTCTGATGCAAAATTGAAAAAGTTTCTTACCTTCGATCGTTTTCTTTTTCTGAATTTGTTGAATTTGTTTAATGCCTTTCTCGTTCCATCTCTTTTCATCAAAAAATCAAAAGCAACTTGATTAACTTTTCAAATTGAATACTTGTGCAGGGTTGCCATGTCTATGGAATTTTCCCTAGTTTTAGGGAATTCAGAAGTTTTAAAAGAAGAGGGATTTTTTGTGTTTTTGGCCAAAATCTAAGGAAATTTGAATAAAATTCTCCAAAAGATAGAATATTATTTAAATAAGAGAAATAAGAAAAAAATATAAAAATTTTTGATGCTGCTTCTAATAGCGCATAACTTTAGTAACTTATAGAAAAAATTGAATAAAATTGAAAAATACGTGAAATTCTTCTTTTCATCGTAGATAGCCATGATTTCATATTTGAGATCTCATATTAATTCTGAGTAATTTTTCCAAATAAAATTTGCGCTTAGCGTGGAAAATAAAGGTACTTTACTCTTATGTCGATTTCAAATATTTTGATTTCCTCGGTATATGACAGGAGGTATTCAAACTTTGATACCTGCATCTTGAGTTTGAAAAGATGCAGGAGCTTTTATAAAGAATAAATTTTTCTGAGAAATCAATAATAAAGAATTTTCCCAAATGTACCCGTCCATATGTACAGTCACTGTATATTTAAAAATTTAATGTTTTGTCATTTTTAAATTTTGTTGGTTCTTATAAACACCATTTACAATATTTATTTTTTTGACACAATCATATTTTTTTGTTAAATATTTGTACAATAAATTAAAAAAACTAAGGGGTATGTATACTTGTCTCATTTTGGTGATTTATCAGTTCCTACCTTAAGGCTAGGGAAATCTAGAGAATTTTGAAAATATTTGAAAATTTAATCTGGCAACCCTGCACTTGTGCCTCTTAAATAATAACTTTTCCGAAGGTCCTCTTGCTCTAATCGAAATAATAATTGCAAAATTACGTATTTAGAACAGTCTGCTTCATCTGATACATATTTTACGGGGCTTAAAATATTTAAGCCCGGCACTAGCCGTGTAAAGTAATTAGACACACGAACTTCACAACTGACAAACTTCGCCGGAAAATTAAGTTACACACCCGGCAATCAAATTTGCCGAGGAAATTTTGCGCCGAGTTCAGCGACATCATTCCAAAAAGTTCATTCTTCATTTGTTTAACTACTTACATACGTAACGAGCGGATGCCACAAAGGACGGAAATTGCAGAAGGGGGAAAAAAAAGGAAACTGATAGTTAGACACCATAAAGACAAGGAACGAATTGCCTACCCCCCCCCTTGTGTGTGTATATAGGATTAAACTAATAAATTCTGTAAATGAAAAATACTTGTTCGCTTTTGCCCTATTGTTTCGAATGCGCGGCCGAAAAAATAAAAACAATGAGATCTATTCATTACAAAAACAATTTCGGCATTAATCAAAAAGAGAAAACGCCAGCGACACGATCGTTTTGATTAATGCCTTCGCGAAAAATTAATCACTGCTCTATCATCGTAATTAGTCGTCACATCCACATCGCATCGGGTCTTTACGTTAATGAAGTTATGAATATTGAAATTTGATAAATATTCATAAAATGCAGGGACCATTTTTATAAGACGCCGCGGGCGAATTATTCGAGCATATAAATTAAGTTATTAAAAGTTCCCTCTGGTGGAAGCGGAATTTTTAGTTCGGCGGGACCCATCGAGGGTGGATGGCTTGCTTGCTTGCTTGCTAACCCTCCGAATGAATCACTCCGGTTGGTATTGTTCGGGGGCTCGCAACAATACGGGTGATAATGGTGGTTTAATAATCCAAAGGGATCAGCGAGTGTTGTCTTCCGCTTAAATTCCCACTTCTGTTAATGGCCTTGTGAATTTATTTATTTGAATTTGAAACCAGCCCGAAAAATATTCGGTTGGAAAATTTGCCCGAGCAAGAAGTTTCTCATAACGTCCAGCTCAAAAAGCAATGTTACCAACTATTGGAAATCCTACAACACCAACAGTAAGCGAGGTTCACTCAGGTCCAGTACTGCCCTGCACTTACTTTTACTTTACTTAAATTAAACTAAGCTTAAATTGCACGAGGAAATATTAACCTAATGCACAAGCATATGCCGGAATATAATAATAACACGCTAAACAGGAAACAATTGGGTACGTTAAGATTTCGGAGTCCGAATGGGTTAGTTATCATCCAGCTGTCACGCACAAACAAACGTTACGGGGCAGCGCGGTCACTTGTGGAAACGTGGAACATCAGTTACGTCGCTTGTAAGTACCGACTATCGCACACTGATGACTTTCGCAAGGATACGCCGTTTACTAAGCGTCGACCACGTATAAATGAAACTCCACTGCGTATTCAAATAGTAACACGCCCTCGATAGGAAGGATAGTCGCAAAAGAAAGCGACTTTGGATACGTTACGATTTCGGAGTCCAAATGGGTTAGTTGTTATCCAGCTGTCACGCACAAACAAACGTTACGGGGCAGCGCCATCATTCGTGGAAACGTCGAACTTCAGTTACGTCGATTGTAAGTACCGACTATAGCACGCTGATGACCTTCGAGAGGGTACGCCGTTACTAGGCGTCGACCACGCATAAATGAAACACCACGTACTCAAATCGTAACACGCCCTCGATAGGAAGGATAGTCGCAAAAGAAAGCGACTTTGGATACGTTACGATTTCGAAGTCCAAATGGGTTAGTTGTTATCCAGCTGTCACTCATAAACAAACGTTACGGGGCAGCGCCGTCACTTGTGGAAACGTCGAACTTCAGTTACGTCGCTTGTAAGTACCGACTATCGCACACTGATGACTTTCGCAAGGATACGCCGTTTACTAAGCGTCGATCACGTTTAAATGAAACTCCACTGCATACTCAAATCGTAACACGTCCTCGATAGGAAGGATAGTCGCAAAAGAAAGCAACTTTGGATACGTTACGATTTCGGAGTCCAAATGGGAAAAAGCGAATTACCTCTATTTTATTGTGCAGAAACGATCAATCCACTCGGAAGAATCTGTTTTAAACTAATCAGACGACACTTAAGGCTCAAAAGATTCACACAATTAGTGGATAGTCTTTTATGTGTTATTGTATTTAACAACAAGCTTGTGATGGTTGACATGAACTTCTTTATCATGTCAAGGACTTTTTAACTTCTAAATTTTCTTTCTGCAAAACATCAGAGCCGACTCCCGCATAATTTCTGCCAGGGTTGTCGGAATTTTCTTTAAAAATATAGCTAAACAAATTGCGAAAAGTAGGGCAATTACGTCAAACTCCGAAGCGTGAAAAGAAATATTAATAAATTCTGTTACATTATTTAAAATATTAGCAGAAATAAAAGTAAATTTTCTATAATAATGAAACGAATAAAACAACTGAAAATAATCCCATCTGTGTAGCGATAAAAAACGAAAACGAATCATTAATCATAATTTGACAGTTGCAAAGGTGAGCTATTCTTTATTTTTGTCTTTGCTAAAAATAAGAGCTGAATGGAACAGAAGAAAATTCAAGAAGAATCCTTAAAACACCGAATTAAGGAGCAAGTAAATCAGAAAGAAACGAGAAATGAAAAAAAACTGCAACAAAATATAAAAATATGAATAAAAACAAACTGTAAAAAACTTTAAAACACCGCGAATTAAGCTGCAAAAAAAATTAGAAAGAAGAGATAAATGAAAGAAACGGTAACAAAATATAAAAATATGAATAAAAACAAAAAGTAAAAAACTTTAAAACACCGCGAATTAAGCTGCAAAAGAAAATTAGAAAGAAGAGATAAATGAAAGAAACGGTAACAAAATATAAAAATATGAATAAAAACAAAAAGTAAAAAACTTTAAAACACCGCGAATTAAGCTGCAAAAGAAAATTAGAAAGAAGAGATAAATGAAAGAAACGGTAACAAAATATAAAAATATGAATAAAAACAAAAAGTAAAAAACTTTAAAACACCGCGAATTAAGCTGCAAAAGAAAATTAGAAAGAAGAGATAAATGAAAGAAACGGTAACAAAATATAAAAATATGAATAAAAACAAAAAGTAAAAAACTTTAAAACACCGCGAATTAAGCTGCAAAAGAAAATTAGAAAGAAGAGATAAATGAAAGAAACGGTAACAAAATATAAAAATATGAATAAAAACAAACTGTAAAAAACTTTAAAACACCGCGAATTAAGCTGCAAAAGAAAATTAGAAAGAAGAGATAAATGAAAGAAACGGTAACAAAATATAAAAATATGAATAAAAACAAACTGTAAAACTCTTTAAAACACCGCGAATTAAGCTGCAAAAAAAATTAGAAAGAAGAGATAAATGAAAGAAACGGTAACAAAATATAAAAATATGAATAAAAACAAACTATAAAAAAGTCAACAATACGATGAAATACAGTGCATAAAAAAAGAGATCACAATGTGATGGCCATGAAACAAATAATGAAAAACGATGAACTATGAAAAAGCGCCAGCAAAAAGCGAAAAATCTATTTAATAAGAGCAAGAAAAGGAAAAAAGAAATTCATTGTACGAGAAATAGAAAAAAAATCAAGAGAAAATTGATGACTACGATGAACATAAAAACAAATGAATTTCCAGGCGGACACAATGAAAGAAAACTAGCAGAAAACAAAAGACGACTGTAAAAAGGAATCAGTCGATAAAATATGAAAAATCAATGTGAAAAAAGATAAACAAATGAAAAATGCCAGAGCATAAAATGAATTCAAAAAACAGAAGTGCCACTATACTCATATGAGCAAAAAAATAAAAATCGACGAATTTTCGAAAAACAAATGAAAAACGATGAACGATGAATGAAAAGCGCCTATTTTAATTTAATTCGAAAAATCAATTTGATAAGAGAAATCCGTAATACGTAATACAAAAAAAAAACGAAAGAAAATTGATGAAAATACGATCGGTTTTCATGCGAAAATAAACAATAATTTCAAAACAAAAAATATCAAAAACAGCAAAACTAGAATAAAAAAAAGAAACTTTGAGCAAAGAAAAGACAAAGACAAAAAAATCACAGATTTGGGATTTCAGAAGTCAACCTAAATAAAAGAAGCAACAGTGAGGAAATACAAGGCGTTAAGTGAACAAAAAAAACAAAAGAAGCTCGACCACATCAAGCTGAACGAAAAACAGCAGTAAACTGTAAAAGTCAATATTACGAAATTAACGACGAAATACAGCGCGCAAAACAAAAGAAGATCACAACTGAGATAGACACGAAACAAATGAATAACAAATAAAAAAAATGAAAATTAAGAGTGTCAATAAAGTGCGAGAAAGCAATTCGAAAGGAAAAACAAAAAGGAAATATGAAGAATGAAAACAAAATACAGCGCGCAGAACAAAAGAAAATCACAACTGCGACGGACACAAAACGAAAGAATAACAAATTAAAAATTAAAACTACAAAAAAAAAGAGTCAATACAGTGCGCAAAATCAATTCAAAATGAAAAGCAAAGAAGAAATACGCAGGACGAAAACGTGAAGAACAGAAACACAAAACGAGACCCAGATGAGCAAAAAACAAATGAATCTCGACGAAAGAACGGAAAAAGAAAACTAGTAGAAAACAAACGATAACTGCAAAAAAATCGGCGGTCAATCAACAAAATATGAACAATCAATTTGATAAAAATAAGCAAGTTAGAAATACGAGAGCACAAAATGAATTAAAATTAAAAATTAACAGAAGTGCCGCGACGCTAAGAAGGACAAAAAAATGAAAATCGGCGAAAGTTTAAGCAAACAAAAGCAAACTCATAGGAAACGAAAGAATAATCATGAATAAATAGTAAAATGTAAAAACCAATTCGATTAAAGAGAAAAGGATGCTAAAAACAGGAAAAAAAAACAAAAGAAGAACGGATAGACAAAAAATAAATGAAATAAGCGGCGATTCTGGTAGAAAACAAAACGGCGATGTTGGCAGGAAACAATAGGACGAAACAAAACAAACGAATCATGAATAAAATGCCAAATATGAATTACTTAGAAAGAAAGAGACAGAAAAATGAAATGAATAAAAACAAAAGAAATCGAAATTTCAAGTACCTATTCTCGTCATATTCTGCTTTAAATGATACTGTCGTTATGTGAAGATAACAATAAAAGTCAAATAAGATTTTTTAAATGTAGAATGTGTCTAAAATGTAGCCCAATCTGGCAACGCTGATTTCTGTGCCTTAACCAAACTTCGCGCTTAGTTTAATCTAGAAATTTAAGGCGGGCAATTGTTTTCCGACGAAATTCACCGTTCCCGCCGCAGGATTTAATAACAGTTGAATGGTTTATTGTGCGGTGCTAGAAATCTTTCTTCTTCGGGAGAGGACTGGCAGAAGTTGGGGTTAAGTTTATAGTTCAGTCAGCTTCGCGGTTTACGTTGAAGTACCGAAGTCTGCCGCACTCGGCGTTGCCGGAACACTGTTCGATCCTGACACACTGAAAGAGTCTTCGAATTTTATGATTTGATAAATTGTTTCAGACGCTTGCGGTTCAATTAAGCGCCATCTATAATTAATGATACCAATCTCTTAAGTGATTTCGAAAGAGAGAAAAGACTAAGTGCATTATGTTTCAGAATTGGAACTTGATTGCTTACATCCGTTACAGCAGGGTTTAATATTATTTACGACATAAACAAATCGCAAACCAATTTATATGACAGTTAGCATAACCGTCAAAACAGAGATGAAATGTACAGTCGCGGCCCTTGAAAATTGGTACACTGAGAATTGTCATCAACAGGAAAAAGAATTCGGGCCACTTAGTGTTGGACACTTTTTACACCGAATACTTACTTACTTACTTCTTCTGCGGCTCCGATGCATGTAAATTGCTATTGAGTGGGAGGGGAAGGGTTACAGTGTGAGCGTTCGCACTACGCAGAAATGACTCTGGGCGTGGACTAATACAGTCCGAATACTAAATTTTCGTAATGCTGGCGGAATAAGTGGACCAATTTCGTATCCCTGATCATCAATATCAAAAAATCGTAATTTTGTAACCTTCATCTATCATTTTGATGTCACTGTCAAATTTGACATCCATAGTAGTGTTTATGTAGAGTGATTTTAGGAACGTTTAGAAACTTTAGATTTAAGATTAGTCTACAACAAGGTCTGAAAATTTCGAATTTCGTTGTTTCCTCTTTTACTTTACAAGGAAATAAAAAAAAATTAGTCCAATAATAGGTATTTGGCAATTTTATGAAAAACATTTGGTGTCTTCAAATATCAAACTGTCAAACTCCGATCGAAATTAAACCGTTATCATTATTATCTTATTTTTCGGAAGAAAAGGAAGAAAATTTCAACGTTTTGACATTTAAACAAAAGACGGTACGAAAGCAGAGCGGAATTTTGAGAAACAAACGAAAAACTAGAACGTCGACGTCCGATCGAATTTTAAACAAAAAGCGATCGAATTTAAATTAATTAAAAATTGTAATTTTCAGAGACAAGTTTTTTTCTTAATCAAAATCGATATTTTGAACCAAAGGACGAACGAAACCGACGCGAAAATTTGACGACGCACGAGAAGAACTGAAACAAAAGAAGGTCGATTTTTGAGACGGTCGAATTCTAAACAAAAGATGATCGAAATCGATGTAAAAATTTTTGAGAATTAAGAAAATCGGATCCTCCGAGCTTTGATCAAGCTTTAAACAAAGGACCATCGAAGCCGACGCGAATGTTTGACGAACAAGAAGAATTGAAACAAAAGAAGTTCGACTTTTGAGACGGTCGAATTCTAAACAAAAGATGATCGAAATCGGTGCGAAAATTTTTGTTGAGAATTAAGAAAATCGGATGCGCCGGGCTTTGACCTTCAAGCTTTAAACAAAGGACGATCGAAGCCGACGCGAATATTTGACGAACCAGAAGAATTGAAACAAAAGACGATCGACGTTTGAACAAAGAATGAACGAATTACAAACAAGAGAAGATCGTAATCGACGCGAAAATTTTTGAGAATTAAGAAAATCGGATGCTCCGAGCTTTGATCAAGATTTAAACAAAGGACGATCGAAGCCGACACAAATGTTTGACGAACAAGAAGAATTGAAACAAAAGAAGATCGACTTTTGAGATGGTCGAATTCTAAACAGAAGATGATCGAAATCGGTGCGAAAATTTTTGTTGAGAATTAAGAAAATCGGATGCATCGGGTTTTGACCTTCAAGCTTTAAAGAAAGGACGATCGAAGCCGACGCGAATGTTAGACGAACAAAAAGAATTGAAACAAAAGACGATCGACTTTTGAACAAAGAACGAACGAATTCCAAACAAAAGAAGATCGAAATCGATACGAAAGTATGAGGAACAAGAAATTCGTAATCGATCGAACTTCGAACAAAAGATGATCGACTTTTAAACAAGAGACGATCGAAATCAGTACGAAAATTTAAGGAACAAAGAAATCGTATGCATCGGATTTTGATCATTAAACAAGAGATGATCGACTTTTAAACAAAAGACGATCGAAATCAGTGCGTAAATTTAAGGAACAAGGAAATCGTGTGCGTCGGGTTTTAATCGAATTTTAAACAAAAGATGATCGACTTTTAAACAAAACACGATCGAAATCAGTACGAAAATTTAAGGAACAAAGAAATCGTATGCATCGGGTTTTGATCATTAAACCAGAGATGATCGACTTTTAAACAAAAGACGATCGAAATCAGTGCGTAAATTTAAGGAACAGGGAAATCGTGTGCGTCGGGTTTTAATCGAATTTTATACAAAAGATGATCGACTTTTAAACAAAAGATGATCGAAATCAGTACGAAAATTTAAGAAACAAGGAAATCGTGTGCGTTGAGTTTTTGATCAAACTTTAAACAAGAGATGATCGACTTTTAAACAAAAGACGATCGAAATCAGTACGAAAATTTAAGGAACAAGGAAATCGTGTGCGCCGGATTTTGATCAAACTTTAAACAAACAAAAGACAAGTGGTTTGAGCGCTGACGAAAGCTATCAATCGATTATGAAACGTTAAGTTTTTTTTTTTGCGATTTCCACAATGTCCGGTTTACAGTTTAAAAACAGTTCTTAAACAATTTTCATCGGACAAGAATTTTTAATTTAATTTTAATAGCGCGTAAATAATCACCCGTCGCAAAATACAAATTCTCAACGCAAAATTGAAAAATGTATCGCACAATTTGCGATAAATCGCCCAAGTTGGCAACACTGTTTTTCAAGGACGAGCCTGGATCCGTCGGGAGCATGCGCATTCAGTTTCTTTAAAACGCGCATGCGCAATATAGAAAAATCAAGCTTTTCTTTTGTTGTGCGCATGCTCTTGACGGTTCTAGGACAGTTTTGACTTATTCTTGCAAGAATTAGAACGAGCCTACAGTGAACATGTTAATGACAAGGACTATAGCAGTTTAAATAAACAGATTTGTTCCAACAGCAATTTTCATGAAACTATTTCAGATCCGTCATTTCTTCCTTCAATGGGCAACTGATTCAGACGGTTTCAAACAAGTCATACATTAGCATCTTTTGCACTTCAATGTTTTTCCTTCTTTGTCTTGACCATTATGTAAACTGGCATGTCATATAAGATCATTTCCACGTTGTATGTATTAGGATTCTAGTAATTCCTCCAACATCGGCTAAAATGAAAAAATTCAAAGGGAATAAATAAAGTAATGTTTGCTTTAGATTTGAAATTCCGTTCTGAGCAAAAAGAAATGTCAGGATATAAACATCGGAGCCTATCTCGTCTTTGTTCTGATTTTACAACACCATTTATTTTATCACGCAAATATTGTGAGTTATTGAACTAAATTGGCCGCGTTCGCTTTCCCTCGTTCCTTTCGCTTCCTTTCGCTTATCGTTCGAATAAATTCACAGGCCTCCGCCAACATTTGCGTCTGGTTTACGTTAATCGAAATATTTTCCCCTTTGTGGAGGGGGGAGGGGTAAAAATTTATTGGAATATAAATTTCGGTTACAGTTCTCTGCCATCTCGGCCGACGATTTTAATTTATGGACGACTTCCGGAAAAATACCAAATGAGTTTGCAAATTGGAGGCTGCCGCCGCCGCCTCCGCGTTCACAATGCCAATTTGTCTTTATTTGATTGTAGCGGGATGTTTCTTTCTGCCTATGATTCCAGAAATTAAAACGAGGATTGAATTAATTAATGACCGAATGCAGTAAGCGACTGGTGCATACAAATTTGGGTGCCTAGTCGATGTCAGTAGGTACAATCCCACCGCCGACGCCACCAAAGTTATTTAATAGTGAAACCAATCCGCTCAATCCCACCGCCGGTGCCACCAATAGTATTAAATAATGAAACTGATCAGTACAATTCCATCACGACGGCGACAGCGACAGCTTTAGTAATTCTATGTATGACTTAGGTTAACTGATGAACGCAATAGTATTATGTAATGAAACCGATCGGTACAATTCCACCACGTCGCCAATTTCATCCCCCCAAGCGATATATCCGGCGACCTAATAACAAACGGCTGTAGGTGAGTCAGAAACTTTCGGTCAAATGATACATTGCGGTTTCCGGAATTCGCTTAGAGGCCGAATTCCTGAACTCCGGATAATTAATTATTGGTGTAGCGTAATTAAGAGCAACGCTTCAGAGCTGACAGTCGGTAATAGATCGGATTTTGCTCGCGCACCCTTGTCGGTGGATTCCCCCTTTCGTCGTAAGCAAGCAAGTACGTGCTCCTCCCGCACCGAAGAAAGCAAAAAAAAAATCGTTTTGCTTTGTAAATCAACTTTTTCTTTTGACTGATTACCCAACGTAACTCTAGCGAAATACGAGAAACGAAATTTTGGCGCCCTGTTGCGTTACCATTTTACGTGCAAGACAATTAATTAAAAAAGGGTAGTTTTATTTTTTGTGTGCGTGTGCGTGTAAATGTCAATAATTTTCTTTCGTAACCAACCACCGGAAACCGAAACGCGCATGTATTTATAAACTAAATAAAACATGTTTATGAATTATTTAAATGATTACCGCCCGGCTTTCATAAACACAGTTTAAACTTACGCTGAATTTGACTTGCGTTTATGAAACCGGACCTAAGAATGTTATTTGTTTTGATTAAACGTTTAATTATAAAAAAAAAAATTGTTGCAGGGTACAGACAGCTGGCAAGGAAATGACAGCGATCAAGTAAGTAATTAGTTCTTAGCATTTATTATAGGCCGCCAATAAATTATTCCGAATATTCTGATTTTGTTAGAACACTATACTTCAATGTTAAATGCAAAACATTGTCAATGTACAGATTTGTTTGTTATTGTGAATCAAATAAGTTTTGAATAGCACCCCCTTAATTTCGTGCGCCTAGATAGAACGTCGTTCTATACGGCCGCGTTCGCCTGGTTGCATAATACTACAATACATGAAAATCCATGCGGGAAAGGATAGGGAAAAGATTGGCAAAAGTTTCAAGTAAGTCACATTTCAGTGGCGCACAAATTTGGATTTTCATATTCGTTTTCAAATACCTGCATACATCGACAGGGGATTTTTGCGACCGACGCGACGCGGGGGCGAAAATCACGCACGCCCAACACATTTATTCCGGGGACATTTTGTTTTGTGTTACATCAATGTTTGCCGTTTCGATCTCCCAATAACCTTTTCTTTTTATCTACGTTTCGCGTGTATACGTGTTTACGATTTCTTCAATTATATTGAACCTTATTACGCGTTTTATTTACCTATTCGTTTTGTAAAGTTTTAAATTTGGAACGTTACCAACGTAACGTAATCAAAGCCAATTATAAATTCTTTAAAGACGGTTAATTTAGTTGAAGGGAACCCAGAAAGCAAGAGAGTTTTACTAAAATCGAAAAGCAGGATTTACTGAGGCCGGAAAGGAAAATTATTGCAAAACGCTTACGCAAAAGATAGGGTGCAAACTAAATAATTAAAAAGTAATTGACAGCAACAGTCTGTCTACAATTTTGAAAATTGTATTAATTAATTGTATTAAATAAAATCTACAAACAATGCAAGCTTACAATAATTAAAAAGTAATTGAAAATCTACAGGGTGCAAACAAAACCGACCTAAATTTTGTAATGTGTTCACTACAAGAAAATCAAACTCAATCCAACCAATCCCAAACCAACCTAAACAAAAGAGAAAAAAAGTTTTACCCAAACAACTCAATCGCTAGGAATATGTATTGAAGGAACGTCCTTTCTTTTTTCATTGTCAATTATTGAAAATGTTTACCAAGAAGAGGAAACATTATTTGGCGAGTGTTGCGTCGAAATCACCACGCAGAAATTGTTTAAAAGATGAATGATGAAAGGCCCAGAAAGTTTTCCCAACATCAATCCAATAGGCATTTTCGGAAACTCGCCCTGAACATAACCCTAAACTAAAAGACTTAGTGTAGGCAAGAGTGAGAAAAATATAATAACCAAAGCGCTCCGAGCGAGTTTCCGAGAAGGCCTAATGATGACCAAAGCTATAAGGCAAGCACTTAAGTAAACCAACCTCAAGCCAGACAGAGCAGGACAAACAACTCAAGCCAAAAAATTTCCAGGTCAAAAGAAAAAAAAAAGTAAACAAATCAAACCCATCGACCCATCATCGCTTGGTGTATGGAAGGAACACTTGTCAAAAAATTATTATTATTAATAATATAATTGCTTTTTAATTGAAAATCTTTAAAGTCGGCAATGTCGAAACGATATTTAGCGATAGATGAGTTGAAGTCGACCTTCTTTAGGAACATAAAAAAATTTAATGTCTAAATCAGATGTCCAAAAAAGTTTTCCGTCGTCGATTCAGCGATAGTGACGACCAAGGCATCTAGAGCTTAAGGCCCAGTTTTTCAATCAATCATTTCTTCTGTTTTATTCCCATGGTAACAAGTACTAAGTCAATTGTTTCCATGGCAATAAACTGAAGGTTAGAGTTAACTTAAAGTTAACTTGTGATTGAAAAACCGGCCCTAAGTAAACCAAATCCAAGCCAAGCGAACCAGAATAGAAGAGCCCCCCTCCCCCCAAACCCAAGCAACTCTGATGGCCAGTTGCACCAAATACTCAAATCGAGCTTAAATTAAAGTACTGCTTATAATGTGACATTTGAGGTTAACACAAGATTCAGTAAATCACATTCTAAGCGGTGCTCAAAAGTTAAGCTGACCTTAAGTGTTTGGTGCAACTGGCCATAAGTCAACAGAAAAAGTAACGTCAAACCAAACCCATCGCTTGGTATATTGAAAGAAAACTTTTACGAAAGGACATACTTGTACGGCTTTTGTCAATGCTTAAGAGAAAGAGATGAACAAATAAAAAAAAGAACAAAAAAAACAAATGAAACCTGCAAAAAGAATCAGAAACACAAGAGAAATGATGCAACAGCAACAAAATATAAGGAAACTGTAACTGTCCAATTCTGCTATTGTTTTGTTTTCGACTGTAATTTGTACAAACCAATCGCATGTTTCAAAACCAACAACTACGTCGCATTTTTTAATTAAAAAAATAAAATACGGCAGGAAAGGAACAAAATGAATTTCAAGCAAAGAAAAGATACGAAGAGTATCGCCGATTTGGGATATCAAAAATCAGAACGGATAAAAAAACAAAATACAAAACAAAAATATCCGAAACAAAGAAAAAATAAAGCAACAGCAGTAAAACACAAAGCGCGAAATGAACAAACAAAAGAAACAAAAGAAGCTCAATGAAAAACGATTTTCCGGACGAATCAAGAAATTTTGCAAGCAAAAACCAGTTCGTAGGAAACAAAAGAGAACTGTATAAAAAGGAGTCAATGAATTGCGAAAACTATTTGGATTAAACGGAAGAGAAAGATGCGAAAAACAGAAGAAAAAGAGAATGGTCAGACAAGAAAATAAATGATTATCCGGACAGAAACTCTTGCAAGACAAGAAACTAGTAGTAGGAAACAAAAGAATAAAATAAAATAAAACAAACGGACCGTGAATAAAATGCAGATACATCAGTTCCTTAAAACAAAATAGAAAAAACGAATTGAATAAAAAAAAACAAACAAAAACAATACTGGAAGTATTTTCGCTAGTCATATAATACCTTCAAATTAAAACAGGCAGTCAGTACTGATCACACTGTATATTTTCTCTTTGCATCGGCTCTGCGGTTTCAAATTTTTGGTCGATGGTGTTATATTTTTATTCTACGAATATATTCTTTTTCTTCTTTATAGAGTTTTTGGTTTACGGCTAAAAAGCCATTTCAACCATCGAAAATATATTAGATGTAGAATTTTGTTTGAACGCCTGAACGGTACAGTGGTAAGGGAACGGCCTTGCAATCGTAAGGTCGTGGGTTCGCACCCCGCTCGAGATATTTCTCTGGGGTGGCTTACTCACTTCCGGCACCCTTCACTTGGGGATACAATTCGACACTGCTTCCCCTTCAACGACGAGGAGGTTTTGAACTTGGAAGTAACAAAGCCATGGAACACTTTACACACATAAAAGTACACTTCCGCTCCTGAGGTCCTGACAAATCTATGACTTAGGACCGTGTTGGGAAAAACACCACAGATTAAAAAAACAAGAAAAGTAGCCCAAACCAGGCGCCAAATGAGATTTTTTAAACGTCAGGCCTGACTAAAGTGTAGTTCAAAATGGCGGAATTTCGCACAAACTGGCAACCCTGTTAGTTGGCACAGAATTCTAAAAGAAGAAAATCCAAGAGTGATTTCTTCTTCCTCAATCTTACTCTCTCTAACTTTGTTGACTGGGTTAGCTTTCCAGTGAATTTTCGAAAATGCTATTTTAATACCAGTAATTTTTTCGAAAAATTTTGTTGGAAATCGTTTTAGCGATCACAAGATGTCGCTGCTTAAATTTCTCAATCATTTCTCAATCAAATCAAGCTTCTGAAGAATTTTTTTATCATCAAATTTTAAACAAATTAATGATTGTGCAATTGGAAGACTTTGGAGCTCATTGGTAAAAAATAAACAGAATTTTCTATTACGATTCATTTAAGTACTTGTTCACTAAAATTCACTTGAACCATTCTGGGTCTTCAGAGGCTAACTCCTGAGTGTTCTCGAATATGTGAGCGCTTTCTTGCTGATAACTTCGTGAACATTGGTGTGTGCTCAGGTCAAAACACTCTCTTTAACTTCTATCGCAGTTAACAACATGTTTATTTTCGTCTAGGTGGAAGACTACTTAAGACTGCTTCCAATTATCAATTTTCCTTTTCATCTTCTTTAGGTATCTTACTCTGGCCACTTGCACGCCAATCAAACGTTTCGATTATTCTTCACTGGAATGAATTAATTGCAAAATACTTTTACGAATTATTAATTGTTTAGTAATTACAAATAAATACTTAACTGGAATTACTTGGAATACGTATTATTAAAATTGACAGGAGGGATTTATTCCAACAAATAAAATCGTAGGAGTTCGTACAAGTTCGGTGATCATGGTTGGTTGCTCCGAGCAGTGACACCTCGTGACATCAGCGCCGCCATGCATGTTGAGGCCGTTCGGCGAAGGTGTATCATAACCAAGCCACAAGTGGTTGTTGTGTTGGATTTTTATCGTGATTTTTAAAATGCTCTTGTTCTATCGGGAACAGACGGAATTCGTTTATCGCGCGCCGAACAAGTTTGCCCTGTGAGTTTCTCTCAAATGCATTGTGAAAGTGAAGTTTTGTGAAATGCATACGTATTATAGGTGTGTTAATGTGTGCATCGGTTACCTGTCAGCGGCAGTGCGAGCGTTTTTTAAATGATACACCTAATAAATATCGCAGCAGGTAAATGTGTGCGCTGCTCTGAATAAGTAGCTCCAGCGTGGACGTTGTTTCGAAAGACCACCGGCGCTTTTGTTTTTGCCTTTTGTTTATTACGGGGAGGAGGAGGAAGTGTTGACATAACCTCATAAATGTAAATATTTAACTAAAAAAAAAAAAAAAATAGTGAAAGTAATTTTTCTTCGGAAATTTGGCGGGAATTTCAATTTCGCAGAATGCAACAACAAATATCTCGTCAACGTGTTCAAAACAACATTCCATCGATTTTGTCTTAACTGTACTTTCGAAGTTAGAGGTGAATGCCATGGTGTGGTGGAACGTCGTTTCATGACATCTCTTGGCTGTTAAATCCAAGACCAGACTCAGACTCCCACCGACCGTATACCTATGCACCGCAGTCTTTCTTAATTTATGCACGACGACTCCGAGGCTTTACAATTCTCACCGTTCTCCATTACATTTTTTTCTCTCCTTGCTTGCCAATATCGGAAAGGCAAACCGGCGCGTTCGTATCGAATTACTTGCGCGTTTCATTTATGATTCATCGCCCTGTATCTGTTCTGGCTTCTGGCCTGGCCGGAGCGCTCACCAAATAATAATTTCACCTTCGAATTCGAGCGATTCGGAGTGCTCGGAGTTCGTTAAACCTTACCCCCCACGGCGGTTCTAAAAGAACGGCCTTTAATTGTGTACTGTTGCATTCCATCAGCATCCGGCGGTTACATAACCTCACTTGTGGGTTTACCGATTTCGATCCGGGCATGTCGTAACGCCGCTGAAAAACACATCCGGTCTTTTTCCTTCTTACGAAACGAACGTAAGTGTTTCGTAATTAACTTAACTCTCAGGTCACGCAAGTAGAATTAAAATTTTCTGTAATGCAATAAATGAAAAAATTAGAAATGAAATTATGCAGTAGCGCCATCTAGTTTTGAGGGAGAGCGACTAAATTATTGGCGCGTTGTTTGAACAACAAATTCCGAAAAATCTGTCTTCAATTGGGGAACCAATAATTGAATTGCGAATAACTTTTTATTTGTTTTATAAATTCTATTTATTTATTATAAATCCATGCATGTACTTCTGTATTATGTAATGACCAAGGAAAGGAAATGGACCCACTCGTTCCGCGAATAGTACGAAAATTTAGTATTCGGACTGTATTAATCCCGCCTACTATAACTTCTGCGATGTGCGAACGCATCCCTTCCCCTCTCACTCCGGCTACGGAAGGAATGAATAATACATTCGGTGTAAAAAGCATCCCTCGCTAAGTGGGCCGAATTCTTTTCCCTGGTAATGACCCTCTGAAAGTCAATGTTGGTAAGACTGATATTGCATCTAGCAGGTTGCCTCGTTCCTATAGGTGCTTTCTTTCGCTTACAAAAACGTGGTCCAAACGTGTTTAGCTTCAAAGACAAACGTTCTTTTGCAAACGGATTAATCCCCACTTTCCTTGAAACTTCAGTCTGGATCGGTAATTCCCCTTTCTCTTCGAGTCAAACTATTTTTATGTTTCGTTTGGACTGAATTGCAGTTATTTGCAGGCGAACTGTCAATCCATAGTTCAAACATGAGGAGCTTTGTTGCAACAACTACCGAATCCAGATTCAAACTATTTGAAACCAAATTCAAACTTTTGAGCAAAAGAAAGCAGCTTATTTAAATGTGTAGTTTGATCCTTCCCCCCCACCCGCGCAAAAGTAACTTGTGTCGTCATATAAAACTTTTATCCGTCACAGTGACGTTAATAGAGTTAGTTTTAATCTGACTCCTAAAGCTTGATCTAATTCACTAAAAATTGAATCAATTCTTTGTTCCTATTGATCAAATAATGCAGAAACCTCATCCCCTCTGGATCACGGCAACCTTCTAATACACAATCCAGCTCTACCAACCTTGTCTGAAGGTATGCCTAGGCACCTTCTATTTCGAAGGGTGATTACATTTTCAGCACGTTGTTTAAATAAAAAAAATTGCAAAGTTTTGAGTTGAAAAAAAGCCTTTCAAGTTAGCGCACAACATGGCGCTGTTTTAAATATGATGGGTAGAAATTTTTAACGTATTGTCCATATACCAGTGTTGCCAATCAACTCGACCAAAAATTCCTTTTTCGACATACAGCATTTCCCTAGAATTTCCTAAGTTAATCGGGGAAGTTTAAGTTGGAGAGATTATCGTTGAAAACGCCATTACAATAAAAAAAATTTACTTAACTAATAATTTTATATAATTTACGAAATTTTTCTGTTTTAAACAAACAAACGAACAAACGGAAGATAAATATTAAAACAGTCTAACTTTGCACTTCGATGCACTTTGCAGCAATCAGAAGCTGTGGTGTCAACTCATCAAATTTCGAAATTCGAATTCCCTAAATGAATCGGGGAAATGGGAAATGTAAATGGGAATATTACCGTTAAAAACACGATTACAATAAAAAAATATTTATTAACGTAGAAAATTAAATTTCCAAAAATGTTCTGCGATAAACTGTTAAACAAAAGAGAAATATCAAAACAACCTAACCTTTCGCAGCAATTAGAAGCAGTGGTGCCAACTCATGCCTTTTTTACAGAAAAGAAATCGTATATTGACGTTAAAAATTGCATTATCCCGAGATGGGGCTTGATATCAATAAAACAAATATTATTGAATAGAGAGAGAGAGAGAGCGTTTTGAGTTCTTTTCTTCTGTAGATATGATCGTCATTTATTTTTGTTTTTTTTACTTTTATCAGGAATTTTTATTTTTTTTTAAATTGCCTATAATTTTTAATATTTGTCTACAATTTCTTTGCAAATTTTAATATTTCACTTTGATCCTGTTTTTTGCGTCATCAAAAATTTTTGTTCTTCATTTTTTTTATTTTCTGATTGTTTACCCTTTTTCTGTCATACCTATTCTCGCAAGATGTTTCTTTTGTTTCCCCTTTTCCTTTTCTAAATTTCTGAATACGATTTTGAATATGATTTTTTTTAATTAGTTTTTCTTCCAAATCCAAATATGTTTATTAAAAGATGTTTATGCATAGATTTTGAAGAGCTGAAATTGTACGTCGTACAAACGGCTAACTAATCGTTCAATTACGACTATAATCGTACGGTTGGCAACATTGATCAGAAGCAACGGAACGAATTAGCGTGAACTCTGCTAACATTTACCGGCTTGGCTCAACATAATCACCAACGTTAAGAAATGGAAACACTGAAACACAAAGATATTTAATTTTTTTAGAAAAATTTCAACTGAGAAGTTGAAAAATTCCCTGAATTTCTAAGAGTTTTTGCAATTTTTCCGATTTCTCAGTTTGTTTGAAATTATTTCTAGATTTGACGAGTTTGTCTCTAAGTTGGCAACACTGCCATATACTTAGTCAGTCAGTCAGTTTGACAGGACAGCGCAAATGTCAAGTAAATGGACAATCGCTGCCGCCTTAAGTCATGTGGTGGCCCCTGGCGCTTTTGAATTTATTTGTGAGACTTGTTAAGGGTAGATATCAAGATTCAGAACGTATCTACACGTTAAAAGAATTCAGTGTTGCCAACTAACGGAATTTCCCACCATAAATTCGGATTGGGTTTTTACGAAAGTATTTTTTTTTTTAAAGGGAAAATGTATTTAGGATTATTTTTAAGGGGGAAGGGGGCGGGGAATTTGAAATAAAAATTGATGTAATCTTTTACACGACACAATTTTTTTGCAAAGAAAAGATTTATTTATAATATTCCTCTTTTATCAATGCCTCTTTTACCGAATTTACAGAGTATTTAACAGTTGACCAATTAATGACTAACTGTCAACTGTCAGATAGAAAATGTTTTTCTACTCTCGTCTCTTTTCAGAGTTTGTTTCCGTTAAACTAATGATTACAGCAAAATTTTACCCCCTCTTATGGACTAACTAATTAAAACTAAAGTAACCGCAGAAATGATTTATCTTTTTACAAAAGTTTTTTCACTGTTCTAGAGCAATATTTTTTTTATATAAATTTACTTTTTTCTTCTTTCTATAACTATTTACAATCATGATATCTAAAATTGAGTTAGAAAAAAGGTTAAGAGTATTCAGTACCAATTTAGGGGGTTTCCTTTCTACTAATGTTCAGGGGGAAAAGTTCATTGAAGAGTCGGCAACACTGGGAGAATTACGAAACCCATTTACAATACGGAAGTTTGCGAAGGCATCACTCCGGAAATGATAATGATTTCACCACTGCGAGAAGTAGAGATAATAACAATAATACTAAATCATTGAATTTTTTGTTACTACATACTATTCAAAACACATAATTTTTGTATAAAAAAAATACTCTTAAATATCAGTATGATTTATAAAAATGTATAATTTAAATTAGTCTGCTTTCAATAATTAAATTAAAAAAAATATCAGTGATTCATTAAATTCCCCATTTTCTAAATTTCGGGGTGATGCCAATGACAGAATAGTAAATTATTTGATACCAACTTAAAGAAAAAAAACAAGGGCTTCGCAATCATTAATGATGACTCTGTATATGCGTTCCAAGAGGCTTTAATTAACATAAACAAATACAAAGTCTTAAAAAAAGAAACTTAATTTAAAACTGTGATTAAACTAAAATAGAATTCGAATTCGATTTGATTTCGATTTGATTACGATTCGAATCACATTATTGTAGGTTATGATTATGAATTATCTGTTTTGAGGAAAACTTCGTTAATTGCCCGAACCAAGTTAGAGTACAGTTTTGTACTACACTCTATCTTCTGTATGCTATGAAATAGCAACGGAATTTTAGGCCATTAAAGGAATTTATGAAATCAATTTTTCAGAAACTAATTAAGATAAGCCGAACATTATCTTTAATAACTTAGCTAGGCTATCGCTATATTTGAATTACTGCAAATTACTATGCGACTATTAGTTCGTAGAAGTTTTCACATGTACAGGGTGATTCACGGAGATACCGTCATCCAATTACATAAGTGACTTTCAAATAATAATTGTTCCTGTTAGTTCGCGGAAGTTCGTACGTATACAGGGTGATTCACGGATACCTCCATTCAATTACATCAGTAGGGGTCAAACGATATTTGTCTCGTTTTGCGCTATCCTTACTAGAATAGTAATTTTGAATTGCAAAATCTGATTTTTTTTAAGTTTGACATGTCGGAGGAGGCATCTTTGTTCTCCTTAAACATCAAAAGGACGCTGATGTTGTGGTAGTTGAGTCACCCAAAAAGTAATTCCTTCTCGTTTCAAATCCATTACGATCACTTCAAACCCAATTATTAATTGAAATACTACCGAATTGAAACTAGTGTGCGTACAAATCGGGACGTAACCTGATTTATTTCATTACAAATTCATCAGCAATTAACCTGTGAATGAGAAGAGCGATGGGCGTTTATAGCTTCATTTCACGAACACGTCACGAACACTTTGTGACGATTATTTGATTAGTTCGCGTGTTACGGATTCAATTTGGCCAGAACCGAAACGAAACGAAACGAAACCTGGTGGTGTTGATGACTACTTCCCGAAAGGATGGTCAACCACTTCCTCTACCCTAATCAAAAGCAGGAATAATCGCGATTGTATGTTATTAACAGGTATATACTTATGCAGAAGCGTGCGCAGACATCGGTTATGTTTAACGAATGTGAAATGTTGAAATTGCTGAAATTTTAGAAGAGGAAGAAGAAGAAAAAGTTATTTCGTGTGTCAGTGTGTGTGTGCGTGCGTGATGTTTTGAACGTTTTTAAGTATTAAACATGACATCGAGAAGAAGGAAGAAGCAACAGGATGGGTTTATTAAGAAGGTCTCTTCTCTGTTTAATTTGGATACGGTAAGTTTTGATGCACAGATGACATTATATTAGGTATCTGAAAAACATATTCAAACGAGAATGGAGATTTTACGGATTGAAAGGGCGCAGTGTATGTTTTTTTTTGTGTTACGCAGAGAATCGAAGTTGTAAAACTTGGCTGTGAACCACTAACACAGTTAGTGGTTAGTTAACTACAACAGCAACTTTTTGGCTGTGTTATGTTATGCAGAGAATCGAAGTCGTAAAGTCCTCAAACTTGATTGTGAACTAATAACACAGTTGCACCTCTGGCAACACTGTACACATACTTGCATCCAGTCATTTCGTATACCTACCGAAGTGAACTTAGTGCCCAACTTTATCAAATTTTTTTTAATAATACAGTGGGTTTGTACCCCTTTTGTACCCGTTTGTACCAATTTTTATTTCGTTTGTACCTCAAAAGGTAAAAAAATAAAAAATAACCGGCGCCCAACTTTTAGATATTTTAATTGCGTTAACACCATTCGATAGAGAATCGTTTATAACTCTTCGTACCTCTTTTCATTTCGTTTGTACCTCAACGGGAACCGAGGTATACCGTTCTTAAAGTTTTGGAAATTACCTTAAAGCTATTTACGCTATTTCTTAAGATATCGGAAAAGGACCAAAGCGGCTCGAAGGAGAATGGTTTGTACCTGTTTGTACCTCTTTTTGTTTTGTTTGTACCTCAACGGGAACCGAAGTATAGCGTTTTTAAAGTTTTGGAAATTACGTTAAAGCTTTTTACGCTGTTTCTTAAGATATCTAACAACGACCAAGGGGACTCGAAGGAGAGTCGTTTATACCTGTTTGTACCTCTTTTTATTTTGTTTGTACCTCAGTGGGAACGAAATGAAAAATTATTAAATAAATAAGCGTCGCCCAATTTTTAAGATGTTTTTATTTCGTCAACGTCATTCATTAGAGAATCGTTTGTACCTGTTTGTACCTCTTTTCATTTCGTTTGTACTAGTGCTGGCAAAAACCGGAAAAAATTGAAACCGAATAATCGGTTTTGGATAAAACCGGTTATCCAAATAATTGTTAAAACCGACTATTCGAATATCCAAAAACCGGTTTTGGATGAAACCGGTTATCCAAATAATGGTTAAAACCGACTATTTGAATATCCAAAACCGATTATTCAGATATTCGAAAATCCAAAAACCGATTTTTCGGATATTCGAAAAACCGACTATTCAAATATCCAAAAACCGACTATTTGGATATTTGAAAAGCTGTCTTGAATATATTCAAAAAACGACTATTCGAAAACCGGTTAATTAGGTATTAACAACAACTGATTTATAAAAAACAGACTCCACTGAATTTTATCTCTAAACGCCAATTTTACAATGGCCACATATTTTTGAAATATAATTATGAATTACGTGTTACGTTACAGGTTATAGTACAGAAGGAAATGCGATATACTAGTGGTTTAAAAGTTTGTTATTTCCAAGGCAAGAGCGCCACCTAATGTTTCTGGTTTTTATTCAGATGAAGATGTTTTCAAACATTTCAATTTTGTGCTTCTCATCTCCATTTTAAAGTATTAATTATATTTCTAATAAGGACTCACACATCTAAAACTTGACACAAACTCACTAATAACAGTTTTTGTTTTCTTTTTGTTAAATAAGATAAATGTCAGTTATTCTTGTTCTATTTAATGAACAATGTTCAACAAAAAATAGAAGTAATGCAAATATTTTATGTTGTAAAAATTCATTATGGTGCCGAACAACATCTCTACCATAAATTATGGTATTATGATTTACAATAAACTTTTCTTGAATTCTCCGAAAGATGGTTGGGTACGGTCGAAAAGGCTACTCACAGCAAAAACTAAAATTATTTTAATTCTTCTTCTAATCTGTGGATTAGATCGTACCACTTGACACTTACATTTTTTGGCTATATACTAGTTGGCTCCGGTGGTCAATTTTTAATCTTCCCATAGAAAAAGGTTACAGGTAAGTTGGCTCCAAAGACGTGTGCTAATTGGCTCCAAAGACTTGTGCTAGTTACCAGTATTTACATTCTAAAACCTTCAAGAAATTTTTATTATTATAAATTCTCTCAGTAAGAAGGAGTAATCAAAATATCCCCGCAGATAACCTTTTCCGGCTAAATTCAATGTCCAATAAAGAGAGTTTAATTTGAGAATTTGATGGGCCCAAAATTTAGGGGTAGGAAATTTTCGCTAATATAACTTGAAAATAAACACAATGATAATTAGATAACTTGGACATTCACAATGGAACTTGTCGAAGAAATGTTGAGTGAAAAATGGAAACCTGTAATTGTTTTGAATAATTTTGAATATATTATATGATATTACGTCAGAATGCGCAAAGAGAGCAATGTGCAAAACGTGGATGTAAGTTATTCCTTAAAACTCAGGGTCCAAATGACAATATAATAGAACATAAGAAAGTACATAACCATGGTCCAATGTGTGTCTGCAAATAAGGGAGAAATATTTCTTGGTAAAAATGATGTAGATAATAATTTTGTGGTTTTTCGTGCGAAAACAACTTAAAATTTTTAAGTAAGGTGTCAACGATCTACGTTGTTGGAACATTTAAATGTGCAGCAAATTTTTTTTATCAACTTTTTACTGTCCATGACCTGGAAAACGAACATTATATCTAGTGATGCGACGAGTCGCTGTTTTTAAGAATCGAGTCGACTCGAATACTTTTATAAAAGAATCGAGTCTTGACTCGAGTCAAGAGACTCGAGTCCAGATCAAAAGACTCGAGTACTTGGCTGAAAATCGCCGTTTAAAAGAATCGATTCGACTCGAGTCAATTGACTCGAGTTTAAATAAAAGTACTCGAGTACTCGAATTGAACACGGGACTCGCCGTTTTAAAGAATGTAATAAACTTGAACTTTTTTATAAAAAAATGCGAGTTTTGACTCGAGTCCACATTAAAAGTTTCGAACATTTAACTGAACCCGGAAATATGAGTACTCATGACGTTACTTTTTTACTGTTGGTAGAATCGATAGATTAAAGGTGCAGTGTTTTTGTTTACATTTTTAACGTTATCAACACTCTATTTTAGATACGTATATGAAAATATGTAAAATGTAACTTTTAGGAATTTGTTTGAATCAAGAAATTATTAAGAAAAAATTAAACAAGTGCCGATCGGAAACCCAAATGACTGATTCCGTTTGGAACCGCATCAAGATATTTCCTATGCCGACGTTTTGCTCTTCATTGCAGAAGAAATTCCTCAGAGCTGCTAATGGTGTTCTATTGCTTCCCGTCAGTTTCAACGACTAGGAAAAAGCTGCAGCCAGCAATATCAGTCCTGAGGAGGTTCTTCTACAATGAAGGGCGAAATGACGGCAGTGGAAGAAATAGTAATGTCGTGTTTTCAACCGGTAGCCAATTCAATCATGGATGACGGCCTTAAAAGCATTCATGTTAAACTCGCAACATATTTTTTTTTAATTAAGAAAGATTCCTAATTCCAACAATTTGTAGTTTGTCTTTATTTGGTTTCATACTTTTCATGATATTTGAGTTTGAAATGATTAGGGTTTGATTTATTTTTATTAATTTATTTTATAACGTACGGAGGAGATTGATAGGGCAGCTGTAGAAGATCAAAATAAAGCTTTTCTCTTAATTAGTTTTTGACCAAAACCCTAAAAAAGTTACAGTTAAGTTTCTTAGTTTCTTCTTTAATTTAAATTAATTTCACAAAAGTGAAATATCCGTAACTTTTACGCGACTAGATTTTTTTTAAATACCAAAATTTAAAACGTAAAATATTACTACAGGTAGTAATTTTTACTTGTTAATTAATTTCACATTAAACTCTTGTAACTTTCTAGTTACTGATTTTTACTTAAAGTTTATTAAGAAAAAGTCTTTAATTTGATCTTCTCTGTAATGTTAATTTGTTCTAACTGTTAACGTTTTGTCTGTTAATTACAATTAGCTTCTGTTACGCATTAAAAGCTCTTGTTAATGCAAAGGTCTACTAAAATAAATACAAATTTTTTTTAACTTAAATATCGTAAAAAAATGAAAATGCAAATAAACAAAACAACATAAACATGTACCTATATTTTGAATTAGGAATTAAGTATTTTTCTTGATCCAAGAAAATATGTAGAGTAAAGTCAGCATACATACATATATGGAATAGACCAGCTAATATGGAATACCTAGTACTTTTTAAATAATCTATTAAACGACTCTGGCATTAACATGAGCTTCAGTGTTATAGGTCATTACTACAGAGGTTCTTAGCTGGTAAGACTGCATAACTTTACAGTACATGATTTTGTGAATTTATCGTTTTGGAAGTTTTCGCGCGGTACGAGAAAAATGTATTTTGGCGTATTTTTTAAAATAAAAGTGTTTTTTTACACCAAAGTTAGTTTGTTATAGTGTAGATTAGTGCAACAGTTGATATTTTACCTTATTAATTCAAAGTATTGCACATTTTCTCTTATTTCATGTCACCCCAACTGACTATTCCATATTATCCGCCATTTTAAATAATATCATGAAAATGCAGTTTTTTAAATTTGTTTCAGAATTTTCCCCAAAAATATGTATTTCTTAAATTTATTATATACAACCGCTGGAAAACAACATAAAGTATTTTTAATTAAAATATCTGAGTATTTAGTATCTTAATTCAGAATTTATGAAGGCCCAAAGAATGGATATTCCATATATGCCGACTTTACAGTTGAAAGCAAAAAAAGTAGACAAATTACAGTTTCCTATAATTATTCTTTCTGAAAATGGAAGTGATTAAAGACGACTTCATAAATAAAAAAATTTAAAATCTTTCAAAATTAACAAGAAACAGTAATTTGTCTACTTTTTTTGTTTTCAACTATATATTGAACGTTCCGTTTAAAAAAAAAATATTTTACTTGATTTCCGATCGTCACGTGTTCTTTTTTAATATATTCTGGCAGTTCAAATAAATTTAAAATTTTGTAACTATGTAATATTATTTGATGTCTCATAATAAAGTGTGCAGGCACTGTGTAAAATAAAAAGAAAAACTTATTTACTATGTAATTTCTTTAAAAGAAAACAAAATGTAGAATATAGAGCCACAAATTATTCATTAAATGAGTATGTCTTTTCAGTTACAAAAAACTGTACTCCCTTTGAAATTTTAGGACTTATTCATTTTTTATGTAACCTTTTTCATAAAATATAAAAAAAAAAACAATGACTCGTTGCAGCGCTATTTAATTCTAAATTCGGTACTCGAATTACTTGAATCGAACTCGAGTTGACTCGAGTTTCTCTGACTCGGTGTCACTGCAATAGTTACTCGAGTAGAACGAATACCTTTGGGACTCGAGTCTGATGACGAGTCTACAAATTCTAAAGTCGATACTCGAGTACTTGTATCGTACTCGAGTCGACTCGAGTACCGCTGACTCGGGTTCACAGAATTAGTTACTCGAGTACAATGAGTACCTTTGAGAATCGAGTCTGATAGCGAGTCTACTCGACTCGTCGCATCACTAATTATATCCCCCTCGCCTTTTTTTTGTTACCGAATAAGCAAAATCACTCTTATGTAGCAGTTCATCTATTAAAAAAAGAGAATGCAGGAAAAAAAATATTTCAAAAAAAAACATTTCATTGATACCAAAATAAAACTGTTAAAGCAAAACATAATTTCAAATTTTGAGTTTGTGTTAATGTATGTCTCAAAGATACACACCTTAAAAGAAATAATTTAGATACCTAAATTGCAAGTAAATAAATTTATTTTATACTAAATTTTCTATTTAATCTTCCTTAAACTTATAAATATGTCGGAGCCAATTGTTATACGAAAAGGGAGCCAACTAGTATAAGGAACGGGAGCCAACTCATCTACCACCCTTTTTCAAAACTGACCGCGGGAGCCAACTAGTGTGTTCCGCATTTTTTTACGTAGTGAACATAACAGATAAGATTTACCTTCAGTTTTTTTTGTTTAATACTTCCAACATTTTCAATTTTATTTGAGTTTTAAATTTGCTGTCTCAAATTCCTAAGATTATCTTTAAATGCGTGAAAAAATAAATACGTAATTGTGTACAGTTATTTGAATTTCAGGTAGTTAGGCTATTTGAATATTTTTCATCGTTCGCATAACCGGTCATTCGAGTATCCGATTATCCAAAAACCGATATTATTCGAATATCCGGCTATCCAAATACTTGGATATTCGAATATCCGATTATCCAAATAATTGGATATTCGAATAACCGATTATCCGGATAACCGGTTATCTGGATAACTGGTTTTCGGTTTTGTTTAAAACCTCGGATAATCCAAAACCGGTTAACCGGTTATCCAAAAAACCGATTTGGTTGCCAGCACTAGTTTGTACCTCAACGGGAACCGAAGTATAGCGTTTCTTTACCTCAAATGTTCCCCGTTCCCCGCGCACATAAACTACATCCAACGTATCAAATATTCAAACTTGGGTAACCTTTAAGTTTAGTAATCTTGGTGTACAGCTATGGTGCACAGTGTGGTCCATTTTTGATGGTTTTCCAGGGTTTCTCACTTATTTATAGAAATTAAAAAAATCCGTTTTCGCGACCTAATAATACATTTTTGGGAAAAACTCAGTGGAGAAAACAAAAGTTAGTTAGCTATCTCGATTTGTTCGGAAAATATCGGCCGAAAACGAATTTTTCCGAAAAATTATTTTTCTCAATATCTGTTGTTTGACAAGATGTTTTGAAAATTTGTAGGAATTTCAGCAGTTCTGCGAGGCAGACTGTAATTTTCTAATTTTAAACGGAAACCGCAGTTGGCTATGACCAAACAGCGGAATCGAAAGAGTGAACTGCCTGAAACCAGTTTGAGTTTGAGTTTTGGTGAAGTTTTAAATATACAGGGTTAGTTAAAAGTATGGAGACGGCCAGTTATTGCCGTTAATATTCATTTTCGGAAATTATGTCCTTTATGAAAGCTTTTTGGGAAATTTCTATCTACATTTGGAGTGTACTTGAGTTTGAGTTACGCTTATCTGTGTAATTTTTTTAAACGGAAACTTAAACTTAAATTTAATCTACCATTCGATAGAGTATTTTTTTCTCTTTACAATAGCAGTCTTGCTTTTTTTCAGAATCGAGTAGTTTCTGAGAAAAAAAAAAACAACGGTTCAAGTATTCATTTCCGGTAGTGCTGCAGTAAATTGCACAATTGAATTTGACGTAACCAATAACCACTGATAAAATTACTCGCTCGAATTTGTTTATCGCTTACTTAGATATACCTGACCTGGAACTAATAAACATGTACGGCGGGAAATGAATACTTGATTCGTTGTTTTTTTTTTTTTTTTCTGAAAACCCCAGAATTCTGGAAAAAAAACTAATACTATTGGAAAGAGAAAAAAATACTCTACCGAACGGTAAAATTAACAAGTTTCCATTTAAAAAAATTACACAAATAGGTGCAACTCAAAAACAATTGAAGAAAATAATTATTCAAGTATTCTCAACTGTAGATAAAAATTTCCCAAAAAACTTTCACACAGGACATAATTTCCTAAGATGAATATTAACGGCAATAAATGACCGTCTCCATACTTTTAACTAACCCTGTATAAAGTTTGTTACAATTATTTTTACAAATAATAAGGGCAAAAAGAAAGTGGCTCTCGTCATAGGGTGAGTCATCTAAAAACACTCGCTTCCACGATATTTTCTATAGGAGTTCCCGTTCAGGTACAAACGAAATAAAAGGAGGTACAAACAGGTACAAACGATTCTCTATCGAATGGCGTTGACGAAATAAAAATATCTTAAAAATTGGGCGACGGTTATTTATATAATAATGATTCATTTCGTTCCCACTGAGGTACAAACGAAATAAAAAGAGGTACAAAGAGGTATAAACGATTCTCCTTCGAGTCCCCTTGGTCGTTTTTAGATATCTTAAGAAACAGCGTAAAAAGCTTTAACGTAATTTCCAAAACTTTAAAAGCGCTATACTTCAGTTCCCGTTGAGGTACAAACAAAACAAAACGAGGTATAAACAGGTACAAACCATTCTCCTTCGACGTCCTTTGGTCGTTTTCTGATATCTTAAGAAATAGCGTAAATAGCTTTAACGTAATTTCCAAAACTTTAAAAACGCTATACTTCGGTTCCCATTGAGGTCCAAACGAATTGAAAAGAGGTACGAAGAGGTACAAATGATTCTCTATCGAATGGTGTTAGCGAAATTAAAATATCTAAAAGTTGGGCGCCGGTTATTTATTAATTATTTTTTATTTTTTTACCTTTTGAGGTACAAACGAAATAAAAAATGGTACAAACGTGGTACAAACCCACTGTATTATTAAAAAAAAAAATTGATGAAGTTGGGCGACAAGTTCACATTGGTCTACTTTTGTTTTCAATAAAGCGTAACAGCACTTAACTTTTAATTTATGCGATTTATATAAAGGTGGTGATTACTTCAGCGTTTCAGCGTTTCATCAAAAATGCAGAAAGCAAAGTACCTTTTTATTTTGGGTACTTCTTAAAGTGCATTCGCATATAAAATAAATACAACGTCGAAATAGTCAAAGTCAAGGTTTTCCATCATTTAGCTAAACAGCTCATGCACGTAATTGCCTCATTACAAATGATGAATAGCAACAGAGAATGAGGGATCTTATCCATGAGTATTTATCATCATAATTGTCAGGCACGTACCTACACACGATACATCTATTCATTTATGTCAAATATCCCTTTCTCATATTAAGAATTGATTAAAACAAGCGAATTGTTAATAAATACCCGCAGTTTCCACCTAAAGAAATGATAAAAAATATAATTCGGTGGTTTGGCAATTAAAACTAACATTGCTTTACACAACGTCAACATTAAATAAGGTAATCTTACACTCAAGGTTGTCTGCCACGAACGCAAATCCAACAAAAGTGAAGCAAGCCTTCCGGAACGTATACACATGCGATGTTTTTTTTTTATATCTTGCACACGTGACCGTTCCCATTGTTCGTTTCTGATCACACAACAAAATTAGGTATGTAAACATGAAACACGCATTGCTCTTTGATGGTCACCCATAAAAGTTTTTACGACCGTGCAAATTGAGCAAGTCAAATGGGCATTTGCATTACATGAGAACGTCTGATAATGAGTCAATGCGTCAAATCATTTATTAACCTAATCATCGTCTTTGTTTCCACCCAAAGAACCAACCAAAGAGGCAAATCATCACCGACCAAACCCCCGTCGTCCCTCCGCAGCACATATTATTCTCACCGGGAGGGTGAAGAGGCGAAAAATGGTTGCATTACACCAGAGTTTAACTTTTGTAATCAACTTGTTTTAAAAACTCTACCTACGCCCCTACAGACCGTGATATGGTCAAGGCCATTCGTGACCTGCTGGAGAACCTTTAGTAAAAATATGATAAGACAAGATGGTAATAAAAAAGCAGAGGCATGCCCAAGAGAAGTTAAACTTAAACAGTGAGTGTCTAAGAAATAATTTATACAGTGAGGATCTAAGAACTTGAGGATCTAAGAACGAATGTTACAGGGGGAGGTGATCAACCCCTACCAACAGAACGCTTTAAATGAATGTGAAAATATGAAAAGTAATGAAGATGGGGCAAAGGAATAAACTAAACGGTCCAGCAAATTATACTCCTAGATTTTTCCAAACTCCCACCAGAATGTGAAAAAAACCAAGTTCCTTTTTTCATAATGTGTTTCGCAGTTATTTATTTACACGCCGAAACTACACCCACGTTGATGTGGGTTCCACGGTCTAAATTCGCCATAAATCCGCGTCGAGTATTCCCCGGAGCGTTTGCAAATTTGATATCGACTTCACGGGGAGAGAACTGAGCTTAACTGAGCGTAACAATATCGAGAGTGATGTATAAGTGCGGTTTAGAATGCACTGTAATCAAGGCTTAACGAACAGTAACAACGGACGTAATGCACTAAATGCAGGCAGGCAACTATGTCGGTACCGAACTTAAAGTACTTACTTCGATTTAGTTAATTGCAAGCTACTAGCAGATGACTTCTTAACATTGCATGAAGGAAGACAAGCAAGCGGCAATAAACTAGGAACTCATGTTTTATACGTTAATGTTTCTGAAAGTTACTAAGGCATAAGATGCGATCATTTCATTCATTTGGTAACGTGCGTTCAAATACCTTCATGTTTGGAATTGGCTTTAAATCGATGAACGTGTGTCTAATCATAGCCAACTGACATTTAGGGTCATTTTATTCATTTGGTAACGTGCGTTCAAATACCTTCACGTTTGGAATTGGCTTTAAATCGATGAACGTGTGTCTAATCATAACCAACTGACATTTAGGGTCATTTCATTCAGTTGGTAACGTGCGTTCAAATACCTTCACGTTTGGAATTAGATTTAAATCGACGAACGAGCGTCTAATCATAACCAACTGACATTTAGGGTCATTTCATTCATTTGGTAACGTGCGTTCAAATACATTCACGTTTGGAGTTGGCCTTGAATCGAGAAACGTGTGTCTGATCAACCTTTCTGAAATTTAGGACCAGTTTTTTAATCGGGATTAAACTTTAAGCTCCGTTTCATTCCAATGGAAGCAATTGCCGTTGCAATCATTACCAAGGGATAAAGTGAAGCTTAAAGTTAAACCGTGACGGAAAAACCGGGCCTTAATTTGTCATTTTAAGGTTAGAGCAGTTGCATTATCGTGCTATCGTCTCGCCTAAACGAAGCTAAACGAGAATAAGAAAGAACATTTTTTCTGTATTGTTTAGAGTTATCGCTGTTTTTTTTTCTGTTCCTTTTTGGTGCTAGATAAAATGGGAAGATAGTAATACGTATTTATTCGATGCAAACGGAGGTCTCACGGTCCATTTATCTCAATTTCCACATGCAATGCTCTATCCGCGTCGTTATTCTAAATCAGAGGTCCTCAATCTTTTAAGATCCTTGCCCTCCCCTCCCTTTCATAGCGATGCTGTACGATTAGGTCTTCTCCTCAACCCCCTGCGCTTTACAATTGGATATTATAGTTAATGTGATAATGGGTAACAAATCAAATCAACTTCATTGTTAATGCTTTTATTTTATTTTTAGAAATATTTAAAAATACACAGGCTGTCTCTAAATTTCGTGGACATGGCTTAATCACAGAATCGTGGGCTCAAACTAAGACGATGTAGTCAAACTCATCTATACCCATAATGGTCTCGTTAAGCCGGTATACTTCTTTAAAGTTCTTGAAGAAAGAGTTAATTTGTCTTATATGGTATGAGGTCCCACAAGAAGCTAAGTTACATTTACAGGTGGACAATTTTTCCGCACTATGAAGAAAAAAATTGAAAAAAAAGTTTTTCTTGCAAAAGTTGCTCTGTGTAAAATGGCTTTTTGTCGTTATTGATACTGTTAATGTCAAATATTGCATTTTCTATGTAAGAAATAATAGAAACCAAAAAAAATCATAATCTTTATGAAAAAAATCGTGATTTTTTGGGTTTAAAAAAAATCATGATTCTCATCAACCCTGGTTGACCGTCGGCAAAAAGTGCACCTGGACTTTGACGTGATAAGAAGCAATTAGGAAACGAAGCAATGAGCACCGTTGCCTCATCTTCGCAGACCACTTAACCACCAAGTAACTAGATCTAGGGGAACTGCAGAAAATCATTTCAAAAACCTAATCAAGACACAGGAAAGGTGCCTGACCTTCGCAGACAACCACCAAGTAACTAAATCCAAGGAGGAGCTGCAAGAAATTATTTGAAAACTAGACCAAGAGACTGGAAAGTTTGGCCTATATGTAAACTAAAAGAACACATGGTAATGGAAGACGCACACGAAGAAGCAGAAGAACTTCTGTATTTGTTGGTACGTGAAGGAAAACAATGTAAATTTGAGAAAGTTGACCTTGGGGTGTAGAAATGGCAGATGGCCACACTAAATAAAAAATAATCTGAAAAGGTTATTGCATCTACGAAAATTAAATTAAAACAAGGCAAATTAAGATGTGAAGAATAACTCACGGAGGAGAAAATATAGAAAATCAGGTGGAAGAGGTGGAGAGTGTGGTAAAAACCAGAGCAGGAAAAGAGAGTCAAAGTATGTGAAGGAAAACTTTGTAAATTTGAGAAAGATGACCTGGGGCGCACTAAACGACGCGAAAGAAGAAGAAAACTGAAGACCAGTCAAAAGGAAACTAAAAATAATCTGAAGTTATTATTGCACCTATGAAGATTAAATTAAAGCAAAGCGGTGGAAATTAATTTTGTCTACCAAGAAAACATGAAGAAATTGAGATATTAAGAACAATTTATGAAGGAGAAAATGTAGAAGATCGGGCGAAAGAGGTGGAGATGTGGTAAAAGAACGGGACAGCAAAAGGGATTCAAAATATGTTAGAACATCTGTACTGATGAAGGAAAACATTGTAAATTTGACCTGGGGGCGTAGTAATGGATGAGCAAGGAAAGAAAACTGAAGACCAGAATGGCAATCGGAAACTAAAAATAATCTGATGAAGTTATTGCATCTACGAAGATTAAATTAAAACAAGACGGTTGCAAAAGCTACGCTAGTGAATCTTGGCTACTAAGAAAATTCGAAAAGAAATTAAGATATTAAGGACAACTTACGGAAGAGGAGCAGGTGGAAGAAATAAAGGGGGGGCAAGAGACCAGGACAGAAAAAAGGCAGGAGTCAAAAATATGTTAGACTGAAACCATTACTGTATCTGGGAAGACAAAATTGAAAAATTACAAAGCGGTGGTAAGCCCTACGCCACTGAAACCTGGGTGCAAAAAGGAAATGGTGAGATGGTGGGGGAGAACGATATTAACATTAACACCAACAAATTAAGGAAAAAATACAGGATTGAAGGGGGTTGGACGAGGAGAACTACAAAGACGAGAACAAGTTTTACTCAGAAATGTAAACCATAGATGAAATCGACTCCCCAAAAGCACAACTTCGGCTCAATCGCGGATTCTGAAGTTGAATTGCTCGCCACTCCAGACCCCAGGAAGTCTTCCTAGCAGACACCATTCGAGCTGGAACGATTCCATTTTTTTTGATAACCAAACATCAGCACCTTCTTCAAAACACAAAATAGTTGCTCGAGAAATGTGGAGTTGCTGGGGGGAAGAGAGAGCATGCCTTCTGCAGAGGCCCCAAGGGGAAAAAAGGGGCTTTCACCACTGAAAGCGGAACAGAATACGCCAACATCCTGAACAGGAATGCGACTACACAAAATGGGGAGGACAGACTCATAAGACTGAAAGATACTATTCCGTTCCATTTGTCTGAAAAGCACCTACTTCAAAACAAAACACAAAAAAAGGTGGTTGAGAAATGTGGAGTTGCTAGGGGTAAGAGAGAGAGTGCCTTCTGCAGAGCCCCACAGACTAAAAGGAGATGGACCTTCAGTACTGAAAGCGGAACAAACCACACAAACTATTCTGGAAAGCGAAAACGCAAATTGGAAAAGGTAGACTCATAAGATTAAAAAATATTATTCTGTCCTCACAGTGTCAAATTTAGAAAGTTGAGAGATTTGGGGATGACGCATCAACCAATGGGATTTGATGAGAGGTATGTTCTTGTTTCATTTTGTCGCACCTCCCCAAAGGGGCGCACGGCGTCCAAGCAAGGTTGAGAATCCCTATTGGAAGTTGCTGCGTTGATGGTTAAAGGGCAATAAAGGAAAAGCAAAAGATTCATTTTACTGAGGAGTGTTTTGATCACTCTACGATTGTTGGACGAGCTATGTACAGTTCACAGGGAACAATATTTTTCAAAGCCATCTACGTCATGAATACATTTTATAAATGAATTGAAGCTTTGCATTTGAACTTGGAACGAAGTCACTTCTACTACAGTCCTCAATCTTCGCCCCACATTTTAATGTTAATGGATATGCACCAAGCAAGACATGATGGTGTTTGGAACTCGACAGTTATCGAAGAATTCCTAATCTAAGAGAATCTGTTATGCAGCATGCTCAGCGCAGGATGTAGGGAGTCACGTTCTGTTAATTATTACAACCTCAGATGTTCGAAGTGCTCCCACGGAATTCCGTAGCTAGGTATTTTCTATTTGCGCCCGAAATCGAGAGGTTAAACGTGCACGTCCGAACTATACGTACGCCGAAATACATTTGCGAAATAACAAAAGAGATTGCAGGCGTTATGCTATATGAATGCCGAACCCGGAACGATACGGTTCGCGTGAGCTTATGGTCATGTAACTGCCGAGACGTGATGTCCTCTTCGTATCACGTCACGCACGACCGCTTTTTATTACGTTAAGAGAGGTCTTGACGAAATATTTACGACCCTCCAGGAAGCTCCTTAAATGGTATATACCCCAGTATTCGAACGCATTTTTGCAGGGAATTCTTCTGGCTGGAAGGTTTGGAAAATGGAAAAGAGGATTACCATCCATAATTGCAGAAGATTAAGATGATTTGGAGGAAGATCCCAGGAAGCTTCTTAAATACGAATGTAGTGGAAGGTGGGGGAGGATATGACAATCGTACACCTATCTATAATTGCAGAAGATTAAGATGATTTGAAGGAAGACCCCAGGAAGCTTCTTAAATACGAATGTAGTGTAAGGTGGGGGAGGATGTGATAATCGTACACCTAACTGTAATTGCAGAAGATTAAGATGATTTGGAGGAAGACCCTGGGAAACTTCTTTAATACGAATTTCGTCGTATCCCTATCTGTTATTGCAGAAGATTAAGATGATTTGAAGGGAGACCTGAAAAAGAGGCAAACCAATTGCTCTTGATGAGTCCTAGCTGAAAACTGCAACGAGCACTACCCTCAAGCAAATCTGAGGCCTCTCTGCGACAATTTTCCTTCGCTAAACTGCCTAAAATGTGACAGGCATAAATTCCTGACGTACATGTTACTTATCCTTGGGGCATCATTAATAAAACCCGAACGTAAAAACGACAAAGGAGAGCTTCCACCCCAGTGAACTTGGCGTAATCATTATCGTCGCAGTTCAGGCCACAAAATTCGGATCAAGTAAACTTCGCCTGGGACAAATTGAAATTTCGTCGTAACGTGTACGGTTCGATCGCGTAACACGCGCCTGTGCCTGTTGAAAGCTGGAGATAACACGGCCGCTCGGTCTTCGGGGTCTCTCCAAACAATAATTTATCATTCGGGTACATTGCATAAATGTTGTTCGTGCGGGGAATAACCTGATGTATGGAAATGTGCGGACCAGATAAGGTAATTAAAGCACATGCGGTGCGGTACAGTTTGATGCGCACCGAGGAATTGGAATTATATCTTTTAACTTTGCAAATCATATTAGAACCAAAATGATCAAATAACAGCTTTGCAGTCGATAGTATCACCAATGTCGAAAAATGCAAATCTTGGTTAAGTAAAGTCTAGATGTAGACGCCCTTGCAAAGACCTATCGGAAATGAACAAGAATAACACTTCTTATGCTATGGCCATCACCTGTATCCACCTTTTCTAAATCCCATCTTCAGTGGTGTTTTTTTTTCCATTACTTCCTTGAAGCCTCTCTTTTGTTCATGGTGCAACTACTTTATAAGCAACATTAAGCAAGACAATTTCTCTGCATTTGTTAATTTCCTGTCTTCTTTCCATCTATTTGACATATCCTCTGTTTCTCAATCGACATCCTAGGAAATAAACCAGACGAGCAGCTGTTCTTATTTTACGACTTCTTCCTCAACTGCGTGCGTTTTTACAAGCCGGTTATATCTCTGAATAACTAAGTACATCGTCCTGCAAGGTATTGATTTTTTCGTACACTCCAGCGACTTCAAATAAATGGGGTCCAGAATGTTTTTTGTGATGCATTTCTTTGCATACAGTAAGGTACGACTATTAATTTCACCCTGTAGATGTAGTAAATTGCTACTACCTGAAAAAATTTACTTTATCTCCTGAATAATTAACGAAAACGGTAGCGAATTGGCGCTGAGGAAGACAATCAGCTGTCCCGAGTTAGTCCTCAGATGGAGAGAGAGAAAGAGAGCGCCAGGAGGAGTGACCCTGGCTGATATCTACGCCACTGCGGAACTGTCCTCCAAGGATCGCAACCTGCGCGAAGTTTTCGGGAAATTCCCAGGAGGATAATCCACTCTTGCGTCCAAAACAATTGTTCGTCGCAACAAAACCACAGTTCGTACTTAAAACATGTATTAAAACAAAAGATAAACAATATGACAGCACAAAAAACAACGGAAAACAGGTCTGACGCATGTTCAGCGTTGAAAATAAGTGACTTACTGTGGGTTTCACAAAAAAATTGTTAAAGGAACGCCATTGGACGAAGTTAACAATAGATTTGAAACAGCCAGGCTTTAATCACGCTGTTAAATTAATCAGTGACCATATAATTTTGTGAAACTGGAGGTTAAAATAATTAATTAAACTTCAATAACAGTCAACATTAATCTTCACAAAATGTGAATCGCCACTCTGTCAGACCTAAATATAACGCAGCTTAATTTATTCGAGGCAACATTAAACTGAATGCACTCATAAGTGTCAGTATATCTGCGTTATATACAAACATGCATTAAATACGTCACATAATTAAAATAATGCGTTGCGTTTGGCGAAGGTCGTAAAGATTGCTCCCACGTAGATGTCAAACGTTCTAAGCTATCACGTAGTGTCGCCATCTTGCGTCGGCACGTCGAGTTTCATGTGCCAACTGCCGGACGTCCGTGAGCTTAGCGACGCCCTCACATATTCGACCTTCATTGCACTTAATTCGCCTTAAATATAAACTGATTCTTCTGTTGGAACAAAGAAATCGTATAAAGCATGGGTAGCCAAAATTGAGTTTCAATTTATCTGGAAAAGAACGGTTCATCCGCTTGGTCGAAGTCGTTTAAAGCAACTCAGACACAAATAATTCGAGTAAAACTGTAGTTAATTAAGATCTCGTATAAAATTAGCAACACGTCTGCAACTTGTAACGTCGAAATGCAAAGCGTAGACGCCGAAACATTCAACAACTTTGCACTTAATTCGCCTCTGGGATGCGATAAGCGATGGAGAAGTATCGGCGAAATATAAACGGATTCTTTTTGTTGGAACAAAGAAATCGGATGAAGCATGGGTAGCCAAAATTGAGTTTCAATTTATCTGGAAAAGAACGGTTTATCCGCTTGGTGGAGGTCGTTTAAAGCAACTCAGACACAAATAATTCGAGTAAAACTGTAGTTAATTAAGATCTCGTATAAAATTAGCAACACGTCTGCAACTTGTAACGTCGGAATGCAAAGTGTAGACGCCGAAACATTCAACAACATTGCACTTAATTCGCCTCTGGGATGCGATAAGCGATGGAGAAGTATCGGCGAAATATAGACGGATTCTTCCTGTTAGAACAAAGAAATCGTATAAAGCATGGGTAGCCAAAATTGAGTTTCAATTTATCTGGAAAAGAACGGTTCATCCGCTTGGTGGAAGTCGTTTAAAGCAGCTCAGACACAAATAATTCGAGTAAAACTGTAGTTAATTAAGATCTCGTATAAAATTAGCAACACATCTGCAACTTGTAACGTCGAAATGCAAAGCGTAGACGCCGAAACATTCAACAACTTTGCACTTAATTCGCCTCTGGGATGCGATAAGCGATGGAGAAGTATCGGCGAAATATAAACGGATTCTTCCTGTTGTAACAAAGAAATCGTATAAAGCATGGATAGCCAAAATTGAGTTTCAATTTATCTGGAAAAGAACGGTTCATCCGCTTGGTGGAAGTCGTTTAAAGCAGCTCAGACACAAATAATTCGAGTAAACTGTAGTTAATTAGGATCTCGTATAAAATTAGCAACACGTCTGCAACTTGTAACGTCGAAATGCAAAGCGTAGACGCCGAAACATTCAACAACATTGCACTTAATTCGCCTCTGGGATGCGATAAGCGCTGGAGAAGTATCGGCGAAATATAAACGGATTCTTCCTGTTGGAACAAAGAAATCGTATAAAGCATGGGTAGCCAAAATTGAGTTTCAATTTATCTGGAAAAGAACGGTTCATCCGCTTGGTGGAAGTCGTTTAAAGCAGCTCAGACACAAATAATTCGAGTAAAACTGTAGTTAATTAAGATCTCGTATAAAATTAGCAACACGTCTGCAACTTCTAACGTCGAAATGCAAAGCGTAGACGCCGAAACATTCAACAACATTGCACTTAATTCGCCTCTGGGATGCGATAAGCGATGGAGAAGTATCGGCGAAATATAGACGGTTTCTTCCTGTTGGAACAAAGAAATCGTATAAAGCATGGGTAGCCAAAATTGAGTTTCAATTTATCTGAAAAAGAACGGTTCATCCGCTTGGTGGAAGTCGTTTAAAGCAGCTCAGACACAAATAATTCGAGTAAAACTGTAGTTAATTAAAATCTCGTATAAAATTAGCAACACGTCTGCAACTTGTAACTTCGAAATGCAAAGCGAAGACGCCGAAACATTCAACAAGATTGCACTTAATTCGCCTCTGGGATGCGATAAGCGCTGGAGAAGTATCGGCGAAATATAAACGGATTCTTCCAGTTGGAACAAAGAAATCGTATAAAGCATGGGTAGCCAAAATTGAGTTTCAATTTATCTGAAAAAGAACGGTTCATCCGCTTGGTGGAGGTCGTTTAAAGCAGCTCAGACACAAATAATTCGAGTAAAACTGTAGTTAATTAAAATCTCGTATAAAATTAGCAACACGTCTGCAACTACGCAAAGCGTAGACGCCGAAAGGACTTGTGAGCGAGTCAAGATGGCTGGCCAATTCGAATTCAGAAATGGATCACGTGACCTCTAGAACCCAATAGAAACTGTGATATCAAAGCGCCCGGACGGAAACGGCAGTATGGCCAACTGACAACCACTGTATCGGACCGGACATGAACGGGGAAATTAAACTGTAACAATATATTATATTCACTTCACCCGTTGAATTTTTATTGAAAAATTAACCCAAGTTTCGACTATTTAAGACAGCCAGGGTTGCTTCCCCTATACACTCCGGTTATGAATTAAATAAATCAATTAAAAACTTCCCGGATTCGGACGAACGGGGGGGGGGGGGTTGTGCAAATAAAATCCTGACCGAAGAAGACTCAATGGATTTTAATTGAGTTTCACTGTCTTCGTCGCTGAACATCTCTCCCCGGGCCCGCTGAGTGTTTCCTCCTCCTGCTGCTGCATGCCTGCCTGACTGCCTACATTCCGACGCATAAATCACGCGAGTAGGTATACATATATATATTATGGAAAGTCGAATTACCATGTTGCCGAAAATACTGACTAAACTGAGTAAACACGCTTATTCAACTCGCGCCGAGTTGAATCGATAATAACTTCTGCGTACACGCGCGCAGGAGGAAGTCGGAAAACGCGGTCCCAAAAGAAAACAAAGGAAAATTTATATTGCTAAGGAACTGTTATTTACGTCCTGAGAAAACAAACAAAGGCCGGGTGGGAGCTTAAGGGGGCACACCGGAACATTTAGCTTTCGCTTCGTATTATTTTATGCAGCCCATTAAGAGGAGGAAGTGTTCATTTTTCAAGTAATTTACAGGCCCAATACTCGAGGCTTACATCAAAAATAAAATAAAATAAAATAAAGATGAGCATTATTCAATTAATAGTAGGTACAGTTGTTTAATATAGCTAATCCCCAAAGCCTCCCCAAAGAGTCTAGTTTCTCTTTCTTTAAGTAAAGACAAAGAGTCTAGTTTCTCTTTCTTTAAGTATCACAGCGTCCAGCTCAGATTTAATTCGACACTTAGCACTAGGCAGGTTGAGGCCTCCCCAATGAGTCTAGTTTGCGCAAAAGCTTCAATTTGCTTACTCCTTGATTCAGGCTGGTTGACATTGAACATTCGACACTCAGGACTAGGCAGGTTGAGGCCTCCCCAAAGAGTCAGTTTCTTTTTCTTTAAGTAAAGACAAAGAGTCTAGTTTCTCTTTCTTTAAGTATCACAGCGTCCAGCTCAGATTTAATTCGACACTTAGCACTAGGCAGGTTGAGGCCTCTCCAAAGAGTCTAGTTTGCGCAAAAGCTTCAATTTGCTTACTCCTTGATTCAGGCTGGTTGACATTGAACATTCGACACTCAGGACTAGGCAGGTTGAGGCCTCCCCAAAGAGTCAGTTTCTTTTTCTTTAAGTAAAGACAAAGAGTCTAGTTTCTCTTTCTTTAAGTATCACAGCGTCCAGCTCAGATTTAATTCGACACTCAGGACTAGGCAGGTTGAGGCCTCCCCGAACGGTCTAGTTTCTCTTTCCTTAAGTATCATACCGTCCACCTCAGATTTAATCTAAGTTAAGGAAACCCAAGAGTTAGGATAGAGTCTTTAAATAATACACAATGACCTTCATAGAATTTTGTAAATAAAATAAAATAATTAAAATAAATTGCAACAGGGGAACATTTTGCATTGTATGTACCACTACATTACTGAAGTGACAGACTTATGATCTTATGAGTTTCATAGAAACGTATTATTGGGATTTGACGTCAGAAGAGTATTTTGAGATCTATTTTGATTACACATAGGAAGTATACTAACGCTGTTCTCCTATAAATTTCTTCACAATCTCAAAGCGTACTCGCCGTATTTCTCAATAAACCATCAACGTATGGCTTTCTAGGTCTAAGGAGCACATATATTTATTAGTTTTTGTGCGATACTTTAACGCCCGAAATGAAACCGATGGACCAATCACCACTCAATAGTTGTGGAGAATGAAATGGACATGTCACCATCTTGATGTGTACGATGTGATCTTGAAGTGTATTTCAAAATAACTTTCTTGTACGGCCAAAAAAAAAAGGTTTTTGTTGAAAATACTTGGTTTACATGAAGGTTAATACTTTTAGAAGTAAGTTCATTTGATGTGAATAAACTGTCTTCATAAACAGATAAAATAGCGACATCTTACGATCGCTTTTTGACCTGACATTGCAGTAGGATAGACAAATTGAAGCGGGATTTGCTCCTAATAAGTCAGCTATACAGAGGCTGCTCGAGGTTTTCACTGCAATCAAGAACGATTTGCACAATTTTTTTTAATGTCTTCTTAAAGTTATAATTTGAAAAGATTTTTATTGTTTTCTTTTTACGAAATGGTTTTTAAACTTTAACCGGATAGTATAAAAATTAGAAAGAGCGCACTCAACGTTTCACTATCGATTGATAGCTTCGTGAACAGAGCTAGGATTATAACTAGCCTCGAAAAAAATAAAATAAAAATGGTAACCAAAGTGTGTAAGAAAAACTTTTTACAAGAAATTAAAACCCCGCAAAAGGAATTAAAACAGTTGTTGTTAACCAAGCAAGCTCAACTCAATCAAACTTGAGCCGCAATAAATTCATATGTGCTTGAAAAAATTAAAATTTTCAAGAATTAAAAATAAAACTTTCAACGCCTTGAAACACCGAGAAATATAAACTCCATTGGAGTTAAGGCCAACCGAGCTCAACTGAACTTAATTCCACTCAAATAAAGCAAAAAATTTTGAAGCTGGGGAAGTTAAAATAAAACCCAAAGTTCGAAACCGAAAAGCCTAGAAGCTGAGAAAAATAAACTTAAGGATTAAAACAATTAAAATGTAAACTCAGTTGGAATCAAGGCCAACCGAGCTCAACTAAACTTAATTCGATTCAAATCAAGCAAAAAAAAAATTCAAACTGGTAAGGTTAAAATAAAATCCAAAGTTCGAAACCGAAAAACCTAGAAATTGAGAAAAATAAACTTAGGAATTAAAACAATTAAAATGTAGTCCAATCCAACTCAAGTTTAGTCCAAGTCAAGCTACTCAACTGAACTTAATTCGACTCAAATCAAGCAAAAAAAGGCCAACCGAACTCAATTGAAGTTAATTAGAGTCAAATCAAGCTAAAAAGATTCAAACTAGAAAGGTGAAAACAAAATTTAAAACCGAGAAAATTCAAAACAATTAAAATTTAATTCAATCCAATTCGAGATTAGTCTAACTCAATTCAATCTAATTGTATCCAGTCCAAGCAAAACATTGAAGAGGAAAACGCAACATTTCAACGACTTAAAACACCGAAAAATGTAAATTCAATTGGAATTAAGGCCAACCGAACTCAACTGAACTTAATTCGACTCAAAATCAAGCAAAAACAAGGCCAGGCGCGCTCAACTGAACTTAATTAGAATCAAATCAAGCAGAAAATTCAAACTAGAAAGTTGAAAACAAAGGTCAAAACCGAGAAACCTAGAAATTGACAAAAATAAACTTAAGGATTAAAACAACTAAAATTAAGTCCAATCTAATTCATGTTTAGTCCAACTCAATTCAACCTAATTGTATCCAGTCCAAGTAAAACATTGAAAAGGAAAATGAAACATTTCAACGCCTTGAAATGCCGAAAAATGTAAATTCAATTGGACTTAAGGCCAACTGAGCTCAACTAAACTTAATTCGACTCAAATCAAGCAATAACAAGGCCAGCCGAGCAGCTCAACTGAACTTAATTCGATTCAAATCAAGCAAAAAGTTTCAAACTCTAAAGGTTAAAACAAAGTTCAAAACCGAAAAACCTAAAAATTGAGAAAAATTAACTTAAGGATTAAAACAATTAAAATTTAGTTCAATCCAATTCAAGATTAGTCCAACTGAACTCAGTCTAACAGTATTCAGTCCAAGCAAAACATTGAAAAGAAAAATGAAACTTTTCAACGCCTTGAAACACCGAAAAATGTAAATTCAATAGGACTTAAGGCCAACTGAGTTCAACTGAACTTAATTCGATTCAAATCAAGCAAAAAAGTCCAACGGAGCTCAATTGAACTTAATTTGACTCAAATCAAGCAAAAAAATTCAAACTGGAAAGGTGAAAAGAAAATTGAAAACCAAGAAACCTGGAAATTAAGAAAAATAAACTTAAGGTTTAAAACAATTAAAATGAAGTCCAATCTAATTCATGTTTAGTCCAACTCAACTCAATCTAACTGTATTCAATCCAAGCAAAAACATCGAAAAGAAAAATGATTAAAATTAAAAATTACTCAAAGAAAATTCAAAGTCCGACTGAAAGACCAATCCAACTCAATCCAGAAAAAAACGAAAATCAATTAAATATAAAAAACTTACCACTGTAAACTTAATCTAAAGCTTCACAGATATCTTGGAATCAGTTTTGGGACACGACATCGCGTGGTCCTTGAAAATTTGTAAAATTGTCAAAGTTAAAATTAAAAAATCAAAAACTGAAACTCAAAAAATTTTTAACCTTTTAAAAATTAAAACTCATTTTAAATATAATTAATTGAATTTTAAGTACAACCTATCTTAAGAAAAAAACCAACCGAACTCATGCTAACTCTTCCCAACCCAAACAACTGAAAATTAAAAAGTTAAACTCAAAAAATTTTAACATTTTAAAAATGAAAACTCAATTTAAATATAATTAATTTAATTTCTAGTACGTATGTTATAATCTAGCTTAATCCCAACCCAAATCAACTCATCCTAACTCTACCTAATCCAAGCAACTGAAAATTAAAACGAAAACTCAAAACATTTTAACATTTTACGAAGCAAATGTCAACTTAAATATAATTTAGTGAATTTCAAGTACAACCTAGCTTAAGATTAAGCCAACTCAACTCATCCTAACTCTACCCAACCCAAACAAATGAACAAAATTAAAAACTGAAACTCAAAAAATTTTAACCTTTTAAAAATTAAAATTCAATTTAAATATAATTAATTGAATTTGAAGTACAACCTAACCGAAGCCCAATACAATTCAACTCTAACTCTACAATCCAAACAAGTGAACAAAATTAAAAACTGAAACTCAATAAATTTTAAACTTTTAAAAAGTAAAACTCAATTTAAATTAAGGTCAACCCAACTCAATTCATCCTGACTCTACTTAACCCAAACTGCTGAAAATTTAAAAGTGAAACTCAAAAAATTTTAACTCAATTTAAATGTATTTAATTGAATTTCATGTGTAATCCAACTTAAGGTCAATCAAACTCCTAACTCTTCCCAACCTAAACAACTGAAAATATTAAAAATTGAAACTCAAAAAATTCTAACCTCTTAAAAATTAAAACTCAATTTAAATATATTTAGTTGAATTTCAAGTGCAGGTGAACTTAAGGTCAATCCAACTTCTAACTCTTCTTCTAACCTTTTAAAAATTAAAACTCTATTTAAATATAATTACATAATAGAATTTCAAGTACAACCTAACTTAAGGTCAACCCAACTCAACCCATCCTAAGTCTACCCAACCCAAACAAAACAAATCAGAAATAACAATATTAAAAGAAAAATCTATTATTTTCTCGCAACAATGAGAATTTATTTAATTCAATACTAATAAAGAAACGTTTTTTTTTAAACAATTCAAAACCCCAGATAACGTTAAACTACTCTCTCAGAAGTAGAATATTAAAAGTAGGAGGTAGGAAATCATCATATGCATCGCACGCAAGTCTCGGGGGAAATCGACTAAGCTATCCGCATTTTTAATTTTAGCTTCTGAAAAAGCGAACGGAAATAAAATTTACGTCACGTCAGAGAAGATAAAGTGCCGATAAATTTTTAAACCAAATTAAATCGAATCTTACGCGAAGCGTTTGTATACATATCCACATATCTACGTGTGCATTAGTTTAATCACAGTTTAATCAAAATCTTATACAGGGTGTTTGCCTTAAGGCGGCTTGCGTTATATCTCTCTAGTTATTTCGCAAAAAAAATTTTTTTTTAATGAAAGTTACTTGATACAAGTTTATTAATTTTTTTTTGTAAGAACTTATGTTACTTGGAATTTTCCTTGACGATGTAAATGAAAAAGCACTTCAAGATGAGTCTTTTGCAAAAAAAAAACACAGGTCTCTTAACGTCGTTTCTTCTGAAGATATTCGCATTTGTTTGAAGTACTGCACCGGCAATGATTTAAAAAAAAAAGTTGAATAACGCCCAAACGGTTTAGATTAGAGCCTATGTGTGGTACACAAAGTCACACTAAAATTCAATCCGGAATTCGAAAATGCAAAAATATATAGGGTGTTCCATTTAAATTAACGAAGTGACATACTGCCCTGACCAAACGAAACACTCTGTATACCCCAGACTAATTCTATAATGTGCTCCACGTGATACCAAGTGACTTTCATTTGAAACACTTTTTTGTAAAATGAGTAACCGGAGAGGTATGAAGGGAAGCCGACTTAAGTGGAACATCCTGTATAGTGACATGCATTTTATCAAGACGTTGCTCATGCTACAAACTGCGTTTTAATAAAATGCAACTTACTATACAAACAACGTAAAAAAAGTACATACTAGATTCATATTCAACGCCAGAGTAGTATCAGAAAAAAATATAAAACAAAAATCGTACGGCCAAGCTGTCGGAACATTCATGGCGGAAGATTAGATATTCATGGCCTTTTTTTTGTTCGGCAAAGTCTATCCGGCGGCACATGTGTGCGTAGTGCAGCACGTGTTGAAAGAATGCCCCGAGTTCGCCTAAACGCAAAATAAAAAGGATCCAGATACACAAAGAAGCGAGAAGAGGGTTCTTTTACATCGCGGATCACGCTCTCGGTGCTTCTTTTATACGTTTGAACGAACCGTGTCCGCAGTTACAAAGTCGAGCTTTAGTCACGTTTATACAGGCTGGAACTTTAATAATAAAAGTGTCGTTTTTTCTTTTTTTTTTTTAAAAAAAAAAAAAAAGGACCGAAATTAGGAGCGCAGACAAAAGTCGCTTGGAATGAACGGATTTTAATATACAAGGGTAGACATACACGTTTAGATATGCATTGAGCTTCATGTGAACACCCAAATTAGGCAACCAAACTTACATAGACGATATTACTCAAAATACTATACAGTATGAAACAAAAGTATCGAATAATGGCTGTAACTTTTGTATTTCAAAAGTTATGAAAAAATGTTTAATATAAAATTTGTTTGGTTTATTGCCATGTTGCATGTTGTGACCTTTTCAGTTTTTTGTCTTCTTTTGTTTTGTTACTATGACAACCAACTTTGTTTTCTTAAATGGTATCTACCTGTAATTATTTTTAGCGATTGTTAAAGAAGCACATTTTTCTCTGTTCAATGGTACAATTATAATAATAATAATAATATATATTGAACTTCTGTACCAGTGGTGTAGAAATTTACAATTACAAATTACAAAGACAAAAAGTAGTTAGCAGGTATACATAATAAAATAAAATAATTTGCCATTATGGACAAAAAAAAGACAAAAAGAATAAAAATAAGGGAGGAAAATTTGATTCGGTAATAATTTTCGGTCAAGCATGCTATAAAAATTAGACAATTGAAGTAACACATGAGATTTTTTTAATTGCGACGTTTCCACAGCATTCTTGGTGGTTAAAGCTGACGTTCGAGTCGTAATAAATATTTTTTTCGCGCTGATCTTATTTTTTTTTTTAATTTTTTTTTTCTTCAACAAAATTATATTACAGAATCGAGGAAAATACGCTTATTTGAAAATTAATAAAAATGATTACAGGTACCATTAAAAAAGAAATGCAAAGTTGGTTGGTTGCCATAGCAACAAAACAAAAGAGAACGCAGAGAGCATGCGTTCGTATTTTTCTTTTGTTCGTTTTTATCAAATTGATTTTTCCCATTTTATTGACCGATACTTTTTTACGGTTTTTGACGCTTTTTTGGTAGTTTTCATTTTTTATTTGTTTTTCCTTTGTCTTATGTGTGATCTTCTTTTGTTTTGCGCGGTATTTCGTTTTCGTTCTACATATTTCGTTTTTGCTTTTTTTTTTCAAATTGATTTTTTTGTAGTTTTCATTTTTTATTTGTTCGTCATTTGTTTTATGTCCATCTCAGTTGTGAGCTTTTATTTTGCACGCTACATAATTCTTTTTTGCTTTCTCTTTCGAATTGATTTTTCGCACTTTATTGATGCTCTTAGTTTTCATTTTTTATTTGTTATTCATTTGTTTTGTGTCCACCTCAGTAGTGTGATCTTCTTTTGTTTTGCGCGCTGTATTTTGTTTTCGTTCAGCTTGATGTGGTTGATCTCCTGATACTTCACGCCTTGTATTTCTTTACTGTTGCTTTCATTTGTTTTTTTTTATTTGTTCTGATTTTTGATATCCCAAATCGGTGATTTTTATTTGTTTTTTTTTGTCTTCACGCCTTGTATTTCTTTACTGTTGCTTTCATTTGTTTGTTTTTTATTTGTTCTGATTTTTGATATCCCAAATCGGTGATTTTTATTTGTTGTTTTTTTTTGTCTTCACGCCTTGCATTTCTTTACTGTTGCTTTCATTTGTTTTTTTTTTTCTTATTTGTTCTGATTTTTGATATCCCAAGTCGGTGGTTTTTATTGTTTTTTTTGTCTTCCTATCTTTTCTTTGCTTCTTTGTTTCTTTTTTTTCACTTTCTGCTGTATTTTTTATTAAAAAAATACCATGTTTCTAATGTGAAGCAGTTTTTGAAACACGTGATTGGTTTGTCTAAATTTCATTCCGAAACAGAAAGTAAATAATTACAGTGCCGTGTAATTTTTCTTTCCCTAGAAGGGTGCGCTGCTTAAATATGACTTCACAGGTGACACTTAAAAAGTTTGAAAGTTTTCAGGATTGACTTGACTGGCTCAAAACTTTTGCGAAAACTGAAGCCGTGTTTAAACAATACCATTTTGGCGAAAGTAAAATTACAGGGTTATAATTGTTTACGATGGGCTTTAGAAAAATTGGCGCCTTTTGGCTGCAACATTTTATCAACAACTTGGCGACATTGCCTGCAAAAAAGAATCCGGCAACCCTGTTTAGACTGTCGTTTCGTTTCGAAGTCAACTGAAATTAGAATAATTCCGTTTTAATTGCAGTACGAGTTTTTTTTTAAGGAAAGTTTATTAACAAATAATGCGACAAATCGTAAAGTAGATCGGATTGCATAAAAACTGAACATGCGGGCTTGTATGTATGCATATTTAATGGAACTAATGCAATGACATAAATTTTAACTCGACAACCAACGGTAAACCGGCAAACATAAGATAACCTACATACGTACGTCAGCCTACTTATTATATATCATTCATTCATTCATTACTCGCTAAATAATAGAGTATTTACCTTTTCCTTTCTTTTTTCGTTTTTTTTTTGTTATTTGCGGTGGTTACCCAACGGGGGGCGGTATTAAGTCATAGACTTATCAGGACAGGACCTTCGAAACGAGTGTGTGTAAAGTGCTATTCAAAGTTGATAATTGAACATTTCAAGCTAGCATAGCGTAAAGGTTTTAAGTTGAAAATACTTGTTTTTAGTTAAAAATCATAAATACATACATAGAGATGTACATATGTATGTGAGAATTCAAAGCTATCACGTGACCAAATGTGGTTTCAGGCGTTTCATTCCTTGCAGGTTAACTTGTCAAATTGACGCGACATTTCATAACCTCAATTTTTCAATTAGTAACTATTTCAATACAATAATATTCAAGAGCTTTTTTTTATTTTTGATATAAATAAATAAATAAACCTTAACAGAAATTATCGACCGTCTCCTCTGATTAGTGTTGCCATGACACGGCACTGATTGTCCATTTATTTGACATTTGCGCTGTCAAACTGTAAGTATATGGCGGTGGTGCCAAAAAAGCCGTTAAATCTGGGGATAATTTCAAATAAAAGAGAAAAGGAAAAAATTCCAAAGACTCATTCTCCAACTTCTTGGGAACAAAAGATAATCGCATAATCATTTTGCGAGAATAAGACCGAAAAAGGGGTTAACAATCAGAAACCAAAAAAAGAATAAGAACGTTTTTAATAAAAAAATAAAAAAATGAAAATTATAACAATAATTATGTATTTGATTTCGGAAAAATTGTAAGCAGTTAAAAAGAAAAATGAAAAACATTTTTGACAATCCAGAAACTCACTCCGAATGAAACAATCCCTGATTAAAGTAAAAAAAAAGAAAACAAATGACGATCACACATCTAGAAGAAAATAATTGAAAACGAGTTGTGGAGATTTAAAATTAAACAAATAATAATAATAAGGAACGTTCAAGACAAATAATACATAAGTCGAACTTCACAATAATAAACGAACAAAAGAAAAACAAATTTCTATCATGATATTTATTTACGAAATGAAAATTTCTGAAGAACTCAGGAAATAAAAACAAATGACGACTAATTATTCGCGGAGGAAGAAGTGCAAAATTTTTTTGATGAATTGATTTCAGAACCAACAGTGAAAAAACAAATGACGATCGTAAATATCGCCAACTCGGAAAACCGAAAAGAAAAAAAAACAAAATAAAAATATTTTCAGGAGAACAAGAACAAGAAAAACAAATTATTAGTTCAAAACAGACAATAATGGCGACAGCAACAAAAAAATCAAAAAGTGACAGAAATATTTGAAGATGGAAACAAAAGACGATCGCAAGAAAAGATTTAAAAAAAAACAAAGTAACGCGAAAAAAAAACAAATGACAACTAATTATTCGCGGAGGAAGAAGAAGGGCAAAACATTTTTGATGAATTAATTTCAGAACGGAAAGGGAAAAAGCAAATGAACAAATGACGATCGTAAATGTCGCAACCACGGAAGACCGCAAAGAAATACGAAGAAAGTAAAACAAAATAGAAAAAAAAATTAGAAAGTGACAGAATTATATGAAGATGGAAACAAAAGACGATCGCAAGAAAAAATTCCAAAAGGAAAAGGAACGCAGGAAAAAACAAATGACGACTAATTAATTACTCGCTGAGGAAGAAGAAGTGCAAACATTTTTTGATAAATTGATTCCAGAACGAGGAGTGAAAAAACAAATGACGATCATAAATATCGCCACCACGGAAAACCGCAAAGAAATACGAACAGAGAAAAAATAGAAAAAAAAATTAGAAAGTGACAGAATTATTTGAAGATGGAAACAAAAGGCGATCGCAAGAGAAAATTCAAAAAGGAAAAGGAACGCAGGAAAAAACAAGTGACGACTAATTACTCGCTGAGGAAAAAGAAGTGCAAACATTTTTTCATAAATTGATTCCAGAACGAGGAGTGAAAAAACAAATGACGATCGTAAATATCGCCATCTCGGAAAACCGCAAAAAAATACCAACAAAGGAAAACAAAATAAAAATAACTTCACCGGAACAAGAACAAGAAAAAGAAATTATTGCTTCAGAGCGACGTCTTCTTTTAAAGAACAACGGCAACAGCACCAAAAGAAAAATCGGAAAGTGACAGAAATATTTGAAAATGGAAACAAATGACGATCGCAAGAAAGTGACAGAAGTATTTGAAAATGGAAACAAATGACGATCGTAAGAAAAAATTCAACAAGGGACGGAAATGTTTGAGAACGAATTTCAAACTTAAAAAAAAAACTATAATTCATAAACAAGTGAAGATCATGCTACATTAATAAAACAAAACAAAACTGTAACCAAATTTTTGAAAAATCACCCTACTACCTTTTTCTATTCATTAACAGGTAACTTTTTATTTCAGTTTCTTTTTCTTATTTTTCTTCTTATTATTAAGCGCCGTCTTGGCATAATAAGATTTGTAACGTCAAAATCAATATTTTTCCCTAAAGAAAAAAAAGGTACGAACTTCGAAATTTGATGATTCGGCAATACTCTTTCTGATTGCTGAAAAATGCAAGGTTAGGTTGTTTTAATATTTTTCTTTCGTTTGTTTTGAGAGTTATGTTGCAAGTCTAAGCTTGATCGTAAAGATCGTAAGGTATTTACGGCCTGTATGTTCAAATGAGTGGAAAACATCTTACAATGCTTACGATTTAGCTTAGAATTGCAGAATTTTTTTTATAAATTTGCCTGTGTAGGAATGCTGATAAGAAAAAATTATTGTTTTTTTTTTTTGTAATTGCGTTTTTAACTTTACCTCCTATTTAAATTTGCCGGGTTAATTTAGGGAAATACTGTAGGCAGAAAAAGGAATTTTTGATCGACTAACAATTTGGGTCAACGGACGAACGTCAAAGGGTCAACGTCTCGTGAAAACACAGCGAACGCGTTAATTACTTTCTAATAAAAATAAAATCCGCCGATGCAACGCAAGTAAGACTTAATGACATGGATTCCCCTTACAGAATTCCCTTACGTTTCTTGACCTAGACCATTAAATTTGCAACGTAAGCAAACGACGCGACGCGTCGGTCAATCCAAGCTTGCTAAAGCCCTTGCCAATAACCGCACCTGCGAAATGCAGCTAAACAATAAAATACGCGTGTTGAATTTTGTGTGAAAGCCAAAAGTAAAATTAATTTAAAAAAATGATTTTCGCAAACGTGACAATAGGAATGTTATTAAATAAATTCTCTCCCTCCGCCCCATCACTTAGAATTTGAAGGGAGTTGGCAGGAAAAAAAATTCACTCACGTCTCAATTGGAACGACAACGAAAACGTGCTTATCGGAATTAAGGGATTTTTCGAGTCCTCGGGAAGAACAATGCGGCTTTCAAAGAGCTTTCGACACATTTTTAAATAGCTTGTTTTGCTTCTTCCTTCGTCCGCCTTTGCAGCTTTCGCTTCGTCGTCGGTCGTCCTCGTTCGTTTCTGATTACACCGAAATCTCGAAAGGATATTTCGTCTCGCTGCTAAATTGTGGTAAATATTTGATGAACGACACAATCATACTAATACTTCCTTTTCTTAACTTTTTTTATCACCGTCACAGTCCGGAAAATTCCGGATATTCCTAGAAAGTATACTTAACGATTTTTCGGAAAGACGTGACAACCGAGTGCACACGTTAAATCGAACAAAATACATACACGTTTCACCCACGCTCATGCCTGTCTGGAATATCACTAGCTTTGGTTATCACTGTATATCGGGGAATTATATTTTGCGCCGTTCAAATTCTAATGAAGCGGGCAATGGAAGATATTAGACCGTAACGTGTAAACAAACGCGAGGGCTGCGGAGACAATTAACGCACGCCGCTACAGGAATGGTGTTACTCAGTATAACAAAAAAACAGAGCAATATTGCCGCAATAAAAAATTACAGTTGTGTAATCAACTCTTCTTGTTTAAATGTGTAAAGATTTTCAGAGTAATTAGTTGACCAGTTGTACCTCGACCGCTGGAATTTATTGCGACATTGCATCATATATTAAGAACGCCGTAAATTATTTACACAATGTGCCTGTTCGATACATTTTTACGGCGCTACTGAAACGATGGCGCGTACTTATTCAAATCCTATGCTTAGTTATCACTTTAAGTTACCATTCAAACTTGTTGCTTCTTTATAAGTACATACTGTGACTATTACAATTTTCCTTTCCCTAGCAAATATAACTCTGGAGAAAATAATAGAAGTACATAAAAAGAAACACACTTTGTACCCTCGGTACATTAAACGTGTTCAATATTAAACATTTCAACCCCCTTCTGAAACTAAACGGCCCAATTCATTTTGATGATCCACCTTATATTCGGCGAGATACGAGATTGGGAGCAATATCACAACGAGGATTATCCTCCTCAACTCTTGTAGTGTGCGCAGCTGATTATGGTAATTTAAATTCAATATCTGAAGCGGTACCTTTGGCATATGCTCCTAATGTAGCTTCGTAATGGTCAATTAGTGCCGTGTCACGTATTTGCTTCGACAGAATTCGTTTCCCATTATAGTAATCTTCTTGTTACCATCTCTTGCTAAATGCGCGGGGAAGTACCTACGTACCCTCGAATCAAACGCATCCCAGATATGCCTTAACTTAAATTAAAATAATCATCCCAAAATAACTAGTTAGGAACTCTTTAATATTTTGAATCTAATAAGTGGACCAGTCTCACGCTTTCACTTTTGGAAGATCAAACAAAGATGAAATATAAAAATATTCAGTCAATTCGATACTAAAACCTTGCCGTAAGAAAGAAGTAAATTCCTCAACAACATGCAGTAACCTAATTCCTCAATGAAAAACAAAAACAAATGCGTTGGTGCAAAAGTTGTTTGCATTAAACAAAACCAGAGACAAGGTAGTTAAATAAAATTCAAGTTTCCAATGTCGTCTTTCTTCCTTAAATTTTTGGGTTCTTTTCCAGTCGGTCCTTTCGACTGTTGCTTCATTTGATTCTTTGTTCGAGTTTCCAATTTCTTCCTTTTCTTAGTTTTCCTTGAATTTTTGGCGTTTTTTCCGGCCACTCCTTTCGATTATTGCATCACTTTTTCACTTTTTCCAAAAAAAAAATTATGATATCTTCTTTAAATGCACGTGTACTTGGGCACTTCATTCATTTTCCTTTTTTTTTGCTCTTCGTGTTCTTCCTGGACTCCCTTCAAAACTTCGCGCTCCATGAACCATCAATTTCTTTTTTATTTCTGAAAAGTATCGACATCCTGCGATCGCTTTTTAACCTGACCTTACACATTTATTTATTAATTGGTAACAACCAATGTCGACGTGTAAAAGTTCGTTTTGTTCACTTTTTTCCGTAACTTTTCTTTTCCTTTTATTGTCGCTCTGCATTTCAAATTTGATCTCTTTTATTTTAATGTTTGAAATTTTTGACTTTGATTTAGAATATAATTATTTCTTGTTAGAATATAATTATTTCTTGTTTGTTGATTTCTTTGTTGCTGCTTTTACGTTAAGTTCGTTCCTCTTTTGTTTCAATACTTATGAGATTTTGATTTATACCGGGTGTTTGAAAAGTGCTAGAACCAAAAAAGAAAATTGGTAATTGGTGATGGTGGGTTGAAGTCATCGGCAAAAAAGAATTCTAATAAAAATCCTTTAGTTTTCGTGATAAAAATTACTAAAAATTTAGCCAAAATTGCTGTTGAGCCAAAAAAATTAAAATAATAAAAATGGGTTCTTTTTTTTTTTTACTTAATAGTTTTGCGCTTTAAATTTATTTTCTTTTGTTTCGGTGTCTGTCACACTTTGACTTTTTATTAGAATTGTTTTTTGTTTTCTGATCTCTTTTATTGCTGTTTGTTCGATCGTCTTTTGTTTCAGTGCTTTTTCAACTTCAGATCTTATCTTACCTGTTTGTTTTCGTGTTAACCGAGATCGTCTTTTGTTTTAATAATAATTAACGTTTTATTCAGATTTGCCGTTTTTGATATTTTTTTAATTGTTTTTTTTTTTTCATATAAAATAGCGACATCTTACTATCGCTTTTTGACCTAACATTGCAGTAGGATAGACAAATTGAAGCGGGATTTGCTTCTAAAAGAGTCCCCCATGCAAGGCGGCCATGCTTGGTTCTCACTGCAATCAAAAACGATTTGCACAAAAAAAAAAAAAATTTTCTAAAAAGTTTTTTTTTTCGTATGAAATCCAATCGTCTCTCGTTTCAGTGTTTCAGATTTTCTTTTTTAGATTTATTTCATACCCTAAGCAGTGTTGCCAAGCCAACCCAACCAATTGTCGGTAACTTTGCGTAGAGTATGTCGACCACGATTGTCAACTTCTTCAATTAAAAAAAAAATTAATTAATAATAAAAAAAAATATGTACGTAATTATAATTGCTTGGACAATCGGTTCAAAATTTGACGTACGCCATTTTCGAATCATTGTTTGTCTTTATTTTACTTTCCTTTTTTCCAAACTGCATGTTAACCATCCTAAAATTATTTATTTATTATTTTATTCAACCTCTTCGTACATCAGAATTTGCTCACTAACAGCCAAATATAAATTAATTTGCCTATTTTGGTCGCCAACCGCCATTGCAAAAAAAGTTACGGTTACCAAACGTACCTCACTTGGCGGTATTCACGACGGTTGGCAACACTGACCCTGAAGGTGCCTTAATTGTTTCATTTTTTTATTAAAACCAATCAAATTTTGTTTACATTAAATTTTGTCTCATCATTTTTTTATTCTTGTTTTGTTTTTCCTCGATTTTTTTAAACGTTTCTTCCACGTATTAATAAATCCGATCGTCTTTTATTTCGCAGTATTCATCACATTTTTTTTTATTATTTAGTTTTGCTTCACATCGTAAGAGTATTTTTTCTATTATTTCATTTCTTACTAAAATCGGTTGCCTCTACATTTTCATCTAGCTTTTTCTTTTGTTTTTAATTGTTTCTTTTCGCATTAAATTCGATCGTCTCTTGTTTTAATGTTTTTGGCGATTTTTTTTTTCATTTACGTAGATTTCCTATATGTATAGTGTTTTTGTTTTATAGTTTATTTAGTATTAAAATCGATTGTCATTTGTTTACATTTTGATCGACTTCTGAATTATTTTTGCGCAATAGATTTTGAAAAGATTTTGGTTTGAATTGTCCTTTGTTTCATTCGAGGTTGGTAGAACTAACTGAATTGAAATTTATGGTTAATTATGTGTTAGTTATACAAATATCAGTTCTACCAACCGCCTTTTGTTTTTGTTTTGCTTCTCATCTTTTTTTGATTGCTTTTTCCTTCTCCCTCTTAAATCCGATGGCTTTTATTTCATTGCTTTTATAAGATTTTTTTTTTATTTACGATCGTTTTATATCGTGAGATTTTTTTGTTGTTCCATTTCTTGTTAAAATCCATCGCCTTTTGTTAACTTTATGATTAAGTTTCCTTTTACGTTTTCTTTTTTTTTTGTTTTTCATCTTCGTTTTAACCGTTTATTTTCGCATTGAATTCGATCGTCTTTCGTTTCAATGTTATGTTTTTCATATTCAAGGTGCTTTTTTAATTTATTTTTTATTTAGTGTTAGTCGAAAATCTTTTTGTTTGTACATTTTGATCGGCGTAATAAATTCTGAACAGATTTTCGTTTCATCCTTTGCTTCAGGGTTGGCACAACTAACTTGATTGTAATTAGATGGATGCAATATCAGTACTGCCAACCTTGTTTGTCTAACGCCCTCTCTATGTTTTTGATAAATGTTTCTTTTCCTTCTCCTGCAACACCCAACTGGTTCCTTAATGTTTCTTTTCGTATAAAATTCGATTGTCTTTTGACATTTAACAGATTTTAATTCAAATTTTTCTTGGTTCTTGATCTTATAAATGAACTTTTTTGCTTATTTATATGCAATCGTCTTTTGTTTTACATCGTAAATAAACTAAGAGGAAAAACCTTTTCGACTTTCATCAAACATGTCAAAATTAATAATATTAATATAATATACAACACAGGGCGTACAAATGAATACTTTTCCAATATTTTATAATTATTACAAGCTTGAGATAGGATGGATAAGTGATAACAAAGTTAAATTCGACAACTTGTTTGCTTAACGCCGAGATAGATCCTTTCATAAATATCTCTTTGCATAACTCTTAAATGATTTAATCGATCGATATAGTTTTTTTTGTGTGCGATTAAAGACTGGCGTTTTGCAAAACTTTTTATATTATTAATAGAATTTTTCTTCTGACAGATGATTAATGATGTATTCCTTTGTTTCAGGCACATTCGCCACTATTAGGACCAGGTGATAGTAAACCGGTAAGTAAAAAATGGCCCTTTCGTCCTCTAAAATGATAAAACACACACATTTCCACGCATCCACTCGCCTAATTCATTTCGCCCTGCTCAAATCTTGCTACCACTTAACTACAATCACATTATCCTGCGCTGAGAAGTCCCGAAGCTAGTCTCTGAAGGAGATGGAAGTGGGTTAAATAAAACAATAAGGGCGCCAGGGAGCAACCCCAGCTGATGAGCGCACTATTTGTGAGAATAAATAGTATTTGTTGAAAATGTTGGCGATCATCGTAATCGAAACCGGTGGAAGCTAACTGCACCCTAAATGCCGCTGGTAGTAAGGGTTACATAGGTATTTTGCCTTTTTTTTAACCGTTTGGTGCATTCTTTCGTATTTTATGCACTCATCGCGAAGTCTGTTTTTTTTTTTAATCGCTCACACTAAGATCGAATTTTGCACAACTTTATTGCGTTTAGTTCTCTTTAAGATGTGCACGAGTGTATTTTCCTTCATTGAATTCATTTTTCAAAAGTACAAGTAATTCCGATGTCATTCCGAAACTTTTTTCCCGTTATCTATGACATGGATTCCTTTACATTTTAATTTATCGAGTTAATTAAGAATGTTATAATAAAACAAATGACATCGCATCATACAACCATCTGTTCGTATTTGTGCGCGTACTACATGATTCCATTTTTCCATCTCCACACAAAATTCGTACGTGCGGGTGGTTCCCCGATCTGTGTCGGTGCGTGTACCCAAGTACCAGTCTCAATATCGAACTGTTACGACTTCGGGGTTTGGAAATAATAATACTGGTCGAATATTTTCAACAATTTAATAAAACACAATCCTTTACATAACAACTGTAACACTTATTTTAACAAAAAACACTCTAATTCGTTCTCTATTCGCCTGAGTTGCGCTCACTATTGCTCGTTAAATGAGAACTGTCTCCGTAACGCTCCATGTTTGCTTTTATAGTCAATGTACTCGCTCTCGATACACGTGGAATCGTTCAGAGTCTGCGCGGTCGCACTAGATAACTCTGCAGCTTTCTCGAAGGTACTTGCGGTATCGCTAGCGTTCCAGACAACCCTTGTCAAAAGGTCGACGTCGACTTGTCTAATCGCAGAAATACCTAAACGTCCTGAGCCCCTAGCTGCAAAAGTACTTTAAAAAAGTGAAATTCAAATTAAAATAATTAAACTAAGAGTACAGGATTCAGTTGCAAAATCAGTTTCGAGACGAGAATAACTAAACCAACCTAATCACAAAAACACCTAAGCGTTCCGAGCCCACAACTGTAACAATACTAAAAAAAATTGAAAGTAAAACTAAAATAATAAAACATACTGAAAATAAATACAGAGTTCAAATTAGGGAAATTAGGTTCGAGGCAAGAATGACCAACCCAAACTAATCCTACTAAACCCAAGGCAAAAAAAAAATGAAACGTTAAGAAATTAATTAAAATTACCTCCAATTCAACTCGAAGCCAATCCAACTCAACCCAGAAAGTCACGAAAAAAAAATGAAAACCAAGAATTTCTTTCAAGTACATGTTTGCATTAAGAGAAAATTTAATTTCTACATAACAATCGAAAGAAGCGCGCCGGCCTTCTATGTTTATTTAACGTAACGTACAGTTACGCCACTGATTGTACGTACAGTCGCGATCAAACTAATTGAGACCGATTGACGGTTCTGTAACGTTTACAACCAGTGTCAATATGGGCGGCCTCGATTAGGATGATTGCGACTGTACATGTCTGTTCTATCATTGTAATTGCGATATTTTATTTTAAACGCTGCCACGAGTGTAAGTTTGGTTGCCTAATTCGGGTAATCGCGCGAATATCGGGAATAGTTGAAAGCACGCTATTTATTTAAAATGTAAAAAGAGGTTGCTTGTTCTTTCGAATTATAAAGATTTTTTTTGTTATAGCTTAAAGCGCGCCCTCGGGCGGCCGGGGGTTTAAACTTGTACTTTGCGGAAGATCAAACCCCAGGCGCGCTTTAAGCCATAGTCTGCTCTTACCGGGCTTACCGTACTTAAATCGGGTGGGCGAGTCATTCGAACTGCGGTGGAGTATCTTGAGCCTCTCTTCTGCTGATGAGGTCCCAATTAGGCCCGAAATAGCTATACGGAGGATGATGCTTGAAGGCCCCACTGGAATCTGAGCTGACTTACTACCAGCTTTAGAATTTTTTGTTGTTGAATCTAAAGGGAATAAAGAATTAGCATAAATACATTTTCATGCAATCTGACTGTATTTTAGATATTCAAAATTCCGCTTGAACGCTGCTATTAGAATTTCCATTCTTTTACATTATCATATCATTTTATATTTCCCCGTAAAATATTATCGAGCAATCGAGAGATTTATTTTCCATACAAATCGCAAATTTTAAATAATACATAAATGTATACAGGATGTTAAATTTAAAGGGTTACCACTGCTACCATTTTAGTTCCAGTAACATGCGTAATTTTAATTTGGGATTAAAATAATTTGTTAACATATTTTGATCCGTTTTAGTTTTTTTTTCTTTCGTTTACTTTAATTTGCTTTTTGTCTTCGTCGTAAATGAAATGCTTTTTCACACTTTTCTTTTTTCAATTGTTTTTTTCTTTTCGCGGTCTTTAGTTTCAAAGGTCTTAAGATTTTCTCTTTTTAATCGTTTAATTTATTCAGTTCATATTTGCTCGCTTTTTGTTTAAATGTAAACGAAAGGCGACTGATTTAGATTTAATTCTTGAAATCGTTGTTAGATCGTCTTTTGGTGTTCGTTTTGAGTGAGCAGATTTTGATTCTAATTTGTTTTTCGTTAACGATTTAAACTACTCTCTTAAAGGCTCTTGTGTGTTTTTTTTTCTTTAATTATCTTATTTTTTTTGTTGCTTTTTGATTACCTTTTCTGTCCAAATTAATAATTGAACTTGTGTGTTGTTTTTTCTCTCTTTAATTATCTTATTTTTTTTGTTGCTTTTTGATTACCTTTTTTTGTCCAAATTAATAATTGCACTGGGTGATCCGGATTATCGCACAAAAGACACAGAAAACATAAATTGCAATGCAAACTGAACTCACGCTCAGTAAAACTTTGGCCTCCTAGGATAGCGGTACCGTAATGTTGCAGCCGTCGTATGACGTCACGTGAGTGATGTCACATAGCATTGAAGAATGGCGAGCACCTAACAACTTAGAAGTAAAATAAGCACCAGATATCTGCATTTATTTTGCGTAATTCGTAATAGTTCAACTTGATTTGATCTCACTATCGTATTTGGAAAATTGCGAAGTTTAAAAAACACTTTTACGATTTCTTACGTGACCGTGACGTTTCTAGCAAACCGCTTAATTTAATGTCATTAGCACGTTTCTTTTTTGTGACGTCATCCACCGCCAATGTACGGCTGCTACTTTGTGCTCCCGCTATCCTACGAATCCGAGGCTCGGCGGTCAACATGAACTAATGAACAATGAACAGGGCATTTTTTTTTTTTTTTGAAAACATGAAACCAAGGGATTGCAAATTGAAAAACAAACATTTTCAAATTTAATGATATACTGGTTAGTTTACGCGTTCTATGAATCATCCTGTATAATACACGTGTATATTTTGGAGAGCTAATTATATTAACACATTCAATGTTCTAGTGGCTAATTTTTTTTTAGTTTAGTCGTTTATAATTAAAATCGAAGGCCGATTTTGCCAGTACTCGTTTTCGAAAGACACTTCAAATAAAAAAAAAGAAGTTTTCTAAATTAACCACGTCTGCAAACTCTCAAACAATAACGGTCAAGTTTAGAGTGGGTTACTCTGCACTAAAAGTAGGTCTAGCACATGTACAACATCGAATTTAGTTTTGATTCATCCGCCGATCGAATCGCGTGAGTGTAGCAGCGACACACGCTTTTCTTGCAGATATTTTTTGTTCACCAAAAAGAAAAAAAAATTCGCGTGTTCGGAACACGGTAGTGCAAACCACAAACAACCTCGTGCAGAACATGTTTTTTTTTCTTCTTCTTTTCAATCAAATTTGAATGAATAGCGTTTGAAAATCGGAGGACCCCCCCCTTGTTAAAACACGTTCATAAGATTGTGTTGTTTAAAAAAAAAAATGGGATGTGGCGTGAAGCGGGCGAACGATAAATCTTCGAAACACTCGGTATGTTTATATGTTGTTGAATGTTGTTGCTTTCAATTCTAAAGCTAAAGTGTACTTTACACACGTAATGTAATGATAATAATTAACGGGAAACTGTGTTTCTATTTAAAATAGATTACGCCATGTAATTTCCTCGGAGCCAAAACACGACGCTATTTATAGAAGGGACTTCTGGTTTTTATAAAATCACGCCTGCATGCTCACGGGTTTATTGTCTTATGTCAGGATTATAAATTTCACCTTTGATGATGGCTCCTTCCCTGTAATTTACGTAAGCTGTTGGCTGAAAGCTTCAGCGTTTTTCCGCTGAAAATAAGAGATCTTCCTTGATGCGTATTGGCCCTGGTGTTTACCGGATTCAATAAACCATCCAACACATCACATAGAGATAATCACCTTGTATATTTGCATGCAAATGAAGAGCAAATTTTATTTTGCAAAAAATACTCTGCAGATACAGGGCGAGCCCTTTAAAAAAAAATAAATTCCCTGTTTTGTTAATATTTTTAGAACACGCTGTATTCTTTGCTTATTGACTTTTTGTTTCAATTATCAAAGGAGTTGTCGATCTCTTGATCTGCCAGTCTATTAAAAATTAAAACTCAAAACTAAACTAAACGACTTTTGGGATTCACAGAGAGGAATAAATAATAATCGCTGACTCATAAAAAAATACAACAATAATTATTTTAACAAATTACAATTTGTATGGAACTCTTCGCGTCCTCTCTGGAATATTCTGTACAGATCGCGTGCCTTCTCGAAAACACTGCAGTTGCAAAACGGCCTTGAACACCTCCAGCAATCTCCGCGAAAGAATTGACCGGTTAATAGATGGCGCCGAATGTTCATCGAATGTTGAATTTATTTGCGTTAAGGTTCTAACAATACTGACTCTAATTTAGGTCCGGATGTTCAACGAATGTTGAATTTATTAGCGTTAAACTTTTAACAATACCGACTCTAACAAAATACCGAGGCAGCAAAATTATTTTGGACAAGGGGGGTCATGAAATAACTCAACTAACGGCAGGTAAAACTTTTTCAAAACTGCTTTTGACAAATTTTGACGATCAAAAAAAAACGATCGATGCAGTTACAAGAACGTAAATTATTTTAAAATCCACGGTATCACCCTCGGCCAAACTTATTTTTGATGTCAAAGTATAACGAATGAAACAACAATGACAATAAAAGTAGTAAATCTCAAAACTAAAAAAAAAAAAAACTTCCGTGCTCAACAAATCCCAGAAAGACAGGCCAAATTCAATTCAACGTAAGTAAATGCTTACAAAAAAAAAGAAAAAAAAAACTTAAAGCAATTGAAACTCGGAAAAATTGTAAAAGGTTAGATCTTTAAAAAAAAGACAACACTCAAATCACCAAAACTGAAGAAAGTCAATATTCAAGAAATTAAAACTTAAAAAATCCAACTCGATCCAAGAATTGCAACCCAACTCAATTCCAACCCAAATAAGACTCGAAAATATTAAAACTTAAAACAATTGAAACTCGAAAATATTAAATCAAAATAAAAAGATTAAAAAAATAACACTCGAAATACTAAAACTGAAAGAAAAAAAACGTCAATATTCAAAAAAAGTAAAACTTAAAAGCCCAACTCTACTCAAGAATTGCAATCCAACTCAATTCAACCCAGAATGGACTTGAAAATATTAAAACTTAAAACAATTGGAACTCGGAAAAATTGTAAAAGATTAGGTCTTAAAAAAATGACACTCAAATTACTAAAACTGGAGAAGGAACGTCAAAATTCAAAAAAGTTAAACTTAAAATCCCAACTCTATTCAAGAGTTGCGACCCAACTCAATTCAACTCAAAGAAGACTTGTAAATTGTATTGAAACTTAAAACAATTGAAAATCGGAAAAATTATAAAAGATTAGATCTTAAAGAAAATAACACTCAAATCACTAAAACTGAAAGAAAAAACGTCAAGATTCAAAAATGTAAAACTTAGAATCCCAACTCTACTCAAGAATTGCAATCCAACTCAATTCAACCCAGAATGGACTTGAAAATATTTAAAACTTAAAACAATTGAAACTCGGATAAATTATAAAAGATTAGATCTTAAAAAATAACACTCAAATTAATAAAAAAAACGTCAAAATTCAAAAATGTAAACCTTAAAATCCCAACTCTGTTCAAGAATTGCAATCCAACTCAATTCAACCCAAAAGACACTTGAATATATTTAAAACTTAAAACAATTGAAAGTCGGAAAAAATGTAAGAGATTAGAACTTACAAAAATAACACTCAAATTATTAAAACTGGAGATAAAACGTCAAAATTCAAAAATGTAAACCTTAAAATCCCAACTCTATTCAAGAATTGCAATCCAACTCAATTCAACCCAAAATAGACTTGAAAATATTAAAACTTAAAATAATTGAAAGTCGAAAATATTAAATAAAAATAAAAAGGTCAAAAAAAACACTCAAATTACTAAAACTAAAAGAAAAACGTCAAGATTAAAAAAAATAAAACTTAAAAGCCCAACTCTATTCAAGAATTGCAATCCAACTCAATTCAACCCAAAATAGATTTGAAAATATTAAAACTTAAAACAATTGAAGTTAACAAAGCTGAAAGAAAGAACGTCAAGATTCAAAAAAGTAAAACTTAAAAAGTCCAACTCTACTCAAGAATTGCAATCCAACTCAATTCAACTCAAAAAAGACTTGAAAACCTGAAGCAATTGTAACTGTAAAAGGATTATAAAAAATTTAGACTCGGAAAGCCAAATCAACCCAAGAAAGGCAACTCAGCTCAACTCAAAAAAAATAAAAGGATTTAAAAGTGCTAATACTTAAAACAATCGAAAGTCACAGTTAAAAAATTCCAAAAATTAAAACCTAAAAGCATGACTCAATTAAAATTATCAAAGTTAACCCAACTCAAGCTTTATTCAGCCCGTACAAAAGTTTTACAAAAAATTGAAACTCAAAAATTTACGCTCAAAGTAAGAAAATCAAAACTGGAATGAAGTCCAACACAAACAAGGACCAATCAAAATTAAATTAATTCGGAAATTATTTTTTATGTACTTTAAAAAATATTGCCTAAACAAGATTCTTGTTTTCTAATTCTAATTAAAACATAGAAAATTTCTTATTGTCCAATACAGTAACAGCCGGATGAGATGATGTGTGTTGGGGAGGGGGGGGGGGCTTTAGTTTCTTATTAAAAGATAACAAATGCAATACAACTATGAAACAAAATACGATCAACGGATGAAAAAAAGAATTGAGATTGGAAACAACTCACAAAAAGAAAATAAAAACAAAAGAAAATTGATCTCAAAATTCAAAAAATTAAAACTTAATTAAGATTAATCCAACTCTAATGGTCAGTTGCACCAAACACTTAAGCCGAGCTTAAAGCTAAGTATTGCTTACAATGTGATATTTGAGGTTACGTAATCACATTCTAAGCGGCACTTAAAATTAAGCTTTGCTTAAGTGTTTGGTGCAACTGGCTCTTAGGTGAACTAAACTCAATATAATTTCACCCGACCAATACAAATATTAAAAAAATTTAGAACTGGCTAAATAAGGAACCGAAAATCAATTAAAATTGAAAAGTTCAACACGAGGAAAATCAACCCAACTCAACTCAACTCTAACTAGAAAAAGAAAAAAAATAATTAAGAAAATAGCTTAAGCGGCGCCCTCAGGCGGCCAGGGGTTTGACCGTGAATTTATAGCAAATGGCAACTGTACTGTTGACTAGTAAACCATAATGCACAAAGCGGCCAATGCGGACATATTCGCGTGTCATCGCAATTTTACGCTTCAACAGAAAAAATCACCAGATCTAGTGTCAACTAAGTCACTAAGTTGGTAAGTTTAGCAACACTGGTAATGAATGATCGCGTTCAGCGGATGCGTTGCTTACTCAGCAGACGTTTGTTATTGGCTATTACCTTCATGTAGACCAATCACAATCGATTGCTGAGTAAGCTGAACGCGTCCAATATGTTTCTTGTTGCACTATTTCCAGCGATGTTCCGACCATGGTGATTTTGTCACTAGTTCTGGTGACTTCCTGGTTGACATTACAGACGACTTCAAGTGAGTTCAAACTTGTAGAAAATATCGTCATTTTATGACCGTTTTAGTAACAAGTCTAATCGTTTTATTTCAAATTTTTTTAACCAAACGACAGTATAAAATATAATAATCATTTCAAGTGTTTCTGTCAGGTGGTTTTAGTGACATCTGTCAACATTGTTTTTAACAATTGAAATGGAAAATATGAATGACAATCAATTCATACGTTTTGCGGACAAACAAATAATAATAATTGATGGTCTTTTTTTCTTCACCATCGATCCCATTTTGTTTCTGTGTGTACTTTTTAGTGTCTTTAAAGGAAGAAATTTGTTTCGCAGTTTTGTTATTTTTTTTTTATGAAGAAAAAGTCAGAAGTAAAAAAGGAAGACTTTTCATGTTATCCAAAATGCCGTCGTTTCTTGTTTTTTTTTTGAGCAATGTTTTGTTTAAGTTATTTGCCTCTTCTTTTTACTAAAGCCAGTGTTGCCAATTCTGAAACATTTTAAGTAGAGTAACCTCAGGAATTGAAGTATTCTATTTTTTCAGTATTTATTTGTTTGTAGACGCAGTTGTAAAAAAAACTGATCCTTTTTACTCACTACTTTATTTGTTTGTTTGTTTGTTTGTTTGTTTGTTTATTTATTAGACATTAATCAGTACATGTCAAGTCAAGTATAAACATTATGAACTGAATTTGTTTTCTTATCAACAATCATGATAACATGGTTTTATGACCGTTTTAGTAACAATTCTAAATATTCATTTCACTTCAAAATAATTTTAAGCAAACAATAATCCTTAGTGTAAAATGTCATAATTATATCAATTGATTCTGTCAGGTTAAAGTGACATCTGTCAACTTTGTTTTTGACAATTTACAGAAAAAATTAATGGCAATCAATTCCTACCTTTTTTTTTTTTTTTTTGGACAAGAATAATTCACCCACGATCGTATTTTGTTTCTTTGTGTCTGTAGAGAAAGAAATTTGTTTCATAGCTGATAGTGTTTTGTTATTTTTTATGAAGAAAAAGTCGGAAGTAAAAAAATGGAAGGCTTTTCATGTTATCCAAAATGCCGTCGCTTGCCTTTTCAATTTTATTATATTATTATTAAATTATTTTATTTATAACATTTGCCCTTTTTTTACTAAGGTTAGCGTTGCCAATTCTAAAATATTTTAAGTGGAATAATCTCAGAAAGTGAAGTACCGGATGATCAATGGAATTCATAATTAGAGGAGGCTGTGACTGGTGCTGTTTTATGCTGTGTGGTTGGATACAATGAGAAATAAATAATGAATTGACAGTTGTCATATTTGAGGTTATGTTCATGCTTCATATAATCTTTATTTTGTTATTTTTTTGTATGGATACTGGTTTAAACCCCTTTTTAGAATATTACAAGACAAATTTGTTTATCAATCACTTAAAAAAATAATGGCTGTTTGTACCAAACACTTAAGCCCAGCTTAAAGTTAAGTGTTGTTTATAATGTGATATTTGAGGTTACGTATCTCACATTCTAAGTGGCGCTTAAAGTTAAGCTCGGCTCTAAGTTCTAAGAGTTTGTTGCAACTGACCCTAAATGTCACAATTCTGACACTTAAAATTTTTAATTTCAAACTGTAAGCGTGTGTTGCCAACTTTTTGGAAAATATCACAGCCTGCTTTAATTATAAATTCCGTTGATCACATGGTATTTCTATGTCCTCAGTATTTGTTTTCTTAACTACGGTCTTGTAAAAATTTCGTTTAAACTCCCGCCAAGCTGAGCTGCATTGACGGTGACGCGTTTCCTAGGCCGTCAATTTCCGTTATTTCAATTTCAGTCGAAGGGAGGTGTAGCGACCGAGTTGGAAACAGCGGTTTCCAATGACTTTTCGGCGCTTATTAAAGCTGGACGACTTTTTCTGAACACCAGTTGGTAATATTGGTTTACCGACACGGGGGGAGGGGGCAGTGTACAAAGGAAGTGGTAACAGAATGGTGAAGTTTCCTATCCATTGTCAAGGCACTGTTTATTTATAGTCAGGACATAAAATTCAATGTATTAATCTCATTAATGAATGAATGGTGAATGAATAACGAATGAATGGTGAATGAATAACGAATGAATGATGAATAAACGACGAGTGAACGATGAATGAACAGCGAATGAATGATTAATGAATGAATGGGTTTTAATTCGCGCGTCGCTTGCTTAAATTCGTTTTTCTTCATCTTGTTATTATGCTCAGCTCTATTACTACGGTAATACAAATTCTTTTCCACATTGTATGTTATATACTACGGTTTAGTTATTTTCTTTTTTTTGTTTTGAACCACTCAAATGATAAATATATTACTTTGCATTTATAAATAACTAATTAATTGAATCACTTCGTTCATTGATTGAATGACTGCGATTACACGAAATAATCACGGAATTTCAAATTTTAATCCTACTATGAAGTTATTTAGGTACTGGCTTTTTAAAAAGTGTGCGGTTTCATCGCCCGAAATAAAAATAGTAATTTCATGAGCTATCTCCGCCTTTATCCGTTATCCTTATCGTCAACGCTTAATCCCAAGCTTGTGATACGTGTCTCTCGTTTTACAGATAAACGGCGACGATGAATGGGAGGAAGAAGAAATTATTTTGGAGCGAGGTGGCGCGGGATTAGGCTTCAGTATTGCAGGCGGTACGGACAATCCTCACATAGGAGATGACACCGCAATATACATCACGAAACTCATACCTGGGGGGGCCGCCTCCGCCGATGGAAGGTTGCAGGTTAACGATTCCATACTCCAGGTTAACGAGGTACCCGTCGTTAATGTACCTCATGCGACAGCCGTAGACGCTCTCAAGAAAGCTGGAAATACTGTTAAGTTGGTACGTTCTTAATAATTAATGCTTAGGTGAACACCATCTTATTACAGATAACAGGCTTGAGTCATCGCGTAGGAATATAAGGTCTCAAGTCGGGGTATTCTCCCACTTGATGAATCAGGCCTGTATGAAGTGGGCGCTGCTTAGATACATTTTTTACAATTGGCAGTTCATTCTCTTTAAATATTTAGTATTGGGTGTTTTCGATAATCCATCCGATTCATAAAGGCGTGGTAGAAATTTGAAAGAGAAGAATTGTGATTCAGTGCATGTAAGAGTGAGAAAATACAGCAACCGGATCACTCCGGTTGAATGAATTATCGAAAACGCCCATTGTGATTGCTCGTTCGTAAATTAAAAAGGCAGAGGCGTCGCGTTTCTATTAAATTCTCTGTTCTAAGACAACAAACATGTTTCTCTGCAGTAACAACGAAACCCCTGTCAAGGCCGCCACAGTACTTATGTAAGGATGGCCAAAGGTGGTCGATAAACTCGAGCTGCAGCTGCAAGAAAGTCAGTTTTCACGAAATGCAGCGAAACAGTTTTCATCAACGTCGCCCATTCATTCAAATAAACTACGTGGACCCTGCTGGTTCTGTTTTATAAATTGTTACATTTGGAGACTGAGGAGTTGTGTGGAAGTAGTTTGGGAGTTCTGTGTGCAGAATGTTCATTTCAGGAGCAGCTAACTTACCCTGATGTGCGCTGCAAAACGAGCATGACGGGGTGCAATTGGGGAAATATGAAAAACTTTTTGCTACATAGGTAGAATGGCATCAGTTCATTTACTGTTTTATTCACACTTTTGTTACAATTTTTTTTTTAATTGCCTCACTTTTTTTAATTGCTTCCTACTCCTGTTATTTTATTTAATTTAAAGAAATTGCAAGGATGTGGATTATTCAAAAAATTCATAACATATATACATGAAGAAGAAGGAGAAGAAATATTTGCACCTAATTGAGAGTAGAGAGAGAAGTAAAAATTGATGATCAAAAGCAGATAATTCCAGAAAATTCCACAGAGAAGACAAACCACCAAAATGAAAGTTGAGAAAAAAGACCTGAAAGTTGAGAAAAAACCAGAAAGTCAAGGAAGAATTCCTCCGCGCCCCCTATAAGTATGTGGCAAAGCAAACATCGTAGTGGTTTTACTATTTTTAACAAACTGAAACTACTTCAAAGAAAACCTTAATCACGCCTCTAGAATTTCAATCGTCCTTCCAACGCCAGACATCAGACAGAGACAACTCTATTGAAACATTGCTTGAAGAGACTCAGACATCGCTTTTCTCTCTTTCTTCCTTCCTTCCTTCCTTTCTTTCTTTCTTATTTAGTGGGGGAGGTTTCATCGAGATGTGGAGTACTCCTCTTGGCTGCTCTAAGCGTCTTCCTTTCGTCCTTACAGCGCCAGATATCACACAGAGGCAACTCTATTGAAACATTGCTTGAAGAAACTGGGACATCGCTTTTCTCTCTTCCTTCCTTTCTTTCTTATTTAGTGGGCGAGGTATCATCGAAATGTTGAATACTCCTCTTGGCTGCTCTAAGCGTCTTCCTTTCGTCTTGAGAACACCAGACATCACACAGAGGCAACTCTATTGAAACATTGCTTGAAGAAACTGTGACATCCCTCTTCTCTCTTCCTTCCATTTTTTCTTATTTAGTGGGCGAGGTATCATCGAGATGTGGAATACTCTTCTTAGCTGCTCTAAGCGTCTTCCTATCGTCCTTGCAACGCCAGACATCACACAGAGGCAACTCTATTGAAACATTGCTTGAAGATACTGGGACATCGATCTTCTCTCTTCCTTCCATTTTTTCTTATTTAGTTGGCGAGGTATCATCGAGATGTAGAATACTCCTCTTGGCTGCTCTAAGCGTCTTCCTATCGTCCTTACAACGCCAGACATCACACAGAGGCAACTCTATTGAAACTTTGCTTGAAGAAACTGGGACATCGCTTTTCTCTCTTCCTTCCTTTTTTTCTTATTTGTGGGCGAGGATTCATCGAGATGTGGAATGCTTCTCTTGCCTCTTCCTATCTTGCTTACAACGCCAAACATCAGGCAGAAACATCTCTGTTGAAACATTGCTCCAAGAAACTGGGACATCGGTCTCCTCTCTTCTTTCCTTCCTTTCTTATTTAGCGGACGAGTTGCCTCTGAGCGTCTTCTTATCGCCATTACAACGCTAGCCATCAGAGGCAACTCTTTTCAGACATTGCTTGAAAAGACTGAGACATCGCTCTTCTATCTTCCTTCCTTTCTTTGTTATTTGTGGGCGAGGTATCATCGAGATGTGGAATATTTCTCGTGCCTCTAAGCAACCTCAACCACTGAGAACGACATGTTCTTGGCTTTTCATCCACAAAAAGTCGAAAATCGACCCACTAGTCCAGAGCTTTGAACCACCTGCTATTTGGTTCTGAAAGTCAACGTGCAAACCAGTGTACGATTTTTTAAGGTCCTTGCGATGTAATCAGAAACCATCACATTGAGGATCTGCTTTAAACGACAAACGCAACAAAAATCTCTCCGGGAAAGAATGAAAAATGGATGAGAAAACCAGAACTACTGAACAGGACAGGTGGCTCACCTTGGAAAATGGGGAAGGCATTGAAAAGGGCGACGAACCCACTCCCTCCCATCCATTCGTCCTACGACGTAAGAAACACAATAGAAGAAAATCTCGCCTGAAAACAACCTAAAACAAACAATATTTGCTGACTTTGAAAATTGGGGAAGGAATTGAAAAGGACGAGGATCCCACTCCCACCAATCCACTCATACTACGACAGAGGAAACACAATAGAAGAAAATCCGGAAGCATTCGCCTAAAACACCCTAAAACAAACAATGTTTGCTGACTTTGGAAATTGGGGAGGGCATTGAAAAGGGCGAGGATCCCACTGCCACCAATCCATTCGTACTACGTCATAGGAAACACAATAGAAGAAAATCGCGAAGAATTCGCCTAAGAACACCAACAATGTTTGCTGACTTTGGAAATTGGGGAAGGCATTGAAATGGGTGAGGATTCCACTCCCACCAATCTACTCGTAGTACTACATAGGAAACGCAATAGAAAGAAAATCTTGAAGCATTCGCCTAAAAACGCCCTAAAACAAACACTGTTGGCAGGTGGTAATTTAACTGCCTCGAGTTTGTTTCCCAAACTTTTACCAAATGACTATCAAAAAGATAACTTTTCGAAATAATCAAATTAAATCAGATTTCGAAGCAATTGCAAGCTTTACAACGTCTATCCATAATTAAAATCGTACACCTTTTGGCCATTGTTATAGCTGGCCTCGGCCTAAATCAGTTTCTACAAGTCTGGAAAAACAGTGCTCTCCTAAAACCTCACCAGGAACGTGGCACTTCCTCAAAATTGCTGACCAATTAAGCTACTCCCCAGTTTTCGCAATCTACCGACGGAAAGAAGTCATACTCCTATTAAATAGATAATCTAAAAACTTAGTTTACCAAATGAACAATTCGAGTTTTGCCCAAAACGTACCATCATCCTCCAAATGCTAAGTATAACAGGATAAGCCCAGCACAAACTCACCACTGCAGAGTTTCTCGACCTGGCTGGTGGCTTTTTATAGGGCCTGGTGTACTCTATAAAGTCACCAAATCTATTTTCCCCCCATCCATTATATTGTTAATCAAAAGCTTTCTTCGAAGCAGAAGCTTCAAAGTGAAAACGGACGATATCAGGCCCTTCCAAAAACATTTTTCCGAGCAGGTGCTCTATTTTATCACCAACATCATAAAATTTCTTTACCCTCGGATGTATCAAGACCTTCCAACACAACCATAACCCAGTACGTGGAAAGTACAATTATGTTCATTTGAATTTTGATTAAGATTGAAGCAGATTTAAACATTGACACGCTCGAGGTTCTTTATTTTACAAACTTCCTATAAAGTTGGGGACTTTTCTACCAAAATGAAGGTGGAAGAAGGAAAGTAATCTGGAACTTAGGAAATTTGATGACGTCGACGTTGAAGATGAGCTGCCGATAACGACGATGAAGTGAGCGTACCGCTGAAGAAGACAATGGAAGGATGGAAGGTATTAAAGAGGGTGAGAAAAACTCCACTGCTGAGGAAGACAGTCGGTTTAATGATGACGTGGTTGGTGAATTATTGACGAAGAGAGGAAAAGAGCGCCGAGGAGATTTGCCTTTTGAGAATGGATTTTGCTGAAAATCGAAAAGATTTGCCCAATTTTATGGGAAGGGTCAAATCCAAAAAACAATGAAGGTTTACTTCGCCTACAAATATTCAACGTACGCCCTGTATAAAATGGTTCGTGAAAAAGATAGTGGTAGAAAGAGTCGCCAGAGAAACCTGAATTCACATCATCTACCTTTAAAGAGAAAGGAAAGGAGGATCTGGACGCCATGACAAACGACATTCAGTTCTGTAAAAAATCGCAGAAAATGAACTTTGGTGCAGAGACTATTGAGATATAAAGATGTAATCTCCTAACAGAAAAAAAGAACGTATTGAGAAGAGAAGACGAGTAAGAGAGTAACAACGAAGGATGGTTTTATGTGAACAGCTTAGAAGATGGTGATGAAGAGGATGAAAATGATGATGAAGACGATCAGCGGTGAAGATGGTGATGGTAAAGTTTTGTTGAAATTGACTATGAAAAAAAAAAAGAAAGAAAAACCAGTTGTATACTTAAATAATAATTTAATACAAGAACGGGAAGGCATTTCTTAAATGTTTTAAGTAAAAATGGATCCAGTTTTCTTCATTTTGTCAGAGAAGTTATACTATAAAAAAGAACCATCAAAAGAGAAACAAGCTGAACAAATTCCAGTTTCTTTCTGTCAAGAAAGTTTCCTGCAAAAGGATGCAGAAATAGAAATGAAAATCGGCGTATAGCAATCCCATTTTAAATTGTTTTTTATGATCTAGGACAATTTATCGGAGTTAACTGCATTTACAATCGACAGCACCTTACTTAAAGTGATAAAAGAATTTGTTTCAATACTCACGTAGACCTTCTGTTATCATTTACAAGGATCACTATAGAAACCATTTTAAACTTGGACTACTATACTAGAGTATGCTTCCAAAATCTGAAAAAAAATTGTCTCTAGCATAATTTTTTTTTTTTATTAAATATTTCTAAATGAACCTTTGCAAAATACCTTATCGCCTCTTATTTTTCTTTTTCTTTTTTTTATGTTACAGTGGGTGCGCAGGAGGCGGCAACCTCGCAACTTAAGGGTGCTCGAAATCGAACTCGTCAAGGGAAACAAAGGTCTGGGGTTTAGTATCGCCGGCGGCATCGGCAACCAGCATATACCAGGCGACAATGGAATTTATGTTACGAAAGTCATGGACGGGGGAGCGGCGCAGTGCGACGGACGATTGGCTGTTGGTGACAAACTAATAGGTGTCCGCGACGCTGTGGTAAATCTCTCGCATACCTTGTCTTTAATATAAATTATTTACGTTGTACTTTTGCATGCCCAGTATAATACTAAAGCTGACGTTAAGAATCACATAGGGCAACCCCCTACTATGCCCATTAAAATACACAAAATATACAAATATAATTGCAATAAGTACAAAAAAAAAGGGAAGAGAATATGGATTTCCTTCCTTCTATGAATTAATATATCTACAGTTTAATCTTCATAATAGTCGGTCATGAAAAAAAAGATTGCGCCTTCGATTATGGGGTTTGTTCCTAAACTGCCTCAAATTTTGTTTGTCTTCGTCGTATCCCTGCCACTGGTGCTTTTTCCAGTTTTCTCTTTCAAAATCCCTGAAGATGTCGTGTACTTCATTCTCCTCCTCACTATTCCACCCTAATAGGTGATACCCTTGAGTGTGACCGAATTAAACGATATGCCATAAGGTACAAGGAAAACCTTCACCATTCTTACTTTCGCAGATCGGATTCCTAGTCCCCAACTCTGTACCTCGTTTCCGAAAATGCCATAGAACTCGTAATCCAATCATATTTCGCATGTTTCACTACATGTATACGTCATACGTCGGCTTGGAGTTGCCAGAATTAAATCCTGTGTATGTTTAACTACCCATTTAGATGTGAATGCCAGGTTTTCACATGCCCCCCCCCCTCCAAATTCATGTGTTTCACGGACTTTAGGCCACAGAACTTGTTATCCTATCACATTTCACATGTTTCACTACATGTACACGTCATACATCGGCTTGGAGTTGCCAAAATTAACTCCTGTGTATGTTTAACAACCATTTCAGATGTGAATGCCAGGTTTTCACATGCCCCCCCCCCTCCAAATTCATGTGTTTCACGGACTTTAGGCCACAGAACTTGTTATCCTATCACATTTCACATGTTTCACTACATGTACACGTCATACATCGGCTTGGAGTTGCCAAAATTAACTCCTGTGTATGTTTAACAACCCTTTCAGATGTGAATGCCAGGTTTTCACATGCCCCCCCCCTCCAAATTCATGTGTTTCACGGAGACTTTAGGCCACAGAACTCTTTATTCTATCACATTTCACATGTTTCACTACATGTATACGTCATACGTCGGCTTGGAGTTGCCAGAATTAAATCCTGTGTATGTTTAACTACCCATTTAGATGTGAATGCCAGGTTTTCACATGCCCCCCCCCCTCCAAATTCATGTGTTTCACGGACTTTAGGCCACAGAACTCGTTATCCTATCACATTTCACATGTTTCACTACATGTACACGTCATACGTCGGCTTGGAGTTGCCAAAATGAACGCCTGTGTATGTTTAACTACCCTTTCAGATGTGAATGCCGGGTTTTCACATGCCCCCTCCTCCACTTTCGACCACTCTGACTTTACAAATGGCTACAAAATGCACTACAAGTCCTAGTCCAATCACATTTCGCATGTTTCACCATATATATGCGTCGTACATCTGTTTGAAGTTGCTGAATCGACTTCCTACGCACTTTTAAGTACTCTTTCACATGTGACGGTCAGTTTTTCAAGTGTCCGCCCTCCGAAAACACGAGTTTCACGGATTTTCGCCTCGTACCAGGCTGTTTCGATGAGCGTGAGCTAAGTAAACAACACGAATGCGAAGTTACAGCGAAGATTTGACCACTCTCTTTGACAGTCGTCTACCAATGTGACGCAAGTCACTTAAAATGCCTGTCACATCACATTTCGCATGTTCTACTGTACGTAGACGTCATACGTCGCCTTGGATTTGCCAAACTTAACTCCTCTGTACGTTTAAGTACCCTTTCACATGTGAAGGTTAACTTTTTACACGTCCGCCTTCAGAAAACCACGGGTTTCTTGGATTTTCGCTTCGTAGCAGGCGATTTCGATGAGCGTGAGCGAAGTACACGACATGAAGGTTAAGTTACAGCGAAATTTTGACCACTTTCGCTTTATAATCGTGTACCCATGTGACGCAAGTCACTGAAAATGCCTGTCACATCACGTTTAGCATATTTCTCTGTATGTATACGTCATACGTCGCCTTGGACTTGTCAAACTTAACTCCTGTGTACGTTTAAGTACCCTTTCACATGAGAAGGTTAACTTTTTACACGTCCGCCTTCAGAAAACCGCGGGTTTCTTGGATTTTCGCTTCGTAGCAGGCGATTTCGATGAGCATGAACGAAGTATACGACATGAGGGCTAAGTTACAGTGAAAATTTGATCACTCTCGCTTTATAGTCGTGTACCAATGTGATGTAAGTCACTGAAAATGCCTGTTACATCACGTTTCGCATGTTTCTCTGTATGTATACGTCATACGTCGCCTTGGACTTGTCAAACTTAACTCCTGTGTACGTTTAAGTACCCTTTCACATGAGAAGGTTAACTTTTTACACGTCCGCCTTCAGAAAACCGCGGGTTTCTTGGATTTTCGCTTCGTAGCAGGCGATTTCGATGAGCATGAACGAAGTATACGACATGAGGGCTAAGTTACAGTGAAAATTTGATCACTCTCGCTTTATAGTCGTGTACCAATGTGATGTAAGTCACTGAAAATGCCTGTCACATCACGTTTAGCATATTTCTCTGTATGTATACGTCATACGTCGCCTTGGACTTGTCAAACTTAACTCCTGTGTACGTTTAAGTACCCTTTCACATGAGAAGGTTAACTTTTTACACGTCCGCCTTCAGAAAACCGCGGGTTTCTTGGATTTTCGCTTCGTAGCAGGCGATTTCGATGAGCATGAACGAAGTATACGACATGAGGGCTAAGTTACAGTGAAAATTTGATCACTCTCGCTTTATAGTCGTGTACCAATGTGATGTAAGTCACTGAAAATGCCTGTTACATCACGTTTCGCATGTTTCTCTGTATGTATACGTCATACGTCGCCTTGGACTTGCCAAACTTAACTCCTGTGTACGTTTAAGTACCCTTTCACATGTGAGGGTCAGTTTTTCTACATGTCCCACCTCCAGAAACACGGTAATTTTATCATATTTAAAATCAAATGGAAAAAATCAAATGGATAGTGTAAAGTGGCTTTAAGATAAAAGTTCTATAAGACTTTTTTTACTCCCTTAACACGCAGTCGTGAAACATTCTGTACAATTTTTCTGCAAGCAGGGGGCGCTATAGTATTGCTAATTACCTGTCGGATACCTTATTGCTTGCAAATCTACTCACATCTGAACCCAATTCAACTAACATACACGAATAAAGTGAAGACTGATTAAAGTGATTGAATCTCGTGATTTTTTTCTTCTTTTAAAGCTCTTCGATATTAAGAGCACATAATCCGCATAAATTGAACGAAATGGTGTTACGTGTGAAATGTGCATTACTTCCAGATGAAATGCATAGCGTATTACGCCCTCGGTACATTTTCCTTCAAGTAAAGATAACACCCACATCGCACCAACTTAAACGCAAGTTATTTCCATTGAAACAACCAAATTGTAAATTGTCTCCTTCTCTGCTGTTGTTATTATTATCACAACGTTGATTTACATAAAGCACTTACATTTAAGTAACTGCAAACAATTTCAATAATTAGGTTTTACTTTTAATCGAGTTCAGTAGGACTCCTGAAGGAGTAACAAAGAAAACCGAGGAGGGGTGGAGGGGGCTAATTCTGCTGAGAGTGGCGTTCATATTTCACACTTTCCCCAAGAACTAACTGAAAGAAATTAAACTTACTCGTCCAAATTAATCCGAGCCATTCCTCAGGCGGCTCTTTCCTAATGAAAACTAGCGAGTAGCGATTACTTGAAAAGCAAATTCTCACTTGCCAGGGGGGCTTATTTATTTTGCGCGAGGACAAACAAACTTTTTGAGGAACTTCCCACTTATAGAGACAGACGACTTTGCGTTGTGTAATAGTGTTTTTCTTTGTACACCCTTGAGAATAATAATTAACGTAACAATTACGATATTGGAGTTCATGGGCGACATTTAAATGCACGAATTTTATTCATAAACTCCAATTATTACTCTGAAGGGTATCGAATAAAGCGAGGCGCAAACCAGAGCGGAAATGAACGCACGCGGTGGCGGATTTGTACGTTCGCCGCGCGCCGTTTCCGCTCTGGTTTGCGTCTCGCTTAACTTGCTTGCTTGTTGCAGAGGGGGGAAACCAATTTAGAAAACGTGACGCACGAAGATGCGGTGGCAACGCTGAAGACGACGCAGGATCGAGTAGTTTTGATTGTCGCGAAACCAGAGAGTGCCTTTACCGCCCCCGCATCGGAACCGTCATATTCACCCCAATTGTGTAAGTAATGCGCTTTTTCGACACTCGCCCACGCAGCAATTTGAACCAATTCGAATCTTCACGAGAAGTTTGCTCCAGCAACAATTTCTGACTGGTTCTTAACCATCAAAATCAGTTGTCCACCGAAATAAAGATGGACTTTAACAGTGCCATCAAGTGTACAATTTATTGGCAGTGGCGGCTTGTCGGGGTGGGCAAGGTGGGCAATCCTGTCTTATTGAAGTTGCATGTTCCGATTCCCCTTCCGGACAGCCCCGAAAAACAAATTTATTTTCCCTTTTGCCGTTGCTGTCGATTCGTTGATTGTTTTTTGGTGAAAAGCGTTACAAAGCCGAGAAAAAGCTTAGTAAATCCCACGCTTAAATTGAATTAAAAAAATTAAAAACGCGCGGCTTTAGAATTTTGTTTATAACTCAAGAACGCATTCGTCGATTGTTTTTTGGTAAACGGCATTGGAAAACCGAGAAAAAGCTTTGTAAATCCTGTGCTTAAAATTAGTCCAAAAGCGCGATCGAGAGGGGAAGGAGAGACGTTCAATTAAGCAAATTAAAAAAATTATTATTATTATTAATTAAGCAAATTAAAAAAATTAATTTTGATTGTAACTCAAGAACGCGTTCGTCGATTGTTTCTTAGTAAACGGCGTTGGAAAGCTAAGTAAAAACTCTGTAAATCCCATGCTTAAATTTAATCCAAAAATTACAAGGTCGATCGAGTGGGGAAGGAGAGACGTTCAGTTAATTAAGCAAATATAAAACGCGTTGCTTTAGAATTTTGATTGTAACTCAAGAACGCGTTCGTCTATTGTTTTTTTGCTAAACGGTGTTGGAAAACTGAGAAAAGCTCTGTAAATCCCTTGCTTAAAATTAATCCAAAAACAACAAGCGCGATCGAGAGGGGAAGGAGAGACGTTCAGTTAATTAAACAAATTAAAAAAATGAATTTTGATTGTAACTCAAGAACTCGTTCGTCGATTGTTTTTTGGTAAACGGCGTTGGAAAGCTGAGTAAAAGCTCTGTAAGTCCCGTGCTTAAAATTAATCCAAAAACTACAAGCGCGATCGTGAGTGGAAGGAGAGACGTTCAGTAATTAAGCAAATAAAAAACGCTTTGCCTTTGAATGTAGATTGTAACTCAAGAACGCGTTCGTCTATTGTTTTTTTGCTAAACGGTGTTGGAAAACTGAGAAAAGCTCTGTAAATCCCTTGCTTAAAATTAATCCAAAAACAACAAGCGCGATCGAGAGGGGAAGGAGAGACGTTCAGTTAATTAAACAAATTAAAAAAATGAATTTTGATTGTAACTCAAGAACTCGTTCGTCGATTGTTTCTTAGTAAACGGCGTTGGAAAGCTAAGTAAAAACTCTGTAAATCCCATGCTTAAATTTAATCCAAAAATTACAAGGTCGATCGAGTGGGGAAGGAGAGACGTTCAGTTAATTAAGCAAATATAAAACGCGTTGCTTTAGAATTTTGATTGTAACTCAAGAACGCGTTCGTCTATTGTTTTTTTGCTAAACGGTGTTGGAAAACTGAGAAAAGCTCTGTAAATCCCTTGCTTAAAATTAATCCAAAAACAACAAGCGCGATCGAGAGGGGAAGGAGAGACGTTCAGTTAATTAAACAAATTAAAAAAATGAATTTTGATTGTAACTCAAGAACTCGTTCGTCGATTGTTTTTTGGTAAACGGCGTTGGAAAGCTGAGTAAAAGCTCTGTAAGTCCCGTGCTTAAAATTAATCCAAAAACTACAAGCGCGATCGTGAGTGGAAGGAGAGACGTTCAGTAATTAAGCAAATAAAAAACGCTTTGCCTTTGAATGTAGATTGTAACTCAAGAACGCGTTCGTCGATTGTTTTTTGGTAAACGGCATTGGAAAACCGAGAAAAAAGTCTGTAAATCCCATGCTTAAAATTAGTCCAAAAACTACAAGCGCAATCGAGAGGGGAAGGAGAGACGTTCAGTTAATTAAGCAAATTAAAAAAATGAATTTTGATTGTAACTCAAGAACGCGTTCGTCGATTGTTTTTTGGTAAACGGCGTTGGAAAGCTGAGTAAAAGCTCTGTAAATCCCACGCTTAAAATTAATCCAAAAACAACAAGCGCGATCGAGAGGGGAAGGAGAGACGTTCAGTTAATTAAGCAAATATAAAACGCGTTGCTTTAGAATTTTGATTGTAACGCGTTCGTCGATTGTTTTTTGATAAATGGCATTGGAAAGCCCAGAAAAAGCTCTGTAAATCCCATGCTTAAAATTAATCCAGAAACTACAAGCGCGATGCTGTCATGATTGCAAACTCTTCCTTCATAGATAGGGGCATGACCAGTTTTGGCTTTATTAATTTGCGACGTGCCCGGAGCACGTCAGTCATTTTGTGGTGTCCGCAGCTTCAGTCAGCTGAATTTTAGACGGCTTCAAAGTGGAAGTCAAGCACTGTCAGTAGTCATCAGTCATCACAGTGAACCCGAATTAATGAAAACGGTGTGAAACTGAAAGGTTTGGAGTTTTCTTCGCCCTGTCGCCCGTGACAATATCTTCCCTCAATCTTGTTTTACTCTATCATTTCCTTTTTGCACTATTTCATTCTTTTCCACTCGTTTTCTTCTTTTTAAAGTCAGTAACTATTATGATTTCTGTTTATGAGAACCGGAAACTTTCCGGTTGTCGATGATATCACATCGCGATGAGACTTGGAGATTTTTACGATTTAAAACGTAACACAAACTTTTACACAAGTCGGAGAGCGAAATGATGCAAATACTTTTACTCCTCTTACTACAGTCGTCGTTGCGGGGAAAACGCCGCCCGTACACATTTACCCGAATTTATAATCAAACGAGGAAAGTTTTATTTGAATTTTCTTTTACAGCCGCCAAAGGGTCCCACACGTACCCCGAATCGCACCACTCGTCGTCGCTAGCCCTTGCGCCCTCTACTCCGAGGGCTGTCAGTCAAGAAGATGTTTCCAGGTAAGAAATAGGTACACTACTTAAGAATGAAATTGCTTGCCTTAAAGTAATTAACATGAATTCATTATGAAGTATATACTTCTATTTAGGTAGATCAGCCAAAAAATCCTGTAATTACGGGAGGTTCATGCAGAACTTCCTCGTATTCCCGATTTTTAAATAAATTCGCGGGTAATTTTTTAAGGAAGCATTTTTAGAAACATGTTTATACGTGCTTTTGTTGCACTTTTGTTTCATACATCACGTTAGTATAGTTTGGCCAAACATTTCAGATACACGCTGTATAATATTGATGCATTATTAAAAACCAATTTTGTTATACAGTTTCCATTAGACGATAAACAGATGCAATCATTTGAAATTAATGAAAAATTTCTGCTTGCATTAACGCGGCAGATATAACGCATATTGCGTTTTGAAAAGCATAATGGAAAACATGCATGTTTGTTTATAACGCTACTCGTGCAGTGAATCTACGTCGTTCAACACTAAAAAAAAATCAAATTGGATTTGCATGTGGATTACTCAACCATTAATTTACGTGCTTACATTTCAATGCAACGCATTTGATTGCTTTGTTTTTCATGCCAGCCGATAATTATACGAGAGCCGTTTCCAAAAAAAATAAAAAATATTCAGCTAACTTTTAATAACTCGTTTTAATTGGGTCCGAAAGTCAAGCGATTTTAATTAATAGCGTTCGTGATCTCTGGATTCTCCTCATTAATGTCTCTTGTATGTACTTACCTACATAAATACAAGGCGGCCAATCGGTGTCACTTTATAATAATAAAATAATGCAGTTATATTCACCTTTACACGGTTGACGAATCTTGTAGATAAATAAGTTGTAATAGGATTATGTGTATCCTCGAAGTTATGGTGGAGTCTTTGTTTAAAACGAGGTCGTTTTTAAGTACGTGTAACACTTAAGCTGCGGCATTTTATTTATAAATTATAAATTTGCAATTTCTTTGCCGCGCGAAAACTACTTCTTATTGTTCGCTCCTGAAAGGAGAGGTTTTATAAAAAAAAAAGAAAAGAAAAAAAAACTTATTCAAGCGAAATCTTCGCACGCGAACTCCTTTTGTTCCAGTACGAGGTCTTGCGAGCGTTGTTCTAGTGAACTTCCAATCATTTAATTTTTTTTAACTGCTAAAGTTTTTTTTTATATTAATAATATTAGAGCAGAATGTATAGAAACATAATAAACTACCGGGAAAACCTGTTTGAATTTAGCGCGCTGTGAATTTAGTGGTTTTCATTGAAGACAGTTGGCATCAGTGACAGCTGGTGCGTATTATGCTTAAGCGAGCGCCAGCTCACGCGAGTTATCCTGTCATTATTCCTTCCTATGTATTAAACTAATCGGAATACCAACCGCACCTGGCTGGTGGCATATCTGTCATTCTCCCACTTTTAAATTGTTTCTAGTTAGTCTTTTCGCTTTCCTTTTCTAAACAGCAAATCACAATAAATTGTCACTTCCATATTTTTAAACCACGCCTATGAAATATATGAAAAATTGTCGGTAGGTCCCGTGCTACCAACACACTATAATTTTTCGAATTTACGGGAATTGTACAATATTTCTGGTTCACCCGGTATAATAGGGACAATTCTGTATCGAATACGTTAAATTTAAAGTTCTGTCGCTATGGGAACATACCAACCAATCATAAAGTTTTATGATTGGTTGTTGTATAAAGCTTCATGATTGGTTGTTACCCTAACAAACCTAATAAACCATAGTTATAACATCACGTGCTAATCGCGCGTGTCAAAACTTCATCAAAAAGTACTCAATACCAACACAACAAAACAAAACAAACAGACTTATCAACGTCGACAAACATTTACAATTAGTAGTAAACGAACAGTTTTGCAAACATTTGTTGTAAATAAAATTAATCGTTAATTTATTTACAAGTACGTTTCAAGAACGAGCCTTTATTTGCGCGATAACTTTTCTCGTTGAATTAATTTTTAAATTCTTTAGGAATTGGCTATTATTTTTTTTGTCTTGAGCAGAAATGAAAATAAAAGAAGATCGACAACGCCAAGATGCAAGATGAAAAAGCATGATTTCCGGACGAAACAAGAAAGTTCGTAGAAAAACAAAAGCAAACTATAAAAAAGTCGATAAGACGATGAAAAATAGAAACGAACGACGAAATGCAGTGCAGAAAACAAAAGAAGATCACAACACGTGGAGGGCACGAAACAAATGAAAAACGACGGACTGCGAAAAATCAATTCGATAAGAAAATCAAAAGAGAAATCCGTAGCACTAAAGCAAAAAAAAAACAGAAAAAAAAACTAAAGAAAATTGATGACTATCTGATCTGCAGACGAAAAATAAAAAATAAACTTGTGGACACTAAAATGAAGACAAAAAAAATGAAAATCGACGAAAACTCGTAGGAAACAAAAGAGAATCGTAAAAAAGGAGACGAGAAAATGCGAGAGCCAGTTCGATTAGAAAGAGAAGAATGCCGAAAACAGAAAAAGCAATGGAAGAATGGATAGATTAAAAAAATCGCCGAAAATTAAAAAAAAATGAAAATAGACGAAAACTCGTAGGAAACAAAAGACAATCGTAAAAAAGGAGACGAGAAAATGTGTAAGCCAATTCGATTAGAAAGAGAAGAGTGCGAAAAACAGAAAAAGCAACAGAAGAATGGATAGATAAAAAAATCGCCGAAAATGAAAAAAAAAATGAAAATAGATGAAAACTCGTAGGAAACAAAAGAGAATCGTAAAAGAGGAGACAAGAAAATGCGAGAGCCAATTCGATTAGAAAGAGAATAATGCGAATAACAGAAAAAGCAACGGAAGAATGGATAGATAAAAAAAAAATTTAAGAATTCAAGAAACTGGCAAGAAGCAAAAAGAACAAATAATAATAATAATAATAACAAACGAACCGCGAATAAAATTAATAAATTAAAACAACTCGTAGGAAACGAAAGAGATTTGTAAAAAGGAATCAATAAACAAAAACAAAACAAACAATAGAAGAATGAACAAACGAACCGTGAATAAAATTAATAAAACGTAGGAAACAAAGGAGAATTGGTAAAAGAAGACAATAAAATCGATAGCGAATTCGATGAAAAATAGAAAAATGCGAAAAACAAAAAAAACAGTAGAAGAACAATAGACAAAAAAAAGAAAAAGAATCTGGCAGGAAGCAAAAAGACAAAACGAAACAAAAGAACTTTAAATGAAATTTAAAAAACAACTCGTAGGAAACAAAAGAGAGTTATGCGAAAAACAATAGAAGAATGGATAGATAAAAAAGAAAAAAAGAAAAAACTGGCAGGAAGCAAAAAGACAAAACAAAACAAACGAACCGTGAATAAAACTATAAAATTAATAAATTAAAATAACTCGTAGGTAACTAAAGAGATTTGTGAAAAGAAGTCAATAAAATCGAAATTTAAATTCAATTAAAAATAAAAAATACGAAAAACAAGAAAACAATAAAAGATTGATTAGACAGAAAAGAAAAAGAAATTGGTAGGAAGCAAACACACAAAACAAAACAAAGGAACCGCGAATAAAATTAATAAATTAAAACAACTCCTAGGAAACGAAAGAGATTTGTAAAAAGGAGTCGATAAACAGAACAAAACAAACAACAGAAGAATGAACAAACGAACTGTGAATAAAATTGGAGAATTGTAAAAAGAATCGACAGCGAATTCGATTAAAAATAGAAGAATGCGAAAATCAGAAGAAAAAAGAAACAATAAAAGAACGGATAGTCGAAAAATAAATGAATAAACGGCGATTCTCCGCCGAAAATTTTTGTCAAGTCAAGAAACTGACAGGAAGCAAAACGGCAAAACAAACGAACCGTGAATAAAATTGCAAAACATCAATTCCTTATTAAGACAAAAACAAAAGAGAAAGGAAAAATTAACAAGAAACAAAAGAAAACGAAACGTCACTAATGACCACATTGTATATTTCTTTGCGGTTTCAAATTTCTAGTCGATAGTGTACTTTTGTTTCACAGATTATACCATGCGATCAACGGAATTTATAATTAGAGCAGGCAGTGATATTTTCCAAAAAGTTGGCAACACGGATATACAGTTTGAAATTAAAAATTTTAAGTGCCAGAATTGTGACATTTATTTATTATTTTTTTTTTGAATGAATGATAAATGGATTTGTTTTATGGAACCTTCTTCCTTTCACCTAATATTCTAGAAAAGGGTTTAAACCAACATCCATGCAAGATAAAATAATTAAAGAAAGATTTTATAAAGCACGAGCATAACTGTCAAATTATTATTTATTTCTTATTGTATCCAACCACACAGCAGAAAATAGCACCGATCATAACCTCCTCTAGTTATGAATTCGCCATTCCATTGATCACCCAGTATTAAAATGTAGAAATTTGTTGAGTGTCGTTATATGTATATGAAGAAAACAACAAAAGTAGCCCAAATCAGACGCCAAGCGCCAAATAAGATATTTAAACGCCAATTATGTTTGAAATGTAGGCCTAAATGGCGGAATTCCGCCAAATCTGACAACCCTGGTTTTCTCTATCGTTTCCGACATCTTTAAATTAACAGCGCCATCTCTCGGTACGTGATTTTCTTGAATAACCGCGTTTGCACAGTTACCTAGGGGTTTTAACAGTTTCTCGACTGCTATACACTAAAGTCACCAGCAGGAAAACTCGCGCCATCTGTAGGATATAATTTGATAACGTTTTTGGCACATGACATTGACGCATTACGTTATGTATATGAGGAAGAGGAAATCAGCAGTACTTACATACAGTTAGCATACATTTTATTCATTTAGATTGCAGGTTTCTTTATTAGCAGTAACTTTTGCTTTCTGTTAATGAAGCAATCATAAAACAAAAAACAAATACCTTAGTGACATCTATTGAAATTTTCTTCGATTACAAAGCGACAAGTAAACTGGGAAGTTTAATTTTTATAATGTAAACATTTAAAAGCATTGCGTCGTTTCGCAAAGTTTAAATTTAATTGCCTGCACGGGCGTATCATAAAGATGGGTTATGTCAGTGCGTCACCTGTTACCACTCGAAGCAGGCCATAAATGCACGGCAGTGACCGCTTCTCGGAACGAAGCGGACGCCGCTGATTGAATATTAATCGCCCGTTGTGACCAGTTTTACACGTTCGCCTTGCTAATGACGGGCAATTAAATTAATAATTAATCGTCCTTCTCCGAAGGTGCGCTCGAAATCCCGGTGTTTAGATGTCGCCACCGCGCAAAAAAATCCGACGCTCGCGAAACTCGCCTAAATTCCAAAACGTGAGCGTCTCGTCTCGTCTCATCGAATCGCGCGGCGCGTCTCAATTGAAATTTCCTTCAAAACGCACACGTGTGCGTAAGGACATACTGTCACGTTAACGTGCGGCTTTGGGTCATATGACTTAAAGTTGACAGGAAGTCGTAGTTTCATTGAAAATAGTCGGTGACGTATCGTCGTCGAGTTAATAAGGTTTTCGATCTAGCGGGCATGCTGAAACTGCTTTTCCGTTTTTGGTAAGTTATTTCACATTTATGGTCCGTATATTAAACTAATAGCACACCTAAATACTTTCAGTAACATAATTCAAATTGTACATACAGAAATTTTATAAACTGCCAGAAGTATTGAAACGACTTGTTCCTAGTAAGGAAGTATCTGTTTTTGTGAAAGGCATTTATTCGCGTGTATGTAGGTAAGAAACAATTACTTCCAATTAGCCTTAGAAAAAATCGTACGTCGTAACTTGCATAAGCAATTTCTTACGCGTCAAAAATTTATTAACCTCAAAATTATGTCCGCATCTGGACAAGATCTAGCTTGTGTTTGAGATAACTGCAAACTGAATTTCATATTCATTGGTGGAAATGGGCAATGCTAAACGATATTTTGAAAGTAAGTTCTTCCTTCTTGATTGAAAGGCTGTTTTAAAATAAATAGTCCGAATTGGGGGTCTTCACATAACCTAAATTTCTATTTTGCAAGTTCAGTTCTTGCTATAATTAAGGGTTGCGTTCAGATTCACAACCTGGACGTGTAATTGAATCTCTCACGCTCACGATTATTGATATATCTTTCGTCTCGTTCATCCGTTCAAATAAGTCTTGTGTTTACATCATTGCCATGGCAACGGGCGAACTTCTCTCATCCCACTATTTGAGTCGGACGTGAAAGTTCGCTTGTTGCCGTGGCAATGATGTAAACAGTGGAACGGTTGAAAGACACGCAAGATATGTCAATAATCGTGAGTGAGAAAGATACGATTGCATGCCCTTGTAAATCTGAACGCATCCTAAAGTACTCGTATTGTATGTTCCATCTACGTTGTATGTTTTTGTTTCTAAAGCTGACTTCTCGAGCTATGCTCTTGGTGAAGAATGGATATGTATTAAATCGTACGTCGCAGCTTGCATAAACAATTTCTTACATGTCAAAAATTTATTAACTTCAAAATTATGTTCGCGTGTGGACAAGATCTAGCTTGTATTTGAAATAACTGCAAACTGAATTTCATATTCATTGCTGGAAATGGGCAATGTTAAACGACATTTTGAAAGTAAGTTCTTCCTTCTTGATTGAAAGGCTGTTTTAAAATAAATAGTCTGAATTGGGGGTCTTCACATAACCTAAATTTCTATTTTGTAAGTTCAGTTCTTGCCATAATTAAGGGTTGCGTTCAGATTCATAACCTGGGCGTGTAATTGTATCTTTCTCGCTCACGATTATTGACATATCTTGCGTCTCATTCATCCGTTCAAATAGGTCTTGTGTTTACATCATTGCCCTGGCAACGGGCGAACTTCTCTCATCCCACTATTTGAGTATGACGTGAAAGTTCGGTTGTTGCCATGGCAATGATGTAAACAGTGGTTGTAAACGGTTGAAAGACATGTTAATAATCGTAAGTGAGAAAGATACAATTACATGCCCTTGTAAATCTGAACGCGTCCCAAAGTACTCGTGTTGTGTGTTTGATCTACGTTGCATGCATTTGTTTCTAAATCTGACTTCTCGAGCCATGCTCTTGGTGAAGATGGATATGTATAGTAGAGATGTATATGTAGAGCAAACGTGGGCATATAAATCCGGAAAGAGCGAGCTCGTAGTATCCCTACTATTCGACGTAAGAATGAATCCATTAACAAATAAGCGTGATCTCAAAGAAGTTTCAAAAAAAGTTGGTTATCATTGGCTGTTGTGATTAACGCGTAACTAATATTGAGGATGCACCCCATCATGTTCCCTTACTGTAGATACACGAAGAGAAGAAAGGAAAATCTATAGCGTCTTTGCGTCCAACTTGACAATGATTTGAATTTTAGAATTAAATCGAATAATGCCAATGTAAAATCAGGGTTTATTTTTATATAAAATCATGATTTTTTACATCGAATCATATTTTTTTAATGTCAAAATTAAATTCTAAAATATTTAAAAATCAACTTTGCATTTGCTTTAATTTCTAGATTAATTTGAAAATCTAAAATCAAGTTGTAGTAAGTTTATGTAGAACGCCATCTCTTGACAAGATATGAAACCTACTTTCCAATAAATAGCACCATATTCTACTTATTTATTTTTATTAAAATTAATTTTAGAAATTCCCGCCTTCAACTTCTGCCTCCTAACTTTGCAGCGAGTTTAATTTCTAAATTAAATCGACAAGCTAAAATCAAGTTGTAATGCGATTGTGTAAATTAGTAAAACATAAATAAATAAAATAAAGTCAAGTTGAATGACAGAGAAAGAAAACAAAATCGGCAATTAATCGACGGAATTAAAATGCAAAATAAAATGAACTCCAATCTAGTAAAGGAAACAAAAGGCGATCGGCTGACGGTTAAAAAAAAAATTAAATTAAATAAAAGAAAAAACGATAGCAAAAGATGATAAATCAACAAATCAAATGAAATCGAATCAAAGAAGAAAAAACAAAGGCCGATAAATTGAAAGTCGAATAAAGATTTTTAGAAAATAAGAGAAAACTGAAAGAGGATCAGCGATCAAATCAAGACAGAATAAAAATTCTACAAATTCACATCAAATCAAGAGAGAAAGTTTGAACAAAAGAAGAAAGAAACAGAAGAGAATCAAACTTTTAATGCGAATATAACAGCGAGTCAAGTGAAGACAAAAGAAAAAGACATGAAACAGAAGAGAATCAAACTTTTAATGCGAATATAAAATCTGTTTATAATTGGACAAAAAGAAACAAGAAACAGAAGAGAATCAAACTTTTAATGCGAATATAACAGCGAGTCAAGTGAAGACAAAAGATAAAGACAAGAAACAGAAGAGAATCAAACTTTTAATGCGAATATAAAATCTGTTTATAATTGGACAAAAAGAAACAAGAAACAGAAGAGAATCAAACTTTTAATGCGAATATAAAAGCAAGTCAAGTGAAGACAAAAGAAAAAAAAACAAGAAACAGAAGAGAATCAAACTTTTAATGCGAATGTATGTGCGAGTCGAGTAAAGATAAAAGACGATCGGTTTTGTTTATAATTGGACAAAAAGAAAAAACAAGAAACAGACGAGAATCAAACTTTTAATCCGAATATAAAATCGAGTCAAGTAAAGACAAAAGACGATCGGTTCGGTTTATAATTTAACAAAAAAAGAAAAATGGATGGAATCGATGGAAATTTTGATTTTCTTGTCAGGGGTTGATACTTAAAAAAGAAGTGGGGAACCCCTGACGACCTAAACCCAGATTGTTGGAATGCGGCACTCTTAAGTAACATTCGATTGTGTGAGAAGGTTCGCCCCCCACCTCCCCCAGGGAAGGGACAGAGTCGATTTTAAATAGTTAAACGACACGCACGCTAAATAAGTGTTTACCGTATTAATTAATAATGCGTAAAACGTGCAGAATAATTAATTAAGGAAAAAACCACTAACAGGAGGACAGAATTTGATTTTTCTGTCCTCAAAAAAATCTAGGGTCCTTCTCAGGGAATGTTGCAGTCTTTCTCGCGCAAATGATTTTGAATGTTTTGTATCTATTTTAGGATTATTCTTATTTCTTCACCTTATTATTTAAAGTACAAAGTTTTTTTTTTAATCTCGGACCGGACTGAAATATGAAGGGAACACACTCAACGTTTCGCTATAGGTTTACTTATTACTTCAACTATTATTTAAAAGTGAGATGGGAAAAGGTCATCCATTGTCAGGGAAATAACGTGTACATAAAACTTTTTCATAGAGTGAGACGGAAGTGCACTCGAAAGTACTGGTTATAAACGCAACCCTGCTCTATAGCGATGAATGGAGAATGATTATACAGAGTCTTTTATTTTGTTATGATAAAGTTTATAAATAAATGGTTTTTAAACTTCAAGCGGATAGAATTAGAATTGGGAAAGCACTCAACGTTACACTGGCGATTGATAGCTTCGTCAGCACGAGTCGATTGATAGCTCCTGACGAATTTACCAATCGGCAGTAAAACGTTAAAGTTTAAAATACCGTTTATTTACAATTGTCATGGGACAAGAGTCAATTTCAGTAAAGTTTTTGTTTTTAATGGTTTTTTATGGTTTCTTTAAGATTTGTAAAGATATACCTTGTTAGGTATCCTAATTAGAAATTAACCGTTTTCGATCAAATGGTACATTCGCGTAAAAGTTTGATCGAGTCTCTCTCTCTCCGATAGAGCTAACAACTCGAAATGAGGCCCTGCGTGTCGCTTCTTTTCTTTTATTTCCAGTAGAACGAGAAAACGTGACGTTTGAGTGCCATTAGAGATCTCGTCGCGAAGAAGAAAATTTACGAACCGTCCTACTTCGATTTGTAATGCACTCCGTAAACGGCGATAATCATACTTTTACCGTACACTCGGCATCCTTATTTGCGAGTCGTTCGCTAATTAATTTCCACGTTTTTATCATCGGCAAGAAACGCGAGTTTCCCCGCGCTGAAAACGTGTCGGCCGATAATAAAGCGAAAAAGAAAAAAAAAACGCCGAGTAATTAAGAACTCGAAAGCACATTGAAAGCTTCTGTGCTAGATTAGGCACGAATGGGACTGTGGGGGTGTAGTCAAATCGCAAAGGTAGGGATTTTTTTTTTTATGAATAACAGCGTCAATCAATCATCGCCCTTTTTTCTTTATCACTCGTTCGACAGGTCGCCGCGTCGCGACGCGTCCCGTCCCGTCCCGTCGTTCTCCGATTATATTATTTTATTTCGCTTCAGCCCGTCGAGGTTTCAGACCATGAATTACGCAGATTGAAATAACGAGCGTCGAGATTCCCCGTCCGTGTAATCGCCGCCGCCGTCGACGCCATTTTTAATTGCCGCACGAAACGTTTAACGAGGGAAAACTGCTCCGGTTGAATTGCGAAATAATTAATTAAAGCGTTCGTCTGGCGGAGACAGAACTATCAGCGGCAATAATCGGCGCTCGTTTTGCTTCCTTCGTGTGGCAATTAGAGATTGATTGTATCTGTCCGTTTTAATTTGCTTTAATCCGGCACTGTAGCGTACTAAAAACTGCGCTACGGTAATAATTTAATTATTTCACGATTTATTTATCTGTTCAAGGCAGCACATGCTCGCTCGCGTGCATGCATGCTCGTAAACATACTCGAATGTAAGGACAAGAAATTCACAAGACTGGTTCGGGTTCTTGCGAGGATAGTTCGAGAAAAGCCGCCAGGAGCACGCGCATTACAAAAAAAATCCCAAGTTTTTTGTTGTGCGCATGCCTCTGAGGGCTCTGGAATTGTCAGGAGCGTGCGCACAACAAACAACAAAAAACTTTGGATCTTCTTGTAATGCGCATGCTTCTGACGGTTCTGGAAATGTCAGGAGCGTGCGCACAACAAAAAACTTGGGGATTCCTTTTGTAACGCGCATGCTTCTGACCAGGGCCGGACAAAGGGGCAGGCGAGACGGGCGATTGCCCGGGGCGCTAAACTAGGATATTTTCTATGAATAATATTTTCGGAAACTATAAATTAATATTATTTCCACCTATATTAGAACAGAAAATTTCTGATATTCTAACCTCAAATATCTTATAAATATTATACCTTTTTGAAATTGGGAAAAAAAATGTATACATTTTAACAGTCTTCCTATTCTATTAAAATCAAGTTTTGTTCTACATAAAGAAAACCGTTTCAGAAATACTGGGTGTTTAATATTAAATTTTTTATTTTTTATAATTTTTTTATTCTTACGAGGATACTCCTAGAGGAACCGTCAGGAGCAGGGCCGGATCTAGGGTTTTTGGCGCCACGGGCTAAACAATTTTCAGCGCCCTTTTTATCCAATAACGTATAATAATATCAAATTCAAGTGGGTATTATTGCTAACTTTGTTTATGGAAGCTATAAATTCGGTTAAATTAACAAACAAATAGAAGCAAACAGTATTTTTCACGATGATTGCAACGAGACACAGTCTGAGAAAAAAAAACAACTGAATATCGCGTTTACGAGAAAAGGACAAAAAGACACGGATCACTCTGTATATTATTTTACTAAACGATAGAGAATAAAATTCTTAATTAAAATTCTCCTTTGTTATTTAACCGTAAATTAAAAAAAAATTAAGAAGGCATTTTGATTCTTTACCAAATTCGTCAAAATGCTGGCAACAACCATAAACAAGAAATCATTTTTGGCTAACTAGATTGGAATTGGAAAGAAATCAAAGAAAACTCCCAAAGAAAATAAGAAAAACAAATGACGACTACCGCAGTTAAAACTTGAAACGTATTCCTGCAAAGTTACAAGTTACATCTTTAAAAAATTTGTAAAATTTCTCGCCTTTGTTTGTTTGCCCTCTTTTGTTTTCTACATTTTGCCGGAAATTCGTCGATCATTTGTTTTTTTTTTTTTTTTTTCATTATTTTTAGTATTACTTTTTCTTTTGACATTTTTTAATTTTCAAACAGTTCGCTGGTCTTCCTTTTTATTTTTAATCATCTTTCTTTCGTATGCCATTGTATTTTATATACTGTATTTGTTATTCTTATTTTTCCGTTAGTTTTTATTTTGTTTTTTTTTTTTTTTTTAGTCAGAGAATCGTTGATTTTCTTTTGTCAGTCGCCTTAACTCGATTTTCCTTTGTTTTGTTTGTTACGCTATTTGCAATTTAATTTCTCGTCAATTTTTTATTATAACTTCTAGCACAGCGCCCCAAGTCTTTGTCTTTTCGCGTCCACGTTTCTCGTTGTACTTTTTTCTCTTTCACTTGTTTCAGCTGCAAGTTTTCTTCGGTTTTCGTTAGTGTTGTTTTTTTTTATGTATAAAATCGATCTTCTTTCGTTCACGTTCCCGTATTCTAGCTTGTTTCCATGTTGTTTATATTCTTATATATATTTTTTTCCGACGTATTCCATTGACGCTACATACCGGGTGTTCCGCGACGGAATGTCAACCACCACTTCACCCACGTAATTATCAATTCAAACCAAATAAAAAAACTGTAATAAATTTCTGTTCTAGAGCTTACTTAATCATTTCTCCGTTCACCTAATAATCAATTCAAATTAAAGAAGAAAACTAATAAAGCAAACCGTTTTTCAAGAATACGATCAGTTTTGTAATTTTCGTTTTTGAAAACACACTAACACTGTTGATACGTAGATATCTACTTTTTTTGAATAATCACAGACAACACGTCGTATTCTTGAAAAACGGTTTGATTTACTAGTTTTCTTTGTATTTAAATTGATTATTAACTGAACGGAGAAATTATTATGTGTACTTTAAAATTATAAACAAATAAAAAATTGAATATTAAACACCCAGTACTTCAGAAACGGTTTTCTTTATGCAGAACAAATCTTGATTTTAATAGAACAGGAACACTGTTAAAATGTATAAATTTTTTTTTCTAATTTCAAAATGGTATAATATTTATAAGATATTTGAGGTTAGAATATCAGAAATTTACTGTTGCATTATAGATGGAAATAATATTAATTTATAGTTTTTGAAAATATTATTCACAAAAAATATCCTAGTTCAGCGCCCCCAAAATTGGCGCCCCGGGCTATCGCCCGTCTCGCCCGCCCCTTTGACCGGCCCTGGTCAGAAGCATGCGCGTTACAAAAGGAATCCCAAGTTTTTTGTTGTGCGCACGCTCCTCACATTTAAAGAACCGTCAGAAGCATGCGCATTACAAGAAAATCCAAAGTATTTTTGTTGTTTGTCGTACGCACGCTTCTGACAATTCCAGACACCTCAGACGCATGCGCACAACAAGAAACTTTCGATTTTTTTGTAATGCGCGTGCTTCTGGCGGCTTTTCTAGAACTATCCTCGTAACGACCCGAACCAGTCTTCCGAATATGTTGTCTTCACATTCTGCGCTTGCTCCTCACAATAACAGAACCGTCAGGAGCATGCGCATTATGAAAAGTCCAAAGTATTCGTGTTATCTGCATACTTCAGATAGTTCTAGGACATTTCTGGACTGTCCTTGCGAGAACTCGCCTAATCACAACGAATTCATACTCTGCAAAATTGATTCTCACACTTTAAAAAACATTCGGGTGTATGGTGTAATAAACTTCATTGCCCAAAAGTCCTGAAGTATCACAATTAGATTTATGAATGGAGGAGACACCGGATTAGAGCCAAACTAATAAATGTCTAAACGCATCTCAATTATAAACGAATTACGTGTCAAGTAAATTACACAAACTCTTTGTAACTGCTGATGCAATATGAGTTAATGGAATAGCTTTCATGTATTCTGCGAGTAGTGTACAGTTCCATTCATGAAATACGTAACAAGTCTGGACGTGCCATGGTCTATATGGGCTGGTTCGTTTGTTGCATTATATTAGTGTGCACTAAAGGTAACTTCATCTCGTTCTAATACAAGATGACACAAAAGAACAGGAACTTTTTAACAATCCGGTAAAACCAAAAGTGATGGGAAGAAAATCGTTTTATTCATAGTAATTGAACCCTTAAAATCTGCCATTTAAGAAACACTAATGGAATTTATAATTTTTTTTTTTTTTAATTGCGCTTGCTTACAAATTGGCAGACTGGCGTACATCAACATTCTGTGGAGTACGAGCATTTCTTGGTTGGTTTCTTCTTTAGGGCAGATCCAGTCTCTTCAAAGTCATTAATCCAACTCTTTAACGCGTGTTTTGATGGGACGGCACCATGACATCCTAAGTTGTAAAAACGTCGGAACTCCCTCTGCGCAGCTTCAAAACTATCACTGTTTTTATAAAACAATTTTATGGCCAATGCACGCTGTTGCCCGTTCCATTAATCCATGGTTACTAAAATGGCAAAGGGTTTACTTGCTCAAGGTCACTGTCTCACAATGCTGCCACCTGCAAATGGCCGCCACTATGCATTTCAAAAATTCCCGTTATTCTGTGTCACCCTGTACATGAGATTAAGACAAGTTGAGAATACTCTCAGTGCACACTAATCAGTGTTGTTAAAGATACATTTCTAATAGTATCTAGATACAGATGCAGATACTTTCACAAATATGTATCTAGATGCAGACACATATACTTTTTCCTGAAAATATCTAGATACAGATACAGATATAAAAAAAAGTATCTGCAGTTTATCAAGATACTTGCAATTGTAAAATTCAATAACCTATGCAGTAGTGGAGGTACGGTATTATTTGCGATCCAAATCAACTTTTTTTTGTGAAAATTGACGAAGTTTTCGTATGAATATATGAATAATGTGCACACTAAAATCTGTGATAATTTTCACATTTTTTTTCAGCAGTATGTCTCTTTAAATAGAAAATTTACCTTTGTAATTAAGTTGATCAATAAGCTGATAAGTAATTACCTGTCAAGTCAACGTAAAATATAAAGTTATCAACAGAAATGACTCTACTTCCGTAACAGACAAGTTAAATGTCAAATGAATCTAGGATCCTTAATTGCAACCTTGTTGTAGCTAAGAGAGCGTTCCCATAATCAAGAAAAGTTGATAAAATCAACAATACAGTCTTTTCCTTTTGATTTTCTCCTTTTGTCAATTATCTTTCCCAATTTTTCAAATAATTTTCAAGTTTCTGAACTATCAAATCGCATTTTAGATAGAACAGTTATTTGACAGACTGGAAAACATAGTTAACAAGAGGAGAAAATCAAAAAAAAGAGACTGTAAAATCGGAGGTTGCATTTCCGCCAAGATCTGCTGTTTTTATGGAAGTTAAAAATGTATCTTAGTATCTCAAATGAACAGATATACTGTAATTGTATCTAGATGCAGATACAGTTACATTTTTTAGTAGTGTCTGAGATATGTATCTAGATACTCAAAAAGTATTTATTTAGATACTTGCATCTAGATACTTAACAACACTGACACTAATGCAACAAATGAACAGATCTTACATCAAACTAATCGATGCTTCATCTTGTATAGACATTATTTTGTTTTAAGCTCGTACGAGTAACTACATCGAGCATGTCTAGGTGCATATCTTGTGCTTATTACGAATATTTTAGGTTTCTGTGAACATGAAAATGTGGTTCTTTCAAATAGTTTTTTGCTCTAAAACTAAAATAACGTTGGTGTGTGAAAGTTGCAAACGTGATCAGAACATTTAATCTTTGACACGTATTGAAAATAAAAAGAAGTGAAACTCGCAGGAAGTGTAGGAATTTGAAAGGATCTGAAATATCATCTGGGAGAAGTTCTCCTCAGAATCTGTTAGGTGTAAAAATATTCCCATTTCCAACCAAACAAAATTATTTCGAAAACAACTTCATTTTTGTTGCCTAAAACTAGATGCTTATGAGAAATGGAAATTCGTAGATTGAGCGCTACAATCCTGTTTTTGTTGCTCTACTCAGTTTTATTTTGTTTCTCCTGAAGATTTAATGTAGTGGCATTCGTGAGTCAAAACCTGGCGTTTATCTCGGATGGAAACAACTTGAATCAGCCACACACCAGATGCACTCTTTCACATTCCTCTCCGGCAGTAAATTATTCGCTGTCGTTGGCCACACGCTGAAAATAGCTCATAATTCAAATAATAAATAATTACTTGTCGTCATACAATTGCATTCAATGTGTGCATACCCAAGAGGAAAGCGTACATGTGCGCCAGTTATAGTAATCCATTTATGTACGTCCGTGCAACTTTTTGTTACTCTTAATGGAAACGCTGGAAATTACGAGTTTTTCGTTAAAAAAAATTTTTTTATCCGATCTTTTCATCTCTCGTCAACTTTTCCCATAGAAACTATTGTGTTTATAATTGTAAGGTAACTATGAGAATAAATCAACGATTAAAGTTGAGATGAGAGATGAAAACAGCGGTCCTTACTTAGATACATAATATCAAAAAGAAAAAAATTAAAATAGCCTGAGTTACGAAAAACCTGCAATAAATCAAGTTTCAAACTAGAAGACAATCCTAAAATCAATGCGACTTGTGCTTTATTAAATAAATTTTATTAATGATCATTTAATTGTGTGTTCAGGAATTGCAGCGAAGCTGTTAATCCATCTTAGCATCGTGCTACGATGGATTAACAGCTCTGGTACTTTCTGAATCCTTTAAGAAGCGGGGTATTTCCCTTGCCTACCTTTGACGACTTCACAAATTTTTCATTCTGCAGTTATCTGCACCATTTGCTCTCAGTGAATTTCTTCTTAACTTAATTATGATCTCTGTGGACTTCAGCGATCCGTGTATATCGTTCGGCCTTTTAAAATCGTTCGTTTTAATAAACTTGGTGTTTTCTCGTTCCCACACTTTCTGCTGAATTTTTTTGTTCGTTTCAACGGATATACATATGTATTCGAAACCGTGCAAAAGCGTAAATTTCACTTTCTCCTCCTAATTTTTGTTTCTTTTTTTTTTTTTCTTAGTCAAAATTATACATTTACCAAAGTTGTCGAAACATAAACACACACAATCAGTTCTCAGCGCACGAAACGTTTTTGCTTTGCTTTATTATAACGTGAGAAAGGTTACCTGAAGTTTCCTAATTGATTAATACGCTGTATGTGTTTGTGTGTGTGCGCCTGAAGACCTCTTCGGCATTTTTTCATCTCTTATAATCTCCGCTGAACTAGTTCATGATTCGGATTTACTCACATAATTGGCCTTTTTTGCACCTGACGAATTATGTATGTACATATGTATTGCAAGACTTTCATATTTCCAGAAAGGGGACGCACTTTTGCCTTATGGTAACGAAAGCTGTTTTTATAGTAAACTTATTTTATAAAAAGTACCCTTACCTCAAAATTGTTTTACTTTCAATTCTTAATACAACAAACTTCTTGCACAGTAGAAAATTTACTACCAATAGTAATTGGGGACACACTGCGTATTTACTCCCTGAAGTGTTCAATTTCCATTTTCCCTGCTGTATACACACTTACCTGACTGTAACTCTCATTAACACCAAAGAAAACAAAATAAATATTTGCTTAAATATTATCGGGCGCTTTTACTTTTTAGTGTGTCGCTTATTAACGAAAGCGCGTGCAAATTGTTTATTTCCGAAACACGGTGGACATATACAGCTTGTCCAAGTGTACGAGGCTCTGAATTCGAATCTAAACAATAGGGGTTCGAAATTGCAAATTACGATTGTAAAGATTTACAATTCGGATATTCCTGGCAGTATGACTCAACAGACTATAAACGTCTACCAGGAAAATGTTTGTTTGAAAAAAATTTAATCCAATAGGGACACTTTTCCATGAAGCTTTGGATTGAGTAACAGAAGGGGATGAAGATCGAACTCCAGGGCAAACATATTGAATTGAATTCTCTATAAAACTAACGTGCCACTCGTGATGCAATGGGATCTATTCTGTACCAAAACCGTTAAATTTAAAGGGGCGTTAAATTTTGTTGGTTCTGTAACAACCAATCATGGAACTGTATTTTAAATTGTAAAGCACCCCTAAATTTTAACAGCCCGTTAAACAGTTACAGAATACGCCCCGTAGATGGATAAAAGTTCTGCAGAGAATAGAGCAGTGTAAGATGCTGAGACCGATCTGTAAGAGCTCCCAACATTTATAAAAAAAAAAACTGCCTTTCAAAGCTTTAGGTTAAATAAAAATAGGAAATCCCATCATTGCAGCACCATTTACATAAGGGGCTGTCTTTTCCTATAATTTTTTATCTGAGCGTGTAATATGCTTTAAATGAGTTGAAGGCAATTTTGAATAACTGGCACCAGGAAATTTTTGGGAAAATTACCGAACCTGAAGAATTGACTGATGAATAAATAACTCTTTCGAAAGCGTTTTTGAGCTCAGAAACTGTACAACAAATGAAATCCCTCGTGTGCTACAGTGGATTTATTGAGCACTAATTTAAATTGATACAAAAAAAGAATAAATAAACAATTACAAAATAAAATATAGACATAAAAGTTAGATGAACAATTAAATAGCCACATCTTACTATCGCTTTTTGACCTAACATTGCAGTAGGATAGACAAATTGAAGCGGGATTTGCTCCTAATGAGTCCCCCATGCAAGGCGGCCATGCTTGCTGTCAAAGCATAATGAAAGATTTTAGAAAAATTTTGTGCAAATCGTTTTTGATTGCAGTGAGAACCTCGAGCAGCCTCTGGACAGCTGTTTCAGCCCTGCTTGGGGCTTCTTCAGCAGAAACGTAGCTCGACATTCCCACTGCAGACCAAAAACGACTTGCCCAATTTATTTGCAAATGCGATGTAAGAATGATGAACATATAAAATAGCGACATCTTACTATCGCTTTTTGACCTAACATTGCAGTAGGATAGACAAATTGAAGCGGGATTTGCTCCTAATGAGTCCCCCATGCAAGGCGGCCATGCTTGCTGTCAAAGCATAATGAAAGATTTTAGAAAAATTTTGTTCATCATTCTTACATCGCAATTGCGAATAAATTGGGCAAGTCGTTTTTGGTCTGCAGTGGGAATGTCGAGCTACGTTTCTGCTGAAGAAGCCCCAAGCAGGGCTGAAACAGCTGTCCAGAGGCTGCTCGAGGTTCTCACTGCAATCAAAAACGATTTGCACAAAATTTTTCTAAAATAAAAGTTAGAGGAAATTTTCAAGAAAAAAAGGGAACTTGTGTATAAGATAACAATTACTGTACCTTTTAGGCAGAGCAGAGTAACAGAAACTCTGGGACGCCCTGGGGGGTCTTCGATTAGATTCCGAGCGTCAAGGTTGGATTTCACAGCGTGTAAAACAACCCCACACACTCACACATCTTCTCCTGAAGGGGTTTCTCTTTTTGATTTTTAAAAATAATAAAAGTGAAAAAAATGTAGATAAACTTTTGAATTCAAAGGAAATTCGGCTTTTTCAAAAACCATTCTTCGACTGCAACGTTGCCGAGACATTTCAATGCAGCTTCAAATGGAAATGATTGATCTTCAAGCTAACGATCAAATCAAGGAAGGAAATTTGGTCGATTTTTACAAATTTTCTTATGCAAAAGATTTTCCAAATTTAAAGCAATTTGCTTGTAAATTTATTTCTAAGTTTGGAACTACCTACATATATGTGCGAACACATTTTTTCGAGGATGAATTTCTGAAATCGAAATCAAAGTGTAGGGCAAATTTATCGGATGATCATTTGCAATCATTGCTTATTTCAGATTTTAATCTCAGCTTTAAATAAATACTTCAACCGAAAATAGAGTTCCATCATTCCCATTAAACGTTGCATGAAATTATTTTCTAATTATGTGCACTTATAATTTAGCAATGTTTGTTGAGTATTGGTATCTGTAATTAACTGTAAAAGAAAATCAAAATAGTCACAATGAGATTTTTTAATTCACGTATTCACGTGGCTCGCCGCAAATGGCTTTAAATCCCAATCTGGGTCCCTTGCGTCAAAAAATCTGGACACCCCTGGTTTAGACTAAAACGTTTCCTGTCCAGCGCTTATCTAATGGGAAAGTTTATATTAAAATGATGTAGATTAAATTCCACCCGCAGTAATTTTGAATCAAAAACGAAATTAAAGTTCCGAATAAAATATAAGGTCGACTTGTCAGCAATGCAAAGAGACTTATTGGTCATTTTCTTCCTGAATTTCGGACACTATTCAAAAGATCTGAGTAAAAAAAAACTCTGAATTTCGAAATTTAAATTTCTGTCCACTATGTCAATGTTTTTATATTGTATTATTTTTGTTTGGTATTGGTGTAGGTATCTGTAATTAACTGTTAAAAAAAAATCAAAATAGGGACAATGAGATTTTTTAATTCACGTATTCACGTGGTCCGCCGCGAATGGCTTTAAATCCCAATCTGGGGCCCTTGCGTCAAAAAATCTGGACACCCCCGGTTCCGACTAAAACGTTTCCTGTCCAGCGCTTATCTAATGGGAAAGTTTATATTAAAATGATGTAGATTGAATTCCACCCGCAGTAATTTTGAATCAAAAACGAAATTAAAGTTCCGAATAAAATATAAGGTCGACTTGTCGGCAATGCAAAGAGACTTATTGGTCATTTTCTTCCTGAATTTCGGACACTATTCAAAAGATCTGAGTAAAAAAAAAACTCTGAATTTCGAAATTTAAATTTCTGTCCACTATGTCAATGTTTTTATATTGTATTATTTTTGTTTGGTATTGGTGTAGGTATCTGTAATTAACTGTTAAAAAAAATCAAAATAGGGACAATGAGATTTTTTAATTCACGTATTCACGTGGCCCGCCGCGAATGGCTTTAAATCCCAATCTGGGGCCCTTGCGTCAAAAAATCTGGACACCCCCAGTTCAGACTAAAACGCTTCCTGTCCAGCGCTTATCTAATGGGAAAGTTTATATTAAAATGATGTAGATTAAATTCCACCCGCAGTAATTTTGAATCAAAAACAAAATTAAAGTTCCGAATGAAATATAAGATCGGCTTGGCAGCAATGCAAAGAGACTTATTGATCATTTTTTTCCTGAATTTCGGACAATATTCAAAAGATCTGAGTAAAGAAAAATCGCCGAATTTCGAAATTTTAATTTCTGTCCACTATGTCCACTATTTTTATTTTTTATGTTCATTATTTTATTTTAAGTTTCACACTATATGACGTCCCATTTTTAATTTACAAGAAACAGTTAACAACGAATTAAAGTTCAATAATCAAACTGTTTGTTTACTTTCGATGTGTTTCAATATTTAAGCTCGTGAAATCGTGAAGAGAGAATGAACCGAATGTTCAGCACAAAACAAAAAAGTCTTTGACAGAAAATAGCCTTTTCTTTATGCGCAAAATGAATTTTTCTTTCAATTCGCTTAAGATTAAATTTGATTACTAAAAAAAAAAACATGAACGTCTTGTATCTTCATTCGGGAAATTAATTACAAGCTGAGGAAACTACATTGTCTCTAACGTCTTATCCCATCGCTGCCACCAATAACGTATTTCAATGAGTCACATTTAAATAACAACAACTATAATAACAATATTCAAGGCATCTCCAAAATGGTTGTGTATCGTTTGTTTTTGCTCTTTTTACCTAAACTTATGTGTGAGACAGCAAATAATAACCAACTTGCTGTTACACCAAGCCGGGGGCCAACTCCATTGCAATCTATACTGACTTAGGTAAAAGTAAAATTATCAAAAAAATAAAAGAAATGCAGAATTGGATGAGCAAAAAATAAAGGAAGAATACCGGTCCTCATACGACTGAGGGAAATTGAAACTAAAAGTCTCTCAAAAGCCGAAACAGAAGCTGAGAACAAATGAAAAATGGCTTTTTAATAATTAAAAATTCATTGGTATTTCACATATTAGCAATATAAGGCAGCTTCATAAAAGATTTGTCAAAGGAAAGGACCAAATCATTCTTTTTTGTTTGTTTCTTTGCATTTCATTATTTTTATTTTTGTTTTGTTTTCTTTGCCTTAATTTTTCCTGTACACTGACACACGTCTGAAAATCAGTGTAATTTCTTTTTTGCTTTTCTTCTTTTGCCTTTTTTGTCTCTTCTCTTGTTTTTTGTCAATTTTGATTAAAAAAAAAAAAAACTTAAATTATCTGCCTAATCGATCTTTCCTTAATTGTCTTTTGAGCTTCCCGTTTCTATGTTGTTTGTTTCTGTTCTTTTTCTTCTCGAATCATCACAGTTAAAACAGATTACACTTTCATTTATTTCTATGTATTTCTTTTCAATTTATTTTCCTCGCATTAAATTTCGATCGTTTTTCTTGTTGTATTTTCTGACAGCGCTTTGATTTTCTACACTCTCTGCAGAAACATTGATCTTCTTTTGTTTTCTGTTGTTTGTCTTATGTTCTCTTTTGTTTTTTTCTTTATAGGAAATGATCTTAAAAAAAACTGCTCAATAATCATTGAATTTTTGCAATCGTTCTTGTTCGTGTCCAGTCGTTCTTTTGTTTCTGATTCTGTTCTCTTTCACGACGAATCATCCTAGTTCAACAAATCACGCTTTCATTTGTTTCTTTACAATTCGTTGTTCCCCTTTTGTTTGTTTTTATAGCATTAGATTTCGCTCAACTTTATAAAATTTTATTTTCGTGGCCCTTTAGTTTTCTTACGCTCCGCCGGCGAAATGCCGATTTTCTTTTGTTTTCATTTTTATCCACCTCATGTTTCTTTTTTGTTTTTAATCGGTTTAAAAAAAAACTGTCTGATAATCATCGATTTTTGTTGTTTTTGTTCGCATCTAGTTGTTCTTTATTCCAGTCTTTTTTGTTTCCGTTTTGTTCTCTTTCTCGTCGAATCATCGCAGTTCAATAAATCATGCTTTCATTTGTTTATTTGCGTTCATTGTTTTTGTTGTTTTAAATTTCGGTAATTTTTTCAAATTTTTTCTCGGCCACTTGATTTTCTTACCCTGTACTGCCAAGACGTCAATCTTTTTTTGTTTTTTTTTTTTTTTTCAAGTTCGTCTGTTTCTTCTTTGTAGTCAATTTTGACTTAAAAAAAGAGTAACCTAATCGTTTTTTTATTCGAGTTTCCCTTGGTTCCTTTCGTCTTACTTTATTATTTGTTGCGTTTCCACGTTTAAGTTTCTGTTCTCTTCCGTTGAATTGTCATCACAGTTAAAACAAATCATGCTTTTACTTATTTTTATGTATTTCACAGCTTTTTTTTTAATTTGCTCTCGTCTTATTAAGTTTTGCTCTTTCTTAATTTTATAAAAATATTTAATTAAAATAAAAAAGATAAATAAATAAATGTTTCCATTATATCAAAAAAACATTTTTAATTTACAAGAAACAGTTAACAATGAATTAAAGTTCAATAATCAAACTGTTTGTTTACTTTCGATGTTTTTCAATATTTAAGCTCGTAAGTCGTCAGCTATTTCCACTTTCAGAGATTTTTTTTTTTGTTGAAAAAGAAAATCGGTTTCGATACAGGGTGTTCGTGCGAACTCTACTGGAACTTACTTTGGCACCTTCTGCGATTGAAATTTAAAAAAAATATTGTTGGCTGGCGATCAAATAAACCAACGACCAAATCAAATGTCTCAGTATCTTGTATGTTTTGATCAGAATTTCTATCAAAACAATACATAGTACTCAGTAAATTATATGACACTGTCAATATCGATACTTTTTTATAAAAATTTGATAAATACATAAAGGTTTGCACTATCAAAACACCATTTTTAATTTACAAGAGACAGTCAACAAGGAATTAAAGTTCAATAATCAAACTGTTTGTTTACTTTCGATGTGTTTCAATATTTAAGCTCGTAAGTCGTAAGCTATTTCCACTTTCAGAGATTTTTTTTTTGTTGAAAAGGAAAATTGGTTTCGATACAGGGTGTTCGTGCGAACTTTACTGGAACTTACTTTGGCACCTTCTGCGACTGAAATTTAAAAAAATATTGTTGGCTGGCGATCAAATAAACCAACGACCAAATCAAATATCTCAGTATCTTGTATGTTTTGATCAGAATTTCTATCAAAACAATACATAGTACTCAGTAAATTATATGACACTGTCAATATCGATACTTTTTTATAAAAATTTGATAAATACATAAAGGTTTGCACTATCAAAACACCATTTTTAATTTACAAGAGACAGTCAACAAGGAATTAAAGTTCAATAATCAAACTGTTTGTTTACTTTCGATGTGTTTCAGTATTTAAGCTCGTAAGTCGTAAGCTATTTCCACTTTCAGAGATTTTTTTTTTGAAAAGGAAAATTGGTTTCGATACAGGGTGTTCATGCGAACTCTACTGGCACTTAGCGCCTTCTACAAGATTGAAATAAAAAAAAAATTGTTGGCTGGCGATCAAATAAACCAACGACCAAATCGCATCCTTTTTTTTAAGGACCTTACCAAGAATGCAATTGGGTTACCTGTTGTGAATAATTGCTTCTATATTTATACTTAACATGTATGTGTCAACATTGCTATCTCTATGTGCCGCCTCCTTTTATTTGGGCGCTTCCGGAAGAAACACGTCAGACCGGACAGGCAGGCAGGGCCGTATCGAAGGGGTCGCTTGAATCCGTTAGGGTGAAGGGGACGTTATTTCAACAGCCCCCCCTCGTTTCGTCGATTGTATGTACTGTACCAAGATAGAATAGGTTCGTCGGTACATACACGTCCACGCGTTCGAACTTGGACTACTTAGGAAGGTCGGCCAATAGGAAAGCAAACCCGAGCTGACGGTATCAGAAGCTACGTGTTTAACACAGTACTAAGTTTGCTTGCTTACTTGCTGCTCGGCGTGACTCACCGGAGTCTCCCTGTAATTAATTTGTGGGTGTGTTGTTGGTCTGTTGAAAGAAAACCTCCAGTAGTGCGTGAACCGAGCGACAGCGAACAGTGTATCTATCTGTATATGTACATATCAAAAGTGGTGGTCCTTGTGTATTTCCGAATAATACCCCAAGTGAACCTACTTTATTTAAAAAATTAAAAAAAAAAAAATTTTTAATTAATAAAAAATCGATTGGGTATAATAAGGTATAATGCAGGAAGGTTAGTAGATAGTAAAAGGGAAAAGTCGCTCAGACCAATCGTGTCACATTTTGCACTTTAATGTTAGGGTTGACTTGTTGCTGCTGCTGCTGTTGTTGCTTATTGATTATTGCTGCAAGCAACTGGAATTTAAAGGTCAGATTGGTTGGTTGGTCGGAACTAGTTTTCTCCTCAAATTTCATTTGAAACAAACTGTTTGCACCTCTGCGCTAATTGAAAACCGTGTTACTAATTGACTCGTTTGTGCCTGTTTGAATCACTTCTATTTTTAAGCGGTTTTGAAATTTCGCTTCTTAGAAAAACATCCTTGACCCGAGGAGACGTTTCCGTGCGCTCTGGGGGGGAGGGGATTTGGGAAAGCAAGGTAAAATCCCACGTGAAAATCCCCCGACTTATAGCTACTCAAGTATTTCTGAAGCTACGTAATTTAAAAAAAAAAATGAAACAGTTCAAAACCAGGTTGGTTCTTTCTAAGAGCAAGTTTGTTTGTTTTTTTTGAAATTGTTTTTGCCTGTGCTTAAAGCCCATATCTCAGTGTCAGTATTTTGATCAAAATTTTCTATCAAAACAATACGTATTACTTAAATATCTAAGGGGTCTATTCTGTATCAAAACCGCTAAATTTAGAGGGGTGTTAAATTTTGTTGCTATGGTAACAACCAATCATAGGACTGTATTTTAAATTTTAAAGGACCTCTAAATTTTAACAGACCGTTAAAAAGTTGCAGATTACGCCCCTAAGTAAGTCAATATCAATACATTTTTATAAAAATTTGATAAACACATAACCGTTTCCACTCTCATAAACCATGTTTGTTAAAGTTTTGATGAAAATTTTGATTAAAATATTGACAGTGAGATATCGGCCTAATTTACGTTCGGAAAAATTACGCGCTTGAATGGCCCGGACTGGTTTAAACTTCACTTCAAGTAAAGTCGACTCATCTTTTGATCTTTTAAGGCCGGTTGCACCAAACACTTAAGTCGAGCTTAACTTTAAGCGCCATTTAGAATGTGAGTTCCGTAACGTCAAATATCACATTACAAACAACACTTAAATTTAAGCTCGGCTTAAGCGTTTTGTGCAACTGGCCCTAAATTCTCTATCAGATGAATTTGTTGCTTGATCTTTAATTAAAAAAATAAAATCACTCTAACGCCATTTGTTGAAGCTTTAACCAAAACTGAATAGTCCATCCATAAAAAATTTAACTGAATTTTGTTTTTTAATTTTTATTTGTGTGTCAGATTGATATACATTATGTATTAATTAAAAACATTAGCATTCGTGTGTTAAATTGTTAAATGAAATGAAATTTGTGTACCTAACGGACAATTAAAATTCGTGAATTTCAATGATGCTTTGGATTCGAAAGGCCCATCGAATTCGCCGTGAAAAAGCCCATGTCCAAAAGAACGGATAAATTCCTTGAAAAATATTTCTGAATTTCCGCCTACAATTTTGGAAGTTCGCTGAGAAAAATTCTAAGACGAAAAGAATGAATAAATTCCTTTTAAACTTAACTTGAGGGCTTCCGCGGCCGTCGTCCATGGCTGAATTTCTGACTTCCGGTTGGAACCGCGTCTCAATGACTTACGAGAAGCAGCAGCAAGACCACCAGCAGCAGCAACCCTGAGGAAGTTCTTCTGCAATGGAGAACGAGACGTCGGCAGTAGAAGAAATCCGAGGAGAGACGCGGTTCCAACCGGAGGCCAGAAATTCAGCGATTCCTTTTAAACCTTGAAAAACATTTCTGGATTACTGTACAATGTTGGAAATTCGCCATGAAAAAAATTAAATCGAAAAGAATGAATAAATTCCCGCCTAAAATTTTGGAAATTCGCTGTGAAAAGTTCTAAGACCAAACCAATGAGTAAATTCCTTGGGAATCTTGAAAAATATTTTTGGATTACGGCTTACACCCTACAGTGTTGGAAATTCGCTGTGAAAAATTCTAGATCCAAAAGAGTGAATAAATTCTCTGGCAATCTTGAAAAATATTTCTGGATTTCCGCCTACAATTTTGGAAGTTCGCTGTGAAAAATTCTAAGACCAAAAGAATGAACAAATTCCTTGGAAACCTCGAAAAACATTCTGGATTATCGCGTACAGTGTTGGAAATTTGCCAAGAAAAATCAAAAAGAATGGATAAATTCCTTGGCAATGTTGAAAAATGTTTCTGGATTTCCACCTAGAATTATCGAAATTCGCTGTGAAAAATTCTAAGACCAAACGAATGAATAAATTCTTTGGGAACCTTGAAAAATATTTTTGGATTACGATCTAGCCCTACAGTGTTGGAAATCCGCTAGTCGAGCTACGTCTCTGCTGATGAAGCCCCAAACAGGGTTGAAACAGCTGTACAGAGGGTGCTCGAGGTTTTCACTGCAACCAAAAACGATTTGCAACGTCCAAATTTTCTGTGTTGAGAAAACAACAATTTTAGATTTTTATTTTAAGAGAATTATTGGCTTAAAATTCTTTCAGGTAAGGATATCTGAAGCCTCCTGAAGCCAATAATTGCTTAAGATAAAGATCCAGAGAAAGTTATTTGTCATTTTCTCAACACAGTAAATTTAACTGAACACGATTATGCACTCATCGATTCGATTTTTCCGTAAAATTACATTCACTTTAATTTGGCAAAGTTCGCGGAAAAGTACATAAATCACCCGGTATTATCACTGTGAAACCAAAGTCGTTAGAGCTTTAGGGATACTTAAAACTAAAGCTCAGATGCCTTTACAAAAAAGAAGAAAGAAAGAAAACAAATGAACATCGCGCTACCAAGAAATGCATCAATGTTATTTTGTTTTTTGTTTTTTTTTTATAACACCTTGTATATAATGGTATTTTTTAATTCCTGAGTAAATTCTAGCCTGAATTGATGGGTCGCATCGTGGGTCTAGCGCAAGCCCATTTCGAGTTTTTTCATTTGTTTCTAATGGTACAACTCGATAACCAAACACATGGTGCGACCCATCAAATCAGGCTAGAATTCACTCGGGAACTCAAAAATGCGACAGAAAATGCAGTTCTCGTACGTTTCTCAGAATAATCTTGGTATTTTTAATTTGTGAAAGATCTAATAGAATCGCCCTGTATAATAAACGAATTCAATGTTCAACCACGTTTGTAATTAATGATTTGCGATGGTATTTTCGAACTCCTGAGTAAATTCTAGCCTGAATTGATGGGTCGCATCGTGGGTCTAACGCAAGCGGTATTCGAGTTTTTTCATTTGTTTCTGGTAGTACAACTCGAGAACCAATCAAGATAGACCTACAGTGCGACCCATCAAATCAGGCTAGAATTTACTGGGGAATTCAAAAATGCGACGAAAAATGCAGTTCTTTTATATTTCCCGGAGTTGCGTTGCTCCTTTCAGTTTGTGAAATGGCCCTAACGACGAATCACCCTGTATGATAAATGAATTCAATGTTCAACCACGTTTGTAATTAATGATTTGCGATGGTATTTTCGAACTCCTGAGTAAATTCTAGCCTGAATTGATGGGTCGCATCGTGGGTCTAACGCAAGCGGTATTCGAGTTTTTTCATTTGTTTCTGGTAGTACAACTCGAGAACCAATCAAGATAGACCTACAGTGCGACCCATCAAATCAGGCTAGAATTTACTGGGGAATTCAAAAATGCGACGAAAAATGCAGTTCTTTTATATTTCCCGGAGTTGCGTTGCTCCTTTCAGTTTGTGAAATGGCCCTAACGACGAATCACCCTGTATGATAAATGAATTCAAGGTTCAACTACGTTTGTAATTAATGATTTGCGATGGTATTTTCAAACTCCTGAGTAAATTCTAGCCTGAATTGATGGGTCGCATCATGGGTCTACCGCAAGCGGTTTTCGAGTTTTTTCATTTGTTTCTGGTAGTACAACTCGAGAACCAATCCAGATAGACCTATAGTGAGACCCATCAAATCAGGCTAGAATTTACTGGGGAATTCAAAAATGCGACGAAAAATGCAGTTCTTTTATATTTCCCGGAGTTGCCTTGCTCCTTTCAGTTTGTGAAATGGCCCTAACGACGAATCACCCTGTATGATAAATGAATTCAAGGTTCAACTACGTTTGTAATTAATGATTTGCGATGGTATTTTCAAACTCCTGAGTAAATTCTAGCCTGAATTGATGGGTCGCATCATGGGTCTACCGCAAGCGGTTTTCGAGTTTTTTCATTTGTTTCTGGTAGTACAACTCGAGAACCAATCAAGATAGACCTACAGTGCGACCCATCAAATCAGGCTAGAATTTACTGGGGAATTCAAAAATGCGACGAAAAATGCAGTTCTTTTATATTTCCCGGAGTTGCGTTGCTCCTTTCAGTTTGTGAAATGGCCCTAACGACGAATCACCCTGTATGATAAATGAATTCAAGGTTCAACTACGTTTGTAATTAATGATTTGCGATGGTATTTTCAAACTCCTGAGTAAATTCTAGCCTGAATTGATGGATCGCATCATGGGTCTACCGCAAGCGGTTTTCGAGTTTTTTCATTTGTTTCTGGTAGTACAACTCGAGAACCAATCAAGATAGACCTACAGTGCGACCCATCAAATCAGGCTAGAATTTACTGGGGAATTCAAAAATGCGACGAAAAATGCAGTTCTTTTATATTTCCCGGAGTTGCCTTGCTCCTTTCAGTTTGTGAAATGGCCCTAACGACGAATCTCCCTGTATGATAAATGAATTCAACGTTCAACCTCGTTTGTAATTAATGATTTACAATTCCCCCGTCTGTGATTTTTTTTTTGCTAATGGCGAGTTGAGCAATCGATTTCCAACTGTATTGTTTACGTCAGCCTCACTCCAGGTCGGGGCCTGTACGGTCGCGTTCGTGCATTAGAAAGTTTAAACATTAACGTCAACTCTTTTAACTTATTAATAAGCCGTGCCTGGAACGCTTCGAAAGTAAAACGCCAAAGCGGCTTTGCACAACAATGATTTACAAAAATCGTTACGTAACGGTTAATTCAGCGGCGGACGTTGCGAAATGTTCTTGTTATTATTATTAATTATTTAAGCGAGTTTAACCTGCGCGAAATGCCGTCGTTTATCGGTAAATTGGGCAGGTAATGTATGCGCATAATTAAAACGGCGCACAAAGGAATTTCTGACATAAGATACAGTTGTAGGTAGGATAATTTGTAGCGCTATTTTTACAGCCTGTTTTAATAATTATTTTTGTGAATTATGAATTATCTTCCTGCCGGATCGTGAACATATGGTGATTAAAAATAAGCACCCAGACGATATAAATACATGTGTATCTCATCAGAGTCGCATAAACAAAATGACTATGATACTCTTTCTATACTCCAATTGAATTTAAAATTGTTAGAAAAACTTGGTTATAGCAACACGGATAAATAGATTAAATCAGAAAGCGTCGCGGATACCATCAGAGAAAATTTTACACCGTAATCGAGATTCGAACTCGAGTCCTTCTTGTTTACGTGCAGCTGGCACGTCACTAGAAGAACTCGTATTCGAATCTGGATTGCGTCGGAAATAAATTATTTAAACATTGGTTTTCACTAACAGCATACTTAATAATAATATTAAATAAGAAGACATTGTTACGTGATTTCCAAAGCCTGTCTAATTTTTTTTTTATTTTTACATTCGTACGTTCAAGTAACACCGTACTAAAAAATGAACTTTTGATAAAGCAAATAATCATATTTGCGAAACGTCAAGTAAGTCAATAAATTACTCTTTTAGCTCGTTTTTAAAAAGTTTTTTTTTTGTTTCATATTCTCTGCAATTCTCACGAGCAAGAACTATCCAAAAAAAAAAATTAAAAAACGAACGTAATATTTTACTGAAATCGTTTTCATCGAGAATAAGAACGCACGGCAGGAATTTTAAAGTCGCCTGGTTGAGCCCCACCAGCCTTGACTGGTTCCGTCTCTGCATTCTTGCACTATAAAAACGTTTGCAGGAAGACGTTTAATGAGATGTTTATTCAAATAATTGTATAACACTGCAATAACCAGATCTAGCAATGTGTGCGGAATAAGTTACGTGCTTTCGGTTATAGATTGGTTTTAATTTATTTGAAAAGAGAGAGAGAGAGATGGATTTGAAAATAATAATAATTAAGAAAATGGTGACATATTTAATATGATTATATATATACTAGAATTTTCAAAGGGCCTCAAACGTTTTCAGAAAGGAAAGTTGACTCCTGACGAAGCTATCAATCAATAGTGAAACGTTGAGTGCTTTTCCAATCATAATTCTGTCCGGTTTAAGATTAAAAACTTCTTGCTTACAATTTTCAGAAAGGCTCTCGAGCTCCAGATTAAGTTTTGCAAAAATCAGAAAATAAAAACTGCAAAGTATTGCAATATTGACGATTTCTTCTTCTCTAAAACTGCAATAATTAAATTCATTTCTTTTATGGACAGTGTGTGTACTGGATGGAGCTTCTTGGAACTCGTATTTCTTGTATTACTTTTTTTTTTATTAAACATTTCCCCGGCTGAAAGCTACTTACAATAATCTGTTTGTTTATAAAAGAATTGTGACGCACATCAAAACTAATATTTATAGACTTGATAACGTAAACAATTACGTATTTCATTTCTTGGAAATATGCAAGAGGATTTACACGAACGTCCAACAGCTTTACTTTCACTCAAAAGCACTTCTGTTTACGATTGATTACACAAATAAATAAATAAATTAAGAAAGGAAAGAAAAACTTCCACACGTTCAGTCAACGAAAGCGATTCACAGATACATTCACATACCATGAATGATGAAGGAAAGAGGACTGAAAATAGTCTGTCTTGTATTGAAAACAGGATTGGAAACAAAGAAGACAAGACCACTCAGGAATACTCTTAATTCCAAACCCAAATCTGTCGAATTTGTCTTCTACTTCTTCTTCTTTTTTCCTAGGCACTTGACTTTGACCACCATCACATTCCGCCCGCCCCATCTTTCTCTATAATACTAACAGGTGTTAACTTCTTTGATCTTGATACCTCCATGAAATTGCCACGACTTCATCAAGCCTTAACTTACCCTCGGTGATCCCTATACGTTAGAAAAAAAAATCATCATCTCCTATTGGTCTTTACCCCCGCCTATCCTAAACAAATCGAAGGCTTTCCTAACCCAACGCCAAATTTCCATTTGCTACTTAACCCTACTTATCCTGTCCAAATTGAAGACCTTCTTTACCCACGGGAAGAAATTGATTTGCATTGGGTAAGCCAACATCTTCTCCTGTTGGTCTTTATCCCCATCTATTCTGGCCAAATTGAAGGCCCTCCTTACCCGAAGCACGATTTCTAATTGCCTTAGGTAAGCCTTCATCATCTCGTGTTGGTTTGGTCTTCACCCTTATTCCGCCATCTTAGACAAATTGAAGGCCTTCTTTACCCGAGACAAGATTTTTACTTGCATGGGTCAGCCACCATCATCTCCTGTCGATCTATCCTGGCCAAATTGAAGGTCCTCCTTACCCGAAGCAAGATTTCTAATTGCCTTAGGTAAGCCTTCATCATCTCCTATTGGTTTGACCTTCACCCCTATCCCCGCATCTTACACAAATTGAAGGCCTTCTTTAACCGAAACAAGATTTTTACTTGCGTGGGTCAGCTATCATCATCTCCTGTTGGTTTGGTCTATCCCCTCATCCTAGACAAATTGAAGGCAGTCTTTGCCCGAGACAAGATTTTTACTTGCATGGGTCAGCCATCATCATCTCCTGTCGATATATCCTAGCCAAATTGAAGGCTTTCCTTACCCGAAGCAAGATTTCTAATTGCCTTGAATTAACCGTCATCATCTCCTGCTGGTGGTTACCCGCCCGTCCTCCCTATCATAGACAAATTGAAGGCCCTTTTTACCCAAGGCAAGATTTTTACCTGCATTGGATAAGCCATCATCATCGCCTACCGATCTTTACCCCCGTCTGTCTCAGCCAAATTGAAGGCCCTCCTTACCCCAGGCAAGACCTCCCCTTGCCTTGGGTAAGCCGTCATCATTTAGTTGGTCTTTACTCCTATCTATCCTAGACAAGTTGAAGAACTTCTTTATCCCCAAAGGCAAGATTTCTACGTGTGTTATGTTTGGTGACCTTTTCGGAGTAGGAAGGTGCTAAAAAATTTGAAAACAAGATAGCATTAAAAACATTCCAAATCAAAGATGGGCGAAGAAATTTAATTGTTTGCTCAGTGAAGCTTTTTTCTTTTACCAAAACCCGTTGAAGGACCAACTAGTATTAACTCATATCAAACTAAAACTGCTTTTAGTAAAGGGATTACGAGATTATCGGGATATGGCCATTAAGGAAAGAGGAACTCAAGAGTATCTATCTACTTCATCGGGCAAATATGTATACGTTTTAAGTATCTTACACTAACCTTGAAAATCTTTTGGAATGCAAAAGAGATGAAACAAAATTTCGTTTCAAATGAATCTAGTAATTTTTTTCTTCAGTAAATAAAGTGCTTAGAAATTTGCGATTCTCCTCTCCTGCAATACTCTGTTCTCGTGATACGGGGATTTGGAGCAACTATTGCTGCCAGAAGCCAAGAAAAAAAGGAATCTTAATATTGCTTTGGAGGTAATTATTGTCAAGTTCGATTGGATTTAGATTTGGATTATGCAGACCAATAGCACGTTCTGGAAAGCCCTTCATGGTAACTGCAGGTCTGTGGTAAGGTGGCTTATCTATCTTCCGTACTGGTGTCACCAAAAATCTTGGAAACTTAAGGCCGCAGAGTCGTTTTTGGAGTTCACTTGACCTTCACAAAGAAACATTTTGTCTACGCGCCTTCATTTGCCAGACAAAAAGAAATCTTTACTCTCCCTTCTCAGACCAAATTGCTTCCTAAAAGCGAAAGCCAAGGGTTCTTCCACGCTTTCCAGCCCCTTTCAAGTCACCTTCACCTGCTTATGGTCGTTCTGGCACTAATTGGTTGGTCTCCCCGTGCATTTCCCGGCTAGCAAGGCCGACGGAAATTTTCCTCTGATTTTTAATATTCAAATCTTTATTCTCCCTCCTCAGACCAAATTTCTTCGTTAAAGCCAAAACCAAGGCTTCTTCCCGAGTTTCCAGTCTTTTAAGTCGGCTTCGCTAATTCTTCTTTTGGTCATCCTGGCACTAATTGATTGGTCTCTCCGATCGCAAACCCTCAAGGAAATTTTCCTTTGATTTTTAAATTTTTAAGGGAATCTCGAGGATCAACTTTGAAATTCAAATCTGTATTTTCCCTCCTCAGACCAGATTTCTTCTTAAAAGCCAAAGCCAAGGTTTCTTCCTCGTTTTCCACCCTTTCACTGATTGTAGGTCTTCCCAAATGCAAGCCCGAAGGAAATTTTCCTTTGATTTTTAAGGGATTCTCGAGAATTAACTTTAAATTTCAAATCTTTATTCACCCTCCTAGGACCAGATTTCTTTGTGAAAGCCAAAACCAAGGCTTCTTCCTGGCCTTCCAGTCTTTTAAATCGGCTTCGCTAATTCTTCTTTTGGTCATCCTGGCGCTGATTGATTGGGTTCCCCGATCGCAAGCTCGAAGGAAATTTTCCTTTGATTTTTAAGGGTATCTCGAGGATCAACTTTAAATCAAATCTATTTTCTCCCTCCTCACCCCAGATTTCTTCTTAAAAGCCGAAGCCAAGGCTTCTTCCAAGATTTCCAGCCTTTCAAGTCAGCTTAACTCGTTCTTTTTTTGGTTGTCGTTCTGGCGTTGATTAGTTGGTCTTCCCAAATGCAGGCCCAAAGAAAATTTTCCTCTGACTTCTAAGGGGTTCTCAAAAATCAACTTTGCGTTTCCTGTCTGTCCTAGTTCGAATTTGAGGCAATTGCAGAGGACAACTCGACTAATCCTGCTTTTGAACTTGATTTATTGACTCTCCTTGCACACAGCCCCTTTACTAGCGTCTTGCTAGCCTCTGTTTGAAGGATTCGGTCAAAAGATTGATTCGCATAAGCAATTCCAGTTCTAAATAAGTCTTGAGGAAGTCTGTCGATTCTTCCAATGCAATACAATATTTTTCGAACACCTCGTAGAATAGCCTTTTAAAAATTATTTTCTTTGACTTTGGTTTTCGTATTTAATTAATGGGTTTTGATATTCGAATCTTCCAGGGCAATACAACACTATGTTTTTGGAGCCCCCCGTAGAGTTGCCTCTTAACAATGAATTCTTTTTTTTTTTGTTTTGCTTTTCGTATATAAATAAGCCCCTCTGTTGGGTTTGACATTGGATTCTTCCACTGCAAGACAAAACAAAATTTTTGAGCACCCCTCTTAACAAAATTATTTTCTTTGGCTTTGCTTTTCGTGTATAAATAGGACCCTCTGTTGGTTTTGACATTCTGACGTTTCTTCCACCATCATCAAAAAGGGACTCCTTTGATAGGAGTTTTTATTGCCCTAAATGTAAATAATTGTGTTTGATTCATACTTGATTGCATACTACTTACACTTATAAGTGAGTTAAAATTACAACTTACTGCTAAGTAAGTTGAAATGCTGAAAGTAAAACCATTTCCTATTTTTTTTTTTTTTCGTCAATTATGGTCTGAGAATTGTCAGTCATTTGAAACTGAACTGAACTGATGGAAAGCCAAAAGAAAACTGACATGAGCAAAGCATTCGATTTAAAGTAGCTTTTTTTATGAGATCTAAAGGCTCAGCCGAATACAGAGGCGGCTCTACAATAAATATAAATTGAGGAGTTATGAAAGTGTTGAATTAGTACCAAGCTCAATCTCCTTTAGTGTTACGGTAATCACCAGGGAAAAGGGTTTTGGAAGCTTCTTACGCTGAATGTACTATTTATTCCTGCCACCTTTCCGCGGCCTCCGAGACAATGATGGAATTATTGAGTGGGAGAGCACGTTGCGGGCGAGACTGATACAGTCCGAGTACTAATTTTCAAAGCGTTCGCGGAACAAGTGGCCTGAATTCTTTTCCCTGGTTATAATCAATGAAAAGCGCCCGTAACGGCAAACTTATTTAATTCTTTGTTATAATGACATTCCCGCGGCCTCCGATGCGATGCATCGAATTCTTATTGAGTGGAAGGGGCATGCATACCATCGTTCGCACGTTGTGGGCGAGGCTGATACTGTCGGAGTACGAAATTTTCGTGCCATTCGCAGAACAAGTGGCCCGAATTCTTTTCCCTGATAATCACTAATCCCTGTCACAAAAAACAAGTTTAAAATGTGACACCAAGTCTCGTTCGATCTATCAGTTCAGTTCAGGTTCACCGACAGTTCGTTGTCAACAAAGAATTCGTCTATGCCTCCCTCCAATCTAAGCTGCGTTTACGCTAGTGCGTTACGTAAACCGTCAATTGCCGCTATTTCAATTTCAATCGCAGGGACGTTAAGGGGCAATTTTATCGGACTGTTGCTCTTAAGAGACTTTAAATTTCCTTGTAACACTAGCCTTGACAGGTATTTATTATTATTATTTTCAATATTGAAATAAAACCGTTGCAACTGTGGTTGTAGTAAATAATAAATCAAAGCCACGTCGTATCGCGGTTACATTATCGATCTGCCTTCTTCCGCTTTACTTTACTTTTTTATTGTATTCCGCCGACGTTTACTTCCGTTTTTTTTTTTTCTTTATTTTATATTCAAGCCGATTTCCTTCCACGCCTCTCAAACTGGACGCCGTCGTAGGGAGCTTGTTATACTATTTATTAATCGCGCACAAAACATCGCCACCGTGCTTAATTAATTAATTAACTAATTAACTCGTCGCATCAGACTTCCTTTCCTCGCGACTAATTAAGTTAATTTGATGCAGCGGGCGGATAAGGCTCGAATTACAATCCTCCGGAGACCTCCCTCCCCCACCGTTTATAATTTCATGTTAATGTGATAAATTACTTGTAATTCGATACGGCTGATGGCTGCGAATAAGAGATAATCACATTAGCCTGGCTGTTTTGACTGAATGCGACAGTCTATTGTCGAGGATCTGTTTTAAGCACGGTGAAGAATCGATAGGTGGTAGCGCGGGCGTTCGGAACGTGCACGCAACGGCCAGAATTATTTTAATGTCTTCTCATGTTGGAAGGATTTTAAACACCGTTCTCTCTCGCGCATTGATATTTTAAGACCCTCTTTCAGCTGTCGCTCTCGCAATTGATCTCGCGTTTCCATGCACACATCGAGCCGAGGGCCGAGTGCTCTTGTGGCGTCACCTAATATTTCGTTCACCGTGCTTTTAAGTCGGCGAGTTTGAATCTAGGGAGACGGCGCAAGTGAAGGTTCACTTATTTCAAATTTCATTATATTTTTAATTACTTCGGAGAAGCTTTTTGCTTAACATTAAGACGAAAATATGACGTGGTTGTTACAGCAACAGGGACGCAGGATAATAAAAAAAATTATTGGAAAGTAGTCTCCAGTAATACAAACTCGTTGATCTCTTAGTTTATCAATCAGCGGAGAATATGGTGTTTTAATTTTGCAAATTTGAAGAACTGCGAAACCTAACACAAAGTTCACCTAAAATTTATTTGTTTGGAGAATTTTGTGTAACCATTATTAATTATAGGGGTATCGATTTAATTGTATACAGTTTTGCTTCATGACCGAAAGATTATATCACTTTGATATCACTGAATTATTTTCAAGGAAATCTACAGGTTCGGTTCTTGTAGTAACGTTGAGGAGGTCAACTGCCTCTTTAACTACTGTCGCTAGGCTTGACAACTAAATACACACTACCTTTTAGCACGGCTTGAGTTCAACGCACGTGACAGTTCCGTATTGATTGAGTGGTGGCAAAATCGAAGTCCGCCAAACAAGTTCTACCTGTGCATGCATGTACAACATTCAGATTTTGTCTGGCCTGGCCTTGCTTCGTTAAATTTCTCCTTTGGTCTTCGAGGTTGAATTAAAATTTATTTGTAAGTGTGTCTCGGACGCTTCTTTCTCCGGTAAATCGACGAATTATTAAGTATTTCATTGAGGGCACGCTACAATCTGGTGGAGGAAAAAAAAGTTGCCAAGGCGCTTTGGACCAGGGAACGCAGACACGATCCAAAAATCCATTCCTATTTATTTTAAATTGAAGCTTACAGGGAGTTGTCCTTGCAAATTAAAAAAAAAATATATACTTATGCAGAGAGCTAAAGTGGCATTTAAAACAGGGGTTCCCAACTTTTGTTTAAGCGTCGACCCCTTACCTTGCTCACCCCGACGAGCCGCCATTGAATGTTACTTATTTTGTTATGCATTAAAATTGCAAAATTCATTATCACCAAAAATGATATTAATTGTGATTTGTGATATTTGGGGTTTTAAATTTATTAAACTTTTTACGTTTACGACATAAATGACGCATTTACACAATACACACAATATTAATTAATTCGGCAAACACTTATTTAGCGTGCGTGCCGTTTAACTATTTAAAATCGACTGTGTCCCTTCCCTGGGGGGGGGGGGGGGGCGAACCTCCTCACCTGACCGAATTGTTCTTGTTTATGTTACTTAAGAGTGCCGCATTCCAACCGTCTGGGTTTAGGTCAGGGGTTCCCAATTTTTTTTAAACATCGACCCCTGACAAGAATTTCCATCGATTCCATCCATTTTTTTTTTTTTTGTTAAATTATAAATCCGAACCGATCGTCTTTTGTCTTTACTTGACTCGATTTTATATTCGCATTAAAAGTTTGATTCTCTTCTGTTCCTTGTTTTTTTTTTGTCCAATTATAAACAGAACCGATCGTCTTTTGTGTTTACTTGACTCGCTTTTATATTCGCATTAAAAGTTTGATTCTCTTTTGTTTCTTTCTTTTGTTCAAACTTTCTCTCTTGATTTGATGTGGATTTGGAATTTTTATTTTGTCTTGTTTTGATAGCTGGTCCTCTTTATTTTTTAAAATTCCTTATTCGACTTTCAAATCATCGGCCTTTGTCTTTTTTTCTTTGTTTCGATTTCATCTGATTTGTTGATTGGTCACCTTTTGTTCTCGTTTTTTCTTTCGTTTAATTTTATTTAACGCGATTTTATTTGTTTTAACCGTCAGTCGATCGCCTTTTGTTTCCTTTACTAGATTGCAGTTCATTTTATTTTGCATTTTAATTCCGTCGATTAATTGCCGATTTCGTTTTCTTTCTCTGTTATTCGACTTGACTTTCTTTTATTTATTTATTTTTTACCATTAACTATAGGTTTTTTTCTTTAATATTTTGCAGATTAAATTTTTCATTGTGTTTTCGTCATTTTTTACATCGATTTTTTATTTTCGTCCTCATCACATCGACGATCGTCTTTTGTTTTTGTTTTCATTCGATTCGATTGTATGTTTATTTTTATTTTGATAATCTACGACCCCCTTCAAATGTTCATCGCCTTTGAGAAAACCTCCTCTTGTCTCTAGAGTGAAGTTTCTGAACGCAAACCAACGGTGTCGAACCTCCTCACCCGACCGAATTGTTTTTGTTTATGTACTTAAGAGCAGTGGCGGCTCGTCGGGGTGAACAAGACCAGCAGTGCCCACCCTGTTAGAAATTCGTAGAAAATAAAAGACGATAATACAATTAAAAAAAAAAACAAAATAAGAAATTAACGTCGAAGTACAGTACATAAAACAAAAGATTACAACTGAGAAGAAAAATAATTAAAAACAACAAAAAAACTAAATTGATAAAAATGAACAAAAAGGAAACACAAAAACATAAAATGAATTAAAAAAGACAGATACCAAGATTTTAGAAAGTTTTGGCGCGTCATCTTTCAAAACTGTTTCACTTTAAAAACGTAGTATTTTTTTTAATTACAAATATAGCAGAAAGGAACAAAAGAAATTTCAAGCAAAGAACAAAGACAACTGCAGAAAAGGTAGAAAAAAAAAACTAAGTCGCTGAATCGTAATTTCAAAAATCGGAACAAATACAAAAAAGAAATGAAGCCTACAAAAAAAATAGAAATGAAAGAGAAATAAAAGAAACACAAGGCAAAAAATTAAACACAAAAAAAAAACAAAAGAAGATCGACAACATCAAGCTGAGCCAATCATTAGCCGAACTAAAAACAACAATTTTCTGTTTAGAAAATTCCTAGAAAATAAAAGCAAACTGTAAAAAATTGATAATACGATTTAAAAAAAAATCAAAATAAGAAATTAACGACGTAATACAGTACATAAAACAACAAATGAAGAAAAATAATAAAAAACAACAAAATGTGAAAAAGTAAATTGACAAAAATAACCAAAAAAGAAATATGAAAGGACAAAATAAATTTTTTAAAAGCAGAAGTATCACGATATTAAAATGAAAATTGACGAAATTTTTGCAGATAAAACACACTCGTAGGAAATAAAAGAGTACTGTAAAAATGAGCCAATAAAATGCGAAGACAAAAGAACGGTTTCCCAAAAAAACAAATAAATGAAGAAACGGCGATCCCGCGGCCGAAGACTGGCAGGGAACAAACGAAATGAATTAAACGAACGGCGAATAAAATACAAAAACAACAATTCTTTAAAACGAGAAAACAAAAGAGAAAGGAAAAAATATGAAACGAACAAAAAGAAAACGAAATAAATCACATAGGATATTTTTTTTTCTTTGCATCGGCTCTGCGGTGTTAAATTTTTGGATTATATTAGTCAGCATAAAAAATGCTGTTAAATGAGGGGGGGATCGTTTTTTTTTTTATTGGATAATCCTTATTCGACTTTATTTAATTCAATTTTTAATTTAATCAATCGATCGACCTTTGTTTTTGTTTTTTTGCTTTGATTCGATTTCATTTGATTTGTTGATTTTTCATCTTTTGTTCCCGTTTTTCTTTTGTTTAGTTTTATACAACGCGATTTTATCTTTTTCTAGATCAGGAGTTTTGTTTTTTTTTTCTCTGTTTTTGGATTTGACTTTATTTTATTTGTAGATATATTTTTTTATTATTAACTGTAAGCCTTCTTTCTTTAATATTTTTCAGAGCAAATTATCGTTTGCAAAAGAAAAATATTAAAAGTAAACATCAAAAGAACTTAAAAATCAAATAAAAATTCAGTTCAAGTGACTTCAAAGTCAAATCAATCCAACTGATCTCAACATCGAACTCTGTTTAGGCACAAATTTATATTTAAAAATGCAAAACATAAAAGAATAAAATTAAAAATCAATTAAAATGACGCTCAACCAATCTCAACGTCAACATAAACCAACCTAGTTTGAATTTTAATTTATCAATATAACCAAATTCAAACTAGGTTGGTTTATCTTGACGTTGAGATTGGTTGAGCGTCATTTTAATCGATTTTTAATTTTATACTTTTATGTTTTGCATTTTTTAATATAAACTTTTGCTAAACAGAGTTTGATGTTGAGATCAGTTGGGTTGGATTGAGCTTGACGTCACTTGAACTGATTGAGTTCTATTTAATCTAAGCGATTAAATATAATTTTTAAAAAATAAATAAAATTTAAAAAAGCAAAAAATCAGAAGATATATTCAAATTAATTAATTCCTCCGGACCTGTTAATTAGTATTATTTTTAATTGAACTTCCGGAATGCAATTTCTTTACATTCATTGTACCAATAACTTTTATTTTTTCTCAGTTTTTGTGTGTTTAATCACATCTTTGTAGAGGTTGATCTGTACCTTTTTTTTTTTAATTATTATTAATGTATCAAGTTGAAATCGGTAACAGTTCATTGTTTTTTTTTTTTTTTGAATCATCTTTGTTGAGGCTAATTTTTAATACTTTCATGTTTTGAGTTGTTAATTTTTGTTGCTTTTACTTGCACTTGACTTTTTCGGTAAATTCTTTGGATTAAACCGAAAGGAAAAAGAAAGAACATTGTTGAGTCATCACAGTCAAAAAGATATTGACAACTTTTATAAATGGACTGACCTACTACGTCTGCAGGCCAAATTTAAACGAACACATTGACGTCGGCAGCAATGTCACCTCAATAACCACCTTGAAAAAGTCAGGTGTGAAATAACAGCACGTCTCGTAAATGGTATCAATATTTTAATAAAGTATGTACAGGTGACCCTCGAGTGCTGTTATGTTATCGAAACTGCGGCGGCCTTTCCTTAATTTCTTTGGCCGTGGGAAAGTTGGTCACCGTCATCGACGACGCGTCGGCCTCATTCCTACTCGACGTTTCGATTTTTCTGCAAGCAAGGAAAATTTTACTTTCGACGGTTTTTCGGGTTTTCCCCCCCGAACCTCCTCCGTCGTGTACCTTTGATAACGAAAACGTTCGACCGGCCGAGAATATTTTTATAATCCGACAGGAATTTCTAATATCTCTCGAATATGCAAATACACTGTGCTGGAAGGTCGGCGTGTTCTTTTTTAACGCGTGATACCGAACAGGAATTCGGTGAATCACCTAATTAGAAGTCAGCGCTTTGCGAATGTGATTAGGTCTAAGTTTGTCATGGGCGGCGCGGCGCGTTGGTATAATTATTATTAAGTAAAATTTCCAATCACTTGAGCTTGTGGTGTCATCCCGAATGCCTGAAATTTTCTTGTGTTGCTCTTAAAGTACATATTGTGCAATCGCATCCCTTCTAGAACCCTCCAGTGGTGCAAATATTTTTGTTTTAAAAACTCTCAACAGCACTATTTTTTTTTTTTTTTATTTAAAAAGTTGCATACAGAATAATTATTATAGGAGAACCAACCACTCATTTTTTTTTGTTAATTATTATCATAATGACAGCTTAAGCATTAGTTGACCCTCACAAATGTACTTTAAAATGACCAGAGATCCTGCGTAACCAGTGTTTGCTGACGATGTTGATGGCAATGAAATTGGCTTAGCGACGCCCATTATTCATTCCCATTCGTACATGCGGAACGTAATTCGAACTATTACCGCGTGTAGTGAATTTAGTGCAGTGAAAAACAACATGGAATGTCCCGTAACAAATCGTCGTAATTGAAAAAGAAAAAGATAACAGAAAACAGTGATCGTCTTCCTCGACTCTTAAGTGGAATCAATCGGTGTGATTGAAGTGAATCATGACGAAGAATAAACAACATACCTTTCCGTTGCGGACAACTTTCGCTACGATTAGCAGAAGATTCCGCAACAAGAACAAACTGAAAAGGTAGGCATTTGTACTAGAATTTAAAAAAATAAATAAAACAAATAAAAATTCTGTATTTAATTGTCGCCGGCGTGAGAAGTATTATTTTCATGTTAATGTTAAGGATAGACTTATTTCACCTAAAAGTACATTCAACTTGACTTCTTCTCTAATCTTGTTTAACTCTGAAGACAGTTTTACTCGTAGCAGGCAAACAAGATTTGGTTCAAATCTGTAACCATATTTAGAACAAAAAAATTTTTAGACTTGGGCTGCAGATGCAGAATTTTTGGTTCCGTGTAAATTTTATAACACATCGCTGCGCCGTTTAAATTGTGCAAGAAATTCAGTCAAAACTTGTACGTACAAGAAATAGATTTACCTCTGCGACCCGACCCAACCTGTAACCATATTTAAAACAAGAAAATGTTTAGACTTGGGCTGCAGATGCATAATTTTTGGTTCCATTTAAATTTTATAACACATCGCTGCGCCGTTTAAATTGTTCAAGAAATTCAGTCAAAACTTGTACGTACAAGAAATAGACTTACCTCTGCGACCCAACCCAACCTGTAACTATATTTAGAACAAGTAAATTTTTAGACTTGGGCTGCAGATGCAGAATTTTTGGTTCCGTTTAATTTTTATCACATGGCTGCACCATTTAAATTGTTCAAGAAATTCAGCGAAATCTTGTACATACAAGAAATAGGATTGTTCTACAATGGCCTTTGATTACATCGAGAGTAATTCAGTTTAATTTTTTGCGTGCAATCCTCTCATCTCTTCCTTAAGACTTACCTTTGCGACCCAACCCAACCTGTAATCATATTTAGAACAGGAAAAGAATTTTAGTCTTGGGCTGCAGATGCAGAATTTTTGGTTCCGTTTAAATTTTATTACACATCGCTGTGCCGTTTAAATTATTCAACAAATTCAATCAAAACTTGTACGTACAAGAAATAGGATTGTCTACAATGGCCTTTGATTACATCGAAAGTAATTCAGTTTAATTGGTTTTCGACTCACTTCTTACACTCTTCCCTATTTTTGCTTGCAATTTCATCTCATCTCTTACTTAAGAGGTACCTCCACGACCCAACTCAAACCGACTCTCTAGATCTGATTTGTGAGTTGATAAGTCCTCTTGTCTTCCTTGTTATTGTATTTCTACCCCTGTTTTTATCCCTATCTTTTGCCAACTCTCTCATCTCTTCTTTATATTTATCTCTGCGACCTAACCCAACACAACTCACAACTCTTTCTACCCATTTCGTCCTTAAACTTTCTTTTCGTTTCTCTCGTTCTTTTGTGTTTCTTTTCTAATCTCTTTCAATCCCCAAATTGCGTCCTCTCCACTGGGATTCCAATAAGTAAATAAATATTGACCTGGAAACACACGTCTTGGGGTAGGGTCACCCTTTGGGTTTTCTAGATCTGTAGATTTATGGGTTGATCAATCCTCCCTTCTTCCTTGTTGTTATATTTCTACCCCTACTTTTTTGCTAACCCTCTCATCTCTTCTTCAGATTTACCTCTGCGATCCAACCCAACCCAACTGATCGATCCCATCTATCAATTTCCTCCTTAAACTTTTTCTTTTCGTTTCTCTCGTTTCTTTGTGTTTCTTTTCTAATCTTTTTTAACCCCAAATTGCGCCTTCCCCGTTGGGATGCTGATAAATAAATAAATAAATAATGGAAACACTCTTCTTGGAGTAGGACCACCCTTTGGATTCTCTACACCTGGTTTGTGGGTTGATGAATCCCATCTTCCTTGCTGTTACATTTTTCTGTTTAGATGTTTCCAAAGTTTTCTGTTTGACGTCTTCTCCTTCCAATTTGTAATCCCCGCTGCCTCTGTGCCTTGACCTATTGCATCCATCCTATTCTTGGTCTACCTCTCCCTCTACGTCCTAGGTTCATGGTAGTATTTCGTATATTGTTGGTCTTGGAAAAAAAATCTCCGTCTTCGTTGTTGTTATAAGTATATCTCTGTTTAGGTGTTCCCACAGTTTTCTATTTGACCTCTTCTCCTTCCAGTTTGTAATCCTCTGTGCCTCTATGTCTTCCTTGACCAATGTTGCGTCCATTCTATTCTTGGTCTACCATCCTTCTACAGCCTGGTCCCCATTGAAGTACTTGATGTGTTGGTGTTGCTGGATCTGCTCCCGATATGTGAGCTGGCCAATTAAATCTGTTCTGTTTTATTTTCTTGGCTACGTCTTCCCCAACTTCTAGCAAGATTTCTTGATTGGTCCTTCTTCTGCAGATTCCTTCATATATTCTTATTCCCTCTCAATACCCTTCTCTTCCTCCTGTTTCTTTCTTGCTTAGATCCTCCTTCTGTAGATTGCTTCACATATTCTCATTGGCCCTAGGATTGCTTTCAATATCCTTCGATCAATTCTTCTCATATCTTCCACTAGGTTTCTTTATCATGCTTATAACCTCAGTTGGATACTTAAGTTTTGGGAGTATTGTTGTGTCGGATGCCGATATATATAAATAGTTTTCTATATTTTTCAAACAAACGCTTTTCTGTATTCCTGTATAAATATGAAAGGGTTATTGCATTGGGCCCCTCAATTCATTTCTGCTTCATTTTTTACACGTTTTTCAAGGTTTTAGTTAACTTCCTCACCTCCGCATCAGATTTACTACCTCTGCTATCCAAATCCTTCTACTATCCAACCACCTATCTACTTCACCCTTGAACTTTTTCTTTTTTTTCCTTTTTCGTTATTTTCTACTATTTTAGCCCTAAAGTCTTTTTCATTCTTAATCCTTTTTTTTTCTGGTTCTCTGCTGACCAAATCTCCAACCGCTTTCACTATCCAACTATCTATCCACTTCAGCCTTGAACTTTTCCCTTTTTCCTTAAGTTGTGTTATGTTGTGAACTTTCCCTTTTCTTTTTATCGTTCTCTTCCCCTTTGGATCTGTTTGTTTGGAATTTATTTCAGTTTAGCTTCACCTATGCTTCCCAACTTTCTCAACTCTTCTTTAAATTTACTTTTGCGATGATCCCTAATCATCCATCCTCTATTAAGTAACTAAGTAACTAACTTACACTCCGATTCGTCCTTGAACAGCAACTTGTTCGGGTTGCTCTCCTGTACTATCCCACTCTTCCATTCCATGTCGAAACTACTTGATTTCTTTCCATCCATTTGCATCGTCCCTGTCATTTGATGCTTTTGGTTACAATTTTTCGAGCGCTTCTATTTTTTTCAGAGCAACTTAAGGTTTACTACTCTGTCTGCTTTCAAGTCAATGAACTTCAGATTTAGTAATTGCGGTGGGATTTTTAGATTTTATCCAGCGTTTGTCTTCTCTGCTTTCGCTGATAATATTTGTTCGTCGTTGAACTCCAGCCTGTGAATTCCCGTAAGTTTTTTCCTTCTTTTCTGGCATACTTTGTAACTTATTAGCTTATTTGTCTTCTCATAAATTGACCCTGTCAAGATTGCTTCCTATTTTTGGATTTTGCATTATTTGTTGCTTATTTCTGACAACCAGGTTACACCTGACATCTTCCTCTTTCCATGTGGACTTCATCTTTAATCTTGTTTCCCAGTTAGTTGGCATTTTGCTTCATTTGTTGCATATTTCTGACAACCAAGCTGTACCTCTCTTCCTCCTTCCATGTGGACTTCATCTTTAATCTTGCTGGTCCTTCTTTCCATCTCTCCTTTTTACATTTCCTTTGAACTTTTTTTTCATGCTGCCAATATTTCCTTCATCGTACTACTATCTTGTTTTTTACTCTCTATCTCTACTAATTTTAGTTAGTCGTCTCTTCTTACGCCCTTACAATATTCCGAAACCGTTTGAGGTCATCTCTTTTCTGATTATCTTAGGATAGGCCTTTCGAAATTGGTTTGAAGAACTCCAGTTTAAGTGAACTAACTCAGTTTATGTCTTGATCTCAGTTTTCGTCATACTTATTTATTAATTAATTCTTAATTGAAAATCTAAAATTCGTTTAAACCTTGATCTAACCAGAAGGTTAGTTTAAACTGTTATAGAAAAACCAGACCTTAGTGGTTATGGGGATGAATCCAGTAAACTCCAGTTCATGTGAACTCAGTTCATCTATTGATCTCAGTTCTCTGTCAAACTAAATTATTGCTTGAACCTTCGGTTCAACTACAACTAACTACAACCCAACCTAACCCAACCCTGATCTAATTAGAAGATTTGTTAAAACTGTTATAGAAAAATCAGACCTTTGTGGTTATGGGGGTGAATCCCCCCCATTAAATTCGCCCCATTTTTTTCCCCTTTCCAACCTTCTCAAAGCCCTTTCGTGAGAATTTGTCAACTGAATTGGATTTATTTACTGATCATGAGAGTGACGTTCTTCTGTAAACGCAATAAATACGTAATGCAATTATTTCTTAAAACCGTCTTGCTTCGAAGGCGAGTCACTTCTAATAAAGTCACAAGTCGCCATAAATTACCCAACGCCCCCGCTGATTGCGTATTCTTCATGAAGTCGCAGCCTTCCTTGACGAGGCGTGAATGGATTGCGAATCGTGTCCTCCACATTTACAACTAAAGTTGTGTTGTTATTGAAGCCCGAGTTTAGATTTGCATAATTCATTGAAAGCATTTTCACATTTTAATCTAATACGTAAGTTCGTACCGATTCTTTTCAGTTTCCAATTTATTGATTTCACTTCCTGACTGGTGGATGTCTGATGTGACTAAGGAAATGGTTTTAAAAGAAATTCTATATTTTTTTTTGTTTTATTAAATAATGGAAAAAAGCTTCTGGATGAACATATACCGCGGCCAGCTGAATTGACATGTCATATACGGCCAGTCCAATTCGCCTAAAAATGTGTTCCAGTAAAGCAAGCCATGAAGCGTGTTAACTAGCGCCCTCTTAAACTCATCAATTAGGTGTTACCATGGTTACGACACCGACGCTTGTTTTTACAACTTATCAAGACGAATTGACATTTCCCATAACCAAAAATTTCAACATGACAGTAATTTTGATACTAGTTTTGAATTTGGGCGCGCCACTTGACACGCGCTTTTCATTTTTTGCAAAAACATTTTTTAATGCTCTTTGGACTAGCCATATATGACATATCAATTCAGCTAGCTCATGGATGGCGTGCGTCCATAACGCTATATTCGCGTTAATCTCTCGCTAAATAAAAACTGATTCACAAAGCGCGCCTCTTTTCGTCTCTAAACTTTCTCGAATCGTCAGCTAGCTCATAGATGGCGTGAGTCCACAAAGAAAACAAGATTGGTAGACCTGGACTGTTTAGATACATTATCACTTTTACCAACCTTATAAGAAAACATATTTATCTGCGTCATAATTAATATTGTAAACATTAGTAAGTAAAAAAAAATGATTGAATTCGCTCTGTAAGATCCGGTTTGATAATAATAATAATAATAATAAAAAATATTCCATGACATTCAGCTGTGGAATTTGTCGTACTGTACAGGCACACCTTATAACCCCCATGGAGAGTACCTATTCATAAGTATCATAGCATTAACGAAATTAATTTTTGGCTCGAGAAAAATGATGCAGGAACTAAAATTGGCTGGAATTTGTTTTGCGGTTCGTACAGTAGAACCTCGTCGAGCTAGCAATATTCCACAAATGCGCTTTACATTTGTTAATTATGCACATATTTCAACTATTGCTTGGGTCTTATTTCTCAAAATTGTAGTAAGTAAAAAAGAATCAAATTGAAATTGAAATTTCGTTGTTCGTAAAAACTGAATCTAAATTTCTTTCATTTGGTGACAAAATTGTATGAAATTTTTGAACAATCAAATACATAAGAATCGCGCGCATCACTCAGAGCGAGCTTTTTATGATATTGATTGTACCACCTGTGGGGTTGGAACTGAAGCGCAGGCGCACTTCAGCTCCACAGCTTTTGGCATGAAGTCTGCCACCAAAATTCACTTGTGATAGGTCAGGGCGCACGTACGGTTGCCAATCGAACCGAATTCTTCCAAAAATCCTGTTGCTCGTTGCTTCATGTTGCTTCACTCCGACCGCTAGCTCAAAAGAAACCGCCAGAAAATGTATAGGCATGGCAAATGTGCAGAAGCATCTCGCCAGGTGAGTTCCTTCCATCTGTTCTTCTGGGGGTTCGCTGCTGGAATTCTAATTTAAGTTCGAGCTCTCCTGGATTTATTTTTAGCGTGCGGAGACGGGAGGCTCTTCTCCCCTTTTGCTTTTTGTTTATTGTTGCTAGACATGCACGAACAATCTTTTAACGTGTATTTACATACGTGCATACTCGATCAGGGGGGTGGGATTGTTTTAAATAAATCGAACGTGTTTATTTTTTACGTAAATAAACAAGATTGGAATTATTCGAAACCGTTCCCGGCGGCAGCAAATACGAAAATAAAATGTAAATCGTTATTAAAATAAATTAAATTTAGTTGTTTGTAGCTCTTTTTTGCGTTTGCTTTGGCAAAATTCAAAATTTGGATCTTCTACGACCCCATCTTTAGATTTAGTTAAACCTTTGATTTTTTTTCTCTTCTGTGTTTACTTGCTTTTAAAGAAAATTGGGTTTTCTACGACCTTTTTTAGTTAAACTTTTATTTATTTATTTTTTTAATTTTCGCTATTGCTTATCATTTCTGAACATTTTCTAATGTATGCTCCGATATTAAAATTACACTTCTAGTACTTAAACATTCTTCTAATCACTATTTTCGCATTAATTGCTCGCTAAATAAAAAAAATTGATTCAAAAAGCGCGCCACTTTTTGTCCCAGAACATTCTCGAATCGTCAGCTAGCTCATAGATGGCGTGCGCCCACAACGCTACATTCGCTGTATCATATGCTCCGGTATTAACAAATGACACTTCTAGTACTTAAACATTCTTCTAATCACTATATTCGCATTAATTGCTCGCTAAATAAAAAAAAAAACTGATTCAAAAAACGCGATTTTTTTCGTCCCGAAACCGCGGTCACCTGAATTGACATGTCATATACGGTCGCCTAAAAATGTGTTCCAGTAAAGCAAGCCATGAAGCGTCGCGTCAACTAACGCCCTCTTAAACTCATCAATTAGGTATTACCATGGTTACGACGCCGTCGCTTATTTTAACAACTTAAATATCAAGACGAATTGACTTTTCTCATAACCAAAAACTTCAACGTGACGTAATTTTGATACTAGTTTTGAATTTGGGGGCGCCACTTGACGCACGCCTCTTTTCATTTTTTGCAAAAACATTTTTAATGCTCTTTGGACTAGCCGTATGTGACATATCAATTCAGCTGGCCGTGCTGAAACATTCTCGAATCTTCAGCTAGCTCATAGATGGCGTGAGTCCACAACGCTATATTCGCATTGGTGGCTCGATAATTAAAAACTGATGCAAAAAGCGCGCCCCTTTTTGTCCCGAAACATTCTCGAATCGTCAGCTAGCTCATAGATGGCGTGATTCCACAAAAGAAACAAGGTTGGTAGACCTGGACTGTTTAGATACATTATCACTTTTATCAACCTTACAAAAAAAGAGATTTATCGGCGTCATAATTAATATTGTAAACATTAGAATCTTTCAATCTTGTAAAGTTTTATAACCTTGATTAATTTAATGTTATTATTGAAGTTTGTCGTTTTATTTAATAATAATTGTGCTTTAGTTACTTTAAAGATTTCGTTTTGCATCCAAATTCCAACAAAAGTGAAATCTTCTGTGTACAGCTAATTTGTTTCTTTCTTGCAAAGAGTGTTGCCAACTTAATGAGTAAATTAAAAGTCTTTTTTTGATAATCATTAGCGATTAAGAGATTTTTCTTGTAAAAAAAGGAATTTCCATTTTCAATTTTCTATTTATTTATTTTTTTTGCTTCTCGAAGTAAATATGCCATTGGACATCTTTCAAACTTGTTTGTATATTTCGTTAAATTGTAGGATATTCAAGAGCGCCATTTATTGAATCTTGTCCACACTCTACCTTTCATTTAATTCTACGAGAGTGAGCCACTAGTTCTTGATTGTCGGTTTGGTTTTTTTTTAAAGAGTCACCATTTCTTATTGAGCAAAGTTTCAATTGACAGTCATTTCTGGACGATAACAAAAAAAATTACATGGGTTATTGTCAATGCCAAGCCAAGTGACAGATATTTAATAACGCCATCTATTCAAACATGTCGAAAGTTTTTTTTTCGATTACTTTTACGAGGGTAGTATTGCCTGCTAGTGTTGCCAATAGAGTCTGGAAAAAAGTCCGAAGATTTAGCTTAAGTAAATCACTAGAAGCAAACGATAATTCGCTAAGAAGCTTCACTAGAAACAAATGCCGAACTACTTTTTTACTTTGTTCGGAATAAATCAAATGTTTCAGTATTCTACTTAAGCGTCCTAAGGTTGGAAAGACTGACCCCCTGATACTAAAACATTGTTAGAATCACAAAAAAAAAACAAAAAAAAAACTAGAAAACTGATTCTTGTCAAAAAAAAAAACTTTAACAAGAGACGAACGGTTTTTCAATAAGAAACAAAAAAAATGTTTGACGATTTGCTTTTGGGAGAACCTTTCGTTTTGAGTTTCACATAAAAAAAAAAAACAAATGAAAGAATTTCGATTTGTTTCTTTAAAAACAAAATAAGTGAAAAAGAAAATGTATTCAACCGCCAAATAACTAAAGGAAGTAGATAGCTTTCAATTGTTTTTTTTTTTTTTTTTTGTTAAACGTCAATCGTTTTCTTGTTTTCGTTGTGATTTTCTGCTTTTAGAAGTTAAGAAAACGGCATTTTTGTATAAAAAGGAAAAAAGACAGATTCCTGTCTGTGTCATTATTAATAAAAAAAAGAACGGGATTTTTATGTTCACGTACATAAAATTAAACGATCCCACCGCTGCCACCATGTATTTTTCTTTGATACTCTATGAATTTATTATTTATTATTATTTAATAACACAACTGAAACAGTTATTTATTTTATACGGACTAGTTAAATCTTAAGTGGCTACTGATTAGTAGTTATTAAATGGAAAAAAAATCATTAGATGTGTCACTAATTCGGTTACAACTTTACTAACCACTGACCACCCCGGGGCACTCCGAGAATATCTCCATCCTCTGTTTTTACATGAGGTTAAAACAAGATGGAGATACTCTGAGAAGGCACCCGAGCAATCAGTCGAAAATGCCATAAATTTCAGATGTGTCTGACTTTGGTGATTTTTTTTCTGAAATTTCTACAGGAAGTCACTGACAGAATCATTTGGCGTTGGCAACAGAGTTCCCCGCAGTGCGAAAGCACTGAGTTGCGTAAAATATCTAAATTTGGATTAAATTTAAACTTAACTTAGAATGTGACAGCAAATGCCTTACGTCATTGTATCTACCACATTCCGACTTAGGATTAAATTTAATTCCGGTTTATGTTCCTTATACAACCCAACCTGGGAAAATGTCACTTGTCATCAATTAAAGAAGAAATATTTGTACGAGATGTTAAATGACGCAATTGATCTATTCCAGTTTTTTTTTTTTTTTTTTTAAATTTTGACCATGCAAAACAAAACAAATTGTTCCTTTTTTTATTTTTTTATTGAACTGTACTCTGAAATCAATTGCTTTTTGTTTTTGTTTTCTAGAAACGGTTCAAAGCAAAAAAAAAATAGTAGACATTGTACAAATACGACTTCACAGAAAAAATCTGAAGGCTTTCAAACATTTTTTAGTGTCACTTGTGAAGTCGTATTTAAACGGTATCATTTTGGAAGAAGAAAAATTACAGGAAACTGTAACTGTATCATTTTTTTTATTTCGCCTGTACTTCAAGTATACCTTCCACCTTCTCAAAAAACAGTAGACAGTTACAGATTCCTGTAACTTTTCTTTCTCTTTTTTTTTTGAAATGTTAAACTGCGACTTGGCAGATTTTACAGAAGTTTTGAGTCTGTCAAGTTCGGCACCTTTCAAAAACTGTTACTTGTCAAGTCGTATTTAAACAAACAGCATGATTTTGGAGAAAGAAAAATTACAGGAAACTGTAACTGGCTTTCGCCTGTGTTTCAAATCTGCCTTTGACCTTCTCAGTTCATGTACCCAGTGTTGCAAACACGGAGTGAAATTTCTCCTTGTTTGTGGATATTTTTATTTATTTTATATCATTTATTTCTTTCTGTCGTTAAACTTCGAACGGGGATACAAAGTACTTGAAGAGTTTGTGTCTTGTAAACTGCGCGAGAACGATTAAAATAAAAATTCGTTTCAAATTTCGCCCCGACAAATTGTAGTTTGATAAAATATGTGCAGATGGCGCTGGTGCTTATCATTATTGGTGTGTATTATTATTATATATTTTTTTTAATTTTGTTCATTTGTTCTCATGGTTTTGTCTTATATTTCTTCTGAAACGCTTTTTTAATAATAATAATAACAATAATAATATTTATTCATCAATCTGAATTACATGAAACGTCAAAAAAAATGCTAATTATTTAGAAATAGAATAAAAGAATTTTTTTATTACCTACTGAATAAATAGTACCTACGCAGAATCGATTATTACTACAGCTTTTTCATAGTCGTTTTAATTTTGTAAAAGTTATTAATCTATTAAATTGTGTTGTAAAGCCGATTGTCTTTCGATTTTATTATTTTCTTTTCAATAGTTTAATTTATTTTTATTTTAAATATGTATTGTTCCGTCGCTCTTGTTTTTTTGTTTTCTTAAATTTAATGTGATTCAACTTTCTAGATTTTTTTATTGATTTTTTTACGTTCTTTAAAATTAAATTTATTGCTGCACCTGGTAACAAATCGATGAATTTTCAGTCGAAAAGAGATGTATGCTTGCTTTTTACTCGTTGGTAACATTGCGTGCAAAAGCAACAGGTAGAGTTAATAATTAACAGTCGGTAATAATAGTGGTAATGCCAACCTAATACGTGCATATACCTTTACAGAATGTTCGTCGTTACATAATCGACATTCGCCCAGATAAAAGCATCGCTCGCTGTGATGTTATTTCCACGGTCTATTGAACAACGAACTCATTGTTTAAATCGAATCATATCTTCCCGTTGAGTTCTATCCACTGACCTTATTAGTGTTGTTTTTTTTTTCTTTGTAAATAAATTGGATACGTCCGAACGCTTCCAATTTGATTTACGTAAGATACTCAACTGGTAGAGTCTACTTTCAAGTTTCGAAAATGTCACTTGCTTTCCAGTTGTTTGTAAAACAAAAAAAAAACAGGGTGCGGTAAAAATGGCTTACTATAGTCTGTTTTTTAATAAAGGTGTGACATCAAAAAAAAAATTCGAATTCAATTTAAGTAAAACAAAAAAAAAGTAGGTTACGGTAAAAATGGCTTACTATAGTCTGTTTTTTAATAAAGGTGTGACATCAAAAAAACAATTCGAACTCGATTTAAGTAAAACAAAAGAAAAAACAGGGTACGGTAAAAATGGCTTACTATAGTCTGTTTTTTAATAAAGGTGTGACATCAGAAAAAAAATCGATTAAGGTAAAAAAACAAGGTGAGGAAAAAATTACTTCCTGTAGTTTGTTTTTTTTTTATAAAGGGAGTGACGTCAGGCGACCCAATCACACGCAATAAATTAAATGTGAAAAATTTTAAAATTTGACATTTGATGGCAAACAATGCGTAAACTGTTAAGTATAGAAAATTGGATGATTTTTAAGTAAATTTCTTTGCGTAAAACATTTATTACTTCGTGCGAGACCGACGTTCAGCTAGCCCGGGGGTTCCTAACCTATCTTTAAGCATCGACCCCCTACAAGAAAATGAAAATTTCCATAACCCCTCCCCCTCACCCCACTTTCAAATATAATTAATATGTCCGAAACATTAAACCAAACTTTTGTTAAATTGCAATTTGTGTTTCCATTTGATCTTGAACTTATTTTTTTTTTGTTAAATTATAAACCAATCTAATTGAAATCAATATCCGCCCACAATAATTTTATATGCGTAGATATGTATTTCGGCAGCTGAGTTGCCATCTTCAGTACGCTACCAACTTAAAAGCACTTAAAAAGATCTGAAAACAACCTAATCATCCTAATACAATCATTAAAATGTAAATGTAAATCTTTTTAAGTTGGTAGCGTACTGAAGATGACAGCTCACCTACCGAAATACGTATCTACGGATATAAAATTATTGTGGGCGGAGATTAATTTCAATTGTTTCTTAAACCACAGTCTCTTTTACTGTTTTAATAAACCCATCTGATCGTCTTTTGTTTTTACTTGACTCGCTTTTATATTCGCTTTGAAAATTTGATTCTCTTTTGATTTGATATCTTGGAGAATTTTTATTTTCGTCATTGCCGATAGTCATTTTGCTTGTTTTTTTTTTTTTTTGATATTCCTTATTCGACTTTATTTAAGTTAAGATCGACCTTCGTTTATTTTTTCTTTGATTCGATTTCATTTGATTTGTTGATACATCGTCTTTTGTTCTCGTTTTTTTCTTTTGTTTAATTTTATTAAATGCGATTTTATTTTATTTTTAGCTGTCAGTCGATCGCCTTTTGTTTTGTTTTAATTTTTTCTTCTAGATTGTAGTTCATTCAGTCTTTTATCTTCACTTGACTTGCTTTTATATTCGTATATAAACTTTGATTTGATCTGGCTTTGTAGAATTTTTATCTTCGTCATTGGCGATAGTCTTTTTGTTTGTTTGTTTTTTAATATTCCCTATTCGACGTTGTTTAGTTCAATTTTAAATTTAATCATTTGATCGCCCTTCGTTTTTTTTTTGCTTTGATTCGATTTCATTTGATTTGTTGATTTTTCATCTTTCGTTGTCGTTTTTTCTTTTGTTTAATTGTATGAAACGCGATTTTATTTTATTTTTAACAGGTAGTCGATCGTCTTTTGTTTTGTTTTATTTTCTTCTTCTAGATTGTAGTTGATTCTATGTTACATTTTATATTATTTTTGAATTCTCTCTCTCTCTCTCTGTTATTCGATTTGACTTTATTTTATTTGTTTATTTTTTATTATTAACTGTAGGTCTTTTTTCTTTAATATTTTGCAGATTAAGTTTTCTATTGCTTTTGTCATTTTTTACGTAGAGCGTCGATTTGACTTTATTGTTCGTTTTGCATGATTTTTTATTTTCGTTCTCACTCACATCGACGATCGTCTTTTGTTTTTGTTTTCATTCGATTTGACTGTATATTATTTTTGTTTTGATAATCAATCGATCTTCTTTTTCTTCTTCTTTTTCTTCTTCTTTTTCTTCTTCTTTCATTCGAATTGACACTGTAAAATTATTTAAAATTATTCGTAAATCCTATACTTTTCTTTTAATGAACTATTCAGATAGGCTTGTACTGGACAAGAATCCTTAACTAAGTCCGACCCTGTAAATGATCCCTAGAGATTCAACGACGCCCAGGCCACCACCATAGGTTCATCGACCCCTTTGAAGTCTTCATCGACCCCTTTGGGAATCCCTGATCTAGCCAATCTGAAACCGACTCCTCTTTATTAAAAAAAAAAACTGTCTCAACATGATAAAAAAAAATTATAAAAAAGATTGTCTCATAAGTATATTATAATGAAAAAAGTGGATTGTTTTAGTGACCATTTACGCTTTCTTCAATTATATTATAATGTATGTACAATCATGATCAAATAAAACGATACCCCTCCTGTAATAGTAAACAATAATAAAACATTTTACCATTAAAAAATCATGAGACACGATTTTTCTTTTGATTTTTTTTTAATTATATTTTTGAGCTAATTATGCTTAAATTAAAAACTATAAATTCGAACGTTGTTTATAAACAGTGTTAAATTTAAACACTCTTATGAAGAATAGAAATTTAATGCAATTTTATTGGGCCAGTAAATCGAATAGAAAATGCGTTGATAGTTTAATGTTAATAGATTCAACAATAATAAACAACCAAAAAAATATTCGATTTTAAATTTAGTGTTTACTAATTTACATCCTGTTTAGATTACGGATCTGTGTCTTTTGTTGTTGACACGTAAATATTTATACAGTTAGTTATGATAATGCTAATATCGATTATTATTTTTTTTAATGTTGTTCCTTTACTTGACATTGTAACAGTAATAAAATAATTATTATTATAAAAAAAATGCTATTGTGCACTTTCCATTGATTTGTTTGTAATGTTTGTTTGTCGACAATTATTGCAATTGCGTAAATGAAAAATAAATCCAAGTAAATGAGGCACGCCCAAAAAGAAGAAAAAAATACGATCCGAGTGGAAACTCAAAAACCTATTTGTTAATTTCAAAATGTAATTTAGTTTTTGGTAAGTTTAAGGCAATTTTATGATTGCGTGACCGATTCTAATGAAATATTAATCCGGTCAATACGTGACGAGATAAAATAATTTGCCAATCATATAATATAATACCATACAAGGTTATCAAAAATGATTGTTTCAGTTGCACAAAAATTAAGAGAGTATTTTATTATGCGACTATTGGGAACACTGCAACCGGATATGCTTTGTTGATTTTTTTTGGCGGTTATCTTGTCAACACTGATAAGAATCCTGCATTATAATTATTCGTTATTACAATATACCGATAAATTTTATTATTTCAGAATGTAGATTTATATTGTATACCCATGTATGAATATATTTTAATTACCATAATTGAAGTTTGTTCTTATCCGATGAAAATAGTAATTACAGTTTTTTTTTTTTAATCTCAAACCGGATTGAAAAATGAAGCGAACACACTCAACGTTTCGCTATAGATTTATAGCTATAAACCTATAGCGAAACGTTGAGAGTGTTCCCTTCATTTTTCTGTCCGGTTTGAGATTAAAAAAACTTTGTACTTATTTTAATTACCGTTGTCAATGGTGCTGTCAATTGATAACCGGAAATTATTCCGGTTGCACCACTAAGAAAAAAAAAACAGCACTGCCAATTCAAAACAATCATTATTGATCACTTTGTAGATCGGTTTTACAGATTTTTACTTCCAGTGATTAAGCATCACGTGGCATTATATGATCGAAGCAGTTGGGAACCCTGAGGAATTGGCACTACTTATTACTTGTCATAATTTTCATAGGTTGTTGTCTTCACGTCAGGGTTCCCAAATTGGGCGAAATTTCACTATCTTTATGTGACTTTTGGCGCAAGAAAAATTCATTTGGCGACGGCGTACGCTTGGGCTACTCTTTCTTTTTTTTATTTGTTACTAAAATACTTGAAATATGAGATAGAAACAGTTACAGTTACCTGTAATTTTCACAGGTGGTACTTAAAAATTCCGAAAGTTTTCAGACTTGACGAGCTCGAAACTTTTGTGAAATCCGTGAAGTCATTCTTACTTAAACAGTATCTTTTCGGAGAAAGACAAATTCAAGGTGATCAAGAATGTCACTGTTTGAGTTTGCAATACAATAAAGAGCATTTTCTCATTAGACTATTTGGTGAAACAGCAACCCAATGTGTTTTGACATTTGACGTAATGTAAACAGTGACAAGATCGTACGTTATCGGTTAAATTAATTTTACTGTCGGAAGCAAGAAAAAATAGACAAATTACAGTTTCCTGTAATCATTCTTTCTGGAAATGGTAGTGATTAAAGACGACTTCACAGTTAATTTTAAAAAAATTTAAAAGCTTTAAAAATTGACATTAAAGTTTTAAACTTTGGTAAAATCTGTGAATTCGTCTTTAATTTATGGCATTTTGAGAAAAAATTATTTCAGGAAACTGTAATTTGTCCACTTTTTTTTTGCTTTCAGCTGTAACTTAACTGTGCAAATAAATTAAACTTAAATTCCCCTTGCTAAATAGACCATTCCAATAAAAAATATTACAAATCGTTTTAAACGAATTAATTTGAAATATGTGACATCCTAACGTCTTAATTTGAATTTGAAACATCAAGTGACACTTGTTAATGCTGTCACGTGATGGTTGTCGTCGGTGTAAGCGCTTGGTCAAGGCGGTCGAGCTGAACGTTACTCAAGGGTGTCATTTAAAAATTAAAAGTCAATATTGCCAACTGAAACAGCTATTCTTATTCTTTTTGTAGTTAATATTTGCCGGGTTTAGAATGGAATAAGAATAAAATAAATAGAATGGAGAAAAGCCAAACGTACCAATTGTCGGAAAAGTTAGGAATATAATATAATTTGTTGCCCTACAAGCATCTTTTTACATTTTGGTGAAATTAGGCTACTTTTTATGACACAGTTGGCTATATTTTTTTAATAATCTGGCAACCCTGCTTCACGTGATCGCTAGTTAAGCTTTTGGGTTACATCTGACGTTTTTATGGCGGAATTAATCAACATTGTAAGTACCAATTGGTAAAAATAAGTATGAAAACCATTCAGATTATTAGAGTTTTACTGCAGTATACCAACACATACATTGAAGAGTGTTGCCAATCTAATAACTGGGTAGTACACAATGTATCCCCGGATATACCTAACTATACCTCTAAACTTCCTTATTTCGAATGTTAGGATGAAAAGTCACTCTTCATAAAAAGTTTTGCTTCTTCTAGCAAGTCCTCAGCAACTACCAAAATTTCGAAATTACATACAGGGTGGTTAGAAATCGAAGCGACGTGAAATTTGGTCAAGAATAAAGTACTTTTTATTTGAAGGGAAAGTAAAAGTGTAACTGGGAAAGGATGTTTATAATATCAAACAAAATAAGCTCAAATGTCTATTTTTTTTAATCTTCATTATAATTAATAAGTATGTAATAGGTATAAATTGGCCAACGTGACTATCGCGGTTATCTATGACCAAAAAAAATGCAACTGAGATTTAACTCAAGTAATTTATTTAATGTCAACAAATATGTTGACAATTGTCAGCCAATGTTTGAAGAATGTTATCTCTTAATCGTACCGAAGACAAAAAAAAATCAACTTTGAGGTACAACGTTCAGATTAGATATTTGGGCTTCTTTTGACATTACACACATCTTTTCACGTAGTACTTTTAGCTTCCTTTCAAATAAAAGGCACTTTACTCCTAACCAAATTTCACGTTTTCTCGATTTCCGACCACCCTGTGTGTTATTTTGAAATTTTGGTAGTTGCTGAAGACTCGCTAGAAGAAGCAAGACTTTTTATTTTATGAAGAATTCAAATTAAAGAAGCTTATAGGTGTAATTAAGTCCGTCAGGGGACATACTGTATATTAAAAAGTGACCAAAATAAGAGACTATTGTCAACGTTGAATGCATCTACATAGAAAAATCATTAGAATTCAAATACACACAATCATAATTATTAGTTGTTGACTAGTAATTGATGTGACTGACTGTATAAGAGTTTTGAAAGCTCTTTCAAAGTCTTTAAGTCATCACTTAGACTCTTTAAATACGTTTTGCTATTCAACATTTACCTTATTACGAATTAAACTTCCCAGCAGCACTACACTCATTGTATTCGAAGTACGGAAACGATAAGAAGTTTCCTTATTCTAGAACTGCAGAATCAACAAGATAAGAACTCTCACACAATCAAGACAGACACCTTTATGAATGCATGCGATTCCAATAGAAATAGACGTGCAATGAGCAAGCTTCCTTTTGTTAAGAAGGGGCCCCTTTTTTGTTTAACTGACATGTTACCTTAGAATCAGGCAATCCACTACACTTCTTCAAAGTACACCAAAAGAAACAACAAAAAATAACATGACATTTCAAAGAAAAAAATTGTTTTCACCTTTTAAACCCTCATCTACAAGGTTCTTCGCAATAGGTCTTCATATAATGGATTTATTGCTTCTTAGAGAATGTTATAAGAACTTCAGTGCATTGGCATCCATGAAACCTTCAAAGCGACGAGGTTCTTAATTCCATTACATTTTAATCGCATTAACATTTTTTTTTTAGTCGTTAAGGTAGACCTGCAGTCTGCTCCTATTTAATTTTATCGAACATTTAACATTTGTGTTTTAAATTACTTGAATTCTGCCCGATTTCCTCACCTAAGGATAAATTTATCCGCCAGATAGTATCCACGGAAACTATTATCGATACAATGGTTTCCAAGGCGGATAAATTTATCAGGAGGTGAAGAAATCGGGCACTAGTGGTATTAGTTGCCCTGCGGTTAACATGCTTTGATATGATTATTTTAAAAAGCAACATAGGGATACGTTGCATGATCAAATAATGTCATTGTATACGTGCCGTTGCATTTTTTTTTATTTTTCTAAACACGTATCTCCCGACCAATCAATTAATTTAATTAACATCATTAAACACCGCCTTTTATCATTCCACCTTGCATTGATGATGACCAACCACAGCGAGAGTGCTGTGACGCGTCGATCGAGTCTCCTTCAGATTCTCGATGCCCAACGCACGATGACTCCTCACACTTTGATCTCTGAGTGCGTGAGCCAACCTCCGAGAGGGTTCTCAAGCCGCACGTGCGCTGATTGTTCTCGTCTGGTTGCTTGCAGAGAGGTACGGACGGTGGTTCTGCAGAAGGGCAACGCCGGACTGGGGTTCAACATCGTCGGTGGTGAAGACGGAGAAGGGATCTTCGTGTCGTTTATACTCGCAGGGGGACCGGCGGACCTCTGCGGAGAACTCAGAAGGGGCGACCAAATCCTCAGCGTCAATGGAACCAATCTTAGGAATGCGACGCACGAAGAAGCTGCGCAAGCACTTAAAGTAAGTTTGAACGAAACGACCCCTTTTTAGGTCTTCTCCAAAAATGGTTATGATTTTTCTTTACATTTTGCTGGGAAAGTCAGGTCTTCATCTTTTCCCCAAAGCTTTGCTTCAGGCCTTCTTTTTTTGACCGTTTTAGTTTCAGTTCTTCAGTCTTCGTTTCTTTCCAATAATGATGATGATCTACTCCCAACTTTAATTTTCTTTTACCACCACTTCCTTTTCCTTGTCGCTTGGATTCGATCTCTTCCTTTCTTTCCTTCCTATCCAACCACTCACCATCTCGATTTCTAATTCTTGCTTAGCTTACAAAACCCAAGTGTCTTCTCCAAATCATGATGGCCTATTCCTCATCGTTTAAAAAAAAATATAAGCTTTGTTTCAGGCCTTCCTTTTTTTGACCGTTTTAGTTTCAGTTCTTCTGTCTTGATTTCTTTCCAATAATGTCCTTCCTTCCTCATCTACTCCCAACTTTAATTTTCTTGTACTACCACCACTTCCTTTTCCTTGCCGCTTGGATTCGAGCTCTTCCTTTCTTTCCTTCCTATCCAACCACTCACCATCTCGGTTTCTAATTCTTGCTTAGCTTACAAAACCCAAGTGTCTTCTCCAAATGATGATGGCCTATTCCTCATCTTTAAAAAAAAAGATAAGCTTTGCTTCAGGTCTTCCTTTTTTTGACCGTTTTAGTTTCAGTTCTTCTGTCTTGATTTCTTTCCAATAATGTCCTTCCTTCCTCATCTACTCCCAGCTTTAATTTTTTTCTACTACCACCACCTCCTTTTCCTTGCCGCTTGGATTCGAGCTCTTCCTTTCTTTCCTTCCTATCCAACCACTCACCATCTCGGTTTCTAATTCTTGCTTAGCTTATAAAACCCAAGTGTCTTCTCCAAATGATGATGGCCTATTCCTCATCGTTTAAAAAAAAAAAAAGATAAGCTTTGTTTCAGGCCTTCCTTTTTTTGACCGTTTTAGTTTCAGTTCTTCTGACTTCATTTCTTTCCAATAATGTCCTTCCTTCCTCATCTACTCCCAACTTTAATTTTCTTCTACTACCACCACTTCCTTTTCCTTGCCGCTTGGATTCGAGCTCTTCCTTTCTTTCCTTCCTATCCAACCAATCACCATCTCGGTTTCTAATTCTTGCTTAGCTTACAAAACCCAAGTGTCTTCTCCAAATGTTGATGGCCTATTCCTCATCGTTTAAAAAAAAAGATAAGCTTTGCTTCAGGCCTTCCTTTTTTTGACCGTTTTAGTTTCAGTTCTTCTGTCTTGATTTCTTTCCAATAATGTCCTTCCTTCCTCATCTACTCCCAACTTTAATTTTCTTCTACTACCACCACTTCCTTTTCCTTGCCGCTTGGATTCGATCTCTTCCTTTCTTTCCTTCCTATCCAACCACTCACCATCTCGATTTCTAATTCTTGCTTAGCTTACAAAACCCAAGTGTCTTCTCCAAATGATGATGGCCTATTCCTCATCGTTTTTTAAAAAAAAAGATAGGCTTTGTTTCAGGCCTTCCTTTGTTTGACCGTTTTAGTTTCAGTTCTTCTGTCTTGATTTCTTTCCAATAATGTCCTTCCTTCCTCATCTACTCCCAACTTTAATATTCTTGTACTACCACCACTTCCTTTTCCTTGCCGTTTGGATTCGAGCTCTTCCTTTCTTTCCTTCCTATCCAACCAATCACCATCTCGATTTCTATTTCTTGCTTAGCTTACAAAATCCAAGTGTCTTCTCCAAATGATGATGGCCTATTCCTCAAATCGTTAAAAAAAAGATACTTTGAGTGATCCCTATTCCTCAAATCGTTTAAAAAAAAAGACACCTTGACTTTTAACCCTGCTTGAGTACATGAAGAGAAAAGAAATCGTTCTTTTCTTTATTTCCAGGGTACCAACCAAACAGTGACGATAGTAGTCCAGTATAGACCTGAAGAGTATAACAGGTTCGAAGCAAAAATACATGACCTCAAGCAGCAAATGTCACAGCAGGTTACCGGAACGTTGCTGCGAACGTCACAGAAACGGTCTCTCTATGTCCGGTGGGTTTCTTCTTCCACGTAAATGAAGAAGGAGGTCGTTTTAAGTGACGCCAGATTTTCTTTTTTTTTTATCAGAGCCCTATTCGATTATGACCCCATGAAAGACGACGGCTTACCAAGTCGGGGATTGGCGTTCCACTACGGCGACATCCTTCACGTGACGAACGCCAGCGATGATGAATGGTGGCAGGCGAGGCGGGTACTTAACACGGGGGATGAACAGGGGATGGGGATCGTGCCGTCGAAGAGGCGGTGGGAGAGGAAGCAGAGGGCTCGAGATAGATCTGTCAAATTCCAGGGACACGTGCCAAATATTCTTGAAAAGGTTGGAAATGTTATTTACTCTTGCCTTTTTTTTAAGATTTGTAAGTAACGAATAATCAAATAATAAGGTGACAAGGTTATTGGAACTAAATTGAAAACTATTGCAAACTTTTGAGTTTTGTTTCTCGGAATGTTTTGAGCACTCCCCAATAATTGTTTAGGCGAATCGCTAATACGTAAGTGACTAATTAACAGGGAAAAGAATTCAGGCCACCTGGTGTTGGATACTTTTACGCCGAATGTGCTATTTATTTACTCCTGCCATCGAATTGTTATTGGGTAGGAGGGGAAGGATTGTCATTGTGGAATGCAGGTTCACAGGTTATAGATGGGGCTACTCCGAGTACTAAATTTTCGCACCGTTCACAGGACAAGTGGTCCCAATTTTTTTCCCTGCTAATTACTACTACTACATGGTCTAGGCTTATAAATCATATAAGTAGCAAAATTGTGTTTGCTGTAGAAAAAGGTGTCAGGCGATGAAATTACATTTTCTGATTACAGCAGTCGACATTAGACAGAAAAAAGAAAAACTTCTCCTTCAGCAGAAAGTTCCCGTTCATGAAGAGTAAAGACGACAAATCCGAAGACGGGTCTGACCAAGAACGTAAGTATCCAAAACCTGTCCATAGTAACTAATAAATGCTTCTCAGATTTAGTTCTCTCTTCATTAACGTTTTATTTTACGCCTAAGTAGTAGGTACTTATTGTTTTATGATTTTTGTTTTGATTTTTAACCTCTAGACTCCCAATGTACTACTCCTAATTCTGCTATAGATTCAGATTCAAACCTCTCATGTAAGTAATCTACTAACAGTACTCGTAATAATAATAATTAATAATATAATTAATTACCAACGCCGAGTGTTTTAACCGCTCGATGAATTAATTAATTATAACTTGAATGCATCGAGCTGTTTGAACGCTCGCTAACGTGATAAAGTTTTCATGCTCGGAATATTTTCAGAGTAAATCAGCTTGTAATTGGCTACTAATCACTATTGCACTAAAGAAGAAAAAGAAAACTTTTTCACTTTGTATGTTTAATTAATTAACGATGCACACTACATACACTATCACTTTTATGTACTTACGTATTCACATCACACACGTCTTATTCTTTGTTTCACATAATTTTCCTGTCGCAATCACATCTATAAATGGACATTTTTGCACGATTTGACGTACACTGGTGGACAGTTAAAAGAGAACTCAAGAAAATTTGCTGGGCGAAAATTGATCACCTGTTTGGCATACTTATTAATAATAATTAAAATCCAGTACTAGGCAAAAAAAATAAATAAATAATTCGATTCTTACCGTTATGTCTTAATTAAATTTTTCTAGGAAAGTCTGTGTATTTGTTTCTAAATTAAATTAAAAAAGGAGGGGAAAACTGTTTTATATATTTAAAAAAAAATTAGGAGAATTGCATAATCTCAGTGAATCGTAAAAAGGTTTAGCACATTTTAAAGAAAAGAAAATATTATCCTTAGCTACTTTAGTATAGGCAACCATGTGTTCAACGGATTGCTTATACCAAGGCTCCTTGTCATTAATATTTTTTAATTTTAATTTGTTTTTATTATGTTTTAAACGAACAGGCGTCAATCAAGTTTCTGTAAGAAAGTGTCTTTTTGTTTCTGAAATTAAATTTAAAAAAAGTGGAAAATTATTTTATTATTAAACAAATAAATAGGAGAATTGCATAACTTCAATGAATCGTGAAAAAATTTAGCACGTTTTAAACAAACAACATATTATTGTATTATTAGTTACTTTTTGTATAGGCAACCAGTCAAGCGACGGTGTTCAGCGGGTTGCTTATAGCAAGGCTCCTTGTTGTTAATATTTTTTCATTTTAATTTATTGTTTTAAACGCACAGGCATAAATTAAGTTTCTATAGGAAAGTCTGTCTATTTGTTTTTGAAATTAAAGTAAAAAAAAGGGAAACTGTTTTATACATGTATTTAAAAAAGTAGGAGAATTGCATACTCTCAGTGAACCGTGAAAAGGTTTAGCAGATTTTAATCAAAACAAAATGTGTCCTTACCTGCTTTAGTATAGGCAACCAACTAAACAACGGTGTTCAACGGTTGCTTATACTAAGACTCCTTATTTTTTAATACTATTTTTTTAAGTTTTAAGCGTACAGGCATTTAGCGATAAAACTAATTGCTTGTAGTTTTAAAATGTAATTAAATGATTTGTTATGCTAATACATGTAATTTAAAGAAAATGATAAATTAGTAATTTCTGTGGGTCTGTGAATTTCGTTTAGAAAATCAGGAAGAATTGGAAAATCCTTTGAATGTTTCAAAATTAGGAAAATTGCATTCATCTTGAACAACTAAAATTTATGATAGAGTTGGCAAAAGAACATATTCGGACCGCCGCCTTTAGTGCAGGCAACCGTGCAAATTGCAAAGTTCATTGGCTTGCCTACCCTTTCCATTATTACACGTGACAATTGAAAAAAAATCAATTACTAAATATTGTACGTCCATTATTTCTGTTTTAAAATGAGGAAAATTGTTTGAACCTTTAAAAATGTCAGATAGTTACATAATCGCATTAAGAAAAAAAAAAAAACTAGGAGACATAGAATGTTTTAATCAATCAAAATAAAGTGGGGGATTCCTGAATAAGTTCCAACTTGCATAGTTTTATTATTTTCATTCTCTTTTAACTCTGTCCGGCAGTGTGCTTATTTTAATATTTTTATTATAAGCAATTTATAGGAATTAATGAAATCGTAAGAATTTTCGTTTTCCGAAGAAAAAACGAAAAACATAACAGACGATGAAGAAAGTAATTCTAAAATAGAATTCAATTATTAAACTTAAAGCAAGAACTTGTTTTACCGTGCCTTCAAATGAATTTCCAATCAAAGTACGCTACGGTTTTTGTTTTAAATATAAAGTTGGCAAGCCTAGATTAATTGTCAGTAGCTGTCACTGTTCATTTTGTAAATTGAAAAATACACGTTTTTCTTTTTAATTTAAATAATTTGAAATAATTGGACAGCTGTCAGTGTTGCCAATCTTTAAGAGAAAGAGAGAAGAAAGAAGAAACCTTGAAGTCGCAGCCTACTTTAATTAGGAATTTTGTTGATTGACTACAAGGTGCACGGTAATAAATGAAAAACTGTTTTTTTTTCTGCTTTCTTTTTTCTTTATTATTAAGACTTAAAGGACGATCAATGAATGCAACATTTACTCACTTTTTTTTCCACATCTAACACTAACTGTGACTAATATTAAGAACTTTTATGTTTAAGAAAAAAAAGATGATGTAAGAAAGTTGCTCAAAAACGATCAAATTTGTTAATTATTGCTTTGAAGTTTGGCAAGATGATGTTACCAGAAGAAGAAATAAGTTTTCAAGGTAAAAAAAAAGAATTAAGATTGGGTGCAGCATTACAATTTCAGTGATTTTCAAGTTTTAATTTTAGAAACCTAAACAATAAAATAAAAAAAGTTTAATTAATAAAAAAAGATTTTACGCCAGGAAAATAAAACAAAGTGCAAGGAAGTATGGTTGGCATAGCAGGCAAGGACGAAGTTAACCATCGACGTACGTTTCGGTCTTATTAGATCTCATCAGGAGAGTATAACTAAGGTGTAAGGTGTTGACAACTTGGAGATAACGACAACAAATGAAGCACAGATCACCATACTGTCGTGATGTGATGAAGTCTAATAAGACCGAAACGTACGTCGAGAGTTACTTTGTCCTTACCAGTTATGCCAACTTTTGTTGCAAATCATTTTTTTTTTTTTGTTAGGTCAAAAAGTGATGCTACTTAAACTTTTCGAAAAAATAAAATGGTTTAGAAACATTTTTTTGGAATGGCACAGAGCTTCTTATGTTTGGCAATGTTTTTGTTTTACTTTCTTTTGTTTTTTTGTAGTAAAATAAATCAAGGTTAATTACATTTTTTGCCGTTAACCGAATAATTATTTTCTATCCTTCACCTTCTACAAAAAGAAAAGAGATAGAAAATGATTATTTCTGTGTAAATATCTGTGGAACATCAGTTGCTTATTTGGTCTGATCTGCGATCGAAAGCAAAAAAAAAATAAGTAGACAATAAATTACAGTTTCCTGCAATTTTCCTTTCTCTAAAATAGTGTATAAAGCGGCTTTTCCTGCTGTCGTGGAGATTTGGAGAATCGGCGATTAGAGAAGGGGTGTTAGTTTGACGTAAAATGTAAAATGTGAAGTTAGCAGAAACAGCTGATTGAGCTAACGAGAAACGCGCATGCGTCTTAAAATTGCCCAAGAAAAAGTTGAAAACGTCTGAACATGTTTTTTGAAGATTCGGCTAATACCTCCGCGCCAATAGGGGAAGTGGTCACGTTATCGACGAAAACAAATCAAAGTCTCAATCAAAGTTAGATTGACGTAAAATGTAAAATGTGAAGTTGGCAGAAACAGCTGATTGAGCTAACGAGAAACGCGCATGCGTCTTAAAATTGCCCAAGAAAAAGTTGAAAACGTTTGAACATGTTTTTTGAAGATTCGGCTAATACCTCCGCGCCAATAGGGGAAGTGGTCACGTTATCGACGAGAACCAAGCAAAGTATGTTAGTTTGACGTAAAATGTAAAATGTGAAGTCAACAGAAACAGCTGATTGAGCGAACAAAAAACGCGCATGCGTCTTAAAATTGCCCAAGAAAAAATTGAAAACGTTTGAACATGTTTTCTGAAGATTCGGCTAATACGTCCGCGCCAATAGGGGAAGTGGTCACGTGATCGACAAATACCAATCAAAGTAATCCCCAAGTACCCAATTCTCCAAAGCAGGAAAAGCAGCTTTTTACGACTTGTCAACTTTGAACACTTTTTTAGTATTATGCTGGGTTTCCACACATCCGGCTATCGGAATCCTGTTCATGATTGGTTGATTTAAAATTTCTGAACGTTGAAATTTTAAATCAACCAATCACGAATGGAATTCCGAATGGTGGATGCCGGATGCCGCATGCCGGAGATGTTGAAACCCGGCATTACCCTATGACGCCGTATTTAAACGGTACCATCTCAGAGAAAGAGAAATTACAGGAAACTGTAATTATCAACTTATTTTTTTTTGCTTTCGGGTGTACGTACTTACCTCGAATCTGCCTTTGACCTTCTCATAGCGTTTTTCGCTTTTTCTTTCTCGTTTTATAACATAAAGCTGAATCGATTTGGAGATACACTCATTTCTTCACTGGCGCAGCCAGCAAAAAAAACGCTATCAGTTGATGCACCCAGTGTTGCCAACTCGAGGGAAATTACTTCCTTTTTGGGGGGATTTTTGGTGTCTTGCGGGAAAAAGGTATTTTTATTCATTTGAAGAAATTTTTATGACAATAAGAAACATCAAATTAAGTTCGTATTTTATGTTATTTATTTCTTTCTGTCATTAAAACTTGAATGGGGATACAAAGTACTTGAAGAGTGTGTGTCTCATAACAGTGGCGCAGCGGGGCGGCGGGGAGGACGGTTAAAGGTTACTTAATATACTTTTTTATGTAATTGAATTGAAGTTTAGTCATCTTCATTTTCTTACATAATCAATTGTGGAAGATATTCCACATATTCTTCACATAAATATAGAAAACATCATAATAGTTTAAATATCACGTCAAAAAATTCAATCATAAAAAAATTAGGGTGTTCACCTACCTTAAAAAAAATTAAAATCTAATTTTGTTTTGTGAATTGTTTAAATATACGTACATGTTACTTTTAATGTTATTCATTTCCTCTTAGTTACATTGTGTAATATAAATAAACATTGTGTTATACAGGGCGATCGAAATTGATTGTCCTGATCCTATACTACTTTCCGCGGGCTTCCTATCAATGTTAACGTCTACCAGACGAAGATTGGCACGGAAAGCAGGGGAGTGCTGGGAACATTCACAAAACTTACATCCAAATCAAACTTAATTAATAAAAACATCCGGTATACGTAAATATTGATACGAAGCTCGCGGAAAGTAGTATACGATCAGGACAATCAATTAAAAAATAAAAAAGGATAATTAGTTGCAGATTTCACTTTCTATGTAATTGAAATTTAAAGAAATCAACTTATAGCGTTTTCTACTGACGTGCACTGAGTGCACACTCAGAGTATCTCCATCTTCTTCTAACCTCGTGTAATAGAATGAGCTGAAGTTCGCACCCTAGACTTTGAAAAATATAGTTGCAGAAGTTGCAAGTTGGGCGCCCATGATGGAAATATCCAGCCTAAGCCAACCCAAAACCACCCCCTCCAGAAGAAATTTCTGGATGTGCCACTGTCTCATAAACTGTGGGAGAACGATTAAAATAAAAATTCATTTCAAACTTCGCGCCGACAAATTGTAGTTTGGTAAAACATACATAGATGGCGCTGGTGTCCTTCGATTCAGATATTTCTTTAAATTTTTTTATAATCAATCAGATAAAATGATTTGATCGTTTTTGATAAGCTTTTTGAAGTGTGTTGACTTTATTATGTATGCAGATCAAGTTATGTTTAGTGCTACTTGTTTAATTCGTTTCTGTTTCCTTCCAGCGTTCATGTTGTGCTATACTCAAGAAGATGCGAATGCCGAAGGTACAGTATTAAATTTGATGTTTTTCTTCACTGAGACGCGGTGTAATTTTGGTTTACTATATAAATTTTGTTTTCGCTTCTTTCTGTGTTTCATAGTACAGGTGAAATATTATATCGCGTTGAACTCCCGTACATGGAGGAGATCACGTTAATATATCTGGAGAATAATGATAACTATGACGACTATAGTAAGTGTTAGTGTTGTGACTGCATGGCATACTACGCCAATGCTCCCTTTGCACTGATCCAAATTTGTCTCTTTTTATTCTTAATATTATTATTATCATTATTATTATTAATATGTTGTTGAGCTCGAATATTAAATTGAATATTCACAAGGTTCGTTTAATATGAGAGTGAACTGTCGAGCTCAAGTATTAAATTGAATATTGAATAGTGTTCGTGTTTAATATGAGAGTGAACTACATATGGTCACAACTGTCTCTCTTTTTAGAACGCATTCATCGCTCATCCCGCTTTAAAAGCTCAGCCTAAAATCAGTACCGACTAAATTTTTAAAACCATTGCCGACGTCTCATTCTCATACTTTTTTGGTTTGTTTTTTGAAGAGGATTTTTTTCACATAAATAAAACCTAATTCGCCTCCTAATACATCACAGTCTTTAAATTAATTCAAGAGCCTACGGTCGAAAGCAGCACAGTAGATAATTACAGTTTCCTGTAATTTTTTTTTTTTTCGCTTCAAAATGCAACTGTTTAAATCGACGTCACAGATTTTGGGCTTGTAAGATTTGAAAGCATTCAGAATTTCTGAATGTCACCTGTAAAGTCATACGTTTTGGGGGAAAGAAAAGGTGCTCTCTTTCGCTTAAAAGTTTGAATCGTGTTTCGAATAGATGAATTTCGTAGTTGTGTTGCAACAAAACACCTGACTTGAATTTTTCATTGACAGTTCATTTGTAAATAACCACAATTCAATCCAAACACGTTTTAAATATAGAAAGATTCAAAGAAAAGAATGGACGCGTTCAGCGGCTGAGTTGCTTACTCAGGAATCGATTGTGATTGGCTCACATGAAGGTAATAATAGCCAATCACAAACGACTGCTGAGTAAGCAACGCACATCCGCTAAACGCGGCCAATGTCTGTTTTTGAATGAAAACACGTTTGGATCACGATTTTGTGAGCGAAAGAAAGCACCTAATGATTACAGGAAACTGTAATTACCTTCTGTTTTTCTTTTTTTGCTGTCGGCTGTACATTACATTATCATTATCATATTTGCTGTAAATGCAGTGACTAGAATTTATTAAGTATTTACGTGAGACGGTGTTGATTCGATTAAAAAAAAATTTTTTGAAGTGCTTAGAACTAATTCTGATCACTTTGTTTACACTGTCATACATTTTTAATAGGGAATGTGCATTGCGCAACATAACAATTAGTACAGTTCTGCATTAACATAGACTAGTCATACTTTGAGTTTCTAAGTAAGTAGGTGTTAAGTGTTTATTTTTGATTTGCCGATTTGCCATATTTTTATGTACAATCCGTTACGTCTCTATCTTGGTGTTTTTTATGGCTTCGTTTTCTAGCAGACTTTTAACATTGTTCGATGTTGTTTTTTTGTATGTTGGATTGATTGACTTTGAGACCGTCAAGTCTGTGTCTTTGGTAGAAAATTTTTTTCCGATGGACTCTCTTGAATTGGCTTTTAGAAAAATTGCGCGCGGCAGCCGACCCGAGCGTATTCTAGCGGACGGAACGAAACTGAGAGTGTTGCGCGCTTTTGCAGGTAACGAGGAGAACGTCCTGTCCTACGAGCCCGTACAGCAGATGCAAATTAATTACACCAGGCCCGTCATCATCTTGGGCCCGCTTAAGGACCGCATCAACGACGATCTTATATCGGAATTTCCTGACAAGTTCGGAAGTTGCGTGCCACGTAAGCTCTTGCATGCTTTATTTTAAAAGATCAAAACATTGAAAATCATTCCTTATTTATTTGGAATCGCAGTACGTCGTGATTTCATGTTAAAATAGCGTAGGAATAATAATTGTATGGAACGCACATTGCCGATTACGCCTGTAAAGTAGGCAACTTACCATGCTTCTAAGGGCAAGAGGGCGGGAAAATAAATGTACCCGGTCGTTGTCCGGTTATTTTGTAAAGTAAACTGGTACTTTCTCGTAACGCATTTTTCTTTGGAATTGACGGTTACTTGCCCCCTAAGGTGTCGTGTTGGTTGCCTAACTTACGTTGCCAACACGGTTGCCGTGTAGTAACTATCATACGGATGCGCGCTCCATTTACTGTCTATACTCTAAGGTTAATAGGTTGGCTCAGGGTTGTCAGATTTTTTGCAGGCGTTGGCCCACATTTTCGAATCGAGCGACAAGAGTTGTAAACGAAAATGACGTCAAAATGACGTAGACTCCTACACAATACTGCACAGATCGTACGAGAATTGCGTCATTTTGACGTCATTTTCGCCTACGATTCTTATCGCTCTATCGGGAATACGGCCCCAGGTCTTTAATTTAGCAACGTGCGTCGTGATTAAATTCTCTCTCACTCTCTTATTCATGAAATTCGCATAAAACTGTAACGTTTTGTTTATTTTAATCACGGTTTTAATTAGAGGCGACTCTGATCACGAGATGAGAATACGGCCCAACATCGCTAACATGTTGACAAAAGCTGCTTTCTTTCGCTTAAAAGTTTGAATCGTGTTTCGAAGTCAGTTTGGACCTGAATTTCGTAGTTGTTGCAACAAAACACCTGACTTGAGTTTTTAATTGACAGTAAATAATTTGAATTTTTGATTGACAGTAAATAAGCATAATTCAATCCAAACAAGTTTTAAAAATGGAGAGATTCAAAGAAGAGAATGTCTGTTGTTGAATCAAAACACGTTAGAATCACGATTTTGTGAGCGAAAGAAAGCCACCTAAAACGTAGCCAAAAAGCGTACTTTTTCAAAAATCAGAACAAATAAAACAAATGAAACCTGAAAAAATCCGGAAAACAGATAAATGAAAACAACTGAAACAAATGAATACAAGGGGTTGACTGGAGAAATAAAAAAATCAAAAACACCGACAACACCAACGTAAAGAAAAAAACGACAATTTTCCGGGTGAGCCAAAGCAATTAGAATGAGAAAATTAAAGCAAACCAAGGAAGTCAATAATACGATAAAAGACAAAGAAGAGACAGAGATACAGTGCGCAAAACAAGAGAAGATTGCAACTGTCTGTGAGACTTAAAATAAATGAAAGACGATGAACTGCAGACAAGCGTCAATAAATCGTGAAAAATCAATTCGTTAAGAAAGGCAAAACAAAAATCCACAAAAAAACAGAAGAAGATAAACAAAAGAAAATTGTTGACTGTCTAATCTCCAGACGAAAACTAAAAACTAGTAGAAAATAAAATTTGATACAATAAACAAAAGACAAATACGTGAGCATAAATTGATTTAAAAAAAAAAAAAGAAGTGCCACGGCACAAAAAATGAAAATCGACGAAAGTTTTTGCAAATAAAAACAAACTCGTAGGAAACAAAAGAGAATTGGGCAAAGGAGACAATAAAAATCCAATTCGATGAGAAAGGCAAAACAAAAATCCACAGTACGGAAGCATAAAGAACAGAAGAAGTAGAAAAACATAAGAAGACTGACAATTAAGATAAACAAAAACCAAATGAATTTGAGATGAGAAATGAAAAGAAAAAAAAAACATTAGAAAACTGTGAAAAACGTCAATCAACAAAATGTGATCGATAAAATTAAACAAAATAGAAATACGACAGCAGAAAATGAATTAAAAATTAAAAACAGCAGAAGTACCAGGAAACTATGATAAACAAAAAAAAATGAAAATCGATAATAGTTTTTGCAAATAAATCAAACTCGCAGGAAACAAAAGAGAACTGCAAAAATGAGTCGGTTGATAAAATGCGAAAACCAATTCGATTAAAACAGGAGAAATACGAAAAAAAGAAAAATAAATAGATAAGAAAATAAATAAATGAAACAGCGGGGGTTCTCCCTCAGACAACTTTGACAAGTCAAGAAACCGACGGGAAACAAAAGAGAATAATAAAACAAGCAAACCGTAAACAAAATACAAAACAACAATAATTCCTTAAAACAAAAAGAAGAAAAAATTGAAATAAACAAAAAATTAAAAAAGACAATGCCATAAATTAAAGCAGCGATATGGACAGTCATTATTAATCGCTTTGTATATTTCCTCTTTTTGTTATGTCAGTTATTTGAAGACGATAAAAGTAGTCCAAATTAGGTGAGAGGCGTCAAATAAGATTTTTAAACGCCAAATATATCTAAATTGCAGCCCAGTTGGTGGAATATCGCCCAATCTGGGCTATCGTTTTAAATTCGACTAATTTAATGTCATTGTAACCAGTGCTGCCAACTTAGGGAAGAAGTTGTTAAATCTAGGGATAATTTCAAAGGAAAGGGAGAAATTGCAAAAACTTATTTTAAGATAAACCTTTTTTCATTTCTTAATGTTGGTAATTCTGTCAAGATCAATCCGCGAAATGTTAGCAAAGATCACGCTGGTTCGTTCCGTTGCTTTTAATCAATGTTGCCAATCGTAAAATTATAATCGCCTTGGTACGATTATTTAGCAGTTTATTACGTTTTACGACGTACAGTCGCGATCAAGCTAATCGAAACCGATTGACAGTTCTCTTTGAACTTTCTTTCAAAATAATAACGGCATCAACGAAAAGTGACAGAAATATTTGGAAATGACTATCGCAAAAGAAATTCAGAAAGAAAGGAAAACGTTTGAGGACGAATTTCAAACTAGACTTAAAAACAATATTCTTCCACAAACAGGTGACGATCGCGTTACATATGAAAAACAAAACTCAATAATCCACAAACAGGTGACGATCGCGTTAAATTTGAAAAACAAAACTGCAAGCAAATTTAAAGAAAAATTAATTTTAATTAACCAAGACGCTATCAGCTTTTTTTTATTCAATAATGTTTTTTATTTTTTGTTACTTTTAATAAGCGCCGCCATCTCGGGAAAATTTGCAGAGGCTGCTTTAGTATTTTCCTTTCATTTGTTTTAACAATTAATTGCAGAACAATTTTATAAATTTACTCGTCTATGTTAATCAATATTTTCTTATCGTTTCATTCAAATCGAATTTAGGGAATTGTAGGGAAATACTGTATACTGCAAAAAAAATCTTGGTGGAGTGTGTTGATTGGCAACACTGATTATCAAAGCGAGGATTAAAAAGTCCCTGCCTCGGTGTTTGTCGATGCGATCGCTCGAAATCGGACTATGTGCGCCGCATCGGTACTATTTTATCCTCGCTTTACTGATTATACCCGATAATTTGTGAGCTGTCACGAGCGTGGGTCCATTTAAAATGCATACAAACAAAAGCATCCACAGCACTCAGGACGCCAAATTAAAAAAAAAAAAACACCTGATACATGCTTGCCACATTCTCACGAGACTTTCACAGCATACTGCGATTACAAATAAATAAAGAATGGCTTATTGGGATTTAATGAAATGATTAATGTTTAGATACGACGAGACCAAAACGTGAATATGAAGTCGACGGCAGAGATTACCACTTCGTAGCGTCCAGGGAGCAGATGGAGAAAGACATACAGAATCATCTCTTCATAGAAGCTGGCCAATACAATGACAATTTGTACGGCACTTCGGTGGCGTCGGTGAAGGAAGTAGCGGATAAGGTCCGAATCTCTGAACTTAATTCAAAAAGAAAACATTGTTCTTACATCGTCCGTTTGCAAATTTCAGGGTAAACATTGTATTTTAGACGTCAGCGGCAACGCCATTAAGAGACTACAGGTGGCGCAGTTATATCCAATCGCAATCTTTATTAAACCAAAATCTGTTGAATCTATCATGTGAGTACCATTTGAAACATTAAATCAACTCAGAACATAATTTCCAATAATACTTGCTCACTCCATATACAGTTGAAAGCAAAAAAAAAAGGTAGACAAAGTACAGTTTCCTGTAATTATTCTTTCTCAAAATGCCATAGATTAAAGACGAATTCACAGATGTTACCCCAAAGCTTTAAACTTGTTAATTTTGAAAGCTTTTAATTTTTTTTTTAATGTCTGTGAAGTCATCTTTAATCACCGCCATTTTCAGAAAGAATGATTGCAGGAAACTGTAGTTTGTCTGCTTTTTTTTGCTTCCGACTGTACAATTAAAATCAGAAAGTAGTAGACAATTACAGTTTCCTGTAATCGTTCCTTCTGAAAATGGCGGTGATTAAAGACGACTTCACAAGTGATACCAAAATACCATGTGATCAACGGAATTTATAATTAGACCAGGCTGTGATATTTTCCAAAAAGTCGGCAGCAATTAGGCCAAAAGCAAAAAGAAAAAATGTCACAATTGTGACGTTTATTTGCTTAAGTGATTGATAATAAACGGATTTGTGTTGTGGGAACCCCCCTAATATTCTAAAAAAAAGGGTTTAAATCTGCATCCAAACCAAAAATAACAAAATAAGATTCTATACAGCACGAGTATAACCTCAAATATGACAACTGTCAACTTATTATTCATTTCTTATTGTATCCAACCACACAGCACAAAATAGTACCAATCACAGCCTACTCTAATTATGAATTCCGTTGATCACTCGGTATTTCGAAAGCTTTTAGATTGGATAAGCTCAAAACATTTGTAAAATCTGTGAAGTCGCACTTAAACAGTACCACCATTTTGAAAAAGAAAAATTACAGGAAACTGTAACTGTCTATTTTTTATTTTCGACAGTACTTATGAAATGCTTTGTTCTTTTAGGGAAATGAACAAGCGAATGACGGAAGAACAGGCAAAGAAGACATTCGAAAGAGCCCTGAAGATGGAACAAGAGTTCGGAGAATTTTTCACAGGTATTAAGAATAATAATAGTAGTGGTAATAATATTTTGGTGATGTTTGTTATTGTAGCTGTTGTACAAGGTGATACACCGGAAGATATATACAGTACGGTAAAGGAAGTGATTGCTCAGCAGTCGGGTCCCAACATCTGGGTGCCTACAAAAGAGAAACTGTGACGCTTGGCCCCCACGGTGTGGACGTTGCCACCACGCTCGTGCCTGCACTGAGCCGAGAGGGCGCGGTGCGTGCGACCTGCGTGCTTGCAACCAACCAGCTCAGTAATCGTTTAAATTAATCCCTGTTCGTCGAAGACAAGCCCACTCGAGTGTAGACCCTGAGTAATCTCGTTAGCTTCCGGTTAAGTAGTTAGTCCGACGACAGCTTTGTATAGATGTGGATATACGCCGTGCTCTCGTTTCAGCATTATTCACTCTGTCGCACTTGTGTTTTTAACAAATTTATCATATGAGTATAGAGCCAAACTTTAAAACATTTATAAGAGGATAATAGCCAATTGTTAAATCAATTTAGGTAGCGTTTTATCAGTGTGTTTTTTGTAGTGTATGTATATTTGAATTGTATAAGATTTCCCTGCCAATAATATTAATAATGTACATACACAATTAACGATCTATGTGTAGCAAATCAGAAATCTGTTATTGTTATTTGAGAAAAGAGTTGTGACCTAACTTATTTGAGTTAATAAACAAATTTTAATAAATTGCTCTTAGTATGTTTTTTTGCCCTTCTAATGCCCGGTTTCTTTACCTCCTGGTAAATTTATCTGCCAGGTATTATCCTTGGAAACCGTTTTGTCGAAAATAGTTTCCGAGGATATTACCTGGCAAATAAATTTATCAGGAGGTGAAGAAACCGGGCTTCACTCAAAGTTGCACACACCACGAATCACTATTTTCTAAGTTCTAGCCTGGTTTTAGTCCCTTAGATCAATAGTTGAAAATGAGAAAATACAGTCTCCTATTATTATTACAGTTTCCTGTAATTCTTCTCGCCAACCTAATGCTGCAAGAATACAGTGACGGCGTTATCTGATTTTGATTTAGCGCCTTTAGAATTACATTTTTCGTTTCCGAAAACTTATCTTTTATCTTTCATCATCAGCAAGATGATTCAGTTTCTTCACATACGCTTTAGATTAAAAAATTAAATTAAATCGTCCTTCCAAAAACCGTTCACTTATATACAACAATAAAATAGTCGAACATTGGTGATGGCATAGCCGAGTTGTTAAGTCATTGGCTTAGCGTGCGAGAGGTCCTGGGTTCGAACCCCGAGGGATCTCAAGCTTACTTTTCGGGAACATTCCTAATAATAATAAATAATTAATTTGCTTTTCTGCGTGATAAATCAAACTTTTCTCCTTTTTTAAAAAAAAATTGATTTATGACGTCATACCTCTCATACAAACTCACCACCGATCAGGCTATATAAGGCCGGCAAGCGCTAGGGAGGTTGGTGGGGGAGGGTGGTCGGCTAACATATAAAACACATTTCAAGCCTTATGTTAAAGAAATATTGCAGTTTTGGAGAAAACATTCTTTAATATAGTTAGTTCAGGGAGGGGAAGATCCCCCTTTGAAGAAATGAAATTGTAATGTCTATATTTTAAAATCTTCGATTTATACACACGCAGCTTGCAGATTTCTGTAAAATTTTACAGGTTTCTACATACAACTTTGGCTACTGGTTAATAGGTGCCGCAAGGTGTAATCATAATTAATTCAGTTTCATCGTTTAAAATTTGTTTCTCTACGGTTTATAACGCCCTTCAATTTCCCACCTGATCTTAAAGAAACGAGATTGTTTAAGGTGAATATTCTCTAAAATAGTTTAAGTTGCGAGGAAAGAAGATTCCTTTTAGAGGAATGAAATTGTGGAACTCGCAGATTTCTGTAAGATTTTGCAGGTTCCTGCAGCTAGCTTCGACTATTGATTAGTAGATGACGCCACAATCGAATTGTATTTACAGATAACATTTGTGTTGATTTTTCAATTGAATCGATTATTTCAAAAACAATACAAGAGCAATTCTTTTCAAATGTCACATATTGGTTTGTTTTTGTGTGTCGGAGCGAAATCCCAGATGTTGAAATTAATGGTTCTGAAAAGAACCGTTTGCTTGCTTTTCGGCTTGGACCGTAGATTGCGCCATTGAATCGGGAAGACGATGAACACTGACGATCTGAGGAGTTCCCAGAGTGGTCCGAAACCAATTCTTTACATAAGCACCTTGATCTGGAAGAAAAGAGAAAAACAATGATTAATAAACATAAGTACACCTTTTTGACTTTTTCTTATTGACTTTTTTAAATGAAATTGTAAATACGGTTTGATTATAAAATATCTAATGTAATAGTACTGTTATGTACAGGCGAGATCAAGCCAATCGACACCGTAACCTTTACTACCGGTGTCATAAGGGCGCGGTTAGCTTAGAATGGTCTCGATTACATTGATCGCGACTGTACCAGAGGTTGTACACTTGCGGCGTTTGAAAACTGAGAAGCGGCTGAGAATTGACGTCAATGCAAAAATTCGTAATTTTGTAATGTGTAAATCAAACCTTAATTAAATAAATTAAATTTTAAAGGCCGCAACTGTACACAGCAACTTTGCTCTCATTAAATTAAACAAAAAAAGTTCATACCGAGATGTTTAGTTTACGAGAATAAATTGATTTGTAATAAACAGGAAAATCAAAAACTTTAAAGCCGATTAACGATTACTGACCTGACAATCTTGATTTCACGTCAGTGTTGCCAACAATCCAGTACCAGTTTTCAAACGCCGCGAATGTATACAGCCATTTTGCTCTCATTAAATTAAACAAGAAAGTTAATTTGTAATAAACAGGAAAATCGAAAACTCTAAAGCTGATTTACAGTCTTGACGTCACCTCAGTGATGCCAACAGTCCAGTACCAGTTTTCAAAAGCCGTAACTGGGGCCCGTTCAGAAATAAAAGAGAATGAGCTCTGGGTAAAATTCTTTCTCACTCATGTAAATGTTTTTGTGCATTTTGCTTTCCATTTTAAACGCCCAAAGTGCTCTCGCTACACATTTTCTGAACGCGACTCTGTACACAGTCATTTTGCTCTCATTAAATTAAACAAAAAAGTTCCTACCGTGATGTTTAGATTATGAGAATAAATTAATTTGTAATAAACAGAAAAATCAAAAACTCTAAAGCCGATTTACAACTACTGACTTGACAGTCTTAACGTCACGTCAGTGTTGCCAACAGTCCAGTATCAGTTCTCAAATGCCGCAACTGGGGCCCGTTCAGAAATAAAAGAGAGTGCGCACTGGGTAATATTATTTCTCTCTCATGTAAATGTTTTTGTGCATTTTGTTTTCCATTTTAAACGCCCAAAGTGCTCTCGCTACACATTTTCTGAACGCGACCCTGTATTTTGCTCTCATTAAATTAAACAAAAAAGTTCCTACCGTGATGTTTAGTTTACGAGAATAAATTAATTTGTAAGAAACAGGAAAATCAAAAACTCTAAAGTCAATTTACAACTACTAACTTGACAGTCTTGACTTCACGTCAGTGTTGCCAAGAGTCCAAAAAAGTCTTCACATATAATAATTTATAAAATGACAATTTAAATATTAGATTTAAATTGAAATTTTGAAAATTACACCCCGGCAGGCGACAGGTCTCCAGTCAATTTTTATTTCTCTGAAGTATCCACAGGGGGAACCCTAAAAAATTCATTTGACAGTTGACATTCCAAAACACAAGTTCCTGCGGCGATTACAAAAACACTTGTTTATTTTATTGTTCATTGCAAATTCTAATGCCAGTTTTGCACAAACTACATCGCATTACCAATGCACGTAATTACGTAATCGAAACCGGGTTGCCAAGAATCTCCTCTGATTGAAGTGAAAAAAAAAAGAAGAAAATGACATTGAAGTTAGGAAGCGTGCTGCTGTCAAACGTTTGGAAAACTTCTAGAAATTATTGGCCGAAAAGTGCAACGATATCAAACAGATCTGTAAGTTTCTATTCACGCGACTTTACGAATAAATAATTTGTTTAAAGATGGCTTCGGAGATAGAGAAAGCTCAGCATGCCATTCCATCCCAGAAACAGACCATTTTCGACAAGATAATATCCAAAGAGATTCCTGCCGATATTATCTACGAAGACGATAGGTGTATGGCTTTCAATGACGTCAATCCGCAGGCCCCGACACATTTCCTCGTGATTCCAAAGAAGAGAATATCGATGTTGGATACGGCCGAGGAAAGTGACGCTGAAGTATCCCTGAAACGAGGCTGATGTAAACGAATGAGTGCAAAAATTAATTTTCAGCTTCTTGGAAGTCTGATGTTGGTCGCGAAGAAACTAGCCCAACAACGTCTACCAAACGGATATCGACTCGTCATTAACAACGGACGTGAAGGTTGCCAGTCTGTGTATCACTTGCACATTCATATTTTAGGTGGAAGACAGATGAGGTGGCCCCCAGGTTAATTTGGGAAATGAATTTGTTACATAGTTCAAAATTATATTGGTGCTTCTGAGGGGTGTTTCACAGTAAATTGTTTTTGTTAAATTGAAGTTTCATTTATGACAAATTTTTTTATCTTTTCTGCATATTTAATAAATTATTATTAATAGTACAGGTACAGAAAAAAAAACAAGTCATACATAACTTCACAAATTACAGATTTATTTTTGTTGACCTAATTAGTATTTTCTAATTTTAATTTAAACTATGCTGGTCTTTTAATTACTTAGTGTGTAGTATTGTAATAATCCTTCAATAAGAGGGTCCCCACTCACAGGGAAAAGTTGGGGATTTGAGAGAAGGTTCATACAGGCAGGAAAAACTAAAGACTTTGCCTATTTTAATACTAAAGTATGTAATTAATTGAAGAATTTGAAGACCAATAATTCTCTGTTCTTTTTCTGCACAATATTTTCGTAATCAAAAATTGAAATTATTGGTTTATTATTAATTATTTTTAAATTAAGACATACTATATGCACCTAAAAAAAACTGCATAATCTGGTCAATCCGGAAAAAAATTAGCAAATTTCGAACGAAAAATAGTTCTTAATTGCTTTGGTATAGGCAACTGTTCAAACGACTATGCGTCGGGTTGCCTATATCAAAGCATCTTGTATTTTCGTTTATTTTTGAAAAGAATTAATTTATTACGCTTTAAACGAACAGATATGTTGTTACAATTAATTGCTTTTAGAGTTTTAAAAGGTAATTAGTAATTAGTAATCTCGTACAACTTAATTATAAATTAGTAATTTCTGTGCGTCTTTACCTCTTTTTTAATCAGGGAGAATTGGAAATTGTTATAGTATTTGTAAATTAGGGTAAATTAGGAAAATTGTCTTATCTCAAAACAGTTCTAAAAATTTGTGTTTCTTGACAAAAAAAAATATTCCTAGCGCCCTTAGTACAGGCAACCATACATACTGATGAGTGCATTACCTTCCCTATCTTGTCCTTTAATACACGTGAAATTTAATTTATTAATCTACTATTATATTATAGTCGTTTGCACCATCTCTAGTTAAAAACTAATTAGATTTTGTACGTCTGTTAATTGTTTAAACGTATTTAAGGTATTGCATAATCACAGTCGTTTAGAAAGTTTGTGGACGAAATGTCGGGGAAAACCTAGGAAAGTCGGGGAATATTATAATAAAAATAAAGTGGGAACCCTGACTATAAAAAATAATAATAAATATACAGGAGAACCTGTAACTTTAATTAACAGGCTATTAAAATTTAGAGGTGTTTTACAATTTAAAATACACTTTTGTGATTGGCTGTTACCACAGCACAACAAAATTTAATAGAACTTGAGAAATCTTCTAACATTTTCTTGAAAAGTGTGAAAATGAAACTTGGCGAGAGTCTCGACACCTTCAAATAGCAAACGACAATTTATATTAGCATTATCAGGGCCGGCGGAAGGCGGTAAGTAGGCATGAGGGCGCCGATGGAAGAGGGGCGCCAAAATATATTAATTAAAAAACGATTAAAGCGCAGCTCGAACAATCTCAAAGTCAACCAAACTCGATCCAGTAACTGAACTCAACTCTTCTCAACCCAGGCAAAAAATTAAAAATAGAAAGCAATAAAGAATTAAAATTAAAAAAATAAATTAGAAGTAGAAAAATTAAAAAGAAAATTTCAATATCCACCCAATACAGCTGAACCCAATCCAAATCCATAAAACTCAAGTAAAAGAAATTAAAATTCAAGTAAAAAAAAATTAAAAGAAAGAAACATTAAAACTGTTCAAAGTAAAAAAAATTCAAAATTAAGCTCAACGAATATCAAGGTCAACCCAACTCAACTGAACTTAAGTATATTTAATTGAAACAAAGGAAAAAAAATTAAATGTAAAAATTAAAAAAAATAATTAAAGTTCCAATGTCAAGGTCACGAAAACCAATCAAACAACTAAACTCCTTTCTATTCGATTCAAGCAAAATAAAAATCAAACAATAAAAAAACTGAAGCAAAAAATTACGATAAAAAAATTGAAGCAAAAAATTACGAAAGGAGTTATTAACTAGCAATGAAAAGACGTACGTTTCGGTCTTACTGGATCTCATCAGGACAGTACAACCAAGGTGTGAGGTGTTGACACTTAGATAAACAACAAATGAAACAACATACCAGGAGACCACTCAGGATTAAAAAAAAAAAATAAAAAAAAATTCAATATCAATCCAACCTAACTGCATTCAGCCAAACTCCATTCAACCCAAGCAAACAATTTTAAACAAATTAAAATGAACCTCAACAAATCTCGGATGCGATCTGACCCAACTTATTACACTCCACTCTACACACAAGTATTTTTTTTTAATACTTAAAGAAATAAAGGCCGACCGAAGTTCATTTAACAGACGATTAAAAATTACAAGAAAAATCAAAAGTAAAGGTTTTAAATTAAAAATCAAAAATTAAATCCTTAAAAATTACGAAATAAATTTGTTGTTAAAAATTATGAAAACAATAGACTCTGACGTCAGGTCACGTGCCTGGCAAGTATTCGTCTTTGCTGCTTCTAGAAGTAAAATAATTACAAAAAATTATATTAATTTAAATTATTATATTGTGGCGCGCCACCCGGCTTAGCTCAAGGCGTCAAGAAGTCGGTTCGTTATGCGTCATTGGCTGCCACACCACCGGGGTCTACATCGAACAGACTAGACTTTTCCGGCGATGGAACAAACTCGAATCTTCCAGCGTAGAGGATTCGAGACGGCTGCAAAGGATATAAAAGGGGCCAAAGTTGACTCACCAGGCAGTCGAATTCTAACAGCAATCGTCGAAGTTAGATTTTTAGTGTGTAAATAAATTGTTACAAATAAATTAGTTTTTAAGCTTTATTAAATTACGGTTAAGTTTTTTACCGAGTGTTTTATTCGTTTAAATAAATAAATTTAAACCCTAGAAACGTAACAATATTATGTATTTAGTGAACGTATAGAAATAAGTTGAAAGTACACGATGTTTAAAGGAAATTACGTATTTATCACTACACTAGTCCCATTTTAAATTGGTTTTTATGAAAACCTAGGATTATTTATACCATTAAAAAAATAAATTTTTGCTATAATGGAAGACAAGACGTTTGTCTCATATTACTAGATCAATTTATTTATTTATTTACTTGACACCTTACAAATTGATGAACGACTGTCAGTGATTCAAAAGAATATTTATTCTGATCGGCATTTTTCAGGTTAAAGAAAATTAAATATGCCATCACATTTAAGAGCAATAAAAAGATATACAACTTGGTTTTCAGTATCAAGGTAGTATCTAGTATTTACAGTAATCGTAATTGCCTTGTCCTAAAAACCATTTTAAAATGGGGTTACTATAAAATACCAATGACGAGCTTGTAATTTTTTTTTGATGAACAAGAATTACCTGCACGTCCAGACAGTATTCTAAATGGATAATTTTATTAATGCAATACGAAATCGTTTAAGTATTAATGCCTTAATAAAGGAAAAAGCAATATCGGTTTTACTAACAGATTTAATCGTATTAGAACGACAGGTATGTGGAAGAACATGAACATTTACGCTTACATCTATGTAATGTACGTGTTGGGTAAATTAGTCGGCATGGCGCCCTATCAAGTAATTAAACACAAGAAATCGTTTTTTTGCAAAGCCAGCAAAAAGCACACCACCAACTTTATTATAACTGCATGTAAGTTACAACTTTGGAAAATTCTATTTAATATAAGATGCTCAAAAACCAAGGCAATTTTTAGATTTCCTTTTGTATAAAGTATCAATCGAACGAATAATAAACTATGGGAGCTATAATCTGCATTTTAAATTGCCTTTGTATTTCAACCCTGTATATTCACTAATTTATTTTTATTAATGTGTTAATAGCTGTGAACAATTTGCAGTTGTATAATCTTGGTATTTCTTGCATACTTGAATTAATAATATAATTGCATATACCTTTTAGTTGTTACTACCGTTATGGCTACTCGTTACATTGTGATTGTTACCACGACCTACGAAAATCCAGAAGCAAAGAAGAGTGATTTAGTATTGGCGTACATTTATGGTTTTAAATTAATCACCTCTTTATCCACGATAATGATTTTTGGTTTCAAGCAAAACCAATTCATAACGACTTACAGAAGAATTTACGAGTGCGATTTAAAACTCCAACTTCTAGGAATGCACGTGTCCTACGTAAGACACATTCTGGTCAGCATCTTCGTGTTTGCGTCGACTGTAACCTATGGTTACCTCGCACACGACATCCATTTCGAGTCGTCGGCACAAAAGGATTTTTTTTTGGAAAAAGTGTCTACTTTCCTACACTCTTCTATCCAGAGCTTGGCCCTGCAATATTTTTGCTTTTACATCGCTATGATCTACAAGAAGTTCAAAATTGTTAACGACGAGTTGGCAAGTTGGAGTGGAACTTGCAAAATGAGGAACGAAGTGTTTTTGAAAATAACTGGGGAAATCTATGGCAATTTATGCTGTGGAATGCGTTCCCTCAACGAAGTCTTCGGCGTAACGTTATTTTGGGAAATTATTTTCAACCTGAGCCAATCCTTACAGATAACGTACATGATTTTGATCGAGAGCAACTCCAGCTATTACTTAATTTTATGGATTATTAGAAATATTATTGTGCTGATTGTTATAATATTTCCGCCAGCGTTGCTCACTTATCAGGTACCTAAACAAATTGTTTACATGTTTATGACTTATTACTCATCCCATTTTTACTTAATTTTTGGATATTTTTAAAAATTAAACACTGTTTGTTCCTTTTATTAAAAAAAATCCTATTAACCGCCTTTAAAAATGATGCAACTGTAATAATTGGCTCCCTGTGATACTCACACACTCCACAACAAAAAAATGCCTCTAAATCCGTGCTTTGGTAATAACTAATAATGATATTTCAGGTCAGACGTATCTCCAGGCATCTGGGTGATATTGACGCCGGTTACACCGACGAAAAAGTGGCGATAATCGTAAGTCGTAAAATTCTCGTAAATTCTTTTACGACCGCTTTTATTTATTTATAGAAGAACTCGTTCCTCCTGGAAATTCTACAAAACACCATCAATATTAAATGTGTGTTCTTCGACATTTCCTTGTCGCAGTTATTCAACGTAAGATAACACGATCGGTGGTTTACAGAAACTGTTTTTTTTTTATTAGGAATTTGTTTCAGCAAGTGACAGTTTGCATTTCCATTCTACTGTTTATGTACCAGGTGATTGAGTCAAATATATAAAAAATAAAAATCACATGCACGAAATAAGTAAGAAAGAAATTCACGTTTGACACGTATTTTGCCTAGTTTTTAATACTACAGACAAAAAAAAATAACAGGCACTGGTGATTATGCAAGTATATTATTACCTTTTTTAAAAAAAAAAATTATTCGCTTTCTAAGCTCAGGTATTTATTTGTGAAATGTGGAAAGTGATTTTATAGTGTTCGTAATGTTAAGGTGGATCCAAACTAAACAATCAACGCTGAACAACCGCCAACTGTGAGGTGAGGTTGTTGAGGATAAATTTATTTAAAAGTTGGAAATATCCAAGTCGCCAATTGGGGCAAACAAACAAAGATCTTTTGCGAATAAATTGGTCAAGTCGTTTTTGGTTTGCAGTGGAAATTTCTGCTGACGAAGCCCCAAACAGGGCCGAAACGGCTTACAGAGCCTGCTCGAGGTTTTCACTGCAATCAAAAACGATTTGCAACAAATTTTTTAAAGATCTTTTGGATTGCAATTAACTACACAACACTTTCCTATAGTTAGATGATAAAACGTGTTAGGATTTATGATTTAATTTGACAGAACTACAAATTCGTATTTGTATTAAACGTCATAAGAGACGCGGTAACTATGGCAACGGCATACGTTTAATTCAAAACCGTACAGAGGGAGCCACACTAATGACAACTGTCACGGAACAGGTTTTTCTCAAACGCGACTGGCCGGAAAAATCACTTGTGCCTCGTCTCAATCGAGTAGGCCACGTCTTTGAAGCTTTCACTGTCTGTGAATCACCGATCACCTCAACAATGGTGGAACTCTTCAGCAACATGTTTGCACCGTACAAACTTCTATATTGCTCAATTGTTTTTCAACAATGTTTGCTTAGTCTGGAGGCTCCTTTAGGCAGCCGCCTTTACGATTTTATTTTGCTTTCTCGTTGAATATCTCTGATTGTGAGTGAATATTTAAATTATCTTGAGTATTCACAAACCTAACTCAAACAAAAGATGATTTAACTAATTTATTTAGAAGCAAATATTAAATGTTTCCACAGAGAAAATAAAAAATAAATAAATACAAACTAATTTTCTTTTATCAAAAACTTGCTTGCTAAGTGGGAGGAGTTATTTCAAATTTGCCCGCGGAAACTCTCAAAGTCTATTGGCTGTTCGTCTTGGAGCTTCAAATCATCGTCCAATTAAAACAAATTCAACGAAAAGGCTTTCTTCACCGTTGAAAATTATAATAAAATTGGTATCTAAAGACGCTTTGCTTTATAATTATAAGTAAATTGGATTTAAAATTCGAGATTTCGCCGTTACGCATCGCTTAGGGCCGGTTTCATAACCTAACAAGCAAGCTTTAATAACATCACATTCTAATGAACAAAAGAATGTGTTTTCATGTTTGCTTTTACATGTGATTGTGACTCTTTTCATTATGAGACAGACCCTTATAAATAATAGTGACTAAAACTAGTACCAAGATAGCAATTAAAGGAAGGATAATTTTAAATGTATATTTACCTCTTGTATGAAATTGCAGCATCATTCGCAAGCGAATTGCAGCACCTTTCGCAAATTTTCTGCTTTGGGAAAGAAAAGCAGCAACGGTCTTTAAAACCACGGCTATAATAATTCTCACTGTAATTAACCGCACTCACAGAACATTAAAAAAAAATCGTATTCTAAAGAACCTAATTAATCGGGTGAAAACAAATTCAAAATAAACAGGACGCCAACAACACCATAGTTTCTTAAATCTGCCGCAAATGAAGTATTCATAACGCCACGCCCCCAGCTTCAAAAATACCACGTACGTCACAAAAAAAAAGCAATCAACAGTGCTACCAATATTCAATATTGCAGTTCGCGCTTGACGTTGTCAGTGATTGGGGTTTTTTCGTGTTGGCGGTCGCATTATTCGCTTTCATGAATTTCCAAAGGCGACAAGAGTCGTGGTGATTTGCTTCTGCACGCGCATTTCTCTTTAGATATGCGAATTTTCCGCTGAAAGCAGTTTTTCGCGTAAGAATTCGCGCAGAGGATGCTTCAGAACGGAGGTTATGTCCAACACGACGATGATTTGTAAGTTCCATCTCGTTAATCGCTTTGGTCGTTGTTTTTGAGCGTTCAAAATTGTTTACTGTTTGTGTTTTGGTATTTCCGTCGTTATATAACCGCAGTTCTTGAACTCATTTTTCCAAGATAAGGTTATGTCTACAATTTTTAAATTCATTCACGCTTGTAGATTAGCAGAGCTTGAGGATTACGATAGCTATGGAAAGACACCGCCAAGGACCAGGATTTTGCGAAAGAACAAGGAGAAAAAACAGCGAGATAAGGAATCCGTTGGGTATTTTAACTTTTAATACAGTTTCGCTTTTAGCAAGAGATGCACTATTGTGATAATTGCAAGATAATTGTTGGTGTTATGTTAATGAATCATTTATCACTTCTAAATAACATGAAGATATGATAACAAACTCCTGGTGTGGTGTAATGCATGCCTGCCATATCTCAAAAACCGCTTAAATTTTCAGAACGTGCAAAAAAGATAACTGTAAAGGGGGCAATCCGTTGATCTTTGAGGGCAATCATTTTGTTAATCAACAGACTGCGTCATATCTGTTAAAAAAAAAAAAATTGTTTTTAAATTGATTTCTAAAGAAAGTAAACTTTGCTAAATAGATAAGATTGTGAATATTGAAAGTAAGTAGCATTGTAGTTATTTAAGCTTCATAGCAAGTAATGCGTCGTAGGGCTTGGTAGAAGTACGTAAGATGAAAAGTTGCGCAGGAAACTTACCCGGTGGGGAGAGGTTGGCAACGAAGTGTCAGCCAAAACGGATGCAGCAAATGAGATCGAGTGTTGCCTCAAATTGGCTGATTCATCATTGATTAAATTTGCGCATTTTCCGGCATGTTGTGGAGTCCCTAGATTTGATTGACTTAGCAACAGTTTTAGTCAGTAACAGACAGATTTAATTTTTACAAATCTGCATTTCAAATTCGAAATGTTTTGTAATTTAAATACTTTTAAAACACATGAGTAAAGCTAACGAAAAAAAAAAATAGAAGGCACACAAAATGAAACTTGTAGCATTTTCCAATGACTGCACTAGTCACACTCGGCTTATCTTCATCTCTTGTTATTGCATGAGGTTAAAATGAGATGAAATGACAAAAGGGTGTGTATTAGTACAACCAGTGTAAAAAAATTGATAGGTTTTTGGAGAACAAAATTTCCAAGAAGTGTAAAGATGGATTAATTGTTCCACGACTCTAAGAAATCTCTTTATTGCAGTTTTACTCTAAGTTAAAATTTAAAAAATTATAGTTTATGGTGAAAAAAAAAACATGATGCAATGTTACAATTTAAATTTTAAAAAAAGTAATCACGAAGAAGCTTCAAACAAGAATTTTGAATTTTTTAGAAATGTACGTACAGTCGCGAGGTTGTCAGATTAGAACCTGACTTGTATTTTTGAAAATTTAATTTTCTTATTGTTTTTGCTTGTGAGAATTGCAGAAAGATACGAAAAAAATTAAAGTATTTTTAAAAACGAGCTAAAAATGTAATGTATTAATTTACTTGACGTTTCGCAAATATTATTATTTGCTTTATCACTTTTGACAGAGCAAATAATAAAAGAATTTTTATTTGTTTCATATCTTTCTTGAAAATTTAATTTATTGGTAAAAAATATTCAATTCTTTTAATTTCTAGAATTGATACTGACGTTCTGATTAACAGTGAGGAGCAAAATTAAATGCTCGCGACTGTACACAATAAAAAGCTTTAATACGTTTGCTGTTTTGATAATTAAATGCTTAAAATACCTACAATCATACAACTGTCGAATTATAAAAAACAGGGTTTCCACTCTGTTTTCATTGAAACATTCCCTAGCTTTTCCAGGTGTTCCCTGACTTTTTTTTAAACATTTTCCCTAATTCAGAACAGATGTAATAGATGTACAAAAATTGGTCATTTATTTTTCTATTCTCACGTGTATTATGGAAAGAAAATTGTCACTATCAAAAATTATAAGCAATTAATTTGTTCGCTTAAAGAAAATAAGATATTCAGGTTCAAGAGTCTTGGTGCAGACAACTTAGCGAACCTAGCCGCTTGTATGGTTGCCTATACTAAAGACCCCGAAAATATATTTTTTTAAACGTGATAAACTTTTTTCAATTCATTTCAGATTATGGAATTCTCCTATTTTTTTTTTATTTCGACAATTTTCCAGCCACTTCGTCAATTATTAATTTCACTGCCTTGCATTAAAACCTTTTCTAAATTCACTGAGTTTCCCCGGTTTTCCCAGTGGGTGGGAACCCTGTTAAAGCATACACATTCAATGAAAGGAATTTATTTTTAAAAACAGGTTGGTTTTGTTATCAATCATATAAAACAGCTTAAATGTATTTTTCTTGTATGACTCAGCTGGATTCTAACTTTTTAAATTTTGTGTAACACTAAAAACTCAGGAATTTCCCAATTAAACCAAACCTCAAAAGTAATTTACTAACACATTTATACTTTCATTTAAGCTTCTTATTTGAATTTGTTTGCATTTTTAATGTACATTGACATTTAGATTAAGTTTCACTGAATTCTTTAATAACGTTTCACTTACAACTAAAAATAAAAATTAGTAAAAAAAAGAAGTCTGAAATCTGTGCTTACCAGTATTGATTTTCTTCAGTTAAATTTATTTATATCAAAATGCATACTACACATTCCTGATATTTATTTTAATTTTCAACTTTTTTTTTTTGTTTGGATAGTTTTATTTCTTTAAGACGTTCGTCGCTTCTGTCTGCAATTTGCATAAGTTTTGAATCATTTCACTGCTTTCAAATTTGATTTGCTGCGAGATTAGATAAGATTAAGTTGTTTCTGGGAGTGCTGTTCATAGCCTCCATTATACCTGCACAACATGTGATTGTGTTGGGCCTGAGACACACGTCCAGGAGTTTTATACTGAGTGTTGTTTTGCGCCAAGGTGTCCCTTCACCATGGTAAAACCGTCGACGAAGATGCAGCGCAACAAGAATATTTCGAGGCGGAATACCATCAACGTCATCTTCGATGAGTTGATCGCCAAGGCCGAAAGCTCAGACCAAACCGATCAAGGTAGGAAGGAATTTATTTATTTATTTATTAACCAGGAAGTACATATTTCCGCAATAAAACGAATGGGAATGTGTAGCATAGAATCTTATTTCAAGCAACGTAATTAACACTTAGTGACGTAGATAGGAACGGTGTTGTTAATTTATGGTATATAACTGACTGATTAACGTCGAAAATATGTAAACATTTATTAAGTATTTTAAGCGTCCTTCGGCGAAGCTGTTTTTCCCATCAATTTATTTTATTTCTTCTCTGTAGGTAAACGATCTGACAAACGGAATATGAAATTGTTACGGGGGTCAGAAAGAGACCTCAAGCTGGATATAGCCAGTGCACAGAGTTTCGCGACTTCCGATAGCAAAGAAGTCGACGAAGTTCCTCCAATGACGCCCCAACCCAGTGTGCAAGTGGAGGGCTGCAAGCATTTCAAGAGCTTGTGCTCGAGGCGTGTGGCTTGCCCCCGTCGACAAGTCAGATCGGTGTCGGGCAATTTTGCCAACCCCGACATGCTAGAGATTGCTGAATGCCCACCGAGCAGGGTGGAATTCCACAAAACCCTCAGCATGTTGATTCGGATGGGTTGCGGTGGGGATAAGCAACTGCCTGAACGGGGCACACGACGAAATGTAAGCGAGTTAGAAAATTCCATTCTTTCAAAATTATTTTAAAGGAAGAAAAAACTTACTTGAACATGAAACCTACATCATTTACGAAAGTAGAAACAAAAGACAAACGAGCTTAAACTAATTATTAATTAATTTGTTTAAAATGAAATTAAAAAAAAGACATGAACTTCAATTTTAATAATCAGCTAGCTTTTCCTGATACACTTCTGAATTATTATAAGCTATTTATTCATGAGAAAATTTTTAGGTGAGACTTCAAAGAAAGGCTTTCAAAAAAAAAATAAAAGCAATCTTTTCTTAAAATCATCCTGGAAGTTCAATGATTTCAAAGAAGATTGTAATACTTGTTACATTCCATTCTATTGTTTTATTTCCAGTTAATGATTCGTGATTATTATATAATGTATTCATACAACAACATTTACAACGGGATAAATCATATCACACTTAATCATTTTTTTTACTGATAAGAAAGTGTGTATAAAAATACAATCTTCCTACTTTTATGGGACACAGTGCGTGAATCAGTGTGTGCCTGCCGCAAAAAAATGAGTCACTGATTCTCATTATGAACGCCAGACGTCATTCTGGGTAATAAATTTTTTTTAGGGAATTGCCGATTGAAATGTTATTGTGACAGAGTTCCCACTTTCCCGTTTTCATTGAAATATTCCCTGAGTTTTAATAAAATAAAAACTTACGAGTATTGACTGCGATTATGCAACTTTTTTTAAACATTTTTTCTTGGTTTCAGAATAGAAATAATAGAATTATAATAATGAGCAAGAATTAGTAATTTATTATTATTTTTTTTTACTATCACGGCTATTGTGTATATACTTCAAAAAACAACAATTCTTAGTATAGGCAACCCAATGAACGCATCCGCTTGTCTGTTGTCTACTTTGAATACTCCCAATATTTTTTTTTTTTTTTGTTAAGAACGCGATAAACCGTTTCGCAATTCACTTAGATTATTCAATTCTCGTTATTTCTTTTAATATTTAAAACAATATCTAATTTTAGAAAACTGATTTGCATTTATATTTCCAGTTTTTTAATTAATTTCACTGACTTTTGCATTAAAACGGGAGTTCCCAACGGGGTCGACGAAGACTTGAAGGGGTCGATGCACCTAGGGATCTTTTAGGTAATCAGTAAATAATTAAAAAATAAAATCAAATCGAATAAGAGAGAAAATAAAACTGGCGATCAATCGACGGGATTAGAATGCAAAACGAAATAATATCACATGGAGTAAAACAAGAAAAAAAAATAGAAACAAAAGACGATCAATTTCTAATCAAAAATCATGCATGTTAATCATGTCAAACAAAAGTAGAAACAAAAAAATAATCGATTGCAGTTAAAAACTAAAAGATCAATTGATTAACGCATTAAAAATAATACAAAGTCAGACGGGGAATTAAAAAAAAAATAACAAAAGATTGTGATAAAATTTAAAAAAATAATAAAAAGTTGAATTGAATAAGTAATTAAAAAATAAAATAAAGGTCAAATTGAATAAAATAGAAAACAAAATGGCGATCAATCGACGAGATTAAAATGCAAAATAAAATAATATCACATGGAATAAAACTAAAAAAAAAAAAAAAACAAAAGACGATCAATTGATAATCAAAAAATCATGTCAAATAAAACCAAACAAAAGAAGAAACAAAAGCTGATCGATTGACAGTTAAAAAATAAAAAAATCAATTGATGATATTAAAAATGTTTACTCTTTCTTAAATAAAATGGAGTAAAACAAAAGATGATCAACTGACAGTTTGTCAAAATAAAAGATCAATTGCTTATATTAAAAATAAAAAAATAAAATAAAGTCAGGAGGGGAATCAAAAAAATAAATAAAAGATTATGATAAATTGAATAAAATGATAAAAATAAAATAAAGGAAAAAAAATAAAATAAAGTCAAATCAAATAAAAGAGAAAACAAAAATGGTGATCAACTGACGGAGTTAAAATGCAAAATAAAATAACATCGAATGAAGTAAAACAAAAGATGATCAATTGTTAAAATCAAAAAATCGTGTCAAATAAAGCCAAACAAAAAAGAAGAAACAAAAAACAAGAGATCATCGATTGACAATTGTAATATAATTTTGAATGTATTTTCATAGATAATTTTTATAAAATGAAAATTAAATAAATCAGTTGAGCAGGTTATACGGGGCATAAAAAAATTAAAAATTATGAGACAGGACGAAAATAAAAATCGTGTAAAAGAGCTGAATATTATCACTAAAATAGAACGCGTCACGTAAAATCAAGAAAAAATAAAAAACAAAAACGAAAGTTGACAAATTGTTAGTTAAAAAATAGAAACGAATCCAATGAAATCTAAGAAAAAATTTGATTATATTAAAAATTGAACTAAACAAAGTTAAATAAGGAATTTAAAAAAAAAACAAAAGACGATCGGTGATGAAAAAGATAAGATGAACATAAAAATTCTATAAAATTAGAGAAGCCTCAGAAAGAATTATGTAAGAGCATTGAACAAAAAAAAACAATCAGAGAGAATCAAACTGGTAATTCAAGTATAAAATAAAGTCAAATCGAATTAAAACAAACGACGATCGGTTTAAATAATTAATAATAATTAAAAGTAGTCGACGGAAATTTTAATTTTTTTTGTGACTAGAAAAGGTTGAAAACTATTGCGTTAAAACGAGCAAAATCACTGACATTGCAAACCTTTTCTCAACTACCTCACTTTTCTAGGTTTTCCTGGTATGTGGAAACCCTGCGTGATGATGATAATTTATTTTTCCTTTTAATTAAGGCAAAATAATTCTATTTGTAGTTGAGCAGAGAGGAGCATATGTGGCAGAACGAACAGAAAGACCTGATTTGGCTGGAACTGCAAGCCTGGCATGCCGACAGGTCGGTGACCGACGAAGACAACTACCTGTGCATGGCTCGTGAGTCGGTGGGAAATCTTCTCAACGAAATCGTAATGTATCGATTCAGAAGGCACAAGAAACGCCTGTCGTCTCATAGCAGCGACAGCGGTGTCTTAACTGATGACTGCCCCGGTTGTTTGTCCATGTTCTGTCAGTTGTGTAACGAAGCCCAAAATGAAGCACTGCGTGACGTAGAAGAGCTGTTATCGAGGTTGGAGGTGGCGGAATCACTGTTTTCATCAAGCAAAGCCTTCGGTGAAATCCACCCGCTGTACAACAACCCCGAATTCGTAGGACGAGTCAAAGCCATGTGCCTTTGGTATAACATGATGAAACATCAGAGATTGAAACTGTCAATCCTGGCGAGACTCCTGGGTAACAAGGACTACAATTGGTCTTTGTCTGCTTACTACGACGGATCATCCGTTGATTCGACCAGTCCGTCTGATAGCAACAGCTCAAATTCGTCTAACGATATTCTGATAGACAAGGCCCATTTCGATGGATACCTCACTTCTATCCCTTTTCTAGTCAACGCGGATGAAAACAAGGCATCCCCTTATAGGAAGTACATAGAAAACGTTTTGAAAACCAAAGGTCTAAGCAAGAGCATGCATTTCCTGGACAAACTTCATGAGAATATTTTGAAGAAAGTTCAAATTACACTCGAGAAACCTGAAGATAGTGGAATATTTAATAAAGTAAGCTCTAGTAAATTATAAAAAAATGTCTATTATTTAATTTTTTGGAATACAGGTTCCAAATGATAGCCAAGAGGAAGAACTCAGACGATACGGTTCCTGGAGTCCAGAGGCGCAGTCCTTGGGCCTTCCATCATACAAAGCAATTTTCCTCTTTCTTGCCTGCATCCCGATGAGAGTAACTCACGAATTCATTCTAATGCGACTCGAACAGAAGCCTAAAAACCCATCTCCGCTGAGCGTAAGACAGCTGATGAGAGAGCTCAAGGAAGGCCTAAAGATTACGACTAAGCAACGCGAAAGGATAATCTGCTACTTTCACACCGCGCTGAGGGACAGTCACGAAGCTAAACACCAATACGTGACCAGCATAGACAAGTTCGACGAAAGCCTTCTCCAGTTATTCGGGGATTACCTCGAGTACCTCGGTCAATGGGCGCTCCTGCAACACGACAACTTTCAGAAGAACTTGCTCGAAGAGGAGTGGAACTTCATCTGCGAAATAGTTCCCAACATCATCGGGGGCTGGAACTTGGCGGTTAAGAAGCTGTGCACGGTACTTTGCACTCTTTTGAAACTGATCGGCGACAGATTGCAGGAGAGGATTGACGAGCTCAGTCAAGAAATGCCTAAGGAAGACGACCCAAACAGAAAGTAATGTAATAGGATCGTTGTACTTATTATTATTGTATTGGATTTTTACAGGCAAGTGCTATTCGGAATCTGCCGGGAACTGCAGTTCCTTTTTAAGGAAGAGAGAGAGATGAGTATAAAAACGCTCGCGTTTTCAAAGACTGTCATAAAAGGGAAAGAGAGGGGGATTAGCACGGAATACGTGGATGAATTTAAGGTAAAATCAACTATTCTTCTTTATATTTATGAATTCAGGGTTCTCACTTTATTTTCATTGAAACATTCCCTGACGACTTAGGTTTTCCTTCACTTTTCATCAAACAACTCACTGTTGACTGCGATTATGCAACTTTCCTAATTTTTACAAGTTTAATGCCCGATTTCTTCACCTCCTGATAAATTTATCTGCCAGGTATTATCCTTGGAAACCATTATATCGATAAGAGTTTCCGAGCAGATAAATTTATCCGTAGGTGAAGAAATCGGGCCTTAACCATTTCTTCCTGAATTCAGAACTGAAATAGTAGACGTATTTTTTTATTATCACACATATTACGCACAGAACTGTTGAATTATATTAAAAAAATTATAAGCAGTTAATTTTAATAACATGTCTCGGTCGTTCAAAAAATAATAAATTACACTTTCCAAAAAAAAAAGCAAAAGTCAAAAGTATAGGCAACTGAAAGAACACAGTAGTATGTATGGTTGCCTATATTGAGAACCCCCAAGATTTTTTTTTGTTGAAAATCCTATAAACCTTTTCCTAAATCACCAAATTAAGCAATTTTATTTTATTTTTTTAATATTTAAAACAATTTTCTATTTTTTTCTATCTAATTTTAGAAAACAAAATGAAATTTAATTCTCTAGTTCTTCAATTAATTTCCTGACTTTTGTATGAAAACAAGCAAAATCCCCGGCTTCTCCTTCATGTTGTGAACCTTCTTCTCAAGTCCCTGACTTTTCCAGTTTTTCTCCGGTGGGTGGGAACCTTGGAATTGGTTTCAAAATGAAATTTGAAGCTTACATTATGCCAATGCATTGCGCAAAAAGTATCGTTGTTTGATTTTTGTTTTAGTCAGCGATATTGCATTTGAAATGCACTATACCCAATGCTATAGAAAGAGTACAAAATATATGTGATAAGGCCCCTTTAGAAAATTTGGATGATATTGAGAAAGCGTCCTTCGTTTCACGTTGCCGAGAAATTCTATTGCAGGGATATCGGTTTGGCTTTGAGGTACGATTTGTTTTCGCTCGGACAAAATTTGAAATTTCAACATCCAAAAAATTCAGTTTTACAGGGAAATGTCCGACTTTGTTCCGAAAGAGGGGCGCGAAAAGCTCGCCAGAAGTATGGTACAGTTCGCGAAGCTATGGATGAAATTCGCAAGAGAACGTTGCGAACGAGGCAGGGGAAAACGACCGAGATGGGCGTACCAGGGACTCGAATTTCTGTTGACCGTGTGTGAGCCACAGCACACGAAGTACCTAAGCGAAAGTGAATTCGAGGAGTTGAAGATTAACATGGACGCGTGCATTTCGCACGTGATTGGAACGACGGGGCCACCCACCCCCGATTCTGGATATTTAACAGGATCACCGAAGTTGAACGTCGATTTGGGCAGGTCTTTTCCTCGTTCGCGCGGATCATCGCCTAGCCCTAGACCGACCTACAAGAGTCAAAGATCAAACAGCAGGAAAGCTAGCGTTGATCAATCATCTCCGATTGGAGAACAAATCGAATCACCGTTACTCTCTAGGTAATAATAGGCTTTCACCAATTTTTTTTAAATGATGAATAGTGACATTTTTAATTTGCAGAAAATTCGACAGCCTCCACGAAAGCTTGGTGAAAATAAAGCTACAGCCGACTCTGCGAACAGATCGTTTACTCGATGCAGTCTCACAGTTGGACGCTGAAATAGACAACAGATTAAGAGAGGAAGAATTAATTGGAAAAGTGATCTCGAAGGATCCTGTTGGGAAAACGCACTTCCGAAGGAGGCAGGTCACCTTCTCGTGGCAGAGAGGCATCAAAATTGGTCAGGGTCGATTCGGCAAGGTCTACACGGCTGTTAACAATAATACCGGCGAGATGTTAGCCGTGAAAGAAATTGCACTGCAGCGTAACGACGTATACACGATTAGGAAAGTTGCTGAAGAACTGAAAATTTTGGAAGGAATCAGTCACAAGAACATAATTAAAACTTACGGACTCGAAGTACACAAAGTAAGGCCCGCAAATTTTGAAAACTTGGCAAAAATAACATTTTCTTTATTGTAGGAAGAGATGCTTATCTTTATGGAATTTTGTCCGGAAGGTACCCTGGAAAGTCTTATAGCCGGAACAGAAAACGGTTTGCCCGAGGAATTAATTCGGCAGTACACTTACCAGTTGCTATGCGGCGTTGCCGTCTTACACGAGCATGGAATCGTGCACAGAGATATAAAAACCGCGAATATATTCCTGGCTGAAGACGGTAATTGCTTGAAAATAGGAGATTTCGGATGCGCAGTTAAAATTAAATCAAATTACACAATGCCAGGTGAATTACAAGGATTCGTCGGTACACAAGGTAGCTTTTTCTTTAATTATATTTGTGATAGAGTCTGACGATTCACTTTCAGCTTACATGGCACCTGAAATGTTTATGAGAACGGCCACTGAAGGTCACGGACGGGCTGCAGATATTTGGTCAGTAGGTTGTGTGGTAGTTGAAATGGCATCCGGGAAGGTAAGTTAAGTTAAAATGTTGGAGTTCTATTAATCAAGAAGCTGTTTTGTTGGTTTAGCGACCTTGGGCTGAATTCGATTCGAACTACCAAATCATGTTCAGAGTGGGGATGGGGGAGAGTCCAGAAGCACCCGATACCCTAATAGCCGAAGGCCACGACTTCTTAGAGCAATGCCTGAAGCACAATCCAAAAGAAAGGGCGAGCGCGGCAGAGCTACTTAACCATAATTTCGTGAAAGGATGTGATTCTATACTTTAATTAATCTTCTGTTATGCATGGTTGTGTTTGTTTTATTTTCTTAAATAATATCAAGACTGATTTATTTGTAATTGATTTTCAATGTTGTAGTTGTAGATTTTTTTTTGTTTGATTGTGATAGACGGACATCAGATTTTATCTCACTACCTTTTGTAGATTTTAATTTAAAGAGTACTGAGCCAATAGTATTAAAATGGTGATGGAAATTTTTTTTTTAGTGGAGATATATTTTGCGAGTGTCTTTCTTCACAAGTGTGCGAACCTTACAGCAACTGAATCGCCACCGCAAGAATGTTTCTGTTAAATAGCGAAATATATTTTATATATGTGAAGGATTTTTATTTCTTAAAACCTAACACCTTTTGCACATTATGGTCAAAAATAGTTCCAACAGAGAATTAAGAAGTTTCACAAAATCAGAGAAAAATCATGGGATTTGCTTGTTCTAATGCGAAAGTCCGCGAAATTAATTGAAAAATTGGAAATTTGAATTCAATTTGTTTTCTAAAATTAGAAAAGAAATGGAGAATTATTTTAAATATTTAAAAAAAATAGAAAAATTGCATAATCCCAGTGAAATGTGAAAAGTATCAAGTTTTTAACAAAAAAAAGAAAAAAAAGTTGTCTTGGACATAGGCAACCATACAAGCGGCTGCGTACATTGTGTTGCCTATACCAAGTATTCTTGTTTTTCGGAAAAATCGTCAAATTAGAGTACTTTTTCAGGTGTGTGTTATTACAATTAATAACTTAGAGTTCTTAAAAGCAACATATTAATTTTTTCCACAATTCACGTGAATAAAAAAAAAATAAAACGTTTAAACGACTAAAAATTAGGAAAGATGGCATCAATAGTGTGTTTTTTTTTTTAATGAAAAGTCAGGGAATGTTTCAATGAAAATAAATTGGCAACCCTGTAAATACTGAACAAATCTAGTGATCCTAGCAAATTTATCCATTTCCATTTTCTTTTTAAATAAAGGTTGCCATAGTACCAAAACTCGAAACAAGCACAAATTTTGACTTAACAAATTTTAAAAAAAATTATGCATAATATACCAGTTCTAGGCCTCACCACTCATACGAGACAAGTCCAAAGCTTGTACAAGCGGGCCCTGCGCAACCTAGAATCTTGGTATGATCGCAAAGACTGTTACAGATACTTTGCCACCCTGCTGCGTGCTCGCTTCGACAAAAACCGTTGCATCAAAGATTTCTCCCAGGCGAAAAGGTTGCTGCGAGAAGGCGAGGACGAACTCTTTCATTGCAAGCACTACGATATTAGGAAGTTTCCGCAGCAAGCACCTAACGGAGTGGCTTACGAAAGAGTTGTGCCGCCTCCAGATTGGGCGCTCGATTACTGGCATTACTTGGAGAAGGCCCAGTATCCAGAATACTTTGAACGCCGAGAGCAACGTAAGAAAGAATACGTGAAACTGTGGGAAGAGCTGTATGCCAATCCTAAATAGTAATCTAAATGCAACTTTAATCTAAGTTCTTTTTAATATCTGAGGAATTGAATAAAAAAGTTTCGTTTACGTTTCTCAGTCTCCCATTAAACTTTATAATTTAATTGCAGTTTTTACCTTGTTACAGCTGTTCTCGCTTACATAATTCAACAACTCCGTCTGCGTGAAATAAAACTGTGATCCATTCGTTAGATCGTTGAATTCAAACAAAGGAGGATCTTGCACTGCTTTGCTGCCAATTACAACAATGTAGGGGTACCCCGTTCTCTTCGATTCTAAAAATCTTTTCCCAATCGTTGTATGTGATCGATCATCTAACAAAATGTCATTATTTAATGACGGCAGAGAGTCTGCTGTGTGATACAGTTTTTCTATTAAATGTGAAGTGTGAAGCTCTTCTTTGCTCCCGGCCTAAAATAAAAACAATCTGTTAGCACAATGTCTTAAGAGAAAGTTTTAGGAATGACATTATATGTAATAAAAAAAAAAATTATCAAACCTTTGGAGGAATTATAACCATTTTATAGGGTGTGAAAACCATGGGCCAACGAATTTCATATTCGTGTGACAAAACCTCGACTGCTGCAGCTAAGATGCGTGTAAGACCCAGACCGAAACAGCCCATTTGCAAGATAGACGGCTTACCATTTTGTGCTAAAAAGCTGGCTTGCAGCGGTTTGGAATATTTCTCGCCCAATAAAAACGTGTGGCCGACCTAAACAATAAATAAAAAATCAGATACCTATTTTGTTAAAGCCAAACTTTTAATTTAATACCTCTATGCCTGGTTTAATAGTGATTGAGTCTGAGTTTTCACATCGGGGGCATTTCTCACTACCAGAAACCTCGATGTTACCAGAATAATTACATTTGTTGCACAACAATATTTTATCTTCTCCTATGTCGGAAATGTAATGATATTCGTGGGATAAAGAACCGCCAATCATTCCAGTAGCACCAACAACTAAATTCAGAAGACATTATAAAGTTAGGGGATGTCACAAAATTGAAGCTGCAGTTCCAAAAGAGAAAGTTCCTATTTGTTGAAGTAATAAACCACAATTATAAATTTTCAAATATTTTACTGACACTGTAATTATTATGATCTTTAATTAACACTGTTAATTCTCACAACATAGGAAATCTCTACAAGGCACAAAATTTGTTATTACCTCTAACGAATTCTATCCTGATTTCCTCAAAAATCTTCTCGTATGCTTGGGAAACCATTTCATAAGTCCTCTTTGCTTTTTCTTCATCAATATCAAACGTGTAAAGGTCCTTCATAAGAAACTGCCTGCTTCTGATCAAGCCGAAGCGTGTCTTCATTTCATCCCGATATTTACTTGTAATCTGGTAGAGCTTGATTGGAAAGTGTTTGTATGACAGAGGTGAAACGGATGATAGTAAATCAGTAATCGCTTCTTCGTGTGTCTGCAGAAAATAAAAAAAGAATTAAGCTTAGTCGTAGAATTCTTCTCAAAGCGACTTCTTTACCTACAGGGCTTAGTATATAAGCATTGTTGTGACGATCCTCCAACTGAAATAGCTCGGGTGTCGCTTCTTCGAGCCTACCTAAATTCAACAGCGACTTTTTATATTAATTATTACACATGAAATGAGAAAAATTCTCAACCTGATTTCTCCCATAATTTCGCACTCGTTAAAGTGGGAAGTATTAATTTTTGGGCACCGATGGCTTGCATTTGTGCGTCCACTAATGTTGTCAATTTCTCCAATGCTCTCACCCCCAACGGCAAAAGATGATAATTTCCAGGGCAGGCGTGCCTAATTATACCTAATTCCAACATTAACTGCAATGATTTTCGTGTGTATTCAATTAAAAAATAATAATGCATCTTACCCTCAAACTTTTTGAGGTTATATCCGAGTCTTTTAGTACGGCATTTTTTGGAATGATATTCGTCGGTTTAAACAGTTTACTCACTCTGTTCATCTTTTAATAGCGAAAATTCATTTAAAAATTCACAAAAAGATTCAAATTGCTGTTTTAGGTTAGTTCAATAATGTACAGTGCTGCCATCTGTCTACAGGGTTGCCAGATTTTCTTGCAGGCAATGTCGCCAACTTGTTTATAGAATGTAGCCAAAAGACGCTAAATTCTCTCTAAAACCAAAGATAAAGAAAAAAAATCGCCGGTTTGGGAACAAATTAAAAAAAAAATTAAATTGTATAAAAAATTCAAAACAAAAGAGAAATGGAAACAACTGCAACAAATGCAAGGCGTGAAGTAAACAAAAAAAAAAAACAAAATAAGATCGACAATACCAAGCTGAACGAAAGACAACAATTTTCCGGACGAATCAAAAAATTAGAAAATAAAAAAATAAAAGAAAACGAAATACAGTGTGCAAAACAAAAGATCACAATCGAGACGAAAAACGATGAACTATAAACAAGCGTCAATGCGAAAAATTAATTTTATGAGGCAAGGCAAAAAAATACACATTAGGAAAGCAAAACAGGAAAAAAACAAAAGAAGATTGAAGACTAAGGTGAACAAAAACCCAAATGAATCTACTGACGAAAATTAAGAAAAAAAAAGAACCTAGTAGAAAACAAAAGAAACAGTAAAAAAGCTTCATTCAATAAAATCTGAAAAATCAAATTGATAAACACAAAAACAAAAGAGAAATACGACAGCATAAAATGAATTAAAAAAAGAAACACTCAGAAGTACCAGAGTACTATGATGAACGAGAAAAAATGAAAAGCAACGAAAGTCTTTGCAAAAAAAAAACAAACTCGCAGGAAACAAAAGAGAACTATAAGAGGAGTGAATATGTGAAAAGCAATTCGATTAAAAGAAGAAAAATGCGAAAAACGTGAAAAGCAAACACAAAAAACGGATAAAAAAATAATTAAAGGAAAAACGGCCGAAAACTCAAGAAACCAGCACAGGAAACAAAAGGAGAAAATAAACCAAATGGGCCCTTGAATAAAATGCAAACAATTCTTTAATAAAATAAAACAAAAACAAAAGAGAAAAGAAAAAAAAATGAAAATGAAACGAACAAAAAACAAAAGAAAACAATGCCTGAAGTATTCTCGTCATATAATATCTATAAATTAAATGAAAAACAACAGAACGGATAAAAAAATAATTAAATGAAAAAACGGCCAAAAACTCAAGAAACCAGGACGTGGGCAGTCATTATTGATCACACTGTATATTTTTTATTTATCGTTATGTGAAGACAGCAAAAGTAGCCCAAATCAGGCGCCAGGCGCCAAATAAGACTTTTTAAGCGCCAAGTACATATGTTTAAAATGTAGCCCAAATGGCGGAATTCCGACCAATCTGGCAACCCTGTCTGCCTGCACTAGGGCTCGTTCAGGAATTGAAAAGAGCGCGCTGTGGGTAATATTCTTTCTCTCTCATGTAAGTGATTTTGTATATTTTGCTTTTCGTTTTAAACGCTCGAAGTGCTCCCTCATTACAATTTTTGAACGCAAATAATTATTAAAAATTATTACAAAAGCTATGTTTTTAATGCCATGGACATCACATAAGTACCGCGTCCATTATTTTTCTTCTTAAGCAACCTATGGAAATAAAATCCTGTGTCTTTAATTAATTAAACTTACTGACAGTTATATATAATTCAAATGTCATTTGAAATAATGAACTAATCAAAGATGCACGACTTTATTCGTTTATTTCCGCAAAAAAGATATAACGAAATAACCGAACATTGATTACGTAAAATTTTAAGGCTATCAGAAATACATTTTGCACTAAGCAGCCATCTGATCGCTAAACTGCTTCTTTAAGCTACCAATTTTATTGAAAATTCACCGACCTAGCAACACTGATGTGATAATTCGCTTTTAAAACCATAAAAGCCAATATTTGTTGGATATCCCCTGTATGTAATGTAATAATTTGCTGACACTTTAAGTAACAAAAGAAAACTGAAAGTTACTACCGCAGTACGTAAAATTTTGTACAACCAATGGTACAACTGATAACTGAAACGCATATCTCTCACTTTAAGTTTACGAATTTTTAATCTAATAACAAATTAACAGTTTCTAATTCAAATTTTAAATTAATTATACGCGAGCGAAGAAATCAAATTGACACCAAACTTTATAACCATAATTATGTTGGTATTCCTGCAAGGTTAAAGTCATCTGACCAGTTGACAGACAAAAGTCATATGATAACTTTTCTGGTAGTGTTTGAGTGCTAGTTTTACGTTTCTCCAGAAAAATGGGCGCATCAGCTTTGCCATTCATAATTTTCACGGTTTTCTGGGGCGGAATAGGCATCGTCCTGCCTTTCATAGTACCAAAAGGACCGAACAGAGGGTAACAAACACATAAAATTTCATTTTTTAAAGTGCACTTAATCCGCCCCATTTCAGAATTGTCCAAGTGGTTTTGATGTTAACAGCGGCGACTTGCTGGTTATTGTAAGTATATATATCGAAGCAAGAAAGTAATTAATACATGTCCATAGCCAATTACTTTTTTTTTGTTTGTTTTTTAATAACTATTATTACTTAAGTGCTCTAGAAGAAGAGACTACGAATTAAATAATACCTTGACTTTTTACAGCTGGTTATGCTGCTACATGGCCCAAATGAATCCTCTGATAGGTCCCAAGTTAGACTCTCACACGATCATGTTGGTGGCCCGAGAATGGGTAATTTATTTATTGAATTTGTTATGGAGGAGTTCTAAGCGTTTATTTTTTAGGGCAATCCAATCATCCCCACACCAGGTCATTAAAATTCATCTTGGGGGGGGCAGACGCGTGAAGTTCAATTTCCACTTAATTATAAAGTAGCTCTTAGTATTAATTGTACATATTTGTTTCCAGGTTAATAGGTTGTAATAAATTCATGTATAATAACTTTTAATTATTGCTAGTGCTTATTTAACAACCTGTAAAAATGTATGTGTACAAAAAGTGTTGTAAACAAAAGTGTTTGAAAATGCAATATAATTTAAAACTTTTATACAACTTTCTCTAATTTGATAATGAAAGAAGAATATCATAATAAAAGTTTTTCATTTTTCAAATTTAAGAGCTATTGAATGAATACATTTTGCTTACTTCTTTACCTTTGGGTTTTTATGTACTGTCATTAGGTTCTTAAAGTTGTCCGCGTTTCTTCTTCAAATGTTAGAACTGGATTGCAGTTATTAACTAATAATTCAAATCATGCCATTTAATTGAATCTGTAATGCTTGAAGGTTTAGGAACTCATTTTTAAATTCTTTTTGACAGACAAAAAAAGAACAAAACACAAATTGTTTAATCCTGTCAATTCAAAGACAAAAAAAATTGTACCCAGAGCAAAATTCACGACGTTCAGCAACATGACCGTGATGTTACACAAGGCTTTAAACATTCTTGTGCCAAGAGTGCACCATCTGAAATTCACTCTGCGCACAATGCAAACTTCTGCACCTTTAAAAAGCGCTTACACCTTGGTTCATTCCCCAAACGCAAAATTAAACAAGGCAATAGTAGACCGATTCATGTGCCTCCCCATACCTGATTGCATGATGATGGTCAAATACGTTTGGATCGATGGCACAGGTGACAACTTGCGCAGCAAAACCAGAACTTTAGAGTTCTTCCCCGAATCGCATAAAGAAGTGCCCAATTGGGATTTCGATGGGAGTGTAACGTACCAGGCGAACGAGACAACCTCGGATGTCCACCTGATTCCTGTTAGGATGTATCACGACCCGTTCAGAAGAGGCAAAAACAAGCTTGTGCTGTGCGAAACCTATAACCCAGATGGTAAACCCACGAGCACTAATTTCAGAGCAAAATGCTCGGAAAGCATGGGCAAGGCCTGCGAGCATGAGGACATGTGGGGGTTCGAACAAGAATTTCAGCTTATGGATGTCGATGGAAGGCCGTTTGGTTGGCCTGTGTTGTACGGCGAGCCGAAACGTACTCAGGATCATTTCTGTGGGGTCGGTGGTTCGAAGGTGTACGGAAGAGAAATCATCGAGGCCCACTACAGGGCGTGTGTTTACGCTGGGATTCAATTAGGAGGTGTGAACGCCGATGCTGTGTTGGGCCAGTGGGAATATCTAATAGGGCCTTGCCGCGGAATAAAAGCCGCCGATGATTTGTGGATGTCACGTTTTATACTGGAGCGGGTGGCAGAGGATTTTGGGGTGGCAGTGTCTCGTGCGCCGAAGCTTTTTCCCAATTGGAAAGGCGCCGCCTGCCATGCTAATTTTTCTACTAAGGCTATGCGTGACGACAACGGCATAGCAAAGATTAAAGAAGCTGCTCAGAAGCTCTCTGCAAGGCACAAAGACCATTTGGCAGTTTACGATGCTTGCTGTGGTGAGGTAAATAAAAAGCGACTGACGGGAACTGATGAGACAAGTAAGGCCGAGGAGTTCACTACGGGCTGTGAGAGAAATGTCAGTGTGCGGATTTCAAGGGAAGTTGAGATGTTGAAGAAGGGTCATTTGGAAGATAGAAGGCCAGGTGCAAATACAGATCCGTACAGGGTGTGCGAGATGATTCTACAAACTTGTCTAATATGTAATACATGAACTATCCGTACAATACATAAACTGGCAGTCAGTTGATTTCCAATAAAAGAAAAGAAATTGTACACAGTGCAAAGAGTTTATTTTTGCCAATTTGAACGACTTAGGCCCAGTTTTACAATCACGGTTTAACTTTGAGCCGAAGCTTAAATCGTTCACAACAATTGTTGAAATAGTCGTTGCTGAGGGTTTAAGCCTCAGCTCAAAGTTGAGCCCCATTTGTAAAACTGGACCTTAGTAACTCCAATAATAAGGAAGTTAGTAATAATGCGGCAATAACTTCAATCTCCCTGTGTATTATTAATTATTACATAAGAAATATTTGGCCCTTTTTTCAGAACACAATTTTCCTTAATTCAACAACACTCAACTGAGATTTCGTAAATTAAAAAAATCGATATAATCCTTCTAATAAAGTCAGATTTCTTTTGGACGTTTGAATGTTTAACTGTACGAAATTTATGACCCTCATCTCATAATCATAACATGCCCTAAGTTGACCTCTCAGTAATTTATGGCTGTTTCCTTAGGCAAGGAAGGTTTCTGCGTCATTTCAACCACTTTTAACACTAGATTTATATCATACTCATCACTCCAAGAAAGAAAAGGGGACTGCCTCGACTTTCCGTTCTTTCAAGTTTGACGAATTTATGTTGTTCGCAAAACTGTTATCACATTATTTTTCTGTGAAAATGTCGCAAGGGATTCCCAAACTTTTTTAAGCATTGACCGATTCCTTTCAAGTAAATGAAACTTTCCATCGACTACCTAAAGGGCGTATTCTGTAACTTTTTAACGGGCTGTTAAAATTTAGAGGTCATTTAAAATACAGTTCCATGATTGTTCTTACCGTAGCAACAAAATTTAACACCTCTTTAAATTTAACGGTTTTGATACAGAATAGACCCCTAATTGTGTTAAATTTCAATTTTTTAAATTGCAATCTGTGATCCTATTTGAGTTAATTTTTCTTTTTAATTATAAACCCATCGCCTTATGTCTTTTCTTTATTCGATTTCACTTTATTTTGGAATATTTGATTGTCAGTTGGATTCTCTTTTAATTTTTCATTTTTCCAAACATTCGGTGAAAAATTTCTCAATGCTCATGATTCATTTCGACTTATTATTAAAGTGTATCACACACGATGCATTTTATCATGCGTTTTGTCTTTTACACTTCAAGCAAAATTGAGCTTTTGTTGGCTTAAAACGATAGACATGATCTTCCTTGTCTAGACAACAATAAAATATCATGTCTGTCTTTTCAAGTTCACAAAATGCTCAATTTTGCTTCAAGTTTAAAAACTGTGCAGGCAAAACGTAAGGGAAAATGCATCGTCTGTGGTAGCCTTTAGCTTAGTTTTGTAAAATATTTATATTCGTCTTACTTTCATTATCTTTTCGTTTTTTATTCCTTACTTCGCTTTATTTAATTCATTTTTTAATATAGTAATCAATTGATCGACCTTTGTTTTTTTCTTTTTATTGGTCTTCACTTGATGTTTCAGGACGCTCTGTATATTGCATTTTCGATATTTATTTTACCACAAACATTTTTATTATTTTGTTTTATTTTTTAAGTAAAAAATAAGTAAAGTAACGCAAAAGTCGATGATAATCACAAGGAAAAACTGCAGCAAGTAAAAAAAAATCTCATCGAAAGGAACAATATGGATAAAGTTTTAAATTTAAATTACAAAATACAAAAAAATAAAATAAAGTATCTTTTAGCATTCGGTTTGTTTACAAAAAAAAAAAAATCCTGCATTCCGGCAACACTTCGGATTGCTAAAAATTTGCCTAAACCTACGAAACGTCAATTTGTTTACTTTTTTTATTTTCAAAAATGTTTAACGTTAAAGATTTAAGATTATTTAATAAAAAGCAATTTTATAACCGTTAACAAGATTAAATCGACGATGAAAACAAACAGTAAACTATAAAATTAAAATGAAAAAATAAAAAAGTAAATAAAAATGTTTATATTTCTGTTGCTTGGCCAAACAAACAACCAGCGAAATGCAACTTTGTTTTAAATAGGTATACGTTTCTTAGAAATGTTCCCGGCCCTTTAACCCTTAACAGTTCCGAAAAACACGTGGTTACCGTAGGACCGGTTCCTTATTACAAAGCTTTCTTCGCCTTTATGTATTTAAGTGCGCAATAAATTATTTGTAAACCCCAAAACCAGGAAAATAATTTTCCAAATAAATATGCATGTAATTATTCATTAATTTTTTGTTTTGTTTTGAAATTTGTAGTCTAATGTAAATTTCGATGTTTGCAAACGCTGCTTGAAACGCTACAAGGATTGGGAAAACGGCCATAAAAAAATTTCAATAAATTAAATCTGAGCGTAATTTTAAAAACCAAATTAACTTGCAAAAGAGAAAGAGAGAAAGAGCAACAAAATACAAAGCGAAAAGAAAATCAAAGAAAATCGACGACAAACCGAACGGAAAAGCAACAGCTTTCCGACCGAATCAAAAAGTTAATAAATAAAATAAAAGCAAAGAAAAACTACTAAAAAAATCAATAACTCGACAAAAAACGAACATCGAAATGCAGTGCGTAAAACAAAAGATCAAAACTGTGATGGACGCAAAACAAATGAAAAACGATGAAAATTGCGATGAAGCACCAATAAGATGCGAAAAATGAATTTGATAAGAAGAGGAAAAGAAAAATTCGTAGTAAAAAAGCATAGAGAACAGAAAGAAACCAAAATAAAATTGATGACCAAGATTAACACAAAAAAACAAATGAATCTCCAGACGAAAACAAAAACTAGCAGAACAAGAAAGATAACTGTAAAAAAAGCGTCAGTCAACAAAACGTAGTAGAAAATTAATTTGATAAAAATAAACAGAAGTACTACGATACTAAAGATGAACAAAAAAAATGAAAATCGACAAAATTGTTTGCAAATAAAAACAAACTCGTAGAAAACAAACAAGAACTATAAAAAGGAGTCAGTGAAATGGAAAACCAATGCGAAAAACAGAAACAAAAAAAAACAAAAGAATGGATAGACAAAAGAAATTAAAAACACCGATTCTCCGTTCGAGAACAAGGCGCTTTCTTTCGCTTAAAAGTTTGAATCGTGTTTCGAATAGTTTGGATCTGAATTTCGTAGTTGTTGCAACAAAACACCTGACTTGAATTTTTGATTGACAGTTCATTTGTAACTAACCGTAATTCAATCCTAACAAGTTTTAAAAATTCAGAGATTCTAAAAAAAGAATGGGCGCGTTCAGCGGCTGAGTTGCTTAGGTCCAGCTTTACAAATGCGGTTCAACTTTGAACCGAGGCTTAAACTCTCAGCAACAATTGTTGTGAAGGATTTAAGCATCGGCTCAAAGTTAAACCGTCATTGTAAAACTGGGCCTTACTCAGCAATCGATTGTGATTGGCTCACATGAAGGTAATAGCCAATCACAAACGACTGCTGAGTAAGCAACGCATCCGCTGAACGCGCCCATTATTTGTTTTTGAATCATACACGTTTGGATCACGATTTTGTGAGCGAAAGAAAGCACCTAAAGTCAAGAGTCTGGCAGGAAACAAAAGCGCAAAACAAAACAAATGACCCGTGAATAAAAGAGAGAGAAGAAAAAATATGAAACGAACGAAAAGCAAAAGAAAAGGATACTCGAAGTAAATACAGTCGCGATCAAGCTAATCGAGACCGATCATTGGCAATTCTGTAAAGCTACTTTTCCTGCTTGGAAGATTTGGTATTTGGGGATTGCTGCTACTGGTTTTCGTTTATCACGTGATCAACTATAACCAATAACTTTCGTCAAGTGAACTGCGTCAGCTAATGATAGCAATCCTCAAATACCCGTTTCTCCAAATCACCAAAGTAGGAAAAGCAGCTTAACCCTCATAACTATCACCATCAATAAGGTGGTAGTTAGCTTGCGGCGACCTCGATTAGGTTGATCGCGACTGCACATATTTGGGTTTCAAGCAGAATGTAGAATTTTGCAACCTCGATTAGGTTGATCGCGACTCTACATATTTGCCGTTTCAAGCAGAATGTAGAATTTTGTTGAGTGTCGTTAAGTGCAAACAACGACAAAAGTAGACCATAACAAGCGCCAGGCGACAAATAAGATTTTTAAAAGGCAAGTTTGTTTAAAATGTAGCAGAATTTCGTCCAACCTAGCATAACAACAGCATTGCTGGGTCAGCAAAACTGAGCTGCTGCGGTTATCTGAACGCGCCCACCTGTCTGGCGCTTCCCGCCTTTTCACAAGTAAAGTACAATGCAATATAAGATAGCCATCGGTTATCTTCGGGAGGTAAAGCGTAATATCGTCTCACGACCCGATTTATGACGATTGTGTCAAATCTTACCTTGAAGGAAGGCAGATTGCAGATTGTAGTGGTCGAGGGTCGCTTTCTTCGTCTTGCAGACCTTGCAAACCGCCACTTCCGAGAGTTAACTTCCGAACTGTTTTAATTATCGTAAATTATGTTAAGTCAAGCGGTTAAAATATTATTAAAAATAACGCAAGAGTTTCAAAATTTTTGACATAAGCGACACGCACGCGCACTACCCCGAAAGACTTTTTACACTTTCAATTCGCAGCGGTTTCCGAAGTGCGCAACGACGGAGTTGTAAACACCATAAAAACTTCCCGAAAACGACTCTTGCAAAAATTGTCGGGGTTCGTTGTCGATACATTCAAATACTGGATTTGTCAGGTGAGGGAAACGCTGTGATCTGCAAAATTTATGCTGCTTAACAACTTCCCATGCAGAAAACCAAGACGTTTACTATCCAAGAGTGACGATGAATTCGCTCGAAGTTGAAATCGTTCCGTTTCAAGCGAATAATTTGGCAGTGACAGTTGAAGATGACATTTTCAAAGCAATACAAGTCAACGCCAATTTGATACAATCAATTGAAACATCGATAACCGAGTTCAAAAAGTGGCGAGAACATGAGAGGTCCAAGAGCAGCGGCAACAGGAAAATCAAAAGGAGAAATAACGGTGGGTTTGAAGACTTTCCTACACGCAAAAAAAATGGTAATTTGTGTGTATGTGATTTTTAGTGATATTTTCAAAGTCCATAGAGAGGAGGGACGATGAGCACAATTCAAAATCAAGAGACTGTAATGAGACGTGCAGATCTCATGTAAGCACAACAAACATTTTTAATTTTTAATTTGAGGGCAAGTTACTTAAGTGTCCAGACAATGTCAGACCAAGCCCAGGCAGTAAGGGGGAAAATTGAATGAATTTAGTCTGATTAGTTTAGCCACCCCCTTACCGCAGCCTATGTTTCAGGATTTTAGAATGTTGCATGTGTCGCCATCTATCAACCATCACCACACAAATTTGACCACGGGAAGTTTTGGTTCTGTAATTCATAAGACTTCGTCACTCAAGCCTTCCTTGCAACGGTCTTCAACTTTCAAACTGAACCACAAACTTGTAAATAATTTTTATAAATCACAGTTACTCATGTGGAGGTTAAGTATTTTTTTAACTTTGTCGAACGTGAGGGTAACACCTGTACTATCAAAAAAAATTTTCAACTTCGATAAGTTTTGCATCCGAAGTACTAACAGTAACAGATTTACCAATACAAAGGCCCTCCAACGAAATATTACGGCCCTGTTATGTAAAGCTAATGTCTGTGTTGATATATTCAGTCCGAATTCAGTCGGGGTTGATTTAATAGGTTCTCCCGCGGTAAAAAGCGATGGTGGTAAGTCCGAGGAAGCGGTGCACGGCAGAATTTGTAGAGTCAATTGCCACGGTGATCTAAAAATCACCGTGGAAAACGACTGTGATACAAAAAAAGACTTAAATTCTATGATTACTAAAGGCAGTTGCGAAAGTGAAACTTCAAAGATAAGATACAAGGCGTGCCATTTAAATTCACGCAAACAAGTTGCACAAAATGAAACTACTGCTTTTAGGAATAATTATAGTAACCACCGGTATACAGTGACTGTAGAATGTGAAAGTAGGCCAGCACTTTCTAATAAAGATCAGTCTCGATTAAGAATACCATCCAAAATTACTAAAACTGCTTGTATAGATCCTGAGAGTGCAAATAAAGATCAATCTGAAAGAAATGAAGCTACCTTTACGGTGACTAAAGCTGTAGCTTATGAAAATAAACTAACACATGCTAATAAAGGTCAATCCAGAATAACAATGCCAATCAAAAACAATGAAACTATTTCTAGATTGACTCAAGCTATACCTGTGGAAAATAAATTAGTGTTTGTTTTTAAAGGCCAATCCAGAACAGCAATGCCAACCAAAATTAATGAAAGAAATGAAGCTAACTTTACGGTGACTAAAGCCGTAGTGCTTTCTGAAAATAAATCACTTGCTAATAAAGATCAATCCAGAATAACGATGCCGTCCAAAAATAATGAAACAGTCTCTAGATTGACTGAAGCTGCAGCTTCTGAAAATAAATTGGTATTTGTTCTTAAAAGTAAATCTGGAATCAGAACACCACTCCAAACTAATGAGATTGCGTCCAGCAAGACTGATAAAGATCAGTCTGGAACAATTTCTATAGTGACTAGAGCTTCTGAAAATAGCGTAGCACTTGCCAATGAAGAACAATCCAGTATAACAATGCCTTATAAAATGAAAGAAACTACCTCTACAGTGACTAGACCGGCCCTAGCTTCTGAAAATGAATCAACACTTATTAATAAAGACCAATCACTGCCGCCAAACAAAATTAATGAAAGAAATCGAACTACCTCAACAGTGACCACCGAAACAGTGGATTCTGAAAACAAATCAGAAGATGAATCTGAAACTAAAATTGATACTGTGAGTAAAAAAAGATCTGCTCCGGATTTTGATACGCATACAAGAGGTGAACTAAAAAAGCAGAAAATAAATGAATCACAAAGCAGAGTTGCCAGTACATCTGAAACTGAAAAGGTTTATAGTCTAGGGCCTGAAGAGCACCGTGACAATACAGATCCAAAGTGGCAGGCTTATAAAGTGAGCAACTTTACTGACGCATTAAGCTTCATGATGAATCAGTGGCATGTCTCTCGCATGTGCGATCCACATGTAGATTTGACTGCACGGTTTAATCATTCACAGCAACTTCCAAGCAAACCGAAGCCAAGTCCACAACCCACTGTTTCATGCACTAGCATATTTGATAAGAAAATCGACAAAATCGATAACAACATATACAACATGAAGAAAAAAATCGACTCTTTACATGACGAGTATTACGACTACAACTATAATTACCGCGCACAGTCTAGAATAAACAGTTTAATACAGCAATACACCAAAGAAAAGGAGCAGCTTGAAAACGAGTACGCAAATCTCTGTGATGTTAGACACGAGGTAGCTCAGTTTTACAAGTTTTATAACGCCCAGTGGATCACACAGTACCAAAAAAACGAAAACGATTGTCAAAGAAATGCTATTCTTAGGTATGATAAATTTTATAGCTCGACTAATAAGTACTAACTCACTTTATAAAATTAAAAACTAAGAATTAAATTTCAGTTTGTTTGTTTTTAAGGAAAAATTCATTTTAAGTTTGTTTATTGCAGAAATTATCGTTCTACTTTACTTGCTGTGTAAAAGAAAAGCAGCAAATTTATTTTTTGCATCGACTGAATTAGACCGAGGTCCGTACTGGAACGCCTGGTATATTACACACAGAAATTAGCAACTACAAGTTGATGAATGTTATTGTTGTTAAATTGCTAGTGATCTGTTCTATTAAAAATGAGTATTAAAAATTGTTTACATTTTTTTTTAAAACCGTTTTATTTTATGCCTACCATAATATAAACGTGTACATTTTTAAAACTGCAATCATTAAAAACGAAATTTAAAGAAATGATTCACCTGCTGTCATCCAAATATTCTTGGTTCGTGTAGCTCTTCTGCGCACAAAACTCCAATCATCTCGCCAGGCGTAGATTTTTTTAAAACTGACTAAAGACTTGGCCCTCGGGGATGATTTAGAAATAATAACGTCGACGTTTTTATGATTAACTATATCACGAAAGCTGAAATCTTGACAGATAAATATAAGTTGAGGAGTCAACGATTTACTTAGCAGGGAATATTTTTTCAAATTTTTATCGTCGGTCACAATTATAATTGCGTTTCCCAAAAATAAAGCACCGGTTATTGTTTTTATAAGGGCTGCATCCTCATCGAACGCCCTCAAAGCAATAACGCCCAAAGGTTCGTGGTGTGTATTTAAATAATATTTGTTCTCGTAAAAAATGGAAGACCCTGGACGAGACAGTTCTCTAAAGCTATCGTAAATGCCTGCAATCCATAGTTCAGGATTTAATTCAGATCTAGAATAAAAACAATACATGTAGACTATAACTTGCTTGTCTCTATCGAAATTTAAAAAAGTAATTTTAATTTTTGTACTTTTCATAGTCGTAGTGGTTATCTACACTAGTGGATATACTTTTTATATTCAATACTTACTTCCAGTGGCAACTTTTGCCTATTTCCAATGCCCAGTTTGATAATTTCTGAATTCTAGAACACTTTGTTAGTTTACTCCACGTTTGTTGGGCCTTCTTTGCAGCTGCCACCAAATCATTTACATCGGGGCTAGAAAAATGTGCGTTCATCACATTTTCGAGATAATTTCAAACACCACGAGACCACGATTAAATCTAACAGATATGTACAGGGTTCCCATTTTATTTTTATTAAGACATACCCTGACTTTTCGTCAAAAAGCTTTTGACCGCAATTACGATACTTTTATAATATTTAATGCATATTTAAACAATTTTCTATTTTTGATTTCAAAGAAGAAATAAATATATATACAAACACTACTAATAATTATTAAATCATCTTCAAAATATAAAAACAAACTTGCCATTTTGTAAAAAAAAACCTTAGTATAGGCAGCCCAATGTACACCGACGTTTGTATGTTGCCTACAATGAAAGCCTAACAATTTTTTAATAAATGTACAAAACTTTATTTCGATTCCAGGTTATGCTATTTTCCAATTTTTTTTTTATTATATTTAAAACGGTCACAATTTTCCATTGTTTCCTAATTTCAAAAAATAAATTAAAATTAATTTAAAAAATTATAAACAGTTAATTTTTATATTATGCCTGTTTTTTAGGAGCACAGATTTTTTTTTAAAGAGAAACAAATTCTTAATCTAGGCAACCCAATATGTACAGTTGGTCATATGTTGCCTACTGAAAACTTCAAGAATTATTATTAAAATTATGCTAAACTTTTTTATTATTCATACAGATTATATAATTTTCGTAATTTTTAAAAATATCAACGACTACAAATTTCCAGTTTTTCCCAATTTCTTTCTTACTAAAACTTTTCTTTATTGCTAAGTAGTATGTTTAAAAAGCAAATCAAATAATCCCAGCAAGTAGATATTTTATTGAATGAAAATAAAACAAAAGTAGAAAAATGTCGACTTTTTTACTTAGTTTTAATTTTAACTTAGTTTTGCTTTGAATATTAAAAAAAAGTTAAGAAAACATTGTTATTGGGATCTTCCATATAGGCAACTGTACAGCGGTAGTGTACATTTGGTTGCCTAAACTCCGACTTCTTGGTTTTCTTTGAGAAATCTGTTTTATTTTTTTTTTAATGAAAAGTCAATGTGTATAAAATGGGAACCCTCTAATTTCTCATTATATTAAGACTTTCACAATAAAAATAAATAATCATTACCTCATTTGATCACCTCCATCAGATGTAATTGTGGGAAACTTGTCAATATACTCATAAAGCCCTGCAGTTTTAAACAATCTTATTATTGATAAGTTTTGGAAATATAATTTACTTTGCCTTAAACTTAATAATATTGTATACAAATAAAATGGAGAAAAATAGATCCTTCTCGGCTTTCGTTTATTTGGGGCCCTAATATGGCAATAATTATGTAACAACAATTTTGGATAACGCATGATAAAATTCAAAGTAAAAACAAACAGGCAAATTAATATTAAAACACACTTACCTTCTGGTCCTCCAAAATAGCCTAAACCACTTCCCTTTCTAGCTTCAAAAGACACATCTGGTTTAACAATTCCGTGACAATTGACCCACACAGTTCCCACCTGCAAACAAAATGGAAAAAAAATGTAAAACTTTTAAATATATAATTAATTGCTTTAAAATCAAACTCGAATTTGAAGTGAAATTAATTTTAATGCAGTTACATTCTGAATTCCAAGCAAACTGATGTTTTCTTTAATTCTTTTAATTAATAAAAAAAAAAATGCTTACATCTATTTTATGTGCGACTTCGTTCACAAGATCAATATTCTGACTCCAAAGGGAAACAGCGAGCCCTTGCCTGCCGTTGCTTGCTAAAGAGACTGCTTCATTTGCTGTCCTGAATGGCAACAACGTCACACTGGGAATGTCATTCACATTTTCAATTATGACATTATTGCGATACACCCGGCCTCCAACAAACACGGTCGCTTTGAAATCAGCACTGTTGTCTTCTTGCGAAAATTGATGAACTTCAATACCTTGAGACTTTGCAGTGTCTACCATTTGTTGCAATTTTTGTACTGCATCGTCTGAAGTGGGGCATGAAATATCAACTGGTTGTTCATAACCATTGCCTATGCTTAGCTTGCTGAGTTTATCTGTGAATGCATCGACGTATTTTTGGAAAATGTCTTCCTGGATGATGACGGTGTCGACAGACCAAGGTAACTGAAATTTATTATGTATTTTATTATTAACTTCTGGTCCAAATGTGATAAGTCACTTACCAGTCCTTGATATTCCCATACTGCATTTATAATAGAGGTGCAGGCAGAATCTATATCGGCATTGTTAAAAACGATTGCAGGAGTTTTTAAATTGGAAACTGAAAGAATAAACTTATTACTTAGTCCATGGTAACTCACAGAGATTCTTTGATACTTACTTGCAACAATTTTATTATCAGGATGTATCTCTAAGTTGCTGAAGTTATTGGAATACACATTGTCGTAAATATAAACTACTCCTATTGGCAATGATAAGATGCTATTGGGATGTATGAGTCCGGGGATAATTTCAATGGCATCTGCTGGAATTCTGTTAAGAAAAAATAATTATTGCCCTTCAGTTGCCTCAGGAATTTTTTCTCTTACCCTGAATTTACAGCTAACTGCTTGAGCAATGATGCGCACACACTAAGTTTTAAACCAGTTTGCAATATAAGAGTAGAACCTGATGCCAGAGACAGCGCAAGCATGTAACCCAATGGAGCTAAACTGTTGTCGTCTGAAACTATTGCTGCCACCGTACCTAAAAAAAATTTCTTATACTTCTACACATATCTATTTGAAAACTTGCTAAAATTAAATTTTTTAATTATTTCAAATCAACAAGTTAGATCTCCGTATAAAGTTACTATTGGAAATTAGATTAAAAAATACATACTGCTTTGATTTTTGGACTTTTCAGACTCATAAGACCAACTCGAGTAATACAGTAGATATTCCTTGACATATTTTAAGCCGTGCTTTTTAGTATCTTTTGGTAAAATTCCTCTCATCAACAGTTCCACTTGGCAAATTAATTCCGTATTTACCTCAATTTCCGCAATGAACCTAAAACCAACGAATTACCAAATAAAATCTTCACTTGTAAACCTACGTTTCTTACTTATTTATGATTCTTGTCCTTTTGATAGCTTCTACTTTGGGCCAAGTTCGATTTGCCTTATTACTTACAATAGAAGCAATATCTTTGTCTTCAGGAGTACAAATTGTTACCGACACGTTCTCATTAAATAAATCATTAATTACAGTTGAAGTTTGACTCGGAACTTCACTGTTACCTTTACAAGCACAAACACGGTTATTTTGTCTTAACCAAGCCTAAAAATGTATTTTATTATTTAAAAAAAAAATTTGTGAATTCATTAGTCTTGTTTGCATTTAAAATGAGACAGTCTTAAGTACATTTATGGCTGTATTCATAGCATTCTTTGAGGCTTCCTTCATTGTGGCAGTCTTTAAAACAAGGAACCTTATTAAAGTGAAGAAATCCTCAAGGAAGTATCCAGCATCCCAATCAAAAATGCTGTAATATTAAAACTACTACTTACTTTAGCTGAGTTAGTGTTTTGTACTTGTTTGTTATAGTCCATTGAGTTAAAAATCTCTTTTACTTGGGCACTCTTCACTTCTAATCTACTATCATCGGTCATTTTGTGCATGCTAAAAATCTGAAGTTGTTAGTTATTTAATAATTTGCTCGTACAAATGGCAGATGATTTTTTATACCTATATTTATTTAGCACGAGATTATTTGCACAGATCTCGACATTATCACAGCATTATCTCGAGAGCTTGGCCATGACCTGTGGAACCTGTAAACTAAAACTAAAATATCTTACGTATTCCCATTCCTAATTTTAGAAAGCAAGTTTGCGTGCATTACCAACAGGCGCAAGCTCGAGGCCCCCGTTTTAAAGGGGCCCCAAAGTCACTCACTTGAGCTTGAGCAGTGCCCCGCAGAGTAAATTTTACTCGGCTTCTGCTCATGCGGGTGCATCTGGATTTGCTGAAATTTTAATTCTAATTGTGTTATAAGAGTTTTTTTTTAATTACTATCAATTATAAACGGTTAAAAAATGCGGAGGAGTTGTCAACAATCTTTGTTGTGAACCATGTCAAACCGATTATCGACTTTACAGATTTCTGTAACGCGTCAATGTCTACAGTTTCCTGTAATCACGATAATTTATAAAAGTCAAAAAATTATATTCAAAATTTGCGGAATATTTAATATTAGTGGATTTCTTTTTTTAAATATAACCCAACCGGAAAAGGATACTAATTTTAAGCTAATGTGAAGAACTTAAATTGCAACCGAGAAAATAGAAGTACCAACCTTTGTAATTTATTTAAAGTTGCTTTTCTTGCTTGCAAAATTGGGTATTTGGGGCCAATGAGAGTAACCAATTCTCCAAAGCAGGAAAAGCAGCTTTACAGGGTAATCAATTACATAAATATGCACACGCATATACAGTGTGAATAAAAAGTAAGTTACATCGATAAGAGAACCGCTATTATAAGTTTCACAAAAAACGTTTTTAAATAAAAGTTAAATGGCTAATTGGCATTTTTCTTGCGACCTCTTTATCTGGGATTATCAAGTCACAGGTGATTTCTTTTAATTAGGTACAATTTACGTACCAACGTTGATTCGATTTAACGAATGATTTTGAAGTGTTTTGACATATGATGGTTAAAGGAATGTTATTTTGATTAGTAAAAGAGTTTTTGATTTTTTTTTTAATTTCAATAATTAAATTTCCAGCACGTACGATACAGTTGCGGCCTTTGAAAACTGATATACTTTGACAAATACAATGTTTCGACGGTGTGAACTGACCCTAAATCTGAAGTTTCTAAACGTCACTTAAATCAGTATAAACCCTGCGATGGATTTGTCAAATTTGACACTGACATCAAAATTATAGATAAAGGTTTGATTTAACATTACAGAATTACAAATTTTTGATAATGATGTCAACTCGCAGTGTACCAATTTTTAAGGGCCGCAACTGTACCAAATAATAAAATCCGAGCAGGTCATTTCGATAATGCAAATCGGTCTTTAATATTTCTGACGTTTAATTTGACATATACAAAACGTCACTAGTAATTCGTTTGATCGTTTAATAGTTTAAGTTCCGCTTATTTTTTAAAAGTACACGTTAACTTTTGACAGATGAAGTTTGGACAAAAGCGCATACTGATTTCAATTCGTTAAATTCGACATTTGAGATCATTCTTGAATTGGCTTTCGGTTGGAACCACCGTGCCAGCTTTATTTCTTCTACTGCCGACGTTTCGTTCTTCATTGCAGAAGAAATATTTCATTTTAGGTTTTTGACAGAAACATAACCTCAATAAAAGCATGTTTTACCAAATCTGTGTACGTACGCACGATATGTCAAATCCTTGCCCTGATTTTATTGTCCACTACCGTACATTTTTTACGATTTTTACGAAATTCAAACAATGATAGGTTTCTAGATTACACCTGTCCAATTTAACACTTAATTATTTACAGGGTGGTTATTTTACAAAAGTTTTAAGAAAGACACTTTAGAAATTAGCTAAAATTAATTTTTATTAGTTAAATACTTGACGTTTCGCGAACTCGCTTATTTGCTTTTCCAGAAGCGAATGAATAGCAAAAATGTAAACAATTTACCCTACTAATTAAAAAAAAATTAGAAAATTCAAATAAAATAAAATTAGTAGACTGAATTGTTTACATTTTTGTTATTTATTTACTTTTGCAAAAGCATACAATCCTGTTTGTGAAACGACAAGTAAGTAATAAAAATTAATTTCAGCTCGTTTCTAAAGTGTCTTATTTGTTTCATATCCTTTCTGAAATTTTCACGAGCAAGAACTTCAGAGGAAAAAAGTTTTTCCATCTTGTGAGAATTGAAACTTTCCAGATTTTTTACATTCATCTGTGAAGTCGCATTTAAAGTGTTTTTGCCTACTATTTTATGCCCATGACTGTTATTCCAATTTGGATTTATTTCAACTGTCCAAAAGTATTTTTTTTTAACAGCCATATGTTTCAGAAATAGATTGTCTGTCATGTGACTTCAGACGTAAGCAAATCTTCGAACGGAAAGATAATAGAGATTTTTGGGATCTTTAAATACTTGATTGTAGATTGGTAATTTGTAAATTAAATTATGAAATTGCAACACAAATGGTAAGCCCGTAAGTTTTTAATGAGCGGTTTACTTGAGACACCTGTATATTTGCATGTATAGGTAGGCAGCTGAATATAAAAACGAAATGAAAAATATAATTTTATAGTAGTACTTAAAATATCAATGTAAAACGATTATTTATTTTGCTGAAAAACATACGTATATTTTTTATAATATTTATAAATGGGGATGGGCCTGCACGTACACCATTGCTTAAGTGTTATTAACATTTTTATTACGATGGTGAAACCTATAGCGCCAATCGTTATTTTGTGACCAACGAATTTACATGTTAAGTGGCAGTAATGCAAGTTACGATTCACCGTTGCCATCTGTTAAAAGCTGAATGAAAAGCTGAGGGAGCGTCGCCTTGTCTGGCCTAGCTGGCCTGGCGACAGCTTGTCTGGCGTGACCGCTGGCGCTGTTGCCAAACGAGCGCATCGCGTTATCTTCTCAAGGCTTCGCCGTTATTAATCGCCCAGTTTATCTAGTTTATCGACGTTAACGGCTATAAATAATCGCTGTGGTGCGTGCAAAGGTTTCTTTAGCAGCGGCCAAATTGGTTTTGAAATTTTCTATAAGGAGGTTGTAAATCTGGCAATGCCGGAACCAAACTTGTTTCATAAACGGATGTCGGCGCCTCCCATGTGAACAATTAAGCGCAGACGTACGGTGGACGGTAGGAGTTTTAACGAAACGAGAAACGAAGAAAAACAGTGATATAAAGTGTACGTGATTGTTTAATGTGCGTTTCGATGCCAATACGTGAGAATACAGTTTAGTCAGCGGGAGTGGGGGCTTTCTGTGAATCGTGACGAAAATGGTTGCTACATAGCTCGCAGATAAAATTCTACGGCGTTGTTTGAGGTGAATTTCGTAGTGAATAGTTTGTTTCGCGTACCCGAATGGCACACGGCTTGAATTCGGTGTTGAAGAGAGCGCCAGGCGCGCTTTCTTCCAAGAATGACGGTGGTGGTAAGACGGGAATAGGTTCGAGGCGGATTTTTCCTCCGCATTTCAAATTGCAAGTGTTGGATTCGTATCGCAACGACACCGATTGCAAGGGCAATCAACGGGCGACGGCCCGGAAATACGGCATACACCGTCGACAGATACAGAAGTGGTTGCAGGTGGAAAATAATCTGCGTAACAGCGTGGGCAAGAGTAAGTCGGGCGAGTGTGTGGCAAATCCCGAGCAGGCGAGAAAATGCGTGACCGAGTTAGCCTTGAGGACGGCCGGCCTCAGACAGCGAGACGACTTGTGTGCGGATGCGTGTTCTCAAAGCGCGGACGTGAGAGTTCCAGCTGTTACTCCGGACGCGTATTCTGAGATGCTGTGGCCGGAGAACAAGGACGCCTCACACCAAGCCGTGGTAAGCTAAGCGCACTATTTCGTCACTTCATCGAATCGCATAGCTGAGCATTTCACAATTATTTATTTATAATAGGAGTATTTCTTCAAAGGTTCCGTAAAATCAAAGTGCACTTGTTAATTTCAAAGTATGCCTAAAAAAGCCAGCAAACGCGCGGGCTTGTCTCGAATTTCATAAAACACAATTTCAAATTTGGCAACACTTAAAGGCTCTTTTTAACTAACGTTGTTTGACATCTCATTTGAATGTGACCTTTTTATTATGTATTAAAATTCACGCGAAAAGACACTATTGTCTAATCCTGTTGGAAATTCTACCATTACTATTGCTTTCCATGTTGATAAACTGAATCGACTAATTCGATTGCCTGGAAACGACTCAGTTTGAATCGTTTCAAAATCAAAAATCGATTAATGTTATTTTTCAACTTCGTTTTAATTTAATTTTTACCGACGTTTATTCGCAAAGTAAAAGGATATCAATTTAAAAAAGCGTTTTAATTTTTAACCGCTACTCCATCAGCGCCATCTACGAAATGCCGAGGACTTTTCTAAAGCACCGCATATTATAATAGGTGCTTTCTTTCGCTCACAAAATCGTGATCCAAACGTGTTCTGATTCAAAAACAGACATTCTTTTCTTTGAATCTCACTATTTGTAAAAATTGTTTGGATTCAGTTATGGTTATTTACAAATGAACTGTCAATCAGAAAATCAAGTCGGTTGCTTTGGTACAACAACTACAAAATTCAGGTTTAAACTGTTCGATACACGATTCAAACTTTTAAGCGAAAAAAGGCACCATAATATTATTAATTATAAATCTTCCGTTTTGTAATGAATGACTTCAAAGCATGTTTCTTTTTCCGAGCATTTTCAGTTGACGAGAAACATCGAAAATAAAAGCACAATATACAGTGTGATTTTTAATGACGCACGATAATTTGAACTTACCGCGTGAATTAAACTATAATGGCGCCTAATTCAATCCTATCCTCGATCATTAGACTTTTAACTTAAATTTTTGTTCGTTAATAGCGAAAGAAATTTCTGTAACTTGATTTTTTTTTTTAATCTTACCGGCATGGTTTCTGTTCAAGGTCAAAACTCTGAAGCAGTTTTCAGATTTTCTGTTCTACGTTGTGGATTTTCCAATTTTCTTTGTCCATAATTTTAACGTTTTGTGTTTTTGTCAGAGAATTACAGATGGCGCGGCGGTAGAAAATCGATTTCCTGTATGTTAATACAACTTTCTGAATTGATTCGATTCTTGAACGCTTGATTCAACCATCGAAGTTAAGTATATGGAGGACGCCATACCATAACGTATGTTACTGAAAAACGGTCCGGCCGCGGGTCTTTAGTATGGCAAAACGAAAGGAGTGTAGAGTATCAAAGCGCACTTTGTCAGGCACCTGTTGTGTTTTCTGGATCTCTTTATTTTTGACATACCAGAAGGGGAATGCGCGTCCGGTACTCTTTGTTACTTCTCCACTTACTTAACCTCCATGGATTCAACTGTAATGCGAATCGGTTTTGAATATCTCTACTATAGATTTTAAAACGAACGTCTTTTTTTATCTTCTGTGATAAAGTAATCTTAAAACAAAGCTCATTTTCGAGCGTGTTCCGATTTCTAACCTTATTTTGCATATCACTCGTCCAATAAAAGGAACTGTGCTCTTTTCACATCCCACTTTTGGCGTCAAAAATGCTGGCGATGTCATGGTAATAATTTATACTCCGCCCTTCTTGTAGCGGATGAAGGAAATTAAAATTAAGTTAGTAATCGCAAATGAGAAAGATGCGATGTACACTCGAGATGCACTCCAGAGCGTTGTTCTCGAACGCAGCCCTGATTTTCGCAGAATCTGTCAATGCAGAAAATGTAGGTTATGTGAAGGAATTCACTTCAAAATATTAAAAGAAAGAAAATAGTTATTAATTTCAAAATATCTTTCGCGCTAAGATTATGCAGATATTTTAAGCAATGCAAGCTGAAATACAGAATTTTTTCCACGAACACGGGAAGTACTTTTTGTTATTATTTCCTACTTTCAATACTGTCACTACTTCGGGGTGCAATAACAATAATACTCGGCTGATTTTAAAAACTTAATAATTAAACACTCGCTTAACTACAGGAACAATAATCTATAACATTTATTTTAATAAATAACAGTACTATGTTTCACCGTTTAATACCTCAAGTTGGTTGCACTTATCACTAGCTAAGCTTTTAAAACTGTTCAAATCTCGCGCCCATCCCTGGTTATACAGCCAATTCATCCACCACCGGAAATGCATGGAACTTTTCGCGTCCTCTCTGGAACATTTCGTACAGATGGCGCACCTTCTCGAAAACATTTCATCTGGAACAGCCGTGAACACCTCCGGCAACTCGCGAAAGAGTCGGCCGCCAATAGATGGCGCCTCTAATCTGAATAGAAATGTATTGGCGCTCCAACTTACAGTTGTAACAATATTTTTTATCGTTCATATAGTGAAACGTCATCAATTCAAGATTTTAAAAGTCCCGCGAAAAAAAATTAAATCAATTTGTTTTGAGAGTACCTAACGATCAAGGAAACTGTTTTTTAAATCAATTTGTAACCTTGATTACTAATTTAGTGACCGTTGAACTTTCAGTGTTTGTTGTGTAATTATGCTATTAACATTTAAAGAACTCCTAAGTACCTAACTTGACGTTGCAAAAAAAAAAAAAAAAACTGTTATTAACCATTGTTATCACAGTTTCCGGCGGCGTTGTCATGATTATGTAATATACGCGGACGATGAATGCATTCATCCTTCGTCGTATTGCTTAACCATGGCTACGCCCAAACATATCCTAAGGTTAATTATTACTGAATTCGTATAGATTATGAACCGTGGATGTGAGATATTACGTTTTATTAAAAAGCCCGACAATGTTTCGTTTGTTTTAATATTCCCTGACATTTCAACAAAGAAGGCTTTTCGATTTAATACAAAGGGGGTCATTTTAAACTGTCACGTGCCACTGCACAAAAAAAAAAAAAAAACTAAAATTGCCGAGAATCGACATCAATAATTATTTATTTAGTTTCAATGTTCCGATAGATGTTTTCCCTGATGAAATCACAATTAATCAAGATAAAGGGATGCTCTCAAACTCAAAAAAATATACTTAAAAATACAAGAATTTAAGCTATGACAAATAGGAAGAAGAAATATTGATAAGCGTTTTATCAAACGAATATCTTGCTATTGGGTTAGTTATCTTGTGAAGTTATTCGAATTTGCACTCCTTTGATTTATAAGGGGTACTTCAAAACCGCTACATACCGGTCGTTGCTGTAACGTGAGAACATAGAACATTTCATATATTTCAATCTTGCGCTATTATATGATCTCTGTTTCATTCAACAATCGATATAAATCTCTCTTCTAAAGACACGCAATTTAACGAGTGAATTCTAATTTTCTTGTTTATAAGTATCTGGGCAATTATAACTCGTTAAAACCCCGAATAGGGCTGTCAAAATTTTTAATTTCTAATAATCTATGTCTACTAGTCATTATTGCAAATAAAAAAAATCTGGCGAAGGTTTTTTTTTTAATCTTGTTTTTTCTTGCAGCAGGCCCAGGCAGTTTCCGTGCCATTAGACTTTACGACGCATTCCCGGAGTCACGCCAGCCCTGTAGCCGCCAGTCCCGTGCCTGCCACCTGCGACCCCGCCGTGCCCATGGACCTCTCACTCAAGACACTCACGTCAGTGCCCCCAGGCGACAATCGCGCACCTGTGTACCGGTCCCCTTCCCCCCCAACCTCCAACTCTTTAATTCGTACTTCTCCGCCGCACGTCGTTTCCCCAACCAATATTATACTAGCCGACGTGTGGGATCTGTCGACGAAGAGCCAGAAGCGTAAATACGAAGAGTCTCTGCATTCCCCCGATTTAGTTTCCACCACGCCAAAACCCGTCAAACTCTTCAAGCCGTATCTAGATGACCTCCATGACAATTCGAACAGCAGTGAGGATTTCCACTCGAAGACTTCGGAAACCCCCTGCTGCAGCAGCTATGCCTTTTCTGGTTACGGCTGTGAGCAATCCTGTTGTAATAACAACGTGGTCTGCGATGTTAAAGCCGAGTACACTTACACCTTGCACGAGCTTCAACCTCGAAACTCAGTCGGCTATTATTATCCAGTAACGAACTCCAGCCATTGTTACATGTACCCAGGGAGCGACTGCGACAGCCTGTATTATTCCTACGAAGATCCCGCCCTTTTCCAGTCCGCCCATTTGAAACAAAGGCAAAGCTACAGCCTCGAGTTCAAGCTCAGCGCCATCGAGTGCTATTACCAGGACGAGTTCTGTCGGGGCAACCAGCGAGCCGTCGCCTCCAAGTACAACATTCACAGGAGACAAGTGCAGAAGTGGCTGAAGCAGGAGGAAGAACTGCGCCAAAGAAACGAAACCATTAAACAGATTCACGCGGTAAGCTAATTACCGCACACCTACCACCTAAAAAAAAGAATCTAAAACGCAATAACCGTGGCATATTTGTAATATTGTATTTATACATATCTTCGAATAGCCTCATTAGTTGGTAAGCGCATATACATATTAATAAATTTATGTAAAGCCTTATGAATTTTATACCAAGATATTCGTAGTTGGGGAAACAAAACTGTAATGCTGTGAGCAAGAAAAAGAAGAAGAGTGTTGCTTACTTTTCTTATGATATAGTTAATTTTTTTTTACAAAATCATATTAATTTGTTTAAAATAATTCAAAGTCTTGTGCATGAATTTGTGTAGCATTTTTCTTTGCAAGAAGTGTTCAGTGCTTTATTAAAAAAAAAACAGATCAGTATTAGAATAACTGGAAAACATAAAAAGTATAACTTTTTGCTGGTTTTCAAAGAATGTTATAAAAAAGTTACCAGTGCAAAGACCTCAATAACTTCAGAAGAAATGTATTTTTTTTTTTTTCTGTGGTTTCGTTTTCTTTAAATTTATTTAGCTCAGGGCTGCAACTACTACTTACAAATAATTAATAATTATTTGAATTTAATATGAAGCTTTGAACTAAAAACGTCGCGTGTTTTATTGCGGCGTACAATACAAAATAAAGTTTTTAATTCTTAACATCCACAGCGAGAAACTTCAATTCCCCAAGCGAATATAATTTGTTAGGTATACATTATACAAATGTACATTTATTATATTATATTCGGGTGCTCTCATTATTTAGGCATATAAGTGAGAAATTTGCTCAGTATCCTTACAATTATCGTGCCTTGAAGTTAGACGTGCCAAAAGTTAAAAAAAAAAAAAAATAGGTAGCTGTTAAGCAGGCCGTACAAGAAGCGACTTGTGTGATGATAGGTTCGGCGTTTATTCGAAATTCTACTTCGCTGAACTTATCGACACATTTCACTCTGTATAACTTTGTTAGAATTACAATCGTCTTCCAAATGCCATATTACACACATGTATTTTACATTTGGCGAGTTGTTTGCAAACGATCACGTTCGTTGAAGCAATTTTGTGATTGTTGAATTTATTATACATATTATGAATATAATTTTTTTGAGAGGATGAAAGAAGAGAACGTGTAAATAAGGTGACCTTATTAATGTAGGTTGTGAAACATGTATTTTTAGTAATATCTATGTACATAGCGCACTAAATCTTATATCTAAATATAGATGAACATTTTATAGAAATTGTAATATTTTATATGACACTTTATAGATGATATTAATAAAAGTCGTTCTAATTAGAAATGTTTTTTTTTTCCCTAATCTCCACGTATTACATTTGGAAATGCTTCATTTATAGAGGGTTTATTTTATGAAAAGAGCATCAAAAAAGGAACACACCTACAAACAAGTTCTGTTATGAAAAGTAAGTATTGTATTTTCACCCTTTTTCAGAAGGTCTTAATAACATCAAAATGACAGATAATGAACTATTTTATATACGTATAACATTTTTTTTTAATATACTCCATACTCTCCACCCTTTTTCAAGATTTAATGAAACAATCAGTAATTACTTTTAATGTGGATTATCATTTTTTGTAGCGAAATAGAAATGTTTGCAGCTGATTTCATTTAATTAATAAATCTACAAATATTTTTATTTGATTATATTGAAGCTATTGGATTTGTGAAGCCTTCTGCTTACTTCTTAGGTACTTTTAATAATTTGTAACGCTTATTTAACATTGAATCTATTGATAAATGCTTGCAAAGTTTTATTAGCATACAAATTGCTTTTATACTTTTAACAATACCTGTAAAAATATGCACTTAACAATATTTAAAAAAAAAAAAAACAGAAGAGTGTCTATGTTAATATCTACATGAATATTACGCGCTATCACTGCTGTAAAGATCATTTTCTGGTCGGTAATCTTCATCATCCTCATCATCAAGATCCAAGTCGTCTAAGTCTTGGAATAAAGATTCATCAACCTTTACATTATCTCCTAAATCAACAATTTTAACTCGGATCAAATCAAAATCAAATATAATATTATTACCTTCATCCAGGAATTTAAGATCAGACTCATTCATTGTCTTGTCTCTTAGAAACAGTTCCCTGCCCGTTAGTTTTTTGCCATCCCTTTCGTTGGCTTCTCGTTTCTTCGCAATTCCCGTCACATCTTCGAACTCTGTCTTCCATCGCAAGAACGTTTCTACCGTTACACGAGTGCCATCGAAACGTTTCTACACACAATCACACTTTATAAGGTCTTTTGTGAAAAGTATCGCGGCTCTAACCTGCTCTGCTTCCTCATCCTCTTTTTGCTTCCTCTGCTTTGCCTCCTCCCTCTCCTTATTTATTTCATCCCACTTGACGTTAATCCATTCTTGCGCTGACGATACTAAAGTAAAAATCATTACCATGCCTAAGTTTTCTTTAATCTAGAAAAGCAAGCGTGAACTGATTGATGCCGTTGATCGAGGCTTGCTTCTACGTACTTGTTCGTTTAAATAACTCAATAACTTATCTTCGTATTCATCGCTGAAGTTTTCTGGCTGTTCGATTTCGATTAGGGGCGCCTCGTCCGGATACTTCTGCGTGTAAGTGAACGTGAGCTTACAGCACAACCCGGCATCCGAGTCCGGTTCGTAATCCTCCGATTTTATTGGAATGGTGAATTTGTGACGGGGTTCTGTCGATATTACTGCAAAAATAACGAGGCGAGTTGACTGATGTTTTGTTTTGAGGTTAGATCACATGTTCACGTTTTCTTGCCGCAGTACTTACTGGTCAGGTCGCCGTAATAAATTGATTCTAATGCTTCGATTTCGTTGTTTTGTTCTTCTTTGTAATCCATTGTGTTTTCTAAGTAGTATTGTTTTTTTAAAGACTTTTGAAGATCTTAAATAACCTGTCAAAATGACAACATACCGGTCGGTTAACCTAGAAAGAAAGTACTCCGAATGTAAACAGCTGTGTATTTCTGGTTGTCTGAACTTCAGGCGTTATATGTTAAAAAGTACAGCAGGATTTGATTGATGGGGGAAGATTATCGTCTTCTCGTGGGTTATTAATTAATTATGATATTCATTTTTTCAGTTTTTATACTGTTGTTGTTTTATTTAGTACATTAGTTTTGCGCGTTCAATGACGGTAATCCCAAAATACTCATTTTTCGAAACCTCCAAAGCAGAAAAAGTATTTTTACCAACTCCGGCAAGCAAACCAATGTCAATTGTAATGATTTGAAGATGCATACCATCCAACCTATTATGTTTGAAATTAATTTAGTTATTTACTTTGATTAATGATTATTAATTTAAAATGCTGCTTAGCAGGATTGCAAATATCAATTGTGATGATCAGTCTCAGGATTGTTTGGACGTCGTCATGGCTACGCTATACGAGGACAAAATGATATCTGTAAAGCTAAACTAAATATCCCTGAATTTCTGATTTTCAACGAGAAAGCGCTCAAAATTAAAAACATTCAATAAGAGCAAGTGATTTGTGACTTCTGCGTTTACATTCAAAACTTTGTATCATCATAATCCGTAAATTATTCTAAGAGTCGTTTTACCTCTATCAAAATTTTGTACAAAGTGAGAGAGACAGACTACCACATTTGGGTTACTTTTGTTATTGTCTTCACATAACGACACTCACAAAATCCTACATTCTAATATAATTCGTGAAACAAAAGTACACCACCGACCATATTTTCGTATTTTCGTAGAACAAAAGAACACAATCGCAAAAAATATACAATGCGATCAATAATTTTCTTCTGTTTTTTGTTCATTTCATATTTTTTTTTCTCCTTTTTGTTTTTCGTTTTAAGGAATTGTTCTGTTCGTTTGTTTTGTTTTGTTTTTTTGTTTCCTGGACGTGCAAAAGTTTTCGACGGAGAATCGCCGTTTTCCCCTTTTTTGTCTATCCATTCTGCTATTATCTTTTTTTCCCATTCTTCTCTTTTTAATCGAGTTGCTTTTTGCATTTTATTGACTCTTTTTGTTTGGTTTTTATTTGCAAAAATTTCTGTTGATTTTCATTTTTATGTCCCTCTTGAATTAGTGTTCGTGGTTCTTCTGTTTTTTTTTAATCTGTTTTAGGCTCTCGTATTTCTCTTTTGTTCATTTTTAACAAATTGTTTCTTTTTTATATTTTGTTGGCTGACGTTTTTTTACAGATGTATTTCGCTTTCTATTAAGTTTTGTTTTTATTTTCTGTCTGGAGATTCATTTCGTTTTTGTTCATCTTCCTTCTGCTTTTTATACTTTCGTTCGAGAATTTCTCTTTAGATTTTTTTATCGAATTGATTTTTCGCATTTTATTGGCGCTATTTCGTAGTTAATCGTTTTTCATTTGTTTCGTGTCCATCCACGTTTGCTTTTCATTTCTACGAACTTTTTGATTCGTTTGGGAAACTGTTGCTTTTTCGTTCACCTTGGTATGGTCGATCTTCTTTTGTTATTTTTCACTACACGCCTTGTACTTTCTTACTGTTTCTTTTTAATTTGTCTTTTTTGTTTGTTCTGATTTTTGATATTCCAAATGGGAGATTTTTGATTTGTTTTTTTCTCTGTCTAACTTATTGTTACAGCCGTGACGCGCTAATAGATCTATTTTTAGTACGAGCCACGCCATCTTGCGTCGAAGAACGTTATCGAATCGTCTCGTTGGTTCTAGCAAGTTCGAGATGACAGAGATCTACTATAAAAGTCCGCACAGGCGCGCCAGTAAGTTCAGTGAGAAGTTAGCAAGCGAAGGGTTCATACCTCGAATAAATAGAAAGTACATTTTGTAGAAGTGTTATTTGATAGACAAGTGTTGCAGTTCATTACTACATTATTACATTATTAGAGTATTGTGTTAATTATGTAAAGCGACAGTTTGTAATTAAAGTGTTCTGAAAATTAACGACTATAATTTGTGAAACCCCGAATTCGTAACAATATTATTCGTGTATCTTTGTTCTCTACTTGAAATTTCTTTCCTTTCTGCCCCTATTTTTAACGAAAAAAAAAAAACCCGTGACAACTGTCAAATTCGTTACGTTTGATTAATTAATGATTCGTATCATCACATTTCAAATCTGAACATTTTTAAATGGTATGTTATGTAGTTTTATTATTACAGATTTTTGGAAAAAATATTCCTGCTAATACTTCAGATAATAATGTAATACAATTAATATTTTTTTATACATCGAAGATTGGCGTAATTGGGCTGCTTTTCGTAATGTATTTTTCAAGAAAAATCTGCAACCGATGGAAACTAATTTATCGATAATGCCTAGGTTTTTTTTTTCTTTTAAAAGTAAATAACAAGGACAACTCCCGAAGAAACACGAGTCCGCAAACTTTTTAAAAACTAATGATTTCTTGCTTAAAGAAATCTCGTATTTTCTTATGGCAATAAAAAAGTCGTTGAAAAGGGATAATAAATATTCAGGTTATTTTAACGTATGGCGCCTGTCTTAATTCGTGGTGCCTTAAAAATTGAAAATAGGCAACCCATTCGACTTCTATGTATGGAATGGGCAGAGAGCCAAATGCTATTTATTTTCCTATCAATCTCGACGGCAGAAATCTGTAGTCGAAATTTTAACTGACTGTTTTTTTTTTTAGATTAATTAAATTCATCGACAATTTCTTTGACTATTGCTGATTTAAGGTCTGTCCTATCCGTCAGGATTTCGAGTTCTGAAACGTTCAAATCACGCGCAGCATGAATTAATTCGTGGCGCCTTAAAAATTGACAATAGGCAACCCATTCGACTTCCATGTATGGAATGGGCAAAGAGCCAAACGCTATTTATTTTTCTATCAATTCCGACTGCAGAAATCTGTAGTCGAAACTTTGACTGTTTTTTAGATTGATTGAATTCATCGACAATTTCTTTAATTGTTGCTGATTTAAGGTCTGTCCTATCTGTCAGGATTTCGAGTTCTAAACGTTCAAATCACGCGCAGCATGAATTAATTCGTGGCGTCTCAAAAATTGAAAATAGGCAACCCATTCGACTTTCGTGCTTGAAATGGGCAAAGAGTCAAACCTAATTTTTTTATTAAGCTCCGACGGCAGAAATCTGCAGTCGGGACTTTAACCAACTGTTTTTTTTTTTTAAATCAACTGCAATCTTCAACAATTTCTTTGCTTGTTGGTAATTTAAGATCAGTTCTATCCGTCAGGATTTCGAGTTCCGAAAAGTTCAAATCATGAAATTTATATCCAATTTATATCCATTTTTGTGTACTGCTCATGCCCAGAACTCAGAACTGATTTGAATAGTTTAGAACATGAAATTCTCACGGAAAGAAGAGACCTTTAATATTTCCAGATCCTAACATGTTACTGCCATCATTTGGGCTGACATGATCCGAGAGTGCCTTGGTACACAACTTGTACATACAAGTGGTTTGCGCAATCATCAAGTTTGTGTGTCGCTTTTGATAAATTGTTATGCTCTGTTTTTAATTCGGGGGAGTACGTTCAAATTTTAGCGTTAAACGCGAGTCATTATTATTGGTAGCTGGTTGGAGCTGACGACCAATGACAAAGCTCGTTTTTGGCGCCAAAATTTCAAAGTACTCATCCGTATTAAAAAAAGAAAAAACAATACAGTATCCTTCAAACAGGATCCAAATGATCTGTGCACACCATCAAAGTATTTTGGATCAAGATAAACTTGAATCATGTTAACCATAAAGCATAAAGCTAGCTTAAAGCATATTTTGTAAAAAAAAAATGTGTGTACACTGATGCCCAAAAGTGTAGGATAACAAACACACCCACAGTTGGATTGAGGACGACTTCTTCTTAACCTTTCCTGTTAATGATTTTTCATTGACAATTTTGGAAGATATTTAATTGTATTTTATTTTAGTTTTTGAGTTAGTTTGATGTAAAGGGAAGGAAGGAAGGAAGGAGGGCAATTAACAGAACCACCTTCATTCTTGTAGCGGGTTAAATTACCACGTACAAATTCACCCCTCGGCAGTAAATTATTTTCGAAAGATCGGAATAACGCAGAGTAATTTCATGTCATAGCGAGCTTCACTGAAAGCACGCGGCGAGCCTGCGCGTTGTCCAGCTGAAGAATGCGCGTTCGCTGAAAGCGGAAAGCAGGCGAGCTTTTCCTGCTGAATTTACCCCGAAATCAAAATCAATAGAAGCCGCGAGCTCTTGAGACGAAGTCGTTGTATGCGTTATTCGTGGCGGGATAGCTTTCATATTCATATGATCACCGAATAATTATCATATCACAGTGGGTTGTTACAATTTGCGAGTTTCATTCCAGTAGAATAATTATTATAAACGAAAAAATAATATCATGAATGTGTTATAGCATGTGAGTGCATCGAGCTTTCGGATTTTAAATCGAAAAAATGCATCTGCATTTCGAGAGGACTATAAATGCAAAGAGTGACTGCTCTATACTGTCACTTACCTGGATGGGGAAAGTGCCAGATGAATTACCTGAAGTAAGAAAATTAATTCTTTTTCTTTTCGTTTCATTTCACTTTTTCAATGGAAAATTCAGACAAATGTTCTATTCGTTTAAAGCAAGTATAAATCGTATAATATGCAGAAATATAATTTGATATACATTTAACTTTCAGAACGTATTAATAAAAATTGAAAAAAAAAAAAAAATAAATCGTTTGGAAATCCTTCGATTAATATAGTATGCGAGGAGGTCATAACCACACAAGAATAGATTTAAAAAATGTGAATCAAGAAGAGTTATTCTGCTCTTCTGATAAAACTGCATCATCCTGTATTACACCAACAATTAGTTATTCTGCTCTTCTAATAAAACTGCATCATCCAGTATTATACTGAGTTAAGAAATTTAAATACCTAAATATAAGTTTATAATACCCCGATTTTTTTTATTTATTCTACTAATTACTTTAGAGAATTAAGTACTTTATTATTATTTTTTTTGTAAAGAAAAGAAAGAAGAAGAAAAAGCTGCACTCAAGTAAACTGCATGAAAATGTAATCACATAAAGACTCGATTTTTTTAAAATTTAATTAAACCAGACTCGTATACACGTAACAGGTATCTTATAAGAACGACGTTTTATTTTTTATTTTATTTTCCTTTCCGTATTAATACGAAAACTATTATAAGTGGGAACGTTTTTTTATTGCAAAATGCAAATCATTAGATTCTACAATTCTGTTTTACTTAAACTATATTATAAAATTCCAATAAACTATAATAATTGCTTAAACAGCGACATCCTACGATCGCTTTTTGACCACCTAACATTGCATTAGGAACTCTCGGGCTACGCTTCTGCTGATGAAGCCCCGAATAGGGCTGAAACAGCTGTACAGAGACTGCTCGAGGGATTCATTGGCAACAAACATCTTATAAGGCCCGATCTTTCCAGCTCCATATAAATTTATCTCCTAGATAAGATACTACGAAACTATTATCGACACAATGGTTTCCAAGGATATTACCTAGCAGATAATTTTATTAGGAGGTGGAAAGACTGGGCCTAAGAACGAGGTTTTATTTTTTCTATTTTCCTTTTCGTGTTAATTCGAAAACTATTATAAGTAGGAAAGTTTTTTTATTGCAAAATGCAAATCATTATGCTTTACAATTCTGTTTTACTTGAACTACATTATAAAATTCCAGTAAACTATAATAATTGTTTAAACAGCGACATCCTACGATCGTTTCTTGACCACCTAGCATTGCCTTAGGAACTCTCGAGCTACGCTTCTGCTGATGAAACCCCGAATATGGCTGAAACAGCTGTACAGAGACCGCTCGAGGGACTCACTGGCAACAGGCATCTTATAAGGCCCGATCTTTCCAGCTTCAGATAAATTTATCTCCTAGGTAAGATCCAACGAAACTATTATCGACACAATGGTTTCCAAGGATATTACCTAGCAGATTATTTTATTACGAGGTGGAAAGACTGGGCCTAAGAACGAGGTTTTATTTTTTCTATTTTCCTTTTCGTGTTAATTCGAAACTATTATAAGTAGGAACGTTTTTTTATTGCAAATTGCAAATCATTAGATTCTACAATTCTGTTTTACTTAAACTATATTATAAAATTCTAATAAACTATAATAATTGTTTAAACAGCGACATCCTACGATCGTTTCTTGACCACCTAGCATTGCCTTAGGAACTCTCGGGCTACGCTTCTGCTGATGAAGCCTCGAATAGGGCTGAAACAGCTGTACAGAGACCGCTCGAGGGGTTCACTGGCAACAGGCATCTTATAAGGCCCGATCTTTCCAGCTCCAGATAAATTTATCTATCTAATATCCTAGGAAAATATTATCTACATAATGGTTTCCAAGGATATTACCTAGCAGATACTTTAATTAATTAATTAAACTAATATTGAAACGATATTTTAAACAAAATACACTGTGAACAACAATGCTAGGTAGAACAATATTTTATTACATGCATGGGAAAATTTATAATGACTATAAATAAGTTTGCTTTCAAACATTTTGCATCAGAATCTCACTTTTTTATTATCTTATAAAATAATTAATAGTTAATTCATTTCATAATCGAACTAAAAGAGATTTTAAAATAAAAGTCACAATCTCATGTAGAAATAATTACGTTTTCGCATCGTTTTTGACATATGACTGTGACTTTTATTTTAAAGTCTCCTTTAGTTCGATTATGAAATCGGGCCTAATTCGGTTTAATAAATTGGAAATTGACATGTTTTGGCAAATGCAATAAAGAAGGTTATTATTATTATTATTTAATTTTTTTGATCTAGCAAATTTATGTTAAAAAAAAATTCTTCTGTTATCCAACGAAACAGAAAATATTAAATATTTTATCTTACTTAGGTAATGTGTATTCAGTGTCGCCGATTGAGTACCATAAACGGGGTGTGTGGTGGGGGGGGGGCGAGCATTTGCTATTATAAAGGGGGTGGACTATAAATAAAAAGTGTACTGTCGCGAGCAACAAACTTCAGTCGCAATTGAATCTCAAAGATTCGTACCTGACTTATACTTAATTAAAAATAAAGAAGTTTAATGTCTTCCTTTTGAATACTAAAAGATCTGGGTAGGGGGTAATTGGCCCCCATGGGCCCCCAAACCGCTGCCACTGTGTGTACTAATACAAAGTAAGCAATTTAGGGCACATCATGGACATAATTAAATTATTTTGGCAATCAACAATTAAGTACATAGTTGTTAATATTGGTCCTTACAATTAAAATTAATCAATTAATTAATTAACTGCAACTGGGAGTTTCTATGATTCTATGATCATTTAATTGCGAACTAACGGTTAATTTTAAAGGTAGTTTCCGTTTTTGAACCATTTTTTAACAGCATGTAGTTTGATTAAATACATATAACTACAATCACCAATTAATAATTAAATAATAGCAATTATTTAATTAGTTAATTGTAATTGTGAGTTTCTACGACTACAATTAACTGTCTTAATTAACAAAAGAAAGTCCTTGTTAAGCAGGAATTGTGTTTTCTTTTTCATAAAATGAAAAGCTTCTTGAAAAATGCAAATGCCAGATTTTTTTTTATGGAATTTGGCAACGCCCTCTACTTTTATGTACGAAACAAAAGAATCTCGGAAATTGGCGATCTCGGCGAACGGGGATTCCCATCCCTACTTTCAAAGATTTTTTTCTTTATTTGGCAACTCGTCTGAATTGAATCGTGTCAACCTGGCTTAAGTATATTTTTGTGAAAAAAAAGTGTAGGTACACTAACACTCAAAAGTACACGATGGCAATTACATGTACGCCTGATTTTTTTCACCTCCTGATAGATTTATCTGCCAGGTAACTTCCTCAGAAACTATTATCGATACAATGGTTTCCAAGGCAGATAAATTTATTAGGAGGTGAAAAAATCGGGCCCTACTATGGAATTGAGGACGACCTGTTGATTCAATCATAAAAATAATGTAACACCTATGATTTTGCAGAAGCTTGGCAACGTAGCTTGAATTTTCCTTTTCGCAAAACAAAGAAGATTTGCACATTTTCAAATTATTCTTTTTTTGAAATTTGGCTATGCGTCTGAATTTTTTCATAAAACAAAATAATCGCGGAAATAGAAACTTCCACTGTATTTTTAAAGATTTTTCTGAAATTTGGCAACACTCTTAAAAAACAAAGGAATCTCCAAAAATAGTGATTTGCGATCTGCATTTTGAAGAACTTTATTTTACAGAACGAAACCATTTCGATTTCGATTTGTACGCAATTCTCAAATTTTTCCTGAAACTTGGCATTGCGCTTTTCTTTTTGTCACAAGATAAAAGGACGCGGGGATTCTGATTTGGAAATTCCAGTAATTTTTCTGAAATTTGGCAATGTGGTTTGAAGGATTTCCGCAAAACAAAAAAGGATCTCTGGGGGAACGGTATTTTAGAAAAGGCTGTGTTGCCAGATTTAATAAAAAATCCAGGAAATTGGGATTTCATCCTCAAACAATTCGATCACAAAAATAATAAATAATCCGCATTTGTGTTTTCCAAGAACTTATTTTACGAAATGAAAAAAATGTGAATTTCGATTTGAAAATTCCAAAAATTTTCCTGAAACTTGGCATTGCGTTTTTCTTTTTCACAAAATGAAATTATGTCAGGATTTTGATTTGGAAATTCCAGTGATCTTTCTTCTGAAACTTGGCAATGCGGTTTGAATGATTTTCACAAAACAAAAAAGGATCTCTGAGGGGAATGGTATTTCAGAAAAGCTATGTTGCCAGATTTAATAAAAAAATCCACATCATCGTGAAACAATTGAATCACAAAAATAATAAATAATCCGCATTTGTGCTTTCTAAAAGCTTTATTTCACAAAATAAAAAAAAAATGTGAATTTCGATTTGTAAATTCCAAAAATTTTCCTGAAACTTGGCATTCCGCTTTTCTTTTTCACAAGATGAAAGGTCGGGATGATTTTGATTTGGAAATTCCAGTGATCTTTCTTCTGAAACTTGGCAATGCGGTTTGAATGATTTCCGCAAAACAAAAAAGGATCTCTGAAGGGAATGGTATTTCAGAAAAGGCTATGTTGCCAGATTTAATAAAAACAATCCAGTTCATCGTGAAATAATTGAATCACTAAAATAATAAATAATTCGCATTTATGTTTTCTAAAAGCTTTATTTTACAAAATAAAAAAATGTGAATTTCGATTTGTAAATTCCAAAAAATTTCCTGAAACTTGGCATTGCGCTTTTCTTTTTCACAAAATGAAAGTATGTGAGGATTTTGATTTGAAAATTTCAGTAATCTTTCTTCTGAAACTTGGTAATGCGATTTGAATGGTTTTGGCAAAACAAAACGGGAATATCGGGGAGGAATGGTATTTAAAAAAAAGCTATGTTGCCAGATTTAACAAAAAAAATCAGGAAATTGGGATTTCCCTCCGAAATAATTCAATCGTAAAAATAATAATAAATAATCCGTATTTGTCGAGATCTTTTCATTTTGTAAAAATGGCAGCCTGTTTTACGTCTGGCTCGGCTTTTACTTTGATCGAAGTGACCTCGTTTCCGCCGTTTACTTTCACGTTGTTCGCGTATGTCACTTCCAGGACGGACGGTGGAATTGAAGATTATTTCTGATTCCAGGGACATTTTTACACACAATTGAATTTTCAAACAAATAGAATTTTCTTGGGTTTAAATTACAACATAACACAGATTTTGATATTTTTCCTCCATATCTAAAGAATTGAGATAGGCAAAACAGTAAATAGTGTACTTTTTTTAATCTGGTGTCGAAGTTGGCTGTGAAAGTTTAATTGTGAACCATCATCAAAATAATAGTTGTCAATTTGACATTTGAAATTATCACTACGTCATACCTAACCTAGCTTTTCGAGTTCAAATCAGTGTATCGAGAAATCGTTGGCGAAATTTTTCCAAACGACCTTGACTCCATCACCAAAATTTTTTGTACTTGCGAGAAAGCCATTTCATTCGAAAAAACTATTTTTATTTCAAAACTCAAGGCAATTGACAAATGTCAGATGTTTCAAAAATTGTTTTGTGTTCACGATAAACACACTACCGCCAACAAATGTTGTCAACTATTGCTAAACTTTTTACTTCAAATCCTTTATAAAAATACACTAGACTTTCACCAGATCCATTTTCCAGAAGATATTTAAACACCAGATATGTCTGAAATGTAGCCCAAATGGGGGAATTTTGCCCAATCTGGCAACCCTAGCGTAGTTCGACTTGGAAGTCAAGCCGCTCGCCAGACTATTTTCAAAAGGATTTGGGAATAAAAGCAAATTAAAAATATTTTTGTCACTTTTTTTAATAAACAAACCACTCGACTCTCTTTTGACGACGTCAAAATATGTAACCCCGATGGCTGTTTATAAGATAACCAAACCAAATTGACGTTTGTTTGAAACTATTCTTCTGCGTCTGCCAATGTCAGCAACTGTCACACAACAAATAGAATTTTTCTGTGTTTAAATTACAACTTAATTTGACAGATTTCGATGTTTTTCTTCCATGTCTGTAAATCAGAATAAGAAAAATAGTAAATAGTGTACTTTTTTTTTAATCTGGTGTCGAAGTTGGCTGTGAAAATTCAGTTGTGAATTATCATCAAAATAACAGTTGTCAGTTTGACATTTGAAATTATCACTACATCAGACCTAACCTTGCTTTTCGAGTTCAATTCAGCGAATCGAGAAATTGATGGCGAAATTCTTCAAAACGACTTTGACTCCAACACGAAATTTTTTTATTCTTGCGAAGAAGTCGTTTCATTCGAAAAAGAAAGACTATTTTTATTTCAAAACAATTCAAAGCAATTGACACATGTCAGATATTTGAAAAATTGTGTTGCGTTCACAATAAACACATCACCGCCAACAAGTGCTGCCAACTATTTATAAACTTTTTACTCCAAATCCTTTATAGAAATACACTAAACTTTCACCAGATCTATTGTCCAGAAGCGTACTGTGACTTATAATCACAGAAAAAAAAGTCTCTAATAAAAAAAACAGTTTGAATTTGACGCCATAGTTTAGAGTGCATTTCACGTTTTGAATGTGACTACGACATGCTACGATCAAATAATATTGTTTGTTGATTAAATTTCGTCAATTTTGAGTTTGAAAAAGTAAATGCTAGTGACAGAACCGGTTGTTGCCAACGTAATGACAATCTAATGCGGCGCGGCCGGTATATTCAAATTTCCTCAGTTATTAAAAATCACACTGTACACGACCTACACATTTCTTCAATTTCTTTAGTGTTTTCCTATTTCGATCGAACCAGAACCAGAACTTCGCTTTTTTATAAGAAATGTAATTAACAGAAAGAAAAAAAGAAACTAACAATACTGCAAAATTTCTTCGTCTGAAAATCACTAGAATTTGCACCAATTGTCATATAGACGCATTAAAATTTACACCATACACCAAAAGCTTTATTTTTATCACCAAGTGGTTGTTAAATACACTGGATCCACCAAGTTGGCAACACTGCCGCCAAAGTTACGTCACGTCGTCTGAAAATCACCAGAATTTGCACCAAATGTCATATAAACTCATCAGAATTTATACCATACGCCAAAAGCTTTATTTTTATCACCAAGTGGTTGTTAAATCTACTAGATGTGGTGTAAATTCCATCAAGTTGGCAACACTGCCGCCAACTTCGACACCAAATTTACGTCACGTCGGCTAAAAATCACTAGAATTTGCACCAAATGTCATATAAGCGCATCAGAATTAACACCATACACCAAAAGCTTTATTTTTTTCACCAAGTGGTTGTTAAATACACTAGATCTGGTATAAAAGCCACCAAGTTGGCAACACTGCCGCCAACTTCGACGCCAAACTTACGTCACGTGTCCCGTGTAAGACATTTTGGCGCACCGGTCTGTTCAGAAACGTTTTTTTTTCTTTAAATTGAATTGTATTGTTTTTGATTCACATAGAGAGTGTAATTGTCATAAACTTGAAATGGAGGGCGAAAGTCTTTAGAAACTTTTGTTTTCAAAAAGGTCGTTCGATGCTTAAACAAGATTGGGAATCCCTGGATTTTACTAAAACAGAAAGCAAATGAAAACAAAATAAAACAAACAACAAAAAATAACGTAAACAGGTGCTTCAAAATGAATGCAATGAATGATTAAGGACCTAATGTAAAAACTGAACATTCCAGGCACATCTATAAAAACAAATGAGGAAAATTTGAATCAACACAGCTAAGCAAATAGAATAAATCTGGAATTCACTGTTTGTCTTGCGCTCCTCATATTTATTGTCCGTATTTAGTTAGCAGAAAAGGCCAACTATTGATAAACTTTTTACACCAAATCCTTTATAAAAATACACTAGAATTTCACCAGATAGATTTTTCAGAAGCACACTGTGACTTAACAGGTGCTTTCTTTCGCTCACAAAGTCGTGATCCAAACGTGTTTTGATTCAAAAACAGACATCCTTTTCTTTGAATCTCTCTATTTTTAAAACTTGTTTGGATTGAATTATGGTTATTTACAATTGAACTGTCAATAAAAACATTCAAGTCAGGTGTTTTTTTTGCAACAACTACGAAACTCAGGTCCAAACTATTCGAAACACGGTTCAAACTTTTAAGCGAAAGAAAGCACAGAAAAAGAGAGCTTTTAATTACAAAAAACAGTTTGAATTTGGCGCCATGGTATAAAGTGCACTTCACTTTTCGAATGTGACTACGACATGCTATCATCAAAGAATTGTTGTTGACTAAATTTCGTCAATTTTGAGTTTGAAAAAAGTAAAGGCCCGTGACAGAACCGGTAAGCGTAACCAACGTAATGACAATCTAATGCGGCGGCGGTAAATTCAAATTACCTCAGTTATAAGAAATCACACTGGACACGACCTACACATTTCTGGACTTTCTTGTTGTGTGAGGAAAGATTTCTTACCTCAAACGAATGTTCATTTCTTGAATGAAAAATGAATTCGAGTTAAAACATGAAGTTCGTTTGTTTTCGCAAAAATCAGCAACCAACAGATGGCGCTTTCGATAACGTTATTTAACTATCATTCATTTTAACCTCTGTTCTATTGGATCCGTTAAAGTTTTTGTTGGTTTTATTATAATTGTGTGGCAAATTATGCCAAGAGTGAGCAAGCGTCACACATAAATTACTCAATTTAATATTTTTTTGTAGGTTAACCAAATGTCACTCCAATGCTTTCCTTATTGTAGGGGTCCTTCACAAAACTTCCCCTAGATGTCAGTCACTACTGATGTCTTCAAGCGAGAATTTGCAAATTTCTTTTTATATTTAGTATGCTCAGTTAACAGTTTCTCGAGCAAAGTTGTTTTTTTCTTGTTTTGGCCTTTGGAAATTGGGTTGTTAAGGGGTTCCCCGCTTGGGGGCCGAAAGTCTCAAAGACTTTTGTTTCTTTTGTTATACCGGGGCGCTCAAATTTTTCGCCGTGGAAATACGCGTTTGGAAACATGCAATTTCCTTTTTCGCCGAAACAACCAACCATGCGCCGGCCGTAAATTTAGCATTGCGACCATTTGTGTTTTCTGTGCTTATTTTTACGACTTCTAAACATGCGAGCCCCGTACAATTATTCTCGCGCAGCGTGTATTATAAATTATGCGCGTGCATAAACACGCTAATTGTGCTCGATTATTTTGAAATGTCGAAGGCATTACGTTTGATATGTTGACGTAATAAAGCCCGTGTTAAAATAATACGTAAACGTTTCTCCGTCAACGATTCTATGTAAATCCCCGGTATTAACACAACACACCACACTCCGACCTTTTCTGCTAACTAAATACGGGCAATAAATATGAGGAGCGCAAGACAAACAGTGAATTCCAGATTTATTCTATTTGCTTAGCTGTGTTGATTCAAATTTTCCTCATTTGTTTTTATAGATGTGCCTGGAATGTTCAGTTTTTACATTAGGTCCTTAATCATTCATTGCATTCATTTTGAAGCACCTGTTTACGTTATTTTTTGTTGTTTGTTTTATTTTGTTTTCATTTGCTTTCTGTTTTAGTAAAATCCAGGGATTCCCAATCTTGTTTAAGCATCGAACGACCTTTTCGAAAACAAAAGTTTCTAAAGACTTTCGCCCTCCATTTCAAGTTTATGACAATTACACTCTCTATGTGAATCGAAAACAATACAATTCAATTTAAAGAAAAAAAACGTTTCTGAACAGACCGGTGCGCCAAAATGTCTTACACGGGACACGTGACGTAAGTTAGCGTCGAAGTTGGCGGCAGTGTTGCCAACTTGGTGGCTTTTATACCAGATCTAGTGTATTTAACAACCACTTGGTGAAAAAAATAAAGCTTTTGGTGTATGGTGTTAATTTTGATGCGCTTATATGACATTTGGTGCAAATTCCAGTGATTTTTAGCCGACGTGACGTAAATTTGGTGTCGAAGTTGGCGGCAGTGTTGCCAACTTGATGGAATTTACACCACATCTAGTAGATTTAACAACCACTTGGTGATAAAAATAAAGCTTTTGGCGTATGGTATAAATTCTGATGCGTTTATATGACATTTGGTGCAAATTCTGGTGATTTTCAGACGACGTGACGTAACTTTGGCGTCGAAGTTGGCGGCAGTGTTGCCAACTTGGTGGATCCAGTGTATTTAACAACCACTTGGTGATAAAAATAAAGCTTTTGGTGTATGGTGTAAATTCTGATGCGTCTATATGACAATTGGTGCAAATTCTAGTGATTTTCAGACGAAAAAATTCTGCAGCATTGTTAGTTTCTTTTTTTCTTTCCGTTAATTACATTTCTTATAAATAAAGCGAAGTTCTGGTTCTGGTTCGGTCGAAATAGGAAAACACTAAAGAAATTGAAGAAATGTGTAGGTCGTGTACAGTGTGATTTTTAATAACTGAGGAAATTTGAATATACCGGCCGCGCCGCATTAGATTGTCATTACGTTGGCAACAACCGGTTCTGTCACTAGCATTTACTTTTTTCAAACTCAAAATTGACGAAATTTAATCAACAAACAATATTATTTGATCGTAGCATGTCGTAGTCACATTCAAAACGTGAAATGCACTCTAAACTATGGCGTCAAATTCAAACTGTTTTTTTTTTATTAGACACTTTCTTTTTCTGTGATTATAAGTCACAGTACGCTTCTGGACAATAGATCTGGTGAAAGTTTAGTGTATTTCTATAAAGGATTTGGAGTAAAAAGTTTATAAATAGTTGGCAGCACTTGTCGGCGGTGATGTGTTTATCGTGAACGTAACACAGTTTTTGAAACATCTGACATCTGTCAATTGCCTTGAGTTTTGTAATAAAAACAGTCTTTCTCTTTCGAATGAATCGAATGAAACGACTTCTTCGCAAGAACAAAAAAATTTCGTGTTGGAGTCAAAGCCGTTTTGATGAATTTCGCCATCAATTTCTCGATTCGCTGAATTGAACTCGAAAAGCAAGGTTAGGTCTGATGTAGTGATAATTTCATATGTCAAACTGACAACTATTATTTTGATGATAATTCACAACTGAACTTTCACAGCCAACTTCGACACCAGATTAAAAAAAAGTACACCATTTACTATTTTTCTTATTCTGATTTACAGATATGGAAGAAAAACCTCGAAATCTGTCAAATTAAGTTGTAATTTAAACACAGAAAAATTCTATTTGTTGTGTGACAGTTGCTGACATTGGCAGACGCAGAAGAATAGTTTCAAACAAACGTCAATTTGGTTTGGTTATCTTATAAACAGCCATCGGGGTTACATATTTTGACGTCATCAAAAGAGAACTAAGTGGTTTTTTCTTTTATTAAAAAGTGACAAAAATATTTTTCATTCGCTTTTATTGCCAAATTATTTTGAAAATAATCTGGCGAGCGTTCCGACTTCCAAGTCGATTTACGCCAGGGTTGCCAAATTGGACGAAATTCCGCCATTTGTGCTATATTTGGCGTTTAAATATCTTATTTGGCGCCTGGCGCCTGATTGGGGCTCCTTTCATTGCTATCTTCACCTAACGGACACTCGGCTACCTATTATATGACGCGAATACTTTGTGTATTGTTTTCTTTTGTTTTTTTGTTAATTTCTCTTTTTTTTTATTTTAAAGTGTTGATGTTTGGCATTTTATTGACGATTCGTTTGTTTTATTTTTGGTTCGTTTGTTTCCTGCCGGTTTCTTGATTCGCAAAAGTTTATGGCCGTTTTTTCATCTAGTATTTGTTTTGTCTATCCGTTCTTCTTTTGTTTCTCCCCCCCCCCTGCCTGTTTTTCGCATTTTTCTTCTTTTTAATCCAAGTGGTTTTCTTATTTTGTTGAACGACTCCTTTTTATATTTATTTTGTTTCCTACGCGTTTGTTTTTTTTTGCAAAATTTTCGCTTGCGATTTTCATTTGTTTTGCCCATCTTAGTATGCCTTTCTCTCTTTACGATCTCGTATTTCTCTTTCGTTTATTTTTACCAAATTGATTTTTCGTATTTTGTTGACTGATAAACTGACGCTTTTTTTACGGTTGTGTTTTGTTTTCTGCTAGTTTTTTCGTCTAGAGATTCATTTGTTTTGGTTCGCTTAAGCGCCGGTATTTCAGTCATTGATTAACTTTAAGCTTCACTTTATTCCCACGTCTACAATAATTATTAAGCCAATTGTTTCTATGGGAATAAATCAAAGCTTGAAGTTAATCTGCGACTAAGAGCCAGTTGCGCCAAATATTTAAGCCTAGCTTAACTTTAAGCGCCGCTTAGAATGTGAGTTACGTAACCTCAAATATCTAATTATAAACAATACTTAAATTTAAGCTCGGTTTAAATGTTTTTGCAACTGGCCCTGAGGCCCGATTTTTTTCACCTCCCTGATATATTTATCTGCCAGGTATTATCCTTGGAAATCATTGTATCGATAATAGTTTCCGGGGAAATTACTTGGCAGTTAAATTTATCAGGAGGTGAAAAATTGGGTCTTGGTTATCAAATTTCTTTTGTTTTTTCTGTTCTTTATGCTTTCATACAATGGATTGTCATATTGGTTTTTCGCATTTTATCGGCGCTTCTTCGTAGTTCATCGTTTTTCATTTGTTTTGTGTCCACCACAGCTGTGATCTTTTGTTTTACGCACTGCATTTCGTCGTTTGTTTTTTCTTATAGTTTGATTTATTTTGATTCGTCCGAAAAACTGTTGCTTTATCGTTCGGCTCGCTGTTATCGATCTTCTTTTGTTTTTCTTTTTCGCTTTGCGCCTCGTATTTCGTCGCTGTTTCTTTCATTTCTCGTTTGTTTCTGATTTCTTTGCAAGTTAATTTTTTCGATTTTTTATGGTTTCTGATATTCTAAATCGGCGAGTTTTTATTTGCCCTTTTTTATTCCTTCGGTATTTATTTAGTTTGTTTTATTATTGCGTAAAATTTACATTTTTTTTTTATTTAAGGCCCCTAATATTTCAAATGATGTGGTACAATTAATCAATGTTTTTTTTTACACTTCGAAGTTGTTTGTTGTAACACGTTTCGCTTTATTTTTCAAGAAAAATCTGGCAACCCTGATCTACAGAAACGCTTTATAATATCAGTAGAGAATAGAGCATCAATAGAGTACGTCATTCATATGATGACGTCGAAATATGTGATTCCGATCACTCCTTATAAACTACAAGCAAATATTAAAAATATTAATTTGGAGGTTATCTTTTAATTTGTACGTGCTGTATTCACTTAAGCGAATTGGAAGGGAAAACGCGCGCTAATAATAAAAAGAAGAAAACAAAAGAAACTTGGTCAATTCCGGGCAGCTACCAATGACAAAGCTCGTTTTTAGCGCCAAAATTTCAAAGTACGCCTTCGAAATAAAAAACACAGTATACATACAAGTTTCTTTTGTTTTCTTTTTATTATTATCGAGCGTTTTCCCTTCCAATTCGCCTAAATGAATACAGCACCTCAAATTAAAAGGTAACCTCCAAATTAATATTTGCTTGTAGTTTATAAGAAAATACAGGGTGTTAAAAAAATTCGTGAACCTGTGTGTACATATTAATTCTGAGTAAACGATATGATATGATAATATTATGTATTACTGTCAAGTGTAATTCGAAGGATACGTATTTAATATTTAACTGTAGGAAAATATTTCATTCGTCGAATAGTCGGTGTAAAGAAGGGTCGTTGACACGAGGGTAAATCTAACTGATAATTACCCACGCGTGCTTCCCTCGCACGGCTCGGGAGTAAATCCTTATACTTACCAGGATACAAATAATACAAATGCTGCCACCACACCGCCGCCACCCGTCCCAAATAAGTATCAGTGTGTAGTACTAATAACCGCAAGTCTATTAAAAACTCGTAAGAACCTCGGGATACCGACGCAGCTGTCACGTGCCGATAATTTATTCGAGGTTTCCACCCTTTTGTGCGCTCCCTCGCATTTCTTCCCCCGATTACGCAAACAACGGGGTCTCAACGCGAAACCCGAATCCGCACGCTTTAGACTTATGCTCGTCGGATTGCAGGTCGACGGTGATATATCATTGTCGCCACCTGTATCAAGGAAAATAAGAATTTCAAGTTGAAGAATTTCATTTTTCACGTTCTGTTTATTTACGTAAGGCCTTCGTAACCGATTGTATATCACGTGACCGTGATAGTCAGGCAACCAAGAATGAGTCGATGAAGGATTTTATGAAGTTTTTCCGACTGTTAGGTAATCGGTTTTGTAAGATGTATGTCACGTGGGATACAAGATTAAATGAAGACACGATATTAGTTTAGATTTAAAAAAATATTTGATTGCAGTGAATCCCTGAATCCTCTGCACAGCTATTTCGGCCCTATTTTGTCAATTATAATGCAAAGCCAGGAACACCCTGTATATTGTTTGCTGAGATGAAAAACTATATTTTCCTGATTTCAAAAGTATATTATACGTTAACATTTGGTGGGACTGTTCATCATGTATTTAAGTTTAAAATCTCAGCATAATGACGTTTAAAAAAGTCAAGACGGCCTGGAAAGGTGCTTACAAAACTTCTAAATGGCTGTTTCAGGTAGCAAAAAACAACAGAAATTCGAATACACAATTAATTAATAATAAAAAACAGAACAGAAATCAGGAAAATATGATGTTTCATCTTGGCAAACAGTATACAGGCTGTTTCATTAAAAAAAAAAACAAATTTATATTTTTTTCTCCAATTTGCGATGCGCTTTTGTTTCTTATGATAACTCTAAAAGATAGTACGATTAAAACCCTACAACTTTCGCGTTTAAAGTTTTTCTCTAGCTCCTAAAATAAACCCTCTAGATAAGGTGCAAAATATAAAAAAACCCTGTACACATAGTGTCTTCAGAAATAGTTGACAGTCACGTAACTGGCAGTTATAGGCAACCTAATATACTCCAATACCATAGGAGACACGGTAACCTTAAAGTGCGCAGTTACACGTTACAAACAAGCGCCAACAGAAAAAAAAACAAACAAAAAAGAATAACCTTTCTTTGTCGAATGTAACATAAAAAAATAACTGGATTAGAAGAAGTTAAAGAAAGCTTGATAATAAACAACGAAGTGTGAACAAGAACAAACAAAAGAATGGGGGACTTTTCGGAGTGGGGTAAATCAAATCGCCAACAGAAAACAAGAAACTGTGTTATTAGAACGACACAAAAAAAAAACCTAAAACTAATGAAACAGAAGTGAAAAAATAAAGATAAGTGTCGTAGTTAATCTTCTTTGTAGAAACGAGACGTACCATCGCGGCCAGAAAATACCGGGATAAAGCAGATGTCATTATTGACGGAAATTTAGCAAAATGTTGCAATTTTGAGCAAAAGTCAAAATGAAATTCTTTTTAGTTATTCCTATTTCGTGGATGATTGTTCGTATTGTGACGATCTAATGCGTGACGAACTAGTCTTACATGCGTCAGAACCTGGCGTGTCACGTCTCGACGCTTGGAGAACATCTGTCTGCTTCGCGCCACGGAATTTTCTCGGCGAGGAAAATTCGATACACTATCTGTCGTCGCACGGCCTCGAATCTTCGTCAGCCGGGATATTTAAGCGATCGGCCGGGAAGTCCGACAACAGTTCGTATTGAAGTTAACAACCGATCGTTCGACTTACATTTAAATGCATTACTATGCCGTGTTAAATAAATTAGTGGGTCGTTTTAAATATGTTAGTATAACGTTAGAAATAAATTAGTTTAACGTTTTAAACAAATTAGTGTAATGGTTTAGATAAATTAGTGTAACACTTTAAATAAATTAGCGTAACGTTTTAAATGAATTAGTGTAAAGTTTTAAATAGATTTAACAAACCCTAAATTCGTAACAGTATGATGACTAATGACTACAGAACGGAATTATATATTTCGTTCGGTTTATTTCGAGCGAGGCGGCAACGAGAGCGTGTGCATTCGCGCGCCACTGCAACGTTATACGTTTGCCGCCTCGTTTGTAATTAACCGAACAAAATATATAATTCCGTTCCCTGCTGATGACACTTTATACGAGTATAATTTGGCAACACCGCGTCTCATTCTTCGTATAAGCATGAAATCTTCCAAATAATTATAAATTTTTGCGGGAAAACGTCATTAATGACAGTCCATTTTATTTAATTAATGAAGTACCATGCGATCAACGGAATTTATAATTAGAGCAGGCTGTGATGTTTTCCAAAAAGTTGGTGACGCAGGCTTACAGATTGAAATTAAAAATTTTAAGTGTCAGAATTGTGACATTTATTTTTTCTTAATGATTGATAATAACCGGATTTATCTTCTGGAACTCTCCATAATATTTTAAAAAAAGGGTTTAAAACAATATCCAGACAAAATAAAATAACTAAATAAATATTGTGTAAAGCGCGAGCATAACCTCAAATATGACAACTGTCAACTTATTATTTATTTCTCTTTGTGTCCAACCACACAGCATAAAATAGCACCAATCAGAGCCTCCTCTAATTATGAATTGCATTGATCACCTGGTATTTGCTTGTTCCAGTATTTTGTGATCGCGATGGTACATACCATCGGGTACATAGAAAAGTGAACGATTTTAATCGCTTTTGCATGTCTGGCATTGATTTACTTATGTGGATAACGGACTCACGTTACTTGATTGCCAAAAATAATTGTCAAAAAATACAGTGAAGCTTGTTTTACAAAACTAAAATAATGAAAAATTCCCTTGCTTGGGTCGGGAGTCGTTTCCTTTTATTTGCATTCGATAGTACTTTGAAAAATTTAATAAAATTTGATGTTCTAATTCTAAAACTAGAACTACGCAATCGATTATTAAATACGTTAAATACTGAAGCACAAAATTACGTTTAACTAAAATTGTCTTCCGTGATATTTACAGTTTCCTGTAATTTTTTCTTCCTCTAAAATCATAGTCCAAAATGGTACGACACGATCACAGATTTTACAAAAGTTTCAAACCTGAAAGCTCTCAAAATTTTTAAGCGTCACCTGGACTTAAACAGGACCATTTTCAATCAAGAAAAACTACAGAGAACTGTAAAACTGTAGGTAAATGTCTACAATTTTTTTTTAATGATGGCCAACTGGAGTATTTATTTATTAGATTAATTAAAATTTTCTTTCAAGTTGTGAAAAGCACTCTGACGTTTAAGTAATTGGATGGATTTTAGTTACGCGATCAGAATATTTTCTTCACAAGAAAATTACGAACTAATTAAGAAGGTACTTACGTATATAGAGCACCTCCAGCGCCACCTACCTGATATTACGCGGCCTACTTAATTAAACAATTAATTAAAGTTCATCAGAATATGAGTTTGCAACGCGCAATGGCGATCAATCCGACGCTGAAAGCACACGAAGGAGGCGGCAGAAACGGGGCCGGCAACATTGGCAAGTTAATTACCTTCGGTAAATGAGTGTCAGAGATGTTACTTGTTGCGGAAATTGCGAACGAATTACGGCGAATGAGCAACGCGAGCAATCTCGGAATATTGGGCCGGGAAAATTCGGTTATTTAATGATTTATTTTCCTGGGAAATCATGTTGCAGGGCTAATAGGGTTGTTGATTTTATAGCAGCAGCAGCAGCAGCAGGAGCGGCTAAATTAGATTTCCTTTGCAAAAGCGAAACGCGAAACTTTTTCATTTTAAGGCAATTTCCCCAAACCCCAATTGACTGTCTAGAATATTCGAATACCAATTTCCAACAAAGCCCGCGAGTCCTACGAGATCACCAAAATTAGGCAACCAAACTTACACTAGCGATAATTTTATGCATAACACAGCAACATTCAGAGTATTCCCATCTTGCTTTAACCACATATAAAAACAAGGGATGGAGATACTCTCAGAATGCTCTGGAGTCATGAACTGAATATACTATTATTGTTAGTGTCATAATAAGTAGTTTTTGTCATTAAATACACTCACTATAATTTCCAACGCCTGATAGGATGTTTTTCACAACTTGACCAACTTTTCCTTTGCAAAAGTTTGTGCAGAGGCTATCGAGTCACCCTGTACACTCGAACAACCCCGAGTCATCTCAAACAAAACCAATCAATTGATCGAACACCTATTAAGTCGTCTGTTACAGTTGTATGTACGAAACCCCAGTCGAATCTTCGTATGTCCCCCTTGAGCCCTGTTATCAGTTTTCGCCCTCAACTCAACTAATGGGAGGAGGAGCAGTTGCTCGCTCCTGAAAAAACATGGGGGTTGTGATGATTTAATCGGGCGCGTAGCGATTTATTAGCCGGCTTCGGAATCTCGTTGCGAAATCGGAACGGATTCGTTCACCCAGTAATTGGATGATGACTTGGCTTTACAACTGAAAGGGGGGTAGAAAAAATTGGGACTGCGGGGACGGCCTTGCGCTATTAATAGAAATAGAATCGATAATTTAATGACAATGGAACGCGGTATTACAGGAGTAAAATATTAATCATCAGGTAAAGAAAAAGTCCATCATTGAAAAGGAGAAAATTCTTCAAACTCTGCAAAAGCTGCAGGCTATCAAAAGTTTGCGTGTAGGTATATCGTTTCGGAACTTCAGGGGGCGCAGACTATTAGAGTTTAAGGCCAAATATTTAAATAATAAACCAATGTTATTAATTTCGAATTATTTTTTAAGGAAATAAGTCACTCAAAATTAGGCAACCAAACTTACACACAAGTTGAGTTTTGTAATTGTACTGTTTCTTAGGTAAAACGATTCGCCTATTATTAGCAAATTCAACATTCCGGGGATCACCCTAATGCACCTGTCTTTGTTTTCAGGATGAGGGATGGAAATTGAACAGGACGAATTACTATCAAGAAGGCTGGCTGGCGACTGGAAACGTGAGGGGGATCGTGGGTGTTACGTTCACGACGAGCCATTGCAAGAAAAACGTCGATTTTCCTTTAAGAACGAATTACAATTTGAGAGGGCATCGATCGGAGGTGGGTTTGTACACTTATCGTGTTCCCAATCGTGCATGTAAATAAAACACGCTTGGCATTCGTCGTTTATAATGGTCCTATTAATAAAGTTGTTGGATAAGCTGTTTATTTAAATAAATTGGACAGAGTGAAGCTAAATTAAAACAGATATTCCTTTCATTTTTATTTTCGTCAGTCGAGTCGTAATTAAATCATTTTACGCCGCGCCTTAAGAATTTAAGGTAGGCAACCCATTATACTTCCGTGCTTGCACTACGTCTTATTTATTTCTGACTTGGTCAATTGATTGCCTATTCGAAAGTCTTCAAGATCACGATTTACGATGAACATCCTGTATATATCCGTAAATATCTTCGTTTTTAAGAACTATAATTACGTTACGAATTTATTTGTCGCGTTACATTATTTTCAGTAATGATCGGAGCTTACCCCTCTCCTCTGTCCCTGAAAAATATTTGTAATACCTACTTCTTAAAAAAATCGAGTCCGACTCTGAGTCGCCTTTATTCTGTATAAATATCAATTCCAAAAGTTTGTAGTTTGTTTTATTAAAGTTAGTAGTATAAGATATTTAAAAAAAGAACATGAATTATTAATAATGATTGCGAAATTGTAAGTGCTCAGAAGCTTATAAGTTTTAGCAAAAACGTTCATTCTAGAGTCTGAGGAGACTGAATATAATGCTAAAGTTAATAGGTATTGGGCCCAGGCACGCCGGCGTTTCCACACAAAGCTGCCTTCCGTAGTTACGTTAAAAATAAATAAATATTAATCACATTTTATAGTATTTCAGTCAATTTTGAACGAAATGAATTGTTTTTATCTCTTTTAACTTTGTATTTAAGAGCACAGACATAAATTGATCTTTGTCGTTGAAGTACTTGGACACGACGTAGGACATTCAATTTAACGTGTACTGGGCCCAGGTAGGCCCTTGATGATTAGGCCCTGTACGACTAATATAAAACTAGTTTTAGTGTAAACGTTGTTAATACTAATTCTTAAGTTAGGACAAATTAGATAATAAATTTATTATAATAAAAAAAGAAGAATTGTGCGTAGTCGATTCTTATTCGCATTTTTCTGTTCGCTTCAGTCCTTTTATTGAGTTAAAACTCCAATCGTAAGATCGTAATAATTCAAATACGAACTATTTTTAAATTGGGCGTTACGTGTAAAATATTTAATCGATAACAAGTTTTCAAGGTTATGTATAATTATATACGCAGTGTTAATGGATCAACCCAATAAGTTAAGAGCCAAATTTTTTTTGAGAGAATCCGATTTGCCCCACGTTGGGCGCCAAATTTATACGTCACAGTCTGTTTGTTTATCGGGATTCCTTTTTTCCTCAAAATTTTTGCTTGGCCTCTTCCGTGCTGTTGCCTTTTCTCATTTATTAGGAGTATTTTTTTTAATCATTTAATAATTTATTGTTTAATTAATATTTCTAAAAAAAAATCTGTATTTTAAACCATTAAAAATGTAGGAATATAGGCAAGGCGCGTTACATTCCGTTGTACGTCATTAGTTAATAATGACGTCAGACTCTTGCTGTGTTGTAAATATACTTATTTACTTAAAATACAATATACATACCTTAAGATTTGTTATAAAACTAAACATACAAGGTAAAAATTCCTTTCCATTTTAAGTATTTATCAACACAGCATGCGTCTGACGTCATTGTTAACGAATGACGTGCAACGGAATACAGAGCGCCTCGCCTATATAAAGATAACCCGCCGATGAACGTCAGTCGGCCATGTTATGACGTCATACTATTCGTCGAACAGGGGTGCGTTCGAAAACTAGCTATACACAACAAGTAGATAAACTACAGTTTCCTGTAATCATTCTTTCTCAAAATGCCATAGACTAAAGACGAATTGACAGTTTTTACCAAAGTTTTAAACTTGTTAATTTTCAGAGCTTTTAACATTTTTAAATGTTACCTGTGAAGTCGCCTTTAATCAGTACCATTTTCAGAAAGAATGATTACAGGAAACTGTACCTAATTTTTTGTCTACTACTTTAAAAATTTAATGATCGATAGTAACGCGTGTTCAATAAAAAAACGGCCAAGTAGGCTGCAGCAGGCTTTTGTCGTCGGAAACGCATGTCGTGATTAACATCATTTGAATTTCAACTTTGACAAGTTGACGGTTAACCTAACCAACAAAACTCGAAGGCTGCTCCTGCAATTTCTTTTCTATTATTTATACTTAATATAAATATTCGGTAATTAGCGTTTATTTCTGAAATGTCTTCTTTGAGTTAAAGTGAGGTTAGAAATGCAAGTGACGCTTCACGCCAGTCGTTTGAAGAACACTACGCCAGACGTTCAGAATAAATTCGTGGCTAGCTAGACCGTTTTTTTTAATTGAACACTCGTTATAAATTTATAATAAGGGCGAGTGCGAAAACCAAAACCCGACGAGCTTCTGCTATGGCTGAGGTACATTTTAAGATTCGTGTGTGTGTCGTCACATAATTCTGCTATGGCTGAGGTACATTTTAAGATTCGTGTGTGTGACGTCACATGAACATGGCGCGTTACAAACGTACGATTGTTACAGTATTTAAATTTAAATAAAAGTGTATATTGCAGGTAATAATGGTAAAGTGGAACGAACCTTATCAGAAATTGGCATCGTGCGATAGCTCAGGTATAATATTCGTTTGGATCAAATACGAAGGACGGTGGTCAATCGAGTTGATCAACGATCGAAATACACTGGTGACTCATTTTTCTTGGTCGCACGACGGCCGAATGGCCCTCATCTGCTATCAGGTGAGTGCAAAAAATTGTCGTCCCCAAAATTTAGTTTTCTGCTCAATTAAAGGATGGATTCGTCTTGGTTGGATCTGTGGCGGGTCAACGGTATTGGTCCTCGATGCTGGATTTAGAAGCGACCATAACGTGTGGTATATGGACTCCGGATGACCAGCAAGTGTATTTCGGCACCACGTCCGGACAAATAATAGTGATGGACGTGCACGGTGCCATGGTATCACAAGTGCAGCTTAGTTCGGATGTTGGGATATCCTCGATGGCCTGGTCTTGCGAGAAATTCAAAATGGAAGAGGGCGACGATAGTGACCCAGGCGTCACAAACGCAGGTGAGCCACAATCGGTCATGTAAAAAGAAATTGATTGCCATTTGGACGGATTTGGGTTTTGCAGCCGAGCGGAAGTTCGTGCTGGCCGTAAGTCTTCAGAATGGGTACATTTTCCTTTTGAAAACGTTCGATGACGTCTCGCCCATTCAAATCGATACGGGCCTTCAAGGTCCCGTCTGCATGGAATGGAGTAATTCCAGGGAATTACTGGCAATCGCCGGCGTCATTCTGGACAACCGAAGTATCGGCTCGCAAGCTGAAACCACAAACATGCTGAAATTTTACAACGAAAAGGGTGTACTCTTATATTCCACCGTAATTCCATTCACGCAAGTACATTTGGCAACGGTGTAATTTTCTCGCTTTTTAACTTTTTATTTGCAGGCGCCCATATCAGCTTTGACCTGGGGTCACAACGACAAGCGTCTCTTTCTAGCAACAGGTACACAGATCCATATAGCGTGGATTTCGAGGCGAATTGCAACCCTCCAACTTCTATGCAGACTGAAAATTCACAGCACCATCCACCACGAATCTCAGCTATCCGCTTTGCCTCTTCCGCCCAGAATACGAAACCTCATCGGAAACTTATTTGCTCAAACTATAAGGGTAATTAAAAAAAGGGGGGAAACGCAGCCCAGGAACCATGCTTTGTTTCTTTTAGTGTTGCGTGCCGGAGCCGAGCGCCCTTCGAGATTTCGTATCGCGACCCCCCATTGGTTCAGTTAGATTGCACTGCACGATGATACGCCACGACGAAGATAACAACCATATGTCTTCGGGAACGTGCTATACTTTATACTTAGAATATTTAGGTGGACTAGTGCCTTTGCTGAAGGGGAAAAGGACGAGCAAGATTCGGCCGGAATTTGTTATCTTCGATCCACAAGTCGAAGGTCATTATAACAATTTAATTTAAGGATTTTAAATCAATTATTTGTCTGTAACGTGCGGACACGTGTTGTTGAAAAGGTGTGCTACCTACCCGTGCACAAGCAAAGATATTGTGCCGTGGAAATTAACTTCGGCACAGCGCCAGCATCTCAATCGTGACGGACGTGAGAATTGATATACGCGAAGAATTGGAAGCCACTTAATTTTAACCAGAAATTATGAAAGGAAATTTCTCAGTTTATATACAACAGCGCTTTATTCGTACATAAAAACAAAGGAATAAGTCACAAACGGGCCGTAATAAACTTTAAAAAAAATAAATTAAAGTGCAAAGCTTAATTTAAAACAGCAATATATCCGAAACAAAATGACGCAAACGGATCCGCTTTCGCTTACAAATCGCACCCACCTGTTACGTGGCGTTGCCACGTAACAGGTGGGTTCGATTTGAAATAATTGTAAAACTTTCTGTGTATACAGAATTTCGGTTTCTTACACGTCTCTTTTAATGGAACACGTTAGTTTTCTTTTATTACATTTGCAGAATTCAACTTAAATTTCCAATGGTCCCCTGATTCGAAAAGTTCAGGTTCGTCCAGCCAATCAACGAGCGGCGGTAATTTGGCCAGTGACTCTTCGGACAGCGATCGCGAAGACGGTTGCACCGGTTCGCCTCGAATGCAACGAAGAAGAAAAAAGAGAAACAAGTCGCAATCACAGCCGCACTCCGAAAAGCACTCGGGTCAAAGCTCAGGCGACGCGGAAACGGAAGATCTATCCTACGTGGACACGCTACCTGAGGTAAGGAAAAAAGGAAACAGCAATCTTGGGGGAACCCCTTCTAAATCAAAGTATTCCAGCACGTCCGCTTGGTCGAAGTAACATCGAATATTTGGGGAACAAAGTTCAAAATACACGGGCTGGTAAGCTCGGTCCCTGCGAATCTGGGGCAGGTGACGTACAAGACGTCCTTGCTTCACCTTCAACCTCGCCAGATGACTTTGGTCATGACGGAATTAAGAGACGATTTCCCGGTTGTACCCGACCCTAACTTCAACCCCAATTTGTTTTCGGAAGATGAGGAAGACGTAAGCCAACCGGAAGAGAAGGCGCGGTTGCAAAGAGCGTCTCTTGACAATAGCCCCCCAATAGCGCCGATGTCCCCCCGAGGGGGCAGATTTAACAGGCCCAAATCGAACCAGTATCTAACTCCGGAATCCAATTCAAGGAACGTCCCCGTTTTGGCGAAAGCCGAGTCGTACGAAGACGAGTTTCCGTACGTGGAGCTTACCGAGGTGGTTGGCTTTTGCGATTCAATCCGTCCCCACGCTTCAACGGCGCCTGTAAATAATAACCAACCTAGAACCACCAGTTCGAGTTTCGTGGGGCAGTTCGGAAGGGGTTGCTCGACGAACGCCCCCGGTCAAAGACACGCCATCTCGCCTTTGTGTTGTGAGGGATCCGTTCCTGCGCTTCAATCGCCGAAGAACGCGGTGGCCCCCAGCGATATCATTTTCGACCGACCCCCAGCCCAGACGTTGATTTCCTATTCCACCAGCGACTACTCCAACACACCCAACAACATCCAGCAAGTCAAATCCAACATAATAAACGAGCACAATAGGAATGGGATCGCGTTGAGTTTGAATTTAAACAGTGACCAACAGAAGCCGATAGTGATGAGGAAATTAGATGTGACGATCGAGAATTACAATAAATTATGTAACGGCAGTGATTACAACACAAACACCAGGAGTAACATGAGTGAAACGTGTAAAAGAAAAGATAAGATCAGGCTCAGTCCAAACAGTCAAGTGGGGGTTGTAAATGGTAACCAGGTGGGTGCGGGAAAGGAAATTTTGTTTATCGATGATGAACAGCAGGTGGCGGCGGCGGCGGCTGCGGCGGTTTCTGCTGTTGCTACGGCCGGGCCTTCCTCTGGTGGTGTAAAACCCCCTAATTCCGTTCGAATCCCCGATTCGATGATACGCAGCTGTAGCGTTGGATACCTTGATCTGGTCGACGCCCAAATGGTCCCCAACGACGTTGCCCTCTTGATGCTTCGCAAGGATGCTCCAAAACGCTTAGTTCTAGTGAACAGGAAAAACAAGCAGAGAAGGGGAAACAGGCGGCAGGCGCACGAGAAAGATTCGGGCAACCTACTCAAGTCGCCCAAGTTAAAAAACTGCGGAAAATCGAAGAGCTTGGATTCCACCGATATATTTCCCTGCGGCGAGAGCAGCTTGAAGAACGTGGACAAGAAGGAGGCCATACCGGAGAATAAGCCGCACGTTGTAACAACGGTAACCAACGAGTCTAACAACAGCGAGGGCAACAACAGCAAAAAGGAGAATTCCAGGCTGAGCATTTTTGGGGCAAGGTCACCGTTGGCGAAGCGGAAAGCGCCAGCAGAAAGCGAGAAGGCGACGAGCGCGTCCGCTGAGAAACCAAAAACGAGGAGCAGAAGTAAGCAGAAGAACGTGACCAAACAGCAAGTGGAAAGCCCTATTTTGAACAACTCCAAAGCAAGCGTTTCGCTGCACACGCACGCCTTGGCCACCTTGGAAAATTTATTGACGAGATTAAGAGAGGATGATAACAAGCGTACTCCTCCGGCATCGCCAAGGTTACCGCGAAGTTCACCGGCTTCCCCTGCGCTCAGCAAAAAGGGTAAGTTCTTCAAGTGCATTCATGAATTCCACTCGAGGGTGCAGTTTGTAAGAAGAAATCATCTGAGGTAGGTGAGGTACTAAGTCTTGGTTTACCCCTTTTGTCAATTCTGTTTCCCAATTGATCAAATTATTCCCCATGTCGGAAATGTCAAGGTAACCAGTTTGTATAAATGAGGGGGGTGATAAAATCATTTTGGTCAGCTGTTGGAAAAAGCGAGCGAGCGAGGAAGTGAGAAGAACGCACTAATATACTGGGTGAACCCAACGGCTTTGCATATTATAATTTTTACCTTTCCATCTTAGGAAAACGACCACAATCAGCCTCCCCAATTAGAAAACACATCTTATCATCTCCACTGCTAGGAAGAAAGTATCGCAAGAATAAAACGTTGGAAAGTTCAGACGATGAGTGCACCGCCTCCGGGGATGAAGTTTTCAACGGAACCAACTATAAAGATCTGGAGACGTTCCAAAAAGCCCAGCTGAGGCAAAAGGTAGGTAATCTTGGTATAAGTTTCCACCAAGGGGGAAGAAAAACCGTGTATCCCTTCAGTTGCAGCTAAAACGTGGAAAAATTGAACCGAACGGCGGCAACAACTGCAACAGCCAGCCGGTCCAACAAAGACGGGAATTCGTCATGCATAACAAGGCGCCGATGTGGAACGAGAACAGTCAGGTGTACCAACTGGATTTTGGGGGAAGGGTGACGCAGGAATCAGCCAAGAATTTCCAAATCGAATTCCGAGGAAAACAAGTAATTAATTTCCCCTAGCAAACGATCCTCTAAATCTTCTAACCAAAACAAAAAAAAATTTCAGGTGATGCAGTTTGGACGTATCGATGGGAATGCGTACACCCTCGACTTTCAGTATCCTTTCTCGGCCCTCCAGGCGTTCGCCGTCGCTTTAGCAAATGTCACGCAACGACTCAAGTAATATACTGTTGTTACATATCCAAAATTAATATCTAGTGCCGCAAGTGCAGGAAGAAGAACGTTGTAAATGGTGCCAACCTCAGCATCTAGTTTAAAAACAAAAAAAAATAAAACATGTTTCCAATCATAAGATAAGACGAACACTGCGCAGGAACAGAACGAAACATTTGAAAGAAATGTCCATTTTATATGTGTCTATGTTTTGTTTTCGATATGGTTTGCGAGCACGCATGTTTAGGCTGTTTCAGATAATTATTATTTTTTATGCATTCGTCGCGCAGAAGTAATGGAAGATACATTTAAACGGTTGAATTAAATAGACACCAAATTACCCCACCCAATTCCTTCCAGGGGCCGTATTCTCGAATCGCGGGGGAAGAAACTCAAAACGGAAGAGATCGTGACGTCAAAATGACGTAGCGACTCTCATACGAAACTGCATAAATCGTAAGACCATTACGTCATTTTGACGTCACTTTCTCTTGCGTCTTGAGTTTCTTTCCGCGATTCGAGAATAAGAATGAGGATCGTAATATTTATGAAAGGAGAAGAAACAATTTGAGAAAATAACTAAAAAAAATTTAAAGAAATACAAATTATTAGTGCGATTCAGTCTTCTTTTAAAACGGCATCAACGACAAAAAAAAAATTAGAAAGTGACAGAAATGTTTGAAGATGAAAACAAATGAAAAGTAGAATCTGAACGCGTTTGCGAACTTTAAGGAAACAGCTGTCGCTGCAGGAAGCAGTAAACTTAGGGCAGAAGAAGAACTATTTACTCGTTTCGATTTGCCTAATCGCAATCGCAATGGAGGAAGAATCTCAAACAATAATTCATAAACAAGTGAAGATCGCGTTACATTCGAAGACAGCGTTACAAAACTAACGAAATTCGATTTTCTCTTAAAAAAAAGGCACGAACTTCGAAATTCGAAAGGTTGGCAACACTGCGTCTCATTGCTGCAAAGTGCATCAAAGCGCAAGGTTAAATTCTTAACGGTTGATACTGACCCCCCCCCCCCCCCCTCTTCCCCCAAGGGGTGCTTCGGGAATCAAGGAACTTTAGTGGCCGAACTATTAGACTCTGACTGGGAGTCGATCTATTTTTTTATTTTTTTGTTTAATTTTTTTAATACATTACAGTGAAACGAAACCCCTTCTCTTTCCATTGAAAAAAAAAATAGTTATTAAAAAAAAGATCCAATTTTTTTCAAATTAAATTTTAAGGCAAAACAAAATCGATGAAAAAGTCAACGATGAAATATTATTTAAAATTCGATGCAAAAAATAAGTTTTTCCTTTTGGCTAAGAGATGGCGCTTTGAATGATTTCCGGTTTTTTTTTCTTCCTATTACGCCAGCTTGTGATTACTGTGATTACATATTTCGATATTTAATTTTGAAATTAAAATCATTGCGAAGGCAGGGCTTCGAATTTTTGTTAAAATAGTTTACCCACGTGCTCAAGAGATGGCGGGCGCTTCCAATATTTTCTGTCATGCTGCAAATTTGTGTTTTGAAATTCAATTTTGAAATTAATGTCGTTGTAAAATTGGAAGGAGGCGAGGAATCTTGTTAAGAACGTCGACGTACCGAAAAAAAAAAATTGTTTTAGGAAATTCAATTACTACAGTTCTCACTTTTGGACAGGAGATGGCGTTTTAAATGACGCTTACGTGTCGGAACTTTTATATTTTCAATTTAATTTAGGTAAAAGTATATATAATAAGTTACTCACTCTGAATTACGGAATCCCCTACGAACTTTTTGCTAAAAACAGAGTAAATTAGTTTCCTATTCAACCGCGAGGGTTCGTAGGACCCATTAAGTGCACAGGGTTGTACTCATACACTTCACTCTACGGTCACTTTCAGCGAATATTGCTGTCTCCCTCTCGCATAAGCGAGTTTAAATATTTTGTATCACAAATTCTAAAAAAGAATAAATAAAATAAATCAAGCATGGTTTTCACAGCAAAAGAAACTTTTACATTTTCTCGTCCTACATAAGATTAGGGTGTGAAAAGGTAACCCGTTGTCTTGGAAATAAAACAAACATGAGATTTCTTGAAACAGGCGAGGTGAGCGAGACGCAAAATACGTTAAACATCGTGAGTGAGAAAGATGTGAGTATACCCCAAAGTGCACCCGAAGGTGTAGTTTATGAACGCAACCCTAGACGATAAAATCTTTTACCCCTACAATCGAGGCTAATATAACACGGCATAAAACCAGAGTTATTAATTAATGACGCCTTGGCTAATTGTTGAATTGTTGAAAATTATTGAAACATCCAAAAAAATAGTATCTTCCATTATCTGCAACTGCGATTTCTTTTTGTGTTTTGTATTGTTGTTAAGTACAATAATTCTGAGATGACATAGCTATTGTTAATATTTTAATATATTTTTTCAATCTTAATCTTTTACAAGAAATTTGGTAATTTCCATATTTGGTTAAAAAGACGTTCTCGAAAGCAGACGAGCAAATTTATAACGAGTGTCTAAATAAAAACCTGGTCAAGTAGGCCGTGACTGGGAATTTGTTCGTGCAGCGAAGTATGTCGTTTCTAAGTTCAACTGCGAAGCTGTAACGTCAAAATTTGTTGTTGATTAATCACGTTTTCCATTGCCTTTTCTTAATTTTTTTTTTTTTTATAAATGAGAACGTGTTAATTTTTGGGAACCTATTTTAAAGCTTAACACAGAAATGACATATTTAATGAATTACTATATGGGGGTTTGTCTTTGCTAAAGGTATGAAATTATCTAAGACGTACAGACCTTGTTTGTGAATTTTCCACAGCCTGCTTGACCAGTTTCTTTTTTATTTAGACACTTGTTACATAAACTTTTTTCAAATTTGGTATTTATTTATTATTAATGCGAATTGATTCTTTTGATTACTTTAACAATATTGAATATGTTTCTTTTATTCGTTTATATTTTGCATGATACTTTTAACGAGGTATGTACCTATTTAATTTCGAGCTGAACTGCAATATTTCGGATGATGTGTAAAATTGGTTGCCTAACTTCGCTCTTCTTTATTTATTTCGCTTTTTGCCTTCGCTTTCGTTTTTTTTTCTGTTTATTTGATTTACTGAAATTATTGAAAATTTTCTTCTTGTAATCTATGCTTCTCAGAACACTTAATATGTACAGGATGGTTCACAACTTTCTGCATATCTAAATAATTTTAATTTTAATCTAGCTATATTTTTAATTCATTCCGTTAGGTGCTTAATTATTACACGCGCAAAGCATACACAGAAAGCAGTGGTATTAAAACAAAAACAGCTACGAAAAAGAAAACTACAATAATAAATAACAATAATAATATCCACTGCCTATTTGCTTATGTTCGTTTTTGTTTTTTAGCTTTAAGGCTTGTATGACACGGTGACATTTCTTGTGAAAAACTCACAGAGAAGTGCCGAATTATCAACCAATAAGCGTTCACTATGACAACCTGTCTCTGTCACTTTGTAACAATTTTTTTTACAAAAATTATTACCGTGTCCCATGGCTTTAAGTACATTAAATATTGTGAACAAATATTTGAATTAGTTTCTTGACATTATTTTTTTTTTTTTGCTTTATGTGTAGATTTGCTAATAGTAGTACGACGCACACTTATGCTTACGAAATGGATTTCCCCGAAACATAGCCTGTATTGTTGCCCCACATATTATATATGTATATTTTTTTAAAGTAATACGTAATTTCTACAAAGAATCCATCAAATTATCGTTAGATACTAAACCGTCCGTACTTTAAGTAGATTTCAAGTATTAAAGTCGACATTATTTATTATAAAAAAAAAACCAACAAATCAAACAACGTTTATTCTATTGTTATACACCCAAGTACAACATCTCAAATTTTAAAATGACGGTCAAACATTTATACATATAACAATAATCAAACAGGAATAGATGAATTATTATAAATTACATTCTACAATAGCAGCAGGTAATTAATTCGTTAATTATTTTGATTAATTTTAATTTTAATCTTCATCAATAAATAAAGTCAGTACAGAGAAAATGCATACATATTTAAATAAATAATTACAACTGAGAGAGGTTTAGAATCTACTTAAAAAAAATTAGGTACCCTGTCTATTCTATATTTTCCCAAAATATGTATTGATTGTAATTATTAAGAATATTTCTTTTTTCTCTTAAATTACACCAAAAAAAAAAAAAGAAAAAAATCATAAGATCTCTGCCTTCGAATTTCTAACTTTCAGAGAAAGTACTTGTTGAAACTACTTCGTCAGATTTATTAACTAACACTTATACTAACTAACGGTGCATTATTGCTTTTATTACTGTTATTTGTTACGTGCATAATTAACTTTTGTGTGTGTTTTTTGTTTCATCGAACACAAATGGAATGTTAATTGGTTTGTTAAGATGTAAAATTCCTTTAACACTGTAATTAATGTTCGTGTTATTATTATATTTGTATACTACTATATTATATAAATGTGCTATGTGCAGAAATACAGTGCTTTTTACTTATCCGAAGTATATTATTCGCGAACAAAAAAAAATACAGAAGGGATCGTTCTACCGCTGGATATGATCGGTATTTGAATACCGATCGTTTCACTGATACTTGAAAAAAGGAGGAGACAGACAAGAAGGGACTATGTCAAAAATAAAGCGCCGACTTTGTTTGTTCGCTAAGGCAGAAGTGGAAAGTGTGAACGAGTCCGACTAAAAATTAAACATACGGTATATGAAAAAATATATTTCGCAGGCGTTCCGGCAGAAAATTAAAAAAAAAAAAATAATAGAATTTTCAGCTAGAGAAAATACGAGAGAAAACGTACAATGGTGCTCACTTAAAACGAGCAGACTGGTCTCTTAGGGCAATGATGAGACGACCAGACGTCTGGGCTTTGCCATGGTTATTAACAGGGAAACGAATTCGGGCCACTTGTTCCGCGAACAGCACGAAAATCTAGTACTGAGATTGTATTAGCCCCGCGCAAATAATCTCTGCGAAATGTGAACACTCGCACTGCACTCCTTCCTCTCCCACTCAATAACAATTCGATGCTTGGAGCCGAGGGAAAGCATCCAACACTAAGTGGCCCGAATTCTTTTCCTTGGTTATCAACCAATGCTTCGAAATAGAAACACTTGTTTGCAATATTATTAACTTTAACTATTTGATACAGTTTTTGAAATGTGTTTGTTTATTTAATGTTCCGTTTAGTTGATAGTTGATTATATGAAATAAACAATTTATTTGAAATAAATAATAAATAAATGTGACGTCAAGGAAAAGTTCATAAATGAGATAAGTAATAATATAATAATAATATATATTAATAATAATAAGAGAGATAACAATTTTGTAATATTTAAACACTGAAACGCTTTTTAAATTATTTTTTTCATTTTTTAGTTTTTTTTTTTAATTAAGACGCTGATCTGATTTAACAGAGACTATTTAATAGATTAATATACAGGGGGTTTCATAACAAATGAAGAAAAATGAATTCTCATGTACAAAATCTTATTTTAAATTAAAATGAAAGAATAAAAATATTTCAAATTTTGCTTAGTTTCGGAGTTACCTGAGTTTGAAAATACGAACTGAAATAATTTATTTAGTTCTAATAAGGTTAGCCTTGGAAAAAAAAATTACCCACAAATCAAAGTAACGTCATTTTTTTTTTTTAATTTTTAATGCTGTTCAAGAGATCCAGAATAGACAGATTTTACGGTAAGTGTACAACTCTTAAATAATCCGATGTGAAAGCTGTATACGTCATCAAGGTGGACACTTTGAATAATTTTATAATTTCATTTAATTTATGTTATATTTTTTTATGTTTCTGTTTAATGTTTTAAAAAATTTTGTTGCAGTTAGGTCAAAAAGCGATCCGAAACTAAGCAAAATTTGATTTTTTTTTAAATTTTTTTATTTTAACTTAAAATGCGTTTGAAATTTCAGTTTTTTTTTTCGCCTGTTATGAAATACCCTGTATTTCAATTTTGATTTTAATAAAATTAAAAATGAAAGGCGAGTTGAAAATTGTGATGAATGAAAACTTTATCTCGCTTGACACCAGATGGCGCTACATATTTACAGAATTCGAAAACCTTTCAAAATACTGAAGAAAATCTGAGAAAAAGAATTCATTTGACCGTAAAGTAGAAAGATTTTAGAAAAATTTTGTGCAAATCGTTTTTGATTGCAGTGAGAACCTCGAGCAGCCTCTGGACAGCTGTTTCAGCCCTGCTTGGGGCTTCTTCAGCAGAAACGTAGCTCGACATTCCCACTGCAGACCAAAAACGACTTGCCCAGTTTATTCGCAAATGCGATGTAAGAATGATGAACATATAAAATAGCGACATCTTACTATAGCTTTTTGACCTAACATTGCAGTAAGATAGACAAATTGAAGCGGGATTTGCATGGGGGACTCATTAGGAGCAAATCCCGCTTCAATTTGTCTATCCTACTGCAATGTTAGGTCAAAAAGCGATAGTAAGATGTCGCTATTTTATATGTAAAGTAGAAAGTATTTAAAATTAAAAAAAAAATTTTAGAGGAAATTTATTAATCTGTCATTCATTTTATACTTTATATTTCTCTTTGTTTATTTTTATCTAATTGATTTTTTCACATTTTGTTGGTTGACGCTTTTTTTACAGTTGTCTTTTGTTTTCTATTAGTTTTTTTTCTGTCTGGAGATTCATTTGTTTTTAGTTCATTCATCTAAGCAGTCGATCTTCTTTTGTTTTTTACAGTTCTTCCTGCTTTTGAAAGATGTATTTCACTTTTGTTTTTGACTCCTTTTTACAGCGTTTTCTTTTTATTTGCGAAATCTTTCAACGATTTTTATTTTCTTGGTCATCTTAGTATCGTTTACTACTTCTATTTTCTTTTTTAAATTCGTTTTAGCACGGCCAGCTGAATTGCAGCAATGTCATATGCGGTCAGTCCAAAGAGCCTAAAAATGTGTTCCAGTAAAGCAAGCCATGGAGCGTGTCAACGTGCGCCCTCTAACACTCATTAATTAGGCGTTACAATGGTTACGATACCGACGCTTATTTTGACAACTTAAATTTCAAGACGAATTGACATTACACATAACCAAATATTTCAAGGCGACAGTAATTTTGACGTTAGTTTTGAATTTGAGGGAGCCACTTCACACTCGCTTTTCATTTTTTTCAAAAACATTTTTTAATGCTTTTTGGACTGGCCGCATATGACATATCAATTCAGCTGGCCATGGTTTCAGGCTGACGTATTTCTTCGTTTGTTTTTTTTCTTGTGTTTTCATATTATGTTGTATTCTTCTTACAGATTTTTTTATAGAATTGTTTTTGCGCATTTTATTGATGTATGTTTGTAGTTCGTCGTTTTTCATTGTTTTAAGTATCATATTTCGTTTCCTTTTTGTTTTTTTTTTTTAATCGTGTTCTCGAGTTTGCTTTAATTTTCTACGAATTGGTGTTGTCGATCTTGCTTAGTTATTTCTTTTTTTTGGTTCACCTCACGCCTTGTATTTTGTCGCTACTGCTTTCATTTCTGACTTTTTGTCAGGTTTCATTTGCTTTTTCTTAATTGTTCTGATTTCTTATGTCGATTTTTTGCCTTTTTTGTTTATGACAGGTGGTTTCTTTCGCTCACAAAATGGTGATCCAAACATGTTTTGATTCAAAAACAGACATTGGGCGCGTTCAAAGACGCTCAGCGGCTTAATTGCGTACCCAGCAATCGTTTGTGATTGGCTCACATTAAGATAACAGCCAATCACAGTCGACTGGTGAGTAAGCAACTCAGCCGCTGAGCGACCGCTGACCGCGCCCATTCGTTTCTTTGAATCTCTCTATATTTTTATTGTTATTGTTTGGATTGAATTATGGTTGTTTACAAATCAACTGTCAATCAAAAATTCAAGTCAGGTGTTTTGTTGCAACAACTACGAAATTCGAAACACGATTCAAACTTTTAAGCGAAAGAAAGCACCTTTTATGAAAAGAAAAATGGCGCCTTTTGGCTATATTTTGTCAACAAGTTGGCGATATTGCCTGCAAAAAAATCTGACAACCCTGATTGGCTACCGCCTCGTTCACATAAACATTTTTTTTAAAGAACTAATTAATAACATAACCAAGCCATGGTTGGCATTACCCTTTACCATTAAAACCTAGTGAAAAAAAATGTGTTTTTCACCTTGACGGCAACAGAAAGTTCCTCGTGAGAAATGTATTCGTTATGGTTGTACATTACGTACATTTTCCGACCCATAATCAAATGGTTCTTGCGGAAAACGACTGGACTTTGTGAACTGCAACGCATTTGCTATGGGGAAACAAGCGGTGCTCCGAGAATAAAAGCCGTGGAAAGATCCTTGAATCTATCGCGTTCCCCGCAAATAAAACAGCTAGTGATTAATTTAAACAGTTTAAGTGATAACAGGCGGATGACCGGGGCGAACGAACGCGAGATCTTGCGCGGAGCAGTTAACACGGTCTTGCTGGTCAAGCAAATAAATCCCAAGATTCATTTTCAGTTTGTGAGGAGCTTTGGGAAGTGCGTGGAACAGATTTGGGGCTACCGCCAGTTGGTGGCTGAAGTTGAGGTCCTCAGGAGGATACGGTACGATGCCGATAATATCGAGCACGAGCAAAAGCTATACGAATTATGGGAGACGCTAATGCCGAATGAACCTCTGGAATCAAGGATTACGAAGCAGTGGCAAGACATCGGGTTCCAAGGTGATGACCCGAGAACCGACTTTCGAGGCATGGGGTTGTTGGGATTAGAAAATCTGCTGTTCTTTGCAACCGAGTACAAAGGGGCTGCGTTACACGTGCTTGCCCATTCGCATCATCCAGTGTACGGGTATGCCTTTGCTATAGTCGGAATTAACTTGACTTCAATGGCTTGGAACTTATTGAAAAGCGGCGAAGCCAAAACTTACGTCTATAATGTCTCGAAGAGCCTGCCCAACATACATCTGTTCCATCAGTTTTATAGTTACTTGTTCTACGAGTTTGATCGTTACTGGATTGAATGCAAGCCTAAAAATATCATGGAGTTTTCAAACATCCGGGAGCGATTCGAAGATAACGTCAAACTTAGCTTACAAGATCCAGCCTCGGTTTTTCGAATTAATATATCGGTCGATACCGTTTAGTGTGTTTTAGATGAAATTTTTTTAATTGTGTTTGTGCTTCTTTTTTTTTATAAATGTATATGTGATATGCTTCAAGCAACTTTAACAGGTTGATGGTTAATGGTAGATACACCAAAGGTCATACAGGTTAAAGGGCTAATTTAATTTTTTTAATTTTAAAAGGCATGGCTAAGTTTGAATTTATTTTTTTATACAATTAACTGTTCTTCAGTCACCACGTTTTTTTTTAGCGAATTTCTACAAATTCCTTTAATCAAGTCTTTTACTTGTATTATTCATAAACTCTCTGTAATTGACATGCAATTTAAAATAACAGTCACCATGACGGTGGTTTTTCTTCTTTTGAGGAAATCGAATTTTTTATGTTTTGGTTTGTTACATGTCTGAAACTATTAAGAGAGTTCAGCTCATCATGTTGACAATGCCAAGCAAGAAGTGAGCTGTCTATTTTAACTGTCTGAGCTTAAACCCTACAAGACACTCATTTTTATAGTTACCCCATTCACTGAAACTTTGTGATCTTTTATTTACCACAATTGGATAGCAATCTCGATTTCTCTTCTCATACACTATTGCTTCTTTCAACATATCGTCTCTTTAAATAAAATCTCTGTTTTCCACCTCGATTTTATTGCAATCTTGCCACAATTTACTGCTACATATCTCTGTGAAGAATTTTATTCAGCATTCTAATACGAAAGAGTTTTCATAACTTCACAGAAAATGTAGTTAATCGATTGAATTTATTGTTAGTTTAGTAAAGTGCGTGATGCATATACTTTTTAAGTCATTAATTATAATTAATAGCAATTATACTTCCTTATTAGGAGAACTCATTTTTAATTAATAAAAATAACGGGGATCGTACTAAAAATTTTATTGTTTTTAATATTCTCACTAAAATTTAATTAAGAAAATATATATGTGACAAATACCTACCTAAAACTTCTTAGCCAGAACATTATTAATGTTTAATAATAAAAAAAAAAAGAACGAAGCTTCATTACATGACATTTAAATTATTTTCTTTTTATTGCAAATAAGTACTTAGGTAAAAATATTAAGGATGTTTTATGTGAACGCGTCATTGCTCATTCCATCAAGATATTACTTAAGAAAAAGAGGGATGTAAGAAAGGCACGGTTTTGTAATTCACATTAGTATTAATTAGCACATGCAACGCAGGCCTTAATTTAATGAATGAATTATAAAAAAAAGAAGATAAATGCATTAGTAAAATTCTTGTTTCGACGTATCACTGTGTTTATTTTTCCTTTTTCTGCTTTGGTTTTTCTTGAGGTTTAGGTTCGGCTGCTACTCGTCTCTTGCTTAACAGAGAAACAATGATGCCTACACAAAACGTTCCCAAACCCACCAACCACAGCCAGGAGTTTTGTTTCAAGTAATTTGCTATGAGAGACGTTAGATCATCACTAAAAACACAAATGTGATCAGACTTAGGATCTTTCAATTATTGCCATGGCTACACATAGTTGTGAAATGAAAAAAATTAATTCGCCGGCAATCAAATACATAGGAGTACATAATATACTCACAATGGACTTTTAGGAAGTGGAACTCTTTCCGGAGTAACATTCTTATACCAGTCTTGCGCAAACGACACAAAAGATGCCACATCATACTTCTGAATCTGGTATCGGTACATTTTCCCTTGTTTGAACCTGCAAGGGTTCGCATAAAACAAAGTGGTTACAGAACACTCAATTTTAAACTTGCAATATAAATGCTGGCACGTAAAAAACATCAAAACGGCGTGCCGTTTTTGCACCGGTAGTTCCGCGATTGATCCTCGCTACATTCAGTCTCGACTTTAATTTGGCACCGACGGCTTCTAATCTAGCTTGAAGCCTTTGACAATCTATACAATCATTGTTGTAGCTATAAAAGATTGAGACTTCTGCATATTTCAAACAAGACGACGAGGATCATTACTTAAGCACTTACAACATGATGAACCAATCACCGGTAGTTGCCCCCGTCGCTGCCTGAGTTAAATGCTCAAACGTATCGTCAGTAAGCTCTTTTACAATCGGTTCCTTGTTGTCCGTCAAGGTATGTAAAATAATCTCGTCGTTTACAGGACCTGAAATTTCTTCCTTAGCTCAGTTCGGTAACTAAGTTATTTAACTTGCCATCGTACAAGAGGGGGACCCCATGCCTGAAGAATACAAGTGCCGGTTCTTTCGTGGGGCTGTAAAGCCTGGTCATCTGACTATTCACTGCTTTCACAACCCAGGCGTTTAAATTGTCCACTAGGTCTTCCCTTAGGCTGATCAGTTCATTCTCCAAGTTATCACATGATTCACAATCTCTTTTAGCTGCACATGTATGCTATTTATTAATAAGCAGGTTTTTTTTTTTTAAATAAATTATACTTACAAAAGAGTACTACAACGTACTTTTCTGTTCTGATTAGGTTTAATAATTCATCGTCGTTGACTACTTCTAGGGCGGCCCTAGTATTCGAGATTGAGGTTAAGGTGATGATGGCTATTATAAGTATTTTGTAATGCATGTTGCCTTAGTATATTGGAAAGGAAATTTGATTTTGCTTGTGCTATTGTGAACTTAAATGAGTATAATTCAACGTTTAACAGCAAGCAGAACACATCATCACATCACCACCTTCGGCTTTTTGACAATCAATGTAGCCAACACAAAACATAAGTCAGTCTGTCACTGGACTGGTCACCAGCGGCGCGTTCAGAAACTGCACCGCGAGTGCACTCTGGGCGTTTAAAATGGAAAGCAAAATGCGCAAAATTACTTGCATGAGAGAGAAAGAATATTACCCAGAGCACGCTCTTTTTTCATTTCAGAACAGGCCCTAAAAGTGTACACCGTAACCGCAGAAGTAACCGTAAAAAACCCAAAACCCATTAAAAAACGAAAATTTTCTCGAACTATAATCGTAACCCAAACCGAAATTAGTATGCCTGAAGTAACCCTAGTCGAAATCGAAACCTTTATTAATTTCTCGGTTAATTTCATTTCGATGTCGTTTCTTTATACCATGTTGGGTTGGTTGACAAATTCCCCCGCCCACTTGCGATAAGGAAAGATGTTTATATTCTTTGTATTTATTATATGGAGTAGAAAAATACTGAAGCTTAACAAATCCCAAGATCAACCTAACTCAACTGAACAGAATGAACAGAATTCAAACTAATTGCATTCAATTGAAGCAAAAAATTAAAATTCAAAGAATTAAAACAAAAGTTTAAGAAAGCGATTAAAACGAAGTTCGACCATTGTCAAGGTTAACCGAAAGCGACCGAACAACTGAATCAAAAAACAATAAAAGAAATTGATGTTAACAATTAAATGGAAAAGAAATTTCGACGTCAACCCAACCTAATTCCAATCCAAGTAAAAAATTATACTCCTATCATATTGCACTCCATTCTACACAAGTAAAAAGCTAAAAAAAAATATTTAAAAAAACGTTAAAACTTATACACGCAATAAAGTTGGGTTAAACAAATTTCAAGGTCAATCTAATCCAACTGACATCAACCAAGCTTCATCTAACATAAGTAAAAGATTAAAAATCACGAGAAAAAGTAAAAGTAAAGATTAAAAAAAATATATTAAAAATCAATTAAAATGAAGTTTAACTGACGTCAAGGTCAATCCAACCCAACTTCTCTCGATCTAACACCATTTAACACAAATAAAAATTAAAAATCGCAAAAAAAATTAAAATGAAAAGAATGAAAATCGTTAAAAATTAAAAATCAATTAAAATGAAGTTCAACCAATCTCAACGTCAACATAACTCAACCTCGTTTTGTTCAGCCCAAGCAAAAAATAAAATAAAAATATTAAAGAAGTCCGTTAAATGCCATAAACCAATTTTTTTCGTACTTTAAAATTGTCACTCACAACAAAATAAAGATTAATTCGGCGATAAATCGCCACGGTTGGCAGCCTGTCTGACTCTAAAATAGTATACGTACGCAATTTTTGAAAGAGGGGCCCCAATTATTGTTCACATTATTTAAATTCTACAGAAAGGCAAAAAAATTATTGCCGGCTATAAAATCTAGTCCTCATACAACAGATGTTATTCTTGGAATAAGAGCAGGTCTGAAATGTTGTTTCCTAGAAATCTGTTTTTTTTTTTTGGACTGCAACTGAATAAGCTTCTAATAAGTTCAGTTTATACAGATATGTAAATATTTCCGGATTTATATGATTGTAGATTTTATGCTGATTTTAGATAATCTGAATTCTGATTGAACTGTCATAGGTTAAAAAATTGCAAATGGCGCGAATGAATATTTAAGTTTCAGGAATGAAAAATGTAAAGTCTAGAAATTATAATATGTTTAAATGTTCACAGATTAATTTGTAAAGGCAAATTTAAACTTTTTGAATGCTTTTTCAGATAATTTCGAATGCAAAGGACATCAAGCCACATCGCCAAGGCATTTTTGCACATTTTATGCAAGAAAAATTACAGGAAACTGTAATTATTTATTCTTTTTATGAAATCTGTGCATCTTTTTTTCTTAGGAATTAGAAATTGTCATAATTTTCTCTAAGTTTTATTTAAGTAAGCAACAAATTTTCTTGCGTGAATATACACTGCGAAATACATTTTAATTGATAAATGAAACTTTACTTTTATCACATTTATATTGTTAATTAAAACCGTTTAGTGAGCAGCCTGCTATATCAGTCCTTGACTCACTGAATCAATACGAGTAAAAACTGATTATTAAGTATTTCTCATCAATACATGAACGTAGATAACTTATAATTGGCCATCTTTTGGACAGGACGCTGGAGCGGGTGAGATAAAAGCTTCGCCGCGGCTTGGTGTAATTCTACGGAACTTCTAGATACCGGAAAGAAGTACGCAAATCCTTTCTTATCCAAATCTTGCAGTTTCTTAAAAATCATACCGCATTTATTACTGGCATCAGGCGTTTCATGCGTCATCAGTACATCGAACGTAAAGTAGGGCGAATCTAAAAGGTTGCTTATCTCGTCGGTCATCTCGATCTGCGGCATTGTGAAAGAGCGTCCGTACGTGAATATCGTTCGTGCGACGAAAGGTGGCGGTATTATTAAATTACTCTTTACGCTGGGCAGGCAGATTTTCTCTTTGATTATATCAAAGACCGAATTCATGTTGAAAATATCTTCAGTTTCGCATTCTTCGATATCGTCGAACTTGTCAATTATGCTGTTGATGTCGTTGGTGAAATCGTGCAGCCACGTCGCCGAATTCTCGTTTAACACCATAAATGCGTACTCGTGTTTCGAGTCGAACGTGCTCTTGCTGCTCATGAAAAATAATAGCGCTTGTTTTAACATGAAGAGCGGCTCGAATTTGCAAACTCCGTTCAATTCGAAGTGCGTAAAAATCTCATCTCTGGCTCTGTCTAAGACGAATATTATTTTCTCTGGCACATTGTAAGGGGGCAACAACTGTTGTGGCATTTTAAATTTGCTAATACATTCTTCTTTGATTTTTTCCTCGTCATTATCGGTGGTTGATGATGATAGGGTTAGTTCCTTCACAGACGTGCATATCTCGCTGCCTTCACTCGAATCACCGTTCTCTTGCTGCAACGGGCTACTACTGTTGGTGCTACTTGTTGCCTTTGCCAAAGACAGTCTTTTGCTTTCGCTCTTCGGCATCCTGGTCTTTGTTTCTACCTTCTTAGGAGTTCGTTCACTGTCTTCTGTATCCACGGAGGAGCGCACCTTGTTTTCCAACGATTGCTTCATCTCGCTTTGCTTGCTCGTTTCCGGCGTGCCTTGATTACTGTTCCCATCGGTTAGTGTTATGGGTATTACGCGTTCGACGGCTTTTCTGTTCACGCGAGGAGACTTCCTCAAAGTATTTGGTTCACCTGACATTTTGAAACTTTCCCTTTTTTGAGGTTAGATTTAAAGAGTCAGTGCAGCCAAACTATTTCTAAATTTCTTAAAATTTCATGCTAAATTATTTTCAATTATTCATCGGCAAATTAATTTGTATTCGCAGAATAATGCTTATGTTAGTTATATAAATGGCTACAGGTTTAACCTAAGAAATTAAAACGAGTTACGTCTTAATTCTTAATTTAAAAAATGACGCTGTGACGCTTAAAGCCCCCAGATGCATAAAGTACCGCGAATTCGCCACCATTTTGGAGTGAATTGAATGGCGGGAAATTTAAACGGTTTCATATGATTTTGCGGTACAAATTATTTAAGATTGCATTAAATTAGACACCCAGAAATGACTTTTATTCAACTTGCGTTAGCTCATTTGTAAGCTCTCATGATTTCAAAAGGTAACCGTATTTTTGTCCTTCGATTTGAAGAGAAAAAGGTCTTTCTCTCTCTAACAGTGACGACTTCAAGGATGTTAAGGACGTTTTCTGTAAATCGCCATTTGTTAATATCGATGGAAATTACGAGGTAAATATGGGACATTCAAATTTGAATTAAAAAAATTAGGGAAGGCATTACTGGATTATTCAGCGTAATACGGAAAATAAAATAATACCGGGTAAGTAAGAAATATAGTCGCCTGTTTGAATTTTCCACAAATTCCAAAAAAGAGTCGTTTTAGCACCACCTACATATATCTTGTTTGTAACAGTATTACAGCGGTTCAAAAATAAGGAAAATAAAAATTTGTTGATTAATTAATCGCTAATAATAAATTTAACGTGTTCGCCAACTGTCTCTTATAAAAGATATTAAACGGACTTCAATGAAATTCAAACAGTAATTAAAAGAGTAAAAGTAAGCAAGCAAAAGTGTATAATGTATACTCGTAAAATGTTCTTGTTATAAGGAAAAAGTTTTTAATCTTAATCCGGACAAATTTATGAAAGAAAAAGCATTCAACGTTGATAGCTTCTTTAGGAGTGAAGCTATCAATCGATAATGAAACCTTGAGTGCTTTTTAATCTTTTAATCTTAAAATAAAATTGTCATTATTATTACAATCGAAAGCAAAAGTAGTAAACAATTACAGTTTCCTGCAATCTTTCTTTCTTCAAAACGATACTGTTTAAATGCGGTTTCACAGATTTTACAAAAGTTTTGAGCTTGTCACTTCTAATCGTCGTATTTAAACAGTACAGTCGCGATCATCCTAATCGAGACCGCTGTATAAGCTAACAGCGCCTGGTACTAGGGGTTACAGATCTCTCAATCAGTATCGATTAGCTTAATCGCGATGTACTATTTTGAAGAAAGAAAAATTACAGGAAACTGTAAATGTAAAGTGTAAAATTTCCATCAGTTTCATATTACTTGAATATATCACACTATCATTATCAGTACATCTGTATAAGAATTTGATGAACACATAAATGTTTCTACTGTCATAATCAGATGTCGGACGAAAGTATGGAATTCAATGTCATTCTCATAAGCGGCAAGTTAAGTAAGCGCATGATCGGCAGTATCCCGATTGCGTATTTGCGCCTTGCTTTCAGGAGACTGTGAATATTCATACAAACGTCCGAAGTTTGGCCATATCACCATATTTATTAAATTTTGATGGAAATTTTGATTAAAATATCCTACTTAAATGTAAATAGCTGGATAAAATCTACCTTGTAGTTTGATAACACGGGCACCGGTTCTTTGTTTAGGAAAGATAACTGGCATGACGACAGTGTATGCTTTAATTTAATTTAATTACTTTTACAATTATATGTATTTTTTTTTGGAAAGCTTTCTATTCGATTTTTTGTTTTTTAATTAAAATTTCTTTCTCAATCACACGAAACATGTGCAAGGTTGTTGCCTTATAAATAGTTGATGATTTTGTTGTTTTCAATTTTTTCTTAGAACTGGACAAGGTATACCTACTTACCTAATATAATTAAAAATAACAATGCAGGTAGGTATTTGACCTTGCACCTTTGAAATCAAATCGACAAACAAGACAAGAATAATGTTATAAATTTTGATTATTAACTAGACGCTTTGGGCGAAGATATTCCAAAGGAAACATTTAAAAAATGATGTAAATCTTAATGAAAATAATTATGTACGTATGTACAGTTGAGGGCGGAAAAATCGAGTACACCGAAAATACCCAGAGTGGGAACTTTTTGATTTTTAATTTTTTCGAATTCTGAAGTCTTATTTTCAAATAATAACGTCTGCGTTACGCCAAAGACAGCGTTTTCACAATAAAAATATACGTCAGTTTGAGTTCAAAAGTCAAAAATATCTGTCACGTTGATTACAAAAGTCAAAAATATCGGTCACGTTGATATGAAAAGTTATTACGCTGACACGAACGAATTAAATCAGAAAAAATCAACTGTACTCGATTTTTTGAAATTAATTGTACAGTCGCGAGCCCAGAAAATGGAACACTATATTTTTTTTCTCGATTGCGTCCATATTTAATTGGCAGATTCCAGTGTGGGTCATAACGTCAAAATAATCAAACTTCGATAAAGATTATTCATAACATTTCATATAAAGAGCACAGCTTTAATGGATACAATAATTAATAATTAAAAGTTTAAAAAATAAAATGGATGGCATAATGACATTTCAATGGTGGCAACAATTTTCTGTAAACAAAAAGTATGATCCACGCAGCTAGATTTATATTTTGGCGCCCTCTGACGATGAGGGCATGCAAAAATGGGCAATTATCAAAATTATTTTAAAAAAATGATAACCAAAAAAAAAATTGGAAAAAAATGGAAAAATTTTTAAATACGAGGGACACATTATTTAAAGCTTTCCTACTACTTTTAAAACATTTTCCTTCACTTTTCTAAACATTTTCCTTCACTTCCTTTCAAGTTCCTAGCAATGTAAGTGGGCGGAGCCCGCTTGTTATTAACACCTTACATAATTAATTTTTTTTTGTAACAAATAAAATTATTAAATGCATTAAATTTTTAATGAAAAATGAAACTTACAAAAATTAAACTTTTCTACTTTTAATTGCCGCAGCAAACTGTCCTATTTTAGTCGATGTTTTGCCGTGAGTTTGACGGCTTTATCAAGACAGTTCAGTCTCGTGGATTTAAGCTTGGAATTTGTTGTGGTTTCTTTATTTTGGGGTTTGTACATTTATTTGAGCGTGTTTGGATGGGAATTGTATTTTTTTAATGATTTAATCTAAGCTCCCTCAAAAATATAAAAATTATTCTTATATAAATACACTGATTTAATCAAAATCCCCTTTTAATTAATCTTAATTTAATTTCTAATAATTTTTACCCGACTCTTACTAATTAATTTCTTGTCAAAAAAAATTACAAAATATGTCCAGTGGTAAAAAAGAGGTTAATTGCCGCCCCTTAAAAATGGCGCCCGTGTGCACTGCAGGCTTTGCACATATGGTTACGGGAGCCCTGGATTTTGGGACTCTTTTTTAGTTTTAAGACATGACCCGTTTTATACGCTCGCGACTGTGCATTTTAACTTTTTTACATAGAATAACATTCGACGTCAGCGGGCGTAATACAAGCAAAAAGTAATAATCATTGAAGTATCGGTAATGAATTTTAACACAGCAGATGTGCGTCAGTTGAATTTTCATAATACTTTCGAAATCTGGAAAGTTACTTCTCAGTTCAATGGCGTAACCAGAAGTCAAGTTGTCGAGTTTACAAAACTTTTACACTACCTGATTATTCACATGTGACGGAAGCTTTTTTTGTTAATCTAAGTTGTTTTATTATTTAGCCCCCTCCGCGAAATTTTTGGTGGCAGTGGTGGGATCTTCAACAGAACTTTTTACTCTCTATTATACCAAAGTCTTTTGGGTTTCTTACGATAGTAACAATTACATATAAGGAAAAACACTTGTAGTTTGTTTGTTGATATTTTAATTTCTTGGCTTCGGTAGGGTACGAGAGGGAAGGCGCCGGGTTGCTTTATAATCCCCATAACTACGTCACTGTCTTAGTTATTGCTGAAAGAGTCGACGTCAACGATTTATTGAGATTTCTTACATCAAACTTTTTTTTTTAATATAATTTGATAATCGTTTCAAATTAAAAGATAATTCTACCTCGAGTTATGATAGGTGCAACAAAATTTCGTGGGCCCCTGAAAGAATTAATAAATGAATAAAAAGGTTGCCTGCCTTAGCACGCACGAAATGTTTGTAAATTGTTGAAAATAAACCCGTCTTTGAGTTATCGGCTTTAAACTTTCCGAGTTTTATTGTATGGTAAATAAGTTGACATAATCACTTCTCTTCCTGAGGATTTGGAATCAGACAGTCATTGTTTTTCTACGTCAGATTTCTTATTTACTATTTAACATTTTTTTACATAAACGCCTAAACGCGGTGAATAAACTCCGTTCGTGATGCCTAAGGTGAAACCGATTGTTAAATAAATAAACGCTGATACTCTAATAATCTCAAACAACTTTTTAATTCTAATTTGTTAAATAAACATAAATGTTTTATATGTGTACTTACCCTTAACTAAAAAAAAAAAAAAAAATATGTACTATATACAGAGTATTCCAATTCTCGTGGAATTTTACGTACACGTCGCAATAATTTTTTGTTTTACGATCTGTGGAAGTTAATATATAAATCAGTGTGTAGAAAGTAAGTGAGTAAGTCTTCTTCTGTAGGTTATAAAATAGGAGAGTATATGACAGAAACGAGTCATTTATTATAATTATTTTTAATATACTATTTATTTCTGCCCAATGTTTATTTGATTCATTGTTTGTTTTTTTGTGTACATTTCATAAATGTAATGAATGTTTAATATAATCGGTAAGGTCATTGAATAATTGTTCCTACGGACTGCGTTAATAATCTTCATTTGAATTCTTTGGAAATTTTACATAAAAACATGAGACATCTCGTAAATCAAAAGGGCATACGTAATTTGCTACAATGTTATAAATATCGGGGATTACCGCGAAGAATAATAGAAGAACGTAAACCATGAAGGCCGACGGTTTGAGGTTCAATGGCGACGACGATAAGGGATACAAAATCGGATTTACGTTGGCGCATCCACCCCCGGGGGAAGAAATCGTCGTATCAGGTGCACGATTAAAAGCGAATTTGGAAATAAGTATTTGGTTTGAAATCGGCGATTTCAGGACTCGCCGGCAAATTTCCCAGCTCTGATGATGCAGCTCGGTTCCGAGACAATTTGTTTAACAAAGTCGATTTAGTGTCGGAGGATGAAAGGCGACTCACGTCGTTTCATGACGATCTGCCTCAAAGGTCTGGAAAAGTAAACGATTCGGATAAATTGGATGCAGGATGTTTCGGTGAGAAAACAAAAAAAAAAACAATAATAATAGTATTTTGGGGTAATTGGCTGTATGGGGTGTCGTCCCAACGACGTGTATTTCTTGTGTAAGACCTTTGGAAATAGTATGAAGCGAAAACAGATTATAAAAGTGGCAGGTGGCATATTTTAAAATGATTTTCAACTATACTCAGGGTGTTCCAGAAAATGATGTGATGTGTAGGGACCGAATTATTTTTTAGATGGAACATCCTGTATATTTTGGCAAATTTAGATATCCCGTGAAGAGTTCATTACAACAACACACGCAATACTGCGCATCACTCGATATCTCATTTTTTTTTAATGGAATGATCCATTATTTATTTCAGTAATGAATAGTACTTTCTATTGATTTAGAATTATCTCGGTTATATGCCTCTATTTCTTACATTTTTATATATTAGATTTCTAGATCTTGATTATTACTTGAACTTTTCTTTTATTTTTTGTGTATAAATTATTAATAGGTATTATAAATTTGATAAAACAAAAAATGCTAAATCTTACATTGTTTGTAATAAGAAAAAGTTTTTTTTTAATGTACGTATTTGCTACACAAAAGAAATACGCACAGTACAATCCCAACTCTTAATTAATTAGTTTCAGCTTCTTAAAAATATTTTATCCAAGTTGAAATTACAATTGTATGAAAGCGTAAATCGTTTAAATAAAATAACTCGCGATCCAAATGTATATATTTTTGGAACTTCAAAATTAACGCAGGGTTGAATTAATTAAAAGAAGCTCTTCTGGGTATCCAAAAAATCAAGAATAAATTTGGAATTACAAGAAACGTGACTTTTATATAATTGTTAATCAACTTCGATTATTTTTCATTATATAATCAACAAGTACATCACTAACTACTATGAAAAAAAAAATTGAAATTATTTAGTTCAGTGATCAACATCTCTCCCATAGTTGTAAACTGGGGCTCATTAAAATAAGTGGTCGCTCAAGCAGACAAGCAAACACAAAAAATTAAACCACGAAATAAAATTCCACGTGTGTTCGTTTAACTTTCAGATTGAGACGGAAAATTTGATAATAATATAATAATATTTATTTACTGTCACTTATCAATATGGATATGGACATTGTCATACAAACATAATAAAATATTAGAAGAATATAAGTATATGGGGGGAGGCATTACTTTTATTACTCGGTGTACATAGTTGCTTCAGGATTACTTTCTCGTAAAACTACAAAACGCAGAAGGCAAGACAAAAGTGAATATCAAGGAATTTGTTGCTCACTATAATTCTTAACTAATTAAAACACGATATTAAAATGTATTGGAGACTGTGGTTTATAGTACAAAGAAAATGGATTAACCTCCTAACCACAAAAAGTTTGTTTAAAAACTAAATACGTATTTCAGCAGCTATGCTGCCATCTTCAGTAGATGCCTCCTTCTTGACCACAAGAGAAGTTGACTTCTCTTGTGGTCAAGAAGAAGGCATCTACAATTTTGATCACAAGAGAAGACAACTTCTCTTGTGCTCAAAAAGGAGGCATCTACTGAAGATGGCAGCATAGCTGCCGAAATACGTACTTAGTTTAAACAAACTTTTTGTGGTTAGGAGGTTAAATCCATTTTCTGTAATTGAAACACGTCTTAAAGCAAACGAAAAGTATAAAGGATATGACCTGCAACTTTCAACAAACGACAAATTTTGCATTGTTTAAAAAGCATTTGCATAATTGGAAGGAATTCTTTGAATAAAATAATAATAAAATTAAAAAACTAAATAATAATAGTAATAATAATAATAATAATAATAAAGCGAAACTCCCCACGATAAACTTAATAAACGAGAGACGAAGCAGAAAAATTATCTGATCTGGAATTTTGCCCTTTCGATTTTTCATGCAAGATTTTTTTAAATCATTCAACAGAAAATCGCTTTTGGTTTAAAATATTGCCATAATTCACTAGCTACTTCAACGCATTCTTGGTTAAAAGTATGTGCTGATCAGACATAAAAAGATAGAAAAGATCAAAATATTTCTTTTTTTCTTCTTCTGAATTTTAGAAAATTGCGCGCGCCTTTGTTAAGAAAGTATCAAAGAAATAGGATTTAACCTAACCTTCTAACCACAAGAAGTTTGTTTAAAAATTATATAAGTATTTCGGCAGCTACGCTGCCATCTTCAGTAGATGCCTTCTTCATGATCAGAAGAGAAGTGACAAACAAACAAACAAAAAAAAACATAGAACAACCACTGTTTCATGGAGTATTTGAAAGTATAATATGTAAAGCCACACAGAATAATAAAAAAACTTAAAAATGCACCAATAGTCGAATTAAAAATTAATAATCTTAATAAATTAAATAAAAATGAAGAAGACTAAACAAAACATTAAAATAATTGATGGGCTCTTGCTTTTAGACCATTTTAAATAGCAATAATTTTCGTATTTATTTTCATCTCAGTCTTCGCCGGAAGAAAGTCGTTGAGCTTCCTTTGTTTTCTGTTTATTTATTTCTGCTCTCTCTTAATTATTGTTTTTTTTTTAAATTTATTATAATTATTTTTTGATGAATAAATTTGAATTCGAATGTCAATGTCTGCGTAGTTTTTTTCTTCGTATTTACATTTTGTTGTATTTTCATAGTTTTCATTCACTTTAATGCATTTTGGATTTTTTATTTGTTTTCCAGCTTTTAAATCTACAACAGAAGAATCGAGTGCGTTTTACGTTTAAATTTCATTTTGGCTTCGCTTGTTTGAATCCTCTTTTCTTTTTCTTTTTTATTTTACTATTGGTTTTTCGTTTTAGTCGATTTTGAATACGAATAAGTTTCGTATTTACTTTCATTTCAGTCTTCGCCGAGCTTCCGTTGTTTTCTGCTTAGTTAGTTTTGCAATTAGCCCTTAACTTGTTTCGGCTCTCTCTCTTAATGATCATGTTTTGAGAAGTCACTTCTCTTGTGATCAAGAAGAAGGCATCTATTGAAGATGGCAGCGTAACTTCCGAAATACGGATATAGTTTTTAAATTGAAGTTGGTTCTTGTCCGATGAAAATTGTAAGTACAAAGATTTTTTAATCTCAAACCGGACAGAAAAATGACGGGACAACACTCCTGACGAAGCTATAAATCTATAGCGAAACGTCAGGAGTGTTTTCCCTTCATTTTTCTGTCCGGTTTGAGATTAAAAAAAACTTTGTACGTATAGTTTTTATACAAACTTTTGGTGATTAGGAAATTAAATCCAATTTCTTTGTACTACAAACCACAGTCTCCAATACATTTTAATAAGAAAGTATCATTTTCGAAACTACCAAGAGCCTTTTCTTGACTAAATTTTGTCACCGGTCTGGTTTCCTAATCGAACTAAAGGAGGCTTTAAAATAAAAGTCACATTCCTATGTGTAAATAACTGTGTTTTCGAATTGCTTTGACATCTGACTGTGACTTTAATTTTGAAGTCTCCTTTTGGTGCGATTATGAAACCGGCCTTGGGGCTTTAATTAAATCCTATCAATCAGCTGTGTGTAAAGGTTTTTAAAAGCATTTCTTCTTCAAGTCGGAAGTCGCCTTGCCTCTTAAGCCCGATTTTCCTCCACGTTCGCCAATCACCAATAACCAATTTAGACGACATCTCTATCAGTATAAACGAGTTCTTAAGCTTCTCTTCCTGCTTGAAAGATTGGATATTTGAGGATTACTGCTATTGGTTTACATTGAACACGTGACGTCAACTATAACCAATAATGATGAATAGTTTAATCTCTTTTTGAGCTACGTGTCTACTGAAGAAGCCCCAAATAGGGTTGAAACAGCTGCACTGCAATCAAAAACGATTTGCAACAATTTTTTTTTATAACCAATAACTTTCATCAAGTGAACGACAACGACGGCCAATAACGGAAACCCCCGAATAGCTTTATTGGATAGAGGTTTATTATCGAATAAGTGGTTGTTGATACTCGGTCGCATGCGACCAGTGAACGTGGAGGAAAATTTACGATTTTCTTTTTCTTGAACAGGCATAAAATCATACGAGGCCCACTGTATGGACCCCATGGTTCGCTTAATACTGGAGCAAGCTATAGAAACGATTATCGATGCCGGGATCAATCCGAAAGCGCTAGCAGGAACCAATACAGGCGTATTCGTAGGCATATCTTGGTCAGACACCGAAAAGGAGATTCTTTTCCAAAACAAATTTTTCAAAGGGGAAACTGTACTTGGGTAAGGACCAGCAGCACCATTACAAATTCCAGCTTTTCAAAAAATGAACGACTGAATGATTTAGTTAGGTAAAGGTGTAACAGGACAAGACGACGGTTAATGGACTTTATTGTTCGTTTAATTGAATAACCAAATTACACCTTTACCTAATCAATTCTCAAGGACATCATACAAGCAATGAATGATTTAGGTGTGCCGCAAATCAAGCGGCACAAAGAATCAGTTACCACCTGCGATTAAACGGGCCTTCTTTCATCTGCGACACCGCGTGCAGCAGTTCGGGTTACGCCTTGGAACTGGCTTACAGGAACATAAGGACGGGGAAATGCGACCAGGCAATCGTAGGTGGGGTCAACCTGTGCCTGTTCGGGAACATGACCTTGCAATTCGTGCGGTAAAATTTTAAACTCTTCAAGGTTTTTTTTTTCCCATGTGCATCCGTCACTTTTCGATTTAATAGATTGGGGATGTTAAGTCCTACCGGTTTCTCGAGGGTTTTCGACGAGGATGCCGACGGTTATGTTAGAGCTGACACCGCCTGCACGATATTGTTGCAGAAAGCAAAAGACGCAAAGAGAATATATTGCAGAATAGTTCACGCCAAAGTAAACAGCGATGGTTACAAATCCGAGGGGATCACGTTTCCGTCGAAAACCTCTCAAAGCCAGTTCCTGGATGAATTTTATGAAGAATGTGGTATTTGTCCATCGACGATAAGTTTTGTGGAAGCTCACGGAACAGGTTTGTAAAATCTCTTGCCTACGCTTTAAAAACCTGGGAAACCGACTAGCAAGTATATTTTAGGTACGAAGGTTGGTGATCCGGAGGAAGTATTTGCAATTGCTTCTGTATTCTGCAAGAATCGTTCGGAACCCTTACTGATAGGATCAGTAAAATCGAACATGGGGCACAGCGAACCAGCATCTGGATTGTGTTCCCTTGCAAAAGTAAAGTTTCACCATAGCTTAGTCCTAGAATCGAAAACTGCACGAATTATTTTGAATTTAGATAATATTCGGGATGGAAACTGGTTTTATTCCTCCCAACATAAACCTGAAAACGCCCAAGCAAGATATAACTGCGCTGCACGATGGTCGAGCCATGGTGGTAACAGAAAAGACGCCTTGGAAAAATGACCAACAATTAACTGGTACGTTACAAACAAGAATGTCCAAAGCAACTTGCATTCATTTTATTAATAAGTATTACTTGCCTTAGGCCCGGTCTTTTCATCTCCCATTAACTTTAACCGTTGATTAATTCTTGTATTTGTCTCTATAATTGTAACCATGGTAATAAATGAACGATTAAAGTTAATAAGAGAGATGAAAAGGCGCGGCCCTTAGCGTATAACATTTCCAGCCTTAAACAATTTTGGTTTTGGCGGGGCCAACTGTCATATCTTGGTGGCACCCAATGATATTTTAAAAATCAACGACGGCCAACCAAGCGATAATCTACCCAGATTAATCTGCGCCAGTGGAAGAACTAAAGAAGCAGTCGCCAATTTCTTTGATGTTTGCAAGGACCAGAAGTTGGACGTCGAGTACGTCCGACTAGTGCACGATATCTTTTGGTAGTAGTTTCAAATAACAAAAAAAAAAAAAATCTTTAAAAGATCATTTTTCGCAATTGCAGCGACGATTTGCCGAACGAGGTCTTTCGGGGCTTTTCAGTCGTCGGTAAAAATGGCGAGCTGACGCGATCAATAAAAGTCCGTTCGAAAACGGAAGGAATATGCTTGATGTTCAACGGCTTTGACGACGAGAAATGGCTGAAAGCCAGAAGAGAACTTGCGCTCTTACCTATTTTTGAGAAAACCGTACGAAGGTGGGTTTCTAAAAAACAGTACAATACAGACTGATTTATTTGACTATTTAGGAATAATTTAAAGCTTCAGATTTTAGAGGCATTCAGAGGTCATTCTGTTAATGTAGTATTTAGAAAATCACACACACTTTAATGAACGTGATGGCACTAACAATTCCCAGCAGGTGAGTAGGAATTGATGATGGCATCAGAGCTCCATTTAATTGTCTCTTGGAAGCAAACAATTCCTGAAACAACACAACACCACACTAAGTTGTAAATAAATTCCAAATTTTGAATTGACCTAAGCAAACAAAGAATCAGTCTATATTTCCAATGAAATATATTTCATTGTTGCGTTTACGTCATTTAATATTTTATTGTCGAGGTAAAAAGGTAGTGCCTCCACCATGACACGCTTACCGGGGTAGCGTAGAGTTTTCAGAGGGTAGAGCTTTAAACACAAAAGTTGAAACCTTTTGTTAATATTAAGTTTAAATTATAGGGGGCTTCTTCGTGGGTCAAAACGGGGTGGTTATGGTCCTGGTCGTCCGTGGGGCGGCCACGGTTAGCGTTGGCCTGGCCCGGGTGGCGAGGTATTTTGCGTCCGAGCTGCGGTTTTGTGGTCAAGGTCGGCTCGTTGCAACGTTTATGCTATCGGTGGCGGATGACTACGGTCGATCTTGTGCTCCTGGACGAAGCGGCGTGTCCTTGAGCTGGGCAGGCTGGTTCGGCTAACCGGGACTATGGTTGAGCGGGGGAGAAGTTGGCAGCTTATGGCTGTCTGTTGACGGGGGGTGGCAGAGAGGTGTCCTACAATCGGCCTCTGAGTCCGAAACCATCCCAGCCACTAAAGACGCTGTTCCCGTGATCACCATCACGTGATGGTGATCACGGGAACAGCGTCCGTAGTGGCTGGGATGGTTTCGGCCGGCCACTCAGAGTGATGGTGATCACAGGAACAGCGTCCTTAGTGTCTGGGATGGTTTCGGCCGGCTCCCTTTTTTCCACTTGGCTGGCGCTAATGCCCACCGGAGTCAAGCTGCGCTCGACTGCTATCCCAATTTTTACTCGCATTTTTTTAAACGCAGTTTTTATTTATTCGTGCATTGCGTTATTTGTAATTTGCCCTGCGTTCTTTGTATCACTTGACGTAGCCGCTTGCCCCAGACGCCGCGATTCCACCGACGTTTTATTATGAAATATGAACCGTGTTATATCGGGTTACCTCGCTTACTGTTATTATATTCCGACACTGTTGAAATTGCACTCGATTTCATTTTCATTTTATTATTCCTTACGAAAAACTCCATTCGTGACATTTTTGTAGAATTCAAATTGCCCTGGAGAGTCTGAAAAAGCAAAGAACTTTCGAGCATGAGCACAAAGACGAGAATGGAAACAATTTGGAGAATCTATTCGGGATAGTTGCAACTCAAATAGGTCTATTGGAAATAATCCGGAAAATCGGCGTCGAGCCTGATTACTTCATGGGAAACGGTCTGGGAGAGTTGGTTTGCGCTTACTGCGACGGACTGTTAAGTCTGGAACAAGTGTTAGTAGCAATTTATCACATAGGGACATCGAAGTTCAGTTTTGGCAAATACAGCAAGGACGAACCAGGTACTACTTGAATTAAACTTGATGATTGATTGATCGTACATTAACCATTGCAGATTTCACTTCTATGATGAAAATCGGGAAAGACTTATCCACGGTAATCGGTTTTCAACAGTTCAAGGCAACCAAATGGATTCGAAATCACAAATCTTCCAAATTGACCTTACTGGATGTACTATTGGGGCCGTTCAAGCGACAAGATGTTTCGCAGGCTCTCTCAAATAAAATTTTCATCGTACACTTCGATAATAAAATTCCGGCATCCGATAATTCGCTGTGCTTAATTGATTTCGGGGCAAACGATTCCGTAGTGAGTCTACTGACGAATTTGGGAAGGTAATTTATAAATCGGAACCTGCCCATGATAACGACTTACAGAAATAGTGCTTTAGGTTGTATGAAAATGGTGTGAACCTTAATTTAGCCAGTTTATACCCCGAAGTTAAGTGGCCGGTAAGTAAAGGTACTCCGATGATATCTCCCCTCATTAAGTGGGATTACGATCGTGAATGGTATGTGGTGAAAGGTAATCAAGAGCGTTTTAATACCAATTCGGATGTTTACGTCATTAACACCAAGTATAACGACTGGGCTTATGTTAAAGGACATGTGATTGATGGTGAGTACTTTAGTACAATTTTCTTTTCTCCTGATATACCGACTGTTTCGTTTAAACTTGAAAAACGTCACAAAATAAGAATTTTTTTCTGATATACCGACTGTTTCGTTTAAACTTAAAAAAAAAAAGAGATAAAACAGTTATAATATGTGTGTCTCTTCATATGATTTACAAAAAAAGATCATATTTTATTGCATGTTTGTTTTGATTCTAGGGAGCGTTCTCTTTCCTGCAGCCGGATATTTATATCTGGTTTGGAGTTTCGTTTCTGACAAAGTATTTTTGCCCATAGAAAATTTTAATGTCGTCTTCGAGAATGTCAAATTTTTACGTGCCTCAAATATATCACGCCAGAACCAGGTTTCTTATAAGGTTTCCGTGAAGTCAAATGGTGAATTTGAGGTAATCTTAAACACTTCTCTTATTTTATTAATTACTTGTAGGGTATTTTGAAAACTGTTCACCATCAGTGTAAACAAATTATCATCGACTTATTTCACATAATATGTATTTAATTGCTGATATATGTTCGCAAATAACTAATAGCGCTTTTGATTGCAGTGCACTACGTACACTGAGTGTATCTTCATCTTGTTTTATTCCATGTAGTTAAAAGGAGATGAAGATACACTCAGTGCACATAGTGCACCTCAATAGAAAGCGCTATAAACAAGTTGTTTAAGTACTGGATTTTTTTTTATTTAGGTTACCGAAAAGGACGTTCTCCTCGTAACTGGCTACGTATATCAACTAGAAAGAGCCAACGAAACTTTTACAAACATTGACGACTTGGATATTAAAGACGATCAAAATCGAATACCATTACAAACCAAAGATATTTACAAGGAATTGAAACTACGTGGTTATAATTACGTGTACGTAAATCGTAAAGTGAATATATGACTAAAACGTCTTATATTTTGCTGTTCCTTCTAGAGATGCATTCCGATGCATCCTCTCGTGTAACAATCAGGTGACTAAAGGCAGCGTAAAATGGGAAGAGAATTGGGTAACCCTCATCGACAGCATGCTGCAAATAAATATACTACAGAGTGACTCTAGAAATTTGTACTTGCCGACAGGAATAGGAAAATTGCTCATTAATTCAAAGAAACACGAAGGTTGCGTGACCGCCGAAGGAACGGTGGATATTTACTGCAGGAAAGAAGCAAACATAACAATGTAAACACTTGAATTTCAAAGAGAGACAAACCTGTTTATTTAAAATCGTACTTTCGTAGTTGTGGTGCGGTGGAAATGGTAGGACTTTCCATAAGTCAAATTTCCAAGAGGAAAACATTAGCCGAAGCCGTGCTAGAGTCGTACGAGTTCGTCCCGAATGAAACTTCCTTGAGTCTTGAACAGTGCATTCGAGTTAACACCCAAATTATCTTGGAGAATATTCAAGAAGTAAATTTCAAAATGGTTGAAGTTCTTTATGGTAAAGAGAAAGAACCTCTCTGTCCTATGATTCAAAAAGTGCTGTCCGATCAACCACTTATACAACCAGAAATAAAGTTGTTATCAAATGGACCGCTGGAGCTATCGGGGGTTGTCGTCGAGGACACTCCTTTGAGTGGCATTAGCAATTGCCTGTTGACAGTAGGAATCGATTTGTTAACAAACACCGATGTAAGTTTACACAAATCCCTTCCTTAATTTGTCTGATTGGGGTTTCCCTTCCTTAGATCTTAACGCAAGCGTTGAATGCAGTGCGTGAAAATGGATTCATCATAACAAGGCAGAATAAGACCTTTCAGTTCAACAAGAAACCAGCAAACTTAGAACTGATAACATTTTATGAAACAGAAGATGAAGTCATCATCCTCTTAAAGAAATATAGGTATCAAGAACCGAAGATCCTAAACATTACCGATCCCCTGCAAGACCTAAGCTGGCTGCCGAAATTGCAAAAGCTTCGTGAAACGAAAGACGAAATCGTGATTGTTTCGCAAAACATTAACTTTAATGGTATCCTAGGATTTGTCAATTGCTTACGACGAGAGCCCGGTGGACACAAAATCAGATGTGCTTTACTGAAGGACGATGACGTTAGGTTTGATCTTAAGAAGGAATTTTATGTAAGGCAAATTAGGAAGGGATTGCCTATAAATGTCTGCGAAGGTGGTAAATGGGGGACCTACCGTCACTTGTTGCTTAAATCTCGTGATGGAACAACGGAAGCGGAAGCTGCGTTCGTTAGTCCAATTACCCCAGGAGACTTATCAAGTCTAAAGTGGATACAAGGACCTCTTACAGCAAACAGTACCCTAGGAAAACATGAAACGTTAGTTCACGTAAGTAATGGGGATTCTGCAAATGCGGCCAGAATGCTGAACGTTGAAGTTGGAGAAATCAATCAAAATCCAGAGGCCCCCGGCCCGACCACCGTTCAGCGTTCTGGAGGGCGCCTCCAAAACTGCAACCCAATCACATGAACTTGAGGGTGTAATGCCAAAACTGGTAGACACTTTCTTTAATCCTTAAATTAAAAAAAAAAAAAAAAACTTCAGGTTTATTATTCGGCGCTAAACTTCAAAGACATACTCATAGCTTCCGGAAGGCTGCCCAGCGAGAACGCTACAAAGTCTCGAATTCAGACGGAGGGCGTGCAAGGTTTGGAATTTGCCGGAAGAGATGTCAGGTAGTTAAAATAAATACGTTGGATAGTTTTGATCGTTAAGTGTTTTCGTTTCTTTCAGCGGCAAAAGGGTTTTCGGTCTGGCCTTGAGAGGAGGACTCTCCACGCTTTATTTAGCGAACTCGCTTCTCTTATGGGATGTACCTAATGAGTGGACTATGGCCGAAGCTGTTACGATTCCCGTTGTTTACGTGACTGTGTTATATGCTTTCGTTACTGTAAGTAATTTGTATTAAGGAAAGCTGTCCCCCTTATTCCGTAATTCCTCAATCATCAAAGTGATTGTCGTTGAGGAGTGACGTCGTTACAGAATGAAGGGGTACATTCTCGTTCTTCAATAGATATACTTTTGATCATATTCATATAGGTCGCTGGAATAAGAAGAGGTCAAACTGTGCTTATTCATAGTGGCAGTGGAGGTGTTGGACAAGCTGCCATCAACATCGCGCTTCATTACGATTGCAAAATTTTCGTGACTGTTGGTACCGAGGAGAAGAAGGCTTTCATCCTGAAACACTTTCCGCAGATAAAGGCGGAGCACATTGGAAATTCCAGGGACACCACTTTCGAACAAATGATTTTAAATAGCACACATGGGCGTGGTGTTGATATCGTGCTAAATTCTCTTACTGAAGATAAACTACAGGCGACGGTTCGATGCATAGCGAAGAGAGGGTACTATCTTGAAATCGGAAAGGCCGATTTAATTAGCAATAACGAACTAAGCATGAAGGTGTTTGAAAGAGGAATAAAGGCAACAGGAGTAATGCTGGATTTGGTGTGGCTATTTGATGGAGAGAAGAGAAGTATTTCCGAACTTATGACGAAGCACATCAGATCTGGTGCTATAAAACCATTGCATAAAGTCATCTATAGCGGTGAAAATATCGAAGCGGCTTATAGGTTCATGGGGGCAGGAAAACATATAGGAAAAGTAGTCATTGAAATTAGGCCAGAGGAACATAATAAACGCCTATGCTTGCAAACTAAGCAAATGTTTAAATGCAAACCAGTATTTTATTGTAATCCTGAGCGTAGCTACGTCATAATCGGTGGATTAGGTGGCGTAGGTTTGGAGTTGGCCGATTGGTTAATAGTAAAGGGTTGCAAAAAATTGATTTTGGTTTCGAGGCATGGTCTGAAAACTGGATATCAAGCTTTAAGAATCAGGTAGGTATGTATGTCCCGTTCCCTATGTTGTACAGAAATATTAGGGTTAAGCTTGCACGACCAAGTTTCATTTTTCTTATCGACCTCTAAAAAATTACGGTTTAAAAATAAAAAATTTAAAAAATCTTTACTCCGACTTAGATTTTGGGAAAAACACGCATCTGTGGTTCACATATCTACGGAAGATGTGAGCACTAGACAAGGTTGCATTGGATTATTAAAAACAGCGAATGAAATTGGACCAGTTGATGGTATATTTAATTTAGCGGTGGATCTTAAAGATGCTCTTTTTGAAAATCAGAACTTTGAAACGTTCATGGCTTCCCTGAAACCCAAAGCTATCGCCACACGTTACCTGGACGAGATTTCCCGTCAGCATTGCCCTCAATTAAGGCAAGTTGCTGTTTAAACGCATTCAAACATAAAAATGAAACCATTCATAGGTATTTCGTTGTGTTCTCGTCTGTGTCTGCCGGACGAGGTAATCAAGGTCAAACAAACTATGGCATGTCAAATTCCATAATGGAAAATATCTGCGAGAAAAGACGAAGCGATGGTTTTCCAGCCTTGGTTGTTCAATGGGGAGCTATAGGAGATGTAACATTAAAACTTTCCAGTTTTTAATATCTTGAAGAATACTTAAATGATTCTAGGTAGGGATAGTTGCCGATATGAATGAGTTGAACAGGGATGTGGTCATAGGGGGCACTCTGCCGCAGAGGATTTCCAACTGCCTCGAGATTCTAGACAGGTTTTTATGTCAAGAAAAAGTCGTCGTGTCCAGCATGGTCGTGGCAGAGAAAACAATTGGCGGCAATACCGAAGAAATTATTTGCAACATCTTAGGTGTGCGCTCTCTTTCTTTTTTGTTTTGCTCAATAACCGTTAGGTTGTTTATGAATTTTAAATTTCAGGCATAAAAAACGTAGAAACCGTAAATCAAAGCTCAACATTTCCCGATCTGGGCATGGACTCCATAACGGGTCTCGAAATAAAACAAGTAATCGAGAGACAGTTCGATATTATGTTAACGCAGCAGCAACTGAAAAGTATGACATTTTTAAGGTAAAATTTGATTTATGGTTGCGGTCAGCGATGCCAAGCGATGCCAACAGAATTGTAAACTAAACTCCATGCAACACCAACGACCGAAACATGTCATCTTAATAAACAACTTTTTACTTCGGCTTAAAAGCGTTTTAGTGACTTAAGGAAAAAACAAAAATATTCCAAACTTTTGGGATTTTAAACCGTAACAAGCTTAGAATGGAGAGAGGTCAAATGACATTTCATTTCACAATCCTTCTGTTGGCATAGCTAGTAAGGGCTAAACGATTTCAAAATATGATTAGGACGGTGTTATTATTATTTTGTTGTTTCTTTTCTTGTTCGAATAGATTGAAGGAGCTTTCCCAAAATAAAAATGTTCAAAGCGACCCGGTGGTAGAAGCTGATTGGTTAGATGTCCTTCTGAGATACATGAATCAAGTAGATCTTTCTGACACGCCTTCATTACACCTAAATGGTTACGAGGAAAACAATCGGACACTTCCCGAAGTATCATTTTTACCTGGGCTAGAGGGAATGTGCACCGCGTTTCAACCCTTAATTTCTAAACTAAAATGCCGCGCTAATATATGCCAGTTCCTATTCACGTATCCCAACGATAGTATCCAAACAATAGCAAAGGAAGTAATAAAGGTAAGTATATGCAAATCGAAACTTCTAAAACCAACAGTGACCCTCTGCTTTTAGTACGTCAAACGAAATAACTCCAGGTTTACTTTAGTAGCATACTCGTTCGGATGTTTAGTTGCTTTGGAAGTGATCGCCCTCCTAGAAGCAGAAGGATGCATTGGAAGAGCCGTCTTCATAGATGGAACTGTGCAGCAGGTGAAAACACTGGTGAAGATGGCCTTACCCGTACAAAACGAGGAAGATGCTAAAAATCAGTTACTCCTGAAGATACTTCAGAGTACGTCATTCAAATTTACCAAGGAATTCGAAGTGAGTCACTTCATTTTCTTCAGGACAGTGTTAGTTAAAATACAAAACTTCTTTCCAGGTGGAACTTGCGTCACGAAAATCAATCGATGAGAAAATCGATTACATCATCTCAAACACCCCCAATAAAACCTTCTCCCCGCAGTACTTACGAGACGCTTTTTACGTCGTACTGAACCGAATACAAGCCGTGCGCGATTACGAATGTTCGTTTAAAACGTTGAAATCCAGCGTGAAGTTGTTGAAACCTGCGATTGCGTTGTGTCCTGCGGACGACGCTGCTTTCTTCGAGCTATTCGAAAGCCCGGTTGAAGTGAAAGTATTCGACGGTGATCACGAAAGTATTTTGAAGAGCAACGATGTAGTGAACGAAATTAATGGTTTCTTAACGCAGGCACAATAATACAGTTGCATTTTGTAATGAATCTTAACTTATGAAAATTTAAAATGTAAAAGTAAAGAATGATTTTTTAAAATTGAATTTTTGTCACCTATTCACCCGCTCAGCAGAAATGAGAGGCGTTGCGCCAATTATGCAACTTACCTCGGCCCAGAAGTTAGGTCGGTCGTCCTTTCGAAAACGAGATGGAAAATCAGAGTTGCGTAACGGTGCCCACTCAGTGGATACGGCGTGGGATATCTCTAAAGATGTTACGGAAAAGGGCGTCACCCAGCGGTGGTTACGCAACCCAAAAGATGTCAAAAACTGTGTGTTCTTAAACGTTCTCGTCAAGGGCAACGCCCTTGGACTCGTTTACTCGACAGCGTACCCCTGAAGGTGGTGAAGGCACCTGCCTCCCCAAAGGTAGGTCAATCCAAGGTTATTGAATAGAAACCCAATAAATGAACCAAGCTCTTTACGGTCAAAAAGAAAGCAATTCATTTGAACCGGCAAGGTTTGGAACACAGTTCACAAAAGTCATAAAGACACCCTGAAGAGGTGCTCGGGCGAATCTTAATTATCAAAATAGCTGTAAATAGAAATACAAAACCCAAAATAGGGAAACCTTTGCTTCAGCAAGAGTACTCTGGCGTCTGCGCATAACAGCGTAACATATAACAGATGGTAACGGAAGTTCTATTTGTAACAACCGCTATAGCACACGAAAAACAAAAAAAAGCAACACGTGACGCGTGAAGTGCGATAACGCAAAAATCATTTTAAAGAAACGAATAATAAAAGCGATGCTAAATATAAATCCACAATCGTCAAATTTTAACAAGTGAAAAACGATACAAAATAAATAACAAAGAGTAAGCTGGACTTCAACAACGGTAAAACTATTCGGAGAACTAAAAAAAAAAATTATATAATCAGGCAAAACGGTAGAGGTTGCCGCCGCAAAAAAAATAAATCCGTAAGTTCACATCCGTGCCGCAAAAGTCGACGTCACACCCTGCGTAATGCCGAAGTCGGGGCTTAGTCGATGAGAGGAAAAAAAGTCAGAAATGGTTGGAGCTTACGTGGTTGTTATAAAAAGACGATTTTACACGATCCAAACGGGTCACTTCCCGGACGTTCGAGTTTTGCCTCTCTAGGGCGTTGATTGTGCCGACGTTAGGAGCAAAAAATATGACGGCCAGCCAAAAAGGCTGAGCAGCGGCGGCGTCAGATTCCTCAATTTGACGTCAGGAGCAAAAAAAAAACGGCTAGCCGAAAGGGCTGAGCTACGGCGTCGGATTCCTCAATTTGAATCGACAGGGTTCCTCACGAACGGTGGAATAGTGTGTAGGCCTCACACAGGTTGCTTTAACAACAGCAAATTAATAAAACGCCGCAAACAACGAAAACGTGGTCAGCAAATGGCGGTCGTACAAGAGACGGAGAGAAGAAAAAAAAATGAACTCTCCTCTTGCAAAGTACACGAGCAGCATCGCCGCATTTCGCGGCTTCAACAGCAATGAAGAAAACTTCCTTGCATTGCAAAAGCCCGAAGAAAAACGGGGGTCTAGAAAACGGAGGTCAAAAGCGACCAACACTGCAAGCGATGTGCGTAAGTCAAGTGAAGCCAGCGCGCGCGCCTCTCAAAAGTACGCACGATTCCCGTCTCAGACGGGACGTGCTCCGCGATCTTACGTTCAACGTCCGGACTCGCAACAAAAATTAGAGACACCTTCCCCCAACGCAAAAAGAAAACTGTAACATTTTACTGACGTAAATAATAGGAGTAATTTTTATTGACCATAATAAAGCTGTATGACAAGACGGAAAACCGGATGTAGTCGTAGTTTTGGAAAGTCATAAGCAAAACAAGTCCAACGCGACCAAAAAAAAAAAAAAAATTGAGAAATACTGACAATGACACAAAAAGATGCAGTGATTGTACATAGCCAATGATCCTAACTTAAGCAAATAGCAAAACCTAGAGATCTTGAGCCTTATTGAAAAGAAGTTTGAAATTGTAAATCTACTTGTAGATCGATTAGTACAAATGCTATTGACATTGGGGGCGTTTTCGATAATTCAACGGGACTAATCTGGTTACTGTATTTTTCTCACTCTTACATGCATTGAAACAGAATTCTTCTCTCTCTCACATTTCTATCGCGGTTATGCATCGGATACTCACAGTTATGGCATTCCTTAAAATAAAATACCCCAAGTACAATTGCAGTATAATCAGCAAAGCGAGGATTAAAAAGTCCCTTCGTGCAGCGTTTCTCGATGCGATCGGATCAGGTGCGCCGCGACGGTACTATTTCGTCCTCGCTTTAATAATCAGTGGCGTAACAGAATTATATTTTATCAGAAAGTGTGAGAAGACACAGTTTTAACGTAACGTCTGATAATGTATTATAAGAAACGCGAACGCACGTGGGATTTAAATACTTTCAAAAATACCACCTATTCAGATTCGATAATTTTGCCGGAAGCTTATTTAAAATGTTGAATGTATTTGCTACATCTAACACATTTGTTCTTCAATTATTTTTCAGTCTAAGGCAAGAAATTCTTTTTTTCTGAGTAACATTTCTAAAAAAGAATTTCCGCGTAGCGAGAAAAACAAAGGTACTTTACTCTTATACCGATTTCAAATATTTTGATTTCCTCGGTATATGACAGAATGTATTAAAACTTTGACACATGCATTTTAAGTTTGGAGAGATGGAGGAGCTTTCATAAAGAACAAAGTTTTCTGAGAAATCAATAATAAAGAATTTTACCATACGTAGCCAACTTTCTGGCGGTCACTGTATATCCAAACCAAACTAAAATTTATGTTAAGGCAGGCATTTATGTAAACATTTGTGTTTCACAGGCTTTGTTTTGTAGCCATTTCTGTCCGGTCCCCGCCGTTTTTCAGATTTCAATGAAACTATACATATGTTAACCATTTAGCTCATGAGCCGCTCAGCTCGCAGGTGTGTACGAAGTTTAAAATGAGTTCATTTTATGGCAGCGCCGGCTTGTGCATAACATATTTGGGTAGGCGGCAGACAAACTCCCAGAGCGCTTGCTCTGTCTAACACACATGAACAGAAAACAAACAATACACGACGCACAACGGTCGCCTACCCAAATGTATTACGCAGAGCACTCGCTGTTTTATGGTAAGCAAGTGTTATAAATTTGCATTGATCGTCGTATTACTGCGCAGATTATAAAACTTTGAAGACGTTGCCAGCTGACGAAATAATAGCCGGAAACGCTTTGCGTAACGAGGCCTTGCTTTTTTCAATATTAATTTAATGATACTTTGAACTCAAACGTGCCAAAAAAGATTTATGCGACCAGCAACATTTTACATATTTTTGAAATCAAGGAGTAGTTAACAACCAGATAAGTTTCCAATTTTCAGAATAAAATAAGCGGCAACAAAACATCAAATACATCAACGGACACTTCCGTCAAATTTACGCGGCAAATGTTTGAGGGTCTGAAAGAGGTGAAAACTTCTAATGCTTGCTTTGTGCAGCGTATCATTTGAAGAGCATTCACACAAAACTTGATAAGTCTAAAATTACAAAATTTGAGTTAGACACGGAATCACGGGTTTGTACCGTCTAGTGAGGCCTGATTCATTCGAAACTATATAGTTCATTGAGAAAAAAATACTAAACCTAGGTAGCAGTTGACTCTTATTCGATGAAAATTGCAAGTTTTTAACCTACAACCGGACAACACTCAACGTTTCGCTATCGATTGATAGCTTCGTTAATTGATAGCAAAGCGATAGCGATTGTCTTGTCTTCAGATATCTTAATTAGAAAATGCTTGTGGCATATTGTTTAATGCAGTAGTCTTTGCAGTCTTGAAGAAACCTTGGATTGGTTTTGATTGAAAGCAAAAGTTGGCGGTTTGTGATCCGTAAAGATTACCGTATTCCTTCCTTCAAGCGTATGCTTAAAGAACTTCACAGCAAATAGCAAGATAAATAACTAATTAGTAGCTACAGTCGTGAACTCTTTTGCCGTTGCTGGAGCTTGTGGCGGTTGCCAAGCTTGTAGCAGTTGCCGAGCTTGTCGCTTATGGCTGTTGCTGAACTCTAATTTGATTTTGAGACATTTTCTTTGAAAAAAATCCCAGTTGTCTCTTTTCATCGTTGATGTGTTCTACAACTGCGCCTATAGCTGCGTCCGAGACGTTAATTGTGGACTAAAGATTATTTGTAATGATTTGTTACGATGTCGTAGTCCTCGTTGATTTGTTCTAAAACTGTTTTAGAGCAGCATCGGAGACATCCGTTGTGGAGTACACATCATCACCTTTTCACTCCCGTATCACATCGATTCCATCGAATGGTCAGTGGCCATCAATTTATAGCGATACGTGCTGCAATAACTCCGTTAATTAATTTTAAATTAAACAGAAAACTATGAACATTGCGTTTTTTAAAATTAGTCGCCAGCCACCTCAAGCTCACAAACACAACGCGCAAATACACATATGGAAATTATCTAACTATTTTCGCTATTTTAGAAGAAGCAAGGGGTTGTAGTCATGTAGGCGGATAAGGAAGGTAATGTGTCGGTAGGTACGATACGCAAATTCCTTGTCAATTTCAATGCAAACTTAATAAGTTCATGCTCTGTTTCATTCAAAACTTTATAAGTCGATGGTGTTCAAACAAAACTCAATATGTCCACAACAAATTTTGATTTTTATGGTATGTTTTTGACTAATTTTTAATCAGAATTGAATTTAGTTAAAAAAAAGGTGGTATATAGCTGTTACATGAATTAAAAAAAAACAGTAACTTCTGAATATTACGAAAAAGAGTAACTCATCAAGTTTTGCGTGAATGAAAGTTCACTTCAAATATACTTTATTCTTATTATAGAGAACAATAAATGGTTAAACGATTAAATTAATTAAAGTACGAGACCACACATTTCCGATTCTATAACGGATTTTTAACCTAGTACGGAGAAAGAGGAAAATATCCCAGAAAAGTACTTATCTACAAGAAGGGAAACACAAGTAACGCTTCTGATGAATTGCCTATTAGGCAGAAGCGATACGCTGCGGTGGATACGTTACAAATGGTTAAACAAAAATAAAGAATTCGAAATTGTAAACATTACGAATATGTCCAAGACGAATTACTATTGCTGCGTAACTCAGTGCAATTCGTGGATACGACGAAATCGAAATCATTATGTCTGTCTGGCAGCTTATAAAATTTGCCACCGGGCGCTGTCATCTTAAACGAGATTGCCTAAAGCTGCTTTTCCTGCTTTGGAGATTTGAAGAATCGGGTACTTGAGGATTGTTGTCATTGGCTGCTGTCGATCACTTGACGAAAGTTATTGGTTATCGTTGGTCATGTATTCAGTGAAAACCAATAGCAGCAATCCCAAAATACCCAATCTTCCAAGTAGGAAAAGAAGCACAAAATCTCATTTCTGAGTACGGTAGAAAATAAAAAACAAGTAAACAAAGTGAGTTTAAAAACGAACACAATGTAAGTACGCATTTAGCTACTGTTTAAAAATGTATAAATTCACCAACATTTTCGTACTATTGTTTTAACTAGCCACACAATAGATATAATACATGAATGTATAAGATTTTATTGTTGCCCAAACAACTTTGCGCTTAATATGCATGTGTTAAACCTAGAGAGAGGTTATAAATATCCGATTATCGTTCGAAATTACAGAAGGCCGTAAACCATGAAGGTAAATAATTTGAACTTGAATGTCGGCGATAAAGGAAATAAATTTGGAGCTGCGTTGGCGCATCCGACCCCGGGAGAAGAAATTGTTGTGTCAGGTAAATAATGAATTTTTTTCCAATATGTGTTGCTAATTTATGAATCTTTAGGTCTTGCCGGCAAGTTTCCCAGTTCTAACGATGCCTATCAGTTCCGAGATAATTTATTTAACAAAGTTGATTTGGTGACGGAAAGTGAAAGACAACCAACATTGTTTGCAGACGAATTACCTTCAAGACTGGGAAGAATGGACTTCTTGGATAAAATGGACGCAGGGTATTTCGGTGAGAACATCTAAAGCAAATAAAATAAAACAAGAACTTTCTACTATTTTAAACGTCTTAAAATTTAATATTTTTCTTAATTATAAGAGTAGACAGCGAGACTCAAAAAAAAAAATTGTAGAAAATTTATTCACAATTTCGGAATTAGGTAACACATCACATTTTTTTTAATTAAAAAAATAACCGATATTTGCTACCACTCTATTACTTTTAGGCCTGGTTTTTCCATCACAGTTTAACTTTAAGCTTCGTTTTATTCCCGTGGTAACAATTGTAAGGATAATTGTTTCCATAGGAATAAAACGGAGCTTAAAGTTAAACCCCAATTGAAAAACGGGCCCTTAATGTTTTTTTGGTACAGGCTCCGCAAAATCGTCGCTTAAGGGACTAATTAACTTTGTTTGTGACTTCCCACACAAATGTAGTTGTATCAACAATTCGCTGCTATGATTACCGATCATTGCCATGTTTGATGAGAGGACAATTTAGACTTGTTAATTCGAAATTCGAGCAATTTAATATTAATGTTGGTGATTTGGCAAGCTGGTACCAAAAAATATGGTATGTACCACGTATGCAAAATGGTTAATTACGATTCGTCCCATAAAACCTTATTTTGCGTACTTGATACATAAACTGTACTACTACTAAGCCTGATATAAAACATACAGGGTGCTGCATTTTAAAACGCAACGTAGGAAATCCCATGTTAGTTTGAAGGCCCTGGAATATTGGCTTATTTAATTATTGTACAGCAAAATTTCATTTGGGTTTTTTAAAGTAGTCTTCAAGATTAATCCGTCTGTGAAATTTGAGAATTTTCTATACGCTGAGTTTTAAGATATTTAAAAAAGATTTTGTAACTAAATTCAATTTATACCAAACTATCAGCACAGCCTGATCAATGAACAGATAATAAATAAATCTAGTTCGTTTTTGAAAAAGATTAATAGAAATAGCTTTTTGCAGTAATTTATTCTAACATTTACTGGTCAAGGCCTTGCTGATAGTTTGGTATAAATTGAATTTCGTTCTTGATCTTTCTTAAATATCTTGAAACTGAGGGAATGAAAAATTCTCAAGTTTCACAAACAGATTCATCTTGAAGAGCACTTTAAAAAACCTAAATGTAATTTTGCAATAAAATAAATAGGCAAGCCAATATTCGAGCACTTTTAAATTAACATGGGACTTTCTATGTTGCGTTTCAAAACGCAGCACCCTGAATATAAAAACCAGCAAAATATTAGTTATGAATTAATTTAATTTCTTAGTATTAATATTAATTACTTGTTAGGTATAATATGTAGTTAATACAATTTTTAAATTTTGATTTAAGTTTAAAATGCTATGCAATTAAATAATAATGTAGGTAATATTTTTTTAAAGGGATCAGCTCATATCAGGCTCATTGTATGGATCCTATGAATCGATTACTGTTAGAGAAAGCAATCGAATCAATTATCGATGCCGGAATCAGTCCGAGTACCATAGCAGGAACTAACACTGGCGTATTTATCGGAGCATTTTTCTCAGACACTGAAAAATATATGCTTCTGGCACCTCAGATTTTTAAAGGTGAACCAATACTTGGGTAAGGACAGTCATTATGTTTTCGTTCTTCAATAAATTTCATCGCTAATTAAATGTTCAAGGTGTATTTTAAGTCAACTAGCTCAAAGAATAAGCTACCACTTGCAACTGAACGGACCCTCTTTCAATTGCGATACTGCGTGCAGCAGTTCAACTTACGCTTTAGAACTAGCTTACAGGAGCATAAGAATGGGAAAATGCGACCAGGCAATCGTAGGTGGGGTGAATTTATGCTTGTCCGGAAACACGACATTGCAATTCGTGCGGTAAAATTGAAAATCTTAAAACACGTATTTCTGTGTACCACTTTTTTTTTATTAAATAGTTTAGGAATGTTAAGTCCTACCGGTTTTTCGAGGGTCTTTGATGAAGATGCCAACGGTTATGTTAGAGCAGACACTGCCTGCACAATGCTGTTGCAGAAAGCAAAAGACGCAAAAAGAATATACTGCAAAATAATTCACGCCAAAGTGAACAGCGACGGTTTCAAATCTGAAGGGATTACCTTTCCGTCAAGAACCTCCCAAAGTCAGTTTTTGGATGAATTTTATGAAGAATGTGGTATATGTCCATCGACGATAAGTCTTGTGGAAGCTCACGGAACAGGTTTGCAAAATCTCTTACCTACGCTTTTTTAAAAACCTGGGAAACTGAATAGCAAACTTATTTTGTGAAGTCTTGTTAAATGTTTCCGGGCCTGCTATCGCAACGCACACTATTATAAATATATATAATATGTAGCATATTTCAGGTACGAAGGTAGGTGATCCGGAGGAAGTATTTGCAATTGCGTCTGTATTCTGCAAAAATCGTTCAGAACCGTTACTGATAGGATCAGTAAAATCGAACATGGGACACAGCGAAGCTGCATCAGGATTATGTTCTCTTGCAAAAGTAAAGTCTCACCATAGCTTAATGCCAGATTAGAAAATTGCACAAATTATTTTGAATTTAGATAATATTTACGATGGAAACTGGTTTCATTCCTCCCAACATAAATTTGAAAACACCTAAGCGAGATATAACTGCACTACATGATGGTCGAATCAAAGTCGTAACAGAAAAGACACCTTGGAAAACTGATCAAAAATTAATTGGTATGTTATCATAAAATTAATAACAACTACTAAGATAGTTTACTCCAACTTTTGTCTGTTAAAATTTCTACCACTTTCATTTCATATACACGTTATAAATTCCTTGACTTCTCTTCTAAAAATTTTTCGACTCCTGACAAATGACAAAATATTTCAGAATATTTGTACTCCATTTGAGAATCTAATTAAATCTCGTCACCTATCAATATTTCTATTTTAAAATTGATCTGTTTCAAAAGTAACACAGTTAAGTCAGACGAGGATTAAAAAAAGGCAAATAACCTTTTCAGCTTTGAATAATTTTGGTTTTGGAGGAGCGAATGCTCACATTTTGTTAGCACCTAACGATATTTTAAAAGTCAATGACGGCCAACCAAATGATAATCTACCACGATTAATCTGCGCCAGTGGAAGACTAGAAGAAGCTGTTAGTGGGTTATTTGATGTTATCAAGAACAAAAAAATGGACGTCGAGTACGTTCGATTATTACATGAGATTTTTCGGTGAGCTTTCGAAGATTTTGAACAGTAAATAAAAGAATTATAAAAATATTCTTTTGAATTTCAGTAATGATATGCCCAACGAAATCTTTCGGGGCTTCTCCATCGTAAACAAAATTGGTGAGCTGAAACGATCAATAAAAATTCGCTCAAAGACAAGACGAATATGTTTTATGTTTAACGGCTTTAATGACGAAAAATGGCTGAAAGTTACAGAAGATCTTTTACACCTACCAATTTTTGAAGATACCATGAAAAGGTGAGTTTCCAATCTAACAATAAGTCATTTATGAATAAATTAAGACGGTATTTTAATTTATGTGAATGGGCAAATAAATACAGCACGAATATGTTGGTGGTATAAAAAATTTCAAGGCGTTAAATACGTAAACAAAAAAGATTGATGGTGTGATTTTCAAACAAAATATTATTCCTATTTCAAGCTTTTTTTACACCTTCCTTTCCATGCTTTGTCTGTGTAAAATAATTAAAAAGTTTAAATTACACCGAAACGAGCAGATGATTAGTCTGCAGTTTAAAAATATTGTAGGAGTATGTTCTATTTTAAGTACATTGTAAATATTTTATTACAGAATTCAGAATACCCTGGAAAGTCTAAAAAATCAAAGAACTTTCGAACAAGGATACAATGGAAAAAATAGAAACAATCTGGAGAATCTATTCGGGATAGTTGCAACTCAAATCGGTCTATTGGAAATAATCAGGAAAATCGGCGTCGAGCCTGATTACTTCATGGGAAACGGTCTGGGAGAGTTAGTTTGCGCTTATTGCGACGGACTACTAAGTTTGGAACAAGTGTTCGTAGCAATTCATCACATAGGGACATCAAAATTCAGTTTTGGTAAATATAGTAAGGATGAACCAGGTACTATTTCTATTCAAATTGATGAAACCGTTTCTGTTATCATGTATCAATCGATGCAGATTTCACTTCCATGATGAAAATCGGTAAAGAGTTATCGACGATAATCGGTTTTCAACAATTCAAGTCAACTAAATGGATTCGAAATCGTTCTAAATCTTCCAAATTTACTTTATTGGATATACTGTTAAGCCCTGTCGACGGACAAGATGTTTCGCAGGCTTTCTCAGACGTCACTCCTCTCATTATACATTTCGATAACAAAGTTCCACCATCCGACAATTCATTGTGTTTAATTGATTTCAGTGCAAATGATTCCATTTTAAGTCTATTGACGAGTATAGGAAGGTAATTTATAAATCAGCATTTGTCCATGACCATGATTAACTGAAATAACATTTTAGTTTGTATGAAAATGGAGTGAATCTTAATTTAGCGAATTTATACCCGGAAGTCAAGTATCCCGTAAGCAAGGGAACATCCATGTTATCTCCGTACATTAAGTGGCAACATGATCATAAGTGGTTTGTTGTAGACTCACAACATGATCACTTTTTTGTAAGCAGAGGGGTTTATGTTATTAACACAAAATTTAATGACTGGGGGTACGTAAAAGGACACGTAATCGACGGTGAGTAATTTTTTTTATGAATTTTTTTTTTAATAATATATAAATAATTGAAACACTATCTTGTCCGATGAAAATTATTATAAAAAAATTTGTTGCAAATACTTTCTTGATTGCAGTGAAAACCTCGACCAGCCTCTGTGCAGCTGTTACAGCCCTATTTGGGGCTTCTTCAGCAGAAACGTAGGTCGAAATTTCCAGTGCTAAAGAAGTCCCAAATAGGGCTGAAACAGCTGTACAGGAGCTGCTCGAGGTTATCCCTGCGATGAGAAAACGATTTGTAACAATTTTTTTTTAAACTTTCGTTATGCTTTGACAGCAGGCATGACTGCCTTACATAGGGTGACTTATTCTATAGCTAACCCGCTTCAATTTGTCTATCCTACTGCAATGTCAGGTCAAAAAGCGAACGTAGAATGTCGCTGTTATATCTATTTATCAAAATTATTATATAGGTAAAATTAATTTTTTGCAGACAATTTATTAATTACATATTTTTTAATCTCTAAATAGCTATCCATTTATTAAATAGAGTACAAAATTTCAGTGGCTGTTCTAGGTCTAGCATTACTGCAAAGATTATTTAGTTGTAATGTTTGCCTAGATGTAAAAAATAATTAGCCTAATTAAAGATACTTTAATAATTATATCTTGTTTGGTAAAATATGTATAAGGATATATTTATATTGGACTTTTTCACAGTTAACATTATTTATATTAATTTAATATTTGCTTTTAGGCAACGTTCTTTTCCCTGCTGCTGGATATTTATATTTGGTTTGGAATTTCGTTTCTGACCAAGCACGTCGTCTGTCGATAGAAAATTTCAACGTTGTCTTTGAAAATGTTAAATTTCTACGTGCATCCAACATGTCACGTCAAAATCAGGTTTCTTATAAAATTTCAGTGAAATCAACTGGAGAATTTGAGGTACATAAGTTTAACAAAACTAATTAGTTTAACAAATATTACCGATTAATAAAATTGAGAAAAATTATTTGTATTATGTTGTATTGTATTATTGGTATTGTCAGTTAATGATACTAATTTATTTAAAAAAGAAACTATTCAGGCAAGAATGTTAATTTTAGAGCGCTTGTACAGTCGCGATCAAGCTAATCGAGACCGATTGACAGTTTTGTAACTCGTACTACCAGTGACAATAAGGGCGCAATTAGCTTGCAGCCGTCTTGATTAGCATGATCGCGACTGTACTTAATTGATTGTTAGAGAATTTTTCACATAAAATCCCTCTAGAAATGTCTTTAAAAATATTTCCGGTGTGCAGATAACTGAAAAAACTGAATGATGAAAGTTTCAGTTGAGGATAACGTTACTATTCTACCAATGACTTCCACAGCATTGTCTTTGCAATGAAGAACCGCTGATTTAAAATTTATTCCAAGCTATTGATTTTAATTTTTAGCATTTTTAGCATTTCTGATATTAAGTTAAAAGAGTTAAAAATTCATGATACAGGCTACGTGCTTGACTTGGATGTATTAAGAAAACTGCACTTTTCGCAAAAGTCAAAAGAGAAATTTCATTTTTTTTTTCAACTATTTACTACGTTCTGAAACGTTTTTGAGAGTTTCAGGAACATAGAAAAACTTTTATAAAGGAAAAAAGTTTTTCTTGTTGAAAACCTAAACCGTGAGCAAAGATATTAGTTATTATTTTATTTAGAAAATAGAAACTAGAATAGAAACTAGTTTATAAACTTCGAAACAGACACTGTAAAATAGCAATTAACACTGTACGTTTCGCTATCGCTTGACAGCTTCATCAGAAGTGAAAAGTTGGCCGCTTCAAAGTTTAAAAACTATTTTCTTACATATTTCCTCGGACCAGAGCTGACACTTCAGTTATTTTATTTAGATTGCTGAAAAAGATGTAGTTCTCGTAACTGGACGTGTATATCAATTAGAAAAAACCCAAGAAAACTTTACAAACATTGACGATTTAAACGTAAAAGATAATGAAAAGAGAATACCATTACTAGCCAAAGATATTTACAAGGAATTGAAACTCCGTGGATATAATTATACGTGAGTAAATCGTGAATTTAAATACCTGTATTATAGCCGAATGTACCCTTCAGAGGTGCATTTCGCGGTATACTGTCATGTAACAATGAGGTGACAAAAGGCACTTTAAAATGGGACGGAAATTGGGTAACACTGATCGACAGCATGCTACAAATGAATATTCTGCATACTGATAGTAGAAATTTGTATGTGCCGACAGGTATAGGAAAACTGCTCATCAGTCCAAAGAAACATGAAGCTTTTATCACCGATGAAAGAACTGTGGATGTTTACTGTAGGAAAGAAGCAAACATAACAACGTAAAAAATCCAATGTTCCGTAAATAAATGATTATTTGAAATTATTTTGCAGCTGTGGAGCTGTAGAAATTATTGGACTTTCCGTCAGTCAAATTTCTAAGAGGAAAACCTTTACCGAAGCCGTACTTGAATCCTATGAGTTCGTCCCGAATGAAGGTTCACTAAGTCTAGAACGATGCATCCGAGTTAACACTCAAATTATCTTAGAAAATATTCAGAAAGTAACTTTCAAAATGGTTGAAGTTCTTTACAGTAAAGATAAAGACAAAGAACTTCTCTGTCCTATAATTCAAAGAGTCCTCTCCGATCAACCACTTATACAACCAGAAATAAAATTGTTATCAAATGAATCGCATGTGCTGCCTGGAGTTGTCATCGAAACTACTCCTTTGAGTAGCATTAGTAATTGCCTGTTGATAGTAGGAATCGATTTGTTAACAGACTCTGATGTAAGTGTACACAAATCTCTACCTTAATTTATTTGATTATGGTTTCCTTTCTTTAGTTGTTGACGCAAGCGCTGAATGCAGTAAGCGAAAATGGATACATCTTATCCAGGCAGAACAAGAGGTTTCAGTTCAATAAGAAACCTACAAACTTAGAACTGATAACATTTTATGAAACAGAGCATGAAGTTATCATCCTCCTAAAGAAATACAGGTACCAAGAACCGAAAATCCTAAACATTACCGATCCGTTGCAAGATTTAAGCTGGGTGCCAAAGCTGCAACATCTTCGTGAAACGAATGAGGAAATTGTCATTGTTTCACAAAATATTGAGTATAACGGTATCCTGGGATTTGTCAACTGCTTACGTCGGGAATCTGAAGGAAATAAAATCAGATGTGCTTTACTGAAGGATGGTAACATTAAGTTCGATCTTAGGAAGGAATTTTATAAAAGGCAGATGATGAAAGGAATGGCTATAAATGTCTGTCGAGGTGGCAAATGGGGAACTTATCGTCATTTGTTACTTAAATCTTGCGATGAAACAACAGCGGAAACTGCTTTTGCTAATACAATGACTACAGGAGACTTATCAACTCTAAAGTGGATCCAAGGGCCACTAACAATGGATAGTACTACAGATGAAAGTGAAACATTAGTTCAAGTAAGTAAAATTAATTGGAATTACTATGAGAAACTCAATTTACAACTTTTTAAAAAACACAAATTTTCAAGACATAATTTGAGTAGCTTAAAAGTAAGGAATAAAAAGACTTTTAATTATAAAATATTGTTGACTTAAAACATACTGAACCCACTTTTCTAAATTGATCTTAAAATTTTGGCGACTTCCATCTGAGCAATTTCTTCGTCGAACTATTCTAAACAGCATATAGTGGATCAGGAAATGTACTTACTGCTTCAGGTTTACTACTCAGCATTAAACTTTAAAGATATTCTGATGGCTTCTGGAAGATTGCCCAACGAGAAAGCTAGAAACCCTCGAATCCAAACTGGAGGCATCCAAGGTATGGAATTTGCAGGAAGAGATTTGAGGTGATTTTAAAAACTTTGCATAATGTCAATACTTAATTGTTTTTGTCTCCTTCAGTGGTAAGAGAGTATTTGGTTTAACATCAAACGGAGCACTTTCCACGCTTTTGGTCGCAGATCCTGTTAACTTATGGGAAATACCCGACGAATGGACAATGGCTGAAGCAGTTACGATTCCTATCGTTTATGCCACTGTGTTATACGCGTTTGTTAGAGTAAGTAGAATAATTCCACTCTCGATCTTTTAGTAATTATAGCCATCCTTATTCTCTTTTTGTTTATTGAAGAACTAAGCCATCCTTCCATGTTTTTAACATTAATTTTTATAAGTAAATGGTTTCTAAAACTCTAACCAAACAGAATTATAATTAGAAAAGCACTCAACGTTTCACTATCGATTGATACCTTCGCCATGGGAAACTATTATAATTTTGTCCGGTTAGAGTTTTAAAAACCATTTACTTACAACTTTCATCGAACAAGAGTAGACTTCAATTATTAATTTTAATCAATGTAATCTTTGGAATCATTTCTACTTTTAATTAATGCGATTTTTACTTCTCTTGTCCGATCCTGGTACGAACATAAAAAATAAATATCACAGGATACCAGTTTACTACCATGAAATGTCCACATAGGTTGCTGGCATAAGAAGAAATCAAACTGTACTAATTCATAGTGGCAGCGGAGGTGTTGGACAAGCTGCCATTCATGTCGCGCTTCATTACGGTTGCAAAATTTTCACAACCGTTGGTTCCGAAGAAAAGAAGGCCTTCCTCTTGAAACACTTTCCGCAGATCAGTGCGGATCATATTGGGAATTCCAGGGACACCACTTTTGAACAAATGATTTTAAATAGTACAGATGGACGTGGTGTTGACATTGTGTTAAATTCTCTTACTGAAGATAAATTATACGCTACTGTTCGATGCATAGCAAAGGGGGGATACTATCTTGAAATCGGAAAAGCTGATTTAATAAGTAATAACGAACTAAGCATGAAGCTGTTTGAGAAAGGAATAAAGGCAACAGGAATAATGTTGGATATGGCATGGCGTTTCGATGAAGAGAAGAGAATTATTTCCGAACTTATGAAGACGCATATCAAATCTAGTGCTATAAAACCATTGCATAGTGTTATCTATAGCAGTGCAAATATCGAAGCAGCTTATAGGTTTATGGGAGCGGGAAAACATATAGGAAAAGTAATCATTGAAATTAGGCCGGAGGAATACAATAGAAGATCTTGCCAGCCAATTAAACAAATGTTTAAATGCAAACCAGCATTTTATTGTAAACCCGAGAATACCTACATAATAATCGGTGGATTGGGTGGCATAGGTTTAGAGCTAGCCGATTGGTTAATAGTAAGGGGTTGCAAAAAATTGATTTTGGTTTCGAGGCATGGTCTAAAAACAGGATATCAAGCCTTAAGAATCAGGTACGAATTCCAAGTTTACTTACTTCTTACACTCCAACCCCGAAATGAAGTTTATTTTCTTTTAATAACATTAATGACACCAAATCATGATTAAAGCTTTTTTCACATTTGATAAATTTTTTAATTATTTTTGTTATTATAAAGTTTGAATTAATAAACAAATAATACTAACTAATCTTTATTTCAATTTAGGTATTGGGAAAAGTATACATCAGTAATTCAAGTGTCTACCGAAGATGTGAGTACTAGAGAGGGCTGCATTGAATTATTAAAAACAGCCAATGAAATTGGACCAGTTGATGGTATATTTAATTTAGCGGTGGATCTTAAAGATGCTCTTTTTGAAAATCAGAACTTTGAAACGTTCATGGCTTCCCTGAAACCCAAAGCTATCGCCACATGTTACCTGGACGAGATTTCCCGTCAGCATTGCCCTCAATTAAGGCAAGTTGCTATTTAATCGTATTCAAACATAAAAATGAAACCATTCATAGGTATTTCGTTGTGTTCTCGTCTGTGTCTGCCGGACGAGGTAATCAAGGTCAAACAAACTATGGCATGTCAAATTCTATAATGGAAGATATTTGCACGAAAAGACGGAGTGATGGTTATCCAGCCTTGGCAGTTCAGTGGGGAGCTATAGGAGATGTAACATTTAAAACATCTAATATTTAATATTTTGAAGGGGATATTTAAATTCTAGGTAGGGTTAGTTGCTGATATGAATGAATTGAATAAGGACATTGTCATAGGGGGCACTCTACCTCAAAGAATTTTCAATTGCCTGGAAGTTTTAAATGGGTTTTTAGGTCAAGACAAAGTAATCGTATCTAGTATGGTAGTTGCAGAAAAAACGGCTGGCGGCAATACTGAAGAAATTGTATGTAATATATTAGGTATGTGGTATTAGTCTCCTTTATAAAACTTATTTTTAACAACAGAGATAGTAGTAAACTAGCATTTCAGGTATAAAAAATGTGAAAACCGTGAATCAAAGCTCAACGTTTTCCGACTTGGGTATGGACTCCATAACAGCAATCGAAATAAAGCAAATTATTGAAAGTCAGTTCGATATTACGCTAAAACCGACAGATTTGAAAAGTATGACATTTTTAAGGTAAGAATATTTTATGATTTGCCGAAATACTTACTGTATATTACGTCCATTCTACTGATTGGTTGTTTAAGAAAAAAAGTATAACCATGTTACTTCCTATAATTGTTTCTTTCGAAATAGATTAAAAGAGCTCTCTCAGAAGACAAACACTGAAAATACTTCGGTAGTTGAAGAAGAGGACTGGTTAAATTTTCTTTTGAGATACGTGAATCAAGTAGATCTTACTGACGCGCCATCATTGCAACTGAATGGTTACGAGGAAAAGAATGAGAAATTTCCGGAAGTATCATTTTTACCTGGAATAGAAGGAATGTGCACCGCATTTCAACCCTTAATTTCTAAATTAAATTGCCGCGCTAATGCATGCCAATTTTTATTCACCTATCCTAATGATAGTGTGCAATCGATAGCCAAAGAAGTAGTAAAAGTAAGTATTGCAACGGAAGCTCTTAAAACCAAAAGTAATTCTCTGCTTTTAGTACGTTAAACGATATAACTCCACTTTCACTTTAGTAGCATACTCATTCGGATGTTTAGTGGCTTTGGAAGTAATTGCTTTACTAGAAGCAGAAGGGTGTATAGGGAAAGCCATATTCATAGATGGATCTGTGCAGCAAGTAAAAAAAATAATAAAAATGGCCTTCCCGATGGAAGACGAAAAAGATGCTAAAAATCAGTTACTGCTGAAATTACTTCAGAGTACGTCGTTCAAGATTACAAAAGAATTCAGAGTATGTGATTATTATTTTTTTTTCAATGTTGACTGTAATTCTGAAATTTCAGGCGGAACTTACATCACGAGAATCGATCGACGAGAAAATTAATTACGTTTTGGCAAACACCCCTAATAAAACCTTTTCCTCGCAGTACTTACGAGACGTTTTTTGTGTAATATCGAACCGAATGAAAGCGGTGCATGATTATGAATGTTCGTTTAAAAAGTTGAAGTCAAGAATAAAGCTACTGAAACCCACGATTACTCTATGCCCTGTCGACGAGTCTGCCTTCTCCGATTTGTTCGAAACTCCAGTTGAAGTGAAAGTATTCGATGGTGATCATGAAAGTATTTTGAAGAGTGACGACGTAGCCAAAGAAATCAATGATTTCATACGGTAGCTTAGTTGTACACTTAAGGACTGGGGTTGACTCTTGTAATTGCTTAATGTAATTATTTATGTAAAGGTTTTTAATTTTGAAATAAATACTGTAAAGATAAAATCTCGTATATTTCAGTTTGAATCCGTAATGTATTTATATAGTCTGTTTGATATTCCCTGTCACGACAGGTATGTCGGCTACTGTTACAGATACGACAAAATGTTATAGACGGAAAGTTATTCCAGATTTAATTTTCTATTATCTGCCTTGATCAGAAAAACAAGTGAACATAATCACGTTTTAGATGTAGGAAATTCATTCAAACTTTTAAATGAAATATACCCAATTTTATTACGTTTTCTAAAACTGTAAAAGATTCTCTTATGTCACATGCTATAGTTATCTAACTAATTAGAAACATTAATCCATAATTAATAAACGCACGCTAATATTGATTAGAGCTTTATTCGAAAAAGTAGGCGGTGAAATAAAGGAAATTCTTTTTCAGCTTCTAAGTGAATAATGTTCCTTACTTACTAATACTTGATGTCTTGACAACATGTGCTATTCAACATAATATACAATAACAACATAAATAAAGTAACAATAAATAACTAGATAACACGAATTGGATGATAATTTCAAACAACGGAGGTCACTTTGAACAAATCTCTAAAGATTATGAACTGAAATTGCAAACTTAATTTTAGTATTAATTTATTGTTACTTTCTTCATGTTGTTGTGTTCTTTTATGTTGAATAGCATATGTTGTCAAGACAGTTTTAAGAAACATTATTACTGGAAGCTGAAAAATAAATTTGTTTGACTGTGTATTTTTGCAAATAAAACTAATCTGCGTAAGCACGCATTTGTTTCTTAATTATCGATTTATGTTTTGAATTGGTTGGATAACTATGACATGTGATATATTTCTGGAAAGAGAATTTTTTTACAGCTTTAGAAAACGTAATAAATAGGTATATTCCATTTAAATTCTTGAATGTATTTGCTACATCTAACACATTTGTTCTTCAATTATTTTTCAGTCTAAGGCAAGAAATTCTTTTTTCTGAGTAACTTTTCCAAAAAAAATTTCCGCGTAGCGAGGAAAACAAAGGTACTGACACATGCATTTTAAGTTTGGAGAGATGGAGGAGCTTTCATAAACAACAAATTTTTTCTTAGAAATCAATAATAAAGAATTTTCACTGTATATTCCAAACCAAACCAAAATTTATGTCAAGGCAGGCGAACATTTATGTAAACATTTGTGTTTCACAGGCTTTGTTTTGTAACCATTTCTGTCCGGTCCCCGCCGTTTTTCAGATTTCAATGAAACTATCAATATGTTAACCATTTAGCTCATGAGCCGCTTAGCTCGCAGGTGTGTACGAGGTTTAAAATGAGTTTATTTTATGGCAACGCCGACTTGTGCATAACATATTTGGGTAGGCGGCAGACAAACTCCCAGAGCGCTTGCTCTGTCTAACACACATGAACAGAAAGCAAACAATACACGACGCACAACGGTCGCCTACTCAAATATATTACGCAGAGCAGTCGCTATTTAATGGTACGCAAGTGTTATAAATTCGCATTGATCGTTGTATTACTGCGCAGTCGTTGCCAGCTCACGAAATAATAGCCGGAAACGCTTTACGTAACGAGACCTTGCTTTTTTCAATATTAATTTAATGACACTTTGAACTCAAATGTGCCAAAAAAGATTTATGCGACCAGCAACATTTTACATATCTTTCAAATTAAGGAATAGTTAACAACTAGATAAGTTTCCGATTTTCAGAATAAAATAAGCGGCAACAAAACATGAAACACATCAACGGACACTTCCGTCAAATTTACACGGCAAATGTTTGAGGGTCTGAAAGAGGTGAAGACTTCCAAAGCTTGCTTTGTGCAGTGTATCATTTGAAGAGTATTCACACAGAACTTGATAAGTCTAAAATTACAAAATTTGAGTTAAACACGTATTCACGGGTCTGTATCGTCTAGTGAGGCCTGATTCATTCGAAACTTTAAAGTACATTGAGAAAAAAATACTAAACCCAGGTAGCAGTTGACTCTTGTTCGATGAAAATTGCAAGTTTTTAACCTACAACCGGACAGAATATAAATGGAAAACACTCAACGTTTCGCTATCGATTGATAGCTTCGTCAATTGATAGCGAAGAGATAGCGGTTGTCTTGTCTTCAGATAACTTAATTAAAAAATGCTTGTGGCGTATTGTCTAATGCAGTAGTCTTTGCAGTCTTGAAGAAACCTTGGATTGGTTTTGATTGAAAGCATAAGTTGGCGGTTTGTGATCCGTAAAGATTACCGTGTTCCTTCCTTCAATCGTATACTTAAAGAACTTCACAGCAAATAGCAAGATAAATAACTAATTAGTAGCTACAGTCGTGAACTCTTTTGCCGTTGCTGGAGCTTGTGGCGGTTGCCAAGCTTGTAGCAGTTGCCGAGCTTGTCGCTTATGGCTGTTGCTGCACTTTAATTTGATTTTGAGACATTTCCTTTGAAAAAAAATCCTAGTTGTCTCTTTCCATCGTTGATGTGTTCTACAACTGCGCCTATAGCTGCGTCCGAGACGTTAATTGTGGACTAAAGATTATTTGTAGTGATTTGATACGATGTCGTAGTCCTCGTTGATTTGTTCTAAAACTGTTTTAGAGCAGCATCGGAGACATCCGTTGTGGAGTATACATCATCACCTTTTCACTCACGTATCACATCGATTCCATCGAATGGTCAGTGGCCATCAATTTATAGCGATACGTGCTGCAATAACTCCGTTAATTAATTTTAAATTAAACAGAAAACTATGAACATTGCGTTTTTTAAAATTAGTCGCCAGCCACCTCAAGCTCACAAACACAACGCGCAAATACACATATGGAAATTATCTAACTATTTTCGCTATTTTAGAAGAAGAATTTTAGAAGGGTTTGTAGTCATGCAGGCGGATAAGGAAGGCAATGTGTCGGTAGGTACGATACGCAAATTCCTTGTCAATTTCAATCAAAACTCAATAAGTTCATGCTCTGTTTCATTCAAAACTTTATAAGTCGATGGTGTTCAAACAAAACTCAATATGTCCACAACAAATTTTGATTTTTATGGTATGTTTTTGACTAATTTTTAATCAGAATTGAATTTAGTTAAAAAAAAGGTGGTATATAGCTGTTACATGAATTTAAAAAAAACAGTAACTTCTGAATATTACGAAAAAGAGTAGTAACTCATCAAGTTTTGTGTGAATGAAAGTTCACTTCAAATATACTTTATTATTATCATAGAGAACAATAGATGGTTAAACGATTAAATTAATTAAAGTAAGAGACCACACATTTCCGATTCTATAACGGATTTTTAACCTAGTACGGAGAAAGAGGAAAATATCCCAGAAAAGTACTTATCTACAAGAAGGGAAACACAAGTAACGCTTCTGATGAATTGCCTATTAGGCAGAAGCGATACGCTGCGGTGGATACGTTACAAATGGTTAAACAAAAATTAAAAATTCGAAATTGTAAACATTACGAATATGTCCAAGACGAATTACTATTGCTGCGTAACTCAGTGCAATTCGTGGATACGACGAAATCGAAATCATTATGTCTGTCTGGCAGCTTATAAAATTTGCCATCGGGCACTGTCATCTTAAACGAGATTGCCTACAGCTGGTTTTCCTGCTTTGGAGATTTGAAGAATTGGGTACTTGAGGATTGCTGTAATTGGCTGCTGTCGTTCACTTGACGAAAGTTATTGGTTATCGTTGGTCATGTATTCAGTGAAAACCAATAGCAGCAATCCCAAAATACCCAATCTTCCAAGTAGGAAAAGAAGCACAAAATCTCATTTCTGAGTACGGTAGAAAATAAAAAACAAGTAAACAAAGTGAGTTTAAAAACGAACACAATGTAAGTACGCATTTAGCTACTGTTTAAAAATGTATAAATTCACCAACATTTTCGTACTATTGTTTTAACTAGCCACACAATAGATATAATACATGAATGTATAAGATTTTATTGTTGCCCAAACAACTTTGCGCTTAATATGCATGTGTTAAACCTAGAGAGAGGTTATAAATATCCGATTATCGTTTGAAATTACAGAAGGCCGTAAACCATGAAGGTAAATAATTTGAACTCCAATGTCGGCGATAAAGGAAATAAATTTGGAGCTGCGTTGGCGCATCCGCCCCCGGGAGAAGAAATTGTTGTGTCAGGTAAATATTGAAATAATTTCCAATATGTGTTGCTAATTTATCAATTTTTAGGCCTTGCCGGCAAATTTCCTAATTCCAAAGATGCATATCATTTCCGTGATAATTTATTTAACAAATTGGATTTGTTGTCGGATCATGAAAAACAATCGGCATCTGCCGACGAATTACCATTAAGATTTGGAGAGATGAAGGAAACAGATAAACTAGACGCAGGATATTTTGGTGAGGAAATCAAAGAAACAATAAAAAAATTTAGAATCCTCTACTGCCCTAAAATGCATCGTCTTTTAATTAGGCCCATATAACACCACTTTAGATTTAATATAAAATTGTGCAAAATCTTGTACAAAGTGAGAGAGACAGGCTACCACAATTAATGTTCGTTGGTTGAATCGATACTTCTCTGTTACTTTACGCAAGTAGGGGCCGGTTTTTCAATCAGAAGTTAACTTTAAGTTAACGTTAACCTTCAGTTTATTGCCGTGGAAACAATTGTCTTCGTACTTACCACGGAAATAAACCGGGAGTTAGGGTTAACCTGTGATTGAAAAACCGGGCCTAATTGTAACAAATCTAGCAAGGTGGCCCACGCGCCAAAAAATTATTCTAAATTTGGGTACCACGAAACATACGAGATTTTTTAAAAAGCCTTTATTCTTATCTTTACGCATTTAAGATTTATTACTTATGAGATGAATGAAAATATTTTACAGCGCATTTTTACAAGTTGATTATCGAGCAATGACAATAACTCACAAATTATCAATCTTAAAACCGCTGGATGTTATAATGTATAGGGTGATCGGTTTGAAAAAAGTGACTAAATTTACAGTACGCGAACTGAACGCAGTGTTTTTTTTTTCGATTTTTAAAAATGTTGATTACTTTATTCCGAGGGTGACTGTCGTCTCATTAAAAATGACAATTCGGCAGCCTATCAGAATATGACCCATATTTTCATAAAATTAATTATAACTCGCTAAATATAAATTTAAAAAAATAAATACATTATATCATTTTTATTAGCTCTTCAAGGGCTAACATTACGTGCAATAAAGTATATGTGTAATGTATTGTCACTTGCTTACATACATACGTCCACTTTCCACAGGTTTTGTAGCAAAAGTTTATTAATAAAAACAGCTTTAATTTTATCTCCTCTAGCTACCCTTTTAATCTCCTCCGTAAGATATTGTTGACTTATTCCCCTAGTTACAAATACAGAGACTATTGTTTCTATAAGAATTAATGAATGGTTAAAGTTAATCAGAGATGAAAAGACCGGGCCCTAGAATGTGCTATTCAGATAAATAAGATGAAGGAGGAATATTTTTTTTTAAAGGGTTTGGTCGTCAAGCTGATTATACGGATCCCATGATTCGATTAATATTGGAGAAAGCTGTGGAATCTGTTATGGATGCCGGAATTAATCCGAATACCCTGGCAGGAACTAACACTGCTGTATATGTCGGAGTATCTTGGTCAGACTCTCAAAAAGATATGCTCCTGGTGTCTAACATTATTAAAGGCGATCCAATACTTGGGTAAGGAGGATAATATTCGTTTTTCCTTCATCAATAAATTTTTTCTCCAATTAAATGTTAAAGGTGCCTTTTAAGCCAAACAGCTCAAAAAATTAGTTACCATTTGCAACTAAACGGACCTTCTTTCACTTGCGATACTGCGTGCAGCAGTTCGGGTTACGCTTTGGAGCTAGCTTACAGAAGCATAAGAACGGGAAAATGCGACCAGGCAATCGTAGGTGGGGTCAATTTGTGTCTGTTTGAAGGCTTTAGTGTGCAATTCTCTCGGTAAAATTGTAAATCTTAAAATATTTCTGTGTAACGCTTTTCGATTAAATAGTTTAGGAATGTTAAGTCCTGCTGGTGTCCCAAAAGTTTTTGATGAAGAAGCTGACGGTTATGTTAGATCAGACGCCGCTTGTGCCATACTGCTGCAAAAAGCAAGAAACGCAAAGAGAATATACTGCAAAATAATTCACGCCAAAGTCAACAGCGATGGTTATAAATATGAAGGGATTACCTTTCCATCTAAAATCTCTCAGATTGAGTGTTTGAATGACTTTTATGAAGAATGTAACGTACATCCATCGACTATCAGTTTTGTGGAGGCTCACGGAACAGGTTTGTAAAACCTCTTACCTACGCTTTAAAAACCTTGGAAACTGAATAGCAAATGTATTTTAGGTACGAAGGTTGGTGATCCGGAGGAAGTATTTGCAATTGCGTCTATATTCTGTAAAAGTCGTTCAGAACCCTTACTGATAGGATCAGTAAAGTCGAACATGGGACACAGCGAACCTGCATCTGGATTGTGTTCTCTTGCAAAAGTAAAGTTTTACCGTAGTTTAATCCCAGAATTGAAACTTGCACAAATTATTTTGAATTTAGATAATATTTACGATGGAAACTGGTTTTATTCCTCCCAACATAAATTTGAAAACACCTAAGCGCGATATAACTGCACTGCACGATGGTCGAATCAAAGTCGTAACAGAAAAGACACCTTGGAAAAATGATCAAAGATCATTAATTGGTATGTTATCATCAGGGCAAAGAATTTAGCACACTTAATGTTGGGCACTTTTTACAACAAGTGCACTACTTACTCATTCCGCGACTCCCGATTAAGAAGCGAAGGGTTACTGTGCGAACGTTCGTTCTTCGCTGAAGTTACTCTGAGCGGGTTCGAATACCTACTAAATTTTCGTACTGCTCGCGGAACAAGCGGGCCAATTTCTTATCCTTGGTTATCATAAAATTAATAAGAATTACTAAAATTTTGTCCGTTAAAAATTCTACCACTTTCATTATATATATTGTTACAAATTTGGGTGTCCACAAATTATATTCGTTAATTTTCAGAACACTTTAATTACAAACTGTCGCCTTAAACAATTAAAAACACAATAGTAATGAACTGCAACGCTTGTCTATCAAATAACACTTCACAAAATGTACTTCCTATTTATTCGAGGTATGAACCCTTCGCTTGCTAACTTATATCTCTCCTACTGGCGGGCCGGTATGGTTTTTATAGTAGATGCCGCCTGTATTATGTAATGTACCGGAAATGAATGAGAAACTTCGATAACATTCTGTGACACAAGATGGGTTGACTGCTGCTAAAAATAGATTTATTTGCGAGTCACGGCCGTAACAATATAATAAATTCCCTAATTCCCTAAATTCTCTCATTCTTCTCAAAAATTTTCAACTCCCGATGGATGACAAAATATTTCAGATTATTTGCACTTCACTTAAAAGTCTACTTGAATCTCGTCACATACCAATACTTCTGTGATGAAATTAATCTGTTTCAAATAAAAATAACACAGTTAATAAGTAAATTTCACGAAGATTAAAAAAAAAAACAAATAACCTTTTCAGCTTTGAATAATTTTGGTTTTGGAGGAGCGAATGCTCACATATTACTAGCAGCTAATGATATTTTAAAAGTCAATGACGGCCAACCAAATGACAATCTACCACGATTAATCTGCGCCAGTGGAAGAATAAAAGAAGCGGTTAGCAGCTTCTTCGATTCGATCAAAAACAAGAAATTGGACGTGGAGTACGTTCGATTATTACATGAAGTTTTTTGGTGAGTTTTTAAAGATTTTAAACCATAAATAAAGAGAAGTCAAAAACACTTCCGGTAATTTCAGTATTGACATGCCGAACGAGATCTTTCGGGGCTTTTCAATCGTCAGTAAAAATGGCGAACTGAAACGATCAATAAAAGTTCGGTCAAAAACAAAACGAGTATGTTTATTATTCAACGGCTTCAACGATGACAAATGGCTAAAACTTAAAGAAGACCTAGCGTGCTTACCTGTTTTTGAAGATACCATGACAAGGTGATTTTTTAATCTAACAATAAGTCAGATAAGATGCGAAAGAGACAAACACTTTAAATCGAGCTGAAAGTATGCTCTTGAAGAGGTTCTTGACGTGTACAGGCGAGATTGTCATTTTTACAAAAACGACTTTTTTAAAATGCTCTGTTAACAAAACTTTTACTTAACTTACACATTTTTCTGATCAACTACTTATTTTCTTTCCTAAAAATTCTTGATTAGCGTATAACACAAAAGTAACACAGGGAATAAAAGTCTATATTTTCAAACAGATGTATTTTACTGCATGTATATCATAAATATTTGTTTATAGAATTCAGAATTCCCTAGATGGTTTAAAAAAGCAAAGATCTTTAGAATACAATGACACAAATGGAAACAATTTGAAGAATTTATTCGGGATGGTCGCAACTCAAATCGGCCTACTGGAAATAATCAGGAAAATTGGCGTCGAACCTGATTACTTCATGGGAAACGGCGTGGGAGAGTTACTTTGCGCTTATTGCGATGGTTTATTAAGTTTGGAACAAATGTTTATTGCCCTTTTTTACATAGGAACATCAAAATTCAGGTTTGGTAAATATAGTAAGGATGAACCAGGTACTACTTGAATTAAGTTGATTGAAACCCTCTGTTTTATCATGTACCAACCATTGCAGATTTCACTGCCATGACGAAAATCGGTAAAGATCTATCTACGATAATCGGTTTCCAACAATTCAAGTCAACTAAATGGATTCGAAATCGTTCTAAATCTTCCAAATTTACTTTATTGGATATATTGTTAAGCCCTGTCGACGGACAAGATGTTTCGCAGGCTTTCTCAGACGTCACTCCTCTTATTATACATTTCGATAACAAACTTCAGCCATCCGACAATTCGTTGTGTTTAATTGATTTCAGTGCAAATGATTCCATTTTAAGTCTACTGACGAGTATAGGAAGGTAATTTATAAAGCACCATTTGTCCATGACCATGATTAACTGAAATAACACTTTAGTTTGTATGAAAATGGAGTGAATCTTAACTTATCAAATTTATACCCTGAAGTTAAGTGGCCCGTTAGCAAGGGAACATCTATGTTGTCTCCGTACGTCAAATGGCAAGATGATCGTAAGTGGTTTGTTGCAAATTCAAAAGAAAATCATACTTTCGGTAATGGTGTCTATACTATTAACACGAAGTTCAATGAATGGGAATACGTGAAAGGACACGTAATTGACGGTAAGTAAATTTTCGAATGTATTTTTAAATTAAGTTATTTAAAAAATGTAATAAATAATTAGCTATAAAATCTCAACTACAAAAATTCACTTGATTGTTTCTACCTCTAGGATCAGTTAATAAAAATATCAACTACTTATAATTAAAAAGATTGATTTTATTGTGTTAAGCTTGCACGCAAAATCGTTTTTAATGTTTCTTTTTATTATTAACGTAATATTTCTTTTTAGGCAGAGTTCTTTTCCCTGCTATTGGGTACTTGTATTTGGTTTGGAGTTTTGTTTCTGATCAAGCTTTCCAGCTGATAGAAAATTTCAACGTTGTCTTCGAAAACGTTAAATTTCTACGTGCATCGAATATATCACGTCAGGATCAGGTGCTTTATAGGATTTCAGTGAAATCAAACGGGAAATTCGAGGTACATAAATTTAATAAATTTTTCGAAAATATGTGTTGTGGAATATCTCGGCTCTGTCTCTCCAGAATAAAGATATAAACTATTAAGTATAGAAATAATACTTGCCAAAATAAAATTTCTAGTAGTATCTACTTAACAGTTCTATAGATTCTCTAAACGCTAGTTAAATATTAGTGAATTTATGTATCATTTGTTGAGTGCGGTTTAAACGCTGGAAAAGACGGCTACTTTCAACACTATACATATATAATTGCATTTTGTGTATGTACGAGTATATGTATAAATACATATATTCCAAATTTTTATTCAAACAGATATTGTTTTATTTAGGTTGCCGAAAAAGATGTAGTTCTCGTAACTGGACGTGTATATCAATTAGAAAAGACCCAAGAAAAATTTACAAATATTGACGATTTGGACGTAAAAGATACTGAAAAGAGAATACCATTACTAGCCAAAGATATTTACAAGGAATTGAAACTACGTGGATATAATTATACGTGGGTAAATGGTGAATTTAAATAACTGTAATATAGCTGAATGTATCTTTCAGAGGTGCATTTCGAGGTATAGTGTCATGTAACAATGAGGCGACAAAAGGCTCTTTAAAATGGGACGGAAATTGGGTAACACTGATCGACAGCATGCTGCAAATGAATATACTGCATACTGACAGTAGAAATTTATATGTACCGACAGAAATAGGAAAAGTGCTCATCAATCCAAAGAAACATGAAGCTTTTATCACCGACGAAGGAACGGTAGATGTTTACTACAGAAAAGAAGCAAATATAACAACGTAAAAAATCCAATGTTCCGTAAGTAAATGGTTATATGAAATTATTTTGCAGCTGTGGAGCTGTAGAAGTTATTGGACTTTCCGTCAGTCCAATTTCTAAAAGGAAAACATTAGCCGAAGCCGTACTTGAATCATACGAGTTCGTCCCGAATGAAGGTTCATTAAGTCTAGAACAATGCATCCGAGTTAACACTCAAATTATCTTAGAAAATATTCAGAAAGTAACTTTCAATATGGTTGAAGTTTTTTACAATAAAGATAAAGACAAAGAACCTCTTTGTCCTATAATTCAAAGAGTCCTCTCCGATCAACCACTTATACAACCAGAAATAAAGTTGTTATCAAATGAATCGCTTGTGCTACCGGGAATTGTCATCGAAACAACTCCTCTGAGTAGCATTAGTAATTGCCTGTTGATAGTGGGAATCGATTTGTTAACAGACACTGATGTAAGTATACACAAATCCCTACTTTAAATTATCTGATTATGTTTTCTTTCTTTAGATGTTAACGCAAGCGTTGAATACTGTACGCGAAAATGGATACATCATAACAAGGCAGAATAAGAGGTTTCGTTTCAATAAGAAACCTTCAAATTTAGAATTGATAACACTCTATGAAACAGAGCAGGAAGTTATCATCCTCCTAAAGAAATATAGGTATCATGAACCGGAAATCCTAAACACCACCGATCCGCTGCAAGATTTAAGCTGGTTGCCAAAACTGCAACAGCTTCGAGAAACGAATGAAGAAATCGTCATTGTTTCACAAAATATTGAGTATAACGGTATTCTGGGATTTGTCAACTGCTTACGTCGGGAACCTGAAGGAAATAAAATCAGATGTGCTTTACTGAAGGATGGTAATATTAAGTTCGATCTTAGGAAGGAATTTTATAAAAAACAGATGAGGAAAGGAATGGCTATAAATGTCTGTCAAGGTGGCAAATGGGGAACCTATCGCCATTTGTTACTTAAATCTTGCGATGAAACAACAGCGGAAAGTGCTTTTGCTAATACAATGACTACAGGAGACTTATCAACTCTAAAGTGGATCAAAGGGCCACTAACAATGGATAGTACTACAGATGAAAGTGAAACATTAGTTCAAGTAAGTAAAATTCATAGGAATCACTATTAGAAATTCAATATACAATTTTTTTAAAAAACACAAATTTTCAAAACATGATTTAAACAGTCTAAAAATAAGGAATATTATTAGATTAGATAATTTGATTATAGAATATTGTCGACCTACAAAACACTGAACCCAATTTTCTAAATTGATCTCGAAATTCTGGCGACTTCCATCTGAGCAATTTCTTCGTAGATCTTTTCTAAATGGTATCTGTTAAGTCTGTAAATTACTTTCTGCTTCAGGTTTACTACTCAGCGTTAAACTTTAGAGATATTCTGATCGCTTCTGGAAAATTGCCCAACGGGAGAGCTAGAAACCCTCGAATCCAAACTGAAGGCATCCAAGGTATGGAATTTGCCGGAAGAGATTTGAGGTGATTTTAAAAACTGCATGATTTCAATACTTAATTGTTTTTGTCTCCTTCAGTGGTAAAAGAGTATTTGGTATGACATCAAATGGAACACACTCCACGCTTATGGTCATAGATCGTGCTCACTTATGGGAAATACCCGACGAATGGACTATGGCGGAAGCTGTTACGATTCCTGTCGTTTATGCTACAGTATTATACGCGTTCGTTAAAGTAAGTGAATTTTACTAAATTTCATTTTTAATGAGTAATAAATTAGAAGAGTAGCTAAGATTAATAGAATAATTCCGGTCTGGCTCTTTTTGAGCTTTTTTAACTATAACTTTCTTTTTGGTTATTAAAAAATGAAGCCATTAATTTTAATTAGTATAATCTTTAGAATCTTTCATGTTTTTCCTATTTCTAATTATTGCTATATTTACTTCTCTTGTATTTGGTATGAATACAAAAAAAATACCCACATAGGTTGCGGGCATAAGAAGAGATCAAACTGTACTAATTCATAGCGGCACTGGAGGTGTTGGACAAGCTGCCATTCATGTCGCGCTTCATTACGGTTGCAAAATTTTCACAACCGTTGGTTCCGAAGAAAAGAAGGCCTTCCTCTTGAAACACTTTCCGCAGATCAGTGCGGATCATATTGGGAATTCCAGGGACACCACTTTTGAACAAATGATTTTAAATAGCACACACGGACGTGGTGTTGACATTGTCTTAAATTCTCTTATTGAAGATAAATTGTATGCTACTGTTCGATGCATAGCAAAGGGGGGATACTATCTTGAAATAGAAAAAGCTGATTTAATAAGTAACAAGGAACTAAGTATGAAGCTGTTTGAAAAAGGAATAAAGGCAACAGGAGTAATGCTGGATAGGGCATGGCCTTTTGATGAAGAGAAGAGAATTATTTCCGATCTTATGACGATGCATATCAGATCTGGTGCTATAAAACCAGTACATAAATTCATCTACAGCAGTGCCAACATCGAAGCAGCTTATAGGTTTATGGGAGCGGGAAAACATATAGGAAAAGTAGTCATTCAGATTAGGCCGGAGGAACGTAACAAAAATTCTTGTTTGCAAACTAAGCAAATGTTTAAATGCAAACCAGTATTTTATTGTAAACCCGAAAGCACCTATATAATAATCGGTGGATTGGGTGGCGTAGGTTTGGAGTTAGCCGACTGGTTAATAGTAAAGGGTTGCAAAAAGTTGATTTTGGTTTCGAGGCATGGTTTAAAAACAGGATATCAAGCCTTAAGAATCAGGTACGAATTCGAGGTTTACTTACTTGCTTTTCCTACACTGTACAATCCTAAATAGAATTTGTTTTCTTTTAATGATACTGATATCAAATCATAATCAAAGTTTTTTTTTACAATTGCTTAATTTTTAAATTATTTTTATTATTATAAAGTTTGAATTAATAAACAAATAATACTGACTAATCTTTATTTCAATTTAGGTATTGGGAAAAGTATACATCAGTAATTCAAGTGTCTACCGAAGATGTGAGCACTAGAGAGGGCTGCATTGAATTATTTAAAAAAGCGAACGAAAATGGTCCAGTTGATGGTATATTTAATTTAGCGGTGGATCTTAAAGATGCCCTTTTTGAAAGTCAGAACATTGAAACGTTCATGGCTTCTTTGAAACCTAAAGCTTTCGCCACACGTTACCTAGACGAGATATCCCGTCAGCATTGCCCTCAATTAAGGCAAGTCACCGTTCACTCGTATTTAATCATAAGAATGAAACTATTTATAGGTATTTCGTTGTGTTTTCATCTGTGTCTGCCGGACGAGGTAATCAAGGTCAAACAAATTATGGTTTGTCAAACTCTATAATGGAAGATATTTGTACGAAAAGACGGAGTGATGGTTATCCAGCCTTGGCAGTTCAGTGGGGAGCTATAGGAGATGTAACACGTAAAATATCTAATATTTAATATTTTGAAGGGGATATTTAAATTCTAGGTAGGGTTAGTTGCTGATATGAATGAATTGAATAAGGATATTGCCATAGGGGGCACTTTGCCCCAAAAAATGTTCAATTGTCTGGAGGTTTTAGATGGGTTCTTATGCCAAGACAAAGTAATCGTATCTAGTATGGTAGTGGCAGAAAAAACGACTGGCGGCAATACTGAAGAAATTGTATGTAATATATTAGGTATGGAATATTAGCCTCCTTTATAAACCTTTTATTTCTTACAACAGAGATAGTAGTAAACTAATATTTCAGGTATAAAAAATGTGAAAACCGTGAATCAAAGCTCAACGTTTACCGATTTGGGTATGGACTCCATAACAGCAATCGAAATAAAGCAAATTATTGAAAGTCAGTTCGACATTACGTTAAAGCCAACAGACTTGAAAAGTATGACATTTTTAAGGTAAGAATTTTTGATAATTTACCGGCGCGATTTATGTGCAAATTACAACTTACAAGATACTATAATGTAAAGATGCGCGACTTATACCTTTAGTCGAATTTCACTTGTCATCGTCGATTAAAGGGATGGGCGACTGAACGATTTTATGCAAGTCGACTGGCAGATCGCGTCTGTAAGCTAAAGTCAACTAAGCTATGATTAATTAGTCAACAACGCAAGTCGATTAAACAGTTGATTTCTCACACTGACGGTTTTATAGGTACACAATTAAAACCAAAACACCAAGTGATAAAGTGTAATAAAAATTGTTTTGTCCAATAATATTATATTTATCCATTTAATTAAAAATTTGGTTTTGCAACTGAAATTTACATAATAATACATATAATTGTAAACAAATAATAAATGCATTACTTTCTAAAGAACTAAAGCGCTGAATTATGAGTGACGTGAATCTATGAAACACGGTGTACAGCTATTTATTTTATTCATGCAGTTTCTATTACGCCGTCTTTCATTTAGTCACAATAAAGCAGGTAGGTTTTGCCAGGCCATATGTTGAACGCATTTGAGAAACTGTAACCATTTTATTACCTTATAGTTCTTTCTTTCGAAATAGATTAAAAGAGCTCTCTCAGAAGACAAACACTGAAAATACTTCGGGAGTTGAAGAAGACGACTGGTTAAATTTTCTTTTGAGATACGTGAATCAAGTAGATCTTACTGATGCGCCTTCATTGCAACTGAATGATTACGAGGAAAAGAATGAGAAATTTCCGGAAGTATCATTTTTACCTGGAATGGAAGGAATGTGCACCGCATTTCAACCCTTAATTTCTAAATTAAATTGCCGCGCTAATGCATGCCAATTTTTATTCACCTATCCTAATGATAGTGTGCAATCGATAGCCAAAGAAGTAGTAAAAGTAAGTATAGCAACGGAAGCTTCCAAAACTAAAAGTAATTCTTTATTTTTAGTACATCAAACGACATAACTCCACTTTCACTTTAGTAGCATACTCATTCGGATGTTTAGTTGCTTTGGAAGTAATTGCTTTACTAGAAGCAGAAGGGTGTATAGGAAAAGCCATATTCATAGATGGATCTGTGCAGCAGGTAAAAAAAATAATAAAAATGGCCTTCCCGATGGAAGACGAAAAAGATGCTAAAAATCAGTTACTGCTGAAATTACTTCAGAGTACGTCGTTCAAGATTACAAAAGAATTCAGAGTATGTGATTATTATTTTTTTTTTCAATGTTGACTGTAATTCTGAAACTTTTAGGCGGAACTTACATCACGAGAATCGATCGACGAGAAAATTAATTACGTTTTGGCAAACACCCCCAATAAAACCTTTTCCTCGCAGTACTTACGAGACATTTTTTGTGTAATATCGAACCGAATGAAAGCGGTGCGTGATTATGAATGTTCGTTTGAAAAGTTGAAGTCAAGAATAAAGCTACTGAAACCCACGATTACTCTATGCCCTGTCGACGAGTCTGCCTTCTCCGATTTGTTCGAAACTCCAGTTGAAGTGAAAGTATTCGATGGTGATCATGAAAGTATTTTGAAGAGTGACGACGTAGCCAAAGAAATCAACGATTTCATACGGGTAGCTTAAATAATTATTTACACTTTACACTGGGGTTGACTCTTGTGATTGCTTAATGAAGTAATTTATGTAAGGGGTTTTAATTTTTAAATAAATACTATAAAGATTAAATATCGTATAGTTCAGTTTGAATGCGGAATGTATGTATATCCAAGCCAAAAAACCAAACCCAAACTTATGTCAAGGCATGCAAAAACACTTGTGTTTCACATACTATGTTTTGTAACCATTTCTGTCCGGTCTGTTAACCATTTAGGTCTTCACAATAAAAACGACGTTTTTAATCTAATCTTGATTAACTAGGTGTTTTTTTTTTCACCGAATGATAAATAAATGTGTTTTTCAAATCTCGTTTGGGAAATAAAATTGGGATTTCACAGTGAAGAAAAAAAAGACATATCTTTTTAAGAATACTTATGGATGGATACATGCTCTACAATTACAAATAAATAAAATACTAGAAAAAAATATTTGGTTGTCACAACTCGTTCCGGGGAACATTTTCGTCCTATTCTTGGTTGATATTTTTTTGGTCATTCCTCGAACTCGGCCGACTTCAGATATGCAACACGTCGGTGTTAACAAGTACTGATTTAAAAAAATAGACGCTCCTGACAACATTTATAGTTACAATATTTTACAGGTGTAAAATAAATAAAGCTCGAAGGCACGACTTGATTGTCATTTGATGATAGACGTGGTCTTTTCCGGTCTATCGTCGCAGATATCTGGTTCAGGATCACTCTCTTCGTTATTTTCCAGCGATTGGCTGTTTGACGAAACGCTGTTGCATCTCCTCCATTTAGCCCTACGATTTTGAAACCAGGTTTTAACCTGTAAACAAACAAGAATATTACCAAAAAAAGAAAACTAAACTCTAGCTTAAATAATAAACAGTTTAATATCTTACCTGTCGGTCAGTGAGTTTGAGGGAATCTGCCAATATCCTCCTGTCCTCTGGACTGAGGTATTTGTGAGAATTGAATCTCTTCTCTAAGGCGTCTGTCTGGGACACTGTGAATCGGACTTGACCTCCTTTTCGCTTCGAATAATGAGCGTAAGGAAGTGGTAGGACCACAGGAAACGTAGAAGGATACATCGGCCAGTAGCGACCTCTAGAGTAAACGCTAGAGAAGGCACTGACTGAAAACAAAAGAAATTATGAAAATACATTCAATATTTAACAAATTATAAACTAAACAAAAACTATTTCATAAAGTAACATGCGTAATTGTATTTGGAAATACCGTCACAGCCTACTCATATTACAAACTTACTTGATCTCTCTGTATTTAAATAAATAGATTGTGTAGCACGATATGTTAGGGTATGTACGTGCGTTTGGGCAAGTAGGCTATCGTTAGTTGTTCGTAATTCCAGAAAGTTGCCTAATATTTAAGTCATGTGACAGACGCCGTTTTTATCGCTGAAATTTTCAGGTGTCCGTTTTTTTTTCCGTTGCGTCACCTAAGGTGCGATGATTTACGGCATTATTTTGACAGATTACCGCAATTAATTTCTTAAGAAAACAAAAACACCTTCGATGGGACCTCGATAAGATTTATCGCCTGAAATCTATCGATCATAATTCAATGCGATGTTTGCGTTGCGAAATAAAAATTCAATAAGTAGTAAAGCTTTGCAAGTTTTAAATAAATAGCCATTGGCGAAGTCGACAGAATATAAAAAAAAATAATTGAAACAAATAAAACAAGCAATTCGATACTAAAACCTGGAAAAAATATCAGAAGCATCATTTCGAACGAAATGGCTTACGATGTGATTCATTTATGGAATAATAGATGACGCCTATGTGCGTCGCCGCCTGGTGGTCGTTTAGAGAATCAACTAAGAACAGTTACGTACCGACTACGTGTATTTAAATTAATTAGAAACTGAGCTGAGATATTTAAATTGCGCAACGAAATCGCTTAACCTTTTCAAATTAATGCTCTCGTGTTATTACACTGATAACGATCGAATTATGGCGATATAATTTTGCAAACGGATGAGATAATAAACGTCTGCGGGGTTTATCGCTGAAATCTCGTTCGAATTAACATTCGGATTAAGGTAGTTCAAAAAAAAAACCGGTTTAAACCGAACTACTGACTGAATAAAACAAAGCAAGAGCGTAGTGTCGGGACAGATGTGGGTTTACTCGTCGCGTAAGTTATGGGCCTGCAGGCCCAAAACTGTCCCGGATCCAAGAATATACTATATATTATCAAAATATGTAACAAAATTAAATGCACGCGAACTCTCCAAACACAAATGATTGAATTGATGGGTAATAATTTATGTGGCGGTCTTTACAATTACGTATAGATTAAGGCCGTGTTCACACCTTGTGTAATGTAAACTGCTTCAAGCGTAGAATTTATTTGTTTAAGGGCACAGCTGGTGAAGACTTCTAAACCCCGGTTAAGTTTTATCTTGAAAACTTTGGCCATTAATAAACTCTATTATCGTTTCATGAGGTATTTGCCCTAATTCCTTTGTAATGCCGAATTTCAGGGTAAATTCGATAAGAGAGATTGGCCTCATAATGCACGGTAAATATGCAAACATCTGGATTTCTATTATCTTTTAATAAAATGCTCAATACGCGCGCTACTTTGTTTGTTGTATGTAGAAATGGAAGCTCGTTAAAATCAAATCGGCTACTTTTCGTACAGGACTCGACTCAGTTTCACGAACAATTTATTTATTTCTTTAATTAAATATTTCCGCTGCCCTAAAATTTCTGGTTCCAAATAAGTGATAAATAAATTCCAACTCAGCAATTATTTAAAACGTGTTGGCTTATTACACGTCCATTTACTGCCGATCGATCACCACAATAAGTGGTTTAAAATTCCAGGATATCTTGGCCTTTAATCTCCTGATTGCCTTGGTAAGAAACAGCAGGTCGTCATCATTTATAATACATCATATTTAATTACCGATCTCAAATGACAGTAAAGACGTAATGAGAAAAGAAAATTTTTCCACTGAATTCATTCGCCTTATTTGTACAACTTCAATTTATGACTACATTTTATACAGCGCGAGCAAAACTGACTACTGCAGTGGCGGCGTTACGGGTGGGCGAACGGTGCAACCACCCGGGACCTCGCGCCATCTCCTATACATGAATTTTTCAATATTTTAAGCCACGATAGTTGCTAGAATGAAGAAGATCGAATATCGTATATACGAAAATATTTGCGGATCTTATATTGATATTCAGTCAAAAAGAAAAATAAAAACCTTACAAACAAACAACACATATAAATAAATAATTGTAATAATTTAGAGAGACAACATTTTCGACCAGCTCTTATTTCTAGAATAACATCTGTTGTATGAAGACTAGATTTTATGGTCTTCAATCATTTCTTGCCTCTCCTTAGAATTTAAGTTGCCTTGCAAAAAATCTCAAAAATGTTTAAGTAAGATTATTGCAGTTTATAATTAGTTTCAGTTTTTAAACTCTCGATTTTATAATTCGATAACCTTATAGGTTGGTTAATATTGGTAGGCCCCCTTTTAAATTACATTAGTATTCTTAAAACAGTATGCCTAGATATACTAATTCCGTTTGATTTTATTTCATTTTTTTTTAGTTGTAAACCGATTGTATTTTGTCTGTACTTGCTTCAATTTGACTTTATTTTATATTTGTATTATGTTATATATTTACACTTTGTACTCTTAATTCGTTGTGACTAAGTTTTATAGAATATGTAATTTTGTCTTATTTTTATCGCCGATCGTCTTTTGTTTTTCTTTTTTAATTCCTCATTTGGCTTTATTTTATTCAATTTTTAATACAGTGTGGAAACTAAGCAGCGGATAAATACGATATTTTTAAGACGATCAATTTTTTCAAAAAACTCAGAAACTATTTTCATTACTACAGGGTGTTTGCAGAAAGCTGGCCGAGTGTTAATTTTATATTTTTTTAATGGTGCCCTTCCAATTAAACAAAATTGACGGGTCCGAGCGTTTATTCTTTTTTTAAATTAATTGAAAATTGTAAATATCGAATTTATCCACCACTTAGTTTCCACGCTGTGTAATTAATTGATCGACCTTTGTTTTTTCTTCTATTCGATTTCATTTAATTTAGTTTTATTTTTTAACTATCGGATTATCTTTCATTCTACCCGATTTTATGTTTTTATTATCAATTGATCGTCTTTTGTTTTTGTTTTTTCCTTAAGTTACTCGATTTCAGTTTATTTTACATTTTAATCCTTTCGATCGATCGACATTTTTGTTTTTGTTTTTCTTTTGATGTATTTGATTTGAGTTTATTTTATATTTTAATCCCTTTCGATCGATCGCCATTATAGTTTTCTCTTTTATGTGATTTGATTTTATTTATTGGTTATCAGTTGATCGTCTTTTGTTTTTGATTTTTTTTTATTTACTCAATTTATTATACATTTTAATTCCTTAGATCGATCGTCGTTTTCGTTTTCTCTTTTATGCGATTTGATTTTATTTATTCATTATTAATCAATCGTCTTTTGTTTTTGCTTTTGTTTTATTCATTAAATTCGAGTTTATTTTACATTCTAACCCGTTGGATCGATGGTCATTTTTGTTTTCTCTTTTATGCGATTTGATTTTATTTTTTAATTATATTTTTTTTAACATTTAAAATTTTCGTCTATCATCTTTTGTTTTTTGTTTTATCTTTCGTTTGACTTTATTTGATACGAGTTTTTGTTTTTTAATTGTATTTTTATTTTCTTTTGATTAAATTTTTGGTTTTCAATTTTTATATTGATTTGACTTATTCTTAGTTCTATTTTCGTCCTATTCTTTTGACGATTTGATTTGACGATATATTATTTTTATTTTGAACATCAATTAATCGTCTTCTTTTTTATATATTTTTATTTTATAGTTATTTTTTATTTTCTAAGTAACATTTTTATTTCATAGTTTTGTTTCTTTGTATCCGTAGTACCGTTTTGATTTCAAATAACGACATATTTTTAAAATCGGAACTTGTCAAATAGCGGTCACTTGAAGTTATTTTACTTAATCGTTTTAAATTTATTAGTATTTTCTGCTTTTTATAATGCAAAGAAGACAAACTCTTTTCCCTTACCCCAAGGGCCCCGCAAAAATTTCTTGCCCGAGGCCTCGCAACTATTAAGGCAGGCTCTGGACTACTGGTATGTGTGAAGTTAATAAAGCATTTCCTGCACCAACTTAATTGTATAAATTCAAATTTTCTCGCAGTAATATTTGCGTGTACACTCTTTTCCAAAAGAATTCGTCCGATTCACAGTAGGATTTGTGAAATAAACGTTAGTTTTAGAAATTGTTGGGCATACAGGGTGACTCAGAATAAGTGTCCGACCCATTAGGAGTGTATTCACTAAGGTCATGCAAGTGCGAAATTGCAAGAAATAAATCTATCAGAGGCATTTCAAAAATCAACAACCTCCTTTGAATCCAAAATGGAAATCATGATTCATTTCTTACGTATACATACACGAGCCTGAAATACGAATGAATGAATTGCGTATTATACATTTTTTTCCGCAGAAAATCATAAATAAAAACGCTTTTCAGTTTCATCTCAAGGTAAACGATGGTATTTCGCTCTATTCCACCCAAGTTCAATGGTCTTGTGACGCAATGCAGCTGTACTAGTGTCCATCAACCAATCTTTAATGCATTTTATCTCAAAAACTATATGGATATTAGACCCCCTATGAATATAGACTTTTTGTTTTGTTTTTCTGTGTATTACCTGTGTCTGATGGGTCGGAAACTTATTCTGAATCACCCGGTATATTACAAACGAAACGTTATCATAGAACCAGCTTATCTGGCGAATCGCCAAAATAATGAATCATTAATAAGCCCTCCTCGAACTAGTCACATGATTGTAATATAAAACTACATAAGCTATAAAAATTTCAAAAAACGTGACAAACAAGTCTGCAATCGACGTTCGCTTTCTTCTCGGCCTTAAAGCTTACTCGTATTTGATTAGATACATAGTATAGCCCATATAATCTTTGGAAATGTAAATCCTAGGCGTAAGTCGCCTTGGCTTAAGTCGTCTCCATTTCGTATTAAGTAATAGCGAAGCGTAACCGATTAGAGTTGAGTGCATGTTTGAACTGTAACCGTTCAGAAATCTATTTTGTATACACTCCTGATAAGTCGTATATATTGCAATTGACCGAAAAGGCGGGTGCTAATCCGGCATTATTAGCTCCCGTATGGGAAATTCGAGCTTTCGGTGTTTGCCGGAGGATTAAATAATCGATTAATCAGATGTATAAGCTGTTTTGACGTGTTTATCAGGAATTATTGATTGTAATATTAGTGCTATTTGATCGATCAGAAGTATTAATGGGCATTGTAGATGCGAGATTAAAATCTAATTTATTTCGTATTGATCCGATGCAAGATTAACTTCTTACGCACGGCGTTTAAGACGCATGCTTTTTTTTATTTACAAATTTTATCTCGCTTAATGCTAGGTACGACGAAACGTGATACACGCTCGTTGATAAAAGGTCTGCTGGAAAATACCTAAATAAATTGTTGTTTTCTTACTCACGCAGATAAAGATAAACATTTATTTGTAGTAGATAAATTTGTATATTTAGCGGAAAATGTGTAAAAATATAATAACGACAAGAAGTTCTATACATATTTCTACATATTATTTTATTCGAACTTTTCAATTTCTTTTTAAAGTGACAATAAGAAAGTTATTCACTAAAATGGTAACCGACCTACCTCCCTGGATCTGCGCCACTGGTGAAGAATGCTCAATTTTCCGCATGATATATCCATCCCTGTATTTTACTTGTCCTGCATGTCAAATTTCAACCCTCTACTTCAAACCGTTCCAGAGTTATTTAAGAAAATGTGCTTTTCAAGTTACCCCTTTAGGAGGTTGTATCTCAGAAACGAAAAAGTTTTGTGCACAGATGAATTAGGTTAAACAGTAATATTTTAATGTCTTCTATACGTGGTATAATTATTGCCATCTCATTCGATAACATCCTGTATATGAAGTCCCCGTAACCCATTGTATGTATGTACTCCACATTCCCCGTGTTCAAATTGTGCGTGTTATTTAGGGAATATCAACACAAACGGTTGGTAAAACTGCAGTAGCACTAGTTACTATAGCGCGTTCCAATCTCAAAATGCACTACAGGCCTTATGGAGAATTCGGCGAAATAAAGATAGCTTTATTGAAAAATCCTGAAAGATAGAAAGGGACGTACTTCACACTAAGCTTGGAACGCGCTATATCACGGGTTACTAATGTATACTTTTTTTTTTATAAATCAAGAGACCCTTGCATTATGTTGGATTAAAACGTGAATCTCCATCTCATCACTGCTACTAACTTGGCAAGGTATTAGAAGTTTCATGTCAAAGTCTCTGTCAAACTATTTGACATTAATAATAATAATAAGAAAATGAATGTACCCTGTCTTCAAATGAATTCCTCATTAAAGCAGGACGTATTTTTTTTCTTACTATTGGCAACACTTAATACAACAGCGAGGGGATAGCTGTCAATAGCTGACAGTGACTATTTTCACTATTTTCCAGTCTTAAAGTTCGAAAATAACTTTCAATAATAAAAAAAAATAATGTGCTGTAATTTTATTATTTTATAATATTGAAAATACAAAGTGTCACAATTTGACGTTCATTTAATTTAAATAATTGAACAGCTGTCAGTGTTCCAAACATTTCGGAGAGAAAACACTCTGTGAAACCATGGCCATAGCTTTAATTAGGAATTTAATTGAAGACACGGTATTTATGCTCTGTTTTTAAGTGTTTCAAAATTCATGCGTCTCTTTTGATATTTTTTGCGATCGTCATCTGTTTATCCATTGTTTCTTATTGAAATTCATCCGCAAACATTTCTGTCACTTGTTGAAAGTTTTTTATTTTGTAGTTGTCGTTACTGATTGAAGGAACCCTCGAGGCTTCTTCTTCTTCTTCTTCTTCTTTTGTGTTTTGCCTACAAATTTCCTCAATTATTTCTTCTTCTTTCGTAAACGTGGAGATCGTCATTTAATTTTCTTGTTTTTTCTTCGTTTTTCGTGAAATTTAGGACCGTCTTCTGTTTTCATCGTTTTTTTTTTCTTTTCATTCTTTCTCATCGTTTTTTTTCTTCCTTTTTTCATTGCGATTACATTTTTGCAAAAGCCTTTTTTTATTTTTATTTGCCGTCTTTGTTTTGCTCAAAAAAGTATTCCCGCGCCACTTGTTCTTTCGTTCGTCTTTTGTTTTTCTTAGGTACTTTCTTCGATAATGTTCATTTTTTTTTTCGTTGTTTTAATGTCTGATATTTTTCAGAAATTAAGACATTTCATTTCAGTTTTTTTGTGATTCTTCGTGAAATTAATGATGGTCTTTTGTTTTCATCGTTTTTCTTCTTCGTTTCTTTCCTTTCTTATCGTTCTTTCTTTCTCTTTTCCATTGCGGCTACATTTTTCCAAAAGTTTTTTCTTTGTTTTTATTTGCCATCTTTGTTTTGCCAAGCCAAACGATAAAAAAATCATGTCCCGCGCTGCTCGTTCTTACGTTCGTCTTTTGTTTTTCCTTACTTGCTTCGAAAATTTTAATTTTTTTTTTATTCGGTAATTTAATGTTTGTCGTTTTCCAAAAATTAAGACATTTCATTTCAGTTTTTTTGTGATTCTTCGTGACATTTACGATAGTCTTTTGTTTTCATCGTTTTTCTTCTTCTTTTCTTTCCTTCCTTAGCGTTTTTTCCCTTTTCCATTGCGATTACATTTTTCCAGAAGCTCTTTTTTTTGTTTTTATTTGCCATTTTTGTTTCGTGAAGGCAAACGATCAAAAAATTATTTCCGCGTCACTTGTTCTTTCGTTCGTCTTTTGTTTTCCTTAGGTACTTTCTTGGAAAATTTTAATTTTTCTATTCGTTGTATTAATGCCCCCCATTTTTCAGAAATTAAGACGTTTCGTTTCAGTTTTTTTTTTGTGATTATTTTTCTTTCGCAATTATTATGATTGTTGTTTATAATCCTTTTCTTGCTCCTTTTTTGTTTCTTTTTGTTAATTTTAAGTTACTGTCACGTCTTGTTTGAATGTTATTATCAATTTTTGAAACGAAATTCTTTCAATTTTGCTGTCTCTTTCCTTTCTTCAATATTGTGATTGTCATTTGTCTTCCTTTGTTTTTGTTTATTTGTGACGTTTGCGCTGTCAGTTGTCAGTTGTCATTACGTCTTAAGTGTTTACCAAGTAATTTTTTAAGAAATATGTTATTCGTTTTGAATTCTTACTTTTCTCTTCATCTGATCGTAGTTTGTTTTTCTCTTTAAATTAATGTCCCCAGTTCGAGAGGGCATCTCGATCATCAATAAATTCGTCTTTTTTTGCTTTTTCATTATTTTCAATCATCTTTTATCAATTCTTTTCGTTTTCCAATCTTTTACGTTTCTTTTTCTATCGTAAATGTTGCGGGAGTGATAAATCTGTTTTTCTCTTTCTATCGCTCCCTCTTTCTTCTTCTTTCTTTATTCCACCGTTGCCGTAATTACCAAGTTACTTCAAATTAAAGTAATTCATAAATATATCGTTCTTGTTACTCTAAGGGCTATTTGCACCACATCCAGTGAAAATTTAAGCTCCAGTTAACTTTATAGGAACGATTGTTATAATAATTGAATCCGCGGCGAATAATCGCCGATTAAAGTTGTAAATTGTAACAGAGGGGGGCACACTAACGACAACTGGGTTGCGTTCAGATTTATAAGGTAGAGGGTAAAGTGCAACCTGAACGTGTAATCGTATCTTTCTCACTCACGATTATTAACATATCTTGCGTCTCTTTCATCCGTTTCAAGAAGTCTGTCTTGTATTTACATCGTTGCCATGGCAACAAGAGAACCTTCACTGATTTTCACGTCCTACTCAAATAATGGGATGAGAAAAGTTCGTCCGTTGCCAAGGCAACGATGATGTAAACGCAACATTTCTTGAAACGGATGAAAGAGACGCAAGATATGTTAATAATCGACAAACAGGAAATGAAATGGCTCGTGCGTGAAGCTTTTACACGAATAAATACTCTTATCTACAATTGAAGTTTGTTCTTGTCCGATGAAAATTGTAAGTACAAAGTTTTTTTTAATCTCGAGCCAGACAGAAATATGAAAAGAAAACATTCAACGTTTTGCTATAGATTTATAGCTTCGTCAGGAGAAACGTTGAGTGTTTTCCCTTCATATGTCTGTCCGGTTCGAGATTAAAAAAAACTTTGTACTTACTCTTATCTACGTTTGTAATAACAATAAAACCAACAAAAACATTAACGGATTGAATAGGAGAGATTATGTATACTGAATAACATGAATGATGAATGACAACTCTTTGTTTTCCTTATTACAAGCGCCATCTGTTGGTCAGTGATTATCTCGAATTACCCAAGTTGAATTCGACCTTGGGAATCTGAACGTAATCCAATCATGGAAAAGGTTTTTTTCAAACGCGACCGGCCGGAAGAAGTACTTATGTTTCGTCTGAATCGAGGAGGCCGTGGTGGAAGCTATTCGGGTTTGCTACTCAACCTCTAGATGGCAACACTCACACGCAGATATAGCTGATGTCAAATGTCATGCAAATGTAAGAAACGTCTCGGTTGTTCAGATCGGCTCCAAAGAAAAATATTTTTAAATTGTAAGCTCATGTTTTGAGCAAAGTTCTCTTTTATACGGTTCATTAGTCTCCTTACCCGTTTAATACCCTGTAACTTATCGGATTAAGGTAGTTTCAGATTTGTTCTTTCGAAAACTTTGCGTTCAATAAATTAATCACCGGGAGCGATAAAGAAAAGTCGATAAGCCTTTTGAGCAATTACAATTACGAAACGATTAACGACCGGGCGAACGCGCTTACGTTTTGAGTTTGAGAACTAGCGCGGCCCCAATTCTGAACTGAGTGCAACGCAATTTCAAGTTGCGTGTTTGCATTTTGTTAAAGCAAGATAATCCGGGGGGGTCTTAAAAGATTTCGGACGGATCTCGGGGTATTAGCGTTTCAAAATTATTCCCCGGGCAAATAAGGCATTTTTGTATTAAAAAAAAGTTTCCAATCGGGCGCCGCACACAAACATACGTGGATATAAATAAGTTCGAGATAAAAATTGGAATTAATTCTTCTTGTCTTCCGAGGATTAAATGTAGGGAGGGCGTAAGCTAGCTATAGTGACAAGAAATAACTTACGTTTTATGTTTACAAATATTCGCATTTACTAACAATGAGCAATGTAGCTTTAGAGATAAGTAATTAAAATTACACACCCAATTTGCGTTTTATTATCTCAAGAAAAACAAACACAAAATAAACTTAATAGTTTCAGTTAAATGGTGTGATACTTAAACGCTCTTGCAAAACTGATACATACGTATTTCATATCTAGGTGTGAGTATGTGTGTGTGTGTGTTTAGGTATACGCAAGGAATATAAAAAGTTTCAAATATCGCCTCGACTTTATCAACTTGTAAATATTAGTACAAGCACAATATCATCTTGTTTAATAACATATAAATGATTCAATTGCCTTTTGTGTCGAGTGATAACTACAAGATGATATGAATCACTTTTAACTCATTGCAACGTAAAATTAATAGCAACTTTTATTAAAAATAAAATAAATAAATTCAGATTACGAGTTCCGGTAGCACATCGCACTTAATTAACATTCTGTACAAAGACGACCATAGGAAGACCGCATGTCTGCTTCCTTTTGCGGTTTTTCGCTTTGTCGCAATCCGCAAATTATATCGTAAATTAGTGCTATAATAGCACGAGGAGCGTTTCGCATTTTGCGAGAGCACGTTCAATACGATGATTACGGGACCGCAAAGAATTTCCAAACGAGTTCACCTATTTTTTAATTACATAAATCGCAGCAATTCGACGAAAAACCGAAAACCGGAAGGAGGAAACAGATTAATTAATTTTTGAGATAGCTACGTGCCTAATCTCTTAAATGTGGTGGCTCCAAAATGTTCTTTTCTTCTTTCAGGGGAAGAACCATGTCAAATTAATTTGCTTAACAAACAAAAAATCCAAATCCGAGTTAAAAAAATATCAGATTTAAAGAAACTCCTCTAATTAGGAATGGTTTTTAATGATTGATGTTAAGTTGGCAACACAAGAATGTTTTCGAAGTCCGCTTCGATTAAATTAGACGAGAAAATCTCGTCCCTAAGAAAATCACGGAGTAACTGACATCTAGCGAGGGTTTTGCGAAAGGGCCTATAATAAGGAAAACATTAGAATGACATTTGGTTAACCTATAAAAAAAAAACACTAAATTAAAATATTTGTGACACTTTCGTGGTCTTAGCACGACGTACACACAAATAAAACTAACAAAAATATTGATAGATCGAATAGAACATGCTATACGCAACAACATTATTGACAGCTCTTTATCTTCCTTATTAAAAGCACCGTCTGTTGGTTGCTGATTTTCGCGAATAGCTATGAAGAGTAATTTAAATTTGCCCGCCAAAAACTCTCAATGTTATTGGCTGTTCTACGTCCAAATTCACTCGTTTCATGATTCGTGTAAGTTTTAAAATTGTAAACAAATCGTTTACAAGTAATAACGGTCGTGGAAAATTTATAATCTTCGCAAATAAACCAAATTAATAAGTCCTTCAGTTTTACAGCGTGAATCCATCTAAAACAGGGCGACAACTGTTGCTCTCCCCTACACTCTGTTTTTATTTCGGAGGAGTACTTTGAAATTTTGGCGTTAAAAACGAGCTTTGTCATTGGTAGTTGACAGGAATTGACCAGTGACAAAGCTCGTTTTTAGCGCCAAAATTCCAAAGTACTCTTCCGAAATTAAAAAAAAAAACAAAATGGGATATCAGAATTAGGAAATATTTTTCAACTTGATAATTCTGGCCGCAGTAAGGTACAGTTGCGGCCTTTGAAAACTGGTACACTTTGGCAAATACAATTTTTTCGCGATGTAAACTGATCGTATTAAATCTGAAGTTTCTAAACGTCACTCAAATTATTGTAAATCCGGCTATGAATATGTCAAATTTGACATTACAAAATTAAGAATTCCTGACAGTGATGTCAACTCTCAGTGTACCAGTTTTCAAAGGCCGCAACTGTACATCAAAACAATGTTCCCAATAGCCTTAAGTGAAATATCACCACAAATAGGCCGTAAAATCACCAAGAATATTACTACGCCATAAATGGAATTTTGTAGAAATTTAAACCTATTACAACTGGTGTATATAACTGATTTTTGGAAAGACAATAAACAAAAGACGATCGGTCGTTGAACAAATGCAAGAGACCAAAAAAAAAAAAGTCGACGATTTGAGTCGATTTGAGCATAAGAAAATCTTTTGTTTTTGCTTTTACATTAAATATATTTTTTTGTCTGAAATTCGTTACAAAGTGAGAGAGACAAATTAGTGAATATTTATTTGTTGATGTGACAGTAGTCTTTTTGACAAGTTTTATGCAAAAATTATCACCTTGTCACGCGGGGTGATGCGGGCGAGTCTAAGTAGGGTTGCCAACGTGATGCATTGATTGATGCTAACCGGAAGAATCGAAAGAAATGTTATTTCAAATCATTTTCGCACGAAGAAAAGCCGAGAAGATGAAATATTAATATTTTCAAATAATAGAAATTAAAGAAAAAAAAATTATTTTGTGAGCAATCAAAATAAAATTTGTGAGTTGCAAATAAAGGTCAAAACAGTGTCGTCGATCTTGTGAGTCCAAAATTCCCCTAAGAATTATTATATATTTTACAAAGATATTATCAAGGAAAAGAATTCAGGCCACTTGTTCCCCGAACGGTACGAAAATTTAGTACTCGGACTGTATCAGCTTCGCCCATAACGTGCGATCGTTCGCATTGCACTCCTTCCCCTTCCACTCAATAACAATTCGATGCATCGCAAAGTATATTCGAGCGTCCAACACTAAGTGGCCTGAATTCTTTTCCCTGGTTATTATACATCAAGAATTTTGGTAATGAAGAGGAAATATAAGTAATTTAATTTTCCTTTCATTACCAACATTCGCTTTAGTAAAATGGAATTTAACTGTAGAGAAAAAAATTATTAAAATTAATACAAAGTGGTCAAACAGAACAATTTGAGTTGCTGAATTTTATTTTGAACTTGACGGCTTGATGCCGATAGCCTATATATAATATTGACAAGCATTTCAAATTCAAAGTAAACATTAAGGAAACGCTCGACGTCACCTACAACTTTATTTAAGTCAAAGATCTGTCAAATTAATCAACAGAACATATCCGGTTTCTGTGTTGCAAATAGTTAAATAAAAAAAATGCCAACTCCAACGGTTCTCCCTGATCACCCAGTACAAATTGCTACAACCGATGTTAAAGAAATTGTGTAAGGAAACTGTGTTACGCCAGTGCCATCTAGGTATATTTTGTCGAACTATAAATTGTCAGTTGTCAGCGCAAAATTTGAAATAAATTTTTAATATTTCTCTCGCGGTGTAGGAGATGCGTAGAACTGAAAATTGCTACCAAATTTCCTCGAATTAATAAAAAAAATTCTTTTCCCCCTTTTTTCACCAAAAAAATTCCGAAAAAAGGGAAAATTTTCCTTCAGTTCGCGAATACTGGATGAAAAGAAAATTATTCCTACTTCTTGTTCCCGACTAGATGTAATTAATTTTATTTGAAACCGGAAAATGATCGTGAAAATCCGAAGTTTTGACGTGGTTGGCAACACTAAGCCCAAAACAAAGAAAAAAAAAAACATTGGAATGCAAATTGAATTTCAAGTTTTTTTTTTTTAACCAAATCAAAATTAACTTCCACTGTCAAATGAATTTATAAGCGTCTACATCGCGTTTTCTTTCTCGAAAGATACAAGAAAATAAATAAATAAATAAATAAATGAACAAACCAAACAGATTCGTGGTTTTCGATAACTGTACGATTTAGTTTTCGGCCATTTTGTTGATGATGATTCGTTCAAAAAGTGGCAGGAATCGATCGTCAATTCATTTTGATCGTTGTCTTCTTTCTGCTTACGCGAATGACCAAAGCAGCATTCTTACAAATAAAAAAATAATTTATTTTGCGCACGTATTGTAGATAAAGAAGGCGATTTTTATACTTGGCGAATACGAAAAAATTAAAATCACTGAGAGCGTTTTCGTTTAATTGATGCAGAACATTCTAAGAGTATCTCCATCCCTTGTTATTACACGAGATTAAATCAGGATGGGAATAGTTTAGAGCTGTTAATTCAACTTTAAGTTCTAAAAGAGAATCATCAGAACTAAAATGCCCGATAGTCCGAATTTAAAACAATAGTAAGCGGTGTACAATAACTGAATTGCCAACATTTAGGAAAACACTAAAAGAATCTGGCGCGAAATTCAAAGTATCCTCAATCATTATCACTTTAACTTTATACTTATGTATTTGTGCTTGTTGTAATGTGTTGTTAGTGAATTCTTAAATTTTTAAAATATATTATACCTATCTGAAAGAATTTGAAGTATTTTTATAGCATAACGCCCTAATAAATGTTTTCGCTCAATAACAACAACATATTGATTTATCTTCTTATTGAACGAAAAATAAACAAAAACAAATTATCTTTATTGTGCGGTGTTGTTCCGAGTAAATTTAAAACAGATTAAAGATTGAGACAAAGACGTAAAATATATTTTTAAGTTTTGGAACACGCTTATTTTTTGTTTAATTCTTCGATTGCATTATTACATTTTGGTTTGTCCTTAGCTTCTGTTTTCTGTTCATAATTTTTGTTTCTCTTAAATCTTTCCATTCTTTTTCTCTCTGTATAGAAATCTCTACAATCTTCTACAATGTGTTCTTTATTCATGTTCATTTGCTCCTTCCGTAACATTCTTTAGTTGTTTCCCTTAGAATATTCATCGTAATCCTTTTTCATTCAAATCTTAATATATTTTCATGGGACTTTTTGTGTTCATAATCGAAGTTTCGCTTTCGCAATTTAAAAAGTTAAAATTATTTACACTAAATGTTAATTTTCGAAATTAATTATTTCTTTCCAAGCATTGATCCACGGAGAATGATCATGAAATATTTGAAGGCAGATTCAGGGCCGGTTTCTCAATCAAAAGTTGCTTCAGTTTATTGCCATGGAAACAATTGTCTTCGCACTTGTTACCATGGAAATAAACCGAGTTAACCTGTGATTGAAAAACCGGGCCTCAGAGGAGAATATGTTTGGCAATTTTTTGAACTCTTTCTTTCGAACATTTTAAAACGTTCTGGCAAAAATGGTGCTTTGTAGAATTGAGTGAATTCAGGATGAATCTGTTAGGATCAGAAATTGAAATCATCTGCATCCCTTACATTCCTTTATTGATCTATCGGTGTATTCACATACTCACATCAAAAATTTATGTACAACATACTTTAAAAAAAAATGTGCGTTAGATGAATGTTAATGTGATAAGTCTGCGGTCTGTATAAGAGTGCGACCACCAAAACGGATATTGTTGGAAATTCCTGGTAACAAAACGCAATGTTCAATGTTCCTCTCAGATATTTAAACGGAAAAAATTATCTGCAGTTTTTAACCAGATTGACAACTCGTTTTTAGAACAATGCGTCTCTTTCTGCAAAACCACATCACATCAGACTGCAATGTTTATTAAGTTACCCCCGTATTTTGATGATATATATCAAAACCGTTAAATTTTGTTGTTACGCGCGGTAACAACCAATCATGGAACTGCATTTAAAATTTTAAAGGACCTCTAAATTCTAACAGCCCGTTAAAGTGTTACAGAATACGCCCCTTACTGCTATAAAATAAATTATAGGTATAAGGTCAGATGATCTAAAAGAAAGCTTAGATCCCTGATCTCCCCCTTATACCAAGACTGTCAAATAGTGGAACATGAAACAAATACAGTGAAAAACAAAGATCTGACGTTATTTTATTTTATTTTTATTTTTTGGATTTTAATTCCAAGAAAAACACGCACATTGAATCCCTAAAATTTTTAAATAATCCAGTGACGTCGCGATGATCGGATGTCATTTTATCAATTAGGGCCAGTAATCCTCACGTGACACGTCCCTAATCCTTCGGTATATATGGCAGTCACGATGCAAAGTCCAACGATAATTTCGCTGCAATAGTTCTACCCGTATTTTAGGACTAAGCTCCAAATTGTTACGCAAATAGGTGTTAAGGTTACAACAATTTTAATTCCGTATTAATCACTCACGTTTGGTATTACTAAATGCAATCTTCTAGAAGCAATTACTTTAGTTTTTACGCAAGAAAAAATGTAGTTCCAGTTATTTTTGTTGAAGAACCTCGAAAGGAAGACATGAGTTTTTTAAACAAATTGAAATAAATTTTTTAATTACTTCTGCGTTTTTTTTGTTAAGGAAACGGCACATGTTTATTTCCAAATCATTACTGTTTTGGTAAAGAAAAGAATGTACACACTGACTGTTCAATCAAACTTGAAAAATGGCAGACTATATCAACAACCACAACAAAAACTATGAAACCAGACCGTTCACTTGATCACTATGTTACGTTTGCTTTGCTGTACTTACACATATTCTAGATACAAGGTTCATAAAAAAGGCAAAGCATTTAAGACATGTGCGTATTTTCAAGTTGAAATGAAACATACTGTATGTATACAATATATTGTCCAAATTTTCTTTTTTCACGCAAATAAAAAACTAAAGTGGTATCGATTTATTTTTTAGTTTCCATTTCTAATTTTTTTTTTTATAAAAAAAAAATGAATAATAAAATTATCTCTGTATAAAATGTGCATACATATTAATACTCATATTGTTGTAACCGTGAAATCACTACTTGAGAGCACACTCAAGTATTTATTGACATTTATCGTCAGTATTAATTGTTAATCAACTGTTGATATGACATCGTTTACTTAACTATTGAGTGCTCGTACATACTCGAAAAATTTTGCTCACCTTTGTCGACATAAGGATCCAAGTGGTTGTAGGGCAGGTACATTTTATCACAATAATTCGAATAAAGTTTGGCACTGGCATAGTCACTCATGGTCCTATAATAAGGATAGCCCCTGCTTAACAGAGTCTGTTGCAAGATGCTGTTGCTCTCCTGTGGTAAGTTGTACCAGGGTTCGGACTTCGACGTCTCGCACGGAGATTTTGGGGATTCACACGAGTACTCGCACTTACCCGGTGAGGGCGACCCTCGCTTCTTCAAGATGTCGTCGATTAGAAAAGACATTTTTTAACTAATAAAATTAATTCGAAATTGGTTATGAGCTCGTTGATTTCGAGCACTTCGCGCGACGTCGAAATTTTTGCGATGCGTTTCCGTCGGAGCAATAATAATTTATATGCTTCGGAGATAGTGATTGAGGTCGGGATTTTCAAAGGGCTGTGGATTGGCTGCGCCTTATCAAGTTGTAGCGACGATTGTTTCCGCTTGTTTTTCTGATTAGATACAGGCTATTCTCATCGCCGTTTTTTTTTTTTCCTCCCCCCCTTACGGTACCTTATAGGTACTTACAGTTACGTTTACGGGAATCATCATTAAATTATCTTTATTGATGTTTACTTTTCGTTAATAGACGCTCGAATAATCTTGTGAGTGTTTGTGTTTGTGATTAATTTATTATCGAAGAGATCGTCGTCGAGTTTCGATGAAAGGAAATTCTGCGAAAAGTTGACTTACAAACGATTTTTGCTAAAGTCAATAAAATGTACGTAAACATCTTTCGAAACTTTGCCTTAATTTTAAATGCAACGTTCTCAATTTTCTTGAATTCATTTTTGCTATAGTTGGGTTGGGTTGAATGCTCGCCGAACGGAGACAATTTGAATTTCCCGCGTCCTCTATCTAGTGATTTTTACTTGTTGTGCGTGGCTTTTATGAAAAATGATGGGCGCGCTCAGAGACGCTCAGCGGCTAAGTTGGTTACCCAGCAATCGTTTCTGGTTGGCTTACATTAAGGTAATAGCCAATCATAATCGACTGCTGAGCAAGCAACTCGACCGCTGAGCGTCCGCTGAACGCGCCTAATGTTAACTATACAAAATATTTAAATTTAGTATTTAAATTAATTCATATTACACATTTTATATATTGTTACAGCCGTGACGCGCAAATAGATCTATTTTCAGTAGAGAGTCCTGCCATCTTGCGTCACAGAACATGATCAAAGCTTCTCGATGGTTCCAGCAAGGACGAGTAAAGTCGAGAAGACAAAGATCTACTATAAAAGTCCGCACACGCGCGCCAGTTAGGTAGTTAGAAATTGGCAAGCGAAGGATTCATACCTCGAATAAATAAAAAGTACATTTTGTAAAAGTATTATTTGACTTTTAAAATATCATTAGCTGTTAGTAATATGTGAGCATTCGCTCCTCCAAAACCAAAATTATTCAAAGCTGAAAAGGTTATTTGTTTTTTTTTTTTTTAAATCTTCGTGAAATTTTTATTTGAAATAGATTAATTTCATCACAGAAGTATTGGTATGTGACGAGATTTAGGTAGACTTCAAAGTGAAGTGCAAATTATCTGAAATATTTTGTCGTTCATCGGGAGTTGAAAATTTTTGAGAAGAGAATTTAGGGAATTTATTATATTGTTACAGCCGTGACTCGCAAGTAAATCTATTTTTAGCACCAGTCAACCCATCTTGTGTCACAGAATGTTATCGAAGTTTCTCATTCATTTCCGGTACGTTACAGAATACAGGCGGCATCTACTATAAAAACCATACCGGCCCGCCAGTGGGAGAGATATAAGTTAGCAAGCGAAGAGTTCATACCTCTAATAAATAGGAAGTACATTTTTTGAAGTGTTATTTGATAGACAAGCGTTGCAGCTCATTACTGTTGTGCTTTTAATTGTGTAAAGCGACAATTTGTAATTACAGTGTTCTGAAAATTAACGACTGTAATTTGTGAACCCCCAAATTCGTAACAATATCATTAATCAATTAATTAAAAAACTACGTTTTATTATCTTCGTAATGATTGATACGTTGTTGAATCACATTAATCTATGTAGTTGCTAACTTCAGTGGCGTTTCACCTAGCTTTACCAAAAAGTTGAAAAACTTAATGAGAAAGAAACTATTTTTAATTTGATTTAATTTTAATTTAAAGTACTCACTTGAAATTTTCCAAACTGACGTTAAATGAATTTCTGTTTCAATTCGTTGGCAACACTGGAGGGAGCTAAGCCACGCATGCGCATCGCGCAAGATATTCGGGGGCACAGGGTTGCCAGATTTAATGAAATTCTGTCTTTTATGATACATTTCAGACATATTTATGGTGTCTAAATATCTTATTTGGCGCCTGATTTGAACTACTTTTGTTGCCTTCACATAACGACAAATAAAAAAATATACATTGTGATCAGTCTCAAGTGTCCTGGTTGGTAACAAAAAGATCCCTACGTCAGTACATTTTTATGTTTGATAGTTTACAAACATGATTCAGTAATTTATTATTTCCGTCGAAGTGTCAGACGTTGTGCTGTCACTCGTGTTTATTGCTATAACAACGACATAACCAAAACATAACCTTCTTTTGACAGATTAAAACCGGATATGGAATAGATCATGACAGGCAATTATTTGGTCACGTCACCTTGAAGTAAGTTTTGCCAACTCAGGACAGTTGACACTGACCATTCAGTACAATGTGATCAATAATAACTGTCCACACCACTACTTTAATTTAATTTATAAGTATTCTGTGATGAGAATCGTTATCTTTTGTTTTTTATTCGTTTCATATTTTTTCTCTCTTTCTTTTTCGTTTTCTACTTTTCACAGTTCTCTTTTGATTGTTACGAGTTTGTTTTTACTTGCAAAAACTTTCGTCGGTCTTCCTTTGTCTTTTTGCTCATCGTAGTATCCTAGTACCTACTTCTGTTTCTGTTTTTTTTAAATTCATTTTATGCTGTCGTATTTCTCTTTTGTTTATTTTTACCAAATTGATTTTTCACTTTTGTTAATTGACGCCTTTTTGCAGTTATCTTTTGTTTTCTACTTTAATTTTTCCGTTCGTTTGTTTTATTTTGTCTTTTTGTTTCCTGCTAGTTTCTTGACTTGCGAAAGATTTCGATCAGAGAATCGCAGGTATTTCTTTTTTTTGATTAATTACTTTTTTTCTATTCAGTCTTTTGTTTCTTTTTTCATGTTTCTTGTATTTTTTTTCTTTTAATCGAATTGGTTTTCACATTTGATTGACTACTTTTCACAGTTCTCATTTGTTTCCTACAAGTTTGTTTTTGTTTGCAAATACTTTCGTCGACTTACATTTTTTTTTACTCCACCTAGTACTATAGTCCTAGTATTTTTTTTATTGATTTTATCTGTGGCATTTCTCTTTTGTTTATTTTTACCAAATTCATTTTTCACATTTCGTTGATTGACGCTTTCACACAGTTTTATCTTTAGTTTTATATTGAATTTTTTTTTAATTTTTCATTACAAGATTCATTTGGTTTATGTTCATTTTAGTCGTCAACCTTCTTTGGTTTTTTTTTCTTCTGTTCGTTACAGAGGTGGATTTAGGCATGGTCTGCCCCCGTTCAATCAAATGGCCCCCTTCGCGGTTAAAAAATAAACAAAAGAGAAATATGACTTCTATTTATAGAATATTTTATTTATAAGAATAAAAGTTGTTTTCCACCATCTGATTGGCACTTAATTGTGAATTTGACTTCAGAAAGTTTGACTTTCTATTTCAATCGCCCTCAGTGGCGTAACTAGAAGTCAGGCCGCCGGGTAGCAAAATTTTTATTAGCGCCTTTTAACAAGTAAATTCATTTTTTGAAAAGCAGACACTATTCATGAGTGACAGAAGTTATAATTTTAAGTTAAGAAAAATCCGAACAATTTGTCAAAAAACATAAAAATATCGAGTTGAAATGTTAAATTTAATAAATCGAAATCTTACAGCGACTCTTTTCGCTGTTCCAGCTTTACATGGCAAAGTCAATACTCTTAGCTTCTAAGCACAAGTTGCGTGAGTCATTTTTTTCAAAATACAAAATAAATACCTACGAATTATATTAAACTCATTTCAAGAATATTAAAGCGAGGTTTACATAATGAAAATAACGTGCCCGGGTTTTGTTGTTCGCTACGGTACCGTTGTCGAAACCCAGTTAAAAGAACTGTTGATACTACAAAACGATAAAAAAATTAATCGCCAATAAAATTAAGAGCACATTTTATTTGGCTATTTGCAATACCGCACCCAGATTAGTATTGTATCGATTTATTTATTTGGCAGATATTTGACGTAACGCCGGGAACGTCAAGATTGTAGGTTATGTGTATAGTATTTGGGAGTGCATCAAACTAAATGCAATTTAAAATATTTTGTTGTACCGTAAAAATAATTTCAAATAAATTAATCGGAAATATCCAGCGTTCTAATTGACATTTGAAATGTGAAATGACACTTGTCAACGATGCTTTCACTTGACAGCTGTCACTGTTAAGCTCTAAACACTCTAGTTTCTTCAATTTCGCTATTTGGAACACTGCAACCGAATGTATTTCGTTGATTTATTTGTTTGACAGATGTTTGACGTTACGTCAGGAGCGACAAGATTGTAGATTATGTGAATATAATTTGACTGTGCATTAAACGAAATCAAATTAAAATATTGTGCTGTACCAAATCCAATAGAAAATTAAATTTTTAACAGAATCGCAACCCATTCAAGATGGTTCTAAAATGTTATTTTCTACTGACTTATCTTCTTGTGTTCTTTTGTCATAAGAAAAATTAACTTTCTCTTCAAGAACTTTGAAGAAGACTTAACGAAATCATTGTGGATATAGATAAGTTTGGTTAAATCATCCTATTTTGAGCCCAGGAATCTGTGGTTAAGCCATGTACACGGAATTTAGAGACATCCTGTATACACCTTTTACAGGCTGTTTCAAATTCGAGCTCGCTTATTTGAAGAGATAGACGGTAGGTTTAAATTTGGCAAAGTTGCTAAATTTGATGAGCATTAGTAATCCGGAGAGATTTTTTTTATGTTAACAGTTATTCGAAATAATTGTAAAAAAAGAAAAATTGTCATTTTCTTATTTTGCCTCTATCTTCTTTATTTAAAGAGATATCAAAAAAATTAAAATACTTTCTTAAGGCACTTTTCAATTCTCTACACAACGTTAGCCACTATTCTTCTATAACACGTTTCGTCAAATTGATATCATCATCAAGTTACTTTTTTTCTTACGGTGCCCATATTGAAATTTGGTGGCAAAAGAATCTACGCATTATGCCAATTACGGCACGGCAAGATAGCACATGGTATAAAAATTCTTTAAAACAAGGCCAAAATAAAAACATTTAATGTGAGGCAAGAGAAAGAAGATAGTTTTGGGTTTAAATTAAAAACAATGAGTTCGTTAGACACTAATTTACTAAATACTCTTTTTACAATTATTTTGAATAAGAAATTTTTTCTCTCCGGATTATTAATATTGACTCATCAAGTTAAGCAACCTTGCCAAATTTAAACCTAGCATCTATCTCTTCAAATAAGCGAGATCCCTATATGGTGAGGATTGAATTTGAAGCAGCCTGTATATTAAGCAATACAAGTTCCATCAATATGTATTAAAATAGCTTTGCTTGTAATTTGTTTATTTATTTCTCAAATGCAAAAACCAACAGATAAAACAGCGACATCCTACGATCGCTTTTTGACCTGACATTGCAGTAGGATAGACAAATTGAAGCGGATTTGCTACCTAATAAGTCCCCCATACAAGGCGGCCATGCTTACTGTCAAAGCATAATGAAAGTTTTACAAAATCTTTTTGCAAATCGTTTTTGATTGCAGTGAAAACCTCGAGCAGTCTCTGTACAGCTGTTTCAGCCCTGTTTGGGGTTCATCAGCAGAGACGTAGCTCGACATTCCCACTGCAAACCAAAAACAAACAAACAAAAAAGGCTGAAACAGCTGTACAGAGGCTGCTCGATGTTTTCACTGCAATCAAAAACGATTTGCAACAATTCTTTTTTTGCAAAAACTAACGTCCATCCTGTTTGGCCTTTTAAAAAAGAAATAAATGACTCACCTCACTGCTACCCAGACAGCATACCGACGTGGAACTGTAACAATACACGTATTTAATAAATTAAATTGAGAAAAATTATGATTTTACTTACCCTACCGTTTTACGAAGCGTGCAGTTCTAGTGCCGAAAATCACCCCAACCAGCAACCACAAAACACCCACACACACACACACGCACACACTAAAAAAGAAGAAAAAACCAATTAGAAAAATTGTGGTAGTAAAGTCTCGATAAATTAATAATTTAAAAAGCTTAATTTTAAATAGATAAAACAGCGACATCTTGCGATCGCTTTTTGGTCACGTCGTTTTTGGTTTGCAGTGAAAATTTCAAGCTACGTTTCTGCCGAAGAAGCGCCAAATAGGGCTGAAACAGCTGTACAGAGGCTGCTCGAGGATTTCACTGCAATTAAAAACGATTTGCAACAAAATTTCTTAATTTTAAACATTAAGAAGAAAATTTTTGTTGCAAATCGTTTTTGATTGCAGTGAGAACCTCGATCAGCCTCTGTCCAGCTGTTTCAGCCCTGTTTGGGGCTTCGTCAGCAGAGACGTAGCTCGACATTCCCACTGCAAACCAAAAACTACTGCATAGTCAGATCAAAAAGCGATCGTAGGATGTCGCTGTTTAATCTGTTCCTGAAGCAGAAACATTATAAACAATTTTCAATAAATCAATGAAAGTCAAAGGACGGATACCTAATTTAATTTTTCGGGTTCAATAAAACAAGAGACATGAATGGGACAATGGGATTTAAGTTAATTATTGTGCTTATGCAAGTAATGCCTAAACATACTGTATGATTAACTGAAAATCATCAAATCAAGTATCAAGACCACTACATTTGAGTTGCTTTTTAAAATGTTTAAAAAATAAGTCAATTTTGACGACATTTTTCTCAGAAATATATGAATGATTTATTTGTTAATGAAAGTTCTATTATTTCAAGTTATCAAGATTAAACCTGAATTGAAACTAAAATAAATATTATTTGATCGACAATGCGAAGTCGACTGATTGTGAGTTGCTTTTAATTTCGAAAATAACACTAGTTTGACTTTCAAAAAGCGTTTACGATAATTGGATGAGCGGTGCATGCCTGTTAATTTATCCTCTCACTCTTACTTGCATTAAACGCATTCGTTCCATACTACTTTTCTACCCCGAACCATGTGCCGCTCCAATTATCGTAGACGCCTAATTTAAATGTTCGACAAGATTATTCTTGCTCGCAGGTGACTTGAGAATTTTTTTACCTTTTCCACACTATCACGGCGAATTCCAGGTGCACTACACCACAATCGCGTATATTACAATAAACAAACTATTGCAATAAATATTGATTGCAAATTCGCTAAGAAAAGCACGCACATTCCTTGTCAATATCTGTAAAGTAACTAATGACAAGGGCCGATTGCGATTAAACAAGGTAGCCGTGGAACCTGTCATTGTTTTTGCGAGTATTTTTTGTCAATTTGGGAGGAGACTTGCACGCCGGAAAGCGAGAATTTCATCTCTCTTTAAAACTATTTTCAATAACACGGACTAAGCGAACTTACATTGCAGTGTTTTTTTTGCTTTAGATGAAAATAAAAATAGCATATGAGTATGAGCGTTGCCCGAGTTTAACTTGATTGAACTTGATAATTGAAAAAAAAATGCTTTAATTAAAATTCAATCGTTTTTCGATGGAAGGCAGTCGTGTCATTTCGGTGCAAAGAAATAAATATTTGTACATTGTCAAGGATGAATAATCCTGCTTAAGTTTTTCATTTCTTTTTGTTGTAGAAAATACTTAAGGCAATTGATTTGTTTAAATAAAGAAAAGGGGAATGCTAATAAACTACCAATTTCCCTTTCATTTCTTGATTGTTAATAATAAGTAAATATCTAAATTTGACTTATTTTTTTTTTAATATTGGAAAAATCCAAATTAGGTACCATTATGAGCGGGCAGCGTCTGCTACAGAGAAGCATTTGAAATTTTTTCCTAGTTTTTCATTGTACAGTCACCGTTCCCATTCGCATGGGAAAATTTTTATTACTGATATTTTTAGAAAAGCTTTTGCGCCAAAGATGTGTGCATGGTTCGATAACATTTAACTTCATGAATACTCACGGCCATAACAGTTTGACAGGTTACTTATACAGGATGTCCACCGAGTGCCGCGGTCTTCTCTACCGTCTAAAGTATACTAGGTAGAAAAGAAATTCAAACGAGCTGAGGTGTAACTCAGTGAGCTCTATTTTTTTTTAATTATTTTTGGCTATACAGGGTGTTCAGTAACTGAGAGCCATACTAAAATTATATTTTTTTAAATGGCATACCCAGTATATTTTTACATATTTCGAAAGTACGCATAACGAGTTGGTAATAACCAAAAAGTTTTTAAGATATAAATGATAGTGTATAAAAGATTGCTCTACTTTGAGCTCTTATAGTTTGATTATTTATTTACATTTCATCGCGAATTTTTGTAGGTATTCAATACAATATCTCATCTACAGAAATTTCACAACAGATTCAATCTATTAGTCATTATGTGTACAGTGTGTTGAGTTTTGAGAAAGTTAATTTTTCTCAAAATTTTCAAATTCAACACCCTGTATGTCTAAACTCTTGTGAATCACTGCCTTAATGCGCTAAGTTATTTAGCCTTTCCGTCTGGTTTTTCTGTTTCAGTTAGATGATAAATCAATGAATATGTTTTATTTTGTGTTCAAAGTAATTGAATGTGTTCCTATTAAACTAATTCCTATTTTCCTTTACTTTGAGAATATTTAAATAACTTCATTAAAATCATTTAAAAAAATTAAATTTAAAATTACGTTGCCGTTTGCTAGAAAATAGGAATACAGTTGCCATGAATTTTTAATTGACAGAACAATTGTTTAGATTAATGACACACTACTTTTACAAATTTGTACTTCTTCTTGTATTAACAAAATGGATTTTAATAATGAAAAGTTACGTGACGTGACACACCTAATAGGAGAAAGCAACCAATACTGTCTTTTGGCGTCAAGATTACAAGAAATAAGAAGTATCTACAAGAAGGTGAAAAACAATTTGAATATTTAATATAAATTTTCTAGATCCAATGGTGCCTTGTCATTCTTAATTTGTTCATTGTTTTCTGTTATTTTCTAATTTAATACTTATTATTCTTAATTTGTACATTATTTTGTTATTTTCTAATTTATTAATTAAATTAACTGATATTTGTTAATTTTTCAACAAAAAAAAACAGAAGGACCGGTTGAAATGGATAAAAAACGTCAATATTGACATTTAAAAAAAAAATGAGTAATTGCTGTTTCGCGATTTTTTCAGTTTGGACAAAAATATTTGGTGTTTTATGAAAGCTCATTTCACAAGAGGCATACAGGGTGTTCCATTTGAAAACTTTGAGAAAAATTAACTTTCTCAAAACTCAACAACCTGTACACATAATAACTAATAGATTGAATTTGTTGTGAAATTTCTGTAGATGAGATATTGCATTGAATACCTACAAAAATTCGCGATGAAATGTAAATAAATAATCAAACTATAAGAGCTCAAAGTAGAGCAATCTTTTATACACTATCATTTATATCTTAAAAACTGTTTGGTTATTACCAACTCGTTATGCGTACTTTCGAAATATGTAAAAGTATACTGAGTGTGCCATTTAAATATATAAAATAATATATAATTTTAGTATGGCTGTCAGTTACTGAACATCCTGTATAGCCAAAAGTAATTTAAAAAAATAGAGCTCACTGAGTTACACCTCAGCTCGTTTGAATTTCTTTTCTACCTTGTATACTTTAGACGGTAGAGAAAACGGCGGCACTCGGTGGACACCCTGTATATAATTAAGTTTGAAATAAAGCATTTTTGTAAGTTCCTTCGATAGAATCCACTGTTTTAAAAGCGGCTTTTAGTATTGCATTTTTTTTTTGTGTATAAATGTTTATACAGGGTGTTTTCGGAAGTGTGACTGAAAACAGAACCTTGCCTTTTATACGACTGAATCCGTTTGGTTTTAATTATTAAATTTGAAACAACTAAGTCCCGATCTTACCACCTCCTGATAAACTGAACCGTCGGTTAATATCCTTGGACACATTTGTGTCGATAATGGTTTCCTAGGATATTAACCGATAATTCAGTTTATCAGGAGGTGGTAAGATCGGACATAAGTGACTAATGTCACATTTGTCAAAATATTGATAAGCTAATAGTAGAAATTCAAAATCAAAAGCGCGTACCAATTTGGACTGGGTAATTTAGGTAATTATTTTTCGTTTCAAAATAAACACAATAAAAAATAAAATGAAAATAATTCCGCATCTTTTACATTTGTTTCATATTGTACCCGTCTTCATTTTCAGGCACACTTCCAAAAGCAGCCTGTATATTCCAGTCCATCAAATAAAATTAAAAAAAAAAGTCTTTTGGCCTATAATTTCTTATATTTTATATTTTGATGCTGTTGCTATCGTTTCTCTTTTGCTTCTGATTTTTTGCAGGTTTCATTTGTTCTAATTTTCGATGTCCCAAGTCGACGATTTCTTGTCTTTTTGTCTTTGACTTTAGAAAAAATTGGCGCTTTTTGGCTACATTTTGTCAAATAAGTTGGCGACATTGCCTGTAAAAAATGTGGCAACCCTGCTTCGGCATTTGCCACAGATTGATCGTACTTCCTCGTATGTGGTATCGTACGTTTGAACAAAAAAGAAAACGATTAAAATTAAAAAAAAAACAAACGTCTTGTATTTCTTTTTTTTTTTGAAAAATTAGGTTTTCCGGACTCTTTCTACGAAACTCATGAAAATCGACGTTCATTACTTAATCCAGTGTTACCGATACTTGAGGAGTATCCTTTCTTTCAACATAAGGTGCTTTCTTTCGCTTAAAAGTTTGAATCGTGTTTCGAACAGTTTAGACCCGAATTTCGTAGTTGTCGCAACAAAACATCTGACTTGAATTTTTGATTGATTTGTACATAACCATAATGCAATTCAGACAAGTTTTAAAAGTAGAGGGATTTAAAGAAAAGAATGCCTGTTTTTGAATCAAAACACGTTTGGATCGCGATTTTGTGAGCGAAAGAAAGCACCTAAAGTGGTCCAGTGGAACTGTTTGAGTTGGCAATACAATTAAGAGCAATTTCTTATTCAACTATTTGTATCACTGCAACCGGATATTGTTTCCTGACGCAACATCAACAGCAACAAGATTATAGGTTATATCCGGAATTTTATAGCGTTTTCGATTGAGGTGCACATAAATTAGAAATAAAATTCAGTACTGCCAACTTAAACAGTATATCTTGACCACTTTGTAGATACACTTTGTCCGTTCAGCGGACGCTCAGCGATCAGCAATCGTTTGTGATTGGCTATTACCAATGCTATTGCCATAATGTGAGCCAATTACAAACGATTGCTGAGTAAGCAACTCCGCCGATGAACGTTCCTGAACGCGCCCAATAAATTTAATAAACGGGAAGAACTAAAGAGTTTTGAAATTAAAAATGTCTTGTGGAGAAATGGCATAAATCTTTTTATATGAAACCGAGAACTCTGGTGCTTTCTTTGTTTTCTGTTGCTGTTGCCAATTTAAAAAAGAAATTAAATGTGGCGCACGAAATTTACAATATGAAATCTTACAACATGAATTAGGTATGAAATACTTGTGGCTTTAGAAATATTCTACTTTAGCAAAATTATTTTAATTCGATCCTTCTTTAAAGCAGCTACCGATTTTCTTTTTTCTATTTTAACTGACGTTGAACAAAAAAGAATAGGAACAAGTTTTTGTTCGAAATATTCTGAATAAATCTAATAATTAAAATAAAAATAAGATTCTGTTTATAGGTGCTGTCGATAGCAAAAAGTAGTGGGAAAAAACAGTTTCCTGTAATAGCTTTTCTCTATTCGCGAATAAGAATATTACGAAGTGCCTGACATCTAGCGGAAGTTTTGTGAAGCTTCCTGCGATCAGGAAAACATTAACCTATGAAAAAACATTAAACTGAAATGTTTGTGAGATTTATGACGTACTTTTAGCATAACGAACACACAATAACGAAACTAACAAAAGTCATTGATTAGAACAAGTTATACTTAAATAAAATTAATGACAGCTCTTTGTTTTCCTAGAGTGCCTAAGGTCCAGTTTTACAAATGGGGCTCAACTTTGAGCTGAGGTTTAAACCCTTAGCAACAATTATTTCAACAATTGTTGTGAAGGGTTTAAGCTTCGGCTCAAAGTTAAACCGTCATTGTAAAACTGGGCCTTAATAGCTCTGTTTATTATACTGCACTAGTGCGCACTCAAAGTATCTTCATCTCGTATTACTATTCATGTATGAGGTTAAAGCAGGACACAAATGTGTACTTTGAGTGTACACTAGTGCAGGATAGATAACAAACACACCTAAAATGAGAGTGTGGCCATACAGGCGCCACTTTTGTTCAAACTTGGTGAGGGAAGTTCAAAATTAATTGGTGGTCAGTCCGTTTATGCTTATTTCCTACGTGTGACGATTACCTTCACTGCATTTAAATAAAGAAAAACAACAGCTTTATTTTTAAGCGCATTTATAGTATGTTTTAGTATAAGTCAAGTTTGTGGTTATGTGATTATTTCCGTTTAAAAAAAATACCAAAATGAATAATAATCTCAACAACGCAAACAAAACCAAGAAATACTCACCTGAATAATCAAGTCAGCACAGTAGAAATCGTCACAATTTAAGTTAATATTTTGAATAACTTCTGGAAGAAACACATTTAGAACAAAAATGGTTACCAACCTTGGTATATAAAGTCGAGAATCGCTCGCGACCAATAGAAATCGATTTCATGTACGTCATGGCCGCGATCTTCTTTAGAAGCATTCCAGTTTTCCTCATTACAAGCGTCATGTGTTATTTGCTGATTTCGCCCGAATAAAGGTCAGTTTCTCGAACGAATTTATTTTAGTTAGGTTAACTACTCGTTAAAAGTAGGAAATGAGTTTCCGGAGACACCTTACAAATAGGACTTTAAGTTTAAAGTTACTTTAACCAAAAAAAAGTACATTTGGTTCCCTATTTTTAAAGTGACTTTAAATTAAAGCCTGATTATGTAAATGGCTTTTAGTTAATTTAACGCAGCAAACATTCGTTAACTTTAACTTAACTTAACGCGTTTCCCTTCATTTCTAGTGTTTAACTTTTATTTGTAGAAAAGATTTTAGGTTCAAAATTACTGGATCAAAAGTGGCGCCATCTGCTCGACATTAAAATAACTGTCCAGTTCAGAAATTGGCCCTAATAATTAATTAATTGGTTTATTAATTTTTTATTGAAGTATAATTTTCAGTTTAATTTTAAATAGTTTGTAATGTCACGGATGATAATCTTTTACATCTATTTAATTGTTCTCGAAAATCAATTTTCCAATAAAACCCAAGCTATAAAGAAAAATTTATTTACAAAGGATGAATTATATCTGTATATATAAACAAAGTTATTATTTGTTAACATTTGGTATAGATATTAATTTAGTTTTAAAATAGTAAATCTAAACAACATTTATAATAATAAACGAGGAAACCTACAATATTTTCTTCAGTCACTTTTAGAAATGCCCCGAACGCATAATTATCGATATTCACAGAAAATATACACTTAATTTCACGAATGTAAAATACACTCTCCATCGACAGAGAAATGTCACTTTGGCTTAAATACAAGAAAAAGGAAAATAAGCAACGCGGTGACCGATCATCGTCGAATAATTGTCTTTTTGTTGTTTGTTGTGGAAAAAATATTGTAGAAAACGAACAACTTTTGCGTTCATCTCAACGAACGCTTACAAAAAAAAAAGAAAGAATTTGAAGGGTTTGTTAGTAAACTTAACTGAAAGTTTGTCTAACTAAAATAAAGAAAGCAAGAGGTTAATAATATGGTTTAAAGTATCTTACCTAAGCTTGTTCACATGAGCAATAACTCGACTTATTCAATCACGACAATCGACAATTATTTTGGGGGGGTGTGGGCGAGGGGGGGAAATCACAATGGAATGATCTGTATTGAATATTATGAGATTGGAAATGAGATAAGACGTGAACACAGATCACTAGATATAATAACCGTGTGCTTTACGTTTGACACTGCGAGAATGAAAATGTGCAAACTAAATTCTGGCAAGACATTAATTATCATGAGCACAAATACATATTAAAATCAGGAATCCCAGAATTTACATTTATACACAAAATAAATGGGAATATTGAATATCGAATAAACTTTTTTAATATTATGCAGACTACAATGAAAGAAAACTTAAATGTCTGCAAGACTACATACAACAACATTAAAGTTCCGTTTTCATCAACAATAAATCTTGAACAATATAAAATATTATTTACTTTTCATCAACGTACGCTCGGCTGAATCCATTGCAACTCTTACTTTTTTTTGCAATCAATTTATCAAAAGCCGAACTGTTGGGAAGTACCGCAATAAAATTCGTAAAATGTGTGCCAATAAATAATCAAATAAATATCTCTGAGTATTAACGACGTAACTTTTATTTCTTATGCAATCAGTTTCAAAAAGTGTACGCCCAAATACTGTTATTGCTTTGGTCATAAGGTAATTGCTTCTTGTGATTGAATAAGAAATAAACGCTTAGCGCTGAGTATTCTTTAACTGCTTATTTCGATGCAGATGAGCAGTGATTACACAAGTGAACTTCTGCGAAATGTTTTTTTTTTCTTCAAGTTTAGTTGAACTTCATATCTCAGTACGTAATAATTAGTAAACAATGATTATATACCTAGATATTGAACTACTGTCATGAACAAAATAATAGGCAGGTGTTTGTTCAACAGTAGCCAGAATGCAGACATTGATTGTTTACACTTACTTTACACAGAAGATCTTTAGAAAGCTTGAAAACCAATTTTTCAGCTCTTTACTACTTACATTCTTACTACCTGAACAAACACGCCATATAATAAACCACAGAAAGTTGTAGAATCCATTTTCCAAAACAAATCATGTTTTAAGGATTTAAAAAACTTCGATTTAAGAAAAACACTAAGTAAGACCATCATTAGCACATTAAACCTACATGCCAGAAAAGTACGAAGTCAAAAGAAAAAAAATTCTTGAATTTACAACTTTCTATTGATTCATCTTAAGAAACATTTTTGATTTGTTCGAGATATAAATCAACAGGTACATAAAATATAAATTTTGCTGACGAGTTAATAAATTTAACGAATCAACTAGGATTTAGCAATAGTTACCCTGACCAAAAATAGTACACTTGAAACGTGGATCACATAATAATAGTGAACTTGATTAGTCAACGAAGCACACTGTATCACTCGAGTGTAAAAAAGATAAGAAAATAATGTACAGAAGGAAGAGTTCTTTAGATGTGTCGCTATCACACAATTTATTTATACACAAAAATAGAATAATTTTTATCTTTGTAGCGGGTAAAGTAGAGCACATAGCTTATATACACTAATTACACCATAATCGGTGCATCCTCGCATTCATCCATAATTTTTACACTAACATCCGACGATGACTGCCTCTTGAGCTTTTGAGGTAATGATTGTCTGGACTCGCCACCCGAAATAGATCGTATTATAGGTCCTCTGGGTTTCTTTTGTTCCCCCATGCTGGATATATCGTCTAAACTTCCATCCCCATCGGTTGATAGCATATCATCATCAGATGTATGACTCAACGTCGGCAACGTCGAAGTTAAATGTTCCTTCTCCTTTTGGATTTCTTGTATGTGATCTTCGAGCAAATTCTCCTCATCTTCGACGTTCGGCTGAGACAATTCTGAAGGAAGCAACTCCTCAGGACTGAATACTTTGGAACGTCTCAATGAAGTCAGTCTTTTAGTGGCAGCTTGTCTCGCAGTGTCAAGAGTATCGATGTCATCCAAAGTGCTCCTAACTTTCCGCAACTGTTCCGTTATAATAGTCTCTATACACTGGGTCTGACTACCAATATCGTGCAAACTGTCTTGAGCTGGCACTTCCTTATTAGTCCGCAATATACACGGCGCGAAAACAATAGCAAGAGAAGCGGCACTCATCCGGTTGACTTCCTCGTGTAATGCAACGCGTGCCAAGTGAAATACCAGGCGTTCCATCAAGTCGAAATTAGGTTTTGGTAACTTCTTCAAAATGTCGTACAACGTCGAAACCCTGTCCTGCTGATCGACCATATTAGCAGCGGTTATAAAATTCTCGTAACACTCGAACGTGAGCAACGGCTCGGGCATTTCACGTAAGAACGATTTCAGAACCGAAGTCAACACGTTTATCTGGTAATTATCAAAATTAACTTCATCCGGGTTCTCCTCCATTTTACCCTTGAGCTCCCGCACCTTCGAACTCACCCCCGACTTTCGATAAATACCTTCAATGTACAGCCCACGCATTTCAATCGCAGCCAACAATCGTTCGATAACCACGGGTATATTACTTTCGTCCGACAACAATGCTGCAAGCGGAACACCGAATAATTTATGTTGATTTTCTTGTCCGCTTAGATCCGCATCCTTCGTGCAAGTTCCGCATTTTAAATGACACTTTTTATGGCATGTCAGCTTACAAGACTGACAAACTAAGCCTCTTTCGATGGGCCACATGAAAAACGAGCTGCAAATTTCACATGCGGTTGGAATGTTGATGATGGTCAATAAGAACGTATGGCCTGCGTGCTTAAATAGATCCTCCGCTTTGCGCTTCTTGTCTTTCTTACGTTTAATTTTGCTTGGTTTCTCAGCTTCCGGTCTGGACGACATGAACTCGTCCATGAATCCTCTGAACGCATTCACGCCCATGGTAACAGGAAAATCCTTATCCTTCTGCTCTCTCTGACACACGGTCTCCATTGCCTGCATAAAATTCATAATCAGATCCTTGTATTTTATGCTGTAAGCCTCGCTGTTCCTATTCGCCGCACTGTAGACCTGCACCAGATTATCTTTAAATTCGCGAAGCGCCTGCTTGAAGAGACGGTCGACCTCACTTGGTTTTCCCTTCTCGCTTTCCATTTTACAAATCTTGCTCGTTATAAAATGCTGCATCGATTGTAATTCCCTCGTGTCTGATATTATTTGATCCGTCCTATCTGTAAATTCCGAAGTTTTCGTTAGGCTGAACTTGGTAGCAGCAGTTTGCTTATTGAGATCGTACGGTGTCTTAGAATGCTTTCGATATTTTCTCCTGTTCGGTTTACTATTGTCCGAGCTCGCCGACGGCTTAGTAACGCACGGCATTTTTAGTACGCTTTTATTTTGTATGCATTTCGTGTGAAAAGCCTTTTTGCAAACCGAGCACTTATGACCTGGGCTTATAAACGCTTCGATTTCGTCGTTGCAAAACGCACACAGACCCTCCTTCATCTTGTCTTTAGGGAATCTATGCCCGGCCATCGTAAAATTGGTATTACTGTTGTTCCACTTTATATCATCGACAGACGGCATCTTTGGTGACGAAGGACCTTCAGGGTGTTCGGTAACGAGACTAGTTTTCGTGGCTGGGTCGCTATTTCTGCGTCGCAAATCCAGAGTGCTGAAACCTGATCTCTGTCGCTTTGGAGTATGCGATTGTTTGCTCCACTCGGCTTCATTCTGCAGCATTTTCGAGGAAGCATCCGTATCCTTTTGGTATGACTTCTGGCTTGCATCCGAATGCACCGATTCATCGATGGTACCCAGAGGCAGGGTTTTATCCAAAGAAATGCTATCTGTGACTTCCTCTCCTAAACTGCGCACATTGCTCCGCTTGACTTGCTTCCTAACATTGCGCAAGGGAACCTTCGGCTTGCCCAATAAGATCTCTTCCGCTTTATTCGATGACCTATCAAAGGCTGAATAAAGGTCACTCTTCTCCTCTCGGTTCGATCTCCTCACCGGCGCGAAACTCATTAAACCATCTACAACCCCTCTAGCTTCACCGGTGGTATATTTCTCTCGCTTTAAGTAAGCATGCGGACGTTGTTGGAGAGGGGCGTTTTTCACTAGCATATTTTTCGATAGGCTGTTTCTGGGGCTCATCTTTTGCCAGATTTCCGGCTCGGAGAAGTTTTCGTATTTGCGCTCCTCGATTATCGGTGGGGCTGATTGCGAAGCTCCGCGTACGGTTGAATTCGATTCCGAACTGAGCTGGGAATCGAAACTTTTCTGAGAACCGAAAGAATCACAACTCCCTTTCAGTTTGATTTTGTAATCGCTTTCAGGAAGTGATGTGATGTGCCTCTTTGAGAACGGATCCAGAATGATGCCTTCATGTTTTATATCCTCTAATCTGTAAGCACAAAAAAACAACGGGCACATTAATTTTACACACGTTTCATTTATGCTCATACAATCAAAGATCATTTATAAAATAAAATTTTTTAAGTAAATATAAATTTATTACAAAAATTGTTTTTTTTTCTGTTATAATTATTTAATAGCTTAACCAGCGACATCCTACGATCGCTTTTTGACCCAACAACACTGATTCACTGCAATCAAAAGTGTGTGAGTGGTTTTTTTTTTTATAAAGTTGGCGACACTTAATACAAGAATGAGAAAACAATTGCCAGTAGTTGTCCACTTTCTAATCTATCAGTTCGAAAACAAATTTCAACGACAAAACTTTTGCGTTGTAGTTCTACCATTTCGTAATTTGAAAATCCAAAAAGAATCACAATTTGAAATTTTGTTTAATTTAAATAATTGAACAGTCGTCAGCCCTGCAAGTACTTTAAGAGAGAAAAAAAAACCAATGAAGTCGTAGCCTACTTTAATCCGGAATTCATTTGAAGTCAAGGACACGGCATTATCAAATACAGAATTTTAAACGCACTTGAAAAAGAATTAGATTTTAAATACACCAACAATAATAAATTATTTTATTTAAAAAAAACTTATTTTTTAGCAGATATTTTATTCACAATTAAATTAAAAAGCAGCGCGTTGAACAAACCAAATTTAAAATGCGATTGTGAAAGTAGCAAAAAAAAATGGCAGACTGTAAACGATACAGTGCCAATTATTGGAGGTGTTCTAAATATCCTTATCCGTAACCCCCCAAATTTGGAAATGGCGGACGTTCAAGGAACCAGGATGACTACCGTGCGACGCAGCCGCCTGCGGCATCGGTAGAGAGTCCTTGGTTACTGGATCGACCACGTGACGCCACCTACTGAGCAGATCTGCCTAGATCCAAACTAAAGCGATCAATGTTCAGTTGTGCCATCACAGACACACACCTCCGACCGACACTCCCTACCGGCGGCTATTTATGCACAACGCACGATCGAAGTATGCATAGCATGAACCACCGCATAACATTTAATTTCGCGTAAAATACACAATTTTTCAAGAAAAACTTTCTACAGTTTTGTGCAGAACGCTTCCAAGATGATATTTCAAATGCAATCAAATTAATCGCGTGAAGTATTAAGTTCAAAAAATTTATAAATAGTTATAAAAACATGTCGCGGTGCAATCAATAGCGCGCGCACCGCGCGAAGAAAGACAGTCAGATTGTAATGTCCCGATGAAAGAGTAAGAAAAGAAACGCAGTTTGCGTCCTACAAAGAAAACGTTAATCTGCGCGGGTATAGTTGTAATTAAAATGATTATACAACATATTTTAATCACAAAAAAATCTGAAATGTAAATATAATTCGGACAATTTTACTTTAACCAACCGATGCGCGACACCGACACCCGAGCCAACAGTGAGACATTAGGAACAGGGTTGCCAGATTATATTTGACGCCTGGCGTCTGATTTGGGCTACTTTTGTTGTCCTCACGTAACGACAAAAAATATATATACCATGCGATCAATAATGACTGTCCATGACGCTACTTTAATTTAGGTATTACATGACGAGAATATTTGCACATACTTGTTTCTTTTTTGTTTTGTTTTTTTAGTTCATTTCATATTGTTCTTTTTTTGTTTTAAGGAATCGATGTTTTAATTTTGTTCACGATTCGTTTGTTTTATTTTGTCCTGCCCGTATCTGGACTTACAGAAGTTTTCGGCCGGAAAATCGTCGTTTTTTCATTAATTTTTCTCTGTCTACTCGTTCGTGCTTTATTTTTTCTTTTGTTTTCGCATTTATCTTCTTTTTAATCAAATTGGCTCTCCGCATTTTATTGACTCGTTTTCACTGTACTCTTTTGTTTCCCATGAATTTGGCATTATTTGCAAAAACTTTCGTCGATTTTCATTTTTTTAAACATAGTGTTTTTTTTTTTAATTCATTTTACACTTTATATTACTCTTTTATTTATTTTTAACTAATTGATTTTTCGCATTTTGTTGGTAGACGCTTTTTTACAGTTGTCTTTTGTTTTCTACTAGTTGTTTTTTCCGTCTGGAGATTCACTTGTTTTTGGTTCACCTAAGCAATCGTCTACTCGTCCGTCTTTTATTTTTTTTCTTTTGTTTTCACATTTATTTTTTTTTCTTGAATCAAACTGGCTTTCCCCATTTTATTGACTCGTTTTCACAGTGCTCTTTTGTTTCCCATGAATTTGGCATTATTTGCAAAAACTTTCGTCGATTTTCGTTTTTTTTAACATCGTGTGTCTTTTTAAATATATTATTTATTTTTTATTAATTGATTTGTCGCATTTTGTTGGTTAGCGCTTTTTTACAGTCGTCTCTTGTTTTCTACTAGTTTTTTTTTTCGTCTGGAGATTTACTTGTTTTTAGTTCGTCCGAGTAGTCGATCTTCTTTTGTTTTTTTTTTTCTGTTCTTTATGCCTTTGCAGTACGTATTTTTCTTTTGTTTTGACTCCTTTTTACAATTCTCTTTCGTTTCCGAGTTTCTTTTTATTTTTCAAAATCTTGTGAAAATTTTCATTTTTTGTTCATCTCCTGATATTTCTGTTTTCTTTTTTTTAATTCATTTTATATTTTGTATTTCTCTTTTGTTTCAGACTCCTACTTACAGATCTTTTTTGTTTCACGCAAGTTTCTTTTTATTTGCAAAAATCTTCAACGATTTACATTTTTTTTGTATTTAGTATCCTGCTAGATACTTTTTTTATACGTTTCTTTTTTGTTTTCTATTCTATTTTTTTTTCTAATTTTTTGTCTGGAGATTCATTTGGTTTTTGTTCATCTTAGTCGTCATTCTTTTGTTTTTCTTTTTCGTGCTTTCGTACTGCGTATTTTTCTTTTCTTATACAGTTGACGTTGCTCATTCTTTAACGCTTGTTTAAAGTTCGTCGTTTTTCATTTGTTTTGTGTCTCTGCGATCTTTCATTTTGCGCATTGTATTTCGTTTCCTTTTTGTTTTTGCTTTTTATAGCAGTCAATCTTCTTTTGTTTTTTTTGTCCGTTCACCTCACGCCTTGTATTTTGTTGCTGCAGTTTTCATTTCTCTTTTGTTTCTGACTTTTTCGCAGGTTTCATTTATTTTTTTATTTGTTCTGACTTTTTGTTTTTTTTTTGTATGACTTTAGAAAAAAATGGCACCTTTTGGCCACATTTATTCAACAAGGTTGCGACATTGCCTGCAAAAAAATCTGACAACGCTGATTAGGAAGGAAATCGTGCCAGAATGAAGTGTTTCTAAAAGTATAACTTACTTTTGTGTCTAAAATTGATAACCTAAAAGATAATTAGTAATCAATAAGTAGAATCTTTCATTGATTCGATTTACAAATGATAATTGATATTTGCCCAAAACTTAAATTGTGATACAAGTTAAAAAATTATTTCAAACAAAGAGAATCTGAACTTCTGATTTATTTTAAAAATAATATTATTATTAGGTTTTTCTTAATCATTATAATTGAAATGATCAGAATTATCTTTCTTTTTTCTTCTTAATATTTTTAAACCTGTCAAATTAATTTTATTATTTGAGAGCCACGATTCAACTAACAAATTCTTTAATGCAATTTTAAACGTTCTTTTCAACAAGTTTTAATTACAAATGGGAAAGCACTCAATGTTTTAATTACTCTTTGCAACTTACTGAATGTGATGTGGATATATTAAAGGTGAATTCGCAGATGGAACGCTTGGCAACGACTGCGTCGACCGCAGTGACAGTTTACTCTGAGAAATATCCGAGCCCCCATCTTCTAAAATGCCGCTGCTCCTGAAAGCAAATTCGAATAATCGAGTGCCTTAAAGAAAGTTATTTTTTTTTTCTTACTCATCTGAATCTCGTAACCGTTTGTCTTTCTCAGGACAAAGCCGGTCGATTTCCAATTCCTCTCGGCTCGATTCCTTACTCGAGAAGGCTTCATCCATGCTTCCTATACTCCCTGTGCTGCCTACGTGCAACCTTAACGACTGTTTCGTGCAAACCTTGCAAATAAAAAAAGTAAAATCACTCACTCACCTCATGATTAAAGTTGCCTTTAACTAAAGTTGTGATTACAATTAACAAGAAATATCATTTTAATTAATGTGTAAGACGGGGAGAATTTTATTTCTAACAGCAACTTATTTACGAATTTGGCATAAAGCTATATTGTTTCTTGTTTAATTATTTTAATCACAACTATTGTTAGAGACGGTTTTAATCATGAGACTTCTTCGACTTCTTACCTGTTTTCCTGTGGCTTGATTTTTCAGTTCAGCATATTTTTTCCTCGCCTTAAAGCCTCGACAATGCGCTTGAAACATAATCGCACTCGCCTGTAGCTTTTGCAGCCACGATCTGACTCTATAGCCACGCCAAGCTTTCTGTATTTTCAAAACGGCAGCAACAGATCTTACGTATTTCTGAACCAAGTACATTCTGCAATACGACTGCAACACAACAACGGCGTTTCGAATCCTCAGGAAGCGTCGTCGTTCCAGACAAGCACGGAACCATCTCTGGAGGGTGACTATGCTGGCCATTATTTGCTGGTGCAGTTTGCAATCGAGCTTGTACTTCTCTGATTCACGCAGGAATATTTTGTTGCTGCCCAGCTGGTAGTTGTCACGGTTTAAATTCAGGGTGTATAAGAAATTCCTCACGTCCGTTTGAGAGCTCAGCAAACGTTTGGGCAGAAGTATTCGGTATAGTTGTATGAACTCATCGTAAGTGAGTCGAACGTTGAAGCCTGCCTGTCTGATTCGAACGGTTTCCAGCATCCCTGTGTACCTCAACTGCCTCTGGACCGTCTCGTTATCAAATTCGTTCGGTATCTTGTTGCCGTTTGATTTGATGCAACGTATAAAAAACGGATTGGCCTGATTAAGAGTGTCCATGAGGGAATGCAAGGATTGTTGAAACTGGGCAGTCACAGTCAACGGTTGCTTGCGAGCCTTCCCTGGTTGTCCCTGACTTGCCGCAGTCAACCCCGTTCGACCAGCCAACGTCTTCACCGACTGGAGATTTTTCAATCCCTTTTTCGCTCGTTCTCTCGGTCGAAAGGATTTGTTTTTCCTGCATAAAACGCAGTATTTATTACAGAAACACAACGCAATGAGAGAGAGCACCATTTTTCTTATATAACAAGCAAACAAACATGCAGTATATAAAAGAAGAAAGTAAGTAAGATAAGTACCACATATAATAGGGGGAAGAACAAAATTTCTTGTGTTAATTAATATGAACTCTCTTCATTTTTATAAATACCTACCAGAGTATTTATTTGCACTGGATACAGCAGAAATAATTGAACGACTTACGTTTGGTTTGGTTAGGGCCAAATCGTCTAATTAATTATTTCTACCAAGTCCTACAAGTATTTATTTCTATTATTCGTTTTGTTTTCACAAAAAAATCTTAACTTTTTTTTTAATTAAAATAAAGTTGGCATGCAAAATAACAATTTAAAAATACATATCAAAAATGATTTCCTAAATTTTTATAAATCCAAAGCACAAGATTAACCATTTCCTTCACCAAGTACCACCACCGCACTTTAAAAATTATATTAGAAATGGGTGGTACATACATAACAATTTGATTAGCCCTTTGCATAACACGTGCCTCATTCGGACAAAGGACTCGCTCTAGTACAGCAGAATTGGGATTACTCGATGACAACTCTTTGCGCCTTCTATCATCATCACTGCTTTTACCACCGGCAGTGCCACTGGTTGTGCCCCTTGTACGCTGATAGAATTGAGGCCAAGACAGGCGATTGTGATTATTAACAATCGCATCCGTTTCGCTGTTTCTTCCACATCGATTAAACGACGCAATGTTTGACTTGCTGCAGAACAACACGATCTCTTTTATTTCGAAAAATGCAAACTTTACGTTTTATGTGTGAAGAACGGTTATTTCTTTTTGGGTCCCAATATTGCTGCCACAAGACGTTTAAAAAAATGCCATGCTATTATTACACAGGACAATCATGCACATCTTAATAAAATAAATAAAAAGCACGTCTCTTCAAGAATATGGTACACTAAAATTTTACTTAATCTTTTTGCGTTTAATAAATCGACAGGCATCATCTACCTATATATTCCACTACGACATATCAAATAATCACATAGAACATTTAAGAAAAGCAATGCATGATCAATCAGCTAGTAGAACAAAACTCTGTGTAAACCTAAACCGATGTAAACAAAGAAACTAAACAGAAATTAATCATTGGTAAAAAGGAGAAAAGTATTTTTACTACGAACTGTCGTAATCGTCGACGATTTTAAAAGAAAAATCAATGAGCGGCAGGGTATTTAGAGAAAATAATAACCGTCAGCACTTACGCTATTCTGTTAACGGTAAGGTTCACTGCTGATACAGTCACTAGATGGCTAAACATGAAAGAAAGCTGTTAAATATTCGTCGACATTCTATCACACACATGATGTATTTAATTATTTAAGAGCTTTTGTAATTCAAAAACATATAATCATTAGTTAAAAAAAAATCATATCTGCAAAATGTTTTTTTAATACCAGCGAAAGCGACAAAAAAAAAAATCAAAACAGAATTGAACAACGATAGAAAATAATGAAAAATTCCATAGAAAAGCTGTAAAAAAAATATGGTGTTCATCAAATAAAACACAAAATACCAATGTGGTTAAGTAATACCGAAATCAGATCGAATCAAAACTGTACCTTATTATGTTTTCGTTGGGGATGTGATTACGACTGTAGCGCTGCTGAATGTTATTCTTGTTGCCATCAACTCTTCCTTGCCTGTGTTTACGGCCAGCTTCGTGAAAGGCAAAGTACGCCCTGAAAAATGCTCTGACGATCGCCCACCTAAACACCGCAACGGGGTCTGCTCCAACCAGCTCTCGCACGAAAGCCATGGAGCTGTTCTTCAAGACTCCCACAATATCCGGCCTCATTAAATCCAGGTTCTTTTCTCGCATGTCAGACACTTGATATTTTACCTTGCCAGCATAATGCACCACAATGAATGCCCCCTCACGTTTCTGAGGTTTCTGATAGAACTTATTTTCTTTGTGTACCGAGTTGAATTTTTGCAAAAGAGTCTCACTCGTTGCTCCTGGAAAACTAAAAGAAACAAATCCCTATGTAACTTTTCATATAAGTTAATTTATCAAAAATTGATCCTGATTTCAAAATTCTAGTAAACCTTACTGAATTATTAATACAAAAATGTAATAATCCAGCTCGAAACTAACATTACTTAAAGTTAAAATAAAATTAAAATAAATAATGATGATAAATAATAATAAATCAGGTAATCTATCATTAAAATGAAGTTGATTCTTGTACTTATCATTAAAAATTATTAAAATTGTTTAAACACCCTCTCTGTGTGCTATTCATCTTAAAGTGATCGTTTTTTAATTAATAAAATATGACTTACTTGCATTGATCATCCAATAGACACAGCAATCCGTTTGGTTTCCCTTCTATTAACTGTAAACATCCTGTATTATCCATAAAATCAATATTTGTCCAGCGAATTCCTTCTTTCCTGTACTCCTCTTGCTCGTATTTAAAAACATGCTGGTTGAAATAATATTGCAAGTGTTCGTTAGCATAATTTATACACAACTGTTCGAAACTATTACACAAGCCGAAGTCTTCGAACCCGAAAATGTCGAGGACTCCAATGGAATTCCCCTGGTGTTCTCGCAGTGTATCCTTCTTTGATAAGAGAGCGTGGTTTACTTGCAGTACGATCCAGTCGAACAAGGCGCCGTACAGGCACTTGGCCATGGCATCGCGGCTGGCGACGGCTTCCGGTAAACGATAATTTATCACAAGTGTTTCACCGGAAGCCTTAGCTCGTTTGGCGGTGAGTGCCTGCAGGAGGGTCTCTTGTTTCACCCTGAGGAGCTCGGAGATTAAAGACACGACTTCAGGATTTTTTACGCCGACGGCTTCGTCGTGGTGGTACGACTTCCTGGGCTGAAACTCGACGTTCCCCAGCAGAAGCACGGCCGACAAAACCGAGAATAATCGTCTCTGTTTTTCAGTAGTGAAACCAACCATTTCCATCGACTGTTTCAGCCTGGAAAATTCGTAATTTTCATCAACATTATCCAAAGTTGAGCAACCGCTCCTGTTGAGATAGTTATAGTGTTCAGGTGATTTTAAATGCAGCAGTTGCTTCTCCTGTTCATTAGCACCCTCCAGCAGATAATAAAAAACGTGGTAATTTCGTTCGTTTCTTCCTTGCGTGCAAATTCGTGACTTTTCTAATAAATACTTTTGTACAACGGCCCCGTGTACCATACCGTTTTCTTTGTAATTCACCTGAATGAACTTTCCAAACCGGCTCGAATTATTATTGTGGGCTGTCTTTGCGTTTCCGAATGCCTCGAGTACAGGCCCCGCGCTTAATATGGTCTGTTCAACTCCGCTACCGTGAGAACCTTTCTGGCTCAAAGCCGTTAAGTGATGCAGTAGAAAATTCGTGCTCTCCGTCTTACCGGATCCACTCTCGCCGCTTATGACGATGCACTGATTCTCTCGGTCTTTCAACATGCAGTGATATGCGGTGTCGGCAACGGCGAAAATGTGCGGGGGCAAATTAGGGCCCAATCTTCGATTTTGATACAACTTAACATACTTAGGATTATAAATAGGATAAAATTTGAAAGGATTAACGGCGATAAGTATGGAACCAACGTAAGTGTAAATGTGGCCTGCGATGAACCTCGCTCTGAGATTGTCAAGGAGTGTTTGTTCATTTAAGTCGGGTAACTGGCACAGATCTGGGTACTCACGGTCCTTGGGCTGGTACAAAAAACGATGGAAGTAATCTTTAATTAATTGAGGGTCCATTACGAAGCTATCTCTCCACACGTAATCGTTGACTTTTTCGCGTAAGTAAAACCGATAACTCGATTGATCGGTCCTACCCTTCGGCCAAAGCATCATCAACTGAACAGGACTTTCATTTGTACCCAAACTGCGTTCTTTGCATTCCTGACCGAAAGCATCGCCGATGACTTCTGCCAGCTCGTAATTACCTCGCGGGCTTTCATTTAGCGACAGCCTTTCTACAATGCAGGATACTATTTCTTCAGCTGTCGTCTGCTTACTTGCTTCGACTGAGAGTGCCTCGTAGTATGCGGAGAGGGCCCCCACATACACCTGTACAATGTAACGATTGTTATCGTTGGACATGGTGACCGTGTAATCAAATGATTCGGCAAGATTGACTCATGAAAGTTGTAGTCGTTAGTATTGGCGTCGCCATCGCTTCGTTGCATTTCCACATTTTAACATTTGTTAAATAAAACATTCACTTCACACCATAATCATTCTTGTTTTTCGTGGTTTTAATTGGTAATTTGATTATCTATAGGTGACATGATTTACTGTATACCTAGAAAAAGAAATTTAAAAATGACAGCTTTCATGATAAAGTCTGATTAAATATATCAATTCGAAATACTTGTTTTAATCCCGTGCGGATATTGCAAATTTGAAAAAAATACTCCCAAGCAAAATTGACGTTATTTTTGAACGACCACTGGCGTTTTTCATTTGTTTAATAAAGAGGAAAACGTCAGATTTGGGTCACATGTTGTTTCATTTGCAGTGTCAAAGCATCAACAATTACGCTATTCCACAATTTTTTGCGAAAACATTTACTCCCAAGTACTAGGCAAACTTTTAATTGAAGCAATTAACTCGATATTCTCATGCTGCAACTCGATGATAACTTCATCACGCATTGGGAAGTTCAATTTTATGGATATGCACACCCATAAACAGCCGATCATTTACAATATCCTGCACCCGCACATGCGACATTTCTGCAAGAACCTCTCGTACATCTACATACCTTAAGCGCAAATATCGCAATCTATTGATAAAATGGAATGAAGGATGATTAGGAATGACACAATCTTATTTTGTAGTTGATATGGACAAACGACCATCAGCCACCATCTTTGTTTAATGTTCGACAAAAGGCGGCTCTGATATCAAGGACAAGTCACGTGACTCGAGCGCCATGTATGAATCACGAAGTGAATCAACCGGAAGAAGGAAATTTACTTTTTTGCGTTTAAGATGCAATTTCATAACATTAGCATTCCTCCGGACAACACCTAAGTGCTTTTATTTATGCGAAGAAAACACAGATTTGACCTAGACTTCTCAATAATACAAAGGTGAGCAATATCAGAACCATTTAATTACAGTTGATTATGCAACCAATTATACACAGCTGTATTATTCAATTTATGCATTATTTTGACAGTTCCAGAAGAAACACGAGGAGCCGAAGAAGATTTTGATTAAATTCAATTATGGAATTCAGGGAGATGTTTAAAACACCCTCTTGCTGCTTCAAGACACTGCCAAGCCCTACATTGCCAACAGTCAGTAGCACATCTGGAAGTGGTGAGTTGTTTACATTTTTAAACTTGGGAGAACGTTATGTTATTTTATAAGTAGCTTCTTTCTACCACAATTCTCAGATATGTTCATACTTATGAGGTCAGATAAAACTCCTTTTAGCATGAACAAATGAGTTTAAACTCAGATTTCCACTTTTCAAAAATTCAATGCTCACCGAAGAAGGGTAATCTTCTATCAGAAGTGGTGCAGCTAGATAACGATTCTGAAAACTACAATTGGAAGCAACAAAAAGTAGACAAACTACAGTTTTCTATAATTATTCTTTCTCAAAATGCCATAGATTAAAGACGAATTCATAGATTTTACCAAAGTTTTAAACTTGTTAATTTTGATAGCTTTTAACTTTTTTAAATGTTATCTATGAAGTCGTCTTTAATCACTACCATTTTTGGAAAGAATGATTATAGGAAACTGTAGTTTGTCTACTGTTTTGCTTCAGACTGTATGTACTCATTATAATATATCTAAAATAAAATTATTTGAAATGTATAAATGTTTATAATATAGGGTGACCATAGCTATAACGATGGTCCCAGCAAAAATGTTTTGTTTGATGATAGATTCAAAGTTACTTTAAAGAGTAGTTATTTGTTTGATCATTGATTTCATAGGCAGTTTAACTGATAAGTCTTCCACCCATTAATTTTAAGTAAAAAGTTTTTTTAATCTTAAACTGAACAAAATTATGATTGGAAATACACTCCTGAGCCCTGAAAATACAGCTAACCGGGCTCAGGAGTGTATTTGACTAAAAAAAAAAAACTTTTTACTTGCATTTCTCATCGGGCAAGAAGCAACTTCATTTACGGATATCATTAATTTTAAAATAACAATTGTAATCATTGAGTGTGATTAATTGATGCAGTTATTAATACTGATTAATACAGCTGGTCGTGGTAAAAACCTAACTTTCTAGTGTTCAGCATTAATTATTGAATTTTAATTACACAAGAAGCAACTTTAGTAGAATTATTCCTTTGTACCTAACACTTAATTTGTCTGCTCACTTCAGTTTTGCTCTGTTTGAAAAAAGGACGGTCTTAAAATATCTTGATTGAGGAGGAAAGTTTGGAACATTTTGTCTTTTAGATAAGCATGATTTGTGATAGATAATTAAGCTCTCTTGACGTAGTGAGTTTAGAAATTAAAAATAAAATTAGTATTCCTAAATTAAAGCGCTTTCTTAACTGGAAAGATACTAACAAATGTATCCAAAATGGTTAACTTTAGCGCTATTGAACAAGTACACCAAATTGGTGCAAACATTTCTTTGTTAGAAGTTCCAAAAGTCTTCTCATAAAAAATAGCATTCTAAAACTGAGAACTGTACCGTACATACCGCTTTGTATCTGCTAACTTTCATAAGTCAATTTTTTAGGCAAAGTATCAAAAACTTTAAGAAGTAGGTACTCAGAAGCACCGAAGAAAATTGAAATAAAAAAAAAGTTTAAAGCCCTGCATCTCCTTTATTGTCAAGTTTTAAACTAATGGCCATTTGTACCAAGCAGGTTTAAACCGACGTTCAACTGAACCAAGTTCAAAGTGAACAAAATCGCATCAAATTTTATTTATGAATGCATTAATTCCCATGTCTCCTTAAAGCCAATATCCCACTGTCAATATTTTGATCAGAATTTCCATAAGTATTTAATAAATATGGTTTTCTAACAGTAGAAACATTTATGTGTTTGTCAGATTCTTATAAAAATGTATTGACATTGAGAGTGTGATATAATTTTCTTAGATTTTTAAATAATAAGTATTATTTTGATAGAAATTTTAATCAAAACATTGACATTGGGATGCCGGCTTAGATGCTACGCGAATTTGTTTACTTTGAACCTGGTTCAGTTGAACCTCAGTTTAAACCTCTTTGGTACAATTGGCTTTAAGATCTAGTTTTACAATTGTAGCTCAACTTTGAGCTGAGGTTTAAACCCTTAGCAACGATTATTTCAACAATTGTTGTGAAGGATTTAAGCTTTGGCTCAAAGTTAAATCGCCATTGTAAAACTGGGCCTACGTGAGTTTAGTTAAAACGCAATATTTTATGGTCAGTTGTCATTACTTTTGAACCACTCAGTATACAGTCTAAAACAAAAAGTACTAGACAATTACAGTTTTCTGTCTGTAAGTTTTCTTTCTCCAAAATGGTACTGTTTAAATATGACTACGCATATATTTAGTCGTATTTAAACAGTAGGTACCATTTTGGTGAAAGAGGAATTACAGGAAACTGTAATCGTCTGCTATTTTTTTTTTGCTTTCGACCGCATTTGGTAAACATTGCCCATTAACACAGTAATAGCTTCTTATCTCGCCTATTTTTATTCGGAATGTCTTCTGAAATTCAACGCACATTCCGATTTTTTCTACACTCTAAAAATTTCCATAAGGCAACGTAAACAAAAAAAAAGTACACAATTTCAATTCCGCTGCGTAACTTTGTCACTAAAAATAAGAAAAAGCACATGCCGATGATCACACACAATGAGATTAGATATATTTAAAAAGGCGGCTGGCTATTTCGAGGCGCATTGTTTTGATGGAAAAATTTCGCTATCTTGACGTAACCCGCGCTTTTTTTAGCATTACAAAAGAGCTATTGGCAAACATTAAGTTCAAGGTTCGGAGTTTCGAAAGTCGAAAAAACATCGGCCAGTGACAGAAATCGGGCGAATCATGGTTTACGGATTACGTTATTTGCTCTTTGACTTCGAGCACATGGAATGCAGTTGGCAATCGAATAAATCATATTTTTTTTTAACGGCCGCGAAACAGAACTGATTCAATGATGATGAAAACGGATGGATTTATTTTTAGCAACACAAAGACCAGATTGATTTGAATTCGTTTGTTATTATTTAGCAATTGTTGAGGAGTGTAAGAAATTATGTCTAAAATTTAAGAGAGGCCCATACATGTTCCGGCTTGTCAGTCATTTTCTTTTCCTTAGGAATTGTTTAGTACTTAATGTTTCTAAAGAGTTCTAAATCAGTTCGGAACTGTACTGCTCATACGCTCTTGCTAAATACATAACATTTTTAGCAAGGGCGCATGAGCAGTATAATTTCCAACTGATATAGAACTGTTTATACACAAAGCTAATAGCTTTATTCCTCCACAGTTCTAAATCAGTCTAATTTAGAACTGCGTACGAACCAGGGTTGGAAAAAAAGCTGTTTTTTTTTAAAAAAAGAACCTGTTTTTTGTTTTAAACAGTTTTTTTTGTTTAAAACATGTTTAAAATTGACCCTAAATTAAACGTGTTTTAAACAAAAAAAACAGCTGTTTGAAACAACTTTTAAATGTTTAAATTGCCCTTACAGCTTACGTAAAAAGATATATTATTATTATTATTTGATATTTGTGTAAAAAGAAGAATTTATTAAAATTCATTTAAGGCAGAGCTCGAGCGGTGCTTTAAATGATTTTCAAAGAAAGTATGAAGTATTTGGTATCAACATACTATCAAAAGTGTTCTTTTTTAGCTTAAAACTACAATAAAATGAATTTAAAACATTAACAAAAAAAAACATGTCTAAAACTTAAAAATAAAGCACTTATATCAAAAGAGTTCCTTTTTAGCTTAAAATTACAAAAAAAATAATTTCAAACATTATCAAAAAAAACCATTTTTTAAACATTTTGTTTAAAACAGACGGTATGTTTTTAATTCGGTGTTTTTAAACGTGTTTTAAACACTATGTTTTAAAGAGTTTGTTTTAAACTTCCCGACCCTGGTACGAACAAAGCTAATGTTAGTTGCAATAATCGCCTGGAAAGTTCTTTCGTTAAGTAACAGATGGCGTTTAACACGTGAGGCATTTCCGACAACAAATTTCGAACAAAAGCAACTTTAATTAATTTGCGTTTAAAAAATGGAATAAAACTTGGGGAGGGTTGGGGGCGTTTCATCAAAAAAAAAAGAAAAGAAAAGAAAGTGCAAGTGTGATTTGTATTTTCAGAACGTCGTATTCAATTGTTTCTCAGCGAATTGCGTTGCAACTCAAAATATTGGCGACGTCTAGTTTTAATTTTAAGAAAACTGAATTGCGGACTTGCAAATTGTCAAGTTTTTTTTGCGTTTGAAATTTGACGTCTCACCCATTAATTTCTCGGCCGATAAATTGGAAATCTGCTGCTGTTTTCTTTGCCTGTCACAATTTTCAGGTGGCAGTTTTCAAATAGCAGTTGTGGTAGGCAACCATACCTGCATATTTGGTGCGCCTAGCCCAGAGTAGACCAAGGCAGAGGATTTTTTTTTAAATATTCTGTCCGGCAATTCATCGCGTGTATGAATTTAAAACATTATCAAAAGAAACATGTTTAAAACATTTTGTTTAAAACAGACGGTATGTTTTTAATTCGGTGTTTTTAAACATGTTTTAAACACTGTGTTTTAAACAGTTTGTTTTAAACTTTACAATCCTGGTACGAACAAAGCTAATGTTAGTTGAATAATCGCCTGGAAAGTTGTTTCGTTAAGTAACAGATGGCGTTTAACACGTGAGGCATTTCCGACAACAAATTTCCAACAAAAGCGACTTTAATTAATTTGCGTTTAAAAAATGGAATAAAACTTGGGGAGGGTTGGGGGCGTTTCGTCAAAAAAAAAAAAAAAAAAAAAGTGCAAGTGTGATTTGTATTTTCAGAACGTCGTATTCAATTGTTTCTCTGCGAATTGCCGTTGCAACTCAAAATATTGGCGACGTCTAGTTTTAGTTTTAAGAAAACTGAATTGCGGGGTTGCAAACCGTTAAGTTTTTTTTGTGTTTGAAATTTGACGTCTCCCGCATTAATTTCTCGGCCGACAAATTGGAAATCTGCTGCTGTTTTCTTTGCCTGTCACAATCAACAATCAGATGACAGTTTTCAAATAGCAGTTGTGGTAGGCAACCATACCTACATATTTGGTGCGCCTAGCCTAGAGTAGACCAAGGCAGACGATTTTTTTTAAAAATATTCTGTCCGGCAATTCACCGCGTGTATGAATTTAAAAATTATCAAAAGAAACATGTTTAAAACATTTTGTTTAAAACAGACGGTATGTTTTTAATTCGGTGTTTTAAACGTGTTTTAAACACTGTGTTTTAAACAGTTTGTTTTAAACTTTCCAACCCTGGTACGAGCAAAGCTAATGTTAGTTGCAATAATCGCCTGGAAAGTTCTTTCGTTGAGTAACAGATGGCGTTTAACACGTGAGGCATTTCCGACAACAAATTTCAAACAAAAGCAACTTTAATTAATTTGCGTTTAAAAAATGGAATAAAACTTGGGGTGGGTTGGGGCGTTTCGTCAAAAAAAAAAAAAAAAAGAAAAATAGTGCAAGTGTGATTTGTATTTTCAGAACGTCATATTCAATTGTTTCTCTGCGAATTGCCGTTGCAACTCAAAATATTGGCGATGTCTAGTTTTAATTTTAAGAAAACTGAATTGCGGGGTTGCAAATTGTCAAGTTTTTTTTTTGCGTTTGAAATTTGACATCCCCGCATTAATTTCTCGGCCGACAAATTGGAAATCTGTTGCTGTTTTCTTTGCCTGTCACAATTTTCAGGTGGCAGTTTTCAAATAGCAGTTGTGATAGGCAACCATGCCTACATATTTGGTGCACCTAGCCCAGAGTAGACCAACGCAGAGGATTTTTTTTTTAATATTCTGTCCGGCAATTCATCGCGTGTACGTCGCTCTTAACGAAGTATAACAAATTTGTTTTGTTATTAAAAACGTGTGGGTTATCAACGTATATAAACCGGCGCTCATTTCATAGATGAGCAGATTCGAATTCAGCGAGTGGCAATTTTTTTTTTTAATTTGGTTTTACACCGCCCACAAAATCTAAAAATATATTTTTCATTTTTTTTTTTTTTTTTTTGCTGGGCGATAAGGTTTATTGGACACTTGTACAAAACCAATTAGGCCGTCGGTCGCAGGAGTCACGAGACACCCAGACAAGTGTGATGATGAGAAATTAATTGCATTGAAAAGTGGACGTCAATCGGTGGAAAAGTTGTTTACACATTGCGGCACGAAGGTCGCCACTTCCACATTCAAAAACGTTCTGTACAAGTAAACGGCAGACCTTCATTGAATGCAACTTGTTGCATAAAGGTGCGGCGGTGCAGTGAACATTGACTTCGCGTGTAATTAAAAATTGTTGTGGCAGGTTATTGCTTATATTTGGAAAAAGTCGCAAAAGTACTTAAGTAAGTATGCGTTGAATTTGTTTGTTTTCTTTTTTTTTTTTGAGTTGCATGAGATGCAAAACGATGCAATCAATGTATTATTTATTTGCTCATCGAATGCTTTCAGATAAGTACTAATCAGTAAGATACTGTTTTGCACAATTTGTATTCGTGCAGTTTATTTAAAACCATTATTTAAGTCCGTCGGAAAATTCCACTGAAATAAAAAAAAAAACCTCATTCACTGTGTAATTGCAGGTTTTGAATCTAACAACAATAACTGACGTGTTTCGTTTTTAAAATACCGAGCTCTAGGTATTTAAAACATTGTAAAACTTACTTTAGATAAATAAATAAATGAATGAAACAAGCAATGCCAAGTATTTTATTTTGGAAGGTTGAGATCAATTGATCGTCATGATCTCAATTGTTTCTATAGACCTTAATTTATTTAACTCGATTTATGATGTTAATTTTAGCAGACGGTGGTCAAGATGCTGTCGAAATTCAGATGTGTCCTGCGTCAAACTCCGAAAACAGAAAACTGCATTAGGCGAACTTTATCCACCAGAGATGTCCTGGACAGGGAGGCCAAGTATACGGCTCATAATTACCACCCCTTGCCCGTCGCGTTATCCAAAGGAGAGGGTACAGTCAAATAAATTTGCATCGATCTGTGCAGTTTTAGCTTTTTCTTCCCCCCGCAGGAGTGTACGTCTGGGATGTGGAAGGAAAACGCTATTTCGACTTCCTCAGCGGGTATTCGGCGAATAACTTCGGCCACTGCCACCCCAAGATTATAGAAACGATGAGGAAACAAGTCGGGGTTTTGCATCACACGTCCAGGGCTTTCTACAACGACGTCCTGTGGGAATACGGCGAACTTGTCACCAGAATGTTCGGATACGATAAAGTCCTTCCGATGAACACAGGTTTGTAAAAAACCTGTTACTTGAATTTATTTATTTTTTTGTTGACGCAGGAGTTGAAGCAGACGATACGGCATGCAAACTCTCCAGAAAATGGGCGTACAAGAAGAAGGGAATCCCGAAAAACGAGGCCAAAATCGTCTTCTGCAGCGAAAACTTCTGGGGCAGATCTTTGGCGGCGATTTCCGCTTCCACGGACCCCCTAAGCTTCGAAGGGTACGGTCCGTACATGCCCGGGTTCAGTTGTGTTCCTTACAACGACCTCAAGGCGTTAGAAGTGCGAGAGCGTTTTTGTTTCTGGCGCAGTTTTAAGTGTTGCGTTTTTACAGCGAGCGCTTCAAGATCCTTTGGTTTGCGCCTTTATGGTAGAGCCAATTCAAGGAGAGGCCGGCGTCGTTGTGCCTCATGAAGGATACTTAAAGGGCGTGAGGGAAATCTGCACGAAGTACAACGTCCTTTGGATCGCCGATGAAGTCCAGACTGGTTTAGGAAGGACGGGCAAAAGGGTCGCAGTGGATCATGAGCAAGTGAAACCTGATATTCTAGTCCTGGGGAAATCTTTGGGAGGCGGAATCTACCCCGTCTCTGCATGTCTTGCTAATGATCACATCATGTTAGTCATCGAACCAGGTATTCTTAAAGCCTGAAATGAAATGAAAATAATTTTGTTTATTTTCCTAGTTTAAACAGCGACATCCTGCGATCGCTTTTTGACCTAACATTGCAGTAGTATTGACAAATTGAAGTCAGTTTACCGCATAATAAGTCATCCCATGCAAGGCGTCCATGCTTGCTGCCAAAACATAATCGTTTTGGTTTGCAGTGGAACTCTTGAGCTACCCATCTGAGGCTGCTCAAGCGATTCACTGCAATCAAAAACGATTTTCTACAAAGAAAATTATTTTCAAACCAATAATAATAAAAAATATTCAAAGCAATTAATTAATTCAATTCAAACAAATTTGCTCTAAATCGTATATTTATAATAATTTCAGGAACACACGGCTCGACGTTCGGAGGGAATCCCCTGGGGTCAAAAGTGGCGATAACAGCGCTGCGCGTTCTCGAAGAAGAAGAACTGTCTAAAAACGCGAAACTAATGGGCGAAATGTTTCGAAATGGATTGCAACCTCTGGTGGACGAAAAGATCGTAACGGAAGTGCGTGGGAAAGGCCTCATGAACGCTATCGTCATTAACAGAAGTAAATATTCGACTTCAAACTCTGTTTTTTTTTTTTTTTTGTTATGTTATCTTAAAATATATTACAGATTACGCACAAGCTTGGAACGTCTGTCTAAAATTAAAGGATAACGGAATCATTGCGAAGAACACCCATGAAGACGTGATACGATTTACACCGCCGTTGGTCATAAATGCGAAACAGATTAATGAGTCACTCGACATAATCACCAACACCATAAAGAACTGCAAGAAGTAACTTCCGTTTTTAAACCGGAGCAGCTACTTAATTTTACGTATTGTAAATAGTTTTATTTTAGTTAATTATTATTTATACGTAAGCAGAAAAATACGTACGTAACACTTTTTATAAAATTGCATCTAAACGTTTTTGTTTTTTGATTAGGCATCTATCGTTAATTATCATAAAATTAAAGTCTTACCAACTATTACAGATTCTTTAAAAAATTAGAAAACTGTAATGGCAATCTCTGTCGTCAACCTCTTGGACTGAAATAACCTACAAAGTCACTGAAATTTACCTTTTGTCCCTACGTGCGAAAGTATTTAATCTACCCTACATTTTCCCCATAAAACCAAGACTACTTTAATTTTTAATCTAAATTAATTAAATTAAATTCAACTAAGGTTTCTCTATGTTATTCAAACGTGCATCTTACAACTTCTCGACTTAATGAACTTTTAACAATAAATGTATTTGTTCATGTATTGGACAAGCTCGACGATGCGCATCAAAAACCGGGCTCCGTTCCTCTATAACTCACCCCCTTTCCGAGATTTCGATCCCTAAAATGCCGTCGCAGAAAATTAGTTTTTTATCAGTGAAAAACTGGAAAAGTAAAAATTCGCTAGCACTAATCGATTAATCGTTATTTATGAGGCGATGCGCAACGATTTTAATTCATAAAACAGTTAAAATAATAAATATTATTAATTTATTCGTGCATTGGTAGTGCTGCCATCTTTGAGCTATCTAATGTTTCTTTCCAGCGAAACAGGTCTCTGTAGTATTACAGAAATCTATAATCTGAGGCCACGAATAACCTATAAGTCGCACTATTTGCTCGAAGATTGCAGCACTACCGATATATGAATAAATTAATTACATTTATTATTATTTTAACTGTTTTATACATTAAAACCGTGGCTTCTCACTGGATAAATAACGATTATTCGATTGGAGCAAGAGTATTTTCACTTTTCCATTTTTCCACTGAGAAAATATCGCTTTTCTGCGACGCCACTTCAGGGGTCGATATCTCGAAAAGGGGGTGAGCTACATAGGAACGGATACCGGTTTTGAATGCGCCTCGCCGAGATCTACGTAAACGAATTTTTTTGTGATTTTAGGAGAAAAAAATATTTTCGGACCGAAAAAGTAGCAAGCCTATAGTCCATGAAAATTTAAGGACTTCTGCGGAAAATAGATTTGGGCGAAAGAAATTGCTTTCATAGAGCTTGAGCAGACGAATCGAATGGTGCAAACCGCAAGTCCCTAACTAGTGCAGTTTTCGAGAAAAAAATTGTTTTCTGCCACCGATTCATAATTTTTAACTTTTTTTCTCGAAAACGGCTCAATCTAGAGACTTGCAGCTTGCACCATTCGATTCGCCTGCTCAAGCTCTATGAAAGCAATTTCTTTCGCCTCATTCTATTTTCCGCAGAAATCCTCAAATTTTAATGGATTCTAGGCTTGCTTAGATACAAAAGTTGCAGTAAATTCTCAAGATTTAAAAATCGCAGTAAAAATTGGCGGGAATTTTTGGGCTTCTAAAAAGTCTCCTCCAACACCTCCTCGCGTTTATGTGTTCCTGGTAGCAAGATATGAAAATTGCAGTAATTTTCCAACATTCAAAAATTCCAATAAATTCGCAAGTTTCAAAAATTGCAATAAACATTGGCGGGAATTTTTGGGCTCCTAATAAGTGTCCTCTAGCACCTCCTCGCGTTTACGTGATCCTGGTAGCAAGATTCAAAAATTCGAGTAAAACTGCTTCGGAATTTTTTTTAAATTGGTTTCTAAAATTGGCGGGAATTTTTCTGCGCCTGATAAATCATATTTGACACCTTTTCGCACTTCTGTGATCCTAGTATGAAATTTCTGTACGCGTATTTCTTTTTTATTGGTCAGAAGTCAACCTGTTCTCGACTGAATGAATTCTTCTGCCAACGACACAAATTTTTGAAAATTTTTTTCTCGAAAACTAAAATTTTCATGGACCTTACTACTTTTTCGGTGAAAAAATATTTTTTTCTCCAAAAATCGCGAAAAAATTCACCCATGTAGATCTCGACGAAGCGCATCCAAAACCGGGTTCCGTTGCTCTGTAGCTCACCCCCTTTCCGAGATATCGACCCCTAAAGTGTCGTCGTAGAAAAACAGTTTTCCCTCAGTAAAAAACCGAAAAAGTAAAAACTCGCCAGCGCTAACGAATAATCGTTTTTTATGGGGTGATCCGGAACGATTTTAATTAATAAAACAGTTAATATAACAATAAATTTATTTAATTTATTCATATATTCGCAGTGCTGCCATCTTTGAGCCACCTAATGGACTTTACAGGTTATCAAACGAAACAGGTCTCTGTAGTACTACAGGAATCTGTAATTATACACCACGGGTGATCTATAAATCGCACTACTCGCTCGAAGATGGCAGCACTACCAATGCACGAATAAATTTAATTTATTGTTATTTTAAGTCTTTTATAAATCAAAACCATACTTTTTCGTTCTACAAATAACGATTGTTCGATTGGCGCTTGCCGATTTTTATTTTTCCGGTTTTTTACTGAGGAAAAACTGTTTTTCTGCAGCGACCCTTTAGGAGCCGATATCTCAAAAAGGGGGTGAGCTACAGAGGAACGGAGCACGGTTCTGGATGTGCCTCGTCGAGATCTACATGGGTGAATTTTTTCACGATTTTTGGAGAAAGAAATATTTTTTCACCGAAAAAGTAGTAAGGTTATAGTCCATGAAAATTTTAGGATTTCTACGAAAAATAGATTACCGCGAAAAAAATCTCTCTCATAGAGCTTGAGCAGACGAATCGAATGCCGCAAACCGCAAGTCTCTAGTTAGCGCCGTTTTCGAGAAAAAAATTTTCAAAAATATGTGTCGGTGGTAGAAAAATTCATTTAAGTCGAGAACAGGTTGAGATGATTTGCTTTTCGCCCCATTAACTCAATTTCATGAAATTCAAAGTCAAAAGTCGCAATATCTTAACAGCGACTAAAATCGCACAAAGTTTTGCGGTTAGTAAAAATTGGCGGGAATTTTTCAGCGCCTGTTACATTCCGTCCGACACCTCCTCGCGTTTATGTGATCCTGGTAGCAAGGTACCAAAATTGCAGTAAATTCGTCAGATTTAAAAATTGCTGTAAAAATTGGCGGGAATTTTTAGGCTCCTGAAAAGTCTCCTCCAACACCTCCTCGCGTTTATGTGATCCTGGTAGCAAGATACGAAAATTGCAATAAATTCGCAACATTCAAGAATTCCAGTAAATTCGCAAGTTTCAAAAATTGCAATAAACATTGGCGGGAATTTTTGGGCTCCTAATAAGTCTCCTCCAACACCTCCTCGCACATATGTGATCCTGGTAGCAAGATACAAGAATTGCAATAAATTCGAAATATTTAGAAATCGCAATAAAAATTGGCAGAAATTTTCGGGCTCGCGCCGGTTTCGACGAATTTTTCAGGAACAGATTAAGATTTTTTCAAAATTTATTTTCTCGTAAACGGTGCGAGCTACAGACTTGCGGTTTGCACCATTCGATTCGTCTGCTCAAGCTCTATGCGAGTGATTTTTCTCGCCGCAATCTATTTTTCGTAGAAATCCTAAAATTTTCATGGACTATAACCTTACTACTTTTACGGTGAAGAAATATTTTCTTCTCCTAAAATCGCGAAAAAATTTACCCACGTAGAACTCGACGAGGCGCATTCAAAACCGGGTTCCGTTCCTCTGTAGCTCACCCCCTTTCCGAGATATCAGCCCCTAAAGTGCCGCCGCAGGAAAATAGTTTTTTCTCAGTGAAAAAGCGGAAAAGAGAAAAACCGCTGGCACTGAGCGAGTGATCGTTATTTTTCAAACGAAATCGCCTAGTTTCGATTTATAAAACAGTTAAAATAACAATAAATTTAATTAATTTATTCATGCGTTCGTAGTGCTGCCATCTTTCAGCCACCTAATGAACTCTGCTGTTTATCAATCGGAACAGCTCTCTGCAGGACTACAGGTATCTGCAATTTGACATCAGGAATAACCTATAAATTGCACTATTCGTTCGAAGATGGCAGCACTGCGAATACATGAATAAATTTCATTTACTGTTATTTTAACTGTTTTGTACATTAAAACCGTGGCTTTTCACTATAAATAAATAACGATTATTCGATTGGAGCAAGAGAATTTTTACTATTCCAATTTTCCACAGAGAAAAACCGTTTCTTCTACGACGCCACTGCAGGGGTCGATATCTCAAAAAGGGGGTGAGCTACAGAAGAACGGAGTACGGTTTTGAATGCGCTTCGTCGAGCTCTACGCAAGTGAATTTTTTCGTGATTAAAAATATTTTCTGGTAACGGTAACCTGGATCACCTTTGATTTAGTTATTTTCATGTCGTCATTCTAAGTTGGCGACACTGCTGATGTGATTTTGTGGTTAACCGCACGTCAAAATTTTTTTATTTCACTCTTAAAATGCTATAAAATTAAGCAAAAGCAAATGAAAATTAGTTTTACGAGGAATATTAATTAAGTCAGTATTACAAATGCTCAATGCTGTTTAAATAAATAAATAAATAAATAAATGCAGTTAAGTAAACACATCTAGGCAGGATGTTGAGTTTAGCAAGAAGCTGCGGAACAAAACTGTTACTGCCACAGGCAAGGCAAATCGCAAATTCGCCTTTGCGATCGTTCATTAGAAATGGTATTAGCAGGAGCGTCGCAGAAAATGCTGCGCGGAATAAGCATTCGTTTCTTAAAAATATTAGGGTAAGGAGAGGGCTTCGTTGTATGTCGGGCGGACGTTTAACAATTATATTTGCAAGTAGGTTTCTAGCTTGATAGGAGGTGGCGGAGCTCTGAGGCTGGCATCGAATGCGTCTTCGCAGAAAGGAAAGAAGGCCATCGGCTATTGGTTGTTGAGCTGCAGTGGAATGGTGTTTGTGGCAGTTGTATTAGGTATAATAACTAGTTATTACGTGTTGCTGTATGCAGTTTACACAGTTGTTGAAATAGTTGTGGAATATACGAAAGGTCGATAGTCGTAGTTATTGTTAAAATTTGTTTATGTATTTTATTAAAATAAAGAAACCAACTGAAATAAATACAGGCTGTGTATGTACTGGTTAAAAGCTTCTTATTACATATTTATTAATCAAAAATAATACACGTGTTAAAGATGTCAAATATTGCTTTTTTAATTCAAAATCATAAAAGGAAAATTATATTAAAGGTCAGTTTTTCAATTGGAGTTTAACTTTAAGCTCCGTTTTATTCCTGTGACAACAATTGTCCTTACAATCGTTACATTGGGAATAAAACGAAGCTTAAAGTTAAGCTGTGATTGAAAAACCAGGCCTTTTTAGAGTCAAAGAAAGAAGTGTCGAATCTGTTTTTGTAAGAAGGTAAAGGATAAAAAACATTTTGGAATGATTGATAAGAAATGTTATTAATAACATAAATGTACAAAGTAGGATGAGAGCCTCGTTCAATTCATATTTTAGGTGGAGTAACGAGATTAACCGAATCAGGTTTGTCGATGGTAACATGGAAGTTGCTTGGTGAGAAAATGCCTTGGACGGAGGAAGAGTGGGTGGCGGAATTTAAAAGATACCAGCAATTCCCGGAATACAAAATGTGACACTGCAACTGCTAAATAGAAAACTTTGTGCCCGACGTTTTTTTTTTCTTTCAGTAAGAACAGAGAAATGTCACTGACAGAATTCAAATTCATATGGTACATGGAGTACGGCCACCGAATGTGGGGGCGTTTGTTTGGTGCGATGTTTTTAATTCCTGCCGCTGTTTTTTGGGCCAGGGGCATGTTTAAGAGAGGGATGAAAATTCGAGTTGCGGCTTTTGGAATTTTAATTGCAGCACAGGTGAGAATATTTTTTTATAATTCTTTTTTTTTTAATTTTATGACGGCTCCCAGAGAAGACGTTTCTTTATTATTCTAGCAATAACACTTCAGTATCATTTTGAAGACATTACTTAAAAGTGTTTCAATTTTCAATATTTAACAAAACACTGCAACTTATTAAAAATTAAGTGTAGATGGCTAAGGCCCTGTTTTATTAATAAGCTTCATTTCATGGCAATAAAATGAAGCTTAATGTTAAACTGTAATGGCTTAAATTAAGAGGAATAATATTTATTTTAGTTCCACAAAATAAATATCTAAGTGATTGGACTGAACTGAATCTAACTTCTCTAGATTGCAGTTCACAATCACTTCAAAGAACGCAGTTGATTTTAACATTGTTAGGGGCTGATGGGTTGGTACATGGTAAAATCAGGCTTAGAAGATAGATTTCACGGAGAAAGTGACATCCCAAGGGTCTCCCAGTACCGGCTAGCCGCCCATCTAAGCCTGGCATTTATTTTATACACTTTATTTTTGTGGTCCGCACTGGATCACCTTTTACCGGCAGGCACGTTATGTGGAGATAATTCCCTGAAAGTATTGAAAGCGGCAAGAAGATTCAGAATGTTTGCGCACACCTGCAAGGGGCTGGTATTTTTAACAGCCGTGTCAGGTAAGTTCAAGTTCAAGGCTGAAATAATTCAGAATTACAAAAATTATTTGCAGGTGCTTTCGTGGCAGGATTAGATGCAGGTCTGGTGTACAATTCTTTTCCAAAAATGGCAGATAAGTGGATTCCAGATGACATCTTAGCGTTCAGTCCGAAAATATCGAACGTCACAGAGAATCCGACCACCGTACAATTTAATCACAGGATTCTCGGCACGACAACTTTAACGCTGATCACTTACTTGTGGTATTTATCAAGAAAAAGAACTCTGCCACCTAGAGCTTACGCAGCGGCCACTGCATTTGGTGTGATGGCATGGCTTCAAGTATGTGGTTTTCAATAACGTGGTTGGTTCATTTGCTAATCGCAAAATTTTCAGGTGACTCTTGGAATAACAACTCTTCTAACGTATGTACCAACATCATTAGCAGCCAGTCACCAAAGTGGTTCACTGTTATTACTGTCGGTTGCAGTGTGGCTAACACACGAATTGAAAAGGCTGCCGAAAGTATTATAATTCCATTTTACAAATTTTAATATTTTTTTTATAAGCAATAAAACTCTCGTTTAATGTAACAAACGTTTATTGTATTTTTGTATTTATTGATACACACTGATTGACAAATGTTGTTTTCAAATGCACATTTTTTCTTTAAAAACAAAAAAAAATGCGAGCATTGCATTTTTATTTTGTTGTCGTAAAACTTTCCCCAAAACTGACAAATTCTATAAAGCTATTGCCCCAATATTATTATTATTGTTTACACAAAGTACAGTCTTACAATATCTGTGAGTATAAAACATCTGTTCAAATCTTGTTATTTTCGTCGTCTACAATGGCGCAATCAAAAAAAAAAAAAAATGAGAAACCTACAGACCATAGCAAAAGCTAAACATCTCAGGTACGAATATTATTAATTTATCACAAAATTGTGTTGTGCACGTTAATCCCTCAACGAGTATTGAAGTTAAAATTTTGATTTAAGACGAATATAAAAAAAAAAAACAATGTGAGCTTGTAGATTGTAAATTAAAATAAAATACATTTACGTAGAGACGTACTGAAACAAACGTTTTGTTGAATTTACCTTTCAAATATTAATTATCACAGCATTTTATTAAAATTGTAATCGTTAAGAAGTCGTGTGGCAATGGATGAATTACTTAAAAACACCTCACCTCTTCTTCACCGTACGGGCAAATTTTAATCATAGAATCGCATAGTATTTAAATATGAAAATCATGATTAAAACGCACTGGGCTTCTGACAAAACCTAAACCTATAATTTATCATTATTTTCCGAGAAAATAAGCAATTCACAATCACAGTACGTAGGTATTGAAGAGTTTCTAAATTTGTTTATAAAGAAAAAAAAAAAAAAGATCGAGCAACTATAATCTTGAATATTATGATCGACAGCAAACTCTAATTTATTAAAACCTAAGTAATTCACAATCTTGCATGCAAATGAGTATTTAATATCTCTTGTAATTATTATTGTTTGATTGGTTGCGCTCCCAGATTGATTTTTTTTGTTATTATTATTTATTTTTTAATTGTAATCCGCATCTACGTTACAATTACTTCCCTGTTAATAATAAAATATTATTAAAATCCTACCTTTAATATCTTAGTATGTAAATTAATTAATATGCAGAGGAGGAGGGAGAGACTACTTTGAAGTTATTGTCGTCGGTTAAAGCTCAGGCTAAAAAAAATTAGCATCAGGTAATAAATTGAATAAAAAAAATTAACGTAAACGTACACTAACGTCTCAGATGGCTTAAGCTTAAATAAGACAAATTATGTTTGTAATAGAACTAAATATTATTCTAGAATTCTTTATTTGATTTGATCGTTTGGTGAAAGGAGCCCCGGCCTGAATGATTTTAAACAATAACTCCACACTCTCACCTACTAATATATACACTGCACTCCAAATTGGGAACCCGTTGGATATTTAAAATTAAATTAAAATTTTACACCGCTTACTCCCCCTCAGTGAACTCAATTAAATCTGGTAATTTAATCCAATTTGGAGCACGGTTCACATTCTACATATTTTTTTTATTCGTAGGCATCTCAAGTAAAATGAGTTTAGAATTAGTTATTATTAGTAAAAACTTTGTACTTACTTAAATTACATGTTTCTCATTACCAAGTTAAAATAATCATATTAAAAAAAAAAATTAAATACGTACGTTAGTAGGTATCAGATTATTGACTGCAGTTCGAATGAATAATATTAAATTCGTAAAGCTATTATCGAGAACACATTCATGAGTGTGATGTATACATAGAGGAGGAGATTAATTAATTACTTATTAGTACTGCTGCTTACATTTTATCATATCAGAAACAATAACAAGATAAGAACATGCACACAAAGACACTCCACACACGAAGTGTACAAAAATAGACTCATCAGTCAAGAATTAATGGCGTCAACTAACAAGTGATTTGCAATCACGTAATTGTTCAAAAACTACATTAAAAACTCTTATTTACGTACAATATACACAGTTAACATTATTTATTTATTTTTTTTTTGTTGGAGATGAATTTATTTTAAAGTGTTTTTTTTTTGTTCCTTCCGCTTATGTATGTGTTTATTGATGTGATAACAACACATCATCATATCAAGTTTTATTTTTATAAGCCAGATTTGAAATGAACCTTGAAGATTTAAGCTATTCAAAATACAATAGAAAAATAATTGCTGAAACCTGCAAAGTCTGAATCGTATTTATAATTTCAGACTTCATTACTTTGTGTACATATTTTTTTAGCGTTACAAATTCCACATTTATTTGCATTCAGTTGCTTGCAGTATTCAAGAGTGAATCCAAATTATTTTCATCCAAATAAAAACAAATACACAATACAAGAAATCCTGAAAGCAAAGCAAACTGGTCAAGCTACTTTTTCTATTACAGATCCAGCTAGGTCTGCAAATCCTCAAGGCTTTTAATTCAATTAAGTATATGACATTTAAGTATTGCATTAGTTTAGTTGAATTGCTAAAGCGTAACAAATAATTTTCAACTGGTAACTCACAAATATTGTTTTTTTTTTCTTTTAATTTAATTTTTAAATAAACTCATCTCCACCTTTCATCAACCAACAAAGAAAAGCGCGCTTGAAATAATGAGTATAAGTTTACGCGTGTTAAATTATATAATACAAAAAGCCACGTTATAATAGTAGATAGAAAGCGGTAGTAAAAACCTGTATACATAACTAATATCGAATTATGAAATAAAATAACAAATTCAGTCGTAAAATGAAACAACTTTCAAAAAAAGGAAAAGAAAAAGAAATGTACAAAACACTCTTCTTTACACTACATCAATAATATAAACTGTACAGAACTCTGTGGATTATACATAAAGATGTGCCTGCCACTGATGATGATGATTATTATTATTATTATTATTAAAAAGCAAAATGAAAAATAAAAACTCGTCTGTCTCGTTCTTTGTGATGGTGAAGTTAATTAAAACAGTTCACTTATTTTGATATGGTAAAATCCTCCGTAACAAAAACACACTGCGGGAGCAGAATCAAGAAAAACATCGCACTTTGCATAGTGCAGTTTCTGTAATAAAAAAAAAGAGTCATGTCAAGGCTATCGGCGGAAATCAATAGGAACGTAGTGACATCAAATATTTATTGATAAAGTGGCTGACAGTGGTTAAATATATTACTGACAAACTGGCGATTATTGATTTTCATATTAAGGGAAGCGACAACACGCCGGGGGATTTCCTAGCTGCACGAAAAAAAAAATCATTCCGTTTTAACTTTGGCTTTCGATTTTATAATTTTATCAAACTGTGTTGTTCATTAAAAACAATGATTTCGCATAGTTTCGGCTTTATTTATTAATGGTGCGAGTGCTACCAAGAAACGAACGTCAATACCTGCTGAATTAGTAATAATTGATAATTACGAATATCGGAAAACATTTCATAGTTTCACAGAACGAACGAAAAGCGTTTTCACAACAAAAACAAACGTGTATTAATGTTTCTTTTTCTGTCGTATTTCTTATTTTGAATTCGCTTTTTTATTGTCTGTAAAATTATTGTTTTTTTTTATGTTATTTACTTATTAGAAATCATTATTCACAATTTCATTTATTCACAACTCGATACTTATACCGAGACATCAAAAATTATTTTAGTCAAGGGTGGTCTTGAAATGAAAACTATTAACAAGTGTAAAACCAAGTAGCTCAAGCTAGCTAAAGAAATAGAAAGCGACTCTCCATTGGCAACAAGTAAAACCTAGGATACAATAGCAAATAAACTTTTTCAAAACTACTTGACAAATTTTGACAATCAATAAATGATCGCTGGTTACAATGCACGAACCTATCTCCAACAATAATTTTAAAATCCACGACTACCATTGCCTAAAAGTATTTTTTATATCCAATAAATAGCAATACCAGGACTGTCCAAATGAAAGAAAACTTGCAGAATGCAGCGGTTAAATAAAAAAAAAATAAAATTAAAGTCTTCTCGATGTTTTACATTGTTAAGGTTTTTAATTGTTTACCTTCAAGCAATGTTTAATTGAACAGATGTTTGCTCTAGCAGGTCTTGAATTGTTGGTTTTAAATTTCTAATAAAAAAAAATAGTCACCATAGATTGGACTCTAGATATTTCTTTTTGAACGCACCTCGTATTACCTAAATGTGTTAAATGAAATGTGCTTGAAGACAATTAAGCGACGTAATCTGAACGAGCAACTCTGAAATTAGCACATTAATTAATCTTGATAATCTTTGCGCGTTTTTATAGCGCTAACGAGAACAAAAAAAAAAAAAACTAAAGGAAACTAAATAGTACAAAGTGATCAAGAATAATTGTTTGAGTTGGCAAATGCTAAGTTTTAACTTTTACGTTGTGCAACTGGAATAACTTCCGGTTTTTGTCCGTTTGATACTGGCAATCTTGAATTAAATTTGAAAAAACTTTGATTTTAAAATGCTGGATGTAACCAATAACAATCTTGTCGCTGCGGATGTTACGTCAAATCATGACGACGACGATGGCGACGAGATTTTACGAAACGCAATCTCTCATCCGGCTTGCGTAATATCTTTAATTAGATAAATTTAATGATAATTGTAATTTAACTTTTTAATTTGAGCAAGTTTTCTCGTTTTCCGTTTTGCCGGTAATTAATCAAATTAAAGTTTCCAACATATTTGGCGAATCTCGAAATGTACCTCAGCCATGGCACAAGCTCCGTCTACGTCTTCCTCTTTTTGCCACCAACTTTCGTTATGATTTAAAAAGAAGTCGAAAAAGGAAGTTACGGAAGTTAATTGAGATATTAATAATCCAGATCAAAATATTATCAGTCATTTATTTAACTAATTATAACGAGATTAAATAAGTCACTAATTAATTCAGCATTCGGAATTCTATTCGGGATTGGTTGATTTAAAATTCCTGAACGTTAAAACATTCATATAAAATAGCGACATCTTACTATCGCTTTTTGACCTAACATTGCAGTAGGATAGACAAATTGAAGCGGGATTTGCTCCTAATGAGTCCCCCATGCAAGGCGGCCATGCTTGCTGTCAAAGCATAATGAAAGATTTTAGAAAAATTTTGTGCAAATCGTTTTTGATTGCAGTGAGAACCTCGAGCAGCCTCTGGACAGCTGTTTCAGCCCTGCTTGGGGCTTCTTCAGCAGAAACGTAGCTCGACATTCCCACTGCAGACCAAAAACGACTTGCCCAATTTATTCGCAATTGCGATGTAAGAATGATGAACATATAAAATAGCGACATCTTACTATCGCTTTTTGACCTAACATTGCAGTAGGATAGACAAATTGAAGCGGGATTTGCTCCTAATGAGTCCCCCATGCAAGGATTTTTCTAAAATCTTTCATTATGCTTTGACAGCAAGCATGGCCGCCTTGCATGGGGGACTCATTAGGAGCAAATCCCGCTTCAATTTGTCTATCCTACTGCAATGTTAGGTCAAAAAGCGATAGTAAGATGTCGCTATTTTATATGTTCATCATTCTTACATCGCAATTGCGAATAAATTGGGCAAGTCGTTTTTGGTCTGCAGTGGGAATGTCGAGCTACGTTTCTGCTGAAGAAGCCCCAAGCAGGGCTGAAACAGCTGTCCAGAGGCTGCTCGAGGTTCACACTGCAATCAAAAACGATTTGCACAAAATTTTTTTGTTAAAACATTCATTCGAACCAATCACAAACAGGATTCCGAACGCCGGATGCCGTTTGCCGGATGTGTGGAAACCCAGTAGAGAAGGGTTTATGATGTGGCTGAGGTACATTTCAAGATTCGCGTTTATTTGTCAATTCGCAAAAATCGGCAACCAACAATGACGCTTTTAATAAGGAAAACAAAGAGCCCTTATTAATTTTATTCAGTATAACTTGTTCTAATCGATCCATTAATACTTACTGTTAGTTTTTTTTTTATTATTGAGTATAGACTATATTAGAAATACGGAACCGTCACAAAACTCACAAACATTTCAGTTTATAGCGTTTTCGATTGGGCTGCACTGAGTGTATCTTCATCTCGTTTTAGCCTCATGGAATAAAACGGGATGAAGATACACTCAGTGCACATAGTGCAGCCCAATTGAAACGCTAGTAATATTTTTATAGGTTAACCAAATGCCATTCCAATATTTTTCTTATTATAGAAACCTTCAGAAAACTTCCGCTAGATGTCAGTCACCCCGTGATTTTCTTTAATTGATAAGCAAACGTCAAATGGCGACAGTTCAGTCAGTTAAGTATTTTGCGAATTAAAAAAAAAAAAAATTGTAGAAATCAATAAATGTTACTTCGCGATGTTTGTTAAACGTTCGTTTTGTTTGGGTAAGTGGTGCCAATGGAAAAACACGTGAACTAGTAAATTGAAAATTTTGAAATAAACCAACAAAACGATGTCTGTTTGAAGTGTTGCAAACAGTCGAACAAAAAAAAATATGCTCTTGAGTGTACTGCCAACTCAAACTGTACTTTAAAATAAGAATAAGAACTTTTGCCAACTGAAATATTTTCAAAATACCGTGCCTTCAAATGAATTCCTAATTAAATTGGACCATGTTTTCAGTGTTTTCTCTCCCGAAATGTTTAGAACACTGCTGTTATGTAAACTTTTGCTTACCACTAAAACTTCGGATGAAAAACCTTCAATAAAATTATTTTAGTTGTGCTTATTGTACGTAATTAGTTAATTTATTTGTTATTAAAAAATGTATAAAATGCTTGTCTGAGCTTAGTTCAGCTGCAGGTCAAAAAACGTTTAATAAACTTAACCTAACAAAACAAAATAAAAAAAAAGTCCGTGGGAAAGCATGCAATGAGTTTGTCAAGAATTTTCCAATACAATGTACAAGATATCAACTTATAAAATTGTAATATTTTGTTTAATCTCGTTGTCTTAGCATCCTTAAATGTTAGGTTATGTTCAGGTCAACTCCGGCGTTACAGCGACAGTAATTTACGACACACGTCTGATTTATTAGACAAATATAGTAAACGACTCAGCTCCGTCTTCTGTGACGTTTACTTTCCTAGTCTATCTGATAGGCTAGAAAAAGATCACCGTCAGTTATTGGCAACTGTCCTCTCACTCTTGGATTAAGTGTTGCCGTTAGCATAAAAAAAAATCGCGGTTAATTTTAATGAGGAATTCATTTGAAGGCACGGTGCAAGTCACGACATGACAATTTGCAAAAAGGAATCAAACAATGACATGAATTTCTCTTTGCAGTATTTACAGTCGAAAGAAAAAATAGTAGACAATTACAGTTACCTGTAATTTTTCTTTTTCCAAAATTCAATTGTTTAAATACGACTTCACAGATAGCGGTTAAAAAATTTGAAAGCTAGAGACCTTGAAAGCTTTCAGATTTCAGTTTTGTAAAATCTGTAAAGTCGTATTTAAGCAGTACCATTTTGGGGTAAGAAAAATTACAGGAATCTGTAATTGTCTCCATTTTTTTTTTTGCTTCCGGCCGTATCTCTATTCATTCGAATTAACTTTAAAACTGTGACAATTTTTAAGTGGCCTAAACCACAAGCATAAGTAACAGTAACATGTTTTGTTATTGCCTTAATGTTGAGAGTATATTTACTCTGTTTCGATTAAATATTAAATACGGCTTTTTATTAGAGCCGTAAACATAATTTTCATGTTTGTAAGCAGTTTGTAATAAGTGCTTTTATCTTCCGCGTGTTATCATAAGTTCAAATGTTTATTCCTTATACTAAGTAAACGAAGTCTTACTGCGATGCTTGAAAAGGTGAAACACTTATTTGCAATTAGTATATCAAAAAATAAAAAATAAAAATATATGTTACGCCTTTATAATCTTGTTCCCTTTAAAATAGGAAGTAAGAATTGATACCTAACAATTTAAAAGGTAAATCGTTAAGAAGTTAATTATGATTTGTGAAAGCAAGTTCACGAATTTTAATCGTGACGTTGGAAATTAAATTAAACGATTCTAAATTTAAAATTTATATCTGGTGCAGTTGATTACTTTATCCTAGCACAGTGATCTTAATTGATGTAGTCATTATCAGGTGGACATTTTTAAATTGTTTCATTTTATATTATGAATTTATGTACTATTATTCTTTTTTTAACATGACAAAATGATTTTAAAAACAATACAACCTGTACATACATTCCAAAATACTGCTGTAATTACCGAATCGAAGAACGCGATATTTTATTAATAATTCATCGCGCGACGAAAGTGACTTTACTTATTGTTCACCTCTGTATGGCATTGTATGAAGCACGTGTCATCAACCGAGAGTTAACACAGTGATTCTTAATCAGAAGAAAAAAAAAAGCCTTATGAATATGATACTGACCGAAGTGTAATTCTCAGCAAATATGTATACAAGAAAATATGTATTTGCACACATAAAGTTCCTCATTTACAATTAGTACTGATCGATGCGTGGAAATTTACGATTAATTAACACTCTTATCACATCATAAGTTGATGTTTATGTTCACGTATCTATATCTGCGCAACTTAAAAAAAAATTCCTGGCGAATTTGTTCCTAATACGTTCGAGCAAAGTAGATAATGCGCCTGTGTTAAATAATACATTATGACATCGAAATGTGCGTAAAAAGGATTTTCTTTTAATTTTTGATTTACGAGAATTTATTATTAAAAAAAAAGAAAAACAACGATTGACGCAGATAATTGGTTTATGACAAAGTTTTCCGTAATAAGGTAATAAAATGATGCTGAAAGAAAACTTTCCTTCAATTTAGATAAAATCGGGATTAAATATTATAAACTCAGCTTGTAAATGAGTAGTTTTTTTTTTTAATTGTTAGGCCCGTATGACAGGGTGATAAGTTTCATATAAAATTTATTCCAAAAAAATATCGAATTAACCAATAATCATTCACTCTGTAACAAATTTTTCACAATGTCAGGCCCCTAATTATGAGATACTTTCTAATTAACCTTCAATTAAAACGCATATTAAAAAAAAATTATTAAATGTGCCAATCAAGTCTAAAGTAGTTGTATCAACAAATTTTCTTTGCATTCCAATTACCTAATTAATCAAAGTATTAATGAATTCCATTGCAGATTAACTCTTACTTCAATGCTTTCAATACTTTCGGCTTACACAAAAAAAAACAAAATGCATTAATAAAATAATTAGAAATTGTTTTACTGCAAGCCATAGCTTAAGAGTTGTTGCTACTCATTTTAAGTCAAACATGTCTAAAACTCGTTCACAATAAAGAATTAAATATGTAGGTGGACACTTTGAGCAACTTCTGCTAAAAGTAGGTACAAATTTAGTATGTTCATTTTAATTAAATTAAAAAAAAAAAAATTAACTCTTCTTTCTGACTTTTTCACTTAAAACTGACGTGGTTTCATTACAACTAAGTTTACAGAACATGTTCATTAGATATTTAAAATGACCTAAATAAGACACTCTTAAGCTGCGACTGTTATGTCTTGGGACACCCCGTATAGCATCGACTTTAATGTGAAAGTAATGCCAAGAACACGAAATTAATAAATATTCTTTAAAAATAAATTAGTTTTGGTGTAGAAAACAACTGTAATTTAAAAAAATTCTTACCAAAATATAAAGCATTCGTAATTCTCATAAACTTGTCTTTAAAGTTTCCATATTTACGATCACTTGAACTATATAACCAGTTGGAATTTTGGCTTCTTCTACGTGAAGTTTGTCACCTAATAATTTTCCACCAAAAAACCATCTTTGCCTTGACGACTCTATACCTTCCTGACTCTATAAATATGACATCGGTTCATCACATTTTTTTTTTTTTTTTTGGTATGCGTGTAACACTTTACCTGCAGTTTCTTTTTACACACACTAATCGTGTCTGTGGAATAAACAGCTAATTTTACATCTGAACAATTGTGTGACAACCGTAATTTGAGTATAGTTTCAGTTCCTCCGTCAACGGGCTCTGAGTGGTCAGCCGGGGAATCTCTTCCATTGTCTTCTTTAACGATATTAATGGGATAGGAAAGGCAATAGATAGGAACCTGATATCGAGCCCCTAACTCGTCATAACACTCTGTTAAGTAACCATTTGGAACAGAAATGTTAGCCCCGTCTAAAATTGCTTGTGCTAACTGGTAATCTTTGGCTTCGGCAGCCACGGCTGCGGCTCGAAGAGCGTCCCATATTTCTTTCCTGCCCTCGAATGCCGGGGCAGTGTCCCAAAATTCATCGCGCTTACTGCGCAACTGTCCCTCTGTTAATGGCACATCGGACTTCCAACGTATGGTTTCATGGCACAGAGGATGATTTTTACGAGTACTACCTGTGCGAAAATCGAATTAAGCGCGAGGTGTTTTCACTTCACCTACCGTCCAAGGTTAGCCTTACCAGAATAAGGTCTAGAATTTGACCCTGAGGAGTCGTCGATCGCGCCGCTTCTACTACGTGTTACACCTATACATCCACCCATTCTGAAAAATTCGCTTTTTGCGGCATTTCACGTTTATTAAATAATGACACTAACACTTTATTACTAAGCACTTCCATTTTACACCCATTATTTATAGAAGACTAACACAAAATGACAAACATGTCATTCATTCGTCAGATGTCACCAGCGCTTGTTTTCGTTAGGCCTGCCAACTTTGAACATGTAATGTTACTGTTTGTAATTAGGCATTCGGCCACTGTGCAAATAAAATTAATTAATAAATACGCGTAATTAACGATGTCGTCAGTTTATCGCATCGAATTACAAATATAATTTGCGATAACTTTGTTTCGCAAGTTTTGAGACGCCATCAATACCATTTAGCTTTCTGGTGTACGGTACGAATAGCACTCTCGTAATTAAACTTTTAAGCTCAAATAAGACGCAGGATTTAATTAATCTACTAAGAACAATGAAGCAGATCATTAGGCAAGTACATACGTGCGTAACACGATAAGTTTCCTTTAATCAAAATACGTTTCCAGGGCATGCAATTCTAATAGAATTTTTAGTAACACTTGCTACCATCAAAGCAGAATCATCTCACAGGCAACAGATGATTATAAAAGAAACGATAATCAAAATACATTCAACTACACCAAACATATAGTTGGCATTGGTGCGGCTGCAGCAATACTTGTGGGATATGAATTCATCGGTATTACAAACATTTTCATGGTGAAATTCATGGGGATCAGGCATAACAAGAAATCTAAAGATGTGCTTGAAGACAAATCAGCTTTTTGTTAGTCTTTATTAATCATTTACAGGGTGTTTCAGGTTACTTTCATAACTACTATCAGAGCAAAAAATAGTACAATTACAGTTTCCTGTAATTTTTCTTTCGGTAAGTATTTACAAAGCTACAAGTTAACGTATGAACATGAAGTTTTACACAAAGCACCATTACATGATATGTTGTCTCGTAACACTATTTTTATTTGGGGCTCGCTGCTAGTTCAGCAGAAAGAAACTATTTAAAAACTCACTTGGTTAAACGGCCATATTTGCTTTAGAATGACATTTGACGCGTGTAGTCGCTGATATAACCAACAATTAGAAAAGGATAGAAAACTCGCCGTATCTATAACAATTGGTTAGAGAAAGACAATACGTCGATTTTAATTATTTTTTTTTAAACGGGGCGTTTGCCCCAATTAATTCTAAATTAATTTGAATTACACTTAATCGTAGAGTACGTCCTCCGAAATTTATAATGTTTGAGCTACTTGTAGCTTTTGTAAATAATTACCTTACAGGAAACTGTAACTGTTTACTACAACTTTAATCTTTCAGATGCGTTATTTCTTTTGTTTCTCACTTATAGTATTTCATTTGTTTTCTATTTTGTATGTTTATAAAGCATGGGTGAAATTATTTGATTTTAATTCTAAAGTGGATGATTTCAATGTATTTTTGTCATCTCTGAATTTCTAGACCAGTGACGGCTCGTGATGATTTACTGCGGGCGGGAAACAACTGTAGAAGGGAAAGGTGGGTGTATTTTCGAAATAAATTTGATTTTCTGGGTTTTCCCGATATGGAACCGGAAAGTACAACTTCAATAGAATAGGGCAGGCACACACGCCCACCTTCCCACCCCGACGAGCCGCCGCTGTTCTAGACGTAGATACCAAATGTATACCTTTGTTTTTCCCCTTCATGTCTCTTAAAAAAATTTATTTTATTTTTGTTTCTTTTTTAATATGAATGAAATAAAAATTATTTTTTTCTCATTGCAAAATGAATTAATTCAATAAGCTTGCTCTTGTATATTTATTCTCTTTGTAACATTCTCTCTGATGTTTCTAATCTTCTCTTCAAAAAACTATTTTCAACAACAAATAAATGATAGTCCTTACAGCATTGATTGACTAAATATTTTGATACTTTCTGAATTATGAAGAATATGTAAAATATTGCATTTCAGAAAGACAAAAGCAAAATGTTTCATTGCAAGCCGAGGTGGAAGCAGGAAGCTTCAAAGCAACCCTTCCAAGCTATTCCATGGACGAAGTTGCAAAGCACAATACGAAGTAGGAGAATGTACCTTCTTATAACTAAATAAATCAATTTGCCACATATTTGCTTACAGAGAAAATAAAATATGGGTCACTTTTAAACGGGGGGTCTACGACATTACTAATTTTGTAGCCGATCATCCTGGGGGAGACCAGATTATGATGGCTGCCGGTAGTGCAACCGATCCATTCTGGTTACTGTACGGTGTTCACAAAACCCCTTCAGTAATGGCCTTGTTAGAATCAATGAGAATAGGTGACGCTTTAATTCTAGAAATCAGGTAGTTACTTGGACGTATAATTTCAGGTAATCTATCTGAAGAAGACGCGACTCAATCAACAAAAAATATGTTAGACCCTTACGGCGAGGACCCTGTAAGACACCCGATATTAAAACCAGCGTCGCAGAAACCGTTCAATGCAGAGCCACCCCCCAGTATCCTGGTGGAGAAATTCGTAACACCAAAGTAACGTCTGCCTTTTCAAAAATAACCAATGTCTTGCCTGTCTTGTTGCAGTGAGCTTTTTTTTGTCAGGAATCACTTGCCTGTACCGACGGTTGATATTGCAACGTATGAGCTTGAAATCGAAATCGAAGGCAAGAATAAAACCAAAACGTTGTCGTTTGCCGACATTAAAAAATTACCCAAGCGTCAAGTAACAGCGACGATCATGTGTGCTGGGAATAGGCGAAGCGAAATGACCAAAGTAAATGTGCCACGCAAGAAAATTACTATTTGTCTGAACGTTTGCGTTTGTAACAGGTCAAACCTGTCAAGGGTTTAGATTGGGGGCATGCGGCCACTGGGAACGCCACTTGGGCTGGGGCCAGTCTCAGGGATGTTTTGGAGTTAATGGGGATAAATGAGGATACTGAGGGATTCAGTCATGTTCAGGTGGGTGTTTGCATTTTATTTAATTTTTTTGTTGTCTCACCCAGTTTATTAGTTTCAAGGTTTAGACACGGATACGACTAATACAGCGTACGAAGCTTCAATACCTTTTATTAAAGCACTCGACAAGAGGGGGGATGTAATTTTGGCGTACGAAATGAACGGCGAACCCCTCCCGAGAGATCATGGCTTTCCAATAAGATTGGTGGCGCCTGGAATTGTAGGCGCAAGAAATGTTAAATGGCTTGGTTAGCACAGCATACGCTTCGCTTTGAACTGCTCGCATAATTTATTATTGCAGGGAAAATCTTTGTGTCTAGTAAAGAAAGCACTTCGCATTGGCAGCACGGTGATTACAAGGGATTTTCTCCAAGCGTCGACTGGGACACAGTCGATTGGGATAAGTCGCCAGCGATTCAAGAGTTGCCTGTAATATCCGCTATTTGTAGGCCCTCAGAAGGCAACACCGTTAAAGTTGAAAACGGATATATTACAGTGCAAGGTCTTCTTCACCTTTTACAGTCATAATTCAGAAACATAATTTCGAAATGTTTAGGTTACGCATGGTCAGGTGGTGGGAAACAAATTATTAGGGTCGACGTAACTGCGGATCAGGGAAGTACGTGGCACGTAGCGAATGCAGATTTTCAAGATGCGAGTCCTCCACCACGACATTGGGCTTGGACTCTTTGGTCGGTTAAAATACCAGTAAAGCCCGGAACTAAACAGGTATTGCAGAGTATTAGTTCTTGGGGCACGCACTCATGGAAATAATTACAGGTGGAAATTTGGGCAAAAGCTGTAGATTCATCATATAACACGCAGCCGGAAGATTTTAAAAATATTTGGAATTTACGTGGGGTTTTAAATAATGCCTACCATCGTGTTAAAGTTAATTTAAAATGGTAGTAGTTATCCAGCCTTAACTATGTATGTTTACTTGCGTGATAGAGGAGAAGAATAGTATTATGTGGCTTTACAGAAAAACGAACAGATACTTTTTAGTCTTGTTTTATGAATGTGAAGTGAAGTTTTCTTTGCAATTGAACAAATGTACTGCGCACATTCTATTCTTGATATAAAGTGTTTTTTCTGTTGGTTGGTATGTTGTTTCATTTTCAATGGCAGACGAAACATAAAATAGATATTTATAAGCTCCTTTATTTAATACAATTAATCTAGCAACAATATATTACTAAAGTGATAAGTAAAACTACGTTTGTACACTTGTTTTTACAGAACACAGTATTTACACTACCATCTAAAACGTCTTGGTTTACATTTATTTACGCACGATCTCCTCCAGCATTTGACAACACTTTTATGTGCAAATTTGAAAAAGAAAAAAAAAACGATAGAAATGAGTGTAATTTTTTTTGTGATACATGGAATAGATGTGTTGCCAAACATTCTCGTCTATTAGTTTATTCAAAATGGTATTAATTAATTGATTAACTTAATTTTAGCTCTTAAAATTAATAATTACAATATATTTCTGCCAATGGGATTCATATACTTTATTTTTTTAAAGTATTTTCTTTAATACTAAATTATACTTAATTCTAATCTTAGTTTCGTTTACTGTTTACCCACCACATGATAGAATTTAATAATGAATACTTAAGAGTACCGTATAAAAAGAACATGATCGTCTACTCTCATTCAGGAAATGTAAAATAAAGAAAAGCAAGAAAATAATGGAATTTTTAATTATCGTAGTAACTTTACTGGAAAGATTTAGCGATTGACTGTTTGGTCAATGAAAACTTTACACTTTCATATATTAATCGTTGAACATCATCGTGTTCTAATGAACAGAGAGATGAGTTTTTTAAATTAGAAGTGATCTAGTATATGTAGTGATCACTCTGCGTTTTAAGAATCGAATTCCTGTTGCGCAAATATATTTGAAACCTGTAAGTATATTAAGCAATGTTTAATGAATGTCACGTCTTATTTCACTCTACATCGAAAAGTGATTGTTACTTTCTAAGAAGTTTTTTAACAAGTGGAATCTCGTTTAAATTTTAATTCAAGAACAAAATCAGTCAGGCAATTATTTTGAAAACAAACCCCAAATTGAAACTTATTTAATAATGAGTTTTATTTATTATGAAGTCTCTCAGGAGATTATTTATAGTAGAACTTGAGAGTCTATTTATGCCAAAAAAGATTTTAATTAACGTTCTTTATACTAGCAAATTAAAAGTTTAATAAAACATGATTGACGCTATAAAATGAGATCATTTGATCATAGTTGCAACTTTTAACATATACTTACTACACATGTTTTCTTTATTAGTTCTAAAAATATACACAGTGTAGGAAATATTAGTTAATACGAAAAAGAAAACATGTGATTTACTGAGAATGATTCCGAGCTAAAAGTTGCAGTGTTTAAATACTATTTAGTTCAGCGGACTGCTATAATAAAAAGTACTGACGAAGGTAAATGTTTTTCTTTGTAAATTTATGGGGTAAAAAATAACAGGATGACTAAAATTACGACTGGTTCGGATGCAAGGAAGCATATATGGGGGCGGCTTTGGCTTTAGCCAACTCCGAGGCATTCTTCGCAACGTCTTTCAGCTTGTTCGCAGTCGTTGGTGTGTGAGGTACGCTCATCATGTTTTGTAAAGGAAACATATTTGATAAAACATAGTTGAATCCGCCAACCTAGATACATAAAGACTAAACTTAACATTTAAGATTTGAGTTGCATTTTAATAACTTTTTATACTGACTAAACTAAAATCTAAAATGGATGCTGATAAGTCCAACCTTAATTTTATCATATTGTAAATTATGATTGAGTAATATGATAAATAAACAAATAAATCCAAATAAGCAGTTATCAATGTTCTAACAATGACGTAATCTCAGATCAATCACATGCAAAACAAATTTTTGTTTAAATACTTACCATTTTTGTACAGTTCTTTTTAAATCGTTCATATCCAAAGGCACATATAGCCCTACTGAAACCTGTAACTTGCGAATCTATCCACGCTGATCGTATTGCCACGGTATGTCCGGGTTGTAAATCACATTCCTTGTAAATTACTTTTTCAGTTACACTCTAAAACGCAGCAGTAACGTAATAACAGTGCTTGATGGCAAAGTTAAAAACTTACCATAACTTTTGTATACCCAAGATTTCTAGTGTACGTAACCAAAACTTTATTTTTTGGGTCGCAACTAGATTCCTCTACGATGTAAATGTGAGATCCGCTGAAAAACCTTTCGGCCCACTTAGGAATGGCATTCGTTTTGCTCAACAGTCTTTTGCTAATTAATTTACCGGCTTGTATCTCACGTACGACAGTATCCTCTGTCAGAACATGTTTGCTGAAACCAATCAACTTAAGCACGAAAGAAAAAAAACCATCATCGTGCACATTCCATCTCTCACCTGTTAGGATTCGGGTATCTTATCCAAAAAGCTTGCGCTACTTGGTCCCAACTAAAATTAAAAGTTGTTGTGCTTTCATAATACCTTGGCATGGTAATGTTCGCGGTGTGTGCACTCAGCAAGAGTCAATATTAAAATGTAGATGTGAAGGACCAAAGCCCATTATCCTGTTATGCAAGTGGCATTGTTAAACTTAGGAAATTTACATCTTCTTGTCTTCGGGAATTTGTGTATTAATACGCTCCTTTCATGTTCAATTTTACAATTTCCCGATTCGGTTTTATAACCTTTTTTTTTTTAATAAAAAACAGAACTTGTCACCTGTCCGCGGCGCAAATATGGCAACGTGACAGATATTATGCGGCTGTTGTGTAATCTCAATTCATTTGTTCTAATTTATTCTAAGAGTTAATTAAAACGAGAATGATTTTCTTACGTTTCCAATAATTATTAATTAAATAATTTTTCTGAATTTAAAACTAAAATTGTATTTTAAACTGGAGGTTATGGTTTAGTATTGCCTTTGGTGGTAAGTGAACGGTCAAACTAGTCAGGCTATGCACGTGATCACTTTTTCTAATCACTGATTGGCCAGGTGGTTTGGTCCGACAGTTGACTTGACGATTTTATGTAGTTTGACCTTTTTCTAATTTATTTACACATCGGCAGGACACGTCAATAAATTATCAAATACTTGAATTAGAAGCTTTAAATTTATTTTTCTTTGCAAAGAAAATTATAACGTTTTCCACTGGCTGCATAAACATGCACTGAGTGTATCTCCATCTCGGTTCAGCTTTATGTAATAAAACAAGATGGTGATACATTCGATGCACACTGGTGCAATCAGCAGATATGAAGGAAGCTATTAATTGCTTAACGATTTTTCTATTGCTTGGTTCATTTTCTTTTTGAACAAATATTTTCTTTTAGGTTTCTGCGACAACTTTGACTGTTTTTTGCAAATTGCTTTAATGACCAATTTCGCTGTATAATTTATTTATTATTACTTATTTATTTATTTAGTTTCAAATATCGACAAACTTCGGTTATCCTCGACTCGGAGCCGTCCTGTCTCTAAGCCGCTACATTTTTTCTCTAGGTACATTTTTAGTTCGTTTTCTAAAGCGTTTTTATTTGTTTCCCATCTTTCTGCAGGTATTAGGTGCTTTCTTTCGCTCACAAAATCGTGATCCAAACGTGTTTTTATTCAATCAAAAATTCAAGTCAGGTGTTTTGTTGCAACAACTACGAAATTCAGCTCTGGATCAAGAAATCACAAATTAGTGAAAATCAAAAAAAAAAAGTTAAATAAACTTTTCGAAACACGATTCAAAATTTTAAGCGAAAGAAAGCACCTATTACATCGTTTACATCAATTTAATACAGCACCACGGAATATGAGTTTTTGGCGAATCTTGAAATGTACCTCGACCGCAATACAAGCTACGCCTTCGGGAAGCTTAAACTGTGGCTGAGGTACATTTCAAGATTGGTGAATTTTGACCGCTCGGCATTTGATAGCAAAATTGAATTTTGATTTTTCAATGGTGTGCGTCATTTATGGTGTGTTTACGGGTTTTTTGAGGTATTGCTGAAATGCTGAACTTTTCAAATCATGAACGCTGATGAACTTACACAAATAGCTGCTTTCTCTTGCTTAAAACTTTGAATCTGGTTTCGAATAGATTGAATCTGGATTCTATAATTTTCATAGCACAACACCTCAGAAACGAAACATAAGGGCCGAGTTAAGTGAACAATAACACTAACACACTCCAACTAAACCCTCTGACCAATCACCAATTGAGAAAAGTGATCACGTGGTTTGGTCTGACCACTTCAACCATTCACTTACCGCAGCCAAAATTCACGAATCAAATTCTGATAACGATTTATGAAAATTAGAAAAATTCTACAAGTAAAAAAAATAGTTGAAGCACTTCTTCTTGTCCGTAGAAAATTATCTGAAAAATCCTAATAAAAAAATAACTTCTGTACAACTTTCGTAATTATTTAAAAATAGTTTTGTTAAATTACCGGTATGTAATGTATTTTTTTTTTATTTTTAATATTACATTACTGGTATCGTTACCGTAACAATTAATTACAGCAATATTAAACTCAAGTGACGACATTTTGTGGCCGAAGTTACCAATTTCAAATTTGTTACACATTTTTCTAAAAATGCATTTTATGGGGATTCATCGTTGTGGATTTCTGCCAAATATTAAAATACCTTTTTTTTTATTCACTACATACCTACTAGAGGGTATGGGATGCGAAAAATGAAAGAAATCAGAAATTCTATCAAATACTTTATAGAAAATGAAAAACATCACGAAAGTTTCAAAAATCGATTACCTAAAGACTCTTTCTTTTAATACAGCTAAAACACCAGAATTTGCAGTGGTCCCATGGTGTAATGGTTAGCACTCTGGACTCTGAATCCAGCGATCCGAGTTCAAATCTCGGTGGGACCTTTCTTGAAAACTTTACTTTTTCCGATAATCTTTTTTAAAATTATTTGTTTATAACATTAAATACTGAAAAATAATGTAAAATTTAAACATGAATGTGCTGAATTATTTTAAGATATCATAGTGATAAATTGATAAGATAACGCTTATCAGCTGAACATTTTTGTTGTATGTTCATATAAAAGAAGATCACATGTAATTAAATGACAGTATTGTCCACAGTTAATCGTAAATAATAATTGTTTTTATTTAGATTTTTATTATCATTTATTTTACAATCGAAATTTTAAATACGTTCGGTTGTTATTTTTTTATAATATGGGTCACAACAGGATAATTTGCGATCTGGTAGAAGTAAAAATGGCATTTTAATTTAATAATAATAATAATAATATATAATAATACTCTTAAAGCATAACTGAGATGACTTCTATGGTAAAGATCCGTTTACTAACGTGCCCGGGTAGCTCAGTCGGTAGAGCATTGGACTTTTAATCCAAGGGTCCAGGGTTCAAGTCCCTGCTCGGGCGTATTCTTTTTGTCATTTAATTATTCCACTACTTTTATACCTATTTATAATGTTTGTTGTTTTTGTTTAAAGGTTCATGAAAAGATACGGAAGTTTAAATGCATGTCGTAACCTACAACACCAAGAAGTTGTCAATTCATGAACTCAAATAAATAAACAAATTGTAGCAATCTGAGACGAACGTTTTGTATTACATGACCTACTTTTATCAAAAATTTATTTGAACATATTGTACCTAATTATTAATAACTAAGATTTAATTAAATTTGTTTTTTCCGATTTTGATCATGTTTCCACGTAACTGTTCGTTTTTTGAAGTACACGGGAAGAAAGAACAGTTCACGTGAAAAACTTAAATCGGCCATCAACTTGATTAAATTATAATTTATTTTAAAAATGCATCATATCATTTAAACTAACCTTCCAAAATTTACAAGCCTTGCTGTTGTCTGAGCGGTAAGAATTAAACCAATCCTTTAATTCTTCGAATTTCTCCCATATTTTTGAATATATTGTAGTGGAGTCACTAAAACTACAATTTGTTAGATAGGTACCATAAATAAATCAAATTATAGTAGCATACCTTCTGTTTGACGTTTCTTAATTGCTATCACACACTAACATTTCATTTTAATCGTACATTTTAATATCCGAATAAACATTAACTGGTTGTGATTGATTTAAAAATTTAAAACAGCAAAAAGAAGGAAGTTTGACGATGTTGACTACCAACCTTAGAGTAAAAAAAATTACTACCGCGGATATACTCCGAACTTTTGCCTTATTATTATTACTTATTTAAGTCAATTTGGTAAAAGCCGCACATCAATCACATCACTTTAAAATTCACCAGTTTCAAGACAGGTCGCAAAATATGTAAATATCAAATGTCAGACAACACAAAGCTGGTGATATTCACCCTACAGATCTGGGTAGTTTGTAAGAGCAGATGTTGGGAGCACTGCTTCTTTAGGTGATGACAGTTGTGTTGACAGTGATATGGTGTTCTTGCAATTCGTAATTCACGTAATTTCCTAATTTTAATAATTATATAGTACTACCAGTACGTGAAGTATTTATATCAAGGTTAGAATCAATTCTGCATGCAGCTCCTCAAACGAACACGATTTCTTGTAAACATCTTTACAACTCAACAACTGAGGAAATTCAAAACTACACTTTATTTGTATAGGTAAGTGTGGGTCGTAAATCGATGAATGTTAACTGAAATAGCTGCGCTCATTTTAGTTCTTTGACTTTGTTTCCCTCTGACCAAACTGACACGATGGTATTGCGGCGTGTTGATAACATAATAAAATCCGGAGAGGATAAACGATTGTACAGAGGTTTGGAACTGAAAAATCGAATGAAAGTTCTTCTTGTAAGCGATGCTACTACAGATAAGTCAGGTGCATCAATTGATGTTAACGTTGGTGAGGTTTTGTCTACACATGTTGGTTTGGGAAGAAGTTATTTATCAGCTTGTTATAGGTTATTTAAGTGATCCTGATCATATTCCCGGTTTGGCACATTTCTGTGAGCACATGTTATTTTTGGGCACGAGTAAATACCCGAACGAGAATGATTATAGCAAGTTTTTAAGTGAACATGGTGGCAGTTCCAATGCCTCAACCTCTTCGGATCACACGACTTACTATTTCGATGTTGTACCTGAACAGTTGAAGAATACTTTAGATAGGTTGGTTTAGTTAAGATTTTGTCAAGTAGTGAAGATGATTTCGTGGTCGTTATACTTTTAGATTTGCACAGTTTTTTAAGTCGCCTCTTTTTACTGAGAGCGCAACGGAAAGGGAAATAAATGCTGTCCATTCTGAACATGAAAAGAACATTGCGAGTGATGTTTGGAGAATAGATCAATTAGATAAGCATACTGCAAATCCTAAACATCCATACCATAAATTTGGAACAGGTAATTTTTTATTCTATAATCAGCAGGTGAACAGTCTTAAGATGTGTTTGCCTCATCACAGGTAACCGATACACTTTGGATGTCTCTCAGAAAGAAAATGGTGTTAATGTAAGAGAAGCTCTGTTAGAATTTCACGATACTTGGTATTCATCGAATATAATGACCCTCGCAGTGCTAGGAAAAGGTAAAGAAATTAATTTATTATTAACAAAAAATAAATAAATAAATAAATTTTAACTTCACAGAAAGCTTAGATGAATTGGAGGAGATGGTAATCGAGTTATTTTCCGAAGTTAAAGATAAGAATGTCACACCACCGCGATGGGAAGAATACCCTTTTCAAAAGGAACAATTAGCAACGTGTGCTTACATGGTTCCTATAAAGGATATCAGAAATTTAAACATAATTTTTCCAACCCCTGACTTACAAGAGTACTACAAATCTCAGGTTAGTCTAATTTAATTTTAAACATGTCATTACTTAACATAAAATGTTATTTAATTAAATGAAACGGTAAAAATTTTCTACAATTTATAAAACCACATAAACATTTTTTTCTGTTTTGATCATCACTTGACGTTGGTGGATAATCCGGATTATCAGACCCACTATAATCGAATGTTATTTCCGCTTCCGCTGGTATGTCATGTTTCGCAAACACACACAGTTTCGGGATTGTGCAGTGCACTCTGACGGGCATCACTTCGCAATTTGGATTGCAACTGTGATTTATGTAACGTCCGATGTTTCCGAATTTCGCAGGATCCACAAAGGTTTTTATATTTCTCTCGCCGAAGTTTTCGTTCAGACAAAATATGTAATTTGATAGCTTCTGTCGCTCTTGAATCTTAAACCTCCAGTTAGCTTCGTTTTGCGAAATAACTTCCCCAGCGTATTCACAAACAAAGTTTCCACTGTGGATAGGTTGGGTTGTGAAGAGGCCAAATCCTTTTCCAGTTGACTCGGGCCTCTTTGCAAGCCCGAGTTCCGTACAGAAAGTTTTTCTCGTCTTGCAGGCAGTCACTTTTAGGAACTTCCGAGGCCCGAATTGTACTAATCGGTTAGTACAGAACATCGAGCATTTACAATACGAATTGCACTCATAAATCGGCGTTTCCTTTCTGATAACCTTGTAATTATTTTGTATGCTTTCTAAATTACTTTCGGGTAATTCGAATGCGTAATTAGTTTGATTGTGTAAACACGAACATTTTTCTTCAATTCTGCATTCTTTTGGGCATTCACAACCGAGGCATATTTCTAGAAAGCTATCTTGTGTATCTTTTGTGGGCATGTTTTCCGTTGTGTATATTATATCTGGATCGACGTGTTCATAATCATCAATTAATTCCATCCTAACCTCAATTGTTGGCACTTATACGAATCAAAAGATTAACGTAATAATTTAGGAATTGATTACTAAAGTATTAATTAGTAAATAAACGAGTTTTTTATGAAGTGTTGTCATTTTGCCATTTAACATGAAACTTAAGCGCAGGGTTGCCATATGGAATTTTGGAAGTTCCCTAAATTGCCGCCTTAAGGTAGGCAACTTATAAATCACCAAAGCGAGGCGGGTACAAAAAACTCACGTCCCTTTTTTATATTGTACATACGAGTATTTAACAAAAAATATGATTTTTAAAAAGTCCTTGTTGTGTAATATATCGCAGACTGTTCTGTGGAGTCTATTTCTTACTTTGGTTTTATGTTATTTTATGTAAAAAAAATCGTAATAAATGAGTTATGCGCTGATATGGGCAAAATCAAAAACTTTTACATTTTGTATCTTATTTCGCTTATTTAATAAATAATATTTTATTCTTTGAAGAATTTTGTTAAAATTTCCCTAGATTTTGGCCAGAAACCAGTTTTATTAAATTACCGGTAATTTATTTATGTTACCTTATCCCCAATGTTACCGCAACATTACCAATTGCAGCTCAAGTGGCGACATCTCGCGCTGGTGTTACCAGTTACACTTTTAACTAAAAATGTGGTATTTACTCAATTTTCTGATTAATTTGATATCAGATACACATTACATTTTTGGCTTTTGTTGAAAAATAAGGTTTCAACATTTAATATTGTGTATTTTTACTAAATAATTTTGTCTCTAAATGAAAATCATTTTAAATAGATAAAACAGCGACACCTTACGACCGCTTTTTGACCTAATAATGCATAAGGATTGACAAATTGAAGCGGGTTTGCTACATAATAAGTCACCCCATGCAAGGCGGTCAAGCTTGCTGTAAAACGGAAAATTAATCTACCAATGAAAACCTCTGATTTGCTGTAATCAGAGGTTCTCGTCCTCGTTCAAATTCATGATTTTTTTAAATTAAAAATTCCTGAAAGAAAGTTCAAGTAAAGGACAAATCGTCGATTTGGCCTAAGCGGGACTCAAAGTATTTTCTTCATATAATACCTATAAATTAAAGTAGCAGTATGGACAGTCATTATTGATCGTGTTGTATATTTTTTTTTTGGGGTTTCAAATTTTTGGTCGTCCGTTGCAACTACTGTTGCCAACAAAATAAATTTAAAATCAAAGAAAATATTCTGAGTAATTTTCTCTCACAGCCTGGAAATTACATAAGTCATTTAATTGGACACGAGGGTCCTGGAAGTCTGCTGTCCGCTCTTAAAGAAAGGGGATGGTCGAACAGCTTAGTGGCTGGAAGTCGGCATGCGCCCAGGGGTTTTGGATTCTTTGGCATCTCAGTAGATCTAACGGAAGAAGGAATTAAACATGTCGACGACATAATAAAATTGGTTTTTCAGGTACAGCATAAAAATAATTAAGCAATTCCCGAGCGTGGTAAAACAGTTTTTATACAATTTCAGTATATACGAATGTTGAAAGAAACTGGCCCTCTCCTGTGGATATTCGAAGAGCAAAAAGGTATATCGGCCATGGGTTTTCGCTTTAAAGACAAAGAATCTCCTCGTAACTACATCGTGTCCATAGTAAACAGTTTACATGTAAATCTCTTTTTATTTTTTATTTCTTTTTCTTGGGGGGGTACATGCAGGATGCGTTTTAGGATTTTCCACTGGAAGAAGTATTGTCTGCACATTATTTATTGGCAGAATGGAGGCCGGATATGATTGAAAAATTGCTGAGCGATTTCAATCCCGACAACATTCGGTGTGTAGTAGATTCCGCATTTAATATTTGTATTTTTTAAATTTAATTTAGTGTAGGAGTTATTGCAAAGCAGTTCGCGAACGTAGCCGACCAGAAGGAGCCCTGGTACGGAACCGATTATAAAATAACAGCGATCCCAGAAGAAACTTTGCAAGTACGATATTTAAATAGGTTCGATACTTTCTGTGTTTTAATACGAGTTTTGTGTAGGAGTGGCAAAATGCAGATTTATGTGATGAACTGAGGATACCCGATAAAAATGAATTTATCCCGAACAGTTTTGATCTTTACAAACCCGATTCTGACGTAGGTATGATGTCGAATTTCAAAATTACTTTTATAATTTAATTATGCCCCATAGATAACCGAGCAGCCTGTAATAATTAAAGACACCGCTATCACAAGAGTTTGGTTTAAACAAGATGACAAATTTTTACTACCGAAAGCCAATTTAATGTTTGATTTTGTGAGGTAATTAAATTAAATTCTTACTACCTGGCCATCACAGTTAGATGATGAAAATTATTTTCCAGCCCATTCGCATACTTAGATCCACTCAACTGTAATCTCACTCACATGTTTGTACAACTATTCAGGGATGCTTTAAATCAGTATGCTTATGCGGCAGAACTTGCAGGTCTGAAATATGAATTAACGAACACTAAGTACGGATTGATTGTAAGCTAACTTACTTCAACATTGTTATTTATTATAAAATCAAAATTGTCGCAGTTGGCTGTCGGGGGGTTCAGCGATAAACAGCATATATTCTTGGACAAAATCATGGACAAATTAACAAATTTTAAAATCGACCCAAAGCGTTTCGACATTTTCAAGGAGAACGTAAGAGGAATTAACGCATCAAATTCTCGTTTAATTCTTTCATTTCAGTACATCAGAACATTAAAAAATTTTGCAGCAGAACAGCCCTATCAGCACGCAGTCTATTACTTAGCAGTTTTATTAACAGAACACTCGTGGACTAAGCAAGAATTGCTGGCTGCAACCGAGTGTAACTTCATCACATTCGTAATAATAATTTGCACGAAGAATTCTGAGTGTTTCTTTTACAGGGCTCACCATTGAACGCTTGGAAGCTTTCATTCCCCAGATACTTTCAAAAATGCACATTGAATGTTTATTGCATGGGAACTTAGATAAGAAGAAGGCATTAGATTTGGTGGAAATCGTCGAGAACAGGTTAACGTCGACAATAAACATGGCGCCCCTACTGCCTCGTCAATTACTATTGCACAGAGAACTCAAATTAGAAGACGGATGTAATTATCTCTACGAAGTTCAAAACAGTGTGCACAAATCAAGCTGCGTCGAGGTTTACTTCCAATGCGGATTGCAAAGCACTGTAAATAACATGATGCTCGAATTGTTCGCTCAAATCCTACAAGAGCCTTGCTTTGACACCTTGAGGACCAAGGTATTAAAATAAATTTGCGCTCAGCTCAATTTAATCAGCTACTTTTTTTTTTAGGAACAATTGGGATATATTGTATTCAGCGGTATTCGAAGATCGAATGGTGTGCAAGGTCTGCGTGTGATTGTGCAATCTGAAAAGCATCCGTCTGTTGTCGATGACAGGATCGAAATATTCTTAAAAACAATATTGGTAAGCGATTGGTTACATGTGGATGTGATTATTGCAAAAACTGTTCGTTTGCAAACAGGATTACGTAACAAATATGTCTGAAGAGGAGTTCACAAGACATAAAGAGGCATTAGCTGCGCAAAGATTAGAAAAACCCAAGCAGTTATCCTCGCAGTCGTACTTGTATTGGGCGGAAATTACAGCGCAACAGTACCACTTCGATAGAGCCAACGTAGAAGTGGCATATTTAAGAACGATCACAAAAAGTGACATATTGGAATTTTACAGGGTAAGATAATGTCAATTTAAAAAAATATGAGTTTCTAAGTCCCCCTCTTAGAATTTACTGGAAGAAAATGCCAAAAACAGACATAAAATTGCTGTACATGTTGTGTCAACGGCCGAAGGAGGATCTGGAGGAAGCAAAAAAGAGTCGGATGACGAAGTCGAACAGAAATCGGAGGCCCAAACCATTCAAGACATAACGGTATTTAAAAGCAATCACGGAATGTATCCTCTTGTGCAGCCTTACATCAACATTACACGAAAGGGAAATAAATCAAAACTATGATCGTGTTACCACGTATAGGATTTTACTTGTAATTTTATTTGTATTTTTACAGTTTTTAAAGCAATTGTAAGATGGTGTAAAATTTGATTGAATTATTCAAGTACGTATAAGTGTTTTATTCATTAAATCATTTTATTTAAACTACACCAAAATTTTATTGTACAAATCAGTTTTAATTAAAATACGATTTTGCAAAGGACTCCCGATTTTTCTACCTTTTTCGGCAATGATGTCGATTCGTCAATAAAAAAACAGTAAATCACTATTTACATGAGTTTTACTCCGTATACATAATCTTAAAAAGAATAAGTACTAAAATATAATTTAAAAATTATCCGAAATATTGTCAAATACTTAATATCTTAATACTTTTATTATCAAAATGTAGATTGCACATGATTAAAATATAGTTAACAATAATTCAAATATTAGAGATCAATTAAAATCTGATAAAGCCGTCTGCCCTTTATCAAATCTTATTTAATTGCTTCTCATGTACTATAAATATATACTATTTGAAGAATACATCACAATCATAGGGTACTCTTTAAATATAAAATGTAAATATAATATTTTTACTTCTTCATAGAAACAGAAGAACCAGTACAGGGTTCCCGTTCACAAGGAAAAGTCAGGGAACTAAAAAAAGATTCGCAAGCTCAGGAAATTTACTTGTTTTAATCCAAAAGTCGATGGAATTAATTGAAATTTGTCTTCTGAAATTAGGAAAAAATGGAAAATTGTTTTTAACTAAAAAAAAAAAAAAATCGAATTGCATCCTCTCAGTGAACTTTGAACCTTCACGTTTCTAATAAAAAAAAATAAAATAAAAAAATTGTAGGGTCTTCGATATAGGCAATCATACGACTGTGTTAATTGGGTTGCCTATACGAAAACACTTACGATTTTCTAAAATATCCTGTTTTTTAAACGAGCAATCATGTTATTAAAAATAATTGCTTATACTTTTTAAAAGTAAATCAACAATTTTCTTCATAATACACGCGATATTAATTAATTAACATTTAAATGTGTAAAAATTAGAAAAGTTGCATAATTGCAGTCGATACTGAAAGTTTCTTGATGAAAAGTCCGAGAATATTTCAATAATAAAATGAAATGGGAACCCTGCAACAATATACTGTGTATGTACCAACTTAATACTTAAAATTCGAGGTTTACATATAAGTAAATGCCACCATTTTCGTTATTAGACTTTTAAAATCACTTCTAAATTCTTTGCCCTAGTATAGTAGCACCTGGCTTTGGCACGTAACCGTACAAGAATATCGAGAAAATAACAAATGCTGCCCCCAAAATAAACTGTATAGTTAATTGGAAACCAAATATATAAATTGAACCGACGCACGATATTACAATGGCAAGAGATGTGGCAAAACCCTTTAATATATTATCAGCGTATTTAACGACGACGGCTACAATAAGACCACCTCCTGCTTGCAGCAAGATTAAATATTGAATAAACTTATCGTAACCGAAGAAGAATCCGTGTTCTTGAATGGCGGCGTAATCTGACACGTAACACGTCAACAGGCCGAACGGTATTGAACACAAGCTAAGCTGCACATTTCTCATCCACAGTGTTACATCACTGCCTTTCAGAATCTTCTCGAAATAGATGCCCGCGAACCCTGACAAAATGCACGCGGCAAAAGCAGCTGAAAAACCGACTAGCCTGCTCTGTTCTATCTTGGACGCCGTAACAGGTTGATCGGTAGACTGAGCGAGCTGAACGAGTACCACCCCCACAACTAAAGTCACAAGCGAAATCCACTGCGTCCTTAGCAATTCCTTTTTTAATATTAACACGGCGAACATGGCTGTTGTTAAAATCTTCAATTGGTATGTGACCTGAAATTAGTCAAGTTTGTGGCAAGGCACACATGTGAAAGTCCCGAAAACACCGCCTACCTGATAAGTAGCAGCATCTAAATGGGAAGCGGATACATACAAAAGATTATTCTGTATTATGTAAACTAAGGACGGAACGCATACTTTTAGGGTGTCCAGTGGCTGATGCAGGATAGTATCACGTAAAGTTTCCATCAGTTGGGAAATTCCGCCGGTTTGAATGTATACAATGGCAAGACAAGTTATCAACTTTACTATCTCTGACATCAGCACAGCTAAAATCAAATATTTCTTATGATAATTGAACTTTAAAATATCTTTTCAATAGTAATGAAGAGCACTATAAAGTATAAAATGCTTGATTAGATTTTTAATTAATGATTTAGTATTACAGATATTTCATCTTTAGTAATAAGAATCTAGATTATATGTTTTCTTATCTGCTAGAAAAACGTATTTTGCATTTGATATGATGAGGTTTAGGTGAATTTTGAAGTCTGAAGCTGCTCATGTTGCTTTTGTTACCTTGTTCATGAGTTTATTTTATTAAAAGAGTAAGCAAATATAAAAGAGAAATTTCAAGAAGCCTTGGGTATATGCTCATCACATAAAAATAAACATGTGTATGATGTCATCTTAGTTTCTTCTGCGGACAATCAATTCAAAATAAGAGATTAATAAAAGTTTTTATTACCTGTTGAAGACAGAAACATGTCACCGTCTCGCGTTCTTGCGTATCGCATGCTAAGGCCCAGCAACGCATTCTGCACCGTCAGAGTAACTAGGCTCACATACTTTAAGGTGCTAAGTTCGTTTCCTGTAAAGTTCCCGTTGAAAAAATTTACAGAATGCAATGCAATTCTTACTTACCAGATTTTTTCATTTTCGCGACTCCAAAAAAATAACCTAACGTTAACGCCTAAGTTCACAGGAATACTTTCGTTCGAATTTGTAATGGAAATGAATTAAATTCGTGTCTAATTCATCATTTACTACGTGCACTCAAAAGCATGCAAATATTTTTGAACATGAAAAGCTGTGTACGTTGACACGTTAAATACATTTTGACATTTAAAACCAGTGGCGCCAATTACTGTTGCGAAATAAAAATGGTGCAGGTTTGCCAAATTTACAGTTACGGCTTAGTTAACATAAAATTTATATTTTCGACGAATTTTGTTTAAAATTAATGCTTAGTTGTTGGTTGAATTTATTTGTGATTTGAATTAACCATAATTTGTCATCAAACTAATACAATTCACAGGCAATCGTAAAATAAAAATGACAACACACATTCACCATTTAGAGCAACGTTGCCTTTTTCAGATTTTTAGTTGCGCGCCCAAGCTTTAAGTGCTTAAGTTCAATTCATTAAAAAAATATATACGTATAACAATGGGCGCGTTTTTAAATTGTACGAACAAGTGTTCGTGCACTCGAACGTGAAAAAAGGTGTTTTTAAATGCAACTCGAACAATTTCGCAAGCGTTTTAAAATTATATCAACTGCTCGACCAATGCGTTCGAGTTGCATTTTCATGCACCTAGTCGGTAGGAAGTGCATGAAGATTAATGGCGGGAATTTGATTAACATAACCTGAAAATTTTTATGTTGGTTGACTTCATGATTATTTGCATGTGATTCAAATTTTACTTGTAGATTTATTTTTATCGTAGTGTATTTATATATTAGTTTGGTTAACAAAATGAATGAAATAAGTGTTTTTGCCTCTGGATATAAACCTTCTTGAATGCCCTTAAAAACATATTTGAGACATATATGAAAATAAGGTTTCCAATATTTAATATTATGAATTTCCACTAAATAAATTCACGTATAAATGAAAATCATTTTAGGTTACTTTTTTTTAGCACTAATGTTTTTCTTAAGTAATTAAAAATATTCCTTGACCATTTATTTCATTGATTTACTTGCACTTTGCAAGTGTGCAACTCGAAATTACGTTATGTTGGCAACTGAGGTAACAAACAGTAACAAACGGTAACAAATGAATGTTACCTTACCGGTAATATTGGAAATTTACCGTAAGGTAACGTGAAAATATTACCGACTCACAACACTATTACCTTGAGATATTAGGTATATTCGTTTTAGAAATGCTGGATTTGCCACAATAGCGTCATCGTCAAGTAGCTGATGCCCATTTAGGTCAAGTTATGGTTGCATCATAAATTGATCTAAAACGAATAGTTTGGGCAAGTTGGTACCCAGAGAAAAGAAAAATGTTAAATCAACATAATTTTCGTTTGGATACGTTCAATGCATTCATTTATTTAAAAGAAAAGCCATTATGTATTCTATTCAAGTAAAAATAATGTTTGAATCAACAAGAAACTGCTTGAATTAATGTAAAGTGTACATCATTCAAATAAATAAATGCATCGACTGTATTCAAACAAAGATTTTTCTGTGTGATGAACACCGACCTTACTGAAAAATAATTAAATTAAGGTTAAGTAAATAATACTTTGGTGTTGACGCAACTAAACCCTACTCTGGAGTAGGTGCACATTGCGTCAAGACCGGCGTTGCCGCAGTGGCAATTAAAACGAATATGCCAATGTCAAATACAGCATGCCGAAAATCTAAAACGAATACACATTTCGTTGACGCAGGTGACTTGCGGCAACCTAAGTCATCTAAAACGAATATACCTATTATAAGGCTTACGAGATTTAAATCCGTTATTGAATCACGTGAAAAAAACTAATGGCGAGTTCCACTTGTCACCCTGGTGACACTCAACAGTGTACACTCATGATATCTTTATCTCGTACTATTACATGAACTTAAAACGAGATGAGAATACACTCAGTTCACACCAGTGCAGCAAGTGAAACTCGCTATAAGTTTTAAAAAATTTAAGGTTATGTTCGGACGACAAACGTCAAATTTAGTTCGAGTTCAATTTTGTGTTTTTTAATTATATTGTTCAAGTAAGTACTCGAACAATTCACAAATTGTTCGAGTGCATTTGGTTCGAACAATAGGTGTGAATTAAAAACGCACCCAATAAGAACAAAATAGTGAACATTTATTAAACATAATTCTGTAAATACACAATTCTACTTGGTTGAATGTCCTCCCTACAAATAGGGCATGTAAGCTGATATTTCAAGCTGTCTTGAATACAATCCCAGCAGAATAAATGCCCACACAGAGTGGTGCAAGTATTCCTACGATTTTCAGCACATAAAACACAAATCTTCCCAGAGCTGTTCGAAAACGAAACATTTGTTACTGACCCCGAAATATTTTCAGCGAGAAACTTCTGCATTAACACAAATAAAACATATAATACAGATACAACGCCCAGTACGTTGAAGCTTTTCGTGGTGGTATCTTCTTGAGCTGGCGGCCTTAATAAAACCTAAAGGACCCAAAATTTATTAACGCCTTCACATGATGCGGATACGTACGTATTTGATGCCGGCAATTCTGTTAGAAATATTGTAGTATTTTCCAGTTACGTAAAAAATCGAATGATGCAAACGCATCAGCAATATCTTATTCGACTTGAAAAATTTAACGCATCTTAATATTTTCGCCTTGCCGTCGCTTGTGAGTTCATTCGAATCTGAAGCGGATTTTTCTAAGACGTTTAAAATTTTCTCATATATAGCTTCGCCTCCGATGTACAAAATAAACCACAGCAATTTTGTCTGGAAGGCAGACGGCCGGTGTTTTATTAATTTTCGTATTTGAATGAAGTTAACTTACGTTACTGTTCGGCAATTTACTCTTTCCGTCTAACCTCAAAGTGCCTGTGTATTCTTCGCCCAGAGTTTGCAAGTTCGAAAGGGAAGTCAACATATAATACCAGGAGGTGGTCAGTGGCATTAAGAATTTCTTGTAACGATGATGATTGTGTATCCCAAATAACTTTAGTACAGAAGTTAAGTAAATTTGTAGTTCATCGATGAATGATTCGTCTCTTCTGGAGCTTCGTATAATGTCTGCGATTTTTGCATTTTGATAGTTCATTGCAAATTCTTTTTTGTGCCTTTTTAAATACACATTTTAAAACCTCAGGTGCACAGCGCAGAAAACTGTAATCACTCGGATTACCAACACTGCATAATGGAAGGAACTAAGAAGAGGTAGAAAATAAAATTTGGTGTTCTAAGAAAAGGGATTGCTAATTTATAGATTATAACTCACTCGATTAATATTAAAACTTATACATATCTTTACTTCAAATTAATCACCAAATTGATCAAATTTCCATGAATTTGTGTCACTTTATATTTGTGCCATCTATGTGTTTGCTTTCAGAAACAGGATCTGTTGGTAGTACTGAAGCACCCTCATTATTATTTTTGTAAGGTTAAGAAAGATTTTCTTTAATTTAAAGATTAGTGACTAAATAAAAATTATTGGCATAGGAAGAAAGAACATGTGTCAAAGTTCCCGAAAATAACATCCATCAGTGAGCGAAATTAAATAGTAATTATATCTAAAATGATTCGGAACTGTAGCCTAAAAAACTTTTTCGTTTTGCCCCGATATTTGACCACAGTAACTCACAAAAGTACAAATGCAGTAGACATCGCAAAACTAGAACAGGAAAGTGCTTTGGATTTGGAGGGTAAGCCACACACAGCTATTTATAAAGGAACATCATTACCGTCCGCTTGTTCCAGTGGTTGATCAAGAAGCTCAATTGCGCGAAGAAGAAATACAAAAGAAACGAAACAAATCGAGGTTGAATGAGGCGCATCGCAACATACTACACGAAACAGTCCCTTACAAGGAGCCCAAGCATTGGGTGCACGGTACTTTGAAGTATCACAGGAAGCTATACGGAAAGTACGGCAAGGCAAGTGGAGTCAATCCCGAGTTATGTTGGCCTACGAAAGAAGAGCTGTCTGAGAAAATAGAATATGAAAGGGTTGCGTACCCCTTTACTATCAGTGAAGTGGTGGAAACTGCAAAACGTCAAAAAGAAGAGAAGGAAGCTAAGGTGCAGCAAAGGCAACAGGAAATTGCGGAAAAATTGGGGAAATTAGATGAATGGACTCGTGATTTAAAAATCAGAATCGCTAAGAAAGAAGCCGAAGCCAAAGAAGCAAAAGTAAGTGGTTGCCAAAGAAATATTAATTTCTGAAGATTAAATAAATGCTGCTATTATCAAAATCAAATTGTTAAGTTCGTTAAAATGAAATTTATTTCTTGTTCCAGGAAAGGAAAGAAAAGTTGGTTGAAGAAGTACGAAGACATTTCGGCTATACTGTCGATCCAAGAGATGATAGATTTAAAGAGATGCTAGAGAAAAAAGAAAAAGAACAAAGGAAGGCGATGAAAGAGGCCAGAAAGAAAGCTAAAGAGGAAAAAGTAGTGAAGCTGATGGGCAAAAGTTCAGAAACCGATGCAACTCCGGAAGGTGAAACCAAAACAAGTTGATTTCGGACAGTAAGCAAATGTATTTTTTAATTTAATAAAGTTAATAACATTGAGTTCAGTTTTAATGACTAGCTTAAGAGTTCTGCAGATTTAAATTATCGTCCCCCACCTCCATTGTTTGCCTCTGGATTAGTGGCTGATGACAGTACCATAATGATAACTACAGGTACAATATACATCCACTGCAAGCAAAAAATTAAGAGGATTTCTCACTACTATTAGATTTGTGAATCAGAAACTTACATATTTTGCTAAAAATGATCGGTTATCTTTTACTTCGCCTCTTTCCTTGGCCTCTCTTTCCCGCTCTATTTTTTGTATGTAACTCGCAGTATCCGGTCTAAAATAGGTAATTTATAAAATCTGTTTTTAACAGCAAAGATGGGTTGCTCTTACATAGGGCCATTCTCTGTGTGTCTAATAAAAACTGAAGTTGTAAACTGCTTTAATTTATCGAGTGAAACGACAGCACCTTCACAGGTAGACGTTGATGATACAGCCATCGTCACGGTCACAACTCTTCCAGAGTAGTCGAGAGATACTGACAAAATATCAGTCAATTCTGATTCTGCTAACATACACTGAGAAGATTGGCATTAGAATAACTAAACTCGTTTCTGGGGAAGAACTTACAGCCTTTACTAAAGAGGTGTAGGTCGTTTCACTGCCATCATTACCCACCACGATTGCCTTTAAGTGGTAATATTTATTTTGAGCAGCTATGTCCTACGCATGTATAATCCTCATTAATTCTAAAGTTTGCTTTTGTGGAAACTGTTGTTACCTTTAGCTTGTGCTGTTCATCAGAAGTCAACGGTTTTTGGAGGATGGTGTTGGAACCAGATCTTAAACTTTGTATTGTGATATTCCCGCGATCTGTAAATACTGGATCGTCAGTTCCATCCATGGAATGTTGCAGTTTAATTACCAAGTAACCATCGTATTCAATTTGGCTCTGCGAGTTCTCTTATTACCACAAAAGTTCTGCTAATATAACATTGCTACTTACGGCGTACACTGACGTGTAAATGAAGGAAAGCAGCAATGGAACTAATTTATTAATCATCAACATTATTTAGAATAATTTAACTATTTTAATTCTTTAGCAATTTAACCATAAATTGACAAATATTCCTCAGCATTGCCACACTCCCACACTAAACTTTCAGAAAACAAATGAACTGACGTGTAATAATTTTGATGGGACGTTAGGATGGCAACACTGAGATTGACAGTTAAATGAAAACGTGTTTTTTTGAGGTTATGTCAGTATCTCCTAGAAAGAAAATAAATATTGTAGAAAAGTAAAATGCAGCACGACGATGTAAGTGCAATTATGATAAAAAGATGTTCAAATAATATTTATTAATTTCCACAAAAAAAATTATTTATTTCAGGTTGTCTGGAGCATAATTAATAAATCTTTCTGTTCGTATAAAGTAAAGTAAGTCACTTTCACAGGTGCTAAAAGCTCAGTGAATTAATTCCAGTTTATTTCTAGCACCAAAGCACAGAAGTTTTGTCGGAATGAGTACAATTTAACAGGACTTTGCACCAGATCGTCCTGTCCTTTGGCAAACAGTCAGTATGCAACGGTTCGTGAAGAAAAGGGCATAATTTACTTGTACATGAAAACAGCTGAGAGGTAAGATTTTGTGTAGCATTCTTCAGGTCCTTTTAACTGTTCAGACGTTACTTATGTTTATCTAAAAAGTTCTAATTGCCATCTGAAAAATTGGGAGCAAAAATTAACAAGAAAAGAAGTGCCCCTTATTAAAGTGAATACTGTTTAAAAATTGTGAGTTTCTTTTTTTCCAAAGTCTCGATTAGCACTGTGTTGCTTGTCTCTTGATTTATAAATCTGTTGAAGATAACATTAATAAGCATTATGCAGAAACAAGAGAAACATGGAACTTCTCCCTTTTAGGTCAGCATTCCCAAGCAAAACATGGGAACGAGTGAAACTATCCAGGAATTTTGAGAAAGCGATTTATCAAATAAACGAAAACCTGCTCTACTGGCCAGGCTTCATAAAATCAAAATGCAAACAAAGATTTGTAAAAATCACCCAGTACCTAATCCGGATGAGGAAGCTCAAGTTACGCAGACAGTAAGCCCCTTTCACCATGCTACGTAAGTCTTGAGTTTAAATTTTGAACTTTCCAGGAAGCTATTGGTTCCAATCCAGCGTAAAATCGAGAGGAGAGAACGAAGGCGAGAGGAGAAAGCTCTGATCGCTGCTCGAATAGAAAAAGGCGTGGAGAAAACACTCCTGGATCGTCTTAAAAAGGGTGTGGTAAGTAATGTAGAATTTAAAATGTTACAAGTTCCTACTCGTGCATTTTTTTTTTTTAAGTATGAAGATTTGTATAACATTCCACAAACAGCATTCGATGAAGCGCTGCGAGAAGGTGAGGTCGAAGAGGAAATCGAAAGCGAAACAGAAAAAGAGTTGGAGATTGAAGGCGACGCCTCAGAATATGTGGCTGCAAGTAGCGACAGCGAGGATGCTGATGCCTTGAGTATTGTAAGTTTGCACATTAACGATTTTGCTTAACAACGTAACAACCTACTTCTTTTATGTAGGACAGTGAAAGCGGAAATAAAGAACATCTTGAAATGGACAGTAGTTTTGAATCGTCTGATAATTCAGATATCGAGGTTGGTTTCTTCGTTTCAGCTTACTGTTACCATTGCTGGTGATGTAAAATTTTTTTTGTGTATAGGATATCACTCGACACAAAACTAAGTCTAAGAAGGATGACAAATCTGGTAAAAGTAAGAAGTCCAGCCCTGGAGCGGTATCGAGAAAGAAATTGCACAAACCCAGGGTGGAAGTTGAATATGAAATGGAATATGAAACTGAGAGGCAAAGTCCGATGAAAGTGTCTGCATCATAGGGCTGATTATTATACAGAAGTAATTGAATATTTATAATAAAATGATTTGTCGTATGTTTTATTTATAATCAAATCCTTCTTCAGATCAACAAATTTTTAATTAATAGACATACAGTATTTTTCTTGCACAATTGGCTTAGCTGTTTGAAATGCCTGACATTTTTAAAAACTGTTTAAAATAATTCCCAATACTAACTTTAACAGATTAGTTTTGCGTTGCGTTTCATTCTCAGTAAAAATAAGATAAAAGTTATATAAGGAAGTAGATTTCTTTATGATTGAATGCAGTTTACATTAAAATTAATTCACAGCTGATTTTATTAAGTACGGTATTTGAGGCTGGCAAAAAGAAACAAAACTAATGCACGTTGATAACATATAACTTTTATCTAAATCTATGTATCAACAAGATATTAGCAATGAGCAGATCTTAGTATTTTTACGGATAAGTACGGAGTGAAATCATTTTTTTCTTGTTTGCTCTGCACACGTGGATCATGTCTTGTTTATTCTGGCTGTACACGGCGCTGTTTAAATATTGCATGAGGTAAAAAAAAGCTAACGTTTATTGTTTATTTACAAAACTCATGTTAAACGAAGTTCCGATCGATCACGCAATGTGATAAATAAATAGTGTTTGTTTTCTCCTTCAGATAATTTAAGATTTAATACTTGAATTGCTTGAATCCGCTTTTTATTTTATTTTTTAATTAAGTGTTTTACTATGCAAATACTTTAAAAAAAATCCCTTAGTGATCAACGTCTATATTTTTTGACAAAAAATTTGTCAAAGGAAAAATGGAACGAGGGTGATGATATGGGGGCGAACTGTTACGAAGGGGAATGGGTAAACCACCTTAGACAAAGTACAAATTAAATTAAATGCAGAAGACTTCATTTAATTAGCGGAAAGGGCTGTGACGTCATCTGCAATGTGTTGTGATTCGTTCGTGTAGAATGTCTACTATTAACTATTTTAATTATTTGATTGATTAGATATTATACAACAGTATGATGGACGTCATTCTGGTATACTTAGCTTCTCTCCGAATCTTTTTTTTACTTTACTTATCGCGCAGCTTTCGTGACGTCAAAGTAGGTACGATAGCGGACAATAAAATACGGGCAGAAATCAAATAACAAATCGTGCGCGTTTGTAAATCAGGCTTTTATTGAGGTTAGGTCTCTATCAAAAGAAATAATATACCGTGAGCCACAGACTTTGTTTTCTTAGTTGGCTGTGACTAAATTACGTATGTCTCAGTTACATTCACTCAAATTCTTATACAATTGTTGTCAACCTAATCAAGAGGAATTAATATTAAACATTAAACGTGACTGCTATATATATCTCTCTCGTTCGTGGCCAACTCAGAAAAAAAAGAAATTCTGTGGCTCACGTAATGTTTGAAATGTCAAATATAAAAACCGAAGTCTTGCAGCCTACTCTTGCTTGCTGTTCTAACTTCACCTGCGGTTGAAAGCAAAAATAGCAGACAGTTATAGTTTCCTGTAATTCTTCTTTCTTCAAAATGCTTTGACAGCAAGCATTGCCGCCTTGCATGAGGGACTTATTAGGAGCAAATCCCGCTTCAATTTGTCTATCCTACTGCAATGTCAGGCCAAAAAGCGAGAGTAAGATGTCGCTATTTTATCTGTTCAAAATGATAACGTTTCAATACGACTCTGCAGATTTTATAAACGTTTTGAATTTGTCCAATCTAAAAGGTATCAAAATTTTCAAGTTTGACACGCGAAGTCGCGTTTAAACTGTACCATTTTAAAGACAGAAATATTACAGGAAACCGTAATTGTCTACTTTTTTTTGCCTTCGACTGTATCAAACTTGGCATTAATTTTCCAAACAGGTTCTAGTTAATTTGAATTTTTCCAAGGCCAAGCTTTGAAGAATAATGCAAGTAAGCGGTGCGATTTTTAGAACATCTGAAAAAAAAACAAATGAGGGCGAGGATGGAAGGTGTCTCGCGCTCGCAAATCGTATTCGCGAAAATCAATAACCAACAGATGGCGCTTTTAATAAGGGAAACAAGGAACTATCGTTAATGTTAATTAGTATAACTTGTTCTATTCGACCCATTAATGCTTCTTTTTAGTTTTATTATTGCGTGTGTGTACATTATGCTAAAAGTACGGAAGCATCACAATCTCTGCAAACATACATTTCAATTTAATGTTTTTATAGGTTAAACAAAGATCATTCCAATGTTGTCCTTATTATAGGGATCTTTACGAAACTTCCGCTAGATGTCAGCCACTCCGTGATTTTCTCCAATAGCGAAGAAGTTGATGCATTCTTTTTCGTTATACTGGTTTACAGATATCCTAAGAATCGCCGCGCTTTAGTAATAACATAATCTACCTGGAGTAACTGAGTTATTCATTTTATATGCGAATTTTTTTGATGAATCGATGGTGCAATGCACCGATAAAGCAAGGCTGTGGATTGAGAAACGTCGGATCGATGAAGCAATGAATTGGGATGTGGAAATTTAAAAAAAATGGTTTTTTTTGCAAGAAACGTAGAGATTTCGTTATTTTTAAAGTGAAACGTTGCAGAAACAGAAAATGTAATGAAATTTCCAAGAAGTTTCACGTCAAGCGTGAGACATTCAAATTAGCGACAGAAAAATAAAATAAAAGAAATTAATTGTTGATCAAAAACAAAAAAAAAATAACTCGATAAATGAACAAATAAGTGTGAAGGAGAAAGAACTCAAGGCTGACAAGAAACTGAAAAACAAAGTGGAAACGCGAAGAATAGCGTTGAACAAAAAAAAATAAAATAAAAGACTATCGGCGTTTCTGGAATGGAAAACAAAGTGCAAAGAAAAACAAATTAAAGCTTGATTTGATTTTCAAAAGATTTTCGACGGAAGCCGCCATTTTTTGGCTTACGATAAGATGTAAAAAATAACAATGAAATACAAAGAAATAAATGAAAGCCTGATTTACGTGAAACGATGATATAATATGTATAAAGAAACAAATGAACGTCTGAAAAGTTTTTTTTTTTTATCCGAAGTCGTGTATTTTTTACTTACAGAAAGGTGCAAGTAAATTAATTAAAATTTTATTTATTCGAAATTGTTTTTGAATTCTACTCTCAGCCAGCTGAGCTGAGCGTATAAGTCATATACGATTAGTCCAAAGAGCGTTAAAAGATCTTTTTGGAAAAAATGAAAAGCCAGTGTCAAGTGGCGCCCTCAAATTCAAAACTAGTGTCAAAATTACTGTCATCTTGAAATTTTTGGTTATGAGAAATGTCAACTCGTCTTGATATTTAAGTTGTCAGAATAAGCGTCGGTGTCGTAACCATGGTAACAACTAATTAATGAGTATGAGAGGGCGCTAGTCGACACGCTCCATGGCTTGCTTTACACGGAACACATTTTTAGGCTCTTTGGACCGGCCGTATATGACATCTCAATTCAGCTGGCCGTGCTAAAACGAATTTAAAAAAGAAAACAGGAGTAGTAGAGGACAATCAGATGACCAAGAAAATGAAAATCGTTCAAAGATTTTGCAAATAAAAATAATACGCTGTAAAAAGGAGTCAAAGACAAAAGAGAAATACGTAATCCAAAGGCATGAAAAACAGTAAAAAACAAAAGAAGTTCGACTGCTTAGATGAATGAACCAAGAACAAATGAATCTCCAGACAAAAAAAAATCAATAGAAAACAAAAAACAACTGTAAAAAAGCGGCAATCAAAAAGATCTGAAAAAATCAATTAGATAAAAATACATAAAAAAGAAATATAAAGTATAAAATGAATGGCAGATTAATAAATTTCCTCTCAATTTTTTTTTTTTAATTTTAAATACTTTCTACTTTACCGTCAAATGAATTTTCTTCTCAGATTTTCAGTACAATTAATATCCAATCAATATTTATCTTTGTCATTGTTTTTCCTTTTCACTCAATGATGTATTTTGAAAGGTTTTCGAATTCTGTAAATAAGTAGCGCCACCTGGTGTCGAGCGAGATTAGATCAGGAAAGTAGGCGGTCCTAAAGTTGGCGCGATATTTGAAACGGAGTCTATTGGACTGTAAAAATGCATGGGTTACGCCAAACAAACTGAAAATATTCGCTTCACAGAGAACTGTTGTGTAAACTTTTGTTTATCACTAAAACTTCGGATGAAAAGCTTCAATAAGAATTATTTTAGTTACGCTTATTGTACTTAATTAGTTAATTTATTTGTTATATTTGTTATTAGAAAAATGTATAAAATGCTTCTCTGAGCTTAGTTCAGCTGCAGGTCAACAAACCATCAATAAACATAACCTAACAAGAATAAATTTGGATTTGACTCCTAACCACAATGTTTTTTTTTTTAAAACTAAATACGTATTTCGGCAGCTATGCTGCCATCTTCAGTAGTTGCGACTTCTATCCTACTACTACTAACCAACCTACTTCTATCCTACTAAATCACAGGAGAAGTCGCAACTACTGAAGATGGCAGCATAGCTGCCGAAATATGTATTTAGCTTCTTAAAAAAAACATGTTGTGGTTAGGAGTCAAATCCAAATTTATTGTTAGACAAGCCACGGTCTCCAATACATTAAACATAACCTAACAAAACAAAATAAGAAAAAAGCCATAGGAAAAGCATGCAATGAGTTTGTGAAGAATTTTTCTGTACAATGTACAAAATACCAACTTATAAAACTGTAATATCTTGTTAAATCTCGTTGTCCTAACATTCTTAAATGTTAGGTTATGTTCGAGTCAAATCCGGTGTTACAGCGACTGTATACTTTACGACATACGTCTGATTTATTAGATAAAGATAGTAAACGACTCAGCTCCGCCTTCTGTGATGTTTACTTTTCTAGTATATTGGACTGGTCGTACATGACATATCAATTCAGCTGGTCGTGCGTTTTAATTACAAATTTACAGCTCGAATTAACAGATGGCGCTACGTTCAAAATTGACGTTTAGCGTTTTCCAGGCGCTTGCAAATTGTTTTGTTTCGTTTATCGAAAATCTTCAACAAATAAGGTTTCAGTTGGTAACAAAAGTGTTTAGAGACTTTAGAGCAGGCGCCTACGATGTCTTAGCGTCGGGTTGCTTTGCAATCCCCTCAACCCCCGTAGATGCGCCACCACTGATTATGACTTCATAAAAATAATAATCGAAACTTGTTAAGCTTCAAAGATTAAATTAATTAATAGCTTTAATTTAATTTATGTCACGGGACACCCGTGTATTTACGTGCGTATTGTGCGTGTTGTACCGTAATTAAAGTACTTTAACACATTTTTTTTAAATAAATTATCTCGTGATAAAGTTTATCTCATTGCTTGCGAAATGATTCATGCATTTTTTTAGAAAACGTGGAACACTTTATAATTAAAAGTGATTTTCGCATTGACAATGACACAGCTGAAACCGTCATTCGGTATATTAATTAAAACGGCAAATAAAATCACTGCGAGCGAAATTCATGTCGAAGCGTAGGGGGTACCTCATCGAGAAGCAGGCGATGCAAATTAAGTTGTGCAACTTTTTAATAAAGCATACACCTATTAATTTGCAGTCAAGTTCGAATCGTAAACAAATAAATTGTGTGTAAAGTATGCTTTAAAAAAAAGGGAATTACGTTCAACTACTGTTATGGAAAACGCGTTAGTCACGTAACATTTTTTTTTTTTTTTGAAACAGGTATCGCTCAAGGTTATTTGCTTTGCTGCTCTTTTATAAAACCCGTGCATGAAACAAATGTCGCCGAGCGCGAGTTTAATTGGTCCCTTAGAAATAATTTTTCATGGATGATGTTGATGATGATGTGCGAAACGTTGAAATGGGCCTTTTGAAGTTCCGTTGGTCACAACGTAAATACAAGTGAGTACTCCTGGTTTTGTTTATTTTTGGACTCGGTGTTTCTAGCTCGTCTGAGTGTAGCGCCGCGACGCGTTTTATGTCGCCCGTACTTTTTCTTTTTTTTAATGATGTTTGTGTTATGCATTTTACGTTCGCGTGTGAAAAAATGTGATCGTTTTTGAACTGGCGCTCGTTTTTTACGCATGGCGAAATATGAAAAAGCACGCTCTTCTTAATGACGACCCTCAGTAAGTCAAAAGGCCAACCGAATAGAATAGTAGTAAACTCATCGTTATTTTGTTTGGGTTTGGGTTCTACTGGATTTTGTTAACCTTGCAGATGCGGCCAAAAATTTGTTGAAAATAAGTGTGCAAGGAAAATAAATTGCTTTATGATGACGTACCCACCCTGACGAATAAGCAACTATTGATTGTAGAGGTATAGTTTCCTATTTTCATGTACTGAAGAGACTAAAAATATTGTTGACGTAATAATTTAATGATTTTAGCTTGATTACAAAAGAGTCGTTTTTAGTTAACGTAATTATACAGGGTGTCCCAAACCTCTGGAAAAGTCCAATAATTAGTCTCGCCCTGTACAGGGTGTCCCAAACCTCTGGAAAAGTCTAATAATGGCCCTTTAAATTCATGTTATCAAGAAAAGGTTATTACAATTAAATATTAACATTAATTTCTGTACATAATAAAATCTCATTTAAGGTTTTAAAATTAATTTCGGTTCGCTGTTGATACGTTGTTATCTGTATTCTTCGTCAAACTTCTTTTTGTTGTGGTCGTGCAGGTTCTCTTATTAGAGCGTCCATCCTCTTCGCACTCTCGCTGGTAACGAGAAACTATCCTTATCCCTGCTTCGCGAATTTTCGTTCAGGTGAAAATAACAATTCATTATTCACTAAGTTTCCGCCTGAGAACGAGGTGTTTTCTTCGTAAAATTTTACTTTATTCTGCAAGCTGGTCTGACGGTATTTTTGGTGAAATTACCGAAGTTTTGAACTATTCCGAGGAATTTAGGCCACCGTCTTACCGCCACAATTTTATTTTGGTTTTTGAATAAAGAAAATTCTTCAGCACCTTCTGCATTCTGAGTGGGCTGGTGCGTCTTCTACGGAAGGTTTTAGAAGTTTTTCACTCGTCTCACGCGAAGAGAACGTTACATCAGGTATCTAAATTTATTTTATTTGTTTCTTTGTACATTTGGTCTTATATTCTGTTTTCATTTCCTTCAGGTTCTTTTTTTTTGTGTCTGGGAAAAGAAATTCTATAAGTTTGTTGAAAACTTTCTCCAATATTTTTTGGGCTACTTCTGGCAAGGTTAGTAGCACGAAAATTTGATCCACTCTGCCTACGGGGCCACGGAGCTCGCCGAATTATTGCCGCTCCCATTCGATCCCGTTAAGGAATCAAAACGACTCTTCTTGGACCCATACCGGATCGTCGATCCACCAGATAAGATTTTCCATTATTCCTGTTTTTTATTGCATTTAATTCTGAAATTTATAATTGTTTAACTTAATTCAATTCAATTCAATCATTCCTTTTTTTTACATTAATTTAATCTTTTTTTTTATTAATATTTTGGTAATTAACTTTTTTGACTTTCTTAATTTTACCGGCAAAATTTGTGAACCAATCAGATCTGAGCGGTAATTGCGACATTTTAGTCACTAATCAAAGTCACATAGCGCTAAATGTTGAACACTGGAGTTTGTTGTAATGATTTCCATGTTTTTTGGGCTAATTAAAATTTATGTGCAATGATCCGATGTGTTTTCATGGTATGCGAAATAAAATAGGAGAGAAAAGAAAAAAAAACATACTCACCCCCTTCTCGACTCGACTACCGGAGCAGTGTTGTTGTTATTTCAGCTACAACAACACTATGATTTTCTTTTTTGTTAACGTGCGCGAAATTACAAACTACCCCGTTTTGCCCGTAACAAGGTCTTAGCAAAAGTTGTGTAGGTTTTCATTCCGCAAAATTATTTTCAAATTTACAGGCTGTTCATTTAATAAGTTACAAACCTAACTTATTATTTTTTAAATGGAACACTATATATTTTACTGCAGTTTCGGTTAGACCTTGAAGAGACGATAAAAATGATATAACATTATACTTACTTATTTCTAGTATTTACCGAGTTAATTTTAATTTTATGCAAAAAAATGGGTCATGTTTAATCGTCTGTCAAATTGTCAATTTTAATGATACGACAATCAACCTTGGACGAAAATATTTCTAAATTTCTCTACTTTCACAACATTCATCGTTTTCAAAAACCTAGCAACTCTCAACAACACTATGATTCAGTTCGCGTATTGTAAAATTAGTCATTTTTTTTTTCAAATGGAACACCTGTATATGAGAGTATATTTGGATAATCCTTTCTACGAGCTTTCCAACCATACCATATTTGATGGTCTTAAGATTTATAACTTGTGAGTTATTATCACTTCTCTATAATGAACTTAAGGAACGTACTGTATAATTATTTATTTATTAGTCTCAGAAATATTACATCTGCTGTATCATTCAGGACATTTATCCAAACACTTTATTTTTGTTCAACTTAACAATTTCTTTATCATTGTTTTAGCGATTGCAATGAAAATATCGAATAAATACAGGAACTGAACGATTTTCACTAAATAATTCCAATTACATTATGAGAACGAGTGGAAATGATTTATTTACCTGGTAAAAAGTTCTACTATTTTGAAGCTACATATAAAAAAAAATTGAATCTTTAACATTTTTTACACATTAACTAAGAAAAAACAAAATGTCTCCAGTCACAATTAGGCTTAAAAAATCATAAAAATTTAAACTTAAAAAAAATTTAAGAGGAATTTTCCCATACTGTTAAACACGCATTTCCTTCTCTTTACATGTGACGGGTACACCTTTATACCCTTCTTTCTTCACATATCTTCATAAACTAAGAATAGTAAAGGTGAAAGTATTTTACTAATAGTTGTTTTGGAATTTATTTCATGCTAATATCAGAATATATCTTTTCATGCGTATTTCAACAGGTATGCTGGCCATCCACACACGCACACTCTTTGGTTGGTATGAGCCAAAGGACATTTTCATTGAATCTCTAATAGAAATTAAGATAGTAAAAGGTCTTAGCAAAAGTTGTGTAGGTTTTCATTCCGCATAATTTAAATTATTTTCAAATATACAGGCTGTTCATTTAATAAGTTACAAACCTAACTTATTATTTTTTAAATGGAACACTATATATTTTACTGCAGTTTCAGTTACACCTTGAAGAGACGATAAAAATGATATAACATTATACTTACTTATTTCTAGTATTTACCGAGTTATTTTTAATTTTATGCAAAAAAATGGGTTATGTTTAATCGTCTGTCAAATTGTCAATTTTAATGATACGACAATCAACCTTGGACCAAAATATTTCTAAATTTCTCTACTTTCACAACATTCATCGTTTTCAAAAACCTAGCAACTCTCAACAACACTATGATTCAGTTCGCGTATTGTAAAATTAGTCATTTTTTTTTCAAATGGAACACCTGTATATGATACCTGTATATTTGGATAGTCCTTTCTACGAGCTTTCCAACCATACCATATTTTATGGTCTTAAGATTTATAACTTGTGAGTTACTATCACTTGTCTATAATCAACTTAAGGAACGTACTGTATAATTATTTATTTATTAGTCTCAGAAATATTACATCTGCTGTATCATTCAGGACATTTATCCAAACACTTTATTTTTGTTCAAATTAACAATTTCTTTATCATTGTTTTAGCGATTGCAATGAAAATATCGAATAAATACAGGAACTGAACGATTTTCACTAAATAATTCCAATTACATTATGAGAACGAGTGGAAATGATTTATTTACCTGGTAAAAAGTTCTACTATTTTGAAGCTACATATAAAAAACAATTGAATCTTTAACATTTTTTACACATTAACTAAGAAAGAACAAAATGTCTCCAGTCACATTTAGGTTTAAAAAATCATAAAAATTTAAACTTAAAACAAAAATTTAAGAGGAACTTTCCCATATTGTTAAACACGCATTTTCTTCTCTTTGCATGTGACGGGTACACCTTTATACCCTTGTTTCTTCACATATCTTCATAAACTAAGAATAGTAAAGGTGAAAGCATTTTAATAATAGTATTTTGGGAATTTATTTCATGCTAATATCAGAGTATATCTTTTCATGCGTATTTCAACAGGTATGCTGGCCATCCACACACGCACACTCTTTGGTTGGTATGAGCCAAAGGATATTTTCATTGAATCTCTAATAGAAATGAAGATAGTAGCTTGGCGGTCAAAATACCTATCTACGATTATAAACAAATTGTGATAGAGAACATTTCTTCATTTGTTTACTCATGTGCTCATAAAAGAAGTCGAGAAACAAATCTGGTAACCATGGAGACCTTCAATGCGTTACCATGTTCTATTCAGCGATTATTCAACCGATTCGTAACATGTTCTTACATGACAGGAATTACCTAAAAAAAATCGTTCAGGTCCTGAATTTACTTATTTACTTTTATTTAAATCACTAAAAGTACGATAAATTGTATGAATAAATATCCTAAATGATTCTGAGACGAACGAAAATATTTTACAGCACATTCCTTAAGTTGATTATAAAAAAGTTATATCTTAAGACCATAAAATATAGTATGGTTGGAAAGCTCGTAGAAAGCACTATCCAAACATATCATAATATACAGGATGTTCCATTTGAAAAAAGTGACTAATTTTATAATACGCGAACTGAATCGTAGTGTTGTTGAGAGTTGCTAGGTTTTTGAAAACGATGAATGTTGTCAAAGTAGAGAAATTTAGAAATATTTTGGTCCAAGGTTCATTGTCGTATCATTAAAACTGACAATTTGACAGACGATTAAACATGACCCATTTTTTGCATAAAATTAAAAATAACCCGGTAAATACTAGAAATAAGTAAGTATAATGTTATATCATTTTTATCGTCTTTTCAAGGTCTAACTGAAACTGCAGTAAAATATATAGTGAACAGCCTGTATATTTGAAAATAATTTTAAGTTATGCGGAATGAAAACCTACACAACTTTTGCCAAGACCTTTTCTTGATAAAATGAATTTAAAGGGCCATCATTAGACTTTTCCAGAGGTTTGGGATACCCTGTACAGGGCGAGTCTCACCATAATTCGTGGTTTACTGCGATGGTCTTTTTCCGAAAATTTTTGTTATCTAAGGTGGCAAAACTCTTACGCCATTAGAAGGAGAAGCAACATTTCTAGCAAAATCCATCGTTAGAAATATATCAACTAACTAAAAATAATGAAGGAGGCGTGGCTGTTCGAAAACAATTGAAGACCGACGTTAACTAGTCTTACAAAGTTGTAGTGCTTGACATACCAGACATTTTTTCTTCTTCAAGTTTTTTTTGCTCTATCTCTATCGATAAGGAAGTAATTACAGAAATGCAGAAATATGACTCACTCGGTATAATACTATATATGTATATCCGCGGATAGACTTTTGAAAATTTATGCAAAAATTATTGAAGTCGACTCTCGTCCTGACAAAGCTATCAATCGATAGTGAAACGTGGAGTGCTTTTTCAATAATTATAATTCTGTCTGGTTATAGTTTAAAAACCAATTACTTGCAAAAATTATTTAAAAAAAAATCAGCTTCTCAAGAACTTTAGAAATAAAAATTTGAATTAAAATTTTGAACTGTAGTCTGTTTCTAAAAATCAAAATTCTTGTGACATTTTTATTTAAATTTATTTTAGGCGTTCTTTGCAGAAATTGTCTTAAACGACCAACTTCAGAAACCACACGTGAATTTAGGTTTTTTTTTTCTACTGCAGGGTATCAACTGATATATTCATTATGAAGCTATAAACTTTTTATGTCCAGTAGCATAGATAAGAACACGCTTTACAAGAATCGCTCATAAAAAATACAGGACGCCATTAAAAAAAAAGTGACTATCGCAATTTTGACATACCTTATGGTAATCAGTAACACATCTAATGTAGTTTTATAGGCCATTTAAAAATATATAGGGTTTAATATATATTTTTATTAAAATAAAGAAGATATGGGGGGCCGCGAATACCAAACCGAATCACCCGGTATATTTTTAAAATCAGGAAAATATGATTTTTCCTCTTAGCAAACAATATGCGGGGTGTTCCATTAAAAACAAACAAAAATTGTATATTTTCCTCCAACTTGCGATGCTCTTTTGTTTCTTGTGATAGCTCTAAAAGGTAATGGGCACAAAACCCTGCAATTTTGCGTTTAAAGTTTTTCTCTAGCCCCTAAAATAAAGCCTCTAGACAGGGCGCAAAATATAAAAAAAGACCCTGTATGTTGTAAAGCTTCTTGAATTCGATAAATCTTTTGGTCCTAAATATAAATTTTAAGTATACCGGGTGTTTCAGATCACCCGTCCCTGCCGTTTTCTTAAAAAAATATGAAGTAGTTAAAAATTGCGAAAATAATTTTTAATTACAAAAGAACGTACGGCGTATATCATTTATTTATTTATTTACTTATTTTCAAAGTTTAAGTGAAAGAGAATGCAATAGATATTGACTTTAAAATTTCAAATAAGGATCGATTTTATTGATCGGGATACAATAAAACAAATGCCTGTTCTATCCACAATGATTTATTTGTAAAAGAAGAAGACAATTTTTATCTTTTCATTAATTCTTCAAACATGTGCAGAGTGCAGAGTGAATTGTTTGAAACTGTCAAAATATTTTTTCAAATATTTTCAAAATCACTAAAATTAATACATAAAATTTTGAATATGCTGCAAAATGCAATAATTCAACGACATATTGCGTTTTATTAACATGATTTTATTGACTACGGGAATGTAAAATTTGACTGATTGTTTTGACCAAATTTTGACAGTTTTGAGTAATTCACGGCCAACTCAAAAACGTTTGTAAAAACAAAGTTGTCATTATTATAGCGTAGTAGGCCTTGGATAAAAACTTTACAATACAATAGTTTAAATTAATATCGTCAATCAAAACAAAAAAGAAATAACGCAGTACTTCCATTATCAACTGAGTTATCTTATCAATTGTTTATTTTTCTAGAAACTAAATATTCCTAGTTTCTATAAAAAAATGAACATTTTTAATGTTTGACAGTACAATCATTTAAGGACATTGTATTCTATTGATCTGACTTATTTTACTCGAGTGAGGTAATATGTGACAGTTTTGGGTAACCCAAACAATCGTCAGTCGAAACAAAAAAGGAACGATGCAATACTTCCATTATTAACCGAGTTATCAATGGTTTATTTTTCTATAAATACCTTGTAAATGACGATGATAATAAAAAAATAAACATTTTGAAACTGTTACAATACAATCATTTAATGACATTGTATTCTATCTATCTGATTTTATTTGCTACAGTAAGGTAAAATGTGACAGTTTTGAACAATTTTGACAGCTTTGGGTAACTCGATCACGTTAAAACAAACAAAAAAATAATATAACTTCCATTATTAACAGAATTTTATAAACACCCTGTATTTTATATTTCGAATGTTAATATTGCTACGAATTTAGGGTTCGTTTTAAATTTATTTTAAAATGAGATGATTAATAAACTAATTTATTTAGAGTAACCGTAAACACTAATTTATGTTAATGCGGAAAATAATATGTACTTATTGACTAATTTATATAAACATAAGACGAACGATCAATTCCAAAACCTTAATGTGGACTGTCCTCGGACTCCCCGGCCGAGCGCTTAAATATCCTGGCTGACGAAGATTCGAGGCCGCGTGGCGACAGACTGACGACATCGCGCGGCCATTTTTGATCCAACTTATCTGTTTTTTCTTTAAATCTGTCTTCTCCGAGTTTTTCATCATTTTAGTATTAACGACCTCTTGAAGTACAGTTGATTTTGTACGGTTGATTTCAGAAAAGAAGATTACGCTTCATTTCTTTCCAGTTTATTGCTTTCTGTCAATGTTATTTTTGACGTGAACGTGACAGATGTTTTCTTTGCCAAACTGTTTTGAAAAATAAGATTTCAGAGTTTAGAAATAGCCAGATTTTTTTAGTATTTTTACTATTTTTAGAAGCAAATGATGCACAGTTAAACCATTGTCAATTGTCAATTAAAAGAAATCAAGACGGCCGCATCAGGAATACTACAAAATAAATTAAATGTAAGTCAAAAGACAGGTTTTTATAATCAATTTAACTTAACCTTACAAAAGTCAAACCGTTTGCATCTCATTCTACTCCACTTGCGCACCCTGTATACTTTCTTTATTTTCTTTTGTCTTCACACCCTGTAGATCAGTCTTATGATGTCTTTCATGATTTTTTTTTAATTTTTCTTTTGTTGTTTTAATTGTCCCTTCGGCAATTTTCAAATTAAGTCCGAAAACTGTTGTATTTTGCGTTTCCTTTCGTGCATTGTTCTGTCGTAGTTTTTGTTGAAAAGCATAAAGTAAACGAAATTAATTACCTCAACGAATTAACATTGTCTTCGTTAAACTAAAAACAGGCGGCGTACAATTCACAAACAAGGTAAATTTTAATTAAAAATATAAAAATGCAGTCGGAAAAATCAAAACCGGCGGGGACTCGGCCGTAATTTTGCAACGGGAGCGGCACAGGTTAGATCTATGCTGGCAAAGAGCTTAATTAAAACTAACTTAATTAAGTTCCTTTTTTTTTTCGTCGAAACATGGGAATAAAGTCTGCTTTTAATTAAGAATTGAAATTCGCTTATGCATAGCTGGACGTGCATTTCAATTAAGTACGCGATTCAGGTTTAGGTACGTTTGGGAAATTCGACCAATCAGGAATTTATTTTATTTTATTTTATTTTTTTTGAGGTAAACCGACATTGTGTATCGTAATTGAAAAAGAAATTCTTTTCCTACAGCGAAGGAAATTCTATTTTATATTAATTTAAGTTCTTATATACGAGGGCAAGTCAGAAAGTAATGAGGTGATGGATAATCAAAATCGTTTAAATGTTTTTTCAAGCATTTAAACTTTTTAATTGCTCTTATTCCTTTCTGTTAATTTCAAATTTTGATTTAATACTTGCCTCCCACTGTACTTTCGGTTCGCGATCGTTTGGCATTCTGAGTAGGTCATGTTAGTGTGACATTTATGTTGGTGTCACTGAAAAATATGGACGTGAGAAAATAGGGTTAGAATTTCATGATGATTGTTTCTGAAGATCGGAACCTCCCATTAGTAAATGTTACGAATGATTTAATTTCCTTTTACTTTACCATTACCGACGATCATAATAAATATTCTTCCAAATCATTGCTACAAAATAAGGAAACTTCATAATTCTTGACATGTCAAACTTTGATTTTTTTCAAATTACATGCACGTAACCTAACGAAAAAAAAACACACACAGCCTACTAGAAGGCCTTTAAAGATCGTGAATGCTTTTAAATACATGTAACAATTTTAATAAAAAAGTAAACAATGCTTGTGTGTAGTTTCAGATTACTTGTCAGAAATCGTATTCTTTATATTGTGGGCATAGTGATGGACAAAAATAATGAGAGCGCTCCGCGTAAATTACAGAGCATCGTGCCAGACCTTTCCCCATTTACGTCAGCAGCAGTTATGTTCACTTTATCGGCTTTTTTTTACGAGCGCCTATCTCGTCGTATAGAAATGAAGTATTTATTATTTGCAGATAGATTAGAAGGGGCGTTATTAATGAGCTATAATTTCATTTAAGCGTTTTACAAGCGATACAATTATGTCGTCTTTAATTCGCGTCATGAAAGTAATACGATTAATTAATTACTTCCTTTTAATCAAATACGTTGTTTAAATTATCTCAAAAGTTTGATGCCATAAGTACAAGTACAGTCATAATAAAAGTGATGTCTCTCCGAGGCTTCAGTCGGGATGGATGTAGGTGTAACCTATGTAAAGATTAAAGTCATTGGAATCAAGATGCTAATGATATAATAAAAGAAAAATCGTTTCTACTGTACCTAATTATACCCAATAAAAAAATAAAAACCTTATTAATAATAAATCCAACAGTGAAACTCTGTCAATAGCAATTGTAACCAGTGGCAGCGTTAGGGGCGGGCGAACCGTGCAACCGCCCGAGGCCTCGCGCTTTCAGGGGCCTCGCGCCATCTGCTAAACATGAATTTTTCAATATTTTAAGCTATGATAGTTGCCAGACTGAAGAATATCGAATACCGTATATAAATACGAAAATATTTGCGGATCTGTATAAAATGAACATATTAGAAACTTTATTCAGTCAAAAAGAAAAATAAAAACCTTACAAACAAACAACACATATAAACAAATAGTTGTCCTTAATACTTCCTTAACGAATCTTACTTTTAGAGAGACGACATTTTCGACCAGCTCTTATTTCTAGAATAACATCTGTTGTAAGAGGACTAGAGTTTATGGTCTTCCATCATTTTTCGCCTCTCATTAGAATTTAAGTTTGCTTGCAAATAATCTCAAATATGTTTAAGTAAGATTAATGCAGTTTATAATTAGTTTCAGTTTTTAAACTCTCGATTTTATAATTCGATAACCTGATAGGTTGGTTAACATTGGTAGACCACCTTTTAAATTACATTAGTATTAAATTTGATTTTATTTCATTTTTTTTTTAGTTATAAACCGATTGTATTTTGTCTTTACTTGATTCAATTTGACTTTATTTTATATTTGTATTATGTTATATATTTATATTTTGTACTCTTAATTCGTTGTGACTAAGTTTTATGGAATATGTAATTTCGTCTTATTTTCATCACCTTTTGTCTTTTGTTTTTCTTTTTTAATTCCTTATTTGATTCAATTTTTAATACAGCGTGAAAACTGTGCAGCGGATAAATACGATATTTTTAAGACAATTAATTTTTTCAAAGGACTCAAACAGAAACTATTTTCAGTACTACAGGGTGTTTGCAGAAAGCTGGGCGAGTGTTAATTTTATATTTTTTTAATGGTACCCTTCCAATTAAACAAAATTGACGGGCCCGAGCGTTTATTCTTTTTTTAAATTAATTGAAAATTGAAAATATCGAATTTATCCGCCACTTAGTTTCAACGCTGTGTAATTAATTGATCGACCTTTGTTTCTTCTTCTATTCGATTTCATTTAATTTAGTTTTATTTTTTAACTATCAGATTATCTTCCATTCGACTCGATTTTATGTTCTAATTATCAATTGATCGTCTTTTGTTTTTGTTTTTCCCTTAAATTACTCGATTTCAGTTTATTTTACATTTTAGTCCTTTCGATCGAGCGCCATTTTTGTTTTTGTTTTTATTTTAATGTATTTGATTTAAGTTTATTTCATATTTTAATCCCTTTCGATCGATCGCCATTATTATTTTCTCTTTTATGTGATTTTATTTTATTTATTGGTTATCAGTTCATCGTCTTTTGCTTTTGTTTTTTTTTATTTACTCTATTTGAATTTATTCTACATTTTAATTCCTTCGATCGATCGCCATTTTCGTTTTCTCTTTTATGCGATTTGATTTTATTTATTGATTCTTAATCGATCGTCTTTTGTTTTTGTTTTTGTTTTATTCACTAGATTCGAGTTTATTTTACATTCTAGCCCCTTGGATCGATGGTGTTTTTGTTTTCTCTTTTATGCGATTTGATTTGATTTTTTAATTATATTTTTTTTTATCATTTAACATTTTCATTTTCGTCTATCATCTTTTGTTTTTTGTTTTATCTTTCGTTTGACACGAGTTTGATACGGGTTTTTGTTTTCTAATTATTTTTTTTGGATTAAATTTTTGTCTGTCAACATTTATATTGATTTGACTTTTGTTTCTTAGTTTTATTTTCGTCCTATTTTTTTGACGATTTGATTTTTATTTTGAACATCAATTAATCGTCGTCTTCTTTTTTATATATTTTTGTTTTATAGTTATTTTTTTACTTTCTAAGTCACATTTTTATTTCATAGTTTTACTTCTTTCCATCCGCAGTACCATTTTGATTTCAAATAACGACATATTTTAAAAATCGAAACTTGTCATATAGCGGTCACTTGAAGTTATTTTACCTACTCGTTTTAAATTCATTTAGTATTTTCTGCATTTCATAATGCAAAGAACATAAAAACTCTTTTCTCTTACCCCAAGGGCCCCGCAACAATTTCTCGCCCGGGGCCTCGCAACTATTAAAGCCGCCTCTGATTGTAACTACCAAAACTGTTTTTCATTTACTTTTGTCTTCACCTGATTATATCGCTTTTTACTTCTGATCTTCATAATTACTTATTTTATGTGATCTTCGCAATTTGACACCAACTTTTCTGTTTTGCATTCTAAAATTATAGTCAGGGCGTGGGAAACTTGTGGGATTGTAGTCTAAATACCCTGATAATTTGTGTTGCAAAAACTGTACAAATTGTGGAACACAAAATCTTCATCCGGAAAAATAAGAATTTTTTCAGTAATGTTCGAGTTTCAAGCGATTACTCAAATTAGGCAATCAAATTTACGCTTGTGGTAATACATACTTAAAATAAAATAACTTGCACTTGTGATAACACTTAGAATGAAATCCGACAACTACAATAACAGGATAATCAGTGGCGTAACATAATTTTGTCGGAAAAATTAAACATAAGAGCAATTACAATCGAGTGCACGTTGCATTTAATTAGTTTTTAATTAGGTCTTTGAAATCCACAAGTTCCCCGCGCCTTAATCACAATACGTCTGTTTATGACGTGAGCTCTTCCACCATCCTTTTTACTTCTGATCTTCATAATTGTATTGTGTATAATAACCCCATTTTAAATTGTTTTTTATTACCCAAGACTAGTATTTATAATTATCACTATTGCCACTCCCTATCATAAAAACAAAACCAGTTTAAAATGGGAATACTATACTTTCCGATTGCAGTTTCTTATCTCCAGCGTGCTTTGTAGTACATTTTTGATATTCATTTATCCGAAATTGTTTCTCTTAAAATTAATTGATGCAGGAAGAAAACTTTAGATAATCTTGATTTATTATTTATTTACGTTAAATACCTCTCGGTGCCCACCTTCCTGCAATTAAATACCAACGTGACGCCACTTCTATTTAATTCCAGGCTCATTCAAACGACCTGCGGCGAATACCGTCGAACAGAAACGTCGTGCCCACGTTTATGCTTTGTTCCTCCTCCTCCTTCTCCTTCTCCTCCTGTGTCTTTTTTGTTTGTTTGTTCGTCGAAGTTTTGCGGCAAGTCAAAAAAAAAAAAAAATAAAACTTATTAAATGACATACTAGCCGGCGAAAGTCTGTTGTTTAAGTTTCTACCGAGTTTGCTGCTTCGAGTTTTCGGTGTGCTTGAGTTGAGTGAAACAATTTTATGTTGTGGACACGCAGTGAATTAATTCACCGGTTGTGAGTGTATGAAACAGGTCCGTACTTAATGAATATGAGTAGGTACACTTGCATGTATTTTATCCAGTCGTAGTTTCACGACTTCGCACCTTACAAGGGAAAGTGGCAGCCAACAAAAAAGTTTATGGCTTCTTTGTGGACACATTGCCACTTAATAAAACTAGAATGCGTGTCTGTACGCGATTGTTATGTTTTAAGTGTGTTCAGACTCAGGGCCGGATCTGTGGTTTTCGGCGCCCCGGGCTAAACAATTTTCAGCGCCGTTTTTACACGATGATAATGTATACTATCAAATTTAAGTCGGTCTAATTGCTGACAATTAAAGAAATCATTTTTGGTTATCAAGATTGAAATTGCAAAAAAACATAATTAAAAAAAATATGAGAAGATTGAAATTGCATAATAATAAAGATAAAAAAAATAAATAAGAGAAACAAATGATGATCACAGTAATAAAAAAAAAACATTTGAAACATATTTGTGGTTATGTAAAGTTACCAAAATAAGACTTCAGAATTTGAAAAAAAAAACAGGTTTATTGAAATAACTGCACAATCGATTTTCATTTGTTGCTTTTGTTCGAATTAATTATGCTATTGTCTTTTCATTGAATTTTCATTAGTTTTTCATTTGTTTTTCACTGCTTGTTTTATTTTTTGTGTTAATTTTTGTTTTTTGTTTTCTTTTTTTTTCTTTTTGTCAAGTTATTATCTTGCAAAATGTGTTGCGCTCCACACAGTTTCTTCTTTCGTACGTGTTGCTGTTTTTTTTCCTTAAATTATTTTCTCACTCCGCCGGAAAATCGTCGGTTTTCTTTTGTTTTTTGTTCACCATGCGCTTCAGGTTTTGTTTGTCTGTCCTCTTTTGTTTCTTTTTACGATCCGCCGAAAAACGGTCGATCTCCTTTTGTTTTTTGTTCACCATTGTGCTCGCTTCATGTTTTGATTTTGTCTCTTTGTCTCTTCTTTGTTTTGTATTGTTTTATAACGCGCTTTTTTTTTAATTTGACGTCCAGAGGGCTGCGACTGGCACGTGGCAAATAAATCTGAAATACACACAGACGGCCAGCACTCTGAACGTCAAATAAAAAAAAAATAAAAAATAAAAAACAAATTATTCTATTAACGTTATTTTTGTTTTAATTTTTTCTGGGCTTTTTTTTTTAAAAATAATTTACAATTTGTTCTTAATTTTTCGTTAGTTTTTTTAAGTCGTTTTTTTTTTAGCCGAAGGATCGTTAATTATCTTTTGTTTGTTGTCTTTTCTCTTAAATTATTTTCACATTCCGCCGGAAAATCGTCGGTTTTCTTTTGTTCATGTTTTGATTTTGTCTCTTTGTTTTCTATTTCTTTTTTTTTTGATCAAGTAAGTAATTATATTATAAATTAAAAAAAAAAGAAAAACAATTGAACGTGACCTGAAACAATGTCAAAATGACCATGAGACTATAGGTTCGAGTTCTGGCAAGGATGGTCCAGAATCGTCCTAGAACCGTCAGGAACATCCGCAAAACAATTTAAACTTTGTTGTTGTTTTTTTTTTAATAATGCTCTGCTCGAGACTGTTCTAGAACTGTCCTTGCGAGACCCCGAACAAGCCTTATGTTTGCAACTTCAATGTTTTCTTCAAATTCACAAGGTTTGTTTTTAACTTGCATCGTATACAAGGCGATTATTTTCCCCTGTATGTGACTTTTAAAACAAAATTCTGGAATTTACGCTGCAGCAAGTCTGCTCAGATTGCAGTGGGGCCCGCCCCCTATTTTCAGCGCTATTCGGCCCTAATTGGGGTCTAATCAGCAGAAGAGTAGCTCGAGAAACTCCACCGCAATCTGAACGACTTGCCCGATTTTAAACCGGTAAGCCTAGTAACAGCAAGCAACAGCATCTGAGTGACTTGCTGCAGCAATGTAAATTTGCGATGACACGCGAATGTGTCCACATTGGCCTCTTTGTGCGTTATAGCTTACTAGGCAGCGGTACAGTTGTCATTTGCTATAAACTTTTGCACAGTATAAGGTCAAACCCCTGGCCGCCCGAGGGCGCACCTTAAACCAAAATTCTGAAAACAAAACAAAAAGCTTTAAAGAAAATTCAGTTTGAACATTATTCCAAAAAATAAATTAAGTTTAAAATGGTTGAGGGAGGGAGGAGGTTGATGTAAACGTTCTTTTACTCCAAGGTGTCGATTCTTAAAAAATTAAATCAATTAAAAAGAAATTCTTTTCTATAGTCACTCAAGTCTTTGACGACCGTTGACCTTGATAAGCTATAGTACTTTTAAATATTGTGTGAATCACACCTGTACAAAAACTACAGTTTTCTGTATTTTTTTTTGTTCAAATGAGGTTGAGGGAGGGAGGAGGTTGATGTAAACGTTCCTTCGCTCTAAGGGGTCGATTCTTAAAAAAAAAGTTTGAGAATCCCTGATTAAATCAATTAAAAAAGAAATTCTTTTCTACAGTCACTCAAATCTTTGACGACCGTTGACCTTGATGAGCTATAGTATCTTTAAGTATTGTGTGGAATCACATCTGTACAAAAACTACAGTTTTCTGCATTTTTTTTTGCTCAAAATGAGGTTGAGGGAGGGAGGAGGTTGATGTAAACGTTCCTTTACTCTAAGGGGTCGATTCTTAAAAAAAAAAGTTTGAGAATCCCTGATTAAATCAATTAAAAAGGAAATTCTTTTCTACAGTCACTCAAGTCTTTGACGACCGTTGACCTTGATGAGCTATAGTACCTTAAAATATTGTGTGGAATCACACCTGTACAAAAACTACAGTTTTCTGCATTTTTTTTTGCTCAAAATGAGGTTGAGGGAGGGAGGAGGTTGACGTAAACGTTATTTTACTCTAAGGGGTCGATTCTTAAAAAAAAAAAGTTTGAGAATCCCCGATTAAATCAATTAAAAAAGAAATATTTTTCTACAGTCACTCAAGTCTTTGACGACCGTTGACCTTGATAAGCTATAGTACCTTTAAATATTGTGTGAATCACACCTGTACAAAAACTACAGTTTTCTGCATTTTTTTCCTCAAAATGAGGTTGAGGGAGGGAGGAGGTTGATGTAAACGTTCCTTTGCTCTAAGGGGTCGATTCTTAAAAAAAAAGTTTGAGAATCCCTGATTAAATCAATTAAAAAATAAATTCTTTTCTACAGTCACTCAAGTCTTTGACGACTGTTGACCTTGATGAGATATAGTACCTTTAAATTTTGTGTGGAATCACACCTGTACAAAAACTACAGTTTTCTGCATTTTTTTCCCCCCAAATGGTACCGTTCGAATGCGACGTCACCGATTTTACAAAAGTTCTCAGCTTGTCAAATCTGAAAGTTTTCAAAAAGTGTCAAGTGAAATTATATTTTATCATTTTGGACAAAGAAAAATAATTTTCTATTATTTTTTTGGATTCAACTGTAGTAATGGTGTGGTAGCTGTCTCTGAAAGTTTTTTTTTTTGGTATAGATCAATCATCAATTTGCATGCTAATATACCGGTCGTTGTTGTAAAGTGAGATCATAGGCAGTGTGTTCTTATTGAATGAATATCTACGTTCGCTTTTTGATTCAACAATCGATATACATAGTATACGTAGATGTAAGCAGAAAATGCAAACGCAAAAATGCAGAAAATTTAATTGAAAAGTTGTGTATCATTGATGCATCATTAAACAAAACGTTTTAATTTCAGAGTGAGTGAAAAGAATGCCGGAAGCACCACAAGGGATGTCATTTTTTCTATGGATTCTCATCCCCCTGTACGATTAACTAGACACAGGAAGTTGGATAGTTTCAGGTGGGTGTTTTTTTTTTGTATGATTACAATACTTGTGAATGGGTACGAACGTATTGTTGTATTTTAAATCTGACTTTTTATATTATTTTTAAATACCAATTTGTGCATGTATTTGTACCATCATCGATTTACTTCTTCCCAGCAGGATTATGCTTTATCTACCCGGAATAATTTCCATGCAAAATACAACAACAGTATTTGCTGTACTGTATAATATCGGATGAGAAAAAGAGAAAAATAAAAACTCTCAAGGTATTCTCTCTGTGTCCTAACTAATAGGATTTGTATAACCTTGCGGGGATAATCCTGTTTGGTAGCAAGGACGAGAGGCATTGTGTTGCATAGTGCCTTTCGTTTCGCCGTCTGGCTTAACAGTTAAAATATCCGTTTCCTTTAAATATTTTATAAACACGGAAATCGTTAAATGGCGGAGGATTCGGAAAATTGTACTTCCGAAGTGCCCGTGGAAAATTCCGACGCAGTTGACGCGGAGAACTGCGTGGAAACTGATGATGAGTAAGTTAACTTTTAATGGTTTTCCGCCTTCATTACGCTAAAGTTATGACTACTCAAGAATTTTATGATACTTCAAACTTTTACCACCACCACCATCCCCCTTTTGTCAAATATATAAAGGACTTCTTTAATAAACGCAGAAATAATATATTTTTTTTATTGTCCTATTAAATTTTCATGATAAAAAGATTATAGTGAGTGGTAATCTTAATAATGCATGTAGGTATCATCTGTACAGGGTGTCGCATTTGTGGCTGCAAGCCAATTTTGAAGTACATGTATGTACAAGTTACCGATGAGAAGTTAGCAATAAAATTCCAGCAACAAAATTATGAAATTTCAAAACGCTGCCACGGCTAAAATAACGATCACAGATCAATAATATTTAATCTGTTACAAAGAGTATAATGTGTAGATTCCCCTCATATGAAGAAACTGAAAAAATATTTGATATTAAGTTAACTGTGACTATTTAAACCAGCATAAGTCATTATTCATATATCGCACCAAAACAATTGCTTTAACAGAAAATTTTCACGTAGTCATAAAGTAAACATACATATCTGTTTAATAATGCCTTCAGAAAGTTTTAGCCGGTTGATTTGAAGTAATTAGAAATTAATTAAAAGTGACTCTCAGATCAATGAAACAGTACCAATTATTACAAAGTAATAAGTTGTGACATTGACAAGAGTAAAACAATATTAACTTTACATTGTCCCTTCTGAATTATTTTGTACTTAAAAAATCGAGATTTGTACAAACAAAATATAAAAATTCTTGTTATTAAAAGATTTTTACAAAACTCAGACAAAAGCACCTTTTATAATAAACAAATAAACCAAAATTAATGTTTTCAAATATATACACAGCTTTCAAATGTTTTGTTCTTGAAACACAGCCATCTTAATGAATTTTTAAAAAATCAAAATATCATCTTTATTTATTAATTTCCGATAAAATGATAAAGAATAATTTTAATTCAGAATTTTATTCTCTATGGATTGGTCAAATAATATACAGGGTGTTCTATTTAAAAAAAGTGTTCTTTTCCCTTTATTTCATAAATGCGATGTTCAATTGTTTTTTGTGAATGCATCGTTGCAATCAGGACGAAAGATACTACTAGTTTGCTAATTTAATTGTATCTGTAACTTTAATAATAAAATAGTTTGCAATAGTGCCGAGTTATTTTTAAACGGTCTGTATAGGGTGATCAAAGTTTCGAATATAGAGTGTGTCCCAGTGATTCTCAGTAATCGCGAATGATTAAAGCTTAAATAAAAATACTATGATGCACAAATAATATGTGGGAAGAAGAAAAATTTGCAAATAGAAAAGATGGTTGGAGATAGATGTCTAAAAATATCAATTCACGATTCGAATATTGCCCTTCTGAATTAAGAGAAAATCCAATATAAACCGCAAGTTTTAACAAATTTTCAGCATTAAAAGTGTTATTTAACGAGGTATCACAAGAGATAGTTTGCTACTTGAATTTTTAAAGTTGGGGTTGTTATAGCTTAGAGATGGGGGATTGAAAATTACATCCTCAAATGATGATTTAAAAATAAAAATCGACCTGAGAATTCTTTCTTTTCTTAACCATTTTATAGAATTTATCCGTTACTTTTGGGAAACACTGTATACATACAATAACTTCATAATTATTAAGGTACGAAATCGTTCAAATCATCAGCAACAATGAACCCACAATTAAGCGGCGATACCAAAAAAACAATTACGCATCGCGCTCTCATAATATCTTCACATGTAAACTTTTCTTTAATGAAATATTCCGTATTTTTTGTTGTGAAACGAAAGAATAGTAAATTGTAAATATAAAGTACTCTTTACTACTTAACCTCAGAACAAATAATAAAGGAGTTATTGCGATATTTGTACTCATCATTAAAAAAAAATCATTAAAAATCTGCTACAATTCAGCTAAATTGCAACAGGATTCTCATAGCGATTTCGGCCCTAATTGAGGCCTCATCAGAAGAAGAATATATCGAGAATTCCACCGTAATCTGACTGATCCGGTCAGCTTACGCATGGACAATGCTTAATTACTAATCTTGAGTAAAAGCAGTATATTTTTGCCAATTTGAACGACTTCGTACCTTCCATAATAACGAAGTTGTTGTGTGCCTATAACAAAAACTTTGAACACCCTGTGTACTCAATGCAAACTTCAGACCTTGGCCATAATTCACAAAGCGCAAACTAAAGTTTATTTTATTGTTGCAAACGTCACAATTTATTAATTTCTAATTATTTCAAACCAACTGGCTAAAACTCAGAGGGTGGTTTAAACGATAGATTTCGATCCGTGCTTTCATTATCTGCAAACAGAATTTTTATGCAAGTGCGGAATGGAAAGTTATGAACATTTGAAGTTGGTCTGTGCGTCACTTTTAATTAATTTCTAATTACTTCAAACCAACCGGCTAAAATTCAGAGGGTGATTTAAACGATAGATTTCGATCCGTGCTTTAATATTCTGCAAACAGAATTTTTATGCAAGTTCTCTGAGAAAAGTTATGAACATTTGAAATTGGTTCTGTTTCATTGGTCTGTGCGTCACTTTTAATTAATTTCTAATTACTTCAAATCAACCGGCTAAAACTCAGAGGGTGGCTTAAACGATAGATTTCGATCCGTGCTTTAATATTCTGTAAACAAAATTTTTATGCAAGTGCGGAATGGAAAGTTATGAACATTTGAAGTTGGTCTGTGCGTCACTTTTAATTAATTTCTAATTACTTCAAACCAACCGGCTAAAACTCAGAGGTGATTTAAACGATAGATTTCGATCCGTGCTTTAATATTCTGCAAACAGAATTTTTATGCAAGTTCTCTGAGAAAAGTTATGAACATTTGAAATTGGTAGTGTTTCATTGCTCCGAGCGCCACTTTTAATTAATTTCTAATTACTTCAAATCAACCGGCTAAAACTTTCTGAAGGCATTATTAAACAGATATGTATGTTTACTTTATGACTACGTGAAAATTTTCAGTGAAAGCAGTTGTTTTGGTGCGATATATGAATAATGACTTATGCTGGTTTAAATAGTCACAGTTAACTTAATATCAAATATTTTTTCAGTTTCTTCATATAAGGGGAATCTACACATTATACTCTTTGTAATAGATTAAATATTATTGATCTGTGATCGTTATTTTAGCGGTGGCAGCGTTTTGAAATTTCATAATTTTGTTGCTGGAATTTTATTGCTAACTTCTCATCGGTGTACAAGTTTTTTCGACGAAATGTACAATGATGCTCACCATAAATGATACCATTTGACAGTTTCCTGGCCCTTACGCTGAATATTCTTAAGTGTGTGGCTCGCATGCAAGAGTATCATTTAAGTTGAGCATCGCAGTATATAAAATATTTTGATATCAACAATTTGTTAATAAGCTCTTTCCAGTTGAGTGTGCAGTAAAAAGGATTTCAAATTTTTTTTAATATGATTTTATTTACATAGAAAATTTTAACTGTTTTGAGTAGTTATAACTTCCAGCTCGATTCATTCAAATACTGGGCGTTTCTTCTAGATTGTTAAAACTGGCCACGTTCGGTCGTCATGTGCAATTTGACGAATCGATGCAACTAAAGTGAGTTTATAGTTTAGTAAATACAGCAGTATGCAAATATGCAATCCACAATTCATTAAGTATTCCGATGCAACGCATTGTATTTGTTCAGGTGGAGGGTGGTGGTATTCATTATGATATTGTAGTGCGGTCGAAACTGTATTTGGGGGGTAAGTTGGATGACGCCCGGTAATAGGGGAAGCGTTGCATATTTTATTTCGTATTATTTTATTTTATAATACCTGCAGAAATAAATTATAATTTTATAAAATTTTGTTGCAAATCGTTTTTGATTGCAGTGAAAACCTCGAGCAGCTTATGTACGGCTGTTTCAGCCCTATTTGGGGCTTCTTCGGCAGAGACGTAGCTCGATATTTTCACTGCGAACCAAAAACGTCAAAAAGCGTCGCTGTTTTATCCATAATTTTATGTTCTACAGGGTGCTCTGTTGCTGTGGTTTTATTGCACTAAGTCTAAAACTAAATGTTGTGATTTCACGGTCGAGATTAAATTGAAACACAATTACGATTAAAAGTAATAAAACTAGTAAGTACAGTTAAACTACAATGTTTCAACCGTACTCTCGAAACACGACGCGCGTGGTTCGTCGGAAATACATACGAATCCAATCGAATTTTGTCTGGAAAGTAATATTTATAATTTCTTAATTATCAAGTGGGGGTTAAAACGATGCAGATAGGTAGATTTATATAGGGCTCGAATTGTATGCTTATACACTGCTTGAGTTGTGTAAGCTCAGCAATAAATTCCTAGCCTAACAAAACAAAAAGGATTCCCAATAATTTCATTATTAGATCAAATATTATACATATCATATATTATAAAAAAAAAAAACTCAAAAACAGGGCATTTTGTACAAAATAAAACTTTGGGGCGCTTTTATTTATTTTATTTAGGGCCTGTTTCATCATCGAATGAAAGGAAAGTCACAGTCATATCTCAAAAAAAATGCAAGACATAGATACATCAGACTATGACTTTTCTTTTAAAGTCTCGTTTAATTCGATTATGAAATCCGTCCTTTAAGTTTTAATTTAATTTTTATTCGTAACATTTAACGAGTCTTTAAAATAATGGAATGCACGGCAATTTGTCTTATAAATTTCATTAACATCTAGATTGTTGCTATTTTTTTTTTAATAAATGAAACATTCAACTATGTTAAGTATGTTTAAAAAAAAATAAATATGATGGCGATAGCTGCACACGACGAAAATTCGCATTTGTTTTTTTTAGAATTTATCGTTTTCAAACGACGACACAAAGATAACGGCGGCGGCGTGGTTCCCCTCCGTTTTACAGTTTCACGTTTCACAAGGGAAAATAAAAATTATCAACGGGCTTTTCTTTCAGACAAAAAAAGAAAAAGATATAAATGTCAGCCATCCAATTGAGGGTTTCAATAAATAATACATCCTTGCAGCTCTGTGACGAGCTTGAATTTTTGTTGGGCGTCGGCCTCTCAAATTATTTACGTCTTCGACGATTTTGACGGGGGTTTCTTCATTCTTTCGTAAACGTTATGATGGAATTATTGGATTATGCATGTTTTAAAAATCCCTCAAGCGTGGAGGGTAACTAAATAATAGTCAAAAAAAAAATGTGATGGTTCTTAAATACTTTTAGTGAAATATACAGATTTGGTCAAAGTTTAACTGAACATCCTTAATAATGAATCATGATTTGAATTTTGGATTCAAACTACGAGCTTGCTTTTTGTAATATTTACCTCTGATAGATTTATTTCTTGCATGACCTTAGTGAATACGCACTTATTCTGAAACGCCCTGTATAAAAGAAATTAGAAAAAATGTACGCATCGAGGAGCGAAATCTTTTAGAAACATAACTGTAGCTTTTATTTGGGCGTGTATTCGGATGAATGAATTTTGCTCCTGTTCGACTTTCCATGAATTCCACCCCCCTACGACAATCAGAATAAGGGAACGTTAATTGAAATTCTGATCTCGCAATCAAGCCGCTACGAAAAAATTTCCGCTCTTGCCTCTTACTTCAGGTATTCGCTAGGTTTATTGCGTCAGTAGAAATGGCGTGTGACATACGTGAGATGCCATTTGTAATTGCTCTGGCAAAAGCCAGAGACATTTTCCGGGCCGGATATTAATTTATTATTGATGATATTAAAAATCGGAAAATTCATGTTTTTAATCTTAAAAAAAAAAATTGTAAAGATCATAGTACATACCGGGTGCGCCACAGTACGTAAGTACAGCACACGTCTCGCAACTACAACTATTTTTTAGTCAGCCATACGTACTTGTATGCCAAAAAATAACATACTGAGTTACTTCAGATGGAATATTTTAAAGTTTAAAGCTTATTGGCAATGGCCTGTGAAATTCATCGCACAAAGGCAGTGAGTGCAAACCTTGGGCGGATCTGAAATCATTGGTATCAAGATGCTAATGATATAATAAAAGAAAAATTGTTTCTACCGTACCTAATTATACCTAATAAAAAAATAAAAATCTTATTAATAATAAATCCAACAGTGAAACTCTGTCTGTAGCAATTGTAATCAGTGGCGGCGTTAGAGGCGGGCGAACCGTGCAATCGCCTGGGGCCTCGTGCATTCAGTGGCTTCGCGTCATCTGCTATACATGAATTTTTCAATATTTTAAGCCACGATAGTTGCAAGAATGAAGATTATCGAATATCGTATATAAATACGAAAATATTTGCGGATCTGTATAAAATGAACATATAGAAATTTTATTCAGTCAAAAGAAAAATAAAAACCTTACAAACAAACAACACATATAAACAAATAGTTGTCCTTAATACTCCCTTAACAAATCTTACTTTTAGAGAGACATTTTCGACCAGCTCTTATTTCTAGAATAACATCTTTTGTATGAGGACTAGATTTTATGGTCTTCAATCATTTTTTGCCTCTCCTTAGAATTTAAGTTGCCTTGCAAAAAATCTCAAATATGTTTAAGTAAGATTATTGCAGTTTATAATTGGTTTCAGTTTTTAAACTCTCGATTTTATAATTCGATAACCTGATAGGTTGGTTATTATTGGTAGACCCCCGTTTAAATCACATTAGTATTCTTAAAACAGTATGCACAGATATTTTGATTCCATTTGATTTTATTTCATTTTTTTTTAGTTGTAAACCGATTGTATTTTGTCTTTACTTGATTCAATTTGACTTTATTTTATATTTGCATTATGTTATATATTTATATTTTGTATTCTTAATTCGTTGTGACTAAGTTTTATAGACTATGTAATATCGTCTTATTTTTATCGCCGATCGTCTTTTGTTTTTCTTTTTTAAATCCTTATTTGACTTTATTTGATTCAATTTTTAATACAGCGTGAAAACTGTGCAGCGGATAAATACGATATTTTTAAGACAATTAATTTTTTCAAAGGACTCAAACAGAAACTATTTTCAGTACTACAGGGTGTTTGCAGAAAGCTGGGCGAGTGTTAATTTTATATTTTTTTAATGGTACCCTTCCAATTAAACAAAATTGACGGGCCCGAGCGTTTATTCTTTTTTTAAATTAATTGAAAATTGAAAATATCGAATTTATCCGTCACTTAGTTTCAACGCTGTGTAATTAATTGATCGACCTTTGTTTTTTCTTCTATTCGATTTAATTTAATTTAGTTTTATTTTTTAACTATCAGATTATCTTCCATTCGACCCGATTTTATGTTTTAATTATCAATTGATCGTCTTTTGTTTTTGTTTTTCCCTTAAGTTACTCGCTTTCAGTTTATTTTACATTTTAATCCTTTCGATCGAGCTCCATTTTTGTTTGTATTTTTCTTTTAATGTATTTGATTTGAGTTTATTTTATATTTTAATCCCTTTCGATCGATCGCCATTATAGTTTTCTCTTTTATGTGATTTGATTTTATTTATTGGTTATCAGTTGATCGTCTTTTGTTTTTGTTTTTTTTTTTTACTCTATTTGAATTTATTCTACATTTTAATTCCTTAGATCGATCGTCATTTTCGTTTTCTCTTTTATGCGATTTGAATATATTTATTGATTCTTAATCGATCGTCTTTTGTTTTTGTTTTTGTTTAATTCACTAGATTCGAGTTTATTTTACATTCTAATCCCTTGGATCGATGGTCATTTTTGTTTTCTCTTTTATGCGATTTGATTTTAATTTTTTTATTATATTTTTTTATCATTTAACATTTTCATTTTCGTCCATCATCTTTTGTTTTTTGTTTTATCTTTCGTTTGACTCTATTTGATACGAGTTTTTTTTTAATTGTATTTTTATTTTTTTTTGATTAAATTTTTGGTTGCCAATATTTATATTGATTTGACTTATTCTTAGTTTTATTTTCGTCCTATTTTTTTGCCGATTTGATTTGACGATATATTATTTTTATTTTGAACATCAATTAATCGTCTTCTTCTTTTTTATATATTTTTATTTTATAGTTAGTTTTTTACTTTCTAAGTCGCATTTTTATTTCATAGTTTTACTTCTTTGTATCCGCTGTACCATTTTGATTTCAAATAACGACATATTTTAAAAATCGAAACTTGTCAAACAGCGGTCACTTGAAGTTATTTTACCTACTCGTTTTAAATTTATTTAGTATTTTCTGCATTTTATAATGCAAAGAAGATAAAAACTCTTTTCCCTTACCCCAAGGGCCCCGCAACAATTTCTCGCCAGGGGCCTCGCAACTATTGAGGCCGTCTCTGATTTCTTACGTACATATACACACACAATTTCGAAGTCCGAATGAATAATAAATGGCGTGCTATACATTTTTTCTGCAGAGAGCCATAAACTAAAATGTTTTACAGTTTCAGTTCAAATTAAACGCTGTTTCGTTCTATCCTGCGAGGGTTCATTGCTCTTAAGACGCAATCTAGCCCGTTAACCAATTTATATTTGAATCTTCATTTTATCTTAGGAATTATACGTATTAGATCCTCCAACCCTATGCATACAGACTTTTGGTATTGTTTTTCATATATGTGCTACCTTTGGTTAACTTATTTCGAATCACCCTGTACGTATATGGGATGTCTATCTAATGTTAAAAAAATACAATTTTATAAATTCAGCTTCGCCATTTCAAAAACATCAATCTTTCATAATAAAAACTTGGCCGTAAAGTAAAGAAAATATATTCTTTTCATACCACCCCCGATTCTGAGCTATTAATCATTGTGTGTACCTCACGAAACAAGATTAATAACGCCCCTCATCACACTTCGCTGTTAACCCCCCTCCCCCCTCGTTCAACCAAGAGTAAATAAAGTCACTTTAAAATAAATACGATCGCCAATCAAATTTAATACAACACGTTTTGACCGATGAGAAGTTAGCAATAAAATTCCAGCAATAAAATTATGAAATTTCAAAACGCTGCCGCCGCTAAAATAACGATCACAGATCAATAATATTCAATCTATTACAAAGAGTATAATGTGTAGATTCCCCTTATATGAAGAAACTGAAAAAATATTTGATATTAAGTTAACTGTGACTATTTAAACCAGCATAAGTCATTATTCATATATCGCACCAAAACAATTGCTTTCACTGAAAATTTTCACGTAGTCATAAAGTAAACATACATATATATTTAATAATGCCTTCAGAAAGTTTTAGCCGGTTGATCTGAAGTAATTAGAAATTAATTAAAAATGACTCTCAGATCAATGAAACAGTACCAATTTCAAATGTTCTTGACAATGTCAACTTTTCTCAGAGAACTTGCATAAAAATTCTGTTTGCAGAATATTAAAGCACGGATCGAAATCTATCGTTCAAACCACCCTCTGAGTTTTAGCCGGTTGATTTGAAGTAATTAGAAATTAATTAAAAGTGACGCTTTTAATTAATTTCTAATTACTTCAAACCAACCGGCTAAAACTCAGAGGGTGGTTTAAACGATAGATTTCGATTCGTGCTTTAATATTCTGCAAACAGAATTTTTATGCAAGTTCTCTGAGAAAAGTTATGAACATTTGAAATTGGTACTGTTTCATTGGTCCGAGCGTCACTTTTAATTAATTTCTAATTACTTCAGATCAACCGGCTAAAACTTTCTGAAGGCATTATTAAATATATATGTATGTTTACTTTATGACTACGTGAAAATTTTCAGTGAAAGCAATTGTTTTGGTCCGATATATGAATAATGACTTATGCTGGTTTAAATAGTCATGGTTAACTTAATATCAAATATTTTTTCAGTTTCTTCATATGAGGGGAATCTACACATTATACTCTTTGTAATAGATTAAATATTATTGATCTGTGATCGTTATTTTAGCGGTGACAGCGTTTTGAAATTTCATAATTTTATTGCTGGAATTTTATTGCTAACTTCTCATCGGTCACGTTTTGCGATCTCGTCGACTGTTTTTGTTCATATTGAAACGAAGTCCATCACAAGAAGATTCGTTTAGGCAGAACAATATTCGTGCCGCCCACGCCCGTAACAATATATACATATTCGAGCTTAATATTCCGCCCGGGTATTTCTATATTCGAAAAGTTTTCCAGTTGCGTTAGGTTTATTAGTAAAAACGATGGCTCGCAAGATATTGAATATCAAAGGAGACTATTAAAATTTGTTTCAGGGGAGAGACTATACAAAAAAAAAAAACAATTCCAGTCACGCTTATTTCTTGCATATTTATTATTAAAGACGTAACAACAATTAGAAGCATGGACCATACAAGCACATGCCAATTTTGATTTAAGGACGTTGACCAAAAATATGCACATGATATTTCAAATTTGTTAATTTCTATGTAATTTCATCGCTAATTATAACCTCCGTGTTATTGTGTTGTCACGATCTAATGAAGTGAACGATTCATATACATTTATGCACTGAGTACGCGGAATACTTGCGTGCTGGCGTTCCAGTTTGCGCATCGTTCCTCGCTAGTTCTGAGTTTCGTAACCGGAATGCGTTTACGCCCTGAATACACATAAAGTTTAAATTGTGTTAATTATTTGCGAAATTTTTCAATTACCTTGTAAAAATCGAATCGTGACAATAAAGATGTAGATACCTAATATTTCGAATGACAGGCAACACGACTACAAAATGATTTACACACGGAAATAAAAAAACAATTAAAACTTAGTAGGTAGTAGTCTCTTGTAAATACGTGATTATAAGTAACACACAATAATAGCCTCTCGAACACTCGTTGTGCTATGTAATATTCTTATTAAAGTTCCCTTTAGGAGATTAAGATTATTCTATTACGATATATTTTTGCTCCTTTAACGTAACGTTAATTAATGCGAGTGAGAAATTTCATTAACTAACTACTCTTCTTCTCACTACTTCTACCCTGTGCATTTTAAATAATAACGGCTGCTTCTTAATTAATTAAACTACACTGCCAACTGAGATGCTTGTAATTAGGTGCACTGCCTTCCAAAAGTATTCGTTCACAAAATCGCAGAACAATAAAACCGTACTAAAATAAACAGTAATAGTACATTATTATACAAGTTTCACAAGAAGGCTTATTATACCACGACTGGGGTTGAGGTACGACGAGCGACGAGTGCCACAGTGTGTCTTATGAAACGTGTATAACATACTATTTCAACGTTATAACAATCAATAGTTTACTATTTTGGAGGGGGAGGAGAGGTTTTTATTTTTTGCCCACGACAAAAGTTTGAATTGCTTTGAGACTGCCCATGTATTTCAAAATACGCTCAATCGATTTTCTTCGTGTGATCGTCACTTGTTTTTCGTCTTTGTTTTCTGGTTTCGTTGTTTATTTTTATTCTTCATTCAATCTGACCGCTTCCGCTCTTCCGCTTGAGCAATGATTGTGATTTTTTGAGGGCCAGTTGCACCAAACACTTAAGCCGACCTTAAATTTAAGTACTGCTTATAAAGTGACATTTGCGGTTACATAATATTAATGTACAGTTAAAAGCAAAAAAAAAGTAGACAAACTACAGTTTCCTGTAATAATTCCTTTTCAAAATGCCGTAGATTAAAAAAGAATTCACAGTTTTTACCGAAGTTTTAAACTTGTTAATTTTGAGAGCTTTTAAATTTTTTAAATGTTATCTGTAAAGTCGTGTTTAATCACGACTATTTTCAGAAGAATGATTACAGGAAACTGTAATTTGTCTACCTTTTTCTGCTTCCGACAGTAACTCACATTCTAAGCGGCACTTAAAGTTAAGCTCTGCTTAAGTGTTTGGTGCAATTGGCCACAAAAGGCCCGTTTTTCAAAATTTTTCTTTAAACGGGCTCGATTCTGTTTTGTTTCGTATCGTCACTTGCTTTCCTGCGAAACAAAACAGAATCGAGATACTTTCGTTTTTCAAAATATACACGCTCTATTTTCTTCGTGCGATTGGCACATGTTTTTCATGTTTCATATTCTGGTTTTCTTGTTTATTTTTAATTTAATCTGTCCGACCCCCTCGCCCATCGAACAATTGATTTCTTTTATTTGAGACTCATTTTTCAAAGTCGCCCATTTTGTTTTGTTTGATCGTCACTTGTTTTTCGTCTTTTTGGAGACTTTTGTTCTTCAAAATCCGCAATCGATTTTCTTTACTTTACTTTACTTTCTCGTCTTTCGTTTTGTGGTTTTTGTGTAATCTGTCCGCCCCCCCCTCGCCCATTCGAACAATTGATTTCTTTTATTTGAGACTCATTTTTCAAAGTCGCCCGTTTTGTTTTGTTTGATCGTCACTTGTTTTTCGTCTTTTTGGAGACTTTTGTTCTTCAAAATCCGCAATCGATTTTCTTTACTTTACTTTCTCGTCTTTCGTTTTGTGGTTTTTGTGTAATCTGTCCGCCCCCCCCCCCTCGCCCATTCGAACAATTGATTTTTTTCATTTGAGACTCGTTTCTCAAAATCGTCCATTTTGTTTTGTTTGATCGTCACTTGTTTTTCGTCTTTTTGGAAACTTTTGTTCTTCAAAATCCGCAATCGATTTTCTTTACTTTACTTTCTCGTCTTTCGTTTTGTGGTTTTTGTGTAATCTGTCCGCCCCCCCCCCCCTCGCCCATTCGAACAATTGATTTCTTTCATTTGAGACTCGTTTCTCAAAATCGCCCATTTCGTTTTGTTTGATCGTCACTTGTTTTTCGTCTTTTTGGAGACTTTTGTTCTTCAAAATCCACAATCGATTTTCTTTACTTTACTTTCACGTCTTTCGTTTTCTGGTTTATGTGTAATCTGTCCCCCCCACTCGCCCATTCGTACAATCGATTTCGTTTATTAGAGACTCGTTTTTCAATTCTTTTTCAATTTCAAACTTTTGTATTTGTTATCTTTGTTACACAATAATCTCGGAATGGGAATGTGACGGCGTTACCTGAACACGTAAGTGTGTTGATTTAGTGACCTTAGGCGGGAATCGTTTACAGCGCCATCTCTTGGCCAATAGAGAAAACTAAATGGATCGAAATTAAACACCTAACGATCTACTTCATCTCATCTTCTAACTTTATCTTTAAACAAGTTCAACACCTTCGGCATGCGGCATTCGAAATCCTATGCGTGATTGGTTGATATAAAATGTTTCAACGTTCAAAATTTTTCAATCAACCAATCACGCATAGGATTCCGAAAACCGCACGCCATGTTATGTTGGAAACCCACCAATCCACTTTTGACAACGGTTGTGAAATCTGAGAAGTCGTATTTAAACGGTGCAATTTTGGAGAAAGAAAAATTACAGCAAACTGTAATTTTTTTTGCTTTCGACCATAATATAAGATATCTAGTTTCTTTTGGATTTAGGTTTCATTAACACATTTCCGCAAAAAGGAGAACTGTGATTACAAATTTTGACAACCGAAGTGGATCGGGAGAGTTAGAGGGGGTCCTACACGTGGACACGTACGCCATATTATGTTGGAAACCCACCAATCCAGATTTGACAATCTCAAAACGTTTGTAAAGTCTGTGAAGTCGTATTTAAACGGTGCAATTTTGGAGAAAGAAACATTACAGCAAACTGTAATTTTTTTTTTTGCTTTCGACCATAATACACGATATCTAGTTTCTTTTGGATTTAAGTTTCATTAACACATTTCCGCAAAAAGGAGAACTGTGATTACAAATTTTGACAACCGAAGTGGATCGGGAGAGTTAGAGGGGGTCCTACACGTGGACACGTACGCCCTATTATGTTGGAAACCCACCAATACAGATTTGATAACCTCAAAACGTTTGTAAATTCTGTGAAGTCGTATTTAAATGGTGCAATTTTGGAAAGAGAAATATTACAGCTACAACTGTAATTTTTTTTGCTTGCGACCATAATACCAGATAATACAAGATATGTGGTTTCTTTTGGATTTAAGTTTTATTGACACATTTTCGCAGAAAGGAGAACTAAGATTCAAATTTTGACAACTGAAGTGGATCGAGAAAATTAGAGGGGGTCCTACACGTGGACACGTACGCCATATTATGTTGGAAACCCACCAATACAGATTTGATAACCTCAAAACGTTTGTAAAGTCTGTGAAGTCGTATTTAAATGGTGCAATTTTGGAGACAGAAAAATTACAGCTACAACTGTAATTTTTTTTGCTTGCGACCATAATACCAGATAATACAAGATATGTGGTTTCTTTTGGATTTAAGTTTTATTGACACATTTCCGCAGAAAAGAGAACTGAGATTCAAATTTTGACAACTGAAGTGGATCGAGAGAATTAGAGGGGGTCCTACACGTGGACACGTACGCCATATTATGTTGGAAACCCACCAATCCAGATTTGACAACCTCAAAACGTTTGTAAAGTCTGTAAAGTCGTATTTAAACGGTGCAATTTTGGAGAGAGAAAAATTTCAGTTACAACTGTAATTTTTTTTTGCTTTCGACCATAATACCAGATAATACAAGATATGTAGTTTCTTTTGATTTAAGTTTTATTGACACATTTCCGCAGAAAGGAGAACTGAGATTCAAATTTTGATAACTGAAGTGGATCGAGAGAGCTAAAGGGGGTCCTACACGTGGACGCCGAAACGCTGGACGAGTAGTGAATAAAATGGGCCAAGTTTAGATGAGTGTCTTCCACTGATAAAAACGGGATAATCAAAATTACCTGCGCGTTTTTTTTTTTGAAAGGTCATTACGTAAATAATTGCTGCATTGTTATTTTAAATGTACAATGCAGGAAAAATTTATTCGCGAACGCACTTCCCGTTCGATGCATTAACGGATTTACACACAAAACAAAACTAATTAAAGGTAAAACTATCTGCAAATATAAAGCGATTTAATAACAACAGGAGCGCCATATAATTTAAACTGCAGTGTTATTAAATTTATAGGTATAGCCGCATGCATATAGCGAGGTTCGATTAATAAAGAGTTTTATTATCAATAATATGTAAATCACACAAGCAAAATGCATCCATCCATCCAAGGAGGTCAAACGATTTTATTTTATTTTTATAGCCCCCGTGTCGTCTAGACCGGCTGGCGATAATAAAATACTTCTTTTAAAACGAAACCTGCGAAATCGTTTAAAAGTTATATATGCAACGAGCTTTTATGGGCGACATAAAACATTAACATGCATGCTAATATGCGCGACGTGTTTCGCTAAAACTCGCGGGGATATTACCACATAACAGGCGCAGTGGCAATTAATTTGCTTGCCCTAAAACTCACCAACTAATTAAAGTTAATCACTCAATATTCTGCCTTGCTTCGCCCCTATTCTCGAACCACCCACCCTCCACCGCACCGATGCAAATCCGCGCCAGCCAATAAATTTTCCGGCTTTCTAGATCTTTCCATTTGCCATTTAATGAAAACAGCGCCCTCGACGGGATTTTAATTCGAACAATTCAATCACGAAATGCACAGCTATCAAATCTAGATTGATCTAAATAAGACATAAGAAGCATCTTGAACCATCACGATCATCATCAAGACTAAAAAAAAAATATTTAATAGAAATATATTATCGTCAGAACTCGGAAATTCCTAGTAAAAACGAGGAGTCCGTTCAGGAATAAAAAGAGCACGCTCTGGGAAATATTAATGTAATGTATAATGTAATAATAATGAAAGTGATTTTGTGCATTTTGCTTTACAATTTAAACGCTCAAAATGCTCCCGCGATACAGTTTCTGAACGCGCCCCTGCGTAACGATAAACTGTAGGGTTCGGTCCGTCACCTAGCAACGTCAAGGTGACAGACGTCAGTTTGACAATTATCAAATAACATCAAACTTCAGACAGACATCAGTTTGACAGTTATCAAATAACATCAAACTTCAATTGAAGACGATAACTTCAAAAGGGTCTAAGTGCCAAAAATATGTTTAGAAGTTCTTAAGAAAAAACTGATTTACTAAATTTTACACGCACGTACAGATATCGTGTACATCCCTGCTTTCCATTCTCACGCTCATCTGTTTTTTTTTCTTTACCAGATATCCTAGGAATCGCCGAGCTTTGATTATCACGTAAAATCATTTCCCTTCTATCATTCTATTCAATGATCCCCTACTCTGGCATACCGTGGTGATGGCACCAAACATGTCTGTTAATCTTATTTTGAACGAACGCATTTGCAAAAAAAAAAAAAAACATTTTCAATTTCGACAGTAATCAAGAGGGAACTGAATTATATATTTTGTTCGATTAAATACTAACGAAGCGGCAAACGTACACTTCTGCTATAAAGTTTTCGGAGTACGAGACATGCCACTGGCAGTAAGAAATTTTATGCTTTGCAATTATGAACCTTATAGCTTTTACAACCGTACCTGCTACCCCGATAATAAAACCGGTCATCGCAAACACAGCGATTTAACACAGATGCGAACTTATCCAACCAACTTGAATAATCTGCTAGAAAGACTTTCATTGTAGTTGGATGGATAAGAAATTTGACAAAATTTATTTTCTAAATATTATAACATGTGTAGTAAATAATGTGTGCATTATGAAATTAAAATTTCTGAAACTTTGGCAATTGAAATTAAATAAGTCAATAAAATAAAATCTGTTATTTTTCGTTAATTAAATTTAACTTTCTAGTTTCATTAAATACACATATGTTTTGCAACTAATTAATAGCTTTGTTGAGCAGAACTTCTTAGCATTTATATTATTATAATAAGAAACAAATTTAATTAATCTAGCTCATTCTATATATTTTTTCAAATACTCAAAAATCATTCACATATTTTCACAAAATAAATGTTATACGATTTAATCATTTTATCTTAACTTCTAGATTAATGAAAACTTGCCAAACTTTGTGGATGAACTTTTCAACTTATTTTACTGATGTCAGATTTGAGAAGAAACTAAAAAGAAGAATATTATTTTCTTCTCTGTGGCGTAGAATGAAATATGTATATTATTTTTAACGCAAGTATTGCAATTTTTAAGTATTACACATATCATTCTATATTCTAGGAGTTTAATACTATATTTGTTAAGTTTCCTAAATTTGTATGATTCTGAATAATTTTAATGATGAGTTAATTATTCGATCAATAAGTATCACCAGTAAACTTATTATTTAAATGAAATTAAATTATTTTAAATTTATTTCACTGTAAATTCTTACAATATTATATGATACCGTATAAAAAAGAATAACATACACTGGAAAAAGTATTCAAGACTTTATTATTGAAAACAACGAAAAACTTATTACAAGTAAAAACAAAACTAAAGTAAAAATTAACAAAACAATAATTCACGTATATATTTACAAAAAAAATCCGGCCCAATAATACTGTGACATATTTCTCAATAATAAATTAGTAGACTCTATTATTGAGAACAACAAAAAACTTATTACAAGTAAAAACAAAACTAAAGTAAAAATTAACAAAACAATATTTCAAGTATATATTTACAACAAAAAAAGACCTGCCCAATAGTACTGTGACATATTTCTCAATAATAAATTAGTAGACTTATTGAGAACAACGAAAAACTTATTACAACGAAGACGTGAAAAAATGTAAAATATAACGGAAATGCTTAAATAGCATAATAGAAACCGCTTAAATAGCGACATCCTGCGATCGCTTCTGCTGATGAAGCCCCAAATAGGACTGAAACAGCTGTACAGAGGAACGGGACAAAATAACTAGAATCAAAATTGTGAGGTCTTCTATTTACTTAAAAATAAATAAAATGGAACATATGTCCTAATTGTTATTATTTTCTTAAAATTATGTAAGCTTTCCGTATGGCAAAGCTTGTCGGTGAGCTAATAAATCACCCTGTATTTCATATTTACTAAAAATCTATTTATGTATTTCTCGTAATGAAAATTTTAGAATCCACAGAAAAACATACACAAACTACAAACGAATAAAATTTTTGTGAAGTCAAACAAACCAGAAGTGTTTGCATAAAGGCAGAAATTTGGTATAATTATAATTTTTCAGATTAATTAACATCGTCGATCCTTTATAGCAATTTAACATTTATATGTCTTTATAATATGATCTGAAATCCTGTTATTTAACAATATAAAATATTCTAATTAAAAAAAACATTTTTTTTCAATTTTTAAGTTAAAGCAAAAGAGAACAAACAAATTCGCCACCGCGTCCGCGTTCGCAACCGCGCGTCGCCTCAATAAATACTCGGACCAAATACTGGCAACGAAATTCAACAAACCATAAACATCTGCACCGGCCGGGGTTTAATAGGACCTAAGTAAACAACCCTCCTATCGGGGTGCGGAGAAAGTGTCACTGTTCCTTAAGGTTCGAAATATATTAGGCCCGTTTCAATAAGGTTCAAATTCGAACGATTTTATTGCTTTTCATTTCGAAACTTTTAAGCATTAGTGTACACGGCTGCAGCGACGCGTCAATGCACACACACTCGTTGCCTCCTCGTTCGAAATAAATCGAACAACATACATAATTCCGTCCTGTAGTAATCAATCAACTTTGTGTTTTAGCTGCCTCGGATTTATAAACTTTACTGTTCTACAATGCACAAAACCGTGTTTAATTGATTTGAAAAAAAAAAGCTGCTCGTGTGAGCTTTCTGTGTGATCGCTTGCCGGTGGTAAAGGAGGAAAAGCGCCTCACTGAACAGTTTGCATTAACGCGATCACAGCAATTAAAGCCGCTAAACAAAGAGGGCCGTTCGGAAAATCTGCTTTGGGGTGACTAGTTTCAGCCGACCAAAACGAAACGCGTACTCGACAAGCATTAAACGGAATTTTAAATTGGCGCAAAGTGCAGCTTTCACAGGAGTATGATGATTTCATTTTTAATCAAACGAAATCATAATTATAAATTACGACATATTCTTTTTGCCGACAAATGTTTTTTTTTTTAAGTTTGTTTTGTTCCTTGAAATACCTACACATTTTGGTGGCTGAAATTCTGAACTACGCAATACCCAAAAAAGATTTTAGAATCAATCCATTTTGATGTCAATGTAAAGGTTCGCATATTCAGTACGTAGAGATTCAAAGTTTTTATGAAAATGAAATGTTGCGGTTAAATAATGTAAGTAATGAATCATCATAACGGGTACAAGGTCACGGTCCAGTAGCAAGACTGAGCATTTCTTAGAATTTTGCACGCGGCACGCAGAGCTCGATCGCAAGAGATTAAGATCGACACCGATGAACACTGCGTTATTGCACCCAATTTATGCACTCAATTAACGATATTTTTTGCAGGACAATGCAACATCTGATATTCCCCACTTACTTGTTATCTGGAAGGGAAAACGTGCTTAAATAGTGCGGGAGCGTAAAAAGTGGATATTCCTTCGAGTCCTTCGACTGCTAACCTAATTACGCGTTGTGTTGCTCGCTGAAAGATTATTATTTCCTTTTAGTTAAATTTCCTTTCAGTCAGTTTGAAATTAATTTCGCGAATGAACAAATAATTCTTCACGATGTCAACGGTCACCGTTTTAAGTGTAAAAAAAAACGAAATTTTGTACACAAAAAAAAAAGAAACTGTTCGTGCGTTCAAAATTTGAAAATAAATTGCAAGATGTTGCAGTCATGAAATTTAAACGTAAACCACACACCAGGAATATTCCCCGCTGCAAACCTTAAGAAAACAGAGCGCTCATGTACAACAATCTTTTTTACTTTTGTTTATTTCCTACATTTTCTGAAACACGATATTTTTTTCTTTCGTAAATCGCCACATATTTTTCTTTGTCTTTTTTCTTTTTCTGTGGAAGTCGTTATTTTTTTCCATTTTTCTCCGTTATAATTTTCCATCTTTCCAAAAGACGGAAATTGTTTTGGATTTCATGTTTTTTCACCCTCTTCACAAATTTTCATTTCGTGAATGTCATATTATTCTTTTTCTCTCTTGAATCTCAGTTATTGATCGTATTTTGTAAGAAAATTTAAATTTACAATTCGTCTGGATTTATTTATATAACGATCGATCGTCATTTGTTTTTCTTATTTTCGACGGAAGAATTTTATTTATTTTCTTTTTTGACTTTTATTTTCGCAAACGTTCTTAATTTTTTTTTCCTTTCAATTGTTTACGATTTTTCAGAAATTTAACAATTACCTACATATAATTTGTTTAAGAACCGTTTTCTTTTCAACTTTATTATATTTCTCGATTATCACAAATGTTTTTAATTTTTCTTTAACTCAAAAGCGAGTATGTTAGGTCAAAGTGTTTATTAAAAAATAATCGTACTTATGCGTTCGATTTTTAAGATGAAGTCGTACAACGTGGTACCAAGTAATAATAGGAATACGATTACATTCGTACGATTGGCAACATTGCCGCATACGTATCGTATTGTGATGATCCAATACGTGACGATTTAGTCTTACGTGCGTCAGAGCCTGGCGCGTCAATTCTCGACGCTTCGAAAACTCTGTCTGGTTTGCAAGATGGAATTTACTAGGAGAAGAAAATTCGATAGACAGTCTGTCGCCGCGCGTCCTCGAATCTTCGTCGATCGGGATATTTAAGCGATCGACCCGAGAGTCCCAGTTCAATTCGTATTGAAGTTAACAACTGATCGCGCGACCTATTTTTAATTAAATTTTAAATTATTACGCTGTGTTAAATAAATTAGTGTAACATTTTAAATAGACTGTTAGATTTAAAAGAAATTTAACGAACCCCAAATTCGTAACAGTATGTCTCATAGACAAATGTTCCGCGTGTTTAATTTTTCGTCGCGATTTTTATACTATTTCCTTTCGATGGAAAGCAATAAATAATTAAATAATTTAAAAATAGAGTTAAGGCACTTATCCTAAACGAAAAAAAAAATAGGAGCAATAATTAATATTCTCCGCAATTTAAGTTCGCAGGGAAGTTTGTATCAAGTTTTCAATAAAATCAGAAATTTTGGACTAGGAAGTCTTCGCAAGTCCCTGTACAATTGATTGATTTTGAGGTTGCAGCTTTCTTTAATCTTTTTTGTTTTGTTTGTCAATTCCATCTGGTCGTTACAAATTGGTGGCAACGGTGGGATGGATATTTTTCGACAAAAAAAGAGAAATAAATTGATATGAAAATTAAGATTTTAGGATCGTGCAGAAGAAGTTGTGTATTTTTTTTACTCGCACAAAAATCTTTACATATTTGTGAAAACGGTTTAATTGCGTAAAAGTACTTCAAATTGCTAAGTAAAAATATATCTGCAAGTTAAATAATCGACTTTCTGTTCCGGCTGCACTGGCTCGAGTTTCACTGAAATCAAATCAAGTTTTGCAAGGTTCAAGTTGGGCATTGTTAGCATCCCTGAAATAGGATCAATACTCAAAGTAGTTTCGACCCCCAAACTAAATAATGTACGCTTAATGAGCAATTTTTGTAACGAAAGGATTTTTTTTCATTAACTGCATTTAATTATTGAATTAAATTGATTAATTAATTACACTAATTGGTGTGATTAAGATAACAACGAATTAAACTGTAATTTAGTTAACGCGATTTACAACATTAATGTATGTGCATTATTTAAACAACAAAAAGCTCTCTGTTGACTAATACATTACTTGCCTTATCGGTATAACTATATACATTCTTAAAAAAAAAAGAAAAAAGAAAAACTCGTCACCGTCAACTTCAATATCATATTTAAAAAAAAAAAACACTCGTTATTACCAGTGTTTAAGTGTAAGATTGGTTGCCTAACTTTTGAGTGATCACGTGAAACTCGGACTTTGTTGAATACCCTGTATTCTTATTTTTCTCGTGGAAATCCCGCGTTCCACAAAAGCGTCGAGAGAAATAAATTTGCAGATTAATTAATTATGAATTTTAATTGGTCATTTAAAACTTTAAAAGATAAATACGCCCACCTTGAATCGAACGTCGCGTAGCGTCGCGTCGGTGGAAGAACAATCTGCCGATGTTAAAAAGATTATCATTAAATCTCAGAAAGTTGAAGAAGAAAACAAGGTCAAACTTAGGTGTGTTGGTTGTTGATGGATGGATGGCGGAAGAGCTGACGTCATAAACAGACGTATTGTGATCAAGGCGCGGGGAACTTGTGGATTTCAAAGTCCTGATTAAAGACTAATTAAATGCAACGTGCGCACGATTGTAATTGCTCTTATGTTTAATTTTTCCGACAAAATTATGTTACGCCACTGATTATCCTGTTATTGTGGTTGTCGGATTTCATTCTAAGTGTTATCACAAGTGCAAGTTATTTTATTTTAAGTATGTATTACCACAATCGTAAATTTGATTGCCTAATTTGAGTAATCGCTTGAAACTCGAACATTACTGAAAAAATTCTTATTTTTCGGGATGAAGATTTTGTGTTCCACAATTTGTACAGTTTTTCCAACACAAATTATCAGGGTATTTAGACTACAATCCCACAAGTTTCCCACGCCCTGACTATAATTTTAGAATGCAAAACAGAGAAGTTTGTGTCAAATTGCGAAGATCACATAAAATAAGGAATTATGAAGATCAGAAGTAAAAAGCGATATAATCAGGTGAAGACAAAAGCAAATGAAAAACAGTTTTGGTAGTTATAATCAGAGGCGGCCTTAATAGTTGCGAGGCCCCGGGCGAGAAATTGTTGCGGGGCCCTTGGGGTAAGGGAAAAGAGTTTTTATCTTCTTTGCATTATAAAATGCAGAAAATACTAAATAAATTTATAACGAGTAGGTAAAATAATTTCAAGTGACCGCTATTTGACAAGTTTCGATTTTTAAAATATGTCGTTATTTGAAATCAAAATGGTACTGCGGATACAAAGAAGTAAAACTATCAAATAAAAATGTGACTTAGAAAGTAAAAAAATAACTATAAAATAAAATTATATAAAAAAGAAGACGATGAATTGATGTTCAAAATAAAAATAATATATCGTCAAATCAAATCGTCAAAAAAAATAGTGGAAAAATAAAACTAAGAATAAGTCAAATCAATATTAATATTGACAACCAAAAAGTTAATCAAGGAAAAAAAATAAAAAAATAATTAAAAAACAAAAACTCGTATCAAATAAAGTCAAACGAAAGATAAAACAAAAAACAAAAGATGATGGACGAAAATGAAAATGTTAAATGATAAAAAAAATATAATAAAAAAATAAAATCAAATCGCATAAAAGAGAAAACGAAAATGGCGATCGATCTAAGGAATTAAAATGCAGAAAAATTCAAATCGAGTAAATAAAGAAAACAAAAACAAAAGACGATCAACTGATGTCCAATAAATGAAATCAAATCACATAAAAGAGAAAACAATAAGGACGATCGATCGAAAGGGATTAAAATATAAAATAAATTCAAATCAAATACATTAAAAGAAAGACAAAAACAAAAATGGCGCACGTTCGAAAGGATTAAAATGTAAAATAAACTGAAATCGAGTAACTTAAGGGAAAAACAAAAACAAAAGACGATCAATTGACAATTAAAACATAAAATCGGTTCGAATGAAAGATAATATGATAGTTAAAAAATAAAACTGAATTAAATGAAATCGAATAAAAGAAAAAACTAAGGTCGATCAATTAATTACACAGCGTGGAAACTAAGTGGTGGATAAATTCGATATTTACAATTTTCAATTAATTTAAAAAAAGAATAAACGCTCGGACCCGTCAATTTTGTTTAATTAGAAGGGTACCATTAAAAAAATATAAAATGAACACTCGCCCAGCTTTCTGCAAACACCCTGTACTACTGAAAATAGTTTCTCTTTGACTCTTTTGACAAAATTGATTGTCTTAAAAACATCGTATTTCTCCGCTGCTCAGTTTCTACGCTGTATTAAAAATTGAATCAATTAAAGTCAAATAAGGATTTAAAAAAGAAAAACAAAAGACGATCGGTGATAAAAATAAGACGAAATTACATATTCTAGAAAACTTAGTCACAACGAATTAAGAGTACAAAATATAAATATATAACATAATACAAATATAAAATAAAGTCAGATTGAATCAAGTAAAAACAAAATACAATCGGTTTACAACTAAAAAAAAAATGAAATAAAATCAGATGGAATCAGTATATCTGTGCGTACTGTTTTAAGAATACTAATGTAATTCAAACGGGGGTCTACCAATATTAACCAACCTATCAGGTTATCGAATTATAAAATCGAGAGTTTACAAACTAAAACTAATTATAAACTGCAATAATCTTACTTAAACATATTTGAGATTATTTGCAAGCGAACTTAAATTCTAAGGAGAGGCAAAAAATGATTGAAGACCATAAAACCTAGTCCTCATACAACAGATGTTATTCTAGAAATAAGAGCTGGTCGAAAATGTTATCTCTCTAAAAGTAAGATTTGTTAAGGGAGTATTAAGGACAACTATTTGTTTATATGTGTTGTTTGTTTGTAAGGTTTTTATTTTTCTTTTTGACTGAATAAAATTTCTAGTATGTTCATTTTATACAGATCCGCAAATATTTTCGTATTTATATACGATATTCGATAATCTTCATTCTTGCAACTATCGTGGCTTAAGATATTGAAAAATTCATGTATAGCAGATGACGCGAGGTCACTGAACGCACGAGGCCCCAGGCGGTTGCACGGTTCGCCCGCCCCTAACGCCGCCACTGCAAGAAATGAATTATGGTTTCCGTTTTGGATTGATTTCATTTTTGAAATACCCCTGATAAATTTATTTCTTTCAGTTTCGTACTCGCATGACTCCCCTTAGTAAATACGCACTTAACTCGACGGGCACTTATTCTGAAGCACCCTGTATACTCTGGGTGGATTTTTTATTAATAACGTGAGAAGTTGCGGAGAGGGATGTTTGCGTTTTACGACTCTCTGTGTATTTACGCAGTCCAGGTCCTTTTACAATTTTATAACCCGTGCGGTAGGAAATCTATAAAATTTGCGTTATATTTATGAGTTCCCCGTACGTGTGATCTTATATTCGATGCCGACCGTCGCCAGTTATGCAAATACTAGCTCCTGAATATTTAGCACGCACATGCGACCGGTACCCAAGAATTTCTTGGCTTCTAAATCTGTTCACTCTTCTGTGCTTGCAGAATTTATTTCAAATGAAAATGACGCCGCTTCAACAACGTTTCTCTCTATGCAGACTAGACAGACCGTGAAGAAATCTTTTCTGTTCTTCAATTTACAGACGTACTTTAGCAGAGTCATTGAATTTAATTTACAACAAATTTACAAAAATAGAAGAGGAGACGCTTTAGGGTATATGGTAGTGTATCGAAGGGAAACAAACATTCAAAGAAATAAAACATTATAACATGCTCACCTAAAATGCACCCTTAGGAGTATTCAGCGCGGCAGAGACGTGACATTACTTTTTCCGTTTCAATTTACTTTTTTTTACTTCCCCTCCCCCATAAACTCTCAGGAGGCTCAGCGCTTAAAAGCTTAAAAGACAAACGCAACCAAGAGGTCTTCCACTGCTAAAGATAAGTAGCCCACTTATGGTGTTTACTAATTTAATATATAGATACAGTGTGATAGTACGAGCCTGACGAACTTAAAATGCAACCCTACATACAATTTTCATTGAAATGTAGATCTAAATTGTATGTTGGGTTGCATATTAGATTCGTCAAGCTTGTACTCTTATGATACTCACCCTGTATATAATATTCTAGTAGTATATAAAGCGCCGGTGCTGGCTCGCGAAAATTTTACTCTAATTTTATACGGATATTTCATTTTCTGTCATATATTTGGTGTGTTACTGTGAGGAAAGCATCCTAAAGTAAATGTAAACGTGAAACATAGAACGTAACGTAAACTGGTAAACGTAAACATTGAACGTAACGTAAACGTAATAATTCTAGTAATATGTCTAACGTCAAAAATATAAATGTATGTTAATAGTCAAATTTTATGAAAAAAAAAATTCAACAGAAAATAAATAGGTATGTAAATGAAAAATAAAACAACAGAGGCTGAAATAAGTAAATTTATTTCATGCATATATATACCATATATAAAAAGAAAACCAAGTTTTTAGATAAAGTTTCAGATGATGCTGGAGAATTTGCAGACACCAAAGGAGGTGATGGTGTTAATGCCGGGGAATTGGTGGGCTGCACATTTGTGTCATAATATTGCCTATGAAAATCGAATATTATAGTTTGTACAAATTAATTTAAATTATAATCACACAAATTTAATGATTTATTAGTATATGTATATTTCTTCTTACCAATATGGAAATACTAGTTTCCAGAAATGATTCTTGTCATCTCTTCTTCCAAAACGTAACTGAATCTTCAGTTCTTCCATAAAAAATTCAAAGACAGATGGTACTTGCAGGGGAAGCATTTTTTCCTGTGTAATCTAAGTGTTTCTCTTCCATCATTATCTAAGTACATAATGAAAACACGTTCTCATCAGTTACTTCGATTTCAATGTCTCTGTGAGGCTGATTGTTCACGCTGGCCAACATTTCTTTAAAGATATTCTTATTGAATTGTGACCGTCTCTTTAGTTTAACCATGATCTAAATCAAATTTATATTTTCACAAAAATATTGGTAAGAAAAAAGAACGTACATACGTTGCAAAAAAATTCTTTGGTCGTTTGGTCTAGTTTTTATTCTGACACACACACACACACACACACACAAAGCCTGGACACGACATAAAGGTAGAGACAGAGAACAAGTAAAAAAGAACGGACAGTCCATACATTTTGATGAACCCCCCACATAAATAGGCTCTACGATCTTTGCTACACAGAACAGACGTTCTGTTTGTTATCTGTGATATACTATGAACAAAAATGATAAATACTCATCTATTGAATGATAGACGGCGCGTTTACAGATTAGGTTTGATATAATGATTATAATGGTAGTTGAAATTAACACAATTATAATCCTTTGAATATTACTTTTTATTTTATTAATATAAATGACTATTACAATTAAAAAAGGTGCATCAATACTTCTACAAGATAAAGCAAAAATCGTTTGAAGGAGGTGATTTTATAATTTTTTTTAATCCCTATATTAGCTGCTGCAGCTGGACCAGTATTAGCAAATGTTTTAAACAAAGTTGTTGATGTAATAGATGATAAAATAAAAGGCAAGTCATTAACATTGGGAGTTCCTGGTCGACCACCAATTCCTTTAAAGAAAACTTGATCTCAGAAGGATAAAGACACGATAGAAAAAAAAAATTAGTGTACTTATGAATATGAATAACAGAGAGGATTCAGATTGTGATGATGCTTTGATAAAGATAAACAAAATAAATATGTTAATCCAACAGATGAAATTAAAAAAACTATTAAATATACAGGATCCTAGATTATTTGAAACAAAATCATAAACGTTTTGTCTCTGACGTTAAATAACAAACATATAAAAATAATAAACAATACCACCCACAATTTACATCAATGAAATTTTTTAAATTTATAATTAATTTAATTATAAGAATACAATAATAATAATAATATTAAATAGCGTTAGTAAAAAATTTGCAACCCCGCGACTTGACTTCCAGTTACGCCACTGCAAATTAAAATAACCTTTTTACATCTAATTTATTTTTATTTCTTTTGTTTCAGGTAAGTGTGACAATCTTAGAATAGTTCTTTACACCGTCGAAAGATTCAACGCATGGTAAGATTGGCAATTAAAATGTATTCAAAAGTGTTTAAGCTTCGATCTTAATATGATACAGGGTCGGCTTTAAGTAAGTAGAGTAAAATAAAAAATTAACGCGAAGTGTTTACCAGGACTAGTCGCATTTTAGGCGGGCGGAAGGTTTCGTTAAATATACGAGGAACTACTAATATGCGGAAGCGATCATAGTCGGAAAAAGTTCGAATCTTTAACGCGCCTGCCCTGTAAAAACAAAACAATAAACCAGTCGAAGCCCGAGAAGTCTATGCGGCACGCAGTAACCACTACAGTTCTGGTCGACTGGATATAAAAACTTGTTTACATAATCGATTCATTCCGAAATGAACTCGCGTTCTTCTTGCAGTGACGGCGCTATAATTGATACGAATTAAATGTATTATGCCAGTCTTTTTAAAAGCTACATTATAATTGTAATGTTTTCATAATTATTAATTTGAAAGAAACTGTAAAGGCAATTAAGTTGCACATGTAATTTACATGAAACGGTTGCTTCGGATGCAATGAGCGCGAGGGTGAGAGTGCCTTGGGCATATAAGCGGTTTAGCGGCGACGTTGAAATCTACGCCGCTGCTTTGTTTATCTTTATACTGGTTTTTACTAGATATCCTAGGAATGTCCGACCTTTAATGATTACTAAAACATTCGTTTAGAAGTTCCGAACTCGGCTCCTTCGTCGCCTCGTATGCTTCTAATTACAAGCTTTAATAAGTCACTTCTGGGACTTGTAAACTATTAGGAGTATTTTATTTTCTCTAACTTTGGGATATACGACGTCCCAAATTTTCTCGCCCTTCTTGCAAAAGGACATCTTCATCCTAAAGGTGGTCCACATGGAAGAAGAAGAAGAGGATGACTTTTTTAATATCTCAAAAATTAGGTTAGTGGATGATTTTTTTAAAATAATTTTTTCAAATTGCTTGTTTAAATTGAGGTCTTGACATTTGCCCGTTTAACATCATTTCGCCTGCGTAATTTAGCAGGCGAAATACAATTTAGTCGAGTACGCGTTTGATCGTTCCTCGTCTTGAAATTTTGGCAAGTAATTAGTCCAACAATCGCTTACATCAATACGAAATGAAGTGCCCTAGTGATCGTAAGCGAATTATCTCCTAAGTGTAACGCATAAACTGACGCTAATCAACATTTAATGCCGATAAATTTCGTGAATAATGAAACAGGGGTGGCGTCCCCCCAGGAACGTACTCACAATATTATCGGCGTAGCAGGCGGGAAACGTGTAATGGAGTTTGGAAATGCGTCACCACGTAGGTAACTTGTTCGTTATTGCTAAAGTTAGCCGCACAATAAAGCTATTTATAACAATTTCTGTGCACGTGACGTTTTTTTTTTTCTTCTTTAAATTTAATCGTGTCGTGACCATTACGCTTCTGAACAATGGTTTGTAGATGGAAAACAATTAACAATTGATTCTATCAGTTCATATCAAGAGACAGTACGCATTAGTTTTATTGTGTTTGCAGAAAAACTTCTTGTTCGACTTATTATAAGCAGCGAACGGATTTACATATTTTGTTCGATTAAATACAAACGAGGCGGCAAACGTATAACTCTGCAGCGACGTGTGAATGCACATACTCTCGTTGCCGCCTCTTTCGAAATAAACCGAACAAAATATATAATTCCTTCCCTTAATTATAAGTAAACATACAGGTAATTGTTTCAAAATGAGAACATAGGGAATCGAATAGACAGGCACGTAAACGACAAGAGAAAAACCATTGTACGTTCTAGTCCTTTGCGTTTTCCCTACTTAACTGAATCCTTATCCCCGTTTCACTTCAAAACTTCCCAATTTGCCCTAATTTAGCTTCTTATTTTCCTTACTGTCAATATTTAAGTTTGAAGATTACGTACTCTCGAAATTTTTTTGAATTCAAAAAGATTTGCATTCCTCATGTCCTTGAAACTTCGGACAAGACGCGGGGTGAGAAATGGGAAATTTCGCCGTAAACATGGCTATGTCATTCAGAAATCATTTTCAGAACAGTTTTCTTTGTTTGTCACCGTTGTTCCAGCGGCGTAGCTATCATAGGGCGGGCAGTTCGGTGCGATGCTCCCAAGTGTTTGGGGCACCGCGAGTTATCCATTACTGCCATGAAATGAATAATTCGTAAAACAATAGGAGTACATAAAAATCAGTTGGGGGGGGGGGGGAACTAAGGATTTCATAGAATGTAACTCAGTCCCTTGAGTTGATGGTAATCTGATAGTAAGGTGGGTCCGTTTTGGCCAACCACACCGAGTAACAACAGAATCACCAGAATTTGGGGGAAAAAAGGGATATCGTACCTATCCAGTGTGTGTTTGGTATTTAATGCAATTTCGAAAGAATATACATCTTAGAAGAGATCATCAAGAACCAAAAGAAAACCCTGGCAAGGCCAGAAGAGGAATTATTTTTAAATTAGAAAACGCAATGCAAAATTCAGGTGAAGTTTTGCACCCTATACAGCAAGAAAAATAGGGGTAAATTGAGACAACAATTCACTGATGCCAGAGGGGAGGCCCACTAACGAAAATGAACGCGTCATCAGTAAAATAAAAGGAGAAGAAAGAAGTTTAAAAATGTGATAGCCTTAAGTCAGTATAAACAAGAGAGTAGAAAAGCAAAGAGGCGAAAGCCGAAAAATGAAATTAGAAGAAGAAAGAAACTAGAAGACACTTTTTTAAGCATCCAGAAGAGATGCAAAAAACAAAAGAATAATCTTTTAGAAGTTGACTTGAGACGCTGTAATTAATTATTATTTTGATGCAGGTTATGTCTGGTTTACAAGTTACAAAAGCATTACGAAAGTTTTTTTTTAAAATAATTTTCAATAATTTCTGTGACAAGTTCAGTGCAGTTTGAGACCTGTTCAAATCTGTTCTTCGGGAACACTCCCCACAACGTTATCTCGTCCAAAAAGGCCAAATTTGCTCGTGGATTGAATATTGACCAATGTTAAGAGGAAATCGTTTCTGGTCATGGTCTTCATTGTGCGACCCTATTTGGTTTGGTGAGAACAAGGTTAGGACGTATGTTACCAAGGAAGACCTTGGAGCTATCCGAAAGATGTTAGAGTTCGCACGCATGAAAGCTATCATGAGATACCATTCTGTAAGTACATCTTAGAGTGAAGAAGGTTTGTTTTGTTTGGGTAGCTTTACTATTATGGGGTGCCGCCTGTTGACGCATAGAATAAGGTCTGGTTCTGAAGATGGTTTTGAAGGTGAAGTTTTTAGATGAAAATCCCGATTCGTCAAGAAGAAAATGGTCTTCTTTACTTCAAGAAGAGCGTCTGGTGCGTGAGATGCCGGAAACAAAAGGATAGTCGAAAGAAGAATTAAGGTATTTAGGAGAGGAATTTAAAGAGAATTGAAGAGGGGGCCAAGTTATTCCAAGTTCAAATGTAGAAGCAAGACTTCTATGGTAAGGTCATCTTAAAGTGGTACACCGATGAGTGCTTGCCCAAAATTCTTCATTTGTTCTCGCTCGAGGCTAGCCACGTCGTTTTTCCATCAGTGCTTCAACGTCTGCACCAAAAATTCGAAAAGTACCGAGGTTAAGGGGGCTGCAGGGCCTCCAGGAGGCAAAAAGCCATCCCCGTGCCACTCCATATTTTGGCGCGCTCTGAGTTGAGGCATGAAAAGCGGTCAATTATCAAAAGAAATAAAAAATTGAAAAGCAGAAAAGTTAAAAAGATTTTTCAAGTTTTTTTTTTAACATTTTCCTTCACTTTTTTTCAAGTTCCTAGCTTCCGCGAGTCCTCAAATCAGTTGGGGCATACAAAGACGGTCATTTATAAAAAAAAATTAAAAGAAACAAAAACAAATGGAAAAAACAAAAAAATTAAAAGAAACAAAAAGAAATGGAGAAAAGAAATTATTATTTAACATCTCTGCGGGGGCCACCGAGCGTGTAATAAGAGCGGAGACAGGTCAGAGCGGCCTCTATCGAAGGAGCCTCCCCCAAAACCCGCCCCACCCACCACCAGAATGCAAGTGGATGAAGCCCGTTTGTTATTAATTTTAGAAAAAAAGAAACAAGATCACAAAAGCAAAAGGAACTTAAATTTCTAAAGATTTAAAAAGTAAAATGTAATTTGTTTTTCTTAACAAAACACTAACATAACTCACATAATTTATTTTTTTATCCATTAAAATTATTAAGTACATTAAATTTTTTAAAGAAAAATTTAGTGCAAGAAAATTACAAAAATTGAACTTTTTTGCTTTTAATTCCCGCAATTAATTGTTCTGTTTTAGAAAACGTTTTGCCGTGAGGTTGACGGCTTTATCAAGACAGTTCAGTCTTGTGGATAATTTTTTCGAATTTTTACCAGACAAGATACTGTTTCCGATTAATTTTTTTTGTTGAGAAAAATGACAAAACATGTACATTAGCCATACGGTCAACTGCCGTCCCTTGAACATGGCGCCCGCGTGCACTGCACGCTTTGCACGTATGGTTACGGGGCCTTGGGGGGCTGGAACATACACCATGTGACTTTGAGCCAATTCCTCACGTGACGAAAAGGGTAGAAGGGAGCCAGTTTTCCAACGACAAGGGCATGGAATGTAAGTTGTGCCTGGCTTTCTGAAGAAATACATGCGGAACAGTCGGTTTGGAAGTACAGAGAAATGCATAGGGTGTGGTGGAATTTTTTTTTTTGAAAGTTCAGCCATTGCAAAACGACGTAGTAGTCCCCCCAGACATGAATTTACAAAGTTATAACCCCAAATTTTTAATTGTTTGATTGTGATGACCGACGTACTAATAACCTTCCTCAAAACAAAACTGAACTATTTAGCTTTAATTTGGGGAAGAATCTGCGTTACTCTTAAATAAATCGAGTTGGTGAAGTAAGTACCCCCATGTCAGTGAATTGAAAATCCAAAATGGGGAGATTATACAAAATTTCTTTCAGAAGAGGGTTAGAGGACCTGTTAAAATTAAGGGCAGCAAGAGATTACAGATTGCACGGGTACTTTTAATCTGGAAAAGACCTGAAATAAATCGAGTTGGTAAAGTAAGTACCTAAGCCAACTGAAAATCCAAATTGGGAAACTCGACAAGGGCCTTCGAAGAGTGTTCGTAGCCTAGCGTTCTGAAGACACTTGGAGGAGTTGGTTTGGAAGAACGGATAAGAGCGTGTGGTGAAAATTATTTTGATAGGGCTTTTTAAATCAGTCGAGTTGATGGAACTGGAATCTAGAGTCGGAGGAAAACTTGCTTGGTAAATAGAAAATTGTTAGGAAACTAATACAAAAATTAAGGAAACCGATCCATAATCGTTCCTAAGTACCAGTGACATGGCAATCGGAATGTTCCAGCGGAGTTGCCCTTTAGGATCTCTAAGGTAATTCACCTTGCAATGCGCAGGACCTTCGTGTAGCAGGAGCGCGCGTCAGTTAGTCTGCGACGTGCGAACAGAGAAAACGTTCCGGTAGTGACTAGAAAACGAGTTACGGGCCTCGATTTCCGTACACATGTTTCTGTGATCGATACTTCTTGCTCACATCGATAGAGGAATTCACAGCAACGCAGACGTACGTTACTTTTAATAATTGCGTCCGGAAAATATCCGGCTTTAAGATTAAGAGATTTCTAAACATCTCTCAAAAACACTGCCGCCTTGTTAAATATTGGCTTTTCATGAGTACCGTAACAGCTTTTTCATTTCAGTAGGAAACGCATTTATTTTTGTAACAAACATTTTGTTCAAGCCCGAACATATGCTCAGGTCTTTCTTAACTTTAGTTTCCTGCCTTCTAATTCTGAAACTGTTCAGTGTTCAAGTTATTGTGTTTTGCAGGAAGTTTCGCGTCAGTGCTTTTATTGCTTTATTTCTCGTAATCGTGGTAATTGTGTTATTGGCAGCGAGCGTGCAACTGGCGATAAATCGTGAATGTAAAACTAGTTGCCCGGTATCGATCCTTACAATTTATACATGCGGGAAATTTTGGTCTTAAATACTCGCCTGTCTTACTCGTACTAAGTTTTACGAGGACGGAAGGTTCCGGGGGGAATTCGTGTCGAGCACGGCGAAAAAATTCTCATCATCTTTTGAAAAGTGGATTAGAACGAAAATGTTGAGGACTCAAAAGGGAGAATCCATGCCCGAAAGGAATTAGGAACGAAAATATAACGTGAAAATACATCTTTTTATAATAGCCCAGCAAGGCTATACCAGCTGAAACCTAATTCTGAAAAGAAAATAGCAGTCTAATTTACAATCACAGCCAGAAAAAATCATAAATACTTGCTTGTTTTGCCGTTCTTTATACTATGCTTCAGTCTCAAGAGCCAGTTTCGGAACACCCTGTATACGTGCAGTTGTTATAAATGATTGGATTTTGTCAGCAACTTCTAAAAATTAAAATACAGCAATCATTTAATTTTTCATATTCTCTGTCACACCACAGCTACTCTATGTACAGGTGGTGATATATTATTTTTTATTTAATTTTAATCCTGGGGGTTAAGTGGAGCAGTTGACAATAATTTGTCGAATTGGACTTCGCCCCCACCTCATATTTTTGTTACAAGAAAAACACACGTGTAATTTCATTGATATGTAATTCATGTATTTAATAGGTATGAAAAATATAACTTCAAATATTATTATTATTAAAAAAGTAATTTTTTGACATTTATTAATAATAGTGTCAGCCGTCGCAATAACCTGATTATTACACATCGTGAACGTCAACTAATCGATTTCTCACACGCCGAAATTGCATTCGCGACAGGAAAATTACTTTTCAATACGTGCATAATTTTTCAACATTCGGAGCAGAATAAGGGGGAAATAAAACACGCAACATACCGACGAATATTTCTGTTAAATTGACGAACAGCTGTCAGAAATGCGGTGATTTCACAATAGGAAAAAGGCGGAACATTTCAACGCCCCCTCTATACTTTAAAAAAGTTATGTGTTCATTCAAAAGCTCTAAACAGAACAGTTCGATAATCAGTGGAATTATTATTTGTTAATTTTTTATGATAAATATTTCACCGTTTGAATCATTATACTATACCAACACTGACGTGATCTGTAGAAAAACAAACAACGTCGAAATACCGGGCGATCAATGGAATTCATAAGACAAATCCGTTTATTATCAATTATTAAAAAAATAAATAAATAAATGCCGCAATTAAGCCTTTATTGCCAACTTTTTTTTGGAAAATGTTACGGCCTGCTCTAATTATAAATTTCGTTGATCGCATGGTACTAGGAGCAAAATTAAAGAAAAACAAATGAACAGCGAGTATTTCTTACGGTTTGTAGTCCAAGCTTTCTTTTGTTTCACTCCGCTCTAGAGTCGTCGATTTTCTTTTGTTTTTAAATCGCTTCACTTTCACCTGTCAAAAAATTAAAGATTAAAATATCTACACAATCACATAAATAGACATTACTAGAATAAAATTAATAAAAAAAAACAAATGTGAAATGTACGCTTTCTTGTGGTTTTTCAATTTCTGTTTTTACTTCATTAGTTTCTTTTCCTCTTTCTTTCACTCCGCTCTAAAATCGTCAATCTTCTTTTGTTTTAAAATCGCTTCATTTTTGTTATTCTCGTCCAAAAGAATAAATAGAATATCGACACAACATAAATAGACATTATTAAAATGTGTAAAAAGAATAAAAAAAATTAAAAAAACAAAACAAATGAGCGAACTACGTTTTGTTGCGGTTTTTCCATTGTTTTTTTTTTCTTACTTTATAAATTCTTCCACTCCGCTCTACGATCGTCGATCTTCTTTTGTTTTAAAATCGCTTCACTTTTGTTATTCCCGTCCAAAAAAAAAATAAAAATAAAATAAAATATTGACACAACACAAATAGACATTATTAGAAGGTGTAACATGAATAAAAAAAAAAAAACAAAAGAGTGAAGTATGTTTTGTTGCGGTTTTTCCATTCTTTTTTGTTACTTGATAATTTCTTTCACGCCGCTCTAAAATCATCGATCTTCTTTTGTTTTTAAATCGCTTCGTTTTTGTTATTCCTGTCCAAAAAAAAAAAACAAATGAAATATCGGCACAACAACATAAATAGACATCACTAGAAGAATATGAATAAAAAAAAGAACAAATGAGTAACGTACGTTTTATTGCGGTTTTTCCGTTGTTTTTTCTTTTATTTTATAAGTTTTTTTTCCTCCTTTAGCTTCGCTCTAAAATCGTCCATCTTCGTCCATCCACGAGAATAAAATGAATATAAAACAAATAAGTAACGTACGTTTTATTGTGGTTTTTCTAATATGTGTCTTTTTTTTCCTTTTTAAGTTTCTTTTCTTTTTTCACTCCGCTCTCAAATCGTCGATCTTCTTTTGTTTTAAAATCGCTTCATTTTTGTTATTCCTGTCAAAAAAAAGAGAAAAAATTAAAATATCGGCACATTACTAAGGATAAAATGAATAAAAACAAATGACTAACGTACGTTTTGTTGTGGTTTTTCCATTGTTTTTCTTTTCCCTTTGTAAGTTTCTTTTTTCACTCCGCTCTCAAATACTCGATCTTCTTTTGTTTTTAAATCACGTCATTTTTGTTATTCCTGTAAAAAAAGTAAAATATCGACACGAAAACCTAAATACACATTACCAAGAATAAAATCTATTAAAAAAATAAATGAATAACGTACGCTTTGTTGCGGTTTTTCAATTTTTTTTTTTTTTTTGTTAATTTCATAAGTTTCTTTTCTTCTTTTACTCCTCTCGAAAATCGTCTACCTTCTTTTGTTTTTAAATCACTTCAATCTTGCTATTATTATTCCTGTCAAAACACTTAAAAATATTGACACAACAACTACCAAAAATAAAATGAATAAAAAGCTAAGAATAAAATGAATAAAAAGCGAATGTTTTTTATTCATTTTATGAATATGTTTTTTTTTTCATAAGTCTCTTTTAGTCTGTTTTAAAGTCGTCGATTTTCGCCTGTTCTTTACCTTTGTTCATATTATTCTCTTTTTTTTAAAAAAAAAGAAGGGAAACATCTTTACACTAAGAATAAAACAAATAACAAACAAAGAGCGCTCCGCTTTATAAAACCGTCAGTTTTCTTTTGTTTTTGAACAATCTTGCTCCACAAAACGTGACCGATGAAATTCTTGCAAAATACAAAACTGGTAAGAAAAGGTTATTTTCATTTTTTTTAATCAGGTTGGAATGCCCAAAGTCATTGACTTGTCAAGAGCGGCAGAGTATTTTGTGTGCGGCTTTGCTCTTCGCCACCCTTGAAAGGCAGCGGTGTCGAATAGTATCCCCAACATTGAAGAAGGGTACGTGAAGTGAATACCGTCGACCCCACGAGAATTAACTTCGCGTTAGTAGTATGCGGAAATTCAAAACAGATCGAATATAATCGCAAAACAAAGAGGTCCGTCCATTGTTCGTTGTTCGTTTTAATTCAGAACATGAAGATGTTCAGATGGGTAGAAATTTGTGAAACAATGCAAGTATTGAAAATTGAGAAATAAAAATGATGACTGTTAATCAACAAACGCGTGTGGACTTCCCGCCATCAGCCGGCGACTTGTTTCGTGTAAGCGCAAAAATAAAAAAATAAGCGGAAATCAAATTTGCCGCGACATCTTCTGGTGGATAGACGTCGATTAGAAGCTACGCGCGGAAATCAAAACGCTCTCGGGGGTGGGTGATTTTTCGCCCACGTGTAAGTAATCGATGAGAAGATCCAAAATTAGTTTCATAGTCTGTTCAGAGTTCTGGTAAACAAAAAAAAAATAAATTAAAAGAGTTTCACACTAATAACTTTAGAGCAAAAAAAAAAAAATCCGGAATGTCGACTAATCCCACTGTTGATCAATTTGTTAAAAATATATTTTTTAATGAAACTCAAGGAACAATTTCAACTTTTTGGGTTTTTATTTGTTTTCAACATCAACTTGATCGAACAACTCTGGTTAAAACGACGGACAAAACTCATTTTCGTTAATTCGAAGCTGTGATTTATCTTTTTTTTTTTTTAATTATTATCATACCTGGCGTTAGTTGTTTCCCTTTGATCATTGATCCCCTGCTCGCGTTGATGTCACGTTACAATTGCCGCGTGTATATCCGGATGATTTGCTTCAAACCGATTGAAGTACGTTTCGGTTCGAGTCTTTTGTGGTTTACTCGCGTAGATTCAGAATTGACGAGAGGAAAAAAAAACATTTTTACAAATATCATCCCACTAACTTCGTTTGGCTTCGTCCTGTTTTATTTATCTTTATGAAAAAAAAAAGAAAGAAAAACACAGAGAGCTTGTTCGTGAAAACAGATGTACCATGACATATACAGGGCGTGTATAAAATTATTGTTGGGAAATATGATGTTGTTTCCAAGAATTGTGAGCTGACCTCTTTTCTTTTCCATTTTGTGTGTCCATCACCTGTTTTTAAATCTTTTATATTTAGAGATGCCATCATTCTAAATTGAATACCTTAACCTGACTTTAACGTCATCCTAACCTCACTCTAACATCCTAACCTCACTCTTACAAAAAAAAATGATTTAAGTTACGTGAATGAGTGAATGTTATACGAGAATTTGCCAGCTTTAAATTATGTATTCAATTCATTATTTGTGTCTCGCAAGTTTTGGTTGTGCTTAGGAGAATGCCATCTCTTTAAACCGCGTCGAATTAAGAACATAATTCAACGCCTGGCTTGTTTCTGCGTTGAATGTTGCCGAGAAATACATAGTAGGTCTTCTGATTGTTGCGGTTAATGATGTCTGCTTCTTGCCTGCCTGTACTTCGTTTGTTGCGGTCTCGAAATTGCATCCGTCTTTCTCTTTAATTATGCTGTTCCAGCAAAGTTACGGTAATACGAACACGTATAACACGCCAATTGCTTTCTTTGTTCTGTTATTAAACCTCAAACTTTACACTTTTGTTTTTACATTTGTTAAAGGGCGGTGAAGTTTTCTTTTGGAATATTAATTTCAGAACAAGAATCACAATAATTGTTTTATAGTAAGTATGCAATTTCCAATTTAATTTTTTTTTATTTGTCTGAAATTCGTTTCCTTTCTTTGACCATGCAGAATATATGTTATTACCTGCGTTAGGTTTATGAGAATCCACATACATGAACATAGATACCTAACATTCGACAGTTGAGACTTGTAGACTTGAGAATTGTAAACAAAATTAAAAACCTATCTACCTATACAGCACTATACAATTGCGATAGCACATCTGATCCACTATAAAACGATCCTCTAAACCCTAACCCAGGTTATTACAGCTGGATGTACAAATAGTGAAAGTCTTTTATTAATTTAAATGCTTTAATCGAATCTATTGTGCAAGTTTTCGTTAATAGCACATTGCGCCATATTCGGTCCTGCGAAATACAGTTTTTTGTAGGACGCGACGGAGAGATTAAATTGCGTTCACTTCATGGTGCAGTCATTACACATATTTTGCACAAGACTTTTTTTATGTTCAAGTCTTTCTTGATCTAAAGACAATGAAACCCATAAATAATTTGTGCCACTTTCTAAGAACTACACCATGGGCGGCACTTAACCGATAATGACCAAGGGTTAAAATTAAAATGAAAGTAATTCTTTAATAAAAAGAGAATTATTTGAAACTCATCTGATCCACAGACATAAATCATCTGCTTTTGGTGACTGTAAACAATTCGAGAAGGATTTCTTCCCATATGCAAACGATATTTATATGCGCAAGTATCTCTGGAAAACTTTTTTTTTTATTACAATATCCCGCACATTTTCATTTCACACTTAGCGATGACATCAAACTTCCGAGTGCCAGAAAAGGGAGACGCATTTTATGCGAATCGTAAATCCGACGACCGTAAAAGTTGAGTAGTTAACGTCCGCAGAGGCGTTCTTTCTGCAAGTTAAGGCATTTAATGGTCCAGTGACGTGCCGGCCTTCGATGCGCATATATCGAGCAACTTCTAATTTCATCAGAACTGAACTTTTAAACCCCAAAATCCGTTGGCCGCGGAATCTAAGATAAAATTGAATGATTTGAAAATCCTAACGAGATGCATAAGTTCTTGATAGAAATACAAATAAATACATGTACCTACTAATGAGGGGGGGAAACATGAATAATTCCAGGCGAGTCTGATTTATAGCCGAACACTTTATGCAGATTTCATCAATGCAGGATTTAAATTCTCATCCAACGAGGCGAAAATCGATGATGATGATGATAGCTTGAGTATTATGTGTAATGGAAACCGATTTGTTAAGAATGCACTTCCGGTTTGCATTTTAAGTTGCCGTTACTATCTTTGTCTAATAAATCAGACGTGTGTCGTAAATTACTCTCGCTGTAACGCCGGAGTTGGCCTGAACATAACCTAACATTTAAGAATGTTAAGACTACGAGATTAAACAAGATATTACAGTTTTATAAGTTGGTATCTTGTACATTGTATTGGAAAATTCTTGACAAACTCACTGCATGCTTTCCCACAGACATTTTTTTTATTTTGTTTTGTTAGGTTATGTTTATTAATAGTTTGTTGACCTGCAGTGAACTAAGCTCAGACAAGCATTTTATACATTTTTTTTAATAACAAATAATTACGTGCAATAAGCACAACTAAAATAATTTTATTGAAGCTTTTCATCCTAAGTCTTAGTGGCAAGCAAAAGTTTCCATTACAGCTGTCTGCGAAGCGAGTAATTTCAGTTTGTTTGGCGTAACCCACGCATTTTTACAGTCCAATAGATTCCGTTTCAAATTTCGCGCCAGCTTTAGGGCCGGTCACTTTCCTAATCTATTGCGCAGCTACTGTCTATACGTGTAAAGTCCTTAGATTACGAAAGTACCGCGAACTTCCGCCATTCTGTCTCTAAGATTTGGCGGCAACATTTAAAATAACAGTTGCGGTACCAATTTCTTTAAGCTTTTTCTCTGTGAATTTAAAGGAAACTGTAATTCGATTAGATGGAAAATATTTATTCGATCTGAATGACGTCGTTGTGGCTCCAAAATTACATTTAATACACTGACGACATTGGCTTTATTCATCAGTGTTGCCAAGTGTCGAAAAAGTAACTGTCGTAGATTGAACCCAACCAATGCGGTAGATCCGACCTTAAAGGCGGTAAATTTTAACATTTAAACTATGATTCTCTTTTTGTAAAATCAAATCATAGGATATAAAATAATTTCATATAAATACGAGAACAATTAAATAAATCTTAGGCCTTTATTCATAAACAAAACTTGCGATGAAATGAGTTTTGTTTGTGAATATGAATGCGGGTATCGCGCTTGGCGTCGCGTTCACGTGGAGCCATCTATCTATGGCAAATTAAACTTCGTGTTCCAAAATTATAACAGGAAACTGTTATAATTTCTCAATCTTTTGGCAGCGTTTTCAAAATAAATTAATATTCTTGGAATCGTGCATATTTTTGTTGTTCCTGGAATACATTACTTTGAACGAAAGTCACCGAAAAAACAAATTATCAAATCGTCAACCGGATGCGGATATGGTTTGTTAATTTATTTGACAGTATTCGACCCAGCGATAAAATTGTAGGTTATGTCAGTTTATATTAGGTGTGTTCTTTTTACCACAAAATTCAGAGTAACTCAGCGGCACTCAGTAACCTTGGAAATTTGTATGTTTTTTTTACACGCTCGTTGGTGAGATTTCGTGAGCTACCTCCGAATCAATCAAATAGGGATTTAGGTTAGAATGCATGTGTATGTAATGGCCGAATGACTCTTTTGACATTTGCGCGATGTCAGTGGAATTAACTTGTTTTTTTTTTTAGAACGTTTTAACTCAGCAAAACTCACCTCACTTCTGATATTTACTGATCTGAGTCGAAAGTAAAACGAACACACCTATTGAATTTGAAACACTTTTACTCATGACAGCTGTCAATCTTAAATCGTCTACAACCGGAAGTTACTCCTGTTTTTTTTCTGCAAAAATCAATCGTCTTTTGTTTAGTTTAGTTTAGTTTAGTTTAGTTACTCCGGTTATACCACTCAAAAAGAATTCAGCATTGCCAACTTGAACATTTCATTTTCATTTTTGATGACTGTATGTTAAATTTACATCTGCAGCTGTGCGCTTGACATTTTTGATAATACATGAAGCAATATTTCACATGCAGATTGGATCTGACTGTACTACAATAAAGTTATTATTGTGATTATTAATATAATAAGTATATGGCGAATTATTTTCCGTTCGCTTAAAAGAAACAATAGTCATTGTTAGAGTGAACGAACACACTGAGCCATTGAAAAGATGTCGTCGTCACATCATTGGTTTCCTCTTTTTTTTTCACCTGTTTGCGTCGTTCCGTAGCGTTCGGCGGACTTATTTTTAATAAAATCGCATAATGCAGAATTCCATGGAAACCGCGGCTCTTTTGTTGCGGATCCATTGTCTCGCAAAGTAAAACATGTGCGCCATGTCTGCTCTGGAATGAACTGCATTGTCCTAACGAACACTGAAATTCATTATCGTATGTGGAAGCTCTGGAAGCTGTATCGTGACTGTCTGCTATTATTATTAACTCTAGGGTAAGATACTCTGTGAGTTTAATACCTCAAAGTTCGGAATGAAAATCCGGTTAGTACTACTTTATTAGGTAGTACCAAGATATCAATTAAATTCGTAATTGGAACAGACATTGGTTTGCAATCATTGCATTTCACTGTTGGTATAACTGAGTAAACAAAACAACTTTTTAATTTGGGGTTAGATTTTATCTGCAAGGAGAACTGTCAAATTTTGACAACTCAATATGCGTCAGACAGTGTGACCAATTGTGTATTGCTTGGGCCCGATTTCTTCATCTACGGATAAATTTATCTGCTAGATAGTATCCTCGGAAACTATTATCGATACAATAGTTTCCAAGGATATTACCTGGCTGATACATTTATCAAGAGGCGAAGAAATCGGGCGTAAGTGCTCTAATAAAATTATAAATCGAAAACGTTCTTTTAATTACATGTTTAGGTCATGATGAACTTATTTAAATCCCAATCCCGTCCTCTAAAAAAGAAATAACATTACATTATCTCATATTAACTTATTAATCTAGAGGCAAAAAAAAAATCATAACAGAATTACTTTCCTTTTTTTTAAGTGGACAACTGGGAAATTATGTTGCACTGCACTTAATGATATTAACGTAACGATCGTCCCAAAAGAAACAGAAGCGACAACGTCTTCGTCTGCTCCTCGTGCAGCTTGAAAGGGAAATGAAAAAGAAAACCGCCGTTGAATTGATGAGATAAATTTCCTTCCTTTCAACTCAACTGGATTTTTTATGAGCTGTGTGCTTTTTAATAAATGAAATGTATACATCATTAGAATTAGGCGTTTTCGGTCCGGTGGAAGCTCGGTTTGCTTTCAGCGACTTAATTACTTCAATCAAATTAATTAATGAAGAAAAAAGAAAAAGAAAAAAAAAGAACGAGAGATGGTTTTATTTCTTCTTTTGATACATTCCAAAGGAGAGCGCTCTCTCGACGCTCGGATGTCTCTTCGCTCTTTTCATGTTGCATAATAAATGCAAAGCAAGGCTTTTCCATTTGTTGGTGAGGAAGCAGCTTTCAAGTTTTAATAATAAATTTGTTATTTCGAATTTGAATTTATTCTTTGGTTCTTTTGTAAATTATTTATGTCCATTTTTTTTTCTATTATGTGTGCACAGGGTTCTCTATCTGATCACCCAAACTAGGCAACCAAACTTACACTTGTGGTAACACTTAAAATGAAATATCGTAACTATCCGGTGTTTTTCTTTTTTTTAATTTGGCGTCCAAGTTGGCGGTATTTATTGTGAACGCATCAAAGTTTTTGAAACTTAATTTTGTCAGAAAAAATAATTATAAAACTATTAAGTGTTAAGCTTGGCGTTGTGATTAGAAACATACGAATCACGCACATACGCCTACGTTCATTTTCTTTAGTGACAAAAGCAGTGGCGGCGTTAGGGGCGGGCGAACCGTGCAACCACCCGGGGCCTCGCACCATCTGCTATACATGAATTTTTCAATATTTTAAGCCACAATAGTTGCAAGAATGAAGATTATCGAATATCGTACAAAATACGAAAATATTTGCGGATCTGTATGAAATGAACATATTAGAAACTTTATTCAGTCAAAAAGAAAAATAAAAACCTTACAAACAAACAACACGTATAAACAAATAGTTGTCCTTAATACCCCTTAACAAATCTTACTTTTAGAGAGACAACATTTTGGACCAGCTCTTATTTCTAGAATAACATCTGTTGTATGAGGACTAAGTTTTATGGTCTTCAGTCATTTTTTGCCTCTCCTTAGAATTTAAGTTTGCTTGCAAATAATCTCAAATATGTTTAAGTAAGATTATTGCAGTTTATAACTAGTTTTAGTTTGTAAACTCTCGATTTTATAATTCGATAACCTGATAGGTTGGTTAATATTGGTAGACCCCCGTTTAAATTACATTAGTATTCTTAAAACAGTACGCACAGATATACTGATTCCATTTGATTTTATTTCATTTTTTTTTTTTAGTTGTAAACCGATTGTATTTTGTCTTTACTTGATTCAATTTGACTTTATTTTATATTTGTATTATGTTATATATTTATATTTTGTACTCTTAATTCGTTGTGACTAAGTTTTCTAGAATATGTAATTTCGTCTTATTTTTATCACCGATCGTCTTTTGTTTTTCTTTTTAAATCCTTATTTGACTTTAATTGATTCAATTTTTAATACAGCGTAGAAACTGAGCAGCGGAGAAATACGATGTTTTTAAGACGATCAATTTTGTCAAAAGAGTCAAACAGAAACTATTTTCAGTAGTACAGGGTGTTTGCAGAAAGCTGGGCGAGTGTTCATTTTATATTTTTTTAATGGTACCCTTCCAATTAAAAAAAATTGACGAGTCCGAGCGTTTATTCTTTTTTTAAATTAATTGAAAATTGTAAATATCGAATTTATTCACCACTTAGTTTCCACGCTGTGTAATTAATTGATCGACCTTAGTTTTTTCTTTTATTCGATTTCATTTAATTCAGTTTTATTTTTTAACTATCAGATTATCTTTCATTCGACCCGATTTTATGTTTTAATTGTCAATTGATCGTCTTTTGTTTTTGTTTTTCCCTTAAGTTACTCGATTTCAGTTTATTTTACATTTTAATCCTTTCGAACGTGCGCCATTTTTGTTTTTGTTTTTCTTTTAATGTATTTGATTTGAATTTATTTTATATTTTAATCCCTTTCGATCGATCGTCCTTATTGTTTTCTCTTTTATGTGATTTGATTTCATTTATTGGACATCAGTTGATCGTCTTTTGTTTTCGTTTTCTTTATTTACTCGATTTGAATTTATTCTGCATTTTAATTCCTTAGATCGATCGACATTTTCGTTTTCTGTTTTATGCAATTTGATTTTATTTATTGATTCTTAATCGATAGTCTTTTATTTTTGTGTTATTCACTAGATTTGAGTTATTTTACATTCTGATCCCTTGAATCGATGGTCATTTTTGTTTTCTCTTTTATGCGATTTGATTTTATTTTATAATTATATATGTTTTTTTAACATTTAACATTTATCTTTTGTTTTTTGTTTTATCTTTCGTTTGACTTTATTTGATACGAGTTTTTGTTTTTTAACTGTATTTTTATTTTTTTTTTTGATTAAATTTTTGGTTGTCAATATTAATATTGATTTGACTTATTCTTAGTTCTATTTTCGTCCTATTTTTTTGCCGATTTGATTTGACGATATATTATTTTTATTTTTAACATCAATTAATCGTCTTCTTCTTTTTTATATATTTTTATTTTATAGTTATTTTTTTACTTTCTAAGTCACATTTTTATTTCATAGTTTTACTTCTTTGTATCCGCAGTACCATTTTGATTTCAAATAACGACATATTTTAAAAATCGAAACTTGTCAAACAGCGGTCACTTGAAATTATTTTACCTACTCGTTTTAAATTTATTTAGTATTTTCTGCATTTTATAATGCAAAGAAGATAAAAACTCTTTTCCCTTACCCCAAGGGCCCCGCAAAAATTTCTCAACCGTGGGCTCGTAACTATTAAGGCCGCCTGTGGACAAAAGAATATCTTACACTGTTGCCAATCAACGGTAAACACATTTTTTTAGTCACGTTTACCTTCCTGAAAACCATTTGTGTATATATTTATGTAATAAGAGATAATCATTGTTTAATGAAAGTTTTATTTTATAAAAGAGTATTATTTAATAATTTTGAGTTCGAAATTCCCCTTTTTTGTTTTTGTTGTTTTGCTTATTGTTTACATCTTTTAAACACAATTTAAGTGTGCGTTTTATTTTCGAGGAATTTTATTAGTCAATTTATCAATCAATTTTAGGGAATTAATTAAGTCTTATTATTTAGAATTAGATTGATTTAACAGTTACAAACCAGGGTGATCCACAAAGTTAATGTTCAGTCATATAGGGTGTCCCACTGGAGATGTCTAGACCGAAGATTAAGTTAAACTGTTTATCTCAGTCATTATTAAATCTATAATTTTATAAGTTGCAAAGTCACGAAGGTGTCATGAAGAAATTTTGATTTGAAATTCATGCAAATTTAGAACCGAAAGGGAGACAAAAAAGTGCCCTATCTATATTAGTTACAAATTGTTGACTATGTTTGCGACTTTCGAAGATATTCGCTCAAAACGATGATGTGAGTTATAGGTGGGTAAAACTGCTACCTACATCGCTGTAACGCGTTCATCGTAAAATTTTATGGGACTTATTTTCGTTCGTGATTTAGGCGAAATTTATGACGTGTTTTGAATTAAGTGCATACTTAGCATTATTATGCAATAAATTCCTTAAAATTTTACGACAATCCTGCTACTTTTTATTCCCTGTCCGATCACCACCACGCAGTTTTATCCCAACTCTGATCTGACTTGAAGCTTCAAGTTGCTTAAAAATCGGTGAATATAATTCAAACAAAATTATTTTGCAACAACAAGCATTTTAATTAAAGAAAACGATTAAGCGAAGAAATGAGAATACAAGCAAGCAAAAAAAAAATATCGCACTTTGACTCGTTTATACAGTATGTCCCCAAAAAGGAAAACGAATTTTTGTTTGATTTACAGCGAACATATCTGTAATTAAGAATTTAAACATTAAAATCAAATCCAACAACATGTTAAACAGGGTCTTTCTTCTTTCATCCTTGACAAGCTGACGTTACTAGTACGTATAGGGATTGCAGAAAAAGTATTGTTAAGTCCTTCCATAATTGTCAGATATTTTTTCTATTAAGTTTGTAAAGTGGTAAAAAATTTATTTTGTTTAACATTGCACGATTTTACATTATTGCCACCAGGGATTTTTTTGGAAAAATATTGTAAATACGCAATCTGCAAGCTCTCTTGTAACTTGAAAAATAATCGAGCCAACATTCCTTTGTGATTTTAGAGGCGTATTGCTTAGTAGTGTGTGACGTATGTACAAAGAATTGACACTTTGTTTGAAACACCCAGTATACATAGATTAATCCACCACCTCTTTCAGCACATAATTCAAGTCTACATTCCCCAGCTTCTCTTAACTTTTCTTGAATTGTTAAAGCACCTTTTATCTTATTTTTTGCATTTTTTATACTTTTTTTTTTAATATTTCCACATTATTAGCAGTAAGTGTTTGCTTTCTCAAGGAAAATATTCTCTGTCCTACTTCATTGTTCATTCATTCACCATCTTTTTTCTTCTTAAATCAGCTGAAGTCTGCTAGTATAAGAATTTGTAAAAGTATTGTAATTACGAGAAAAATAATAAAATAAAAAAGTATTTCAAGAACGCCTTGTATTAATGTTGAAATTTTAATTATTTTTGGTCGTTATAAATAGTTTTTTTTTCTTTGACTGTGTATAGAGCTACGTTCCGCAGCTCATTTTAATTTTTACGAATTTCTTGAATTGTTAAAGCACCTTTTATTTTATTTTATTTTTTTTTGCATCTTTCACTCTATTTTCTTAATATTTTCACGTTATTAGCGGAGTTCGCCTCTTCAAGGAAAGTGTTCTCTGTGTTCATCATGTACCATCTTTTTTCCTTAAATCAACCAAAGTCGATTGGTATACAAATGTATAAAAGTGTTTTGTAATTACGACAAAAATAATAAAATAATAAAAAAAATAAGAACGCCTTGTATTAATGTTGAGATTTTAATTGCTCTCTTGGACATTATAAATAGATAAATAAATTTTCCTTTTCCAGGGACATACTGTATATAATAAATAATGTTCATACATAAGTAAGGAAATGTTTTAATTACATTTGAAAAAGTTTGCAAATGAACAAATAAACAAATTATTATTTTTCTTGTTAGGAAATACCTCCCTGCTGTTATTTTTCGTTTTTCAAAATTAAGCATCTTGTAAATATTAGGAATAATAATAAATATTAGGTTCAGTTTTGAATTTATATAAAATCAATCTTTTATTTAATTTAATTAATTACGACCTTTTATACTTGTTTGTTTACTTTGCTCTCCTTGCGAATAATTGTTTTAAATTAGAATTGTGTCGTCTATTAAAAATGACAGGAATTAAGGGTAATAATTTACAATTTTGATAAATAAAATTAATAAATAATAGTGTTCAAGATTAAGCAATTTTAATATTAAATAAAATGTTAGGACCAACGAGCAGGATATCTTACTTGATATTTAAATTTTATTTTGTACTCGTATTTTTATTGTTCAGTTTTGAATTTATATAAAATCAATCTTTTATTTATTTTGATTAATTACGTCCTTTTATACTTGTTTGTTTACTTTGCTTTCCTTGCGAATAATTGTTTTAAATTAGAATTGTGTCGTCAATTAAAAATGACAGGAATTAAGGGTAATAATTTACAATTTTGATAAATAAAATTAATAAATAATAGTGTTCAAGATTAAGCAATTTTAATATTAAATAAAATGTTAGGACCAACGAGCAGGATATCTTACTTGATATTTAAATTTTATTTTGTACTCGTATTTTTATTGTTCAGTTTTGAATTTATATAAAATCAATCTTTTATTTATTTTGATTAATTACGTCCTTTTATACTTGTTTGTTTACTTTGCTTTCCTTGCGAATAATTGTTTTAAATTAGAATTGTGTCGTCAATTAAAAATGACAGGAATTAAGGGCAATAATTTACAATTTTGATAAATAAAATTAATAAATAATAGTATTCAAGATTAAGCAATTTTAATATTAAATAAAATGTTAGGACCAACGAGCAGGATATCTTACTTGATATTTAAATTTTATTTTGTACTCGTATTTTTATTGTTCAGTTTTGAATTTATATAAAATCAATCTTTTATTTATTTTGATTAATTACGTCCTTTTATACTTGTTTGTTTACTTTGCTTTCCTTGCGAATAATTGTTTTAAATTAGAATTGTGCCGTCAATTAAAAATGACAGGAATTAAGGGTAATAATTTACAATTTTGATAAATAAAATTAATAAATAATAGTGTTCAAGATTAAGCAATTTTAATATTAAATAAAATGTTAGGACCAACGAGCAGGATATCTTACTTGATATTTAAATTTTATTTTGTACTCGTATTTTTATTGTTCAGTTTTGAATTTATATAAAATCAATCTTTTATTTATTTTGATTAATTACGTCCTTTTATACTTGTTTGTTTACTTTGCTTTCCTTGCGAATAATTGTTTTAAATTAGAATTGTCTCGTCAATTAAAAATGACAGGAATTAAGGGTAATAATTTACAATTTTGATAAATAAAATTAATAAATAATAGTGTTCAAGATTAAGCAATTTTAATATTAAATAAAATGTTAGGACCAACGAGCAGGATATCTTACTTGATATTTAAATTTTATTTTGTACTCGTATTTTTAATGTTCAGTTTTGAATTTATATAAAATCGATCTTTTATTTAATTTGATTAATTACGTCCTTTTATACTTGTTTGTTTTCTTTGCTCTCCTTGCGAATATTTGTTTTAAATTAGAATTGTGTCGTCAATTAAAAATGACAGGAATTAAGGGCAATAATTTACAATTTTGAGAAATAAAATTAATAAATAATAGTGTTCAAGATTAAGCAATTTTAATATTAAATAAAATGTTAGGACCAACGAGCAGGATATCTTACTTGATATTTAAATTTTATTTTGTACTCGTATTTTTAATGTTCAGTTTTGAATTTATATAAAATCGATCTTTTATTTAATTTGATTAATTACGTCCTTTTATACTTGTTTGTTTACTTTGCTCTCCTTGCGAATATTTGTTTTAAATTAGAATTGTGTCGTCAATTAAAAATGACAGGAATTAAGGGTAATAATTTACAATTTTGATAAATAAAATTAATAAATAATAGTGTTCAAGATTAAGCAATTTTAATATTAAATAAAATGTTAGGACCAACGAGCAGGATATCTTACTTGATATTTAAATTTTATTTTGTACTCGTATTTTTATTGTTCAGTTTTGAATTTATATAAAATCAATCTTTTATTTATCTTGATTAATTACGTCCTTTTTTACTTGTTTGTTTACTTTGCTTTCCTTGCGAATAATTGTTTTAAATTAGAATTGTGTCGTCAATTAAAAATGACAGGAATTAAGGGTAATAATTTACAATTTTGATAAATAAAATTAATAAATAATAGTGTTCAAGATTAAGCAATTTTAATATTAAATAAAATGTTAGGACCAACGAGCAGGATATCTTACTTGATATTTAAATTTTATTTTGTACTCGTATTTTTAATGTTCAGTTTTGAATTTATATAAAATCGATCTTTTATTTAATTTGATTAATTACGTCCTTTTATACTTGTTTGTTTTCTTTGCTCTCCTTGCGAATATTTGTTTTAAATTAGAATTGTGTCGTCTATTAAAAATGACAGGAATTAAGGGTAATAATTTACAATTTTGATAAATAAAATTAATAAATAATAGTATTCAAGATTAAGCAATTTTAATATTAAATAAAATGTTAGGACCAACGAGCAGGATATCTTACTTGATATTTAAATTTTATTTTGTACTCGTATTTTTATTGTTCAGTTTTGAATTTATATAAAATCAATCTTTTATTTATCTTGATTAATTACGTCCTTTTATACTTGTTTGTTTACTTTGCTTTCCTTGCGAATAATTGTTTTAAATTAGAATTGTGTCGTCAATTAAAAATGACAGGAATTAAGGGTAATAATTTACAATTTTGATAAATAAAATTAATAAATAATAGTGTTCAAGATTAAGCAATTTTAATATTAAATAAAATGTTAGGACCAACGAGCAGGATATCTTACTTGATATTTAAATTTTATTTTGTACTCGTATTTTTATTGTTCAGTTTTGAATTTATATAAAATCAATCTTTTATTTATTTTGATTAATTACGTCCTTTTATACTTGTTTGTTTACTTTGCTTTCCTTGCGAATAATTGTTTTAAATTAGAATTGTGTCGTCAATTAAAAATGACAGGAATTAAGGGTAATAATTTACAATTTTGATAAATAAAATTAATAAATAATAGTGTTCAAGATTAAGCAATTTTAATATTAAATAAAATGTTAGGACCAACGAGCAGGATATCTTACTTGATATTTAAATTTTATTTTGTACTCGTATTTTTAATGTTCAGTTTTGAATTTATATAAAATCGATCTTTTATTTAATTTGATTAATTACGTCCTTTTATACTTGTTTGTTTTCTTTGCTCTCCTTGCGAATATTTGTTTTAAATTAGAATTGTGTCGTCAATTAAAAATGACAGGAATTAAGGGTAATAATTTACAATTTTGATAAATAAAATTAATAAATAATAGTGTTCAAGATTAAGCAATTTTAATATTAAATAAAATGTTACGACCAACGAGCAGGATATCTTACTTGATATTTAAATTTTATTTTGTACTCGTATTTTTAATGTTCAGTTTTGAATTTATATAAAATCGATCTTTTATTTAATTTGATTAATTACGTCCTTTTATACTTGTTTGTTTACTTTGCTCTCCTTGCGAATATTTGTTTTAAATTAGAATTGTGCCGTCAATTAAAAATGACAGGAATTAAGGGCAATAATTTACAATTTTGAGAAATAAAATTAATAAATAAGTATGTTCAAGATTAAGCAATTTTAATATTAAATTAAATATTATGATATTTGATATTTAAATTTTATTTTGAATTTTTATCGTCTAGTTTCGAATATAGCATTACGTAAAATTAATCTTTTATTTAATTTATTTAATTACGACCTTTTATACTTGTTTGTTTTGATTGCTTTCCTTGCGAATATTTATTTTAGATTTTAGAATTGTACCGTGAATTAAAAATGAAAGGAGTTAAGGACAATAATTTATAATTTTGAGAAATAAAATTAATAAATAATTTTTTTTTGATAATTCTTGTCCTTGAGAATTGCGGCGGATACGAAACAAATAATTAATTATTACATTCGTATATCGTAGGAGACCGAATAAGTCTGTATAGCGTTAATTGTGTGTGTGTGTGTGTGTGTGTGAGAGAGAGAGAGAGAGAGAGAAAGAAAACTTTGAAAATCTCATCTGCGTTACTTTAGCCGAATTATTAAAATGCCCCGTTCAGTTTTAAGCACAATATTTTACCCGGTTAATGGACTTATAAGATTTATTAAAGCATAAATTAAATTTTTCCCGAACAATCCGTATCAGAGGCGTACTCCGTTAAGCTATTATTTCTCGTTGCGTCCCCGCGCCGTGCAATAAAAATACTTAGCCAGATGAAAAATGTGTATTTGTTAAGCAAACTTGAATTTTCGTATAGTTTATTTCACACCTGCGGATCATTAAAAAAAATAATAAATAAATGGAAAACTGTTCTCCGGATGAATTTAATTTCGTACATTTTCCTCCCGACGATTTATTTATTATGCGATGGGGCGTAAAATAAATATTTTCTGAAGTATAATACAGAGACTGAAAATTAAAGCTTGAAAACTAATAACTTCCTTATCATTCAGCGGCGATACCGGTTTTATGTGTGATAATAAAATCTAATATACCTCTCAGGGATAAAATTAATTAACTGCAGTAAAAGAGAGATGTCAATAATAATAAGGATCATTCAATTCACGTTTTAGTTTTTCGAATTAAAGAACGAATAAAGTTTCCAATTAGCATTTGACTTTATTTTATACTCCTATATTTTTTTAATGTTTTGTACTAAATTCATTTGGTTTTTTTTTGTGGGTTTTCTTACTATTGGACATTCGTTTGGAATGTAATACATATAAATTTGACTTGTGTGTATGTATACACTTCACGTGAAGCCGGCCATCGATGACATTTCCATGTTAATGGAGGGAAACAACCCTCAAACCATTACCGTCTGCTCGATATCACAGAAGGCTTTTAATGTTAAACAGTGCGGTTTCCAGTTGCATCATGCTTTGATCCATACCACACTTGAACTAGTTAAATAAATAAGGAAACGCGTTGGATGTGATTATATTATGTGCAGGGGAAGCACATACGTAACTTAATTGAAAGTAAATAGTCGGGTGGTACTTGTACACTAATGCTTAAAAGTTTCGAAATGAAAAGCAATAAAATCGTTCGAATTTGAACCTTATTGAAACGGGCCTAATATATTTCGAACCTTAAGGAACAGTGACACTTTCTCCGCACCCCGATAGGAGGGTTGTTTACTTAGGTCCTATTAAACCCCGCCCGGTGCAGATGTTTATGGTTTGTTGAATTTCGTTGCCAGTATTTGGTTCCGAGTATTTATTGAGGCGACGCGCGGTTGCGAACGTGGACGCGGTGGCGAATTTGTTTGTTCTCTTTTGCTTTAACTTAAAAATTGAACAAAAAATGTTTTTTTTTAATTAGAATATTTTATATTGTTAAATAACAGGATCTCAGATTATATTATAAAGACATATAAATGTTAAATTGCTATAAAGGATCGACGATGTTAATTAATCTGAAAAATTATAATTATACCAAATTTCTGCCTTTATACACTTCTGGTTTGTTTGACTTGACAAAAATTTTATTCGTTTGCAGTTTGTGTATGTTTTTCTGTGGATTCTAAAATATTCATTACGAGAAATACATAAATAGATTTTTAGTAAATATGAAATACAGGGTGATTTATTAGCTCACCGACAAGCTTTGCCATACGGAAAGCTCACATAATTTTAAGAAAATAATAACAATTAAGACATATGTTCGATTTTATTTATTTTTAAGTAAATAGAAGACCTCACAATTTTGATTCTAGTTATTTTGTCCCGTTCCTCTGTACAGCTGTTTCAGTCCTATTTGGGGCTTCGTCACCAGAAGCGATCGCATGATGTCGCTATTTAAGCGGTTTCTATTATGCTATTTAAGCATTTCCGTTATATTTTACATTTTTTCACGTCATCTTTATTTTATAAATGTTAATATATTGATATTTTCAATTCAATTTTATCATACACGTTTTATTCACATGTCAAGAAACCTATTCACGTAAAATATTTTCGACATCAAGAAAAATTATGTTTCATTTTACCCAACCTCTGTTTTATGATACCCTTTTGTTCTTTGTGATAAAGAGATATCACGTATAAAAACCTATGACTTTTATGCTGTTATGTTTTTCTGCGGATCCTAAAATGAAGCATGTATACATACCGTGACTTATTTTATTAACTCTAAACATAAAAGTTAAATATTCCCAGGTTCAGTTATAAAAAAAAAACATGTCAATGCATGGCAGAATATGCAAACAAGTTTCAATAAAACAAATATGATGTTAATGTCAGTTATGAATGTCATGAATTATGTCTGAAATATTTAAAAAAATACTATGAAAGAATTTGATAATCGTTTGGCATTAGTATTTAAAACGTGAAGGACATTTGAAACAGTTAAAATGTTTTTACTAAAAAATATATACGTGAATTATTGTTTTGTTAATTTTTACTTTATTTTTGTTTTTACTTGTAATAAGTTTTTCGTTGTTCTCAACAATAAAGTCTTGAATACTTTTTCCAGTGTATGTTATTCTTTTTTATACGGTATCATATAATATTGTAAGAATTTACAGTGAAATAAATTTAAAATAACTTAATTTCATTTAAATAATAAGTTTACTGATGATACTTATTGATCGAATAATTAACTCATTAAAATTATTCAGAATCATACAAATTTAGGAAACTTAACAAATATAGTATAAAACTCCTAGAATATAGAATGATATGTGTAATACTTAAAAATTGCATTACTTGCGTTAAAAATAATATACATATTTCATTCTACGCCACAGAGGAAAAAATAATATTCTTCTTTTTAGTTTCTTCTCAAATCTGACATCAGTAAAATAAGTTGAAAAGTTCATCCACAAAGTTTGGCAAGTTTTCATTAATCTAGAAGTTAAGAGAAAATGATTAAATCGTATAACATTTATTTTGTGAAAATATGTGAATGATTTTTGAGTATTTGAAAAAATATATAGAATGAGCTAGATTATTTAAATTTGTTTCTTATTATAATAATATAAATGCTAAGAAGTTCTGCTCAACAAAGCTATTAATTAGTTGCAAAACATATGTGTATTTAATGAAACTAGAAAGTTAAATTTAATTAACGAAAAATAACAGATTTTATTTCATTGACTTATTTAATTTCAATTGCCAAAGTTTCAGAAATTTTAATTTCATAATGCACACATTATTTACTACACATGTTATAATATTTACAAAATAAATTTTGTTAAATTTCTTATCCATCCAACTACAATGAAAGTCTTTCTAGTAGATTATTCAAGTTGGTTGAATAAGTTCTCATCTGTGTTAAATCGCTGTGTTTGCGATGACCGGTTTTATTATCGGGGTAGCAGGTACGGTTGTAAAAGCTATAAGGTTCATAATTGCAAAGCATAAAATTTCTTACTGCCAGTGGCATGTCTCGTACTCCGAAAACTTTATAGCAGAAGTGTACATGTTGTTACATATTTTAGCTTGTGAGTTGTGCATCGCCCGGTATAATTTTCTCCACCCCGTGAAATTGGCGGCGTATTTACTGGCCGGAAACACATTATTTGTATTAATTTTCCAATAATATCCGTTTGGTTCATTAAGTTAATGCCCTCGCGCTACTTTAGTATGCGCTCAATATTTTAATTTCCTGAACATCCTCTCCGGGGGGGTTTAATACCCTCCGTGTTCGGGAAATGGCCGTTGCACGTAATAGCCTTTTTTTGTAAGTTGGTGACGAATTATTCGCTCGTGTTTCAGTCCTTCCGTTTTCCTGGACGAGAATATAATTGAAATTTTACTTATTCATCCATCCCCCTTTTAAATGCAAAAAGCCGCCGACTTACGCTTTCACTTTCTGAAGCGGATACATTCGTTTTTTATTTTGTTTTTGAAACCTCTTAGCTTTTTCAATTTACTTCATCACCAAGAACAAAACGCTTTATTAAATATAGGGTGATTCAGAATAAGCGAGAGTTTATTACTCCCGTGATGCAATATTAATGCATACAGACTTTTTTCGTGTACAAGACACTTATTTTGAATCACCCTATATAAAAATGTTTGGTGGGTGATCATAAAAAAACTTCCGGTTAACATAGTTTACATTGAGAATATAAAATAGAGAGCAAGTATGTACAAGAAGTAGAAGAATAAACGGGTCTCTTCTAAATTATTAAAAGTAGACGTTAGATTTTATTTATGTTGCGCATATGCAGGCATCCCTGCGGGGCTTATCTCGAGATCTCGCAAAAGTTTCCCAGGCAGATGTTTATTATTTTATATTACCGGAGTTTTTTTTTTTTTTTTACACTTAAGACGGTTCCTGTTTCTTCCAGGTGGAGGAAGGAGGCGCATTATAGGCACTAAAATATTTACCCCACGAAGACATTCAATATTTATAAAGGTTGCGGGGGAAATATAAAATACCCCGCGGAATTTAATTAAATAGGAACAAGTGTGCGCGCGTTTTATTTCGGCGCTTTTCTCAATAAAACAAAACGCGAAGGTATTCGCGTTTTTTCTCCTTCTTTTCTTTTTTGTTCTCGTCGATTCTTTGTCTCCGGACGATTTATTGCAATTTTCGGCGATGGCCTTTTATCTGCCCACCTGCGGGAAGTTATTGCTCAAGGTTGGAAGAAGGGCATTATTTTTTTACTAAATTCATTAAATCTCGCCAACACAATACTTTAAATTAACATGGGCGTAGACAAAGTAGGGCAAAATGGGGCAGCGATAAAAAAAACTAATTCAGTTCTCCCTATAAGTTTATTAAATAAAAAAAAAAGTTGGGTTGTTGACTAGAAGACAAAAGAAAAACTGAAGCAAATGGACGCAATCGAAAAAAAGATGAGAAAAAATGGTGAGAAACATACGAAAAGAAAAGGATAAATGAAAAGTGCAGAAGGTCAGGGACGGCGAGGCGAGGCGAGCCGAGCCGAGAAAAAAGGGAGGACGCGAACAAATATAACATCGCAGGAAAATGTAAAGGAAAGAAAGAGATCAGAAGGTAAAGAGAATCCAAAAGAAGAAGATAACATATACGGATGTAATTGTTTTTAAAAACGCAGGAAACGAAAGATTCCAAGCAAGAAAAGATCAAGGAGGGAAAACGATGAGCGAAAGAAAATGTCCGATCCGAAACCTTTTGTTAATAGATTAATTGGGCTTCCTTTTAATTAGCTTCTAACATCCTTTCTGCTTTTTAAATTCTTGATTTCTTATAATTTTTAAAACATAGCATTCATTTATTTCGATTTCTAATGATTTCTTATATTTTTTGTTTATTAAAAATCTTTTCTTCGACTGGATTCAGTTTAGTTGAGTTGGGTTTAACTCGAAACTTTTTTTTTTACATTTTTCTCTGTGCTTTTTTTTTAATATTTTTTAATCTTTATGTTTAACGTTTCTTGTTTCTATCTCCTGCAATTTTCTCGAATTTCCATTTTTGTTTCGATTTCGAATTTTGTATATCTTTTGCGAAATTCCTCTCCTGAATAGGATTCACTTAGGTTGAGTTCATTTGGATTGGTTTGCCCTTAAAGCGTTTTTAATGCTTCAAATTTCGCATTTTAAAGGAGTCGAGTTGATTTGGGTTTAGCTTCGTGGGGTTGGGTTTACTTATCTTCGGTTTAATTGGGTCGACTTTTAATTTTTAAAATTTTTTTTAAACATTGTGTTCGAATGTTTCATGATTTAAATTTTTTTAATTTGTATTTAAAAGGATTGGAGTTGATTTGGGTTTAGCTTCATAGGGTTGGCTTCACTTAGCTTCGGCTTAGTTGGATTGGGTTCAGTTAGTTGTGTTGACCTTGAAATAGTTTCTAATTCTTTAAAATACTGTTTTTTTTCATGATTTTAATTTTTTATATTTTATTTTTAAGATTTCTTGTGTTAATCTCCTGCAGTTTTTCGAATTTCATTAAAATTTTCTGCTGTTTAATATTTTTATTTCTTAACTTTTTTAAAACCTTGCATTTTTTTGTGTCGTTTTTTAATGATTTCTTATATTTTTATTTTATTTTTCGTTAAAAACATTTTCTTCGGCTAGGTTTAGTTTATTTGGGTTGGGTTTAGCTCTAAACGTTACTTATTTTTTTTAATTTTTAAAAATATTGTGTTCGAATGTCTCATGATTTTAATTTTTTAATTTTGTATTTAAGACGAGTAGAGTTGATTTGGGTTTAGCTTCGTAAGGTTGGGTTCACTTAGCTTCGGTCCAGTTGGGTTGGATTCACTTAGATATAGTTGGGTTTACCTTGAAATATTTTTAGAAAGTGTTCAAATTTTTCATGATTTTAATTTTTAATTTTAAGATTTCTTCTTTCTCCTGCAGCTTTTCGAATTTTATTAAAATTTCTATTTATTAATGTTTTTTTTTTAATTTCTTACGTTTTTTATGTGTTGTAAAAATCTTTTCATGAATTGGCTGCACTTAGGTTCATTTCAGTTCATTTAGGTTGACTTTGGTTTTTTTTTCATTTTAAAATATTGTGTTTAAATTCTTTACGATTTTCACGTGTGTTTAAATTCCTTACGATTTTCACGTTTTGCATTTTTGAAATATTTCATTTTTAATATTTTTTCGTTCAATCTTAATTTTTGTTTCGATTTTTTGACATACTTTTTAATTTTTAAAAATATTCAAATTTTTCATGATTTTAATTTTTTATTTTTTAAGATTCTTTGTTTCAATCTCCTGCAGTTTTTTTTAAATTGTTTTCGATTTTTGGTAATTTCTTACAATTTACAAATTACGACTAACAAAAATAAAAAACATTAAAAAATAGAAATTTTAATGAAATTTTTTAGATAAAAAACGTAAGAAATTAACAAAAATCGAAAACATTAAAAAATAGAAATTTTAATAAAATTCGAAGAACTACAGGAGATTGAAATAAGAAATCTCAAAATGAAAAATTAAAGAATTAAAATAATGAAAAATTAAAGAATTAAAATAATGAAAAATTTGAGTACTTTTAAAAATTAAAAAGTAAATCAATTATTCTAAAAATCAGAACAATAGACTGTAAAAATCTTTTCTTGTATTGGTTGTACTTAGGTTCAGTTCAGTTGGTCTGGGTTGACTTTGATATTTTCTTTTTCATTTTCAAATGTCGAAAATTTTTAAATGTCGAAAATTTTCAAATGTTGTTAAGTTCTTTAGGATTTTCACGTTTCTCATTTTTAAAATATTTAATTTTTAAAATTTTTTCTACAGTTTTTTCGAATTTGCTTAAAATGTCTAATTTTTGTTATTTTTTTGTCGATTTCTGATAATTACCTTTTACCATTTTGGCACAATTTTTTCTTAGGTTGGGTTGAATTACGTTCACTTTAGTTGGGTTGACCTTGAAACGCTTTTAATGTTTCCAATTTTGTGCTTAAAAAAGGCAAAGAAAGAAGATGGGAGATCCCGATCCCCAAACTCATTAAAAAACCCCTAAAACTATATTCTCTCTGTAACACTAAAACTTTTCTGACAAACCAAGTTACAGTTGCGTTAAAAATAAATTAATTAAATTACTTGATAATTTAATCAATCGATTGCTTCGGTCCGCTTGGCGTTGTGTAGATACGAGTTAACTCGTAAATGGAGGTCAACGGCGGTTGGGCCTCTACGCAGACATGGTCCAGGTTCCCAACCGAATGCCTCGCAAATCCGAATAAAGAGATGGCAACGCGAGCAGCAGGAATCAAACTGTGAAAATTTATTTAGAATTAGTTAAATCAATACGTCACTAATAAACAATTGCGTGTCTTAATATCGCTATTAGCGCATATCTAAGTTAACGAGAAAGTTTGAATCGAAAAGTTCCGTCCGAGCTTTTTAATGAAATCACCGGAAAACAGTGCAAAGTCAAACAGCTGCGATGCGATACAAAACTTTTTCGTATAAATGGGAAAGTTGGGGCGCAACTTTAAAACACGGGGCCCGTCCCTAATGAACGCCGGCCGTAAAATAATCAGAACATCAGACAATGTATAAAAAGTTTTATTTCCGTGCGTTTTCGACTTTAGTTTATCGCCGAGCTAATATTTTCCAACTTTATAATGACGGCGGGAAGAAATTCTTTGCAAGCTAAATATTTTTGTTGTTGTTCTTCGAAGGAAGTTCCGAAGAACTAATATTTATTCCGTTTGCAGTTATTGTTGAGAACTTTTATACCGACCGACCGACCGCCCACTGAGGAATCCCGAGGGATTTCTCGAAATTCCAAATTAAAACGAAACGGAGAGAAAATATTTCAAGACTTTTGTAAAATAAAATAAATCCCCCCCGCCCCCCACGGAAGTTACAGTTCATCAAAAAGTCAAATTTAACTTTTACAAATGATTATACATAGAGTTCTGTAAAACGTAAATTTTTGTATTTATTCACAAATTAAATTTTTTATAAAACATTGTACGTACGTCGATGACTTAATCCCCCAGTCTTAAAACTCTTTAGACCATCACACCTCTTACAACATCAATCCTGGGACACCCGGTATATTTTTTATGAGTAGTTTAGAATTTTAATCGAATTTATCACGGTGCAAAAAAAACTGTTATAATACAATTTTCGTTAAAATTAATTTTCGGTTTTAATGCAGCGGCGAACTTCCAGACGTGCAAATGCTGATTAAAAATTAAATTGAAAGAAGGCGGGAAGATGGCGTTAAGTGTTTCCCTTTAATCTTAATTTTTAATCACGTTTCGTTAAGTTTCGCCCTCTCCTAAAATTGTTAATAAATTTAACTTCCCAATTAACGGAGTGAGGAACGAGTGAGAGGTCTTTCATTATTTATTTATTTTGAAGCCACCCTTACGATGATGTTGTGTTAAATGAAGTGAAAGTTCAACAAAAATTTCAACACGTTTTAAAAGCCAGTTCTCAACCCCACGAGGGGAAAAAAATCATACTTTATTTCTTAGGAAAATAATCGATTGCATAATAACATGCATTTTACAAAGACACAGTTTCTTTTTACAGAAACTACGGCTGCGTAAAATGTATGTTACTATACCAGGTTTAACAGGAGGATCTCACAAACTGTATTCGTTTTCGAATGACCACTCTGGAGCACTCTGAGAATATTTCCGTCCTCTGTTTTTAAGTGATATTAAAACAAGATGGAGATACTCTAAGAGCGCACCCGAGCAATCAGTCGAAAACGCTATAAGTGAGATACTGTGATATTTTAATAATGATACTGTGATTCCTTATTGTGATACCTTAACAATGAGGCTGTGATACCTTAATAATGATACTGTGATGCCTTAATAATGATATTGTGATGCCTTAATAATGATACTCTAATATTTTAATAATGATACTCTGATATCTTAATAATGATACTCTGATATCTTAATAATGATACTCTGATACCTTAATAATGATACTCTGATACCTTAATAATGATACTGTGATGCCTTAATAATGATACTCTCAAATTTTAATAATGATACTCTGATACCTTAATAATGATACTGTGATGCCTAAATAATGATACTCTTAAATTTTAATAATGGTACTCTGATACCTTAATAATGATACTGTGATGCCTTAATAATGACACTGTGATATCTTATTAATGATATTGGGATGCCTTAATAATGATATTCTGATACCTTAATAATGATACTGTGATGCCTTAATAATGGTACTCTCAAATTTTAATAATGGTACTCTGATACCTTAATAATGATACTCTGATACCTTAATAATGACACTGTGATGTCTTAATAATGATACTCTCAAATTTTAATAATGATACTCTGATACCTTAATAATGATACTGTGATGCCTTAATAATGATACTCTCAAATTTTAATAATGATACTCTGATACCTTAATAATGATACTGTGATACCTTGATAATGATACTGTGATGCCTTAATAATGATACTCTCAAATTTTAATAATGATACTCTGATACCTTAATAATGATACTGTGATGCCTAATTAATGATACTCTCAAATTTTAATAATGGTACTCTGATACCTTAATAAATGATACTGTGATGCCTTAATAATGACACTGTGATATCTTATTAATGATATTGGGATGCCTTAATAATGATATTCTGATACCTTAATAATGATACTGTGATGCCTTAATAATGATACTCTCAAATTTTAATAATGATACTCTGATACCTTAATAATGATACTGTGATATCTTAATACTGATACTGTGATGCCTTAATAATGATACTCTCAAATTTTAATAATGATACTCTGATACCTTAATAATGATACTGTGATACCTTGATAATGATACTGTGATGCCTTAATAATGATACTCTCAAATTTTAATAATGGTACTCTGATACCTTAGAATGATACTGTGATGCCTAAATAATGGTACTCTCAAATTTTAATAATGATACTCTGATACCTTAGAATGATACTGTGATGCCTAAATAATGATACTCTCAAATTTTAATAATGATACTCTGATACCTTACTAATGATACTGTGATGCCTTAATAATGACACTGTGATATCTTATTAATGATATTGGGATGCCTTAATAATGATATTCTGATACCTTAATAATGATACTCTGATACCTTAATAATGATACTGTGATGCCTTAATAATGATACTCTCAAATTTTAATAATGATACTCTGATACCTTAATAATGATACTGTGATACCTTGATAATGATACTATGATGCCTAAATAATGATACTCTCAAATTTTAATAATGGTACTCTGATATCTTAATAATGATACTCTGATACCTTAATAATGATACTGTGATGCCTTAATAATGATACTCTCAAATTTTAATAATGATACTCTGATACCTTAATAATGATACTGTGATGCCTTAATAATGATACTCTCAAATTTTAATAATGATACTCTGATACCTTAATAATGATACTGTGATACCTTGATAATGATACTGTGATGCCTTAATAATGATACTCTCAAATTTTAATAATGGTACTCTGATACCTTAATAATGATACTGTGATGCCTTAATAATGACACTGTGATATCTTATTAATGATATTGGGATGCCTTAATAATGATATTCTGATACCTTAATAATGATACTCTGATACCTTAATAATGATACTGTGATGCCTTAATAATGATACTCTCAAATTTTAATAATGGTACTCTGATACCTTAATAATGATACTGTGATGCCTTAATAATGATACTCTCAAATTTTAATAATAATACTCTGATACCTTAATAATGATACTGTGATACCTTGATAATGATACTGTGATGCCTTAATAATGATACTCTCAAATTTTAATAATGGTACTCTGATACCTTAATAATGATACTGTGATGCCTTAATAATGACACTGTGATATCTAATTAATGATATTGGGATGCCTTAATAATGATATTCTGATACCTTAATCATGATACTCTGATACCTTAACAATAATACTTTGATATCTTAATAAAAACCACACTTTTTCCCTCTCCTTCTCTACCAAAATAATTATGACTAGGCTTTTAGAATATATGAAACAGATGGGGGGGAAGGGGGCGGTTTGTTTTATGTGAGTTTTATTTGGATTAACGTTTTTCCATTTTCGCATGCTAATTGTGACTACTTGATTTCTATTCAACGGATGCTTATCAGATCCTCGTTTTGTGTCGGGATTCCCCCTCATGCTAATGTCCGAAACAATGAAAATCCTCGCATTGTTGCGGTTTTCATACACCGGCAAGCGCGACAGTTAATCTATTCGATGCAGAACGCACCGAAAACAGAGAGGGCAGCGGAGGACAAATATGTGGGCAGATTAAACTGAGTCGGGGGACAATAAATTCAGCAGATTTTGCTTGAACTGACTGACGGGGATGTAAAGTTTTCCGGGATGACTTTGCGACGTGCATGGCTTACAGGTTTTTTTCTTGTGGTTAACAAAAAAAATTGTAGCTTAGAGAGACGGGCTTGGGAGAACATTAATCAATTTTTTAACTTGATTTATGAAAAAGATCTACAAGAAGACAACAAAAATCTAATTGGGTTATCTATCAGGTCAGAGTAGCCCGTTGTAAACATAATTAGTTTTGGGTGGCCCTTGATGCGTGGCTTAAGTTTCCTACTGTTATTAATGTTAAACTGATAATATTGCTTTTACCGGAGGGTATACCACGCCGAATAGATTGATTACACATGCGAGGTAGAGTGATTACCCCGAAGCACTTTGGCCCATTATGTTACACCTTTTGTTCGGGTCTTCCTGAACAAGTTGGATTTTCCAATGAAAACTAAAATGTAGTTTGCATAAGCCTTTTATGAGTATTAGAAGGTAGTAGACAATTACAGTTTCCTGTAATTTTTTTTCTAGCAAAACGTTTAAAATTGTTTAAATATGGCTTCACAGGTCACGCTTAAAATTTTTGAAGGCATTCAGATTTGGCAGGCTGAAGATTTTAGCGAAATCGCATTGGATCGTACCGTTTTGGAGAAGAATTACAGGAAACTGTAACTCTATAAATTTTTTGTAAATGCTCAAAGTAAGACAAGTTTGCCTTTACGAATAGTTTCTTCAGGAGCCTGAGCATTCATGAATAGTTGTGAAGTCAAAACCGAAATTATATTAAATCGTTCCCATAGAAGTAAAAAGAAATTGACTTTGCTGAAGAGTAAAACACGAATTCTTTATGAAAAAAAAAAGGCTGAAATAATTTATTTCTTTTTCTCATATCGCAAGTAAACGTTAAGATGAAATATCTGAAAAGTATGTAAAACGATCAAAGTTGGCAAACTATGAATTTCCGGGGCGCAAACTATACAAAGTAGCCATTTTCCAGGCAGCGCACGGCATCAGTTCGTCAACGAAAGAACTGCGACGCCCTCGTATAAAATTCCGCGAAATTTCCATCGCAAATTTCCTCATTTAAATAATAATTATGTACATATTTTACAAACGATGACAGAAATATTCAAAGTAGGCTGTTCTGCTCAACACTAAAACAACTGTGCGCGACTACTTGTCAGCTTAATTTAAATGAATGTGTACTTCTTCGCCGTCCGAATTTGTAGTGCCGGGTGAAGCTACATCTGTTTTGATTAAGACAAAAAAAAGAAGAAAAAAAAACACCAACCGATAAAAACAGACCACCCTGGAATGTTTCACAAAACCAAATAATAATGGTGGATCGAAGGACCAATAGATGTAGAGATATAGAAATTACTGACTGGTTCGAAGGACCATTATCGAAACGGGATGTAAGGATGCAGGAATTACGTACTGGATCGAAGGACCATTATTTGTCGAAAATAAATTTTAAAAGATTTCCTCTTGCAAAATTTATGAAAATACTTTGCACATAAAATCATAGCAAAATTTCAATTAGATGCATACTATATCCATTTCCGTTTTTTTTTTTTTATTCTGGTATTCGAGTTTAATTGGTGTGACCCATGAACTAGACGATACTTTAGCGATTCGATCGAAATTAATTATTTCGCGCGATCGAATCGGCTTCAATGCGATGCCGGGACAGTTGCGCCCCTGTGCATTTACGGGCCGGCGTTTAAATTTAATTGGAATATGTCGGGCCAAGCATTTCACATTTGGCGAACCGTACATTCACATACGGAATTGTTGCGAATAAATTCGTAAAACAGACACACGAGTGTCACATAATTAGAGATAGGGATCACATATTTTGACGTCATCACTCCATCTATGTTGTTGTAGAAATCAACAAATCAATCTGGAAGTAATGTGCATTACTCTGAAAAGAATTGCACAATAAAAACTAATCCCAAATAATACCCGTTTTTTTTTGATGTTTTGTTTTTGTCTTTAGTATAATCAAAATAAAAAACAGAAATTTATAAGTGATTGCCAAAACGAATTTTGAGAAGGTTGTCGCTTCTTCATAAACGAATCACTCGTTCTTTTGTTCAATGACGTCAAAATATGTGATTCTTATCTCTACTCATCTTACTGAATGGAAAGAAATTCTTTAGTATAATCAAAATAAAAAAAAAAAACAGAAAATTATAAGTGATTCCCAAAACAAGTTTTGAGAAGGTTGTCGCTTCTTCATAAACGAATGACCCGTTCTTTTTTCAATGACGTCAAAATATGTGATTCTTATCTCTACTCATCTTACTGAATGGAAAGAAATTCTTTAGTATAATCAAAATAAAAAAAAAACAGAAAATTGTAAGTGATTACCAAAACGAGTTTTGAGATGGTTGTCTCTTCTTCATAAACGAATGACTCGTTCTTTTTTCAATGACGTCAAAATATGTGATTCTTATCTATACTCATAATGCTGTCTTATCGTATGGAAAGAATTTTTTGAGTATAATCAAAATAAAAAAAAATTATAAGTGATTACCAAAATGAATTTTCAGAAGGTTGTTGTTGCCAAGTACTAATGTAAATAAGTGAATGAATGTATTTCTCATTTTAAATAAAAGAAAGCTCATTGTGCCTTTTTAAAAATAATGTCGACCGTTAGATGGCGCTGGTCGAATTATTTCTTTGGACAACCGTAATTCGCTTCTCATCTTAAAATAAAAATGACCGGAAAAGATTTCAGTCTCATTTAAATAGAAATAAAAACTTACGAAAGCAATGCCGATAGATGGCGCCGGTTTAAGTCCAAAAGAATTTTCGCCTCTTTCACTAAAATTTCACTTTCTTCTTTAATTTTAAACAATTGCGTACATTTGAAATCCTTTGCAGGTAGAGATGACGTCAAAAACAAATTCACGTTTAAAGTTGTTAAATGACGACTTACGGCATTGATTAACTTTGCGATGGATAGATGGCGCTGCTTGAGGGCTTCTTTCGGAAGCGCTTTTTGTTTGCTTCGTTCGTTAAAGAAAAAAATAATACCGTAATTTGCTACTCATCTTAAAAAAAATTGCCTTGTTTAATGTAGATAGAAAGTCACGGTAGATGGCGCCAGCTAAAGTCCGAAAGTCCCCCCCCTTCACTAAATTTTCACGTTCTCCTTTAACATCTTTCGGAAACGTTTTTTGTTTGTTTCGTTCGTTTAAAAAAAATAATAATACCGTAATTTGCTTTTCATCTTAAAAAAAAATGGAACATGTTAGATGTGAACGGTAGATGGCGCCAGCTAAAGTCCGAAAGATTTTCTCCTCCTTCACTAAATTTTCACTTTCTCCTTTAACATCGAGTAATCACGTGAATTTTAAATACTTTGGAGGAAAAGCCGACGGCAAAAACAAATTCTCGTTCAGAATTAAATAATGATTTAATGATTAATTAATTAATTAACTTTTCGGCGGATTGGCCGCGACAGTCAGATGTTTTATTTAATCGGTTTCCCTCATCTCAAGAAAGAAAAACGGAAATCGCTTCTCATCTTCAAAAAAATAAATAAATAAAAAACAAAGACAAAAAACTAAAGTCTCATCTAATAAAGATAAATAAGAACTTACGAAAATAGATGGCGCCAGGTTAGGTAGAAAAGATTTTTCGCCCCCTTCAATAAATTTTCATTTTCTCCTTTAACCATTACATGAATTTTAAATAAATAGTTTGGAGGAAAAGCCGATGACAAAAGCGAATTCTCGTTTAAAATGAAATAATAATTTACGTGGTTAATTAACTTTTCGGCGGATAGGTGGCGCTGGTCAAATGTTCTATTTAATCAGCATCCTTCATCTCCAAAAAATCGTAAGTCACTTCTCATCTTCAAACAAAAAAAGAAAAAGAAAAAAAAAACAAAAAGCAAACGAACTCATACTCATACAATAAAGATAAATAAGAACTTGCGAAAATAGATGGCGCCAGCTCAAGTCGAAAAGATATTTCGTGCCTCCTACACTAAATTTCCATTCGGTAGATAATTAATTATGCCAGTTTTAAATCCTTTGGAGTAAAAGCTAACACGAAAATTAACTCTCGCTTAAATTAGATAATGATTACGTATGCGATTAGCTCTTCATCCGTTAGATGGTGCTGGTTAAATGCTTGAAGAATAGTCGCGTGTCCTCGTGAAGATGTTTTTATTTTTATTTTTATTCCTCTTTCTTCTCTTTTAAATGTAAACGCCGCTAAAAAGCACCGTTCTTTTTTTAAAAAATTTATTAAATCATTCAAAGCGTTTTCGACTGCATGCTTGGGTGGGCTCTCAGAGTATCTCCATCTTGTTTTAACCTCATGTAAAAACAGAGGATAGAGATACTCTCTGCCAAGACCTATTCCGAGTTGCTCTCTGAAGGTTTAAACTACGTTTAACGTTAACTAGAGTTTTATTATTATTATTTTTTTTAGGTTGTTGAGACAACAGACGGTGATTAAGATGTAAAACGTAGTCTAATTTTTCGGCGGATAGATGGCGCTAAGATCTAAAACGTATTTTAACTATGAGTGATTAAGATGTAAAACGTAGTTTAATTTTTCAGCGGATAGATGGCGCTAAGATCTAAAACGTAGTTTAACTATGAGTGATTAAGATGTAAAACGTAGTTTAATTTTTCAGCGGATAAATGGCGCTAAGATCTAAAACGTAGTTTAACTATGAGTGATTAAGATGTAAAACAAAGTCTAATTTTTCAGCGGGTAGATGGCGCTAAGATCTAAAACATAGTTTAACTATGAGTGATTAAGATGTAAAACATAGTCTATTTTTGCAGTGGATAGATAGCGCTAAGATTTAAATTGTAGTTTAACTATGAGTGATTAAGATGTAAAACGTAGTCTAACTTTTCAGCGGGTAGATGGCGCTAAGATCTAAAACGTAGTTTAACTATGAGTGATTAAGATGTAAAACATAGTCTAATAATCTAAATTTTTCGGCGGATAGATGGCGCTAAGATCTAAAACATACTTTAACTATGAATTATGATGTAAAACGTAGTTCAACTATAAAAGAAAACTGCGGTTTGATACTCAACCAACGGTTAATAAATTGCTGGTTTAATCGAAGACTGAGCGACTCAACCCTAAAGTCTGTTTTTATTTCTTTTAACAGTTGAGAATGTCGTGTGGACAACATTTCGTTGGTGATGATTGGTTTTTTACTCTCAACTAATAAAAAAAAACAGGGTAAATCGATGATTTCCTGATCGCCATAAAACCGGCAATAATTTACTGAGCGTTAAAATTCTGTTCAATATATTTATTTTAATGGGATGTTTATTAACCCCCGGTCAAACGGGCGAGCTCATTTAGTTGACGTATTCATGTTTATGTTGTTAAATATTTTATTTGCATTAGTTGACCGACGGCGCTCGACTAATTCCACAGCATTTCACGAAACGTTCTACATTTTAATTTTATCACGTATTTTATTATGCGCATATTACACTGACATGTTAAAAAAAATTGAAACGAGAGGAGAGGCGATTAGTGAATCGATACGTATCGATAGGGGTACATTTTTTTTGTAATTTATTTTTAATGCGAGCAATCGAACTCACTTAGTTGATGTTTATGTTATGTTAAATATTTTATTTTATGCTCATGTTGAAATGTTAAAAAATTGAACCGAGGTGGGAAGGGAGGAGGTGATTAGTAAATCGATGTCCATAAGGGTAGATTTTTTTCTGTAATTCATTTTTAATGCTGGTAATCGATGGTCGATTGCTATTAGAGTAATGTTAGGAAGATTACATAGTGTGAATGAACTTGAACCGAAGACGAAATTGAAAATTTGGTTGTCGTCGCGAACTATTTATATTTACAAAATTGCAGGAAGTGATGTCAAACACATACACTCTCGAATGTCAGAGAAAAACAGCCGATTTATTAATCAGAGTGTATGTTATTTTAATAATTAAAAAACAGCACGTTGGTTTTTCTTCTTCTTTTCGTTTTATTGATATACCAAGTGCGCGTCTTCAAATCGACACACAGGCCGAGTTGCTCACTGAAGCTTTAAACCACGTTTAACATTAACTAGAGTTTTATTTTTAGTTGTTCAGACAGTGATTAAGATGTAAAACGTAGTTTAGCTATGAACTATGATGTGAAATGTAGTTTAACTATGAAAGAAAACTGTGGTTTGATACTTAACCAGCAGTTAATAATAAATTGCTAGTTTAGGCCCGATCTTATCACTTTCTAATAAATTTAACCGTCGGTTAATATCCTAGGAAACTATTGTGGTCACAATGATATTAACCCGACAATAGTTTCTTAGGATATTAACCGCCGGTTAAATTTATCACAAGGTGGTAAGATCAGGCCTTAATAACCACTGAGCAATTTAGCCATACAGTATGTTGTTTTAATTTAAAAACAGCGCGTTGGTTTTCCCGTTCATTTCGTTTTATTGATATACAGGGTGATCATTTTCAATTCGACACCCAGCATGAATTTCTTTTTTTTTTTTAATTTGATTTGAAATAAAAATGCGATTGATGCATTGAAAATGATCACAGGGTATAATAGTATACAGTCATTTGTAACCTCGGTAATACATGATAATAAATTAATTCGTTCACAGTTGCATGAACTCGAATTGGTGATTTCATGAGCGTTCGCCGTTAATGATGTAGGTAACTATTTTGATTCATTGTTTTGACTGTACGTTTAATTACAACGCGTGGATTTGATGCTGGCACCTGCATTATTGATTTACACGACCGAACACAAATTATTATTAGAATAATAGACTCTTGTTATGCATGCCAAATTAGTTGTTGTATGTACATCCACATTTATAATCAATTATATGCTCTGTTAAAAAATAGTATCTATAACAAATCTAATTTCCGTTTGGAACGTGAAATATTTTAGAACTCGCTCCTGCCTTGGGGCCGACCAAACACAAATTATTATTAGAATTCGTCATAGAATCATGTTACGCATGCCGAATTAATTATTTTACAGGGCGCTGCATTTTGAAACGCAATATTGGTTTCCCTAATTATTTTACAACAAAATTCCATTTAGGTTTCTTAAAGTACTCTTCAAGATGATTCTGTCTGTGAAGTTTGAGAATTTTTCATACGCTGATTTTTAAGATATTTAGAAAAAGATTCTGCAACTAAAATCAATTTATACCAAATTATCAGCGCAGCCTTGATCAATGACGGTGAAAACTGAACAGTTAATTAAGAAATCTAGTTCGTTTTTGAAGAAAACGATTGATAGAGAAGCTGTTCCATTAATTTATTTTAACATTTGTTTTATTTAACATTGAACATGCCTTGCTGATGGTTTGGTATAAATAGAATATCTTTTTTAAATATTTTGAAACTGAGCGAATGAAAAATTCTCAAACTTCGCAGACAGGTTCATCTTGCAGAGCGCTTTAAGAAACCTAAATGGAATTTTGCTGTAAAATAATTAGGGAAGCCAATATTCGAGCACCTTTAATTTAACATGAGATTTCCATACCCTGTACGTACTTGCACACTTACAATTACTTGCTCTGTAAAAAAAAAAAAACAGTATCTATAATAAATCTAATTTTCGTTTGGAACGTGAAATGTTTTAGAACTCGCCCCCTCCTCCCTCTGCCTCGGGGCTTTTTCAGTAAACTACCTGCTCTAAACTATCGACTTCGTTTACCGGCGTTTTATTTTCATTTCTCCTCGTTCCAAGATTTTCCCCGGAACTTACAACAATGTGTGTGTTGTTAGTGTCTCTTTTAGAGAGAACGAGTTCCTCCCTCAACGAAAAGAAGGAACGCAATTTAATAAATTTCACGGCGTTTTGAGATACCGTACGGCAGCATCCCCATTCTCTATTCGATTCGATTATACGAGATTAAAACAAGATGAGAGAGCAAACAGTATATCAAAAAACTTTTCAACTCTTATATAAAATAAAATATTAAATCGTGCGATTTACTTGATGTGTCGAGTGGGTGGTGTTAACCCCCAAAAGCTCGTTATTAAATTAAATTGAACTGTACGTGCAGGCCTCGATTATGTGATTAGCAGGGATAATAAGTCGGCCCACTTGTTCCGCGCTGAATCCCTGCCCGAGTAACTTGCGAAGTGCGAACGCTTGCACTGTAACCCTTCCCCTCCCACTCAGTAGCAATTTACATGCATCGGAGCCGCGGATGGAGTAAGTAGTACATCCGGTGTAACACTAAGCGGGCCGAATTCTTTTCCCTAGTGATTAGTCTGCTTCGTGAATGAAAACTGAACCCCGCGCCTTCTTGCGCTGCCGCACCCGGTATAACCGAGACTAACAACTTTTATTTTATGAAACAAGGAAGTATAATTTATTTATTTTCTGTATTCTTGACTAACGAGACACAGAGTGCATTCCGTGTATTTTACCTTCTAAGGGTAGGAAGCAAGAGTATAAAAGGGTGGCGAAGAGGGAAACATTTCTTCACATTATTCCACAAATACATACTTTCTCATTTAAACGAGAACCCCGGATGACTGTTCCGACTTCCTCCCTCCGTAAATTTTCATTTGCGTAAATCTGTGGCAGGCTGAGGATATTATAGAGAGGGGGGGAAAAACCCCTAATCTTATGATGAAGTTGAAATGGTTACCTTTTCGTGTGACTCTCGCTAAATAAAAATTTTCAATCTGCCTTGGATTACAAACAACAATTTCTAGGTAATCATCTGGTCGGCGGAAATTAATCACGGTCTAAAGAACAAAACGTAGACACGGAACAGCGTGATTAATTTCATGTAAGCGGCAACCCTTGTGTAACAGAACAATTAATTATTCATGTCGTACTTTGAACGTGGAGGATAATACAACTTAAGGCGACATTCATTACTCGCCGTCGTGGCGTCTCTAAAAATTGTTAGAGTTTTATAATTTCAGGTCCGTGGAAGAACTTCCTGCTAAGTTGCTTAAAGGACTGGAAATTAATTAACTCGGTTAATGAGGAAATAAACCGAAGGAAATTAATTGGAAATTGAAAATAAATTGCTTGTGTTTGACGTAAGAAGGAACTTTTAAAACGACGTTTTCGGTGTCGAAAATCTCTTTCACTCGCAAACAAAGAAGTAGAAGAAAATAATTTTATAGCGTACTCATAAATTAGAAATTTGGTATTACGTGGTGAACATGCCTCGCTGTTCATCCTCGATGTTTAGGTCGCGCTCGATACCACGATATCCTCTCGATGCAAAACAAACGTACTACAGTTTTAAATGGAACTTTATATGCAGAATTCTTTTGGTTTTTTCTGCATTTTAATACATTGCTTGCTCTTTTTGAAAAGCCAATGTTGCAAGGATAACATTATTTTGAAAGTGAACGTATTCTCTGTAAATAGGATGTGAAACCGAACATAATGCGCTTTCTCATTAAGCTTGATGACAGGAAGATAGAGGATTGCGTGCTTTGTGACTTCGGCTGATGGATGGCCATGGAGTTCTATCGGAAGGGAAATTGTCCGGCCGTGCAACCCCTGGACCTGGAACTGCACAGCACACCGCCCCGACGCATTATTAGACAATCCCACAGGAAGGGTAAGTCCCCAATACATTCGTTCCATTACGCTATCCCGAATGCTATCAAACAATTTCGCGGCGGTGATTAAAAGAAATAACAGACGACGGGCATTACTTTCTTTGGAAGCTTCGGAAACGGATGGTATTAAGTAACTTGACAAGGACGAATGGGTTCCTCCGAGTAAGACTCCAGAGGAAAGATCAACATTGAACTCTTAATGTGTTTGATCTGCGACGACAAAGTGGATTACTTATACAGTTACTCTCGAGAAAGAATTTCCCCCCCAGAACAAACAAAGGTATTTAATAGAATTAATAATGAGCGGCAGAAGTGAAATAAAAATTATGATTGCAGGGGAAATTTATTTTGCGAGCGTTGTTATTGTTATTATTATTTCAAGTTCTTGCTTGCTCTAGCTGCCCTCAACATGAGAAACTGTTTATGCGCTTATTACATAAACAAAGCGAGCAGAGTAAGAGTTTTCTCGGTTTTATTGTAGAATGGAGCGCGGAAAACATTTTAACGTTTAAGTTTGCAAATTACTTATTTAATTAGTGCTTGTTGGTCTAAACAATAATAACACAATTATATACTTTCAGTTCGTATCTAAGTTTTTACTTTCGTCATTCTGAATCAGAATGAAGATCAGAATTGTTTATAATCGTATGATTAAATCTGTCAAATAGACAAAAGTAAAAAAGTGGAAGTCTGGGAAGCTAGAGAAACCATTGCAACATATAATAAACAAAAAGGGTCCTAATACAAACCCTTGTGGGAGACCACCATGGTTGACAAATAATTACTACACGTTTTTATAATTTGCAGCTTCATAGAATTTATTATCGAAACTACTTTCAACTTAATTAATATACTCTATTATTTATTCATTATTTTCTTTCTGTTTGGATTGGTCTTCAAAGAACGCGTTTCCTTCGGAAGACCTGATATTATTTCTGTGCTCGTCGAACTTGGAAAATCAAACAACCGAACGTCGATTGGAAATTAGGGATTTTACGCTTGCCGCTGAATACAATGGCAGGTGTGTTTCAGATTTTATCTCCGATTGTAATTTCCTTTCATGGTTTCTCGAACATGAACTACAGCTTGAGAAGTCGAAATGCTTGAAGAAAATCTCCGCGCTTATTCAGCACCGTAACAATTAACACAAAACTCGTAATAGAATAAATAAATCGCAAATTGCAGGGCAAGGGAGGAGGAAGGGTAGCCGGCGCCCTTACGCAAAACAATAATTGGCGCGCCACTGTTCCAAAAACAAAGACAGAAAATTCACGTGAATTTATATAGTTGTGAAAGGGAATTATTATCGGCATAACTGGCAAGGAAAGAAACTGTCGATGTCCGTTTTGGTCTTATTAGACCTCATCAGGACAGTATAACCAAGGTGTACACAGCTGTCTCAAAAAATAGTGTACATTCTTTATGCTAGGTGGTCAATGTCAACTGTCCTGAGTTGGCAATACATACTTAATTTAAGGTGGCATGACTGAATAATTGCCTGTCATGATCTATTCCATATCCGGATTTAATGTGTCATGATCTATTCCATATTCGGATTTAATCTGTCAAAAAAAGGTTATGTTTCGGTTATGTCGTTGTTAGAGGCCTATTCTGTACCAAAAGGGCTTAAATTAATTTTGAAGGGCTTTTAAATTTTGTTGCTAAGGTTGCTAAGGTAACAACCAATCATAGAATTGTATTTTAAATTTTAAAGGACCTCTAAATTTTCACAACCCGTTAATAAGTTATACAGAATCTGCCCCCAAATAACAGTAAACACGAGTGACAGCTCAAAGTCTGACAGTTCGGCGGAAATAATAAATTGCTGAATCACGTTTCAAACTTTAAAGGACCTCTAAATTTTAACAGACCGGTAATAAGTTATAGACTCTGCTCTGAAATAATAAATTCCTGTAAGTTCATGTTCGTAAACTATCGAACATAAAAACGTATCCAACTAAAGTAGGGATATTTTTTGTTGCCAACCCTTGACACTTGATTGTTTTTAATTTGAATATACACATTAATTTTTCCAAAATCTTTGTCGCAAAATTAATTTTGACAAATTTTTGCTTAACTTTGAACCAGTTTAAATGATTGCTACCGAAATTAACTCGTAACCATCATGCATCATATGGAAATCTCGTATGTGGCTTTAGACTGTTTTAAAGTCAGTCAGTATTGCCAACAGTGGGAATTTATCGCGAAATGAGCTACTTTTGGTAGCCGTTTGGCTTACTTTATTCTACAACGGCGACCTGTATGGGCGAATTAATTTTTATTTGGCTGTGAGTGACAATTCTAAAATACGGAAAAATTAAGTTTGGCATTTAACGGATTTTTTTAGTTCCTTATCTTCATATTTATTTTTAATTTTTGCTTGGATTGAATAGAGCAAAGTTCGGTTATGATGAAATTGGTTGAGCTCTATTTTAATTGATTTTAATTTTTAACAGTTTTTATACTTTTAATTTTTCTTGCAATTTTTAATTTTTTTAAATTTAATTTAATTTTTTTGATTTTGTGTCAAATGGAGTTAGGTTGAGATCAGTTGAGTTGGATTGAGCTTGACGTTGATTTTTAAATCTTTTAATTTTATTCTTCTACTTGCGTTAGATGAAATTAGATTCATCTTAGTTGGGTTGGATTGACGTTGAGATTTGTTGAGCTTAACTTTAATCCACATATAAATTTTTTTAACATTTTTTACTTTCAATTTTTTTAAGTATTAAAAAAATACTCGTGTAGATTGGATTGCAATATAGGTTCGGTGAGTTACTTGACCTTGATTTTTAATTTTTTTTAATCTATGCTTTTAAATTTTCTTGTAATTTTTAATCTTTTACATGTACTAGACGAATCTTTAGGTTGATTTCAATTGGGTTGGATTAGCCTTTAACCCAATTATAATTCTTTTTAACATTTCTTTACTTTTATTTTTTTTTTAGTATTTAAGAAATACTTGCGTAGAATGGAATGCAATATAATAGAAGTTGGGTGAGTTCAGTTGACCTTGATGTTTGTTGAGATTCATTTTTATCCATTTATGAATTTTATTTTTTTTACTTCTAATTTTTCTTGCAATTTTTAATTTTCATTTGTGTTAAATGGGGGGTTAAGTTGAAATTAACCTTGACGTTAGTTGAACTTCATTTTAATTGATTTGAGTTCAATTTACCTTGAGATTTATTGAGATTCATTTTAATCCATTTATGAATTTTAATACTTTTTTACTTTTAATTTTTCTTGTAATTTTTAATTTTCATTTATGTTAAATGGGGTTAGGTTGAGATTGACCTTGACATCAGTTGAACTTCGTTTTAATTGATTTTTATTTTTTTTAGATCTATATTTTTAAATTTTCTTGTAATTTCTAATAATTTTTTACTTATACTGGAAGAATCTTTAGGTTGATTTCGGTTGGGTTGGATTGACCTTGAGCTTTGTTGAGCTTATGTATAAATTTTAGGATTTTTTAATTTTTTTAAAATTTTTTTCTTGAGTTGAATGGAGATAGGTTGGGTTGATATCCGAAATTTTTCTCATTTCATTTTTTTATTTTGAATTTTTTTGCTTTTTTTGCTTGGTTGAATTGACCTTGATGTTAATTCAAGTTAATTTTAATTGATTTTTAATTTTTTTTTATCTTTGAATTTTTTTGTAATTTTTATTCATCTATTTGCATTACAAATGAAATTAGATTCATCTTAGTTGGGTTGGATTGACCTTGAGATTTGTTGAGCTTAACTTTAATCCACATATAATTTTTAACATTTTCTTTTCGTAAGTATTAAAAAAAATGCTTGTGTAGAATGGAATAAATGATATAAATTGGGTGAAGTTGACCTTGAGATTTGTTGAGGTTTAATATTTTTCTTTCAGTTTTAATTTTTTTAATACTTGTTTTGAAGTTTTTATTCGGGTAGAGTGCAGTTAGGTTGGGTTGACATCGAAAATCTTTCCCACTTCAATTTTTTTATTGTTTTTTTCATTTTTATTTTATTTTTTTGGATTAAACAGAATTGAGTTCAGTTGTTGGGTCGAACTTGGTCGGTCGAAATTCGTCTTAATCGTTTTTTCTTAATTTCTACATTTTTTACTGTTAATTTCTTACATTTTTAAAGTTTTGCTTCGATTGAATACAGTTAAGTTAAGTTCAGTAGTTAAGTTGAGTAGCATTCACATTGAAATTTGTTGAGCTTTATTTTTACAAATTCGTTTTTTTTAATACATTTTTTCTTCTTAATTTTTTACTTGAGTTGAATGGATTTTTAATATTTTTTTTATTGTTACTTTTTTTTTAATTTTTTGCTTTGGTTAAATAGAGTTGAGTTGAGCTGTTGGATCGACTTTGGTAGACCTTGAGATTGTTCGAGTTGCGCCTTTTAATAGTCTTTTTAAATAAACACATTTTAGTTTATATATATTTTTTAACTTATTGCTTCCATTGAATACAGTTAGGTTGAGTTTAGTAGAGTTGGAAGATTGAATAAGCCACATTTTAACTGATTTTTGATGTTTAATTTATAACGCTTTTTTACTTTTAATTTTTCGTATTTATTTCAATTCAGAAGTTTCGTTGCACGTCGATTTTTGAATCGATTTTTATGTATTTTGTTTTGTTTTTTTTTGTGATAGAAAATAATTTTTATTAGGTCGACTTTTTCTAAGGAAAGTTGACGACAATTGGGTTGGCTAGAGTTGGCAATTTTATACCGTTTTGGCGCCCCTTTTGCATCGGCGCCCTCATGCCTTGCTTACCTGACCCTGGTGGGAAAGGGCAGATTTGAATTAGGGGTTAATTTAAATATCTGAGTAGAATTCTTCACTGAAAGATTTTAAATATGAAATCTCACGTTGGTTTGACAGATGCGAGGCAACACCTGAAGTCGCGAAAGCGTCTCCTTAAATCCTATCTCAGTGTGCCTAACTTTTTGACATACCGCTTTACGTTTCGTTTGTTTCTTTCTGCAATGCTGTCACCATTAAACGATAATTAAAAATAAATCTTTTCATTTGTAAATACGAAATGTCAAGTTGGTTTGACAGATGTGAAGCTACACCTGAAGTCTCGAAAGCGTCTCCTTAAATCCTATCTCAGTGTGCCCAACTTTTTGATATATCGCTTTGCGTTTTGTCATTTTCTTTCTGCAATGTTGCCACCATTAAACGATAGTCAAAAAAAAATCTTTTCATCTTTAAATATGAAATGTCACGTTGGTTTGACAGATGTGAAGCTACACCTGAAGTCGCGAAAGCGTCTCCTTAAATCCTATCTCAATGTGCCTCACTTTTTGACATACCGCTTTACGTTTCGTTTGTTTCTTTCTGCAATGCTGCCACCATTAAACGATAATTAAAAATAAATCTTTTCATTTGTAAATACGAAATGTCAAGTTGGTTTGATAGATGTGAAGCTACACCTGAAGTCTCGAAAGCGTCTCCTTAAATCCTATCTCAGTGTGCCCAACTTTTTGATATATCGCTTTGCGTTTTGTCATTTTCTTTCTGCAATGTTGCCACCATTAAACGATAGTCAAAAAAAAATCTTTTCATCTTTAAATATGAAATGTCACGTTGGTTTGACAGATGTGAAGCTACACCTGAAGTCGCGAAAGCGTCTCCTTAAATCCTATCTCAATGTGCATCACTTTTTGACATACCGCTTTACGTTTCGTTTGTTTCTTTCTGCAATGCTGCCACCATTAAACGATAATTAAAAAGAAATCTTTTCATTTGTAAATACGAAATGTCAAGTTGGTTTAACAGATGTGAAGCTACACCTGAAGTCGCGACAGCGTCTCCTTAAAGCCTATCTCAGTGTGCCCAACTTTTTGATATACCGCTTTGCGTTTTGTCATTTTCTTTCTGCAATGTTGCCACCATTAAACGATAGTTAAAAAAAATCTTTTCATCTTTAAATATGAAATGTCACGTTGGTTTGACAGATGTGAAGCTACACCTGAAGTCGCGAAAGCGTCTCCTTAAATCCTATCTCAGTGTGCCTAACTTTTTGACGTTTCGTTTGTTTCTTTCTGCAATGCTGCCATCATTAAACGATAATTAAAAAAAAAATTCTTTTCATCTCAAATGTACACAGAAAAAAAGCGGGTGGACTTGGAATTGGATGCATATTAAATTTTCCTGCTCGTGAATAATTTTAAACTACGCCCGATTATTATTAGAATTAAAGGCATCGTCCTGTTTACTACACGCATCGAATTTCAACATGCGTTTAAAAATATTTCATTCAAAGTGAAGCTTAAATATCCAGGAACGAGAAATACGGCGGTTGAAAAACGTTTATTAGTGCAAATAAATATTTGTGCGCAAAAATGTTGTTGTTGGTAAATATTTATAGTCGAAAATGGGGATCAGAGAAAGAACGCAATAAAAAATTACGTGCAAAACAAATATTAACGAAAGGTGAATCATGTATTTGCGCGCAGCACGTTTGTAAATAAAATAAATAACGGATTTAGCAAAATCGCTGGTTATAATGAATGTGTGGCCTAGAGGATAAGAGAACTCTAAAAGCCTGGAAATAGAATTTTATAGAATTTTCCAAAATCCTCAAAATTAATTGCCATGAAATACCAGTTTTGATTAACCTCCAAGTGAGCTTTACAACCGGTCGTAAGTCCGGTGGATATTCCGGTTGGGAAATTTCATTTAATTTAAAAGTTCTAGTCCCCAGGTCAGACAAAGTTCTCGCAATATTGCTAAGTTAATATTTATGCAGCGCTAAGTTTATTTAATGTACTGTACACTGTACATATATATGTGGACATATCGAGCCGAAATGCTGCGGGAACTTTTTGGTACCGCAGTAATATTTAATGAAATGAGGGTAGGCTGCTCCTTGAATTAAATATTAAGATATACTAAGATGAGGTAAGGGCCAAGGAAATAATACCCGAAATAAATTTTTACATTCCCGCACTTCAGTAGATTCAGGTGATAAATAAATAAATAAATAAAAGGACCCAAAACAATACATTTCAAAAAACAACGGCCGGCGAATGAAAATACATAATTTTAATCAGAGTGTATTTATAATTCGTTGCCCAAACAAAGCAGCAGGATATTAATTTAGTTCGCGATTGGTTTGTTTTTTTTTTGTTGAAAATTAAAATTATGAAATTTAAATGAATAAATAAATTCTAGTCCTGGATGTTCGTCACGCCGATTTTATTATTAAATCGACAAAGCTCCGGTTAAATGGCAATTAAAAAACGAGTTTGCTGCAATTACTCTTTTTTTGAATGAAAGAAGATAATGTATTAAGTTTCGTGTTTATTTATTTATTTATTTTTTTATTTCATCAGTTATAAATAAATTAAATTTCTACTCACTAATTTAATCGTACGAGTATAAGGGCCGGTATTTCAGTCAAGTCATGGATTAACTTTAAGCTTCTCTTTATTCCCATGTCTACAATTATTAAGACAATTGTTTCTATGGGAATAAACCAAAACTTAAAGTTAATCCATGGCTGAAATACTGGGTCTAAGTATACATTTACTGGTATCTTTGAATGATCTATTTATTCATTCATAAACGGCAAGAAAACATGCACTATTAAAAAATATATTAGGAGTATATAATATACAAGGTGTTACCCGGCGTACGTGAGTCATTCATCAACCATGCGGCTATACAACAATAAGCGGCGTAACAAGAACTCAAAACATGAACTGAAGTTAGTCAACCAGATTTTAAAAACACATTACGCATCACGTTCCAATAATTAATCGTCATCAGTGCTAGGCATTCAAAAAAGATTTCCACAATATGCCTCTGATAAATTAATTTTTTTTCCATTTTGGTACTTGCACGATCTAAATAAATTTGTAGAACGTACAAAATTTCATCTGCGTGTTGACGGGGATGCATTTTTCAAAAGTCCAATTAAAAATGTCGAGCTGAAAATTGTTCAAATAAATGATTAACGCTCTCAATTAATATGCAAAATGAAGATGTATGATATGACCGACGTAAAATATAAATAAATAAATGCGCCGAATATACGAAATAAATAAACAACGAATGAAACCAGATGACGTGGTTTATTGCAATCCTCCTTTTTTGTTCTTGTGTGCATTTTTTTTGCAACTGGAGCATCGATTTTTCTCATTTTAAAATAATGAAGATTTTTCATTGGATTAGAAATAGTTACGCTATGTATGGTGTTTCCTCAGCAAATCCGATTAAATGAACGTTCACATATTATACAGGTTGCCCATTTTTAATTGAAACCCTTAAAGATAGGCAACTCATCAATCAAATCAGAAATAGCGACATATTTTATATGTCGATTCCGCACCAAATCCGATTAAATGAACGTTCGCATGTTATACAGGTTGCTCATTTTCAATTGAAACCCTTGAAGATAGGCAACTCATCTATCAAATCAGAAATAGCGACTTTTTTTTTATTGTATATTAAAATCATAGAAGTAGAATGGGTTGCCTATGTTTGGAATAATTTATTCTTTGGTTTCATGAAATGGTTGGCCTTCCTTGTTATTCAGGATTCTCTCACACACTGGGAAAAGTGAGAGAATTGACAAGAAATTCCTAAGGTCAAAGGGGAAACACGGAATTCGTCGGCTTTTGCAAAGAAAAGTCAGTGAAATTTAATTGAAGAACAGGAAATTTGACAACACATGTTGGTGTTTGTTAACCTGTAATTATCAGCTCTCTTTTGTTAAATTAAAACCAATTAAAACATAAAGCAATTAAGTTTTATTATTTATTTATTTTATTTTTATTAATTATTTTATATAATTTTGAAAGACAGTTAATAATTATTTGGATTAAAATAAGAACTTTTTTTTGTAATTAGAATTCGCACTTCTACTGAAATAAGATGATCATACGTCCCTATTTCAGTAGGACAGTCCCGATTTATAATAATTTGTTCCACGTCCCGCGAAATTTTAAAAATGTCTCGCCTTTCAGAAAGAATATACTTCTTGCTGTTTTATAGCAACATATCCAAAGATGTATCATATATTGAATTAGGAACCAGTTAATGATTCGGCTAGTAACATCCGAGAAATTAAGTTTTTTTTATTCATATATTTATTTATATTTATTTTACAGTATTTTAAAGTTCAACAAGTAATTACTTTGCTCTAATTTCGTGTACAAAAATGTCGTCTTCATCTCTCTCTGAAAAGAATTTTGAAAAGTTATTTTGTTGTTTGGATTGGATTACAATGATTTCATTTTTAATAACCGATACTTTGCTTTAATTTCTGCACAGAAACGTCGCGTCCCTCTCTCTCCGAAAAGTATTTTGAATTACAACTTATCGTTTGTGAATCTCTGCGATTAGTTTCTCTTTTGTCATTTTATAAAAGTATTTTGTTCGTTTGGCCGAAATTAAAATCTGATCACCTTATATTAAAAGGACGGAACTATGTTTTCTGAAATTAGAAGAAAAAATGGAAAATTGTTTTATTTATTTAAAAGAAGTTAGTAGGATTGCAGGAACTGTGAGATAAAAATCAGAGATTCAAAGATACTTTTTTTTAACAAAAAATTCTTAGGTTCTTCAGATAGGCAACCATACAAACGACCGTGTTCATTGTGTTGCCTATACCAAGGTTTTTTTTTTTTTGAAAAACTAATGTATTTCAAAAGTAATTTATTTTTTAAACTAACTAGCTTATGGCTTTTAAAAGTCAGAGATTACCTGGATAAGTCGGGGAATGTTTTAAGTGGGAACCCTGTTATTAAAATTATTTAAGTGTTATCGCGTATTATTTTTTTTTAAACCTGGTCTTTAAGAGTCTTTTGGTTCTCCTGTTTAATTGTTTAGTTAAATTATTAAATTAGTAATGCAATAATTTTAATTGCCAATCATTGTGTTACTGCTTCAGTTTCTGTATTTATCTTAACTTAATTAAAATCATAGCAAAAACAGAAATTAAAATGTATTGCGTTTTGATAATTTTCATCGGTGTAGTTTGATGTATTTTAACCAGACGCGGGTTCACAATTTCGCATTTCGCTCTTCACAAAAGAAGGCGATCGCCAACAAAAAAAATATGACGTCTTTATGAATACAATTGATTCAATCAATCCCAATTAAAAGGTGCTTTCTTTCGTTTAAGAGTTTAAGAGTAAAAAATCGGAAAGATTTTAAAAGTAAAATAAAATGGCAAAAACAAAAGACCATCAACCGATCTTGCTATAAAAAAAATGAAAAAAAAAACGAACAAACACTGAACGTTCTTTGCACAAGCAACAAACAAACAAAAGACGATCGCTTTAATTAAAAAAGAAGAAATCTCATACCCCAATCAAATTAAAAAAACGAAGACAAGAATGAAAGCATCTTATGGGAATTTCTCTTTTTCGAAAATTTAAAAAAAAAACAAACGTCAAAAACAAAACACGATCTCTTAAATTTAAATCAAAAAATTACTTAAAAACACTAACCCTGATTTGGATAAAAAAAAGTCGAATTGAGAACAAAATAGGAAAAAGTAATTAAACGTAAATTAAGCAAAAAAAAAAAACAAAGAAACGATCGAATGATGTTGTTAAACGAAATGAAGAGTTGAAGATGCGCAAGCAAAAAATAAAAAAAAATAAATTTTAGAAAGTGAAAATATCTACCTACGGCAAACAAAAAAAATCAAAAAAAAATAAAAAGAGTGCCTAACACAGGACTGGAAAGCTGAAGAAAAGAAATCGATCGTTCAAAAAAAAAAAAAAAAGGAAAAAGCAAAACCGAATATTCTTTGCGCACGCAACAATCGCTGTAACTTTGATCCAAAGGTACAAGACTTTAATAATAATACAATATTCTAGTCATGTTTTAATAAGTTTTAATAAACATTTTTAACAAAAAATTCAATTTTTTTGGTCATTTTGTGTAGGTAACCGTACAAACGACTGTGCTTGCCGGGTTGCCTATATCAAGGTTTCTTGCGTTTTCGAAAAATTTTAATTAATTTTTTTCTTAACGAATTGGCATGTTTAAATGTAATTCAATAATTTTAGTAACTATTTCAGACGCGGGTTCACAATTTCGCATTTCGCTCTTCACAAAAGCAGGCGATCGCCAACAAAAAAAAATATGACGTTTTTATGAATACAATTGATTAAATCAATCCCAGTTAAAAGGTGCTTTCTTTCGTTTAAGAGTTTGAATCGTGTTTCGAATAGTTCGGCCCTGAATTTCGTAGTTGTTGCAACAAAACACCTGACTTGAATTTTCGATTGACCGTTCATTTGTAAATAACCATAATTCAATCCAAACAAGTTTTAAAAATAGAGAGATTCAAAGAGATGAATGTCTGTTTTTGAATCAAAACACGTTTGGATCACGATTTTGTGAGCGAAAGAAAGCACCTAAAGAAGAGATTACATAATTTACGTTCTGGAAATATTAGAAAAAGATAGATCAAAGGTGAACACTACCGGTTATGTGTTTGATTTTGTTACGTGATTGGCTAATGATATTAAACGATCTCTTTCTATTACTTGCGACGGAGTATAAATGAGTACAAGTGGATTCGAAAATTTATATAAACTGAAAGGTGAGACGTTTCTGTGATTCTTTTGTAAAAATATCATTGTGTTGAGAAGATATCTGTATAATGCCTGATTTCCTCACCTCCTGATAAATGCCTTATCTGCCTTGGAATCCATTGTATCGATAATAGTTTCCGAGAGGATATTATCTGACAGATAAATTTATCAAAAGCTGAAGAAATCGGGCATAAGAAAGAGATTAAAGATGTAAATTTAGATGTGTAAGAATTGAATTTTTCACGATAAACTAAATTTTATCTCGTCACTAATCTCATGGATAATAATAATAATAATAAAAATAATAATTGAATAAGTAAGAAAGAAATTGTTGCAATTTAAATTTAAATGTGAAACAGCGTCTTGCTAAGATGCATCAAGCTGTACCCGGGTTTTAAGTTTCGTGTAACGAAACCGTCAACATGAAGGATTCAATTTGCTTATTAATATTCCCTTGTAAAATCGATTGCAACTGAAACTAAATTACAGAGTTTGCATTTTAAGTCCGTTCTAGTAATGAAATGGTTCGAGTTGTGTCTATCCCCTTAAACAAAACAGCCCCATTCGATTAAACTGCCTTTTATCTGAGCGTGCTTTTATTTATGATTGAAATTTTCACCCTTTTAGAACACAAGTAATCATAATTTAACAACGAAATAATTAGGTACTAATTAACGATTTACTGTTTATTGAATTCGGTTTTCAAATTCAGATTAAAGAGAGAAGGGAAGCTATTTTATTATATGCAAAGTAATGAGAATGAGCGAAACACGTAGGATCTTTTTTTTTTAATTTCGTTAAATAAGGTATATTTTGAAGGGCGGTTTTCACGATTTCCCCAGCGGAACGCGAAGTAAATTAAATCCCTTTGTATGAAACAAATTGAAATTAATGTACGGTGGCGAAAGTTCGCACATGTATTTCAGGGGCGCGCGCTTTGTTTTACAAATGAGAAACAATTATTTTTTTTTATTAGTGGAATCGTGGGGAGTTTAAAAATAATTTTTTTTTCTGAAAAACTGAAGCAAACCGTAAGCAGCGAGAGTCATGCCAGTCGTCATCATCACCACCACCACCATCAAATGCTTGAGCAAATTAAAGAAGTCGATTGAAAAAAATAGTAAACATATACCGGTTGTTGTTGTAAAATGGGAACATTTCCCTCCTAGTCGTAGTAAGTTTCAATCCTCAGTTATTATTTTACTTTCTTATATAAAAAAAAATAAACAAAATGAAGCAAAGAAAATATATTCTAGACAAAGTTTGTTCTAGCCACAACAGGGCAACTGGGCAGTTTACAGAGGGTTGTTTGTAAATCAAATATGTGCACCCAAAAGTACAGTAAAAGGGAAACTCTGCAGCCTGGCAAATGAATTAATTGAACATCAGCTTGAGGTCTGACGGGAAGTTTCCATTCAGGCCCGCCGTCATCCTCATCGTCATAAAGCCCCCTCAGAAATTTTATAAATAATTGAGCGCCCGATACCATTGTGGCTGATTATTATTTATTAAATTCTAATGTTAGCCACCAATTTGTTTTGTGCCGCTCGAATACAAAACGAATTTCCACGTCGAACAAAAGGGCGATACTTTCGTCGATTCAATGGAGAGGAGAACAAACGCGTTGCGTGCAGGACGTGATTATTTTTAAATAATTCATCCCCTGATTTGCATCATCGCGCACAAGCAACAAAATGGCGTATAAATCAGGGCAGTTTTCTTTCGGCGCGAACAAAATTATATCGTGAAACGCGAGGGGTTAATTAATACAACTTATTAATGCACATCTCATTTAGATTTATTTTTATTTTATAAATGTAGATTAGTGGTTGTTTTTAATACCTAAACACGCATCGGTCGACTGTATTATACAGTGTGTCCCCGGATTGATTCCGCGATACGTATAATAGACTAAAAAAAATTTTAATTCAGATTTCATGTTTTGCAGGTAAGGCTGCTTTCCTTTTGAATTTAAATTCCAACATTCCGGAAAGAAATATTTGAAAGTATTGAAAATTACTAATCATAAATATAAATAATACCGGGTGATCAATGGAATTCATAATTAGAGGAGGCTGTGATTGGTGCTATTTTATGCTGTGTGGTTGGATACAATGATAAAAAAATAATAAGTCGACAGTTATCATCATCATTTGAGGTTATGCTCGTGCTTTATGCAATCTTTATTTTGTATGGATGCTTGCTTAAACCCTTTTTTAAAATATTAGGGGGCGTTCTACAAGACAAATCCGTTTAAATTTGAGCGATGTTTGTCAATCATTAAAAAAATAAAATAAATGTCACGATTTTGACACTTAAAATTTTTAATTTCAAACTGCAAGCCAGTGTTGCCAATTTCTTGGAAAATATCACAGCCTGCTGTGATTATAAATTCCGTTGATCGCATGGTATTTCAGTAAAGTTGTAAAATATTAACGCCGCGCCATCTATATTATTTATTGACCAAAATACAAAGAAAAAAAAGTGATTGTTCAAATAATAGTCCACCTGAAAAAGTTGGAAAAATTTAACAAAATGTAGATAGAAAAAAAAACGAACAAACAAAGAAAACAAAAGACGATCGAATCGTGTTTCTAGATAAAATGAAAAAAAAAAGGAACACGGAAAATTCTTTGCGCGAGCGACAAATGAAGAAACAAAAGACGATCGAAAATCGATCAAATAATAAAAAAGTAAGACACAATTGGAAGGATGCTCTTTCGAAAATTTGAAGAAAAAAAAAACAATTTCAGTTTCGGTTTCGGTCAAAATAAAGAAAAACTTAACCCTGCGGTGGAGAAGGGCAAAATTGAAAAATTGAAAAAATTGAAGTTGAAAAAAAAAATTGGAAAGATTTTAAAAATAAAATAAAATAGCAAAAACAAAAGATAATCGACCGATGTTGTTAAAAAAATGAAAAAAAAGAAAAAAAAACAAACAAACACAGAACGTTCTTTGCACAAGCAACAAGCAAACAAGAGACGATCGCTTTAATAAAAAAGAAGAAATCTCATGCCCCATTCAAATTAAAAATCGAAGACAAGAATGAAGGTATCTTATGCGGAATTCTCTTTTTCGAAAATTTTCTTTGCGCAAGCGACAAATAAAAAAACAAAAGACGATCGCTTTATTTTTCGAAAGAAGAAAATTGATCAAATAACAAAAGTCAAAGACACAATTGGATGTACCTTGAGAAGGAAGGATTGATTCTCTTTCGAAAATTTGGAAAAAAAAAAGAAAAACAAATTTCAGAAACAAAAGCGGTCGCTTGAATTTAAACAGCAAAAGATCGGTCAAAATAAAAAAAAAGTTAACACTGCAACGAACAAGAGCAAACTGAAAAAGAAAAAATCGGAAAGATTTTAAAAGTAAAATAAAATGGCAAAAACAAAAGACAATCGACCGATCTTGCTATAAAAAAAATGAAAAAAAAAAGAACAAACACTGAACGTTCTTTGCACAAACAACAAACAAACAAAAGACGATCGCTTTAATTAAAAAAGAAGAAATCTCATACCCCAATCAAATTAAAAAAACGAAGACAAGAATGAAAGCATCTTATGGGGATTTCTCTTTTTCGAAAATTTAAAAAAAAAACAAACGTCAAAAACAAAACACGATCTCTTAAATTTAAATCAAAAAATTACTTAAAAACACTAACCCTGATTTGGATAAAAAAAAAGTCGAATTGAGAACAAAATAGGAAAAAGTAATTAAACGTAAATTAAGCAAAAAAAAAACAAAAAAAACGATCGAATGATGTTAAACGAAATGAAGAGTTGAAGATTTGCGCAAGCAAAAAATAAAAAAAAATTAATTTTAGAAAGTGAAAATATCTACCTACGGCAAACAAAAAAAAAATCAATAAAAATAAAAAGAGTGCCTAACACTGAACTGGACGAAGGAAAGTTGAAGAAAAGAAATCGATCGTTCAAAAAAAAAAGCAAAACCGAATATTCTTTGCGCACGCAACAAAAACAAAAGAATCGCTGTAACTTTGATCCAAAGATACAAGACTTTAATAATAATACAATATTCTAGTCATGTTTTAATAAGTTTTTATAAACATTTTTAACAAAAAAAAATTGAATTTTTTTGGTCATTTTGTGCAGGTAACCGTACAAGCGACTGTCCTTGCCGGGTTGCCTATATCAAGGTTTCTTGCGTTTTCGAAAAATTTTAATTAATTTTTTTCTTAAAGAATTGGCGTGTTCTCAAAAATTAATTGCTTGTAGCTTTTAAACGTAATTCAATAATTTTGGTAACTATTTCTTGCGCGTCTTTCGTAAAATCGGTAAGAAATGGCAAACTCAATTTCGCAATGAGTTGCTTAACCACGTTCAAAGTTTTTTTTAAGAGAGCCAGAAAAAATTATTTAGAGCGCCATCTGTTCGTTCACTCATCTTCATATTCTAAAATTGAAAGTTGCCTTATTCGAATTTCAAAAATGCGATTTCGTTTTGATAATCTCAGTAAAATCCTGTTTTTTTTTTTCAAAATTAAATTGAAAACAGAATCCATAGCGCAACAGAAAAAACAGAAATCATTAAGAGCGCCATCTCTTGACCAAGAGCGAAACTGTTTTAATATTTCATCAAAAAAACTTTGTTTTTTACCACACTGTTAAAAAAAAAATGAGTATCTTTTAACAAAAACGCGATTTAGTCTTGATACTCTCAGTAAAACCTCGTTTTTCTTTCAAAATTAAATTGAAAATAGAATCCGAAGCGCGACAAAAAAAAAACAGAAATCATTAAGAGCGCCATATCTTGACCAAAAGCGAAACTATTTTAATATTTCATCAAAACAGCTTTGTCTTTTACCACTCTGTTAAAAAAAAATTGAGAATCTTTTAACAACTAATTGCTTTCAACCGAAATAAAAAAAATAGAACTTATTAATGGACTCACAGTCGATCACATTCGGATCTTCGAAGAGAAGGGATACTACGAGCTGGCTCTTTTCGGATTCATATGCCCATGTCTTCGTATTTATTTATTTTTTTGTAGATATTTATTTTCATAAATGCTTTGGGATCCAAAAAAGTCGTGTCTATAAAATCTACGCGTAGAAAGCCCTTTTCTAGTGTGTTAACCATCCTGTGTTTGTGATTTATATTTAAGCTATCAAGAAGAAATAAGGCGAGAGTATATATATTTGCCAACAAATATCTTCGGTAAGATTTATTGCGGGGAAAATTTTATTAGAACGTAAGGGATGTAATACAAGCAAGATAAATGCGGTACTTTCCTCAGAAAAATGGAATATAATAAATCAAGCTGGGGTATCGCATTGACGTTTGTGCCTTGCGGTTTAATACCATGGCGCTCTCTTAATAAACATCATCCCATAATAGAAACTCTCCTCTCACCATTAAAGATTAATATTCTAATTTGGTACACGGGCGGGCAATAAAATATTCAAAGTGTCTTTCTCGGATATTAATTCAGCGAGGCGTCTCCTAATTAGCTCTTTTCCGGCTGAATTTCTTCGATTGCTCTTTGCGCCTTGGTTTTATTTTTGGGCGGGAGCGCTTTATCCCCGGAAATATTTTATAAACCTAATCAAGTTTATGTGGAACAAATAAAAGTTTCGAATTAACTAACTTCTCTTCTTCGCAGCGAGCTAACGTTCTTCTCCTCCTCCTCCTCCTCGCAAGAGCATTGTAGACGTTAATTAGTTTAATTCCTCGAGTTTGGCTAGTTAAAACCCGTACAAAAGGAAATTATTTACAACGCCGGCGCCGGGATAAATCTTATTACTAATTAGATGTTTTAATAACTCTGGATTTTTACGGTTGAGGGAAGTTTGCGAAGTTATTTTATAACTTCTGCCAACGCTGGGATATTAAATTTGGCTTGATTTGGAAAGGGAAGACTTATTTTCATCTGTGATACATCATTTTACAAACTGTGTATAGTTCTCATGGTATTATTAAAATTTAAGGGAGGGTTAAGGGTTAGTACTGATACACTTTTTTTCCTTTTGTCGATATCTCAAGAACGAAAAGGAGTTTACCTAAAGTGTATATGAAGTTTTTTTTTCACAATCACCTCTAGAACACATGGTGTAAGTTTGTCGGTTGCCGCAGGGCAAACCCTGTATATCAAAAATTATTTAAATAAATTAAGTTATTTAAATTTTTTACCGATGATGTGTCAATTTCCCAGAGCGGTATCATAGACTGTCATTTCTCTGACCACGATGCAGTATTTTGCACAGTGATCTGCCAAAATCCTTCAACCGATATAGAACTTTTCGATGCTTCAGCAACATTAACCACGATTCTTTTACATTTGATTTGCAACGTATTCCCTTTCATTACATCTTTCATATAGATTCTGTAGAAGATAAGCTATCTTTCTTTAATGCGCAGATTTTAAACTTATTTAATAAGCACGCCCCAGTGATTACTAAACGTTTTACGAAGCCTTATTTGCCTTGGATAACTCCTAATATGCGACTACTTATGGCTCTTCGAGACAAAGCAAAATCTAGGTATAGACAGTCTAAATTGCCGCATCACTGGAGTTACTATAAGTCTTTACGTAATTTGACCAACTCCACTTTACTGAGGGAAAAGAGAGCGTACTTTCAGTACATCGAACGTTATAAAAACCCAAAAGACTTATGGAAACATTTAGATTATCTTGATTTGCCAACGAAACCAAAGATAACTATTCCTGCCCATCTGGCGAATGTGAACGGTATTAATGATTTCTTCATAAATAGCGTTCCTTCTTTTTCTGATAGTGCCAACTTAAATTTAAGCCAATATGCCTCTTCACATGCAAACAGTAAAAATTTTAAATTTAAGTTGGTGGATCCGCCATACATCTTGAATACTCTAATGTCAATTAAATCGTCCTCCATGGGAGATGATCACATCAATATTACAATGTTAAAGTTGTGTTGTCCTCATATAGTCCCGTTTATTACTCACATAATTAATGAGTGCATTTTTACCAGTAAGTTTCCTGATATATGGAAACATGCTCTTGTGTTACCTATCTCTAAAATCGCTCAGCCATCTGAATATAAACACCTTCGTCCAATCAGTATTCTACCTACCTTATCCAAAGTTTTTGAGAAAGTTATTAAAGATCAACTTCTGTCTTTTATTACTAAAGAAAAAATTCTACCGTCAATTCAGTCCGGATTTAGGAAAAATTAGTTGTACCACTGCACTATTGAATGTGTTAGATGATATTATTGCTACGTCGGATGAAGGTAAATTGACTGCTCTTGTTTTATTAGATTACAGCAAAGCATTTGATACGATTAGTAGTACAGTCTTATGTTCAATTCTGAAGTTCATTGGTTTAAGTGCAAATGCTATAGCCTTGTTGGAATCATTCTTAACCAGTCGCACCCGGAGCGTAGTTTTAGACGATAAAACATCTCATTGTTTGCCACTAGCAAGAGGTGTCCCTCAGGGTTCCATTCTTGGTCCTTTGTTGTTCTCCATATACACCAGCGACATATTTAAGCATCTCAAGTTTTGTAATGTACATTTATTCGCTGATGATACCCAACTTTATAAGTCCTTTAAACCTTCTGAATGGGGAACAGCAATGGATCAGATAAATTTAGATTTAGCATACCTCTCTGAGGCATCTGTTAACCATTCTCTCAAGTTAAATCCTGACAAATCGGCCTTCTTACTTTTTGGAAATAAATCTGCTTGCCGTGACATCCAAGATCTTATAAAAATCACTATTAACAATGCTCAGGTTCCTTTAGTTCAGTCCGCTAAAAGTCTTGGCTTAGTTTTAGATAACTCATTACGCTTTAGAGACCAAATTTCTAATTATATCAGAATTGCTTATATGAACCTCAAAAAACTTTATCCCCATAGACGCGAACTATCTGTTAATTTAAAAAAAACAATTATGTGAAGTCTTTGTGCTGTCTCATTTTTCATGTTGCAGCCAAATTTATCACTCTGCAATAGATCAATATACCTCCAATAGAATTCAAATGATGCAAAACTCGTGTTTGCGATTTATTTATGGCATAAAAAAGTATGGTCATATTGCACATAAATTAAAGGAAATTAAATGGCTTAACATGTTTCATCGAAGGAAATTGCAATGCCTTGTACTATATCACAAAATTTTATTAACAAAAACACCACCTTACTTATATTACAAAATCAAGTTCCGGTGTGATATACATAACATCACAACAAGATTTAGAGGTTTAATTTCTCCAGCTCTCCATAGGACCACATTGTTCGAACGTTCTTTCAGCTTTCAAATTTATCATCTTTATAATCCATTAAATGAATCATTAAAATCTTAAAGTATGTCTAAATTTAAATGTGAACTATATAAAATTTCATTTTTGGAGCAGTGCTGATGTGTGCGAAAATTCTTATACTAATTACCTTGTGTAATAATAACTTATTAACGATTTAATACGTGTTCTATTTTTTTTTTTTTTTGTTATATGTAGATATGCTCTTTAGAACACAAATAGCTTTTTCTTTCGCTCATTGAATATGTGTTTTTTTTTCATTATGCTTTAGTTATTTCATGCAACGTTAATTGATTGCTCGATTTTTAGTTGTAATATTTTTATTAAATTGCGTTTAATTTCTAAGCTTTTTCGCCTGTCGCAGTATTGTAATGTAGGCAGTCCTATTTTTCTTTTAATCTATTCTAGCAATCATGGTTAGCTTGTAAAGCAGGTAGGATTATTCCTAAGCCTAAAGCTCGCCCTGTGGTTCGGTCATTCTTACTTTTTAATTAGTTAATTAGTTATCTCTACTCCTATTTGTAATGGTAAGTTTAATCGAATAAAGACTATTATTATAAATAGACTCTGTATTGATTTTAGTTAAGAATTGCTTCGTTAGTACGAAATTAAAGTAGAATAGCTAGAAATAGAAATTACCATTGTCTGAAGTACAATTCAAACGAGAAATTTCCACAATAGTAATTAATTCAGCTAAATGAAAACAATGTGCACTTGTGCATTAAACGCTTTTGCAATTTCATGAGCGATCCGGCGCACCAACTCTTGCTGCAACTTTTTATAACTCTTTGTCAGGCACCTTACACAATACACGTTAAGGATTTTCGCGAGTTATGTACAATACAATGTGATGACTTCTCCTCGACTTAATTGAAAAAGAACTCCTCGCGTTTGTCTCAGCTTCTCACATAACGGCTTCCTAAACGTGCGCTGCGCTTACAACGCGAAATGCTTCCAACAACAACGTTGTTGCATGAATATTTTAGTGAAAGGGATGTTAAACTCGGATCGGGGGAGGATGAGCAAATTACCGGGGCATGTTGCTTGCCCCTTTATTTTCCGTTCAATGATGAAGTTTCCTACTGCATTCCTCTGCCCTACTTAATTGAATCTTAAATTATACGCCCACGTAAATAATACAAGAGGTTTAATTAAGCTGAAATTTAAAAAATGATGTTTCAACACTTCGTAAGCGGCGAATTATTGTATGGAAAAGGGACGAAGAAAGAAGAAAGCGCGATTTTATATTAAAGGATGACGACAGGAAGCCGATGACCTTGTTTTGGCTGCTGCCACATCAATTTTGCATCTCATTTCCTCCAAACAGTACATTATTCTTGTTATGTTCTGAAACTGAAGAGATTCATTTTAAAATTACCATCCCTGCTAGAAGTTTTGGTTAATCTGATCCTTTACTTTGAGCCTACTGAAGACAGGCTGACTTGTAGTGGCCTGTCTTTTTAGTAGGCATTGATAAAACTGAAACATTTTGCAAACATTAAAAAAAAATCGTTTTTAAAATGAATTCAATAATATTAAACCGTAACCCAAACCGACCATCAGAGCCTGCTAAAGACAGGCTGGCTTGTAGTGGCCTGTCTTTTTAGTAAGCACTGATAAAACTGAAATACTTTACAATCCTGGTTTAAACATGAAAAAAATTGACTAATTTGGTCGATTCGCTCGCGGAAATCCACTTACACGTAGACGTAAAGGTAGACGTAAAAAAATTGTTTACCTCTACGTCTACGATTAAAAAAAATCTTTTTTGAAAATATATTCAACAGTGTTAAAAAAATACCTCAGACGAGGTATACGTGGATGAGGATAAATTGTTTTGTTCCAACAAAACCAATACACTTTAGTTTCGATGACGCTTTGGATCGTGTCTAATCCGGGGGGGTGGATGTTAACCCGTCTTCCCTTACACGTCACGTTCTAAACCGAATCAAATTAATAGTGCTTTGACTTGAAACTTGCAGAAAGAGACACGTGCTCTATTAATTCTTAATAGAGGTAATCGAATTTTCCGTCGTTTTCCGAACTGTATGCACGTGAGTGCGCACATCTCTCATACAAAGAGACGCTGACGTCTCTCTTCTTAAGGAGGACGGCTTTGTCTTCAACGTGCCACTATGAATTCTCCTTCCCGGAGTGATTTTAAGAGGGCGGTTGAAATTTCTGCATTTGTATGGGATTTTCCAATGAAATAAAAACAGAATGAATGCGTGACGCAGAAGAAAACACGGGAATTGTTGATGCTACAAAATGTGGTGGACCATCACGGAGAAGTCGGAAATTTATCGCCGAGTAAGGAATTCGTTTTATTTAAATTGGTAACATTTTTTTGCAAGCAATTAAAACCTCAGCAAGTTTTTAGCAACTCCAATAAACGAAAAGTACGCTTGATTTGTTGAGATCATCACGGTTATTTGATTCTCTTCGTGAAACATCAGGAGTAGGATAACTTTTCAAATATAAAATCGTCGTTATGAATTTCGTGACTCTTAATTGCTTTTTTCAGGCTAGTATACTCAAAAAGCTAGCTAGCTACATGTTGTACTATCCAACTGCATCTACATTATAATAATTTTTTTTTTTACTGAAGTTGTTCGATCCATTAAAAATTAAGATGCAGTTGTTAGGAGTTTGATTATTATGATATAACCGAAGTTGTAATGTAAGTAGGACATATGTACTATAACGTAAGAGCTGTCATTTAAAGCTGAATTAGGTACTATCGCCCCGTTTTTTAAACTTACCGCTGTACATTTTTTTAAAATTATTACATTTTTTTTTAAATTATTTATGGTAATACGTTTTTACATATTAAATAAACTTAGTAGAAACTGGCGCACATGCTATGAAGGGTATCAAACAAGTACTTCCCCAAAAAGTCGTAAAATACGGGGTGTAAAAAAAATAATTCCAGGACCGCAAATTGGTAACACAAGGGTGTTATCTCAGCCATAAATCGTGCTTGACGCGTGCTCGTGCACACAAAAAAAATCAAACAATTGCTGGCGCTTTTTGCCGACGAAAAAAACGCCTGTTTTTCGGTCTGCCAGGTTTCCACACACGGTTAAACATGTTTGACGAGTTGATTAGCGGCATAATTATTCTTGCTTGTCTTCGGCTTTTAAAAGATGATTCCGAACAAAAAAGTTCGAATGAGACGTATTCGTTCTCGCTTTTGCACAATTATTGGTAAACTAGCTGCTGTAGGTTTGCCTCCACTCTGTCTTCATGTTGTAAATTTACATTTTGTTACGATTCAAAAAGAATTGGGGCTTCCATCAATTTCCGCTGTAAAGAAAAACTGGTTAACGCTGTAAGGGGGTCGCTACCACGTTACCTTTTCCCTTACAGGGCAAGATATTGGCGGACGAAACATAATAATTAATTTAAGGTTCACATTACCTCGCTTCTTTACACCAAACTCGACCAAACGCCGCCCTCAAGGACCGATTTCAGAAGCCACAAATAAATTCACCAGTACATTAAACTAATCGTATTAATGAAACTGCTTGTCGATTGTTTCCGACAATACAATTAATTTACAACTGATTATTAACTCATAATCAACTGCCTAATTATTGAATGATAACTGAAACTATAGATACTCAATAATTGAGCCGCAAATTTTCTCCTTTTTATTACCACCCGTGCCCCGGATGCCAAAAGTGTGTTTTCTAAAAGTTCTGGCCCAAAGATCGAGGTATCAAAATGGTTAGCGTCTCCTGGAAAGCACATTTAATCAGCGAGCGCGTCAATTGTTTTTAATGAAATACGATCTGCTGGTGTAGCATTGTAAGTACACAGAGAAGAATGAGTAGTAAGAAGTAATACAATTCTAGTCAGAATTAAGACAGGAACAAATTGTAGCAAATATTCGCACAATTGTGGAACAAGACGCTATTCTTATAGTAATATTTATTATAATTGTGCTAATGTTTGCTACAATTTGTTCCTGTCTGCGTTCTGACTACAATTTTGTTACTTTTTACTGTTCATTTTTCTCTGTGTAAATTCAAACGACTTGGTTTTATTTGTCAGCATGGAATTCCCTCTTATTTAAACGTTAATCTTGCGTACGTTTCATTCAACTAAAGTCCCTAGATTTGATTGACATTTATCATGTCAGAGAGGGTTCAGAAACACAACATCATTGTCATTATAGTAATGTCAGATTTTATAGTTGACTGACCATACTTGATATGATTGTCCCGTGGATTAGACAAAATAATAAAACATAGTCTGCGAAAATTTCGTGGTTTTCAGAAGTCAACAGAGAGTCGCAAAAAGAATTAGTCCAAGGTCACTGTGCATGGGCTTGTTACGTCCGATGGGTGGTGCACGCCGCATTTCAAGGCCAACCCAATCCAGTCGGACCGAATCTTATCCAAGTCAACCCAAGAGAATTTTTAAAACATTTCAAAAAACGTCTTCCCGAAAATTTTCTTCCCGCGAAAATATAGCAGTCTATGCGGAAAGTCGCAAAAAAGGAGCAGTCTAAGGTCACTTCGCATGGAAGTGTTACCACCGGCGGTGCTTAGACTGTGAAAGTTAATTTTGCTGCCGTTTTGATAAATCAACAGGAAATCGCGTAGACATATTATGTCCGGCGGTGTAGGCCGCATTCCAAGGTCAACTGGATCCAACTGATTTTTCTTCCCGCGAAAATAGAGAGTAGTCTACGGAAAGTCGCAAAAAAGGAGCAGCCTAAGGTCACTTCGCATGGGCGTGTTACCACCGGCGGTGCTTAGACTGTGAAAGTTAATTTTTCTGCCGTTTTGATAAATCAACAGGAAATCGCGTAGACATATTACGTCCGGCGGTGTAGGCCGCATTCCATGGTCAACTGGATCCAACTGATTTTTCTTCCCGCGAAAATAGAGAGTAGTCTACGGAAAGTCGCAAAAAAGGAGCAGTCTAAGGTCACTTCGCGTGGGCATGTTACCACCGGCGGTGCTTAGACTGTGAAAGTTGATTTGCTGCCGTTTTGTGTAGGCCGCATTCCAAGGTCAACTCAATTCAACTGAACTGAATCTTAGTGATTCCAATACAAGAGAATTCAAAAACGTTTCAAGGTCGACCCAAATAAGCTTAACGTGATCCCCCCCACCCCACCCAACCCAAGAAAAAGAATTACGGAAAGTAAAAGTAATTACCAGAAATAGACATAAGAAAATGATAAGAATTACAAATTCTAAGGAAATTCGAAAAGACGGCGTAAGATTGAAAGAAAAAATATGAAAAATGAGATGAAAATAAAATTAAAAAAGTGAAAATCACAAAGAGTTTAAGCACAATAATTTAAAATACTTAAAAAGAAATTCGAAGTGAACCTTAGCTAACTGAACTGAGCCTAAGCGCAACCAATTCAAGAAAACACTTTTTACAGTAGATAATAAAACATAAGAAATTAAGAAAAATCGAAACGAAATTCCAAAAACCTGCAAGAGATTGAAACAAGAAATCTTAAAAAATAAAAAAATGAAGAAAACTAAAATCGTAGAAAATTTCAACACATGTTTAAAAATTAAAAAATATTTTAAGATCAACCAAATTGAAGCGTACCTTGTTACGCCGTGTTGGGTGGCAAACTGTTGCATTAAATAACTAACAACCCTAACATGTGTACATAGAGCGAGGCAGGGTAGTTATTACCTGCGTATATGGGATTTCCAGTAGTTGACTTGCTGCCGTCACCAAGGGACACAGCGTGATACCAACTGCAGCTTTCTATAGTCGGAGAGGGTGTGGAGTAAAAGATGGAAGTCCACAAAAAAGAAATGATGTTAATAATAATAATAAACCGGGAGGCGCAAACTGAAGGATACAAACCACGTTATCGAAAATAATCCCAACCCAAAATTAATCCCAGTTTTAACAAGGCGGAATGTGTTCAAGACAACAATTCATTGACAGAAAAAAATAATAATTTGCGGCAAATAACAACAAGTAAAGCGTTAACGTTAATTAAAGTTTGGTTCAAAGTATTTCATCAAATGATCTTAAATATTTCAAAATACGAAAAGGTTTGTACGTTCGGAAATTTCCTGTCGTCTCACAAGAACCCATGTAACAAACAAAGAAAATGTAATCTCTAGTAACTGAAATGACTCAAACGTTAACATAAGTAGTAAAGTTATCACTGATAATTATTCTCGAGCAAAAATTAAGTGGTGATTTAAAAAAAAATGTATTGACTAAATTAAATTATCTGACGCTAGGCAACCAAAGTTGCACGTCAGTTGCGATCATCAACCGGAGTGACGAAGAAAAGAAAGGTGTAAACGGTTACCTTAACGACAAGACCCACGGTAGTAGTCGATGATTCAATCCCGAAGTTGTCTTCGAAAGTCTTCTTCAGAGTACGACACCAGCCTTCTCACACGTGGTGTGAACGGTGTTCGAAATTTCAGGATCGCAGCTAGTGGGGCGCTAAGGGAGGCCGAGCCTGCCCTACGATGGCCCAACCTGACATGAAAATATTTTAAAAATTCGTAAAAGCACTGGAATGAAAACATGGAGCCTGCCCTGTACTACAATAAGCCTGCCCTGAATGTTTAGTCTGGCTACGGCCCTGGTACCACTACCATCGTAATCGGAAATGGGATACGACTGGTCTACAAAGCCAACAAAAATTTTTTTATTGAGATTTCAAAAAAAAAAGAGAAGGAACTCTTCAAGTCAGCCCAAAACAGTATAAAACGACTGACCTTGACACCAAAGAAGTGTTTCTCAAGCGAAAGAAAAAACAATTCGCCCATGAGGAAAAGATGGTTACGTCGATCAAAATAAGTTAACAGCTTCTGCGCAAGCAACTCACATCGACGTGTTCCTCTTGAAAGAGAAAGTTTTACACTTAAACGTTGGCTAAGTAAACGCGCGGAGTGGAGAGGAGGTCAGGGCTGCCATTGGCCTAACAAAAAGATTTACTACCACAAATACAAGCGACTTCGATCGTAACAGAGTTGAAAATTGGTGACAACACTGAAGGGCGTTTAAAAAGAAATTTATAAAGACGTTTTGGTCAAAAACTCGATGACGCGGGTGAAATGGAGAGTATAACTCGCTCAGAAAAAACAGCAAATACGATAGAAGCGAACCTAAGTAAACAAAATTAACAATTCTGGTTGACTGGGGCAACAATAAAAAAACTAGGAGAGAAATGGACGGGTTTAGGTGACATAGCGCGACCAGTGTCATGCAGCTAAAATAATCTGTGCTCGTAAGTGAACCTAACCCAACCAAACCAAAGAAAAGAAAGACGGCGGATCTGACATTGTGTTTCCGAACCCTCTCCGACATGTTAAATTTCAAACAAGTTTAGTGACCCTACATTGACCGAAAAGAAGTTTGATTTGCGAGCTAAGCAGACGTCGACAATTCCTGCTAGGCAAGGCAATATCCGCGGCGATTAAACCAGAGTGTCGATGACCGCACTTGTGGAATGCCAACTAAACAATTTTATCAATTAAAGCTGAAAATACGCGCGTTTAATATTGAGTAACTCCACAAAAGTAAAAACGAATTTTGATAATAATTTTTCCAAACGTGGTTAGTGTTCAATCTTTAAGTAAAACACTTTCTCCACATAATAATACGTACCCCTCATTAAAATTGATTCCATACGACCGTCGAGTTGTTCTTTCATTCCCCCTTGTTGTAACCGTACCATTTCTGAAAGGCCAATAAAAGGAAATGAGTTTGTCAATACAAACAGCATCGGTAACATAATTCCCAGGCAATTTAAAAGTTCCGCATCGATTATCGCCGTTCCTTTGAGAGAGCACAGTGCATTGCATTTTTTTTTCGGTATTTTTTATTTTTGAATGAACCAACGTGAAGTAAAAGCTTTCATTGTGGATTTAGCTGCACGCCGCGTCTTATTGGGGGATTAGATCTCTCTCTATGATACAGAGCAGCACTCTTCGTCGAAGTTTCCAAATGGATTATGCACGTTTGAATAAGACTTTCTTTTCGTTTAGTACCCTACAAGCTCAACCCACGTCAATTTAGAGGCAGGAAATATACTGGTAAAGTGTATTAACATAGTCTCGCGAGATTCCTCTAGTTTGCATATTTGCGCTGCTTCAGGAAGAACGTACTTGCTACACATATTTCAGTTAGGTACATGAAATGACTTTATTTTACTGATTTAATTATAATCTGTTTGTTTATTCGCGTCACTGTGATTTTGGCGCTGAAGCTAAAAAAAAAAAAAAAAATTGAGGAAGGTACTCTACTGCAACGTCACGTTATTGAAAGGCGCTTTCGGTATTGATTTATGTGCCACAGGCACCAATTAGCGGTTGATGCTGTCATATACCTCACGTCCGCATGCAACTCTTCTATTAAAAGTTTCCTAAATAATTTCACAGTGTTGTGAACATCATTATTACTCTGGGGAGGTATACATTTTCATTTGGAACTCAATTTTATTGCGCAAGTGTGATAAAGTGCAGAGTTTATGTTCGATGCAGGGCGTGCAGCAAATAAATGAAATGTGAATGTGCCAACTATTGCAAACCAAACACGCCCTTATACACAAACGAGAATGGGATGGAAAGTACCTAAACCGGGTGTCCCAGTAAGGGTGGCGACCGGCGATATACAAAAAAACCGTAATACCTTCCGCAATCACTGACAGCTAAAAGAAACTTACGTTTTCATTTCATTCTTGCGAGAAAACTGGCAGAAACTATAACTATTTAAAAGCAGCGCCCTCTAAATAATTTATAACACTGTGACTCGGGCTCTGAGTCAACGATACAAACTTTAAATCAGCTTAAAATTCCCTTTCACACGAGCCGGATGTCGCTGCTTTCGTTTGAAAATAATCCCGTCATAAAATAGTGTAAAATTTTCCTTTCATGATGGCGTGAATGAATGATGAATGAATAATATCATTCGCAGACTTTATTTTTAGAACAGGATTGCCTCATCTTTTTTTTAAACGTTTGCAAGCGCTTTTGTTCTGTTTCGTGAGAGCCAATCGAAATTATTATTCCACACGACGGGATGGATAGTGATAGAATTTTCGCCTTCGCCTCATGCGATTTGCTTTATTGTTGTTCTGAGACTTTCGTTAGTTTCTTAGTAACTCACGATGCTTGAAGACGTAGAAGAAAAAAAATTGTGGAACTTTCTAGGACTTTTTAGAAGTGAACAACGTTAGAAAGAAGCCGCAACTTAGTAATAATTGGTCGGTAGGTCGATAACACGTAGCGCCATTTTGTCGTCAAAACAAAAATCAAACAGAAACGAGAAACGTCAAAACAATAGTCAATCGATTCAGAATTGATAAAACTTGCGTCGATTTGCAAGTTTCGGTTTTCGATTTTAAATAAAACAAAAAAATGTGAGAGACGACTACTTTCACCCGCGTCAAAAAAAAAAAACAACCAAGGGCGATCGACTTAAAAAAACAGTCGATTCTGTCGGAATTCCAAATCAAGAAAACATTTCAAAAACATACCGAAAATTTTCTTCCCGCGAAAATATAGCTCGTCTGCGAAAAGTCGCAAAAAAGGAGCAGTCTAAAGTCACTTCGTATGAGCATGTTACCACCGGCGGTGCTTAGACTGTGAAAGGGTATTCCAAAACAAGAAACAATCGATTCTGAAGTGAAAGATTCCGAAACAGAAAACGGCAGGGACGTTTTGAAACGAAACGTAGCATTGGATTTCACCATTTTCAGGTTTCTCGGATTTAAACTAAATAAAGTTTAAATTTGAAAAACAAAAGTCGATCGATTCTGATGTTCATGTTACCGAAAATTATAAAATGACAACGACGATGACTTTAAAATAAAAGACGTTCAATTTTGACGTTACCGAAAATTTTAAAATAATAACAGCGACGACTTGCGACGACTTTAAAAAATAAAACAAAACACGATCGTTTCTGACGTTACCGAAAATTATGAAAGAATAACAACGAAAACTTTAAAACAAAAGACGTTCGATTTTGACGTCACGGAACGTTATAAAATAATAACGATGACGTCTTTAAAACAAAATTACAAAATTAATAGTCTAATGACGACTTTAAAACAAGAGATGATCGATTCTGACGTTATCGAAAATTATAAAATTAACAATATTGACGACTTTAAAACAAAAGAGGAAAATTATAAAATGATAACAATGACGGCGACTTTGAAACAAAAGACGACCGATACCGATGTGATAAAAGCAATTTATTTAACAATGACGACGACTTTAAAACAAAAGACGATCGATTCGGATGTTATCGAAAATTACACAAACATACGACTTTAAAACAAAAGACAATCGATTTAAAAACAAACAAAAATCAATTTTTTTACGTTTCAGTTTAAAATTCGATTTCGAATCGACTTTATTAAAATAAAAGGCGATCGATTCTGATGTTATCGAAAATTATAAAATAGGAGTAATGAGAATGACGATTTTAAAACAAAAGACATTCGATTTTGACTTTAACCGAAAATGATAAAATAATAACAATAAATAAAACAAAACGCGATCGATTCTGATGTTATTGAAAATTACACAAACATACTGACGACTTTAAAACAAAAGACAATCGATTCTGAAATATGTAGATATAACTTAAAGATAAATTGATTGTGCGATTTTAAATAAAAAACAATCGATTTTGTACGTTTCGATTTAAAATTCGATTTCGAATCGACCTTATTAAAATAAAAGGCGATCGATTTTGACAGTTACAGAGAGAGAAGAAACATCTTACGGCTTAAAACAAAAGACGATCAATTATGAACTGCGATGCGTCTATTTGAACGCGAAAATTAATCGGCGGCGTCCAAAAAAAAAAACAAAATGATCGATTTTTGAAGGAAAAAACAAAACAATCGACTTTCGAGAGAAACGAAATCCCTGTCGTCTCGATTGATCTGAAAAACGATCGATTTGAAAATAAAACACAATCGATTCTGATGTTAACGAAAATTATAAAATAATAACAATAACGGCGACTTTGAAACAAAAGGCGATCGATACCGTTGTTATAAAAACAATTAAAAAATAGTAACAATGACGACGACTTTAAAATAAAACGCGACCTTATTAAAATAAAAGGCGATCGATTTTGACAATTAGAGAGAGAGAGAGACAAAAAGATAACGAACGCGAAAATTAATCGGCGGCGTCCAAAAAAAAATGATCGATTTTTGAACGAAAAAAAGAAAACATTCTACTTTCGAGAGACACAAAAGACAATCGACTTTAGAGAGAAACAAAACCCCTGTCGTCTCGATTGACCTGAAAAACGGTCGATTTCAAAACAAAAGACAGTCTACTTTGACTGGCGGAAAGAACAGAAGAAAATCTACCTACCGACAGATTTCGAACGATTTCTTGCCGAGCCTATTGGTTGCGCCCCCTTGTGGTCAACTCTGATACTTAAAAATATTTTCTTTGATTTTCTGTTGATCACTTCGATAAACACCATTTTTCGTCGTCAATCAACACAATTACGTCACATTTAGAATGATCTCATGACTCATAACCAGAGCCTATCACAAATAATTCCAGAACGCCAGAACTGCCTCCCACTCAACGCGATTCAGCGCCGTGCACTTAGAGATCCTGCCGGGATATGCAGCACTCTTTGACCGCGGAACCCCTCTACCCACGTCGTGCGGGTGAAAACTGAATTAAAATTAAATTAAATAAATAAATAAGTAATAAAATTAAATTGTCGAATAGCGTCACAAGTCAATTGGCTTAATTTTGCGTTAAGAAGAGACGAATTTAGGTTTATCTATACTGTCGTAGATGACGTAACTGCGTTTGTTACGGTGTCAAAACCGCTTTTCAGGAAACAACCGGTGTATTCCGGTTGGACTTGCGTCAATTTTCGATTGCGCAACTTTGTCTCATCGGTTTGATCGTAGTAAAAACAGTTCTTTATTATTATTATTATTATTATCTTCGTCGTCTCTAAAATAATTAAATTCGTAAAACAATAAATGATCTCTTTGTCTTCTAACTTTATCGCTTTCTTTGCATTCGTTTTAAAATACTCCGGCTATAAAATAGTATAAAATTTTCGATGCATCGACACTCCTTTTATGGATTCAAATGAGTAATATCGGTTGGCGGCTCTATTTTTAGCGTAGGATGGACTCAGCGCTTTTGTTTTGTGTCTTGAGAGACTATCAAAATTATTATTCCATACGGCAAGACAAAGACAATCATAGAATTTCCGCCGTCGCCTCATATTTTCTGCGTTATTGGAGCAGGACCCCCAGATTCACAAAAATTATTTAATCACTGATTAATTTAACAGCGTGATTGAAGCCCGTGATTGGTTGGGTGAAACAATATAACCGGTTGTTTCAAATCTATTGTTAGCTTCGTCCAATGGCGTTCCTTAATCAGAGAATTAATTTAATCGCTGATTAGCATTTTTTTGTGAAACCCACCGTGCGAATCACAGTTAGTATTTTGAGGGACAGTTTAAATAGATCTTACCTTCGCCCTTTAACGCCGTTGGGGTTTCCTTACGTCAAGGTGATACTCGTTGGTTCCTGCTGATGTCACGATGCGTTGCGCGTTGATTCCCTCTGCACAAATCTTGCTTCTGCTCATGTAGGCAGCACATCGATCGGCAAAAAATGTTATAATTAGTTTCTTTCTTCCGGTATATTTTTTTTTCTAACGTCAAAATGGTTTAACCTGTACCCGATTATTTTCAGTCGATATCCTTACACTCCCCGACATCAAAGAAAGAAAAAACGAAGTGACCTGCAGAGTAATTATGAAAATTTGAATACCCGTGAGGTCGTGTGTCAAAGAATTCCTCGCAGCAGTAATTAATCACCACCGGGCAGGAAATTAAAGGAGAAAGCCTTTAAGACGAAAATAAGTTATGCTTTAATTATGCCGCCGGTTTAGCTCCGGCTTAATATTTGCAGGCTTTTAATACATTAAGGCACGCAGATCGAGATATATTACGCCCTGCCAGACTTATGAGGACCTTGTTTTTAATTACGAACTGCCTTTTCCCGCGAATTAAAACGAAACAAATTCTCGAACGGTTTTGAAACGGAGTTCGGGACGATTCGTGGCAGTTGTCGAATTAAAATGTGTTCATCAGGTTCCAGAAAAAAAAAATCGATCATAAGCAGGGAAAAGAATTCGGGCCCCTTGTTACGCGAACGGTACCAAAATTTAGTACTCGGATTGTGCTTTTCTTTTCAGCCTCGCTCAACAATCATTTCTGTGAAGTGCAAACGCTCGCATTTCAGTACTTCCCCTTCCACTCAATAACAATTCCCTGCATGGAAGTCCCCGAGATGTAGAAGGAGTCGGTCCAACACTAAGCGGCATGAATTCTTTTCCCTAATTATAAGCAAGCCCGAGTTGCATCAGGATATTGGCTTTGTGATAAGCTGTCGCTAATGTCAGTTTAAAATCTATCGATCCAAGTACATAGAAATTATCCGAGGAGTAAATTACTCCATCTTCTTGCCCTACGGGAGATATCTTATAACACATTTTAAGTTAACTAAAAAAATCAATAGCGAAGGCCTCATTATCCCACCCTGTCGCCCACTCTGCCTACCATCAACTACTCACCTACAGTCATTTAGTCGTCATCATTTATCAATCATTGATTGATAAATACGTCGCACGACGCCCTTTTTTCAAGCAGTTCATCCCTCCGAGGTTTCCATGAAATCACATATCTATACGACCTCCCACATACACACTCTCAAGATGATGGAATTTAGCCGGCAAGTGATATCTGAGAAGAAGAAGAAGATATTATTTAGGCGACATTCCCTTTCAGTATTTTCGCGCCGTGTGTTTGTTGCTGGGGGATGGAACGTGGGGTTTGCAAACACTGTCAGAAAATCCCTTCATATTACGTTATCGAGTGGCAAAGTCTGATAAACAATTCCGGTCGTGTTCCACATATCCGGTGAAGATTGAATAAAACCCCTGTATGCTGTGCAAACTTTTTCTGCTGCTGCTTTTACAAAAAGATTGAACTCACCTTTTTATCATGACAAGTGGGTAATCCCCCTCGTCGCAAAATCCACTATTTATTAATGTGAGCTCGGACGGCCATGTAAATGATAAAAAGAATTATTATTTTTGTTTTAGTGAAACTTGGTTTTAGTTTCGATGCTCCAGCAACGTCTGCAAAATAAAAAAAGTTAACACAGAAAAAGAATTATCTTTTTGTTTTTAGTAAAACGTGGTTTTAGTTTCGCGCTCCAGCAACCTCTGCAGAATGCGTTTGCCATAATAGATGGTAATAATGACAGCTATCACAATAAAACTCCTAAAAGTATACATTTACACATCGTGTGAACCTCAACTACATAATTGATTTCTTACATGCCGGATTTATTTAAGTGTTCGAAGCAAAATAAATAGCAACAAAACGTGCCACACACCATCGAAAACTTTTGTCAAATTGATGAACAGCTATCGGAAATTGCTACCACTTGAATGAATTTACTTTAATCTCCTGAATAATTAAAACGAAAAACGGTGGCAATTTAGCGCTGAAGAAGATAGTCAGCTGTCCAGAACTGGTCCTCAGAAGGAGACGAGGCGAGGTCAAAGGCCAAGGGCGCCAGGAGGAATTATTCTGGCTGTTTTCTTCAATAGGTTTTCATAGTTAATTTTCGTATAGTTCTTGCTTCTTGAGAATTGTAGAAAATATGAAACAAATAAAAATACTTTTAAAAACGAGCTAAAAATCTAATTTATTAACTTACAAGTTATATCTTCGCTGACATTTTTTTTAACCCACGAATCTCTTCATAATTATTATGAGAATTTATTAGGCTAAATTGTTTATACTTCCGTTATTCATTTTTGATAAAACAAATAATTATATTTGCGAAACGTCAAGTAAGTTAATAAATTACATTTTTAGCCCGTTTTTAAAAGTATTTTTATTTGTTTCATATTTTCTGCAATGGGTTTTCAGATCCAAAGTTTTATTTGGGCTACATTTTAGACATATTTGGCGTTTAAAAATCTTATTTGGCGCCTGCCGCCTAATTTGGGTTACTTTTATTGTTGCCTTCACGTAACAAAAGTACACCGCCAACCAAAAATTTTTGAAACCGCAGAGTCGACGATGCAAGGAAAAAATATACAATGTGATCAATAATGACTGTCCATGCCGCTACGTCAATTTATTTTTTTGTTCATTTCGTCTTTTGTTTTTTTTTTTTTTTTTGGTTGAGATTTTATTCACAGTTCATTTGTTTTATTTTGTCTTTTTGTTTCCTAGCAGTTTCGTAATATGCAAAGACTTTCGGCCGGAAAATCGCCGTTTTCTCATTTGTTTTTTTTTCTATTCATTCTTTTTTTTGTTTTTTGTTTCAGTTTTTCGTATTTTTCTTCTTTCCTATCAATTTTTCGGTTTGGTTTTGACATTTTATTGACCTTTTTTTACAGCTCTCTTTTGTTTTCTACGAGTTTGTTTTTATTAGCAAAAACTCTCGTCGATTTCCATTTTTTTTGCCCATCTTAGTATCATGGCACTTCTGTTTTTTTTTTTAAATTCATTTTATGCTTTCGTATTTTTCTTTTGCTTATATCAAATTGATTTTGCACACTTGATTGACACTTTTTTTATAGTTGTCTTTTGTTTTTTACTTTTTGTCTGGAAATTCATTTGTTTTTGTTCATCTTAGTGGTCAAACTTATTTTATTTTCTCTACGTTTTCGGACTGCGTATTTTCTCTTTTGTTTTTCTTATGGAACGGATTTTTTTTATAAATTTTTTTATTTATTTGGTCTGCATCCATCTCAGTTGTGATCTTCTTTTGTTTTGTTTTGCGCAGTGTATTTCTTCCTTTTTTCCTAATTGACAGATACTTATTATATGACAAAAATACTTCGAGCATTGTTTTCTTTTGTTTCTTGTTCATTTCATTTTTTTTTTGTTTGAAATTTTATTCGCAGTTCGTTTCTTTTATTTTGTCTTTTTGTTTCCTACCAAAAATTTTTGGCCGGAATTTTCTTCATTAATTTTTTTATCTGTCCACTCTTCTTTCGGTTTCTGTTTCGTATTTTTTTTTTCTTTTTAATTGACGTGTTAATTTTGGTTTTGTTTTCACATTTTATTGACCGCTTTTTACAGCTCTCTTTTGTTTCCTACGAGTTTGTTTTCATTTGCAAGAACTTTCGTCGATTTACACTTTTTTGGCCCATCTTAGTATCGTGGTACTTAAGTTTTTTTTTTTAATTCATTTCTTTTGTTTACTTTTATCAAATTAATTTTTCACATTTTTTTGATTGATGATCACTAGTCTTTTTAAATTTTTCGTCATTTGTTTTTATTCATCTCGGTGGTCAAACTGGTCTACGCTTTTGGACTATGTATTTTCTCTTTTGCTTTTCTTATCGAATTCATTTTTTACAAATTTTTTGTTTGTTATTTATTTATTTTGTATCACTCTCAGTTGTGATCTTTTGTTTTGCGCACTGTATTTCTTTTTTTTTTGTTTTTCTTTTATTTACTTCACGCGCTGTACTTTTTTTTTGTTTTTCATTCGTTCACTTCACACCTTGTACTTTGTTCCCGTTGCTATAATTTCTCTTTTGGTTCCGTTTATTGTGCAGATTTCATCACATATCACATATACTTATTACACGACAAAAATACTTCGAGCATTGTTTTCTTTTGTTTTTTGTTCATTTCATTTTTTCTTTTGTTTTTTTTTTGTTGACATTTTATTCACAGTTCGATTGTTTTATTTTGCATTTTTGTTTTCTACCAGTTTCTTAACTCGCGAAAGTTTTCGGCCTCAAAAATCGCCGTTTTTTCATTTATTTTTTATCTATCCATTCCCTTTTCGATTTTTTTATTTCTGTTTTTCGTGATTTTCTTCTTTTTAATTGATTTTTTTTAATTTGGTTTTCACAAGGGTTCGTTTTCATTTTCATTTCATTTTATGCATTCGTATTTTTCTTTTGTTAGTTTTTGTCAAATTGACTGTCCACGTTTTTTATAATTGTCTTTTGTTTTTTACTAGTCTTTTTTGTTTAATTTTTCGTCCGGAATTTCATTTGTTTCTGCTTATCAATTATATTTTCCTGTAATTTTTCTTTCCCTAAAAGGGTGCAGCTGTCCAGAGCTAGTTCTCAGCAGGAGACGGGCGAAGTCAAAAGTCATGGGCGACAGAAGGAATGATTCTAGCTGATTTCTACGCCACTGCGAAACCGTCCTGCAAAGATCGCAGCGTGCGCGAAAATTTCAACAAATTTTCTTCACTCTTATATAACCCAAAATAATTGTTCGTCGCAACAAAACCACAGACTCGTACTTAAAACATATATGAAAACAAAAGATAAACAATATGACAGCACCAAAGGTAGTCGTTATATACAACACGCATTAAATGCATGAAATAATTAAGGCGAATTTGGCGAAGTTGTGTCGCTACTTCACGTCGATACGTCGAACTTCGTGTGTGTCGATGGTTGCAAACTGTCGGACTTCCGTGACCCTAGCGATGCCCTCACGGCACTTAGGTGTCAAACTTTACTCAGCCATCACGTAGTGTCGCTGCCTCACGTCGATACGTCGAACTTTGTGTGTGTCCATGGTTGCCAACTGTTAGAGTTCCGTGACACTAGCGATGCCTTTACGGCACGTAGGTGTCAAACTTTACTCAGCCACCACATAGTGTCGCTGCCTCACGTCGATACGTCGAACTTCGTGTGTGTCGATGGTTGCCAACTGCCGAACTTCCATGACCCTAGCGATGCCCTCACGGCACGTAGGTGTCAAACGTTGCTCAGCCATCACATAGTGTCGCTGCCTCACGTCGATACGTCGAACTTCGTGTGTGTCGATGGTTGCTAACTGCCGGACTTCCGTGACCCTAGTGATGCCTTCACGTATTCGACCTTCGTTGCACTTGATTCGCCTTCGGGATACGATAAGCGGCGAGGAAGTGTCGGCGAAATATAGCAGGGCCAGAAGCAAAGTCCAAAACGAGAAAGCGAAAACGAAAAGCCGATTCCTCTGTTGAAACAAAGAAATCCAAAATGGAGTCTCAAATAATCTTTCAATTTATCGGAAAAGAACGGGTTAACCGCTCGGTAAAAGTTGTTTAAAGCAACTCAGCAGGGAATTAAACTGTAACAAAATGTAATCGTAACTCCACAGTCTGAAAAATTCGCGCCTACTTTGTCTAATGAATCATTTATAACAACTCTGTTTTTGTGTTAGATTTTGGCAAAACTAACAACACATTTTGGATTCGTTTGGACAGTCTCTCATGAACAAACTTATTTAACTCATAATAATAAATTTCAGTGACATAAGAACGTCCCCTTTTGTCATCAAAGTATCACTCAGATACTCGAATTAAAATTACGGAATTGCCGGAGACTAATTACAATTAGCCAGCAGACGCTTTGAACAGGTTAATTAATAAATCAGATTCGGCACTTCAGACTTGCCGGTGGGACTGAAGAGATATCTCATTTTACTGCAGATTAATTTGTCAGCTAATCAATAGTTTAAATATTTGTGCAAGTTCGCCGAAGTTTCAGTTTATTCAGCGAAATCAATATTTATGGGCTGGGCTAACGCTTCGCTGGAACGCAGAAACTGTGGCTTTCAAATGTTAAGTGTTAGAGTTCTATTGCAGTAGTAAAGGATCATGCAGTGTTGCCATGTCACCGATTTGCTAACGTCGTATTTCCTAGAGGGAACATCGCACCACTACGTACAGTAGAAAGCGAAACAAAAAAAAAAATAGCAGACAATTACAGTTTCCTGTATTTTTTTTTCTTCAAAATGGTACTGTTTAAACATGGCTTCGTAGATCTTAGAATTATTATTATTATTATTATTAGAAAAGTTTTGAACTCGTCACATCTGAAAGCTTTCAAATTTTTGTGTAAGTGTAATGTTGGATTTCATTACCATAATCGTGATTGGTTGGTTTCAAATTTCTGAACGTTGAAACATTCACAAATTGTGAACCAACCAATCACGAGTAGGATTCCGAATGACGCACGCGCGTGGAAACCCAGCATTACCTGTGAAGTCGTATTTACAAAATTATTTTGAAGAAAGAAAGATCAAAGGAAACTGCAACTGTCTTCACAAGCTTTACTAAAGCTTTGAACTTGTCAAATCTGAAAGTTTTTCAAAATTTATTGTAAGTGTCAACTCTGAGTTTTTTGGAGAAAAAAATTACAGGAAACTGCAAGTGTCTACAATTTTTTGTTTTCAACAATAGTTTACTGTTAAAAAAATCGTGTAATTCTAATTTGATGTTTAACAGTAACAATAATCGTAATAACAAATAAAATGGTTGTTATGTTTATGGACCGTCTTTGTCTTTCAATTGACGCTTAAATATTTCCGTCCTTTTTTTATTTATTTATTTTTGTGATCGTCATTCGTTCGGAATTCGTCTTCGAGTATTCATCTTTTAAATTTTGATTTTTTTGTTATTGCCGTTGTTGTATCCCAGTATTTTTTTTGTTTATTTTGTTTACATTTTCGAAAACTATTTCGTAAATTTACGATCGTCATTTGTTTTGTTTTCTTCTCTTTCTCATTTCGTTTGCGTTTTTCCAAGAGCCAAAGATGTTCCTCTTTTTGTTTAACTTGCACACAGTGTTTGTCTTAAATTATTATTCAGTATTTCTAAACATATTTTAAATCTACAATTCGCTTTGACTCTTCATTTATTTATTTATTTATAATAATTGTCATTTCTTTCTCTTACTTTCTTCAAAAATTCCGCTTTCTCTTCTTTTCCTTGCGATTTTAAATTTAAACGACATTATTAGTAATTTCTTTGTTTTTTTTAATTTTTTATTTACGGTGGTTTTTATCTTCTTTTTAGGATTTTTTTCTTATTTTTCCAGTTCGACTCGATAGTCAAAAATTGATGGGAGTATTATTTTTTTTTCATTGTTTCGATTGTTTCTATTTGTCTTTCTTTGTTTCTTCTTTCTCGCAAATGTGGCAATTGTCTTTCTTTTTTTCTTTTTTATTTTCTTTATTGGTGAATTTTTTTTCGAAATTAAAAATTAATCGTGTTTACTCGCGCGATTTTGAAGGGCCAAATAACAGCAGGCTTACGATTATAATCACACAGTTGGCAACACTGGGATTATGAATTTCTGCAACGACTTCAGTTGGAGAATGCCAAAATGTTTTTGAGTTGAGTTGCTAGAATTATTTTATTAGTGATTTTCGCATATGACTCACTTAATTTCTATTTGTCAGTTACCGAGCGAGATTGGCAACACTTTTCCGTGTTTGCGTTGGTACACTAGATTTTCAAATTGAAAGTTTTTGTCAGAGTCAGGGCCCCCGTAACCATGTGTGCAAAGTGCGCAGTGGACGCGGGCGCCATGTTCAAGGGGCGGCAATTAGTCTCTTGGCCACACTGGACATATTTTGTAATTTTTTTTCGCCCAGAAAAAGAAAAATAATGGGAAACAGTTTCTTGTCTGGTATAAATTATTCGAAAAACTAGCCACAAGTTTTGATGAAGCCGTCAACCTCACGACAAAACGTCGACTAAAATAGAACAGTTAACTGCGGCAATTGAAAGTAGAAAAGGCTATTTTTTGTAATTTTCGTTTGCTAAATTTTTCATAAAAATTTAATAATTTTATTAGGTAAAAAAAAATAAATTATGTAGGGGCCTATTCTGTATCAAAACCGTTAAGTTTAAAAGGCTGTTAAATTTTGTTGCTACGGTAACAACCAATCATAGAACTGTATTTTAAATTTTAAAGGACCTCTAAATTTTAACAGCCCCGGAAGCTGTTACAGTTTGGTTAACAATTAAAACAAATTATATATCACTTTTTAAGTTTTTCCAAATTTAAGTTCCTTTTGCTTTTGTAATTTTGTTTCTTTTTTTCTAATATTAGTGACTAGCGTGCTTCGCCCACTTGCTTTCTGGTGGGCGGCGGGGAGGGGGGCGTCTGGACAGAGGTCTTCTCGGTCAGATGAGAAGAAAGCGCTTCTCTTCCTTTTTTTGGGGCTTGCGGCAGCTAGAAACTTGAAAAAATGAAGGAAAATGTTTAAATAAAAGTGAAGGAGAATGCTTAAAAAAGCGAAGGAGAATGTTTAAAAAAAAGTGAAGGGGAATGTTTAGAAAAAGTAAAGGAGAAAGTTTAAAAAATGTGAAGGAAAATGTTTAAAAATTTTTCTGTTTTTTCCATTTCTTTTCTTTTTTATTTTTTAATAATTTTGATAATTGACGGTTTTTGTTTGCCCCAATTCATCTGTCAGAGGGCGCCAAAATATGGATTGGCACGCGGGCGGCTTTTGGCCTCGCGGGGGCCCTGGTCAGAGTTGCCGGATTGGACAGAATTCCGTCATTTGGGCCACATTTTAGACATATTTGGCGTTTAAGAAAATCTTATTTGCCTGCCACTTAATTTGGGCTACTTTTATTGTTGTCTTCACATGTAAGGAGAAATATACAATGTGATCAATAATCACATGCCGCTACTTTAATTTATTTTTTTGTCTTTCGTTTTTTGTTTTTTTTTTGGGTTGATATTTTATTCACAGTTCATTTGTTTTATTTTGTCTTTTTGTTTCCTACCAGTTTCTTAATATGCAAAGACTTTGGGCCGGAAAATTGCCGTTTTTCATGTGTTTTTTTTTCTATCCATTCTTATTTTGGTCTTTTATTTCAGTTTTTTGTATTTTTCTTCTTTCCTAATTTTTTTTTGTTTGAAATTTTACTCACATTTCGTTTGCTTTTGTTATTTTGTCCTTTTGTTACCTACCAAAAGTTTTCGGCCGGAAAATCCCCGTTTTTTCATTAATTTTTTTAACTGCCCACTCTTCTTTCGGTTTCTGTTTCGTATTTTTCTTCTTTTTAATTGACGTGTTAATTTTGATTTTATTTTCACATTTTATTGACTGCTTTTTACAGCTCTCTTTTGTTTCCTACGAGCTTGTTTTTATTTGCAAAAACTTTCGTCGATTTCCATTTTTTTTTCCCCATCTTAGTATAATGGTACTTCTATTTTTTTTAAATTCATTTTATGGTTTCGTATTTTTTTTGCTTATATCAAATTGATTTGTCACACTTGATTGACACTTTTTTTTACTTTTCGTCTGGAAATTCATTTGTTTTTGTTCGTCTTAGTGGTCAAACTTAATTTATTTCCTCTACGCTTTCGGACTGCGTTTTTTCTCTTTTGTTTTTCTGATGGAACGGATTCTTTTATAGATTTTTTTTGTTTGATATTTATTTGGTCCGCATCGATCTCAATTGTGATCTTTTGTTTTGTTTCGCGCAGTGTATTTCTTCATTTTTTTGGTTTTCTTTTGTTCAGTTCGCGACTTGTATTTTGTTACCGTTGTTTTCATTTCTCTTCTCTTTCTGTTCATTTTGCAGGTTTCATTTGTTATTTTGCATTCTGCATCCCAAATCTTATTTTTGTTTTTTTTTTTGTCTTTTGTCTTATTCTTCGTATCTTTTCTTTGCGTGCATCCTTTCTGTATACATATTTTTAATTTCAAAAATGCGAGGTTCTTAAAGTAAAGCGTAAAGTTTTAAAACGTGATTCGTTTGTAAAAAATTACATTTAAAAGCAAAAAAAAGTGCTAGACAATTACAGTTTCCTGTAATTTTTCTTTCTCCAAAAAGGGCGTTGCTTAAACGCAACTTCACAAGTGACACTTAAAATTGATGAAAGCTTTCAGATTTGACTTGATGGGCTTAAAACTTCTGTAAAATCTGTGAAGTCGTATTTAAATGGGACAATTTTGGCAAAAGAAAAATTACAGGAAACTATAATTATCTACTATTTTCTGCTTTCCAGCGTAACGTGTTATATGGGCTTTAGAATTGAACGTTACGCTTTGTCAACAACTTGGCGCGACATTACCCGCAGGAAATCTGGCAACTCTGGTTTCTGTTGGTGAACCTGCTTGTCAAATTCAAATAAATTCGCCCATTGTCAAATCAAAAATGAAATAAACAAAGTTTCAGTTATCCTGATTTCAAAATCGTTAACTTTTAAAATATCGAGTATCGAGTATCTAAGTAACACCAATTCCACAGTGTTCCCAACCTTCTAACTTTGCTTCAGTGATTTACAGCCACATGTATATCAACCGAGCGCCAAATGATAGTAAAAAATAAATAGGAATGTGATGATATGTACTTACTACCTCATACCTAAATTCTGTCAATAAAATCCTTAATTTGAACTATTTTCAATTATTGTAACAAATTTAATATATACTCGTGTACAAAAAATTTTGGACGAGACTTTTTTTTTATTTTCTTTCTAACCAATTTTTATACGAGTTGCAATCAGAATAACAAAAAATACTTCAACATAACGTATATTTTTTTAAAATATTTTAAATGATATTGCAAAAAATATGTAATGCAGTTCACGTTTGTCAAATTCCATTCACAAGTGATTTAGTGTGTTCAAGGTTCGTCGAAAACGAGATATGACAGCGGAGAAAATTACATTTTAGTTTTCGTTGTTGGGACTTTCTGAATCACGTAATTTAAACTATTTTCAATTATTGTAACAAATTTAATATACACTCGTGTTCAAAAAATTTTGGACGCCTTTTTTTATTTTCTTTCTAACTAATTTTTATAGGTGTTGCAATCAGAATGACAAAAAAAAACTTCAACATAAAGTATATTTTTTTTAAATATTTTAAACGGTATTGCAAAAAGATATGTAATGCAGTTCACGTTTGTCAAATTCCATTTACAAGTGAATTAGTGTGTTCAAGGTTCGTTGCAAACGAGATATGACAGTGGAGAAAATTACATTTTAGTTTTCGTCGTTGGGAGTTTCTGAATCACTTTACTTAAACAACTGGAAGCGAATATACCTGAAAAGACAGTGGCGCGCAGGAAAGACGAAAATTGCTCGCAGCACGTACATACAAAAGCAAACCAAACGAAGCGAACTGATGCGTTTTGCTTTGCCAAAAGACAATAAATTATTCTGGGCAGAGCGAGCACGTCTGTTGCTTTATAATAAATCTGCCAACACCTTATTTGAGCTTGTACAGTATACATAAAATGTTTCCAACTGGTTTTAAAGGCCTACGACAACAAACGATTTGTTTCACGCACCCCTGATTTGCTTCGACTTAAATTACAGGTTTTATTTGAAATTTTTATAAATCGGGTGCGAAATAAAACTTGAAAAATAAAAAAAAGGGCTGAGAGCACTACGTGTAATATAAACTTTTCAAATTTATACCTGAGTTTTACCGTGATTCGCCGAAGGAAATCCTCTCGAAAGCTTCAAGTACGGTTGAATATAAATCCCGTTTTCGGGATTATTTTTCAATCAGACTCTCAATAAGTTTCATAACAAGTTTTGCAGGACGCAAGGAAAAGGAATTTTCGATGCTATTTCGATGGAAATAGTAATTAGAATTATCTAGGGGGGGGGGGGGGGGTTCGTAAACTATACTGTCGTTTTGTTCGCGCTAACGCACAAAGTTTTATCTTTTAAGTTCCCGTAAAACCTTTTATTGGTAAGTGGAAGCACCAACAAAAGTGTTTAGCGAACATGTTTTTTTTTTTATATATATTCTTAGGAAGTGTGATAATAAAATTCTCCCCAAGTCAAATGTTATTTATTTTTTTTCTAGTTTACGGATTAGAGGGGGAAAATTTCGCCGCTTCTTTTTATTATAATACCGTGAGATTAAAGAGTAATGTCTGTTTTGTACAAGCGACGTAAAAATGTTTGTTTCATGTTGGCGCCGCCGATCAGTCTGAACCACGTGGTCATTACGTGTTTAAAAGCTCCACAACCATAGAGAGTGAGGGAAGAGAGCTTTGCCCATCTTTGGCCTGCAACAAGCCAGTGTTGCAAACTACAAAATCGTCAAATCTAGGGATAATTTCAAATAAAGCGAAAAAGAGGGGAAAGTTGCAAGAGCTCGTTGAAAGTTTAGGGAATTTTTACAACTTCTTAGTTGAAAATTCTCGAAAAAGCTAAATATTTTTTGTTTTAGGGTTTTCATTTTTTGATGTTCGTGATTATGTCGAGTCAAACCTTCAAATGATGGCAAAGTTCACGTTGATTCGTTCTAGGGTCCCTAGATTTGATTGACATTTAACATGTCGGAGAGGGTTCGGAAACACAACGTCATTCTCGTTAGTATTGTCAGATTTTATGGTTGGCTGACCATACTTGATATGATTGTCCCGTGGATTAGACAAAATAATAAAACATAGTCTGCGAAAATTTCGTGGTTTTCAGAAGTCAACAGAGAGTCGCGAAAAGAATCAGTCCAAGGTCACTGTGCATGGGCTTGTTACGTCCGATGGGTGGTGCACGCCGCATTTCAAGGCCAACCCAATCCAGTCGGACCGAATCTTATCCAAGTCAACTGACTTGATATGATTATCCCATGGATTAGAAAGAATAAAACATAGTACTGCTATTTTGTAGACAATACAGAGCTTGTAAAATGGCGGATCTGAAATTGTGTTTCCGAATCCTCTCCGACTTGTTAAACGTCAATCAAATCTAGGGACCCTAATTCATTCCATTGCTCCTGATCAATGTTGCCAACCGTACAATTATAGTCTTATCCGTACTGCTATTTAGCAGTTAGTACGACTACAATTTCGGATTCAAAATCATATGCATAAACATGATCATCTTTTAATAAACATATTTTGGATTTTGAAAAAGAAAATGAATTAAAAAAATTTCTCAAAAAAAAGTAGGAGTAATTGATAAATAACATTCACAACTTAAGAAAAGGGAAAGGGGGAATAAAATATAATCGCTGAAATTTGCGAGAATAAAACAGAATAAAGGAAATCAATCACGAACGAAAAACAAAAGCCAAGAACATTTTTGATGACCCAAAAGCAGGATCAAAGTGGAAAATTAAAGTTTCCAAAGAAATATTACAGATAAATATTTGATTTCTGAAAAAAATTATAAGCAGTTAAAAAAACGACAATCAAGAATTCCTGACAAAAGTAGGAAAAACAAATGAACATATACAACAAATGACAGAAGAAAAGGACTTTTTGAGTCCTTTTCTTCGAAGAGCAGATTTTAAAATTAAAAAAAAAATAATAACGAACATTCAAAAACAAAATCAAAACCACTGTCACTATCATTACAAAATGAAAATTCCTAAAACAGGAAAAAAGAATTCGCGAACGGAGAAAGAAGTGCAAAAATTTTCTGATAAACTTCAGAACGAAAGGGAAAAAACAAATGACGATCGTGAATTTCAGAAAACCAAAATAATAACGAACATTCAAAAACAAAATCAAAATCACTATCACTATCATTACAAAATGAAAATTTCTAAAACAGAAAAAAAGAATTCGCGAACGGAGAAACAAGTGCAATTTTTTTCTGATTAATTTCAGAACGAAAGGAAAAAAACAAATGACGATCGTGAATTTCACGACAGAAAACCAAAATAATAACGAACATTCCAAAACAAAATCAAAATCACTATCACTATCATTACAAAATGAAAATTTCTAAAACAGGAAAAAAGAATTCGCGAACGGAGAAACAAGTGCAATTTTTTTCTGATTAATTTCAGAACGAAAGGGAAAAACAAATGACGATCGTGAATTTCATGACAGAAAACTAAGATAATAACGAACATTCAAAAACAAAATCAAAGTCACTATCACTATCATTACAAAATGAAAATTTCTCACGTAGGAAGAAAAAATTCGTGAACAGAGAAAGAAGTGCAAATTTTTTTGGTTAATTTCAGAACGAAAGGAAAAAAACAAATGACGATCGTGAATTTCACGACAGAAAACCAAAATAATAAGGAACATTCAAAAACAAAATCAAAATCACTATCACTATCATTACAAAATTAAAATTTCTCAAGCAGGAAAAAAAATTCGCGAACGGAGAAAGAAGTGCAAATCTTTTTTGATTAATTTCAGAACGAAAGGGAAAAACAAATAACGATCGTGAATTTCACGACAAAAAACCAAAATATGAATGAACATTCAAAAATAAAATCAAAATCACTATCACTATCATTACAAAATGAAAATTTCTCAAGCAGGAAAAAAAATTCGCGAACGGAGAAAGAAGTGCATTTTTTTTTTGATTAATTTCAGAACGAAAGGGAAAAACAAATGACGATAGTGAATTTCACGACAGAACACCAAAAAGAAAAGCAAATGACGATCGTAATATTTACGAAGTGAAAAAATAATTTCAGGAGATAAACAAAAAAAAAGAAGAAAACATAAACCAACTATTAATTCAAAATTACCGTGAGACGGCCTTTAACAAGGACAAAAAATTAGAAAGTAACAGAAACATTTGAAGATGGAAACAAATGACGATCGCAAGGATCGAATCGCAAGAAAAAAGTTCAAAAATGGACGGAAACGTTTGAGGACGAATTTCAAAACTTAAAAGCAAAAAATCCATAAACAAAGGACGATCGCGTTACTTCCAAAAAACGAAACTGCAAACAAGAAAAAAAATAATCAAAACGCTATCCTCTTTCTATTCAATATTTGTTTTATTAATATTAAGCGCCTTCTCGGGATAATACGATTTTTAGTATCAGCACCTACACGATAATTTTTTTCTAAAAAAAATTTGATGAGTTGACAGCACTGCTTCTGATAGCTGTCAAGTGCATCATCAAAGTGCAAGGTTAGGTTGTTTTAATGCTGGGCGATCAAGTGGAACTGGTTGAGTTGGCAACACAATTAAGGGCATTGTCTTATTCAACTATTTGCAACACTGCAACCGGATATGTTTTGTTGATTAATTTGACAGATACTTGACTTAGCAACGAATTTGTAGGTTGGGTCGAGCGTTTACTTGGTTGAGTTAAGTCAAAGTGCAGGAAATCGTTAAGTCAATGATCAAACCATCTGATCAATTAGCGATTGAGAAAAGTGATCACGTGGTTTAGTCTGACCAATTTGACCGTGACAAATTTGTAGGTTACGTCGAGCCACGTTGAGTTAAGTCAGTGGTCAAACTGCAGGAATCGTTAAGTCAACGGTCAGACCAAACCATGTGACCAATTAGCGTTTGAGAAGTGTGATCACGTGGTTTAGTCTGACCAATTTGACCGTTCACTTACCGCAGCCTTTGAATCTGAAATACTTGTCAATATTGAAGGCTGTCAGCGTCAAGCCGCCAACAAACGGGAAGTTACTCCAGTCGTACCATTTCAAAATAAAATACAGCATTACCAAGTCAAGCAATTCTACTTGACCACTTGGTATTTCTATTTTGTTTGTTTTAACAGTTTATTGCAGAAATTTTTTACAAATTTACTTACGTACCTGCGTTAATAAATATTTTTTTAATTTTTAATTTAGGTAATTTTATGTACTAGCCGAAAAAATAATTTCAAATTGATTGGCAACACTGCAACAAGCTTCAAAAATAACAATCGCAATCTCAGTTGACGGTTTTCGCGTTAAAAAAAGGCATTCGATCAAAAAGTTAATGTCATCTCGCACACATTCGAAAGTACAGTCGGAAGCAAAAAAAAAGTAGACAAACTACAGTTTCCTGTAAACCTTTTTTCTGAAAATGGTAGTGATTAAAGACGAATTGACAGATGACACTTAAAAAATGTAAAAGTTTTCAGAATTAACAAGTTTAAAACTTTGGTAAAATCTGTGCATTCGTCTTTAATCTACACATGGCATTTTGAGAAAGAATAATTACAGGAAACTGCAGTTTGTCTGCTTTTTTTGCTTTCAACTGCAAGCACCGGGGGTGTGTTCTGAATCTTCTCATCACATTCCAGGGATACGCGTGAACTGCGACACGAATTCTCGGTCACCCTGTACATGTAATTACGGTGAGCTAAGTTGTTTTAGTAGCAGCTAGCTCGTAACGTCAGGGAATGGATTACGCTCGAACATTTGCAAACATTTATCATTCTTAGGGGACGGTGCAGGTTGACGTTATTTATCTCTTGAAACCGCTTCATCCACAAATGTGCCGCCTGTTCATTTTGTTGCTTCTGTATGTTATATCGAAATACGTAGATGGCGTTTATTATAAATTGCGTGTAGTTGCGGAAGACAAAGAAAAAACTGCTTTGTCCTCTTTTTTTTTGTATTGTAAATTGATTTTCGACCTGTCAGAGTAGAAATTATCGGAGCCGCCATGTTGTGTCGTATTATTATTGTAATTCCCTATACACTTGACATTTACAGTAACCTCCAAACTTAGGTAAATACCACGCGTGGCAATAAATGTTTGAAGCAAAGTTTTAGTAGGTTGGGAACACTGAAGGGTTTATATTACTGAGTATTCATCATAATTTTCATAATTCGATATTTTCACGTGATCGTTTAAAAACTTAACGTTTTTAGGTTATAACTGTCGTTCTCATCAAAGAAGTGATCACTAGGGGTTTTCTTTCGCTCACAAAATCGTGATCCAAACGTGTTTTGATTCATTTTTTCTTCGAATCTCTCTATTTTTAAAATTTGTTTGTTGTTATTTACAAGTAAACTGTCAATCAAAAATTCAAGTCACGTGTTTTGACTGTTTTGTTGCAAATTCAGATCCAAGCTATTCGAAACACGATTCAAACTTTTAAACGAAAGAAAGCACCTAATATTGTAAATATTGGTAAAAATAAGGATGAAAACTATTGAAATGATTAGAGTTTTATAGAGTGTACGCACCAATATGAAAAGTGCTGCCAATCTAATAAAATAAGTCTGTCATTCATAGTTACTCGGCATAATCAAATCATCTTCATAATAGGTCAGTTTTATGTCTGTAAGTGTACGTACTACATTGTAACTATAAGGCGTAAAGATTATTGTAGTGTTTCAAAGTTGAGATGAACTGTCTCTGTTCATTTCGCTGCTTCACATTAGAAATATGTAGATGGCGTTTATTATTACTGTCATATATTTTAATTTACATGCTACTTTGTAGAAGGTGTAAAGATTATCATTGTGTTTCAAACATGAGATGAACTCGATAAACTTTCCAGTTAATCAGGCTTTATGGCAACGATGTTCGCGTGCGAATGCGAACGTAATAAAAAGGGAGGGTTGACGGGGGTGTACGAACATACGGCAGGACCGAGTAATTTCCTCCGGAAACTAAACTGTCATCTTTATACAGAGTATTTAAAAACTCAAAATTAATTCATCGATTAGATACCATGCCTTTAAATGAATTCCTCATTAAAGTAGTTATTTTGTTATACTATTGGCAACAGTTAATCCAAGAGTGACAGGACAGTTGTCAATAACTGATAGTGACCAGTTCGAAAATACTTTTTAATAATAAAAAAATCTGCTGTAACATTTTATAAATTGAAAATATAAAGTGTCACAATCTGATGCGTATTTAATTTGAATAATTGGACAGCTGTCAGTGTTCCAAACATTTCGGAGAGAAAACACTCTGTGAAACCATGGCCATAGCTTTAATTAGGAATTCATTTGACGGCACGGTGGATTAAAAAGTAATAGAAGACGACAGTATAAGCGGAAACTTTATTTAGTTCTTGCTTTGTTTGGAAAAAGTAGAATAAAAATAAGAAAAATTCCAACATTTATCTGTAATTTCTTATTCAAGCGGTTAGCGTGCTTTAAGTGACTTAAAGACAATTGAATAATACATAGAATTTTGCAGACGCCAGATAATTTTTAAGAAATAACCGAATCTGTTTAATTGGCTAATTAATAACTGTTTCAAACTTTCGAGGGCGGTTCTTGGGCTCTGACCTGTACAAATAAATAAAATTCCTCATGTGATTCAATATATTTATTGAACACTAATTTAAATTGAGACAAAACAAGAAAACAAGTACAAAAAATATATAAAAGAGAAATTAGTTTAAAGAAATTTTGAAAAGGAAATATTACATGACTTATTAGATGACAATTACAATACCTTATCAGGCGGAACGTAGTAACAGAAACTCTGGGATGCCCTGGGGGGTTTTTGATTGGATTCAGGGCGTCGAGGCGTATCGTGTACAAACACACACTTACTCATGTTGCCCTGAAGGGTTTTTCTATGGGATTAAACTGCTAAGGCAAAAACAACCTTGTGGTTGAACGGTTAAGTGGATAAAAAAATTTCACCTCCCTGGCTTGACTTGCAGGGGTTACAAAGGTTGCCTAAGATCAGGAGCAATTTTAACAAGCTTTTAACATTATTTTGGCACGTTGGGGAAGCAGGGCCGGATCTGTGGTTTCCGGCGCCCCGGTTTAAACAATTTTTATACGATGATAATGTATACTATCAAATTTAAGTAGGTATTATTGCTAACAATAAAAGAAATCATTTTTGGTTATCAAGATTGAAATTGCGAAAGAATGAAATAAGAGAAACAAATGACGACCACAGCAATAAAAAAACATTTGAAACATATTTGTGGTTATGTAAAGTTACCAAAATAAAACTTCAGAATTCAAAAAAAAAAACAGGTTTATTGAAATTGTACAATCGATTTTCATTTGTTGCTTTTGTTCGAATTAATTAGGACGATGTCTTTTCATTGAATTTTCATCAGTTTTCATTTATTTTTCATTGTTCGTTTTATTTTTTGTTTTATTTTTGTTATTTGTTTTCTTTTTTTTCCTTCTGTCAAGTCATTATCTTGCAAAATGTGTTACGCTCCACACAGTTTCTTCTTTCCTAGGTGTTTTTTTTTCTTAAATTTTTGTTTGTTTTTTGTTTACCACGTGCTTCGTGTTTCGATTTTGTTTGTTTGTCCCCTCTTGTTTCTTTTTACGTTCCGCCGAAAAATGGTCGATCTTCTTTTAATTTTTGTTCACCATTGTGCCGCTTCATGTTTTGGTTTTGTCTCTTTGTTCAAATTAAAATAAAAAATTATTCTGTTGACGTTATTTTTGTTTTATTTTTTTCTGGGCTTTTTTTTAAAATAATTTACAATTTGTACTTAATTTCTCGTTAGTTTTTTCACATCGTTTTTTTTTTAGCAGGAGGATCGTTTGTTATTTTTTGTTCGTCGTTCGCCTAATCATCGTTTTTTTCTTCATTTTGTTTGTTTATTCGCTTTCGTCTTCTTTTTCTTTTATCGAGTTTACGTTTCATGCCGCATTGATACTATTCGCAATTTAATTTCTTGTCAACTTTTAAATAACGCCCCACGTAATTGTTTTGTTTTTTTTAAATTTTGTTACATATCACGTTGGCAACGTCAAGTCAAAATGCGATCACAGGATGTCGCTACTTAAACTTTTCGTTATTTTTTCTTTTTTTTAAATTTTTTCTTGCCTTTTTTTTAATAATTTACAATTTGTACTTAATTTTTCGTTAGTTCTTTTTTCAAGTCGTTTTTTTTTTTAGCAGGAGGATCGTTAATTATTTTTTGTTCATCGTTCGCCTAATCAACGTTCTTCCTTCATTTTGTTTGTTTATTCGCGTTTGTCTTCTTTTTCTTTTATCGAGTTTACGTTTCATGTCGCACTGACACTATTCGCAATTTAATTTCTTGTTTGGTCAACTTTTAAATAACGCTCCACGTAATCGTTATTATTGTTTTTTTTTTTCTAAATTTTGTTGCATATCAAGTCAAGTCAAAATGCAATCGCAGGATGTCGCTACTTAAACATTTCGTTATTTTTTTTTTTTTATTTTTCGTTCACGTTTCTCGTTGTGATTTTTTTAAATTTAATTTGTTTTTCCTGCAAGTTTTCTTCCCTTTTCCTTAATGGTTTTGTTTTATTTTTTATAGAATCGTTGATCTCAATTTTGTTTTTCGTTTCCGTATTCCATCTTATTCCCCTTCTTTTGTTTTTTTTTTGCGACGTATTCCGTAGACGCTGTCTACGTACAGGGTGTTTTTTTTTTAATATTTTGCACCCTATCTAGAGATTGTATTTTACGAGCTAGCGAAAGACTTTAAAACAAGATGCGCATGTTCAACACGATTACAGACGAACACAAACGAGTTCTTACGAAGTTTAATTTGTTCGGCGCGAAAATTTAAATACGCCCACAGATTTACTGTTTTATTGTAGCTAGAAATAATTCTCCTATCAATTTATAATTTCTGAAATTATTATTTATAAAAATATCCTAGTTCGGCACCCCTCAAAATTAGCGCCCCGGGCACACAGAGAAAATTTAATGTCAAAATGAAGACAGAAACAAAGTTTATAGGAAATATTTGCACAATTGTACTCATATTTGCTACAATTTGTTTCTGTCTTCATTTGATTACAATTTGTGTTTTTCTCTGTGCAGTCGGCCGTCGCGCCCACCCCTTTATCCGGCCCCGTGGGGAAGAAGGGAACATAGTCGCACGGTTTCTGCGGGTATTGCGATCTTAATTATTATTGTTATGACTACAGTGTTTCCTGTTCAGTTCATTATTTACTGGGAAAGTTATATTAAAACAAAACCGATTAAATTCCACCCGCAGTAATCAAACTAAATTAAAATTCCGAGTAAAAGATAAGATCGACTTTCCTGGCGTTGCTTACAACAGTCCAAATTATCAATAAAAGTTTTTTTTTTTATACAAAGAGTTTATAAAGCATGTTTGTTTTTACGAGTCAGTTTACCAGACGAGTGAAGTGGGTGTCGTAATCTCATTCTTTATAAAACAGTTTTATACAACCCCTCAATACGAAGCTCTAAACCTCGAGCTGGTGTTTGGATCGTCATGTCAAAGCCGACGTTTTTATTTTTTTATTTCACAATAAATTGTATTTTTATTTCACACTTATACTGATAATAATTACATTTTTATTTCACCCTCTGAGGCAACGCAACGGCCTATTATACAAATTGAAAAGTGTCATTTAATATTGCAAAAATTACGTATTGAATTTTGATCGCCTGTATCGATCGAACCGACAGTTAGAATTTAAAAAGAAAATCCAAATAAACACTCTTTCTTATTGAAAAATCTTTTTATTGAAAATTTGGCATTAGTTTGCTAATTTTTAATCAAATACAAGCCAGGTATCAGTCTCTGATAACCAACGGCGACCAAAATCTATTGCTCGTGACTGTACATCAAATTTTCTTTCACCAAACATTAGCACAGTATAATGAAAGCTTTTGCAATAACGGCAATACGTCTCTTGTGTGCAAATATTTGCAATAGTAATTTAATTTTAACTCCGCAGTGCATCACATCTACAGAAAATATTCTAAGCTTGCAGCTATGTCAACCCTTAGATTAAAACAAGAAGTTCGCTTTTCCTGCCGCTTTATTAGTGCGCTGAAATACCTGGATTAAAGCAGGAAGTGTGCTTCTGATGTTGCTTTATTAGTTTCGAAACGTACGATGTAAGCAGCTTGATGAGCACATCATAAAATCATAAAAGGATTCTCCTGAGATCCTGAAGAAGCTGCCAGCGCGGCGAAACGTCGAAAAGGAAGAAACAACGCAGGTCGCGAAAACTCGAACCTTTTGTAATCACAACAGCGTCCCAGACGTTATTATCGGGAATTATTGCCGTAAATCCTGTTATTATCAAATGAAACTCTGCGATAATTTAACTGAATGTATCAGACTGCCAATTTAAGGAACTAAGTTCAGGACTTCAAACTTTGCGAACCTGTTCGATAATAATTTACAAGAGAGTCAGCGTCTTGAACTGTTCCAGTGCTTCGCCTATCTCCTGTCGAATTTAATAAATGGCAATGAGAACTACTTAATAAGAGAGAAAGAGAGAGACTTACTGAATACAATGTGTTCATTCAATTTAAATAATGCAGAATACGTTGAGCAAATTTTACTTGTAACAAGTTATATAGTGCAATCACATTCACGTTTGCTTGGAGCTCGTATTTTATTAAATTATAATATACAGGGTGTATCTAAATTGCTTGGTTAAACTTTACCAACGTGATATATGGAACAAAAGTGTAACAAAAGTTGCCATAAACATGTGTCCAGAAATGCTTTCTTACGAAGTTACGCGCGAATTTCAAAATTGTGAAACACGAGGAAGATGCTTCGCGTAGTATAATGGTATGTGCAGGTTGTCTCAGTATACTAATCGTTATAGCAGTGACAGGACCTATCTCAGTTTAACTTTAATCTTCAGTTTGTAACCATGAGAGGTTATGGGCCCGTAGTGGCGTAGTCACGTTCTTTCCTTATTGCACTTTCATATAATCCACCATCAGAGGTAACCGACAACCTGCAGAATTTACTTAAAAAATAGCTTTTCAAAACGAGCCTAAGATCTGGCTGGTAATCAAATCATCCAGTTAAATTTATCAAGCACGTCAAAAGAATGATTCGTATTTGTACAAGGACAAGAAGAAATAATATTCATCGATTCAATAATGTATATGTAAGGAACCGAAAAGAAGTAAAATGGTAAATAATTTATGAAGAAGAGGCAGCTTAAAAAAAAGAACTTTGCTGTTGCGATAGTAAACATACCGCCCTTAATTAGGGCCGTTCGCCTGACCACTGTTTTGCTAATGACTGCACAAGTTCGTGCTGCAGTTACTGATACGTGTAATCACTGTTCGACCGACCGAACTGTATTGACGACGCATAACTAGCAGAGGAAATTGAATCGTGGTTGTGTTGAACCATGTTAATCTCGATTAAATGCATCGCAATTTGCAAATGTGACCGACACAGAGTGTACAAGAAGTGTTTGATAGAGAATTTCGCTGTGACTTACAATTTGTAATTCACTTTTACACTTTATTCTTGATTTGATGGAAACGTCTTCGCCTATTATTATTGGGGTGCACTATGTGTACCGAGAGCGCACTCGGTATATACAGGCTGTATTTGGATGGGTTGGCCAAACTTTACAAACGTGATGTACGGAACAAAACTATAAAAAAAGTTCCCATAAACATGTGCCCAAAAATGCATGCTTAAAAAGTTACGCGCGATTTTCAAAATTGATACAAACAAATGATCTTAGTGAAACTGACAAAAAAATTCTGTGGTTTGGCCCATTTAATCTGCCTGGTAAAAAGTGGTTTGGCTACAGCAGCTCTTCATGTGTAGAATTCTCCATTTGTACGATCCAAAGCACCTACTTTTAAGGATAATTTGCTTGTAATTTTGTAATTCGCGCGTAACTTCTTAAGGAAGCATTTTTGGACGCTTGGTAGAGTTTTGGACACGTTGGGCCAAATAATTCAGATACACCCTGTATAGTACAAACCTATCAGAACAAAAAAAAAACTATACTCATTGTAGTTTTTACTTTTGCAAGCAAAAAGAAAATTGAACGCTTATTCCTGTTCGATGAAACATATTTTTAAGGCGCTGCTGCCCTTAGAGTATAAAACTGATATGATTTCGTGAGCCTGCAGCATACAAAAGAGCAAATAAAACGCCGAATCACTCTTGAAAATTCAGTTTGAAAACAAGCACGAAGCTCCAGGACGACGTCCTGAGACATCCTGATTGATTCGACGCCGTTAATGTTTACGTCACGCATCCCTTTTCTTGCCGAAAGTATGTTTGCCGGAGACTCATCCACCCTCGAGTAAACAAATTTGTTTAGAGAACAGATTGTGAATGCGTGAATAACATTGCATCGTATATTTAGCGCGCGATGACGTCGAGCGGCGGCGAGGCGAAGCGAAAAAGATTTGCTGTTCGAGACTTGTCGAGTACCTTTTTGTTTTCTAAAGCTGGATATAGACGGGTAACGTGGGTGGCTTGCAAATAACATGCTGTAGATTATCCTCGGTTTTCTTTTGTGAAATGCAAGTTCAAGGTTTCGCCTGTTTGAAAAATCGATAAGTGTTATATATAAAAAAAAAATGTCTAGAAAAACCTCGCAAGCTCTCGAAGTACACACTCGTGGTTAGCAAAATCCGAAACGAACTGTTTCGAGCCGAGGCCTTATTCTCGAATCTCGCAAAAGAACGTGACGTCAGAGTGACGTAATTCTCTTACGATTCATTTCAGGTTTGTATGGAGTCTACGTCATTTTGACGTCATGTTCGCTCTCGATTCGAGAGTAAGGCCCCTTAACGAAGTTCCAAGCGTTTCCTTCCCACGATCATATGTATATTTTTTTATAATAACCTGCCTTTTAAGCTCACAAACATTTGACAGAAAAGTGAGGTTAGAAGTTACAAATCGCTGAAACTTTTTGGGTATAGACATGAAATCCCCTGCATCTACAGTATAACAACAACAATACACAGATTGTGTTAAGACGAAGTTTTCGCAATCTAAATACAAGTCTGGTAATGGAGACATGTCACAGCGTGCAAACTTTCCAGTTTATAGCAACCGACATGTTTAAATACGTTACTAGTTTCAGGCAGTAAGCTGCTGAATGGCTGCTGTCTTATTTCGTCCTGCAGGAGCAATTAGCGGTGTCGAAATGCTGAGACTGAGCTACACAGACGTAAAGTTCTACAGTTTGTAAACTTCTCTTCTGACTAAATCGGAGCTGAACTTAATTTTCCAAATTAATAAAATAATATTTCGTAGCCTGATGTGTTTGATGCCCTTTTTCTGTAGACAATTTGATTCTGAAACAGAACAATAAATAAAATATTAAAAAAATGAAATGAAAAATGTTCGATTTCACAGTTATATTAACAGACCAAATATTTCTTTAGGGTTTCCATTTTACCGTCATTAAAATATTCCCTGATTTTTTCCGCAATTTTCGTTAAAAAAATGACATTTAAAATTGATTGCGCGACTTTTCTCCAACTTATAAATTCTGAACGCAACCCCAGGAATAATGGACTGGTAATTTAATTTATTTTAATTTTCAGGTGTATTCAGAGGGTTCCATTGAATTACGATAAAGAGAGAGAGAGCCGTTGAATTTCGTTTAAAAATGATTAACAATAAATTTTAATAACTTCCCGCTAATTTATTTAAAAAAAAAACTACTCATAATTAAAAAGAAGCCTTAATATAGGCAAACCAATGAACACAGAAGTTCGTACCGTTGCTTGTACTGAAGGCGGTAAACTTTCCTTTTTGTCAGGAAACTTATTTTAATAAACTTTGAGAATTGACTGATAATATGTAATTTTCCTAATTTTTAAATGTTTAAATAATTTTCGTCAATTCCTCGTGATTTCGAACAAGAAATAATAGTGGTACAGACGTTACTAAAGTTTACATTACTAGAGTACATGCCTTATGGAGAATTCGAAGATAGGTTTATTGAAAAACCATGAAAGGTAAAAAGGGACGCATATAGCCGTGGTTATTTTTATTCACCTGTAATGCAGAACTTAAAAACTATTTAAGAGGAAATTTTACAGTAAGAGTAAAAAATTTCGAGGCTAAGGAAATTTTGTAAAGTACGATCTCAGGTTCTTTACATCTTGAGAAAAAAATCTGATTACATAAATACTAAATTAGTCTTTTTCAAAAAAGAAAAGAAAGGCGAGACACCTTGGTGTAGGCAACCCATTAAACACACGCTCGTTTGATGGCTGCATATGCTGAAGATCTTAGAAAACTTCTTAATTAAAAAATGTAATAAAGTGGTTCACGATTCATTAAGATTATGTTTTTTTCTTAATATTTAACACATTTTTTTACTTTTAATAGATGTACGAGTACGTAAGTTACTAATTAAAAAAAGCGTCATCTAAGTTAACGCAGCAAGTTTTTAAATGACTTCAAAAATTAACAATAATTAATAATAAATAATATGAATAATAGAATTTTATAAAATAATTAACGGAAATTGTTTAGAAAAATATTGTACACAACAAATTTAAATATCAAATTAATTAACCTGATTAATTAATTAACGAAAGCGGTGGCACGTTAGCGCTGAAAGAGACTATCAGCTGTCTCGAGCTAGAACTCAGATTTATATGCCACTGCAAAGCATCACGGAGCGCAGCCACTTGTTGACTCGTCAAGCTTCAGTTTCGTCGCTTGTTGCCAAATGTCGTGCGCCAATGATCTTGCGGAAGAAAGCGAGGAACCGATACAGTCGATACAGAAAGAGAAAAAGCAACAAGAAAATTGGATTCCTGTATTAAAGCAAAGAAATCAATTATTAGCTTGGGTTACACTTGGATTGTCGATAAATTACCTTTCTATTCGAAGTAGAAACGGGTTATCCGCTCGGTAAAATTTGCGTGCAACAAGTCAAATGTCACTCAAGGCTCAAAGAATTCCAATAACACTGTACCTGTAGAATTCTGCATCAAGATTATGCAGCAAATTCTTGAGAGATCACGCACATTCGGACCTTGTAATGACGAAAGGCAAAGTGAAACTGCATGCAACAGCCAAAAATGGCGACCAATCAGAACACAGAAATAGATTGCGTGGTCCTCTAGACCCAATGGGAGACGTTGTTATCAACGGCGTCTAAGCAGGGTACACAATGTTACCAACTTATGACAGCAAACCTATACCATCTGTGATTGCTGAAAGTAACCAAGATTTTACACGTAACAAATTTCGAGTTTTTCAATTATTTTACTGGTTTTTGTAGTAAAACAGACAAATTTTCCTGATTTTCCCAGTGGGTGTGAATCCTATTTCTTGCTCTCCAAATAATGCAGAAATTAACCAAATTTTTATAATAAAGAAATGCTGTTGTCATCATCAAACGCAGTTTTTCTTTTTCGTTATTTATTTTCTATTTTAACCGCGGTATACTAAGTAACGCGTGTTCATAAGAAACGAAATTCTCGTCAATTCAATTCGTTCATATTCTTTTTCCATTTTCAAGGAAATTACCGTCGTTATGCGTTTACCGAGGGAACGTGACACATCAAAGCGGCAACGAAAAGGAGGCAAAATAACGAAAAATTAGTTTTTCCAAATGTGATTCCGGTGCGCACAGAAAAATGTCCGCTTACATTTTGTTGCATTCGGCAAAGGAAAAGCAATAAGCTAAGAATTTTCTATGAGATACTGATTTGTAGATTCAGAGTAATGCAAAAACAATTATGCACGAATAGTTTATTTAAAATTAACTGAAGAAGAATGGAAAAGTTGCCCCCATTGAATTAAAAAAAATTACGGAAATTAGAATAGATAGAAATGGTAGATAGTAGAAGTGACTTTCAGAAAACGAGTGGCCCAGTGACTTTAGGCAGCTTGTCCACGACAAGAATTTTCGCCGTCCGCCTTCCTGGCAAATTTACCGGATTAGTAGTAATACATTAGATTATAATCACTCTTGTCCACGTGTTCTGAAAATTAACCGTGCCGGTTCGTGGACAAACCAGAATATAATCTAATGTGTTATCACTAATCCGGTAAATTTAAAATCAATTGAAAAACAATGGAAAAGTTGCCCCCATTGAATTAAAAAAAAATACGGAAATTAGATTGGATAGAATAGGTAGATAGTAGAAGTGACTTTAAGAAAACGAGTGGCCCAGTGACTTTAGGCAGCTTGTCCACGACAAGAATTTTCGCCGTCCGCCGTCCTGGCAAATTTACCGGATTAGTAGTAATACATGAGATTATAATCACTCTTGTCCACGTATTCTGAAAATTTACCGTGCCGGCTGGTGGACAAACCTGAATCTAATCTAATGTATTATTACTAATCCGGTAAATTTACCGGAACGGCGGACGGCGTCGTGGACAAGCGGCCTTAAGAAGGCGAATGGTCCAGTATTAAATTAAAAACTAAGTTCCTGCTACACCCTGTTTCCAAAACAAAATTAAAACACCTTTACCAACCAATCCACTCAAAAAGTCCGATCATTTTCAGTATCTCGTTCTATTTTCAGCGGCCTGCTGTAATTGCCAATCTTCTCGTTTACGGTTTCAAGTTCATCTCTCGCTTTGAGGTCTTAAAGCTACTTACGATGATCTTCTTGTTGCCACAAGAATTACCGGCTTCGACTGTATGTAAAAAAACAGTTTTCTTGCGTTTTATAACAACAGTCGATTTTTGCTCAGGTTACGTGTTGAAGGAGCAAAAAAATCGTATTAACTTCGATAAGGTCCCTTTGCGTTTGTGTTGGCCAGGAAAAAAAATTCAATACCTTTTAATAAAAAGAAGTAAGTATCGTTTTGCATTTTTCTAACTCGCACTCCCACTCATACAAGAATCAAAACCACTAATTGCAAATAAATAAATAAACATCCACGGTCAGTACACTAACTACTAACTGCTGCTAACTCTTGCTGGAAATTATAGATTTGATTGATTTGATAGCGGCACCTTTTGATGTCGCTTACATTTCTGCATAATTAACCTTAACAGGTACGTTTCGTGCGTTAATCTGCACTTTTCGATGTCGCCACCCAGCTGCATATTTACTTATGTTTCCCCTAATAATTAATTAATAGAGCAATGTTTGTTTTTGCATACGAGAAGCGAATAATTGTGTGCAGTACGTTATCAAGAGTTAATTTTCGGTTTAGCAGAAATTAGTTCCTGAAAATAAACAACAAAAGAGCGTCATAGCCTTTCATTATTTACAAATTGAGGGACGAAACTGCGAAAGCGCCTGAAATACAATGCGACGATAATGGAAAAATCATTAACTCCTAAGAAATTCAGGAGTCTAGCGGGGCACGTATTTGAAAGGAAGCTCTCGGCTCTGCTTAGGGCGTTATTTGTTCCTAACGACGGCCCTTCGCGTGGGCAATCAGCAACTTAACGAAGTAATTACTCCTCGGCTTATCTTGATCTAGGTATAATGATACCGCATTTAATTCTGTGTGATTTTGAGATTTTTTTTGATGACAGTGAAGGAGGACAGTGGAGTTTAGAAATTAAAGAAAAGAAAAAATTAAAAAAAGATCTCTTGCCAAAATAAGTACAGCTTAGCTGCCATCTTCATAAAAGAGAAATCAAAAATGTGGTGATCGATCGACGGGATTGACATTTACAATAAAATAAATTCAAATCCAGCAAAAAAAACAAAAACAAAAGATGATCAGTTGATAATTAAAAAAATAATGTCAAATAAAATCAAAGAAAAGGTGTTCAACTGATAGCTAAAATAAAAATAAATCAAATTAAATCGAATATAAGAGGAAAAAAAGAAAAGCAAATCAACTGATTATATTCAAAATTAAAAAACAAATACAGTCAAATGAGGTAAAACAAGAGACGATCGTCGGTGAATGAAAAATATGATGAAAACAAAAATTGTTGTGTGAAACTAACATTAACTCAAATCAGCATAAAAACTGATGAATTCTATTTTAATTCGTAAATATCAAAGAAAAAGAGTATGTGTAAAAATGAAAATAAAAAGTTAAATCGAATCGAAGAGAAAACAAAATTAAAATTTTAATAAACTCAAATCGAGTAAAAGAAAACAAAAGACGATCATCCGATCATTGACAAATAATGTCAAACAAAAGAAGAAATCAAAACAAAAGATGATCAATTAATTAGCTAAAAAATAAAAAGAAATCAAATGAAATCGAATACACGCTGACCAACTGATTATAAAGAAGAAAAAAAAAGAAAAGCAGATCAATTGATTACATATAATATTAAAAAAGACGATCAATTATTTATTATCGAAATAAAATACTGTCAAATAAAATGAAACAAAAGACGATCGTCGATATAAAAGCTGATGAACTTTATCATCACAACTAAAAGTTTAAAGTCAAACCGAGTAAAATAGAAAACAAAATTTAAATTTAAAATAAACTAAATCGAAATGGAGTAAAAAATAAAAAAAACAATCAACTATAATTGACAAATAATGTCAAATAAAATCAAAATCAAAAAATGTATTCTATAAATTTAATATTAAAGAAAAAAGACGTTTAGTAAATAGTTAAAAAATAAAATAAAGTCAAACCGAATAAAAGGGAAAAGAAAATTTAAATTTTAATTAAAATTAACTCAAATCGAGTAAAAAGAAAACAAGAGGCTAACACGTATAATTTAAATTTGAAATGAAATAAACTCAAATCGAATAAAAGAGAAAACAAAATTTAAATTTAAACTACAATAAACTCGAATCGAGTAAAAAGAGAACAAAAGACATTCACCTATAATTGTCAAATAATGTCAAATAAAATCAAACAAAAGAAAAACATAAACAAAAGACGATCAATTGATAATTAAAAAATAACATCAAATAAAATCAAAGAAAAGGTGATCAATTGATAGCTAAAATAAAAATAAATCAAATTAAATCGAATAAAAGAGGAAAACAAGAAAAACGGATCAATTGATTAAAATTGAAAAAAAAATGCAATTAAATGAAATGAAACAAGAGACGATCGGCGTTGAATGAAAAATATGACGAAAACTAAAATTCTGTGCAATTAACAATAAGTCTGATCAGTACACTCAAAATATTTGTTAAATTTGGATTTTTTGATTGATTGATCCAATACAGTTTTTTTCTTGGATCAACCAAGAAAGTCAAATTTAACAAATATTTTTGATTAAATACAGTCAATAGCAATGATTTGGTTGTTCTAATGAATTTTGTTTTCTGAGTGTATAAAAACTGACGAATTTTATCGTCACTAATAATTTAATTTATAAATATTAAAGAAGAAGACTATCAGTAAATATTAAAAAAAAAAACTCAAATAGAATGAAAGAGAAAACAAAATTAAAATTTTAATAAACTCAAATAAAGTCAAACAAGAGAAGAAATAAAAAGAAAAGATGATCAGTTAATATCTAAAAAATAAAAGGACATCAAATGAAATCGAATAAAAGAAGAAAAAATTGATTAGATAGATATATTAAAAAAGAACAAAATAAATTACAGTCGGATGAAATAAAATAAGAGATGACCGTCGATTAATGAAAGATATAATGAGAACAAAAATTATATGAAACTAATAATAAGTCAAATCGATATAAAAACTGCCGAATATTATCATCACAACTCAAAATTTAATTTGTAAATATTAAAGAAAAAAGACAATTAGTAAATAATTAAAAAGTAAAATAAAATCAAACCGAATTATAGAGCTTAGATTTAAACCGAAAATAAAATAAACTCAAATCAGGTAAAAGAAAACAAAATCCGATCACATATAACTGACGAATAATGTCAAATAAAATCAAACGAAAGAAGAAACAAAAACAAATGATGATCAATTGATAGCTAAGAAATAAAGACAAAGCAAAGGAAGTCGAATAAAAGAGAAAACAAAAGACGATCACCTATAACTGACAAACAATGTCAAATAAAATCAAACAAAAGAAGAAACAAAAACAAAAGATGATCAATTGACAGCTAAAAAATAAAGCAAAGCAAAGGAAGTCGTATAAAGAAAAAAAGAAAAGCGGATCAATTCGCTATATTGAAAATAAAAGAGAAAAAAAAAAGACGATTATCAAAATAAAATGAAATAAAATAAGAGACGATCGCCGATGTATGAAAGACGAAAACAAAATTGTTTTTTTACCTAACAATATAACAAGTCAAATCGGTCAAACTGACGAATTTTATCATCATAAAAAAAATTAATCCGAAATATTAAAGAAAATTAATTTTATTCTGCATTTGATTTGAAATTATTTTATTTTAAATTTTAATTCCGTCGATTGAAAATTTTTGTTCTTTTCGTTTATTCGACTTGACTTTAGATTTGAAACCAGTCAATTGCACGCCATCTTTGTTTTCTCCTTTCCTTTATTCGATTTGAGTTCGTTTTAATTTTATTTTAATTATTTAATTTAATTAATTTAAGCCAAATCGAATAAAATAGAAAACGAAAATGTCATTCAACCGACGGGATTAAAATTTAGAACAAAATAAACTCAAGTCGAGTAAAAGAAAACAAAAGACGATCAACTCATAATTAACAAATAAAAGTCAAAATATTAAACAAAAGAAGAAACCAAAAACAGAAGATCTTCAATTGATATTAAAAATAAAAACAAATCAAATGAAATCGAATAAAATCTGATCAACTGATTTTACTCTTATGTATTAAAAATTAAATTAAATTAAGTCAAAACAGGTAAACCTGATCCTAAACTAATGGTAAGTCAAATTGATATAAAGTGACGAATTTTATCGCAATCAAAAATTTAATCTATAAATATTAAAGAAAAAGATGATCGATTAATAATTAAAAAAAAATAAAATCAAAGGAAAGATGATTAACTAAAAAGTAGAATTGTTTATACATTCTATAAAGAATTGAAATAAATAAAGTCAAATAAGGAATTAAAAAGAAAGAAACAAAAGACCATCGGCGATGAAGAAAATAAAAAGTCAAGTTGAAGACGAAAATAATGATTCTATAAAATGAACTGAAATTGTAAAGTCAAATAGAATCAGGAATTTTTAACCGAAAGCTTGAATGAACAAAAGAGAATCAAACTAATAAATCAAATATTAAATAAAATCAAATCGATTTCAGAAAAGACAAACAAAAGACGTTCGATTTTTAATTAATTAAAAAAAAACTAAGTCAAATAGAACCACATATTATAATTTAATAAAATTTAAATTTAAAACTGTTCGTACGCTTACACGCAATGAAGCATTAATTAAATTTGAGGATCGATGAAATTTTATTTCTCGTGAGGCCCTCGATGCCTGGAAAAGGTTGGAAACCCCCGTGGTTTGAGAGAAAATGAACTTTCGCCGACTTTGAAGACTTCGAATGAATTATTTTCCTTTCGCGTGCGTTTATACTAATATTATTATTAACGTGTGTATTAAAAACAAAACTAATTTTAACTTTTAAAATTTCCACGCGCAAATAGGGCTTGTTCTCTCTGTTAAATTGCATCCGAAACTAAAGTTCGGTAGCGTGACCGAAAATTACGGGCACACGAAAACATAACACTTACAGAAACGTGAACCTCACCCTTCTTAATTCCCCCTTTCGTAAATGGGGCTTTTCTTTTTCCCGAACTGTATGTACAGTCGGAAAAGTTTTAGGTTCAGTTTTAACAGATAGATTTGCTTTCTATTTGAAATTTTATATCATGTATGTACTATGATGCTCAACTTAAATGATACTTCTGCGTGCGAACCACACCCTTAATAACATTCAGCGTAAGGTCTACGAAACTGTCAAATGGTATCGTTTATGATGAACAGGGAAAAGAATTCAGGCCACTTAGTGTTGGACAGTTTTGACGCCGAATGTACTGTTTGCTCTCTCCACCTTGACTTATTAAATGGGAGGGGAAGGAGTGCGTTTTCATTTAATCAGAGATTATTGTGGGCGGGGCTGGTACAGTCCGAGTACTAAATTTTCGTATTGTTCGCGGAAGAAGTGGCCCGAATTCTTTTCCCTGATGATTCTGTGATGTGTCTTCACTGTGAATAGACGTGTCTGTGTTAAGCGGAAATTGCTCTCTTATTAATTTATTTAAAGTAACGCAATATATTTTTTGAAAAATGCCAGATGTCAAAACCAGATCTGCATCTGAGGATGAGAGAAAAAACGAAACCTCAATCAAAAGAATAGTTGAAAGTGTCCTGAACTCGTCAACTTTTTTTGGATACCCTTATAATTAAATTGCAAGAAAGTTTCAATCGTTTGTTTGCTGAAGAAATCAAGGTATATGCCCAAAAAGGTAGAACAACTCGAAGATCGACTTGAACAAGCTAGACGAGATGCAAATGAAGCTCAAGATGCTTTGGAACAATATTCTCGACTTAACAGTGTTCGGATTTTTGGCATACCAGAAAGCAAAGATGAAAACACCGATTCAGTTGTCACCAAATTCTGTCGGGAAAAACTGGGCTTAGAAATTTCTGCTAAGGACATCGATTGCAGCCACCGTCTTATGGGGAGGGAACCACTGCACCGCCCCCTACTGGTAAAGTTTGTGAGCAGAAATATTAAGAAAATAGTTTTCAACAATAAAAGAAAGCTTAAGGGAAGTAAGATTGTTATTAGGGAAGACCTTACTAGGATAAGAGTGCAATTATTAAAAGAAGCCGCGAAGAAATATGGAAGCAACAGAGTGTGGTCGAGCGGAGGTAATATTTTGGCAAAAGTTGGCGATGCTATTCGGCGGATAAAATCCTTGAATGATTTAAAGTAATAGCGCAGTGTTACAATTTGTATTTCGAGCTTGACTAGATCTTACCTTGTCTGACTCTCTACTTGGTCGACGCATTGAAAAAATTATAAAAACTTAATTTTAAAAAAATTATCGATTTGGAAATTCGCTTGCTCAGACTTGTACTTAGCATTTAATTACATTATTATGTACATATTTTCACATTATTTAGATTGGTATTACGGGAGGATAGTATTATGAATCACCATTTAAAATTATCCCATCTTAATATACGTTCTTTGGTAACTAAAATTAACGACATTAAACTATATTTATTTCATATGCGTTTAGATATTCTTGCATTGAGCGAAACATGGCTAACTAAAGACATAGATAATAGTATAATTCACGTTCCTGGTTATTTTTTAGTACGCAAAGATCGTGTTGGTCAGGGAGGTGGTGTCTGTGTATACATAAAAAATATTTTTAAATATGCAAATATTGACGTTAACAATAATATTGAACAGTTGTGGTTTAGTATTAAACTTAATAATTTATGCCTTGCAGTAGGGGTGGTATATAAACCTCCTTTGTTTCCATATAAAATCTTTATTGATGAGCTTGAACAAAGTTGTTCTCTATGTTTGTCACTTTTTGATAAAATAGTTTTTCTCGGAGATATGAATATTGATATGCTTAAGCCTTCTGCTGTTGATACTCTTTATTTTAATAATATTTTGGAGTCACTGGAGCTTGAACAGCTAATAGTTGAACCTACCAGACTTACTGATAATTCAGAAACATTAATTGATGTTATATGCGTATCGGATGATGGCAGTGTAGATAAAGCTGGCATTGGCGATCTACATTTATCTGATCACGAACTAGTTTACTGTGATCTCTCAATAAACATACCGAAAATTATTCCCACCCTGCGGACTTACAGATGTTTCAAGAACTTTGATCAAGAAAAATTTTACAATGACTTATTACTTATACCACTGGATTGCATTTTTCATATGGCTAACATTAATGAAAAAATAGCATTTCTTAATTCTCAATTGCTTTATTAATTTAATTTCCATGCTCCTATACGCGAAGTCCGGATAAACAAGAAAAGAGCTCCCTGGAACACGGACACCATCAAATTGATGATGTCTCTTCGCGATAAAGCCAAGTCCACTTTTATTAAATATCGAACTTTGGCTAAGTGGGAATATTATAAGCCATTGCGAAATCTTACCAATCAAGCTATAATTAGAGAGAAAAGAGCGTATTTTAAATACGTTACTAAAAGCTGTGATTCTAAAGCGATGTGGAAGGAATTAAATTCTTTAAGTATTTCAAAATCCAGAACATTCATTCCAGATTGCTTGCAAAAACCGGACGACATCAACGATTATTTTCTTCAGAGTTTACCTGTTGTTATGTCTTGGGTACAATAATAACAAAGGAGGGGCTTGGAGCAACGTCGGAAATGAAACACCAACAACGGTCTTGGGCCGAATGGCGGGACTCCCCGTTTATTTGTACATTCCGTCTACCTTGTGATACATATGAACTACAGTCCCTATGAACTACCCTTTAGCGCTATCTATCTCGACACCTCACTTCTTCCCTCTTTTTAATGTTGAACTTATTCTAAATTACAAATCTAATCTATTTGGAACTTTTATAGTTCTCCTAGACCTACGTAAAGAGATAGGTTCACTAACAGTAGTTCCGCTGAAACTCGGTTCATGTGTTTGTTTTGATCCGTTATTAGTCTTTTCCTCTGTCTCTAATTTTTCGGTTAGCCTGGGTTCATTTAAGACTTCGTCCTCGATTTCTATTCTTGACTCTTCCGTTCTTTCATCTGGTCTGTTCATCAGTCTTGTCATTTGCCTCGTCGTTTGATCTTCCAAGGTCAGTTCCCTAGATCTTTCCCCCTCTATCTCAGGCAGTCTAGGAACTGTGACATCTACTGCTGATTTTCTCACATCCTGGCGATGTACTATTCTCTCTTTCTGACTCATCTCCACCACGTATAAAGCTGGACTTGTCTGCTTTATAATGATTCCAGGAATCCATTTATAATTTTGGTTTCTCACTATATTTCTGTTCCTAATCCAAACTTTTTCTCCTGGTTTATACTTTTTCTCTTTCGAATCTATTTTATCCTTTATTCCTAATTTACCTGTTCCAAATGCTGGTTTCAGTAAGTTAAAACGTGTTCTAGGAGCCGTTTTGAAAATCATTTCAGCTGGTGTTAACTCTGACACTATTGGGTGTATTTCTGTAAGCAAAGAGAAAATTTTGCAAAACTTGGAAATTTGTTAAAGGGAATTCCTTTTGGTCATTTTCTATCAATTTCTTCTTCAACCCTCTCTTTACAATGTCAACGCCCTTTTCCGCGAAACCATTAATTTCCGGATGCCTTGGCGGTCTATGCAGTAAGTTAATTCCGTTTACATTGCAAAACTTCGAAAACTCCGATGAATTAAATGGCGGACCATTATCGCAGACTACATTTCTCGGTAATCCATAAATCGCAAACATTTCTCTTAATTTGTCGATGACCTTGCCTGCATCTGTTCCTTCCATGACTTTAACATCAATCCATTTTGATTTGTAATCATACATAATCAGAAATTCTTGTCTAAATTTAATGCACTCTCTCGAAGTTGTTTCCTGGTTTAGGCCAATTTATCAATTCTGCAGTTCTGCTCACACTTCTCATCATCTGGCAACTTTGGCAGGAAGCTATTTTTGTTTCAATCTGTTCCTCCATACTAGGCCACCAACAAATTGACCGTGCCAACATTTTTGTTCCTATCCATACCTGTATGAGTCTCGTGAAACAGATTTAATATCGGTTCCCACAATCTCTTAGGAATTACCACTTTTGTACCGTACATCAGACATCCTCTTTCAATAGATAACTCGTCTTTGCGTCTAAAATACTGTTTTAACTCCTCTTCTTTAATCTGACTTGGCCACCCTCTCTTCGTTAAATCCAAAACCTTTGCTAGGATGCCATCCTTTTTAGTTTCCGCTGCAATCTCTTCAAAACTAATCAACTCCACTTCCTCTTCATTAAATGAATTTATTGTTTCTGGTACCCCTGTTCCTTCCTTCAGAGGCAACCGCGATAATGCATCCGCGTTTCCAATGCTGCTGCCTTTTTTGTACCTTATTTCATACCGGTAGTTGGACAATACGAGCGCCCATCGAATGATTCTCGACGCTGACATCACATTCACCGCTTTATTTGGATTGAAGATGACTTGCAATGGTTGGTGGTCTGTTATCAGGGTAAAACTTCTTCCGTAGATATACTTATGGAACCTCTTGACAGCAAAGATGATCGCTAATGCTTCCTTCTCTACCTGGGCATAATTCTTCTCTGCTGAGGACAGAGTACTGGAAGCAAACATAATTGGTTTTTCTACACCATCCACTTCATGACTGAGTATTGCCCCCACACCGTAATTACTGGCATCAGTTGTAATAACAATTGGTTTTGCAATATCATAATGGGTTAATACTTGATTACTTGCGATCAATTCCTTACTTTTCTCAAAAGCTCTTTGGCAATCCTTTGTCCACACATACTCTGTGTTTTTCTTCGTCAACTCATTCAAAGGTCCTAAAATTGTTGATGCTTTTGGCATGAATTTCACGTAGAAATTTATTAGTCCCAGATATGCTTTCAACTGTGTTACGTTCACAGGCACTGGTGCCTTCACAATTGCATCAACTTTTTGTTTATCTGGATGAATACCTTCGCGATCTATTACATGACCTAAATATCTTACTTTATTTTGAAAGAATTTACATTTACTTAAATTTACTTTCACATTGTATTTTTCAAGTCTTTTCAGAACTTCCTCGCATTTTTGACGACACGACTCAAAATCTTCCCCACCGATCAAAATATCATCCAAGTAACAAAATACAGATTCCAAACCACTCAAAATCTGATCCATGATTGACTGGAAAATTGCCGGTGCCGAAGAAATTCCAAAACACAATCTGGTAAATCTGAATAACCCTAAATGTGTATTAACAGTTAAATACTTTTGTGATGTTTCTTTAACTCTCAACTGCTGGTATGCCCCCTGTAGATCCAATACGGTGAAGACTTTGGATCCTGCTAGAGATGCGAAAATGTCTGCTGGCACAGGAAGCAGGTAATGGTCTATTTCAATAACTTTGTTGACCGTTTTCTTTAAGTCAACACATAACCGAATTTCACCGTTACTCTTTCTTACTACTACAATAGGACTAGCCCAATCACTTTGACTAACTGTTTTAACAATACCTGCTTCTACTAATCTATTTATTTCCGCCTCCACCTTTTCTTTAATAGGATAAGGGACAGTGTATGCCTTACTAAATACTGGAGTTGCCTCCTTTTTAACATTGAATTCTACAACAAACTCTTTTATACAAGTTGTCGGGTTATTTTTAAATACACTGGGAAATTTATTTGTATCAATACTTTGAAATTCTGTAATCTCATTTATATGTGACTTTAATTCAAGAGCACACGTTTTTCTCCAATTAGGCCATAAGGTCTCTAACCAATTGCGCCCTAACAATGGTACAAAATCACTACCTCTTATAACTACAATCGGTAATTTCACTTTTCTTCCCGCTGCTTCTACTGTAACCTGTATTTCCCCTAACACCCACACTTTTTCACCCGTTAATACTGATAAATTACAATTACTAGGTTCTAGCTCCAAGTTTACAAAATACTTTTTTTGACTACATTCAGACATTATGGTACGACTAGCACCCGTATCTAATTCAAATACAACTGCTTTACCGTTTACTTTTAAACTTTGATGCATGGGCTTTTCTAACTTATTTATAGAACTTACACATCCTAATCTTAAACTATCAGTTGATTCTGATGACTCATTCATTACATTTATCCTAGACTTACACATTCTTTTTGTATGTAACTTTTTACACCGAAAACACTCCCATGTCTTTGCTGGACATGTGTGCGCTTCATGATTGCCCCCACAACGATAGCATCCCCCTCGAGGCTGCTGCGAAGGTTTCTTTCTTGTCCCTTGCTGAGCTTCTTTAGGTTGCTTGGTTCCTCGACTGCTACTTGTCGAACCTCCTTTAGGTGCTCTGTACATCTTTCGCTGACTCGATGTCTTCTCCTCGGGATCCTGCCGATCCAATTTGTTCACTCCTCCTCCCGGGGTTAATATTCGAGACTGCTGCATTGCAAGTTCCATTCCTTTTGCAATGTTCACGGCCCTTTCGAAGGTCAGGTCCCTTTCTGTGAGTAGCCTACGCTTAATTTGTTCCTCATAAAGACCCCAAACAAACTTGTCAGTGAGTGCCTCCTGCAGAAATGCTCCAAAATTACAGCTCTTCGCAAAATTTTTTAACTTGACCACGAAGGCAGCTATACCTTCTGTACTTTCTTGTTTGCAGCTGTGAAATTTCACCCGTTCTGCAATGACCAATGGCTTGGGACTGAAGTGACCCTTCAAAACTGCGGTAATCTGAACATAACTTTGATTACTTGGCAACTCTGGTGCTAATAAGTCTTTCAACACCGTGTATGTTTCACCCCCTATTAACGTCAACAGCATGCAGACTTTCCTTTCTTCTGCTACATCATTACACAGAAACAACTGCTCCACTCTTTCCAAGTAACTCTCAAAATCACCATTTCTTACATCAAAGTGTTCAATATGTCCGAACCACGCGGTCGGTGCATTACCTGCCTGCGGGCTTCCTTGCTGCATTTTCACTGCTTCTTTTTCGAATTCTATTAATCTCGCTTATTACCGCGACAACAAAATCCCGTCTCGTCGCCAATATGTTATGTCTTGGGTACAATAATAACAAAGCAGGCTTGGAGCAACGTCGGAAATGAAACACCAACAACGGTCTTGGGCCGAATGGCGGGACTCCCCGTTTATTTGTACATTCCGTCTACCTTGTGATACATATGAACTACAGTCCCTATGAACTACCCTTTAGCGCTATCTATCTCGACACCTCACCTGTTACGCGTGCTGTTAATTCCGATATTCTAAATTTTTATACAAATAATTGCTTAAATAACAATATTCCAAAACTTTACTTTAGACCTGTTGAGTCTTCGGATATTTTAAAAATTCTTAAGCAACTCAAAAGCAAGGCAGTCGGTCACGATGATATTAGTTTAGATATGATACTTTACTCTTATCCACATATAATTCCATATTTGTCTCATATTATTAATTCTTGTTTGTTATCTAGTTTTTTTTCCTAGCTGTTGGAAAGATGCCATCGTGATACCGGTACCTAAGATTTCTACACCTTCTGAATTTAAGGACCTTCGACCTATCAGTATCCTTCCTGTCATGTCAAAAATTCTAGAAAAGGTCATCAATGTTCAATTGCGTGAGTTTCTTACAGTAAATAACATCTTGCCAGAATGCAAGTCGGGTTTTCGTCCGGGATATGGTTGTACCACTGCTCTTTTGCATATCACAGATGATTTTATTGCTGCCACTGATCAGGGTCAAACTACTGTTCTTGCTTTACTGGACTTCAGCAAGGCATTCTATACCTTAAATCATGCTACCCTGCTGGCTATTTTGAAATACATTGGTCTTAGTGAAACATTTGTCGAATCATATCTCTCTGGAAGAACGCAACGAGTTCGGATGCCTATAGGAGTTTCTAATCAAAGATCGGTATCTTGTGGTGTACCGCAAGGGTCCATTCTAGGGCCATTGTTGTATATAATTTATACTTCAACATTCTGCAAATACGTTAAAACTTGCAAAATCCATATGTACGCTGACGATACACAGTTGTACCATTCATTTAACATATGTGATCGGCAGAAGGCATTATCTGAAATTCAAGCAGACCTTACTGCAATTGTAAAAATATCTGAAGCGCATTCCTTGACTATTAACGCTTCAAAATCTGCCTTGATTTTATTTGGTAAGTCCGATGACTGCACGTTACTACAAAACATATAAAATTTAAAAATTAAGGACGCCAAAATTCCGTTGCATAATGAAGCTAAAAATTTAGGACTAATTATTGATAATTCTTTTAGATATCGTGCTCATGTTAAAAATATGATAAAGAAAGCCTACTGTAATTTAAAACTTATTTACCCACATAGACGCTATTTATGTGTAAGTACGAAAATTTTGCTCTGTGATTCCCTAGTTCTTTCGCAATTAAATTACTGTTCTGAAATTTATGGACCTTGTTTAACACAGGACAGTATTGCTCAAATCCAAAGAGTTCAGAATTCATGTTTACGGCTTACGTATGGTATTCGTAAATATGACCACATAACATATAAATTAGGAGAAGCTGGCTGGTTGAATATGTCTAGCAGAAGAATGCTATTAACCTCATCTCTCTATCATAGAATTATCATAGATCAGATGCCGCTTTATCTTTACAGGAAAATTAAGTTTCGTACTGATATTCATAATGTCAATATTAGATTCAAAGGAACACTTACACCATCTATCCATAAAAGTACGTTATTTAAACGTTCATTCAGGTATCAAATATCTTATGTGTACAATTCAATTCCTGTTTCTTTTAAAGGTCTTTCCTCAGCCATGTTTAAAAAACGGTTTCGTAGTTATTTGTTTTAATGTCAATAATGTAGATATATTCTTTGTAAATATTTTACATCCTCCATGTAACTGTATATCAGTACAGCAAAGTATGTATGTCACAGAATATTATTTGTTTCATTATCTCCATTTTCTATTAATTTGTGTTAATTTTAGGCTTGCGGGATGAATAATCAATACATCATAAAATTTCTTTAATTAGCATAATAAGTTAGTCTTAAGCATCAAACTCGGTTGTTTTTTTTTTTTGTAATTTCATTTATAGGTTTCGGTGGAAGATCAATCACAGCTATTGCTGTGTATTGAACCGCGCCTAGTGGTTTTCAAATTTATTTGTTTTAATTATGTTGTTTCAACACGCATTTAGGTTTGAAAATAAAGATTATTGTTATTATTATTATTATTATTATGTGCAACGTTGTACCTCCTCCTATTATTAGATATTATTATTATTATTCATAGTACGCAGTGAGTTGAGATTTGTGATTTATTTCCCAGTTTACCGCGTGCGTTGAGAGGTTTTTGTTGTAAAGTCCTTTTTTTTTGATCGAACAAAAGTGGAAACTCCTGGAACATGACAACCCACCTGTTCGGTTTTAAAGCGCATTTATTGATCACTGGATTAATACACACTCAAGGCACGTCACGTTATTGGTTTCGATTTGAACTCACTCTTGCATTTATTACTTCAATTTTATTATCACACTTACATTCTCTAATAGAAATTTTTTTTTTTAAATAAAGTAGGAAGTGTACAGGCTCCGCCACTTAAAGTAGACACGTAATATTCATCGGCAACACGATTTGAATTGTATAGGTATCTCACGAAAAAATTAATTTGTATTTGCGAAGGCGCGTGCTGTATATTGGACTAGTAAGGGACTGGCATGATCGTGGATACGAACCACGCTCGGGATATTATTCGGGGGTGGTCGGTATCCACTTCAGATATCCTTCAGTGTTGGGGAGAAAGAAATCGACAGTGCTTTCCCTTCAACGGCGAGGAGGTTTGGAAGGAACACTTTACTCCTTTGCTCCTGAGGGCTTGACAAATCTGATTAAGACCCCGTTGGTCAACCACCACAGTGAAAGCAATAACAATAATAATAATCATTATGGAATGGGAAAATGGAACTGTGTAAGAAATACAAATAATTTTCCATCTTCATTGCTCTTATAATCATTGTAATGATGTCTCTTGGGCTATAACAAAAGAACGTGACCTATTAGGAGTGTTGCGCAGCGCAGCACATGTGACTTGGTCCATTTATTCCAGATGTTCTTCGGCTATAGCACCACACCATTATCTTTGGTGTCAGACGATTTTCAATGTAATGCTAGTTGTAATGCCGGAAAATTCGTGCACTTGCCTTCCATTCGATGGTCGTTTGACTCCCATGAGTAATAAAGCGCTGACAAAAGATCTTTCTCGTGGCCATTGTTTCCAGAAGCTCACGTACTACAACATCGGCACAAAGACCGAAATTAAAAATTAACGAACCCGATCGATCTCCGTCGTCATCGTCTCCTCCTCCAAATTGGCGAGCGAGAAAGAAGAAAAGCCGAAGTCAAATGAAAATTAGCCGCGGGCTGTGTTCACTGCATTAAATGCCGCGCAGCTTTCAGCAGGGAAATATTTTATTTTCTTGTTTATCTTGGTAATTTAATTCTGTTTATTCAATTCGTTTCTGATGCCGAGGAAAAAGTGCCTCCACCCGTCTCACCCCGCGCGCTGCCTAAACTGGAGGTGGGGCCGGAGCGGGCGTGCGCCCGCCTGTTTGTTTTAAATTAAAAGTTCCGCCGCTGACACAGATTTTCATTTCACATTAAATTAGGTTCCCGAATATAATTTGTGTATCGCTTCACTCAAATTGGGCTATAATATTTCTTGACTTCGCTCAAGCGATGACAAAGCTGGAAACTTCCTGAAATACAACACCCCCTCTAGACTAAGATTACCATTTTTATTCATGAAATTAAGCAATATTTAGTGTTTCCCCCTTAAATTGTCAATAGTGTTTGAACAATATTAAGTATATGCAGAATAATCACGACCCAAACAAAAGGCCAGTGGTGCATCGACGTGAGTACTCTCGCGCTGCTTACATTCTCTTAACATCTAAGCAAAATATCAAAAGTTATGACGTTAAAGGCTCAGATCGAAATGACGAAATAAAACAATCAAAAGCAATAAGGAGAAACACTCCGGAATTACGTCAGTTCACTCCATGACTTGAACCAAACCACATTAACAGCTAATAAAAAGAAAAGAAAAGGTAAAATATGGGACATTCATTAACAGTATAAGTAAGACTCTATTGGCCGTTTTCGTAATCAGGCTTTAAGGAAGCTTCAGTTTAAAGTCACTTTAAGAATAGGGAAACGAAATGTATTTTTTTTTAGGTTAAATTAACTTTAAATTAACTTTAAAGTCCTATTATGAAATCGGCCCTATATGTATGAAAAAAAAATGAAACAAACTCGCCTGATGTTAGCACAGCAAAAGCAACGTCCTTTCCACCGAATTCGTCGGTAAAAATAAACTGGGCCTCCCCACCGGACCCCGCCACTGGCTCGGAGCGTGAAATGGCATTACGTAACCCGTTTCCGAAAATGAAATAAAATGTTGCAAATATCTTACTCAATCTCTTCGGAGTGAGACACGTCGATGGGATGCTCGCAACAGCCCGAAAACGAGAGCGGTTGATTTTTTTCCTCAACGCAATGTCTGAGGTGAACGTTCAGTCGTTAAAATCGGGGCGACGGTCACGGGGTTAAGCGAGGTGGCGAGCACCCTGCTCTGATTCGGCGGTAAAACAAAAGATTAGTCCGGGATTGTTTGCTAGAAGGAAGAAAATACCGCGAACGATAAACGCACGTGGAAATCAAAGAAGGAACAAGAGGGACAATCAACATGGCTCCGCCTACTTGCTAAAACAACAAGCCCGGAAATTAGCACGGCTCTCGAAACCGATCAAACGGTCCCAAAATCAGCGGGGACAGCTATCGCGATGTGACTACAATCCGATCACAACGGCAGGTTTACTGTTTGCTAGAAGGAAGAAAATACCGCGAACGGTAAACGCACGTGGAAATTCAACAAGAAGCAAGAGGGACAATCAACATGGACTTACCTTGCTAAAACAACAAATCCAAAAATCGGCACGGCTCGGCTCTCAAAACCGATCAAACGCTCCCAAAATCAGTGGAGACAGCTACCGTGACGTGACGATAATCCGATTTATTTGTCACGCTTTAATAACGTGCGTGTTTAGCAAATTAGGGCATCGTCTGTGTTAAATATTTCAATTTCCTTTTGAGCATCATCTTTCCGTTCTTCGCCATTACTTATTCCATACACTGATTTCTTTCATTGATGTTTCTTTTTTTAAGTTAGTACATTGATTTTTAGTTTAGGGCTTTAGGGGTGAGTGTCAGAACAGTTGGTACATGCATATATCAACTGAAGCTACGGTCTTTGTTTTGTCCACAAATTGATTAATTTCTTTTAGTTAGATATTGTCCACTTGAATTCTGGGTTACATTTCAATTTTTTTTCTTTTGTTTATCTTGTACTCTCTTTTGTCGGATCAATAATCCTATTATTATTCTTATTATTATTATCACAACGGTAGGTTTATTGTTTGCTGGAAGGAAGAAAATGCCGCGAACGGTAAACGCACGTGGAAACCAAATAAGGAACGAGGGACAATCAACATGGCGCCGCCTACTTTGCTAAAACAACAAGCCCAAAAATCGCAGCGGCTCTCAAAACCGATCAAACTATCCCAAAATCTGCTGGGACAGCTACGGCGATGTGGTTATAATCCGATCACAACGGTAGGTTTACTGTTTGCTGGAAGGAAGAAAATACCGCGAACGATAAACGCACGTGGAAATTAAAGAAGGAACAACAGGGACAATCAACATGGCTTCGCCTACTTGCTAAAACAACAAGCCCGGAAATTAGCACGGCTCTCGAAACCGATCAAACGGTCCCAAAATTAGCGGGGACAGCTATCGCGATGTGATTACAATCCGATCACAACGGCAGGTTTACTGTTTGCTAGAAGGAAAAAATACCGCGAACGATAAACGCACGTGGAAATTAAACAAGGAACAAGATGGACAATTAACGTGGCGCTTACCTTACTAAAAATAAGTCTGCACGGCTCTCAAAATCGATCAAACTGTCCCAAAATCAGCGAGGACAGGTACGGCGATGTGACTAGAACGGTAGGTTCCAAGATCCATCAACAAAACGATCCATAAAACATCAAGCTCTCAACGTGTCCAGAGACGTGGCGACATCTTTACAGCTCGCTCATTAGCAGCCTAAAGGCTACCGCACACGGTGCGTTTTACCTTACGTTTTGCCCGCACAGTTTTTAGACTTCAAGCAAAACGGAGCGTTTTGGGAGCTTAAAACGATAAACATGACCTTCATCTCAAAACGATCCGTTTTACTTGAAGTCTAAAAACTGTGCAGGCAAAACGTAAGGTAAAGTGCATCGTGTGTGGTGGCCTTAAGAGAGGGGAAACCAAAACGGCCGCTACAACCGCCGCGCGCCGGACGGAGCGTTGCAATCGAAATAACTGCAATACACTCGACAGATATGTACAAAGAATAGTCTACCCGACCGGAACGGTCAGTACGAAATTGGATTGTAACATCATTTTTAAAAAATCATGGCGTTTGAAACGCGCCAACTCACGGTGCCATGTTTTTGTGATGTCATACCATCCGTTTAGAATTCAAATCTTGAAATGTACCTCAGCCACTGTAGAAGCTCCGCTTGGGCTTCTCTTCACTATGATGGATGGAGTTAATATATGCAACAGTCGTATTTTTACATTCCGAAACGAAAGAAGGTTTATAATTCGAGTTCTTACTTGAAAATGTATTGGATTAAACTTCACTTTGCTTCTTTCTGTGGAGCATCCCACTTTTAAATGAGGTGTCAAAAGTTTGCCCGTTGTCATGTGAATAACGTAAACATGTGAACGAGATGCTAAATGAATAAAAAAAAAAAAACTGGGGAAAATTAAATTATTACATACTATACTCAAGAGGTGTTTTCTTTCGCTTAAAAGTTTGAATCGTATCACGAATAGTTTGGACCTGAATTTCGTAGTTGTTGCAACAAAACACCCTGACTTGAATTTTTGATTGACAGTTCATTCGTGAATAACCATAATTCAATCCAAACAAGTTTTAAAAACAGAGATTCAAAGAAAAGAATGTCTGTTTTTGAATCAAAACACGTTTGGATCGCGATTTTGTGAGCGAAAGAAAGCACCTAAGATGCATTGGAAGGTGCAGCAGTTTTCGAACGCACCCCAGTTTGACGGATTGTATCACATCTGAATGTGGCCGGCTAGCGTTTATCGGTGGATTATTTTTATTCATTTTTTAATATGAATTTTTTCTCTTTGGAAATATTAATTAAACACGTAATAAAGTACCAAAATTTGACACAAAACAAAAATGACACACAGGGTCCCTAGATTCGATTGATGTTTATCTTACTCGATAGGCATAGGGTTCTGAAACAGACTCGTTGGTAATTTCCTCCTAAATTACTAGAGGTCGCGGTTTTGACAAGACAAGAAGAATAAGAAAAACTAACTTCATACCGTCGCTTTCCTCAATAAACTTCAAAATCAAATAAGGCAATTATTTCATTAACCGATTGCACAAAATATGAATAATCGTAAAACGAGATAAATCGGAACGCTACATTTAACTCCGCTGCTAATTGCTTTAATTTATTACAGCCGCTGTAAAATATTCGGAATTCACACAAAGTTTATCTCACATTGAAGCAATAATTTACGTATTTACGGTCGATCCTCGTAGTTTAAAATTCTCACCTCTCGTGCCCTTTACATCAAACACCGCAACGCAAATTACCCTTAAATTCCTAATAGCTGCGCGTTGCTATTAGCAACACCGTGAAATAAACACATCTGACACATTGCAAATTAAAGGGAGCACGTGTTTACATATTGTATGTACACAGGCTGATTTTAAAGGTAATCCTCGAATGTCGTGGAAGAAGCATTTACAGTTGCGGCCCTTTAAAACTGATGGTGCGCAGAGAATTGATTTGAATGTCGAAAATTCGAAATTGTGTGGAATGTGTAAATCAAACCTTCAAATCGATCATTATAATGACAGTGTCAAATTTGACACTACGTGATTTCAGTTTTCGGTACTGTTTATACCGCTGAAGAATTTGACTTAACTATTTGATTTGTCAAAGGTTTCCAGCTTTCAAAAGCCACAACTGTACAGTTGCAGCCTTTGAAAACTGGTACACTCAGTCAAATACAACGTTTCGGTACTGATTTTAAATCTGAAGTTTCTAAACGTCATTCAAATCACTCTAAATCCTTCTATGAAATTGACAAATTTGATGCTGACATCAAAATGATAAATGAAGGTTTGATTTACATACCACAAAATTACGAATTTTTGACATTGTTGTCAATTGTGACTGTAGCAATTTTCAAGGGGCCGCAACTGTATCTTTGCTAACGTAAAGAAAAACTTTTCGAGCTGCGTAAATCTAGCCACCAACCGTCAGTGTTGCCAACTTAGGGAAAAAATTGTGAAATCTAGGAATAATTTCAAACAAAAGGGAAAGAGGCAAAAAACAGCAAAAACTCGTTAAAATGTAGGAAATTTTTCAACTTCTTGGGAACAAAAGATAATCGCTACATTTTGCGTAAATGAGGCAGAAAAAGGGTAAAGAATCAGAAACAAAAAACATTTTCAAAGAGCCAGAAATGCGGAAAAATTAAAATTTCCAAAGAAATTATAATCATTATTTGATTTCTAAAAAAAATTGCAAACAATTAAAAGAAAAGAACGAAAAACGTTGGCAACAGAGAAACCCACTATAAATGAAAAAAATTCTGAGACTAATGTAAAAAAAAAAACAAATGACGATCATGCATGTAGAGGAAAAACTCAAAACGAATTGTAGATTTAAAATAAAATAAAAAAAGACAATAATAAGGAACATTCAAGAGTAATAATAATTCGATTAATTCGTAATAATTATTTTCTGAAGAAAGCAGGAAAAAAAAACATATGACGACTAATTATTCGCGGAGGAAAAAGAAGTGCGAAAAAAATTTTGATTGGCTAATTTCGAAAAGGAAAAAAAAAACAAATGACGATCGTAAATTTCACCACGGAGAAGCACAAAGAAATACGAAAGGAAACGAAATAATTTCGGCAGATACATAAAAAAAACAAATTTTATTAATTCAAAAAACGACGACGTCTTCTTTTGAACAATAACGGCAACAGCGCACCAACAAAATCAGAAAGTGATAGAAATATTCGAAGATGAAAATAAATGACGATCGCAAGGAGAAAAACATGACTTCGATCGTAAATTTCACCGCGGAAAGCCACAAAGAAATACGAAAGGAAACGAAATAATTTCGGCAGATACATAAAAAGAAAACAAATTTTATTAATTCAAAAAACGACGACGTTTTCTTTTGAACAATAATGGCAACAGCGTACAAAAAAATTCAGAAAGCGACAGAAATATTCGAAGATGAAAACAAATGACATTTCCTTTTGAGCATTAACGGCAACAGCGCACAAGAAAAAATCAGAAAGTGACAGAAATATTCGAAGGTGAAAACAAATGACGATCGCAAGGAAACGTTCTAAAAGGGACGAACATTTTCGAGAACGAACTTCAAACTTAAGAACAATAATTCATAAACAAGTGACGATCGCGTAACTTCTTGTTTCAGTTTCTTTTTCTTATTTTTCTTGTGATTATTAAGCGCCATCTCTCTCCAATACGATCTGTAACGTCAAAATCGTTTTCTTTCTCTCTAAAAAACATACAAACGTCGAAATTTAACGAGTTGGCAATACTGCTTCTGATTGCTGCAAAGTGCAAGGTTAGGTTGTTTTAATATTCTTATTTCGTTTTTTTTTAACATTTAATTGCAAATATTTTTTTTTATAAATTAGCCTAAGTAGGTATGCAAATAAATTTTGAATTTTTTTTTTTGTAATCGTGTTTGTAACTTTAATCTCCCATTTAAAATTTGTCTGACTCATTTAGGGAAACAATGTAATGCCGAAAAGGAAATTTTTGATCGAGTTGATTGGCAACACTGCGCGCCCGTAAATTAATTGAAACTGCCACTGGCAGTTATGTTTAAGACATTGAAGGCCGTGTTCTCATCTCATGATTAAATTAAAATCGTCTCGAATTAAAGTTCTTGTAATTAAAATAAACAATAAACGATTTACCTACCTGGCTTTATGCGACTTTTATGAGTTAGAAAAGGATAAATTAACGTCGCCGTCATTCTTTTATTATTAATCGATTAAATTGACGTCAAACTACATGTACCGTTTCCTGTTTATTTTAATTACAACTTTAGTTAGAGATAACTTTAATCATGAGATGAGAATGCGGGTCACTGTCTGTGCAATTGTGATAATTTGAAAATCAAAGTCAGTAAACATTATTTTCTACGATTGGCAACATTGAATAATTTTTAGTGGAAATTTCCTGAACGATTTGACTTTGTGAGCAGTGATCTATATTCTAAATTGTTTTTCTTTTCAAGCAGTTCTTCCTTGCTGGATTTTTTGTCATATATTAATTCAGCCTGTTAATGACTATTACAGAATTGATTTTCTTTTACCTTAAAGTTGCAGGCTAGCCAATCGTGTAAGATGTGTTGCCTATACGAACAGGTCATGGTATTGACTAAAAAGCCATTCGTGTAAGATGTGTTGCCTATACGAACAGATCACATGGTTTCGATTTTTAAAAGCTCAGGGCCAGCACTTTAAATTTAAAGTTACTTTAATCTTTAAAAAAAAATACATTTGTTTCGCTATTTTTAACGTGATTTTAAATTAGAGCTTCCTTAAAGTCTGATTATGAAAACGACCATCAGTTTTGTAATAAATTATAGGAGTACAATTTGAAAAGGAATTTAATTTAAGTTTAACAAACGTTTCGCATTTATTCCAATCTAATAATTACATTCAGTCGGCGAAGAGCAAACACATAAGTAGGCTAATGGGGCTATATTCTTGGGCCGTAAAAAATATATATAAAACCCTTATAAAGGGATAAGTTCTTTTTTAAGTGGCACTTTGCAGATTACCATGCAAATAAAAAAGTGTTCAGAATTGGTATTTTCGAGCTGTGCACATTTGAAACTATATTTAGAAAAATATAAAACAGGATAATATTGCTCTCAAAGGAAGCAAAACGAATGACAGAGGCTAGGTAGACATCAAAAGAATATTCGAGAACTAAAATTGAATTAAGAGCGCTCTAAATTTTAAGCGGCGGTTGCTTCTTCTCTCGGAATGGTTTCGTTATTAAAACAAAAAGAAAGGCACACATAAAGGACGTAATCGAATTTGGGCGATTATACCTTTGCACATTGTCCGCAAAACGCAATTATCGTCTTCCTCTTTGAGACGGTTCCAGAAACACCGTCGTCTCTTCCGGCTTCATTTATGTAAACGGACAATTAAATGGATCGCGTGTAATAGGACGGACAAAAGACACTGAAATTACTTTAATAGTCCTGCGCTTAATGGAAAAAAAAACGCAGAAATATCCAATTCACCTCGATACAACAAAAGGAAACGAATAAAGGAACTTCTTGCGAAGCAGCATGAATATGTAATGGAATAACAAGTTTTATATTCCGAAAGGAGGAGGGTTGAGTTAAGCCCAACAAGTGGAGATCGATTTTCTAAGCGTAAATCTCGTCGTTTTATTTTGTTGCAGTTGTTGATGCATTAAAAGGCTTTTAGAGACTTCACGTGCATCTAAAGGGTCGTTTATTTATTTTTCAGGAGGTGGTTTTGCATCGCAGGGAAACCCACCTTCGCTCTTCTAGTCTTTGTTAAGATACATAATTTTACATGTTGAAAACTTATTAAAAATTCTCAGACATTCACAAAATTATTTTGTAAGTGCTAATTATTTAATTATTTCAAACTGCCTATTTTTTTGCTACAATCGTACTTCACCTTAAGCAGTGCTATAATTTGACGTTTCTGTAAGTGCTGCGCATTTAAAATTGCCGCCAAAACGCAGTTAAAACCTTAGCAAGCCAATAGGTGTCGCTAATATCGGTACTATGTGCGGTTTATGCGCAAGCGCTCGTTGTTTCAAGAACAAAAGAATATTTGAGCTGAAGATACAGCTTAGGTGTAGAATATGTTCTATTTTTCCAAATAGTTTTTGATTCAATTTAAATTTTGATGCAATTAACTGCACAAATTAAATTATTTAAGAAGTGGAACCGAAAAAAGGAAGTAGTTTAAAAGAGACCTTAAATCATTAAGCCATAAAAACTGTGGTAAATAACCACATGAAATAGGATTACACTGAAGATCCCCTGATATCAATTTCGCCAAGAATTTCAATCTACATTAAAGCACGATGAGGTTCTCTGTCAAAGGCGGATCGGCGTAAAGAAAATGCCATCTGAGGTAACGGTTTAGTGAAGAATCTATTAAACCCGACGAGACTGCAGAAGCCACAAATCCGCCATGCTACAAATAGTTGCCCCGCAGCTTAGCTTTAAAACTATTTTACGTTCACTTTGTGCATAAAATCGGAAATAAATTTGGAACCTGCGCCGTTTTCCGTTCGGGAACGGACGAGACGGACGAAAATTTGCAAATTAACGTTTTTTATGTGTGCAAAACGGCGGTCAAAGTTGCGCAAACAAACCAGAATGTTTTCGTTCCATTTCGGACACATTTGTGCGATTCACATGGAACGGGTCAAAACGAGGGCGGTTTAAATTTTTTTTTTCCCGGAAACCGGATGCATAATTAATTTCGTTTTTTTTGCAGCTGCCGCGCTGATATTGATCGCGAATGAAAGTTATTAGCCTAACGAACTAGAAAAATACATATTTAAATATGACAGCTTTTTGTTTACAAACCGCGAAACAACAGACACACAGACAATTACTCATGCATTCAACAAACATCTAAGTGTAGGTTTAAAAGGTTATAGACGTCAGAAGGCTGACCTCCAATATTCAAATTGCGCCCCCATCCCCGGTTAAGTAGCTAATTCATCCACCAACAGAAATGCATGGAACTTTTCGCGTCCTCTCTGGAATATACGGCGTGCCTTCTCGAAACCCTGGCGTCTATAATATATAGAGTCCTCTTTTCCGTCGTTTTTATATTATTTCAGTAGCCTCATAAGTTTGACCTAATTTTATGGTTAAAAATGGTTTTAATAGTTGACCTGAAGTCCTAAATTTTAAGTAGTCAGATTGATCATGACGTATGGTTTGTCTAATAAAATGACGCAGTAGTTTGGTATAACAAGAAATAATTTAAGCAAAAAAAAAAACATTAATAAGTTTTAAAAATAAGGACGTATGTTTAAAACCAGAAACTGAAAACTTAAGTAACAATAGCGGCGTTTAGTGACGTTAATTTTATTTTAATTATTTTTACAATTTTTATCAAAGAAATAAGAAATGTGCTGTTTTAGGTTACATTTTAAAAAATGCGCGCTCATTTAATTGTTATTATTTCTTTTTTCTCCAAATGAGTTCGTGAATGGTGAATCGCATTAGAAATCACGAAAGAAAGAGAACAATCGTAGAGTCACATGGCCGCCAACTTTGAAATATTTTAATTTTGGCTTTAACAGTGGCGTCGCCATTGGGTTTGCACCCGAATTGCAAAGCAAGTCGGCTCTAACTTAAAAAAAAAGTGGATTCTAGGTTAAGTCGGGAAGCGATCGCAGAATGTCCCTGTTTACACTTTTTTTTTAAAGAAAGAAGAAAAAATAAGGGAATTTTAATTCTCGGAGATATTTCTGCCGGAAAACAATTCCGAAACGTCTGGAATACGCTAAGAAGTTCGTGAATGGTGAATCGCATTAGAAATCACGATAAAAGAGAATAATCGTAGAGTCACATGGCCGCCAACTTCGAAATATTTTAATTTTGGCTTTAACAGTGGCGTCGCCAAGGGGATTGCACCCGGATTGCAAAGCAAGTCGCCGCTAACTAAAAAAAAATGTGGATTCTGGGTTAGGTCGGGAAGCGATCGCAGAATGTCGCTGTTTACACTTTTTTTTAAAGAAAGAAGAAAAAATAAGAGAATTTTAATTCTCGGAGATATTTCTGCCGGAAAACAATTCCGAAACGTCTGGAATACGCTAAGAAAACTGCCTTTTAAGCGTCGATTTCGAGTGCAGCGCCATCTGTTAATCCGAGCCGCCGTAAATTTATAATTTGCCAGGGGAAGAGATTTCGAAACAACTGAAAAACGTCTAGAAACAATGCCCTGAAAACAATTTCGAATTTTATACTAAACTTAAAAAACGGTTTAAACAGCGACTTCCTACGATCGCCTTTTGACCTAACATTACAATGTTTTTGACCCAACATTGCAATGTTAGGTCAAAAGGCGATCGTAGGATGTCGAATCGTTTTGGTTTGCAGTGGAACTCTAGATCTACGCTTCTGATGATGAAATCCCAAATACGGCTGAAACAGCTATACAGAAGTGCTTGACGGATTCACTGCAATCAAAAACGATTTGCTACAAATTTTTTTGTAAACATAGTTAAAGCGAAAGGATTTGCAAGCACATGTAGCGACATCTGTTAGCCCGAACCGTAACGTTGAATTCTTTATTTGCGCGCGGAAAACGACAGAAAACTTAAGAACGTTCAAAAGAACACAATATTCTTGAAACAACTCTGAATAAAGAGGAACCTTTGTGGTGGCGCCATCTGTTATCGCGAATCATAACTGTCGCTCTTTATTTGTGTGAAAGCAGTTTCAAAGATTCCCAGACAACTGAAGAACTTTCAGAAAGAAGAAACAATTTCGAATTTTGTACTAAGCTTAAATAGTTAAAGCGAAAGAATTTATTTACAAGCACTTGTAGCGCCATCTGTTGACGGCCTGATCCGTAACGTTGTACTCTTTATTTACATAGGAAACACAAGGGGGCAAACCTAAGAACGTTCAAGGAACCACAATGTTCCGAGAACAACTTTTGAGTAAACAAGAAACATTTGTGGCGCCATCTGTTACCTACCCCGTGAAATATAACTTCGTCCTTTTTTATTTGCGGGAAAGCAGTTTCGAGGGATTTCAAAAATGCGCTATTACAACACAGGATATTTTTATTCTTTCAGAAAAGTAAAGTCTGATCGAAGAGAGAGAGAGACAGAAAAAAGAAGCTGAACGTTGAGCTTGCGGTTTTTTTTTTAAACCAACACAGTTTCAAGCCTGTAACATCAATACTTGACTGACATAATATACTTTTTGCCTGAATACACAATCCATCATGGGTAAATTAGGTGCCAGGAAACTCGAGTTTAATAAAAATGATTGACACCTCTTTCTGACTTCATGCCTCCGGCATGTAGAAGAATTTAATTGAACAGGCGATATTTGCTTTCGGGGAAAAAAAATAATTCAACCTTTTGTACGGTATTGCCCCTTTTTACTAAATGGATTCGTAAAATACACCGATAATCAAATTAAAAATTTTAATTGAATAATAATGTGAGTATTTGTTTCGGTAAACCAAATTAAAATAAGCTGATTAGTTGTTGCATTGAATTTTAAATTAATTTAAATCCGTGCTAGGATTTTTAATGGTATTTTTTTCCTAAAAAAATTTGAAAGTATGTAAATGCGGTATTGTCATGAGGACTTGATTTGTTTTATTCCTCATATGGTTGTGATTTATTTGTTTCTTTTCTATTCACCGGAAAAACTCGGAAAACCAGGAAAAGTCAAGAAATTCAGAAAAGGTCCCTAATTTCAAGGGGCATTGTATGTTTTAATACAAAATCAATCAATCAATTGAAGATCTGGAAATTAGATTTAGCATTTTTAAACATATTAACCAATTTGTGATTTTCTAATGTAGATGATTTTCTTTAAATTAATAACTTTTGGACATTTATTAACAAAAGGCTCGGAAATTATGAAAAATTACCGAATCTGAGTAAATCGTTAATAAGTTTTGCAAAAAGTATTCTTAACGCCTGTAATATAGGCAATATACAATCTGGTGTGCATATTAAGTTGCCTATATCAATATAATATTTCTTGTTAAAAAAAAATCTAATTTATTTTTTTTAACCAAACATGCATGTTATACTGTTTATAATTTTTAATGGTAAATTAATGACTTTTTGTAGTGTTGCCATTAATATTTCAAATAAAATTGTTGGGGTTCACTAAAAGTGCACTAAAAATTATTTATATCTCTTCATGATTTGTGATCAAAAAAATAGTGAAATTTCCTTTCGACACAGTGTTGCCAACTCGAAGGCAATTTTCCTTTTTCGGGGGGGATTTTTCGATTTGATTTGTGGGGAGAAAAGTAATATTTATTCATTTTTGTGAAGCTAAATAATTTTAAGTTTCTATTTTTTATTTATATTAGTCGTCATTACCGCATCGAGTGATTTATCTATAAAAAGTCGAACTTAGTTATAACCAGAGAAAAGAATTCGGGCCACTTGTTATGCAAACAATATGAAAATTTAGTACTCGGACTGTATTAGGCCTGCCCACAATAATCTATGCGCAATGAAAACACTCGCATTGCATTCTTTCCCCTCCTACTCAATAAAAATTCGAGCCGCGGAAAGTAGCAAGAGTAAATAGTACATTCGGCATGACATTAAGTGGCCTGAATTCTTTTCCCTGGTTATAACTGGTATCTACAAGGTACTTAGTGATTTCAATTGTGAGTAATCTTGTATACTGTGCGAGAATGATGGTATTTTCGACTGACCACTCTGGAATACTCTGGCCCTCATTTTCACAAAAATTACTTAATCACTGATTAATTTAACAGCGTGATTAAAATTAAAATTGGTTGGATGAAACAATATAATTGGTTGTTTCAAATCTATTGTTAACTTCGTTCAATAACATACCTTAATCAGAGAATTAAATTAATCGCTGATTAACAATATTTTTGTGAAACCCACTATAAGAGTATCTCCGTCCTTTATTTTTACATGAGGTTAAAACGAGACGGAACGCACGCGAGCAATCAGTTGAAAACGATGAGTTTTACTGTGGGATTGATTGAAATAATAATTCATTTCAAATTTCGCGCTGAACATCGCAGTTCGACAAAACATACACAGATGGCGCTGGCGTTAACACAATTTCAAGTACTAATCAGTATTTTGAGGAATTAAAAATAAAACGCGTGGAAACAGTATAAGAGAATAATTTTTTCGAAGAAATTTCTTAATTAATTATAATTAAAAAAAAATCTTTGCGGTTGAAATTAAATTCTATTTACTAAAGCGAATTTTGATAATGAAAAGGATTTTTTTTCACAACTTAACTCGCAGGGAATTTCGGACTCGTAAGGTTGGCCAGACTTTATCAGTTATCAAAAGAATTTTTGTTTTTTTTTAATTACTAGCAGGGAATTTCGAACTCAGAAGATTGGCCGGACTTTATCAGTTATCAAGAAAAGTTTTCTTTTCTTTATTTTATTACTTTTATTGTAGAATGATTAATATTTCATCCCCCCTGTTCTCCTTTACGTGACAATTATTTGAAAAAAATATGAAATTTCTTCGTCAGTCAGCATCGACTCGATGTTGGCAACCCTGCGTTGGATAAAATTCACGAATCCTCTGATTATTAGCGCTACTATAAAAATTGCTAACCACTTTTTTAAATAATAGACCTTATAGCCCTGTTCATGATGTGTATTGTTAATTTATTTATGATTTTATTTGTTTCTCAGCGAATCGATTTTTTCATCGAGATTGTTTTTTTTTGTTTTTATCGTATGAAAATGCATGTAAAAATAATTATTTATTTTCTCGAGCGGGGAGTATTTTGAATTGATTCTAGAACGTTTCGAACAAGCTTTTTTTATTAAATCATTAAAATTAAAAAAGAACCAAAAACTGGTGTATCTGAAAATTAATTAATTAAATACTAATTCTTGTTTGATATATACGTATATATGTTACCTTATTAATTACTTTCGTCGTTATTGTATGGAGCTGAGAACCAATAAAGACACTTTATTATTATTATTATTATTATTAAATATTTATATAAAAATGGATTATTTTTTAGACTGTTTATTGAAAACTTACAACCCTAAAGATCGTTTTTAGTGGCAAGAATTCTTTTTGTAATTCGATATTATTTAAATCGATTCAAAAATCGATTCTTTCAACGTAGAATTCTTTTATAGAAATGTGCGCTTTGTATAATTGAAGGCCGGGTTTTTTCTTAAACAAAAATATGCCAACCCTGTATGCATGCTATTGATGCAAGAAGCGTATATGTCTTTGTTCTTTCTTTTATTATTTCTGTGAACATTTTTATTGAATCTGTTTACTTGTTACGAGAATTTTTTTTTCTGTCAATAACTTCGAAGCAAATTACTGGCTTAACGAGCGACTTTTGTTAGCGATATGTTTTATTAAATCGTCTTGTTTTGAGCCCGGGAATCTGTGTTTAAGCCTTGTCCACGACATTTCAGCGACACCCTGTATATAAGCAAAGGTTTAACGCCTAAATGTAGGCAACACTTCCCGCAGTTTCGAGGAAGTAATCCGTATTCGAAGCGCCTTGATAACGATCGGAAAGCATAATTTCATTATGCGCCGGTCTAAAAAGATATCGTTTTCCGTGGCATTCGCAAACTGTATTGTGTCGTCTGTTATCGTAATTTAGTGGCATTACTGTCAGGATACCTATACATTAATCAGACCACCGACTCGACGCTTTTGTAAAATTTCAGCAGACAGGCACACCTACGATGCAAATTCCGGCCTGATATATTTTGACGCTTGATTTATTGCGTTAATATCGAATCCATTCCTGCCCTCAACGAAATTCTCCAAAAAAAAAGAATTAAATAAAAAATGTATTGCAGTTGGAAGTTGGAGAACGTAAATAAATTATTGACTTTTATCACTGTGTGTGTGTGGAGCACAGTGAAGAATCAATAGGTAGTAGCGCGGGCGTTCGGAACGTGCACGCAACTGCGATTAATGTTATCTCATCGTTCTCTCTCACGCATTGACATTTGAACCCTTCTTTCACTCTCGCAATTGATCTCGCGCTTTCATGCGCATATCGACGACCGAGTGTTCTCGTGATTTCACCTAATGTATCGTTCACCGTGGTGTGGAGACATTCAATGAAAAAAAAAATATATATATATAATACCGTTGATAGATACGAAAGTATTTTCAAAATAAACGAGAAAAATCTAAATTTATGATTCGAATAAAAAACACCTACATCAAGATTTATGTATAAATGGAGGAGCTTTGTTCGAGAGTAAGCGCACGCATTTTTAAAATAAAAAAAATAAAAAAATAAAACTTGCGATATTTTATTTCGAGACTTTCTTAACGATGGGGGAAGCGTGGGACGGGGGGCGTTACAGAGTACAAAAAAAGAGGATTCCAAGGGCTCTCTTCTTGAACAGACCCCGTTATAAATTGACGAAATCACGAAGAGAATTCTTAACGACGAAACATCAATCAGAATAAAGACATACTTATTTTTGCGCAGTGAATAAATCCGACTTTTATTTTCGAACTCCTCCTCTCCGAAAAACAGGGGCGTACGAATGCCGAAAAGGTAAAAGAAAACAACAAAACGCGGCGTAAATTCGTGCGCGCACCCCCCTTCGCGGCGTGAAATTTTGAATTTCATCGACGCGAAATGATTTTGCGTTTTATGGTCCCCTGTCTGCGCGAATGTAAATTTTCGCATCACTTCTTGATTAAACTTTATTTATTTACGAAATTGGTTTTACGGACGACTTCCTTTACGAGCTCGCATTGATTTAAGTTTACGAACTTGAGAGAAAAAAAAAGAGGGTATAGTAAGTTGTAGTTTATCAAGTCGTAGTTTCACATTGAAAATGCAGCAGACATGAGAAGATATCGCGCTACTCTCACAAAAGGATTCTAATTGGGTCATGAAAACGCCTCCCTTCATTCAATTTATAGAAATTTTCAAATCCTTGCACGTGGACTAATTTATGCAGTCCGTCGTATATAATAGAAAAAAAGATCGTTTAATATTATTAGCCAATCACTTAACAAAATTCAGAGATTATAACCAACAAGGGATAATAAATTAACGCCAATAGTTGACAAATAAGGTATATTCCATATAGAACCTGTTCGATTATGTATTATTTGAAAGTTGGAAACACTTGTCACAATGCGCGGAAAACAAAGTTGGTAACACATGCGCGTAAGATTATGATTGTGTATGCGTGACAAAATGAACGAAAAATAAAGGTTCAATTGTAGTTAGTGGTTTATTTCAATCATCGACCAGCAAACTCAAAAATAAGTGTTCAACACCAAGACAAACAATCAAATCAAGTGAAACACAACAGAACCAAAAAAATAGTATTCATCCATGATCTATCTTTTTCTATCATTTCTGAAACCGTAAACAGCGAACTCTTTTCTTTAGCTTGGATTTATTGAAATGGGCGCATCGGCGGTGCTTCCAAAACGTGATTGTAAATTTTTTCGTTGGCTGCCGCTTTCCTCTGTGAAGCGCGAAATTGTGAATCTGCGACTTGAAAAAATACATCGAAGTATACCAAACGACGTTACGAGCAGGATGATTTATTTCCCGAAACCAAGTATGTACTTCGTTCTGCTATATTAATTCTACTTAGACCCGATCTTTACAACCGCCTTATAAATTTATTTGCCGAATATTCGACGAATCACCATGACAACCATTCATAAAATTCAATGGGAACTTTATTAGCAAGCCCATCAGCCCTTAAACATATACATAAGTAAAAATTTCCAGCTCAACTTACTGAAGCTTTTTTCAACAAGCGCTTTCGACATCATCGTAAATTATTTTTTAATACCGTTATTATTTTTTAATATATCACACCCAGTTACCGAGCGCTTAAGCACTTTTTAATAGTTCGTTTTTGATTTATTTGACAAATTTAAGCCTTGCAACGACGTCACCACCTACCACCCTCTTCTCTGCTCGTTCCAGAAAGATTAGCCCCTGACAGATTGTTCTTGTGATCGTAAATCAAAAAGTTTTCGTAATCCGGCCGTTTAGTTAAACAGCGCAGTACAATTTGTTACTCCTCCTCCACCCTCCCCCCCCTCCACCGGCGCTTTTTTCCACAAAATTTTTCTATACCTGAGCCCCAAACTTCAACAATCCTGAATTCGGTGCCACTAATCAATAAACACGGTATGAGATAAAACCGAGAGAGAGAGAGAGAGAGATGGGGTTTGTTTAAGGTAATGCAAGAAAGAAAATGGTATAAAGGATAGCCTCGGCAGTGACTACCGCACGGACCAGAAACTTTTAAATCGAAACAAGCTTCAAATGCGAAAGTATTTTTTTTTTATTTCAACTGCAACTTTACCCAAAACTTTTTTTTTTTTTTCAAAACTGATTTCACAAACAGTTTAGAAGTGAAACGCGCTCATCATTTAGATGCAGCTTTGAAGAGCATTTTTCTGAATGCATTTGTATCACAACTCCACGTTTCGTTGCAGGCAGGTAAAGCTTTTCAAAGAGCCATTAGCTGAAACGCTTGCGGCAGTACAAAAAAAAGCAGGCAGGTAGGCATTACGCGAAGCATGCTCTTAAAGTATGAATGAATTCGCATCATGGGCAGGGCATGTTTGTAAGGGTGGGGGGCGGGGGGGAGTTATTAGGCGCGATTTCATCAGGCAAAGTGCGGCTTAGAAATAACGTATGGTATTAACGCACCGCTAATATTTGCGGTTATTTTTACCGAGCGCGCGCCGGCAGTATCAACAACCCCTGCGGGCGAGCAAAAACGGCAACCTTGCACGCGCTTTTAAAATAAATGCTTATTTTGAAAGTATAAACCATTTTAAACGTGTGCTTTTGGGAGTAAGTAAGGAGGGCGAGATCGATTATACGATGCGGTCAACTAGTTGTACAGGCGACTAATCCGATCTCAAGTTCATGGTAGGTATACGATCCTTAATCTTATGCATACATATAACGTGGAAACTGATTTGTGGTACCCAACAGTTTACATGATGGTCAGAACAGAGAATGAATTGTATCTGAATTGCTAAACGTGGTGATATCATCCGTACTATGCGAAACAACTACTTCTAAAGATAATTTCCTCGAAGTTCGCGCGTAACTTTTTAGGGAAGTATTTTTGGACACATCTTCATAGGAACTTTTGTTACACTTTTGTTCCGTACATCACGCCGGTAAAGTTTGGCCGAACAATTCAGACACACCCTGTATGTATTTCCCCCCTTATCTTGATCCTTAGAGGCGAGGGTGGCGTTACTTACGTGACACAAACCACTTTCCAAGTTGTACTCGTATAATGTCTAAAATTGAAACTATTTTAAAACCGATGCACTTCTCAAATAAATTAAAATTTGCATTTTTCTTAATTAATCGTGTGACGTGCTCGATTTTTTGCGCCTGAATATTTCAGGGTGTTTAGGGGCGCGTTATATAAGAGAATCGAATATAAAATATGTAAACTTTCGCAACCAGTTCCCATAAATCTTAATTTCCTTCTGGATTTACCGTGCGTTGAATTCTAAATTGATGTTTCTCTGTTTACCCTCTGAAAGCTGGCTTCTTCGAGATAAATATTTTCCCTTTTTTTTTCTTACATTGAGTGCTCCTTTCTTAAACGGGATTTACCTAAGTTACGACATTAGTTACTTCAAGTATCAGATCGTTTACTCTCTTACATGCATTTAAACTCTTTAAAACATGAATAATTTGATAACTTTTAAGTACATATTCGATTGTAGTTAAAGTTAAATAAAATATAAGTACTATGTCATTATAATGAAACACGAATGTACCGTCCGTCTCAGCATACAGATTTTATAACTTTTAACTATTCAGTTTTAGTTAAAAAAAAATATATAAGTATTTTGTCATTATAACGAAACACGAATATACCGTCCGTCTCAGCATAGCAGGTGCTTGCATACAGTTAAATTATAAAACAATTGAATCGATGAGTGCAGTCCAAATTTGCTGTGTTGAGAAAACAACAAATAAGTTTCTAGATTTTTATTTTAAGTGATTTATTGACTTAAAATGCGTTCAGATAAGCCTCGTGAAGCCAATAATTACTTTAATTACTTAAAAATCTAGAGAAAGTTATTTGTTGTTTTCTCAACACAGTACACCATTATGCACTCATCGATTCAATTATAACTGCATGTTAATTAACCATAATCAAAGTTAAAGAGGTATACAACATTTTTTTAATGACCGTACGAGCGCAGTAACATTTTTCATTTACATGTATATGGCTTAAAACTTAAAACAAAAGCGACGTATGATGTCTTTGTTTGCTTGTATAGCGTACAAGTGCGCTCAACTAAACCGATACCTCCAACCGCGCGCTTCTTGGTGCTGTTAGTAAGGGTCGCGAAATTTTCGAGTGATATCGATTCAGTTCGTGTCGTGAACATGTATTAACATTATAATTGTTGCTTACTCTTCCTGCGTTACCCACAAAAACCTATCTAACGTATACTAGTTCTTTTGAACGTCGCGTAATTGTTTCATAAGCTTTGTTAGTTTAACGATCGCGAATCGCGCTGGAAATAACAGGACTTCTTGATTTAGGCATGAAATTGAGATTCAAAGGACGAAAGGAGAAAGCTTTCGTGGTGCTGAAACTACCCAAGTCAAAAGCTCTGTCGATTGTTGTGTGATACCGTTGTCCTTTCACGATTTAATTAGTGAGATGCGATTTGCGATACCTTTTAGAACCCAAACCTACGTGAAATATCTCTTTGAAGTTTCTGTTTATACATATACCGACCGTCCCCACGTATATGAATCGTATTTCATAGTTAAATTTTTTTCTTATACTCTATTTTTTTTAAATAAAATCATAGCACCGGGCTTGTTTACAGTTTTACGTTGTACCTTATATCTGGTAACTATTAAGTTTTGTTTCTTTAGCAGAACAGTATGTACAGCGATAGTAAAATCAGTGTTGGTTAAATTTTGCGTTCGACGAACAATAAAACAAATCTAAAAACGACAATTAACGTCTGTGCATGATACAAATCAATGTTGTTAAGTGTGTTGTTGTTGTTATCACATCGCATCGCTGATGTCGACGGTCATTCACAAAGCAAACGATTGAGTTTAATGTCAGTTATAAAAATATTTTACGGCCTATGCCCTCGTAAATTAAATAAAAAGGTAAGTCAATTTCCGTCTTGAATTTAATTAACGTGACGCGAAGGATATCGCGACTTTCCACACAAAACTATTACGAGCTTGCCGATGAAAATTTATCGTGTATTAATGACGCACTGCCGTCCTAATTAAATCAAAAATAACTTTCCGATTCGTACGAACGAACTATAATAACGAGAGGGCTATTTCTGACGCGACTGTGCTTTCCGACGGTATTTTTATTTTACTTTTTATTTTTATTTTTATTTTTTTTTTTTTTAGCGCGGACCTCCCGAAATACATGTGCTTCCGGGAACCCCAATAAATTCTTCACACTTTAATCTCGTTTCCCTGTGATCCTCGCGGACGGGCCGTAAAACTTCTTTTTTTTCTCTCCGGAATTTCCCAAACGGAAAGTTATTGATGTTTCGGTTCGTTTATGTAATCTTTAGTGATGGGCGACGCGACTTTCACGTTTCAATAATGGCTTTTATAATGAGCTTTAGTATCTGCATCAAAAATCATTTTCTTAATATTAAAAATAAATAAAATAATGTCCGCGGACAAAGTTTTTAGATGAAATGTTAAGTATCTCGAAAACGGTTAGATTTGGCTGTGGATGATGGTATACAAAACATGTGTAGAATTTTAAGGGAGATCCAAATTTGACATCGTATGTAGAGCGTACTATTTGAAATAAGAAAGTTGCATCCTGCACCGCTGTTCTGACTCACCCTGTAGAGACGAACATTTTTCTGTGTTATAGACCTTAAAAATTCGAAACAAAATCGTCTTGAAACTTTCTTTGTATCTTCAGTACTTATCGAGATATAACCCGAGGACGCATTGTTGAAACACCCTGTAGACCTCTAAAGCAATCGCCTCTCTCTTTCTCTTCCGAAGTATCGGTTTTTTTAATGGTTCGCGCGCTAGTCACAGCCCAAGCCGAAGTACTTATAAGCTACTATTAAAACATATGTTGAAATAAATTCTAATCTTCTGTGGGAAACTTTAACAGGGATAGATAGCATTCCGGATAGTTTTGACTGTACGTGATAGTTTTCTTTCTAATTGAGCTTCTTCAACAGAATGAGACATGCCAATGTGGGGGCCGGCGAACGCCATCGCTGAGCCATGAACCGGCTCCGCACCACCTTCAAGCGTTCACGGACTCCGACAGGCGCCGAGATGAAAACCCAAAGCAGTTTAGAAGTGCCAAAGCAAGTACGCTCGGCTTCCTTCGATGAAATCCAACTGGAAGCCAAAAGACAACAAGCTGGACAACCACCGGGTCCCAATAGTTTACTGCGTGTGCCACAGTTCCCCGGGCAACGTTCCAGAAGCGTCGATTCCGGTTCCAATGAGGAATCGAGCAATTTCCTCGAGGTCCCCCGTCGCTTCCAGCGGAGGAGATCCTCAAGTTCGAAAATCAATTGCATCCACTGCGCTTGCCTCGAGGAGTACAACAAGATGCACTCCGCAGATGAAATCCCGCCGGAACCACCTGATCACCGTCAAAGTAGCTTAAGTATTAGTGATACGTCATCGAGCGAATTGGAGGAGGAGAACGTACCTGAATGTACAATCAAAGTCACCTTATCACCTACCATACCGTCTCCTCCTATTCAGTCGCCTCCACCCATACCAACATCACCAACCATAGAATACTTCGCTGCGGAAGACGTCCCTCCTCCTAGTCCGGCACGCCGCAAATCCATTCATCGACAGGAAGCGTTTTTTGGTGAATCCACCGGAAATTCCTTGGACAACATGTCGGACGTGCCCTCGGAACCGTGTTCGGATGGTACCTCAGAAGGTGCCCTCTCCGAAACCGAACGCATCACCATCCCCGGTTTGGTCGTTCGCGATATTTACTTACAAGTGCCGGATTTAAAGAGGGACAGAGCCGCGTCCGTAGATTCCTGCTTTTCGAAGGTATCCCAGGGGAAAACCGAAGAATTACAACATTCCGGAGTCAGTCTGGAAGTTCCCGTGGGCCCAAACGTCGCCCTAAGGTCCAGATCGGTTGACATCGTTCTACCAACAGACGAACAAGCACGGTACAAAGCTCTTGCGATGGCAGCACCTCCGACTGGCAGTACCGCAGGAACATGCAACAGAGGGTACGTTAAGCATGAACAAAACATTCTTGCATGCCACTATTACAAATCCAAATCTGAAGAAAATATCGATCGTGATCGCAAAGGTATTATAAAAGATGAATCATAGCTAGCTTGATTGTAACGTAACGAATTTATGATGTCATGTGAATGTGTCAGTTATTTCAGTGCAATATTTCAGTCACTTATTTTAAATTCAAGCTTGAAAACTGTCGTTTGTTGTTTGGAGAGGTAAGTTACTTTAGGAACCAACTAGTTATAAAAGAGACGCATTTATTTACAATATAATCATTAAAAAGACCAAACCAAGTACAAGGTCTTGAGGGTTAGATTCGCGTGCATTTTGGTTTTGGATGACTGTACATTGTAAGAAAAAATTGCAATTATGGTCAAAATAGCAGAGAACGCCAATGTAGGCAGCAACATTCCTAAATACTTACTCGTTACGACATCTATTGTGTTACATAAAGTGTGGGGGGTGTGGGGGAGTTCCCAAATTTTCCGTTACTGGTACCTTCTAGAGTTGGCCAAAATAATAGCAGTGTTGTTAGAGTGGTGTGAGAAAAGGAGGAAACTGGTGGTTGTAAAAGAGAACAGAAATCCAGTTGGCGAAGATCAGCTCACCGAAAGTCCCTTATTTATGACTACCCTAAAAATTAAAAAGGAATTAGATTTAAATATCACTACAAGAATACGAAAAAAAAGAAAGACATTTAAGAAACGGTGGTAGTAATCTGATGACGAGAAAATTGCCACTTTTGAAAAGGCAACACCTTCAACGTCGTTCACAGTTTGGTGGAGACAGCAGGCCACTCACTGAGCAACATGTTGGGCAACATTCTCGTAGCAACAAGTTCGCTTGTGTGTGAACAGGATGGTCTCAAACATGTTCTATGTCGTGGCCTGCTGAAGATATGTTGACAAACATGTTGCCGAGTAAGTTGCCTCCAACATGTTACGTAGTTTTTGGCCTGTTGAAGATGTATTAACGAACACGTTGCCCAATATGTTACCTAACATGTTGCCTAGTGAGCGGCCTGCTTAACATTTTGTGGATTGAAGAGTTTTACGAAACCTGGAAGGACAGGCTTACCAGCCACGGTGTACTTTGATACAAAAAATATGGTTTGGGGGAGCTTTTCCTGCCACAAGACAGGCCAATGCATATTAGTTAAAAGACATTTTAAAACAAGATTGGAATATGGAGATTTAGTTATTAAAAAAAATGTAAGCTCACAGTTTTGGGTTTACGAACAAGTTTCGAGCAAGCACGACAGCAAGAGGAAATGGCGATGAAATCAAGTTTGAACTCAAGGAAGCTAAGAAAAGCATGTAAATTAAAAAAAAATAAGACAAAGAAAGAATAAATATAATTGATCAGGAAAGAGTGGAAGGAATGATTACAAGAACGGTAAGCCAAAAGTTCCTAAACTGCAACAGGATATGTACAGTGAACAGCACTAATTGTAAGAAGAAAAAGTAGAAGAAATAAAAGAGCAAGAAAATTAAAAGAAAAACGTAAATCGAACCAAATAATAAGAAGAAGAATTTGACTTCAGTGTTCTTATGGTAACAATGGTACTTACTAGGTTTTAATTTCTTCTGACGCGTATTGGACTTCCGGAATAGATTGGCCAATGCAATAATGAAGAATTAAAAATAAATCGAAACGTCCATCGATAAAAAACTCTTTTATTACAGAAAATAATGGAGAAAAAGCAACTAAGATTAAAGATTTATGTAAGAGAACCTGCAAGACTAAGGAACGAAGAAAACTGAGTAGTGACCAAGATAAAATGGTGACTACATCAAGGAAGGAGAGTAGGCTAGAAAAGGCGTAGAAAATGAGACACCGAAAATGAAGAAGAACAGAGAAAACCAAAGAGAAAAACGTAGGGGGGCAAAAGAGCGATGCAGAGAATCTAAAGTGCGGGAAGAAAAAATATTTCATGGATGAAAATAACTACCAATGAAGAAGATTAAAAAGACCGAATGATGAAATATCAAGAAACGAGGACGGTCTCCACCAGAACGAGAAAGTGAAACCCTGGGGACTATGCTAAGGCATACGACAAGGCGTCGACAATGAAGCACCGAAAATGAAGAACAGAGAAGACTACAAGAGAACAAACGTAGGGGAGGAAGAGAGCGACGCAGGGGATCTAAAGTGGGGGAAGAAAAAATATTTCATGCATGAAAATAACTACCAATGAAGAAGATTAAAAAGACCGAATGATAAAATGTCAAGAAACGAGGACGGTCTCCACCAGAACGAGAAAGTGAAACCCTGGGGACTATGCTAAGGCATACGACAAGGCGTCGACAATGAAGCACCGAAAATGAAGAACAGAGAAGACTACAAGAGAACAAACGTAGGGGAGGAAGAGAGCGACGCAGGGGATCTAAAGTGGGGGAAGAAAAAATATTTCATGCATGAAAATAACTACCAATGAAGAAGATTAAAAAGACCGAATGATAAAATGTCAAGAAACGAGGACGGTCTCCACCAGAAAGAGAAAGTGAAACCCTGTGGACTATGCTAAGGCATACGACAAGGCGTCGACAATGAGGCACCGAAAATGAAGAAGAATGGAGAAGACCACAAGAGAACAAACGTAGGGGGGGAAGAGAGCGACGCAGGGGATCTAAAGTGGGGGAAGAAAAAATATTTCATGGATGAAAATAACTACCAATGAAGAAGATTAAAAAGACCGAATGATAAAATGTCAAGAAACGAGGACGGTCTCCACCAAAAAGAGAAAGTGAAACCCTGGGGACTATGCTAAGACATATGACAAGGCGTCGACAATGAGGCACCGAAAATGAAGAAGAATGGAGAAGACCACAAGAGAACAAACGTAGGGGGGGAAGAGAGCGACGCAGAGGATCTAAAGTGGGGAAGAAAAAATATTTCATGGATGAAAATTACTACCAGTGAAGAAGGTTAAAAAGAGCTAACGATAAAATATCCTGAAAGAAGGATGGGCTCTATAAGAAAGAGAAAATGAAACCAAGAGGACGATGCGATATAAAATCGCGAAGAAAAAAATACCTTATAAACTAACTAACAAAAGAAGAACGTGGAAAAGGCCAATATCAAAAAGGGGCGATGGTTTCGATAAGATACAGAAAAAAATTCAAAGAGAAAGAGTAAGGGTTTGGAAGACTAAAGCAGGGGATTATAATAAATTAGGGGAAGAAGAAATACTGTGAACGACCAACCATAGAATGAGGACAAGAGGACACCATAAGAAAAAGCGATATCTTAATTATCTCCACCTTAAATTCCTTATTGGTGGTCTAAGGCCCGATTTCTTCATCTGCGGATAAATTTACCTGCCAGGTAGTATCCTCGGAAACTATTATCGTTTCTAGGGATAATACCTGGCAGACAAATTTATCAGGAGGTGAAGAAATCGGGCATAAGAAATACTTTATAAATAACTTAATGATCTTACTGTTTATACTGTTTAAGTATTGTTGCCCCATGTTCGAAAAGAAAACCTTCAAAATTCTCACCTGTTTGTCGTAACATCACGTTAAGTAAATACCTAAACGAGTTTCGATTATTGTGAAAATTTCTATATCCTCTCTGTGATTATTAAATAAAAAAGAAACTTCTTATTCTGGCAAACGAGAAAATCTAAAAGGAACGAAATTTTCGGTTAGTAGGAGCGGCGAGTCCTTAAGGACGGGTCTCCGGGCAAAGAAATTGTAATGACTTTCTAGAACTTTCAAACGTCTCAGTCAATGTTATGTTTTAATTTACGAACAGTTTGTTTGCTGAATTTTGATAGGTATAGAAAATGTTCAGCGACAAATTAATCTTTTTGTTCCTAGACGTGATCGATTTCTTATTATTTTCGCTATTAATTTATTATTTACAAAAATCATAATCATTGTAGATCCATTCAATTTATGAGATTCGATTCGATTTTCTCTTAATTGCACGCAGGGAAAAATGCAGGCATTAAAAAATTCTTACAACTAAAGCACGGATTTACGCGCATTTTTAGGTTATGTCGTCATTTTTAAAAACCAAGCTTTGCAAAACGTGAATTTTCCGCCTTATTTACTTCGCTTATTCGGTACTTGTTTTTAAATTAAGCACCGCAACGAGAGAAATTAAATGCGTGGCCGTACACGCAAGAATCGCCATAACCTGAGTGAAGAGGTGGTCTAAACGCGCATCGTGCATGGTCAAGGGTATCAAAAAAAAAAAGGTCGGAGAACGAAACTAAACAAACAAGAAAGCGTGTGTAAACAGAAAACTGTCTTGTGGCGTTAATTAAATCAGTGTTTTACTTGCTCTAAAAATACTTGCGGAGTTGTCTTCTTGTTTTGAAACGGCAGGTTTCAGCCGGGTGCAGCAGGCATGTTCCTGAAATGCGAATAAACTCATTGATTTGTGTGTTGTTCACCGTCAGTAGAGCGTATACCGTATAGTTGTGATGATTACGTGCGCACCTACTCATCGAAAACGGACTTTTAACGTGTAAATTCAACAAGCGGTCAATAAAGTTGCCCGTATTGATAATAAATTATTTACTACTGATCGGATATCTTTGTTTCGAAACGGTAATTCTACTATTAACTATAGTATTCCGATTTGAAAGTGGTTTTCATGGTGATTATTAAGGTACTGTTATCCGTTTGTTACCCTCTGACCGGAAGGCATTATAGATACACTTAACTTCATTTTCAGTAAATACGTAGTAGTCCTGGGTTATAAAAATCAATTTAAAATGGGAATACTATAATAAAAGTTGGGAACTTTATTTTCGTTTTATGCAAGAAATAGTGTTTCGAATCCGTCCGATGATTTCGGCCGTTGAAAATTGTGTGAATGCAAATGTGAAAGTGTTCAGTTAAGCGTACGTGCGCGGTCGTTTTACATAATTAAAATGCATTGCGCGTTTTGAATTTTAATTGGGTACAGACCTGCCAATGCTTTGCCAATGGAACGTATAAAACAAACCTACGTTTGTGGTCTTTTTTTTATTGGTGTCGTGTGTATTATATTATATTGCCTGTTGTGTATACGAGTTTCAATAAGACAGACGACTGCCTTTTTAAAAAAGAAAAACAGAAGTTCAAAAGGTATTGCAAAAGTTGCACCCTTACAAGTCATTGTTTTAACGTAAAGACGTGAAGTCCATTTCATAAAAAAAAAAAAAACACTTCGCACCCTTTCGCAACTTCAATAATCTACCTGCGACAGTTGTTCACTAATTTCTATGATCTCAGTTTGTTTCAACGACCGGTATAATCTGATCATAAACTAAGAGCGGCCGTAGAAAAGAAAAGAAAATGTATTTATTGTGATAATTACTGCGCCAATTGTTTTTATTTGAAAATATGGTTTTCATATTCAAAAACATTTTTTTTTTTATTAACGAGCCGTCATGTGTAGAGCTTGAGACTCTATTATTAAGGAATTAAAATTAAAAATTAATTAAAATCGACAACAGTTAAATTAATCATTACATTATAACTCGCTCATTCCAACCCTTTTTCCAGAAAACTTTAATATCGGGTCTTCATTTAATCTTGTATCCCACGTGACCTGTGACGTATGTACGTAATCAGCTACGAAAAAGTTGACTAAAATGGGGGGGGCTTCACCCATTTCATAAAAAACACTTCGCATCTTAAATAATCTGCCTGTGACAGTTGTTCTCACTGATTTCTATGATCCCAGTTTGATGCAACGACCGGTATAATCTGATCATAAATTAAGAGCGGCCGTAGAAAAGAAAAGAAAATGTATTTATTGTGATAATTACTGCGCCAATTGTTTTTATTTGAAAATATGGTTTTCATATTCAAAAACAATTTTTTTTTATTAACGAGCCATCATGTGTAGAGGTTGAGACTCTATTATTAAGGAATTAAAATTAAAAATTAATTAAAATCGACAACGGTCAAATTAATTATAAAATTATAACTCTCTCATTCCAACCCTTTTCCAGAAAACTTTAATATCGGGTCTTCATTTAATCTTGTATCCCACGTGACCTGTGACATATGTACGTAATCAGCTACGAAAAAGTTGACTAAAATGGGGGGGGGCTTCACCCATTTCAAAAAAAACACTTCGCATCTTAAATAATCTGCCTGCGACAGTTGTTCTCACTGATTTCTATGATCCGAGTTTGATTCAACGACCGGTATAATCTGAACATAAACTAAAAGCGGTTGTAGAAAAGAAAGGAAAATGTATTTATTGTGATAATTACTGCGACAATTGTTTTTATTTGAAAATATGGTTTTCATATTCAAAAACAATTTTTTTTTTATTAACAAGCCATCATGTGTAGAGCTAAAGACTCTCTATTATTAAGGAATTAAAATTAAAAATTAATTAAAATCGACAACAGTTAAATTAATCATAACATTATAACTCGCTCATTCCAACCCTTTTTCAGAAAACTTTAATATCGGGTCTTCATTTAATCTTGTATCCCACGTGACCTGTGACATATGTACGTAATCAGCTACGAAAAAGTTGACTAAAATGGGGGGGAGGCTTCACCCATTTCATAAAAAAAACACTTCGCATCTTAAATAATCTGCCTGCGACAGTTGTTCTCACTGATTTCTATGATCCCAGTTTGATTCAACGACCGGTATAATCTGATCATATAGTAACAGCGGTTGTAGAAAAGAAAGGAAAATGTATTTATTGTGATAATTACTGCGACAATTGTTTTTATTTGAAAATATGGTTTTCATATTCAAAAACAATTTTTTTTTTTTATTAACAAGCCATCATGTGTAGAGCTAAAGACTCTCTATTATTAAGGAATTAAAATTTAAAAAATAATTAAAATCGTCAACGGTCAAATTAATTATAACATTATAACTCTCTCATTCCAACCCCTTTTCAGAAAATTTTAATAGCGGGTCTTCATTTAATCTTGTATCCCACGTGACCTGTGACGTAATCAACTATGAAAAAGTTGGATAAAAATGACAGCGTACACTGAGACCTTCGTTTTGAAAGAACGAAGTGTTTTGAAGTTAGGTAATCAATTCAATTACTTTCAATGGTCAGGATTATTCTAAAAATTGAAATAACGTCAAATACAAATACATATTTACAATAATCTCGATCCACAATTCTACAAACGGTTTGTATTGTATTGTATTGTAATGATCAGGCACAGTTTGGTCATGTGGGATACAACCAATTAATTAGGAAGGCCCTGTATAATATTGTATAATTAATTCAAGGTCAAAGGCATAGTTCCTTGGGAACTTAGTTTTGTGAAATCTGTGAATTAATATATAGATTTAAGGGTCGATTTTACAATCGAACTAAAGGAGATTTTTAAATAAAAATCACATTATGATGTGTGTTAACACGATTTTTACGTTCATTTTAATGAATCACATACACTTGTAAAAAAAAAAAAACAATTGCAATATAAAATAAAAAACTTTCATATAAAAAAAGGTAATTGTACCAGCGAAATTTTTCTGCAAACAAACACAAAGAAATACAGTCCACTATATCGAATCAACATATTATTTTTGGTCCGATCGAGCCGGATTCAAGATTTACAAGAACTAAGCGCATCAGCGAAGAAGAGAAACACCGCATAGAAAACTATCGTTCAGGACTACAGATAAGGCTCTAGAACAGTTCTAGAATTTGTAGGCTGCTATCTGTGTTAAGGTAGTACACATTTATAAAACACATTCATACTTTTATACATTTATTTGCAAAAGAAAATATTTTGACAAATATTTTTACACATTAACACAATTTCTTTGTAACTAGGTTACAATAATTCAATTCATAGTTTTCTGAATTTGAAAAGTCATGCAAGACGTCACATCTACTGAAAAACTTGTGCGTAAACGAGGTACTATTAAATACAAACTAACAAATTTTATAAAATATTTACGCACAGTTCAAGATGCATATGCAAGTGATCAAGTTTTAGCAGAAAAAACAATCATTGAATTGCAAGATCGTAGTAGCAAGTTTGCATCGTTGTTTGAGGAATTTGATGAAACTCAGAGTAAAATAGAATATATTTGCGATGAAGATGACTTAGAAAGGCAATATTTAGAGAGAGAAGATTTCACTGAAAAGCATTCATCCGCAATCACAGACGCAAAATTTATTTTAAAGCAAGTCTGCACACCTGTCATCCAAATTCAAAGCGACAGTATCACTGGCATATCAGATTCCTCAAAACAAAACGGTATTTCTCACAACATTAAACTTCCAACAATTAAACTTGCAAAATTTAACGGTGCATATGATAATTGGTTGGAATTCAAAGATACTTTTGAGTCACTAATTAATTCAAACAAATCAATTGACAATGTTCAGAAGTATCATTATTTACGTGCTTCACTAGAAGGTGACGCACTAAAGGTTATACAGTCTCTAGAATTCTCATCCGAAAATTACATAATCGCATGGGAACTACTTTGCAATAGGTATAATAACATCAGATTGTTAATTAATAATCACATCAAATCTCTGTTTGAATTAAATTCACTTACAAAGGAGTCCTCAAGAGGAATAAGAGACTTGATAGATACCATTTTTAAACATTTAAGAGCTCTTCAAACACTAGAACAACCAACAGAACATTGGGACACTTTGTTGATATTTTTAATTACGTCAAAATTAGACAAATTTACTGTTCGGGAATGGAAAAAAGTTAAAACAGGCAATAATTTCCCAACACTTTCTGAATTCAAGAGTTTTTTGAATTCAAGAGCAGATTTTCTAGAAACACTTGAAATCAATCATAATAAAATTGCCAAAGAACATAAACAGTTACATAATAATATCAAACAAGTTTCGTTAATATCCTCAAATGTGAAATGTCCTGTATGTAATGGGGCACATTTAATTTATTATTGTGAAAAATTCTTAAAATTAAATTTGTCAGATAAATTAAAAACAGTAAAGCAGCTGAATCTTTGTAATAACTGTTTACGTTCAGGCCACACAACTAAAAACTGCAGATCTGGATTTTGTAAAAAGTGCAAAGCTAAACATAACACTTTACTTCATCCAGAATTATTATATACACGTGAACCAATTACATCAAAAACAATTCATCCAAATGCATCAACAACAATTTCGCCACAAGTTAGTTTCACAAGTCATTATCCTAATCAACATGTTCTGCTTTCCACTGTATCAATTTTAGTTCCAGATGTTTTTGGCAACATTCATACTGCAAAAGCTTTACTTGACTGTGGTTCTCAGTCAAATTTTCTTACTTCAAAATTTTGCAAAAAGTTAGGATTAGAAGAACATTCAACAAACATGACCATTGGAGGAATCAATGGCGTTTCATCAGTCATTAAAAAAAAAAAAAAATGCAACATTGTGATATATTCACTCAATTATGAATTTTCTACTAATCTTTGTTGTTTTATTTTGCCCACAATTACAGGTAATTTGCCTTCATTCACTATCAACACCAGCTCATGGAATATTCCAGCCAACATTCAATTGGCAGATCCTCAATTCACCGAGCCTAGTGAAATAGATGTACTTATTGGTGCAGGTATTTTTTGGAATATTCTTCATCATCAAAGAATTCAGTTGGGTAAGAATATGCCAGTTCTTCAAAACACAGAATTCGGTTGGATTATATCAGGTACCATCTCAGAATCCATTTCAAAAATTCATTGCAATTTTTCTAAAACTCACAGCAATCTTGATTCTGAATTGCAGAAATTTTGGGAGATAGAGGAAATTAATAACGAGCATTCTATGTCTTCAGATGATGTTTATTGCGAAAAACATTTCCTAGAAACGTTTTCTAGAAATGAAGAAGGACGGTTCATTGTTCGAATACCACTAAAACATTCTGCTTCTAATTTAGGTAACTCAAAACCATTATCAATTAAACGTCAACAACAATTAGAACGTAAATTTTCATACGATTCTAATCTAAAATTTCAATATTCTCAATTCATAAAAGAATACATAGATTTAAACCACATGTCTCAAGTAAATTTAATTCCTTCCAATACAGCATATTTTTTGCCACATCATGGTGTTTTTAGACAAGAAAGTTTGACTACTAAACTAAGAGTAGTCTTTGATGGATCAGCGAATTCTGATTCAGGTTGGTCAGTTAATGATTTACAATTTACAGGGCCACCCATTCAGAATGAAATATTTTCTATACTCATAAAATTCAGACAACATCCTTTTGCAGTTTCGGCAGATATAGAAAAAATGTATAGGCAGGTCGTCATTCATCCTGATGACAGACATCTTCAAAATATTGTTTGGAGATTTAGTTCAGACGATCCAATTTCCATTTACACTTTAAATACAGTTACCTACGGCACTAGATCTGCTCCGTATTTAGCCATAAGATGCTTAAAGCAGTTGGCTCATGAATATCAAACAAAATCTTCTTTCGCATCTTCAATAATAAAAAATGATTTTTATGTTGATGATCTCATAACAGGTTTTGATTCTGAAACAGTTGCAATCAATGTATGTAAAGAAATTGCATCAATTCTAAATTCAGCATGTTTCCCATTAAGAAAATGGAATTCTAATAGTCAGCTTTTCTTGCAAGAGTTTCAAAATGAAAATGAACCTGTGAGTGTTTTAAATTTAGGAGATAATGAGTTTTCAAAAACTTTAGGAATAAAATGGTACAGTAAATCTGATACATTAGGTTTTCAAATCAAAAATTTTGAAAATTCTTTATCAATTAATAAACGATCAATCTTATCTGACGTAGCAAGGATTTTTGATCCATTAGGTTTGTTAAGCCCATGCACTATTTTCTCAAAAATAATTATTCAAAAACTATGGTCTCTTAAATTAGATTGGAATGATCCTATTCCAGACGATTTGAAAGCTACGTGGATACGATTCAGAAATAATTTAACAAAATTAAATCAACTCAAATTAGATAGGCACGTCATTTGTAAAAATTCTACAGAAATCGAATTACATGGTTTCTGTGACGCGTCACAAAACGCATACGGTGCGTGTGTATACGTTCGCAGCATCGATCAAAAAGAAAAGATTTTAATTAATCTCTTATGCGGAAAGACAAAGGTTGCTCCACTGAAATGTTTAACTATGCCAAGATTAGAATTGTGCAGTGCTTTGTTGTTAAGTCAATTAATTAACAAAGTACAAAAATCATTCACTATCGAATGCTCATATCATCTATGGTCAGATTCTCAAATAATATTACACTGGATTAACTCTCCATCTCATTCATTACCAATTTTTGTAAGAAATCGCATTTCTAAAATTCAAGAATTAACACAGATTAGTAATTGGAAGTACATAAACACAAAAGATAATCCTGCCGATCTTACATCACGAGGAATTTCTCCTGAAAATTTACTCAAGTCTCAATTGTGGTGGAACGGCCCTTCATGGTTGTCTCTTCCAACTAATCATTGGCCATCATCCGCATTCTCAATTTCAATTAAATATTCTAAAAATAATGTTTGCTCAGCTACTGTTGAAAATAATTTTCAGATATTCGAAAGGTTTTCTAGTTTGAATAGGTTGAAAAGAACAATGGCATACATTTTACGATTCATCTTAAACATTAAGAAACAAAAATCTGAACGGCCGTACGGATATTTGACTATTGCAGAATTAGATCTCAGTATGAAACAATTAATAAAATTGTCACAACAAGACAGTTTTCCTCAAGAAATTAATTTATTACTAAATAATAAAAATTTAAAGCCAAAACACAATTTATTATCCCTTGCTCCGTTCATTGATACTGAAGGTTTATTAAGAGTCGGTGGTCGATTAAAAAACTCTTATTTAGATTTTGCTCAGAAACATCCTTTGATTTTATCGGGAAAACATCGTTTAGCAAAACTAATTTTTGAAAATACGCATATAACATTACTTCATGCAGGTCCACAATTGTTATTATTTACAGTAAGACAGCATTTTTGGGTTACATCTGGAATGAGTGTGGCTAAGTCAGTAGTGCGAGGTTGCATCAGATGTTTTAAATCTAAACCAAAATCTTTTGATCAAATAATGGCAAATTTGCCAAAAGAAAGAGTTACAGTTAATAATCCATTTTATATCACGGGAATAGATTATGCAGGGCCTTTTAATATAAAAGATCGCAAAGGTCGAGGTTCAAAGACTATAAAGGGCTACATTTGTCTTTTCATCTGCTTTTCTACTAAAGCTATGCATCTTGAACTTGTGACAGATTTATCAAGCGAAACATTCCTTGCTGCTTTGAGAAGATTTGCATCACGAAGAGGCAAACCAGCTCATTTATATTCAGATAATGCAACAAATTTTATCGGAGCAGCTAAGAAACTATCTGCCTTGCATGAATTTTTCTCAAACTCTAAAACAGAAATAACAAATTATTGTACAAATGAAAATATAACCTGGCATTTTATTCCCCCAAACTCGCCTCATTTCGGAGGGCTTTGGGAATCAAACATAAAAAACATAAAACATCATTTATCAAGAGTAATTAATGACACAAAATTAACATATGAAGAATTTTACACAATCTTAACACAGATAGAAGCAACTTTAAATTCTAGACCTTTATACCCTCTGTCATCGGATGTTGATGATCTGCAGCCACTAACTCCAGCTCATTTCTTGATTGGCAAACCATTGACTGCTATTCCAGAACCGCAATTGCTGGACACACCAACAAACAGGCTGTCGCGTTTCCAGTTACAGCAACAGTTGGTACAAAGTTTTTGGAAGCGGTGGTCACAAGAATATTTGTATCATCTGCAAGAAAGAAAGAAATGGAAGAGCAAAAATCCAGGGCTAAAGATTGGAAGTTTGGTAATAATCAAACAGGATAACTTACCTCCTTCCCAGTGGCTCCTTGGAAGAATAGTAGAGCTTCATCCCGGTGACGACAACGTAGTTCGAGTTGCTACAGTCAAGACTCATAAAGGCAATTTCAAGCGAGCAGTAGCGAAGTTGTGTCCCCTTCCAGTACCTGAAAATGGCAGTAGTGACAGTGAAATTGTGCATGTTAAAAACAGTTAAAATAATTCATTTTCATTATTACAATCAGTTCATACTTACCTGCAATTTATGAATATTTGAACACTTTCTTAAAAAAAAAAAAATGTTCAAGGCGGGGAGCTATGTTAACACGATTTTTACGTTCATTTTAATGAATCACATACACTTGTAAAAAAAAAAAAACAATTGCAATATAAAATAAAAAACTTTCATATAAAAAAAGGTAATTGTACCAGCGAAATTTTTCTGCAAACAAACACAAAGAAATACAGTCCACTATATCGAATCAACAATGTGTAAGTAACTATGTTTTCGCATCTTTTTGGACATATGACTGTGACTTTTATTTTAAAGTCTCCTTTAGTTCGATTATGAAATCGGGCCTCAATGAAATAAATTAATACGAAGAGTTTTTTTTTTTTTGTTTACATCGGTTCATCATTCTTTTTTACTGACTACTACATTTTGAGCACATTTTTTAAAAAAAAAGTTTTCACCTTTGGTTCTGTTCAACTCAAGTTAAAAGCTATTGGGGCCGTCCAAATTATTCCTAGCTACGCGCAAGTGCAATAAATAAATGTAGTTGACTGCAGACTTATTTGTTTTTATTCTATCTTCTCTTGTTCATTTTACTATGTTTTTATTTTGTATTGGATTGACCGTTTCTTTTTAGAAATAAGGGGTTGTTGTGCCTTTTTATAATTACATTTTACCACTGGCCTTAGCAATAACGATGACGTGATTCAGCGCCGTGCAGTTAGATTCTGACGGGATGTATGGCAATCGTTGATCGCGGTACCCCTCTCCCCTATGTCATGGGAATGAAAACAAAAACTGAATTAAATTTGAGAGACTATGATTATGGGTTTCTGTATAACGAGTGTTAAATAAAGAAAAATGATCAAGTAGGCTGTAGCAGGCTTTTGTTGTCGGGAACGCACGTCGTGATTAACATCATTTGAATTTCAACTTTGACAAGTTGACGGTTAACCTAACCAACAAAACTCGAAAGTTGCTCTTGCAATTTTTTTCTCTAATATTTACGCTTAATATAAATAATCGGTAATAAATAATTTTTTTGAAATGTCTTCTTTGAGTTAAAGTGAGGTTAGAAATGAAAGTGACGCTTTACGCTAGTCGTTTGAAGAACTCTAAGCTGGACGTTCAGAATAAATTCATGGCTATCTAGACCATTTTTTTTTTTTTAATTGAACACTCGTTATAGGGTTCCTAGATTTTGATTTTGCTCCATCAAAAACTGTCGGAATTTCATTTTTCGTTTCTGAAATCTTGTCTTTTATATTATCTTTAACTCTACATAAAAGTGTGATGTTTCAAAGGTATCAAATTTGTCATTTAAAATGCAGATTCATTAAAATAATACTTACGCCAATGTTAAACAGTGTTGTCAAATTATGTCAGGCAACATAAAATCTGAAATTACCAACAAAAATGACAGTTTGTTTCCAAACCCTCCTAAACAACTCAAGCGTCCTAGTTATGACCAGGGACAAGAATTCAGACCACTTAGTGTTGTATGCTTTTTACGCCGAATGTACTATTTGTCCCCGCCACCTATCAACGGCTCTGATGCATCCAATTCTTATTGAGTAGGAGGAATGAAATGCGAGAGTTCTCACTTCACATAGATTATTGTGGGCGGGGCTAATACAGTCCGAGTATTAAATTCTCGTCTTGATCGCGGAACAGGTGGCCCGAATTCTTTTCCCTGGTTATGACAAATACTAATAGTGCCTGCACTGTCAAATTTTCTTAAGAAATACTTTTCCAGCGGACAGTCTGTACACCTACCTGTGACGATAAATACAAACAAATAGTGAAATTAAACTGGAACAAGATCTCTTAAGTTCAAGTAATAAAAATCAACCCAGATCAGATTGTTTTTGCAAGCAAAAAAAAAAAAATCGGGGATTTTCTTTCTACCCAAAAAAAAATTTAGTTATCTCTCGTTCCATGCACACACGTAATTATCTGTCGAATTACACACGGAATCGATATGAAGCCAGCTTATAAACCGTGCATCAATTTATACAATGGCGGCGCTTCACTCTCCCCCGAAATTTCATTCGGCATGCTTCTCGACGTTCACTGATGGCTCGGGCTTATATAATTCGATTCCGCTTATTTTTAACTTCGTTTTTGATGCTGACGTTTATATATAGCATCAGATGAATTATTTATGCCTCGCAGACGGTGTTTGTTTCGCAGCGGAGGCGAAATTAGTGATATTTCAAGAGCGCGACCTGCTGGAAATTTAATTGTTAATAATTCAGTTACGTTTTCCGGAGGCTATATGTATATATGGAAGGTGTCTATAGTTTTATTGTCGATAGGGCATCAAACAATAAGCGATTTTTCGCGACATACTATTTAGTAACTTACGGTTACCCGCCCCTCCACATACCAGAAGTAACAGCGCGAAAATGGAAACGGTATGATCAAGTCAATTTTCTGTTTTTGTAGAAGAAAAGCATAACCTGAGTTTGTGTCCAAAAGCTAGTTTATTGGGTTTAGTTTAACTGAAAGAAAATGGAAATTTGTGCTACGTTGCTACTGGATGAGTTTTTCAATATGAACAATATAGAAATAATAAGATGGATGGAACATATATTTAATATGAACAGTAAATTTGTTTATTTATTGCCTGGTTTACGAAATATTTTTTATGGAATGAACACTTGTGAAGATAGTGAATGGTTAACCAAATACAACGATGTAATATTTTATCGCTTTTTCCGCTTAAGGAGAATCACTTTCGACACATTATTGAATGTTTTGCTTGAAAATGACACAACTTGATTAAAAAGAAGTATAGAGGAGGAAATTTCCCAATACGTCCAGAAAAATCACTTCTTATATTTTTATGGTATATGGCACAAGAAGATTCTTTACAATGTATTGGCTATACGTTTAAAGTGACTGGTAGTACTGTTATGCAAATAGTAAATGTATTTCTCTACATTGTACTTCAAATAAAGAATAAATACATATTTTGGCCAAGAAATCAAGAAGAGTTTGCACATGTTAGTAGTGGATTTCAAAATTATCCAGGTAAGTAATTACAGGGTGTTCCAAAATTCAATACGCAAATTTTATATGTGAGTGAGGAACTTCAAAATAAATCAATTCTGTTAATGAACTTATGTTTTAAAATGCAAACTTACTAAGATACAGTACAGTAACCAATGAATATAGTTTTTAACGGCAACGCAAAATATATAAATCCACTTTAAATAATAAGTACTTACCATTTAATAATTCATTTGCAGTGAACTCATCCACAGTTAATTTGTAATCAATCCCTTTATAGTTAATAGAAATGTCAACCATTCCTTCGTTTGCTTCTTCCATAATTAGAATTTACAAATTCGCATAAATATTACGGGTTATGAGATTATAAGGTTATGTTGCCTCACATACCACAACATACACAGCTCAAAAGGCAGGTATGTTGTAGTATCTAATAACGACGTCATGAATGACGTTTTAAGATATTCCCCTAACATACCTATTTGTCGCGAAAACACAATGGTATGTGTTACCTCTAAAAAAGTATGTCGCGAAAAATCGCTTTTTCAGAATCGAACTGTCATCTGTCAGACAATTAGAGTTTCCTGTAATTTTTCTTTCTCAATAAGACTTTACATGTTTTATAGAAATTGTGAGCTTGTCTAATTAGAAAGCTATCAAAATTTTCATCTATGAAGGCATACTTAAGCAGTACCATTTTAGAGAATGAAAAATTACAGGAAACTGTAACTGTTTATTTTTTGTTTTCGACCGTAGAACACGCCTAGATGACAGTTAAGTTCTGAAAGTTTGATGCCCTATCGACAATAAAACTATAGACATTTTTTTTCGACTATAGGCATATGCAAGGTGCTTTGTTTCGCTCACAAAATCGTAATCCAAACGTGTTTTGATTCAAACAACAGACATTATTTTCTTTGAATCTCTCTATTTTTAAAACTCGTTTGGATTGAATTATGTTTATTTGCAAATGAAATGTCAATCAAAAATTCAAGTCAATTCAACTACGAAATTCAGGTCCAAACTGTTCGAAACACGATTCAAACTTTTAAGCGAAAGAAAGCACCTTAAATACTAACAGAACAAGTAAACGTCAGCATCATACTTGTTTAAATTAAAAAAAAAAATTGTTAATGATTTAAGGCGTTTTCGATATTCAACCCACACATAAGCGCGGTACAGTTGCGGTCTTTGAAACTGGTACAATTTGACAAATACAAATACAATGTTCCGGCGGTGTAAACTGATCCTAAATCTGATGTTTCTAAACGTCACTTAAATCATTCTAAATCCTTCTATGAGTTTGTCGAATTTGACATTGATGATGGATGGAGGTTTGTTTTACACATTACAAGATTACAACGAATTTTTGACGATGATGTCAATTCTCAGTGCACTAGTTTTCAAGAGCCGCAACTGTACAAATATATTAAGAGAAAGAATAATAAATACAATAACCAGATCACTCCGGTTGAATTATCGAAAGTGACCAGTAGCATAGCTACAGGGGTTGCAGGGATTGCAAGGCCTATACGAACTCTAAACTAAAAATATACAAGGAGTTTCTTAATTTCGTGGTTTCTGACGGGCGCAGAAAAGTGAAAAGTTATTTGTCAAAGATTTCTGATAGTTTTAAAGATAGTGGAAAAAGCCAAGTCTAGGGTCCCTAGATACGATTAATATTTAACATGTCGCACAGGTTTCGGAAGTACAAGGTCATTTCGTTAGTAATGTCAGATTTTATAGTTGGCTGGCCTAATTTGATATGATTTTCCCGTGGGTTAGAAAGAATAAAACATAGTATTGCTATGTCGTAGACGTTTCGGAGCTTGGTAAAATGGCGGTTTTGGCGTTGTGCTGCCGACGTGTTAAATATCAATCACATCTAAGGACCCTAGCCAAGTCTTGCTACGATAATTTATTTATATAAATTATACGACCATGGTTTCGTCCCAAAAAGGAATTTGCAAGTGTAAAATAAGGATTATTACGAGACCACATGTAAAGCCATTATTAGGTCGAACAATGTCAAAACGAACAATTAATTTTTTTTTAATTGTCCGTTTCCCAAAAAAAAAAAAAAAACATTTACTGAATCATCTTTAAATTAACTTTTGGAAATATGATTGCCAGAAAACAACGTTAACAAATCTCGAGGAATACGTTTCAAGCGTTAATTTCGAACAATTGACGTTTGTGGCGCCATCTGTTAACTCGCAGCTTACGTTTGCAATTCGCAGTGAAAAGACGCCATCTGTTAAACCATGGCTTACATTTTTTATAATTCGCGGTGAAAGGATTTCAGAAGAACTGAAGCACGTCAGATGAGCAATTTTCATGAATGACGTTTGTGGCGTCATCTGTTAATCCCCGTCTTTCATCTGTAATTTGCAGGGAAAATATTATTTCAAAAAAAAAAAAAAACTGAAGCACGTTAGATTAGGAACGTTTAAAAACAACGTTCCGAAAACTTCGAAAAAATAAAGTTTTAAGCATGAAGCAAAAGAATTTACGAGTATTTGCAGCGCCACCTGTTTACCCTAATTGTAACTTTGTCCTCTTTATTTGTGAGGGAGGGGAAGGGAAAATTTCGAAGCAGCAAATTCAAGAAATAGCGTTACGAAAACAATATCGAATAAATAAAGTAGAACAGAAGTAGCTATAGTCTATTTTTTCTATGCGCGAAGTTGTAAAATAATGTGGCGCTCCTATTGAGCTATTATTTTTATTCTTTTTTTTTTTTTTATTTTATTAAAATGAAAACTAGTTAGTAACGATTGAGGCCGGCTGTGAAATTTTTGTCGTGTGTTAGTTATGTAACAAGTTATACCGACCTGCATAATTTCAACTGTCAAGTGTAGAGTATAGAAAACGAGCAGTTTCAAATATAAGTAGCGCCATCTGTTAATCTGTAGTCGCATTAATTTGGTTCTCTTTAATTTCTGACAAAGTTTCAAAGCAGCTGGAAACACATTTCTTATTTAAGTGTCTTCGAGAAGCGTACTTCCGCTTAGCACTAGTTTTCGGGAGCTAATAAGCAATAAACAATTTATGGCGCCCTCTGTTACCACGACCCGTAACTCTGCCCCTATCATTTGTGCACCGGAAGCAATTTTATTTCGAAGCAACTGAAAAGCGCTAAGAAATTTTAAAAAAAAAACAACGTTCCGCAAAACAATTTTAAATGTTAAATAAAGTCGAACAAAAATCGCTAGAACACGAGAAGTTTCAAATATAAGTAGCGCCAACTGTTAATCTGTAGTCGCATTAATTTGGTTCTCTTTAATCTCTGACAAAGTTTCAAAGCAGCTGGAAACACATTTCTTATTTAAGTGTCTTTGAGAAGCGTACTTCCGCTTAGCACTAGTTTTCGGGAGCTAATAAGCAATAAACAATTTATGGCGCCCTCTGTTACCACGACCCGTAACTCTGTCCCTATCATTTGTGCACCGGAAGCAATTTTATTTCGAAGCAACTGAAAAGCGCTAAGAAAATTAAAAAAAAAAAACAACGTTCCGCAAAACAATTTTAAATGTTCAATAAAGTCGAACAAAAATCGCTAGAACACGAGAAGTTTCAAATATAAGTAGCGCCAACTGTTAATCTGTAGTCGCATTAATTTGGTTCTCTTTAATTTCTGACAAAGTTTCAAAGCAGCTGGAAACACATTTCTTATTTAAGTGTCTTTGAGAAGCGTACTTCCGCTTAGCACTAGTTTTCGGGAGCTAATAAGCAATAAACAATTTATGGCGCCCTCTGTTACCACGACCCGTAACTCTGTCCCTATCATTTGTGCACCGGAAGCAATTTTATTTCGAAGCAACTGAAAAGCGCTAAGAAAATTAAAAAAAAAAACAACGTTCCGCAAAACAATTTTAAATGTTCAATAAAGTCGAACAAAAATCGCTAGACTCCAAGAGAGTAATCCGACACCATTGTTGATTTGTGCCTTTTGTTTCTGATGACGACTACACTTTCAACGCCTAGAGAAACTCAACCATCCGAGAACCGACGCAGGTGTGATCCGTTTGGACCACGTAAGCGATAACCCTTTCTGGTTTTTCTCTTTCCTCTCATTGGCTACACCCCGACTTCGGCGTTACGCGAAGAGTGACGCATGGCGTCAGCTTCAGTGACTCGGATCTGAGTTCATGTTTTGTACGACGCGACGGTACAAAGATTACCCTTTTCTGGGTCTTGTAAAGCTGTTTATTACTATTTTTATTAAATAAAAGTCGGCCGAGCAGCCCGTCAGGGTCTCTACATGATTTTGTGAGTTGTGTTACGAGCTTTGTCGGCTCAAATAAATTGCTTTTTGGCCGGTTCATTCATTGGGCTTCTGTTCAAAAACCTTGGGTTGTTCTACCTTTGGGAAGAGAGGTCCCATCACCATCTTCAAGGGTACGTCATCGAGGGTCCGAGCGGGTCTGAGGGAGTCGAGAACACCTAAGAACATACATTCCCGGCCGTGTGTTCTTGACGTCTTTGGGGTGCGTAACCACCGCTGAGTGGCGGCCTTTTCCGTAATACCTTTAGAGATATCCCACGCCGTCTCCACTGAACGGGCACCGTTACGCAACTCCAATTTTCCATCTGGTTTTCGACAGGACGACCGACCTGACTTCTGGGGCCGAGGTAAGGCCCTCTTCATCTCTTCTTAGTGGGTCAAACGTGCCAAACTCTCGTTTCGGGTTCCCGAACGAGAGAAATGTGGCAAAATATGAGACGTTTCCTTCGTAAATAAAGGAAATAAAAAAAAACAAATTCGATCGGCGGTAAAAGAAACAAAACCTTCGATTGTTTTTTAATGTTTTTGGTTCAAAAAGAGACAGAAACCGATTTTTTTCATTCGTTTTTCGTTGAATTTCTGCTGTTTCTCCAATTTTCTGAAAAAAAAATTGAAAAAATGCGAGATTCTCCTTTGTCAATGTGGATAAGGAAGAATGCGATTTTGTGTTTTTAACATTTTCAGAGTTTCCTCAAATTGTATTAATTTAACCTCGCATAATTACAAAGCAGTGCTCTCTCAAGAGTGTTCTGGAGGACCAATAAGTTAAAAAACGCTGTAATTATTTTATAACGGATCCCACCGCTGCCACCAAACAGAAAATAATAATTGCAGTAATAAAAAAAAAACAGTACAACAACAACATACAATAAAAGAAGTTGAAGTTGAAAAACATTTTTTTCGTTGAATTTCTTCTGTTTGTCCAATTTTCTTTAAAAAAAATTGAAAAAATGCGAGAATCTCCTTTGTCAGTGTGGATAAGGAAGAATGCGATTTTTGTGTTTTTAACATTTTTATGGTTTTAACAGAGTTTCCCCAAATTGTCTTAATTTAACATCACGTAATAACAAAGGAGCGCTCTCTCAAGAGTGTTCTGGAGGACCAAGGAACTAAAAACGTTGTAATTATTTTATAACGGATCCCACCGCTGCCACCAAACAGAAAATAATTGCGGTAATAAAAAAAAAACAGTACAACAGCAGTTACAAAATAAAAGAAATTGAAGTTGAAATCGGGAAACTTCCTGTAATTTAAGATTTTGAAGTTCACGGCCATTCATGACTTTCTGACGATGTAAAAGATGCTTTTTTTAAACAAAAATTGGTGAGTGGTTATTAGATCAGTTAATATTAAAAGAAAAAGTCACCATATATGTGAATAAACTCGTCGAAAATCACCAAAATTCAGAAACAAAGTTTCAAAGCAGCTGGAAACACATTTCTTATTTAAGTGTCTTTGAGAAGCGTACTTCCGCTTAGCACTAGTTTTCGGGAGCTAATAAGCAATAAACAATTTATGGCGCCCTCTGTTACCACGACCCGTAACTCTGTCCCTATCATTTGTGCACCGGAAGCAATTTTATTTCGAAGCAACTGAAAAGCGCTAAGAAAATTAAAAAAAAAAACAACGTTCCGCAAAACAATTTTAAATGTTCAATAAAGTCGAACAAAAATCGCTAGAACACGAGAAGTTTCAAATATAAGTAGCGCCAACTGTTAATCTGTAGTCGCATTAATTTGGTTCTCTTTAATTTCTGACAAAGTTTCAAAGCAGCTGGAAACACATTTCTTATGTAAGTGTCTTTGAGAAGCGTACTTCCGCTTAGCACTAGTTTTCGGGAGCTAATAAGCAATAAACAATTTATGGCGCCCTCTGTTACCACGACCCGTAACTCTGTCCCTATCATTTGTGCACCGGAAGCAATTTTATTTCGAAGCAACTGAAAAGCGCTAAGAAAATTAAAAAAAAAAACAACGTTCCGCAAAACAATTTTAAATGTTCAATAAAGTCGAACAAAAATCGCTAGAACACGAGAAGTTTCAAATATAAGTAGCGCCAACTGTTAATCTGTAGTCGCATTAATTTGGTTCTCTTTAATTTCTGACAAAGTTTCAAAGCAGCTGGAAACACATTTCTTATTTAAGTGTCTTTGAGAAGCGTACTTCCGCTTAGCACTAGTTTTCGGGAGCTAATAAGCAATAAACAATTTATGGCGCCCTCTGTTACCACGACCCGTAACTCTGTCCCTATCATTTGTGCACCGGAAGCAATTTTATTTCGAAGCAACTGAAAAGCGCTAAGAAAATTAAAAAAAAAAACAACGTTCCGCAAAACAATTTTAAATGTTAAATAAAGTCGAACAAGAATCGCTAGAACACGAGAAGTTTCAAATATAAGTAGCGCCATCTGTTGATCTGTAGTCAGTCGCGATTGATTTCGTTCCTTTTAATTTCCAAGAGGAAACAGTGCAAGTGTTCGAGAAACATTTGAAACATGCCGCCGGTTAGCGTTAGTTTTCTAACCTAAGTAAAGTAACCTAAAAGTTTTGACAACTCTTCTTTGTCACTTTTTAGAAACAGTATAATCCGCCAGCGGCCAAAGAAATGAACATTTAAATTTGGTTCTTGAAATTTTAATGAAATTTTTAAATGTTTTTTTTTTTTAATTTTACTTTGTTAACAATAAATATTTGTAAGGTTATGTTTCTATTATATGTTTTGTATTTTCCCATAGTTACCATAAGAGTTGGTAGTAACCATAATATACTAAAGAAGTTTTACCGTCACGTTAAAATTGCTGGATGCTGCGATTATTTATAAAAATCGCATGCGATTTTTGAGAATTGCACGAAAAAAATTGCAAGGAAGAAATTGCATCAATCTGAACCTTGTATAGTTTTTCTAGTTTGGACCATACCGGGTGTTTCCATAAAGGTTATGTGTATCCCTTATTGGGACACCCGGTAGAGTCCAGGACTACATACCGGTAGAGCCCAGAACTATATACCGGGTGTCCCAGTAAGGGTGGCGACCGGTAATGTATAGCAAACGGTCGCTACCTTTATTGGGACACCTTGGGACCCCCGGTATGTGTAAGGTGTTTACCCTTTTATTATCGGTAGGGCATCAAATTTTCACAACCTGAATGTGACTTAGACGTGGTCTATACCTATTATTAATAGAACAAGAAAACGTCAGCGTCATACCTGTTTAAATTAAAAAAAGAGAGATTAACCGATTATTTATTTAAGTATGTCTTATGTATGTATATTTTCACTTTTTAGTTTTATAAACGTCGTGGATTTTCCAAAGATTTACGCAGTGCTTTCGTTTGATACGGATCTTATCTGTCATATACCGGATGGCGCGGAGCTAATAATAGATAGATTTATTTTGAACATAACAGTGATTCTTTAAAAAAAAAAAAATGAAATACTCTGGGGTCAATTTGTCGTTTTTTCGAGCATGAAAAATTTGCCTTCGTCGTTACGACGTTATTCATTGAATTTTCCGTCGTGTCGTCACGCATATACCGTGTGTTTACATCAAGAGGAATTTTTAGAAGATCAGCATTCTTAAAATCAAACACGCACACACACACAGGCTTCTTCCGGTTAATTTTAAATCGGCGCGAAGGTCGTTTAATACTTCTTTTATGAATTTCAGGTTTGCGTTACGCACGTGAAATTCGAGTGTAAGATTTTTTTTGTTTTCCTTTTAGTTGTTAGCGTTTGACGTTGTACGTCACGAAACGAACTAGACATACGTGATGCTGATGATTGCATTAGTTTGGAAATAGTTCGCATCACCGCACCGGAGCGGAAAGTTATAAAAAAAAAATTGTTATACCGTCTCTCCATTCCGCCGGGTTCGATCAAGTATGCATGAACGCGTCATCACGCGAACATCTTCTATACTATTTACACATCGTTATCATTCAGCACATGGATACGCGTCTGTCGGTATAATGACGAGTGCCGGTAAATATTTAACATAATACGGCCCCCATAGGATCAGTGTCGTGATTAGTACCGCTCGTGCAGGAGTGTTTTTTTTTGTGCGATTCACAACTCAAGGTACCTACCTCCACACAAGAACAACTCCCATGGTATACCCACTACCCCAATGACTACCATAGCCAGGAAGAGACAGCTCGTACGAAGGAAAGCTATTTACAAATACAGCAACTTCGTCAAACATAGGTACTTAACTTATTATATTTTTAGAAAAACCTTTAATGCTGCACATAATTTTTGGGGCCAAGTATGAATAATGGCCTATTTTTATCAATCAGCAGGTACAACACGGTTACAATAGGCGACGACGACGCATTCCTTACGTTCGTTGTTACAAAAAAAAAATTTAATATCCCGACTGTAATATAATTCTTTTTTTGCTTATCGCAAACTAAAATCAATAAAATAACTTGGCTTGATTCTGTTTGCGCACTCCACACGTTTAATCTCTCGGACTTTTCAAATGTTTAGTGCAGCTGTTATATTTTCAGACCTTTTTCAGAATACTTTGTTGTTCATCAGTCATCACCAACTTCTTCCAGAAACAGTTCCCTTCGTCTAACGTCTCACCTGAAGCTTCTTCTTTTTTTTTTCATAGAAATCCTAAAGCTTTGGCATCGTAAGATAGCGGTACCGCAATGCAGCGGCCGTTATATTATGTATAATAATACTCCACACGTTTAATTTCTCGGACTTTTCAAATGTTTAGTGCAGCTGTTATATTTTCAGACCTTTTTCAGAATACTTTCTTGTTCATCAGTCATCACCAACTTCTTCCAGAAACAGTTCCCTTCGTCTAACGTCTCACCTGAAGCTTCTTCTTTTTTTTTTTTCATAGAAATCCTAAAGCTATGGCTTCGTAAGATAGCGGTACCGCAATGCAGCGGCCGTTATATTATGTATAATAATACTCCACACGTTTAATTTCTCGGACTTTTCAAATGTTTAGTGCGGCTGTTATATTTTCAGACCTTTTTCAGAATACTTTGTTGTTCATCAGTCATCACCAACTTCTTCCAGAAACAGTTCCCTTCGTCTAACGTCTCACCTGAAGCTTCCTCTTTTTTTTTTCATAGAAATTCTAAAGCTTTGGCTTCGTAAGATAGCGGTACCGCAATGCAGCGGCCGTTATAATATGTATAATAATACTCCACACGTTTAATCTCTCGGACTTTTCAAATGTTTAGTGCAGCTGTTATATTTTCAGACCTTTTTCAGAATACTTTGTTGTTCATCAGTCATCACCAATTTCTTCCAGAAACAGTTCCCTTCGTCTAACGTCTCACCTGAAGCTTCTTCTTTTTTTTTCATAGAAATCCTGAACCTTTGGCTTCGTAAAATAGCGGTACCGTAATGCAGCGGTCGTTATAATATGACCATGAATGACGTCATGGAGCGTTGAAAAACGACGTACTTTGACGCAAGGACCCGTTCGCACGAGCGCTTTCTAAAACGTTCAAGCGCTCGTTTTTTCGAACGCCCTGAATAGAACACATCAGATTTAATAGTTATGTTCACATTGAAAGAAGCGCCGCTTTAGTGTAAACGCGTATATTTATACCGAAAAGTTCTATTCACAACATTAGAAAAACCGAGCGCTTGAACGTTTTAGAAAACGCTCGTGCGAACGGGGCCTATTTTTATGTTCATTTCATAATAGTTCATAATAGTTCAACTCAATTGGACATGACTGGCATATTTGGAGAATAAAGATTCATCAAAAAAGGATTCAAAACGTTTAAAAAATTCTATATTTTTTTACATTTTCTTACATGACGGGAACATTTTCCGCTTTCTAGAAAACTACCAGGTGTCCCGTGACGTAATGTCGCCACTTCATCTACGTGTAATCAATTCAAACTGAGTAAAAACTCTAACACAGTTTTGTTCTAAAGTAAACCGTTTCAGAAATACCGGGCGTTTAATGTTATTTTTTTATTTTTTTATAATTCACCGAATAATCAATTCAAATTAAAAAAAAAAAAACAATAAATCTAACCATTTTCAAGAATATGACGTATTTTTGTTCAGAAATTGTTCAGTATTTTTTTCAGAAATACTCCTTGTTTAATGTTAATTTTTTATTTTTTTTATAATTCTCCGAATAATCAATTCAAGTAAAAAAAAAAAACTAATAAAGCAAGCCATTATTCAAGAATATGACGTATTTTTGGTGATTAATCAAAAAAATTGGGCATCTATCAGCAGGGGCGCGTTCAGAAACGGTATCGGGAGAGCACTTTCTTCCAAAAAAAAAAAAAAAAAGTGAAACAAATTCACGTGAATTTAGAATTTATAGTTGTCTCAAAAAAAAAAAAAAAATAGTGCGCATCCTTTATAAGCTGACATTAGTTCTTATAAAGTATGAAACCGATTGCAAAAAAAAGTATTCTAACTCCACAGTTGTCAGATTTTTTTTTTTTATTTGAATATATTCATTATTTTTCCAAAATTTGCATTAAAAAGTTAATTTTGACAAATTTTTGCTTCACTTTAAACCACTTTAAACGATTGCTACGGAAATTAACTCGTAACTTCAAAAATAATCGAAAAATTTCATACTTATGTGATTTTAGAATCAGACAGTGTTGCCAACCACAGCAATTTAACGCCAAATAGGCTGCTACTTTTCGTAACTAACTTTTTTCTACAATGACAGCTGGGGACCAAAATGGGCGAATTGATTTTCACTTGGCTGTAAATTTATAGAGTAACATTTTTTATACTTTTAATTTTTCTTGCAATTTTTAATCTTTATTTGTGTTAAACGAAGTTGGGTTGAGTTCAGTTGGATTGGATTGACCTTGCGGTTAGTTGAACTTCATTTTAATTGATTTTTATTTGTTTCAAATCCGTACTTTTAAATTTTCTTGTCATTTTTAATGTTTTACTTGTCCTGTAACAGTTCTTAAGTTGATGTCAGTTGGGTTGGATTGCCTTGAGATTTGTTAAACTTGACTTTAATCTACGTATGCATAAATTTTAACATTTTTTTACTTTAATTTTTTTTAATTGCTAACTTGTGCACAATGGAGTGCAGTATAATATAATAAGTTGGGTGAGTTCAGTTGACCTTGAAATATGTTGAGGTTCATTTTAATTTGTTTTAAATTTTTGACTTGGGTTGATTGGAGTTAGGTTGGGTTAAATTTTTAATTCTCCCGCTTTTTTGCTTAAGTTGAATAGAATCGAGTTGTTGGGTCGAATTTGGTTGACCACATTAATCGCTTTAAATTTTTTTACATTTTTTTGAGTTGAATACAGTTAGGTTCAGCTCAGTTGACTTGGGTTGATCTTGAGTTTCTTAAGCTTCATGTTTTACATTTGCTTACTTTTAATTTATTTTTTTATTAATTTTTTACTTGTGTTGAATAGAATTAGGTTGAGTTGGATTGAGTGGACATTGATTTTTTTTTATTTCTGTCTAATTTAACTTTTTTATTTTAGTTTTTTTTTATTGTTTTTATGTTTAATTTTTTTGCTTAGGTCAAATAAAGTTGAGTTCTGCTGTTGGATCGAATTTTATTGATCATACCATCCGCCGGCCCTGTGTAGGGTAGTACACAAATTTGGTAAACCAGGCGTTTATTAAGGTTATGTTTCTGTCAAAAGAATGATTTGAAATGGAAATGTCAAATATAGAAACTGAAATCTCCCAACTTTACCTAGCAAAGTTGACGTTGGGAAAAAATTATTTTAAACGTCAGAATTACTAATATCATTTCGTATATGTAAAAACGTCAGAAATATAAAAGTCAGGTTTGTATTATCGAAATGACGTATCCAGATTTTAAAATCCGCTACCGTACTTAGTATTCTGAGCACATTTCTGGTGAAATAATCATTCATTGGCAATTTTCCGCCACTGTTTTACGATACCGCTATCCTAGGTAACATACAGCGTTTTCAATTCACCTGAATTAGTTGCAGCCAGAGTATTTGCATCTTGCTTTAACCTCATGCAATAAAACGAGATGAAGATACTATCCAGACCCAGAAAGACGAATAGCTTTTTCAACTGACTGTCCTTGAGTACTCTGAGAGCATCACCGTCTTGCTTTAACCTTCTATAAAAATAAGGGATGGAGATACTATCAGAGTGCTCTAGAGCAATGAATTAAAGACGCCAGTCTATTATGCTATGCGACTGAAAACTATTTATTTACGAACGTGATCCCTACATTTTATTTTATTTTATTATTTAGTATTTCCATTGTTTTGTATTACCTGTGCTATTTTGTACTAGATTTGATGTATAAAAGTTTGGGAATACTTTTTTTTTCAATGAAAATTTTAATTAATACGTCAACAACAATCGCTTTTTTGCTGAAAAAAAAATGTATCGTGAACTAAAATCAATAAATTGCCTGCACCGGCTCGCACATTTCGTATGTTTTGTTTTTCCATTTTTAAAATACATACATTGCCCGAATCAATACTTTAATCCGATCGTCATTTGTTTATTTTCGATACCAGCATGCATTCATTTCTCTTAAAAATCGGTTTTTACATTTTTACATCTTGATCCTTGATGTCGGTCTCAATGTTCTTAAAACTATTTCTGTCGTCTTTTCTTGTATTTCTTCCATAATTCTTCTTCTTTTTCGTTGACTTTCGTTTCTTCCATTTCTCCGTAGACCTGAACGTAGAGTTTTTTTTTTTTTTTTCTTCAGCTAAGTTGAACACCATTGGCTGAATCGAATCATTCTCCAGCTATCCTACTTTTGTTTTTGTATTCATTAATTTGCTTTTCCAGCTTCTCAATGTTTCCTTTTTTTTTGTAATTGTCGATGTTTGAAAACAAAAAGCGAATCGCAGAGTGTAACAAGAAAATAATCAACGTAATGAAAGAGACAATCGGTTTCCTTTTATAAATATTCCATTTTTTCATTTGATTTTATCGATGCATTTTAATTTTCTTTGTCAGTCATCTTTTGTTTTATTGTTTATCTTTTGCTTGATCCGAAGTTCGCCATTTTTTTTCCTTATTTGTGTTTGCCGTTTCTTTTTTTTTTAATAAATACTTCGTCTTTACTTAACTTCATCGACAGTCTTTTGTTTTATTCTGTTAGTTATTTTTAGACTCATCCTGTTATTTATTTTTTGTTCTTCCTTTGTACTGATTTTTATTTAATTTGATCGATTTTCATTTTCTTTGTCGGCTCCCTTTTGTTTTACTGCGTATCTAAAATTCACCGTTCTTTTTTTCCTCATTTGTGTTTGCCGTCTTTTTTTTTTAATAAATACTTCGTCTTGATTTAACTTCATCGACCGTCTTTTGTTTTATTCTGTTAGTTATCTTTAGACTGATCCTACTATTTATTTTTTTGTTCTTCCTTTGTTTTGATTTTCATTTAATTTGCTCGATTTTCTTTTTGTTTCTGTATTTATTGACTCTTTTTTCTTTTCGTGTTCTTGGACGCCCTGTCGATAATGCGAAACGAAAAACAAATAACAAAAAAGAAATTATTCAATGAAGCAAAACAAAAGACGATCATTTCAGTGTCATTTTTTGACTTCTATTTCAATTTTATCGATCGATTTTCATTTTATTTGTCGGCTTCCTTTTGTTTTATTGCGTATCCAAACTTCTTTATTTAACTTCATCGACCGTCTTTTGTTCTATTCTGTTAGTTACTTTTAGACTCATCCTATTATTTATTTTTTATTCTTCCTTTGTTTTGATTTTCATGAAATTTGATCGATTTTCTTTTTTTTTCTGTATTTATCGACTGTTTTTTCTTTTTGTGTGCTTGGACGCCCCGTCGGTAATGCGAAACAAAAAACAAAGAGCAAAAAAGAAATTATTCAAGGAAGCAAAACAAAAGACGATCATTTCATTGTCATTTTTTGACTACTATTTCAATTTTATCGATCGATTTTCATTTTGTTTTACTGCGTGTCTTTTGTTTCATTCCAACGTTCGCCGTTGTTTTCATTATTTGCATTCCCCATTATTTTTTTTTCTTAATTTATACATATTTTGATTTTGTTTAATTTCAGTGATCGTCTTTTGTTTTATTTCGTTGATTACTTTTGATTTCGTTCTGTAGTTCACTTTTTGCATTCCGTTTCTTGATCGATTTTCTTTTTCCTTTTTGCATTTATTGAACCATTTTTTTCCTTGTTTTGTTGTTATTTTTCCAAACGTATGTTTTGATTTTGTTTAATTTTATTCTCAATTTTATCTATCGATTTTCATTTTCTTTGTCGGTCCCCTTTTGTTTTACTGCGTGTCTTTTGTTTCATTCCAGCGTTCGCCGTTGTTTTCCTCATTTGCATTCCCCATTTTTTTTTTCTTAATTTATACACAATTTGATTTTGTTTCACTTCAGTGGTCGTCTTTTGTTTAATTTCCTTGATTATTTGTCGTTTCATTCTGTAGTTCACTTTTTGTTGTCCTTTTCTTTTGATTTTTATTTGACTTGATGGATTTTCTTTGTTTTTTGTTTTGTTAACCGTTTTTTTTTCTTTTTTTTGTTGTTCCGTCACTTGTTTTGCTTTGTTTTGTTGTTCGTCTTCCGTTTTCGTTTGCATTTACGTGTGATCAAATTTTACCATATTCGTTTTATTTTTTATTAATTACGTCATTTTCATATTTCACATTTGGTTTTTTTTTTATTTTTCTTGTTCTTATTTTTGTTTATTTATCAATCGTGTTTTGTTTGCGTGTCATTTTATAGATTATTTTGCGTTTCATCCTCTCGTTCACTTTTTACTTTTTCGCTTGCGCCACTCCCCTTCCATAATTTTTTTTTTTCAATTTTCTTTATTTAATCTCAACTATCTTTCCTTGTTTCTTCTATTAACTTCCGTTACATTTTATTATTCGCCTCTGGCTTTGTTTTATACGTAGTTCGTCTCTTGTTTTGTTTTGTTGTCATTTGCGTTAAATTAGTTTTTAATCTAATTTTATTGTTCCACTTTCTCTGTTATTGTTTGGCGATGTCCTGAACTTATCCCGAATGTACCCAATTTTTGAGTAAATATCGGTTAAATATTCGGGCATTTACCCAAAATTTTATTTCCCGAGTGTATTGTCATCACTGACCTCGCTACCTTCAGCTATCTCTCTCGCACATTGATCTTACGTTATCCTACACATACCAATGCACAGCCAAAAGCTCTGTCGGATCACCTATTATTATTATTGTTACGAATTTAAGGTTCGTTTTAATTTATTTTATTTATTTTTAAATAAAATACTCGATGAGACTAATAGCCGTTTTCATAATCAGACTTTAAGGAAGGTTTAATTTAAAGTCACTTTAAGCATAGGGAAACAAATGTATTTTATTTTTTTAGGTTAAAGTGCCGATTTCATAATAGGACTTTTAGTTACTTTAACTAAAAAAAATACATTTGTTTTCCTATTCTTAAAGTGACTTTAAATCAAAGCTTCCTTAAAGTCTCATTATGAAAACGGCCAAAAGTAAGTTTAAATTTAAAGTCCTATCATAAAATTGGCACTAAAACTAGTTTATTAACACTAACTAATTAATTTTAACGTAAGCCGAGCGATTAACTTTACTATGAACTGAACTTATTTCCCCGACCGACTGTTTAAATATCCCTGCTGGTTTTCAAGATTGTTCGCTTTCGTGCACACTCATCAACATCAGTCCGTATCGTCACGGTGGTCCAGAGAATTCTGTTGCCGAAGCAGTTAGCCGTTTCTCGCAGCTTCGAGACTCTTGTCGCCCCTGTCTCTAACGCGTGTCGCTTCCGACAAAGTGTGATGAATCATCACATAATTATACACTGTATTATCATTTAATAATCATGTTTCTATCACTTGATAATTGTAAATTTTCTTTTTGATTCCATTCCTCCTCTTCTTGAAATATTTTCCAATATTACTATCTGGTCTTAAGCTCTGTCCATTATGAACCATTCGTCCTAACTTTATCTCCAAGCGATTTTAATATTACTGACGAGTTTACTAGGTTTCTGGTGTCTTTAGTTTTTTTCTTTAAAATTTCTTGCAGATTATTCTTGACGTTGGATTTTTGATTAAGGCTTAAGACTTCTCTGGATTTTCTTCATTTTTTTATTTGTGTGATTAAATTCTTTTACTTTTTCCTGCAAAGTCCCTTTAAGTACCTTCACTAATAATGCGTAATTTTAACGGCGAAACCAGTCATTTCTGACACGTGTGCACGCGGAAGTTATCGCAGATTGAAAAATCCCACAAAATTTTAATATCGGCTTCCGGCGACGCGATAAAAATGCCATACACACAACTATGGAAATTATTTCCACGACGCCTGGCCTGTATTATTTAAAATTACAAGCAACCATGAATATTAGACGACTACGGAGCTCTAATTAAACGATGACGAAGACGCGCCCCGAAAGAGACAGCTTTATTTTAATTACGCTTTATTAAATCGTTAGTTACTTTAATTACGTGTGCACACGTGTAAGTGAGCTTTTTTCATCATAAACAAGAATAATCTTCTCGGTGGCTTTGTTTTAAATGAGCCGACGAGTTAGTTTTTGTAGTGTATGTGTGTGTGTGGGGGGGCGGGGGGAATTTTGAATAGAAAGCTCTTGCTTCACTTGTGTACAAAATAATTTAATTTCTGGCTCTTGCTTAAATTATTTAGTATACAAGTGAAGGAGGAGCCAGAAATTAAATTATTTTGTACACAAGTGAAGCAAGAGCTTTCGATTCAAAATCCCCCCCCCCCCCACACACACACACACACACACACACATACAATACAAAAACTAACTCGTCGGCTCATTTAAAACAAAGCCACCGAGAAACAAAATCAAAACATACGTTTGAAAAAATAACAACAAAACAAGGAAAAAAATGGTTCAATAAATCCAAAAAGGAAAAAGAAAATCGATCAAGAAACGGAATGCAAAAAGTGAACTACAAAACGAAATGAAAAGTAATCAACGAAATAAAACAAAAGACGATCACTGAAATGAAACAAAATCAAAATATGTATAAATTAAGAAAAAAAAAAAAAAATGGGGAATGCAAATGATGAAAACAACGGCGAACGTTGGAATGAAACAAAACACACGCAGTAAAACAAAAGGGGACCGACAAAGAAAATGAAAATCGATCGATAAAATTGAAATAGAAGTCAAAAAATGACACTGAAACGATCGTCTTTTGTTTTGCTTCATTGAAGAATTTCTTTTTTGCTCTTTATTTTTCGTTTCGCATTACCGATAGGGCGTCCATGAACACAAAAAGAAAAAACAGTCGATAAATACAGAAAAAAAAAAGAAAATCGATTAAATTTAATGAAAATAAAAACAAAGGAAGAACAAAAAAAAATGAGTTTAAAAATAACTAACGGAATAAAACAAAAGACGGTCGATGAAGTTAAATAAACACGAAAATCGATCGATAAAATTGAAATAGAAGTCAAAAAATGACACTGAAATGATCGTCTTTTGTTTTGCTTCATTGAATAATTTCTTTTTTGCTCTTTGTTTTTCGTTTCGCATTACCGACAGGGCGTCCAAGAACACAAAAAGAAAAAAACAGTCGATAAATACAGAAAAAAAAAGAAAATCGATCAAATTTCATGAAAATCAAAACAAAGGAAGAACAAAAAATAAATAATAGGATGAGTCTAAAAATAACTAACAGAATAAAACAAAAGACGGTCGATGATGTTAAATCAAGACGAAGTATTTATTAAAAAAAAAAAACGGCAAACACAAATGAGGAAAAAAATGGCGAACTTCGGATCAAGCAAAAGATAAACAATAAAACAAAAGATGACTGACAAAGAAAATTAAAATGCATCGATAAAATCAAATGAAAAGATTTATAAAGTGACAGAGATTGTCTTTTGTTTTGTGGTGACGATTCGCTTTATTTATAAAAGGAAACCACTGTCTCTTTCATTGCGTTGATTATTTTTTTATTACACTCTGCGATTCGCTTTTTGTTTTCAAACATCGACAATTACAAAAAAAAACATTAAGAAGCTGGAAAAGCAAATTAATGAATACAAAAACAAAAGTAGGATAGCTGGAGAATGATTCAATTCAGCCAATGGTCTTCAACTTAGCTGAAGAAAAATTAAAAAAAAAACTCTACGTTCAGGTCTAAGGAGAAATGGAAGAAATACAAGAAAAGACGACAGAAATAGTTTTAAGAACATTGAGACCGACATCAAGGATCAAGATGTGCTTCACTTGTGTACAAAATAATTTAATTTTTGGCTCCTTCTTCACTTGTGTACAAAATAATTTAATTTTCGGCTTGGTATATACCATGGGCGTAACCAAAGTGAGGCAAATGGGGCAGTTGCCCACCCCTGGCTCACGGAGCGATAAGAAACTATTTCAGTTCTCTATCTATAAATACTTTTTGTCGAATAAAAAGAAAGTTGGGTTATTGGCCAGAAGAAGAAGAAGAAGGCAAAAGAAAAGCTGAAAGAAATTGATACAATCGAAGGAAATATGAGAAAAATGAGGTGATGGTGGAGAAAAAAAACGGAAAGAAAAGTGTAAGATCAAGGAGGTAAAGAAAAGGAAGACGAGAAAAGAAAAAACAAGATTAAAAAATTCAAAAAAAAAACGCAGAGGAAGAAAGATGGAAACAAGAAAAGATCAAGGAGGGAAAACGATGAGTGAAAGAACATGTGCGATTTAAAAGCAAAGATAATAGAAAAACTCTTGTAATAATACTTCTGAAAACAGTTTTAAAGGTGATAGAGATTCAAACAAGATACAAATGGTGACATCTTCTTCAATAAACGAAATCCTAGAAATTCTTCCGTGTGTATTCAAATTGGATGTCTCCTTCCTAGAGTTAAACAAGTTATTAGGTTAAGTGGCCTTCTTTTTAATTAATTTTCAATTTTTTTTTTTTTCAATTTTCTAGTCTCTATTTTTTTTATTTCTTTAAAATTTCTAATATTTATTTTTTGTTTCGATTTTTAATCATTTCTTACTCTTCAATTAGAAAAAAAATCTTTTTTTAACTCTGTTCAGTTTATTGGGTTTGGGTTGACCTCGAAACGTTTTTACATTTTATTTTTTGTTTCTATTTTTAATCATTTCTTACCCTTCATTTTTTTTATAAAAAAACCTTTTCTTCTGCTGGGTTCAATTTAGTTGGTTTGAGTTGGCCTCGAAACATTTTCACACTTCATTTTTTGTTTCGATTTTTAATCATTTCTTACACTTCAAATTTTTTGTAAAAATCTTTTCGTCAGGCGGATTCAATTTAGTTGGTTTGGGTTGGCCTCAAAACGTTTTCACATTTCATTTTTTGTTACGATTTTTCGAACTTCAATTCTTTTTAATTCAAAATCTTTTCTTCAGCTGGATTCAATTCAGTTGGTTTGGGTTGACCTCGAAACGTTCCTCACATTTTAATTTTTTGGATTTTTTTTTGTTTGAAAATTTAACATTTCATGTTTCAATCTTCCACAGCTTTTTCGAAATTTTTTTTACATTTTTATTTCGATTTTTGGTAATTTTTTACAATTTATCTTTTGTGAAATTCCTTTCTTTGCTTGGATTCACTTAGCTTCAATTTAATTGGATTGATTTGACCTTGAAACGTTTTTAATGTCCCACATTTTGTGTTTAAGAGAAAATTTGGGTTCATTTGAGCTTAATTCACTAGGTCCGGGTTCGCTTAGCTTCGACTTCGAGTTGGGTTGGGTACGCTTGACTTCGGTTCGAAATATCTTTTAATTTTTAAAGATGTGTTCTTGAACTTGTCTATGATTTTAATTTTTTTATTTTTTTTTTAAATTTCTTGTTTCAATCTCCTACGGTTTTATTTTCGCTTTTTGACAATTTCTTATGTTTTTTTTTTATCTATTATAAAGGGGTTAGGATGGTTGGTTTTGGATTCTTTTTATTTGAAAATTCTACATTTCATGTTTCATTATTTTACATTTTTTTCTATTTTTTTTCTTACATTTTTATTTCGATTTTTGGTATTTTTTTACATTTTTATCTTTTGTGAAATTCCTTTCTTGGCTTGGATTCACTTAGGTTCAATTTAATTGGATTGATTTGACCTTAAAACTTTTTAATGTCCCACATTTTGTGTTTAAAACAAAAGTTAGGTTCATTTGGGTGTAATTCACTAGGGTTGGGTTCGCTTTACGTCGGTTTAGTTGGGTTGGATTCACTTGGTTTAGGGTTAATAATGTAATTGAATTGAAACGTTTTTAATGTCCCACATTTTGTGTTGAAAAGAAAATTAGGGTTCATTTGGGTTTAATTCAATAGGGTTGGGTTCACTTGCCTTCGGTTTAGTTGGGTCGGGTTCGGTTGGCTTTGGTTTGAAATATTTTTTAATTTCTAAAGATGTGTTTAAATTGTCTATGATTTTAATGTTTTTCTTATTTTTTAAGATTTCTTGTTTCAATCTTATTTTCGCTCTTCGATAATTTCTTACGTTTTTTATCTATTGCAAAATTCTTTTCCTCGTTTGACTTCATTTAGGTTCGTTTCAGTTGGTTTGGGCTGACCTTGATTGTTGATTTTTTCCCATTTTAAAATATTGCGATTAAATTCTTGCTTTCTTCATTTTTAAAGTATTTAATTTTTAACATTTTTTCTTTCGATCTTCCACACTTTTTCGAATTTCCTTAAAATCATTAATTTTTATGATTTTTAATTTTGATAAGTTCTGATTTTGCCCTTCCCTAAACCCTAAACAAAATCCTAGCAATGCCCATGGTATAAACTTTAAAAATCTTGTTTAGATACGCAGAAGTGGGTTTTAAAAACAGGAAGAAAAGTTCAGTTTCCTAACTTTTTTGGAAAAATTATAAGACAATAAATTTTCGTACAGAATTCCGGTTTCTTACATCGCCATATCAGAATCTCCTTTTCCCCCACACAGTTTATTCTTTCTTAAAGGTTTATAAAATCATTGCCTTTCTTTCTCTTTTGATCATCTTTTTTGGAAAAATTATGAAACAGTGGATTTTTGTACAGAATTCCGGTTTCTTACATCGCCATACCATAATCTCCTTTCCCCCCCCCCACACAGTTTACTCTTTCTTAAAGGTTTTTAAAATCATTGCCTTTATTTTTCTTTTGGTCATCTTTTTTGAAAAAATTATGAAACAATAAATTTTTGTACAGAATTCCGGTTTCTTACATCGCCATATCAGAATCTCCTTTTCCCCCACACAGTTTACTCTTTCTTAAAGGTTTATAAAATCATTGCCTTTATTTTTCTTTTGGTCATCTTTTTTGAAAAAATTATGAAACAATAAATTTTTGTACAGAATTCCGTTTTCTTACATCGCCATACCAGAATCTCCTTTTCCTCCACACAGTTTACTCTTCCTCAAAGATTTATAAAATCATTGCTTTTTTTCTTCTTTTTTTCCATCTCAACTTTCATTTTCATATTTCATAGAATTACAACAAAGCTCATTTTTTCTGCAAATAAAAGAAAACTCGGTTTTAATAAAATAAATACACGTTGATTACGTAAGAGTAAGTTTCTTCATGTCCGCTGCTCTATTTTCTCTCGGTTTACTTCCCATACGTGCGGAGTTAAATTGAGAGATAAAAACTCAAGCTGAAAGCATTTTATTGTTTAAAGTTTCAAAAGTATCGCTTTGCAGCCAGCCACGGAGAGTAAGGAAGGCGGTTTTACCGTTGAATGCTCTCGGAATTGTTAAATAGAAAAGCATTCATCAAACTGCGACCGACGTCCGAGACCGTAATCCGATAGCATTTATTTTCCTGAACTAATAAGCATTGCACCGCCGCCCCGGAACTTTCCGGACGAAACCACGTCACGTTGGTTTTCGGCTTCCAGTCCGGAAACGTCGCCGTCGTGTGTAACACGTGATGGACAAAACGGCCGCAAGCCTTAAAGTTAAATTCATGCCCCATTCATTTAGGACGTACTTATTTACTTACATGTCGACGTCGTGTTGAAATAGAAGGAAGTTTGGCTAATACAGTACGTACCTCAGCTGTATGAGTTTAATCCAACTTAATCGCATCCGGACTTGAAGTTTGTCTTAAATAGTTTCGTAAGTACTTTAGTGTTTGCGACGGCTTTTGTTGGTTTAGCTTCCAAAACGCCGACGACGAACTTTTATCACCAGATAAATTATAAATACCGCTTTTAATCTGGGGATAGGGAGAGGTTCCTAAGCCATGTACAGTGTGAGTCAAAATAAGTGCGCCTAATTCGATCTTATAAACCATGCATACAGTGGCGGCGTTAGGGGCGAGCGAACCGTGTAACCGCCCGGGGCCTCGCTCTTTCAGGGGCCTGCTTTTGCTTTACATGGATTTTTCAATATTTTAAGCCACGATAGTTGCCATAAGTACAAGTACAGTCATAATAAAAGTGATGTCTCTCCGAGGCTTCAGTCGGGATGGATGTAGGTGTAACTTAAGTAAAGTCATTGGTATCAAGATGCTAATGATATAATAAAAGAAAACTTGTTTCTACTGTACCTAATTATACCCAATAAAAAAATAAAAACCTTATTAATAATAAATCCAACAGTGAAACTCTGTCAATAGCAATTGTAACCAGTGGCGGCGTTAGGGGCAGGCGAACCGTGCAACCGCCCGAGGCCTCGCGCTTTCAAGGGCCTCGTGCTATCTGCTAAACATGAATTTTTCAATATTTTAAGCCATGATAGTTGCCAGACTGAAGAATATCGAATATCGTATATAAATACGAAAATATTTGCGGATCTGTATAAAATGAACATATTAGAAACTTTATTCAGTCAAAAAGAAAAATAAAAACCTTACAAACAAACAACACGTATAAACAAATAGTTGTCCTTAATACCCCTTAACAAATCTTACTTTTAGAGAGACAACATTTTCGACCAGCTCTTATTTCTAGAATAACATCTGTTGTATGAGGACTAGATTTTATGGTCTTCAATCATTTTTTGCCTCTCCTTAGAATTTAAGTTGCCTTGCAAAAAATCTCAAATATGTTTAAGTAAGATTATTGCAGTTTATAATTGGTTTCAGTTTTTAAACACTCGATTTTATAATTCGATAACCTGATAGGTTGGTTAATATTGGTAGACCCCCTTTTAAATTACATTAGTATTCTTAAAACAGTATGCGAAGATATACAGATTCCATTTGATTTTATTTCATTTTTTTTAGTTGTAAACCGATTGTATTTTGTCTTGATTCAATTTGACTTTATTTTATTTTTGCATTATGTTATATATTTATATTTTGTACTCCTAATTCGTTGTGACTAAATTTTATAGAATATGTAATTTCGTCTTATTTTTATCGCCGATCGTCTTTTATTTTTCTTTTTTAATTCCTTATTTGACTTTATTTGATTCAATTTTTAGTATAGCGTGGAAACTGAGCAGCGGATAAATACGATATTTTTAAGACAATCAGTTTTTTGAAAAGACTCAAACAGAAACTATTTTCAGTACTACAGGGTGTTTGCAGAAAGCTGGGCGAGTGTTAATTTTATATTTTTTTAATCGTACCCTTCCAATTAAACAAAATTGACGGGTCCGAGCGTTTATTCTTTTTTTAAATTAATTGAAAATTGAAAATATCGAATTTATCCGCCTCTTAGTTTCCACGCTGTGTAATTAATTGATCGACCTTTGTTTTTTCTTTTATTCGATTTCATTTAATTTAGTTTTATTTTTTAACTATCAGATTATCTTTCATTCGACACGATTTTATGTTTTAATTATCAATTGATCGTCTTTTGTTTTTGTTTTTCCCTTAAGTTACTGGATTTCAGTTTACTTTACATTTTAATCCTTTCGATCGATCGACATTTTTGTTTTTGATTTTCTTTTGATGCATTTGATTTGAGTTTATTTTATATTTTAATCCCTTTCGATCGATCGCCATTATTGTTTTCTCTTTTATGTGATTTGATTTCATTTATTGGATATCAGTTGATCGTCTTTTGTTTTTTTTTTTTACTCTATTTGAATTTATTCTGCATTTTAATTCCTTCGATCGATCGCCATTATTGTTTTCTCTTTTATGTGATTTGATTTCATTTATTGGTTATCAGTTGATCGTCTTTTGTTTTTGATTTTTTTTTATTTACTCTATTTGAATTTATTCTATATTTTAATTCCTTCGATCGATCGCCATTTTCGTTTTCTCTTTTATGCGATTTGATTTTATTTACTGATTATTAATCGATCATCTCTTGTTTTTGTTTTTGTTTTATTCACTAGATTCGGGTTTATTTTACATTCTAATCCACCGGCCATGGTCATTTTTGTTTTCTCTTTTACGCTATTAGATTTTATTTTATAATTATATTTTTTTTAACATTTAAAATTTAACATTTTCATCTATCATCTTTTGTTTTTTGTTTTATCTTTCGTTTGACTTTATTTGATACGAGTTTATTTTTTAATTATTTTTTATTTTATTTTTTTGATTAAATTTTCGGTTGCCAATATTTATATTGATTTGACTTATTCTTAGTTTTATCTTCGTCCAATTTTTTTGCCGATTTGATTTGACGATATATTATTTTTATTTTGAACATCAATTAATCGTCTTCTACTTTTTTATATATTTTTGTTTTATAGTTATTTTTTTTACTTTCTAAGTCACATTTTTATTTCATAGTTTTACTTTTTTGTTTCCGTAGTACCATTTTGATTTCAAATAACGACATATTTTAAAAATCGAAACTTGTCAAACAGCGGTCACTTGAAGTTATTTTACCTACTCGTTTTAAATTTATTTAGTATTTTCTTCCTTTTATAATGCAAAGAAGACGAACTCTTTTCCCTTACTCCAAGGGCCCCGCAAAAATTTCTCGCCCGTGGCCTCGCAACTATTAAGGCCGCCTCTGCATGCATACAACTTTTTGTTTTGCTTTTTTCGTCGGACACTTATTTTGAATCACCCAATATAATTAAGTTAATCCTTTTGCTTTTTAAGTTTCGTTAAAATCCATTGGGGATGCAAACAGCTGCCTTCATTCTATTTACGTCAAAATATAGGGGTTACAATTTTTACGTATTAAAAAAATTTTTACATATTAATTTATATTTACTTACATTTAGACATATAGGATGATTAGGTTGTTGTTAGCTTTAACATTTTTATGAATTTAGCAGTGTGATTAGGTGGTTTTAAATATTTCTTAGTGCTTTTAAGTTGGTAGCGTACTAAAGATAGCAGCTTAGCTGCCGAAATACGTATCTACGGATATAAAACTTATTGTGGGCGGAGGTTAATTTCAATTATCTCTTAAACCACAGTCTCCTTTACTATTTTAGTATAGGGGTTACGTTTTGGACTAAGGACACGTCGATTTCTGCGTTTCTTCTTCGGTCTTTGTTGCCGGATTGTTTCGTTTCTGAAGACGTCACCCTGCTGCCTTGCCGCCCGACTGAAATTAAGTTTCATGCGGACGTGCATAGTTTCAGTTCAAGAGTTTATTGATATTTTACGACACAGGACTTCGTTCGTTCCACGAACTCGGCGGCTGCAATGCACCTGAATATTTAAATTCAGCGTAACTTGTAAAATTTTCGCGCTTAAATTATGTGTGTAAAGCACGAAACTACTGCAGAACGAGAAAATGCTATGCGCATCAAGAAACGTCAGAATTCATCATCACTCTGAGTCTCTGGTTAAAATATTTAATTTAATTAATTCTAATAATAGTCGTAAAACTGTCGAGCGTGTTTGTTATACAGGGTTAATCAAAATAAGTGGCCAACCCATTAACCTCTGATACTGTACCAAAAAAAAAAACAAATATGTAGTTTAAACAGCGACATCTCTTTGACTTAACATTGTATTAGAAGCCCCAAATAGCGCTGAAACAGCTGAAACAAGGGCTGCTCGAGGATTTCACTGCAATAAAAAACGATTTGCAACAAGATTTTTCAGAAAAAAAAACAAACAGAAGAAACTGAAAACGTAGGGTGTCTAAGACCTATTACAGTTTTTTTAGATAAAATGCATTGAAAATTCAGATATAAATTATTATTTTTTTGCTGTAACATCAACTGCATGAACAATGTAACGAATTAACAAGGGAGATTCAGGTGTAAAATATGATATATATGATAAAGCAGAAGTGATCAAGAGAGAAAGCATGATTTTTAAAAAAGTATCACATCACAAGACAATAATTGCACTGTCTGTATTCAGCTTTAGTTTCCATCTATTCAAGAACATACTTACATTTTGAAGAAACAATCGATTGCTCAGTCTTCACAGCATATAAAAAAAAGAAGAAGAAAAATAAATAAAGATAAACCGAAAATCTGAAAGACTTCCAAACGGTCACCTTTCGCAATAAGAGGAGAAACGTCAGAATAAGGGCCAGTTGTACAAAGGCGGTTTAAACTGAAGTTTAACTGAACCAGGTTCAAAAGTAAACAAATTCGCATAGGATCTTAAGGGCACATGGCAATTAATGCATTCATAAATAAAATTTGATGCGATTTTGTCCACTTTGAACCTGGTTCAGTTGAGCGTCGGCTTAAACCTCCTTTGTACATACAACTGGCCCTCAATCATCGTTCCAAATCTCTGGTTAACATTTATTTGTTTTATTTTTTAATTCATTCTGATTATAGGAATTTTATGTAGACTTTTGAATGTTTAGTCGTAAAAATGTTAAGTGTGTGTTATACAGGGTTATTCGAAATAAGTGCCCGGCGCGTTAGCCCCATCTATTGCATAAAGAACAAACCAAAAAAGAACTGAAAACGTAGGGGGTCTAAGATGTATAGTTTTTAAGATAAAGTGCATTCAAGATTCAGATTTAAATTAGTTGGTGGGAGAGATTATACATATAATACATGACAGTTAGTTTTTTATACGTTACTTGTACAATATGTATGCATAAAACGTATACAGCGTTTGAAATTTGGTGATATGCAGTTTTTTCTCCGAAATTTTAAGAATTTAAACGCCTATGTCCTGTGACATAAATGTTCATAAAAGTTGAGGTCTATAAAACACTAGTGGAATTATGAACCCATAATTAAACTGTTTTTTTCTAAATCGGCATTATTATGACTTCGTAATAAACAAGTGTTGGATAAAACTATGTATTACGCTCGTGTCATAATGGCAAATAAGTCACTCAAGAAAAATTAGCCCGCTCGAGGAAGTTCTCGCGGCTGAACATTCCTTTGGTGACCTATTTGCCTTATAAGACACTTAATATATAATTATTAGCTATTAGATTACAGTTGATAAGAACCGAGTCTTTCTTGCATGCGTCAAAACTGCTTTTAATGCACGCTTTCTTGTCGGAAGAAATTATTTTCGGCGGTTTGACTTGAATTGACTAACAGAGAGCGAACATATTTTTTTAAAGAAACGTCATATGACAGGACCTGTCGCCAAATTAATTTAAGAAACAAAAAAATCATGGCCCTCCTGCGTGTTTAAAACAGTCGTAAGAAATGATTGACAGTTTCGATTTTGGATTCAAAAGAGATTGGTTTTTGGTTTTGGTTTTTTTAATTGTGTCTCTTAATACTTATTTATTATTTAATAAAGTTCAGTTTGACCAACTCATGTGTATTTATGTCGACGTGACTCAAAAACTTAAGCAATACATCTGAAATGATGAAAAACCCTTGTCGAAAACGAACAACAAGAAAAGAAAAAAACATGACTGTGATTCAAGAGAATTGTTATTATTTTATTGTTATTTATTATCACATTATTGTTAAGTTAACATTAAGTGGAAGAACAGTGTAGTGTTGCTGCTACTGAGCTTCGTCTTTTAGTGGTCATTACGGCAGAATTAGAGATATTTATTACATCTAATTGTTACATGTATTTAAATTGGGCCAATAAAGACAATTATTATTATTATTATTATAAATTTCGTATTTGCGTGATCTTAGTAAATACGCCCTCAACGGATCGCGGGATAGAATACTTACCCTGAATCACCCTGTATAGAAAAAAATAGACGGAAATCAGTATTCAAGTTGCCATTTCATTCGTTTTGTACGAGGAATTACTGTACCGTACTTCATTGTGTAAATTTAATTGAACAGTGTGGGATTATGTAGATAATGTATTTGATTTTTTTTATCTAGATTAAAAGTCATGTGGATTAATTCGAATCCGGAAACAATCCGGTAATACTGAACAGAAATGTGACGTTAAACATACCATTTTTTTTTTATAAAACCAGTTCCAGTGAAAGTACAAACACATCCGCGTCATCGGTCATTACTAGAGATCGGAATCTCATATTTTGACGTCATCAAATCAGCAGTGGAGTCTATCTAATCATGAATAGGCTTACATTTGCTTCGGGCATTGCTGTGTTACTCAGTACAGAGGCCAATGAGTATACATATGCCTAAAGCCTGGAACACAATGCTTAAGTGAAAGTGTTAAGATACAAATCTAATATATTTTACTTATAATGAGACTTAATTTTTAAAGGTAAGGTTTCGGTAATTTTAAAACTGACTAATCAAACTGAATCCATGATAGCAGCTAGCAAAGACAAACTCTTTTTCATAAACAACGCACTCATTATTTTTCTGATGACGTCAAAATACGCGATTCCTGTCTTTAGTCATTACTAGCGAATTCCACTTCTAGTAAAAACACGAGCAGATCCGCGTTGGGAAAAACTTAATTATTATCAAATATGAATTAAGTCATTGTGAACATTAATTTAAAAGTGTAAAGGCAATTTGAAATATTAAAAAATTACGGCAACGATTTAAACATGTGCAATCCAAATGATGATTTGTTTTTTTTTTCTTTTATTCAAAAATGTTATACTCGGGGATTCCATTGCAAATTGCAATCAACCGTCTTGCCTATTTTATTTTCTTTTTTTAATTTTAGAATGTTTCTTAATAACTCGTTCATCTTGTTGCAGAAAAAGCCTTACCGAGGGTGGCGACCGTCCAATACGATCAACCCCAGATTGGACAGATGCAGCCCTGAACGGTGATCATCTGTGGATTCCCACTTCTGCATCCGGGGATTTTTGTTACGCCGGTGACACCGACTGCACGGTAAGACCGCGTTTAATTCAAGGAACTATTTAAGGAAATCAAGGTTTTTGTTAATAGAGTAAAAATTGGCCACCTACCAAAAGTAGATTTACGATCATTAACCTTATTTAACTTCTTCACTTCGCGCCAAATACAAAACAAAACCCCCTGTAAAGAAGATTTTTTTTTTCTTTTGGTGTTTTGCTTTCTGAAGATTTCTTTGGCCACGTCCTCAGATGAGTCTGCTTTTTTTTTCTTAACTTTAGAGTTAGAGCTTCTTGCCTCTTAACTTTATACCTTCTTACCTCTTAACTTTAGACCTTCTTTCCTCTTAATTATAGACCTTCTGGCCTTTTAACTTTTACAAAATAATTTATTCCGTTTTCCTATTTGTTTGTCTTTTTTATTTCGGAGGGTTACTTTGAAATTTTGGCGCTAAAATCGAGCTTCGTCATTGGTAGCTGGGCGGAATTGACCAATGACGAAGCTCGTTCGACCAATGTCGTCAAAGCTCGTTTGGCCAATATGAAAGCTGGTTTTTAGCGCCAAAATTTGAAAGTACTACTCGGAAATAAAATATAGAATATAGCGGGTCGTTTCAGACCACCTATTTTTGGCAAAGATTTGTTCAATTCTGAAAACAAAAAAAAATAGAACGTGTTCTGTTTCCAAAACGATCTGCAGGTTGAATAATTTCTTGTATTATTTACAAACCATGGGTAGTCCGAAATGGCTTTTTGTTTATTTTTGGCAAGCGCGCCAATTTGGCTAAAATCCAATAATTTTATTGATAGTACTTGTAAGTACAATTTATTGGCAAAGCAATATTTATTACTCATACGTGTATGTACATCAGAGCAGTTAATTTTTTTTTTGTGCTGTAACATCAAGCGATGTGGAGAAGAGTATTTCTATTACGTGTCGAAGATAAACCGAAAATCTGAAAGCTTCCAAAGATTTCCAAACGGTCACCCTATCGTAATAAAAAGAGAAGCTATCTCTTCCCACTCAACCGAAGACTGCTGTAATACAAAAATTGAGCTTCTGCTGGTAAGCTCCTTATCTTGCTCGGATTTAACTCCGCTGCATCCATATTTCGCTTAGGGAATGAACCGGAAAGTTCGAAGCTTTTACCTGCATTTACGTCTGCTTTATTTCCTTTACGTATCGAATTTACGACGCAGATTTTCCTTACAAATTGGATGTGTCACACTGTATTGTAAAATAAACAGAAACCCTAACTGTTTCAGACAAATGTTGAAATACGGCCCCATATTACGCATTCCACGAAGATGGTTGTGATTTCGTTATCCTTCCAGAACATTCCTATTCGTATTGTAATCTCCTGTTGAAAAGGATTTTGTGGGATGTGGGAGAGTTGGGACTATTGATAACAACATTCGTGTTTGCAACAACTCGAACTATCCCCTCATTGTTTTTAACTATGTAGAACAGCTCTAATAGTGAAAGCAACAAAGTATTAGCCTGACGTTTCCATGCCACCACAATACGGTGATGCTGATGGTAAGAACGAAAATGAAAAGAAGGGCAAAAAAAAGTTAATCCCGTCGGTCGTCTCCTCGTAATTATTTTCAAAGCTCCGTCGCCGAGCGCCAGGTATCCGCGAGCTTTTCCCATTTAATGGGGAGTTTGTTTCGCGTAATTTCCAGCAAATTTGTCACTTCTAGCTAGATTAGAATTTTATTGGAGAAGGCACCCGGTTAAATTTGGAATTCAATTTGCGTGGAAAATGAACGTTTTCGGCTGGTGCTGCAGCGGGTGGAGCTTTTTTTTTGATCCGGAGCTTTCACTCATTACACATCGTTTGTATTAAAAATTACCTAATTTAAGATTTTGCATAAAAAGAAGAAGAATAAAACCTTTATATTTTCTAATTATTCAGTTATAATCAGGGCTCGGGAAACTCGGGGGATCGTAGTTTGACTTACCTAACAAATACTCAAGTGCTGTTTTTTTATGGTGTTTAAGGTTGACCTTGAAATGGTTTTTAATTTTAAAAAGTCTGTTCAATGTTCAATTTCTTACGTTAAATTGTTCGGAATTTGAAAATTTTTTTTTAAACATTTTAAAAATCTGTTGTAATTTTTTTGTAGAAGTAAATGCGGAGAGAGAATTCCACCGCAATCTGACCCATTTTCCTGTTATGTAAATTTTAAGCATTAAAAAAAAAAATTTTTTTCCAACTTTCTTGCATTTTTTTCCGTTTTTTTTCTCAATTCTCTTTTTGGGCTGGGTTCACTGATCTTCAGTTCAGTTGCGTTGGGTTCATTTAAGTTCTCCGCAGTTGGGTTGGGTTGACCTTGAAATACTCTTTAATTAAAAAAAAATTCTGTTCAATTTCTTACGTTAAATAGTTTGGAATTAATTTTTTTTTTTTTTTAAATTCAGAACATTTCAAATCTGTTCTGAATTTTTTCTTTATAAGTAAGTGCGGACAGAGAATTCCACCACAATCTGACCGACTCTCCCGTCTTGTAAATTTTTTAAATTTAAAGTGTTTATTTCAAATTTTCTTATAATTTTTTTACTGTTTTTTTTTAATTCTCGTCTTGGGCTGGGTTCACTGGGGCTGCAGTTCAGTTGAGTTGGATTAATTCAGATTCTCTGCAGTTGGGTTGGGTTGACCTTGAAATACTTTTTCATTCAAAAAAATTCAGTTCATTTTCTTACGTTAAATTGTTTAGAGTTTTTAAATTTTTTTTTAATTCAGAACAGTTTAAAAATCTAATTTCTTTATAAGCTTCTACTTTTCTCGAAATTCTCTTTTTGATATGACAAATTGAAGAGACACTCTCATTTTACTTTACTGGCAGCTGTTGTTAGGTAACAGATGTGCGAATATTGGACAGGAATCAGGAGTCGATCTTACATAATTATTTTTTCTGTTACATTTAATTAGTGCTGCCTTGTAACTCGTCAACGGTCAAGAGAAAAGAGAAGCTGTCAAATGATAAAAATAAAAAAAAAAAATTGTTTTACTCATTTTAATCAGTCAAGAATCTGTATGAAAAGTGTTTTCTTTTCTGTAAACTCCGAGTAGCTCATTTTGGCAATTGGAACTTTTACAAAATAATTCATTCCGTTACGCCTTCACTAGGAAGTCCTTTTTAGATTGTTTCAGGGCACCTCATTTTCTGGTAGCAAAAGATTGGTTCAATTCTGAAAAAATAATAGGACGTGTTCTGTTTTCAAAACGATTTTAAGGCGCACAAAATTATAAACAATAGTAACACTTTGCGCTCGCTAATCGAAACAAAATAAGTTGTATGAGGCCCCCGGCCACTCAGAGCGAAGATACAAATATTAAACAGAAGGAGGTGATAAAAACTCAGATCTTTTCCACTGATATACCAGTGGAGAAGATCTTTTCCGCAGTTATAATTAGGGCGCGGGAAACTCGGGAGATTGTAGTTTGACTAACCTAACAAATCCTCAAGTGCTGTCTTATAAATAAAAAATAATTTTGCTTTCTAAAGATTTTCTTTGACCATATCCTCAGGTGAATGGATTGTTTTTCTTAACTTTAGACCTTCTTGCCTTCACCTTTTCTTTTACAAAATAATTCATTCCGTTACGCCTTCGCTAGGAAGTCCTTTTTAGGTCGTTTCAGGACACCCCATTTTCTGGTAGCAAAGATTGGTTCAATTCTGAAAAACGAATAGAACGTGTTCTATTTCCAAAACGATTTTAGGGCACGCAAAATTATAAACAATAGTCACACTTTCCGCTCGCTAATCAAAAGAAAATAAGTTGTATGAGGCCCCCGGCCACTCAGAGCGAAGATATACCTTAAATATTAAACAGAAGGAGGTGATAAAAACTCAGATCTTTTCCACTGATATACCAGTGGAGAAGATCTTTTCCGCAGTGATAATCAGGGCGCGGGAAACTCGGGGGATCGTAGTTTGACAGACGTAACAAATCCTCAAGTGGTGTCTTACAAATAAAAATTAATTTTGCTTTCTAAAGATTTTCTTTGTCCATATTCTCAGGTGAATGGATTTTTTTTCTTAACTTTAGACCTTCTTGCCGTCGCCTTTTGTTTTACAAAATAATTCATTTCGTTATGCCTTCACTAGGAAGTCCTTTTTAGATTGTTTCAGGGCACCCCATTTTCTGGTAGCAAAAATTGGTTCAATTCTGAAAAAATAACGGAACGTGTTCTTTTTCCAAAACGATTTTAAGGCACGCAAAATTATAAACAATACTGACACTTTGCGCTGCTCGCTAATCGAAACAAAATATGAGGCCCCCGGCCACTCAGAGTGAAGATATAAATATTAAACAGAAGAGGATGATAAAAACTCAGATCTTTTCCACTGGTATACCAGTGGAGAAGATCTTTTCCACAGTTATAATTAGGGCGCGGGAAACTCGGGGGATCGTAGTTTGACTTACCTAACAAATCCTCAAGTGCTCTCTTATAAATAAAAATTAATTTTGCTTTCTAAGGATTTTCTTTGACCATATCCTCAGGTGAATGGATTTTTTTCTTAACTTTAGACCTTCTTGCCTTCACCTTTTCTTTTACAAAATAATTAATTCCGTTACGCCTTCGCTAGGAAGTCCTTTTCAGGTCTTTTCAGGACACCCCATTTTCTGGTAGCAAAAGATTGGTTCAATTCTGAAAAAATAACGGAACGTGTTCTTTTTCCAAAACAATTTTAAGGCACGCAAAATTATAAACAATACTGACACTTTGCGCTGCTCGCTAATCGAAACAAAATATGAGGCCCCCGGCCACTCAGAGTGAAGATATAAATATTAAACAGAAGAGGATGATTAAAAACTCAGATCTTTTCCACTAGTATACCAGTGGAGAAGATCTTTTCCACAGTTATAATTAGGGCGCGGGAAACTCGGGGGATCGTAGTTTGACTTACCTAACAAATCCTCAAATGCTGTCTTATAAATAAAAATTAATTTTGCTTTCTAAAGATTTTCTTTGACCATATCCTCAGGTGAATGGATTTTTTTCTTAACTTTAGACCTTCTTGCCTTCACCTTTTCTTTTACAAAATAATTCATTCCGTTACGCCTTCGCTAGGAAGTCCTTTTTAGGTCGTTTCAGGGCACTCCATTTTCTGGTAACAAAAGATTGGTTCAATTCTGAAAAAATAACGGAACGTGTTCTTTTTCCAAAACGATTTTAAGGCACGCAAAATTATAAACAATAGTAACACTTCGCGCTCGCTAATCGAAACAAAATAAGTTGTATGAGGCCCCCGGCCACTTATAGTAAAGATATAAATGTTAAACAGAAGGAGGTGATAAAAAATCAGATCTTTTCAACTGGTGTACCAATGGAGAAGATCTTTTCCGCAGTTATAATCAGGGCGCGGGAAACTCGGGGGATCGTAGTTTGACAGACCTAACAAATCCTCAAGTGCTGTCTTACAAATAAAAATTAATTTTGCTTTCTAAAGATTTTCTTTGACCATATCCTCAGGTGAATGGATTTTTTTTCTTAACTTTAGACCTTTATGGCCCCCACCTTTTATTTTACAAAATAATTTATTCCGTTATACCTTCACTAGGAAGTCGTTTTTAGGTCGCTTCAGGGCACCCTATTTTCTGGTAGCAAAGATTAGTTCAATTCTGAAAAAAGAATAGAACGTGTTCTATTTCCAAAACGATTTTAAGGCACGCAAAATTATAAACATTAGTAACACTTTGCGCTCGCTAATCGAAACAAAATAAGTTGTATGAGGCCCCCGGCCACTCAGAGCAAAGATATAAATATTAAACAGGAGGTGATAAAAACTCAGATCTTTTCCACAGTTATAATTAGGGCGCGGGAAACTCGGGGGATTGTAGTTTGACTGACCTAACAAATTCTCAAGTGCTGTCTTATAGATAAAAATTAATTTTGCTTTTTAAAGATTTTCTTTGACCATATCCTCAGGTGAATGGATTTTTTTTCTTAACTTTAGACCTTCTTGCCTTCACTTTTTCTTTTACAAAATAATTCATTCCGTTACGCCTTCGCTAGGAAGTCCTTTTTAGGTCGTTTCAGGGCACCCCATTTTCTGGTAACAAAAGATTGGTTCAATTCTGAAAAAATAATGGAACGTGTTCTATTTCCAAAACGAGTTTAAGGCACGCAAAATTATAAACAATAGTAACACTTCGCGCTCGCTAATCGAAACAAAATAAGTTGTATGAGGCCCCCGGCCACTTATAGTAAAGATATAAATGTTAAACAGAAGGAGGTGATAAAAACTCAGATCTTTTCAACTGGTGTACCAATGGAGAAGATCTTTTCCGCAGTTATAATCAGGGCGCGGGAAACTCGGGGGATCGTAGTTTGACTGACCTAACAAATCCTCAAGTGCTGTCTTATAAATAAAAATTAATTTTGCTTTCTAAAGATTTTCTTTGACCATATCCTCAGGTGAATGGATTTTTTTTCTTAACTTTAGACCTTCTTGCCTTCGCCTTTTCTTTTAAAAAATAATTCATATCGTTATGCCTTCACTAGGAAGTATTTTTTAGGTCCTTTCAGCGCACCCCATTTTCTGGTAGTAAAAGATTGGTTCAATTCTGAAAAAATAATAGGACGTGTTCTATTTCCAAAACGATTTTAAGGCACACAAAATTATAAACAATAGGCACACTTTGCGCTCGCTAATCGAAACAAAATAAATTACGATCGAGCAAGGCCCCCTCATCTGACTACGCGTTCAGACTTTGTACCCCACAAGCTTCCAGGGCCCTGGCTATAAAACAGTGTGATGTTTTAATACTCGCAGGATTCTGCCTAGTCCGTGGACTCTAATTTAACTAACACTTGAAGCAATATCCAAACAGAAAAGAAAATGGTTGTTACTTTGTGAAACAATGAACTCTGACTAGGCCTAAAGAATGAATCTTCTCTGACTAGGCCTAAAGAATGAATCTCCCGAAGGAGTGTTTACAATCCTGTTAGAAATTTGCACATTGTCCTGGATTAACTCTCTTCAAAGCCTTCCGGCTGTTGATCTTAAGATCGAGACAATCGGGGGGGCTTGCAGAGAAACGTTTCGTGGCGTCGTCGAGGACTGGCTTTGGCTCTTGGGAAACCGGAATTACAAGCCCCTGGATTATAAACTTTGCGCTGTTTTCGGTGTGTGTTGAAAGCGCCACTATTACCTAGAGACTTGGAATGGAATCCTCGAAGACCTCCCGGTGGATGATGTTATGATGGCCGAGGTGTTTCGAAAGCGCCTCGAAGAAAGTACAGTGGAACTTCGATAAATCAAAAGAAGTATGACTCGCCAGAAAAAAGTTCGAGTCTTCGGGTTGTTAAATAAACTTCTTGACTGGTAATCGAATTAAAGAAGGCTTTAAAATTAAACTCACATTCTAACCTATAAATAAACGTAAAGTGGTTTAGTTCGATTATGAAATCGGTCCTCCAACCAATTTGATTCGAGTTATCGAAATTCGACTGTATTTCGTTTTTTTTTTAATTTAAGAAAGAAAAAGTAGTCAGAATTTGTTAAATTGAAGGTTAGGGAACGGGAATTACTTTAGGTTTAGACCAGCATTTCCCCAACTTTTTGTTTAACATCGACCGCTTAAAGGGCAAAGAGGTTTTCATCGACTCCCTCTCTCCCCTATTTAAAGTAATATTACAACGTTTAAGTTTGTATCCACGTTGAATTTAGATTTATTATACATATGTTTTTAACTCACGTACAAAGCGATTACACCCTGTAGATGATTTTTAAACAAAATTTTTCGATTTAATCCAAAAAATTGTTACAGTTACAGATATACTGTCTCTTACCGTTTTGACAAGCTTTAAGAATTTTAAAAAATGAAAAAGACTTTGATTTACGCATAGAAAAATCAAAAATCAAATCGAATTTAAAAAATTCATAAACATTCTGTTTAGTTGTAATTATTATATTAAACGTCACCTATGAACCACTTTAGGAAATAATTCCCCCACGTTAATAAGTTAACTTATTTGAAAAGCCAGAACCATCTATTATCTCCAAGTGAAAGCTGTTTTTAGTTAATTTCCTATAACAGGCAAAGTTTTATCTTCACGCTGACGTTTTCAGCAAAATCCTTGCCTTCATTAACTTCAAAATTGTTTGACATAACTACAATCACGATCTCACGCCATCTCTGGATCAGAAGAAGAAACGATTTGAATCGTAATTTATGAAACAGCAGTTCACCTTCATGCTGGCATTCCAAGCCAAACTCTGCCTCCGCAATGATTTTAATTTCAAAATTAAATACGAATATGTAAAACCGCGGCCTAACAGGAATCTTCAAAGCGACATCTCTTTGTCAAAAGGAGAAATGATTTTAATCGAAATGTTCACCTTCACATTGACATTCTCAGGCGAACTCTACCTACGCAATGATTTTATTTAAAAAATTAAATATCAAGACATGAAATCGCGGCGTGACAGGAACCTTCAGAGCGCCATCTCTTGATTAAAAGGAGAAATCGAAATTTCTGCAATAGCAATTCATCTTTGCACCGACGTTCCTAGCCGAATTCTGTCTTCGCAATCATTTTAATTTCAAAATTAATTACCAAGATACTAAAATCGCGGCGCGACAGGAATCTTCAAAGCGCCATCTATTGATCAAAAGGGGAAACGATTTTAATCGAAATTTCTGCAACAGCAGCTCACTTTCACACTAACATTCCCAACCAAATTCTTCCTTCGCAGCGAATTTAATTTCAAAATTAAAATACAAGACACAAAATCGTGGTGCGACGGCAAAGGAATTATTCGAAGCGCCATCTCTTGATCAAATGAGGAAACATCAATTCACCATACACTCACATTCTCAGCCAGATTCTGCCCTCGCAATGATTTAAGTACAAAATTAAACTTCAAGGCAAAATCTTGGTGTGACGAGAAAGGAATTATTCCAAAGTGCCATCTCTCGACTAAAAATCGAACGATTTTAGTCGAAACGTATATAATGGCATTTCATCTCTACGCTGACGTTCATTTCAAAATCAAGTTTCAAAATAAAAAATCGCTACGTGTCAGAGATCATTGGATCATGTGGAATCAAGACACGACAGGAATCGTTTATGCGCCATCTCTTACCCAAAAGGGAAAACTATTTGAAGCAAGGGCTAGTTTCTAAGGAACGAATTAGACAGTAATAGAAAATAGATCTTCTTAATCGACTCTGAATCGACCACTAATTTTGTTCATCGATCCCTAAGTGACCCCCAAGAGGTTCATTGACCATTTTTAAGTTCGCGTAGACCCAGTGGTGACTCGTCGGGGTAGTAAACCCCTTGCTTAAATTTAATTCAAAAATTACAAGCGCGATTGCGAGGGGAGGTAGAGAGGTTCAGTTAATCGAGCGTTGCTCTTGAATTTTGATTGTAACTCGAGGACGCGTTCGTCGATTGTTTTTTGGTAAAAGGCGTTAGAAAGCTGAGAAAAAGCTCAGTAAATCCCCCACTTAAATTGAATTCAAAAATTACAAGCGCGATTGCGAGGGGAGGAGGACGTTCAGTTAATTGAAAGAAACGCTGCGCTTTTGACTTTTGATTGTAACTCAAGAACGCATTCGTCGATTGTTTTTTGGTAGAAGGCGTTGGAAAGCTCAGAAAAAACTCTATAAATCGCCCACTTAAATTGAATTCGAAAATTACAAGCGCGATCGCGATGGGAGGGAGAGACGTTCAGTTAATTGAGCGTTGCTTTTGAATTTTGATTGTAACTCGAGAACGCGTTCGTCGATTGTTTTTTGGTAAAAGGCGTTAAAAAGCTGAGAAAAAGCTCTGTAAATCCCCCACTTAAATTGAATTCGAAAATTACAAGCGCGATTGCGAGGGGAGGGAGAGACGTTCAGTTAATCGAGCGTCGCTCTTGAATTTTGATTGTAACTCAAGAACGCGTTTGTCGATTGTTTTTTGGTAAACGGCGTTGGAAAGCTGAAAAAAAGCTCTGTAAATCCCCCGCTTAAATTGAATTTAAAAATTACAAGCGCGATCGCGAGGGGAGGGAGAGACGTTCATTTAATTGGGCAAATAAAAACGCGTCGCTTTGGAATTTTGATTGTAACCCAAGAATGCGTTTGTCGATTATTTTTTGGTGAAAGGCGTTGGAAACTTGAGAAAAATCTCAGCAAATCCCGCGCTTAATTTTGATTCAAAAATTATAAGTGCGATGGCGAGGGGAGGAGAGACGTTCAGTTAATTGAAAGAAACGCTGCCCTTTTGAATTTTGATTGTAACTCAAGAACGCGTTCGTCGATTGTTTTTTGGTAAAAGGCGTTGGAAAGCTGAGAAAAAACTCTGTAAATCCCCCACTTAAATTGAATTCGAAAATTACAAGCGCGATTGCGAGGGGAGGGAGAGACGTTCAGTTAATCGAGCGTTGCTCTTGAATTTTGATTGTAACTCGAGAACGCGTTCGTCGATTGTTTTTTGGTAAACGGCGTTGGAAAGCTGAGCAAAAGCTCAATAAATTTCGTGCTTAAATTGAATTCGAAAATTATAAGCGCGATGGCGAGAGGAGGGAGAAGTTCAGTTAACTGAGCAAATATAGTTTTTTTAATTTTCATTGTAACTCAAGAACGCGTTCGTCGATTGTTTTTTGGTAAAGGGCGTTGGAAAGCTGAGGAAAAACTCTGTAAATCCCCCACTTAAATTGAATTCAAAAATTACAAGCGCGATCGCGAGGGGAGGAAGAGACGTTCAGTTAATTGAGCGTCGCTTTTGAATTTTGATTGTAACTCAAGAACGCGTTCGTCGATTGTTTTTTGGTAAACGGCGTTGGAAAGCTGAGAAAAAGCTCTGTAAATCCCCCACTTAAGTTGAATTTAAAAATTACAAGCGCGATCGCGAAGAGAGGGAGAGACATTGATTTCCACTTCGAAATCAAGTTTCAAAATAAAAAATCGCGACGTGTCAGAGATCATTCACTTTTTAATCGACTCCGAATCGACCCCTAATTGTTCATCGACCCACAATCGGCCCCCAAGAGGTTCATCGACCATTTTTAAGTTTGCGTCGACCCCTCGGGGGAAAACATCGACCCCGTTTTAGACAATAGTTTGCTCGTTATTGAAAGGAAAGTCTGCAGTTAATTTTCGCTAGCACAGTGAGAAGAACCTGTTGAACTGTACGTGGGGTGATTATAAATTCTGGGGGGAATGTGAATGGAATTATGTTTATTTTTACACACCTCACGAGTGTCGTCGCTCTAATCAGCTGTGTACACAGTAAATATTTTTATTGGCCTATTACTATTACGAAAACAAATATTTGCGAATGTAGATGGGCGGGGGGGTCGGAGGGGCAGGGGGGGGGTTATTAGAATGACAATTATTTGCCGACGCTTATGAACAGATTATAATCTAATGTCGGTGTTGGTTTAGGAAGGCGGCCGCCGCCGCCGCTGAGATTTGTTTCACGGGATGCCGTGGAAATCGCACGTAGAGCGGTTATGGAACGAGTGGGACGCAGAAGAGACTGTCATGTTCATTCAGACCACAATGCAGACAATGATAATAAGTGGAATGACATCAGATATCTAAACCATTATTGAACGTTCTCCTCTATACACGCGTTCGTTCATTCTCTCCTAAAATAGACATTCTCATTATTATTGCCGACCATCGGAGACTTCGATGGGTAATTTAATGAAAATGCTCGTTGGGAGGAGATTTAATATCGAACGGAAGAAACGAGCACAATTTTGTAAAACGTTTCCCGGAAGAAGAATTTCAAAATCCCCAATGTATTGTTGTTTAAGATTCCATCTTTTTGTATGGTTTTATGTGAGTTTCTGAAGCTCCCTAATTCCAATTTCCAATTAAGAGGATCAAGCATTTTATGGAAGCTTTGAATTTATTCGAATCTGTTTTATGAAGGGTGCCTTATAAGTAGTGTGAGGACGTTTTCAGGTGTACAGCAAACAGAGTTTAGTATTCACAGCAGATGACGTTGCCTTATTTTGTCCTCTCATTACTTATAACTTCAAAACTACATAACTACTTATGACTATGCAGTTCTTAAATACATGGTCGAGACTACCTCAACACCATCCCTAATTTTAAATTTTCTTATTCCATCCACATTTATTATAAACCCTTTTATTATTCCTCCATTAATAGGATTGCCTTTTGTTTCAGAAACATGGTGCGCGATTAAAATGTGCAGCATGTAACGTAATAGCCCATCAAAATTGCATCACCACATTGGTGGAGAGGGTGAAATTCACCTGCAAACCCACGTTTAGAGATGTGGGCGTGCGACAGTACCGGGAACAGACGTGCATCCACCACCACTGGGTTCACAGACGGTCTGAAAAGGGCAAATGTAGGCAGTGTGGAAAGGTAGGGGAATGAATATACATACCTAAACCTTCGTTCCCAAAAATAAATGTAATCGATACGTTTGGCATCAACAGAAAATTTGGGCCAGCAAGTTCGATAACGACAACAAGTAAATTAATGTCAAACATTAATTAATCAATGGATGAATTTTAATCACTCGGTATTTCGGTATTAACGTCGAACTTTTTCATTTTTGGAGATTATATTTGTTTTTGTTATACGTTTATGTGCAGGGTCATAACGCCAGGGGCGGATTTAGGCACGGTCTTTATGGGCTGCAGCCCAGTGGCCCGTGCAATCAAAGGGCCTCCTTCACGGTTAAAAAATGTATATGACTCGTAGAATATTTTATTTATTTAAAAAAAGCCGCTTTACACCCACCATCTGATTTGCCATTAATTTTGAATTTGACACACTGTTTGTGTTTCTATTTGAGTTGCGCGCAGTGGCGTAACTAGAAATCAGGCCTCCCACCGCCTTTAATTTATTACAATATTTAATTTTAAAGTTCATTTCTTTAGGTGCTTATTTTCTACGCTAAATAAATCAAAACTGCTTTATTGCTCTTGGATTATTTTATTTCAAAAAGTTACAAGAGTTGTCAAAATTGCTCTTGGTTTATTTTATTTCAAAAAGTGGCAAAATTTTAGGTTAGAAGAGCTGCCGCAAAAAGTAGCGTTAAGCGGAGAATGTGCTTAAATTGTTTCTAAAATGATTTCTTGAAGAATTTGCCTGTCTTCCATCCGGTTTGTAAAAAGAACAAAATTAATTGCGGTTACAGATTAAAAGATGGCGTTGCTTGTGTTTGGAACTTCTTTCTGACAATTTTTTTGTTTATTTGAAATCGTTTTTTGTAATATTATTTCTTCAATTTTTCTGAGCATTCTTCGATTGCCTTGAAATTGCTTCGCCACAAACAGAGAGGACAGAGAATGATTCATGATTCACGATAACAGATGGCACCACAAACGTGTTTGTTATTCAAAGTTGTTTTTAGAACATTGTTCTTTAGCTTCTGTATTATTGTTCATGATTTTTAGGCCAAATTTAATTATGATTGTGTAGGTGTGGAAGTAAATTATTCAGATAGTTTCCCTAAACGATTTTTTCAGTTGTTTTCAATTCTTCGCTTTAATTATTTGGAACAGATAAAACAGCGACACCCTACGATCGCTTTTTGTCCTTTACAACAACATTACATAAGGATTGACAAATTAAAGCGGGTCCGCTACATATTAAGTCACCCCATGCAAGGCGGCCATGCTTGCTGTTAAAGCAACACACTTTTTTAACTATTTAGGTACAAAATTGAATTTATTCAAAATTGTTTTCAGAGTTTTGTTTTTTTCTAGCATTCCTACCGTTTTTTTTTTTTAGTTGTTTTGAAATCTCTTCCTGGAATATTACAAATTTACGGCTCAGATTAACAGATGGCGCTGTCAATGTCGTTCATTTGAAATTGATACTTAAAACTTAGTCGTTTCGAAATTGTTTTCAGGCAATAATATCTCCCAAAATTAAAATTCTCTTAGTTTATTATTTCTTCTTCTTTTTCTTTTTTTTAACTTATTTCAGACTGTATTCAGTATTTGAAAATATACGTTTATTAAAAATCTTTTGAATTTGTGAATCTTTTCAGAGATAACGCCTTGGTATATCCCCCCGTAGCAACGCCACTGTTAAAGCCAATTAAAATATTTCAAAGTTGACCATTTGTTGCTACGACTGTTTTCTCTTTTTTAATTTCCGTTAAGCTTCGATATCCTTCAAAAAATATATTCACGTGAGATTTCAACTTTTTTTCCGACTTCATGAAACAAACGAATCTGAGGAATGAACAAGTGACTGCAGGTGACCATCTTCTAAGTTAGAGTGATTGTTTTTTTTTTTTTTTGGTGAGATTTGTCGTTGTCTTTTTGTTGCGTGCGCAAAGGATATTCCGTTTTCCTTTTTCCTTTTTTTAAGCGATCAATTTTTTTTTCTTCAACTTTCCTTCATTCAATCCAATGTTAGGTTTTCTTTTTATTTTTATTAATTTTTTTGGTTTGAGTTTAAGCGTTCCTTTTTTTTTGTTTGCCATAAAACGATGTTTTCAGTTTCTAAAATGTGTTTTTATTTATTTATTCATTTTTAATTTTCTTTAACAATATCTTCCGATCGTCTTTTGTTTCTTTTTTTTATTGTTTAATTTACGTTACTTTTTCCTATTTTGTTCTCAATTTGCTTTTTTTATCCAAACAGGCATTACTTTTTTAATTTTTTTAATTTTTATTTCCAAATCGGGATTATTTTTTTTATTTTAAGCAATTTTTTTTGTTTAAATTTAAGCGATCGCGTTTTGTTTCTGAATTTTATTCGATTTTTTTCAAAATTTTCGAAGAAGGAATCCCTCCTAAGATACCTACATTTTTGCCTTCGACTTTGAATTTGATTAGGTTTGGAATTTTCTTCGTCTTCTTTTTAATTAATGCGATCGTCTTTTGTTTTTGAAATTTATTATTTTTTTGTTTGTTTGTTTGTTGCTTCCGCAAAGAACAATCTGTGTTTGTTTTTCATTTTTAGCAAGACCGTTCGATCGGTTTTTGTTTTCGCTATTTTATTTTATTTTTGAAATTTTTCGTTTTTTCTTTTCAATTAGCCTTTGCCCTCTTTCAAGGTTAGATTTTTTTCCATATTTTGACTGCTCTTTTGTTGTTCATTACTATTACATCGCAATTACGAATAAATTAGACAAGTCGTTTTTGGTCTGCAGTGGGAATGTCGAGCTACGTCTCTGCTGATGAAGCCCCAAACAGGGCTGAAACAGCTGTACAGAGGCTGCTCGAGGTTTTCACTGCAATCAAGAACGATTTGCAACAAATTTTTTTGATCTTTTGTTGTTTAAGTTTAAGCGATCTCTTTTGTTTCTAAAATGTGTTGTTTTTTTTTCTCCAAATAATTTTCGTAAGAGAATCCTTCCCAAGGAGGACGATTATTTAAATAATCATTTTTTATTTGTATTTTGGTTAAAAGATATGTAGATGGCGTTCATATTTTGCAACTTTACTGAAACATTATTTTTATTAGATAGTAATTTTCCGTAATTCATTTTTTCTTTCTGAAAGCTTAGAATTTGCAATATCTCCATAAATTCAGAAGGAAATTAGCTTTACCTGCACTGGTTTTGCTTCTTCTTGTGTTAATTGTGTTAATTCCACTTCCTTGAAGAAATTCATTTCAATTTATTTCGCGTTAGGCAGACCTGAAGTTCAAAATAAGAAATCTGAATTCAAAAATTTTTCGTCTATTATAGGTATGTACGTATCGCGGAGTAAATTCGGGGACACACTGTATAAACTTTTTTTTAGCTTTTTATACAAATGAATTTCGATTATACTGCCTCGATCTCGGCGACACTGGTGAATAAGAAAATTTCTTTAATTAGATTGTTAAGAGATTTCGTAGAAAAACGCACCGGCATGGTTTTCATTATTAGACTTGAAATAAAACACTAATAAGTCACATTTTTTGTCAAAATATTGCAAAACTAATACTGGAAATTTAAAATATTTTTAGTAATTTATTAAACTATTTTTCGTTTCAAATATTCCAGAACATAAAATAAAATTTAAAAAAAAAAATCACGGTCGACAAATTGACGAATGAGTCGTCATAAACCCAAAACCCAAACTTGGATTTATTTATATTTATTGGGCAGCCCAAATAGTATTAGCCCAGGGCCCCCAAAGTTAACGGTCCGCCCCTGGCTAACTCGAGAATACGCCTGGCCTTTTTCTTTTTAATTTTTGAATTGAATGTGTTGTTCCAAAGAGGAGAAAAATTTCCTTTCAGTGATTCACAGATTTCATCAATCATCAATTGGTTCAAAGTTCTTGCATAAAATGTCGACATCCTAATCATACCGTCGGTTAACAGTTTAATTATCAAAAGAAAAGTTCCGGATTAAGCACAACGCAGACGAATAAAATAATTAAATTAAAATTCTGTACGGTGGAAGTCGTAAACTTGACGTCATTACTTTTATCAGTACAAATTTAATTACGAATAGGGCAGACAGAGTGCGCTGAAGACGTTTTGCCAGCGCAAATGCCTGTGCGTTTTTACTGCCGTGTTTTTAGATATTATACATATTTTTTTTTATTCGCCTCCCATACACCATAACACAAACGTTATTGCTCCTTTGATCCAGTCAAAGGCGAAAGATACACGCAAGTAATAACTTCGCTAATAAAACTCCATTAAATCCAATCTTTCAAGACTTTCAACGTTGCTTGGATTAGTCCGACGTGGATCGTTCCTAAACGAAATGCAAAAAACAGGGCAATTTCTGTTTTAGTCATTCCAATCAAAATTATCGTTCAGCAGCAAAGAGATCGTGGCGTTAAGTTGTTCGTGGTGCAAAGCAGCTTATCACAACAAGGAAAGCTGCTTCAACTTGAACCGCATCGCCGAAGAATGTAAGCTGGGTGTCCACAACAGTATTATAGTCCCACCCTCTTGGATAGTTAAGCTGCCGCGCAAGGGTAGTTTCAAGTCAAGCCTGCGCAAGTCTCCCAAAAAGCGGGCTTCGAGTAAAAAGAGAAGCAAAGACAAAGTACGTGGTGATGACCATTTGGTTATCCCCTAATTGATTGGTTTTGGTTTGTGTGCATACAGGATAAGGATCAGAAGACATTTGTGATAAAACCAATTCCATCGGCGGCGGTAACTCCGGTGATCGTTTTCATAAACCCGAAGTCAGGCGGCAATCAGGGAACAAAACTGCTCCAGAAGTTCCAGTGGCTCCTAAACCCCCGCCAAGTATTCGACCTAACTCAAGGCGGACCAAAATTAGGCTTAGAACTTTTTAAGAAGGTACCTAATCTCCGGATACTTGCTTGCGGTGGAGACGGGACCGTAGGTTGGATCCTCAGCGTCATCGACCAAATAGGCATATCACCCCCACCGGCTGTCGGGGTCCTACCCTTAGGCACCGGAAACGACTTGGCTCGCGCGCTCGGCTGGGGCGGTGGCTACACAGACGAACCAATTTCGAAGATCCTTTTGAACGTGAGCGCATCCGAAACGGTGCTTTTAGATCGGTGGTCTTTGCAAGTCGAGAAGAACCTTGAGGGCGACGCCAGCGAAGGCGGCAAAGAAAATCTACCCCTGAACGTCGTCAACAACTATTATTCTTTGGGGGTGGACGCTCACATTGCTTTGGAATTTCACGAGGCCAGAGGTATTGTCGTTTTTGTCGGTTAGTGTCGAAGTTGAAACGTTTTGTTCCAGAGGCCCACCCCGAAAAATTTAATTCAAGGCTGAGGAACAAAATGTTTTACGGCCAAATGGGAGGTAAGGACTTGCTGAAGAGGAAGTGGAAGGGGCTGGCCGAGTTTGTGACTTTAGAATGTGACGGGAAAGATATGACGCCAAAACTGAAAGAGCTCAAAGTGCACGCTATTGTCTTCCTTAACATTCCAAGGTATTCATTTGGGATTGTTATTGTTTTAGTGTTAGTTTTTGTTGTTGTTAGTTATGGTGGTGGAACTCACCCTTGGAATCGTTCCATGGGCGCTGTGGAGCCGAGCACTGAAGACGGCCTTATAGAAGTCGTCGGACTCACTACTTATCAGCTTGTGAGTAAGTTAGGGCTACCTCATTTTTATTGATCTGATCGGGGTGTGTTAGGGTCTTGCAACTTTCTCTTGTTTGCAGCCTTTGCTGCAAGCTGGTGGTCACGGTACGTGTATTACCCAATGCAAGACTGCTCGTATTGTTACGTCCAAGACAATACCTATGCAAGTGGATGGGGAAGCGTGTAAATTAACTCCTTCCATCATAACCCTTTCCCTTTTGAATAAAGCCACGATGCTCGCGAAGCGCAAGGGTCATAAATTGACGGTGCCCCAGGCGGCATTAGAGAACCTCCACGTCACGCTTCATCGAATCATCATGAGTGACTACGAGCAGCATCACTATGATAAAGAGCTTCTCATGCAAGCCGCCATACCACTTGGTACGGTGGAGGTGAACCCCGTGGCTGACTTGGAGCAAGTCCGAATCCAAATCAATAAGTTCTTGGAGGAACGATCCGGCGCTTGTACAGACTGGTGTTTCGTGGATTCTTGCACGGCGGAAAGATTTTTCAGGATAGACCGTGCCCAAGAAAACATCCATTACATCTCCGACATAGCCTACGACAATCTCTACATACTCGAATGCGGAAGCGTCTCTGTCCCTCAGACTCCTGAAGACGAAACGGCGGCACCCTCGCCCGCCCATTACGTCATACCAGAAATGAGGGTCAGGTACGAGCAAAATAAACCGAAACCCTTTCCCTAAATCCTCGTGGTAAGTGATGTGATTTCATTATCCATCCCCCAAAAAATCTAAGGCCCGATTTCTTCACCTACGGATCTGCCAGGTAGTATCCTCGGAAACTATTATCGATGGAATGGTTTCCCAGGATAAGAAAGTGAAGAAATCGGGCATGAATCTGCATTTATTATTTAATTTTTTCAGTGATGAAGGTAGTTTAGATTCGCCCAGTGATCAACCGCCTATGTCTCCGAAAAATCTACAGTCCCCCGAAGAACCCCCGCCAATATCCGAGGAAAAACAAAACGGCGATAATTCACCCACAGAACCTAGTCTTAAAATTAGAAGGTACTTTCAATTTATTATGGCCCTTACTTATTATATTTATACGAAACCCCTGATAGAGATTGGCTAGGTGACGTACCCTGCCCACTCGATCGGCCGCTTTTTCAACTTTCACTTCCTGACTTTTATTTATAGATACGAATAGTAGACCTCTCTATTATTTATATAAAATATATTTATCGACTCGAATGTATTTATTGCTGAATAGTTAAATAGGAGAAGCATGCCGTTTGTTTTTTTTTTTTTTAATTCTCTCTCTAAATGTTCTGGTGGATATTCTGTGGAAATAAATTTTCTACCATCATCACTTTGTAATATTTATCCCTTGAGGTTCTTGAAGAGAAGAAACGTTTACAGTAGAGTAGCACATTTAATAGTAGAGTAGCACTTTTAAATAGGGAGCATTGGGAAGGATAATCGTGTGAATGAGTTATGAATGAGATCGGAATCACATATTCAATGTCATCATCATGTGAGCGACACTTCCCACTTACCGGGAAAAGTCAGAGAACTAAAGAAAGCATCATAATATCATTAGGGAAAAGTCTGTTTTATGATCTCGTCTGATTAATGATTATGTAGCATATTTAAAGCAATTAAAATGCAGGAATTGGTAATGTAGATACGTATTCTTAACTATAGGCAACCACCCAAACGCCTGCGTTCATTTGATTGCCTATACTACTTGCTTTTTAGGAGAAGTTTGATTAATTGGTTTATAAACAAATTAGCACTTATTAGAATTATTGGTACGGGAATTTTTAAAGGCAATTCAATATTTTTCACCATTATTATACAATAAAATTAAATTAAAAAAATAAAATAATGCCTCTTCCGTAACGATTAACTGAAATTAGGGAAATATGGAAAATCGTTCAAATATGTAAAATTTTAGGGAGGTGCATAATCGCAGTGAGCTGCGAAAGCTTCAGTTTTAATGAAAAAAATAAAAAATTAAAAATAATGTGGCAACCCATTTTTGAAAAAGATTGGGTAATGAAAGCTAACTGATTTTTTTTTGTCGTCTCCTTTTCGATGACATCAAAATATGTAACCCGATCTTTAGTTATGACTTTTAAGCAGTAATTCAAATCCCCCCCCCCAAAAAAAAAGCTAAACTAAAATAACTCATTGACATTTCGCTTCTGAAAAAAATAAACTTCAATCACGAGCAGCCGCACTCACCACATAAGTTTTTAAACCTCGTCAAACTCGATCACCATTTCATTATACTCCTATTATTTTGTTTGATTAAAAAAAAAAAATTGAAATAAGCACCGTGTTCTTTTTTTTTACTCTTGTCTATAACCTGCACATGATCTGCGGGTGTATTTCCATCTGGTTGAGCTTCTGACATGTGTTTTGCATGCAGCATCACTGAGCGACTCTTTGGCTTATCACAGGAATCTTACAATGCGTATAGGTAAGATTCTTCAACTTCCGCAACCGGTTCTGTGCCTGTTAAGCGTCCCTAACGAAATCTTCTCTCTTTATTTGAAGCAACCTCCTGGATAAACCCAGTGAAGCTCTGCTCAAAGCTGCCAGAATCGGGGATTTACAGATGGTAAGTGTGAAACTTTTAAACAGGGGAAAGAATTCGGACCACTTGACTCTTCTTCCCCTCCCGCTCAATAATAACAATTCGAGGAATAAATTGTATATTCGGCGTGAAAAGCAACCAACACTAATGGCCAGTTGCACCAAACGCTTAAATTTAAGTGCTGCTTTTAATGTTAGGCAACATTCAGTAAATCACACATAATTCTAAGCGGTGCTTAAAGTTAAGGTCGACTTAAGAGTGTTTGGTGCAACTGGCTATTAGTGGCTTGAATTCTTTTCCTTGCTTATAAATCAAAATGTAACTGTTATTTTTGATTGATTGCAGGTGAAACATCTTTATAATCAAGGGTATTCACTTCTGACCAGAGATGTAACTGGTCAGACGGTGTTACACTATGCAGCTAGATATGGTCATAAGGAGATAGTAAAGTATTTGCTGGGATGTGCTCCTCCTGCTTTGTTAAACATCAAAGACAACGTTCAGGGTCAAACAGCACTTCATAAAGCGGCGGCGTTCCGCTGGAGATCAATTTGCTGCACGTTGGTAGCTGCCGGTGCAGAACTGAGTGTAACTGACTTTCAGGGACTGACTGCACGTCTTTTGGCCTTACAAGCCGATGACCACGAATTGGCGTCGTATTTAGAAAGTAAGTCGTGACCTTGAAGTTGATTATAATCCGCCACCCTCTTAAATCCCCGCGCTTCTTTTAGGCCAGGAACGTTTTCAAATGGTGGAAGAGACGGTGGTTTAACACAGCAATAAATGGTCATTGGTCTTCTACTCTCTTTATCTAAATGCCTTAAACTTTTCAATGATCGTACCTACAAGATTATTATGAACATGTGATATCATTACTAGTACTATTTATTTATTGTTTTCTATGGCTAGTCAACCCTAGATTAGGTGTAAGTAGATTTTAAATTTGAATAAAGGAGGACGGACGTCGTGTGTTTTCTAAAAGAAAAATGCAGCTTTCTCTGATATTTTGTTTTTACTCAAGACACTTCACCTTTCTCTATTTTGTGTTATTTTAATAACTTATAAACCTGTGTGTAATACTTACAGACTGAAGCAAAAATTTATTAGAAATTATGTTGCGGCAGTTACAAAATGAAATCTAATCGTCTCGTCAGTCTGTAGGTTAGACTTTAATTAAAAAGATCTGTGTACATACTTATAGTTACCATCTATTTATTGAAACATATCATGTTCACATTCCCATAGTTGTCCAGCGTAGGATAGTGGCTGTCGTTTTTAGTTGTTTTATTCATTGGCAATAACTTGTACGTCGGTACATAAAAAAAAAAAACAAATCCTGTACATGTGTAAATAACTTTACTTGCAACGAATTTCAATATTTCCTCAAGAGACAATCTATGAATGTTCTGGAAAATTATATATTGTTGTAGCTGTAAAACTTGTTTTCCATTCGAATTTTTAATTATTGAAATTATCGAACTGCATTAAGCATCTAGGATTTGATCTTAAATATAATGTATACATAGAAATATTGTACATAATTAGAGATAGTAGGAGTTAGTAGGCGACGTTATGTAATCAACAAACGAGAACTATTTCGTTTTGAATCACTATGTCATATTGAAAAGACGTCTAAAGATAAAATTAAAAAGACAAGTTAGGCCCAGTTTTACAGTGACGGTTTAACTTTGAGCCGAAGCTTAAACCCTTCGCAACAATTGTTGAAATAATCGTCGCTAAAGGTTTAAGCCTCAGCTCAAAGTTGAGCCCCATTTGTAAAACTGGACCTTAATAATTTTCAGGATCGTAATTATTGCAAGTCAGTTTTATTGTGACCAAATTATAAATAGCTGGGATTAACATAAATAATAATCATTTCAGGACCAATTGAAATTCTGAAAAAAAATGCGAAATTTCGAGACACACTTTTAATGAAAAAAAAAATCTATAATTCCATTGACTGATAAAAAATTAAAACGTAAAAGAAATACTATTTTTTTCCTTTGTTGGATACATTCCGTCGCAATCTAGACTAATCAGTTTTCATAGTTTTACTTAAATACGACCAGTTAATAATAATAATAATAATAAATTCTGAAAATGATTGTATGAATATCTGCCTGAATGAGCTGAGCGATTGCTTGAACGAGTGTGACTTTATTTAACTGGTCAGTTTTGTTCCAAATATTCTTATTAGTCCGTGCAACGGACGAAAATCTCGCTCGATTATCTTTCATTAGTATTTATAAATAATAGACTTGTGGTTGTAAACACTTGTACATTTCAAATAGACTTAGTAGCACTCTGACTTGCCCTCCCCCCGGGGCAACGCTTAGGTTCACTTCGGGGACACAAGAGGACTTAAGCGTTGTCGCGTGCTGAGTTGCAAAGAAGAAGAAGAAAAGAGAAAAAAAAAATATTGTGTGGTATTATAAGTAATCCAACACCAATTCAGATTTAATATTCCATTGTGTAATTAAAATCAAAGGCACGTTTATTATAACCAGCTGAGCTGATGATCTTCCTTGAACAAAAAAAAAAAACAAAAAAACAAATCATTTCGACTGATTAAATCGATTGTAAAAAAAAAAACTTGCGATGGAATTTCTTCCGGGTTCGGCTTTATATATTTGCCAGCGTTTCCAAATTTTTATTCATCGTTTATTATGAAATTTCATTCTTATTATACCAGGTCGATTTGTGCACATTACCTGTCCAATATAGTGAACTAAGGGTCCAAACTCATGTGTCTCTCTCTCTCTCTCTTGCAGTCTCAATATCACATTATTACTATTGTAATTAGTTAGAGCGTACTGTATACTGGCAGATATACGATTTGTAAAATAAAATGGTACCTCCTTAACTTTCCCCGCTGACACTTAAAACCACTTACAACACACAAATACAATTGCATCGCATGATTAAAAAAAAAAGAAATATTCTGCACCTAAGTGAAACTAGCACTGTCTTAGCACCGAGTATAGTCATGGGTTTAGTTCTGTTCAGGTCCTCGTTTTCGATTCTATTAACAAATATTGATGTCAATCGATAATAAGCTATTGTAAACACCACAGAGGGTATTTTGAAATTAATCGGCAGTTTCCAAGTTTTCTATGCCTAATTCTGTATATTAAAGGTGATAATAAATAATATTTAAATCTAAATTTGGTTGTTTTATTTTCCTATTTATGTACCCAAAAGACACTGGCTACAAGTAATTAACCAGTGTCTTTTTTATTTGCAATTACAATTTTATTTACAAAATACGAAGAAAGAAAAAGAAAAGAAATGGAATAAATCACGCTGAAGAGTTCCTATTCCTATGGAACAGAAGTATCCTAGCCTCAGACTGAGTATTATAGTCTCTAACTAGGTATTCCAGTCTCTAACTTTTTGTAGGAGTTAAGCTGCTGCGTTTAGGCGCCCTCTGCGTTTCACCAGCGCAATCAATGATCACTTTAGCTGCAGCAGGCAGAAAACTGTAATTCAAATGTTGAATTACAGAAAACTGTACGTCCAGTGCCGACTTATAGAAAACTATAAATCTACTATCAACTTGCATGAATCTGTAAGAATGCAAATGACTTCTAAATTATTAAGTTATATTTTGAACCTTGCTACCAGGATCACATAGACGCGAGAAGGTGTCGAACATAAAGTATCCGGCGCCGAAGAATTCCCGCCTATTTTAAAAACGAATTAAAAAAAAAATTCTGAAGCAGTTTTACTCGAATTTTTGAATCTTGCTACCAGGATCGCATAAACGCGAGGAGGTGTCGGACTTAGGATGTCCGGCGCCGAAAAATTCCCGCCAATTTTAGAAACAAATTAAAAAAAAATTCTGAAGGAGTTTTACTCGAATTTTTGAATCTTGCTACCAGGATCACATAAACGCGAGGAGGTGTCGGACTTAGGATGTCCGGCGCTGAAAAATTCCCGCCAATTTTTACTAACCGCAAAACTTTCTGCGATTTTCGTCGCTGTTAAGATATTGTGATTTTTGACTTAATTTCATGAAATTGAGTTAATGAGGTGAAAAACAAGTCATCTCAACCTGTTCTCGACTTAAATGAATTTTTCTGCCACCGACACATATTTTTGAAAATTGTTTTCTCGAAAACGACGCGAGCTAGAGACTTGCGGTTTGCGGCATTCGATTCGTCTGCTCAAGCTCTACGAGAGCGATTTTTTTCGCCGCAATCTATTTTTCGTAGAAATCCTAAAATTTTCATGGACTATAACCTTACTACTTTTTGGACGGAAAAATATTTTTTTCTCCTAAAATCGCGAAAAAAATCACCCAAGTGGAGCTCGACGAGGCGCATTCAAAACAGCGCTCCGTTCCTCAGTAGCTCAGCCCCTTTCCGAGATATCGACCCCTAAAGATCGTCGTAGAAAAACAGTTTTCCCTCAGTAAAAAACCGGAAAGGCAAAAATTCGCCAGCGCTAATCGAATAATCTTTATTTATGGGGCGATGCGGAACGATTTTAATTAATAAAACAGTTAATATAACAATAAAAGTATTTAATTTATTTATGTATTCGTGGTGCTGCCATCTTTGAGCCACCTAATGGACATTGCAGGTTATAAAACGAAACAGGTCTCTGTAACACTACAGGAATCTGTAATCATACACCACGGGTGATCTATAAATCGCACTACTCGCTCGAAGATGGCAGCACTACCAATGCACGAATAAATTTAATTTATTGTTATTTTAAGTCTTTTATAAATCAAAACCAGACCTTTTCGTTCTACAAATAACGATTATTCGATTGACGCTAGCGGATTCTTACTTTTCCGTTTTTTTTACTGAGGAATAACTGTTTTTCTGCAGCGACCCTTTAGGAGCCGATATCTCAAAAAGGGGGTGAGCTACAGAGGAATGGATCACGGTTTTGGATGTGCCTCGTCGAGATCTACATGGGTGAATTTTTTCACGATTTTTGGAGAAGAAAATATTTTTTCACCGAAAAAGTAGTAAGGTTTATAGTCCATGAAAATTTTAGGATTTCTGCGAAAAATAGATTGCGGCGAAAAAAATCGCTCTCGTAGAGCTTGAGCAGACGATTCGAAAGCCGCAAACCGCAAGTCTCTAGCTAGAGCCGTTTTCGAGAAAAAAAAATTTAAAACTTGAGTCGATGACAGAAAAATTCAATTTTTTTCTCGAAAACGGCGCGAGCTAGAGACTTGCGATTTGTGGCATTCGATTCGTCTGCTCAAGCTCTATAAGACCGATTTTCTCGTCTCGATCTGTTTTTCTTAGAAGTCCCCAAATTTTAATGGGTCTTATTACTTTTTCAGCCATAATATTCCTTTCTCTTAAAATCACCAAAAAAATCACCCACGTAGAGCTCGACGAGGCGCATCCAAAACCGGGCTCCGTTCTTCTGCAGCTCACCCCCTTTCCGAGATATCGACCTTTAAAACGCCATCGCGGAAAAACTATATTTTCTCAGTGGAAAATTGGAATAGTAAAAATTGTCTTGCTCCAATCGAATAATCATTATTTATTCAGTGAAGGGCGACGGTTTTAATGCATGAAACAGTTAAAATAATAATAAATTAATTAAATTTATTCATGTATTGGTGGTGCTGCCATCTTCGAACGAGTAGTACGATTTATAGGTTACGCGTGGAGTAAGATTTACAGATTCCTGTAGTATTACAGAGACCTGTTACTCTGGATAACCAGAGAAGTCCGTTAGGAGACTCAAAGATGGCAGCACTGCGAATACATGAATGAATTAAGTACATTTATTGTTATATTAACTGTCTTATTAATTAAAATCGTTCCGCATCACCCCATAAATAACGATTATTCGATTAGCGCTAGCGAATTTTTACTTTTGCAGTTTCTTACTAAGGGAAAACTGTTTTTCTACGACGACACTTTAGGGGTCGATATTTCGGAAAAGGGGTGAGCTACAGAGCAACGGAGCCCGGTTTTGAATGCGCCTCGTCGAGATCTACATGGGTGAATTTTATCGCGATTTTAGGAGAAAAAAATATTTTTTTAACCGGAAAAGTAGTAAGGTTATAGTCCATGAAAATTTTAGGATTTCTACGAAAAATAGATTGCGGCGAAAAAAATCGCTCTCGTAGAGCTTCAGCAGACGAATCGAATGCCGTAAACCGCAAGTCTCTAGTTAGCGCCGTTTTCGAGAAAAAAAATTTCAAAAATATGTGTCGGTGGCAGAAAAATTCATTTCAGTTGAGAACAGGTTGAGATGATTTGCTTTTCACTCCATTAACTCAATTTCATGAAATTCAAAGTCAAAAGTCGCAATATCTTAACAGCGACGAAAATCGCAGAAAGTTTTGCGGTTAGTAAAAATTGGCGGGAATTTTTCAGCGCCTGTTACATTCCGTCCGATACCTCCTCGCACTTATGTGATCCTGGTAGCAAGATTCAAAAATCCGAGCTAAACTTTTTTAGAATTCTTCGGCGCTAGATAGATTCCGCTCGAAAGTTTTCGATAAGATAAAATTTAAAAAAATCTGAATCTGTTCCAGAGAAATTCGGTAAGTCGACAACGGCGCGATTCCAACAATTCCCGCTGATTTTTCGGTGATTTTTAAATCTGGGAATTTACTGCGATTTTTGTATCTTGCTACCAGGATCACATAAACGTGAAGAGATGTCAGAGGAGACGTATTAGGAACCCAAAACTTCCTGCCAATTTTTATTGCGATTTTTGAATGTTGCGAATTTACTGAAATTTTTGTATTTTGTGACCAGGAACACATAAACACGAGGAGATGTATCAGGCGCCGGAAAAATTCGGGTCAATTTTTACTGCGATTTTTTTTATTGTTCAGAATAAGCAGGAAAATCAAAACAATTAATGCCAATTTTAACAAACTACCAACGGAAATAACAAATAAATCACCCAGAGGTTTCGAAAGGAGAGTAAAGACAATATTAATTAATCATAGTTGTTATACAATACAAGAATTTTTGAGTATAACAATTTAAGTTTGGTTAAAACATTGTAATTAATATTTTCTAGTTTCTTTCGCTTTTCACTATTATTTTTATTTATTTTTTTTTAGTTCTTTTATTCTATTTCTAAATAATTAGCATTTTTTTGGACGTTTTATGTAATTCAGTTTGATGAATAAATATTATTATTATTATTAACTCAATAATTTTAGCTTAATGCGTGCCCTCAGGCGGATAGGGGTTCAATAATTTAAAAAAATATGCACACGGGGCACGCGCGGAAATATTTTTACTAATAATGCAATAGTTTTTTTTTTAGTAAGAATAAGCGGGAAAATCGATTCCTAAACTCAATCATAAGAAAAAAGCTTTAACTCGTTAATAACGTTACGCTGTGATTGCCTATTTTGGAATTTAAATTGTTTTAATCCTTTTTATGTCAACGCAGTTGGTAAACAGAATTTATTTACCTCTTTATGTTTACTTCAACAAATTTCTCTTCCCTTACGATGACAAATTAATTAATGACAATTAAAATTGAATTGAATTCCGTAATTCTTGTTCGTTCGCGCCCAGTATTAGAAAAGAAAAACTAATTTTTCCTCTTTTGTTTACTTAGAAAAGCAGCACTACCAATACATAAAAAAATTAATTTTATTTTTATTTTAACTGTTTTATAAATTAAAAGCATGCCCTTACCCTCGATAAATAAGGATTATTCGATTGGCGCAAGTGGATTCTTACTTTTCCAGTTTTCCACTGAGAAACAACCGATTTTAATTTAGGACAGGCTTAATAATTTTTGCCTTTTTAATTAAACAAAACAGGAAAAATCAGTTTTTCTTTTCTAATACTGCGCGTGATCGAACAAGAGTTACGGGATTCAATTTCAATTAATTTGTCATCAATAAGGGAAGAGAATTTTGTTGAAGCAAACATAAAGGGGTGACTGTGCTCTGTTGCGTTGGCATAAAAACGATTAAAACTATTTAAATCATTGCGTAACGTAACGTAATTTGATAAAATTTAAAATTTAGATCATGTTACCATTTATTTTTTAATTTTGCTGTCAGGATCAGGATTGAGGTGGTGCCGGATGAGAAGTATCAAAAATTCCCGTCAATTTTTCCTACTATCAGCCACACTTTCTCGGATTTTTGTATTTTGCTACCAGGATCACATAAACGCGAGGAGATGTCGGTTGAAATGTATCAAGCGTTCGAAAAATTGTGACAAATTTTGCTGCTATTTTTGAATCTTGCTGTGAGGATCACACGAACTTGAGAAGGTGTTAGCGGTGTATCAGGCGTAAGCAAATTTCGGCAATTCTAATTAAACATTTCAGCGAAAATGTTTAATTAAAATCCACGTGAGAATAGTAATTATGTTAATAATAAAGCATTGAAAGACTTTCCGTATACTTAACCTCGATGATACGGAATTTTTATGTAACAAAATCAGCATGTTACAGTCGAAAACAAAAAATAATAAACATTGTAACTGTTTTTTTTTCACTGATTTTTACAAAAGTTTTAAGTTTTGCTGTAAATTTGAGAACTTTCAATATTTTTAAATGTCATCTGTCAAGACGTATTTAAACAGTACCAATTACAGAAAACTGTAAACTTGTCTTGCATAGCACGGATCACACGAACGTGAGAAGGTGTCTGCTGAGAAATATCAGGAGTAAGCAAATTTTGGAAATTCTAATTAAACATTTCATCGAAAATATTTAATTAAAATCCTCGTGAGAATAGTAATTCTGTTAATAAAGCATTGAAAGACTTTCCATATACTTAACCTCGATGATACGGAATTTTTATGTAACAAAATCAGCATGTTACAGTCGAAAACAAAAAATAATAAACATCTGTCAAGGCTTTCAACATTTTTAATGTCATCTGTCAAGGCTTTCAACATTTTTAATGTCATCTGTCAAGACGTATTTAAACGATACCAATTACAGGAAACTGTAAACATGTCTACAATTTTTTTTAATGCAGAAAACCAGTAGAAATTTTAATTTCAATTTTTTTTTATTGCTAAAACTATATACATCGATAGAATAAATAACAAATACATGAAATAAAAATAGATGGATTTTCAAAACGACACGGTGCTGATTCAGTGATATGCGGGGAGGGCGTATTTGGCAACTGGAGCGGCGTACGCTATGGGGGCGGCGATTTTGGCAACCGGAGCGACGGCCTTGACGGCCACGCCAAGTGGTTCGCGGTGTACAACCGCGTTGAAACCGTTGTGGGGATCGGCGGTGTACTCGACGGTTCTCTTGGTTCCATCGGAGTCGATGAGGGAGTAACTGCCCTGGACGACGTCGCCGTCGCGTGTTTCATGTTGGCTCTTGCTGTCACCGGTAAGTCCATCTTGGATGTCATAAGCGAAGGAGTATTGAGGATGAGGATCGTAATCGTCGGCGACTACGGTTTTCGCTACGGCCAAAGGAGCGGCGTATTTGGCTACGGGCGCGGCGTAACTCAGATACGGAGAAGGTGCGGCAAGACCAATGGCACCAGCATGAGCGATGGCCACAAAGGCAGCGAATAATGCAAGCTATGACGTAAAACAAATAATTCTCAACTTCAATTAATAATCTTTTTTTGTAAAATACAGAAACAAAAGGCACCGGGCGCGTTCAGCGGACGCTCTGCGGCTGAATTGCTTACTCAGCAGTGGTTTGTGAGTGGCTATTACCTTAATGTGAGCCAATCACAAACGATTGTTGAGTAAGCAACTCAGCCGCTGAGAATCCTTGAACGCGCCCATTTGTTTAAACTGTTTAATATGTTGGCTTCAGTGTCCTATCTAATTGTGTTTAATCTGTGACAGAAAAAACTAATATCGCCATATACGAAGATAAAACATTAATTAATAACAATTATAAACTTAGAAGTAATAGAAATATGAGTAAATAACACAAATAAATGATTAAAGATGTAAAGTGAGCATAAATAACTGCAAATACATTTAAATTAACATGAAGTTGTAGCGCGTCTTTTTAAAAAAAAATTATTGGAGTAAGCCACGACTTTTTATTTTAGTTGGCGGCATTGAATGCGTGACATTTAATTATATTATAATGGCCTTCATTAATTTAATTCAATTATCTGACAGTTTGATGACTAAAATCAAAATTTCAGTTGTTTTTTTAGAATTGCCAGCGTCTTTTGTAAAATCAAGGCTTACTCAAATTAAAAATTTAAAAAAAATCTACATCGATATGTTATTAAAACAAATGCAAACAATATGCAGTTACAGTGTTGCAAATAACTGAATAAAAGAATGCTCTTGATTGTATTGCCAACTGAAACAGTTATACTCGATCAATTCAATTGTCTTTTCAGAATTGTAAAATCATGGCCTACTCAAATTGAAAAAATTAAAAATCTGTATCGATCTGTCAATAGAACAAATGCGAACAATATCCAGTTAGTGTTGCAAATAGTCGAATAAGAAAACGCTCTTCATTGCACTGCCAACTGAAACAGTTATACTCGATCACTTTGTATAAAAACTAAACTAAAAGGAGTAAATTTAATTAAGAAAACGAAATTAGAAACTAATAATAAAAAATTGCACAGAAAAATAAATTAAAAAGTAACAAAGGTAGCTCAATGGAAAATGTAGAATCAATAAAAAGAATTAAATTAATTTAAAAGATGTTAGTAACAATTATAAAGTTTGAAATTATAGAATTAAGACTAAATAAATCAAATAAATAGTTAAGGATGCAAAGTAATCGTAAATAGCTGCAAATGCGTTTAAATTAGCATGAAGTTGTACCGCGTCATTAAATAACATTTTATTTTAGTTGGCGGCATTGAATGCGTGACATTCAATTGTATTGTAATGGATGAATCGGGGCTTTATTAATTTAGTTTCAAGTATCTGACAGTTTGAAGACTTAAATCAAAATTTCAGTTGTGTTTTCAGAATTGTAAAACTAATTAAAAAATTTTAAAAATTTGTATCGATCTGTTATTAGAACAAATGCAAACAATATCCAGTTACAGTGTTGCAAATAGTCGAATAAGAAAACGCTCTTCATTGTGTTGCCAACTGAAACAGTTATAATCGATCGCTTTGTATAAAAAAAAAAAACTAAACTAAAAGGAAGAAAATGAATTAGGAAAACTAATAATAAAAAAGAATTGCAAATTATCAAAGAAAACGCAATGAAAGATGTAGAATCAATAAAAAAATTAATTTTTAAATTAGTTTAAAAGATGTTCTCTTTCCAAAAGGCAATTATGATGAAACTAATTAAAGTTTAATTAAAGTCAAGCTTAAATCAGTAAATTTTCAATTACAAAAGTTTAATTAAAGTTTGAAAGCAAAAACTTTAAAAAAATCTAATCAATTCGTCTCAAAAAAAAAATTAATTCAACAAAATTTGAAGATCCGCAAGAGTAAACAAAGTTTAAAAAAATACATTTAAACTTAATTTAACAGATTCAATTTTAAAACATTTATTTTACTTTAGTTTCTGTAGCGAATTTAAAAACATTAATTAACATTTATTTTATTACCAATTTTGTTGTAAATCGTTTTTGATTGCAGTGAATCCCTCGAGTATCCACTGTACAATTGTTTCAGCCCTGTTTGGGGCTTCGCCAGCAGAAGTATAGCTCGAGAGTTTGCTTGCAAACTAATAACTTGTCCGAGGTCAGTACATTATTGAATGGTTAAATAAAGAGAACAAAACAAAAAACAAAAAAAAATAGATTTAACAAAGATGCAATTCTTTCGTATTATTAAAAAAAAATAGTTTTGTCCAACGAATTTCAATTAATTTATTTTATCAATTTTGTTGCAAATCGTCTCTTATTGCAGTGGAACCCTCGAGCATCCACTGTACAACTGTTTCAGCGCCATTTGGGGCTTCGTCAGCAGAAGCGTAACTCGAGAGTTCCCTTGCAAACCAAAACGACTAGTCCGAGAATATTCATTTATTTTATCAAATTCTAACAAAGCCTAATAAATTATTGAATGGTTAAATAAAGAAAACTAAAAAAAAAAACTCAAAAAACATTTTTTCGTATTATTTTAAAATAGTTTAGTTTTGTCCAACGAATTTAAAAACTTCAATTTTGTTGCAAATCGTTTTAGATTGCAGTGGATCCGTCCAGCATCCACTGTACAGCTGTTTCAGCCCTACTTGGAGCTTCGTCAGCAGAAGCGAAGCTGGAGAATTCCCTTGCAAACCGAAACGACTTGTCCGAGAATATTCATTTATTTTATCAAATTCTAACAATAAAGCCTAATAAATGATTGAATGGTTAAGTAAAGAAAACTAAAAAAAAACTCAAAAAAGAGACAGATTTAACAAGGATACAGTTTTTTCGTATTATTTTAAAATAATTTAGTGTCATCCAACGAATTTAAAAACATTTGTCTTATCAATTTTTTTGCAAATCGTTTTTGATTGCAGTGGATACCTCGAGCAGCAGCTGTTTCAGCCCTGTTTGGAGATTCGTCAGCAGAAGAGTAGCTCGAGAGTTCCCTTGCAAACCAAAACGACTTGTTAGAGGATATTCATTTATTTTATTAAGAATAATAATAAATTATTGAATAATTAAATTAAAAAACTAAAAAAAAAAAAAAAAACTCAAAAAACAGACAGATTTAACAAAGATGCAGTTCTTTCGTATTATTTTAAAATAATTTAGTGTCGTCCAACGAATTTAAAAACATTTGTTTTATTAAATTTTTTGCAAATCGTTTTTTTTTATTAAGAATAATAATAAATTATTGAATAATTAAATTAAAAAACTAAAAAAAAAAACTCAAAAAACAGACAGATTTAACAAAGATGCAGTTCTTTCGTATTATTTTAAAATAATTTAGTGTCGTCCAACGAATTTAAAAACATTTGTCTTATCAATTTTTTTGCAAATCGGTTTTTGATTGCAGTGGATACCTCGAGCAGCAGCTGTTTCAGCCCTGTTTGGAGTTTCGTCAGCAGAAGAGTAGCTCGAGAGTTCCCTTGCAAACCAAAACGACTTGTTAGAGGATATTAATTTATTTTATTAAGAATAATAATAAATTATTGAATAATTAAATTAAAAAACTAAAAAAAAACTAAAAAAACATACACATTTAACAAGGATACAGTTTTTTCGTATTATTTTAAAATAATTTAGTGTCGTCCAACGAATTTAAAAACATTTGTCTTATCAATTTTTTTGCAAATCGGTTTTTGATTGCAGTGGATACCTCGAGCAGCAGCTGTTTCAGCCCTGTTTGGAGTTTCGTCAGCAGAAGAGTAGCTCGAGAGTTCCCTTGCAACCCAAAACGACTTGTTAGAGGATATTAATTTATTGTATTAAGAATAATAATAAATTATTGAATAATTAAATTAAAAAACTAAAAAAAAAAAAAAAATCAAAAAACAGACAGATTTAACAAAGATGCAGTTTTTTCGTATTATTTTAAAATAATTTAGTGTCGTCCAACGAATTTAAAAACATTTGTTTTATTAAATTTTTTGCAAATCGTTTTTGATTGCAGTGGATACCTCGAACAGCAGCTGTTTCAGCCCTGTTTGAAGTTTCGTCAGCAGAAGAGTAGCTCGAGAGTTCCCTTGCAAACCAAAACGACTTGTTAGAGGATATTCATTTATTTTATTAAGAATAATAATAAATTATTGAATAATTAAATTAAAAACTAATAAAAAAAAACTCAAAAAACAGACAGATTTAACAAAGACGCAGTTCTTTGGTATGGTTTTAAAATAATTTAGTTTCGTCCAAACGAATTAAAAAAATAAATAAATTAATTAAATATTTACGATTTCGTAACGACCAAATTATGCGATTGATCTTACCTTAAAAAACATTGTGTTTCTTTTGCTGACTTCTTACAGAATGATGCCGTCTGCAACCAACGTGGTGGCTTTTATACATCAGAATTGTGCAAGAGTTTGCATAAGCCCGAATATTCGGCGGCGGCATTGGGCCCCACCTGCCACTTTCACGACCCTTACTTTGATACCAGATCTAGGCTCTGCGATACTACAATTCGCAATTTTGCTTTTTCTAAGTAGGCGCAACAAACCGCCTATGTCTACACGCATGAAAACTATTAGGAAAAAAAAATTGCAAAAAGAAGAAAAAAAAAACATATATTTTTTTAATGATATTTAAGGTAGAAACGAGTTTCCGAATGCCACTTGAAATTCCTATCAAACTCAAGTGCGTTCCAGTTTCCACAATCAAAAGTGTTACGTACCATTGTCCAAGTGGGTAATTAAAAAAAAGTTGGTTTCGGTGTTCGATGTTGGTCGTTCGTTGCAGATTATTGCAACAAGAGATAACATTGTACAGATCAGAAATCCTGATATAACATTTTTTTTTTTGCCGGTTCAGTTCGAATTCGTACAAACTCAAAACGACCTTTGCGGACAATAAGACGGCACTTTTCTGATTGTTTTAGGTGCTCAAATTTCAATCGTTTCAATCAGTCGTTACATAACAAGAAACAATCGTAAACGGTGACTACAATAACCGAACCCTCATTTGCATACATTAAATGTCGATTGATTCGAGATTGAGAACGAACTTGAGTTCTTAATTTATTTATAGCTGGGTCACTTGAAATTTGTTTTATTTGATTAATCGAAGAATTTTAACTTTATATTTAGGATTAAAATTTAATTACTGGCTAAGAAATTAATAAATAGGTAAATATGCAGGTACAAATTGTGTATGTATTTTAGAAATAGCCAAGTTTTCTATAAGCATAATTTGAATAAAATAAATAATTGTAGTGAGCTGGATGTCCATAGTAAATAAATAAATAAATAAATAAATAACATACAATAACATACAATACATAGAACATACAAGTAGGTACAGAGTCACTACGTGAGAATTACCACCCCCTTTAACTTTTTTATTTTTGAACTTGGAAAGATATGTTTCATACAAAACTTGTATGGACTAATTCATAGTTTTTACTGACGTTTACCGAATAACAAATGCACATCGAGTAACCAAGATATAAACTGACATTTTATTTTCTTAAATGGAACACCCGGTATATCTGTACAAATTTGGATCCGAGATTAACTTCCGATAACAATTTCTCTAAGGGCCAGTTTTTCAATCGGGGTTTAACTTTAAGCTCCGTTTTATTCCTATGGAAATAATTGTCCTTACAATTGTTATCATGGGATTAAAGCGAAGCTTAAAGTTATGATAGAAAAACCAGCCCTAAATAATTTTTATATAAAACGAGTAGTTTTCTAGATATTTGTAATAGGTAAATTCCCAACCTTTTTTTAACCATCGACCCCTTATGAGAAAATAAAAATTTCCATCGACCCCCACAGAGATTTAATTAATATAAAAAAAACAGCAGGTGTAGATATACTAATAATGTTTTATGCAGATTTAAAATTTTATTAAATTGTGACAACCTTTCATTCTGTTTATTTTCTTTTATTTAATTTTTTAATTATTAATTAATTATTTAAGTCAATCGTCTTTTTTCTTTTCTTGATTTGATTTATTTTATATTCATTACATAGTTATCAGTTTGATTCTCTTTTATTGAAATATTCAGTTAAAAATTCACCAATGATTCGATCTGATTTTATGTTAATTTTATAGAATTTTTATTTTAGTGTCATCTTCTTCAATGAACATCTTTTGTTTTTTTTGTTTTTAAATCCTATTCGTCTTTATTTTATTTAATTTTCAATAAAATCAATTCATCGAGCTTTGTTTTTTTTCTCAGATTTCATTTGTTTTGTTTTTTTATTTTTTAACTTGCTATGATTTGATCTGATTTTATGTTAATTTTATAGAATTTTTATTTTAGTGTCATCTTCGTTTCGTCAATGAACATCTTTTGTTTTTTCTTGTTTTTAAATCCTATTCGTCTTTATTTTATTTAATTTTCAATAAAATCAATTCATTGAGCTTTGTTTTTTTTTTATTTGATTTGTTTTGTTTTTTTATTTTTTAACTAGCTATGATTCGATCTGATTTTATGTTAATTTTATAGAATTTTATTTTAGTGTCATCTTCGTCAATGAACATTTTTTGTTATTTTTTTTAAATTCCTATTCGTCCTTATTTTATTTAATTTTCAATAAAATCAATTCATCGAGCTTTGTTTTTTTTAGATTTAATTTGTTTTGTTTTTTTATTTTTTAACTAGCTATGATTCGATCTGATTTTATGTTAATTTTATAGAATTTTTATTTTAGTGTCATCTTCGTTTCGTCAATGAACATCTTTTGTTTTTTTTTTAATTCCTATAAGTCTTTATTTGATTTAATTTTCAATAAAATCAATTCATCGAGCTTTGTTTTTTTTTAGATTTCATTTGTTTTGTTTTTTATTTTTTAAATAGCTATGATTCGATCTGATTTTATGTTAATTTTATAGAATTTTATTTTAGTGTCATCTTCGTCAATGAACATTTTTTGTTATTTTTTTTAATTCCTATTCGTCTTTATGTCATTTAATTTTCAATAAAATCAATTCATCGAGCTTTGTTTTTTTTTATTTCATTTGTTTTGTTCTTTTACTTTTTAACTGGCATTTACCTTTTTGGTTGCTCAGTTTTACCGAGTTTATTTTAATTATTATTTCTTTAATATTCACAGATTATCATAACATGACAAAATTTGTCGATTTTAAAATTAATTTGACTTATTGTTATGTAGTTTCATATAATTTTTATTTTGGTCATATCTTTATCATCATCCTTTATTTTTTTAATTTCTCATTTGACTTTGTGTTATTTAATTTTTAATATACATAATCAGTTGATAGATCTTTGTTTTCTCTTTTAATCGTTTTCATTTGTTTTGTTTTTACTTTATCAACTAATCATCTTCGTATTCTTTTTCTCTTCGGTTTGATTTTGTTTGAGACGATTTTTTTATTTTATTTTTTATTATCAGTTGATCGTCTTTTGTTTTTTTTTAAATCGATTTAAAATAGTAATAATAGAATTATTATTATTATTATTATTTTTAATTATTAAATTAAATTAAATTCTTGGTTCTGATGAAAGGCAGTTTCTATAAAGATTTGACTTACTGAGTTTTACAACTTTTTCATTTTCGTCCTGTTTTGTTCAACGATCGTCTTTTGTTTTTGGTTTTATTCGACTTGACTGTATTTTAGAAGTACTTTGATTCTGATAATAATCAATTCGACGTTTTCTTTTCTCTTTCATTCGAGCTGATTCAAATTTATTTGATATTATTTGTGAATCTTTACTTTTTTTATGAACTATTCAGATGGGCCTACATTAAACAAGACTAGAGGTTCATCGACCCCCAGCCGACTCATAAAGGTTCATTGACCCCTTGTAAGTCTTCATAGACCCTCAAGGAGTGGATAGCAACCCCATTGGAAACCTGGTGTAAAATGTCTCTCGTCTATCAGATAATATCTATCAGATAAAATGTTAGAATTTAATTAAACAAAATTTAGAAAATAAAATTTAGAAAACAAAATTTAGAAAAATCAATTTTGTTTAAAAAAGAAAGGCTATTAGTATTTAAGATTTCAAATATGTATAAAAATACCAATTGGTCCATTAAAAATAAAATAAAATTTCACTTTATATCTCAGTTATGCGATGTTCATTTGTTTTTCTGTAAACATTGAATGCAAAAACTTTGAATCAGTCTAAATAAGTTTTGCAATAAACATTTTTTCTCAATTCAGAAAGAAAGAAGTTAAGGGGGTGAGAATTTTCGTGTAGTCACCCTGTACAAAATAAATGGATGTCCATAGTAAATAAATAAAAAAATAAAATAAAATATATAGAACATATAAGTAGGTACAAAATAAATGTATGTCCATACTAAATAAATAAAAAAATAACAAAAACATAGAATGTATAAGTAAAAAATAACATAAAATACATAGAATAAGTCCAAAAGAAATATTCCCTTCAGTCTTTGGAATTATTATAATAAGACTACCTATAAACAATTTATTATTTTTTTTTGAATAATTTAATTTATTAATTACACTAACTTTTTCTTTTAATTTGATGATATTTTGTAATTCTTTGTAATATCTTCAACACATTTTAAAATAGAAAGCACAACGAATTTATTCTACGCAGCGCTTTTTCCTGGCTATTCTGTTTGGCAATTCCTTTGGGAAGATTTATGTTTCTGTACGCAACAACAATAATAATTAGTGCTCATTTATGAAGCGTAACAATAAATTAGATCGTTAAGTTGTACATTAAAATTTCACTCCCGCATTACCATAATCAAAACAGGCAGAAACAAACGTTCGTTATAAATGTAGATGCAAAATAAGTTTTTAGGTTTTAATTTGCGTATAAATTCGCCAATTTGTTTCAATTTGCAATTCTGTGGTGTACAAGTCTAAGTTAAATGTAAAAAAAATGACAATGAAAAGCAGAAAATTTATATTATATATACATATACAGTGGAACCTCTTTAATTCAATCAATTAAATGTAAAGAGTCGTTCGAATTAACGAATTGTTTGAATTTGCAAAAACATTTTCTACTTCAGGATTTGCATTAATTTTTAAAGTTTTTGTGTTTTCCCATCCTCTGTCCGTTGTTGTTACGTATTTCATATTTTTTTAATTTTTTTTTTTAATATCAGACACTTGCTTTACCCACTCCATGTTCTAAAGCAATATTGGAGTAACTTAAACCAATTTCTATTTTCTTTTACGTTTTCTTTTTGACGTCTTAAGTGCATACTTAATGTGCGGGGAAATACTCACTGTTAGTGTTGTCAACTGGTAGGGAAATTCTCTTTCTTTGGGGAATTTTTAAACGAAAATTGGGAACTTCCACAATAATTGAGGGCAAAAATATTATTTTCAACATTTGTTGCTTGATGACATACTCTTATGTTTTTAAAAGTTTAAAATTCATAAATTTTATTTCTGTCAGAAAATTTAAAGCTATATATTTTAGGAATTAATTTTAATTAATCTAGTTAATTAATAATATTTTAATCAATTAATTAAAAATATATATTCAGTGTTTTATTTTTTTAGTTTCCTGGATACCTTGTTTTTATTTATTTTTATATTAAAAAATGTTACTATGACGATAATAACTACCGAAACGAATTAAGGAGTTTATTTATTTTCTAATATGTTTTCTGTGTTTATGTTTTGACAACAGTTTTCTTCTTATCTGTGTAGCCAAGGCACACACTTAAATTTTAAGCTGGAAATTCGGGGATTTTTGAGTCAACATAGGGAATTAGTACCACCTAGAAAGGAAACACGCTTTTTGCATGGTTGGCAACACTATCGATTACGTATTTGAGATGAGTACAGGACGGAATTATGTATTTTGTTCGATTTATTTCGAGCGAGGCGGCAACGAGTGTGTGCATTGACGCGTCGCTGCAGCCGTGTTGGTTTGCCGCTTCGTTAGTATTTAATCGAACAAAAATATATAATTCCGTTCCCTGGAGATGAGGAAAAGGCAAGGCCGTTCGGATTATCGAGTTAGACGACGTAGCGTTCGGATTACCAGGTCACGATTTCGGAATTCGGATTATTGGTTGTTCGAATTAAAGTCTGTACTGATCAACGAGGTTCCATTTTTATTAATTAAAAACATGAATCGCAGCGAATCCAGAAATTGACATTTAACTGACACCAGTGACAGGTTTGGCTAGTTCAAGAGAATTGAGAATAAAGCGGCAGATAAAAGCTTGTTCCCTGCAATTCCCTGTTAATTAAGGTACAGTCGAAAGCAAAAAATAGTACACAATTAGTTTCCTGTAATTTTTCTATCTCCAAGAGTACGGTTTAAATGTGGCTTCAAGTCGTACTTAAACGGTTCCATTTTGGCGAGAAAAAGTTACAGAAAACTGTAATTGTCTACTATTCTTTTTGCTCTCGACCGTGGAAACTAAAACATAATCTAAAATTGTTTTTAGTGTCTTTTATTTTGTTTCTACTCTCTGTCCAGGCTAAGTTGTTTTGCTTTGTTTACATTTACTTACGATTTTTATGCAAAATTACTCGATTTTTGAAATAATTAATTTTTTACCAAAAAATGAAATCGATTTTCACTTATAGCGTTTTCGACTGATTGCTCGGGTGCGCTCTTAAAGTATCTCCATCTTATTTTAACCTTATGTAGAAACAGAGGACGGAGATACTCTCAGAGTGCTCCAGAGTGGTCAGTCGAAAACGCCGTTAGAAAAATGCTTCCCACTCCCAAATGTGTATGCGCCTACGTTTTCAAGTAAAAAACGAAACATACGGTATGCATATGTCGTCAGCTTGGAACTATTAAGAAGCAATAAATTTGTACAAACAACTCAAAGCGTAGGAAATAATAAAAGCAAAGGATTCTCCGGTTGTGCAATCAAAATTTTGCATAATTTCGCGTTGTCCGAACTAGATATAAACAACTTTTTTTTGAGTATGCAATTTCCTTGACATCCTAACACTGAATTTACGAATTTTTTTTGGCACTTTCCGAGTAAAAGCGTTACGTAACTTTTTCTAATCTCATTATACAATAGCCGTTCTAGATCACTTTTTCTGGCAGTGCTCTCGGCGACTCCAATCTTGAATATTACCGGACCCTCCCACATATATTTATGTGTAACGACAATGCGGTGAAAGTAAGCCACCTAACAAAGTCAAGTACTCGAACGGAACATGAAAAAATCAGATTAATTTTAGTGACAATCGAAATGTTGGATGTTAGAGATAGATTACGTCTGAAGTTACATTTTATGTCGACGTCGTTCTGCTTACAGAAAACGTCTCGTATAATCAGCTAGAAGACCATCAGCGTTTTCGATTCACTTGCGCTACAGTATTTGCTTCTCTTTTCAACCTCATGTAATAATACGAGATTAAGATACTCTGTATGCAACCAAGTTAATCGAAAATGCTACAAAAGGTTTCAAAAGCGCATATTTCTTTTGATTATTGAATGCTGCTATCTAAATATAAAGAACTTCAAAAGGAAGCTTCTAAAATGTTGCTTATTTAATTAAAGAAGATTGACCAAACCTGTTTTGTTTTTTTGATATACGCGGATTTTTTTAATAACCGTGAAAAAAATGATGGGAATAAATAATGTCATACCTAAACCTTCATGCTTATTTTTACTTAAACACACGTAATTACATGTTTTTTTCTTAACCTAGTTATTCACTGTCGGATTTTCCTCCCGATTCAGACCCTGACCCGGAACCAGAACCCGAAGCAGAACCTGACCCGGAACCCGAGCGAGACCTTGAAGCAGACCTGCTACGTGATTTACTTCTGGACCTCGAACGTGAACCCGATGGTGATCTTGATGCTGATCTGGATTGAGATGGAGAGTGAGATCTGGATTTAGACACAGATCGTGACTTAGATCTTGAAGGTGATTTAGAGCGAGACTTCGATCTGGATCTAGATTTTGATCTGGACCTGGATCTGGATTGCGATCGGGATTTAGACCTCGATCTACTTGATGACCGAGATGTCGCACGCGATTCATTATTGTTTTCTTGTTCGGAATCATGTTGTTGTTCTTCCTCCTGCTGGGGTTCCAATTCAGGTTCATCGTCTTCTTCCCCAGGGGGTTCAAGTTGTTTCTCTCTGTACCTCTGCATGCGATATTCTTGTGCATCCATAGGTCTGTGTTTGACGATAAGCCGAGTGTTACTCGGCGTTTGCCCAACTTTCTGTCTGCGCTTACTCAACCTAACGCGTGTTTCTAACTCATTATAATAGATTCCATCGTGCCTGGCAACCAAGAAGTAGTTTTCTTCATAGCCTTTACTCGCTTTACTTTTAACATTCCAGTTGTATTCACGAGCCATTTTATACTCGTACTCTTCATCGTCTTGATAAGGTATGTTCTTCGCAAAGTCTTCCCTTCTCTTAGCTAGGGTTTCCTCAACGGGTAAGAAGTAAGCGACGAATTGCTCTCCACTTTCATCCATGACACCGCGAATCATCGCCTGCGACATTTCCTCTAACTGTGCGGGCACCTGCTTTCCGACCGGGGCCGGATCGCTATCGAATATGACCTGCGCACACGGATACTTCCACAGTTTAAAATCAGGATAAACCGGCAGGATTTCGATGGGAACTACGTTTGGTTTACTGTAATGTTTCTCAATTGCCACCTTGGTGTCGTCGAACGTCTTCTCGATGGCTTTAATCTGAGAATCACGGTCCATGTACAGGGTCTCATTTTTAAAGTTCTTCTTAATGCTGTACCCGACTTTCGCCTCCACTTTATCCATTGTCTGCGGCTGAAAGCGGGTTTGCTCCGTTGAAATGTATTCTGTCCTCCTGAGCCATGATACTGAACGAGCATGATGGCGAGATCGTTTCGAATCTTGCGGGGTGAGAATGTCTTCTTCGAGGAGCTTTTCATCGGCAGGATCTAAAATAGAACCCGGCTCCACTGCATAGATGTCTTTATTAATTAAGTCGATGCTAACACCCAAGTCATGTTCTGTTAAGACTTCATAACGATAGTTTCTTTCTAGAGAAGTAGGGTTGTACTGAATGAATCTATAAAGAAATATTAGGACGCATGTTACAGTCGTCGTGAAAGTTCTTGTGCATATTTAAGTCTACAAAGGTTTTTTTTTTACTTTTGCATTTTTATTTCATTTAAGACCTAGACGCGAGATCAAATTAATAATTGAGGTGACACTACTTCGTAGTTGCAGTTTCAATGTTTCTGTCTTACCTGGTTGATTCAAATGGATATGAAATAAACTTTAGATCGAAGGGTATGTCTGGCAACGTATTGCAGTACTTGACCTTACATACTAACTCGGACCTAAAAATGAAGTGCATTAGTATTACGAAGGTCTAAATATTAAAGAAAAATAATCCTCACCGTCTTTCTCCTTGCTTAACCGGTCGTTTCTCTGGCTGTGCAGTACCAGTACCATTTTGTATTGTTGGAGGCATTTTTGTTTACTTCCACAAAAATATAATTTTGACAGTCAAATGTCAACCATGTAACACAAAAAAAAAATGCACCACGAATTTTGAAATGCACCTCAGCCACAGATGATACGTTAGCGGGTAAAATTAAAAGTTAAAGACAGAAAAACGTTTTATCATTCATCTCTGTCTGTGATACTCGTTATAAAATGGAGACTTTTAAAATATTTAACTAGAAAATACGATTTCGACTTTGATTAAACTGCACCAGCCGCGGGCGGAGTTTACGTTGTGGTTGAGGTACATTTCAAGATTCGCTTTTTATGTTGTAAAGATTTGCCAAATTAAAATTTGATGTATCTACTACGCTTCAAGCTAAATTTATTTTTATCGAAAATTGAGTTCATTAAAATTTAAATTAAAACAGTATAACATACTAAAATGTTTTAAGAAAAAACTTAACTACTTACTTGGGGTGATCGGTGCTCTTAACTCATTTGTATTGGCAGCACTGTTCTTTTGTCACTTTTGAATGTTTTAACCTCAATGTTTCGAAAATTCTATGAAAGGTTAATTTATAATTAATTAATTAAATTTAAACAAATACCATCATAAAGAGAAAACCATTAAACATCATGGATGTTGATGTTAACATTTCTGACGAAGAATACGTAATTCAGCGTGCCAAGAAAGCCTTAAAAGACGATCCAATTTCAGCCAAAGCCTGGATGATAACCGCCAAAACCTTATACCCTACCAATTTTGGTGTGCAAGTAACTCGTAACTCCCCAAAATATTTGTTGCAAGGGCATTTACATTTTGCTTTCAGTTCGAGGCATATTGCATAGAAAAATGTGCGGGACACGTGAAGGAAGCGGCGAAGTGTTTCAGCGACTTGTAAGCATCACCTACCAGGCGATAGTTCGAAATCATGACGCCAGTTAATTTCAGAATTGGTAAATTTCATCAGCAACCGGAATTCTGGAATGAAATCAACAAGGTGACGTCTGCCTTACGAGTGGAATGTGACTCGGGCGATCCGGAGAAACAGTTTTTGTGTGAAATGTTTAAGCACATGTCCCCAGGTTTAACAAAATAACTTGCATTAATGAATTCATCTTTTTATAACAAGTTTAATTGTAGACATTCAGCATAAGTTGTTGCTTATAACAGCGGATCATTGCGAGGACACCATGGAACACTGTAAACTCCTTTTACTGTTGTTACAAAAATTTACAAGCGCAATTCCTAATCATGCTGTAAGTGAAGCCAACTGAATTCTGTACTTTAAGTTGTTACCTTTGCATTTATTAAATTATTTTAGCCAGGTTTAATTGATACACTTTTGAGCGCAGAGAAGCACAGTCATGCAAGTAATCAACCCGTAAACAGTTATCGTAAGATTCTAGTTTGTGATTTGTTACCTCTTCTCAATGAAGAGAACGCTCCCATTGAACTTACACAGAAATTGTTATACAAATTATTACATAAATCAATCGAATATCATTTGTACTCTTTGAATATGCAAACAAATAAAACGCAGGTAAAGTTTTGCAATAGTTTTTTCTTTGTACTACTTTGTTTTCTGAAATTTTCTTTAATTAATCTGTAGGACGTTAACTATACAGATCAACCATGGAATAGATTATGCAGCATACTGGAATATACTGGCAAACAGCTAGGCTGGAATCCATTTTTAACAAGCTTTGGAGCCAATTGGTAAATTCATTTTCTTTTAACTCCATACTCGAAAGCTCTTGAGCGAAATTATTTAAAATTTGTCTCAGATTCAAGAGTTCTTATTCAAATAAAAATTATTTTCAGCTTATTAGAATGACAAAAAAATACAAACTGAGTTATTCTTTTAAGCAATCGTTTTCATTTACTTTGTACGTTGTTCTTTGCAGGTCAAAGGAGAGTTACTGGCAAAAATTACTCACATTTTGTCAGTCACACGCATTAAACCTCGACGATCATAACAACACCAAACAACTACTTTACTGTTTGACAATTTTCTTCCTGCATTGTTTGCACGAATATAAAATCAGTTTGGCACCGGAACCTTGCCCCGGACAACTGCAAACCACATACGTCCTAATCGAAGCTTTCAGTGACCCCAGTTTACCTGGACCTTTGTTAGAGCCTAAAGCAAAACGCAGGAAAGGTGACCACGAGACAGCTACACCTCATTTAACAGTAGAAAAACCGGAATTGAAACCCGTTGTTAATAATTTCATACTGTTAGTAAAATGCTGGGAGTTGCTGAATTCCACTGAGGTTCTAAAAAGAGGTATGAAATACATGTAGCCTATAATATTCTATCGTAGACATGATCAGTGAATTTGCAGAATTTAACAAGTTGAACACACATTTGAAATTAGATGCTTGGTTGGGTTATTTTCTAATAGACTATGCGATTTACAAGGGCCAAATAGACGATGCCCTCACTCGTGTAAACCAAATACATGAACCCTTCGCTTCTGTAGCGAAAAGTTTGCGTTGCGCAAGTATTTTATACTTTAAGAAGAATTTCCTCGTGAGTGCTACTTTAATTTATGCTTTAAGTACACAATTCCTGTGATTTAATTTTAGGGCAGTTACGAACAGATCCTGTCTGTCATCAGTCAATTGCCAACCAACAATGTGGGTTCATTAAGCAACGGTTTAGTTTCTGGGGGAATACAGAGGCACCTGCATTATCTTCCATTAACACAACAAGCCATTCTGCAATACTGCACGAAATTATTAATTCGAGCTACCTCCGAAAATGCCACGCTCGCAACCTACAGCGATTTGGCCGTGGGAAATATCTTTGTCCTGTGCCAGTTGGATTGGCCACAAGAAGAAGATCGACTACCGTTATTGCTGAATCAATTGCAACAACGTGGTGTGTTCCACTATTACCTATTCCAGAGCTACATCGTGAACGTGGACATTCTTGAGGAGCTGACTTATTTGTGGACGCACCATACTACATTAGACGTGGTTCCGCACATAGGACAGAGACGTATCGGCACGAGAGGATCTGACAAAGGTGTGAAGGAAGAGGTGAAGCAGGCAATTAGAAGACAGGTTGCGCGAAGCAATGAACCATTGGATCAGTTAATTATAACGTTCATTACTCAAGAACGTGGGCATATTTCACAGACTTTGATGTAAACGTACATTTATGGTTTTAATTAAATAATAAAAATTTTCAAATTCGTAGTTTTATTAATTTAACATTTATGTGCCATTAAAAATCTCAGGAAATCAAGAATAAATCTAAAAATAAATAAACGAAGAAAACGTTTTTCGTCAAAAGATATTTATGTATAAGTAATATTATTCAGATGTTTTTTTTTTATGTAACTGAATTGGTTTCAAAAATCGAACCGAGTTACACATTTTAATTATTCAATTTTCCCGCCATAAATCTAAATGAATTGTCATGCGTCAAGTACAGAGGCTCGTTCAGAAAGTTGATCGCGAGTGCTATTTGGGCGTTTAAAACGTTTATTTCTGAAAGTGCCCCTGAGGACAGCACAGAGGTGGTGAAATTTTTTGTTTTCCACCTTTTGAGATTTGAATATTTGGGAATTGCTGTCATTGGCTTTCGTCGTTCACTTGACGAAAGTTATTGGTTATCGTTGAACACGTGATCAATGAAAACCAAAGGCAGCAATCCTCAAATACTACCAAACAGGATTGCCAGATTTTTTGTAGGCAATGTCACCAATTTGTTGAAAAATGTAGCCAAATATGCCAATTTTTTTCAGTCGTCATAAACAAAAAAAAAAAACAAAAAATCGCCGATTTGGTGTATCAAAAAAAAAGAACAAATAAAAAAAACAACCAGCAAAAAAGTCAGAAACAAAAGAAAATTGAAAGCGGCAGCAACAAAATGCTTGAAGTGAACTAAAAAGAAGAAAACAAGCGTCAGAAAGAAAGAAAAATACATAATATGAAAGCATAGAAAAAACAAAACACGATTGATGACTAAGATGAAAAAAAAAAACAAATGAATCTCCAGACGAACAATTTAAAAGTAGAAAACAAAAGGCGTTAACCAACAAAATGTGAAAAATCAATTTGATAAATATAAACAAAAGAGAAATATGACAGCATAAAATGGATTAAAAAAAAGAAAACAAAAAAGTGCCAGGGTACGTACTAAAATGAACAAAAGAAAAATGAAAATCGTCGAAAGTTTTTGCAAGTAAAAAAAAGCTCGTAGAAAACAAAAGAGAACCGCAATAAGGAATCAAATACAAAAAAAATACATAGTACAAAGAAAAAAATTAAATATAATCGACTGCTTAGGTGAACCAAAAACAAATGAATCTCCAGACGAAAAACAAAATAACTAATAGAAAACAAAAGACAACTGTAAACAAGCATCAAGCAACAAAATGGGAAAAAATCAATTAGATAAAAATAAACAAAAGAGAAATACAAAGTGTGAAATGAATTAAAAAAAAAAACAGAAGTGCTAAGTGTTAAGATGGGCAAAAGAATTAAACTCGTTTTTGCAAATGAAAAGAAACTCCTAGAAAACAAAAGACAATCGTAAAGAGGAATCAGAAACAAAAGAAAAATACATAGTGCAAAGGCATAAAGAACAGAAAAAAAAAAAACAAAAGAAGATTGACTGTTTAGATGAACCAAAAACAAATGAATCTTCAGTCGAAAAAAAAAGTAGTAGAAAACAAAACACAAGCTATAAAAAAGCGTCAACCAATACAATGTAAGAAATCAATCAGATAAAAATAAACAAAAGGGAAATACAAAATATAATTTAGAAAGAAAAACAGAAGTGCCACGGTGTTAAGCTGAACAAAAAAATGAAAATCGAACAAAGCTTTTGCAAATAAATACAAACTCATAGAAAACAAAAGAAAATTTTAAAAACGAGTCAATAAAATGTGCAAGGCCAATTTGATTAAAAAGACGATAAATGCGAAAAACAAAAAAATTAATAAAAGTCGAACGGATAGACCAAAAAATTAATAAAAAAAAGATGAATCTCCGCCGAAAACTTTTACAAGTCAAGAAACTGACAGGACACCAAAAGATAAAATAAAACAAATGAACAAAATGCAAAATGCAATACATACATCAATCCCTTAAAGCAAAAAAAAAAACAAGAAAGAAGAAACGAATATGAAATGAACAAAAACAAAAGAAAACTATGCTCGAAGTATTCTTTTCATATAATACCTAAATTAAATTTAATCAAAGCAGCGTCGTGGACAGTCATTATTGATCGCATGGTATATATTTTCTTTGTCTTTGGCCTGTCTTTGGATTAACGATGGATAACATCAGACAAATTGATCAGTAACAATTACACTGACGCAAACGTTCAACATTAATATGAAAACAGAAAAAGGAAGTAAATTATTAAGGCAAAACTTACCGAGAAAACGTCTGCTACTTTTTCTTTAATTGTCGCTCAGTTAAATTTTCAATTTCACTATAAACTTTGAAAAGAGCTTCTTTTAACTGCGCACTTAAAAGGTTTCTGCGTTTTCGAGGCATCGTTAAAATTTAATGCAAATTGCAAATTGGAAATACGACAATTCGAATTTTGACTGACACGTAAAAATTTTACAGTGCCAACCCGAAGTACCAACCAATTTCAACCAAAATATATCTGGGGGAATTTGCTCTTTGACAACTTAAATTCAACAGGTGGTGGTTTGCCAGCATCATTTCTAATACCCGCTAGAATCGTAAGTAACGGTTATTTACGGACTTCTTAAAAAAAAACAATACGGTGTTTCTTTTCTAAAATGTAGTCCAAATGGCGAGATTTCGCCCAATCTGGCAATCCTGGTTCTGTGATTGCGATGTTGGTACACCTGAAACAAACATAACCCCACATAACCCCTACCCCAAGCTGTAGAATAACCTAAAATATAACAGCCTGGGAGAATTTCTATTTTTATCATTTTATTTTAACTTTCCCGCACATGCTTGCAATATCCCGAGTGTGAAATTCTGTTGGAACTTTTCATTCATGCCAAGTAGTTTTGATTTAATTCTCACATGATATTTACATGCTTTTCTTCCAAATCCTGCTTAAATGTATAGAATGAAGAACTGGGAAGCTTTCAGTATATTCATCGCAGTCAGATTAGCATCCGTGTACCTGGTGCAGACTTGGTATGTACCCGATGAGTATTGGCAATCACTTGAAGTAGCACATCGCTTCGTGTTCGGTTATGGTAGCCTGACTTGGGAATGGAGGGAAGGCATTCGGAGCTACGTGTATCCCTTAATTATTTCTTTCATTTACAAAATTTTATACGTTTTGAATTTGGATGCCGCAGAAGCATTGGTAAGTAAAACTGTAGGTGCACGAATGTTAGCAGGGGGTGACTCTTTCTTTTTAGATTTATATTCCTCGTGTAATGCAGGCAATTTTGAGTGCTTACGCCGATTTTCGATTTTACCGCTGGTCCGAGACGAGAAAATGGGCTGTGTTCACTGTTGCGACCTCTTGGTTTTGGTTTTATACAGGCTCCAGGACGTTAATTAATTCTTTTGAAACTGCCCTTACGACTATAGCTTTATCGTATTTCCCGTGGCAATATTCAAAAACTGGTAATGCTTTAAATGATACCTACCATAAAAAGTTTCGTCATAAACTGCATGTTAAAAATATATTCCACTTTATACACCACAGGATATTCAATTAATCCAACTATAAGGTATATGTTTCTAATAAAAGACGGTATGTGAATGTGATTTGAAGAATTTAAGAACACTTAAAGCAAACGTTTTTTGAAATATGTACTTGATACTTATGACTAGACAGATTTATTTGAATGGGCTTTATTATTTTTGCATTTTATTGCAGCCGATGACAGTAAATTTATATGGTTGATTGGCATTTTGTGTGCAATTCGACCGACTGCTGCCATCCATTGGTTGCCACTATGTGTTTACCACATGAAAACATCAAGAGACAGTATTATTCGCTTGCTGGTTGCAAGATATATTCCCATAGGGTAAATTAATTGACCACGGTTGACCATTCATTTTATAATAAGTTCTGATTTTAGAGTAGTTATCTTACTGTGTTCTGTAATAATCGACAGTTGGGGACACGGTTCATTCTTATGTACATTTTACGAATTCTTGCGAGCGAATGTTATAAAGGACATCGCTTCTTGGTATGGTTCGCATCCGTGGTATTGGTATTTATTGGAGGGGGTTCCCGTTGTATTAGGAATATACATCTTACCGTTCTTGCTTTCTACGATCCACATACTCAAGTACAGGAAGGCTTTTCCTAACGAAATTGCTTTACTTGGCACAATGGCTTTCACCGTCGGGGTTTATAGGTAAACCAGATTTTAATTCGGCATTAGGGATTTGTCACAACTGATACTAAAATTGCAGCGTCCTGAGTCATAAAGAATTCCGATTTATTTTGCCCCTGTTACCGATGGCCTTGCATATATCTGCAATATATTTATCGAAATGGAGTTACAGAGCTGAAGAGTGTGTATTATTATTTCGTGTCTCGTATTGTAACTACTTGATTTGTTTTTTTTTTTAGTTTACCCGTCTGGACTGTCGCTGTTGTCATACTTCTTGGTAATGCAGTGCCAGCCTGTTATTTGGGGCTGATCCACCAAAGAGGTGCTTTGGATGTGATGGTGCCGCTCAGGGAAATAGCGAAAGCCCATCCACACAACACGAGCCTTCTCTTCTTGACTCCTTGCCACTCAACCCCTCTCTACAGTCATTTACATGTGAACATCACCGCTCGCTTTCTCCACTGCAATCCGAATCTCAATGACATACCTGATTATGTCGATGAAGCCGATTATTTCTATCAAAATCCTTCACGCTGGCTTAGAGTGAACGTTCCCCCAACTAAACCCTTGCCATCTCACATTGTCACTTTCGACACGTTAGTGCCACGTCTAACTGATATTTTAAGCAGGTAATAAGCGTTTCCTATCGCTCGATTTACGTTTGAATTGTTGGAATTTATTTTGCTTTTGCAGATACAAGCCAATACATCGAATATTTCATACGCACATGCCAACCAGCAAGTTGGTTGGGCGCCATTTCATCATCCATCAGCGAATTGATCCGCCTTCAAACAATAAGTAAAAGTATTCAAGAGTATTCTTCTTTTTTTTTAATTTAAGTTTTCTAATAATTATTGTTACGTAGTAATACATAGTTGAAAACGAAGTTTTCTATAAGTAATTCAAATGAATAAAAACTTGGGTACCTGTTACGTTTCTCTAATATACAAACAAATTTTAAATTGCATGTCATGCTTTTAATTATGTTGGTCTTATTGTGTTTTGTGTAATTTACAAAAGTGATGATTTGCTGCAGTGCTTTTTAGAAGTTATTTTAAGTGCAATCGTTTTTTTATTTTTGCTTTAATTAATTTAAAAAAAAAGATCTATTTTAATAAAAGACATACAATCAAATATTTGACGAATGATTAGTTTTACACGATTAATTTAGACGTTTAAGTTACACAAACGTGTTAGTACAAGTAACGAAGTACAAACTACGTTTAGGTTCTTGCTCAACTCTTAACTTTTATACGAATGTTTGAGAAGGCATTATTCCATATCCTTGAAAAAAAAAACTATGTATTGTACGAATTTTATGTTGATTATGCATTTTACAATTGCAATGAGGCTATAAAATATGGAATAATGTTGAAATGTGTTCATTGTAAAACTGCCAATGAAATTGTGACAATTTCCGAGCATAATAATAATAATAAAAAGAATAATTGCAGAAGAAATGTTGGCTTTTATTTTATACAACAAGGGCAGCAACACGGTTGTTTATAATTAATTTTTAATAAATACAAACGCTTGCGTGATGCAGAATGTTATTTTTTAAATACAATAACATTAAAGCATCGTTCAAACTATTTTAGTCTATTAGATGTAGGTAATTTTAAAATAATGACTATGACGTCATTTAGCTGTGAGTTTGGTGGTTTGGTAAATAATACAAAAATAATCGTTTAGTATACTTTAAACACATATTTTTTTTAAATGACGCAATTTTCCATCCAGGAGAAAATTCAGAATAAATGACCGGGCTGCGAAAAATTTCTTCGCGATAAGAAATTGCGTCTGAAAATAACGATCGGTTTTTCCCCATCTGACACAATCGCTGTTTAAAATACTTCATCGTCCTGTAGCATAGTTGTCGGTCAATTAAACATTTAAATGCGTTGTCCGTCGAGGAGAATACGTTACGCTTTTTCGTTATGGCATCGAATTCGATAAGACTGCGTGCATAAATTTAGTTATAAACAGGTTTACACCGCAAGGTCGTTGTGTTTGTTAACATAAAAATTGGTATTTTGTTATTTTTGTCACATAATCTAGTTGAATTCTGCTCGCTCGATGAGCGCGTTCCTCCGCCGAGTGCTTTGAATGCATTTAATTCTTCGGTTTTCGCAAAGGCATTATCGCTTTCGTCATTGCAAAAAGGAAGTGGCGGGGTTTTTGTTTATATACATTCTCGGAACACCGTTTCAATAACTATAGTGCTTTTGTATTAATCAGTATTCGCGGCTGCTTGTGAAAACAATACAGGTTTGTATATATGTATTAATACTAAATTGAAAGAAATGTGTTTCACTTTGATTTAAACAAGCAAGAACATTAATTAATAGGAGTAATAAGGTGTACCTAATTAGTTTAAGACGTAGATTGTGGAGATGAGCAGAGGAAATTAGGTAGGTAAATGAACTCTGCTAATATAGCTACGTGTTCACTAATAAAGAAAATTATCACAATACATAGAATCCTCGGCTATAAACTTAAATTAGTTCCCAAAGAGTTTTCTCTTTCTTTTGTTTAAAATGTCTTATTTATTTCATAAAATATCACGTTAAAAAAAAATTGAAAAGAACTTTGGGTTCGACTATCAGTGATAGAAGTCACAGCAAGTTCGACTTGGCCACCCATGCACATGATTCACTATTCGTTTCTAAACAAGCTGTCAAGCCTGTAATTATAAAGATTAATATATTTTTTCCCCCTAATTTGTAATATAATAACTAGAACATCATAAATTTCATTTCAACTATTTTAAAAACACATCTTTCAAATGCAACCTACAAATTCGTACGTATTTATTTAGAACAGGTAAAACGGCGACATCTTACGATCGCTTTTTGACCTGACATTGCAGTAGGATAGACAAATTGAAGCGGATTTGCTCCTAATAAGTCCCCCATGCAAGGCGGCCATGCTTGCTGTCAAAGCATAAGATAAAAAAAAACTTTCATTATGCTTTGACAGCAAGCATGGCCGCCTTGCATGGGGGACTTATTAAGAGCAAATCCGCTTCAATTTGTCTATGAATGTCGAGCTACGTCTCTGCTGACGAAGCCCCAACAAGCAGGGCTGAAACAGCTGTACAGAGGGTGCTCCAGGTTTTCACTGCAATCAAAAACGATTTGCAACAAATTTTTTTAAAAAGTATTTATTTAGGAAGATAACATAAATTACTGACTCATTGTCAAATTGACATGCGGTATACATATAAAGCCGATTTATACAGGTTGTTCATGGGAAACTGCTACACTAGCTAACTTTCTTTATTTGAATGAATTTTTACGAAGTTACTTAAATTAGAAAAGTTTCAGGACCTTTTCTGGCCGATTTTATGGTGCCTTCGGAAAAAACAAATATTATCAGTTGGTTCTGCTGTTGACGTAAGTTGTAAACGTCAAATTTTAAGTTGGAGTTTCACGAATAAATGACGTTGCAGGCGAGTCACTCGACGTCCATAACGAATTGTGACCACATTTTGACCAAATATTGACGTAATAAAAATGGATGTTGCTGCTTGGATAGTACTTTTCTCTTCGCTTGTTACGTCATTGCTATCATAGGGATTTTTACTTAGATATGTCAAGTTGTAGTATTTTTTTTTGTAAACACACATTTATTCTTACATCGTTGGCCTTGAAATGTAAATTATTTCACCTTTCTTTTTAGTAGGAGTAATATTTATTAAATTCCGCTACGAAAGCAAAAAAAAAACTCCTACGCCGCTGCACGCTTTTTGAAAATCCCGCCACGGTAGCGGAATTCCGCTACGACTGGCAACACTGGTTGAAACATGAAAATAAAGGAAGTGTTTTCAAACTGTTAAGATTACAGCCGCGTTCCTGTCGTCACTAATCTCACCTCATATCAGTTAAACAAACGTCATTTCCGTTGGCACGAAAAATTAAGTTTGAACGGAGATTTCAGCCTCCCGCCTTGTCGTTCGAGCACTTCCATTGTCTGCTAAGTCAAAGTATTCGTTCACACTTACTTGTTCATGCTGACGGAAATGACGTTTATCTGATATGAGGTGAGATTTGTGGCAAATGGAAAGCAATTTATAAAATAGTAGACTTAGGAAGAGAGTTTTTTTTTTTTAGAGACGTTGGTTTGACATACTGAACACGATACGGTAATAAAAAGTATAGTGTTCCATTTGAGAAAGCTGAAAACAATTGAAAATCTTGAAAACCTGATAGTCATTTGTTTCTCTGCGGGTGTCATAAAATCGGACAGGAAAAGTCCTGATGAAACTTTTCTAATTTATTTCGTAAAAATGAAAATAAAGAAGTTAGGTATTATACAGGCTTCCCGTGAACACCCTGTATTAATACAATTTGTATTCTGAATTATTCTGTTTGAACAGTGTTACCTACGTCCTGTTTTTGCTCCAAGGAATCATCGTCAGCCTATTACTTAATGAGTTCCACCCCAAACACCCTTCTCCACACTTTTATACATACCTATACGTATAGTTACGTTGTACTTATACAGGGTGTTTCAAAGTAATTAGTACAAGAAAAAAATTGGTCAGTTGGTCATCGGCAAAATAAAAAAATTCTTTAGTTTTCAAACTAAAAATTACTATAAATATACAAACATACTATGGCTCGATAAAAGTTGCTAATTAAATTTTGCTGTAATCATTTTATTCAAAATGTGATTTCAAAGTTTGTTCGCACCAAGTAAGTATAAAATGCAAAGCGAACACCACAGATTCAAGAAATGTAACGAATTCGAATTACATGCAACGTTAAAATGTTTTAAAGTGGAACTGATTAGTTTACTGTTAAAAAAAAAAAAATTGTTTCAGAAGGAGAAATGAAGATTTTCCTGTTGCTGTGGCCCGTCTGGGTGGTATGCGGTTCATCACAGCTGCAAAAATTCGTGCCCGGAAATCAAAAGTTCAGCGCCAATGTTTATCAGGTGCGCTATTAATTAGTCACATCATCAGGCAGTTTTTATTCTACAGGGTGTATACAAAAAAGTGCGGCAAAATTTGAACAGAGCGTTGTGTTGACGAGGCTCGGTAAATTAAGAGCCTTACCAGTGGCCTTATTCTCGAATCTCGGATACAGTTTCGCGCAAGAGAACGTGACGTCAAAATGACGTAATTTTCTTTTGCGATTTACAAGGACCCACGTCATTTTGACGTCATGTTCTCTCGATTCGAGAATAAAGCACCAAGAAAGTTCAAGTGGGCGTGTATAAATGTCAGCATTTTAAATACACTTTCATTTTACCAAAAAGACTTAGATATTAATTAAAAGCTGTGCACTTGTGCAGGTTCTCAATATGCAGAACTCAAAGTCACTTTTAACTGTACAGTGTGTTTCCTTCTTCCTTTCTATGAATGATACCTAAACAGTTAGTCCCACGATAACATTCCGAATCGAACGCCATTGTCGTACAGCGAATTTCGGTAAGTGTTGATTAATTAACAATCACTGAAGTGGTAGTGAAAATAAAAGGTGAATATCGTGGAAAAGCCAACATAAAGGCTATATAAAGAATAAAATACGAAATAACTCGAAAACCACTGAAAATAATTAAGTCATATCATTTTCATCAACTCTTCGAGTACTGCTGAAACATGTGATAATTTGTGCGGTTTTCTGTTTAAAAAAAAATATAAATTTGACCTGTAACTTAAACAGCGAAACACCAGTGGCGGCTCGTCGGAGTGGGCAATATGGCCCCTGTCCTTAGAAGTTGCAGATTCCGGTTCCTCGTCCGGGCAACACCGAAAAACAAATTTGTTTGCAAAATGCTCCCACTTTCCCTTTTGCAGTTGTGGATTGTTTTTTGGTGAAAGGCGTTGGAAAACTGAGAAAAAGCTCTGTAAATCCCACGCATAAATTTAATGCAAAAATTACAAGACCGATCGCGAAGGGAAGAAGTTAATCAGTTAGTCGAGCAAATAAAAAATACGGCGCTTTTGAATTTCGATTGTAACTCAAGAACGCGTTCGCCGATTGTTTCTTGGTAAACGCCGTTGGAAAGCTGAGAAAAAGCTCTGTAAATCCCCCGCTTAAATTGAATTCAAAAATTACAAGCGCGATCGCGAGGGGAGGGAGAGACGTTCACTTAACTGGGCAAATAAAACGCGTCGCTTTAAAATTTTGATTGTAACACAAAAACGCGTGCGTCGATTGTTTTTTGGTAAAAGGCGTTGGAAAGCTGAGAGAAAGCTCTGTAAGTCCTCCACTTAAATTGAATTCAAAAATTACAAGCGCGATCGCGAGGGAAGGGAGAGACCACCATTTAATTGGGCAAATATAAACGCGTCGCTTTGGAATTTTGATTGTAACCCAAGAACGCGTTCGTCGATTGTTTTTTGGTGAAAGACGTTGGAAACTTGGGAAAAATCTCAGCAAATCCCGCGCTTAATTTTGATTCAAAAATTATAAGTGCGATGGCGAGGGGAGGGAGAGACGTTTAGTTTAATCGAGCAAAGCTTTTGAATCTTGATTGTAACTCAAGAACGCGTTTGTCAATTGTTTTTTTTTTGGGTACTTTCCCTTCTGCGGTTGTTGCCCACTCGCAGTAAATCATCACGAGCCGCCACTGCGAAACACCCCGTATAGTTAAAAATAATTTTGAGTTTTGTATGGGTAATGGAAACCTGCATGACTTTTGTTAATATTTTTTTTTTTTTGATAAAAGATACTCTACTTAAAATGTTATTTCCGGATTTCCTTGGAAAATGGTGGACATCTGTGCATGTTCGCTTGAACTTTTTTGACGTGCTGGCTTGAGAAAAACACTCGTGTCGAAATTTTGCCCCGCATTATATTTAATTAACTGAGATTTATTTATTTTATTTCGCAGCCCTTCATTCTTGCTTTTGGCAAAATGTACAGTCGCGCGCACTTTAAATGCACCACCTTTAAGACATTGGGCGCGTTCAGCGGACGCTCAGCTGGTGAGTTGCCTGCTCAGCAGTCGCTTGTGATTGGCTATTACCTTAACGTGAACCAATGTGAGCCAATCACAAACGACGACTGAGTAAGCAACTCAACCGCTGAGTGTCCCTGAACGCGTCTATTGATTGGGCGCGTTCAGCCAAGATGGCGCTGAGACAGCAGTCGCATTGAACGTCTTGCTGACTTATAGCGCTGTGGCGCTGCTGTAACAGTGGTCGCCATTTTTCTCAGCTAAATTATTTTTGCTGCATCTCCGCTGGGATTTATTACAAACGCTATATGAAAGATATTTATTATTATGATTCTTAATATAAATATATACTTTTCATTACGCAAAAACAATTTTATAATACGTTCTATATCTTCTAAATGAAGCAGTTAAAGCCGATGTTATCGAACAGTTAAGCAAGACAGCAAGATAAACCGTTGACGTCGGTGGCGCAATATCTGTCAATTAGAGAGACAAGTTGTTCAGTTGTTCACAACCGCTGCAGGGGCTCGTTCAAGAACTGAAAAGAGCGCACTCTGGGTAATATTCTTTCTCTCTCGCGTAAGTGATTTTGTATGTTTTGCTTTTCGTTTTAAACGCACGAAGTGCTCTTCTGTTAGAGTTTTTGAACGCAACCCAGCTTAGCAAAAGGCAATCGCTGTGTCAGCGCTGCTCCGGCTGAACGCGCCTATTGTGTAGAAGACCTACAGAAACGTCACGCTAAAGGCGTTTAAGGTGTGCATAATTAATTGATTTAACCATCGCGGTTAGAAAATGCTGGGACAGAGCAGTTGTCATTTTTAAACCCACCCAAAAGTCAGATTGAAGTTTCTTCTCATGTCATGTGGCTGAGGTATATTTCATGATTGGCAGGCCAAACTCATGGTATGACGTCACGTAAACATTTAAGCGTCTAAGCTGGCGCGCGTTTCAAACGAATAGATTTTCAAAAAATGAAATATTATCACAGAATATATTTTTTAATTGAATTTAAACGTGAAATTCATGATTTTTAGACAATAATGAAATAAAAATTAGCGAAAAAAGATATTAAAAAACGGCGCTACTACATAAAACTAACGTAGGTACGGTTGAAGAAAAAACTCTAGCATGCTTTGAAATGATAACGATTAACAAAGCCCATACACTCTTATTTACAACTGTCACTTGGCGCAGAAAATAACCTCAATTTTATATCATAAAAAAAGCAGTATTACCAATGAATGTACACCATGATGACTGAAGTTTAATGAGAAAGTTATTAATTAGCAAAAGCTTGTTTAGTGTCGTAAAGAACAGATTGCCGAATAGAATATTTAACGTGAAAACTGAAGATGAATAATTTGAGGGTTACGTTTAACAAATGTCAGTGAGGTGAGAAAGTGGACAATCAAGTTAAGACGCACGTTAATTTTCCATTGATTGCTGCGGGTGTTTTTTCAACTGTACGTACTTTATGAAAAAAATTATCAAAATCAAACAAACCACCCCAATTTTGTTTTTTTTATAAAAGAGTTTATCCCTCCACGTGGAAAATGAAATCTAAAATCAGAGGGGCCAGAAATGAGTGATGTAAAAATTTCATTAAACTTATTTTTTTGAAATATTTCATGAAATATATCATGAAATGTTTCACTGTCATATATAACCTCATTTCTTTATTGTCATTAATTTCTGATACACTTTGCAAATAAGCCAACATATTAAAAGAGAATTAAATTTTAGAAAATGTCAAAAATTGTCACTTCACGTGTCACAGCGTTTTTAAAATAACTAAGGATAACAATATTAAAACCCCCCTGTTCTATAAGTCATAACGACATCGTTAAACAACGAAAATCGTTAAGTGACTTATTTTGACCAATCAGGTCTCAGATACAATGCAGTTCTATGCATTGATTGGTCAAAAAATGTCACTTAACGATTTTCGTTGTTTAACGATGTCGTTATGAGTTATATAATAGGGGGATAATTAAATATGTAGTATAAATTATCTCTATAAACTTATGTGTAAGTATAACGGTTACTTTATGTTCAAACAGTTCATTGTGACTGTTGCGATCTTTATGATACCATCCAAGTCCAAATCATGCGCAAGCGCGCAGATACTTTTTACGCGGCAAATTTGAAATAAGTTTCATGAATATTTCTGAATGCTTTCAATGAAATGAAATTTATATGAAATATTTCATTTGAGACACTTTGATAATGTAGATTAACTTTCTGGGCTACCATATTACAGAGCATCTTGCAAAACTATCAACGGGGGCGTAAAACAACCTAAAATTAACGTCGACGTAATCCAATGTGGAAAGCAAAAAATTCGGCATCCTATCAGACAGAACCCACAAGTTCCTTCCTGCATCGATTTTAATGTCGCTGGGAAAAACCAAAACCTCATCGTCCTTATCAATAACACCCAAGTACGCACGATGGTAAGGATACGCGGAATTCCAACACCCGATGGCATTTCGATCTATCAAATTGAAGAACTCCACGCCGCTATCCCCGTCCATTACCCGTGCCGTGGTATGTCCATTGGGCCCCCGATCACCCAAATGCACGAAATCGTGGTAACCATCGCCCACTTTGGAACTGTTGCGTAAAATCCGCGTGGACACACCAAATTGGTGGTTGCTGGCAAGGGGGCTGAAGAATAATATTCTAAAGCCGTTTTTTGTCGTGGGGGAAAGTGACAACCCAAATATACCTTCCTCGTTCCACTGGAAATTTAATCCCCCTATATTGAAATCCCCAGCTAGGGGGTCCGGCATGAAGAAACCATGGGTGAACCTCCACGACTTATTTCTCTCCCACGAGTACACCACAAGGCCATACCCAAGCTCATCGCTCATGTAAGCAAACGTGTCTTCACAGTTTCCCCCTGGGCCGACATCAACGGCTATGTTGGCTATGAATGTATTCGAGTTGGTATCTTCGGGCCTGAGTTGGTACCGTCGAAGACGTGAGTGGGTGCGCAAGTCGAAGATATTTAGGGCGTACGGGCAGAGATTTGTTGTGTTTTCCCCAATACCAAACGTCCCAGTATCTAACACCCAAAGTCTATCGCAGACGTCCACTTGGATTCGATAAACAGTGCTCAGGCCACGCTCGCAGTTTCCCAGTTCGTTGGAAGACCAATTTGGGTAGGGGATTAGTTGAGGTGATTCTGGTGTGGTGTGTCTCAAGGGGATGTAATTCAAGGTCGCAGGTACACCTGAAGGAAAAAAAGAGGTGCCCAAAACATTTTGGTGAAATAAAAAGAGCCAGAAAAATTACTAATCGCCGATGGAGGAAGGAAGAATTTATGATGGGAAGAATTTTAATTACCTGATCTCCATCTTGGAACGGTTATGAACATCATGTCCCTCCAAATTTCAAAACCCACTGGTAAATTATTCTCTGGTACAAATCGTCCTGTGGCCATGGCCTCGCTTCTTTCCTCTGAGGAAGGATATGCGAAATCCAGGATTCGCCATCGAAATCTTTCTCGCAGGATTCTAACACTATGAACTACAGCTGTGAAGCTTAGTATTATGAGATAATAAGTTGACAGCGCACCCTTCATGTTTCGAATAACTATTTTTCCTGTGTTTCACTTGTCCTTATTATAACTTCTTGCCTCGATACTTTTTTTTACGCTTGGCCTGCGTGAAAGTGGAAATGGACAACTATGTTGTAAAGCCCTGGTTTTTCTGTAGCCTTGCCAAGTCAGAAAATCTTACTTTCCAGTTTATCGAGTATGTTATTTGACGATTGATTAATTAGGTGGATTAATTTCACATTGCTTCGGAAAATTATAATTAATTTGATTTAATTACGTAGGTAACGCATTTTACAATAGAAATTTTTGTAGGTGCTTTATTTTAGTGCTTCAGTTAGTTGACTTAATCGCTGCATGTGTTGGCCTTATTATATTTATTTTAATAAATTTTCTAAGAGCACCAAGGCTGATAGTTTTCAAGTTAATTATTTATGAAGTCAACTGAAGTCGAGAATATTAATTCCGACCTAATTGGCGGCGTAATTTTCTAATCTTTTAAATTGCTTCGAAGTAATGCAATAACGTTATTTTATTATAGAGGGCAAGCATAAATCGAGGAATGTCTTAAAGCCCGGTAACTCTTTGTATTCGTCCTTCATTTTATAATCTTCCTAATTTTAAAACTTCCATCCTCCAATTGTTTATTAAGCTTCTTCCTTACTCTTTTCCCATTTTTTTCTTCAGAGAACTTTTATTTCCTTGTTTGTTTCTTATTGTGGACAATAAATTCATTTCTTTATTGCTTTACATCGAGGGTTTCCAACGGGGTCGATGAAGACTTGCAAAGGGTCAATGAACTTTTAGGGATCGGTTGGGGGTCGATGAACATCGAGGAAAAGTTCAGAGGTCGGGAGTAATGAATTCTTGCTTAGTGGAGGCTTATATGAATAGTTTATTATTTACAAACAAAATTAAACTCGATTAAAAAAGACGAGCAATTGATTATCAAAATAAAAATACTCTTAAAATACAGTCAACTAGAATAAAAAGAAAACAAAAGACGATACAGTCAACTCGATAAAACGAAAATAAAAATTAAGAAAAACTCAGTAAGGGCCGATTTCATAACTTTAATAATTTGAAGATTTTAAAATAAAAGTCACATTCTGATGTGTAAATAACTACGTCTTCGCATCTTTTTGGACATATGACTGTGACTTAATTTTTAAAATCTTCTTTAGTCCGATTATGAAACGGGCTTTAAGTCAAACTGGTATAAAAACTGAAACGAATTTTATCACAACCAAAAATATAAACTGTTAAAGAAAAAAAAAGACGATCAGTTAATAATTAAAAAATGAACTAAAGTCAAATAGAACAGAAGAAAAGAAAAAAGAAAAATGACGATCAATCGACGAGATTAAAACGTAAAATAAAGTTAAATCGAGTAAAAGAAGAAGAAAAAAACAAAGGTCGAGCAGTTGATTACTTTTAAAATTAAATCACTCAAGTCAAATAGGATTATAATTATAAACGACATTGGCAAAATTAGGACCAAAATAAAAATTGTGTAAAGCTAACATATCAGTAAGCTAAATTGATTTAAAAATTCTGTCAAAATTAGGACCCAAATAGAAATAGTATAAAACTATCAATAAGCTGAATTAAATTTAAATTAAAATCAAATTTTGCCGTAACCCAAAAATTAATCTGGGATTGAAGTACAAAAGTCAGATCGATTCAATGAAAAAAGAAAGAAAAAAAAAAGATCAACTGATTATTTTATAAAAAATAAAATCATGCCAAATAAAATCAAACAAAAGAAAAAACAAAAATAAAACAAATTGATTAAAGAAAATGGATGAATTAATTTAATTAATTAAATAAATAAAATAAAGTCAAATAGAATAAAAGAGAAAATAAACGAGAGTTAAGTGTAAAATAAGTCAGATCGATTAAACGAAACAAAAACAAAAGACGATATTTTATCAAAAATAAAAGACGAAATAAAATAAAGTCAAATTGAATAAAAGAGAAAGTAAACGGGATTTAAGTATAAAAAAAGTCAGATCGATTAAAAAAAAAACAAAAGACGATCAACTGATAATTAAAAAATAAAATCATGTGAAATAAAATCAAACAAAAGAAAAACAAAAATAAAAGGCGACAAAATGATTGAAGAAAATGAATGAATTAATTTAAAATAAAGTGAAATCGAAAGTAAGTGTAAAAAAAGTCAAATCGATTAAATGAAATAAAAAAAACAAAAGACGATCGATTAAAAACTAAAATATTCTGAAATAAAATCAAAAAAAAGAAAGACAAAAATAAAAGACGACAAATTCATTAAAGAAAATGGACGAATTGATTTAATTAATTAAAGAAATAAAATAAAGTCAAATCGAATAAAAGAGAAAGTCGACGGGATTTAAGTGTAAAAAAGTCAGATCGATTAAACGAAACAAAAAGAAAAAAAAACAAAAGACGATCAATTGATAATTAAAAAGTAAAATCTTGTGAAATAAAATCAAACAAAAGAAAAATAAAAATAAAAGACGACAAATTTATTAAAGAAAATGGATGAATTAATTTAGTTAATTAAAAAATAAAATAAAGTCAAAACGAATAAAACAGAAAGTAGACGGCATTTAAGTGTAAAAAAAGTCAGATCGATTAAATTAAACAAAGAAAAACAAAAGACGATCAACTGATAATTAAAAAATAAAATCATATCAAATAAAATCAAACAAAAGGAAAACAAAAATGAAATAAAAATAAAAGACGACGAATTTTGTCATAACCCAAAAATTAATTTGCAAACATTAAAGAAAATAAAGACAAATCGAATAACAGAAAAAACGAAATGTCAAAATGGCTTTCAGTCGACGGGATTTAAAACAAAGAAAAACAAAAAGGAAAAACAAAAGACGATCAACTGATAATTAAAAAACAAAATCATCTCAAATAAAATCAAACAAGAAGGAAACAAAAATAAAAGACGAGAGAAAATGTTGGTTAAATAATAAAAACTAAACAAATGTAATCAATTAAAAGAAGAAAAAAACAAAGGTGAATCATTTGATATATTAAAAAGTGAATTAAATAAAGTCAAATGAGGAATTTAAAAAAAGACGAACGGTGACGAAGATAAGACTAAAATAAGAATTCTACAAAACTAACGTAAATCAAATCGAATTAAAAGCACTGATGTTTTTAACCGAAAGTCTGAATCCAACTGATAATTCGAACATAAAATAAAAAGTCAAATCGAATCAAGAAAATTAAAAAGACGATCTTTATAATAAAAAAAGTGAAATAAATTCGAATAGAATAACAGATTGGTCACAATTTAACAAAATTCAAATTTGAACACTTTATTTTTGTGTCTGCTCATACTGTTTTAGAAAAATTAATTACATTTGAAAGGGGGTCGATGCAAATTTTTGTAAAGGGTTGTAACGCTTAGAAAGGGTTGGGAACCCCCTGATTTACATAATGTAGAGTTTTGCTTTAACTAAAAATATTTTCTACAGGAATTAACAAAAATCGAATCCGGCAACTTCATGGTCTCCCCCCTATCTTTAGAGATAGTCTTGGCACTAGTGGCGGCCGGAGCTAGGGGAATAACCGGCGATGAAATCCGCAGCACCTTGTATCTTCCGACAAGACAATCCGAAGTGAATTCGGTATTTTCCGAAGTCGTGCAGACTTTGAAAAGCACCGGGAACTACAGCCTCTCAACAGCCAATCGTTTGTTTATAAGGGAGAGCGCCCGTATACAAAATAATTACAGAAATCTGGCAAGCAGGTATTACAATGCCGGCGCTGAAAACCTGGATTTCAACAACGCGCAAAAATCGGCCGATTTAATTAACCGTTGGGTGGAACAACAAACCAATAATAAAATTAAAAACCTCATTTCTCCTCAAGTGATAACCCCAGATTTGGTTTTGGTGTTGGTGAATACGTTGTATCTTCACGCCAACTGGTCCGAACCATTTCAAACGATCGAAGAACCAAAAACCTTTTATGGAATTAACGGCGCAACAGTGCCTGTGAAGATGATGGATCTCACGAGCTCTTTTAATTATTATGACAGCACGGAATTAGACTGCCAAATCCTGGAAATCCCTTACATCGGCGATGACGTTTCCATGATTATAGCTTTACCTAAGCGAAGAGATGGATTGGCAAACCTTGAAAACCACATCGCCGAGTTAGTTGCCCACAACAAATTCTTGCGGCAAAGACTGTACGTAAAGCTGCCCAAGTTTTCCACGGAAACAGACATCAAATTCATTCCGATTTTGCAACATGTAAGTTTTTGAATGATCGTCTTAGATTTTTTAAGCGAGGCGCAAACCAAAGCGGAAAGCAGTGGACGCGGCGGCGGTACGGCACGGCCATAAGACGAACAAACAAAAACAATTTCGCCAAAGCGTGCGTTTTCGCTTTGGTTTACGCCTCGCCTTATTCCTGATGATGATGATGATGATTTGCTGCAGTTGGGCATAAAAACGGTTTTTACCGCCGCATCTGACTTGAGTGGTATTGCTCCGAACCTATTCGTCAGCGAGGTGCTGCAGAAGACCTTCATCAACGTCACGGAAAGTGGAACTGAAGCGGCTGCAGCCACGGCAGGTTTGTACCTTCTTCCAATTTTAATCTTCCAATAATCTCCAGATACACAAGAAAATCAAAATTTTATTATACAGGGTTCGCACTTACATTAGCCATTCACGTACCGGAACCTCCCCCTGAGATTTCCTTCGTCGCCGATCATCCATTCTTGTATAGCATTGTGCAACAATCTGCTAGGACCGTCCTTTTTACTGGACGTGTTGTTGGATTTTGACGAGTGGTAACTATAGACTTTTCACCTCCAATTTGACGGTGTTTAGAAGGCGTAAATGGGTGTAAATAGGTATTAGGTTAGCTTTAGTGCATGCCAAATTAATCTGAATTCTCCTAACAAGCAAAATATTAAATTAGTTTTGCTCCTATTTCGATAGTTTTCTAATAGGTACCTCCAACCTGCAAGGCTTAGAAATAATTAACATATAGGTAATCAATTTTTTTGTTATGCAGGTGTCGAGGTCTTCATCGGATTGGTGACAGGGTGTGATGAAGTCAAGTTATCTTTTACAAATTATTGGTTTATGATGTTGTTACTTGGGCAGAATGGAGTGGCCATGGCCAAACCTCCTGCCTTGGCTGCCTTGCCCAAGCGACATCTCCTTTCTCTTCTTCAAATTTAGGTTCTTCCATTTTTCCGTTTTTTTTTTTTTAAAGACCTTACGTTTTACTTGCGAAGAACAGAATGGTTACTGGTCTCTTAATAGTTCACCAAAGTGAAATCTTCCCCTTCTTCTACAGGTTTCTTTCTAATTGACGTATAGGTAACCAATTTTCAAGTTATCTTTTACAATTTCTTGGTTTAAGGTGTTGTTACCTGAGAGGGATGGAGTGGCCATGGCCAAACCTCCACTGACTGCCTTGCCCAAGAAACATCTTCTTTTTCTTCTTCAAATTTAGGTTCATCCAATTTTAAAATAAAAGTCACATTCTGATGTATAAATAACTACGTTTTCGCATCTCTTTGGGGATATGACTGTGGCTTTAGTTTTAAAGTCTTCTTTAGTTCGATTATGAAACGGGCCTAAGTCAAATTGGTATAAAAATTGAAACGAATTTTATCACAACCAAAAATTTAAACTGTTAAAGAAAAAAAAAGACGATCGGTTAATAATTAAAAAATGAAATAGTCAAATAGAACAAAAGAGGAAAAAAAAAATTGAAAAATGTTGATCAATCGACGAGATTAAAATGTAAAATAAAGTTAACTTAAATCGAGTAAAAGAACAAAAAAAAAACAAAGGTCGGGGAGTTGATTAGTTTTAAAATTAAATCGCTCAGTCAATGAGGAATATAATTATAAACGATGATGGCAAAATTAGGACCAAAATAAAAATTGTGTAAAGTTATCAGTAAGCTAAATCGATTTAAAAATTGACGAATTTTGTCAAAATTAGGACCAAAACAAAAATTGTCTCTTAATAGTTCACTAAAGTGATTTGAGTGAGTGATTTTTCTGTTTTTTTTTAAAGATCTGACGTTTACTTGCGAAGAACAGAATTGTTACTGGTCTTTTAATAGTTCACCAAAGTGATATCTTCCTCTTCTTCTACAACTTTCTAATTGTTTTTCTCTCTTTTCATTGGTTGTCTTTTTTGTTACACATATAGGTAACCAATTTTGAAGTTATCTTTTACAATTTTTTGGTATAAGATGTTGTTACTTGAGGAGGATGGAGTGGCCATGGCGATATCTCCATTGACTGCCTTGCCCAAGCGACATCTTCTTTCTCTTCTTCAAATTTAGGTTCTTCCATTTTTCTGATTTTTTTTTAAAGACCTGACGTTTACTTGCGAAGAACAGAATTGTTACTGGTCTTTTAATAGTTCACCAAAGTGATATCTTCCTCTTCTTCTACAACTTTCTTTCTAATTGTTTTTCTCTCTTTTCTTTGGTTGTCTTTTTTGTTACACATATAGGTAACCAATTTTGAAGTTATCTTTTACAATTTTTTGGTATAAGATGTTTTTACTTGAGGAGGATGGAGTGGCCATGGCGAAACCTCCATTGACTGCCTTGCCCAAGCGACATCTTCTTTCTCTTCTTCAAATTTAGGTTCTTCCATTTTTCTGATTTTTTTTAAAGACCTGACGTTTACTTGCGAAGAATAGAATTGTTACTGGTCTTTTAATAGTTCACCAAAGTGATATCTTCCTCTTCTTCTACAACTTTCTTTCTAATTGTTTTTCTCTCTTTTCTTTGGTTGTCTTTTTTGTTACACATATAGGTAACCAATTTTGAAGTTATCTTTTACAATTTTTTGGTATAAGATGTTTTTACTTGAGGAGGATGGAGTGGCCATGGCGAAACCTCCATTGACTGCCTTGCCCAAGCGACATCTTCTTTCTCTTCTTCAAATTTAGGTTCTTCCATTTTTCTGATTTTTTTTAAAGACTTGACGTTTACTTGCGAAGAACAGAATGGTTACTGGTCTCTTAATAGTTCACCAAATAGATATCTTCCTCTTCTTCTATAACTTTCTTTCTAATTGTTTTTCTCTCTTTTCTTTGGTCGTCTTTTTGCTAGACATATAGGTAACCAATTTTCAAATTATCTTTTACAATTTTTTGGTGTAAGATGTTGTTACTTGAGGAGGATGGAGTGGCCATGGCGAAACGTCCATTGACTGCCTTGCCCAAGCGACATCTCCTTTCTCTTCTTCAAATTTAGGTTCTTCCATTTTTCTTATTTTTTTTAAGACCTGACGTTTACTTGCGAATAACCGAATGGTTACTGGTCTTTTAATAGTTCACCACAGTGCTCTCTTCCCCTTCTTCTACAACTTTCTTTCTAATTGTTTCTTTTTTCTCTTTTCTTTGGTCGTTTGTTTTCGGCTGGAGCTACTTCGTGTTAAGACCGGTTGCGAAAGTGTTTTCCTTTTTCCTCTTCTTGGTGAAGTAAAAATTATTTTCCCACAAAATTATGCTTGCAGAATCTTCGACCGACGAGAAGACCAATAGCAAAGTCCATTAAAGCAAAACAAAATTTGTTTTTTACGTTTCTTGTAAATTTGCAAATTGCATGTTTGCTTGTACTAAACTTTATTATGCTTTTTAAAAACACTTGCGCCTGTTTAATGTTTTTTTTCTATTTCAGGAATGATCGATAACATTTGCGCTGATGTTTAAAAATATAAAATTGTTGAAACTCCTCGTTTTTCTTTTTTTTTTTTGTTAGCAGTAACGGCGGGAATTTCTGTGGCATCCCCCACGACTGGGCTCTTGTTCGTTGGACGTTAAGGGCACCCAACTATCGAAAGCCAATTTCTTTAATAAAGACTGAAATTTTATTTTGATTTCAGTTTTAATTGGAGTAGCTGCAGCGATATTGCCAGCTCCAGTCACGTTCATTTTCGAAGCCGATCATCCCTTTGTCTACTATATTCGTAACAAGGAAAATGTAACCTTGTTTATCGGCCGTTATGCGACAGGCGCAAAGTAATTCTTTGGCTAAAAATATATTTTAATTTGATTATTAGTAATCAGTATTATTGTAATCCATTGTTGTCATTCGCTTGTGAATTTTGGACAAAATAAAGAAACTGATTGGTCAGGGTGTTGATGCTTTGTAGCAAAACTAATTTTCCTACATCTTTTTTAAATATCTTATCGATTTGTACAGTTGGGCATAAAACCAGTTTTTACCCCCTGAGCGACCAAGGTTTTGCAGAAGACAAAAATTGGAACGGAAGCGTCTGCAGCCACAGCAGGTTCGTACCTTTTTCCCCAATTTCAATAATTATTCCATGCAATAATCTCCAAGGTCAAAAGAAAATCAAGGTTTCATTAAATATTCCAATTGGTATGAATTAATGGAAGTATTAAATTCGTTTTGGTATTTCTGTTCTTATTCGTTCTTGTATGTCCTTATTCCTTTTCTTTCTTCATCATTAAAATGCGGATTAGCATTTTATCACGAGTATACCAACCACAAACATAGGTAGGTATGTATAAAATGATACGAAGGCAAAAAAAACCAGATGTGTTCCAATTTTTAATAAGTACCAGATGTTACCTACAGCAAATAATTTATTGTTATTCACTTAAGGTTTAATTCCAATATCTACAATACGTAAATCGAGTCAGATTTGCATGTTTGCCTACCCACCAAATATAATGCATTTTAGAAATGTTTTCTGTGTTTAGTTGTTTGCAAATGTTTGTCTTGTTTTCAGTAAAAGGTAGCAATATATTATTAGGACGTCCCCTTTCACTCTTCACGTTCGTTTGTTGCAAAATATCATCCGTTTATATATTTCATTAAAAATAAAGGAAACGTAACGTTATTTGTTGGACGTTAACTGTCGCAAAATAATAATTTTAACCAGCAGGAAGGATAAGTAATGTATTTATTATAAATAAAATTAAAGTAAGAACGCCCACTAATTAATATTTAATTGGTGTTCTTACTTTAGTTGATAATTTCATGTTTTAAGTTTCATCCGAAGTACATTAAACTTAAAATGTTTCTTGTCAATAAAGGTGAATAGTTTTATATATTTATTCTTTGCGCATTGCAACTAACAATAATTATTCGCGATGTAAGTATGTGAAGTAAGGCTTTTATGCACGAATTGCGAAGTTTAAAGCACGAGCCGAATGCAAGGAGTACATAAAAGCCACACGTGTGTTGCACAATATTTTATTTTTTGTTGTGTTTGTTGTCGCTTCGCGTCGTTGTCAACAGAAATCATTTAATACTGACAGTCATTTTTGATTTACGTTGACTTTTTACGCACGATTTATTTGACACGGCTCTTCCACACAATAACTTATTAAATAATTTGTTGATAAAAGATTTTTCTGTTTTGTTACAATTTTTAAAATCTCGGGAATTATTCTCATCCCGATGACATTTTTCTTTTTCCTAATAATGAATAGGTTTACATTTTATAGATGTTTGCAGGAACAGTTTAATTCTTTTTAACTTTCAAGTTGTCTACATTTTATTATATATTTCAGTAATAATTGGAACACTTTCGCAAGAGTTTCCGTCTCCAGTCAACTTCAAAGCGGATCATTCTTTTATTTATTACATTCGTAATAAGGAAAATGTAACTTTATTTGCGGGGCGTTATGTAATCGGCGATAAATAATTGTTAATTTAATGGGCACCAATCAGCTTAGTACATACTATTGTCAGTCGAGATAAAATAATAAAGAAACTGTTTGCTGAACAAAACGAATTTCGGTCTACTTAACATTTAAGTCCAGTTTTACAATTGCAGCTCAATTTTGAGCTGAGGTTTAAACCCTTAGGCCCAGTTTTACAATGACGGTTTAACTTTGAGCCGAAGCTTAAATCCTTCACGACAATTGTTGAAATAATCGTTGCTAAGGGTTTAAGCGTTAGCTCAAAGTTGAGCCCCATTTGTAAAACTGGACCTTAGCAACGCTTATCTCAACAATTGTTGTGAAGGATTTAAGCTTCAGTTCAAAGTTAAACCATCATTGTAAAACTGTGCCTAAGATGCATAATAAATAATAAGCACAGAATAGAATGAAAGAGAGATTCGTAACGAAACTAAAACCCAAAATGATAATAAAGTAATACTTACACGGTGAGATAAATAATGATGAAAACAAATAACAAAACGAAAGAAATATTTTATTAATTATGAACGCAAATTAAACATTGAACTTTCTCAATTCACGTACAAATGTGTACATTAGGTATAAGATTGTGATTGCAAAGTTTTACTCGAATTAAACTATAACATACAATTGTTGTCTTACTACGACAGTAAAAACAACGAAATACAACAAAAATGATTTTAAACAGACATTAATCATCATTTCTATTTACCACATACTACTAACAGGAAAAAAATCAATTAATTTTTATCTTATCTAAGTAAATTGCTTTCGATTGCAGATAAAAACCATCAATACACACACACACAAGGCACTGAAAAATGTAATAACACCATGAACTATATAATATTACAAAAATGCAGGCAGTTGTATTGTGTATTTGATTGGTAAATGTGGAAGCATATATTTACAAGAATAAAGCAAAAGAAAATTTCCCCTTCGAAAACGGGGTTTTGTGCATATTATTAAATAACGACTGATGTTTTTCTTTCTTCCTCTTAATATGCGAAATACAGGTCTTTATTGTAGCCTAACTTATCCAAGTTGGGTATGCAGGCGTAGTTGATCATAGGCGGAGGTCCGCACATCAAAACGATCGTCTCAGGCGACGGGGGAAACAAGTGTTCCTTAATCATCTCATCATTCACGAAGCCAGAACTGTACTTCCAACCTTACAAAACCAAACAAAAAAAGAAAACGCACTTGTAACTTATAGAATTTCCAATGGGGTCTTCAAACCAATTACCTTCACCTGGCGTATCCAAAGTATACCACAGTTTAAACTGATCGGGATGCTTTTCGGCGCACTCCTCGAGTTCCTTCCTCACCAAGATGTCCTTCTCCGTTTGGTTCGCGAAGAGCAAGCACAGCTCGGTATTATCCGAGCTATCCTTGGTGATATGCCTTATGAGTTGGAGCATGGGAGTGATTCCTGTTCCGCCGGCGATCATCGCGCATTTCTTCACGGTGACGATCTGAGGAGGATCTTTGCGAAGCTTCCTCACCGAGAACTTGCCGTCTCCTAGGTAATTGAGGCGACCTGATGGTCCTCGGAAGTCGATGGTGTCGCCGATTTTGAGGTTGTCCAGGTACTGGGACATTTTACCTCCGTCTGGAAAGCGTGGGTGGACGTTCTTGAAGTAAACCTAATTAGAGAAGAGTAATTGCGTGTTGCACTTGAACAACAAGCTAGTTTACCGACCTTCACTACTAAATCTACGTAACCATAATCGTCATCTGATGAAACCGGGGTGTAAGATCTAATAACTAGCTCATCGGCAATTTTGGCCGATAATTGAACATGTTGGCCGATGGGAAGGCCTACAATCAAAGCATCAAGAAAGAATAAATTGTAAAGGAGAAGAAGAGAGAGAGAGATCTTCATTACCGAGTACGTGTTCTTTGGTGGGCAATCCAAAACGAAACCGTCTGGTGTCGTGGCTGATCTCTTCTTTTTCTATGAGCGGCAGTGAATATTTCACCTGAGTGTCTTCGAGCGTCACGAGTTTTTTCTTTTTGTTTTCCTTGGGCTCGCTTTTATTTTTAGCGCATTTTTTATCGCACACGTAGAGTTTATAAACGACTGCGGTTGCAACTACGATTCCAACACCTAATACTAATGGGAGTACCTGAAAATGATTTTGGTTTTGAACAAAACGGCCTGAAATGAGAATCATTTTCGTGGATGCAAGAAGTCATCGACTGATTCGTTTCCCTTCCTTGCAAATGTTATAAATGGTTTTTTTTTCGGGAGCATAGAACCGCAACATTTGGATTTGGAGGACAGTGGAAGTTGTTCAAATGGAACGACTCGAAGGACCATAATGAGAAATGAAATGAGAATTATTTTTGTGGATGCAAGAAGTAATCGACTGATTTGTTTCCCTTCCTTGCAAATGGTTAAATGGGTTTCCTTTTTTGGGAGCATAGACCCGCAACATTTGGATTTGGAGGACAGTGGAAGTTGTTCAAACGGAACGGCTCGAAGGACCATAATCAGAAGTGAAATGAGAATTATTTCTGTGGTTGCAGGAAGTAATCGACTGATTCGTTTCCCTTCCTTGCAAATGGTTAAATGGGTTTTCTTTTTTGGGAGCATAGAACCGCAACATTTGGATTTGGAGGACAATGGAAGTTGTTCAAATGGAACGGCTCGAAGGACCATAATGAGAAATGAAATGAGAATTATTTCTGTGGATGCAAGAAGTAATCGACCGATTCGTTTCCCCTCCTTGCAAATGGTTAAATGGGTCTTCTTTTTTGGGAGCATAGAATCGCAACATTTGGAAGTGGAGGACAGCGGAAGTTGTTCAAATGGAACGGCTCGAAGGGCCATAATGAAAAATGAAATGAGAATTATTTCTGTGGATGCAAGAAGTAATCGACTGATTCGTTTCCCTTCCTTGCAAATGGTTAAATGGGTTTTCTTTTTTGGGAGCATAGAACCGCAACATTTGGATTTGGAGGACAGTGGAAGTTGTTCAAATGGAACGGCTCGAAGGACCATAATGAGAAATGAAATGAGAATTATTTCTGTGGTTGCAGGAAGTAATCGACTGATTCGTTTCCCTTCCTTGCAAATGGTAAAATGGGTTATCTTTTTTGGGAACATAGAATCGCGACATTTGGAGGAAAATGGAAGTTGTTCAAATAGTTCGAAGGACCATAATGAAAGTGGATAATCCTTGATTGGATTGGTTGGGTAATCAACTTAATAGATACCATTGCAAGTAGTTTGAAACATGGAACCGTAAAATTTGCAAAAAGTTGTTAAAATAGATAGACTCGAAGGACCATAATGAAATTTGATTTTGATTCTTTGGATTTTTGGGGATGTAACAAATGAGATCCAAACGTAATCGGCTTATTAATCAATAAAACAGATTTTCTCATCTTTCTTTGATGTCCTCATTAATGGCAAGAGACGTCCTAATTTAAATTGAACTTGCAGGATGACGCAAAGAGAATTATTATTAAGAGAAACTGAAAGTAATTAATTCTTTAAAAAAAAATATCGAACGCATGATGCAATAGGCGAAGTAAAAACTGCTGGTCGGTTTAATTGCCGAGTTCGTTTGATCAATTTTCAAGGTTAGCATTTTTTAACTAATAATTAGCAAACGATTAAATTATAGTGACCTTGAAACTGAGTTATCGAAACCTGCTTTAATTAAAAATGTTGCGATTATTTAATTGAAAAATTAAAGAAATACAATTAACCAAAACGTATTGACATTAAAGAAGACTCTTTATTAACCGTCATGCCTTTACTAGAATATTTTGCATCCAAAAAGTAACGTTCATTTTATAGCATAACATTTTTAACATAATTATCAACCGCCTTTGCATTTAGTTTAAATGATGACGCGAACGGAGCGATTAATTTATGGCAAATTAAAACTTCATGTTTAATTTATTTGAACTGGAAAAGCAAGAGTCACCACAAACAGGCGGATTAAACACCAACTCATTTCACCTGTTATACTCTGTTTTTTATTTCGGAGGAGTACTTTCAAATTTTGGCGCTAAAAACGAGCTTTGTCATTGGTAGATGGCCGGAATTGACCAATGACAAAGCTCGGTTTTAGCGCCAAAATTTCAAAGCACTCCTCCGAATTAAAAAATAGAGTACAGTAAGTAATCAAAGCAAAACAGTATTTGGTAATATCTTGCATGCAATAATTCTTTTTTAATCAGCCTATAATTATTTTATAAAAAAGGAGGACTGATATGATCATGATATGCTAGTTGTTGTTGTAAAGTGAGAACATAGGCAGTGCCTATAAGCAGAAAGTGGTATAAATAGGCACTAAAAGAGATGCAGCAGGCCTTTGTATGTTCAAGCCCCAACCTCTTGTATTTTACAATTACAATTTAATGCTATTTCGTTCATAATTTATAATAAACTTCATTTTTCAATCATCAATTGTAAGCTGTTTGTTTCCATTGAGTTTCTATGATCTCAGTTTGATTCAACAACTGGTATATCGATTGAACAGTTAATAACTAAATGTCTTCCTTCTCTTAAGCATATGCAGCGCATTATGTCTCACTCCTTCTTACGCATTGGATCATTGGACCTTTTCCGTCAGACATCGTTCTCTACAACAACGTTTTAAAGGAAATATTATAAGTAGAGAGCGGCATAAAATGCAGTAGGTCGTTCTAATAATGAATGAGAATGAGCGGCACATGTTTTCTACGTAATAGGGATGGAAGCATTCTGCCGGGCTCTAATTATAAGAAATTAAATACATAAAAGGGATGTTACGGATAGAAAATCGAAATGGAAGTTTTTAATAATTATTTCTTCTTATTTATTCAATATGTAAATGGCAAACTTTAATGTTTTCTGTTTCTCTTAAAAAAATATTATCACCTCTTACTTAACAGCTAATAATATCGATGATTGGATCGCAGAAATTAAATATTAGGAGTACCTCAAAAAAAAATAACACAAATGATTTATGTACGTGCAAAATTTGGCGGCTCTGCCAAATAGCGAATTATCTACGTCAAGGGCTTATTGAATATCGGTAAATAAATACATGTTACGGTTAAAATTAGAATGTTTTATTTTTCTTTGATCCGTACACTAACTACTTTAATGTTCGTTGACAGCAATTTAAACTATTCTTTCGAATAATTTTTTTCTTATAGTTAACAGTAACAAAATTTAGGTTATTGGCTTTATGACCAATGAAATTCATTCATAAATCCGTCGTGTCGCCAACATTTCATTGATGATCACTCTCGACTATTAAAAAACAGGGTATAATATCATCTTTAAAAAAAAATAAAACACCATTTACATTTAACATAAAAAACATAAAATCATTAAAGCTTTGTATTCAAAAATAACTTTGCGATTAACAGTTAATTAGAATGAAACAAAACGATGAAATTTTCAGAAACAAGCAGAACAGTTGTTTCTACACTCGTCTTAAAAACATTGTAAATTTCTATGTTACCGACTTTTCATGAATGGCACTGTATGTGCGGTCCCCAAATACCCAATCTTCCAAGCAGGAAAAGCAGCTTAAGAATTTTGGTTTTAATAATAATTATAATAATTCCTTTTTTTAATTAGCAATTGAGATTCATCTTTTAAATAATGGAAAAATATCATCCATTCAGGATCTTTTTGCATTCCGTGTAGGTTGCCATGTTTTCTTTACGTTGGGTAATTTGACAGAAGTTAAAATCTAATGTCAAAAATTAAGAATTTAGAAAAATCGGACAATTAAAAATTCGAAATACTAATAAAAAAGTCACCCGACACGAACTGCTGCCAATTTAGTGATTTTATTACTAGATCTGGTGGCTTTCTGTTGAAATTTCAAGCATATTTTAATAAACCTGATCTGTTTGATTTTGTGATCGTTATAGTGACACACGCAGTGATTTCGTCGTTTAACAATAACTGCCGACTATCTCAAAATTAAAGAAAAAAATCACCACCTGTTGATTAATTTGCCAACAAAAAAAAAAACGAATTTCCCAAATATGTTATGGTTTGTATTTGACGTACAATTTATGCGAATTAGTAATAAAAATCGCGTTCGTTTTTATTAACGAAATAAAAGGCAACGATTTTTTAACATTCTTACAAAAATGTCATTGTGTTAATTTCCAGGAACAGAAAAACGACAACGGAGAAGAAACGAAAACGATCCAAGCCTGTCCTTTTAACAAAGTCGAAATTCGGTTGGAATTCGAATTTTTTATTTTTTAACACGAAATTGAAAACGAAAGGTTTTCTAATCGCCTAACTCTGAAAATCCTCCGTTAAAGTTTTTGACAAAAATCAGTTTTCAATTCTACTGGGTGATCAAGTTGAACTGTTTGAGTTGGCAACATAATTAAGAGCATTTTCTTATTCAACTATTTGCAACACTGCAACCGTTAAATATGTTTTGTTGTTAATTTGACAGATACTTGACATACAATTTCGTTGTTAAGAAAATTGTAGGTTGCGTCGACCGTTTAATCTGAAACACTTTCAGCCGTACTATTTCAAAATAAAACTCAGCATTGCCAATTCAAACGGTTCTACTTAACTACTTTGTATGTACCACTTTGTACAATCTTTAATAATGGGGCCAGTGTTGCCAATCTTAGTATGCTTAAGTAACTTATGTTTTTTTTTTTTTAATTTGAAGTTCGTAATGCTGTGACTGGCGCGGGTTATATCATGAGATAGACAGCATGAAAGTTAATTACAAAAAAAAATCACACATTAGAATATTGAATGTACAGTCGCGATCATGCCATTCGAGACGGTTGTAGTTAGAATATTGAATGTACAGTCGCGATCATGCTATTCGAGACGGTTGTAAGCTAACTACGCCATTGCTGACACTGGTAGTAAGGATTACAAAACGGTCAATCGGTCTCGATTATTTTGATCGCGACTGTACAAACATATTTGATAATTTGATAAAGTAAAATATAGTTTGATTCTAGGGATATTTGTTTCTAGGGAAATTTCTTGTGTATTGTATTGTTATATTCTGGTATTATTGTGTGTTTGTAATGACCAATGACACTGACAATTAGTGATTATTTACGGTGAATATTTACAATTTTTTTCGAGAGTGCCGGCACGTATTTACGGCATTTTAATTTTTTTTTTATTGAAATAAGCCATGACTTATTATTTTAGTTGGCACCATTGATTGTGTGATATTCACCCTGCGTTCAGCTCATGGGCGGCGTTGTCGATATTGTTTCGTGTATGCATATAGTTATTCTTCATTGCCCTGATCTAGTCGTAGTGGATTTGAAATGTCACCATTAGACTGGACTTTTCGTTCAGAAGACGGTTCGTCTATCCTCGTTAAATTCATTATTTAAATGCAGGCTTAATTGCGTTTAAATCAAAATGTCAGTTGCTACTCAGAATTGCCAAAAACTTAAGTAAAATCGTTGCTTATATCCTGTTCCAATTAAAAATTTTAAAATTGGCAACATTGTAATAGAGTGCAAGAAGACCGTGAATGCATAATATCAACCTAACATAATGTTAAACAATTAAACAATTCATTTAATGCTAGAAAGAAGAAGGGAAGAGAATATAAATAAATACTTCCGAACTTGTGAGATAAAAATTAAATGAAATTAAAAAATTGAAAAGTGAAATACAGTTGAAAGCAAAAAATAGTCGACAATTACAGATTTCTGTAATTTTTCTTTTCCAAAATGGCACTGTTTAAGAATGATGTAATAACGTTTTCCGCTGGCTGCACCAGTGTGCACTGAGTGCATCTTCATCTCGTTTTATTACATAAAGCTGAACCGAGATGGAGATACACTCAGTGCATGCTAGTGCAGCCAGCGGAAAACGCTATAAGAATGAGCGCGTTCAGCGGATGCGTTGCTTACTCAGCAGTCGTTTATGATTGGCTATTACCTTCATGTGAGCCAATCACAATCGATTGCTGAGTAAGCAACGCATCCGCTGAATGCACCCAATGACTTCACAGGTGACACCTAACAATTTTAGAAGCTTTCAGATTTGACAAACTGAAAGCTTTCGTAAAATCTGTAAAATCGCATTTGAACAATAGGTGCTTTCTTTCGTTTAAAAGTCTGAATCGTGTTTCGAATAGTTCGGACCTGAATTTCGTAGTTGTTGCAACAAAACACCTGACTTGAATTTTTGATTGACAATGTTCATTTGCAAATAACCATAATTCAATCCAAACAAGTTTTCAAAATGGAGAGATTCAAAGAAAATAACGTCTGTTTTTGAATCAGAACGCGGTTGGATCACGATTTTGTGAGCGAAAGAAAGCACCTAATATCATTTGGAGAAAAAAAAAAAAATACAGAAAACTGTAGTTTAGTTTAGTTTACAGACCTCAGAAATTTAGAAAATAAAAACGTAAAAGATTAGTTTTTTTTTTTTTTTGAAACACAAAAGCGTCGCAGACCTTCATAGTTTATAAATCAGAGACGTGCCTGAGGGCGTTAGTGGGGCGCCATGCCTTTAAAAAAAATGTAGTATAGTCGATCAATATAATTAATTACCGACCGAAAACCTTTGATATTTTTTGCGGCACGACAGCAAGTTATGTAACAAGAAACACAGATTAGAGATAAGCGGTTTTAGGTCAACCAAACCACACAAATTAAATCACGTATTTACCGATTGAGGCTGCAGTTTTATGGAAGTGATCATTTTCGAAGATGACTGGTGGGACGTATGACGTTTTTACTTTCTAATCATCCTAATTAAAAAAAGTGCACGATTATTCATCAACAAATTAGTTAGAAAGCGCTCCTTACATGTAGATTAATAGCACCCATTCAATGCAAATGACCCAGTAAAGGACAAGCAAATTTTTTCATGTATATTATGAAGTCAGCGTGCTACATAACCTCAAATTTTTAATCAAGATTTGCCGTTCTTACGCCTTAAAAAGGCTTTGCATTGTGGTAATTTATTTGTGTTTGTGCAAATCCATACCTGATAACCTTCTTCTGAGGCGTTGCCGCTCATTTTGGACCGCGATAAAAGCACGACTGAGCGCAAATTGGCCAGACAATATGGGAAGGTCAATAAGTTATCAACTTACCACACTCAACGCATTTGCCATTGCGTAGTTCAGAAGATTATTTAATTTATCACAACGGAACAAATTCAGCGGACGAACAAATCGAAGCGAGTCATACCTAACTCGTGACCGCGTGTATACACACGGTTTTATCGACCAGTGGCTTTTAGGGAAACGTTTTTTTATAACTGCTCGAGAAGTCGAGAAAAGGAAAGAGGATTACGTTTTAAAATCGTTAATCCGCGAAAGGAATTAATGTAAATACACACCGTTTAGGGATTTACGTCGATACGATAAATAATACCCGCAAAATGGTTAACCTGCGACTCATACCTTTGTGATGATATGAGTTATTATTCTGATATTCCGATTGTTTCCAGCTTACAATAAAATACCTCTGTTAAATATACAACCGAGCTGATATAATTAACTCAATAGGTTAGTTAAATGGGCTATTGTATGATTAATAAAAAAATGAGTTATACTTTTGTTCATACAGATCTGCTATTGTGGTTGCCTACAATTTCGTTTTGATTTTATTGATTTGACTAGGATTTAGCCAACGCCCACTTCATACAGGCCTGATTCATTAGGCGGGAGAAAACCCCGACTTTAAAATTGATTTATCTGGAATGCGGTTCAGCACTAAAATTCATCATCTTAAGTAGTTAGTTGTGAGTTGCTAAAATTACCATGTTACCTTACGGTAAATTTCCAATGTTACCGGTAAGATAAAATTCATTTGAAATTAATTAAAGTTACCTTTTTTGTCAACATAATGTAATTTCGAGTTGCACACTTGCGGAATACAAGTAAACCAATGAAACTAATGGTCAATAAATGTTCTTTTTATTTATTTAGGAAAAACGTAAAGACTAATAAAAGGAAATAAATACTTCATAACCTAAAATGATTTTCGTTTAGACATAAAATTATTTAGTGAAAGTCCCTAATATTAAATTTTGAAACCTTATTTAAAAAAAAGCCGAAAATGTAATGTGAAACCAATATCAAATTAATCAGAAATTTGAGTAAATATCGCATTTTTAGTTATAAGTGTAATTAGGAACACCGGTGCGAGATGTCGCCACTTGAGCTGTCATTGGTACTATTACGGTAACATTACCGGTAAGGTAACATTAGAAATACATTACCGGTAGTTCAACAGCACTAATTCTAAGTACCATGCGATCAAGGGAATTTAAAATTAGAACTTACAGTTCGAAATTAATTAAATTTTTAACTGTCAGAATGTGATATTTATTTTATTAAATGATTGATAATAAAGGGATTTGCCTTGTGGACCCCCCCCCCCCTCCCGCTCTAATATTCTAAAGAAAGAGTTTAAACCAAACCAGCATCCATTGCAAAATAAAATAACAAAATAAAGATTGTATAAAGCAGGGACATAACCTCATATATGACAACTGTCAACTTATTTTTTATTTCTCATTGCGCATCCAATCAGACAGTGTAAAACAGCACTAGTCACAGCCTCCTCTAATTATAAATTCCATTGATCACCCGGTATTTTATTGTACGATTGATAAAGAAATGAGTTATACTTTTGTTCATGCAGATCTGCTATTGTGGTTGCTTATAATTTCGTTTTACTTTTATTGATTTGAATAGGATTTAGTCAAACACCCACTTCATACAGGCCTGATTCATTAGATGGAAGACCTTAGAATTGATTCATCTGAAAAGCGGTCCAGCACAGGAATTCACCATTTTCAGATATCCTTCTGTCCTTATTAGTAAGCGGAGCGCACAGATTTTCACGGCTCAACATCGAAACGCTTGCGTCACAATCCCCAGGTACTGGATAATACCCTGAAGTCTGATATTCCTACGCGATGACTCAGACCTGCTATTGGAGACAGCGTTGATTTAGTTCATTCAGGCAGTTTAAAAGCTACCTTTAAACTCATGAATTGATTTTGACAAGTTCTACACACCTACTTTACTCTATTTTCTTCTCGGAGTACTTTGAAATTTTGGCGCTAAAACCAAGCTTTGTCATTGGTAGCTGGCAGGAAATGACCAATGACAACAAAGCTCGTTTTTAGCGCTAAAATTTCAAAGTACTCCTCTGAAATAATAATAAAAAAAATAGTGCATATTTAGCTTTCATTTTAAGTCGTTTTATACAGGGTGATTCAAAATAAGTGTTCAAGTATTTACTAGGATGTCCCAAATATCTGGAAAAGTGCGGAGAGTCCCCTTTAAATTCACTTTATCACGAAAATGTTTTAACAAAAGTTGTGCAGGTTTTCATTCTGCGTAATTTAGAATTATTTTCAAATAAACAGGTTGTTTATTTGGTAAGTTACAAACCTATCTTATTGTTTTTTAAATTGAATATTGTATATTTTATTGCAGTTTCGGTTATCCCTTGAAGAGACGATAAAAATTGAAATAACGTTATATTTAGTTATTTTTAGTATTTGCCGAGTTATTTTTAATTTTATGCGGAAAATGGATCATATTTGATCGCCTGCCAAATTGTCAATTTTAATGATACGACAATCAGCCTTAGATCAAAATTTTTCTGAACTTGTCTATTTTTACAATGTTCAACATTTTTTTTTAAATCTAGCAACTATCCACAATATTTCAGCTATTTCAGTGCCCATCAACCAATTTATATCTGAAGCTTCCAAGCATTTTATCTTGAAACTGTAGGTATTAGATCCCCTACAGACTTTCAGCTTAGTTTACTACACTTATTTTGATTCACCCTGTATTTACACGTTCCTCAAAATATCTGCTTTTTTTTTAGTTCTGCGAATGACCTTGAAATTTTTGAATACAAGATTGAGGATGAAGATGTTTATGATTTATGATTAAGGCTGTCTTGACGCCCCCTTAATTTGAGGTTTGTTTTCGTAGGACCGTCCCAAAAACGTAAGGAGCATGCGCATAACAAAAGAAGCCTCCGATTTCTCTTGTTTTACGCATGCTCTGTGAAACCCGTAAACAAGATAAAATTAATCTGGTGTTCTTAATTCTTAAATTATAAATTAAATATCAAAACCTTTTTTGCAAAACTGCTATGCTTATGTATTTGTAAAAAATGAACTTTTATAAACAATGTTATTCTTTTTCGTATTTTGTTTGAACGAATGGCCCTCCTAGGGGGAAAACAGAATGCGGATGCAATTCGAGCATCGGTAGGAGGAAAGCTCCAGAAGATTAGACAATTTCGATAAAAAGTATTCTCATCAACATGTACCTAGATACTTAAATAAGTAAATATTCAACTGTTAATTTATTTACACCTTTATAATTGCTGTGTCGATCACTGAATGATCATTGTGAGGAATTTCAAGATTTTACATCCTGAATTTCAAAGAGTATTAGACAGTACTAACGGCAATTAAAATGTGAAAGTACTGATAATAATAATAATAATAATTTACAAAACACTGTCTTTACTTTTTCTGTGGAAACTTTTCCTTTTGGAGGAGGGGGTAGAAGGGTCGGGGTGGAACAAAACTTTTAACGTAATTATGTACTTACATATATAAAAGTAATTTCCGTAAAAATTAAGAAGAAATAAATACTTTTCCTTTCTTTTTTTACTTCTATTTGATTTTTCAATTTTATTCCTCTCCTAGTAGGAATTAAAGTTCAGTGTTATTTTTAACGTACCCGGTAAAGTATGAAATCGTTTTTCCAAAATTTGAATTTTCCTTGGAAGAGAACTTTTGGGGACAAACTTGAAAGTTTGAAACTTTTTTTGGACTCAACTAGCTCTGTCGAGAAGGGCTTGGTCCAATCGATGTAACTAAGACAATAGTTTCTTTTTGTTTTCTTGTTTTCCTCAGACACCTTAGATATTTATATGTTTTAAAAGAAATAATTCAAATAAACCTGAAAATCTCAAAAACCATAGCGGACTTTCTTAACAAAAATGTAAATACTTTATTAAACGAAGAATTTAGGATAAAAAAGTATAGGGCATGCTATTTAAGAAAACTGACTTTCGCCGCCATTTTGAAATTTCATTTCTCATATTCAGTTCAATCCAACATCCAACCACTCTGCAGCGAAAAAAATACATTTAACAATGGGTTATGATATGCTTAAGTGTCAAGAAAAACTGTACCAAAAGTCTTTTTGCTTAGAGTTAAAAATAAATAAAATAATTACTGCAAACGACGATAGTTTCTAGACAAAATGTTTCCAAAACGGCTAGGTTTAGGTATAGATAATATTATACCGGGTGGAAAGTTTCAAACCCGAACATAGCAAACTTGCATTGAAAACTACGTTTCTGTAGATTACTGCTCGCCATTTAAAGGTACAAAAATGGTAATGGTATGAAAAGAAAAAGAATAATAAGGCCAATATTATCGTGTTAAAATTATTCCTAAATATTAATACACTCAGATTAAAAATTTAATTTTCAAATTTTAAATGAAAAATTTAATCGCCTGATTTGAAACTGTCAGTTCTTTTCAGTTAACGGAAAATAATTTATACGTCAGTCAAAAAGTATTATGATTATGAATTATGAATTATACGGGCTAAATAACAGTTATTCTTATCGTTTAAGTTACAACGATTCTTTTTTTTATTAGAATGATAACTTTATTCTGCGTCTTGGCATACAAAAATACTGTTGTTTCTGATTATATCAATCATTCAATTTAAACTTGATACTAAATCAGTTTTAAATCAAATCCCACATGAATTCCACAAATTCAGTTGCCATCATTTTATTTTATTTTTTCAAAATTAACGAGAAAGTAGAAATGCATTTTGAGAAGCAATGAGAGCAAATAAGTAAATCATAAGTTTTTCATCATGAGTATGTTTTACGGATGAATGAACTTTTATTTTGAATTGTTTTGAATCGGAAGCTTATTGTAGAAAATTCTGGTTATTGAGTTGCGAACTTCAAATCTGACATACTAAGGCGACTACATTTTTCATTTGAAATTTGAAAATTTAATTTTAATTCCAAAAGTTTTACTGCAACATAAATAATTTTAACACGATAATATTGGCCTTAATTTTCTCTTTCCTTTCATACCATTATCATTTTTATCTTTAAATGGCGAGCAGTAATCTACAGAAACTTAGTTCTCAATGCAAGTTTGCTATGTTCAGGTTTGAAACTTTCCACTCGGTATAGAAAATATGTAGAAATTTATGAACGATCTAAATTTGATATAATATACATGCTGTTCCATTTGAAATAAAGAAGTTTCATCCAGCACCAACGTTTCGACTCACCCTCTATAGTTGAAAATAATCTTATATTATAGAACTTTAAAAATGAAAACGAAAATATCTAAGTATTTTTTTTTTGTATCTTCAGTAGTTACCGAGATATTACCTGAGAACAGACTATTGGGACACCCTGTGTATTTTGAACGTCAAATTTGGCACACATTAATTTCGAGCTAAGCAGACCTGAACTGCAAAACATGAAATCTGATTTCGAAAATTCTATTCTATTCTATTATACGTATCGCAGAGCCGATTCGGGGACACACTGTATTGTTTGCTAACAACTAATTGCTGCTAATAAGAAACGAAAGCCTCGGAATTACTTAAAAAGAAAAAAAAAACTTAATGTGAATTGAAGTGAGGACTTGTTTTTTGTGTGAGAGAAATCAAAGAAAAGAATTTATTCAAAACTTGACGCCATAGTCGTCCCAGCCCATAAACGAAAACAAATTAAAAAAGTTAACTTCCGTGAATTTTACAATTTCCTGTCGTCTCGAACGAACAAAAGCCGACGAGTGCGCAGAGCGGTTGTCTGCCGAAACAAAAAAAGTTCCGATGGTAGAGGTAGATCTAAGCTGAGGTGAAGTGAAGACACGAAATAGCCAACTGATTAGAACCCCCTTGCGTTTTTTTTTTTTTTTTTTTAAATTAGCAACGAGCGTCATGTCAGTCGAGTGACCAAATTAGTTTTCAGCCTGTGAACTTTAGTAACAGCACTTTGCTAATCTCTCAGAGTTTCCATTGCAATTCTTTGGCCTTTGTTAACTCTATGCGTGTGAGTATTGTGAAAGGTCGTTCGTGGATTAGGAAACTGCGCGGGAGAGAGTGAATTGTTTGGGTTCATCTCGCGATCTTCTAGTGAAGCGAGTTCGGTCTTCTTAGTCTTCCTTGTGCTTTCAATCGTTCATAGTGGCCGATACATGTGATATACCTGTGGCATGAGGATCTCAACGTGAGTATCCAATTTTCTTTTTTTTAAATTTAATTTATCGACACACAAAAATATTTCCGCAATTCAAAATTTCTGTCAGGCACAACACATTTCAAAATAATCCTTAATTACATTAGAGTATTTTTTTTCTTCTTCAATTTGACCTGTAATTGCTGGAACGTTATTGGAAGTTCGTAATTTTAGCTGGCGCAATGTGTAATCAGTGGCAAATAAGTGAGTTGTAATTTACAATCATTACCATAATGGTTGGAGCCTGAGAATCTAGCAAAAAGAAAGTCTTCTGTGTAATTGAAATGATGCTACCAATTTTTTTTTTACCTGATTAACACCGACCAGGTGAAGGTTCCTTGCGGATGGTTTCAACGATATTTAGTTTTAATCTTAATTAATAAACGATTTCGTTTACCACTTGATTTAATTTAATGTTATTATCAGCAGAGAGCGGTGAAATTTGGTTCTTATAACAAAGGTACTCAATTTGCCTTGACTGACAATCATTGAATGACGAAGAAGCTTAAAGACAAAACCTAAAGTCATCCGCTCCCTAGTCATTAGCTCTGCAACATCTTCCACAACATCCACTTAATTTAATTTAATGTTTTAATTTAATGTTATTATTAGCAGAGAGCGGTGAAATTTTGGTTCTTATAACAAAGGTACTCTATTCGCCTTGACTGACAATCATTGAATGACGAATAAGCTTAAAGGCAAAACCCAAAGTCATCCGCTCCCTAGTTATTAGCTCTGCAGTATCTTTATCATTTAACATCAAGTATCTAGTTCAGATGTCTTTAATTCTTTAATTAAGTCTTCTGTATAATTGAAATGATGCTATCAAATTTTTTTTTTACTGATTAACACCGACCAGTTGAAGCTTCCTTGCGGATGGTTTCAACGATATTTAGTTTTAATCTTAAGTAATAAAGGATTTTATCTACCACTTAATTTAATTTAATGTTATTATTAGCAGAGAGCGGTGAAATTTTGGTTCTTATAACAAAGGTACTTAATTCGCCTTGACTGACAATCATTGAATGACGAATAAGCTTAAAGGCAAAACCTAAAGTCATCCGCTCCCTAGTCATTAGCTCTGCAATCTCTTCATCATTTAATATCAAGTATCTAGTTCAGACGTCTTTAATTCTTTAATTAAGTCTTCTGTATAATTGAAATGATGCTACCATTTTTTTCTTACCTGATTAACACCGACTAGGTGAAGGTTCCTTGCGGATGGTTTCAACGATATTTAGTTTTAATCTTAATTAATAAACGATTTCGTTTACCACTTGATTTAATTTAATGTTATTATCAGCAGAGAGCGGTGAAATTTGGTTCTTATAACAAAAGTACTCAATTTGCCTTGACTGACAATCATTGAATGACGAAGAAGCTTAAAGGCAAAACCTAAAGTCATCCGCTCCCTAGTCATTAGCTCTGCAACATTTTCATCATTTAATATCAGGTATCTAGTTCAGACGTTTTTAATTCTTTAATTAAGTCTTCTGTATAATTGAAATGATGCTATCAATTTTTTTTTTACTGATTAACACCGACCAGGTGAAGCTTCCTTGCGGATGGCTTCAACGATATTTACTTTTAATCTTAATTAATAAAGGATTTCATCTACCACTTAATTTAATTTAATGTTATTATTAGCAGAGAGCGGTGAAATTTTTGGTTCTTATAACAAAGTTACTCAATTTGCCTTGACTGACAGTCATTGAATGACGAAGAAGCTTAAAGGCAAAACCTAACGTCATCCGCTCCCTAGTTATTAGCTCTGCAACATCTTCATCATTTAATATCAAGTATCTAGTTCAGACGTCTTTAATTCCTTAATTAAGTCTTCTGTATAATTGAAATGATGCTACCAACTTTTTTTTTAATCTGATTAACACCGACCAGGTGAAGCTTCCTTGCGGATGGTTTCAACGATATTTAGTTTCAATCTTAATTAATAAAGGATTTCGTTTACCATTTAATTTAATTTAATGTTATTATTAGCAGAGAGCGGTGAAATTTTGGTTCTTATAACAAAGGTACTCTATTCGCCTTGACTGACAATCATTGAATGACGAAGAAGCTTAAAGGCAAAACCTAAAGTCATCCGCTCCCTAGTCATTAGCTCTGCAACATCTTCATCATTTAATATCAAGTATCTAGTTCAGATGTCTTTAATTCCTTAATTAAGTCTTCTGTATAATTGAAATGATGCTACCAACTTTTTTTTTAATCTGATTAACACCGACCAGGTGAAGCTTCCTTGCGGATGGTTTCAACGATATTTAGTTTTAATCTTAATTAATAAACGATTTCATCTACCACTTAATTTAATTTAATGTTATTATTAGCAGAGAGCGGTGAAATTTTGGTTCTTATAACAAAGGTACTCAATTCGCCTTGACTGACAATTATTGAATGACGAATAAGCTTTAAGGCAAAACCTAAAGTCATCCGCTCCCTAGTTATTAGCTCTGCAACATCTTCATCATTTAATATCAAGTATGTAGTTCAGACGTCTTTAATTCTTTAATTAAGTCTTCTGTATAATTGAAATGATGCTACCATTTTTTTTTAATCTGATTAACACCGACCAGGTGAAGCTTCCTTGCGGATGGTTTCAACGATATTTAGTTTTAATCTTAATTAATAAACGATTTCATCTACCACTTAATTTAATTTAATGTTATTATTAGCAGAGAGCGGTGAAATTTGGTTCTTATAACAAAGGTATGCAATTTGCCTTGAGTGACAATCATTGAGTGACGAATAAGCTTAAAGGCAAAACCCAAAGTCATCCGCTCCCTAGTTATTAGCTCTGCAACATCTTCATCATTTAATATCAAGTATCTAGTTCAGACGTCTTTAATTCTTTAATTAAGTCTTCTGTATAATTGAAATGATGCATCAATCAATTTCTTTTTTTTTAATCTGATTAACACCGACCAGGTGAAGGTTCCTTGCGGATGGTTTCAACGATATTTAGTTTTAATCTTAAGTAATAAAGGATTTCATCTACCACTTAATTTAATTTAATGTTATTATTAGCAGAGAGCGGTGAAATTTGGTTCTTATAACAAAGGTATGCAATTTGCCTTGAGTGACAATCATTGAGTGACGAATAAGCTTAAAGGCAAAACCCAAAGTCATCCGGTCCCTAGTTATTAGCTCTGCAACATCTTCATCATTTAATATCAAGTATCTAGTTCAGATGTCTTTAATTCCTTAATTAAGTCTTCTGTATAATTGAAATGATGCTACCAACTTTTTTTTTAATCTGATTAACACCGACCAGGTGAAGCTTGTTTGCGGATGGTTTCAACGATGTTTAGTTTTAATCTTAATTAATAAAGTATTTCATCTACCACTTAATTTAATTTAATGTTATTATTAGCAGAGAGCGGTGAAATTTGGTTCTTATAACAAAGGTATGCAATTTGCCTTGACTGACAATCATTGAATGACGAAGAAGCTTAAAGACAAAACCTAAAGTCATCCGGTCCCTAGTCATTAGCTCTGCAACATCTTCATCATTTAATATCAAGTATCTAGTTCAGATGTCTTTAATTCCTTAATTAAGTCTTCTGTATAATTGAAATGATGCTACCAACTTTTTTTTTAATCTGATTAACACCGACCAGGTGAAGCTTGTTTGCGGATGGTTTCAACGATGTTTAGTTTTAATCTTAATTAATAAAGTATTTCATCTACCACTTAATTTAATTTAATGTTATTATTAACAGAGAGGGGTGAAATTTTGGTTCTTATAACAAAGGTACTCTATTCGCCTTGACTGACAATTATTGAATGACGAATAAGCTTTAAGGCAAAACCTAACGTCATCCGCTCCCTAGTCATTAGCTCTGCAACATCTTCATCATTTAATATCAAGTATCTAGTTCAGATGTCTTTAATTCCTTAATTAAGTCTTCTGTATAATTGAAATGATGCTACCAACTTTTTTTTTAATCTGATTAACACCGACCAGGTGAAGCTTCCTTGCGGATGGTTTCAACGATATTTAGTTTCAATCTTAATTAATAAAGGATTTCGTTTACCATTTAATTTAATTTAATGTTATTATTAGCAGAGAGCGGTGAAATTTTGGTTCTTATAACAAAGGTACTCTATTCGCCTTGACTGACAATCATTGAATGACGAAGAAGCTTAAAGGCAAAACCTAAAGTCACCCGCTCCCTAGTCATTAGCACTGCAACATCTTTATCATTTAATATCAAGTATCTAGTTCAGACGTCTTTAATTCTTTAATTAAGTCTTCTGCATAATTGAAATGATGCTACCAATTTCTTTTTTTTTATCTGATTAACACCGACCAGGTGAAGCTTCCTTGCGGATGGTTTCAACGTTATTTAGTTTTAGTCTTAGTTAATAAAGGATTTCGTTTACCACTTAATTTAATTTAATGTTATTATTAGCAGAGAGCGGTGAAATTTTGGTTCTTATAACAAAGGTACTCTATTCGCCTTGACTGACAATCATTGAATGACGAATAAGCTTATAGGCAAAACCTAACGTCATCCGCTCCTTAGTCATTAGCTCTGCAACATCTTCATCATTTAATATCAAGTATCTAGTTCAGATGTCTTTAATTCTTTAATTAAGTCTTCTGTATAATTGAAATGATGCTACCAAATTTTTTTTTTTAATCTGATTAACACCGACCAGGTGAAGCTTCCTTGCGGATGGCTTCAACGATATTTACTTTTAATCTTAAGTAATAAAGGATTTCATCTACCACTTAATTTAATTTAATGTTATTATTAGCAGAGAGCGGTGAAATTTGGTTCTTATAACAAAGGTACTCAATTTGCCTTGACTGACAAACATTGAATGACGAATAAGCTTAAAGGCAAAACCTAAAGTCATCCGCTCCCTAGTTATTAGCTCTGCAACATCTTCATCATTTAATATCAAGTATTTAGTTCAGACATCTTTAATTTTTTGAAGTTTTTAAAACGAAATGGAAACACACATCTTCTCCCTTTAATAAATTATTAATTTTCGTTTTAAAACCATACTTCATTATGGTCATTCATCAATGGGTTCATCTCTTCAAAATTAACTTTTTTCTCGCACTTCTGTTTTCTGGTTTGGTTCTTTTACTGTTGAAGCTTCTTTTTTCCTTTCAAAGCGCGAAACAGTGCATTAAAACCCAGTAAAGGAGTAAAACCTTCAAATGATTTACGATTATTACCATCGTGCATTGTTGTGTTTGTCTTTCATTAACACAAATTTTGCAAGATTACATGGTTCACATACATCAATCATCGTTCTACAAGACTTTGATGATTAACGGTTGTAAGCTGTAAATTCGTGTGTAATTTGTGCGAAGCAGTTTTTATTCCTCGATGGGGTACGCAGGTTTACTTTAGACCTCCTTTAATTGCTTTAAACTAGTTGGGCATAATTGTGGATGGTAATAAATTAGGTCATTGTCTGAAGCTTGCTTAAAAAATCAGAACCTTTCAGGTAGCTGTTTTAGATGAAGATTTTGTCCAGGGGTTGTTTTGTCTCTTATGATTTCTTGACACTCGTATGACAGTAACTATTTTGCATTAATTTGGAAAATGGTCATAGCATGATACCCCTATTTTTTAGTATTTCATTAATTTGGTGAAGTGATTTCAAAATTAAGTACTCAGCACGATTTGAGGAGTCCAATTGCAATTCTGATTATAAGTCATAAAAACCTCTACATCAAGGGCCGATGTCGGTCTCCAAGGGGTCGATGAATACGACAAAAGGGTCGATGGACCGACCTGTAGGGCTCGATGAAATCTCTAAGGGGTCAATGATTCGTTGACTGGGAATCCAATAAAAACATTTATTTTTCAATCTTTTTTAAATTTCACTTCTTTAAACCAACTTTAAAATTTCTTTCGTCTACTTTGAAAAGAGATCAATTAAATGAATCAAATAAATTTAAAAGATGAGATGAGAACCTCAGAGGTGAAACATGTTTTAAAAATCAGCTACAATAGTTTTCTGTTTTCGCCAATAGATGGCGCTGGCAAAGTTGTAGATTATGATACGATAATAACGATAACGCCTCCTTTAGTTTTTTCTTGAAAATAAATTGTTACTAAAAGAATGAAAAAAAGAATCAAAACAAAAAAAATAGAAGTTGAGGTGCGAACATCAGCAATGATTTTTTTTTAATTCGACAAATAATTAATTAATGACTGGGGATCGATTAAAAACATCTATTTACTGTTATTCTATTATTCATCTCTTTACACTTTAAAACTGCTTTTGTTTTTGTTGAAAATAGATCAATTAAATAAAATAAATAAAAATTTTGTTGCAAAAGCGATCGTAGAATGTCGCTGTTTTATCTGTTCATCAAAATAAATAAAGTTAAAAGATGAGATGAGAACGTCGGAGATGTTTTAAAATCCGAGTGAAACAGTTTCCTATTTTTTAAAGCTTTTAAAACTTGTGAACATCAACGATGAAATCTTTTTTAAAATTCGGCAAATAATTTTCCATTTAGGCCAAGAGATGGCGCTATAAATGATGACAATGAAGGTATCTTTAAAGCTCCTTTGATTTTTCTTGAAACCGATTAGTTACCAAAAAATAATTTTTTTTCAAAGCCGAAAGAACAAGATTAAAATAACCTTTTGATGAAGAGATGGCACTTCAAGTGATTTTTGACTGGCTTTGATTCTGTAGTGCCGATTTAATTTTGAAAGCAAAAAAAAAACTTTTCCGAGAATATTAAGGCGATACGACGACGTTCTTTAAGATCGCTTCAGGAAACATTTTCATTTTTGCACAAATTAAGATCTGCAAGAAGAGATGGCGCTTTAAATAATTGGTTGCGATACACACCGTTTTAACTTTCGATTTTTTTTGAATAACTAAAAATAAGTGCTGATAAGAAAAAGAAAAATAAATAACGTTCTTCCTGAAAAAGGAGAAGGAGAATCTCTGGCTGTTTGAACTCCGAAAGGAACTATAATTTTTGGTTAAGAGATGGCGCTCTGAATAATTTCCATCGGGCATTCCAGATTTTCAAATTAATTCTGAAATTAAAATTAATTACGAAACGAGAAGAAGAAAATCCAGTTAAAATATTTTACACTTTCGAAGTTTCGAATAACAGATGGCGCTCTGAATTACTCTTTTATGCGTGCGTTACAATTTCGATTTAATTGAAAATATCGTTTCACTAAGAATTTAACGACGAAATCACATTACAGACCTCCTTCTTCTTTTTGGGACTTTATTTTGTAAACGGGAGTTTTTTTGTTAGGTTATGTTGACTTCAATTTTGTGCAAATTTCCTCAGGATTTTGCAATATTTTGTCGATGCGTTGTAAATACGGTTGGGAGAGATTCTGTGGCTTTTTAACAGACTTTTAAAATTTAGAGACGCTTTAATATTGAAAATTCATTTTTACCGCAGCAAAAAAATTTAAAAGCCCTTTAAATTTAACGCTTTTGAGACAGAATACTCTATTATGCGCGTGTTACATTTTCCATTTAATTGAAAACACGTTGTTTTGCTGAGAACATAACGACCGAATCATATTATTACAGATATTCGATTAAATTATTTTTTTTCTTTTTGGGATAATATCTTGTAGAAGGAAGTTTTGTTTTTTAGGTTATGTTGGCTTCAATTCACTTGCAATTTCTCCAGACTTTTGTAAAATTTTCTCGAATGCGTTTTATAATTCGGTTTTCCGTCTGTTTAATAATGGATTTCTGGATTATTTTTGTAAACTGTATTTCTTAATTAATAATTAATTTGTGCTTTTTTTAACAAAACTTCAAACGTATTACCAATCGTTTTATTTACGTTTTTTTGTAGGATGGTATAAGAATTAAAAAATGCAGTTTGTTACTCTTTGCAAAAGAGATTATATATATATATATATTATTCGTGATCGGTTTGCTTTAGGGTTTTCCGGTTCCTACAAGGACAACCCTGAAACTATCAGGAGCATGCGCATTACAAAAGAACACTTGCTTTTTTGTGGTGCGCATGCTCCTGGCGGTTTCATGATGGTAACTGTCCCTGCGAGAAGCTTTTTGACTTCTATAAGTCAGTGAAAACTTATATTTTAACATTTCATGTCATATTTTCATGGCCGTAATTATTTTCTGTTGTTGTCTATATTGTATTAAGTTAATTTTGGTGAACGATTAGTTGACACAAGTTTCTAAATTTCGTAATAGCTGTATTAATGTATTAAATTGCAAATCAGTTACGTGGAAATCGAAGTTTATGTAATAAATTGAATTAATAGTCAGGCTTTACTGTATTTTTTTAATTTATTTTTCTCTGATCTGGTAATTAATGAATGCGGATGCTCCTTTCTGCAAAGCATTTCATTTTTAAACCAAGAAATAGTCGTGATCGTTCTTTCACTCATGCAAAGCCGAGATAAAATCGCCTTATCTTAAATTTGCAAACTTTTTGTTGACATTTTCCGCACCAGATTTATATCTTTTTGATGTCCCCCACCCCCTTTCTCTCTTTCTCTTATGTAACTTCAAATGCTGATATTTCTTTTTTAAATTATTTTGTTTTATGTAATGCATGAAGTTTTTGCTGCATGTTTTACAAACTGTTTTGAAACGTAACATTGAAGGAAAGAGAGAGCGTGCTCTTGTTCCTTTTGATTAGACCCCATACAAAGGCGTGTAGAAATAATAATTGCAAACTGGGAATCGATCTTATCATCGAGGAATTTCCTTCGCTTTCAACACCGCCAGTAGTTATTTCTTTTCGAGAACACCAAACTTTCATCATCTGAAATTTTTGGGGACTGTTTGGAACTGAAGAGGAAAATATTGTTACGCAAATTGGTAGGTAGTCGAATGTGAAGTTTGCTTGAATGGGGCGGCGAGATGTGTACATATTTCAGGCATCGTTAATTTTCTCTGAATATTTATGTATGTGTGTACTTACCTATTATGTGAACCGTTAAAGACGAGAAGAACTGTTATTATAAATTATGGATGGGTATATAGGAAACGCATATACATCTTCAGTATCTTATTCTCACGACTGTTAAGTCGTGGAAAATGCAAATGGTAGGATGTTGTATTCACAAACGTGACGTTTCACTTCATTGATGCTTTCTTAATAAACTAATGATGAGAGAAAATATGTTAAAAGCAATTTTAATAATAATAAATATGTACAGTCGGAAGCAGTTTCCTGTAATTTTTCTTTTACCAAAATCGTGTTATTTGAGTACGACTTCAGAGACGGCGTTTAAAGATTTTGGAAAGCTTTCAGATTTGACAAGCTTCAAACTTTTGTAAAATCTGTGAAGTCGTATTTAAATAGTACAAATTTGGAGAAAGAGGGAATTACAGGAAACTGTAATTGTCTAATATTTTTTGCTTTCGACCAAATAAACGTAATTGTCTAATATTTTTTGCTTTCAACCAAATAAACCCCCTGCATTTAGAAAACCATTGAATATATTCATATCAAGGAAGACATTAGTTAAAAGTTGTTGTTTTTTTTTTTTATAAAAATGAAACTAACGGCCATTTTCATAATCAGACTTGAAGGAAGCTTTAATTTAAAGTCACTTTAAGAATGGGGAAACAAATGTATTTTTTTAAGTTAAAGTAACTTTAAATTTAAAGTCTGATTATGAAAACGGCCCTAAGAAGCAGTTTGAAAAAAAAAGGAAACAACTTTAAGCAATTTGCATCGAGGTTTTCTTTTAAGACCATCCAAGTAACAATTATTTTCATAAAAGCGATTGCCCTTTTCAAATAATGCGTTTTATAATTACCTCTTCGCAACTTGTTGGCACAGCATTTTTGTCGAACAATTCGAAAAGGGGACGCCACATTAAGGATGATGATGATGATGATGACACACCTCCTGGCAAATCAAGCTCATCATAATCGTTGCTTGAAATTTAAATGTGAAGGACTCGTCGGCGCAAGAAAACCAACCACACTCAGATTCATTTCTTATGGTTACTTATGGTATTGTCTCTGAAGACATCGTCCTTGCATTGTATTATTATTTATTTCTGGAAATTATAAAGTTCGGTTCTGAATAATTAAAAGTGATGGGGTCAAAAGGAGAAACAAACAACAAGAAGAAAAAAAAGGGATTCTTTTTGAATTCTATTTCCTAAACTTTTGTTTTCTTTTTTCTGGAAACAATTTTACCTTTAAATTATTTATTAAAACTTGCTGTAAGCTGCGCTTTTCTGAGAAGTGCCACAGTGCATTGGCATTTAAAGTAACGCATAAATAATAAATATATAAATAAATAAATAACGATTTGCAGTTGCGTAATTTCAGAGTTGACGTTAATTTGTTTGCAAGATTATCAATTAATACTATGAATAAATTCCCTTTAATGTTCCTGGATACTAGTACAACGGCGCGCGTTGAAATTGTTAAATATTCATAAACGCATCACTTGTGCAATAAAACAACGATAAAGAAAGGTTAATGCAATTTTTATCATTGACTAAACTGTCGTTTAATGTATACTTTTAATAATTTATTAAAAATAAAGTAAACGCAGGAATAAATTAGTTGTTGTAAGTCATTTTCGATTGTAGTGGACTTCCCGACCATATCCTGGACAGCGGTTTTGGCCCTATTTGGGGGCCTCCTAAACACAGAAATAAATTAGTTGTAAGTCATTTTCGATTATAGTGGACTTCCGGAGTGTACCATGGACAGCGATCTCGTAAACGCAGAAATAAATTAGTTGTTATAAGTCAGTTTCTATTGTAGTAGACTTCCCGACCATATCCTGGACAGCGATTTTGGCCCTATTTGGGGGCCTCCTAAACGCAGAAATAAATTAGTTGTAAGTCATTTTCGATTATAGTAGACTTCCGGAGCGTACCATGGACAGCGATCTCGTAAACGCAGAAATAAATTAGTTGTTATAAGTCAGTTTCGATTATAGTGGACTTCCGGAGCGTACCATGGATAGCGATCTCGTAAACGCAGAAATAAATTAGTTGTTGTAAGTCAGTTTCGATTGTATTGGACTTTCCTAGTATTCCCTGGACAGCGATTTCGGCCCTACTTGGGGCCTCCTCTGCAAGACAGTAGCTCGTAAGCTCTGCTGCAATCAAACTGACCTGTCCGGGATTTTTATGTCAAAAATTGGTCACCAGAATGTCCTCCATTAAGGAAATGTTGCTTGAAAAATGATTTTTTGGATTGTGGGAATTTCGAAACCCAGAGAATAGGATTTCATTATCTTCTAACTTCACTTCAAATTACTCCAAGTTGTCAGTCTTTTGTAATCACCCTGTAAATACTTGCACGCGTTATGAATGAGTACCTGAAAGCCCAGTGTGATTGGTTCTTTTCCAATTAAAAAGAAGAAACTAAAACGAAACTACGTTGAACATACATTATAACAAAATTATTTAAATTCGTGATAAAAATTAGGCTAGTCAATTTTCATGAGCATAATAAACAAGATTTATCAAATACAGAATAAGATGAAATAAAAGATGAAACTCGAAACTTCTTTTCTCTTGCATAGGCATGCAAAATTAAATTCTCCATGGATACATAATAAAATCGAAACCTCTTCGAAAGTGTACGTTATTGCATTAGACTTTCTTGCATTTGACATAAATTACCCGAGTCGTTTGCGTCACGACTTTTACCATTTTCACTGTCGTTTGTTATTAAATATTGTGTGAAGACATTCGTCACGATTCTCCAAGTTAATGCGGATTTACGATGATTTCTAGATAGGTATTTGGTCTATTCAATTTATTTCTCTATGGTCTAAACACTCTAAACGTTTACATTCCTGTCATACATATTATTAAATACGTACTAAAGCGTACAGGATAATTTACAGGCCCATTAAATTATAAATTGAAGTTATTTGTAAAAAAAAGTCTCTAGTGAAAAGAGTACAAAATTGATCAAGTAGAAGTTGGCAACACAATTAAGAGCATTATTTTATTTAACTATTTGCAACACTGCAACCGGCGATGCATGGTTGAGTAGGTAATTTGACAGGAATTTGACGTTGTGACGAAATTGTAGGTTACAGGTTTGAACCTGAAACACTTGTCAAATACTGAAGGCCGTCAACGTCAAGCCGTCAACAAACAGGAAATTACTCCAGTTGTACCATTCCAAAATAAAATTCAGCACTGCCAACTCAAACAGTTCTACTGGATCACTTTGTATTTGCCCGTTTTTTAAAGAACCTGTCAAATGTGCCTGATGTTGCTATGAATATCAATTAATATCTTTTCGGATATCAATTAATATTATTCTCGAATTGCAAGAGAACGTGACGCAATTCTCTTAAGATTCATGTAGGACTGTATGAGAATCTACGTCATTTTGACGTCACTTTCTCTTGTGAACAAACTCGCAAGAGAACGTGACGTCAAAATGACGTAATTCTCTTAAGAGTCATATAGGATTGTATGAGAATCTAGGTGATGAAGTTGACGTCACGCTCTCTTGTGAATTTGTTCCCTCGATTCGAGAATAAGGCCCCTGACAAATTCAAGATTAAAATTAAAATGCGGGACAGGCTTGCCAACATCGAATCGATGCTGACTCGCAGAAATTCCGTCTTAAATAATTTCCACACGAAGAAAAACTTAGAAAATGAAACATTCTTAATTATACATTCGTATTAAAAGAAACGAAAATTCTTTTGTAATAAAATTTTTAAATAAAAAAAAATGTTTTTGATAAATTGCAATTTCACAAAAATCGGATTTTCTGCATTCACTTCTACTCTATTAAGTGTTCGCTCTATGCGACGTTGTTATTGTGAATTGCAATAGACGCAGAGATTAAAACAGTGCTGCCAACTATCCGAGTCTAAATGTCCCTACAAGCCAGCGAGAAAAATTCATTTTCATTATCAAAATTCCCTTTTGTGAAGTTCAAGAAAAGAATTTAATTTCAGCTGCAAATAACAAATTTATTAAAATAAACAAAAATAAATAACAAATTTATTAAAATAAACAAAAATAACCAAAAATCGCGGCTACGACTGACGTACATATTTTTTTATTTTTACTTCATATGTGATCAAAAAAATATTTAATTAATTTTTCAGGCGTTTTAATTCAATATGAGAAGGTTTACTTGAACTTATTAGAGTCCTTTATAAAAGGAGCTATTGACAGTTGGTGAAGGATGATTCATGGTGAAATAAATCGTTTATCAATGAAGTGAATTTTTTTTTTTTTTTTATGAAGCCATTTAGTTTCCTTGATTGGTCAACCGTTTGATCAGCCATGAATCATCCAAACTGTTATTTCTTATCCATAGTCTTATTACAAAAGAGATTTTAGAAATTGTGTTACGCCAGCGCCATCTATGTATATTTCATCGAACTACACAATTTGCCGGCGCGAAATTTGAAATGAATTCTTAATTTTCAACAGAAATTTAAAACTAACGCATTTATTTTCACAAAATTCCCACAAATTAATGAAAATTACTTTTTTTCCCGCGCATCTAATCAAAAAATCTCCAAAAAGGCGAAATTTTCTCGGGTTGGCTGCAACACCGCGTCAATTTTACTTTTGCCTATTAGTAGATACAAAAATAATTTAGTCGAATAGCGAAAGTAAGGTTTCGTGCTTATAATTTTTGTATTACAAGAAAAATATAGTCGTGGGCAATAAGTTTTGGTCATCGTTGATTGCCAAAAATTCGTACTTGACTTGTATTTAATTAAATAAGGAGATTCACGTATTAATTTTGAGTCCATCTGTTGTCTGAAAATTATGTCACTTGCAAATCTAAAATCAAGTTGTGAAGGGATAGATGAAGGGTACACGCGGAGCGCCATCTTTCCACCAAACATGAAAACTGGCGTTAACGTTGACACTCTCGGTAATAACTTCAACTTCTGCCTTTGCAGAAGTTAAAGGTTATTGAAACTTGAAAACTAAACGCGTCATAGTGAATTGTGAATTATTTAGAGCGCCATCTGTTCGTTCACTTATCTTCATGTTCTAAAAATAAAAAACTCGCAAAAACGCGATTTCGTCTTAATACTACTCTCAGTAAAATTTTTTTTTTTTTCAAAATTAAATTGAAAACAATCCAAAGCGAGACAAAAAAGACAAAAACCATCAAGAGCGCCATCTGTTGGCCAAAAGAGAAACTGTTTTAATATTTCATCGCTACACACTCCTCAGAAGCTTTGCCTTGTACCATTGTATTAAAAATTGAGTGTTTTTTTTAACAAGTAATTATCTTCAACGGGAATAAAAAGGTTTTCAAAGAGGGCGCTGTTTCTCCATAATACACAAAAAAATAAATGGGATAAGATAAAACAGATCTTATTAATAGACTCACAGTCGACCTAAAAGAATAATAATTAGTTTATAATCTATGCTAGAACGCCTTATCTACAAAAGGTACACACTTTCAAAAAGCGGAACTTTTTCAAAACTATGCGAGAGAAACTGTTAAAAACCGCACTGTCCCGCCAAAATCGGAACGTATGGTCACCTTTCTTTAACTGAAATTGTGATTAAAATAAACAAGAGACGACGCAGCTTTATGTCAGTTGTGTAAAAGAGTGACACGTTCATTTCTCACGACAACATTCATTCGTCATTGTCTTGCACATGAAATTGGCATAAAGCTATAACGTTTCTTGTTTTTTGTTTTTTGACATAACTTTAAAATCATGAGATGAGAATATGGGCCAATGTATCACATACTTTTTTATTTACAGTTAAAAACTTCCTGTTATTCGACTTTTTCGTTCGTCCGCCTTAGGTTCGGTCCACATTAAGTCGGATAATCGGGAGTCTAGCGTATGTCAAATATTTCTAACCTACAAAATTTCTTTGACGTTTCCAAAAATCATCCTGCCAACATGAATAAAATTTAGGGCTCCCAATAGAAATCCTAGAATTTTAACAAAACTGACAAGTATTATAAAAAAAACAACTTTAAGGCCCGGTATTATCAACGTAAAATAAATTTACTCTGCAGTTTAATGCCTTAGTAACCATCATTTTTACAATTGTAGCTAACGCATTAAACTACATTGTAAATTTATTTTACGTTTATAATACCGGGCTTTAATGTGTTAAGTACTTTTTTTTTTCGATTAATGCCCCCCGTGTATTATTTTATACAAAGTGTTTAATGTATTGAAGACTGTGGCTTGTCTAACAATAAATTTGGATTTGACTCCTAACCACAATATTTTTTTTTTTTTTATAAAAACTAAATAATTATTTCGGCAGCTATGCTGCCATCTTCAGTAGTTGCGACTTCTATCCTACTAAATCACAGGAGATGTGAGGAGTGACTTCTCCTACTAAATCACAGGAGAAGTCACTCCTCACATCTCCTGTGATTTAGTAGGATAGAAGTCGCAACTACTGAAGATGGCAGCATAGCTGCCGAAATACGTATTTAGTTTTTATAAAAATAACATATTGTGGTTAGGAGTCAAATCCAAATTTATTGTTATACAAAGTGATCATAAAAGATTGCTTACGTACATGTGGTTGTAAATAAAATCCTCGAGTTCTTTACTTTCTGACCTTTGCTTACAAGAAGTGACCTCTTTCACAAAATTTCACTTGACGACTAAACATTTTGCTTAATAATTAGGTTTGACATCGTCTACAACTATATTTGGGCTCGCGCAAAATGTTATTTTTCTAATGAATAGATGCTTCATTTATTTTTGGAATCAGAAGATTACGAAAACTTGTTTTTTGGTCCTACGAGTCTACATAACACTCACTTATGGCTGCTGGGTTGCTCTCAGAGTATCTCCATCTTGTTTTAACCTCATGTAAAAACAAAGGATGGAGATACTCTGAGAGCAGCGCAGAGCACTCAGTCGAAAACGCCATTACGTTAATTGCTATTTAGTAAATATGTCAATTAGGGCATTGCACATCTTCTGAAATTATGCAAAACACTCACGTGAAAGGTTTCAATAAATGTTTTTTTTTGTGCACAAATTAATGAAAATTACTTTTTTTTCCCCGCATCTAATCAAAAAATCTCCAAAAAGGCGAAATTTTCTCGGGTTGCCTGCAACACCGCGTCTATTTTACTTTTGCCTATGAGTAGATACAAAAATAATTTAGTCGAATAGCGAAAGTAAGGTTTCATGCTTATAATTTTTTTATTACAAGAAAAATATAGTCGTGGGCAATAAGTTTTGGTCATCGTTGATTGCCAAAAATTCGTACTTGACTTGTATTTGATTAAATAAGGAGATTCACGTATTAATTTTGAGTCCATCTGTTGTCTGAAAATAATTTCACTTGAAAATCTAAAATCAAGTTGTCAAGGGATGGATGAAGGGTATACAAGGAGCGCCATCTTTTGACCAAACATGAAAGCTGGCGTTGACACTCTAAGTAATAACTTCTACTTATGCCTTTGCAGTATATGCAATATTTAAAGGTAATTGAAACTTGAAAACTAAACGCGTCGTGGTGAATTTATTTAGAGCGCCATCTGTTCGTTCACTTATCTTCATGTTCTAAAAATGAAAGTTGCCCTAATCAAAGTCGTAAAAACGCGATTTCGTCTTGATACTCTGAGTAAAATCTATTTTTTCTTCAAAATTAAATTGAAAACAGAATCCAAGGCGCGACAGAAAAGACAAAAATCATTAAGAGCGCCATCTCTTGGCCAAAAGAAGAACTGTTTTAATATTTCATCGCCACATACTCCTCAGCAGCTTTGTCTTGTACCATTGTCTTAAAAATTGAGTGTTCTATTTAACAACTAATTATTTTCAACGGGAAAAAAAGGTTTTCAAAGAGGGCGCTGTTTCTCCATAGTACACAAAATATTAAATTGGATAAAATAAAACAAATCTACTCACAGTCGACTCAAAACAACTCCAGTTAATAATTGGTTTATAATCTATTCTAGAACGTCTTATTTACAAAAAGTACTATGACGCTCAACTTAAATGATACTCCTGCATGCGAACCACAGTCTTAAGAACACTCAGCGTAAAGGCTACGAAACTGTCAAATGGTTTCACTTATGGTGAGCGTCGTTGTACATACCTTCAAAACGCGGGACTTTTTCAAAACTCTGCGGGACACAGGACGAACGTTAAAAACCGGGACTGTCCCGCCGAAATCGGGACGTACGGTCACCCTACGTTAACTGAAATTGTGATTAAAATAAACAAGAGATGACGCAGCTTTATGTCAATTGTGTAAACAAGAGTGACACGTTCATTTCTCACGACAACATTCATTCGTCATTGTCTTGCACATGAAATTGGCATAAAGCTATAACGTTTCTTGTTTTTTGTTTTTTGACATAACTTTAAAATCATGAGATGAGAATATGGGCCAATGTATCACATACTTTTTTATTTACAGTTAAAAACTTCCTGTTATTCGCCTTTTTCGTTCGTCCGCCTTAGGTTCGGTCCACATTAAGTCGGATAATCGGGAGTCTAGCGTATGTCAAATATTTCTAACCTACAAAATTTATTTGACGTTTCCAAAAATCATCCTGCCAACATGAATAAAATTTAGGGCTCCCAATAGAAATCCTAGAATTTTAACAACACTGACAAGTATTATAAAAAAAAAACAACTTTAAGGCCCGGTATTATCAACGTAAAATAAATTTACTCTGCAGTTTAATGCCTTAGTAACCATCATTGTTACAATTGTAGCTAACGCATTAAACTACATTGTAAATTTATTTTACGTTTATAATACCGGGCCTTAATGTGTTAAGTACATTTTTTGTTTCGATTAATGCCCCCCGTGTATTATTTTATACAAAGTGTTTAATGTATTGAAGACTGTGGCTTGTCTAACAATAAATTTGGATTTGACTCCTAACCACAATATGTTTTTTTTTATAAAAACTAAATACGTATTTCGGCAGCTATGCTGCCATCTTCAGTAGTTGCGACTTCTATCCTACTAAATCACAGGAGATGTGAGGAGTGACTTCTCCTACTAAATCACAGGAGAAGTCACTCCTCACATCTCCTGTGAATTAGTAGGATAGAAGTCGCAACTACTGAAGATGGCAGCATAGCTGCCGAAATACATATTTAGTTTTTATAAAAAAAACATATTGTGGTTAGGAGTCAAATCCAAATTTATTGTTATACAAAGTGATCACAAAAGATTGCTTACGTACATGTGGTTGTAAATAAAATCCTCGAGTTCTTTACTTTCTGTCCTTTGCTTACAAGAAGTGACCTCTTTCACAAAATTTCACTTGACGACTAAACATTTTGCTTAATAATTAGGTTTGACATCGTCTACAACTATATTTGGGCTCGCGCAAAATGTTATTTTTCTAATGAATAGATGCTTCATTTATTTTTGGAATCAGAAGATTACGAAAACTTGTTTTTTGGTCCTACGAGTCTACATAACAAACTCACTTATGGCTGCTGGGTTGCTCTCAGAGTATCTCCATCTTGTTTTAACCTCATGTAAAAACAAAGGATGGAGATACTCTGAGAGCAGCGCAGAGCACTCAGTCGAAAACGCCATTACGTTAATTGCTATTTAGTAAATATGTCAATTAGGGCATTGGATATCTTCTGAAATTATGCAAAACACTCACGTGAAAGGTTTCAATAAATGTTTTTTTTTTTTTGCATACTGAACAAGGAGTAAGGCCAAAGAAAAGATATTATACCATACATGGCTTTATCCTTCTCACTCTCAGGAATGAGTAATTAAGAAGATCTTCATAATTGAACCTCTAGAGTAAATCGTAAATTCATGTTCGCAGGTCAAGGTACATGCAAAGAACGAACGTGCTCTTTAGGATTCACATTAAATACGAACGTGACCGTAGCTTATTCTAACACACACGTTCATGATTGATTCACTTTAATCGTACGTTTTATTCAAAAAACGTTTACTGAATTAAATGAAATTTATTCCTGCGCCTGTGCAACTCGGTAAGCGGTTGCGAAATCTTCGTAATTAGCTTGCATTGCATTTAACACTCAAGTGAATATTTATTCTAATGGAACTCTATTTCCGGTTTGTTTCTCTGTGTAAACTAGAAATCAATGCGAATTGTTTTTCAAGGAATAATGACACTCGTATGTAAGCCAAGGTCGGTTGCTGAAAAGCATGAAACCCAAACGAAAAAAATATTGGTGTCAAACAGGACAACCCTTAAAACGTATTGAACCGAAAGCAATTTCCAAGCACATCAAAGCAAATTAGAAGCGTCGGTTTAGTTGAACGCGACTGTATTGAATGAAGTATGCTCTTACAAAGCTTAGGTTCTTTAAAGTTCTTACTGCATAATCTATGCAAATATAAAATCAATATTTTCGTTTAAGAATTAGAGAACCAAATCAAGTTTTCACTACACAATCATTAAACTCATTATGGTCAGCATTTATTAAGATGCTACTTTGATAGATATTGAATGCCTGAGTGAAAGTAAATGAATGTGTGCCTTATACAGAGACGATGAGAGTTGGTAGATACCATTGCATTCTTCACATGGTATAAGAAGCTGAGAACAATTTTATTACTAAATTAAAAACCTGTAAAAATAATTGCCTTCCAACAGGACACTTATTTGAATTTGATTTATCGTTTATATCTTCTTTAACATTTTGCTTTTTGAAAAAAATATCTTGCCAAACATCTCAAACACAAACATGTTTTAATGCAAACATTGAGTATACCATCCTGACCTACGACCTTAATTTTTTCCTCTCTGTTGATCGATGCGTTTGTTAAGGTGTGAGAAAGCACGTTTATTTATTTATAATATAAATAAACCACTCGTCCTTGTTTTTTTTTTTTGCTTGGTCGAGTAAGCCAGTGAAAATGAGACTTCTTTAATTAGCGTATACAAGAAGGTTGTCTTGCGTAAAGATCCGTATAATTGGGAGTGGGCTAAGAAGAGTTAACCTCTTTGTTTGTTTGCACGACTTCGTTACGATCCAGCACGTTTTAAAAATAACAGGGAATTTTTATAAGACGGATTAAGTATCCTTTTACTTAATTGTTTAATTTACTTACGGCCAGTTGCACCAAACACCTTAACTTTAAGCGGCGATTAGAATGTGACTCGCATAACATCGTGCAACCTCAAATCTCACATTATAAGCAATTCTTAAATTCAAAAATGCAACTGGTCATTAATTACTCAAACGAAATCATTTAAGACATCGCTTGAGGCAAAAGTTTTCAAAAATCCCAAACTGTCTAAAGATTGAATTCAGGAATCTCTGTGAACCTAAAGATGAAATGATCGCTCGGGGGATTCACGTGGAGACATTTTTTTTTTTTTTAATTTTGATTAATGGACTTTAACTTCACTTCGTTCATAAACTTTAAGTTAATTTTATAAACTGAGGACAATTAATTCTGTTTCGTGAACACCGAGCTGTAGGATCAGTGAGAAAAGCTTAACCAACGATTCTCACATGAAGGTGTCCTTCGAAACGTTCGTTCTTGACCGATTTACTTACTCTCAAAGCTTGCAACCTTGTGGTGGATCTTCTAAATTTCGATGGTGTCTTCTATACATCCTGTTTTGCGTGCCCTTTTTTACTTTCACTTTTGCCAGCCGTCGCTGTTGAAGCGCGTTTTTGTTGCAAATCTAAAATTGTCGGTGATATATGTACCTATACATTTACGTTAAAGTAAAACGAATGGCGGATGTAATCGAGCAACTATTTTAACGACATGTAAAGCGAAAATAATTTATGAAAAGAAGATGATTAAATACGTGGGTCATAAAAACGATCATAAATATTAATGGGTGAAATGTGGTATAGGTTGTGTTCGCCTGGAAGGACGACATCTTTACGTATGATTAATTGTTGTTAGGTCATTTCTTTTCTGTAAATTAAGATGCATGTGTAAATGAATCAGTGCGAAATAATGGAATAATTTCAGTGAAGTGATAAATAAATAAATAAAAAAAACTGAATTCTGTGTTGATTCGTTTTTCAGACACAAATTTTCTTATCCTTTCTTATCATACTGAAAGAAAACTGTTAAGATACTTGACGAAATAAATGCAGCATTAGAAGTTTTTTTTTAAATTATGAGCGAATTATTTCTATGCACAGGAGTGGGGGAGGGGGGAGGCGAATAAATAATTTCTACTGTCTGTAGTAGTGGCTTCTTTTTTTTTTGTAATCGTTTTAAAGGCTAAATGAAGACGTTTCCTACTTGCTTGTTGTTACTATTATTTTGTATTTCATTTATTTTTCTTTGTTCTAGACCAACACTGGTTAAAATTATTATTTCTTATTACAAGAAAATAGCTTACTTAAAAAAAATATGAGGGTGTTTAAATTTTTTTAAATAATTTTACAGTTTCTCATTACACAGGGTGTTGCACGACTGATATGGTTCCCATTGTTTACATCTACAAACGTGACGTCATTTTTGTATTCGACACCCAACAGGTGGCGCTTCATTTGTCTCATTGCAACTGATTATTTTTAAAATTCTAATTTTAATTCTATTTAATTATTTATTTAGAACATACATGTTAAACCTAATTACATGTTCTACTAAACTAAACTAAATAAAATTAAAATATTACACAATTTCGTGTAATTATCATTGGTCGAGCTTTGTATAATCGCGTTGACAAGTGGCTTCTGAAAGGATCTTAAAGACTTACAATTTCTTTCCCGCTTTTCCTATCTCGCTCAACAGGTGGCGCTTCAATTGTCTCATTAAAACTTATTATGTACTTTCTTAAATTTCTTTTTAGCAACGAAAGTTCTTTGATTTTGATTTTGTCATGTTCATCGTTGGTCGAGCGTTTACGGTCACGTGTGTATCTTTCTCCGTCCTCCGACAGATGGTGACTCAAAATCAACGAATGGCGATTCGATAGAGAGAAAAAAACACATTTTTTGAAAAGTAAAATAAATTTACATTAAACCATTTTTGCGTCACTCTGTCCTAATCGAAGCTTTCGCCGTCACTCAATAGATGGCTATTCAAATGTCGTGTGTGTATCTTTTTCTGTCGTCCCACAGATGGCGACTGAAAATCAACCAGTGATTTTTGAAAGTAATTTTTTTTTTGAAGAATAAACGAAAATTAATATTAAACGACTTTTGCATCACTTCTGTCCTAATCGAAGCTTTCGCCATCGCTCAACAGATGGCACTTCAAACGCCTCTTCGAATCCGATTTTTCTTTCTAATTTCAAATAAATCTTTTCTTTTTGAAAAATATTATTCTGAATGAACTTTCTTCACAACGCTTGCACTAACGAAAGCTTTTCTCGTTGCTCAATAGATGGCACTTCCCGTCGCTCAATAGATGGCGTTGATTTTTGTATCACATTTGTTATAATATACGCTTCGTCCTCGCACAACAGATGGTGCTCTAATTGACTCGTCGTATCTGAATCATTTTAAAGTTGCTCTTGTTGTTCTTCTAATTAACCTTTTCTTTATGAAAAAAATTGTGTTCTCAACACGCTTGCACTAACGGAAACTTTCATCGTCGCTCAACAGATGGCGTTTCAAAATTAATCTTAGGCTTTTGTACTTATCACATTTGTTGTAATGCATGCTTTCGCCTAAGCTCTAGAGTTGGCGCTCCAATTGACCGGTCGCGCTTTATTCATTTAATTTTTTTCTTGTGTAAAGAGAGAGACTGTAGACTTTTTTGTTGACTTCGATCCAAAATAGTCGGTCGTCGATCATAACCAGATACTTTGTTCGTTTAAATACAAACGAAGCGGCAAACGTACAATGGTCACAAGCTCGTTGCCGCCTCGTTCGAAATAAACGAAACAAAACACATAATTCAGTCCTGTAGTACTTACAAAGAATTAAACTGGCAGCGCCATCTAATAAGGGACAAGAGAAGTTTTACAAAAACCATCGGACTTTAAAAACGCCAAGCAACCAGTTGCATTGCAATAAAGAATCGAACTGGCAGCGCCATCTATTGAGAAGTAAGAGGAGTGTCAGAGAAACGACCGGTCTTTAAAAAAGCCAAGTCATAGGTCGTAGTAAAAAATTAAATTGGCAGCGCCATTTATTGAGAGGCAAGGGAAGTTTTACAGAAAAACAACTGGACTTTAAAAATGTCAAATAATCGTAATTGTAATAATAAATTAAATTCGCGGCGCCATCTGTTGAGAAGAAAGGGCAGTTTTACTGAAGCAATCGGTACTTTGAAATATCAGCTAATCGGTCGTAATTAAGAATTAAATTAGCAGCGTCATCTATTGAGAGGTAAGGTGAGTTTCACAAAACCGATCGGTCCTTAAGAATGTCAAATTCTCGATTGTAATAAAGAATTTAGTTGGTGGCGCCATCTGTTGGGAAATCAGGGTCAAGTTTTACGAAAACGATCGCTCGTTGAAAAAGTTTACGCTTTCGATAAAGCAAGCAGTCCGTTTTGCGAAACGTCGAGATAAAGGCAATTAAAAATCATATTTTTATTGCTTTAAAGTCTTTTCTTTTTCATATCGATACTATTAAATAATCGGTCGTAAGTCGAAGTTTTACGAAAACGAACGTTCCTTAGAATTATCAAATTCCCGATTGTAATGAATTATTAAGTTGGTAGAGCCATCTATTGAGAAGTCAGGGGGAGTTTTACAAAAACGTTTTGCGAAACGTCAAGATAAAGGCAAATAAAAATTATATTTTAAGCTTGTTCTAATAAAGTATTTTCTTTTTCATAGCAATTCTGTTAAATAATCGGTCGTCGCTGAATTGATATGTTACAGTTGAAAGCAAAAAGAAGTAGACATACTACAGTTTACTGTAATTATTCTTTCTCAAAATGCCATAGATTAAAGACGAATTCACAGATTTTATTAAAGTTTTAAACTTCTTAATTTTGAAAGCTTTTACATTATTTAAATGTTATCTGTGAAGTCGACTTTAATCACTACTATTTTCAGAAAGAATGATTACAGGAAACTGTAGTTTGTCTACTTTTTTTTTGTTTCCGAGTGTACGTGTGACCAGTCCAGAGATTTCAAAAAGGTTTTTGTAAAAAATGGAAAGCGTGGCACCCTCAAATTGAAAAGTAGTGTCAAAATTACCGTGATCTTGAAACTTTTGGTTATGAGAATTGTCAATTATTCGTCTTGATGTTTAAGTTCAAAATCAAAATAACCGTCGGCATCGTAAATGTAGTAAGACCTAATTAAAGAGTATTAGAGGGCGCTAGACTGGTCGTATATGATATTTAAATTCAATTGGCCGTGAGCGTAATAAAGAATTAAATTAGCAGTGCCACCTATTGAGAGGTAAGGGAAGCTTTTGCAAAAACAGTTGTACATTTAAAAAATTATGTCAGATAATCAGGTGCAATAGAATATTGAATTAGCAGCACCATCTATTAAGAGGTAAGGGAAACTTTTGCAAAAACAGTTGTACATTTTAAATATTATGTCAAATAGTCTGATGCAGCGGATAATTGAATTAGCAGCACCATCTATTGAGAGGTAAGGGAAGCTTTTGCAAAAACAGTTGTACATTTAAAAAATTATGTCAGATAATCAGGTGCAATAGAATATTGAATTAGCAGCACCATCTATTAAGAGGTAAGGGAAGCTTTTGCAAAAACAGTTGTACATTTTAAATATTATGTTAAATAATCAGATGAATGTAGGTAATTGAAGTAGCGGCACCATTTATTGAGAGGTAAAGGGCCCAGTACTTAGCAAATATTTAATTGTACATACGTGTTATTTTCCTGATTGAAAATCGAAGCGCATCAACACACTTGTATATCAATTAAAAGGGTGTCATTAACACTGAAGAAAAAATGTGGCCGAAGTAACGTGGTTAGTGGTTATGTATAATGCAACAATAACAACAGAAACAACTTGAAATAGTGATGCAATTAAAGATAATTTCCAATGGACGCGCATTTTTTTTCTTATGTCACCGGTTATTTATAATTATTCCGGAAGGCATCTCGCACTAATGTTTCACTTATCCAATATGGAATTAGCAAATAAACTTACGAGTATTAACAATCTCTGATTTAATGCCATGCTTATTTCATTCAATTGCTGTTGACAAATTATAGTACTTACCACAAAAAGCGACAAGTTCTTCCTTGAAACTTATTTATTAATGTACCACCTCTATACGTACATACAACGATTTTTAATTTACTGACTTTTTTTTAAAGACCAATAGAATTTAAATGATTTTTTCTTCTTCTACGTTTAGGTCTTCTGATTTTTTTTTAATGATTGTTTTACCAAAAAGTGAAATGTCTTTAAGAATTAGTATCTAAACGAGGAGTGGAATTTCTTTTGGAACGTACCGAGGTTAAATGAAGGAAGTTACATTAAATTTCATCAGAATTTACGCATCACATGTTTAATCGACATCGCAATCAAGCCCCAGCAACTAATAATGGTGCCCGGAAAGCACCGAAGAGGAAGTTACACACCGTCAGTTGTTATGCACGATCCTTGAGGTGGCTCATCACCTCACCAACGAGCGAGAGCTTGAGCGAGTGAAAGTCTTCGGCGCCCGGATCGATACCATTGAACGATATTGCTGTTATGTTAGAACGGGTCAAGTTCACGAAAGCATGAGAATCGAAGTTTTGCACTGATTGTTGTTGTTATTTATTGCTGGTTCGTGGTGATTAGGCAGAAAGAAAGTGGAACTTGTTTGGTTCGAAAACTCCAACGGCGGCGAGAGAATAGTGTGCGATAGTTTATATACTCATTTACGCCTGCTAGTGTAATTGTTTGCGTGAGAACCACAGATGCACTTCAAAATACTTTCTTTTAATTAATACTTGCACGTACTAGGATGCTCAGCTTAAATGATACTCCTGCATGCGAACCACACCCTCAAGAACATTGGGCGTAAGGGCTACGAAACTGTCAAATGTCAAAACTTTTATGGTGAGCATCGTTGTATGTACATACAACAGTGAAGAACGTTTTGCTCTCCTCTGTACATAAAATATTTTGTTCTTCGTCTCTATCGGGTCTTCATTTAAACGTGCATCCCACGTGTTCTGCGACGTATCAACCAATTACCTAACAGTCAGGTGCAGCCCTTGATTGACGCAACTACGAAAAATTATGGCGTTTTCGATTCGCTTGCACTGACTACATTCAGAGTATTTTCATCCCTTGTTGTTACGTGACGTTAAAACAAGGTGCAAATACTCTGCGTGCAACAGAGTATCTCCATCCCTTGTTGTTACATGAGGTCAGAACAAAATGCAAATACTCTCAGTGCAACCAGAGTAAGCGAATTGAAAACGCTTGTTACGTTTTTAGGGTTTAAATTAATTTATTTAATAGAATAAAACGTTCGGTACCAAACTTAACCGTAATTTAATAATGATTACCATCTAATTTATTTGCAACAATTTAGTTTATACACTAAATCTAACTTCGACGATCGCTAATTAGAACTCGACTGGCTCCTGAGTCAACCCCGGCCGATTTTATATTCTACGCTGCCTTCTCGTTTGTTCCATCTTCGAAGACACTGGAAAAGTCGAGTTTGTTCGGTATAGACGGCGCGGCGTGCCGATGACGCACAATGACCAACCGACTTCTTGACGTCTTCAGTGTGACGTAGTGAGCTGAGTGGCGCGCCACACGCTATTAGTGATTAGGTACATTTAACGGGGTCACGTGGGATACCATCATTTATGAAGGCCCTGTATAAACGACAATAATTCCCAAATCTAAACACCAGGAAGATGTTTCACATCGTCCTTATATAGCCTCCAGAACTAACTAACGAAGCAATAAAGAAACAATTAATCCAACAGTACTTAAGGCTTTACGACCGAATAAAATTACGTATCTAATTAAAAATGGTGAGATTCTCACTTAAATAAATAAAAAGAAAAGTAAACTAGTAATTAATTTAGCTTTAGAATCCCGTCCATTCTAAATTTATGTATGTAACAAATCAAGCAAAGTATTTTCCTCCTGACGATTAAAGTTTCCTTGTACGAAAGGATGAATTATTTTTGCAAAACCGTGCAACAATTTTTGCTTGTCAATTAATGAAAGAAAAATGAGTTCTCCAAGAGGTACACACACATCTACAGGTGCTACTATCGCATCCGTATTCCAGGAAGTTTACTAAACATCGTGACTTTTACATTATCCGTGGTTAACGCGATGCTCGTCGAATTGTTTTAGAATTACATAAGACGTTTACTGGACGTTCAAGAATAGAAAAGATGATGGGTATTTACACAAGGTCTTTCGTGCGCGAGAAAGAAATAGTTTGATGAATAGTTCGCTCGTGAGTTTCTCGCTATTTCGGTGAGGCGCTTAGTTTTTGGTCCTTCTAAATGTCACGTGCCATCACATCACATCACATCAAAAAAATTTACTCTTACGTTACGTAAATGAAGTGCAATGTGCAATATGCGTTATGAAGCGAATCAAATGAATGGATTTCCGCTTTACACGTAACTGCTTAGTGAATGGTAGCGTGTCTTCGCGTGTATCATTCAAAAAGGATCGATTGTCGAGGTCTGAAAATCATACCTCTTTAAAACCTATCGTTTTCAGTGAACGAAAAGCGAGTTTCGCAAGCTTCGGGCCACCGCACGCAATGGGATGGTTCTCACGCGTTTGCGGAATTGGGTCTTTCATTCACTATTCTTGTCCTTAATCATGAAATCTGACCGCTCGTTGTTTCTTTTTATTATTATTAAAAATTTGGTTGCAAATAGTTTTTGATTGCAGTGAAAACGTCGAGCAGCTGTTTCAGCCCTGTTTGGGGCATCGTCAGCAGCTCGAAATTCCCACTGCAAGGCAAAAACGACTTGTCAAAAAGCGATCGTAGGATATCGCTGTTTTATCTGTTATCTATTATTATTATTATTATTAAATAACATCGACACTCCTGTTTACGCATAGTAATGTTTGAGGAGGTTTAAAATAATTGAAATATTGAAATAATTAAATCGAAGTACATCATCTTTCATTCTCTATGTTTGCCAGCAATCATAAAAGAAGCCGACCGCTCGTTTCTTTTTATTATTATTATTATTATTTAAAAAAAATCGACTTTTTTGTTTACGTATGAAGCACGGTTAAGTATGAGGGGCTTTAAAATAATTAATCCGAATTACATCCCATGGCAGTTACCTCAAATTATACGGTGGTGAATCTAGTTGAGTTACAATTTACAATAGAGAAAGTTCTTTAAAGCATAATAAATTATTTTGTCGTTTTGTAGTTCCTTGTTTGCTGCGTTTGCTAGTTTTGCCATCTCCTTACGTCATGAAGAATTTTTTTTCTTCAATTCTTTGTCTTCTTTATTTATTATACGTTGTTGTTAACATTAGAATTTGATATTTTTTATCACTGTCTGATGTTGACTTTTAAAACATATTAATAAGTCTGTTTCTCTCCCGGATATTCTGATGTTTATTGCTTTTGACTTTATATAAGTTTTTTTTCCCTTTCTTTTAAATCATTTACATAGATACCTTTTTTTATTGTAATTTAAGCGTTGCGAAGAATTAATTAAAATCTCGTAAAGTCACAGTGGCATTCTTCGTTATTCGATAGACAATAATGTTCCTTTCGCTTTTAGCAGTTTAGAAAAAAAAAATGCATTTGTAAATAAATTTTTATTAAAAAAAAAAGAATTATTAGCTTTTAAATTAAATGTGAATGGAAATTCATTAATTATTATTAAATTATTATTATTATTATTAAATTAAGGCGGCCTGATTAATTAAGATGACGACAGTGACGTAACCAGAAGTCAAGCCACCGTGCCAGATTGCAATAATTTTACTATAGCTGCACCTTTTAATATTATAATAATTAATAATAAATATATTATACTCATAGCTACAAAGAGCGAAATTGAAAGTCGCTGTTCATATGTTGCGAAAGAAGTGATAAGAACTGTCAATATTTTAGGTTAAGAAAGCGCTCGGGGCCTTATTCTCGATTCGAGGGGAAAAACTCGCAAGAGAACGTGACGTCAAAATGACGTAGTTCTCTTACAATTTAAATAGGTTTGTATGAGAGCCTACGTCATTTTGACGTCACGCTCTCTTGCGAATTTGTCCCCCCCAGTGTTGCCAGAGGTGGTGATTTATCACCAGATCTGGGGATTATCTGGTGTTTTTTCATAAAACATAAGAATAAGAAAAAAATTATAACTTTAAAATTATTTTAAGTTTCAACGATAAAAGTTGACACAAGTCAAGACACAAGTTTTGCGATATAGAATATCGACCATGTGTCAACAATGTCAACCGTCAGTGTTTTTCCGCAAATTTTAAAATATTTGCACTTTTTCTTCGTAAACTGTAGACTCTTTTGTACAAATTCATATGTTTTTAGTTGTTTTAGGGCCGATTTCATAAAAGGAATTTAAATTTAAAGTTACTTTAATCTAAAAAAAACACATTTTTTGTCCCTATTCTTAAAGTGACTTTAAATTAAAGCTGCTCTAAAGTCTGGTTATGAAAACGGCCGTTAGAATTAGAAAATTTAAACGACAGATGACATTTTACAATCGAAAGCAAAAAAGTACTCCTAGTAGGCAATTACAGTTTCCTGTAATTTTTCTAAACTATAGTTTCCTGCAATTTTTTAAACCCGATTTCTCAGGTGACGCTTAAAAAAATTCTGTGCTTTCAGATTTGACAAGTTCACGAGTTTTGTAAAATCTGCGAAATCGACCGCATTTAAATAATACCATTTTGAGAAAGAAAAATTACAGGAAACTGTAATTGTCTACTATCGATTTCTGCTTTCGATCGTACATTCGCCCGGAGCTACTTAGGAAAAGCATTTTTTTTATTATTGCGTACCTAAATTTAATAAAACAATTTTGAACCGTCAATATCATAACCTCGAGGATTTAAATTAACGACAAATTAGTACAAAAAAAATAAACTTATGATTTTCAGTTGGTAACTGGTGACTTTTTGTCAGCCAATCTGGTGACTTAAATTTTGATCGTCTGGCAACACTGGTCCTCCCGATTCGAGAATAAGGCCCCTGGTAACTAGTGATGTGCAGAATACTTTCGACTGTGCCTTTTCCGAAGCGAGATAAAGCTGTGCTACAAAATAATTATTAAAAATGAATGTTTGAGTTGGCACTACAACTAAGAACATTTTTTACTGGACTATTTGCAACACTGTAACTGGATATCCACTGCGACAAGATTGTAGGTTACGTGAATAAAAATTAACGTTGCATTATTTTGAATTCCGTTTCGAAGATAATTCATTGCAATGAAAATATTGTGCTGTCGTAAAAATCATTTAAAATAAAAATTAACTTGAAATATTAATTGTTTTATTACGAATTTGGAAAGCCAAATGATTTCACATGACGGTTGTTAGTGTCAGTTAAGGAGCGTCGAAGATGGCTGACTATTTACTCCAGCGGCACACTTGCGTTAAAAAAAATGACATTTACATAGTGTGCACTTGTCTTGGTGTTTGGAGGTTATGGTAAATGTCATGTCAGTGTTGCCTGTTGCCAACCACCAAAAGGCTAATTTCTTCAGGACGACGTTCGATAAAATTCATCGCATTTCGTCACCCGCGGCAAATTTGAAATTTTTGTTTATTTGTACAGTTTGAAAAATAAACAATTTCACTTGAAACCAATATGTAAATAAAACAGAACAAGAACCTATAAGAAACCACTGTTCTTAGAGGTTATATTATAAAAAATTGCACGTACAAAAATATTTTGTGATTTTAATTCATTTGCACTGGAACGAACTCTTACGTTTTATATTTACACAACATATTCGTTGGGTTTATGGACCACAAACCACAAAAAAACAATAGCGAGACAGGAATTTTACAAAATAAAAATTCATTTATTCTTCGGAAAAATCGTCACGACAGTAAATTCTTCGTCAATTCGTCATTAGCATTTTTTACCCGTGAAAAATCGTCACTGTAATTAAAAATCGTCAGTTAGCAACACTGTGCCATATGTATTGGGAGTTATAATATAAAATAAAAATAAATATATCAATAAATAAATGTTTAAAACGTTTAAAAAATAGAATTCGGTGCTGCCACATCAAATAGTCATTCTAGCTCCTGTCACGTGCTGGCACTTTGCAACCCCCGCAACCCTTATTGTTACGCCCGCCACTGTGAAACTACTGCACGCGCCACCATTTATTATCATTTTATAAATTGTCAAGGATTTAAAGTCGGTATTTCTGAAAGGTATTTAATTTTATTGTACAGTCACGAGCAATAAATTTTGGTGATCATTGATTGTCAAAGATTTGTACTTGACTTGTATTTTATTAAAAACAAGGAGATTAAATTTTTAGTCCTCCTACTGGGAATGATCTATCGGAAAAGAGTGCACAAGTCTTCTCCATAATATTATGGAGAAGTACTTCACTTAATAGAACACGGTGTTTTAATCGAAAAAGAAACACTCACTGTAGGTGTTTTAATCAGAAAAAAGTACTCAGATCTTCTCCATACTATTGTAGAAGTACTCAAATCTTCTCCATAATATTGTGGAGAACATTTGAGTTCTATGTTTCGATTTTGGTAGATCATTCCCAGTACAAAGTACAAATCCCTGACAATCAGTGTATTAATCGGAAATAAGTACTCAAATTTTCTCCATAATAACTCAAATCTTCTCCATAATATTATGGAGAAGTACTTCACTTAATAGAACGCGGTGTTTTAATCGAAAAAGAAACACTCACTGTAGGTGTTTTAATCAGAAAAAGTACTCAGATCTTCTCCATAGTATTGTACAGTACTCAAATCTTCTCCATAGTATTGTGGAGAACATTTGAGTTCTTTCTTTCGATTTTGATAGATCATTCCCAGTAGGTACTCTAAATTTAATCTCCGTATTTTGAATAAAATACAAGTCAAGTACAAATCCCCGACAATCAGTGTTTTAATCGCAAAAAAGTACTCAAATTTTCTCCATAATAATTTTATGGAGAAGATTTGAGTACTCTTTTCCGATAATTTTTTTTCTTATTGTGTTTTAATCGAAAAAACGCACTCAAATCTTTTCCATAATATTATGGAGAAGATTTGAGTACTCTTTTCCGATTACATCATCTATTCCATTAAAATTGGATTAAATCTCCTAACCACAAAAAGGTTTTTAAAACTATGTACGTATTTCGGCAGCTATGTTGCCATCTTCAGTAGATGACTTCTTTTCAATCACCAGAGAAGTGCTCTGTTTTATTGTGATTAAGAATGATTAAGAACAAGTCATCTACTGAGGATGGTCGAAATATGTACATAGTTTTAAAAAACTTTTTGTGGTTAGGAGATTTTATCCAATTTGCTATTTATGGTACTGCAAAACCACAGTTTCCAATAAATTTGAACACCCATTCCATTATGTGCATTCCTCGTGGGTTTCTCCAACTTAATAATCTATAAAAAATTTAATTTATTTTCGAAATTTTTTTTTTGTTATTAAAGACAGGATTTTCATCAAAATTTTTAATTTCTAGAATGAAAACTGACGTCAGTGACGACCAGAATTTATTGTTCACGACTGTACAGTACACTCAGCTGACAATAAGTTGAATCATTCATTGTTATTGTCAGCTGAGAAAAAAATAAGAATACGTAATTATGTCCTGCTTTCTTCAAACCAATCGACTATTGTAAAGAATAGATTAGGTACAGGGTGGGCCAAATCTTTTAACACTTTTAAAGGTAAGCGCATATTTCTAGATGAGTTAGACGAAAACTGACTTCGGTGTCTGAGCACGATTTTTATGACAAGTGACAATGGTAAAAGCCACATTTCGAAATTTTGATCCATTGAGCTACGGGGTGTTTTTCAAAATTCTGCGATTTCTAAATATCGAATAAATTGGCTGCAGCCCAGTTACAGAATTTATTTCTTAACTGTTCAGGCGTGATCATACTTTACGCATTTCTAAATATCTTTAGATATAACTTTTTTGCTTATGAAAATTTTCGATTTCTGTAATAAGGCAGTTTTTAAATAGGACTGAGCCAGCTGGACAGAGGCTGCTCGAGGGATTCACTACAATCAAAAACGATTTGCAACAAAAAGTTTTTGGCACTTTTCAAAGTAGAATCTATTATTGATTGTTACATTTTTGTAAGACGCTTAATTATTGAAATATAAGCCGAACATTTTTTCTTTTTTCTTTTTTTTTTATATGAAACACCCTGTATATTTTTACATTTTTGAAAAGAGAATAAAATTACGTTTCCAAAAATATAAAACACTTGGTATACGAATCAAAAACTCATCAAGAAATAGGCGTTTTCCTTTAAGAGTGTCAAATTTGGCCCACCCTGTACATGAGTAGGTATTCAACGAAGCTAACACATGCAGTGTGCAAACCCAAATAATTTCTCTAACTTACAAATATTTTTAAGTTTTGTGGTTAACAAAGATAAACATTTTTGCTTGTCTTAAAAAGGCGTTTCCTATTAATTCCTATTAATTCAAAAAAAAAAGAAAGAGGAAAGTGAATTTTCCAAAGAATGGAAATTAGGAAAAACATCATGAAGAATTATAACTAGAATTGTTTAAATTACAAAGCTACAAATCGTTGGTCCCGAGGGTTAGGCGGATTGATCCCGGGCTGTAGCGATTTCGCGGAGATATTAACGCTCGGTCAGACGCGAAACCCGAACGTTAAGGCGGGCCAAAATAAAGATGAGAGAGAGAATTCCGATTTTGAATTACACGTATACGTGATTGTTTAATACTGTATCTAACGAAGAAAAAGAAAAAAGATTGCATGCCTTCAATAATAATCAAATTCTTTGATTATTTGCTGTAATAAAGCGTCATAGGTTCCGCGGTATTTACATTCACATAAAGCGTTGTAATTTAATTTAACTACAGCGGATTCCTCCATCCGTTAAAATCTTCAAACATGTAATTTTCTGAATTGTTGAACAGAAATAAAAAATATTTAATAGCACCTATGCATTGGGGAATCCAATAAGCAAAAGCGATTGATTGCATAATTCGGTTGTTAATGTACAACTATGGATTGGACTAAATAGTTTTAGGCCCGGTGATTTTGCAATGTTAATTTTAAGTTACGAATATTACCTCAAGGAAGCGTAACTGTATCATAATCTTAAGTGAAAATCTACTTTCCGTGCGTCAGAATTGCGAAACCGACCGATTGTTTGACACATTTATTATTCACATGAAGCGAATTTAGTACAGCCACTTGTAATCTAAAAATCAAAATCAGTTTAGCTGCTGACAGGCTAATAAATCTTAATTTAGAAAAAAAAGCGAACACATTACATCATCGTCCTGGAGGATTCTAGAAGAGAACTGCTCCATAAAACATCATTAACATTTTCGTCTTCTGGCTGTAGAGTGAGTAACAAACAACGTTGATGATTTATTTGCGCGGATTGTGTCATTCATGCGAAGAGATTCCTAATAGTGAATTTCATTACATTTATTTTTATTTGAGAGCGTCGCTTCGAGGGGAAAGTTGTTTCTCAGCGTGCATGTAATTATTTAATCGGTTAAACTCCGTTCTGGATGATACTTTTTCTCCTTTTGGTTATTTAATAGATGGGGGGGAGGAGGGGGGGCTGACTTGGCTATGGTTAAATAGTATTTTGAATGTCTACGTATTCCTTTCACTGATTAAATCTTCTTTCGTTTTAAATCGATGTTGTATTAGGTTAGAGTTTACAAGAAGACAAACAGTTTCATATTTTAAGGCCCGCGGTCTTTTCATCTCTGATTAACTTTAATCGTTGATTAATTCCAACAGAAACAATCAATTATCTGTATCATTGTAACCATGGGAATAAATCAACGATTAAAGTTAATCAGAGATGAAAATACCAGCCCTAAATCACATTACTCTGTTAAGGTGCGTCCAGACTTGCAACAGAACATCGCGCAACGTAAAAATCCTAATTGCGTGACAATGATGCGGCATATTGCTGTTACGTTACCTGTCTGGATGCACTATTTTCTTAATTTCAAGATTTACTGGTTCAAACATGCGCACGTGCAGATTATTATCATTTGAAATTGCTTTTTTGTCCCACATAGTAAATACGATTATATAAATTTCGTTTTGTTTCGTGAATGAAAGAAAGAGGAAGCTATAATTAGTTTTGATTGCATACCAACGATTGCATCGCCGGCAACTCTTATACGATTGTAATTAAACAATCGATTCCATCTGATAAGAGACTCACCGAACGATTCTTTTTCTTTATTTGACCTTTCACGCTTCCAATTTAAAATGAACTTGCGGATGCCTATAACTGTAAAGGCATAGTCTTTAGATTTAATCCTTCTTCGTATATACGGTTCGGTTATTTACATTGTTAGATACGTGAGGGCGATAAGCAATTAATTAAATTATTTGTATCTGCAGACCACTTCATTTGGCGAGTAATTTTAATGCAGATATCATCAATTATTGTATTGATTGTTCATCGATGAAGTTGCACAACATAGTATGCAGTAAAACATGCGATTTTCTCTTTTGTTTCAGGAATTCTTATACGATGGACCGGCTCCACATTTTTAGGTTGGGTAAGTGTCGCCGTTTAAAACTCACATAAATAATAAATGCAAATTTATAGCAAATTTGAATTTCGGATTTTTTTTAAGAATGAACAAAAATATTTTGGATTTTTTTTTTCTTGAGCGTTCCACGACGAGGCAATCTAACTCGATTAGGTACGCAATCATACTTTATTAAATATCATTTCGAAAATATTTTTAAATCGAAATTCTGGGTCAGATTTGTCCGAGTTACGTAAGAATCGCACTTCCATACGTTCACATTGACACGTTTTTTTAAGCGTAAGTAAAATTTAATGTATTCGATAATGCTAATGGCCTTGATTTTAAGTACGTTAACTTTGGCGTGCTCGTCGGGGACTTTCGTTTTTATTAAATCCGTATCGAACGATGGGATAGCACTGTAATGTTTATATTTATCGTACTTTTCCCAGACCTGCCTTGACATTAAAAATTTCGAGGCATACACAAAAAGAATTACCGAATCTTCGTCATGCATATTTTCGGCGTTTGTTTGTTTGATGAGTTTGTACGCGGAAAACTATTTTAAAAATGATAAAGAAACCATGTTTATTCCTTTAGAGTTTAGTACTTTATTTTTTATTCCTTCAGAGTAGTCATTTTTTCAAATTTTGTTAACAAATTATTTTTTTTATGAACTGGCCCTCTTGGGCAATCAACGGAATTCATAATTAGAGAAGGTTGTGATTGATGCTATTTAATCTCGTATGGTTGGACACATTGACAAAGCAATATTAAATTGACAACTGTTATATTTGAGGTTATGTTCGCTCTTTATATTGTCTTTATTTTATTTGACCACCACCCCCTGGTTTTCGAGTAATAACGGCCGTCTCACGAAATTTTTCAGTACACAGATTAATTGAGAAAAATTTAAGCCGAATATCAAACATTTTGAAAAATAAACGTCACGTTTCTGACACTTAAACGTTTAATTTCAAGCTGCAAGCCCGTGTTGCCAACTTTATCGTAAATATCACAGCCTGCTCTAATTATAAATTCCGCTGATCGCACGATATTAAGCCAAGCGAAATCATCAAAAACGACTTTTGATTGCATAATTGCATCAAATAAAAATGTCGCCCTATTTAAATATTACATAAATAATATTACGTAGCGTATGTAAACGCAAAACGTTCAGAAATATTCGAAACTACTCGCTAATCAATCTCAATGACATAAGAAAAATAATTTAGTTTCGAAGCTGCAATAAATTCATTTCGACAATAATAAAAAAAATAAACATAAAATAGAAAACTTTGGCGACTAGAATGAGGACAAGGAAAGTGCCTCTTTAATTACTAAAAAAAAATGTAAAATGTTTATATTTTCAAATAGATAAAATGTAATATATTTTTTTTTGTTTTGCAGGTTTCACATTATTATTATACATCACATGTTACGGAAGATCAATGGTAACTAAACAATATTATTTGTAAATGAAAACAAAATAGTCAGTCTCTACCTTGCAGCTTGTTTTTATATAGGACTTGATCAGTTCCAAACGAAAAGAAATGTTTAAAGTACATTTAAGCGACCTAGCCCGTATTATACAGTGGGCATCGAAACTGCACCTTATTCAACAAGTTAAACAGAAAGCGTAATGTGACTGTCAGAAATAATTATTCTTTACAAAACAACGTCTTTTTATGTCAAGTTTTAAATGACACAAATAAATATTTCTTTTCGTTTGTATCTGGATGTAAATTCATTTTTTATTTATTCAAATAATTTTTTGGAATAACTTAAGTAATTAAGTCTTCCAAAATAACTATTAAGAGTAGTTCTAATGAGACAATATGTCATTCCAGGTTGTTGATGGCTTATCGGCTTACGAGAAAATGGGCGGCAGAATACCCGAGGAGTTAGTCTTCTATCAGGGTAAGTTAATTCAATTAATGTTATTTACAAAACAAGCAAGTTACGTAATTTTGCGTTCTTTAAGTCATCAACTGCAAGTTCAGTGATGACGTCGAGGTAGATGTTTTACATTAACATCAATTTGATCACATAAACAAAAAGGTCTTCAGCCAAAGGTCACCGGTAAAAATAACCGTGCACAGCTAACTGGTTTGTAAAACTAAAATGCGTTTTTGAAGCGTTAATTTTTACGGTATACACAACCTCAAGGGAATCTTAATTGTCTTTTTTTAATTTTTAGGAGTTCAAGGCAAGCCGGGAGTAGATTTTCCGGTGTTTGCGAGAATCCCCAGGACCAGCTTCAACTGCAAGGAAGTAGAATCTGGATATTATGCAGACTTGGAAACCGACTGTCAAGTTCGTAATTTTTTTTTTTAACGTTAAACGATTTCGCGTGCATTGTGTTATGCAAACCGAGCTGAAGTTGTTATCCTGCCCACCAACTTAATAAATGCAATTCAACTATTGTTAATAGGAATGATGCCAAGACCACCGCTCGTAAAACAGCGAGTCTAGAATAATTATATAGCATTATGCCATCCGTATACTCTTGCGACGTAATGTCTTTAAAACAATTATTAAAATAACATTGATTCAATATGTTATCGAGCGCTATTGTTTCAAAACTGTGCTCGACATTTAAAGAGCAAATTCCTCCTTCTAGAGCTAGAGTAATGTCAAATTGTTTTTTTTGCAATTGTATGTATTTTTTAGGTGTTCCATATATGCAACGATGGGGCAAAAATATCGTTCCTCTGCCCCAATGGAACGATATTCCAACAGTCGGATTTGATTTGCGAATGGTGGTTCAAAGTCAAATGCTCGGAATCCCCAAATTATTACCAAGAGAGCGCTGAGCAGTTGCGTGAAAACACGAAGAGAAGAAAGTCCTTCAGGAAAGTCATCAACAACATCAAGTACAACGTCATCAACAAAAGCCAAAGTCCTGGAAACCAAATCGTCAACAACATAGTTTCACCTGAGAGGAAGAACGAAAGCGAATCTTTCAGTAAATTCTCGAGCGATACCAGAATCGAGCAACTCAACGGTAACAGGGGGCAGCGCAAATTCAATCTGAATTCACCCAGTGACGTCAGTAATTCCTTGAGCGTGGGACCGACCCAACCGACCCTCAGCAGCAGCGAGGAAACTCAAGTTCCGGAAGAATCCGCCTCGTTCTACAAGAATTCCCAAAATACAATTCAACAGGTTGGAAAGCACGTGACGAACAACCCCTACCCCAACCACAGGGAAACGTATTCCGATGAGCCGGACATAAAATATTTCTACACCCAACCCCTCAACGGGTTCCCTCAGAGTACCTCTCCTGCAAGCCCCCAAACCCGATCGACCAATCGATTCCCGCTCAACGACGGAAAGCCTTTTGTGGTCACGACCCCTCGCGTACAATATAACATCAACAATTTTGAAAAAGTGACCGACATTGGGGGTAAAACCCTGGTGGTTTCTTCGACGGAACCGTTTCGATACTCGCCTACTGTTCCCCCCATCACGGTAACGAGCAAATCTTTATTGCAGTCCACCCCGTCTACAAAAATTGACTCGAAACTCGCTTCACCAGCTTACGTTCCTAAAGAAGTTCAATTGGGTGTACACGTAGATGTTAACCCTAATTCTGGACCGCCTTCGTTTAGTAAAATACCCGAAAGCGTTTTGGTCAAGATTAACGGCGACCGCCAAACACAAAATGAACCTTACTCAAGTCCACCCACCGAAATAAATACTTCCACGCCACATTACGATTCTGCAAGTTCCATCAGCACGACGTATTTGCCTAGCTTTGGGGAAAACCATGTTACTTCCGAGCCAATAACAGGAGATGATAAGCAAGCGAACCTGCAAGCACCAGCCAATCCTTTGGTTCACGCAAATAATAATGATAAAATCTTCAATCAGGGAATAAGAGTCGGCACTACTCCTTTACAAGACCACCAGATTGTTATAGGTCACCCAAAACTTGTTTTTGACGGCGACGAAGACTTGATTGTTAACCCCCCGCTCGAAGGTCCAAATAAGCTTGGGGACAAATTTTTGAAAAACACGTCTGATTACCAAATTGTAATAGGCCATCCCAAAATTGATTTTCGGCCAAACACCACCTCACCGCCTAAATTTGGAGAGCCCGAACTTTCAAAAACTAGTTCGAAATTTGCCGAAAGCAAAACAGACACGAGCACTCCCTTCTATACGAAATTCGGTGAGAGTTACTCTTCGCCCTCTTACAACGCGATCACAGGCTTCACACCATCCAACAAATTGGGAGCGGGTTTAAAACCATCACCTTCCCCATCAACCGAATCAAATATAATTAAAATTCGAGTTAATAACTTCTCGAATGTTGATCGAGGTCGATCTTCCGTATCACCAGAGCCGAAGACGGTGATACTAGAAGGATACGATCAAGGAGTGCCGGTGACTGATTCGGACGTGTTTAGAGTCTCCGTCAATGGCCAAATAAATACGGAGCGACCAAGTGATGAAAACACTTTGACCAAAACAACAACAAGGAGAAATGGTTTCTACTTAACTAAACAGTTTGCTTATGATGTAGAGAGCACCACTCTGCCATCTACCGGCGGCGGTGCAAATACTTACTTGCCAAAATCCACCACTGCGTCGCAGAAGAACACAGGTCAACCAGCTACCGGTTCTTCCAGCGCAAACACTTACTTACCAAAGTCCACCACTGCGTTGCCTTTATTCCAGGAAAGCACAGGTCAACCAACCACCGGTTCTTCCAGCGCAAACACTTACTTACCAAAGTCCACCACTGTGTTGCCATTCTTGCACGAAACCACACCGCTACCATCTTCCGCTTCTTCCAGTGCAAACACTTACCTACCAAAGTCCACCACTGCATCGCCTTTAATTCAGAAAAGTCAATTCCCTGGCAGTGGAACCCCTAATCAAGAAACGTCGGCGGGAGTTGCTCAACCCCCCGACGTGATCTTCAAAGATGAAACTCTTCGACCAAAACCGTTCGAGTTACCCCCAAAGGCCAACAGCGACGTCCTCGTCGAGCTTGAACAGCGCACAACCTTGTCGCCGTCGAACGCCGGTTTCACCATCGAACCTCACCCTCATGTTTACGTCTCTTCGGCAAGGCCTTTCTCAGCTAACACGTTAGAAGCCGTCTTGCCAACCGCCCCCACGGAATTCACGACCGAGAAATCGTCGATTTACGAGCACGTCCACAACATGCTGAAAACTCTGAAAGAGATTGCCGACGAGGAAAGGGGGCGAAAAGGGGGCGACGGTGCTGCAAACACGTCAAGACCAGGTTTGCTTATTCCACCATCGGCCGGGCCGCAGAGTTTGCACTCACTCGCCGTGTATTTTGCAAACGCCCAGGATAATGCTGCGACTACCGAAGGAAAAGAAAATGGGGAGGGTGAAGCTGAAGACGAAAGCGAAGCCCAAGCAATTAACGAGTTGCTTACGCGCGCAACTGTGCATAGGTATAACGACTTATTTAAAAACACTGATGGAGGAGGTGATGGTGATGATGATGATGATGAGGAGGAGGAGGAGGAAGAAGATATTACGACGAATTTATCTGGGGTTAGACAAGGTGAAGATGGTGATGCTTTCGATAATGATTTGCTGGGACAACACTCCAAGAATCCTACAGTGACACCACGAGTGCGTCAACTAGCGCAAGTATTCACGAAAGCCCTTTCGTCTTACCTGGATAATCCCGATACGTTCAAAAAGGCTTTGCAGGAAATAAGACCGACGGAGCCCCCTGCAATTACCGCCGGAGTTACGGCCTCGCGGGTTGAAGACGACGAGCTCCTAAATTACTCAGACGCGGATATAGTGCCGGGCCTTCCACGTTTAACCACAACCACGTCGATCAGTCCAACTTGGGGGTACATCCTCGCCCCTAATAACTCGAACACTTTCGAATATAATTCCTTGAGTTCCGAAGGTGAAAACCTGCAGAGCGCTGACAGTCAGTCTTTCGTCACGCAATTCAATAATTTGGTGAAAGATAAAATCCAAAAGCAGAAGGAGTTGAGCACGTCACCCAAACCTGATTTGCCTCCGAGTGGTGGTCATTGGACTTCCTCGTCTGGGGTTACGACTCTTTGGCGCGATGCCCTTTACACGCCCCCATTGACCATCAATCAAAACCTCAGCAGCGCAAATCAAACTGAAAGGCCGCCGGTGGTTTCGAGCAGCATCGATTACGAATTAAGGGCTTTGCCAAAATTAAGCCTCAACTCAACGCAAGTCCATGGCCTCTTGATTGACTTCATGAATTCAAGCCAGCCCGACGACACCAACAAGTTACACCGTATTTTAGAGAAGCTCAACACGACTCAAGACGAGTTCCTTGCCAAGATGCGTGCGATTGAGCAAAACCCCATAACCCGCAGGTTGATTCTGCTTTTGATCAGCGAGTGTGGCTCGAACGTGACCAAAGATGTTGAGGCGAGAACGACCACGGTCCACGAGGTTTTGAACTTGGCCAACGTCAGCGACGCAAAAATAACTCCAGTCGACGGTGGTGAGAAGTCCACGGGAGTTCCCTCGCCGTTCCAAGTCTTCGTGGATCCTTCCTTGCGCGAAGAGGACGACGATACGAGGGCGCTGCAGTTGTTGAACGCGCTGTATTCCATTTCGTCGAAATTCGGAAAGTAATTCGAACTTAGTGAGCTGTATTGACATAAGCAATGCATGAAAATAACGGGTTTAAAAGTAAAAGCGATGCCTGAGACGATTTTAAGGGAAGCTGCAAACGATTTGTGTCTTCTTTTAATTTTACTTAACCAGTATACTCCTAATGCCTTAATTTTTTAAAATAGATCTTTTCGAATAGTTTAACGTATATAGAGGGTGGTTCCGATATAACGTGACGGTAATTCTCCTTGTCGAAACGAGTGGGAAAGTCTGGTTCCATTTTAGACCCAGTCTTGTTTGGAAAAAAAAAACTAAAGATGGTAAAATGTTGAGAGTCGCTGGAGGTCTTTACAGACGGCATTATTCAGCGATACCCAAATATCTGTAGCATTTTTTTTAATCTAAGGATAATCCAAGAGTACCGCTACACTTTTTGATTCCTTTACTCAAGCTGAGTCACCAGTTTCAATTTGGCACGTTGTATCGAGACCATCCTGTATTATAGTGGAGTGTTATTATTTGGAGCGCGTGAAGGGTATGTTTTTGTTGTATTAATTTTAAGATAAATCTGTTATTGTTTCTGTTAACCACCGTGTATTCCATTACGTTCGTGCAAACTATTTATTAAAGATGAGTTTGTTCGAGTTAACTAAACAAAATAATGTATTGTATTGTTGGCCGATTATACTTAAATGAATGATAACCAGCGAATGGATTTATATATTTTGTTCGACTAAATACAAACGATGCGGCAAACGTATAACTTTGCAGCGACGTGTGATTGCACATACTCTCGTTGCCGCTTCGTTCGAAATAAACCGAACAAAATATATAATTTCGTCCCTTAATGATAACGAAATTGCTGATTAAAATAAGATAGAAAAGAACCTCTCACTCTTTTGTAACTCTTGTGGTAGAAGAATATTTAGCTCAGAGGGGGTTGGTCAAAGAATTTTCTGAAAGCAGTTAATTGAAAATGTAAAAAAATTAATTTGGTCTTTGTACTGATCACGTGACAGGTTCTCCTCGATTTAATTTATTTCAACTTTTTCAAAGAAGTTTCTCCTTAATAAAACCAACTTATTTTCCTACAGATAAAATCTACATAAACTTAAATGTTGCTTTTTATCTTGATTAGCTTACGTTAAGGCGCAAATGGTGATAGTTTTAAAGTGCTTTATTATAATTATGATGATTATTATTAATGCAATCTATGTGACCGTGTTCCATGTTATTATGTATTCGACTGAAAGTGATGATTTGATTCAAGTATTTCCTTCCTTACCATCGAACGAAACGACGAAAAAAGAACAACTCTGCGTCCGACTTTAGCGCTTTGAATGTTGTAAGATATCTGCGTGTATATATTTCTGTAAATAAATCTTTTTTATAATCCGTTCATTTATTTAGTATTTGGTTTCGTTGCACGCCAAGAAAAAAAAATACGTCGTTTTGTACCAAATATTTCGTGTTATATTCTCTTAAATAAAAATACATGATGTTTATATACAATAAATTACAATCTATTATGTAAAAAATATGCATACAACCCTTTAGCTGAAACCTATCTTTAAATAAATTACCGAATAAATTCATCTTATTTACAATTCCGTCGTCGTTTCTACAGGCGAGTGATCGCCGTAGGTGAAACCCAAATGAGAATAGTCTTTCTTTTCTCTGAACATCACGTTCTCGTTCGTCGGACTTGCGTTCATCTCCTCATCATCTGAAGACCTTCGAAGAAATGACCTGATTCATTAGTTTTACACCTTTCAATTGTCCCAGCAGAAAACAACTCCCCCTTCATACAGGCCTGATTCATTAGGTGGGAGAATACTCCGAGTTCAAAATTGATTCATCTGAAATGCGGTCCAGTACCGAAATTTACCATTTTATGGTTGGTACAGCGAAACGTTTGCATCGTCATCCTCAGACACTGGGGTTTGATATTCCTGCGCGGTGACTCAGGCTTGCTTTTGAAGACGGTGTTGGTTCGAAACATAAAAAAGTTACTTACCGATGATATATGTGATCACGATTGATGTTATTTGATAAAATGTGTTCGCCAACGCTGGAAGCACGTGCAGTCGTTGCTGACTCACTACTAACAGGACTCTGCTGACCTGCAATCATTCAACCCTAACTTACTTTCTATTCCAGACTTTAAAAGAACGAATAAAATCATATAAGACAATTAGTCCCAACCCAGAGGTTGTAAAAATTGTACTAAACCATTCTGGTAGATGGGAGGGAGGTGCTGAACGATTTTTGCATTCACCTCACAGATTAGGTTGCTTGTTGGTTTTAAGAGAAAAGACTCTTACCGTATTTATTTAAATTATTATCCTTGCTGATGTAACTAACATTTTCTAAGCTGAACGTGTGGTTCTTGTTGCTGAAGTCCAAGTGTAAGTCGTTGTAATCATCCGGATCATCAACGGGAACGCACATTTGCAGAACTTGCGTTTCGTACTCCTTCAAATTCGGCTCGACGTACACCGAATCGTATCGGGCAGGGCTGGCCGGGACGATGTAGGACCTCTGCATTTGGTCCTTGAAATTCTTGTACCTAAGGCACGCGTAGGTTAAACACCAGGCTTGATTTGTTGAGCCGTTGTTATCCATACCTCGACCATGACACGCATATGTAGATAATCCCGACTATTCCGAGAATGAAAATTATGCAGGCGATTATGATAAGAGCGTAGGGAAAAACTTCGCCGTTCAAGGTGGCGATTGAGGCGGTTTTTACTTTGTGGATGACTATGGGTTCGTGTATGGTCATAGCCGTGTGCTTGATTTGGCCCGTGACATCGAACGTTATGTTCGTCATCGCGGACTTTTCCAAAATTGATCTGAAAACAAAGGCATCCTAAGAAATTTGAAAACTTTGGATAGGGTTTGGAATCGCTCAGTAGCATCTCAGTATGAGGTAGTAGGTTGGAGTTGCCAAACTCTTCTCCCATCAGCCAATCCATAGCTGAAGGAAGAATGAGGTGTTCAGTCTAGTCTGGTCGTGGCTTCAAGTCTATTCCTTGAATCGCTTGCTTCATTCTTGCTTTCTCTTCATAACAGTAATTCTGCGGTGTTTCCTTGATTGCTCCATTGGTGACTTTGAGAGTCGAGTAACTCGTGATTCTTGGTGGTTAGGGCATATTCAAAGACAGACTGACAAAAAAGGAAAATGTTTGGGGGAAAACAGGAGAGGAAGACTGTGGAAATCATGGAAACCCAGTGGACCCGGAGGAAGAAGCAGAAGAAAAAATGGAAATACGATGGGAAAGAATTAAGCAAGAAAACTTACTCAATCCTTAGTTGAAAGAAGAATGAAGTGTTGAATCCTTGGCCTCGACTAAACTTTTAAGGTAGTTCAGTCGAGGCAAAGGATCTTACGCTCCAGGGTGGGCCTCAGCCTCTTCTTCTAATTACTTGCTTCATTTTTATATAGTTTTGCTGTTACCTTACGTCCATAGAGCGTGTTTCGTTGATTGTTCCATCGGTCACGGGATTAAGAGAAGAACAAAAGGAATTTGGAACGATTCGGCTCTTTGGGGCAAGATCTAAGCTATCAAAGAATTCAGGTTTTGCGAGAAGTGCATTGATCGGTTTGGTATAATTGGGGGGATGCCAGTTTCATGCTGAGGAGCAGCTTATTCCAAATCCTTACATCTTAATTTGGCAGACCGACAAAAAAGAAAAGTGTTTAGAGAGAGAGAGGAAGACTGTGGGAATCATGGAAACCCAGAGAACGAGAGGAAGAAGCAGAAGAGGAAATGGAAATACGATTGTAAAGAATTAAGCAAACAACTCCTTTGCCCTTACTCAATCCTTAGTTGAAAGAAGAATGAGATGTTGAATACCTTAAAAGTTCAATCGAGGCAAAGGATCTTACGCTCCAGGGAGGGCCTCAGCCCCTCCTTCTAATCACTTGCTTCATTCTTGCCTAGTTTTGCTTTTATCTTACATCTCTAAGGCGTGTTACGTTTATTGTTCCATTGCCCACAGGATTAAGAGTAGAAGACGAATTTAGAACGTTTCGATTCTTTTGGGGCAAGATCTAAGCTAGTTTTGCAAAAAGTGCATGGATCAGTTAGGTAGGTATAATTGGGGGGATGCCAGTTTCATGCTGAAGAGGAGCAGCTTATTCCAAATCCTTACATCTTAATTTGGCAGACCGACAAAAAAGAAAAGTGTGTAGGGGAAAATAAGAGAGGAAGACTGTGGGAATCATGGAAACTCAGAGAACGAGAGGAAGAAGCAGAAGAGAAAATGGAAATACGATTGGAAAGAATTAAGCAAACAACTCCTTTGCCCTTACTCAATCCTTAGTTGAAAGAAGAATGAGATGTTGAATACCTTAAAAGTTCAGTCGAGGCAAAGGATCTTACGCTCCAGGGAGGGCCTCAGCCCCTCCTTCTAATCACTTGCTTCATTCTTGCCTAGTTTTGCTTTTATCTTACATCTCTAAGGCGTGTTACGTTTATTGTTCCATTGGCCACAGGATTAAGAGTAGAAGACGAATTTAGAACGTTTCGATTCTTTTGGGGCAAGATCTAAGCTAGTTTTGCAAAAAGTGCATGGATCAGTTAGGTAGGTATAATTGGGGGGATGTCAGTTTCATGCTGAAGAGGAGCAGCTTATTCCAAATCCTTACATCTTCATTTGGCAGACCGACAAAAAAGAAAAATGTTTAGGGGAAAATAAGAGAGGAAGACTGTGGGAATCATGGAAACTCAGAGAACGAGAGGAAGAAGCAGAAGAGAAAATGCAAATACGATTGGAAAGAATTAAGCAAACAACTCCTTTGCCCTCACTCAATCCTTAGTTGAAAGAAGAATGAGATGTTGAATACCTTAAAAGTTCAGTCGAGGCAAAGGATCTTACGCTCCAGGGAGGGCCTCAGCCCCTCCTTCTAATCACTTACTTCATTCTTGCCTAGTTTTGCTTTTATATTACATCTCTAAGGCGTGTTACGTTTATTGTTCCATTGCCCACAGGATTAAGAGTAGAAGACGAATTTAGAACGTTTCGATTCTTTTGGGGCAAGATCTAAGCTAGTTTTGCAAAAAGTGCATGGATCAGTTAGGTAGGTATAATTGGGGGGATGCCAGTTTCATGCTGAAGAGGAGCAGCTTATTCCAAATCCTTACATCTTAATTTGGCAGACCGACAAAAAAGAAAAGTGTGTAGGGGAAAATAAGAGAGGAAGACTGTGGGAATCATGGAAACTCAGAGAACGAGAGGAAGAAGCAGAAGATAAAATGGAAATACGATTGGAAAGAATTAAGCAAACAACTCCTTTGCCCTTACTCAATCCTTAGTTGAAAGAAGAATGAGATGTTGAATACCTTAAAAGTTCAGTCGAGGCAAAGGATCTTACGCTCCAGGGAGGGCCTCAGCCCCTCCTTCAAATCACTTGCTTCATTCTTGCCTAGTTTTGCTTTTATCTTACATCTCTAAGGCGTGTTACGTTTATTGTTCTATTGCCCACAGGATTAAGAGTAGAAGACGAATTTAGAACGTTTCGATTCTTTTGGGGCAAGATCTAAGCTAGTTTTGCAAAAAGTGCATGGATCAGTTAGGTAGGTATAATTGGGGGGGGGGGGTGTCAGTTTCATGCTGAAGAGCTCCAGGGTGGGCCTCAGCGCCTCCTTCTAATCACTTGCTTCATTCTTGCATAGTTTTGCTTACATCTCTAAGACCTGTTCCATTGATTATTCCATGGGACACAGGATTAGGAGAAGAAGAAGAAGAATTTAGAACGTTTTGATTCTTTTGGGGCAAGGTCTAAGCTATCACAGAAGTAAGGTTTTGAAAAAAGGGCATTGATCAGTTAGGTAGGTATAATTGAGGGGAGCTGAGGAGTAGCTTAAACCAAACCCTTACATCTTACTTTGGTGTAAAAGTTAACTTACCTTCGTACTATAGAATGATTTGCCGGTAAGATCGTATCAGTTTCCGGATCAATCACATAAAACCACACGTCGGTGCCCCCCGCGTCCGTTTCTAACGTCCCGTTTTCTCCGACGTACTCACGGGCGTTCAGCTTCTCAATGCCCACGATTAATCCCGATTGTTCCTGGATGACCTGCGCTATCACATCGACCTTGTTGGCTACCACGTCGGGTTTGGCATCTCCTATCGCCAGGATCATGCGATGTATCTCCGATATCAAGTTAATAACAAGGGGGGCCTCGACTTTATTGTATTCCACAGTGGAATTGGGATTATCCCGTGCGATGACGACAAAGCGAAAGGGCTCCGCCTCCTCGAAATTTTCGAAAGTCTTCTTGGTTTTTAGTATACCAGTCGTCGGGTCTACGCTGAAATACACGTCGCTTTGGTTACCTTTCAGGATGTACTTGACCTTTCCCAATTTTCCGCTGTCTTTGTCGTCAGCCTGGAAAGACTCGCTGGTGAATTTGTTGTTGTTTGGCTTGAAGCAAGAACTTTTACCTTAAGTTGGATCACCGTGGTTGCAAGGGGGGCGGAACGAGGAATCGCCGCGTAGAATTTATCCTGCAAGTTGTTTGGGTATATGAAGAACGGGGTGTTATCGTTTACGTCCACGATGTTTATGGCGAGTTGCGTTTTGCTGTAGTCCTTGTTGAGGAATCCCTGAAGCGATATCAGCTGCACTTCGATGTTGTACAGTTCCACCTCTTCGAAATCGATGGTACCGTTCAGGTATATCGCGCAGTTGCGTTCTTCAGTCACGTTTATTACGAATTTGCCTGGAACATAGAAATGAGGAGGCTTTTCTTTGGAATTCAAACGAACGAGTGAGGACTTACCATCCTTGTTTCCGGATGTTATCTGACATTTGAGCGGAATGTTACCGCCGTGCGATCTGCTGTTGACGATGGTCAGAGTCTTAACGAGCGTGCCCACTGAGGAATTTTCCGGAAGCTGAAGGCTGTAGGAGTTATCGGCGAAACGTAGGCCGACTTCGGGTGCCACCGTGGCTACGTGCTGAATGTACACGTCCAGAGTGACGACGGACGACAACTGCGGTTCGCCCAAGTCGTAGGCTCTCACGTCAACCTCGAAGTACGTGTAAGGAATGCGAGGAACTCATTGGTAATTAATACGGCCTTACCTGGTACTCTGTGTCCACTTCCTTTTTCAGATCGTTCGTTACTCTTAGTTTTCCGCTGTCCGGATCGATTTGGAAGTATTTGGTCGCTTTTCCCCTACCGATGATTTCGTAACGCACCTGGACATTAGACGAGAATTAGGGTAAATCACCAATAAACACTTTTTTTGCTCATTTAGGAACCACCGTAAACTAAAAAATTGCGGTAGAAAAGCGTACTTGTTTATTTTCTACTTGCGACATTGAAAACATAAATACCATTTGTATGACTCACTGTATTCATTGCAGGTTGCAATTATAAACTGTATTTTCCAACCAATTTATACTCTTCAGATAAAGAATGTGAATTGGAATCTAAACCTGAGGAATTTTCTTTAATAAAAAATAAAACGTAGCCATTGATTCAAAATATCAAAATTAAGAAGCAGATTTATTTTCCCGGCGGGTAAAATTTTGATCACTGTGCGTTCCGAAGGGGGAAGAACGCCAAATTGTTCAAATGTGTTTCATCTCCATCAGTTACTTACTTTATTTCCTGGGGCCGTACCATCAGAATCCGTTGCCTCCAGGTCGTATATCGAGGTCCCAATGGCTGCATCATCTTCTATCATAATAGGAGGAGGAATCTTTATGAAAACCGGCGGTATATCATTGCGATCCTAAAAGATCCCCCAAGATAAAACAGAAACCCCAAAACTTTCCTCCCGATTCGTTTACCTCAACCTTCACGAGTACTTTCGTCGTACTCCCGTTCCCATCTGCCATATTTTCCAAAGTACCGATGATCAAGGTGTGTTCGTTTTCCTTCTCGTAATCCAACCCCCTGGTGGTGTATATGGCTCCGTTGTTCTCATCAATCCTAAACAAGTCCGTGGGGCCTTGGTGGATGACGTACGTTATTTTCTTGATGGTATCAGGATCAAACGCCTACACGCAATACAAATGGTTGGTTTAATCAAAATGGTTTGTGCAAAAAGGAAGGGGTTACCATGACGTCTGTTACGAAATAATCCGGCATGTTCTCAGGAACCGTCGCCTCGTACAGGGGTCGACTGAAGATCGGGACTTCATCTTCCACGTCCAGGACGTTAATTGAAACCGTCGCAGTGGCTATACGAGGATCTGGGGCGCCATCCTTCGCCGTAACAACAAATTGGTAATTCTGAAGTGAAAGCATATTTAGAGAGCCTTTTTCTTGTTTTGGGAATTCGTCACGCCACCTTTTGCGTTTCGTAATCGAGTGCTCTGGTGGTGGTGATTTCCCCCGTCTCGTTGTCGATGTTGAAGGGCAAATCCGTCGGTATAAAATAGGACACAACGGCGTTGATTCCTTCATCGGCGTCGACGGCGTGGACGAATCCGACGGTCGTCTTCTCGATGCCCTCCTTGACCGTGAAATTGTAGGGGTCGCCGACGAATTCGGGGTTCTTATCGTTGATGTCCGTCACTTTTATGTTGACCGTGGCTGTGCTCGATAGCTTTCCGTTGTCTTCGGCTTTAATAATCTGCGAAATTAATTTTTTGTTTATTGCTCGTTCGCCTTTGCGAAAAGGAAAGGGCGATGTGACCAAAGCCTCAATGAGTGAGATAGGCCTATTGTGGTAGACGTATGTGAGAGAAGGATGGAAGGAAGCAAAAAGCAAATTGAATTTTGAAAAACATTAAATTAATACACATGTTTATGCGCACTTTGGAAAACAAGCGTTCTTCTGGTTGCAGGTGGTATAGCCACATATCCAATAGAAAACAAGAATTCCCTTCGCATTGTAAGTTGTCAATGGTAGTAGATCCTTTAATGGAACCAAAAAAAAAACAAGAACTTTTATGATGGGTTGGGGGTTGGAGGAAAATTTTGAGCTGGAGCTCGGTAGCTCCTGGGTAAATTTTGAACAGCGATAGAAGCTTTTGGTAAACAAAAATACTCTGGCGCTGTATGTGGGGCGACTAATTAGTCTTCCTTTGGACTAATTTGGAAGGAAGTTTGAGCCTCGTTTTTATTTCCCCTTTTTAGTACGGTTTTTGGCACGTCTCGTCAAGGAAGCGAGCAGAGGTTTTCTTATGTGGAGTTTCACCCTCGTCAAGTATTTCTGATAAAGTATATAATATAAAGTAATATAAAGTATATATTGGGTATCTCTTCTTTTTGTGATTTTTGTTAATTAAGGTGTTCGTTGTAGCGTCTTCTTTAATTTTTTTGTGCATGTTTAACACTCTTAATTAACCAATATATGACTAAACGCTTCGGCCGTTTTATGAGACTTTATGAGGAATACTTGACGAGGATGAGACTCCACATAAGAGAACCTCTGATCGCTTCCTTAATGAGACATGCCAAAAACCGTACTAAAAAGGGGAAAGAAAAATAAAGCTCAAACTTCCTTCCAAATTAGTAAGTATTTTTGTTTACCATTTGTTTTCTATCGCGCTTCAAAATTTACCCAGAAGCTGGCGAGCTCCAGCTCAAAAATGTTCCTAATCGTGAGCTTAAGAACCACGTCTTGAAAGAATAAGGTAATCGAAACTGATTAACTCTGAGAATAAGATTTTCATTTTAAAATTCTATAATGGATCCGATGCCCTTTTTCATCACTGAAAATAAACCATCGGCGGTGGTGGCTTACCAACTCACGATTACTAAGGGAGTTTCTACCTTAATTGTTTAAATCTAAAAGAAACATCCTCTTCTAATTAAAACAGGCTTCTTTGCCCAGAAAGGCCCCGCTTACACAAGGTTAATGCGGCGTCAGAGGATCATATTTTTTTGGAATGTTGAAGAATTCAGTTTTAAAAGTTCGAAACACTGGTCGCAAAGCATATTCGATTCACCCAACAATATTTTTACCAGTCTGTATTTTGTGAGGTCTTCCCTGTCCAACTTCCTGATGACGGTTATGACTCCTGATTTGGAACCAATGGCGAATTGTCTCAAGTCGTTTCCAGATTGGATAGAATAAGATACTGGATCGTCTTCTGGATCGGTTGCCTGCGTAATTGAAATCGATGGGAATTAAAAGTTTGTTAACGGATCTTCATCACATACCACAATTGTTGCTACCGTCGAGTTAATGGTGGCGCCTTCACTGACTTCAATGTCGTAGATCGATTGTTCGAAAACAGGGCTCTGAGTATTCGGACCTGGACTGATGGTGACTTCCACGATTGCTTGCGTGTACAATCCCCCCTTATCGGTGGCCTGAACGGTCAGACTGTACTGATCACCGGCGTTTAGCTTCCCAACCGTCTCAATCTGCCCCGTTTTTTGGTCAATGACAAATTTGTTATTTCCGTTATTGGACACGTGGTAAATCGAGTATGTAATTATGGCGTTGTCTCCTTCGTCATTATCGGACGCTTGCACGCGTATAACTTTCCGCTTGGTGTCACCGGCCGGTACGGTCACAGGCGGTATGATTGGTAAGACGGGCGCGTTGTCATTGACGTCCATCAGGTTGACGGTCAAAGAAACGGGCGCACTGGCCGCCACACCTGTTTTCTCTCTTGCCACGATTTGGAATCGGAATTTACCCGGGTTCGGAGGATCCCTGTCGAGGTTGTTTTCGTTGACCACCAGCCTACCGTTCTTGTCGACCATGAAGAACGGAGTCGTCAGTTCGAACATGTATGCTGGTTTTGGATCATCTGGACCCTAAAATTAATTCTCCGTTAATTAAAGAGAAATGAAGATTAGGTCCCTTTTGACGTAGTTCCCACATCAAATCCTTGGAGACAATTGTATCAACAATGGTTTTCAGGATATCACAGGGAAGATTAATTTGCAAGGAGGTGTAAAGACCAGCAGCCCTTACAAAGATAATGAGGTTTTTAAAAATGAAATCCTTTTGTGATTGCCTTTTATAGAAGTTTGATAACGTTGGTCTAAATTATTCGTCAATAAATTCGAATTTTTCTACTGACCCACCTCTTTCCTCCCATCAATAAACATTGTATGGTCGTTTTCGTTTTGAATCATTTAAAATATCCGTTATGACCCAGTTATGTAAATTTAATAACCTGTTCCTTTACCGCAATAAATGCCTAACAACAATTAACATTCTCGATTTGCCGCCTAATGACACAGACATAATTAACAATTTCAAGTAGCTCGGCGGTGTTTGTTTCAATTATAAAACTCCCTGTTAATAAACTCACGAAGTCTTTGTCTTCGACGGTGACCGTCAATGGAACGCCTTCCAGATCGAGAACGTTCGTGCCGACGGGCGAGTTCTCGTTGACGAATCCTTCCACGGAAGACATAAATATTTCCGGTGGATTTGCGTCGACCGGTTTCACGGTTATCGATAGCTTCGCCGTGGTTGACCTCTTCGCTTCTGATATCTCTTGAGCCTACACAAACAAACCCAAATTAAGTTGCATGTAAACGAGTCGTCTCATAAGCAAGTTTACTTTGATGATTATGTTGAAGAGTTTCGTCGTTGATGTATCAACCGGTTTGATTTGGTGCACGGCACCAGTGTCGGGGTCAATTCGGAAATACTCCGAGTAAGAATTGGGGGTGCCGCTGACGAAGGTGTAACGTATGGGGGAATTGATGGTATCCATGTCGACGGCTTGAATTTTTTCTGGTGAAATGTTGAGGACCCCATGAAGCACCCCACTGGATACCTGCATGTAATGCGAATGACGTTACCACAATGAGTTTCCCAATTTCTTAACAACCACTTACCGAAGCCGAGTATTCTGGATTGATGCAAGAGCCATCAAGCAACATGCAGCCCTTATATATGAACGAGGGGTTTTGATCATCGTCGTCTTTGATGTTAACGGTTAAGGTCGTCGTCGCCGACAAACGATGCGATTCGTTTCTTGCCTTGTCCTGAAAATCGCAATAATTGGAGACTTTCAGATGTAATTTCTTATGTTCAGAAAGTGTGGAATGTGGAAAATGGTCGGAGAAATTAGGTTTTGGTTTCGTTTCCCATTTTTCATGCATGCCCACGGCTTGTATAATGAAACGGCCTATACTAATTGTTTTGCTAAATTCCAATTTGATTGGATTTAAGAGCGAGTCATGAGTCATGTGATGTGAAATTTAAATAATTGTTTCATTCTTACCATGACATTGATCATATCATTCGTAAGATTGTATCGGGCTCGTTTAAAAAAGAAAGTGAATTCTATGTATGTTTAGTTTTGCCTGCTTGAGGAATTATTCGACAGTCTACTTCCTCATTAATACCGATACAATCAAACGTGTAATTACTGAATTTTTATGTAAATTTTAAAATCCCGAGGAAATATTTCTTATGTGTAGTAGGAGAGCTGAGTTGAGTTGAGTTGATGAACGAGGAACTTACAGTGGCCACGATCGTGACGTAATATCTTTGCGTTTTTTCATAGTCTAGCGTCCTGTTCACTGTAACTTGACCCTGATGTGGTAAATTAATTGCAAAAAAACCGTAGCCGTCGGCGGAATTGACTCTGCCGTCGTAGTCTGGGTCGTTGCCGCTTCCTGGTACAATCGAGTACTCCACAAGTGCGTTTACTCCGGCATCTCTGTCTTTCGCTAAGATATTTTGAAATATCGTGGTTCCTATTGGCGTCAACTAGAAATTAATAAAAATTAAAAAAAACCCTTTTAGATTGGCGCAAGCCAATTAATATTAATATTATAAGTAAGGAGCGGAATCACATATTTCGACGTCATCGCGTTTTAATTAGGCTGTTACGATTCATGAAATAATGCACCAAGAACTCGCTTAACATAAACCAATTTCAAAGTCAGGGCAGGGCGCTCGAATTAATTCAAAAAGGATGAATGTGAGTTAAAAATAATATTGCTTTTATTTCATAAACAAATCACTTTTTGATAATGACGTTAACATATGTCATTCCTATCTCTAATCATAAGTTAATTTACATACAAAAAAGCGAAACTGAAACGGAATCAACATTCACATGCGACAAAGTGACAAAAACCATAAAAATCGTTGAATTTTTCCAGTTGTTTGTATCAAGGTTTTAACAGTAAGTGAAACATTGTGCTAATGATCAAGGTTTTAATTTTCGCACACTTTTGCTTATTGTTAAAACAGTAAAAAGTTTACGTTAATAAAGCCCTCGATAACTAGCGCCGGATGACGTACTTTCGAACTACGCCTTTACCCAAGCCAGTTAGAAGCTGTAATGCAGTCAATAAAACTACGGTTCGATGATTAACTGATTAATACTACAAAATGGACAAGAATGTTTGAGTTGGCAGTACCTACAATTATAAGCATTTTTTTATTCGACAGTTGCAACACTGTAATCTGACATGTTTTGTTGTTCCATTTGACTGACATTTGACATAACGTCAACAGCAACGAGGTTGTAGGTTATGTGAATAAAAATGAACGACCGACGGATTAAAGTAAATCTTCCTTAGAAACCAGGCCATTCCATTGAAAAACTTTGTCTTACATCTTAAAATCAATTAAATAAAAACAATTAATAAGAAATATCGGTCGTTTAATATGAATTTGAAACGTCAAATTATTTCATTAATAACAATAAAATTATGAGCATTTTTATTCGAATAGCTTTTACACTGCGATAGGAATGTGGTTTATTTGACAGGCGTTTGACATAACTAACGTGATCAGCGACGAGATTGTAGGTTATGTACATTAAAAATTAACGGCGGATTAAACTATATCCCGCTTGGAAAATTGAAAGTATCTTGTTTTGAACCGTAAAAGTAATTTTAAATCAATTAATTGGAAACATGCAGAGTATTAATTTGAATTTGAAATGTCAAATAATTTATTTGACAGACGTCTGACACAAGATCATCAGCGACGAGATTACAGGTTATGTGAAAACAAATGAATGGTGGATTAAACTAAACCCTGCCGCGAAAATACTTCATTAATACTCCATTAAGTTAACGATTTAGCTATATGCCAATTTATTTAATGAGTAAGAAAGTGATAAGTTTAGTTCTCATAGATTATTCATCACTCTCTTACTCATGAAGTCGGAATATGGCTATATCGTTTCTTATTTATTTTAATCACAACTTTAATTAAATATGGGTCTTGTGGCCGTTTTCATAATCAGATTTTAAGGAAGCTTTAATTTAAACTCACTTTAAGAATAGCGAATCAAATGTATTTTTATAGGTTAGAGTAACTATAAATTTAAAGTCCTAGTATGAAATTGGCGCTTTATGTTGTACCGTAAAAATTAATTAGTAATAAATTTTGCATGACGGTTGTCAGCATCGCTCAAGATATTAAGATTATTATTATTGAAAAATTAATTTCGGTACTGCCAACTCAAGCAGTTATTCTTTTATGATCGCTGTGTACGTCGTCATTTATTTTGATACGTTTTCTTTATGCTAAAAAGTAATGAAATCTTCAGTGTATGCAATTTTCTAAAAGCTTCATCAGTGGGAGTTTATTTAGAATTTGATAAAGTTACGTTAATGGCCAGTTGCATCAAACACTTAAGCCGAGCTTAAATGTAACTATTGCTTATAAAGGGTCATTGAAGATTACGCAACATTGTATACGTCGTATTCTAAGTGGTGTTTAAAATTAAGCTAATCTTAAGTGTTTGACGTAACTGGCCCTAAGTCTCACATTAGTTTTTGATACCACACGTCATTATCAGCTGCGTAAGCGTTAAAAATAATTCCTTAATTTCGTAAATCATTGCAATTCTGCTATTTAATGAGATGTGTTAAATTCATACTTTCGTTTATAAATTATTTAGCGGGCTATGATCGTGGAAATTAGATTTAAGATTGACGGAAAGATCAATTTCTTGGCCTCAAAGGCGGAGGCCGCTTTGTTCTGCAACCCCTGCAACCTCTAGTGCTCCGCCGCTGGTGGTAGAACGGAAAATATTGGGCAATACTCAAACCAAAATAGAAAATGTAATTGGGGACTTGATTTTCGTCCAGAACAAGAGTTCCCAATTTTTTTTAAGCATTGACTTCTTACAAGCAAAACACTTTCCATCGACCTCCTTTGAAATTTAATACGTATTTCTAAAACACTTCTAAAACCGTGTGTCTGAAATTTAAATTTTAATTTTAATTTAAATTTTGTTAAATTACGATCTATTCTATATATATATATTCTATTTGAATTTATTTTAGTTTTTTTTTTAATTATAAACCGATCGTCTTTTGTCTTTTCTTTTCTTTTCTTTTCGGTTAAAAATTCGTCAATGCTCTTGTTCGATTTGACATAGTTTCATAGTATTCTTATTTGCGTCATATCTTCATCACCGATCGTTTTTCGCTTTTTTTTAATTCCTTATTTGGCATTATTTAATTTATTTCATTTTTAATACAACCAATTGATTACTTTTATTTTTTTCTTTCATTCGATTTCATTTGACTTTTTCTTTAACTATAAATTTAACATATTTTGTTTTTTTTTACGCGTACTTGACGTGATTTTATTTTTTAGTTGTCAATTGATCGCCTCTTTTTCTTCTTTCAATCGATTTGAGTGAGATTTTACGCTTTAATTACGTCGATCGCCATTTCTGTTTTCTCCTTTATCTGATTTCACGTTATTTTATTTTTTAATTATTTATTAACGGACCGTCTTCTGTCTTTAATAATTTGAGACTGAATTTTCTCGATTCATTTTCGTCCTTACTTCATCGACGATCGATCGTCTTTTGTTTCTGCTTTATTCGATTACTATCGATTAGACCGCGTTTCATTTTTATTTTGATAATAAACTGGTCGTCTTTTTTTTTGTTTTATTCGAGTTGATTTATAACGTAAACGGAGAACTGTCAATTAAAGCTGTATACTCGCCAGAAGAAAAATAGTGTTCCATTTTCTGTGTTCGACACTGTACAATAATTCGAGTTTATTTAATATTATTCGTAAATAATCTTCTACTTTTTCAATGAACTATTCAGATAGGTCTAAGAATTCATAATTCCGACGCCCTAGAAGACCCCGATAGTTTAATCGACCAGCAGTCGACCTCTATAGGTTCATCGACCACTTTGAAGTCTTCATCGACCTCTAAGGGGTCGGTATCGAGGACATCTTTGGATTTACAAGTATTGTCGTCATACATAAATAGATTTTTAGTAAATATGAAATACAGGGTGATTTATTAGCTCACCGACAAGCAAATAATGAAATCTGGAATAACTGGGACCAATTAGGTAATGGACCACTGTGCTCAAATGTAATAAATTCCATGCAGAGAAGACTGGAGGAAGTAATTACAAATGGCGGTTACTACACACATTACTAATTTATAATTAAAATATATATTACACTATTATTGATCTATTTTTTTATGTAAATATATGTATATGTGAATTACTATTTTGTTAATTTTTATTTCAGTTTTGCTTTTACTTGTAATAAGTTTTTCGTTGTTCTCAATAATAAAGTCTTGAATACTTTTTCCAGTGTATGTTATTCTTTTTTATACGGTATCGTATAATATTGTAAGAATTTACAGTGAAATAAATTTAAAATAACTTAATTTCATTTAAATAATAAGTTTACTGATGATACTTATTGATCGAATAATTAACTCATTAAAATTATTCAGAATCATACAAATTTAGGAAACTTAACAAATATAGTATTAAACTCCTAGAATATAGAATGATATGTGTAATACTTAAAAATTGCAATACTTGCGTTAAAAATAATATACATATTTCATTCTACGCCACAGAGGAAAAAATAATATTCTTCTTTTTAGTTTCTTTTCAAATCTGACATCAGTAAAATAAGGTGAAAAGTTCATCCACAAAGTTTGGCAAGTTTTCATTAATCTAGAAGTTAAGAGAAAATTATTAAATCGTATAACATTTATTTTGTGAAAATATGTGAATGATTTAAAAATATATAGAATGAGCTAGATTATATAAATTTGTTTCTTATTATAATAATATAAATGCTAAGAATTTCTGCTCAACAAAGCTGTTAATTAGTTGCAAAACATATGTGTATTTAATGAAACTAGAAAGTTAAATTTAATTAACGAAAAATAACAGATTTTATTTTATTGACTTATTTAATTTCAATTGCCAAAGTTTCAGAAATTTTAATTTCATAATGCACACATTATTTACTACACATGTTATAATATTTAGAAAATAAATTTCGTTAAATTTCTTATCCATCCAACTACAATGAAAGTCTTTCTAGCAGATTATTCAAGTTGGTTGGATAAGTTCGCATCTGTGTTAAATCGCTGTGTTTGCGATGACCGGTTTTATTATCGGGGTAGCAGGTACGGTTGTAAAAGCTATAAGGTTCATAATTGCAAAGCATAAAATTTCTTACTGCTAGTGGCATGTCTCGTACTCCGAAAACTTTATAGCAGAAGTGTACCTACCAACCTAACGCTGATGACACTGTAAAAATTACTAAAAATGACACAGTAAACTTAAAGAGTGAACTATTTTTTTTCTTTAATGTAAAGTGAAGTTAATTTATACTTTCAAAGAATCGATTATTAAATCATAACAACAATTAAATAAATAATGTCGGCAATTAGTCGATTAAAGTGATTGCCAGTGGCATCTGGAAAACGGTCGGCATAAATTATACATAATTATTAACTGCGCCTAATATTTTTTTTCTTGTAATAAAGTGTTTAGTAATCGTGTCAGAAAATGTTAACATTTTTGTTTGTTATTAAACCAAAACGTTTGATAAAAAGAGAACATTATTATTATAACAAAACCTAGGGTGTACAAAAATAAAAATTTTCAGGAGCTTATAATAATGATCTAGCGTGGTTTGTATACAGGGTGCTGCATCGATGAACGCAAAGTCCCATGTTAATTTAAAAGTGGCGTCCCTAATTATTTTACAGGAAAATTCCACTTAGATTTTTTAAAGTACTATTCAAGATGGATCTGTTTGTGTAGTTTGAGAATTTTTCATTTGTTCGGTCTCAAGATATTTTAGATTCAACTGTGTAACTATAAATTTTGTGATTTTAAAGGCGACTTTTTTATGCAGAATCCATTCCATGAGGAAAACCGTACGTGCTCTAAATAAATAAATTGCCACCACACCCATGTCAAAAATGTTCATCGGACTTTGTCACAATCGAACACAAACACGATTGATATCCAATTAATCATACCCTTGAACACTATAAATAACACACATGCCAGTATCTCAATTTAATATTAATCTGCATAAACGCTTACCGTTAATCTAATGGAAACACAAAAATATCGGCACTTAAACGCATAATTACCTCCTTTTCCTTAATTAGCTCTGAGTTTAACGACACCGACGGCTCAGTCGTCTCAGATACACGTGAAGATTGATATATTACATCATAATTATTAGATTAGAGAAAGATGCCAGTTTTACTTTTACCATAATCACAGCTGCAAGTATTTTTTAAATTTTTTTTAATAACAACCGCGATGGCTTCTGTTAAGACGTAGGAAAGTAGAGATTACATGCCGGAGAGGTTCTTGGCACGCTTTCTTCTTGTATGTACATTTAGTGACTAATCAACAACCGACAGAACAAATTAAGGCTAAACAAATAATACAGTTTCTACAATAGAAAATGCATTCAAAAAATAAATAGCTTACCTCTGATATGCTGGTCTCATACGGGGTGTTCACAAATTCGGGGGCGTTGTCATTTATGTCTGTCAGTCTTACGATTACGGGGAAGGTCCTCTTCCTGTGAGTCGCTTTTATTGTGCAGGCGAGTTGAAAAACGATGTGCGATAAACTATCAGCATCTCTGTCCAATGGTGAGAGTAGCTGCAGTTTTTTCCCGTTTAGAAAGAAAATGGGGGGCCCTTTCGGAAATATCAAGTCCAGGAAGACGTCTACGTTCGGTTCTCCTACTATTGGTAACTCTAGTGGTACAGTTTCTTGAGATATCGCTGGAAGAGGTTCCTCTTTTTTATTAAAGATAAAGTCACTATAGTCTCCTTCGTTAGGAGGGGCTTCAAAAAAGGGGCTTAATTAGAAAAGACTGGCTTCAAAAAAGCATAGGTTGCGCAGGAGGGAAAGTATTTATTAAAATGCTTCCAATTAAATCTTGCGAATGTACGAAAACGTTTGCGATTGCGATTGGTGAACGGAAACCTGTACTTACATGAACCCTTGCTTTCTTCTATATCTAGGATAATGTTCGACTGGCCGGTCTCAACTTCGCATAGTCCTGCAAGCAATAAATAAGACGTTTAATTATCGTTGTATCAATTACGAAGGACGTTAATGCTTAAAGTAAGTGTGCGATGTCGTCCGAAGCGATCGATACTTAATATCATTAAGTACCTACGTCTGCAAATAAAAATTAATTTGCTGTCACATCAATGTTTGGTATGACAGAAACGTGGGTCAATTATCTAGTTAATTAAGTTGATGACGAAATGTGAATGCTCACTGAGTTTATTGTGGTCGATACATAATATACTCCCACAAACCAGCATCAATACAAACAACAAAAGTATGGCAGGTTTTTTTTTTTACTTTCCTCCAGTCATTGTTTCTCTAATCTATTCCAGTAAGAGAAGATGATGGTTCAAATAAATAGCACGTACATGAGTGTTTTCCCAATTCAATGCTGGTGTCTTGTACTGGGCGTGTCTTCAATATACAAAACCAAAAACGGAAAATACAAGAGAAGCTTTCCCAGTCTACTATTGGCACTCTTATACATGGCCCTGTACATGAGGCAATTTTTCACTTACGGCGAAGCCCTGCACTCCATCCTAAATTACCAATCGTACATTATAACTGTAATTAAGGAGTCTTATTTTGTCGGCAACGCAATAGTCATGTGCTTTGTCTACATTCTATCCCATCTCTTCTACTCGAAAGAACTGAAAATCATTTATTCAATCGAAGAAACCGATCAGATTTTGAAGAGGCTTGGCCTTGGCGAAGAACTCCTCCGAAAGCACAGCTACATCTTCAAGATTGCATTGGCTTTAAGCTTCTGCGTCTACCTGGTTTACTTCCTCGTGTTCGAAATCGTCCTCCATCTTCTCCTATTCCCGGAAATCGCCGGATTCGACAAAGTCTTCGAATCCGTCTTTCCGACTGTGATCATCACCTCGATGAAGATCGAGGTTTACCTCTGCATGATGGTCCTGAAGGGGCGCATCGAAATCCTCAACGAGTACTTGGAATCCAGGATGGAGAAATCGGTGAACTCGTCCAAGCTGGGCGTTTCTTATTCTTTTGGAAAGCACGTGGAACGGATACTGAAGATACATAAGAGGATTGTAGACGCGGCACGAGACGTTAACGTTCTCTTCACGCTCCAATTGCTGCTGTCGTTTGGTTTGCTGTTCGTGCTGTTCCTGGCGGATGGATACATCGTGTTGTATTATCTTACCGTTGGTAAAAGTGAAAATCTCGGATACGTCTTGTTTTCTTGCTTGAAACCGATTCTGTTTCACATACTGGAATTATTGATTTTGCTCAGATCTTGCATGATGCTTTGCTTTAAGGTAAGAAATAGTTCTGTGGCTTGGTTCTAAAAGGATATAAACCAATATTCGTGGTGAATTTTTATATGGACGAAGACCCAATCACCTTGAGCCATAGAACAAAATACTTACACGTGATGAGTTAAGCTAGTTAGGGCCAGTGTTAAACGTAAAACCATAGTAAAGAATCAATAGGTAGTAGCGCGGGCGTTCGGAACGTGTACGCAACTGTAAACGAGAAATATCTTAATGTTATCTCATGCACAACACCGTTCTCTCTCGCGCATTGAGCTCTTTGAGCTGTCGCTTTCGCAATTGATCTCGCGCTTTCATGCACATATTGACACACGGCTGAGTACTCTTATGACGTCACCTAATACATCGTTCACCGTGCGTGAACTTTAAATCCTCTGGTTTTGGCCCCTTTAGAATCAGGCCACAGAATTAAAAGAGGACGTCCTGTCCTAACCCGAGACGAAATAATTAAATGCCATAATTTCGATTGGTTTTAGGTTAATCACACCAAGGACATATTATATAAAACCGAAATCAACCCGGATAATACAGAAGCAAGAAATATAGTAAGTTCCACTGCCGTTGGGGAAATCTCATTTCGTTGCTTCTCTTTACACTTCACAAAAAAATAGTATTCTTTTTTGTTTCGATCATGAACTTTTTGGGAAAATCTTAGTTGTAATCGATGTTACCACTTTATTTACAGATAGTTGTCTCAACGTTTCAACTTATGCACGACAAATTAGAAATAACAGCCTGCGAATTGTTCGACATCGACTACTCGTTCTTATTTTCGGTAAGCCGAAATACGTACGACGTGGCTTGAGGCTTAATTTTTAATTTTCTTTTTAATTTAGATGTGTGCTTCGATGACGACCTACCTCCTAATACTTCTGCAATTCGACATCGAAGCTGCTAAATCGAAAATGTACGCTAATTCTTCTACCACTTACTTCAACGAGACACTTCAGGTTTTGAACGCAACTTTCTAAACGGGCACATCACTAATGTTAATGCTCTGAGTTACAGCAATTGTAGAAAATTTAACTTGAATTAATTAAATAAACAATGTCTAAATAATGGGCAATGAAGGCGGAAAATATAATAGTTGGGAATCATAATAGCTCAATGGCTAGAAGGGTTGGCGTGAATCCAAATTATTGGGATTCGAATCCCAATCTTTTCTGCCTGTATTCCGTTAGTGCTTGTTCGTATCATCAAATTAATATTAATTAATGCAAGCTTGAGCTCCTCATACTATTACGACTTCAGGTTGACTCAACTGAGTTTGGTGTCCCAATAGCTCAATGGATAGAACAGTTTGGTATGGATTAAGATGATTCGGGTTCGAGTCCCGTTTATTCGTGTCATCAAATTATTATTAAATAATGCAAGATTGAGTTCTTAAGGATCGAAAAACCGTTAATTAAAACCCAGATAGATACTTAATAAATTAAATCAAAATAAAACCATACCTGCTGCTGCTGTTCGTTGGGTACACAGAAGTACCAGGCAAGTTCCTAGAATCACTTTGGCAGCCATTCGGACTTCTGAAACAATTTAAATAATTTCAGACACCCTCATTCTGAAGGGGTTTATGTTTTATTCTGAGAACTGACATACCTACTACACACAAACATTTTTTTTCAGTTTATTGTTTTCTAATATTTAGGAGAATTTTTTTAAATTTTAATTTGTTAAATTAAAGTTAGTTTAAGTCAGATTGGATTGACCTTGAAATGGGTTGGATTTAATTTGATTTCAATTTTAATTTTAATATTTGAGGATGTTTCGTTTTCTAATTTCTATCGAATTGTCCAATTTTTTGCCTGGATTGAATTGGATTGGATCGAATTCGGGGTCACTCAATTCCAACTGAGTTTTAATTTTTTCAGATATTTACCTTTCCTTCATTTTAGAGTTTCTTTTGAGTTATTAATTTTTTGCATTTGTTTTTTTTTTTTAGTTTTGGGGTTGAACTGATTGTGAGTTAAAGATAGAGTTAACTTGGGTTACGTTATTAATTCTTTTTAATTTGTTTTTTTTTTAGTTTTGGGGTTGAACTGATTGTGAGTTAAAGATGGAGTTAACTTGGGTTGCGTTATGATCCTTGGTTAAAACGTTTCGTTTAATAATAATTGACGTTTTATAAGAAAATGAAACCAGATCAAGTAATCTCAGAAGCATTTTATTCATTTCCTTTTATTTTAGTACTGAATCACTGAAATAAAGGGGTACCAAAATAGAAGAAAATTAAAAAAAAACGCGTTCGAGATTTAAGAGAGTTTAATCCAAAAGAAAGTTTCTTATCGCAAAAATTTTAGATACAACTCATCGGGGAGTTACCTGCAACTGAATTTGAAGTCGACGTTTCAGTGTACTTACCTTGACAGCTTCTTCTACTTCTTCTTCTTCTCTTTAATTCTGAAGAAGTCTCAAGGTCTACGGCGAAACGTTGACTTCAAATTTTGGGATAATCGTCAACGGAAGGAAATTATGTTGTGCGGTTAATTAAGGTTCTTGAAGCTTTTCCCAAGTGAATGAATAAAAAAGTTAATTGATGGCTTAAAAAGGGTTTTGAAACATTCCGGTTTTGAGTAGTCGAATCCTCCCCCTGCCCCCTCAAGGAGAGGGTTTCTGATTTGAGAATTTCCTTGCAAGAAAAACTTTCCTCTGCTATTTAACCGCTTAATTTTGAAACAACCTGTATTTTTGTAGGTTTTATATTTCTATTTTTTTTTGTTTTATATTTATTTTTGTATTTTTAATTAAAAAAATGTTTGCAAGTCGGTTTTAATTGCATTGAACTTCTCGAGCATCTTCTGTGCTCTATCCAGAGTGTCATCGGCGGAAGGATACTCGAAAGAACCATTCCAATTAAAAACGACCAGAGTTGGACAACCTTGCAACGTGCGTTTTCTCTTTCCAGGTGGTTCAAATTACCTATTTTCAATAAAAAGAAAAAAAATCCCCGAATCGCCCAATTTAAAACTTAATGCGCATTTTTTTTAATGTCAAATGACTATCAATAACTGAGACTTACTTTCTTAGATTGGCAACACTTTTCATTGTTTATGTTGATAAATTCTAATAATTTGAATAGTTTTTATCCTTATTTTTACCAATATTTATAATGTTGATTAGTTGCATCATAAAAACGTCAGTTGTAAACTAAGAACCGAGCGATCACGTGAAGAAAACGTGTTGAAGAAGGAACGAAAGGAGTGAAATAAATAAAAGAAGATGTTATCGAAAACTAAAAAGAGACGCAAAGGTACTACGATCTCCTTTTAATTGATTCATTAAAGAAAAAATAATTTTGGAAATTAATCCCTGAAATCTATAATTTTTTTTAATATCTTTAACGGATACGTAAAATTCTTTCTCTCAATTAAAAAAATTAAATTCGTATTCATTAAAAAGATTTCCGGAAAAGGGAATTTCCCTGTCAGTTGGCAACGCTGAAATCGACTTCCTTACTACATATTCCTAACATGCGTTCAAATGATTTCACGTTCGGAGTTGGCTTTGGTTCGTCGATGTTCTATTCCAAACATAACCAGCTAATATTTAATTCGACTTTTAAGATTAAAGCGATCTAATCGTCGAGTTAATTCTCCCTCCTCGTCTTGTAAGTTATTAATTCGTTTAGTAAAAGCTTAGTTATTTTCAGGGAAAAAAATCTGTTTGACGTAAAATGATGTTTCTTTTTTAAGGAAAAACTGTTTTAATATTGAAAGTTGTTTTCGCAATTTCGTAACAAATGAAGTTTATAACTCTGACTTAAAGTTAAACTCAGTTTATTTTTGCTGAAAAGTAAGTAATAAGTAAAGACGTACCGTGCTTATTGTTATCTCAAGTCACGGCCAACTCCACACGTGGGGGTTATTTAAAGTAAGCTTAAGTACAGTGCTTTCCAAATTTATTAAAGCAACATGACTTTAAGGGGCGCTTTAGTTTTACCCTGTTCTATAGCGAATCGGACGTTGAATCATTTGAAAAGGAGTATACAGGGTGTCCCACTTAGGGCAGACTCTTTCATAACCCTCCAGTTATTAATTTTACGAAAAAATGTTTCAAATGAAAGTTTTACTGTATTACGTGGGGCATATTTTAGAATTAGTTTGACGTATACAGAGTGTTCCGTTTAGCCTGGGCGTTAGGTCACTTCGTTATATTAAATGGAAATTTTCAAGTTACGGATTGAATTTTATTCTGACTTTGAGTACCATACATCGGGTCTAATCTAAACCGTTCTCGCGGTTTTCAACTTTAAAAAGAAATTATCGCTCTTGCAGTACCTCAATCAAATGCAAATATCTTTCGAACAAATGACATTAGAAACTTGTGGTTTTTTGCAAAAGTTTCGTCTTGAAAGGCTTTTTCAGTTATACTATGCTATATCAAGAAAAGATCCTAACAACATAAATAAGTTTTTACAAAAAAATTAATAAACTTGAGAATTTTTCAAAAAGGTAACTTGATCGGGTTTAGAACAACGAGAAAATGATTTTAATCATTCAGTCGACAAGTTTCGATTTTATTTTAAACCTGCATCAGAGCCTGGAAGATATTACAATTTAGTTCTATCCTAACATTACAAAATAGTGGTTGTAGTGTTAAAAAGTTTAATCAGAGGTAAAACCTTTCCTAATTTTGTTATGTTAAGATTGCAATATCTTCCAGGCTCTGATGAAGGTTTAAAATAAAACCGAAACTTGTCAGGTGAGTGATTAAAATCATTTTCTCGTTGTCCTAAACCCGATCAAGTTACCTATTTGAAAAGTTCGTACTCAGAATGTCAGTTCATTAATAAACTTGAGAATATTCAAACTACGATAACAATTTTTTTTTCAATGAGATATCATAAAACTTTTATCGTTATTAGATGCGCTATTTAATTCTCTTTTCAATTATGTAAGGTTGTCGATATCTGTCGTTAATAGTTTTTTTAGTATTTAGATTTTTCTTAATTGAAAATTAATCTCCGCCCACAATAATTTCATATCCGTAGATACGTATTTCGGCAGCTAAGCTGCTATCTTCAGTACGCTACCAACTTAAAAGCACTTAAAAAGATGTAAAACAACCTAATCATTCTAATAAAAACATAAAAATATAAAAAATATAAAAATCTCCTTTACTATTTTAGTAGATTTTTCTTTACGATTTTTAAAAATACACGAAATATTGAGATATTTATTAGTTGCTATGGTATCAGGGCAAACACACTGTTTATTTATCTTACCCTAAGATTATTAAGTATTATGCGACATTCAAAGAGTTAAAATCAATTTTTAAGAAGATCCCTTACATAAGAAGACGTAATAAGTACGGATTTTACTCTTGTACGGTAATAACGGAACACTCTGTGTACGTTAAACTAATTCTAAAATATGCTTCACGTGATACAGTGAAACTTTCATTAGAAACATTTTTTTTTGCAAAATTAATAACTAGAAGAGAGGTATGAGAGAATCCGCCTTAAGCGGAACATCCTGTATGTGTTCATCATTGGTATGGGTATGAGGTTATGCTTCCTTATCCATATTACAAGATCTTGATATCAGAGCAAAGCAAATCCTTGCAGAATGTTAAACAATCCGCTTCTACGGAGACAATGAGCACGAATTAACTGTTCTTTCAGAGATTTTCTAACCTTAATTGATTCCATCCCTTACATAAGAAGACGTGATAAGTACGAATTTTACTCTTGTATGGCAATAACGGAACACTCTGTATACGTCAAACTAATTCTAAAATTTGCCTCATGTGATACAGTGAAAGTTTCATTACAAAAATTTTTTTTTGCAAAATTAATAACTAGAAGAGAGGTATGAAAGAATCCGCTTTAAGCGGAACATCCTGTATGTGTTCATCATTGGTGTGGGTATGAGGTTATGTCTGTCTATAGAATTATAGAATTATAGACACCCTGTCTATAATTCTGTATTTAATAACCTGAAAAGCTTCGACTGATCTACATAAAAGATTAATCGCATCGACGACAGCTTTAATATCGTAATTTTGGGGGGGGGGGGGAGGATTGTACTTCAAAACTGTATGCATTACATTATTATTATTTTAGAAAAATTTTGTGCAAATCGTTTTTGATTGCAGTGAGAACCTCGAGCAGCCTCTGGACAACTGTTTCAGCCCTGCTTGGGGCTTCTTCAGCAGAAACGTAGCTCGACATTCCCACTGCAGACCAAAAACGACTTGCCCAATTTATTCGCAATTGCGATGTAAGAGTGATGAACATATAAAATAGCGACATCTTACTATCGCTTTTTGACCTAACATTGCAGTAGGATAGACAAACTGAAGCGGGATTTGCTCCTAATGAGTCCCCCATGCAAGGCGGCCATGCTTGCTGTCAAAGCATAATGAAAGATTTTAGAAAAATTTTGTGCAAATCGTTTTTGATTGCCTTGCATGGGGGACTCATTAGGAGCAAATCCCGCTTCAGTTTGTCTATCCTACTGCAATGTTAGGTCAAAAAGCGATAGTAAGATGTCGCTATTTTATATGTTCATTATTATTATTATTATTTAAATAAATAGTTCTGTTTGATTTTTGTTTCTAGAATGCGAAATTCAAATAAAAATCGTCAAACAAAAATCGCCAACGATTCTTTTTTTAATTTTAATTACCTACAAGATCCCCCCCCCCCCCCCTATATTTCTGCTAGAAGGTTAAGTCAGTTTTGTTATATATTAATGTCATAAAATGTTTTAACCTTGAAATGTGGTGAACATTCTTTTTATTGAATTTTATTTTATTTTTTCAATTTTTTTTTAGTTTTCGTCTTTCTTTTAAGTTTATTTTTTCGGTTGGACCTAATTACGATGCACTTACTTGGACTGATTTGACCTCGTTGAGACTGAGTGAACTTGATCTTGTTTTTCTTAATTTTCCACACTTTTAAAATATTTTTAATTTTAATTGTAATTCAATTCAATTTAATTTTTCTGGTCGAAGCGGAATTAAGTTGAGTTTACTTGGGTTTCGCCTTGAGATTCCTTGAGTTTTATTTTAAGTAATCCTTATTTATTTATTTATTATTATTTTTTTTAATCAAAACTGTAGCGCTCCCCCCTCCCTCCCTAGGGAAGGTGTATGGATTTGTGAAGATTTTTCTTATTAATTCGAAAAAAGCGCTGGGTCATTCGCCGCCCGTGGCGCTCGCAGCAGTTTCGATCAACATAAGATTTTAAGTAATTTAAAAGCAAAATAAATAAAAATCAATAATTTTAATCTTAATTAACTTTCACTTTTCTGTATTTAATTATTTCTTAACGACTGGGCTCACTTAAGATGAGTCCATTTGGGTTTGGTTGACCTTCGCTTGATTTCCATCGATTTTAATATTTCTTTAATTTTTTAATAATTTTTTCCTGACATTGGATGGACACAGGTGAGTTGAACTCAGTTGGGTTGGATTGGCCTTGGTATGGGCTGGACTTTCAACATCCTTGCTGAAATACGTTTAATTTATAATTTTTAAATTTTGATTCGACTGTTAGGCTAGGTTAACTTGAGTTGGGTTGACCTTGAGAATTCTTAAGCTTAATTTCAAGTAGAAGTGATTCTTAATTTTTACTTTTCTTAGATTTAAACTTAAGAAATCATTTCTTGTGTTGAGTTGAGTTGGGTTCAATTGAGTTGAGTTGACCTTCGATTACTTGTCATTGTATTTTCATATTTTTAATATTCTTTCAATTTTTTTCTCTCGGGTTGGGTCGGATTGAGCAGAGCTGAGTTAACCTTGAGATGGAGTGATTTTTTATTGAAGTTTAACATTTATTTTAATTTTTGTTTTTTAGTTTCAACTGTAATTTTTTTTCGGTTACGCAGGGTTAGTTTGATATTACCTGAGTTGCATCGACCTTGAAATTGTTAAAGCTTCGTTTTAATTAATCTTTTTAAAATGGTTTCTTAAGGACTAGGCTTACTTAGGATGAGTTCAGTTTGATTGTGTTGGCCTTCAGTTAACTGTCTTTGTATTTTCATATTTTTAAATATTTTTTCAATTTTTCTTTCCTCCTCGAGTTGATTAACCTTGAAATGGAGCGAATTTTTATTAAACTTTAACATTTATTTTAATTTTCTATTTTTAGTTTTCAGTTTTATTTTTTTGCGATTGGGCAGGCTTAGGTTCATCTTACCTGAGTTGGGTTGACCTTGATACTTTTTTTTTTAGCTCGATTTTAATTAATCTTTCCTAATTAATTTTTTGACTTCAATATATCTTAACGACTGGCTTTATTTAGAATTTCAGTTGGGTTCACTTGATTTCCAACTATTTTTTAATATTTTTTAATTTTTTCCTAACATTGGAAGGACACAGGTTTGTTGAACGCAACTGAGTTGGCTTGACCTTGATTTTTATTAAATTATACTTATCCATATTACAAGATCTTGATATCAGAGCAAAGCAAATCCTTACAGAATGTAAACAATGCGCTTCTGCGGAGACAATGAGCATGAATTAACTGTTCTTTTAGTTAGAGATTTTCTAACCGTAATTGATTCTATGAGAGCAAAAAAGAAATTTTTCTGCGTGTTTACGAAAGCATGACATTCCTCATTCCTCTTCTACATGCCTGTTGTGTATTATTGTTAATATTATTACAGAAGAGTTAAAAGTATTATAATAGCGAGCAAGTTTGCGTTTGGTTCAAACAATTTACCGCAGATAATAATAAGATATCTTCTCCATTACATAACACATTATGTGGACGTGAATGACAATAATAAAAAAGAAACTCGTTTCAATTAACATTTAAGAATAGCTCGGAAATTTTTGTAATAATGTTCTACGAAACAAATTTATTATTAATTAAGTGGCCACAGGTGTGCATTCTTAAAAGATTGTTGGTTTACAGAAGAAAGTAGTTTATAAATTTGAAACTGTCTAGAAAAGGTTATTTTAAACTGTCCCCGTCATTCAAATTGAATTTTTTTTTAACTATTGCTTATACAGGGTGTTTACAGTCTTGTGTGTTTTTTTTAAAGGGGTGATTCGGCGCCACCAATAGAAGATAATTAATACGGAAACTTCTCGACAAAATTTTTCTAATTAGGGAGATATTAATTATTTTAAGCTGTGCGCGCACAAACCCGGTTGAATTCAATCCTAAAATTAGGTGCCTGCTTAGGCAATGATTAATTGTCCTACGTGACAAGTGTACGAATTTCAACACTGTTTGTTTAACGAATAAAATCGTTTGTTGCAGTAATGCATCGAACTGCCAGTGGGTAAGTGAAGAAACAATTTAGTAAGAGTACCTAACAATAATTAATGCTCGGTCTTCTCCGAAACGAAATGCCACATAGCTTTACGACATAATCTCAAACAATATGGTGTGTGTAAACCGAGGGCAATTAGCATTAAAATAGTAAACACGTGTAATGAAATTCACTTGTTAAAAATTTATTTATGTGAATACCGAAACAGTACTGTTAACGGTAAAGGAGTGTCAACACTGCAACCTTGACTGATATTAACGGATTCTTTGTATCTGTGCAAATAATAAAGAATCCGTTTTGCCTTAATTCGTTGAAGTTCGTGGTTTACAGTTAACGTAGGGGGATTTGTGTGGATTTAAAAGACTCGTCTTCATCAGTTCCAGCTGTGGTGACGTAGACTTGTGTTACTTAACAAGCCTCTTCTTGTGTATGTACGTACATACATCAAAAGGTCAGCCGGCGTATTAGAGATAATTAGAAGCATTCCGCCAAGTAAATTACTAAATTGGAAAAAATCAGTGAGGATCGATTAATTACCCTTTTAAAGGTTGTTTGCAAATCAATGCGATTCTTTACTAGCGTCAAAATCATCAACGTAGACATGGGCGTAGCCAAGATGGGGCAAATGGGGCAGTTGCCCACCCCTAGCTGACGGGGCAATAAACAATTATTTCAATTTTCTGTCTGTAGATACTTTGGTCCATTTCATAATCGAACTAAAGGAGACTTTAAGCAAAAGTCACAGTCATATGTCGAAAAAGAACCGAAAACGTAGTTATTTATACATCAGAATGTGACTATTATTTTAAAGTCTCTAGTTCGATCATGAAATCGAATAAAAAAAAGTTGAGTTGCTGACTAGAAGATGAAGGAAAAGCTCAAACAAATGGTTACTATCGAAAAAAGATGATAAAAATGAGGTGGTGGTGGAGAAGAGAAGAAAAGTGCAAAAGGAGGTAAAGGAAAGAGAGACGAGATAAGACTAAATAAGATAAAAAGATGAATACAAGGAATCAGGGATAAGACTAAATAAGATAAAAAGATGAATACAAGGAATCGGGGATAAGACTAAATAAGATAAAAAGATGAATACAAGGAATCGGGGATAAGACTAAATAAGATAAAATGATGAATACAAGGAATAGGGTATCGCGTCGAGTGTTATAATCACTAAGAAGAACACTCGGCGCGGTACCGAGAGACCTGGGTTCAAATCTCGTAGGTGACAGAACTTTTTTCTTCCTTATATTAATTTATTTAACTCAGCTCTAACATATCCTTCTCTTTTAAATTTAAGTTAAAAATAATTCAAAAAAAAAAAAAACAAACGGATATAATTGTTAATGTTACAGTGGCATCTTCTTCAAGAAACGAATTTCTAGAAATTCTTCTGTCTGTACCTATTCAAATGGGCTATCTCACTCCTAGATTTAAACCAGCTATTAGATTAGTTGGATTTCTTTTTAATTAATTAATTTTTAACATATATTGTTTCAATTTTTTAGTTTTTAAATTATTTTTTATTATTGTTAATACTCCTATTATTTGTCATTTCGATTTTTAATAATTTATTACATTTTATTTTTTTTTTATTTCGGCCGGGTTCAGTTTATTTGGGTTAGGCTGACCTCGAAACGTTTCTGCATTTTATTTTTTATTTTTTGGATTTTTTTGCTTAATTTTTAAGTTTAACATTCCAAGTTTCAATCTTTTACTCTTTTTTCGAATTTCGATTTTTGATAATTTCTTACTCTTTTAACTTTTGCAAAATTGCTTTCTTGAACTTAAGGCTCAGTTTAGTTGGATTGGTTTGATTATTTTTTTTGACGTTTTTAATGTTCCACATTTTATGTTTAAAAGAAAAGTTGGGTTCATTTGGGTTTAGTTCATTTGGGTTCTCTTAGCTCCGGTTTAGTTGGGTTGGATTCGCTTAAATTTTTAATGTTTAAAATTTTGTGTTTAAAAGAATTTGGGTTCATTTGGGTGTAGTTCAGTAGGGTTGGGTTCACTTAAGTTCGGTTTAATTTGGTTGACCTTGAAATATATATATTTTTTTTTTAAATAAGGTTTATCCATGAGATTAGAGACTAATTAAAATTTTGAATAAAATTCACCAAAAGAGAAGCCTTGTAGCCTAAAGTAAAATTCGTTAAGAAATTAAACACAATATTTTTATTTATTAAAATTAAAACAATTCAAGATCAATATAGCTCAACTAAACTGAATTTAAGTGAATCCAAAAGAATTTTACAACAGATAAAAAAAACGTAAGAAACTGCAAAAAAAACGAAAATTAAACCGTATGAGATTGAAACAAGAAATTTTAAAAATTAAATGAAAAAAAAATTAAAATCAGGGAAAATTTTAACGCAATCTTTGAAAATTAAAAAAAATTGAATAAAAGAAAAGCCTCGAATCACTATAAAACTACTTTATAATTTCTTAAAATCTAAAAAATTAAAATCATGGAAAATTTAAACATAATCTTTGGAAATTAAAAAAAAAAATTGAATAAAAGAGAAGCCTCGAGTCACTATAAAATTAATAATTTTAGAGTGATTATAAAATTAATCTATTGTAGCTCAACTAAACTAAATCTACGTGAATCCAACTCAAGAAAGAAATTTTACAAAAGATAAAAAAAGGGGAAAAAAACGAAAATTAAACTGCAGGAGATTGACACAAGAGATTTTAAAAATTAAATCAGAAAAATTAAAATCAAGGAATATTTTAACAATCTTTGAATTAAAATAAAGTTGAATAAAAGAAGCATCGGGTCACTATATAATTATTTCATAAATTTAAAAAAATTAATAAAAGAGAAGCCTCGAGTTACTTTTCTAATTTCCAAAGATTGTGTTAAAATTTTCCATGATTTTAATTCTTTTTTATTTAATTTTTAAGATTTTAAGAAATTATAAAATAATTTTATAATGAATCGAGGCTTCTTTTTTATTCAATTTTTCTTTAATTTACAAAGATTGTGTTAACATTTTCCATGATTTGAATTTTTTTTTATTTAATTTTTAAGATATCCTGTTTCAATCTCCCACTACAGTTTAATTTTCGGTTTTTAACAATTTCTCACGTTCCTTTTTATCTATTGTAAATAAAATCCTTTCCTTGGGTTGGATTCACTTAGATTCAATTTAGTTAATGAATAAATTTCAAGATTATTATATTTAAATTTTTCACGATTTTTACATTCTTCATTTTTAAAATACTTAATATTTGCAATTTTTTTGCAATCCTCTACAGTTTTTTCGAATTTCCTTCAAATTTTAACTTTTATCGTTCACTTAGTATCAGTTTAGTTGGATTGGTTTGACCTTGAAACGTTTTAAATGTTTCACATTTTGTGTTTAAAAGAAGTTGAATTCATTCGGGTTTAGTTCAGTAGGGTTGGATTTGTTTGTTTGCTTCGGTTTAGTTGGATTGAGTTCGCTTAAGTTCGCTTTAATTTGGTTGACCTTGAAATAATTTTTTTTTAGTTTTTAAAATTTTCCATTTTAATTTTTTTTTAATTTAATTTTTAAGATTTCTTATTACAATCTCCTACAGTTTAATTTTCAGTTTTCTTGACAATTTCTTACATTTTCTTATCTATTGTAAATACAACTCTTTCTTGAGTTGAATTCACTTAGATTCAGTTTAGTTAATCCGGGTTGACCTACCCGGATTAACTAAAAATTTTTAATTTTAAATTTAAAAATATTGTGTTTAATTTCTTAACGATTTTTACTTACTTCATTTTTAAAATATTTAATTTTTAACATACTTTTATAGCTTTTTTTCGAATTTCCTAAGAATTTTAACTTTCATCATTTTTTCTTTTTATGATTCATATCAATGATATTCTCGAATTCCAAGAGAGAAAATGAAACCGTACTTTAAAATCCGGAAGTGCTCGTACTTGGATATGGATACTGGTCATCTTCAATTTTGATAAATGATGTAGAGGACATTATTGCAGTAGTTATTAGACCTTCTTTTCTTGTGTATCTGTGGTGGTTATCCAACGGTCTAAGTCATGGACTTGTCTGAACCTCAAGAGCAGAAGTGTATTTCGTTTGTGTGTAAATTTTTTCATGGCTTTGTTACTTCCAAACCTCCTCACCGTTGAAGGGGAAGCAGTGTCGAATTTTCTCCCCAACACTGAAGGGTACTTGAAGTGAGTACCGACCATCCCCAAGAATCCCCTCGAACACTGTGCGACTTTACGATTGCAAGGCCGCGCCGCCGCCGGTCCTTTACCAATTAATTCTTAAATATCCGATCGTTAATTGAAATCAATCAATTTGACAAAAATTTCATCGTATTCCTTTCTGTTTATATTTTCAACAAACAACAAAGTGTGGTTAATTAATAAAAATGAAAAAGCAACTATACTGGATGTTTGTAAAACAATATCCACTCAATTGTTGGGAAAAACTCAAAACCATTCTCATTTTTAAACTACTTGTAAATAAACAGGTAATAAGATCTGCTTTCCCTCATACGATACGATAGTAAACATCATCATATTTTTAGAAGTTTGTTGCAATACTCGAAAGGATTTGTTGATAATACATGTACCTAACGAAATATTGGTAAACCAGTTACTTTATAATTATAAATGCGAGTTCCATTATGCAAACTTCATTTACAAGTTAGATTGCGCGATTATAAACTTGCAACACGTGCTTCGAGTTTCTGGAAAATACCATACCAGAGCACGACAAAATTAAGTTTTTGAAATGGAATGCGAAGGTGAGACGGTATGCAGACGAACACCAGCAAATTGGTTCGCATGTTCAATGACAACGACACCGGACTCTCGAGAGGGAGATGTAATGAGGAGACTCTTTGACATCTCAGAACAAGGATAGGTACATTTCAGAAATTAAAAAAATAAATAAATAAGAAAACTCTAGCTACTTCCAGCAGCAGCAAGGCAGCACACGTCAACTTTTTTTGAAAAACGAAAGAGAAATAGAAAAGCAATTTTTTTTGGATTTAAATCCTCTCTTATTTCTTCCGTTGTATGTACAGTCACAGCGGAATGTAATGAAAGTCTGGAGGGGTAAACGGCCACTAAACGCCGTAGCTCCGCCCCGCCCGTCCGATCCAAATTGGCCGTTTACCCCTCCAGACTTTCATTACATTGCGCTCTGACTGTACATAAATACCAATAAAGGAATCTGCAGCGAGATTAAAATATTCTTCCACATTGCATCTATTATTATTTTTTTTTAATAAAAGTTGCTGTCTTTGAAAAAAAAAAATTTAGATTTTCCTCGACGTTTTAAATTTCCCGCCATGGCATTTCATACAAGTTCTGTACATTTGCATCAGAATTTCTGTGTGCTTTTCAAAGGAGTGACTATATACGGGGGGGGCGCGGGAGGGCGGCTGAACTAACTTCAAAAAGTACTAACCGTAATAAACGCTACGAAGTAAATTTTTTTGTGAATAGATAAAACAGCGACAATGTAGGATGTCGCTGTTTTATTTATTATTATTATTTATTAATTATTTATTTATTTATTTATTTATTTAAATACCAATAAAGGAATCTGCAGTGAGATTAAAATATTCTTCCACATTGCATTTATGATTATTTTTTTTCTTAATAAAAGTTGTAGTCTTTCCAAAAACATTTTTGATTTTCCTCGACGTTTTAAATTTCCCGCCATGGCACTTCAAACAAGTTCTGTACATTTGTATCAAAATGTCTGTGTGCTTTTCAAAGGAGTGACTATATACGGGGGGCGCGGGAGGGGGGCTGAACTAACTTCAAAAACTACTAACCGTAATAAACGCTACGAAGTAAATTTTTTTGCGAATAGATAAAACAACGACATCCTACATCTGATTTGCGAATAAATTGGTCAAGTCGTTTTTTTTTTGGTTCGCAGTGGGAATTTCGAGCTATGCTTCTGCTGAAGAAGCCCCAAATAGGGCTGAAACAGCTGTACAGAGGCCGCTCGAGGGATGCACTGCAATCAAAAACAATTTGCAACAATTTTTTTTTTAACAAATAACGTTTAACAAAGCAACCAGCAAAACAAAATCAGATTTAATCAAATAAAAATAACTAAGCTCTAATCTTAATTGCTTGTTAACTTAGATAGACATCTGATGACATCCAATAAGATAGATATTAAGAGTTTACCTGTCCAGACTTTCATTACATTGCGCTCTGACTGTACATAAATACCAATAAAGGAATCTACAGTGATTATTAAAATATTCTTCCACATTGCATTTATTATTATTATTTTTTTTAGTAAAAGTTGTAGTCTTTCCAAAAACATTTTTGATTTTCCTCGACGTTTTAAATTTCCCGCCATGGCATTTCAAACAAGTTCTGTACATTTGTATCAGAATTTCTGTGTGCTTTTCAAAGGAGAGACTATATAAGGGGGGCGCGGGAGGGGGGCTGAACTAATTTCAAAAAGTACTAACCGTAATAGACGCTACGAAGTAAATTTTTTTGCGAATAGATAAAACAGCGACATACTACATCTCATTTGCGAATAAATTGGTCAAATCGTTTTTTTTGGTTCGCAGTGGGAATTTCGAGCTGCGTTTCTGCTGAAGAAACCCCAAATAGAGCTGAAACAGCTGTACAGAGGCCGCTCGAGGGATGCACTGCAATCAAAAACAATTTGCAACAATTTTTTTTTTAACAAATAACGTTTAACAAAGCAACCAGCAAAAAAAAATCAGATTTAATCAAATAAAAATAACTAAGCTCTAATCTTAATTGCTTGTTAACTTAGATAGACATCTGATGACATCCAATAAGATAGATATTAAGAGTTTACCTGTCCAGACTTTCATTACATTGCGCTCTAACTGTACATAAATACCAATAAAGGAATCTGCAGTGAGATTAAAATATTCTTCCACATTGCATTTATGATTATTATTTTTTTTTTAATGAAAGTTGCAGTCTTTCCAAAAACATTTTTGATTTTCCTCGACGTTTTAAATTTCCCGCCATGGCATTTCATATAAGTTCTGTACATTTGTATCAGAATTTCTGTGTGCTTTTCAAAGGAGTGACTATATACGGGGGGGCGCGGGAGGGCGGCTGAACTAACTTCAAAAAGTACTAACCGTAATAAACGCTACGAAGTAAATTTTTTTGTGAATAGATAAAACAGCGACAATGTAGGATGTCGCTGTTTTATTTATTATTATTATTTATTTATTATTTATTTCTTTATTTATTTATTTAAATACCAATAAAGGAATCTGCAGTGAGATTAAAATATTCTTCCACATTGAATTTATGATTATTTTTTTTTTAATAAAAGTTGCAGTCTTTCCAAAAACATTTTTGATTTTCCTCGACGTTTTAAATTTCCCGCCATGGCACTTCAAACAAGTTCTGTACATTTGTATCAGAATTTCTGTGTGCTTTTCAAAAGAATGACTATATAAGGGGGGCGCGGGAGGGGGGCTGAATTAACTTCAAAAAGTACTAACCGTAATAAACGCTACGAAGTAAATTTTTTTGCGAATAGATAAAACAGTGACATCCTATATCTCATTTGCGAATAAATTGGTCAAGTCTTTTTTTTTTTGTTCGCAGTGGGAATTTCGAGCTACGCTTCTGCTGAAGAAGCCCCAAATAGGGCTGAAACAGCTGTACATAGGCCGCTCGAGGGATGCACTGCAATCAAAAACGATTTGCAACGATTTTTTTTTAACAAATAACGTTTAACAAAGCAACCAGCAAAAAATCAGATTTAATCAAATAAAAATAACTGAGCTCTAATCTTAATTGCTTGTTAATTTAGATAGACATCTGATGACATCCAATAAGATAGATATTAAGAGTTTACCCCTCCAGACTTTCATTACATTGCGCTCTGACTGTACATAAATACCAATAAAGGAATCTGCAGCGAGATTAAAATATTCTTCCACATTGCATCTATTATTATTTTTTTTTTTAATAAAAGTTGCAGTCTTTCCAAAAACATTTTTGATTTTCCTCGACGTTTTAAATTTCCCGCCATGGCATTTCATACAAGTTCTGTACATTTGTATCAGAATTTCTGTATGCTTTTCAAAGGAGTGACTATATACGGGGGGGCGCGGGAGGGCGGCTGAACTAACTTCAAAAAGTACTAACCGTAATAAACGCTACGAAGTAAATTTTTTTGTGAATAGATAAAACAGCGACAATGTAGGATGTCGCTGTTTTATTTATTATTATTATTTATTTATTATTTATTTCTTTATTTATTTATTTAAATACCAATAAAGGAATCTGCAGTGAGATTAAAATATTCTTCCACATTGCATTTATTATAATCTTAATTGCTTGTTAATTTAGATAGACATCTGATGACATCCAATAAGATAGATATTAAGAGTTTCAGTCTTTTTGTTTATCTTTTTTCTTATCGGCGGTTACTGCAACGTGGATAACTCAATATGAATGACTGTCATTGCGAAACCAACTTTCCTCTAATCAATTTATGCACGCACGAGTGCACCTCCAGACAACCCTGTACATTCCACTTAATTAATCTCTGCTTCTTTCCAACGGACACATATTTTGTTTGTCGCGGTTGCAAGCGCAACTTCGCCGTGGTTTCACTCAGGTAAATTGTGAGAATGTCCATTATGTTATTGTTAACAATAACACTACAAACCTTGGCTGAATTTATTTTGCAGATTCATTAATACATGTAGTACAGGTTTTGCTTTCAAAATGTGCGAGAAATGCAACATTAGTTTCTGCGTCTCATTTCGAAACTGCAAAGTAAAATAATTTGCAAAATTAGAATCGATGAGATGATACAAGGAAGTATATTCTCGATTATGAAAATGATTAAGTGTTTAAGAATCCCCAGTTTCTGTTTTCAAGAGAAATTGATAAACATAGTGTTAAGGCAAAGAAGATGTAAAAGAGGCAACCTCATGAATGCCAACCGTTTTTAAATCCGATTATAAACTGTACTATTTGCCTTCGCAACTTTCATTTTATTATTTTAAGTGGTAATTTTCATTCAATCGGAAATTGTTTGCTTAGGATATTCACAAAGGAATGTGGAATTGCTTTAAATAGCAAACAAACGTACCTACGCAGTAGCGCTTATATTTATTAAATTCCTATAAATGATTCACGTCCATTAAACCGTTTAACATTTTCCAGATAGTTATCTGCAAGCAGGGAAATCTATTTCTGATACGAAAACAATTTCAAATACCAAAGGAATCTCCTTAAATTAAAAAAAAAAACCTCTTGGAAATAAACAAGGCGTTGTAGGTCTTGTGGTGCAATTCCCTCCTCGAGGTACGTACTATTTCTTCAATCAATTTCAATTTTGAGAACGAATAGCAGTCAGTCCTTTGGGGGTCAGGTCAGGGCTGTAAAGTGGGTTTTCCAGTTGTTTAAAGCAGCATTCTTGAAGAGCAAGCAAGAATCGATGCGTACGCGAGTGCGTTGCCGTGAAGCAAAAGGCTTTGTAATGGATTCTCTTTAACAGCATGATTTATTCATGTGTTAAGAAACTGTTAGGTCCCACTGTTACCGACAATTTTCTGATACAAAAGCTATAAGCTATAAAAACAACTCAATAGTGCAGCATCTTTGTTACCTATTTATAATTCGAAAAGAATTCTATTTCTTTTCCTGTATTGCTGATAACTGATGAGTTCTTTTGAACTGCGATTTTAATCTTCGATGACTTTGTATTACATTAATGGATATTTGAGACAAACAAAAAACATTTTTTCCTAAAGCTTACATCTCCCCCTAAACTGCCACTTCTTCTTCTTATTCATATTGGGGGTGTCCTATACGTTACAATCTGAAGCAACTGAATTTGTTGCCTTTTCCTTCCTCCTTGCTTCTTCCACCTTCAAAATGGTGATTGGCCCAAAAATCAACATACCCGACGTTTCTGCATTGTCAACAAATCTGCCGTTTCTTGCCTAATTTAATTCACCCTGCAATGCTCTTGTATTTTGCTAACTGAAGCAACTCAATTTGTTGATGGAATTTTTAGAGTCTTCCAATGCTTTTATTTTAAGCTATCGGAAGCTACGTGAAACATTTGAAATGTGAAGAGAAAAATTTGGTCTTCTTCTGAAATCGTCTTTAATTTCTGAGTTCTTCACCTGGTTGTTTTGGGTGGGCGACCAAGTTGCTAATTTTTCTTCGCTTTTGGTCACGGAAGGTAAACCTGAAGGATTCTACGGTTGGTTCTTCTTCGTCTTCTTTAGGGCTTCTGGTAGAATCACGTCTTTAGTTCGCCTATTTCCTCTTACGGTCTCCATGGACTCTCCAAAAGTAACGTAACAGCAACAACAATCTCCACCAGTAATAATGTCGAAACGTTGATGATAGAATTCGATGCCTTGGCGAAGGCAGATATCAGGCTTCAAGTTTAGTCTCTGGCTTTCTTACTATTCTCCTAATAATAATTAATAATTTTGAGGTATTTTTTAAACCAAACTGCAAAATAATTACCATTTCTACAGTTTTGAAACATGAACAGAAAGAGAACGAAATTTCGAAACTTATGGGTTTTCTGAAACCAACTTTGAATTCTGAATTCTTTACCGGGGCGCTTTCTGTGGGCGACCAAGTTCCTAATTCTTCTTCGCTTTTGGTTACCGAAGGCAAATCTGAAAGATTCTGCGGTTGGTTCTTCTTCGTCTTCGTTGGAGCTTCTGGTAGAATCACGTCATTAATTCACCTATTTCCTCTTACTGTCTCCATGGACTCTGCAGCAAGTCTCCTTCATTCTTCAGTAACGATGGTCAAAACGTTGACAATAGAATTCGATGTTGCTCAAAATCCTTGGCGAATGCAGAGCGTCGATCACCAAAGTCTTCAAGTTTAATTTCTGCATGTACTATGCGTCTAACAATAATTTGGAGGTATTTTTCAAACCAAACTGAAAAATAATTGCCATTTCTACAGATTTGTTTGTCAATGGAAAAAATGCAGTTGAGTTACGAATGAATTCCATACGAAAAATTCAAAGCTGGGATTTTTATTGCATCACATAAAGAGAACTTTTATGGCATTTGAAAAACAAACGAAGAAAACTGAACGTGGAGCTCGGATAGGGTTCAAAAACGGGATGACAAATTTCTGGGAAACAAAAAAGATTCAAATTAGAAAGATCGATTGAATGAGTGAGTCAATGAGGATGTTTAGAAGCTTGGGACTTTTTAGATTCTCATATCTTTTCAAAAAATTTGGGGAAAAAAGTAAGCCAGGATAAGGAAGAGCAGTTCCTCGAAGATCTAGTAGAGATGGGGTTAATTCCAAGACATTTACGCCCATTGTGGAGTTGCTTTTTCCACCTTTTTCTGTTCTTCGCTATACTTTTCCAATTTCAGTTGCGTATCCCTTTTTTTCAGGTTTCCCAGGTAGGCCCATAGGGTTATTTTTTCCACTTCTTTCTGCCCTTCGCTATACTTTTCCAGTTCCTGGTGTGCATCCCTTTTTCGTTCAGGTCTTCCATTACTGCGTCGTCTCTTCGTATTCCGCAACATCTCCTTCTTGTTGTCTTTGTTCAATTTGGGATAAGCAAATGGGAATGAGGGGGGAAGACTAAGAGGCTAAAGAAAATGTAACAAGAACATGACGGACGACTATTGCTAGATGTTGAAATTGGATTCCATTAATGATTAAGAAAGAATATTCTTCGTGTTCCGCAAATTCTCCTTCTTATTCTCTTTGTTCTATTTGGAAAAAGGAAATGGGGTTGAGGGGGAACGGTTCCATGAAGAGACAGAAGGGATGGGGAAATTATACCAAGGAAAATATAACAAAAACATGATGGGAGACTATTACTAGATGTCAAAATGCGATTTCATTAATGATGAAAGAACATCCATCCATTGGATCCTCGTATTCCTCAACATCTTCTTTTTATTCTCTTTGTTCTATTTGAGAAAAGCAAATGAGGATGAGAGGGAGCGGTTCCATGAAGATATAAAAGAGATGGGGGAATGATACCAAGGAAAACGTAATAAGAACATGATGGGCGACGACTACTTTTGGATATTCAAATGGGATTCAATTAATGATGATAGAACACCAAAGAAATCTTTGGGCACGAAAACTTTTTCAGAGAAAATAAACGCATGTTTTTATAAAAATAAAATAAATGATTAGAGTCAGGTTTCGGAAGTTAACTTAATTTTTATAAATTGAAGAATTTAGAACAACGCTTTTGTTCCCTATTTTCCTAAAAAGTATTATTTTCAGAGGAGTTGCGGGGTTTTCAAAAATTTTAGGCGGCACGTGACCAGATTAACTAATTTTCCCAAGATTGGCTACATTGTAAGATATTTTCTCCTGTCACTAAAAATAAAGTAACCAATTAACGTGCTTGGTGCATGGAGGGGGGTACTTTTACTAACAACCTTGAACATTTCATACATAAAAAGGATTTTTTTTTAATACGAGTTATGCATAGTTCAATCTCGGACGTTATTGCTTTTTTTTTGTTTCTTCTGACAAAATCTATTCTGTTACGCCACTAATTAGGCGCATAATTGAGTTTCGCTTTACTTTAAGAATTAGAAAATTTTGTTGCAAATCGATTTGATTGCATGGCAACGCAGTGTTAGGTCAAAAAGCGATCGTAGGATGTGGCTGTTTAAACTACTCTTTAAGAATTAGCATCGGTGTATGTTTGGTTGCCTAATTTGGGCGATCACGTGGGACTCGGGCATTGTTGAAGAACCTGTACAGGCTTGATGAATCAAACTGTTGAACCGATAGACTTTCATGTGTTACTTGCAAAGAAAATAATATTTATTTTTAATTTATTCCTTACTTTCGCAACTGAAATAAAGCGGAAGCGTACTTGACCATAGCAATGCACAAGCACTTCCGCTTTCTTTTCCGATAATTTTTTTAATGTACATAAAGATTGCCGATTTAGAATTGGATGTCGCTGTTTAAACTATTCTTTAAGAATTAGCATCAGTGTATGTTTGGTTGCCTAATTTGGGCGATCACGTGGGACTCGGGCATTGTTGAAGAACCTGTACAGGCTTGATGAATTAAACAGTTGAACCGATAGACTTTCATGTGTCACTTGCAAAGAAAATAATATTTATTTTTAATGTATTCCTTACTTTCGCAACTAAAATAAAGCGGAAGCGTGCTTGACCATAGCAATGCACAAGCACTTCCGCTTTCATTTCCGATAATTTTTTTAATGTACATAAAGATTGCCGATTTAGAATTGGATGTCGCTGTTTAAACTATTCTTTAAGAATTAGCATCGGTGTATGTTTGGTTGCCTAATTTGGGCGATCACGTGGGACTCGGGCATTGTTGAAGAACCTGTACAGGCTTGATGAATTAAACTGTTGAACCGATAGACTTTCATGTGTCACTTGTAAAGAAAATAATATTTATTTTTAATTTATTCCTTACTTTCGCAACTAAAATAAAGCGGAAGCGTGCTTGACCATAGCAATGCACAAGCACTTCCGCTTTCATTTCCGATAATTTTTTTAATGTACATAAAAATTGCCGATTTAGAATTGGATGTCGCTGTTTAAACTATTCTTTAAGAATTAGCATCAGTGATTGTTTGGTTGCCTAATTTGGGCGATCACGTGGGACTCGGGTACTGTTGAAGAACCTGTGTAGGCTTGATGAAACAAACTGTTGAATCGATAGACTTTCATGTGTTACTTGCAAAGAAAATAATATTTATTTTTAATTTATTCCTTACTTTCGCAACTGAAATAAAGCGGAAGCGTGCTTGACCATAGCAATGCACAAGCACTTCCGCTTTCTTTTCCGATAATTTTTTTAGTGTACATAAAGATTGCCGATTTAGAATTGGATGTCGCCGTTTAAACTATTCTTTAAGAATTAGCATCAGTGTATGTTTGGTTGCCTAATTTGGGCGATCACGTGGGACTCGCGTATTGTTGAAGAACCTGTATAGGCTTGATGAATCAAACTATTGAATCGATAGACTTTCATGTGTTACTTGCAAAGAAAATAATATTTATTTTTAATTTATTCCTTACTTTCGCAATTGAAATAAAGCGGAAGCGTGCTTGACCATAGCAATGCACAAGCACTTCCGCTTTCTTTTCCGATCATTTTTCTTAATGTATTTAAAGACTGCCCGCCGATTTAGAATTGCTGATAAGCTTTCACTTTCAATAAGGAATTCTTCACCGAAAGGAATGCTCGTATTATCTTTTTATCTTTTCCCGAATACTTGGAGTGTAAAATTGGCAATTTCACGCTTTTTCTCGTTCGTATTTTGTCGGTGAAATGCGCGGTTTACTCGCAACAAAACTGTGGAAATCGAAGTAATTTAATGTCTAAGACATAATCGCCAATTTAATAATAATAATAATCCGATTGCCTAAATTCAGGATTGGGTAAGGTTTAAATAAATTTTCGTTATTTCCTGTTAACAAAAGTGAAGGTCTTTTATACGAGGTGTTTATGTATGTATGTATCATGCGCCATTTGGTTTCTCTTAATTAAATTTTGATTAAATTTTGGTAATAAAATGAATTTCGATAAGGTGAAAACTGCTGATGGAAATGAATGCTGAATTGTCTTTTCTTGTCATTAAACTTTTCAATTTGTGTTGTGAAGTTTATTTACGATTTCTCTCAAGCATTTGCATACAGCTTGTGTAGAGATGTATCACTCATCATAAACATAAGTTTCTTCTAAATTTATCCTTATTAATAAATAATTAGAGTTCCCTACAAAAATTACAAGTGTTTAATTTTCAAGAAATGTAAGGATAACGTGCAGGATAATTAATAGTAAGCTGAAGAATAAACGTGCATCTTAAATTGCCTCTTGTCATTAAACATTTTCAATTTCAAAATGATTTACACGTTTTTATTGTGAAGTTTATTTACGAAGTTAATTTCATCGAAGCATTTAAAGTATGTGGAATTGTTTATAACCAGGGAACGGAATTATATATCTTTTTCGATTAAATACAAACGAGGCGGCAAACGTATAACACTGCAGCAACGTGTCAATGCGCACGCGCTCGTTGCCGCCTCGTTCAAAATAAACCGAACAAAACCGAACGAACCCGTATTTATAACTCTCATGTCTTTTCTAGATTTACCCTTATTAATAAATAATTAGAATTCCTTACAAAAGTTTAAAAAATGTTGCGATAATTAATAGTAAGCTGAAGTATAAACGAATAATAACTTCATTAATCCCGACTTGATACTCATGAATTAGATTTGGTTTGTTTATTTTTGAGTTCTAAAAACTCGCGTTGTTATAACAATTTTAAAAGCAAACGTACATTTAAATCAAGCCCACAACAATAAATTACGTATTGTAGATTCATACCACGAAATTAAAAGAGGCGGCACATAATTAAGCAACACGTCAGGAATATTAATTTTCTTCCTGATGTTTACGTTGCCTGATCAATCTTCGGTTTATTTTTAAGTATTATTTCATGTAACAAGAAATCATGCTGCTGTGTTCACTCGGTGAAAGGCTATCGCTGCAGACCTTAATGTGGAGGTTTTTTTTTTTTTTAAATCGAATATCCAAGGTAAAATTTCAGGTAGTAGCAGAACTTGTTCGACTCGAAATGTTTATTTCTGCTTTCTGGTAAAATTATAGAAGTATAAATACATAGACCACAAGATTAATGTGTACAACCTAAACGTTCGAGATTCTTTGGTATTCCAAAACCGGACGCAGGGTTTAATTTTGTATATGAACATTTGCGTGGAAATTTCTTCATTAAAATACAAAACGAAAGAGCATTCAACTTCTCCTTGATAATGGCTTGTTTCATAAAACCTTGGTTTTTTTAGCTTTCCACCTCTCTTACATTTATGTACATGCTTTTATTGGTGATGGCCACAAGTGTTTTATATAAATTTGGCGAAAAGAGTGGGCCTAAACCTGAGTCATGAATTTCTGGTTCGCGCGTGGGCATGCACCTTTAGTATTTCATTAAATTTAAAAAGCAATGCAAATTTCTTTCGGGCCAGGCAGGTTCGACACAGTTTGTTTCACAATCGCAAGTTCAAGCAGGGCCTTTTCCAAATCGATTAAAAATCGCTTTAATGCACAGTATAGAACATAAAAGTATATTTAAAAAGTAATTGCAAGTGAAGGGAGCGTACGTTTAAAAACTAATTCAGAATTTCCAAATCATTCTTCCAAAAATGAATCGCCACAGAAGCGACAGACTGATTTGGCTGCGCTCGAAACTATACAGGGCACGCCACTGCAAGTAGGCACGTACGACGCAGTCTAATCGGATAATGCAGTTTCGGTGTAGGTCTGTCGATTAGATGTTGCAATTGAATACGTGTTTCAATAGCTAGGTATACAATTATCTAATTTAATTCAATTTAAATTTAAATAAAAACTGTGTTGCTGATAAAAAGTTTGCCTAATTTGAATGCCGGACCCTGTATATCTTAAACAAGCTGCAAGCTCTAACTCACCAAAGAGCAAAAAAACCAAAGCACATAGCGACAGAACATTTCGCTTCTTGGTTTTGAAATCTAACTTACATTCGTTTTTGAGTGTCTAAAATTATATGTTCATGGAAAGAAGATAATTTGTTTAACACACCTAGGGAGAGAGAGAGTAGAAGATAAAGGAGTTCCACGTGTACCGTGCCTGGGACCGCAGTTCTTTATTACGTTTGTGTCTTAGTAAATTGCCTAAGTTTTCGAATATTTCCCAGATCAGGGATCCCCAACGGAGTCAATATTGACCTTCGTAGGGGTCGATTTTGGGAGTCAAAGAATCTCTGAGGGCCTTTTGTGTGATGATGAACCATTAAATAAGTTTTTTTATTAGTCTATTCCATGTATTATTTAATTTCTATATACGTTGACCTACAAAGGTTCGATGAAATCTTATAGTAGGCGTTGATAGATACGTAGGGGTAGATTTTGGGAGTTAAGGAACCTCTGAGGGCCTCTTGTGTGATGACGAACTATTAAATAATTTTTCTTATTAGTCTATTCTATGTATTATTTAATTTCTATATACGGTGACCTTCAAAGGGTCGATGAAAACTTATAGAAAGCATTGATAGATCCGTAAAGGTAGATTTTGGGAGTCAAAGAACCTCTGAGGGCCTCTTGTGTGATAACGAACTATTAAATATTTTTTTTTATTAGTCTATTCTATGTATTATTTAATTTCTATATACGTTGACCTTCAAAGGGTCGATGAAATCTTATAGTAGGCGTTGATAGATACGTAGGGGTAGATTTTGGGGGTTAAGGAACCTCTGAGGGCCTCTTGTGTGATGACGAACTATTAAATAAATTTTTTTATTAGTCTATTCTATGTATTATTTAATTTCTATGCACGTTGATCTTCAAAGGGTCGATGAAAACTTATAGAAAGCATTGATAGATCCGTAAAGGTAGATTTTGGGAGTCAACGAACCTCTGAGGGCCTTTTGTGTGATGATAAACCATTAAATAATTTTTTTTATTAGTCTATTCTATGTATTATTTAATTTCTGTATACGGTGACCTTCAAAGGGTCGATGAAAACTTATAGAAAGCGTTGATAGATCCGTTGGGGTAGATTCTGGGAGTCAAAAAACCTCTGAGGATCTTTTGTGTGATGATGAATCATTAAATAAATTTTTTTATTAGTGTATCCTATGTATTATTTAATTTCTATGTACGTTGATCTTCAAAGGGTCGATGAAAACTTATAGAAAGCGTTGATAGATCCGTTGGGGTAGATTTTGGGAGTCAAAGAACTTCTGAGGATCTTTTGTGTGATGATGAATCATTAAATAAATCTTTTTATTAGTCTATCCTATGTATTATTTAATTTCTATGTACGGTGATCTTCAAAGGGTCGATGAAAACTTATAGAAAGCGTTGATAGATCCGTTGGGGTAGATTTTGGGAGTCAAAGAACCTCTGAGGATCTTTTGTGTGATGATGAATCATTAAATAAATCTTTTTATTAGTCTATCCTATGTATTATTTAATTTCTATGTACGTTGATCTTCAAAGGGTCGATGAAAACTTATAGAAAGCATTGATAGATCCGTAAAGGTAGATTTTGGGAGTCAAAGAACCTCTGAGGATCTTTTGTGTGATGATGAACCATTAAATAATTTTTTTTATTAGTCTATTCCATGTATTATTTATTTCTATATACGGTGACCTTCAAGGGGTCGATGAAAACTTATAGAAAGCATTGATAGATCCGTTGGGGTAGATTTTGGGAGTCAAAGAACCTCTGAGGATCTTTTGTGTGATGATGAATCATTAAATAAATCTTTTTATTAGTCTATCCTATGTATTATTTAATTTCTATGTACGTTGATCTTCAAAGGGTCGATGAAAACTTATAGAAAGCATTGATAGATCCGTAAAGGTAGATTTTGGGAGTCAAAGAACCTCTGAGGGCCTCTTGTGTGATAACGAACTATTAAATATTTTTTTTATTAGTCTATTCTATGTATTATTTAATTTCTATATACGGTGACCTTCAAAGGGTTGATGAAAACTTATAGAAAGCATTGATAGATCCGTAAAGGTAGATTTTGGGAGTCAAAGAACCTCTGAGGGCCTCTTGTGTGATGACGAACTATTAAATAAATTTTTTTATTAGTCTAGTCTATGTATTATTTAATTTCTATATACGTTGACCTTCAAAGGGTCGATAAAAACTTATAGAAGGCGTTGATAGACCTGTAGGGGTAGATTTTGGGAGTCAAAGAACCTCTGAGGGCCCTTTGTGTGATGATGAACCATTAAATAATTTTTTTTATTAGTCTATTCCATGTATTATTTAATTTCTATATACGGTGACCTTCAAGGGGTCGATGAAAACTTATAGAAAGCGTTGATAGATCCGTTGGGGTAGATTTTGGGAGTCAAAGAACTTCTGAGGATCTTTTGTGTGATGATGAATCATTAAATAAATCTTTTTATTAGTCTATCCTATGTATTATTTAATTTCTATGTACGGTGATCTTCAAAGGGTCGATGAAAACTTACAGAAAGCGTTGATAGATCCGTTGGGGTAGATTTTGTGAGTCAAAGAACCTCTGAGGATCTTTTGTGTGATGATGAATCATTAAATAAATCTTTTTATTAGTCTATCCTATGTATTATTTAATTTCTATGTACGTTGATCTTCAAAGGGTTGATGAAAACTTATAGAAAGCATTGATAGATCCGTAAAGGTAGATTTTGGAAGTCAAAGAACCTCTGAGGGCTTTTTGTGTGATGATGAACCATTAAATAATTTTTTTTATTCGTCTATTCTATGTATTATTTAATTTCTATGTACGTTGACCTTCAAGGGGTCGATGAAAATTTATAGAAAGAGTTGATAGACCTGTAGGGGTCGATTTTGGGAGTCAATAAACCTCCAGGGAACTTTTGTCTGGTGATGAACTGTTAAAGAAAATCGACTTTTTATTAGTCCATGTTAATTAATTGATTTCTACATGTGTTAATGACTTCTTTAAAAATACTTTTGTTCCTGTTGAAAAGAATTAGTTAGTTAGTTAATCCTTTCAAAAGTTTCAAAGTTTGATTGGAATAAAACATTATTTAAATTGGTTTAAAACAGTTTTCTCTTTTGGCCGCCAAGAGATGGCGTTGTGGTCGAATCCTGTCGCGCTTTAATACTGTACTTTAGGTTTAATTTTGAAAAAAAGAGAACTAGCTTTACCTGAGAATATTTAGCCAAAATCGTGTTTTTGAAGTTCAACTTTCATTTTTAAACAAGTGAAGGTATATGAACAGACAGGAGGCGGAGCTCTAAATAATCCGCATTTTTTAAAATTAATTTCCGATTTCCTAAAAAAGATTAATCGCAAAGGCGGAAGGGGGTTTAGATACCGATGAGAATCTAGCAGTGAATTCTATTGAAATGCTATTCATTTGAAATTAGAATAAAATGGGTTTCATTTTTGCTCAAGAGATGGCGTTGCGAATAATTTCCCATGATGCCTTTAGCGACTTTAGATTATCTAGTTCCAGTGAAATTAAAATCATTGTAAAATTAGAAAGCAGAATTTCGCCGTGAAAATAAAATGCTGTTGCAGGAAGTTCTAATAAAATAATCGCTTTTATTGCTCGTCAAGAGATGGCGCGATCTCCCTCACGCTTTAATTTAATATCTTGATTAAATTGAATTTAATTACGAAATTAAAATCAATGCAAGAGCGAAAGGAGATTAGATTTTGTTGAGAATGCGGACGTGAATTCTATTCAAATGATATTTGAAATTAGAATAAAATAGGTTTCATTTTCGCTCCAGAGATGGCGCTGCGAATAATTCCTGTGATGCCTTTAGATTTTCGATCCAGTATCAGTGAAATTAAATCAATCATTGCACAGCTAGAAAGCTAGAAAGCAGAATTGCTGGGAAAGTGAAAATAAAATTCTGTTACTGGAAATTCGAATAAAATAATTGTTTCTTTTGTTGGTCAAGAGATGGCGCGATTTCTCTCACGCTTTAAATTCATATTTTGATATTTGATTGTGAAATTAAAATCAATGCGAAGCTAGAAGGCAAGAATTTTGCGAGAGAATGTCGCATCAGCGTAAACCTGAAGTGGTGTTACAGGAAATTCCATTAAAATAGTTTTCACTTTCGGACAACAGATGACGTTCTTATTTTAATTTCTGAAACTAAAGAATATAAGATAATCAAGTCGTCAACAAAAATAAAAAACACAAAAGAATAATCTGTACGAGAAGTGATACGTAAATGAAAGAACGAACGAAAAATTATTTCGGCTGTGTGTAGAAGAAAAACCAAAGAAAATTCAAATAATGAACAAGAAAGCATGAAAAAACAAGAAACAAAACAAAAGGCGAAACAAAAAATACAAGAGATTGGCGTTTCAAGAGCGGAGTAAATCAAATCAACAACAGAAAACGAAAGAAGAATTACATAAAATGTTATTGTGACTCCGACAACAAACAAAATATAATAAAAAATAATCATGAAACAAAAAAGAAATAAAAAACAATGAAATACAAACAAATTATTAATTTACAAGGACTTTCCAACGTAAATCGTCGATTTGAGATTGGGATTGAACTGATTCTGTTTAAAACGTAATTAATTTTTTATTGTTGTTTGGAATTCGCTACTTTTTGAATATTCTTTGAAAAGCAATTCATCTGTGTTTTTTTGGGTTTTTTAATTTAGTTTTTTTTTGCATTCTTTCACAGTTGGGTTATTAATAGATCAGTGACGAGAATACTTACTTATTTCCGAGAAGAAATATTGCATTAAAGTTTGTTCTTCTCGCTTGGAAGAGATCTAATAACAAGTCATGGTCAAGATCAATGGAAACTTAAAATCGCAGAATAATTTAATTTGTTACAGCCACTCGATAATATCTCTCAATTTATGAATTTCGTTGCAAATCGTTTTTGATTGCAGTGAAAACCTCGAACAGCCCCTGTACAGCTGTTTCAGCCCTGCTTGGGGGCTTCCTCAGCAGAGACGTAGCTCGAAATTACCATTGCAAACCAAACACGACTTGACCAAAAACCGATCGCAGGATGTCGCTTCTCAATTTATGGTTGAAATCACAGTTTTTTTTTTTTTTTTTTAATTAATTCATCTACCTTTTTTGAAAACTAACAATGATATTTTAGACGTAATATTATAGAACATTACTGATTTTTGTTGTTGTTAGAAAAAAATAAGTAGGTATCAAGATTAGGATGTTACTTGCTTCTGGGGCTTCGAATTTGAATCTCATGCATAAATGCCTGAAATGAATCAAAAAAGGACTGGATTTTGGTTCATCAAAATAAACCCAAAAAGAGAAAATTGGATACGTGAATAATAATGGTTGGTGTCTTTTGAGTATTTAATAAAAATCAGGGTTCCTATGCGATTTGAAAAAGGCCTTTTGGCCTATACACCAAATGGGGATTAAAATCATGCCGAAAGGACACGAAGTTAATGAACTGTGTAATAGGGCCAAACCTTTCTAATTGTTGCTTTCGTGGGTTGTAAATGACACTGTAAAATAAATGATCAATACGTTACCGCAACTATAGTTTCTTGAACCATGAAAACATTATTGTACAAATAAAGCATTTTATCTCAACTCGTTCCTGCGGTTTTCGTTTTTGAATTTTGAAAGAGTTTTCGTGTGTTTGAAACCATATAAAAGACTCGAGAATCCTTCTAACTAAGTAACGATTTTATTTCCCTCTGAAAATCCTACTAAGGTAATCGTGCTTCGCTTTTCTTTTTTTTTTTTTGAAAATTTGTGGTGCACTTTCACGAACTCTTGCATAACGATTCGGATTCGTGCGAACCGAACCGTTCAACAATAAAATTGACCGTTCTCAGCAACAAGACATAATCGAAATTCGACTTTAAAAAAGTAGGTAAACCGACCGCTCCTCGATCCAGGTCATATGTAAAATAAAACGCGCCGAGCAAGATGTACGTACACACAAGTAAAGAAGTAGGTACATTTAACGCTGGGTTAAGACCCTAACTTTTAAATGTTTTAAAAAAAATTAAACGTGTACTGACCCTTGTTCGCACTGTATTTGGCAAACACGTATCAACCCACATATCCTTTCGATTGGCGAGTCTTCTTCATCAACCCGAATTGAACATTTTGATTTTTAAAAACGATGTTAATCCCGCACAGAGAGTTTATTTAATACACACGACGCGGTTTTAAAACGTCTGTTTCGGTAAACACTTTTTGTGCATCGTATGCGTTAACGAACTGAAACTGCGAATGATGCAAAAATAAAAAAAAAAAATAAGAAAGAGAATGCTGTGCCGCACCTGTTAGTTACTACCTACAACCCACCTCGAGAATCAAAAGCTAGCGGTCTACAGACTTGACCCAAGTGTTAATAGACCAGGTATCCATCCAGCTCTTACCTTACTCGTGTTTTACTGGTTGCGATTTAAAGAAACTCAAGGCGTTAAATACTTTGAGCACGTTGCCTTATTTATTCTGAAATAACACACTTTGATATAAATAAATAAATTCTGTTGTCTTATAATTATGGTAAAGTAATACAAAGACAAGTACAAATAAAAAGATTTATTGAACAGATGATATTACACATTTAATGCAGTAACTTCCTGCATTGATGAACGCAACGCATTAACTTAAAGCAATATTGGCTTTCCTAATTATTTTACAGCAAAATTCCATTTAGGTTTCTTAAAGTACTCTTCAAGATGAATCTGTCTGCGCAGTTTGAGAATTTTTCATTTGCTCAGTTTCAAGATATTTTAAAAAGATTCAGTAACGATATTCACTTTATACCTAAATTATCAGCAATAGGAGTTGACTCTTATCCGTTTAAACTCGTAAGTTTTTAATCTACAACCGGACAGAATATAAATGGAAAGGCACTCAACGTTTCACTAACGATTGATAGCTTCGTTAGCGTGATCTTGATCAGTGAATGTTAAAATAAATTACTGGAAAAGAAAGAAAAAACGGCTAAATTTATAACCTTCTGTCCAGTTTTCATAAGGCTTCATCAAGGTCGATGATACTTTGATACAAATTTAATTTAATCTTTTAAAAATAATAATAATAATTTAATAATAATAATTTTTATTGCCAGAAGATTATAAATAATGTCAGCAGTTGTCGGATTGATTACATAAAAGTATAAGAAGAGTATAGTACTAAATTCGAACAGAATTTGTCAAGTTTAAGATAAAAATAGAAACTTTAAAAGTTAATAATAAAAAGATATTACATGAACAGTATGATAGGACTATGAACTACAACAATACAATAACAAGAGACAAAAGATAGAAGATCACGTAATGCTTTAATTCCGAGAAAAATATTCCTCAATCGTGTAGTAAGGGTTTTTTAAAAAGTGGTCTTTAATTTGTTCCTTGGAGTTTTTGAAATGTTTTAATAGCCTTACATTTATAGGGAGGTGATTGTAAAGTTTTAAAGTCAAATAAAACATACTGTTATGAAACTTTGACGTACGGTGTTGGGGTAAATAAAGATAGTGTTTATCTTGGGAACGAGTGTTACGGTTACGTATCTCCGATTCTTTGGTTAGCAAAGATTCATTTCGTTTTATATATAGCAAGGAGTTGTAAATAAACAAGGACGGGAGAGTGAGAATCCTTAATTCTTTAAAAAAATTTCTGCAACTAGTTCGTGCACTTACATTCATGATTGCTCTAATAATGCGTTTTTGAATTATAAATACAGACCGTGCAGCGGAAGAGTTCCCCCAACAAAGAATACCATACTCTAACTTCGACTGTACACAACCAAAATAATACAGTCTCATTATTTTAATAGATACACTTCCGCTCAACTTCCTTAATGTGTAGCACGCAGTATTTAACGATTTTTCTAAGATGATGCAATGGTTACTCCATGTTAGGCCGGAATCAAAGGTAAGTCCTAGAAATTTTACAGTTTTTTCAACAGGAATTTCAAATTCCATATCAGTTAACTTGTAAATTAAGAGAGTGATGGTATTGTGATTGAAAGTATTATAGGGAACTAAAACAGTTTTACTCACATTTAGTGATAGATTGTTTCGGCAGCACCACTCTGCCATGTTCGTAAACAATAAACTAAGTCGTTCTGAAAGTTGTTCGTCAGATTTATAATGTAAAATTGAGGAAGTATCATCTGCGAAATGAATAACATCACCTAATTGTAAGAACGAGTTTAGATCATTCAAATATATGATAAAAAGTAATGGCCCGAGTATACTGCCCTGAGGAACCCTGTGATGTACTTCAGTTACTCTCGACTTTGCACCCAGCCAAGAGACAATCTGGAAACGGTTTTTTAAAAAACTAGCGATCCAGTTAAGGGTGGGGCCGCGCACACCATATTGGTATAATTTGTGCAGAAGTGTGTCGTGATGCACTGTGTCAAAAGCCTTGGTAAGATCAAAATATATTCCAACCGTCTTTTCTCTGAGTTCGATATTTCGCAAAATAACGTTGTATGCTAAACATAGCGCATCATTAGACGAGAGACCCTTTCTAAAGCCGAACTGGTTTTTATTTATGATGGTATTTGCATCAAAGAAGTTAATTAATCTCGCCAACATAGCTTTTTCAAAAACTTTTGAAAAGATGGACAAGATAGAGATAGGTCTATAATTTCTTATATCTGTTTTTTTACCTTTCTTATATACAGGAATTATTTTAGCCGTTTTTAGGGCTGAAGGAAAGGAACCATCGTTGAAGGACTGATTAATTAACTTGCAGAGTGGAGCAGCTAAGAACTTAGCCAAATATTTGAGAATAAAGCAAGGGATATCATCAATTCCTGCAGATTTCTTGCAGGAAACAGTAAGGATTATATTATAAATCTCAACTTCAGTGACGGGGAATAGAAACATGTGGCAATCATTACTTTTTATATTAATTGCATTACCCGAAGATTGACAAACAAGTTCATTAACTGAATTAATAAAATAATTACAAAAGGCATTACTAATATCTACCGCATTAACATGATCGTGATTATTTATATCAGTGATATATTCTGGACAATCAACAGAATTATTTTGTTTTAATAATATCCAAGCGGCTTTGTTTTTGTTGGAGGAGTTGCAGATAAAATTGTCATTGAAATTTCTTCTAGCAGATATTAAATTTACCCGACGTTTGCCTTTCAATTCCCTATAAAGTAAAGCGAGGTCAGAATTTTTGTTAGAAGGTCTTTCTTTTAATTTTCTATGAATACTCCTCAATTCACGTCCCTCCTTAATTAATGCCTCCGAGATCCAGCTCTTATTACGTGGTTTATTGAGATTTACTTGTTTAACTGGAAAGTAGTAATTAAAGTAATGATTGAAAGTATTCAAAAAATTTAAATGTCTGGGTTAATCAAAAATTCTGAAACTGCACAGACAGATTTATCTTGAAGAGTACGAAACCCAAATGGAATTTTACTCTAACATATAATTAGGGAAGCTAATATTTGGACACCTTTAAATTAACATGGGGTTTCCTAAGTTGCGTTCATCAATGCAACACCCTGTATAATCGTTTACGCAAAAAATTGTAGAGATTTTTATTTGCCGCATCACAACAATCATTGTTTTAAACTATTCTTCAGAACAAAATTTCTAACCCGCACTGTCACTGGTTTCATGCCAAGCCGCTTATCAGATTAGTATGCTCGAACTGCCCTGAATGATATGATGAAGCTTGGCATGAAACCAGATGGGATAAGTTCGAGTGCCGTTGACAGCATAATTAAATATTTTGCATTATTCGTTAGTGTTTTCTTTTGCATTAAATTATCACGAAGAATTATTTTTCAAGTGATGATTTCTAAAAAAAAAGTTGGAGCTTTATACAGGGTGACAACTAATGAAAGGGCCACCAAGGGGTTCTCGGAAACTATAAGAGATATAAAGACGGTTAAATTACAAAAAAAAAGTTGCGCTACTCTGGGGTTTATAAAAATATCCAAAAGAAATCTCTTCTAAGTACATTCCCTTCAAAAATATCTTCATCAAGAAACTGAAAGTTCGCATTCTCAATCATAAAATTCGGTATTTTTACATTAAATTCTATAAACAATTTAATACAGTCCAAAGAAATAGGTTAGGATTCTGAACACTACGACATTCTTTTGTTTTAAAACAAAATATTGTCATGAAAAAATAGTTTCGGGGAATCTTTAATCAAGTAAGGGTACTTACAAACATTAAGAACTAAAATTACTATTAAATTAACAAATCTTATAAAATTACACGTATTTTACGTATATTTCCATAAAAAAATGTTACTTTTTGAAACCACTTTTCAGCAATTTCATATTTTTGCTTGCTTTAAAACAAAAGTATAAGTGTGTCATGTCGTCGAATTCAAATTTCATTTTTGTATCACGTGGTATGAATATCTAATAGCTGGTGACTTGCTTATTTATTTATTATCATTGAATCATAAAATTCGATAATTTCAAATTCAAAAGTTAAAAGACACAGGTTAATATTGACAGTTTGACAGATACGACTACCGTCAACTGTTTTTTTTTCTTATGAATTACTGACCTGGATACCTGGATGCGCATTCATAGTATCTACATCTTCTTCTAACCTCATGTAATAAAATGAGTTGGAGATACTTTGAATGCGTATTCAGAGTATCTCCATCTTCTTCTAACCTCATGTAATAAAATGAGTTGGAGATACTCTGAGTGCGCATTCAGAGTATCTCCTTCTAACCTCATGTAATAAAATGAGTTGGAGATACTCTGAATGAGCATTCAGAGTATCTCTATCTTCTTCTAACCTCATGTCATAAAATGAGTTGGAGATACTTTGAATGCCCACTCAGTGCATAAGTGCACGTCAGTAGTTCATAAGAGAAAAAGACAGATGACGGTAGTCGTATCTGTCAAACTGCCAATATATTAATCTGTATCTTTTGACTTTTTAATTAGAAATTATCGAATTTTATGATACTACAATAATAAATAAATAATTTAAAGTTTTTCGAAATTGGGAATTTTCAAGACACTTCAGGAATGGATGGAAACAGGCGAGATGTCTTTTGCTTATTTTTATAGACCCCGTTATTTAACCACCGTTTTATTGGCGCGAATTGACAGGGGCGTACTCCACCCTGTCACTATCAGATAATTTTTTTATGCGAAAATGATAAATTCAGCGATTTGAACCATCTTCTATTGCAAGGGAAACATAGTTAACGTAGTTATGCATAAATTCTCCGATTTGCACCTTGGACACATAAGTTAAACATAGTTAACGTAGTTATGTTATAAAGAAGCTGCCACCACGTTCCGTTTTCCCTTATACTGAGCAGTCACTTGCAGGGCAGGACTTTTGGTAAAAGAAAAATAATAAATAGTTTAAGGTTTACATTACCTAGCCTTCTTGCACCGCAGTCGGCCAAAGCGCCCCCCCCCCTCCCCCGAGACCGATTCACAAATAACTTTAAACCAAATATGTTAATGAATACTCCGACATTAAAAATGAATAATTAAACTAATTCTAACTGATTCACTACTTGAATCTCAACGATAATAATGAATGTTTCATTAAACTACAAATTTGCCCTTTTTATACCACCCGTGCCGGATGCCACAAAGTGTGTTCGTTTCAAAAAATTCGGGTGCAAAAGTCGACGTATCAAAACTGTCAGCATCTCGTCGAAACACATTTTAACGAACAAGCGCGTTAATTACTTTGAATGAAAGACGATCTGCTGGTGCAGCATTGCAAGTAAGTTCAACAACTTGAATTTCAATTGTCAGCATGGAATTCCCTCACTTAAAACGTTAATTTTTGCCTTGTATGTGTTGTACTAGGTTAGGTTAGGTTACTAGTTATGACGGCGATGTAAAACAAGAAATAAAATGACAGTGGCATTTTAGAGTCTCTCTCCTTTTTAACGAGGCCTTTTCTTACTTATAACGGGGATGAAATGGTATTTAACATAAGAATTAATGTTGCTGATTGAGAACAATCTCTTCACTTCTGAATTTACTAATTCATTATAATTAATGAAATTACAGTATATGAATAAAACTTAAATTTGTACAGAAGGTTTTAAAAAAAATAGGTAATTTTAGGAAAATCAATAAATATTATCATATTTTAACGTCGTTGGTTATCGCATTGATTATTCTCTAATCTCTAATTTTATTTTAAATATTTTTGTAAGAGTAAGCTTGGTTATCTAATTTGGGCTAATAAGACAAGAACTAATTAAAGATCTAGTTCATTTTGAAAAAAAAAACACAAATAAAAAATAAAATATAAAAAGGTCGCAAGCTCAACAAAGGGAAAAATATTCATAGAACGACAAAAGTTGTAAAGATCATACATAAATAAATTTAAATAATTATTGGCAGCTAGTGATGCAATCAACGAGTGTAAGATTAAATTAAGAATGAATGAACCCTGTTATATAGGCAACCAAGGTTACACAGTCTAAATGAAACGATTCTTTGCTGCTCTTTGTTAGAGGGCAGCAAGGAATAGATTTCTCTTTAATTGACCACGTCTTGGAACTCTTTGAAATACTGACTGGAGTCGTAGGGATCAATTGAACGCATCATTCGCCTTTATTAACTTAATTTAATTCATTTTTAACGTTGGCTTCGTTCTTTTAAATTATATTTAATCACAATTTAAATTCAACTTTTCGCGATCTGTCTACATATTTATTAAAACGAGCGGACCTAAGACAAAATTGAATCAATTCGAATTGATTCGTGCCTTCTGTTTGATATTTTGAGAGAATAGGTTTCTAATTGACAATTTTGAATTTGCTTATTTAGGTACCTAATGTTTCTTAATTATTTTCTTTTTTGCAAGCAAGTATGAGCAGTTTAGATTTAGCCAAGAATAGGCGGGTTGCCATACGTCCGGATTTTCCCGGAAACATCCTGGTTTTCCGGCAGTCCGGGGACGTCCGGGGGGTTTCGATAACTGGTCCGGATTTTCGCTAGATGACAAACCCAAAAATCCATTCACAAGACAGAATATGCCCAGGCAATCGCCATTAATTAAAAAAATAATAAAACGTGTCTTCTTATAATTAAAACTTTACTGTAGGGCCGTAGCTAGGGGGACACCAAAGGAGGCTGAGCCTGCCCTGGAAAGTTTTAAACCTGCCCTACGATGGCCCAACCTGATATGAAAGCATTTTAAAAACATGTAAAAGTATTGGAATGAAAACTTTTACAGCCTGCCCTGTACTACGATAAGCCTCCCCTGATATTTAGTCTGGCCACGGCCCTGCTTTACGGGTTCCAGGCTTTTGCAAAGAGAAAACAGGAAGTAAACAAAATATGAACTTGGCGCGTGATTTATGACCACCTTGTGTATAAAAATTAAATAATTCTTTTTCTTACACATCTTGATTTTTTTAGAAATCTTCTTCGTCCGGATTTTGTCCGGATTTTTAAGTAGCCCAGTCCTGGTTTTTAAATTTTAGAGATGGCAACACTAGCCAAGAAGGCAACATTGCTTGAATCGAAATTTAAATTTGTCATTTTACTTTCTTAGTAAAAGGTAATTATTTTCAGAAGTTTTAAATACCTCTGTTTATTTATTTTCTTAAATTAATAGAAATCCTAAGGCTTCCAGCTGCGTTAATACCATTAACGTGATTTATTACTAGAGCTAGGACATTTCGGGCGTTGCCATACAATGGCTCACGTCGTACTGTTTGTATAATCATATATTCATATTTGTACTACTTTGTACTAAGTAACTATAGCAACGTCCTAAGTCTGTTTGTTACATTTAATAATAGAAATTCAAAAGGAAACTCATCAGAAGGTGATACACCTAAATCTTTTAAATTTATTGCTTTATCATGAAAGGTAGGCCCAAGATTTTAGTGTTATTTTCAAGTCGTCGTTGTACTAAAGTTGCGTTCAACAAGTAACCGCTAGATTCGGATTTACAAGCACAGAGCGTGCCAAAAAAGAGCATTAAATTTTGTTCAAAGAAGTTTAAGACTTTGCAGAAAAATATTTAAAACTTACAAAAAAAAAACACTGAAATACAAATTTAATTATTTTATTATTAAAAAATACAACCTATAATTTTTGGAACTTTGTTGCAAATCATTTTTGATTGCAGTGGATCCTTCGAGCAGCCTCTGTACAGCTATTTCAGCCCTATTTGGGGTTTGGTCAGCAGAAGCGATCGCAGGATGTCTATAGGTTAGCTTTATAATTTAATAAGTTTTTTATTAATTGTACACTTTAAAGCTAACTACCTTCTTATTACTTAATTGTGATTGGTATTTGAATTAATAGAATTGCCTTTTTTTTTCAATTATTTACGGGATTAACCAAAGGTATTAAGGGTAGTTTTTGCTTTTGAAAATGTTTTATTGACCGTAGAAGAGACATGTAAACCCCTGCTTGTAGCTTACAGCAAACTTTAAAATTCATTAAATATCAATTAAAATTTCTTTTGTATATATTTCTGTATGGGTATAATTAAAAATAAAAATCATGAATAATTCAAAAGTTAAATATGTCTGTTAATAGATGTTTTACAATACGAATTAAGAAGGTATTGAATTTAGATAGCAAAAGTGTTTTTACGAGTCATTTACGAAATGGGAAATGTTTGTTGAGGTTAAAAAAAAGAAAAAAATCATTTTTGATTACAGTGGGTCCCTCGAGCATCCTCTGTACAGCTGTTTCGGCCTTACTTGGGGCTTCTTCAGCAGAAAAGTAGCGCGAAAGTTCCACTGCAAACCGAAACGCAATGTTAAAAAGCGATCGCAGGATGTCGCGTTAAAAGTTTCCTTTCTTTTATTATCGTTTGCTATACAGAATTTTGAAAAACTTTTTATGACATAATTATTGTTATTCAATTCGCATAAGGAATAAATTCAAAGGGTTTTGTCTCTCATATTTAGGAAAATTAGAAATCTCAAAAGTTTTGTAATGGCATTATGAATGGCACTAAACAATAGATCAGGTAACCGATTCTCTAACATTTAACACAACACAGAGATTTCACCCGAAATGCCTCAGAGGGTTGTTATACGTTATAGACTATACGTTAAGCGCGTTAATTTTGTTAACGAAAATGCAGCAGCCCTAGCATAATAATAAAAGAAAAATCACTCGTGATTGCACAATGAATAATTAGTTCTTAAACATGTGTATTTATTTATCCTAAACGAGTGTCATACTATAAAAGTTGCTGTCAAGTACAAACCGGAAACACTCTGTAATTTTCGATAAGCCGAGTAGATACTAACATGACGAGGAATTAACGAATAATTGAAATAATATCGAAATTAATTTATTACGAACGAGCAGTCAATTAAACGCAGGAGAAGTTCGTTAATTAAAATACCTACCTTCGACTTTCCGTCTTGTTTCATTTTTTCTTGTTTTGTTTTCTCATCAACAAAAAAAAAACTCTCTTAATTAGTTAAATAAACGGCAATACATAACTAAAATTAAAAATCGAGAGCAATTAACGTATGATAATTCGCAGTTGCTTTCAGTGTACCCATTGCAAGCGTTGCATTAATGCATTAGCCCCGAAAATGTGGTTTGAGCAGGGTGAGAGGAATCAGGTGCCGGTTTTGAGTTCATTGGGAATAATTTATGAGGTTTGTCTTTTATTTTTATTAGTATTTTTCAGTTTTTTATTTAGAAGAATTTACACGTTGCATTCTGAATCATAACTGTTTGTTATAATCGATGATTTCCGCTAAGCTCCCTTAATTAAGAAAATAAAATTATACCTTGCGGGTATTATTATAGAATTCAAAACTACCTTTATTTGAAAATAAATGACGCAACTGTTTATTAGATAATCTTAAGTACCCAAGGTACAATAATGTCCTGAAAGCTCCTGGATTCTTGTTGTGACGACTCTTTTATTTGAAACATAATGTCGAATGGGTATTTCGTCTTGCATTATTTATGGCATTCTGTTATTTTTCCTAAACAAAGGTTTTCATAATTAGTTCTATTATTGGGAACGTCTCGTTAAACTGCGAGGAGGTTAATCGCTTTGATGTAATATGCTCTGCTGGTACAGCATTCTCAAATAAGTTCAAACGACTTGCGTGTCATTTGTCAGCATGGAATTGCTTCTATTAAAACGTTAATTTTGCCTAAGTTCCTACGACCGAAGAGGACTTGATCTGTGAGCTAAGCACACGTAGGTAAACCGTGCTAAACAATATCCACAGCATATTTGACAATACTTAACTGAAAATACATGATCTAGTGTAATGTATATGAATTTGTATTTGGTACTTCATTCCTTCACATAAAATTATCCTCCTTGTAAGATCTCTTCTTAACGTGAGTGGACCAGGAAAGGAAAAAGTCGAACGCCAGACTCTTCTATTAATCTGACGATCGATTAATCGATGATTTCCATTAAGCTCCCTTAATTAAGAAAATAATATTGTACCTTGTAGGTATTATTATAGAATTCAAAACTACCTTTATTTGAAAATAAATGACGCAACTGTTTATTAGATAATCTTAAGTACCCAAGGTACAATAATGTCTTGAAAGCTTCTGGATCCTTGTTGCGACGACTCTTTCATTTGAAACATAATGTCGAATGAGTATTTCGTCTTCTATTATTTATGGCATTCTGTTATTTTTCCTAAAGAAAGGTTTTCATAATTAGTTCTATTATTGGTAGCGTCTCGTTAAACTGCGAGTAGGTTAATCGCTTTGATGTAATATGATCTGCTGGTACAGCATTCTCAAATAAGTTCAAACGACTTGCGTGTCATTTGTCAGCATGGAATTGCTTCTATTAAAACGTTAATTTTGCCTAAGTTCCTACGACCGAAGAGGACTTGATCTGTGAGCTAAGCAGACGTAGGTAAACCGTGCTAGACAATATCCGCAGCAATATTTGACAATATTTAACTGAAATTACATGATCTAGTGTAATGTATATGAATATGTATTTGGTACTTCATTCCTTCACATAAAATTATCCTCCTTGTAAGATCTCTTCTTAACGTGAGTGGACCAGGAAAGGAAAAAGTCGAACACCAGACTCTGTTATTAATCTGACGATCGATTAATCGATGATTTCCGTTAAGCTCCCTTAATTAAGAAAATAAGATTATACCTTGTAGGTATTATTATAGAATTCAAAACTACCTTCATTTGAAAATAAACGACGCAACTGTTTATTAGAGAATCTTTAGTGCCCAAGGTATAGTAATGTCCTGGAAGCTTCTGGATCCTTGTTGCGACGACTCTTTCATTTGCAACATAATGTCGAATGAGTATTTCGTCTTCTATTATTTATGGCATTCTGTTATTTTTCCAAAAGGAAGGTTTTCATAATTAGTTCTATTATTGGTAGCGTCTCGTTAAACTGCGAGGAGGTTAATCGCTTTGATGTAATATGCTCTGCTGGTACAGCATTCTCAAATAAGTTCAAACGACTTGCGTGTCATTTGTCAGCATGGAATTGCTTCTATTAAAACGTTAATTTTGCATAAGTTCCTACGACCGAAAAGGACTTGATCTGCGAGCTAAGCACACGTAGGTAAACCGTGCTAAACAATATCCGCAGCATATTTGACAATACTTAACTGAAAATACATGATCTAGTGTAATGTATATGAATTTGTATTTGGTACTTCGTTCTTTCACATAAAATTATCCTCCTTGTAAGATCTCTACTTAACGTGAGTGGACCAGGAAAGGAAAAAGTCAAACGCCAGACTCTGTCATTAATCCTACGATCGATTAATCGATGATTTCCGCTAAGCTTCCTTAATTAAGAAAATAATATTATACCTTGTAGGTATTATTATAGAATTCAAAACTATCTTTATTTGAAAATAAATGATGCAACTGTTTATTAGATAATCTTAAGTACCCAAGGTACAATAATGTCTTGAAAGCTTCTGGATCCTTGTTGCGACGACTCTTTTATTTGAAACATAATGTCGAATGGGTATTTCGTCTTGCATTATTTATGGCATTCTGTTATTTTTCCTAAAGAAAGGCTTTCATAATTAGTTCTATTATTGGTAGCGTCTCGTTAAACTGCGAGTAGGTTAATCGCTTTGATGTAATATGCTCTGCTGGTGCAGCATTCTTAAATATGTTCAAACGACTTGCGTGTCATTTGTCAGCATGGAATTGCTTCTATTAAAACGTTAATTTTGCATAAGTTCCTACGACCGAAAAGGACTTGATCTGCGAGCTAAGCACACGTAGGTAAACCGTGCTAAACAATATCCGCAGCATATTTGACAATACTTAACTGAAAATACATGATCTAGTGTAATGTATATGAATTTGTATTTGGTACTTCGTTCTTTCACATAAAATTATCCTCCTTGTAAGATCTCTACTTAACGTGAGTGGACCAGGAAAGGAAAAAGTCAAACGCCAGACTCTGTCATTAATCCTACGATCGATTAATCGATGATTTCCGCTAAGCTTCCTTAATTAAGAAAATAATATTATACCTTGTAGGTATTATTATAGAATTCAAAACTATCTTTATTTGAAAATAAATGATGCAACTGTTTATTAGATAATCTTAAGTACCCAAGGTACAATAATGTCTTGAAAGCTTCTGGATCCTTGTTGCGACGACTCTTTTATTTGAAACATAATGTCGAATGGGTATTTCGTCTTGCATTATTTATGGCATTCTGTTATTTTTCCTAAAGAAAGGCTTTCATAATTAGTTCTATTATTGGTAGCGTCTCGTTAAACTGCGAGTAGGTTAATCGCTTTGATGTAATATGCTCTGCTGGTGCAGCATTCTTAAATATGTTCAAACGACTTGCGTGTCATTTGTCAGCATGGAATTGCTTCTATTAAAACGTTAATTTTGCCTAAGTTCCTACGACCGAAGAGGACTTGATCTGTGAGCTAAACAGACGTAGGTTAACCGTGCTAGACAATATCCGCAGCAATATTTGACAATATTTAACTGAAAATACATGATCTAGTGTAATGTATATGAATTTGTATTTGGTACTTCATTCTTTCACATAAAATTATCCGCCTTGTAAGATCTCTTCTTAACGTGAGTGGACCAGGAAAGGAAAAAGTCGAACGCCAGACTCTGTTATTAATCCGTCGATTATAGATATCAAAGCATGAAATTATTATATCGGAAATATATTATAATTTATAAATATCTTTGAAAAAAAAAATATACTTAATGCTATAATGACGGTGCAATTAGATTTCTCTGCGTCTCAGAGCCTGACGTTTAGCCTCGTCGGTCGAGGAGGGTAATTTCGTTATTTTTCGGAAATAATAGAAAAAAATACATATCGACCGGTGCATTTTCTTTGTGTGTTTGTAATCTGTAGGTAAATTGTCCCGCTTTTATCTGGCTTGTTTCCAGTTAAATTATAGGGGCTGTTTGATGAGGCCGTGACAGGTAAATGAGGCCGGGCGCGATCGCATCACCGACCTGCACGTCGTTCCCTGCAAGCCACATAATAATTTGTTCGTTCGCTCCACGGGGAAATTAGTTGGAAAATAAACGTACTAGGTTATATTCTATTAAATATAATTTGATCTCTATCGGGAACTTTTTTCCAAATCGGTGAATTCTTCGGGAACACAAACGAGACTCCTTCGAATCCACATCCTTTGACTATTCTCAACTTAGCACAGCAAAAAAATCGAACTAATACCTGTATAAGTATACCGGGTGTTCAATTTGAAACGTTCACCATTGTTAATCTTTTAATTTTTAAAAATAGGCAAACTTATATTCATACGAAGAAACAAGTGCGCCCAACAAACCCTGATGTCACTGACAATAAAGAAATGTCACGTCAATGAAAAAAGTTTACAACAGAAAACTCTTATACATCTTATATTTTTCAATATATACAGTCATCCACAACTAAAGTGCACCTCCTGTACTCAACTTTCCCCTTAAGCTGTTCTTTATTTAACTTCATTCAATTTAAAATCAAACCGATTTGATTTTCAGTTTAACTGATTTTAAAGCGAACAGAAAGAATAATATTTTGAAAATATATGAACATAACCTCAAAATATGTATGAAATCACATCAAAGTGATCAATGCTGATGATAAAAACCAGCTTGATCAGCAGGGGAAGAAGGAGGAGAAACGCAGTCACTTCTTTATCGCTAATCATGAACTGAATGAAAGGCAATCAGTGGCTTTTAGGTGAATTTAAATCGATTTGAATAATTCAAATATGTTTTACATGGATTGGATGACGGCTTTTGTACTACAAGGTTCATAGAAACGTCAAATTGTAGCTCTTAAGGTGAGCACGCCTGTACATTGAAAGTTAACTTTTACTAGGATCCTTAGTTGTAATTGACATTTATTTAATTATTCATTTAATTAATTTATTTTATGTAATTAAACAGTTAGCAACAGAAAAATCTTGTACACTGCACATTTTTCAATATGTACAGTCGTTTGCAACTGAAGTGCACCTCCTGTACTCAAACTTCCTCCTTAAGTCGTTCTTCATTTCATTGAAAATCAAAACCATTTAATTTTCAACTTAACTGATTTTAAAGCGAACAGAAAGAATAATATTTTGAAAATATATGAACATAACCTCAAAATATGTATGAAATCACATCAAACTGATCAATACTGATTGTAAAAACCAGCTTGATCAGTAGGGGGTGAAGGAGGAGAAACGCAGTCACTTCTTTATCGCTAATCATGAACTGAATGAAAGGCAATCAGTGGCTTTTAGGTGAATTTAAATCGATTTGAATAATTCAAATATGTTTTACATGGATTGGATGACGGCTTTTGTACTACAAGGTTCATAGAAACGTCAAATTGTAGCTCTTAAGGTGAGCACGCCTGTACATTGATAGTTAACTTTTACTAGGATCCTTAGTTGTAATTGACATTTATTTAATTATTCATTTAATTAATTTATTTTATGTAATTAAACAGTTAGCAATAGAAAAATCTTGTACACTGCACATTTTTCAATATGTACAGTCGTTTGCAACTGAAGTGCACCTCCTGTACTCAAACTTCCTCCTTAAGTCGTTCTTCATTTCATTGAAAATCAAAACCATTTGATTTTCAACTTAACTGATTTTAAAGCGAACAGAAAGAATAATATTTTGAAAATATATGAACATAACCTCAAAATATGTATGAAATCACATCAAAGTGATCAATGCTGATGATAAAAACCAGCTTGATCAGCAGGGGAAGAAGGAGGAGAAACGCAGTCACTTCTTTATCGCTAATCATGAACTGAATGAAAGGCAATCAGTGGCTTTTAGGTGAATTTAAATCGATTTGAATAATTCAAATATGTTTTACATGGATTGGATGACGGCTTTTGTACTACAAGGTTCATAGAAACGTCAAATTGTAGTTCTTAAGGTGAGCACGGCTGTACATTGAAAGCCAGCTCAAGCTAGAGACGCTCTAGTTAGAATCTAGCAGAAAGGCGTGCATTTTTAATTAGTTCCGCCATTTTTCAGCAAAAATGTACTTCGGCCAATCATATAATAAGAAAGAATGGAAGTGTAGTTTGGCGCCAATATTTGAATTTGATATTGAAAGTAAGCAAGGAAGGTTAGGTAATATTGTCAATTTGACACTGACGGGATTTGTTTTTGCTGAAATTCGACTCTGAAAAAGAGCAAGCAAGGTAAGAAACTGAGTGAACATTTTTTTTGCTGAAAGATAGCTGATTCTGCCAGACTCTAACTAGAGGGTCTCCAGCTCATAGCTCCAGGACATATAATTTGTTTGTGAGGGTTCGGAAATAAACTGTGAAATCACCGAACTCCTCACCAAGTAAACCCTAATCCCCTTAAATAACCATTTCTGTGAGTGACTTTTAATGTAATGTTAGTAAATGGAGAACAAATTACCTATTCCACAATACAAATGGCGGACTGCGATTGTCATCTGCTTCAATTCCATATCCCTATGTTAGCCATCCATTGTTTTAAATCCATGGTAATTTATTAATGGAGAAGAACTGTCAAATATTGACAACTCAGTATGCATCAGACGTTCGTGCGTGTTTTGCAGAATACTTTTTTTTCCATTTTTGTTAGAAATTTTTGATTTTATGTTGGCCGATCTGATTTTGACATGAGCACAGAATACCAGAAGCGACACTTCTGTCGGAACCTTTGACGTTTTCGGGTCTCCATTTTGTATCCTTGTCGCCATTGTTTTGGTGGAATTAACGTCAAAAGAATGCGTGAAATTTGCATGAATTTGTAAACGTCGAGTAAAAGTTATGAAAAGCAAATTAATTGTAAACAGCAAAAAAAAATATAAACTTTATTTATACATGCCTGTATAACTTCAGATACTTTTTTTTTCTAAATTAATTCAGATAAGTTGAAGATATCATTCGGTTGTAGAGACCCTAGCTCATATGTGTAGCGACCCTGGCTCATATGTGTAGCGACCCTAGCTCATATGTGTAGCGACTCTAGCTCACGTCTTTAACTCTTTCATAGCATTTCTCATTTGCTGCCATGGAGCACTTTCGTATGGGGTCGGAACAAGATAAAAGATGAAAAAGATAAATCATTGGTAGGTTTACCAAAACATCGGCGACATTCTAACTGAGACTTAAATTGAAAATTAAATGTCAATTAGAACGTTGCTGACATTTTATTGAACGTACCGTCGCGGCCGCAAAATATTGGGACAAGCAAATATTTCATCCGGTTAAAGTGGACTTTCATTAATGACGTTTACCATTTCGCACGCACACCTGTCAAATTTTATTTTAAATTTTTACGAAAAAAAAACACTTGACACATGACCTTAAGCTTTATTCTAACTTCTGTTCTAAGTTGGGTTTAAACCATGCTTGATTTCGGTCAAAAATGACAGCTGTTTTATACCAGTTTTTTTTTCTGGTCGCGATGTCACATAAATAACATGACACATTCTAAATTCGACTTAAATTTAACGGCCCGTTTTCTCATTTCATGATTAAAGTTGTCTATAATTAAAGCTACGATTAAATTAAACAAGAAACGATACTCATAGCGCTGTACCTACATATACCAATTTGATGAGCAAGACAGTGACGAATGAAAATGCGAATGAATGTTGCCGTGAGAAATAGTCTTGTCATTCTCTTACACATTAAGTTAATATAAAGCCATGTCGTTTCTTGTTTATTTTAATTCACAATAATGAGCTTACGTTTCTAACGAGTGTTCAATAAAAAAAACGGTCAAGTAGGCTATAGCAGGCTTTTGTTGTCGGGAACGCATGTCGTGATTAACATCATTTGATTTTCAACCTTGACAAATTGACGGTTAACCTAACCAACAAAACTCGAAAGCTGCTACTGCAAATTTTTTTCTAATATTTATACTTGATATAAACATTCGACAATAAACGTTTATTTTTGAAATGTCTTCTTTGAGTTAAAGTGAGGTTAGAAATTCAAGTGACGCTTCACGCTAGTCGTATGAAGAACTCTACGCTAGACGTTCAGAATAAATTCATGGCTGCCTAGACCGGTTCTTTTTTCATTGAACACTCGTTACAATGTAAATCTGACTTTAATATTTTTGACGTTGACGACTTACGCTAATGTCATGTCATTTGTATATCCAGCGTTTAAGCACTGTTGATAATTTATTTTATTTTTTGTCACTACATCTGGTGATTTGCTGTTGAATTTGGTTTGGTAACACATTTAGTGATTATTTCGTTTAGTAACAACTAATTATGTTATTTTTATTAATTTTCTGGGAACTCTTGCCCTTAAATAATTATCGATGTTCGCCAAGCATAAAAGTGGAAATCCTTTTTACCAACAAAATCTATAACCTTGTTAGTTTAGTAATCATTAGATCTGATGACTCTCTTTCAAAAAAGAGACAACATAGAAAAAATGAACAAGGATCAATTCCAATTTCCTTTTTTCTAAACGACAATTAAAAACAATAAAGTACCGTTCTCCTTTTTACCGCTGATCCTATTTTGTTTCTTTGTTATCTTTTGTGTTTTGAAAAAAAGAAAAGAAAAACGCATTGTAAACACAATATAATTTATTTGTTTAACAGTTGAATGCGTTTTGTTTGTTTTTACGAAGGAAAAATCTAAATTCAAATAGAAATCGAACATCCCTTGTTATGGTTTTTAATAACGATTTTCATTTATTTTCAACGCAAAAGAATAAAAGTGAAAGAAAAGGCTTCTTATACTCAAAATATCGAACGAATTATATGTCAAGTACATGTCAGGAATAAAAAAGAGCGTGCTCTGGGTAATGTTCTTTCTCTTTCATGTAAGTGATTTTGTGTATTTTGCTTTCCTTTTTAAGTGCCTGAAGTTCTTTGGCAATACAGTTTCTGAACGCGCCCCAGTCGTTTTATTTATGATCTGTTTCCAGCGAAATTTTTAGGTGTTTTCTTTCGCTCACACAATCGTGATCCAAACGTGTTTTGATTCAAAAACAGACATTCTTTTCTTTGAATCTGTTTATTTTTAAAACTTGTTTGGATCGAATTATGGTTATTTACAAATGAACTGTCAATCAAAAATTCAAGTCAGATGTTTTGTTGCAACAACTGCGAAATTCAGGTCCAAACCAATCCAAACACGATTCAAACTTTTAAGCGAAAGAAAGCACCTATTGTCTGTTTTTAGTTAAATTGTACTGATTATTTAAGTTACACGTTCAAATTTTTTGCGTAAGCCGTTTGGCAACATCGCAACGAAGATAATTACAATTACTATTTATTTTGTATGTGACCAAAATGCCTCTTCTAAGTTTCGCAAGCTTTACCAGGTAAAATTTGGACAGAAAAAATATTTACGAAATTTCGTAATTTCTGTTTTATTAAGGCTGACATGAAAGACGTTTTGATATAAACATAACCTTTTCAATAAAAGCCTCATTTGTCAAATTTCTCTTAGGCTCTTGCGATAAGTGAAGGGTCAAACTGATCAGATTAGAGCATTTGATCACTTTTCCCAATCACTGATCAATCAGGTGGTTTGATTTGACCGTTGGGTTGGCTTGACGACTTTGTGCAGATTTGACTCTTTTTATTGGGCCCCACCGTACATGGAAGGTTATATTTAGTACCTCGTGCATTTAATTGTTCGATTCACCAGAAAACGATCGCGAGGGATCAAAGTGAATACGTCGCTTAGCGCTCCTCGAGTGTAAAGCCGCGTACACACTTGTAGATGTAACAGAACCTTGTAACGTATCGACTTTGTATAAAGATACCTTCCACTGTTTCTAGAATAACTGGTTATATCAAACTAGCTCAGATGAGGAGTTATAATTTAATTTTATCAATGTATTAAATAATGTAATGTATTGCGATAAATACATTACGCAAATTCTGTAAGGTGCTTCATAATTAATGTTCGAAATCTGTTTCGATTTACAAGTATATAAACGCCTGGTTAAATTTTCATTTATGCGCCAGGTTAATAATAGACATCGACTCTTTTTTGTTAAAAGAGTGACAGTCATGCAAGATGTATGCGTATGATATTAAACGTCTCGTTATACATTAAATAAATATTGCTGGATTATTTCGATTTCGAGATAAAAAAGAACGAGCCGCGGCTTTAATTCGGACATTATATGCGTGTTCGAGTGCAACAGTTTGCACAAGAGACGCATTCCTCCGTGCAGCACGCAACAAGGCGTGCAGGATGTGCCAGGACCATCACGGCACATTTGGGGGCCCACCGTCACATATCTGGTGGAAGTTGCTGTTCTATACATCAAAGCGGTTGGTTACATGTGTGTGTGCGTAGTACAAATCGGAAACGGGGTGTTTCAGTGAGGTGGAGAGTGCCCGTTTTATTTACATATGAATGACGTATATTATACAAATTGGGATATCGTCTTGCCTCTTTGCATAATCGAGGAGCCATTAATTGCGACTACAGATGTACAGTGCGGATAATTAGTCTGCTTAATTAAACGATTAGCAATGTTGTAAATTACATACATCAGTAATTAATATAATTATTGATTTCAAAATTTAATTGGCTTTAACAGCATATGGTTTTAAGTAACAAAACATACATAAGTAAGTAGATGCGAGAAATCTTTCTTTGGACTATTGTATAGGGTGAACTGTTTTTAGAACCACCCTATTTCTTGTTGTACTAGATTTGTTACATACAACCAATTCCTACATTAATGTTTGGAATAAGAAATGTTTAGGTAGTTTTTGATTCATTTTAATTTTTGTTGCAAGTGGGTATATAATTTAAATTATTCAAATCTTGTGCATGCAAGAATTAGGCAGGAAAAGTATGACAAAAGTAAACCATAAAAGGGGATGGATATCTTAAATTTTAAGTCCAGTTAGCATTAAACAAAGAAAAAAAAAACTTTCGGGCAGTATCTCATCCTTTGGGAAAGTAGCAGGAACAAGTTTTTTTTTTAATAATTTATTACACTGAATTAAATTGTAGGTACTTGGCTACCTAATATTATCAATGTCCTGTGTTTGTAACATTATTTTACATGACCTTGGTGGCTAACGATACTTGTCCGACGCTCAATATCCAATGTATTCATTGAAAATATAAACAAAACATGTAACAGATAAAAAAATGTAGAAGTATTAAAAAGAAAACGCAATTAATGTGTCAGTTAGAGACTAACTTGTTTTCTTTTCCTGTTTGCAAAATTATTTCACTTAACTTCAGAATTTTTTGTAGTAATTTCGTTTTACTGTTTTTAATCAGGTGACCATTTAAGAATTTTTCTTTACTGGTCGTCTTGATATTACGAGCGACGGGGGTTAAACGACAAAAGAGTTATTGCTCGCAAGGGGGTCGACGTCTTCAAACCTAAATTCCTGGAACCTTCGATCAGAGTGAGAGGAAGCTTTATTTTCTATTCTCAAAACCTCTCTCTAGCTTCTTTTTAAATCAAAAAATCATATGATTTTCATTTCTTTTCTTTTACTTTTTTTTGTACAAAATTTTAATCAACCATTAACGGCCCAAATGCAATTCCATTGTTGGAACGTTTCTGGTTTGAATTTAGAATTTAGCCAGGAATCGCCTTTTGCCCTTTAGCTCGTTTTCGATTTCGATATACGTTGTATACTGATTGTATCTTCATCTCTCTGTAGCTTCATGGAATAAAGTGAGACGAAAATACATATTGCTCGTTTTCGATTGGGACATAGGTTGTATACTGATTGTATCTTCATCTCTCTTTAGCTTCATGGAATAAAGTAAGACGAAAATACATATTGCTCGTTTTCGATTGGGATATACGTTGTATACTGATCGTATATTCATCTCTCTTTAGCTTCATGGAATAAAGTGAGACGAAAATACATATTGCTCGTTTTCGATTGGGATATACGTTGTATACTGATTGTATCTTCATCTCTCTTTAGTTTCGTGGAATAAAGTGAAACGAAAATACATATTGCTCGTTTTCGATTGGGATATACGTTGTATACTGATTGTATCTTCATCTCTCTTTAGTTTCGTGGAATAAAGTGAAACGAAAATACATATTGCTCGTTTTCGATTGGGATATACGTTGTATACTGATTGTATCTTCATCTCTCTTTAGTTTCGTGGAATAAAGTGAAACGAAAATACATATTGCTCGTTTTCGATTGGGATATACGTTGTATACTGATTGTATATTCATCTCGCTTTAGCTTCATGGAATAAAATGATAACAAAAACACATTGAGTGCGCATAGTGCATCCTAATTGAAAGCGCTACGAATGAATTGACAGGTGACAGTTGAAAGTCAAAAGCTAATATCAGCTGATGTCAGATGAAGTCAACTCAAAGTCAAGATCCATGATGTTATAGCGATCTTCAAAAAGTGTCAAAAGCTCCTTCTTCGGTTCCTATGTCCTGGTTTGGTAAGATTATTGTCAATTATTATTTATTATTATTATTTTTGATGATTCAACAACTTGCTTAATGATTACTACAGGACGGAATTATGTATTTTGTTCGATTTATTTCGAACGAGGCGGCAGCGGGTGTGTGTGCATTGACGCGTCGCTGCAGTCGTGTACGTTTGCCGCTTCGTTAGTATTTAATCGAACAAAATATATAATTCCGTTCCCTAATGATTACTGTTTATTCTCTTCCCATAAAAGTTATTTTGATTTTATTCTGAATTGTTCGTAACCTTTTCATTATTTTAAGCATTTCTAAATTATCCTGTCTTATCCAGAATTTGCCTAAAAAAATATTGTTCTAGTTTTTTTTTTTTTTAATAATTGAAACTGTACTCCATTATTTATAGATAGACGGGTTTGACAGACTGGTATAATTTATTACATAAATAAAAGACAAGACGACAAAAAATGCAAAGTTGACCCAAATCGTTACCAACTAAATGCTATTTAAAAAAATAAAAAAAGAACAGGAATAAATGGTTAATAGGGGAACCACTTTTTTTATAACTTCGTCTTGACCGCCTATCAATAAAAAATAAATTATAATTTGCTTCCTTGAAGTCGACTCTAAAGTTTTTATTAATTTTTGAATCACGACCTCCTAGATTTCACGAGACGGAGTGTCTTATGCGGCCTGGGCAATTTATTAGTTCAAGCGTTTTTCCGTTGGCGCCACTTACCCAAAAAGCCGGAAACGGATGCATATTCAAAACATCGTGTTAAGTTTCCGCGGTTTTTGACAATAATTGTCGAATTACTGTCAAAAATCGCGTTAAATTTTGAGTACAGTCAGAAATACTTAGTTTTCTTGCCGTATCAGTAGATAATATCGATTCATTTAATAACCGTCGAATCGTAAGTTACGCAGAAATGTAAGTCATCAACAAAATAAAGAGTTCATTTCATCAAATCTCGTTTCTTCCAATTGCTCTTTATCTTTCTTTATTTGTCGCGCAACAAAGAGGAACTTAATAATGTGATTCTTTAAATAATTAAACGGATACCTTATTTGACAAATATCGCTAAAAAACGATAGTGAAGATAGTAGGTGCAGTGTTGCCAAACCTACCGATTTTTAACATTTTTTACTGATTTACCGTTTGACTTGTTACTCTATCGAAAACCTGCATGACTTTCGATTTCTGTTTATTCTTTATATTACAGGTTTTTCCCTAGATTGAGTGGATTGATTTTCAATCTGATTGTACTCCATCTTTTACTCCTTTTTGAATTTGAATGAACGTACGTACAGTCGCGAGCAATAAATTTTGGTCATCATGGTTATATTTTATTAAAAATAATTTATTAAAAACAAGGAATTTTGAATCTGGAAATAAAGATTTGATTGATTTGACACTTTTTTGGCAAACAATAACGTGTTTATATGAAAATGTTTAATTTCTAGAATGAAAACTAACGTTTTAATTGACAGTGATGACCAGGGATAAGAAATAGGTCCACTTGTTCCGCGGACAGTATGAAAATTTAGTATTCGGACTGTATTAGTCCCCGCCCAGAGTCACTTCTGCGAAATGCGAACGCATTGCACTCTAATCCTTACTCTCCTTCTCAATAGCAATTGAAATGCATCGGATCCTCGGAAGGAGTAAGTACATTCGGTGTAAAAAGTGACCAACACTAAGTGGACCGAATTCATCCTTCTTCACTGGTGATGGCCAAAATTTATTGTTCATTCTTCATTCTTGTCTTTTATGAAAAGTAAAGAGATTGACGTCTTAATTTTGAATACTGGCTGAAAAAATTTAGTTTATTTTCGACCATTTTTTGGCAAAACATAAGAAATCACATAAAATTTCTGCTAATTTCTGACATTTCTGTTGAAGTGACAACCAACATTTGATGTTCGCGACTGTATATAACATAAAAATAGAGTAATAAAGACAATTATTGTTAGTACAATGTTTTTTTTTAATTTCGAACCGGACAGAAAAATGAAGGGAAAACACTCAACGTTTCGCTATAGATTTATAGCTTCGTCCTGACGTTTTCCCTTCATTTTGCTGTCCGGTTCGAGATTAAAAAAACTTTGTACTTACAATTTTCATCGGACAAGAGCCAACTTCAATTACAATTATTGTTATTAATTCGAAGGGCCCCAGATTTGAGGTTTCATTACAATACACAAATTGTAATGAAACCTCAAATCTGGGGCCCTTCGAATCGAATGACAGGAATTCCATAAATCGTTTGAGAATTACGTCATTGTGACGACATCATTTCCCCAAATAACTCTTGTTGCTCCATTTGTGAATGGGGCCCCAGAAATTTAATATTCGGTGAGGTTGGCAACACTGAGTAGGTGTTTCATATTTTTTTAATTCTAATCCTGGCTCACGAAGCTTTAAAATTGTTATGTAATTTCGGTCTCGATTAAGTTAATCTTTTGAATAAAAAACACTTTTTAACTGTTGCAAAATTTGTTTAATTCATTAGCAAAAACTGCACTGCCACAAATAGTCGCAATTTGACGTTTATTTAACAAATGCCAAATAAATTTGGGTGACTAGCGCCAAAACGGAGAAAATTCGCTTTTAAATAAATGAATTGCGCAGGCCGGATATGAGGATTCCGTCTCGTAAAATCTAGTAGGTCGTGGTTTGAATTATTTTATTTCAAAATTTTACGTCAAATTTAATTGTGTTCAATTTCTGAACCGTAACTTCTTTAATTTCTTTTAACGTACAATTTGTAAAAGACTTCTGATTTTATTATCTAACTAGACGAGAAGTGTTACTTGGTTTATCCCGAAAATAAAATATTGTCAAGGGCGGGCAAGAGCCAAAATGTCAATTCATAAAAAAAGGGGCAAAGGGTGAATCCTGCCTAAATTCTAAACTCAAACCAGAAACATTCAAACAAGGGAAGTAATTACTATTTAGGTCGTTCATGGTTGAATAAAATTTTGGAAAAAAGTGAGAACTGAAGTGATGAAAATAGTCGTTTACTTTTATTTGATTTTGGTTTTAAGTAAAGCTAGGGATTTTGAGAATAGAAACGAAAGCTTTCTCTCGCTCCCGTCGCCGCAACTTCCAGGCATACAGATTTTAACGACGTGCCCTTGTAAGGGATAATTTTATTTCATCATTTAAACGCCACAGTATCTTTTATCTATTTATCAACATTCCACACTTGAATTTTATGCTTGTACTATCGGGTGATCAATGGAATTCATAATTAGAGGAGGCTGTGATTGGTACTACTTTAAGCTGTGTGGTTGGATACAATGAGAAATAAATAACAAGTTGACAGTTGTCATATTGAGGTTATGATCATGCCTTATACAATCTTTATGTTATTTCATTTTGTACGGATGCTGGTTTAAACACTTTTTTAGAATATTAGGGGGAGTTCCACAAGACAAATACATTTATTATCAATAATTTAAGAAACAAATGTCACAATTCTGACACTTAAAATTTTTAATTTTAAACTTTAAGCCTGTGTTGCCATCTGTTTGGAATATATCACAGCCTGCTCTAATTATAAATTCTGTCTAACATATGATCATAAAGTCCCGTCACTCTAATAAGCTTTGGATGTGTAAACGCAAGTCTTTTCTTGAAGTGTTTTGACATGTACTGGTTGAACGAAATGTCATCTTGATTAATAAAATGCTCTAAGAAAAGATGTACGTTTACTTACATCTCCGACGCCTACTAGGATGACGTGAATTTCTGATCACGTGTTATGTTATCTTTGCCTGAAATATTCTTTTTATCTAATTAGTTTTCTTTATAAAACAATTGTTGCTATCGTACTTAAATTAAAACATAAATAATGAGAGAAACCATCGATCAATCAAGATACAAGGAAGATATTCAAGTTTCGTGCATCAAAGCAATGCATTATTACTATTAGGACTAATCTCGGATTTACTTTATCAAGCCCAAGTATGTACTTAGCTTCGTAAACAGGATTTCCACTGTTTACACACGTACACGCATAAATGTATAATTTTATTAACATTTAAAATTCGCAATTTTTTATTTTCTATGGAAACCATTAATTTCGGTGCTATTGTTCTCCGAATTTATTTGTTATGAATACTCATGATAATTGGTTAATTTATAATAATGAATAATACACTTTTCGGTTCAGAGAAGACAAATTGCTTACTTCTGTGATTTATGTTTACTATGCCCGCAGTAAGATTCAATTTAATTAGAAATGAAAAATGAGAGTTTAAGGAAATCTTATATGACTGTGGAGCTTACAATTCATAAAAGCCATTGATCAAATCAAAAGAGTAGGATTTTAAAGGATGGTTCTCTTTACTTTGCTACTTATCGTATCTAAGTTTTTACTTTGCGGCAAGTTAGATAATAAATAATAAGTGATCAGTGATGTGGTATTTTATAATAACCAACCAGAAGACAAAAAGTGAAGGATAAATACATGTATGTATATACATACAACCCTTTCAAGTGGCAATTAATGACAAGGACATCCAGATAAATTACAGCGTACGAAGTCACAAAATAATATTGTTTTGCAAAGGAAGTAACTGATTATTTTGCTGTGATTAATAATTAAATGGCGGCGGCAGCGGCTTCTGGATCGATGAATCAGACGAAAGAATTCTCGGAAAAACAAGAGTTTTCTTCATGAGGTTGCTAATTAAATTTTAATGGAACGTGTTTAATTTTGGACGGCCCACATCATTGTTGTTCTAAAATTTCGAAAAAATTAAAAAGCGAAACCTTTTCTTATTATGGGATTATTTCTTTTATTGTTATATAAAAACTGTGCTTAGTCTTTATATTTTGTAAGACCGAAGAAAACCATCGAAACTGGCGATCGATTTAAAGCAGAAAGTAAAAGAGGTAGTAAATTCGACAATACTTCGAGAACCAGATCATCAAAGAAAAGGAAAATAGAAGGGGATAAGGAATAGGGGACACAAACTGATTGGTTTCAAAGGTAAAACAATGCAAGAGTTCCACTTGTACATATTTCTTCTGCCCAAAATCTGCCACTGCATTGTAATTAAGTGAAGGAGTCTTTTATCCAGAATTTCTGGAACAAAACCTATTAACTGTCATCAAGTAGATTGTAGTTAAATGAAAGAATTGAAAAAAGTACTATTGTTAAACAAAATCAATTCAAAGAAAAGAAGAAAGAAAGAATTGAAAGAAGTATGATTGATAAACAAAATCAATTCAAAGAAAAGAAGAAAGAAAGAATTGAAAGAAGTATGATTGATAAACAAAATCAATTAAAAGAAAAGAAGAAAGAAAGAATTGAAAGAAGTATGATTGATAAACAAAATCAATTCAAAGAAAAGAAGAAAGAAAGAATTGAAAGAAGTATGATTGATAAACAAAATCAATTCAAAGAAGAAAGAAAGAATTGAAAGAAGTATGATTGATAAACAAAATCAATTCAAAGAAAAGAAGAAAGAAAGAAAGAATTGAAAGAAGTATGATTGATAAACAAAATCAATTCAAAGAAAAGAAGAAAGAAAGAATTGAAAGAAGTATGATTGATAAACAAAATCAATTCAATTCGTTGCGTGATCCTCGCTTATACGTCTCAATCGCCTTCTCTTTCTTTCAGTGTCTAATTAAACTTAATCCGGTGATTTTCATGAAGTCATTATCCGCTTACGAATGTTCATTTCATGCCATATTAATGACCGCTTGCACCTACTTGTTATATGATATTAACCATAAAATATTTATGCGCCTTTTCTAACTTAAGGGCAAAAAACGAGGTCGCATGAGCACGATTTCGCACCCTTCTTGCAGATAGGCGGTAAATTTCGATTTCGTGATCTACCTTAAGCGTGAATGCGTTGTTCTAATATCTTGTCGTAATTTAAATGCGCTTTAAGAACGGATTGAACGTGAATTTAGCTTTGTTTAAAATTCGCATTAAACTGACCAAAAAAAAAAATATAAAATTGAAAGTAATTCTTATTTTAGTTTATGCATTCGTCTTGTCGTGTATGCTTTGCTTTGTGTATTCCCCGCTTATTTTGCCTTTTCGTGATAACCATTCCAGGCATTCCAAACTGAGCTGAGTCAGTCAACGGACAGAACAAACATCGATGGTCCTGTTGGGTTTCGAACCCACGCTACAATGTGACAGGATCTCCAAAGTCGGTTATGCTAACGCCACCGCCCGCTTTTTGTATTTGTATTTTTTTTTGTTGTCCATTCCAGGCATTCCAAACTGAGCTGGGTCAATCAACGGACAGAACAAACATCGATGGCCCTGTTGGGTTTCGAACCCACGCTGCAATGTGACAGGATCTCCAAAGTCGGTTATGCTAACGCCACCGCCCGCTTTTTGTATTTGTATTTTTTTTGTTGTCCATTCCAGGCATTCCAAACTGAGCTGGGTCAATCAACGGACAGAACAAACATCGATGGCCCTGTTGGGTTTCGAACCCACGCTGCAATGTGACAGGATCCCCAAAGTCGGTTAGGCTAACGCTCTCGCCCACTTTTTGTATTTGTATTTTCTTTTCTTTGGTTGCCTGAAAACATTCTGGCACCCCTAATTTAGAATCTAGAAATACTCCAAAATACCGTGGGGTATCGTTTTTGGAATTTCTGAATTCAGTAACCACTCAAAAAAAAATGAATGATTTCGAAAGATTTTCTCAGAAAAACATTGCAAATACCACGTGAACTGTCTCGAAATATTAAGAAAAATATGATTTAATGGCTAATTAGAGATTGAATAAACATCTGTTTTATAAATCTTTCGGGATAAAACAGTTGTCAACATCCTTAACAATGAACATCAACAGTTGCTGGCTCGATCAGTGTGGACGGGGCTTAATCACAAAACTTTCTGAAAAACGGGCATTAAACATGATAAACATGTAATTATATTATAATTTGTAATTGAAGTTTGTTCTTGTCGATGAAAATTGTAAGTACAAAGTTTTTTTTTTAATCTCAAACCGGACAGAAAAATGAAGAGAACACACTCAACGTTTCGCTATAGATTTATAGCTGACGAAGCTAAACGTTGAGTGTGTTCTCTTCATTTTTCTGTCCGGTTTGAGATTAAAAAAAACTTTGTAATTATAATTTGTATTTAATTTTTAATCAAGTGATGTTGTAACTTCAACTGCAGACTTTAGACTAAATTCTAAAGTAAGTTGAGTCTTGAGGAGTCAAGAGCTAGAGTGACATCTAAGATTGACTCTTGTTGAGTCTCGATTCTCTTATAAAAGTCTTCGAGTTGAATTGATTTCTAAAAAGGGGGATTCGTCGCATTACTACCTGAAATGTCCTAAGTCTGATCATAACCGTTGCCAGCACAGTGTTATAAATACTTCAAATGTGTTCGGGTATAAGAGGTTATCAATAAATGATTCAATATTAATTCATTCTTATTTTTATTTGGGAAGAAACTTAAGAGTTTTCGGAACAACATTTTATCCCCGAAAGATCTTGAATTTGTAATTTGACTACAGATTTTAAACTAAAACTTGTTTGATCTTGAGTATTCAAAGATTCCATATCTCTTTCTCTTTCTCTTATCAAAGTATTCCAGTTGGCTCGATTCCTAAAAACGGCGATTCGTGGCATCACTATCTGAAATATCCTAATCATAATCATTGCCAGCATAGTATTATAAATACTCCAAAACTATTTGGTGTGAGTGAGGTTGTGAATGAATGATTGAATAATATACGCTTATTTTATTTTATTCTTATTATTATTGTTTTGGGAAAGAATTCTGAGTTTTTGGATCAACATCTTATCCCCAAATGTAATATTTTTATTTTATCTTAAAAACCATTTATTAATTATAACCTTAGTCCATAATTATCACAAGTACTACTCCGTTATGTATGACTTAATGAAGAATGATACATTTTTGATCTTCGAACTAGATTTATATTCAAAATTAGTAATTAATAATTAATTCAATTAATTCTAAATGACATCTGTAAATCGCGCAATTCTAAACCAAAATATATATAAACATGGCTTGAGATTTTCTGTACGGAATTTTATTTTCTTGCTTCGTAGAAGATGAGTAGTAAATATATCTGTCCTTTTCTGTCTAAGAAAAGAAAACTTTCTTCTTATAGCCAGTTTGCAATGTTTTATGTACCACTTTCATCATCTGATTCTCGATGTAGGTACACGATTTATTTGATTTTAGAAGTTTTCAGACTCTTGCCGAGTCAGTTTGGTATTTGTTATGACCACTTATTACCTGAAAAAAAATTTGCTTGTTTATTTTAATTAGAAGCAACTAAGTTCTTTACAGATTAAATCATACGATCGCTATTTGACCTGACATTGCAATAAGATTGAAAAATTGAAGCGGATTTGCTACATAATAAGTCATCCCATTCAAGGCGGCCATGTAAAAGCATAATGAAAGTTTAAAAAGAAACCTCGGTCGAATCGTTTTGGTTTGCAGTGGAACTCTCGAGCTATGCTTCTGCCTATGAAGCCCCAAATAGGGCCGAAATAGCTGTACAGATGCTATTCGAGGGATTCCCAGCAATCAAAAACGATTTGCAACAAAAGTTTTAAGTTCTTTACGTTTACTGTACAAAATGGAGATGGGCTCTACTTGAATTCAAAATCAAATAATCGTAGATTTTTGAAAATTTACGACTAATTTTTTTTGTTAAGTTTTACAAACTTCGATGACTTCCAGTGTCAATTAAAAAAGAATGATTTACTTAAGTATTATTGGATAGGCAATTTGACAGCTACAAGATTTATAATTTAAAAAAAAAAGATCACGCCAGGTCTTAAAAGTACAGAGTTTAAATGTGTAAATCAGTTTCTTCTTACGAATCCGGGATAGTTGAGGACTTCTGCACACTTGCGGACCCAAACCATTTCTGTCTCCATAACATTTTCGAATGTGTATTTTAAAGATAAATTCAAAGAAACTGCATCTCATATTCGCACCCCCACACTCAGGATTAAGAGCCATCCAAAAATCGGACTCCAACTCTTGAAAACCTTTGAACTCTTGAAATCACTTTAAAACTTCAAAAAAAAAGGCGATTTTAGTATAAACAGACAAAAATCTTTAACACTTTTGGACGCGCCAGGGAACACTTTTTCGGTGTTCTCTCGCGCCCATCGTCCTTGCTGGAGTAAACACTTACTTTTAGACACAACTTAATCGGGAACAGACAACAATAATGCCAAATGCGAGGATTAATAAGTACCTACCTCAGTTTATGAGGCAATTTTCTTTTTCAGATTTCACGGTTTTCCCTGCGACTTATGATTTTTTGAATACTAATGCCTAAGGAAACGCAAATAACAATAACCCCAAAAACTCGATGTAAACACATCAACTGGTCGAGCTTGTATTTAAGAATGCGATCGAAATCGCGACGGTACTATTTCATCCTCGCTTTACATATTAAACACCGAGTAGGCAGATTACAATTAATCCAAAAATTTTTTTCGTGTGTACGTATAATATTCTTATACAGAAACCTTATAATTTCAGAATTTATTTTAATGTTAATTGCTTCCTATTGTGTACAGAGACAAACTAAGGCCCGGTTGCACATAAATCTAAGCTAAAGTTTAAAACTATTATTTGAGCTATGTTAGGCTTTGACTTAAAGTTAAACTGCCCTGATTGTTAGAACGTTCGAGTTTATATTCCTTTCAAAAAAAAAAAAAAAACATGTACCTAACTTTTAATTTAGAAGAGCCCACTTGTGATGAGTCCGATTTAGGTCTCAGTTTGTCACTCCGCTTTATAATTTCTATCATTTCTTACAAATTTTTCAACTAACAACGTTTTATACAGCCTATTACTTAATGTTTTGATCCTCATTAATCTTTTGCAATTCTGAGACCGATGATAAGCATCGTAATGCTATTTAAATGTACAGGTCGTAAGTAGCTTACGATGATTTTGATCTAGCTTAGAATTGCAGCATGCACAGAGAAAAATGAATGGTAAAAAAGTCAAAATGGAGACAGAAACAAATTGGTAGCAAATATTAGTACAGTTGTAGTAAATTGTACTATAAGAATGCCATCTTGTACGAATATTTTCTATACAATTTGTTCTGTTTTTATTTTGGCTACAGTTTTTCCGTGTATAAGTTTGGAAAAGTTTGTAGAAACATACTTTGCGGAACGCTGGATTTATTTCTTGTTTTTCTTTTTACCAAAAATTTCGAAAACAATTTGAGATTATTTACAAAAAAATTTATTGAAAATATCCACTACCTCCTACTACTAAACGGCCTTCTGCTCTCTTTCTTTGTGAAATTTTTGGTAAAAACCAAAAGACACATAAAAATCGATGCACTTTGTGTAACGAAAACCTGGGATTTACGTTTATCTGAACTTTGCTACTTAAAACTGATTCAGGATTTTGTCTCATTAAAATAAGTGACGTGATATTAAGTAATAGCCTGTACGTTACATCGTTTTATTGAATTACAACTCAAACTTTGACTTGCCAAAAAAATAGTTTGAGTTATCAAGACTTCGGGTTATTAAAAAATAAATAACCCTCTCTTGAATCTAACTTCGACCGATTTGGTTCTAGTTCCGAAAGATTCGAGTTATCGAAGCCGATGTTTCAGTCATGGATTAACTTTAACCATTGGTTTATTCCCGTGCCTGCAATTATTAAGACAATTGTCTCTATGGGAATAAATCAAAGCTTAAAGTAAATCCATGGCTGAAATATCAATACTTATTGAAGTACATACTGTATATAACTATGTACGTATTGTCAAGTTGTGAAGAGAAATTTAAATTTTGGTTCACAAATGCCACAATTTAATTTTTAATTACAAAAGTTTCGAAGAAAAATTTAAGGATACAAAGCAGTTTGAAAGAAAGATTCGGAACTTAAAAAAGGGTGGTCCAAATAACTTAGGTTCTTTATTTATTAATTGACTTTCCTAATTTACGTCTAGGTATTTAGTTTATTAGGGAAATGTAATGATTATTTTAATGTATTCATCAATTTATTGAGACATAGCGATTTTGTATTTCAGTTGCAAAATTTGTTTATAAATTGTTTAGGAAATTGCACTTCGACTTTTATTTAAAAAATTTACAATGCCTCGGTGTAAATTAAATCAATTAATTAATTAATTAAATCTACAATATCAACAATAAAGATACAATTTATTTTTCTGATTTTAAACTGACATTTAATTGATCCTCCCTAACTTATGAGGAGCTTAGGCTCTGATTGTAATTATCTCTTTGTTTTTTCAGTTTCAATTTACCTATTACAGTTTTGAGCAGTATAATAATAATAAGGTTTATTTGCCCAACAGAAAATACATCCAATTACAAGGCAAAAACAAGAAACAATAACTAGTAATAATTGTAACTAACATAAAAACAAGATAACAATAGAAAGGCTACCTAAGTTTACAAGTTAACAGTTTAAGTAAAACTTAAATGGCATTAACTTGATCTTAATTGTTACTGTTTATGACAATAAGAAGTGACGTGAGGGATTCATGGAATATATATATATACATAAATAATTGAATTTTATATAAACTTACATAAGCACAAAAGTAAATAGTTTGATTAATTACAGTGTATCTAAGGTAACGTCAGAATTTTTTTTCTGCAAACAACTCAAACGCAGGTATGCAATTAAAATATTTTGTTTGTACATCAAACAAACCCCCCAGCAGCGTCGGGTAAAATAATAATATAGGGGTGCAGCGTTTTCCGCGTCGCATCATGACGTCACGAAGAAGGAGGTGCTCCTGCTGCATTGTGCCCCAAGCCGCCAATCATGAGTCTGTACAACATAATAATGCCTCGACCATATTTGAAAATTATTCTTATTATACTGAAAATTACATGGGAGGCCATTTTGAAATGTTGTTACACACTGGCAATTTGTGAGCTATCTTGCAAGGCCTAATTAAATTCCTTACAAAAACACTACCGGTATTGGCACCTGATATTCTTCGGGTTCGGTTGGTTAGGGTCATGTGAAACTCCTTCCTTGTAACGCTTTCGAATTAAATTGGCACATTCCGTTGACAATCTATTGAAACCATCTGCTCTATTCAAATAATTCCGTTTGTCTATTCAAATCACCCAGATATACAATGCGCCACCTTAATTTTACGGAAAAAGCTTCTCTTTATAAAAAAAAAAATTCTGCATGATCTTAAACGCCAAATGAAATCATCTGGCAATAAAATTTACCAATTATTTACGAGGTTTGTCATAAAATATTAATTTTGCATAACGGTTGAAAAAAACTTCATCAAAATGAAGCCAGGAAACGAAAAACTCATCAAATTTTTAATTAATATAAAGAATAAGTGTTCATTAGCAAGATGTGCAAAGTTAAATGTTTGATTACCTTTGTACATGCTACATCAAATTTAAATGCTTTTTATAAAGAGAACATTTGTTTGAATCCTTAAGAAAAATTACGATCAACCATTTCCACTTGCTTTGAGTTATCACTTACGTATATCAAGGATGAAGCTTCAAGCTTATAAACAGGGAACGGAGTTATATATTTTGCTGGATTAAATATAAACGAGGCGGCAAACGTAAGAGAAATCACAATCAATCCCTTTCTATTGTTTTTAGTTAGTACTTATGTACGTCAAGGATCAAGCTTTAATCTTATAAACAGGGAACCGAATTATAATATATTTTGTACGATAAAAAACAAACGAGGCGGCAAACGTGAGAAAAACATAATCAATCCCTTTCCTATTGCTTCGAGTTAGCACTTATGTATGTCAAGGATGAAGCTTTAAGCTTATAAGCAGGGAATAGAATTATGTATTTTGCTGGATTAAATACAAACAAGGCGGCAAAGGAAAGAGAAATCACAATCAGTCCCTTTCTATTGCTTTTAGTTAGCACTTATGTACGTCAAGGATCAAGCTTTAATCTCATAAACAGGGAACCGAATTATAATATATTTTGTACTATAAAAAACAAACGAGGCGGCAAACGTGAGAAAAACATAATCAATCCCTTTCCTGTTGCTTCGAGTTAGCACGTTAGCACGTATGTCACGGATGAAGTTTCAAGCTTATAAGCAGGGAATAGAATTATGTATTTTGCGGGATTAAATACCAACGAGGCGGCAAACGTAAGAGAAATCACAATCAATCCTTTTCTATTGCTTTTAGTTACTGCTTATGTACGTCAAGGATTAAGCTTTAATCTCATAAACAGGGAACGGAATTATAATATATTTTGTTCGATTAAATGCAAGCGAGGCGGCAAATTTAAGAAAAATCTTAATCAATCCTATTTCCTATTGCTATGGGTTAGCACTTATGTATGTCAAGGATGAAGCTTTAAGCTTATAAACAGGGAACGGAATTATATATTTTGTTCTATTAGATACGAACGAGGCGGCAAACGTATAACGCTGCAGCATTGTGTGAATGCACACTCGTTCGCTGCCGCCTCGTTCGAAATAAATCGAAGAATAATAATAATAATAATTCCCTCCTATATGTACTTGGTACAAATCATTCCGTTGCGATTTCTTTAAACTTTTTGCTCTTGGAATCTTTAACCTCTTAAAATTTGTTATGGATAACATTGTTTTATGCGATTCCTGTTATTAAAAAATATACTTGAAAGTATGAACTGTGAATATGTTCTAATTTATTTCTGTGCATATGAATTTGACTCACAATTCTCGTCGCTGATGGAATTCTATTCTGATTCGATTTTGGACACAGAATTCTTTACAAGCGCTTCAAATATCAACATCAACAATTATTTTGGTCATGAATTTTAAAATTATTCAGGTTTCGTGCATTGTATCAATCATTTTCTGGTTGTCGAAGTTTGACAAGCAGTTCTAAAAAAGTGTACTTGCCGTTATTTCTTTAGCTTTCCGTTTCACTAGCTGTTAATAGTTTCTTGAGTTTATTTCATGACCGCCCTTGACCAAAATAATTTTTGTTGTCTCGGTATAAGCGTTCGGCCTTTGTTACCAAAAATTTATCGGTTTAGATCAGCGGTTCCCAAACCTTGCCCTCAGGGCTTCGCGGTTGATTCTCAGGAGATGCATCCGCGGCAATTATGAAGACGATCAAAAAAGTTTAACGAATACAGCGTCCGGCAATCAGCACCGGTGGTTTTAATTCGGCTATAAAATGAAAAACAAATGACGGCTAGTCGAAATTTATCAAGCAGTTTTGAAAAAGTGTACTTGCTGTTATTTCTTTAGCTTTCCGTTTTACTTGCTGTTAATAGTTTCTTGAGTTTATTTCATGACCGCCCTTGACCAAAATCATTTTTGTTGCCTCGGTATAAGCGTTCGGCCTTTGTTACCAAAAATTTATCGGTTTAGATCAGCGGTTCCCAAACCTTGCCCTCAGGGCTTCGCGGTTGATTCTCAGGAGTTCCATCCGCGGCAATTATGAAGATGATCAAAAAAGTTTAACGAATACAGCGTCCGGCAATCAGCACCGGTGGTTTTAATTCGGCTATAAAATGAAAAACAAATGACGGCTAATCGAAATTTATCAAGCAGTTCTGAAAAAGTGTACTTGCTGTTATTTCTTTAGCTTTCCGTTTTACTCGTTGTTAATAGCTTCTTGAGTTTATTTCATGACTGCCTTGATCAAAATCATTTTTGTTGTCTCGGTATAAGCGTTTGGCCTTCGATACAAAAAATTATCGGTTTATATCAGCGGTTCCCAAACCTTTCCCTTAGGGCTTTGCGATTGATTCTCAGGAGCTCCGTCCCGGCAATTATGAAGATGACCAAAAAAGTTTAATGAATACATCGTCCGGCAGTCAGCACCGGTGGTTTTAATTTGGCTATAAGATGAAAAACAAATGACAGCTACTTGTCAGTTATAGGTATCGGTACTTATAGTTTTTGTATCTACTTATTATGTGCAATTATTAAAGTAACTATAACGCATTATCGTTAAATCAATTCGTGTTCGTTGTTACGAAATTTATTTATTCAAACACAAAACATTGTATGTACAAATAGACAAACAGACTAAAAACATTTTTGGACTCTGGGAGAACCTTGTTTCCTTGGCTGAAAACGTTTGGGGACCACTTCTTAAAAGCTCAGCTCACCATTTTAATACTAAGAATAATTTCACATTGTTACGTATTCTGGGCAGAGTTCAATCAGAATCAAGCAAAAAAAAAAAAAATTGGGGGTTATTAAAAAAAATGTTGATGATGTCATTACACGAAAACAAATGACTGGCAAGAATTGAATGAAATACGTGTTTATGAAAAACAATATAAAAATAAATTCTTGGATTTGTTAAGAAATGAGAAATTGCAAATTGTGATTTTGGACAAGGCCGAGGGTCATTGACATTTCTCTGCACTTTTGACAGCTTCTTACAAGCTTATAAGTTTAAAAGTTTTTTTCACGTTGACCACCGCAAGGATAAATTGATTTTTTCTTAAATGCTAAGAATTTTTAACCGTAACTTTTCATTTTAGACGAGCAGAATTTTTTGCCTGGTTTTATGTTAGGCAATCAATATTAGAAAAACTTCCATTGTTGAATTAATAAAAAATAAGCAACAAGTAGAAATAGTATTATTGCCTGATATTAAAGTTTAACCCCAAAACTAAATAAGCTTCTTGCTTCAAATCATATTCTTTAATAATTTGTTTGCAAATCGTTTTTGATTGCAGTGGATCCATCGAGCATGTTTCAGCCCCGTTTGGGACCTCATCAGTAGAAAGAGTTGCTCGGCAGTTCCACTGCAAACCAAAATGACAAATGTCCGAGGATATTAAAATGTTTCGAAACTGTACTTTCAAAGTTAAAAGCCAAATTCTACAGAATTGTAACGATTCCATAAGAATGATAAATTATTATTACTCTAAATACATAGAAAAAAAAATATCAAACGACAAGCATTGAACGATTATTTATTTATAAACACGAAGTAGAATGTAGGTAGGATTGAAAAGAAAACAATGTGAAACTCGGATGGTTATTATTCCATAAGTGAGGACTTGACTTCCAAAAAGAAACAAGTTAATCTAACTAAAAAAAAAAAGAAAAAACCAATAGAGAGGACTACATGTTTCAAGGTTATTGAGATTGCCAACTTAATAATGAAAGATAAAAGTCTCAGTTTTTATTTCTTGTGATCATCAAATTCTTTTCGAACGTCGGCGTCGCTTCGTCAAGACTCGCAAGTTTGAGTTGAGCGCTTAGGAAAGATGACGAAGGAAAAGTATATTAAAAAAAAAAAACACCAAAAAAAATTAATTGACATAAGGAAATACGAATTATATATGAAACCGTACCTCAAGCGATTAGGCTGATTCGTGTTTGCCTACTTGCCTTGGCGCACCCGGTGTATCTACGAATAATATTTTTAATTCTCATTATTTACAGCTCACAACCAAGCTAAAGTATTCTGGGTGATTCAAAATAAGTGTCCGGCCCAGGTAGTACACAGAAAAAGAAAACAAAGAGTCTACATGCGTAGGGGGTCTAATCTCCATAGTTTTTGAAATAAAATGCATTGAAAATTCAGATGTAAATTGGTTGATGGGCACTAGTACAGCTGTTTTGCGTTGCAAGGGCGATGAAAAAAATATATATAACGCGCAATTCATTCATTGGAATATCGGATTTGTGCATGTATACGTAAGAAATTAAGCAAGCATGATTTCCATTTTGGCTTCAAAGGAGGTTGATTTTTGAAATACCTCTGATTTATTTCTTGCAATTTCGTGCTTGGATGACCTTGTGAGTGAATGCGCCCTTAAAGGTTCGGACACTTATTCTGAATCACCCTCTGTAAGTATCCTGCGGCTTACAAAGTTTAAAGCTAATTTGATTTAAAAAAATGCAAACCGAACCTTAAATTACTCATAAACGCCAATTAGTGTGACATTCAAGTGGGGTATCTTCATTTTGCTATGAAATTACAATTAGCCTTAACGATCGCGAACATGAAGGAAGTGAACTTGCGGTAAGGATAATTGCGATAAAAATATCATAAATTATGAAAAATTCCGCCGCTTTCAAATGTAACGAGTAATATTACTCGTAATAATGCTAATTATTTTAAATTAAGGTGTACTTACGCTGATTTCACGATAAAAGTCGACAGAATTGCATATAAGTGGAGTAAAATCATAGATATCCGCCGAGATTGGAGGAGGAAACAAAGCGTCGCGTCGGTCGGCTGGCAAAAGTTCTGACGCCGAGGTTTCTGTTCCCTTAAGACGATGTGCCCTCGTCAACTCTAAAAATATTTTAATATTCGTGGTAAAAGGGAAAAGAAATTAAAATAATTATAAGTCATTACCAAGTTCCAAATTCTAAAAAGCGATTTCCAGACATACTAATTCAAATGTATATCAAAGTTTCCTTTGATACGATACATACATATACCGAATGTCCCACAGCATACTTAACATACCAATTTGCATGAAACCTCGGCGTTATATTGAAATAAAACGCTCAAAACGAATAAATTTAGTTAAAGTGGAATGAGGATGACCTCCCTCCCCCTCTTGGATTAGTTATCACGAAGACGCTTACTTTATTTATCTCAGCGTTTTTCGGGACGCGCATCTACAGACAATTTAGAATAAACGTACGCATTTGTTAAACCTATTTGACTCTCGTTACAGTATAAAAGCTTTTTGTTTGAAATAAAATTAATAATCAGACCCTTGAACTTTCAAATAGTTTTTGCTTTCTTGTTTCCTCTGCTGCACATGGCGTAAGACAAGCTGCAAGCATGTTTGTAAGAACAGTTTAATTGAATGTTAATGCAACTTGATTGACCGGAAATTCTATTCCGGATTATGCTAATGAATTAATTAATTAACTGAGAATTAATTTCCTGAGGGCAGTCACTTAACCTGGCGCTACAATCAAGTGTGACGTAAAGTTATCAACACGTCCTGCGCTTGGAAAAAAATAGTTTAAAGAGGCAGTTTAATTTGTTAAATCAGATTAATTGGAATAAATGTTGTCAATGCAGCTGACGTAAATATTTTTAATTTCCATTAATATACTTATGTTAAAAAGGCCCTTTTAAGCCTTCATACACATTTCCGCAATAAATAATAAGTGTTTGGAACGAGAAATTCTTGGGTTGCAGATATGGAACGCATACTATTTTTTTCAGATGTCAGTTTTTTGATTCGGTTAGTATTTAATCCAAAAGAAATCACTAGGTACAATGATGCTCACCATAAATGATATCATTTGACAGTTTCGTAGCCCTTACGTTGAATGTTCTTAAGGGTGTGGTTCGCGTGCAGGAGTATCATTTAAGTTGTTAAGCGTTGTAGTACACGCAGGTAGATTGAAAATAAGTTTGGACTTTTAGCAGAGAGTTTGCCTTGCGAATTCTATACCGGGTGCGCTACTACAAGTAGGCATACGATCGTTTACAAGCAAACTAATCGCATAAAGACGTTTCGATAAAGATCGCCGATGTTTATCATGACATTCTGCCAATCGCATATTGTAATCTAAATCGTAGGTTTCATTCTAATAGCGAGATACGCAATACTTTGAGTGGCGGACCTTGTATAAATTAACCGCACCTATGTATATCTCTTTGGCGATTTTTGGAACAAATTAAATTATTATTAGTTGTGTCCATTTAAATGAAATACGTGATTACGATTTGAAATGATTTTTTACATCACACCGTGGAAATATTTCGTGTTTTTTAAACACTTTAGATCCCTGAACCACAAGCAAGGAATGAAAATCTTGTTTTCTGTAATTTTGGCAAGGACGCGACACTTTCTCTTTTGTTCAAACTGTATTTCAAAAAGTACATCGCAGTAGATTGGTAACACGCAATCAAGCAAATAGTTACACTTTGTAATTATCGAAAGATGTCACAGAATGAAGATACTGTATATACAAACTGTGTTTCAGAAAATATATTGTTTTTGATTGATGTTACACAATCGAAAAAGGAATTACACTTTGTAAATATGAAATGATGTCACAGAATGAAGATACTGATAATGCCACAGAATGAAGATACTGTGTTTCAGAAAGTATATCGAGTTTGATTGATGACACGCAATCAAGAAAGTAGTTATACTTTGTAAATATGAAAAGACGTCACAAAATGAAGATACTGTATATACAAACTGTGTTTCAGAAAGTATATTGTTTTTGATTGATGATACACAATCGAAAAAGGAATTACATTTCGTAAATAAGGAAAGCCGTCACAGAGTGAAGATACTGATAATGCCACAGAATGAAGATACTGTGTTTCAGAAAGTATATCGAGTTTGATTGATAACACGCAATCAAGAAAGTAGTTATACTTTGTAAATATGAAAAGACGTCACAAAATGAAGATACTGTATATACAAACTGTGTTTCAGAAAGTATATTGTTTTTGATTGATGATACACAATCGAAAAAGGAATTACATTTCGTAAATAAGGAAAGCTGTCACAGAGTGAAGATACTGATAATGCCACTGAATGATGATACTGTATTTCAGAAAGTATATCGTGTTTGATTGATAACACGCAATCAAGAAAGTAGTTACACTTTGTAAATATGGAAAAATTTCACAAAATGAAGATACTGTATATACAAACTGTGTTTCAGAAAGTACATTGTTTTTGATTGACGATACACAATTGAAAAATGACTTACACTTTGTAAATATGGAAAGATACTGAAAATGCCACAGAATGAAGATACTGTATTTCAGAAAGTATATTGTTTTTGATTGATAACATACAAAAAGAGAAGGAAAAAGCAAGTACACTTTATAGATATGGAAAGATGTCACAGAATGAAAAAGCTGACTGTCGTACAGCGAAATGTCGTTATTACAACAACTTTAAGAAGTGTCCAAGCAATTGTTGTATTTACAAACATATCGTATCAGAGTGTTTGGAGTCTACGTGTTCCTTCGAAGCTCTCTTTTGATAAGCCTTTCAAGATGCTGTTATCTTTAATTTTATTTTGATTTTGGTTTTAGATGAATCACTGTAATTTCTGAAACACAGAGAGCAGTATTTAAGGTGCTTCAGATTGAATTAGATTCAGTTCCGGTTGAAATTTGAATAAATTTTTGAAATCTTGCTAAAAATACTTTGATTCAAAACGGAATCTATGACGCGGTGCAGATTTCCTAAGACCTTTTGATTAATTTTAAATTAGATTTTCGACTGTGTTTAATACAAGCTAACTGTTGGACAAAAAAAAATAATTTTCTTCTCGTTCATTTTGCATCATCCACTATTTATCAAATAAATTATATTGTCTATTGATCTAGGTTTTATTTTTTTAATTTCAAGTCTTTTCCTTTACACAATTCTGTTTTCCCCTCTTGAATTAACCGTTGAAGATTACTTTCTCATTTCTCAAGAAATTTTCAAGGTACCCAATTTTTTTTTTTTAGTTCAATGGTTGTGAGTAGTTTTCCGTCTTTATCTATTTGCCTTGACATTCTACCATTTGTTCTAGTATCAAGTCACTGCCTTACCTACCGTACTTCGATAAAGCCAAAATTCGCGAGCTTTTAATAAATTGTACATTTTTATGGTCCACACGGTAGAATAAATTGGATTAGAAGGAAGCAGAACTTTTTCGTGCTCTTTGAGTTGATTTTGCTTATAATTTTGATATTTTCGTTTTTTGATATCTACTTTTCTGCATATTTGCAAAGTATTTAATTAAAGTATTTTCTTGCGTTTCAAACTTTAAAATCATAAAATCTGTGTGTACAGGGTGTCACTGAATGACTTAGCTAAACTTTAGCATTGTATTCTACTCTTCAAAATAATGATAAAAATTCTTATAAACACTGTACCTGATTCTTCAAAAAGTGGACGTATTTATGCATAATGAAAGATTAAAAAAATATAATTGCAAACATACTGAAGACAATGCCATTTAAAAATGTCACTTATTATTCTATCAAATATTCAAGACATACTGCTTTTAAAAAAATAGGAATAGTTAAAAAATCCTAGTTCATCATTTTCTTAACTTTCAAGTACCCACAACTTTTTAAAAAATAATTTCCAGGTAATGTTTAGAAGAATTTTTATCAATGATTTGAAGAGTAGAATACGAAGCTATAATTTGGACAACTTATTCATTGACATCCTGTATGTTAGAATTTGGGGGAAAAAAATCTCAAAGTTCTTCAACTTTTTTTAAACATTTTTCCGCACATTTTCACTTCCTTTTACTTCATTTAATTTTTTTCAAGCATTTACCGCCACTTTTTCCAAGCATTTTCCTTCACGTTTTCCAAACATGTTCCATCACCTTTTCCAAACATTCTCCTTCACTTTTTCCAAACATTCTCCTTCACTTTTTTTTCAAGCCCCTAACTGCTACGAGCACCTCTACTCTGATTAAAGACTACGGCCCGTATTCTCATCGCATCTTTCATTTAGCAACGCCCTGACTAAATTCTTTCTCCCTCTCTTACTCATGAAATTCGCATAGAGCTATATCGTTTATGTTATATTTTAATCACGGCTTTAGTTAGAGGCGACTTTAATTATGAGATCAGAGTACGGTGACATCCTGTATATTATACAATTTGAGGAAAAAAAAGTTCTTCAACCTTTTTTAAACGTTTTTCCTCACTTTTTCAAACATTTTCACTTCTTTTAAAATTTTACTTTACTTTTTTCAAGCATTTTCTTTCACATTCTCCAAACTCTCCTTCACCTTTTCCAAACATTCTCCTTCACATTTTCCAAACATTCTCCTTCACTTTTTTCTTCAAGCCCCTAGCTGCCGCGAGCACCCCTACGTCGATTAAAGACTGCGGCCCGATTCTCATCGCATCTTTCATTTAGCAACACCGTGATTAAAGTCTCTCTCCCTCTCTTACTCATGAAATTCGCATAGAGCTATATCGTTTATGTTATATTTTAATCACGGCTTTAGTTAGAGACGACTTTAATTATGAGATCAGAATACGGTGATCCTGTATATTATACAATTTTGAGGAAAAAAAAGTTCTTCAAACTTTTTTAAACGTTTTTCCTCACTTTTCCCAACATTTTCACTTCTTTTAACATTTTACTTCACTTTCGTTCAAGCATTTGCCTCCACTTTTTTCAAGCATTTTCCTTCACATTTTCCAAACATATTCCTTCACCTTTTCCAAACATTCTCCTTCAGTTTTTTTTTCAAGCCTCTAGATGCCGCGAGCACCCCTACTCTGATTCAATAAAAGACTACGGCCCGTATTCTCATCTCATCTTTAATTTAGCAACGCCGTGATTAAATTCTCTCTCCCTCTCTTACTCATGAAAATCGCATAGAGCTATATCGTTTATGTTATATTTTAATCACGGGTTTAGTTAGAGACGACTTTAATTATGAGATGTATGAGAATACGGCAAGAGATGTTTCTTGAAGAGCAACAAAGGCAATGTGATTTGCAATATTTTAAAGAGAAAGAATACCATCCTTGCATTGTTTTTAAGGTGAATAGTAGGGACGTGTACAGTCACGCTTTTTAGTAATGTCTCCTTTATAATTGTTAAATTGCTGCCTAATGCCTTCTGACTATTGCAATAAGTAAACAGACAAGCAATAGAGCAAGCAGGTAAATAAATATTTATTTATTATTTATTCATTTATTTATTTATTTTAGTATTTATTTACCTGCTTGCTCTATTGCTTGTCTGTTTAAAGCAATAGAGCAGGCAGATAAATAAATACATGACATTGCTCGAAAGCATGATCATGTAATAAACAATGCAGTTGGATGAAAAGCACTTCTTCTATCTGAACTGCTTGTAAAATCAGGTAAAAATTTGACGTTTCGCTGTTTATCCTGGGGAGGATGTCAAGTTGAGAGCGAACCATCGACTTTCAAATTAATATTGCAATCTACCGTTGTAATTGCAGTTCTTGCCATAATATTGTATAACCGTTAACTTGTTGTTTTTTTTTCTAAATTCCCAATTTTTAATAAATTAAACCAAGTTTGTTTTAAGTTTTAACATCGCTTATCAATTTACCACTCGCATGTACGCCTTTGATTCGCTTTATTAACCCAAGTGCATTGCAAAATAAGACAAATATTACCATAATTATTTGTAATAAAGCTATAAATTTAATTAACACCTTGTAACCTTAGCGTAAACTCCACGTTCTTGCATGATTCGTGCAGGTTCGTACCTGAACCGCGCGGGCTTATCGAAGAGCTCATAAATTTCTCTGAACCGGTGCAAGAGAAACGTATACACCTAGGCCCAGTTTTTACCTTGATTTCGATAAATGTACTTAATGCAAATTTTATGCGTTTCCGTGAATTTTTTCCTTTTTTTTTTCGTACGAACGACATTACCATGCATTTATGGGGGCGCAGTCTTATCACGGATTTATTTATTATCAAGATGTCCGACTTTAGAGTATTATTTATTATTTTATCCGGTAATTGCTGGATTATGTTTTTATTCATTTCTAAGTCTTTCTCTTATAGGACTATTTTTTTTTATCAATGAACACTTATAATGTTTTTATTCCTTTCTAAGTTTCAAACGCTTATATTAGTAAATATGTGGTGTTCATAATTGATTGTATCCCACCTGACCAAGTTTCGCCTATTAATATATGCAATGATTTGCGAAACAGTGGCGGCGTTTTATAAATTTTAGGCAACCATTAGGTATGTCGTGGGTAATTATACATTTGTTTCGGAAGTAATAATGTTACTGCCAATAAATAAATTCAATAACGATTAATTGAAGGGATCAAATGTTCAATCGTTCGTGCCTGTTAATCTTTTTCGAAAGAATTATCGTACACCTGTTCATACATACTGCAAATTAAAAAAAAATAAATAAAAATCATTCTTAATTTCGCACGTTAATTACGAAAAATTCTTTTTTTTTTCTTCTTCTTTTAATGAACGCGAATAAAATAAATGATCACGTGAACGATGTTTCCTAAAAGTGATGAATTAAAAACGCGATACCTGTCGAAAAAACCGACAAAGATGTCATTCGATATACTTTGTAAATTAAGCAGCAATTAAGATATTTAAAAATAACGGGTTTCGCGGCGCGATAACGAGCGCCATTATAATACAGCTGCAATTTTTAAAAAATATCTCCTTTGGTAAAACCGTACTTATTAATTGGCCGGGATTCATTTATTAAATAACAAGAGTTTGCAAAAAAATTGCAGCTACATGTCCCTTTCAGCTGTCATGCGATGAGCAAATCGAGATCTTGAATTCGATAGTGCCCCGATGCTTGTTATTATCCTTATCAAGCAGAAACAGTGGTTTTGATTAAGTAGGAAAATAAAATGAAATAAAATAAAAAATTTGAAAAGTCTTCTTAAATCAGTCACATTCTATAAGATTATCCTGAATCGAACTTATTCCAATATTATTTATTTCAACAGAAACCAAAAATTGTTTTGGAGGAATTTTAGTTTATAATAATAAATAATAAGAAAACAACAAATTACGTTCAGTTAATTTATTATAAGTGCTCGAAGTTCGGCAAACAGTATATGAAACATCAAGTATACTGTAAAGGATCGCTAAGGACTCACATATTCAGCGATATGGAAGCTTCACCGTAAGATGGCAGCGTTGTACAGATTCGAATTATATTCTTCTCTCTATTCGAAGCTTTATTCGCACATAAATTAAAATACATTTGGTCTTGTTATGTTTTTATTTTAAATGGAAAGATACAATTATAATTGTTTTCAAAACAAAAAAGTGATTCCCTCCAAACTTCTGCTTATCAACAAAACGCCGCCTGGATTAATTTATTTGTGGACGAACATTTATATGGTTTATAAAAAAAAAAAAACTTCAACGGTTTAGTAATATTTACTATTCTTTTAAAATTTTATAAGAAAGTAAAACGTTTACAAATAACACGTAATTCACTAAATGATACCGCATTTTAAAAAACTTTTTTTTATTTAAATAATGAGTTATATTTTTTTATATTTTGGTTTTATTTATGGCTTATCAAAAATTTTTCATTCTTTTCACTTATCTACATGATCTCTCTTGTTTTTATTTTTAGGAATTCTCATAGACTGGTTAAACGAAAGCCTACTTACATTTTCGTATTTGGGAAAAGTCAGTGGCGTAGCTAGAAATTAAACCGCCAGGTTAAAAAAAATATATATAGTGTACAGGGTTGATGGAAATACATGCGTAGCATTTGGACTTATATTTTCTTTTAAGTTGGTACTCATCATTTTCAAAACGAGACACTGATATGGTAACTTTTATTTAAAAAAACGTTTAAAATACAATACTATTTTAAGTTGGTACTCATAATTTTCAAAATGAGACACTGATATAGTAATTTATTAAAAAAATTGTTTAAAATATAATATATTATTACTTGCCTCTATTTAAAATATTTCTTACATGAATATGCCCATCGATACCCTGAATAAAAATAATTTTCAATGAAAATTTTTATCAACTCAGCTGATCGAATGAAAATCGCAATGAAAAGCGACAGCCAGTGGCGTAGCAAGAAATTTCGGGTTCTTCCCAGCAAGAAGGATCGGAAGTTCCCCCTCCCTTATAGTTGATTATAAAAAAAAAAAACAAGAATTTAGATTTTTGCAAAACACATACATTTAATAAGTGAACAACGGAAAATAAAAATGTAGGTACACTGACACTTAGGTAATAAAAGAAGCAAGAGATAATACATACCATCATAGTGTAGAATCTGGATATAACAGCCCGATTTGATATTCGAACTAAAGGGGAGGTTAAAATAAAAGTCACAGTCATACATCCAGAAAACGTAGTTATTTGTACATCAGAATGTGAGGGCTTAAGGCGCGGCCTCAGGGTATGACCTTATACTGTACGGAATTTATAGCTAATGGCAACTGTACTGCTGCCCAGAAGTTACAATCCACAAAGCGGCCAATGCGGACACATTCGCGTGTCGTCGCAATTTTACGCTGAAGCAATTCTGCTCAGATTGTAGCGGGGTCTTCAACCATCCTCTGTATAGCGCTATTTCGGCCCTAATTGGAGCCTCATCAGCAGAATAATAGCTCGATAAACTCTACCGCAGTCCGAACGACTTGTCAAATTTAAACAGGAAAGCCCAGTAATAGCAGGCAACAGCTTAACGCGCGCCCTCAGGTGGCCAGGGATTGGAATCACCGGTTTAAATCTGGCAAGTCGTTCGGACTGCGGTGGAGTTTCTGGAGATACTCTTCTGCTGAGGAGGTCCCAGTTAGAGCCGAAATAGCACTACACAGAAGATACTCGAGGGGCCCTGCTGCAATCTAAGCAGACTTGCTTCAGCGTAATATTAAAATGTGATCTTTATTTTTAAAATCTCCTTCAGTTTAATTATGAAATCGGCCCTACTTGGCGGGAAGGGTTTTTTTAAAAAAGCTGAAAATCATGTATACAGGGTCCACCATTTCAAGCAGGCACACCACCTACAGTTCTTGTAAACTTCCAGCCAACTTTCGTCATTAATGACGTCAAACGAATACCAACTGAACTCAAGGTGTTACGTTCATCGCATTCGTTGAATTTAGCAACATTTTGTTACCACCTGCTTTTGAAAGTGACAGTGTTGCCGCTTTAGTTATCACTAACGCCAGATGTGTTTACTGTGAAGCGTGTGCGTTAGAGGTTATTCTATTTCTGAACGTACATAACCTATACACAGTCAACAATCAATTAAATGTATATATTTCAATATCAGTCAACCTAGTATTACGTCATAAATATGAATGACGGGACTTTGCTGGAAGTTTACAAGAACTGTACATCGAGGAAGCGCAAGCGGAGGAGCTCTAAAACTCGTAATTGAGTATTTTACAGTGTTGCCAACTTACTATTAGTGCAATTCGCACCAAGTTAATTGTATTTATGCTTGATCAAAATTGTTCTTAGTGGAGAATGTAAATTCTGATGCATTTATATGGCAATTGGTGCAAGTTCTAGTGTTTTTAAGAAGAACAAAATGTCGCAGTATTTTATTTGCTTCTTCTTCTTCTTCTTCTTCTTTAACGTGTTTTGTCCTCAGTGAAGAAACCAGCGATCCATTTTTTTTTCTTCTTCTTGTCACTTTACATATCTTTATTTACCGAGTGAAAAAAGGAGAATCTGGATGAAAGATTTACGACAGAGAAGGCCAACGATGGCAAATGGTAGAAGCGGCTGTGCGTGGTAGTCACTGAAGGCCTCCAAGCAGCGAGAAAGAATGTTCTTCTCTTAAAGATTTTGGAAGAAGAGCACGGATGATCGGCAAAGACGAGAAGATGATAAATGCGTTTTTTGAAGAATCCGTTAATCGGCAACAAGAAAGTTAATCCTTGAGGAACCTCCTGGAAAGGGAGACAAAGTCCAAAATAGAATTACTGGAGTCCTCTAAGCAGAGAACTACAGAGACACTCTCTTCTTGAAGAAGATTTTGACTTATAATCAGATTAAGCACTACTTTGGCTAATCTTGACTTAGAGCAAATCTCCAATCAGAATCAAAAAAGTCCATCCTTGAGTAACCTAGAGGAATTAATTGAAATAAGAGATGGGAGATCAAGGGCGGCGAACATCGATGACTGCAAATGGCGAAAAACCAGCTGTTGTTGAAGAACCTGGATGGGTAAGAACGAAGTAAGACCGCACAAAGAAACCAGAAACCGATTTCTCCTTCGAAACCGACTTCCTAAAATGCCAAAAAGGGCAAGAGGAAAATTTGGATGAGAGATTAACGACAGAGAAGATCAACGATGGCAGATTATAGAAGCAGCTGTCCACAGTACTCACTGAGGGCCTCCAAGCAATGAGAAAGAATGCTCTTCTCTTAAAGATTTTGAAAGAAGAGCACGGATGATCAACAAAGACTAACCGGTGATAAATGCATTTTTTGAAGAATCCGTTAATCGTCAACGAGAAAGTTAATCCTTGAGGAACCTGGAGGGGAATGAAAGGGAGACAAAGTCCAAAATAGAATTACTGGAACCCTCTAAGCAGAGAACTAGGAAGACACTCTCTTCTTGAAGAAGATTTTGACTTACAATCAGATTAAGCACTACATTGGCTAGTCTTGACTTGGAGGAAATCCCTAATCAGAAACAAAAAGTTGATCCTTGAGTAACCTAGAGGAATAAAATGAAATGAGAGATGGGAGATCAAAGGCGGAGAACGTCGATGACTGCAAATGGGGAAAAACCGGCTGTTGTTGAAGAACCTGCATGGGTAAGAACGAAGTAAGACCGGCAGAAAGAAGCCAGAAACCGATTTCTCTTTCGGAACTGACTTCCCAAAATGCCCTTTTGTAGTCCAAAAACGACAAAAGGAAAATCTCGATGAGAGATTAACGACAGAGAAGACCAACGATGGCAGATGATAGAAGCAGCTGTCCACAGTATTTACTGAAGGCCTCCAAGCAATGAGAAATAACGCTCTCCTCTTAAAGATTTTGGAAGAATATATATGATCAACAGAGATCAACCAATAAAAATGCCTTTATGAGGAACTCGCCAAACGCAAACAAGAAAGCTAATCCTTGAGGAACCTGGAGGGGCATGAAAGGGAGACAAAGTCCAAAATAGAATTACTGGAACCCTCTAAGCAGAGAACTAGGAAGACACTCTCTTCTTGAAGAAGATTTTGACTTACAATCAGATTAAGCACTACATCGGCTAGTCTTGACGTGGAGGAAATCCCCATTCAGAAACAAGAAGTCCATCCTTGAGTAACCCAGAGGAATAAAATGAAATGAGAGATGGGAGATGGGAGATCAAAGGCGGAGAACGTCGATGACTGCAAATGGGGAAAGGCAGCTGTTCTGGAAGAACCTGTAGGGGCAAGAACGAAGTACGACCGCAGAAAGAAGCCAGAAACTGATTTCTCCTTCGGAACCGACTTCCCAAAATACCCTTTCGTGGTCCAAAAATAAAAAAAAGATTAACGACAGAGAAGGTTAATGATGGCAAATGGTAGAAGCGGCTGTGCATGGTGGTCACTGAAGGCCTCCAAGCAGCGAGAAAGAATGCTCTCCTCCTAAAGATTTTGGAAGAAGAACGAGGATGATCAATAGAGACCAACCGAAAAAAATGCCTTTTTTGAGGAACCCGCTAATCGGAAACGAGAAAGTTAATCCTCGAGGAACCTGGAGGAATATGAAAGTCCAAAATAGTATTATTGGAACCCTAGATACACCTCTCGCCTTGAAGAAAATTTTGATTTACATTGAGAGGTAAATTGGACATTTAAAGCAAAAAAGTATTAAAAAAATTTCTTATTGCAATATCAGGTCGTAGGATGTCGCTATTTAAGCGATTCAAAAAAATATTATAATGTAACTTCGGTTAGTCCGTGTTATTGAAAATAATTTAAAACGAGATAAAATTCTCGCTTTCCCGACGTGCAGGTATTCTACCAAGTTGACAAAAAACTCGCAAAAAAGCAAGCGACTATCTCTTCGCTTTAATCGGTCCTTGTCTGCAGTGACTTGCCAGTAGAGTTAGGCGAAAAATCTTGATCGACTCCCACCACTTTTGTTCAGAGGCGCGGCGGTGTCGTGAACGATGTGACTGCATCGTGCATCGTGCGAGCTTTTTTTGTTACCGAATTTGCAATATTTATTGCAGTTTATTTAAATATAAGTGATCGCGAAGTGTCCCTGGAATTTGTTGTAATAAAGAGAAAGGTAAGAAAAAACATTTCGAAGTCACATGCGATGTAAACATCCTTGCAAAACATTTATTAAATTGAAATACAAGCTCGTATTGAATATTTTAGAAACGAAAAGCAATTCACAATTAGTCGATCTCGCATTGTTAACATTCGGTGATGTTAACCGAATTGTATTTATTTTAATTTAAACAAACGAAAAGTGTCTAATTTACAAAAATAACAATAGTTACTATTAGAACTTGCTTATGTGCAGGATGATTTAGGTTTAATCTTGATATTGATAACTCCTTATGGAGACTACAATTTTTTTAATTGCCTTCTTTTTGCTTTTCCTTTTTTTAGTGTACGTGTTGTGGTTGCTGGTTGGATGGGGGGTTTTCGGCACTAGAATTGCACACTTCGTAAAAAGTAGGGTGTGTGAAACCATAGTGTTTCTCGATTTATTTTATTAAATATTGCATATGCGTATTGTTACACAAAGGAGTAAGTCATTTTTTTTTTTTATTAGGCCGTATCAGGAATTAAAAATCGACACATTTGTTGTTTTTTTTCTTTCTTTGTTTTGCTTCATTTTAATTTACGCCCATGAGAGAAATTAAATTCGATTTATAAAAAGGGGGCGATTTTTTTTAATTCAATTCAAGTCATTATTCGAAATTTATTTTATTTTTTGTTTATTATCTAACGAGTTATATTTCGTTTTATTTGTTGCGCTTGTTTTTAATTCCTGCCTCCTTCTTTTTTTTTCTCTAAAGATGTTCTTAGAACTGAAATCATCGTCGTTATTATTAATTTCTTTCAAGTTTTTAATTTATTTTTCATTTGTGCTTGTCTCATTAATTTTTGTTAAGTCCCATTTTTTCTACTTTCGTCCCTTGCTGTTATTTACGATTTGTTTTGTTAAAAAATAAATCATTTTTGTGAATTTATGTTATACAGTGTGTCCGAGATTGAGTGGGCCACCAGGGATAACTTTCTTATTAGTGAAGATAGAGATTTGGTTAAATGGGCAAAGTTTTGCAGTTTTATGCGCTTATTTAGATGACGTAGAGAAAATTTGAAAATTCTGAATAGTTCCGATATTATCGCAGAAAAACAGAAAATCGCCGTTTTCTTTAATGTCCAATAGCTTCGTGATTACAAGAAATATGGAAAAAAGTTTGATGCAAAAGTTACTAGGTTTGAAAAGCTACAGCTGGAAGCTAAGTCAAAATAAAATGAAATGGCGGCTTCCAAGATATTGACAGCAACTTTCTTAATTTAAACGGACGCCATATTAAATTTTTATATAATTAAATAGCATTTTCTTTTCTCGTTTCAACCGTGTGTCACAATCCATATCTAAATAAAAAAATACAAAGAGAAAATCACATTTTAATTTTAATTCATGCAAGCGAGGAGAAATGAAAGTTGTTTTTACTTAAAAAAAAAACAAAAATAAAACAAAAGAAAGTCATGATGAATATTCGAGGTGCCTCGATATTAATTATTAAACACAATTGACCCCCCCCCCCCGATTTGTGACGCTCCTGGTTCCACTTTGCGCAGAATATTTCGATAAGTACTATGAAATGCCCGCACCACTGCTTGACGTAAAATCTAATAAAATCCGTCAAAATGTTAGGTTAGGAAAATGATGGTGGTTTAAGTTACACATTAGCGATTAGCGTCATTAGTCCAGGCCAATGAGAAGTCGTAACTCGTTCATTAAAATGCAAAAGCGCAATTCAAACACGGTCGGCTTAGCGTTTGTCGAGCGCTTTCTTAACCTAAATTTTGACAGCTCGTGTCACTTGTCAACTTATGAATAATCCTACATATTTGCTTGCCAAATAAAAATTGATTTCTTGGGTTCGAAGTATTAGAGATCAGGCGCTCATGGCATTTTCATACTAGGCTGCCTTGCATTCACTGCAAACCCCATGGCTACGCCACTGGGAAAAAGCTGAGTAATAAGAAGGATAACGGAATGTAGGCAACGCTGCAAATTGCCAACATAAAAGAATAAAATCAATAGTATATTTCTTTATTAGGAGTACTTTATTATGTGTAACTAAAGAGACAAATAAATTTATTATTATTTAGAAAAATTTTGTGCAATGTCAGGTCAAAAAGCGATCGTAAGATGTCGCTATTTTATCTGTTTATTATTATTATTATTATTAATCACAGTTAGTTGCTATGGTTACAGAGCAATATTTAAATAACGCCGATTATTACGCATTCCATTCGTTCGTTTATTTCAAATACGGGAGTTCAGAATCGGCCACCAGGTGTCTTCATCCTGTTCTTTCCCATTGTTTTTCTAACGAAAAAAGAAATACAAAACCCTATTTTAAAAATGACCGAAAATTAAGAACCAAGAAAAGGTGATGGGAAATGCTAAAACAAACAAGCAGAAAAGATAAATAATAAATATAAGAGGGAAATCTTAAAAATATCTAGGAAGCAATTAATTATTTTGCAAAAATATTTTAAAGCAGTTTGTAATTTTATTTCAATATTAAATTTCCTAGTTTTACATACCGGGTGTCCCGCGCCATTTGCTCACCTTTCTAGAATCTTTATTTATTAATCGGTTAACCTGAATTTTAGAGACGATAAACTAAATAAAAAGTCGAATTTTTCGACATACTGATAGTCGTCATAGGACTCCCGGTTTCGCCGGAAGTGATATCAACTTTCTTATTTTAAATGGAACACCCTATATGTTTTACAGTATTTGAAATTTTCATTAGCTCTTAACTCATTTTTTCGATAGAACCTCATATGTTTCTTAGCTTAGTTCAACTGAACATTTTTTTCTGAATACGCTGATACCAAATACGTCATATTTTCTTTGAAAGTCATTTGAAATAAAGGGAGTGTAAAATTTCAATAAAACATGCTCTGTTTTAAATTATTTTCAAAGAAAATATGATGTATTTGGTATCGGCGTACTCAGAAAAAAATGTTCAGTTGAACTAAGCTAAGAAACATATGAGGTTCTATCGAAAAAAAATGAGTTAAGAGCTAATGAAAATTTCAAATACTGTAAAAGTGTTAAAAATCAAAATACCATCAACGGAGTGATTTTTTCGAAACACTTGATCGCATTAGATCGAAAAAATGCGATTCATAGCTTTCTAGATTGAAAAATAAAAAAGTTTTTTTTTCGTTGTCAAGGAAACCAAAATTAACAATTGATACGTATTCGGACTCGTAATGCTCCGTAGATTTTAAATATGTAAAAACATATAGGGTGTTAAATTTAAAATAAGAAAGTTGAAATCGCTTCCGGCGAAACCGGGAGTCCTATGACGACTATCAATATGTAGAAAAATTTCATTTTTTGTTTAGATTATCGTCTCCGAAATTCAGGTTAATTGATTAATAAATAAAGATTCTAGAAGGGTGAGCACATGACGCGGGACACCCGGTATATTTTTTTTTAATATGGTAAAAAGTAGATAGAAAAGTACATTAATTTTTCCTAAAACTCTTAGGCCCGATTTCATAATCGAACTAAAGGAGACTTTAAAATAAAAGTCACAATCTCATATCTGAATTACTACGTTTTCGCATCTTTTTTTGACATATGACTGTGACTTTTATTTTTAAAGTCTCTTACTTCGATTATGAAATCGGGCCTTAATTATTAATCTAATTAGATGGCCAAACGATTTCACGGCTTCATATCTAATTGCCTTTCAGGCGTCCCTAAGTTTTTTTTTTGTATTTTTTAACACGCTTTGAGCTCAGTTAAAAAAAGTAAATAAATCGGGTCTTCATTTAATCTCTCGTATCTCACGTGACTTACAACGTACCAAACCAATTTTTTTAAGTGATATTAGTATAACTGAAGACTTTTGTTAAAGCGTACAAACGGATTATTTGCGAAACGTGAAAGAAATTAAATAAATAAACATATACAGCAAGGGTTTTTCTTTCTAACGGTTGGCTAAAAATCATAAAACGCTTGATGGATGTTAGTTATTGTATAAAAATAGATTATAGATATAGAATACTAGATTAGTTCACTCAATCAAGTGCACTGTTAGTTGCCTAACTGTGATAAACGACTTGATCACGTGAGATACAATCGATTATGAAGAACCTGTATAATAAATGTGATGAAATTGAGCACGTTCTGATACTTATATTGCTTTTATGTGACACTATTTCTTCATTTATCAATGTATTTACTTTTTTCCTTGTTCTCGTAAACGTAATTATTATAAAAAAATTTTGTTGCAAATCGTTTTTTTTTATGTAGCAAACCCGCTTTAATTTGTTGTCCTACTGCAATGTCAGATCAAAAAGCGATCGTAAGATGTCGCTGTTTTATCTATTCACCGTAATTATTATATTTGGCATGAGTGTTGCATGTATTTAAATGATATTTTTTAAGGGTTCATTTGCTATATTAAAATAATTTATAAGTACTAATACTTCCTCGCATTCTTGTTTACTTATTCACTTTCTTATTTATTAAACACTAATTTTCCTGTATACAAGGAACATTATTCTTCTATTCGTTAATTTAGTTTTATTTTAAAGTGTAATGCAGTATCTTCTGGTAGAAGATATCTCGAGAACTCCGTGACAATTTCATCCACAAATCTTTAACATGACTTAATAATACTCATCATGATCTATACTCTGTTTTTTTTTTTTTTAATTCGCGGGAGTACTTTGAAATTTTGGCGCTAAAAGTGAGTTTGTCACTGGTAGCTGGCCGGAACGACCAATGACAAAGCTCGCTCGACCAATGACAAACCTCGTTCGACCAATGACAAAGCTTGTCTTAGCGCCAAATTTGAAAATACTCCTCCGAATTGAAAAGCAGAATATAGAGAACTATATTATAATTATGTCTTCTTATGTTTTCTCGTGATTATTCCAAGTTTTGCCTTGACTTCCAATCTGTTCAGAAACAACGACTAATCCCCGAATTCAACAACTCCCGCTTACGAAGCTCACTCACAACATTAATATTTTAATTTAAACAGATAAAACGCTGTAGTTGTACAAAATGATATATGCAACAGATTAAATGCGGACAATAAATCGTTGGAATATTGATGAAAAGCATACCAGCTCGCTCCAATGCGGTCGGCAGAAGCCTTACAATAAACTTTACAAGTTGTAGTCGTTTCTCAATTATAAATGTGAGAACACAAAGTATCCAATATGTTTATAGGTTGGGTGTATGAATGAAGACCGGTTTACAAGGTATCATGTTATAAAGAAGTTTCGCATTTTAAATTCGTAGGAAATTTCTTTAAATGAACGAGGGGGCGGAGGGGAGGGGACTCATTTGCATAGCAAATAAGACATTTAAATTTTTAATATTCATGCGATAATTGAATTCATATTAATTATTTTAATCATTTCTAAGTGTAAGTATAACTAGATTTTGAAGACTTTAATAATGAAAACTTTAATAATAAATGAAATGAAATAGGTAAATAATAAGAAGTAAAACCGTGCCACGCTGTGTTTCTTCTTGTCTCAAGGCATGGCTAACTCCAAACGTGATGTTTTTGAACACTCTTTATTGAAATTGTAAAAAAGAGGGAAGAGAATGTTGTGGAGGTCAATGACGAATGATGAAGGGTGGTTCTGATCTTTCATTACTGGATTTTGTAGACGTCAGTGATAAAATAAGTAAGTAATAAGTAAAGACGTATCGTGATTCGTGTTGTCTCTCAAGTCATGGCCAATTCTAAACGTCAGAGTTTTTTGACGCTTTTCAGTTTTACGTTGAGAAAGGGGAGAGTTAGTTGTGGGGGTGAATGGCAGAGTGTTCTCATCTTTCATTGCCGGGAATTGGGCAAATTATAATCGGCATAGTTTAAATAACTTTAAACATCTTATTTCCCAACCAATTTCATGTATATACCAATGGACACCAGAGGGTCTTCTTGAGGTATACTGGCCTGCATTTTATGAAGTCACGATTTCTCGTTTAAATTGCATTGTAAAGTGCGACTTCACAAAATACAGGCTAGTATTAAAAAAATAAGTATTTAAATTAAATAATTATTATTATAGGTTTTAAAAAATACTGATCTAATATCTATCCATGCCAGGCATCATCATCAAAATGTGTGAATGGATCAAAATTAGTCTGGTTTAAAAGGTTTGGAACTTTCTACGTGTGTAAAGCTGGCTACAAAGTACGTATTCGGCTATACGTTCTGGAGGTACACGATGTAAATCATGCCAGCATGTGGTCGATCTATGATCCCCACAGATCAGCCCCAATAATTTGTACAGTGTGCTCATAAACAAACGGCTTTAGTCAGTATCCAGTAGTGTGAATGCCTGGAACGTGTGTTTGCCTCGCTAAACGTTACTGTTACCTTGTTGCTCTTTACAAATATTTATAATACGATCATCAATGTTCCCAGTAATCACTACCTTCAAGAAAAACAAGCGTTAGAAGGGGGAAAAAAAGTTTTTTTTTTTTTTTGGTAAAAAACGTACAGCCAACACATACAACAACAAATTCCAAAGTATGCAAGAAGATATCAGTAATAATTCGCGCTAATGTTGGCAATAACTTTGATCAAAAGACAAGTTATGTCCTTGTAGTAACACTTTGTGTGTGGTGGTGGGAATAACGGTGTGCCGGGGCCTTACATGGTGGCGCATGTATTGCTTACTGATTTACATATACATTTTGATATAGTATAAAACCTCGAGCAGATCGTTTTCTGGTGTGGTGTCTCTTACTCCGCACAATAAAAAATATCACTGAAATAAAACAGAACACGAAGAAAATAAGAAATTTACATACTGCAAACTTGTAACTGCTACCATTACATTGAATAATGATTTATACCTCAGATAACAATAACAATCCTGTTTGTTGTCTGCTTCAGGTATTATTTACGGTGTCTCGCCTCATTTACAGGGTCGCGTTTTACTTATACTAACTCACTTATCGTGGTTTACATAAATAAAAAAGGAAAAACTTTTCGTGATAATACCTGTTTTATTATTCTATTACCTGCAAGATTTTTTAATCATTGTTGAACGTATTCAAAACAACTTTCCATTCAGTTCTGAAAAAACTGTCAGCACATAGCAAAACGTGGTTTATTTAATCATCTAGATTCGAATGATTTGGTTTTGTTAATAAATCAATCAAAAAAGCCTCTTAAGAAAAAAAATCCTCTAACACATTCACATATGACGTATGGTACACAATTTAACAAATGAAATACAAATAAACGGAAGCTTCTTCCAGGCTGGAAACTGTGTACGTAAATGTATTGGACTTATAAGAATTCAAAATATTCCACTACGTATACAGGAAAGTATTTAATTTCATTTAATTTCATATAATCTCCAGATGATAAGCTTCAGGGTGAGAATTGCAACAACAGTTTCTTTCCACGAGGAAGTAATACGTTTTTCTTTAGTTTCGCGCATTGGATGAAATAAGATATTAAGGCCCGGTCTTTTCATCTCTGGGTAACTTTAATCGTTGATTTATTCCTATAGCTACAATTGTACAGACATTTGTTTCTATAGGAATTAATCAACGGTTAAAGTTACTCAGTGATGAAAAAACCGAGCCTAAGTCTCTTGAGCGAAGTGCGATTTTGATGTAGTAAATGTAAATGTTGTAAAAAACAATGCAAAACGACATCACTGCGTCCCTTATCAGGTTGTTGCGAAAAGCATCCATCGTAGGGAGGCGTATAAAAAAAAAAACAATTAACATCTGAATTAGCAGTTAGTTATTATATGATCAGCAGCTTAAAGAAAAGCGTGCGAATTATCTCGTTCCGGGCGATTCTAAACTCTCGAACTCTTGATTCAATCTTCTTTTATTTAAATTCAGTAATTTCCCCAAGTTTGATACTCCGGATCGGAAAACGCAAAAGCTTTCCCGCGTAGTGTTTGTAGTATTTCTAAATCGTTCTGAACCAAGTAAAAAGTTTTCTTAATCTTGAACCGGACAGAATTATGATGGCAAATGCACTCAACGTTTCGCTATACATTAATAGCTTCGTCAGGAGATTAAAAAAAGAAACTTTTTACTTTCATTCATGAATATTTATTTTACCATTTAACTATTATTTTCTTTTCTTTTTAATAAAATCATTGTGATCTATAAATCACGGATTGCGAGAAAATTATTAATAGACTCCGGTTGGTAAGTCGAATCAATAACGCTTGAAAACCATCGCTATATCCAAACATCCTTGTCTCTCTCTCCCTTTTATCATTATATTTTGTAGTTTCATTTTCTTATATTTAACATGACTGCAATTATAAAAGATTTATTTTATAAACTGTCTACAATTATCGATTTTTATCTGGTTATTGTTTTTATTGTTTTCTTATTCGTTTCAATACATTTGTTAAAGTTGCCATTCTCCTTTATTTCACTAATTTCAAACACACTCAACACCTTCAGTAAGTATTCGAGATAAAAAAAATCTTCAGAAGGAGAGAGGAAACGAGCGGAGCGAGGAGGATTTGATAATCATCAGGCGACTTACGGCCCCGTTCCGACGTAACGAGGGGAAACACGTTGCCAGAGTATTTTCGGCTTTCAACTCAAACTAGCTAGCGAAAAACAATCGCTTTCCCGTGTTGGCTCGTTGGTCAAAAGAGCAGGTTGGGTTATCTCCAAAACGGCGATGGTTTCGTTGTTGATCAGGGTAAAAGAGTTTTCAAGCTGACCAGCCCTAAATTTATTAGGGAAACAACCCCCGGTCGTTACACACTTACCGTTCGCGTATATAACTAATAAATCAAAGGCAAAGGAACGGAAGCGCGGAAATTCTTCCAAACTTGGAACTGTGCACGTAAATTTATTGCCTCAACATACCTTAATTTAAGCGAAAGAAGAAATGTTACTAGCGAAGTGTGTTATGCAATTGAATTAAAAAAAGTGTCTGAATAAGAGCAATAGATACGATACAATTAAGTTTGCATTATAAATAGGAGAAACATTCTTAATTATTTAAAATAGTCAAAGGAACTTCTCAATCACAATCAATTTTGAAATTAGGAAGAGAGAAACACGCGGCTGAGCTTGAAGAGCCTCAGACGAACATTAAACCATTTTTGTCACCCTCTCGGTTTAGCGGCGGTTTAATTTTTTTTTTAAGTCACGTGACAATGCGTTCGGAAGTTGCAGCTCTCTGACGAGCTGCACTTTAAACCTTTTCTTACTTCAAGTCAAGGGCCGTGTTCTGAAATTCTCAGGCATTCAACATTATTTAATCAAACGGTATTTCATTTTTGCATAACAAGAATTTATTTTAAAACCACGATTTTAATTTCTTTATGCGACGCCAAAAAGAAAATTCATGAAACTTTTTATTTTTTAAATAAGAAAAGTAATTTAGGGCTGAGATTTCGGTTGTTTACAACCGAATAGTAAGTATAGCTAACTGGCAATGTCGCCAACTTTAAGAAAATTTCCTTATTCTAGGGAATTTAGGAGGCATTTAGGTACAGAGGGATTTTTTTTTAACAATTTAGGGAAATTCTCAAAATCAGCTGATAAATGTCTCTATCTCACCGTTTTCAATCGTTAATACCTCGAAAATGAGATATATCTTTAAGAATTGCTTCAAATGATGGTATTCCTAAGTTATTTTGCATAACCGAAGTGGTCCTTTTTCGTTAATTTAAATAAAAAAGTGAAACTTAAAGGCTGGGGAAATTTTTAACGAAATTCGGTTAGGAACAAAAATTGGAAACACTATCAGCGGGATACTACATCATATTTGACATTGAAGAAGTTGCAAGTGGCGTCTGGAAAGACCATCTAGAAGGGATATGGGGGAGTCATAGGTTTTTTAAGCAGAAGCATCGAAAAGAACCAAAACGTCTTAAGGAAGGAAGAAGAATTCTTCAGCAGAAGTGGACAAGACCCTGTAGGTCGTAGGAACGAGTGTTCAAGGTCATCCCCTTTAGCTTCAGTGACATCATTTTTACCAAACGTGAAGCAGTGTGTTTCTAAAAAAAAAAAATAGGAAATAGATCAGAAACTTGTCCGAAGAGGTCATACGTAAAAAAAGAAACAAATTTGGAAAGTTCTTGAAAAATATTTACGAACAGGTCTTAAAGAAGAAACAAGAGTTCTTCAGCAGAAGTCTTCTTCTGGACAAAGTCCTGTGGATCTTAGACAGCGGTGTTCATGGTCAACCCCTTTAGCTCTTGCATCTGAAGAGGTATGGACACTAACATCATTTTACTCTAAACGTGCTCGTTAAAAAACCGTCGGCAATACCTAAAGTCATCAAATTCGTCGCTGAAGATTTCTTTTTCTGGTGCTGGTGTGTGCATCATGGTATCATTTTATCATTTTATCGGAGGGTGAGGAATTTAAAAAATGAAAGTTATTGAAAGAAGTCATCGTAATGTCTAGAGCTGGTCGCTGAATCTTTCGTTTCTCACGCTACTACTTCTTTCTATTTGGGCGGCGTGGCCATTCTTTCGTTTCTGAGAGCAGAATGTGGTTCTTAAAGAAAAAAAAATGGAAAATCGATCAGTTTGGTCTTTTACCGGTCACTTCCTCGCCTACCCTTGTCCAAACGTGTCATACATAAAGAGAACAATTACTTACCTGTTGAAAACCTGATGGAAACATTTGGAAAGTTTTTGAAAAGCATTTACGACCAGGTCTTAAAGAAGTAAGGAAGAAGAGTGCTTCAGCAGAAGATGAAATGAACAACCAGCTTTAGTTCTTTAGTACTTGAAGTAACGCCAACGTTAAGGTCATTTTATCGAAGGTGGTCGTTGAATATAATTAATAAGAAAGAAAAAATTCTGTCACGGTTTTAGTGAAGAAGTATCGTCGGCAATACCAGAGGTGGTGGCTGCAGTTTCTTTTTCTGGCGCTAGTCTTTCCAACATGGCGTGATTTTACCAAAGGTGAAGAATTTCATAAAATGCAAATCACTGCAGGAAGCCAACAACAATGTCCAGGGGATGTTGGTTTTTCAATTTTTTTTTCTTCCTGCAAAACGTCGTGGACGTTCTTTTAATTCTGAGGGCAGAGTGTTTGCTATGTGAATAATTACTCTACCCCCATGCCTATCCTCTTGCAAAGACGTCATAGGCAAAAAAATACTTACCACTTGGAAAATAATTGCGAAGTTCTTGAAAAAAAACTTTTCCAACCAGGTTTATGGTTTATTCCCGAGTTTAGTTGTATTAGCAATCTTGACGAGAACTTAAGAACACTGGTTAATTTTATTTGGAAAAGAGAACTTTGAAGGTTAAAGATGATTTTTCTTTCTAGAAATTAAACATTAATGTTAAGTGCACTTTTTTTTTGATTTTCCAACAAACAAACACTTCAGCACTCTTGAAGGCGTCTAACCAGGGCCGTAGCCAGACTAAATATTCAGGAAAGGCTTATCGTAGTGTAGGGCAAGCTCTAAAATTTTTTATTCTAACACTTTATCGAATTTTTAAAATATTCTCTGAATGATAAAGATAAATTATTATTGCATGAAATAATAATATTCAAAATAATTGCAGTTTTTGGTGTTGTTTGAAACAAATCTTGTTTAGCTTTTTTTATATTGAAATTACCCAATAGGTATTACCTGTTCGCAAATTGAAAGATCACTTCCAGTATTGCCTTGTGAAACATTTAACTGGCAATAATGTTATATGGAAAAAAATTAAATAAAAGGAACGCTCTGCACGTAAATAAAAACAAAACTTGCTAATTTCAACTTCAACAATAAAACAACGTTTATTTTCTTCGACACACAGATTTCGTGTAAAATACTACAAAGTCCGAGATAACGGCGCATTAGCGGGAGTACTCACGCATAGCTTACACCAGGGACAGGCACCAGCGGTGAACCGTACTCTCACCACCCAGCTGCGACAGTTGTATTTATTGAAATCAAATTACGATTCTCCCAAGAAATCGAGAATGGGGAGAGCGCGATTGTGTTTTATTAAAGTGTCTGAAATAATTTGACAAGTATTATTTTTGAAATCCGAAACCGTACCAGTATATATTATTTCATGTCAGGTTGAATCGTCGTGTCGTAAGGCAGGCTTAAAACTCTCCAGGGCAGGCTCAGCCTCCCTTGGCGCCCCTCCAGCTACGGCCCTGCATCTAACTTACCTGTTTTCATCAAAATCCGATTTAATTTTGGTTGATTACGACTTCACCTTAATTAAAATTAATCCGTTTTAAATAAATGGTTTGTTCAATAAATGGTTTCTAAGCTTTAACCGTTTCACTAGGTATCGATAGTGAAACGCTGAGTGCTTTTTCTGTTATAATTCTGTCCGGTTAGAGTTTGAAACCCATGCGCTTACAATTTTCATCGGACAAGAGTTGGCTTCAATTATCACTTTTTTTTAGTTTAGAAACAAGTTAGCTTTTTCAATAGACATGCGTTCAGTACAAGTTAATTTATACAGGGGATTCATAAGTGATGTTCATAAATGATTGAAATATACTTGAACTTCCCGCTCAGTAGCTATTTTTTCTAAGGTTGGTATGAAGTTGACAATTTTGAGTGACTGCTTAATTGCAATGATGTTGGAGAGCTAATGTTTTTTGTATTAAGTTTTATGTCTTGACATTTTGAATATTCAACGAATACATAATATGGAAATCTCCGGTATAGTTGCTGGTGAACAGAGAGAGCTTCATAAGTGACATAAATACCAAGTTTGTAAAATGAAAATTAGCAACAAGGCTGCGCGCTAAATTCAAATAATGCATGTCAATCATTTATGAACGCTCTGTACAAGAAAAAAAATTACAAATACGAGTATTTAGAAACCGAAGGTGGTTTACCAACCGTAATATAGCCACCGTCTGTATAAATTATACAGAACGAGACAAATATACCTAAAGAATAGAAGAAATCGGAAGTTAGGAACGAAACAGATGTTAAAATACGCGGTTTTTTTAATGCAACTCAATTTTTGCAATCAACAAATCCGTCTCATCATCATTTACCGATTGTTGTATCTATTTATGATTTATGCTGCGATTCCAAGCTCGATCGTAAGCATCGTAAGGTACTGTACATTTAAATCGCACGACAATATCTTACGATGCTTACGATCAGTATTGCAGCATTAGTTTGGACCAATTACAATTTTTTCTACTTTTAACTTTAGATTTAAGTTTAAGGGCAGATAGAAAACAATCACGTATAATCACTGGCATAAAGCTTAAATATTTATAAAACGTAGCAGACGTCTGAATTGAGCCGTCAAAGGAAAAAAAAATGTTGAGGGTCACTGCTTCAGCATGTACTTAATTTGAAACAGCCTGTATTTTAAAGGCGAGCGATTATTTTTATAGAATCGATACATTCGTGATTGTAAGCGATTCAAATGAGCGCTCAAGTAATTCCCCGCGTCGCTTTTATTTCATTTCGTTGATAAATTGTTTTTTTTTTTTGGTATATTATAATAACAATGGCACGTGTAACTATACTATTATAAAAATGTTTTTCGTTTGCACGTCAGCATTTCGTGTGCGCTAATTTGCCTGTTTAAAATTTCAGTTGATTTACATGTTTTTTTTTTTAATTTTTTTTTTTAATCAGCGCATTTCAGGGAGCATAAATAACTCGGACTCTGTTGAACTGAATATTTTCGAGCAGAAATTTATTATATTATTTATGGGTTACAAGTCAATTGTTTATTGGTCTGAGGCGCCGTAGCTGGAAACCGACAGAGAGATGTGCGGCCGGCGGTATCGCGGACTCTCACCGAGCATAAAGCCGCGGGGGCTCCCCCCTTCTTCGGCCGGCACTTCCAGGTCCTCACTTTTTAACAGGGAAATTAATTAATAAGCACACCGATGCACAATACGGAGAATTACTCAGAAAGTTATGCACTTTGAGGCCATTACCATAAATAACTTGTTAAGTACTTCGTTTATTACGATGAAGTTATTCTATACTTCGTATTTCTTGAGTTACGATTTATTCAAAATCATTACCATAAAATATATATTATTTTAATTCATTGAGGAGTGCAGGTTATAATGAATACGATATTAATCATGCGTCAAGGAATTTTATAGCTTCTTTTTTTTATGCAGCACTGTAGCTTCGTATTAATTAAAAATCACACCTTTTTTAAACATAGAACTTAAAAAAGCTTTTAATAACAATCAACATCTACTTATGAAGGGAAGATATTTTTAATACATACCTAAATACACCAAGATTGTTAATGATATTATAAACTAATTAATATAATCTGAGTATTCATGATTTTCTGAATGATTTAAACAAATTTATTTTCTGCGTACACTTAATTATGATAACTAATAATATTATTCAATATTGTTATTTTACTATCTTGCTAAATTACAGCAACGTTGAGGTTAGGTATACATTACCTTGTAGTTAGAAGTACAAGGAGAAAAACACACGTGTTTATAAAGGCATGGTCAATTCGGATTTGCAGTAAATATATCTGAAGTGGTTGGTACCTCAAGGCTCTAGCCTTGGTCCTATGTTGTTTAGCATAGACTACAAAGAAGTAACTTGGTTTTGAGATGGATAGTTGCTGCAACAAAAAAAGAATGACATGACTTTTAGTTTGTGTTTGTATAGTTGTCATTATAAAGGGTTTTGCATCCTGATTATAAAGATTATATATACATCATTATTATGAAAAGGATTCATCTTCATTATAAAGAGGACACAACCTCATTACAAAGAATACATACTTTCAAAAACACGACTAATTGTAAGCTAGAAATCTGAGGAAAGGGGCCACATTTTGAATAAAAAAATATTTTCACGTATCTTATACCTTGCGAAGGTGATATACAATGTGGTTCTGGTAACCTCGAAGCAAATGGCAAAAAAAATAAAACAAAAAATACATTTAACTAGAGGTTCCCTACATTTAACCATTTGAAGGAAAGTTATTAAAGGACAATCATGGTTAGGGATGAAAAAAATGTTTTTTTTTTTTTAAAGTAACTAGCAGAAATGATCTGTTCGTTCAGGACTGAGACTTCACAAATGACCTACGCTGACGTTTCATAGAATCTACGGAGTTTGCAGAAGGAGGAAGGATATAATAAAGTGAATGAAGGGAAGATGAAACACAAAGATGAAAAAAATGGCTCTCACAATCAAAACATAAACAATAGAGCAAATACAACAAAAGGCGGATGCGTCGCTAGCTTTACTACATATTTAAGATTTACTAAATGTCAAAATTATTCCTGTCGTTAAGCGCCCAAAACGATAAAGTTATTTATTAACACGACCAAAATCGGCGTAAAGCCGTATCGTAAATAATTGGAACCTCCCACGTGAATCGTCAACTTCTTTGGAGATTCTCGAACCCTCGGTCCATCTTCACATACGTTGACATGTGGAGACGCTACCTCCAAGCCTTCCAACTCGACGGCTGTTACCACGAAAGCCGATACCACAATTGCTTCTTTAAAAAAAAAAAAACTCATACATCGAAAAAGCGTCGTGTATTAAAGCGATATGAAGAATACTTCGTGTAAAACCACAGTGAAACCAAAAGCGGTACTAAAACTGGTATATACTAAAACTGGCACTGAAAGCCTGAATCAAAAGTCTGTAAGGGAAGAAAAGTATGGCCCCAAAAAGAGAGCAGCAATCGCAAACCTACTTGTCCTTAACAACGGGGATGAGGTTGAAACAACTCAAATGAGTTTCCGTCCTCCAGGCGCCACGTAATAACCGATTCGAGGAGACCTTCCCTGAGGTTCCTCGACAATAACCAAAATGTGCGCCGTCCTTTAGGCGAACACACCACGAAAATAGGACAGAACCCCCACAAACATCAACACCGGCCCTGGAGACACCACAACGACGACTGCGTGCTCCATGCACGTTACAAATTAATAAAGCCAAATCCGGCATTACCCCGAATGAAAAAAGGAAGTGTTTGAACAAACTGAAAACATCATAACGTCAGCATGAGCCAACCGAGCATAAGCTGCCGTAAGGAAGACCAATGGCATGAAATGTCAAACGTGAGCGCAATTTAATCTGCACTGGAAGAATTCAGATTATTGTGATTATTATTATTATTTTTTTTTAATTCGGCACATTTCATTTAATGAAGATACTTGATTGAATTACAACTATCGGAATGTGACTCTTTGGAAAACGCAAATGACACTCATGCAGCATTAGCCAGCTTGCAATGAGTGAAAGCCTGAACCAAAAGTCTGTAAGGGAAGAAAAGTACGGCAACAATAATTTGCCCCAAAAAGAGAGCAGCAATCGCAAACCTACTTGTCCTTAACAACGGGGATGAGGTTGAAACAACTCAAATGAGTTTCCGTCCTCCAGGCGCCACGTAATAACCGATTCGAGTAGACCTTCCCTGAGGTTCCTCGACAATAACCAAAATGTGCGCCGTCCTTTAGGCGGACACACCACGAAAATAGGACAGAACCCCCTCAAACATCAACACCGGCCCTGGAGACACCACAACGACGACTGCGTGCTCCATGCACGTTACAAATTAATAAAGCCAAATCCGGCATTACCCCGAATGAAGAAAGGAAGTGTTTGAACAAACTGAAAACATCATAACGTCAGCATGAGCCAACCGAGCATAAGCTGCCGTAAGGAAGACCAATGGCATGAAATGTCAAACGTGAGCGCAATTTAATCTGCACTGGAAGAATTCAGATTATTGTGATTATTATTATTATTTTTTTTTAATTCGGCACATTTCATTTAATGAAGATACTTGATTGAATTACAACTATCGGAATGTGACTCTTTGGAAAACGCAAATGACACTCATGCAGCATTAGCCAGCTTGCAATGAGTGAAAGCCTGAACCAAAAGTCTGTAAGGGAAGAAAAGTACGGCAACAATAATTTGCCCCAAAAAGAGAGCAGCAATCGCAAACCTACTTGTCCTTAACAACGGGGATGAGGTTGAAACAACTCAAATGAGTTTCCGTCCTCCAGGCGCCACGTAATAACCGATTCGAGTAGACCTTCCCTGAGGTTCCTCGACAATAACCAAAATGTGCGCCGTCCTTTAGGCGGACACACCACGAAAATAGGACAGAACCCCCTCAAACATCAACACCGGCCCTGGAGACACCACAACGACGACTGCGTGCTCCATGCACGTTACAAATTAATAAAGCCAAATCCGGCATTACCCCGAATGAAGAAAGGAAGTGTTTGAACAAACTGAAAACATCATAACGTCAGCATGAGCCAACCGAGCATAAGCAGCCGTAAGGAAGACCAATGGCATGAAATGTCAAACGTGAGCGCAATTTAATCTGCACTGGAAGAATTCAGATTCTTGTGATTATTATTATTATTTTTTTTTTTAATTCGGCACATTTCATTTAATGAAGATACTTTATTGAATTACAACTATCGGAATGTGACTCTTTGGAAAACGCAAATGACACTTATGCAGCATTAGCCAGCTTGCAACGAGTGAAAGCCTGAACCAAAAGTCTGTAAGGGAAGAAAAGTACGGCAACAATAATTTGCCCCAAAAAGAGAGCTGCAATCGCAAACCTACCTGTCCTTAACAACGGAGACGACGCTGAAACAACTCAAATGAGTTTCCGTCCTCCAGGCGCCACGTAATAACCGATTCGAGGAGACCTTCCCTGAGGTTCCTCGACAATAACCAAAATGTGCGCCGTCCTTTAGGCGGACACACCACGAAAATAGGACAGAACCTCCACAAACATCAACACCGGCCCTGGAGACACCACAACGACGACTGCGTGCTCCATGCACGTGACAAATGAATAAAGCCAAATCCGACATTACCCCGAACGAAGAAAGGAAGGGTTTGCACGAACTGAAAACATCGTAACATCAGCATAAGCCAACCGAGTATAAGCTGACGTAAGGAAGAAGATCAATGGCATGAAATGTCAAACGTGAGCGCAATTTAATTTGCACTGGAAGAATTCAGATTATTGTGATTATTATTATTTTTTTTTTAATTCGACGCATTTCATTGATTGAAGATACTTTATTGAATTACAACTATCGGAATGTGACTCTTTGGAAAACGCAAGTGACATACGTGCGGCGTTATCTAACGAAAGCATTAGCCAGCTTGCAATGAGTTAAAAAAAAAGCTTTGCGGAACGTAAAATATCGTTGGATCTCCGATGAGTCATAGCGTAACAAAAGAAATAATTATGTAAGCCACCCTGATTCCTACAAGCAAACCGTGGGCTACATCGCACATCGGTTACCTAAACACAGCTGCCAGTAAAATAGAACGAGGATAGATCAGGATTTTTCAAGACCAACGCCTAACGCAAAGCTCCCACAGTCTGGAAATTAGGTCAATCATTTTCTTATAAACAGGCAGTTTTTTGATGGGAAAGGAATTCGACAAGACACTTGCCACGATGCACGAACTCCTGTCATCTAGTAAGGTGGCTCTTCAGTTCCGAATGTAATTTAGTCTGTTTGACGCACGCCTCAATCTTCCTCGTCGTGAAATTTTCAAAATTCTAAATCAATTTTTCTAATTTAATTTAAATAAAGCGTACCAACGTTGGGCGAGGGTGAGTTTAAATAAAATAGAATCACAGTAACTGTTAAATTTTAAATAATAAATTAATTTTACTGAATTCGTATCAATGTATATTATTTTGTTTGTAATTTTTTTGTTATTCTACGGAAATTTTTCTTATATTTGAGTGTATTTTGTAATCTAAAGCTTCGGATTTTTCCTTGAACCATAATAAGGAAGGACTATTAACTAAAGGAGTAGACCAATTTCGACGATTCCAAAAATATAAGCGAACGCCATTCGAGCAATGCGTGGAAATTGATTTGGAAATAGATTTCTGGCATTCCGCTCGAAAACCAGAACGCTCTTAAAAAATAAATTCGAGATTCAATGTTGTTCGGACTGCTAAAAGAATTGCAAACGAAAACGGGTTGAAAAGTGGTTATTTTTCTAAGAGTAATTAACCTTACCCGTCCTTTCTTAATCTCTCACCCTTTTCTACCCCCGGTTTGCACGTTTTTATAATACATCGAAATAACAATGTACCTACAAGAAATTGTGAATCATAAAATTATAACGCAAAAACTGAGATGTGCCGGGTTTTATGATCTTGTCGAAGTTTCGAATAAGTATTCAATCAGGTTCTCACCCCAAACTCGAAAACTCGAAATAGAAACTCCGAGCGATAACGATTTTAACGCCGAAACAGAGAATTTTACGATCAACTATGGCCGGAGTATTCTAATGCCCGGTTTCTGAAACTATAAATAACTTTATATACAGATAAACTTTTATTGACAGATAACTTTATGAAGAGTATAAACTGTTTACGTTGCTACGCATCCACTTTACCTACAAATAAAAATTTGAGAAACGCCTTTTAGAAGTTATAGTGAGTTTATCTTGAGTTTATCTCGACATAATATTAGTATTCTAAGTATCCAAAAAACAGCTCTGCGAATTGCACCACAAAACTTAAGCGAGGCGTGAAACCATTTGTGTTATAAAAATGCAATTATTTTGCGACGGAATAAAAGCACATACGATCTGCGGTCAATCATTGCAACAACGGAAACATTTTTTTTTTTAATCTGTGATGGTTGTTCAACGGGGTCCTGAATGAAATGCGGTGCAAAATTAATATACAGGGTGACTTTTGAAAAGCGGTTTTTCAAACCGTAACAAGATGCGTAATAGGACAATAAAATTCAATGCATTACGCTAAACAACGAAGAGTTACAGATTCTTAAATCCTGAATCCTGAAAAAGTTGTTTGATTAAATTTTAAGTTTTCTATAAATAAACGGACCTGTGCATTTTGGCAATTCAAATAATCTCTTGCATAATTAATTCTGATAAACGAAGTTGCACTATATTTAAACAACGAAATAAAAATAATAATAATATAATGAAAATAAAGTGTGGTGCAATTTAAATTGACAAGAGTCATAAAATTGCTGGATAATTATAAAATATTAATGATGTTAATGCATACCTGGCAGTCGTGACTTGGTATAATATTAATAATAACATTAATAGTTTCTCCCTGCATTTTTTTAAAATATAATTTAATAATGTAAATTTATTTAATCGTGCCCATCTTTATTAATGAGCCGAACGTTTGCAGGAGGAAAAAAAATATGCGTGAATTTCTTTTTTTTTCTTTTTTTAAATGCAACACTTTAATGACATGTGTGGAAATTAAAACGAAATTTGTAATTTACGTCGAAGAGAATAAATTGTTAGGAAAACGTTATTTATGTGGTCCGACCGTCAAAGTAACTGAAAACACTGATAGATTAGCAACTTAAGTAAGGTCGTCTATTATTTTCTCATGCCGCCTTGTTATTCATTGACACAGTTACTTAACTACAAGTCGGTATCATCAACTGTCTCACGGTTATTACCGCGTGAGTAGGAGAAAGATATTTCTGTAACAATAAAGGTTGCAACTAACGTTTCGTCAGTAACAATAATAATAATAACATACACATCTGGATTTGCATTTTACGTAAATTACGTGAGCAAGTATTGTTCAAAGTTTCAGTTGAAAGTAAACAAACTTTGTTGAAGATATAAATACAGGGTGCTGCATTTTGAAACGCAACATAGGAAACCCCGTGTTAATTTTTTAAAGTTGCTCGAATATTAATATTGGCTTCCTTAATTATTTTCCAGTTAGGTTTTTTAAAGCACTTTTCAAGATGAATCAGTCTGTGAAGTTTGAGAATTTTTCATACGCTGAGTTTTAAGATATTTAGAAAAAGATTCTGTAACTAAATTCAATTTATACCAAACTGTCAATGATAGTGAAAACTGAAACAGATAATTCATAAATCAGTTCGTTCGTTTTTGAAAAAATTGATTGATTGATAGAAAAGGCTTTTCCAGTAATTTATTTTAACATTTGCACTGATTAAGACCGTGTTGATAGGTTCGTATGGATTGAATTTCGTTACCGATCTTTTTTAAATATCTCGAATCTGAACGAATGAAAAATTCTAGTCTAAGGAGTGACGTATTTGAAAGGAGGAGCCACCGCTGAAAAGCCTGTCACACAAAGCTCAAGTGCAACAGCGCCCTCTACGTACACACGTCAAATATGAATAGAAAACTGTAAAATTGCAAGCCTAATATAAAAAAAATATTTAATTTTACATTCTTCAAAGAAGTCGACACTATTAAAAAAAAAGAAATGTCGCAACTTCCGTACACTCTTCTGTTGAATAAAATTTGATCGGAAAAGTTATTGCGTTGGGAGCACCGCAACCGCTTGTCTGCTTTCATTTAAAACATAATTTTGAGGTTATATTTAATTTTTTTACGCCTGAAAAGTAACTTTCAATCATGAATACTATTATTGTTATATTCCGAGGCAAATATTTTTCACAATTTGGAAGAAGATTTCGTAGGTTGAATGTTGTGTTGCTGTCAAAAAATTGCATAACCTCAACTGGCGTCGATAAAACAGGAAACTATAATTAATCATTAGCCGTGCTAGCGCCATCGTTTTCTTCCATGGCAAACTTTTTTGGCGGCGGCGTCAGATATTCTGAAGGTCTCCAATTTTCAAACAGGAAAAAACAGAAAAAAAGAGTAGATGAAGCAAGTGAAACAGAATAATAAAAAAATTGAAAAAAAATGACCGTCAAAAAATTACAAGAAATAAAATAAAATGAAGACGAAAATTGATAACGCAACGGTGACTTTCGATCGAATGAGGTTAAAACAAAAAAAAACAAAAAAAAAACAAAAAAAAAATAAAAACTGAAAAACGATAAATTATTATAAAGTTAAATAAAAGCAGGTGAAAGAAACAAGAAAAATTGAATGGAAAAGAATAAAAATTTGCGAAAAAATAGAAAGACAAAAAGTGGTGCCGGGGGGGGGGGGGGGGAGAGCGCAGCCGCAGCCTCAAATGGTTATTAAATTAGAAATGAAAATTTCGACTACAAAATACAATAAATAATAAAACAAATGAAATAAACAAACTGAAAAACTAATTATTATAATAGCACATAATAATAATAATAATAAAATACTTCCTCAAAAAAAAATTAACGAAATTTTAACGAAACTGAAAACTATTTTATTAAAAAAAAAAAAAAAACTAATAAATTATTGAATAAGGAAAGGGCAAGTTTAAAATAGAATAAGAATAGAGAAATAGAGAAAACATAAAATCATCCACGAACAAATGAAAGAAACAGAACAGCAATTAATTAAAAAAAAAAAAAACAAAAGAAATTTGCGAAGAATTATTTGAGAATTACCATCAATAATAAAAAATGAAAAATAAACGACAAACGCCAGGAAAAGACTTGCTTTCAATTAGGTAATAAATAATGCATTTTATTTCAAAGCAGTTCGCAACAATTAATTACACACGGCCCTAAGACGTCAAATACGAACGAAAATTAAAACCAAAAACATTAAGAGGAGAATAAAACAGCGGTAACTAATTAAATAAAATAATAAATAATAATAAAAATATTTTTATGAAAAATAAAATGGAAGGACGCGCGAACAGAAGAATGTTAAAAAATTTAAACAAAAAAAAAACAATGATAGTAAATTTGTTTGTTTGAAAGAAATTAGAAAGAAGACTCTAATTTAAATAAATAATAATAATAATATTTATTTCAAAGCAGTTTTGTAGCAATTAAGTACAAACTTGCCTAAAGACGTCAAATACATATCAGAATTTAAATTATATAAATAAAACAAAATGAAACAATAAGAAGAGAAAATAATAATAATAATAAATTAAATAAAGAAATGAAATAATAATAATTAGAGAGAATTTGAGAGAACTAAAGCAATATAATGTAAAAAGATATGTAAATGAAAAAGTGTTTAAGCAGAAAGATACGAAAATAAATTTAGGAAGTAAAGAAGGGAATGAAAACAGTAAAATTAAGTGGTGGTAAAAATATAATCAAAAATAAAAATAAATAATAATAAATTTGTTTGTTAATTTAAAAAAGAAAACCAATGTGACTGAGACTAAGACTGAAACAGTGGTAAATAAATTTAAAAAAAAACATAAATAACAATAAATTTAAGAAAATTATAAACCAAAGTTACGAAAGTGAAATTCACTAACACGTAAAGATCATTCTGAAAAAAAATTGTGCATAAAAGTTTTTAATGATCAAGAGCACTTATTAAGCTAAAGAAAAAATTATTTGTTAACAAATTTTAACTCGAAAATTGTCAAGGGGGGGTTATCTCATTACGGAATTTTACATTTTTGAAATCCCTGAGTTTTTTGTAGGCCACAGACAGATTCATCGTGAAGAGCACTTCAAGAAACCTAAATAGAATTTTGCTCTGAAATAATTAGGGAAGCCAATATTCGAGCACCTTTGAATTAACATGGGATTTCCTATGTTGCGTTTCAAAATGCAGCACCCTATGTAATATGACGATGACGAAAAAGAAAATCACGAATAATATGCTAACGTGCTTTAAACCAAATTGATTGAGTTGCCTGGATATGGCTAGATTCAATCAAACATTTTTATTAAGGCCCGTATGACACGGTGATATTTCTTGTATCAAATTTGCGAAAAACTCTCAGGGAAGTGTCGAATTAACCAATAAACATTCACTATAGTAACCTGTCTTTGTCACTTTGCAATAAATTCTTTCAATTTTTTTTACAAAAATCGAAGTTATCATCGTGTCATATGGCTTAAATGCAGGACATAAGTCGCAATTGCAGTTTAAACTTTTTGGAAATTCATTATAATAGTTTCTCTTTTCAGAAACAAGTACGTACATATACAGGTTGTATTATATAATATTGATCATGGCAATGTGTATGACAGAGCGCACTTTGCTTGGTCTTTAACTGCTCTTTCGTTTATTCCAAAACCAGACATAATTGATATGATTTATATGCGTTTAAAAATAATAAAATAAATTTGTTGCAAATCGTTTTTGCTTACAGTGAAACCCTCGAGCAGCCTCTGTATAGCTGTTTCAGCTCTATTTGGGGCTTCTTCAGCAGAAACGTAGCTCTGGAGTTCCACTGCAAACCATGGCCGCGTTGCATGGGATGAGTTATTATGTAGCAAACTGTCAAACTTCAATTTGTCAATCCTAATGCAATGCAGGTCAAAAAGTGATCGTAGTGCGTCGTCGTTTAAACTGTTCTTTAAAAATAATAGCAGGAGTAAGAATGAATATGAAAAAAAAATTTATATTTACATGTGACAAATCTTCTTTCTTTCTTGCAATCAAGGCTGATTTTTTTTTTGTAATAATTCCTTGCATTTATTATCAAAAATCATTTTTATTTTCTCTATGGCAGATGCTTGATAGAAAGGAGTAATGTACAGGAAAGCTTTGGGCCCTTACACGAGAAAGAAGGAGGGGAATAGCAGAAAAATGCCAACTCTAAAAACAAAATGTAAATGAAGTGACTAAGTAAATTGGAAGAAGGAAGATCATTTTAAACACATTTTTTTTTATGATTTTAGAGTATGCGATACTTCCAGATAAATTTTGATGAGAATTTTTCTGCAATTCCGACAGAATAATACACGTAATTCAAATTTGTTTATTAGGGTGAATTGTTGGTAGCTATTACATAAAAAAAATATATCTTTAGACATTTCTAATAAAATATTCATTCAGCTTCGCGTGATTTAAAAAAAAATCCTCCTCCTTTTTAATTAGTATCTACTTAAGTTCGACTTGCAATCTCAGACAGAAGTTAATCTTTCAACTTTTTTTAATTGCTCACGATTTCATGATGAATTGGATTTATTCGTTTTAAGTCTTTCGATAAAGTCAAGTCGTCAAGAAGCTCTTAGTATGAATCACGGTAAAGAATCAATGGGTAGTAGCGCTGGCGTTCGGAACGTGCACGCAACTGCGAGAAATATTTTAATATTATCTCACCGTTCTCTTTCGCGCATTGATATTTGAACCTCTCTTTCATCCGTCGCACAGGGTAACATTTTAATTATTTAGCAGGAATTAATTAGATTTTGCAACTTTTCCAGGAAGCCAAAATTGCATGTAATTTGAAAACTAATAAAAATAATAATTTTTGTCTAAAAAAAAAAAAAATTGGCGCTTGCAGCTGGCTAAAAGGTAATAAATTGAATTACCTGCGGTTTTGATATACAAACGAACCTGATCATGAAATTCTTTTAATTTTAGTGATTGCTTGCAGTATATTTTTCTTTCGATAATGTTTTTTTGAACTGTATGACCTTTTCCTGCGTCGTTTAAGATGAGATCGCATATTTTAATTTATGAATTAGAGTTCTTCTTTATCCATAAAAATAAATTTACTGTACGTATACATTTTTTTAACAGAAACATCTAATTGTCGTTTTCAATTTAACATTTAGTTCAATATATCATTGTGTATCAAATTACTTTTAGTTTTCTCTTGAAGTTTTATTCATTGTCTGTTTAACGTCTACAAAAACTTAAATTTTGCTAATTTTGAATATTTTTGAAAATTTGTAGAATGCCTCCCATCGTGATATTTTCGATATATGGACCACGAAGCCGTAATTGAATTTATTTTGCAACAAATGAATGTTCCTACATTAGCAGATGATGTCTTAATTAAACTGAAAAAAAATTAAGTACAAAGTTTTTTTTTAATCTCAAACCGGACAAAAAAATGAAGGAAACACACTCAACGTTTCGCTATAGATTTATAGCTTCGAATCTATAAATCTATAGCGAAGCTATAAATATAGCTTCGAAGCTATAAATCTATAGCGAAACGTTGAGTGTGTTCCCTTCATTTTTTTGTTCCCTTCATTTTTTTTTAGCGAAGCTATAAATCTATAGCGAAACGTTGAGTGTGTTCCCTTCATTTTTTTGTCCGGTTTGAGATTAAAAAAACTTTGTACTTACTATTTTCATCGGACAAGAACAAACTTCAATGAAAAAAAATTGTACGAAGTTTATTATTTAACAGATGAAACAGCGACATCTTACGATCGCTTTTTGACATGACATTGCATTTTTCAAAAAAAAATTATTATTTAAGTTAATTACTTCTGATTCACTAATTGCAAGTATACGTGCCTCTTCGAAAACGAAGCATGGAGAGATTATACCAGAAGTTTTAGAAATATTGGCGAATCCTTCAGATAATTTAAGGTTCTCAAAGCTCTGGCGATTATTTAACAAACTCTGATGATTCTGCTTCTCTTAAAAATTATTTGTCAATGTTTTTAAAGTTTTAGCTTTAATTTTTATATTATTTTATACTAATTTTTAAACAGGATTTGCTGTTGTAATGATTCTGATTCTGATTAAAAATTATTTGACCATGTTCTTAAAGTTCTCGCTTTGAAACAAGTAATTTTTAATCAGAATCGGAATCAGAATCATCTGATGATTCTGTTTCCAATTAAAAATTTTCTATCAATGAATTCTAGCTTTGAATTAAAAATTAATTTTTTAAGTTTAGAACTCTGATAATTCTGAACATCGCAATTGCGAATAAATTAGGCAAGTCGTTTTTGATCTGCAGTGGGAATGTCGAGCTACGTCTCTGCTGAAGAAGCCCCAAGCAGGGCTGAAACAGCTGTCCAGAGGCTGCTCGAGGTTCTCACTGCAATCAAAAACGATTTGCACAAAAATTTTTCTGATAATTCTGTTTCTAATTATAAATTATTTCTCAATGTTCTTGATTTGAATTAAAAATATCATTTTATTTATTTTTTCATTTCATTTTATTATTTGAATAAATAACTAATAAGAAGATGTCAGACACGTGTATTATTATATTATTATCGAAATGCAAATTTAAAATCCGTGATAAAAATACACCTTGCTGTTTAAATATAATAAATAATAATAATAATAATAATTAGTAAGTAAAAAACAAAATAAAAATAAAAAATTATTTATCGTAAATTTGTTTACAGAGAAGTTGGAATAGATTTACCTAGCTAATTTCAAACAGGGCAAAATGTGCAATATATTTAATTATTGAACAGAAAAAAATATAACAAATTATTATTTTTGTTGAGTTTTAAGTTTATTCGAAGTTTATTTATCTATTTGTTATTATAATAGTTTTGATTTTTCCTTTTGCCTAATTTAGTAATTTAGTTTTCCTTGTTACTTACTTCTAAGTTAATTTCGCTTTCTTTTAACTTTCTTATTTGCTCTTTTTCTTTTGCTTTAGTTCGTTTTCTGGATTTTTTGTTAACTAGTTTTAGTTAAATTTTGTTCTTTTATTTTGTATATTGTATCTGCTTCTGGGTAAATAAAAAATAATAATAATAATAATAATAAGAGCGCGCGGCGTGACAAAGGAGTTCCATGCATTGCATTCCTTAAAATTTAATGCAACTTCTCTGAAAATCTTTTGCTCCGTGCTCTATTTTTAAAAATAAGTTATTTTAAAATATCATGCCTTGTTTCACCTGTTATTGTTAATTTTTCATACAATGCAGACATTAAGTATTAAAAGAAAAATACATCAAAAGATAATCACTGTTGTGTGCTTTATTGCTAATAGCCCTTAAATTTTAATTTAATAAATCTTCCCTTACATTTTATTGTGAGTCGCTCTCGCAATCGATCTCGCACTTTCATGCACATATCGACATACGACCGAGTGCTCCTGTGGCTTCACCTAATACATCGTTCACCGTGGTATGAATGTATAAAGGCAAGAAGAGTAGCATGATGCATGATTCGTATGAGTTGCCGACTTGGAACGACAGGTAGCCTAACTAATTTCCGATTCGCAAAAACAAAAATAAACACGAGAAGAAGAAGAAGAAGAACGAGATGAATTGGCGATAAGGAAGAAAATTAGTTATTTCCACGAAACGAAAGCTAACAAACGGCGTTTGCTAAAAAAATTAAAAAAAACACACACATAAAATATAACCATTAAATTAAATACAACTTAACAGCTGTGTTTTTGATTAGTATTCACGTGAATTAATTGGCAGAACCGAATATTAATTTAAATTTTACGCGGCAGTTGCATTCAAGAGGTCTTTTTCGATCCTTCGCAATGACTTTCAACACGGACATACATACGTATGTACAAACAAGACTTTTGCAAAGTTGCACTTTCAATTAGTGGAGTGGCACCAAAACAGCGGGTTTTCCATTCACATGTCACAATATTTCTAAACGTAAACCCAATTACGCATTTGTATTCTTGTTTGTGCTGTTGTTGTTTTTTTTTTTTTTTTAATTGAATCGGAGCAGATTGCTTCTGTCAGATAACATCAATTTTAATTTGTATCGAATCTTGAATGTGTGCAACCGAAACGACATGTTTAATACAGAACAAAATTTTTACGTTTCGTTACATACGCAAATTAGGGAAACGTTTTTTTAATTGGAGGAATTAACATAGGTAATATACAGTTGTTGCTGTCGTTAAACACGCAGTGCGTCTGTAACATTCTAATAAAAATGAGATTGGAATACTCAAAAATTAATAACTTTTAGATCCAACTATTTCATGATAGTAGATATCACGATGCGCGATGCTTTGGTGCTATTTTTATTTTAAGTTTTGGACAGGCATTTATGGGTTATGGCTAGGAACAAAAACAACCTTTGAATGTATCTTATATTACCACAAAGCCTGCTGAATGAAATGGAAGTAGAATCAAGAGTGCTTCAAAGAACTCATAACCAGGGAAAAGATTCGGCCCACTTAGTGTTGGCCACTTTTTACACCGAACGTGCTACTTACTACATTTAAATTGCTGTATTGAGTGGGAGGGGAATAGTTACAGTGCAAGCGTTCGCACTTCGCAGAAGTTACTTTAAATGAGGACTAATACAATCCGAACACTAAATTTTCGTACTGTTCGCGGAGCAAGTGGGCCGATTTCTTATCCCTGCTCATAACATTTCGAAGCGAACGAGTCCTACTTTCAAAATTTTTAGGGTAGTTATAAATCCAAAAAAGACACCTTCCTTTTGTACGAACTACCCTGGAACTACCATGAGCCACGAGGTATTATCAATCATCAAAACTGGAGGGGGACTGAGATTGTGAAGAAATTAGATATGGATTAAACAAATACCTAAGAGATGATTCATCTTCAAATGCATCATTTCATTTCCTAACTTATCAATAACTTGGTGTTGAAAAATCATGTAACCAGAGTTGCAAAGCCAAAAGACATTTTCTTTTTGTGCAAACTCTGGAACTATCATGAGGTATTATCGGAACAGGAGGAATGAGATTGTGGACTAAGAAAATAATTTGGCATCGAAAAATCATACAACCAGCTCTTATTCCAAAAGGAAACTATGCGTTCAGGGCAAGAGTCCAAAGTCAAAGAAGGTAACCTGCTGAAGATGAAAGGTCAACAACAATCTGTTTTTGCTTCAGTAAAAGGAGAAGAAATAGTTAAGTAAAGGAAGTACAAAAACAAAAGCATGACCAGGGAAAAGAATTCGGGCCACTTGTTCCACGAACGGTACGAAAATCTGGTACTCGGAGTGTATTAGACTAGCTCACAATAGTTTCTGCGAAGTGCGAACGTTTGCATTGCACTCTTTCCACTCCCATTCAATAACAATTCGATGCATTGGAGCCGCCAATAGGTGGCAGGAGTAAATAGTACATTCGGTATAAAAAGCGTCTAACACTAAGTGGCCTGAATTCTTATCCCTGGTAATGACAATGGATCTTCTTCAAGGATGATTTTCCTCAAAAAAAAAACATAAACTGCAATATTTTTAAAAGATAATAGTGACTAATATCTAATAGTTATTATTACCTAGCAAAAGTCCTTTTTTGTCCAAAATAAATACTGACCATTTAAAATTTCTGAAATGCACCAGAAGTTGACGAACTCACAAATTCAAGACTAGTTTCAAGCATTACATAACACAAGTTAAAAATTCTTAAAATATGGTGGCGGTTAAGAAGAAGTAATGGAACTATTAAAAACAAAACAATACATCAATGAAATCAAGTAATAAAAAAGGAAGAGACTGTTTGGAATCAGAAGAGGATGTAAGATGAGGATGTGGGTGATCTAAGAATTTAATATAATTGGTTAAAGATAATAGAAAGGAGAACGAGAGTGTAAGAGAGAAGCCTTAAAGCGGAGGAAACAAGAAATTGCTCTAAATAAAAAAAGTGATTAGAAAAGAGTGTAGGGAGACCTAGATGGTGCGAAAGAATAAGAGAAAAATCGTTCATATCACAAGAATGAGGAAAAGAATTTATGAAAGTCTCAGGAAGAAATATAAATAGTATAAATAGTAAAACGTTGCGTTTTGAGTAAAAGAAAAAAAAAAAGAATTTAAAGTAACGAGATAATTATTAAACAATACAAAGGTATAATAATAATAATAATAATAATTGAGCAACGTTTTGTTGAACAGAAGAAGAATAATAGAAAAACTGATTAAGAGAATGAAGAGACAGCAATGAACCAAAATTTTGGTGGCTTATACAGCAACAATAACATTAACATACCATTTTTTTACGCTATAAATTAGCCTCGTCCAAAAAAGTTAAAATGTATTAATGCGGTTTTGATGTTAAATATCCACGCATTTTGTAAAGATCATCTCCTCTCTCCCTCCTCTCTTTAATTTTACTTTTCTTCCTTTCTAAAAGTAAGTAAAGGTCATCTCGTCTCTCTTGCAAGAATATCCACTCTTTACTTTTCTGTTTGGTTTTATAATTCCCGAGGATCGCATCCTTTCATTTATCATCTTCCTTGCTAGGTTTTTCCGTCCTCTCTTATTTCTAGAAGCAACCCAATTACTTCCTTCCATCAACAAAGGGATGTACCCTCTTATTCCATGCATTTTGTAGAGATCATCTCCTCTCTCTTGCAAGAACGTCCATTCTTTACTTTTCTGTTTGGTTTTATAATTTCCGAGGATCGCATCCTTTCATTTATCTTTTTCCTTCCTAGGTTTTTCCGTCCTCTTTTATTTCTAGAAACAACCCAATTACTTCCTTCCATCAACAAAGGGATGTCCCCTCTTATGTTCCATGCATTTTGTAGAGATCATCTCCTCTCTCTTGCAAGAACATCCATGCTTTGCTTTTCTGTTTGGTGTTATAATTTCCGAGGATCGCATCCTTTCATTTATCTTCTTCCTTTCTAGGTTTTTCCGTCCTCTTTTATTTCTAGAAACAACCCAATTACTTCCTTCCATCAACAAAGGGATGTCCTCTTCTTGTGTTCCATGCATTTCGTAGAGATCATCTTCTTTCTCTTGCAAGAACATCCATTCTTTTCTTTTCTATTTGGTTTTATAATTTCTGAGGATTGCATCCATTCATTCATCTTCTTCCTTCTTAGGTTTTTCTGTTCTCCTCTCTTATTTCTAGAATCAACCCAATTACTTCCTTCCATCAACAAAGTGATCTCCTCTTATGTTCCATGCACTTCGTAAAGATCATCTCCTTTCTCTTGCAAGAACATGCATTCTTTACTTTACTGTTTGGTTTTATAATTTCCGAGGATCGCATCCTTTCCTTTATCTTCTTCCTTTCTAGGTTTTTCCGTCCTCTCTTATTTCTAAAAGCAACCCAATTATTTTTTATCAACAAGGGATGTCCTTCCACGTTCCAAGCACTTCGTCTTGAAAGAATACCCATTCTGTACTTTGCTGTTTTGGTTGTGTAACATGCTTGCTTTCTTCCTTCCTAAGTCTTTTGTCTTCTTTTTATTTCTATAGGCAACCCAACTGCTTTCATCAACGGCAAGGGGGCCCTTTTTACTCTTTTTGCTTGCTTGACAAGTCAAAATTCAGATACGGAATTACCAGAGTTGGAAACCAAAGAAACCGGCTTCATTAGAATCTGATATAAGCATCCAGCGTTGCCTTTCCACCAAAATATTTATTCTTGCAACTTTCATGCAACAGCCAAAATGTGGAATACGAAAAGGCTCAGGCTTTACAAGAAGTTTCACTAAACCTAAATTCGCTTAAGTCAAACTGCTGAAGAGTTTGAAACAATAGGTAATTAAATAATTAATTGTACAGGGTGCGTAAAAAGTATTACACCAAATGGGATCATGTAGAAACGATTTGACTTTCAGGTTTGACTTTGCTGGGGTTAAACTATAATATGAGTTTCATTTGTTTTGTGCGCCTGGTGTTTGTCAGAGGCAGGCATCTTTTTTTTAAAATGGCAACCTAGATTTAGTCTGCTGGCAGGTTGAATTGATTTTAAATTTTTGATTTGCTTTTAGATAATAATAATAATAATTTATTGTACTCTTTTATATAGACTTTTGTAGTCATCATCTGCACACTTCGATACCATACCAAATTTTTGGTTTCGAAAAATTCATCCTGTACATGTTCCTTAATAAAGTTGAATGAGACTGTCTGCAGAAAATATGTGAACTGACCAATCTGACATTACCCTTCTAAGACACACATACAAGTGCAATAAAAAAAAGTAGCGCAACTGTTTTTGCCAATAAATAACCGCGTAATTGTTGTCAAATATACAGGGTGTCTCAAAAATAAAGTCCTCGTTTGGAGATTCGATTCAGGAAGCTGAAACAAATCGAATTGAAAGAATGATGAAAGTTCCGATTTTCTTTCGTTGACGAGTTATTCAGGAAAAACAACGGAACTCTTTGGATGTAATGTTGAAAAGAGCTGCCGAAACAGAGCTTTAGGTACTACGACGCTCAACTTAAATGATACTCCTGCATGCGAACCACGCGCTTAAGAACATTCAGCGTAAGGGCTACGAAACTGTCAAACGGTATCATTTATGGTGAGCATCGTTGTACATACGGAATGTGAATTATTGCTATTCGCCACCAGTAATAAAGTGTCCTGATCTTTACGTATTTTCTCCTAAAATCTACATTTTATTCGCTTAACTTACTGATTAAAAATATTTTTAATCGCAGCAATCCAGAAATTGACGTTTAATTGACTTTACTTTTTAGCTAATTGAAGAAAACTGAGAATAGAGCGACATATACAAATTAAAATAAATAAAGCCAAACTTCAGATGTAATTATAGATATAATTAAGAAGTTATTATTTAAAAAATTAAATTAGAAATTAATTTGTTTTTTTTTTCTTAAGTCATTCATTTACGAAGGCGAATAGGAACTGTCGTACGTTCAGTTCGATTTGTTTCAGCGTCTTAAATCTAACCTCGAAGGCAGTAGTTTTACTTTTGAGACATTCTATAGGTATGTCTTGTGATTGAAAAAAAAAAAACAGTGGCGTAGCGACGGTTCATTCCGGCGGGGAGCAAGTTGTTCGGCGTGCTCGCCATCAGTCGCTAATATGCACTGCGCTTGAAAGTATATCTTTTTTTTAGCATTAAATACAATTCAAATAATCAGAATTATAGTTAAACAGTCAAAATAAAGTATGCAATTTGAAAAGACAAGCTTTGCTGGGCGAAATAATGTTGGAGTGAAGCCGAAGAGGATTTATTGATGAGATTCATCATGATCTTCACGATTCAGGCATGTCTAAAAGGAATGTAAATTTGTCTAATTATTAAATTATGATGAGATTTTATTTAAAAACAAAAGAAAAATTCAGGAAGGCGATTTAAAAATTTGATTCGACCTGCAGCTACGTTAACCGGAATTTCGGAAGTTGTGCGGAATTTTATTTTCCAGAAATTTTTATTTTTTATTTCCTGTTGGAAATTCTTATATGTATATATACATTTTTTATAGCAATTAACTTTACATTTGCGTGTGCTGTTATCGAAACGTCATTTTAACTACAGGTAAACTATAAAGTAACACTTTTTTATAATACGATCTACAAACGAATAACCGTAACGTTTTCATTTTCAACTGCAAAACGTAAACAATACGTCAATATTTTCACTGTGCCACCCATTGCGTAAGTGGCACAGTTAGCAGCATTTTCCGCCTGCCTAGATGCTTTGGTGCGATCAAATGTTTAAATAACGTTTCCATTGGTCGGCGTAAGTGTATGTGCAATTGCAGTTATTGCTTTTTGTAGGCGGGTTCTTCAGTACGCAGCATACCGCCCGACACGCCCATACGCTCTATTGGCTTTACGTAACGTACGCACGCCCACTGCCATCGATAAATGCTCAATCACTTCCACATCATTCTAGTCACTGCTTCTATAATTCGTCGTCTGAAAGACCCACGTAACTTCAGCGACTCCTGATTGATTGTTTATCGTTGGTTTGGAGTGAGACAGCAGCAATTATTGCGCTGCCTATAATGTTTAGTGACACGAAAAAGAAAACTGATACAGTTTTATTATCATTATTATTTTCCTTTATACATTATTATGTTCTGAGTAAAAAAAATGAAAGCGTTTGTTTGAGCTTGAAGTTGGGTACGCTTTCGAAATATTTTTTTAATACTTACAATTTTTATTGATTAATAAATTTACCTATTTTAATTCTGTTCTATTTTGCGTACTTATAATTTTGGCACCACTCCGAAATGATCATCATCAAATCGAAAACTATTCTCATTTAAAATACATAATGTAATTTTAATTACTAGAATAAAGTCGACTAAAATGAAAGAGAAACAGATTAAAAAGAAATAAAATGTAACAGAAAATATTTCAGATTTTTCCAAATTAATTCATTATATCGATTTATTAAGATTTTATCAAAATTTGTGTATAACTATCATAGTAGGTATGAGTTTCAAATATTTTGAAATGTCCTATACACAGGTGTATATGTATTCGGAAACCGCAGCCTCTTGAGAAATCATTTTTTAATAAAATTAAATTAACAGACTTTTGTTTATTTTACTGTTTAAAAAAGTTTGAGTGTTTACAACTTCATTGCATTAAATCACTTGATAAAACAGGCTGTGATTGAATTAAAAAAAAGTTTAATAATTGCGTTTCTGATTTTATTGCTATTTCTACTTTCATTTATAAACTGCTGTAGTTTTTAAGTAACAGGTTCGTTTGAGGGGCTAAGAATCTTTTCAATTTGATAAAACACATCAGAAATTAAACATTTAAAGTCCCGGCATTTTTTATTTTTTCGAAAGCGACATCAGTAATTATCGTTGGACCTTCTGGTGCGGGAAAGTCTAACATGATGGTTAGCTTATTAACACATTCCAATCGAGACCTGATATGACATTATCGAAACACGCATGTTGTATTCTTTAGAGTACTATTCATTTAAAACATATTCCATATTTGCCAACAATTGCAGACAGTTTTTGGTTTAGAAAAGAGATTACGAGCCCAGAATCAAGTCTTGAAATGTCCAGTTAAAAATTATTTCATTTATTCCATTACTGCTGAAACTGAAACTGTTTTTGAACTATTGTTGAACTATTTTGAAAATCATGGTCAAGGAATGCTAATCAGACGTACCTATTTTCTTTTCGATTTATAAAAGAAAGTTGTTTAAAAGATATTTACAAAATCTTGTGATATGATTCTCGACTCGTAGTATCCTGAAGAGTCAACAGTGAAGCAAAGTATTCCATGGGAATTAAAAAAAAAAAGATGATTAGGTACATTTTACTAAAGAAAATTGATATTGATGACAATACAGTCGGAAATTAAACGGATTATTAAAGGCGGGCGTTCGGATATGGGGAAGTGTAACATGATACTTGCTTTATTGACACAGGGTTCATTTATTGAAAATTGTATGTATAAACATTTCAAATGTATTTTTTTTTTGGCTGAATAGTACAAATATAAAGTGAAATAAATACCAAGGGTTTTATTTCAATGTAAAGTTAATAAACAATATTTTAGCAAAAGTCGACAGTTTCATTCACTCGTTAAAATATTTAAAAAAAAAACTTTATTTATATTTTTTTTATTAGTAAAAAAATGATTTCACAAATTTCAGCGTTTTCAGAGACTCGTGCAATTTTTTTATGGAAAATTGGCCTCGAACCGGCACTGTGTTCCTCTTTCAGAACATAGCTCTTTGTGTTTGCAGGCTTATTAAAAAAAAAAGCTGAACTTCTTGTGCGTTCATCCTCTAAGAGATCCATTTAAAATCAATCAACAAAGGCAACTGTGTTTTTTCTTGTTGCCTGAAAATGCTTTCGATTTACATTCTTCTTCCTATTGCTTTGAGCAGTAATCTGCACGTTATTGTCTAATGGCATCACAATTTATTTTGTTTGATAATCTGGGTCACAATCCAGACACAAACACAAACACTCATGGCTCTAGAGGGATTCGAACCCTCATCGACAAGTGGCTTGTCTGTCCTCGATTTTACGTACTTGTGCGTCGTGAGTTTTCGTTAAGGTTTGCCATATTTCGTAGTTTCTTTTTTTTTTTTGGGGGGGGGGAGGGGTTGTGCGCTTCTTTGTTTCAAAACTATTAGTCTGAAAATCCAAAATCTAAATGTAATTGGAAAACGGGGTTCAAGGCACTTGTCTGCCACTTATTTTTTATTTCAAAACATTTTGCAGAGTAATGGTGGATGAACCGATTTCGGAAACGTCGACATTTCTAGTTTTTTTTTTCTATCCATAAAATTTGTGAGGGATGTTTTAAACTTAGAAAACATTTTTTCTCTGAATTTTTATAATTTCCTACTGTGACTAACCCTTTCTTCCACGTCCCCATTTTTTTGTTATTAGGAATAAAAATGAACGAAACGTCCCCTTTATTTTTCAACCCCATTCAGTTTTATTCTGTTTCATCCCCTCAGTGGTTGCCGTGCTGTTTAAGTTTAGTGTAGAGGAGAGAAATGGAGAGATGTGTACCAACAATGACCTATTACGCTGTGCTCTTTTTTTTGATTTCATAGTTTGGTTTGGACAGTGGCGTAACTGGAAGTCAAATCACCGGGCTGCAAAACCAGCGCCTTTTAAAATTGCATATTCAAAGAAGGTGTGTATAAGGAAAATTTAATTAAAAAAAATCTACAAAGCTTGTTCCTTCGGCTACTTACTTTCTATGCTAAGCAAAGTGAAACTGCCCAACTATTTCTTAAAAACTGACAGCAGCTGTCAAGATTTTAGGTTAGAAAAGAGCCCACGCACTAGCACTAAGTGCAGCCAACATTGAAGTTATTAACATTGATAATTAGACTAAAATCGGCAAGGAAAATCAGAAATCAGAAAAAATGGGAGTCAAGGGATCAAAAAAATGCTCTCGAAGTTGTGGCAATTTTATTTTCATAATCTCAGAAGAACAGCGTCACAAAAAGTTACGTAACTTTTGGCCGAGAAACTAATCCGTACCGAGCGCCATCCGTTGAGCTGCAACACAAGTTTTTTACACCTCTCTTTTCAGTTTTAATTAAAAGGCAATTAAGTGATCCTTCCCTGTCTAAAAGGGGAGTGAAAAAATTGATTTCTTTTCCTTTGTTGACTTAATATTTTGAATAACACGTATTTATCGGAAATCTTAGAAGTTTGACTCACAATTATGCAACTGTTGGCCGAATCTCAACTTTCCTCTTCAATTTCGACATAAAATTTGTCGACTTAGACTTAGTGGCGGTAAAGAAGTTTTCTTTTTTTGATTTCCATCTGGCAGCACTGGTTGGCCGTCGACGAAATCATTTTTACTTCAGATGAAATAGTGGAGACAGACAAAACAGTGTTGGATTTTTCTTTTAATTGATTAAAAAAGGCTTTTGTTAAACCTGTATCTCCCTCATGTTTGAATGATTTGCATTATCTGTTTCTATGAATGCGTTTTATATAAAGTATCAACTTAAAAATCTCCTGTATATTTGTTTGTTAATAAAAAAAATTATTTATAGTCTTCGAACAGGCTTAGAAAAGATGTCTGTGGTGTCTTAGCGCTGGGTTGCTTTGCAATCCTTGCAACCCCACAGTATCTACGCCATTGAGTCTGGGGAATAGAATATTTCGGTTATTATTCTGAGCCCGTATTTTTTAATTTCTGGGTTAGACGTTATTGTGGGTTTCCAAAAGGAAAGTTTAAAACAAAAGTATGTGTACAACAATCGACCTTTTTTTTTATTGGAACAGTGATTTTGTGGGTCTCTGTGAATCACTCATCACCCTGTCACAAAATAAACTTCATTTTCCCTCTTTCTATCGCGTTGATTATTAATTATTTCTTTCCTTTGCACTTAGTCTTTTTATTATTTCTTTTCTTTGTTTCTTTCTTTGTTTGTTAATTTTTTTTTTATTTTTAGCCTTCGAACAGGCTTAGAAAAGATGTCTGTGGTGTCTTAGCGCTGGGTTGCTTTGCAATCCTTGCAACCCCACAGTATCTACGCCATTGAGTCTGGGGAATAGAATATTTCGGTTATTATTCTAAACCCGTATTTTTGAATTTGTACGTTAGGCGTTCAAAATGTGTAACTGCGTTTGGCTGCAGAAAATTATTGTGGGTTTCCAAGAGGAACATATAAAACAAAAGTATGTATACAGGAATCGACTTTCTTTTATTAGAACAGTGATTTTGTGCATTACACTACTTTGAACGAAGGGTCTATGTGAATCACTCATCACCCTGTCACAAAATAAAGTTCATTTTCCCTCTTTCTATCGCGTTGATTATCAATTATTTCTTTCTTTTGGACTTATTCTTTGTATTATTTTCTTGTACTTGGTATGTACTCTATTGCCTGTAATACTGTTCTTCGGTCAGATACTTTTATGCTATCAGATAAGCAGGACTTATGGCTGCCAAATACTTCAAAATAGTGATTGAACAATTTTTCTTTTTAAATAAAAGTTGTCTTTCCCATTCCTATTGCTACTGAATATTAATTATCTCCTCTTTGTTTCTGGATATTTTTTATATCCTCCCTCTCATGTTCATGTTTGTTTTCTGTTGTTCAGTTGTTTATTTATGTCTAAATACTCATGTTACACGATGTTTAGGTGCAACTGCGTTTTGGGTGCAGAAAATTATTGTGGGTTTTCAAAAGGAAAATTTAAAACAAAAGTATCTGTACAACAATCGACCTTTTTTTTATTGGAACAGCGATTTTGTGGGTCTCTGTGAATCACTCATCACCATGTCACAAAATAAACTTCATTTTCCCTCTTTCTATCTTGTTGATTATTAATTATTTCTTTCTTTTACACTTGTTCTTTTTATTATTTTCTTGTGTTTGGTACTCTATTGCCCGTAAGGACAGTACCCTTCGGTCAGATACTTCTAAGCTATCAGATAAGCAGGACTTATGACTACAAAGTACTTCAAAATAGTGATTGAACAATTTTTCTTTTTAAATAAAAGTTGACTTTGCCGTTCCTATTACCACTGAATATTATCTCATCTTTGTTTCTTTCTTTGTTTGTTAAAAAAGTTTTCTATTTTTAGCCTTCGAACAGGCTTAGAAAAGATGTCTGTGGTGTCTTAGCGCTGGGTTGCTTTGCAATCCTTGCAACCCCACAGTATCTACGCCATTGAGTCTGGGGAATAGAATATTTCGGTTATTATTCTAAACCCGTATTTTTGAATTTGTACGTTAGGCGTTCAAAATGTGTAACTGCGTTTGGCTGCAGAAAATTATTGTGGGTTTCCAAGAGGAACATATAAAACAAAAGTATGTATACAGGAATCGACTTTCTTTTATTAGAACAGTGATTTTGTGCATTACACTACTTTGAACGAAGGGTCTATGTGAATCACTCATCACCCTGTCACAAAATAAAGTTCATTTTCCCTCTTTCTATCGCGTTGATTATCAATTATTTCTTTCTTTTGGACTTATTCTTTGTATTATTTTCTTGTACTTGGTATGTACTCTATTGCCTGTAATACTGTTCTTCGGTCAGATACTTCTAAGCTATCAGATAAGCAAGATTTATGACTACAAAGTACCTACTTCAAAATAGTGATTGAACAATTTTTCTTTTTATATAAAAGTTGACATTGCCATTCCTATTACTACTGAATATTATCTCATCTTTGTTTCTGGATATTTTTTATATCCTCCCTCTCATGTTCATGTTTGTTTTCTGTTGTTCAGTTGTTTATTTATGTCTAAATACTCATGTTACACGAAGTTTAGGTGCCACTGCGTTTTGGGTGCAGAAAATTATTGTGGGTTTTCAAAAGGAAAATTTAAAACAAAAGTATCTGTACAACAATCGACCTTTTTTTTATTGGAACAGCGATTTTGTGAGTCTCTGTGAATCACTCATCACCCTGTCACAAAATAAACTTCATTTTCCCTCTTTCTATCTTGTTGATTATTAATTATTTCTTTCTTTTACACTTGTTCTTTTTATTATTTTCTTGTGTTTGGTACTCTATTGCCCGTAAGGACAGTATCCTTCGGTCAGATACTTCTAAGCTATCAGATAAGCAGGACTTATGACTACAAAGTACTTCAAAATAGTGATTGAACAATTTTTCTTTTTAAATAAAAGTTGACTTTGCCATTCCTATTACTACTGAATATTATCTCATCTTTGTTTCTGGATATTTTTACATCTTCCCTCTGATGTTCATGTTTGTTTTCTTTTATTCACTTGTTTATCTATGTCTAAATGCTCATGTTACACGATGTTTAGGTGCCACATTCCTTACATTTTAAGCTTCTCAGAGCAACTTCAGGTTATCCACAAATCGCTGTCTCATTTTTTACCTTTGCTGACCACTGTTATTTTCAAAATGATTATTTTTAATATGAAGGTAGATTCACAAGTGATTGTAGAGACCGTTTAAAAGAGTACAACGTGACAGTTTGTTATTATATTAGAAAAAAAAAAATTAAGGAATTAAAATTTATTCATAATTTAATGATGCCTGTTTTGCTGCGTCAGGATACTCTTGCTGTAAGCTGCACTGCATTTTAAAGAAGGAATTGAAGTTTCGAACCAGAGAGTGCCTTGAGTTTTCCAGTTGGTAGCACAACTCAAAGGCACTTCCAGACTGTTGCCTGCGATGTGATAAAAAAATCGTTTCTTTTTCGCCCTTTTCTTTTCTCATCGTCGCGTCGCCGGTCGCAAAGTAAATTTCACGACCGAATAATTAGGGAGTTTCATTTTTTTACTTATTAAAGCGAAAATCGCAATGTTACCTCCTCAGGTATGTACGAAATTACTTGCGGTGCTTGCGAGTTTCACTCTGCTGTTAAATTCGCATAGTATACGCATTCGTTATTAAAGAGAGTTCATTAATTTGACACCTGCATCGAATTTATTAGCATTAAACGCGGGGTAATTACATCGTAAATAAAATTTAATCATAATGATTAGCAGAAATAATTGATAAAATCTGTTAATTACTCGAGAATAAATCATATCTGCAAACGGATTTTCGGGCTCGGTGTCACGTAACCACCGTGTCCGTACAGTTACAAAAGCAACTGTAATTACAAGTTATGTAATTGTAATAGGCTGATATATATATATTTTTTTAAAACTGACCATCACGTCTGTGGCATAATAAAATGTAGGACACATTTTGCTCACAGTTTAAGTACGAAAAAGTGGATGGTAATCTGGTAATCATAATTAACAAAAGCATCTGCGTCACTTACTTTCGTAATAAAAATAATAAAACGTTTACAAGTACTTACAATCAAAATTTTTAAGTACTGAACAGAATTTTTATAAATAAATGCCTGCTCAATATAATGAAGTAAACTTAGAAAGAAACCTGTAGGTTTACCTTACAATAATTAAGATAACTTTGGGATCCCCCTAACAATCGTAAGTTAAATTATCAAAACCTAATGAATACTTGAAAACTCCTTGCAAGTCATCAGTTTTCATTTCTAACTGTTTTTGCTGAATTTTTACTTTTTGCAAGTTGTCGGTCTTCCTTTCTATTTTTTTGATTTTTGTTTTTGAGCAAGTACTACTGTGGTTTTGATTAATAGCTAGTGTTCAGTAAAACCCTGTATAATTCAGATTATGTCAGTTCAGTCATTGAACACTGAACATGCCATGAGTAGACTATATTAAAAAAGTACTGTATTGTTACGAATTTGGGGTTCACAAATTATTGTCGTTAAATTTCAAAACACTTTAACTCAAAGCTGTCGCTTTACACAATTAACGACACAATTGTCATGAGCTTGGAATTCTGGCAACGTTATGGTCTTATACAGTGCGAGCAGAAATGATTGATATGTGTGAAGTTGTAGCTCAGTTAACTTATACGTATTAGGTGCTTTTTTCGCTCACAAAATCGCGATCCAAACGTGTTCTGATTCGAAAACAGACATTCTTTTCTTTGAATCTCTCCATTTTTAAAACCTGTTTGGATTGAATTATGGTTATTTACAAATGAACTGTCAATCAAAAATTCAAGTCAGGTGTTTTGTTGCAACAATTACGAAATTCAGTTCCAAACAATTCGAAACACGATTCAAACTTTTAAGCGAAAGAAAACACCTTTTTTTTAAGTTGCAGCTTAGTTAACTCATACCACGAGTTAACTAAGCTGCAACTTCACACGTGTCAATAATTTTTGTTCGCATTATACGTAAGACGAGGTAAATACAAGATGGGAATACTTTCAGATAGCTGGTCATAATGATAAATCGAGAAAGTCAATGACGTAAGTTTCTAGTTCATTCTAATTTAGTGAGTTTAGTGAATTTCTAAGTGATTTGCATCAACGCAGCGATTGCTTTTCTTATTCTTAAAAAAAAAATAATTGACCATTGATCAGATTATATCCACTGGCTTTTTGGGATTAGGTAAAATCATTTCTTAATTGCTTCTTACATTTTCTTTTTGTCTGCTCACGTTATTCGAAAAGTCCTGACTTACTTTTCTTTCGAAAGAATCTTCCAGTTGATTACACAAAGCTTCTGCCTTCTTCGAATCTACAATATCTTGGAAAATCCTTTACTTGATGGACTAATTTTTTTAATAGGTTTTACCAAAGTATGCTAACGACATCCAGTGACCTGTCGGAGGTACTTTTTTAAACCGTGTTACCAAAGGCGTGCGGATATTGCCCATGTTCTAAAACGAAGGTTCCAATTTCTCCTTCTATATATAATGATTTCTTCTCAGAATATGAAAAATACCTTTTCCAAATGTTCACTGCAATTTTTTTCTCAATCTATACTGGCACATTCTTCAAAGATTCTTCTTTTGGGTGGAATTTATTTGCACCATAGCTTGAGGAATTATTCTACAATTCTACAAATGTCGTCAACGTTCCTTTAGGAAATCCTTCAACTGTCTCATCTTACTGTAATGTTCTTGGTCAGTAGAAAATCGAGATGTTTTTTCCCCATACTTAGTCGACGTTTTCAAATTTTCTTGCTCTTTTGGATAGCTGATAGTGTTGCTTCCTAGAAGAGGCCTTTCCTACTGTAATTGTAATTTTCTTAGTCCGCCGAAAAACGAGGTGTTTTTCTCAAACTTATTCGACATTTTCAAATACGCATTGGACAACTTTCTTGCTGTTTTTTTTTTTAACTGGTAGTGTTGCTTCTTAGAAGAAGTCTTTCTTGATGCAATTGTAATTTTCTTGGTCAGCGGAAAATCGAAGTGGTTTCCTCGTACTTGGTCGACATTTTCTAACATTCATTGGGCAACCTTCTTCCACTTTTGGATAGCTGATAGTGTTGCTTCCTAGAAGAGGCCTTTCCTACTGTAATTGTAATTTTCTGGGGCAGCAAAAAAGAGGTGTTTTTCTCAAACTTATTCGACATTTTTAAATATGCATTGGACAACTTTCTTGCTGTTTTTTTTTAAAAACTGGTAGTGTTGCTTCTCAGAAGAAGCCGTTCCTGATATAATTGTAATTTTCTTGGTCAGCGGAAAATCGAGGTGGTTTCCCCGTACTTAATCGACATTTTCAAACATTCATTGGGCAACTTTCTTCCACTTTTGGATAGCTGATAGTGTTGCTTCCTAGAAGAGGCCTTTCCTACTGTAATTGTAATTTTCTTGGTCAGCAGAAAAACGAGGTGTTTTTCTCAAACTTAATCGACATTTTCAAATTTGCATTGGACAACTTTCTTGCTGTTTTTTTTTTAAACTGGTAGTGTTGCTTCTTAGAAGAAGCCTTTCCCGATACAAATGTAATTTTCTTGGTCAGCGGAAAATCGAGGGGGTTTCCTCGTACTTAGTCGACATTTTCAAACATTCATTGGGCAACTTTCTTCCACTTTGGATAGCTGATAGTGTTGGTTCCTAGAAGAGGCCTTTCCTACTGTAATTGTAATTTCCTGGGGCAGCAGAAAAACGAGGTGTTTTTCTCAAACTTAATCGACATTTTCAAATGTGCATTGGACAACTTTCTTGCTGCTTTTTTTTTTAAACTGGTAGTGTTGCTTCTTAGAAGAGGCCTTTCTTGATGCAACTGTAATTTTCTTGGTCAGCGGAAAATCGAGGGGGTTTCCTCGTACTTAGTCGACATTTTCAAACATTCATTGGGCAACCTTCTTCCACTTTTGGATAGCTGATAGTGTTGCTTCCTAGAAGAGGCCTTTCCTACTGTAATTGTAATTTCCTGGGGCAGCAGAAAAACGAGGTGTTTTTCTCAAACTTAATCGACATTTTCAAATGTGCATTGGACAACTTTCTTGCTGCTTTTTTTTTTAAACTGGTAGTGTTGCTTCTTAGAAGAGGCCTTTCTTGATGCAACTGTAATTTTCTTGGTCAGCGGAAAATCGAGGGGGTTTCCTCGTACTTAGTCGACATTTTCAAACATTCATTGGGCAACCTTCTTCCACTTTTGGATAGCTGATAGTGTTGGTTCCTAGAAGAGGCCTTTCCTACTGTAATTGTAATTTCCTGGGGCAGCAGAAAAACGAGGTGTTTTTCTCAAACTTAATCGACATTTTCAAATGTGCATTGGACAACTTTCTTGCTGCTTTTTTTTTTAAACTGGTAGTGTTGCTTCTTAGAAGAGGCCTTTCTTGATGCAACTGTAATTTTCTTGGACAGCGGAAAATCGAGGGGGTTTCCTCGTACTTAGTCGACATTTTCAAACATTCATTGGGCAACTTTCTTCCACTTTGGATAGCTGATAGTGGTGCTTCCTAGAAGAGGCCTTTCCTACTGTAATTGTAATTTTCTTGGTCAGCAGAAAAACGAGGTGTTTTTCTCAAACTTAATCGACATTTTCAAATTTGCATTGGACAACTTTCTTGCTGTTTTTTTAAAACTGGTAGTGTTGCTTCTTAGAAGAGGCCCTTCTTGATGCAACTGTAATTTTCTTGATCAGCGGAAAATCGAGGTGGTTTCCCGTACTTAATCGACATTTTCAAACATTCATTGGGCAACTTTCTTCCACTTTCGGATAGAGGAGAGTGGTTCTTCATAGAAGAAGCCTTCCTTGCTGTACCTTCAGTTTTGATTTTTAATCGGCAATTCTTTAAAGTATTACAATTTGATTATGTGCTTGTCTATCTGATCGTTTCTGTTTCTTGCCATATTGTTCATATTACAGGATTAGGGTTTACGTCAACACCCAAAATTTGATTCAAATAGTGTTCTGAAAAACTTTCGCGACAAATATGTCAAATTTTTTGAAATCTCCGACTACAGTAGAGTCATGTATCATGGGCGAAGGATGATCCAAACATTGTTGAAGTCATCTAAGTCGTCCTACTTTCATATACCTAATCCAAATATATTACCATAACATCTAAGAGTAAGTTATATTTCTTCTGGTGTTTTGAAAGCACAGTCAGGGCCTTCCGATCCCATGATACATGCAATCAGAACACCTTGTACTACTAGATAATCACGTTTCAATGACGACGAGTTTAGGAGATTCTAATTGCATAACAGTCTTCAGCCAGGTAAGACAAACAAAAAGCCATTAGCATTATTAATTCGCTGTATAACGAGGGTAGTTCCGTACGAAAGCCATGTGTTTATCGTAGTCGGAGATCAGTCGCTGGGCATGCATATTAATATGCGCGTCTATAGGAAACCGTGCACTGCGTATTATGCACATACGAACACGTTTTATATTTTATGTATACATTCCCGATATGATCGTTGCTGTTATGTGTGTGTATTCAGGCTACATTTTTTAATGTCGTGTATCCTAGTCCTTATAAACAATAATTGGCTTGACAGCCCCGCGTATATGCTCCAGTGTTCCTAGCAATAATGATGACTTAATATTTTTCCATATACACGCAACTGCTCACGTGAGCTTTATTAACACTTAATTGATTTATTCTAAAGCATACAAGTTATAGTACATCTTATTGAATTTATTATCTTTATTAGAGAGGAGGACGAATCAAAACAATTTTTTTCTTCTTATTGGTAGTTTTTGTTGCAATGAAGTTTGAAATTTCCAAAAGTACGAATCAGCCAATAGACTATTTTAGACCACCCTATTGCTTTGAAAAGATTTGGTTAATTTCTTGCTTGGAACAAGAATTTTTTAGGCTGCAGGTACGGTTTTAGCTATCGGTCCTCTAAGTGGACCTAATCAAAAATGTTCACTTTCTCCTTAAATCTCATTTTTAGTTTAGGGCCTAGCCAAAAGTCATTAGGAGCTAAATCTAAAGAATTTTGCATTAGATTTTGAATCTTTTGAGCTTCACGGTTAATTGATTTAATGAACTGCGGCGTTTCCGGTGGAGTTTTCCCAAATTTCACCCTCAATTTGAAGTTGCTTCGTTAATCAATAGTTTTTGCTTCGAAGAAAAATTTATTAGGCTGCATATACGGTTCTAGCTCTTGGTTCTCTAAGTAGACCCTGTCAAAAAAATATTCACTTTCTCCTTAAACCCCTAAAAACAATACCCTTTCAATCCCATTTTTAGTTTTGGGAGTGGCCAAAAGTAATTAGGAGCTAAATCTAAAGAATTTTGCGCCAGATTATGGATCTTTTGCGCCAGATTTTGGATCTTTTGCGCTTCACGGTCAATTGATGAGTGAACTGCAGCGTTTCCGGTGGGGTTTTTTCAAATTTTACCCTGAATTTGGAGTTGGTTCGTTATTCAATCGTTTTTGCTTGGAACAAGAATTTTAGGTTGTAGGTACGGTTTTAGCTCTTGGTCCTCCAAGTGAACTCTATCAAAAATATTCAGTTTTTTCTTAAAGCCCTAAAAACAATATCCTTTCAACCCCATTTTTAGTTTAGGGAGTAGCCAAAAGTAATTAGGAGTTAAATCTAAAGAATTTTGCATCAGATTTTCGATTTTTTGCGCTTCACGGTTAATTGGTGAATGGACTGCAGCATTTCCAAGTGGCGTTCTTCCAAATTTTACTCTGAATTTGTTAATTGGTCGTTTTTGCTTGGAACAAGATTTTTCAGACTGCAGGTACAGTTTTAACTCTTGGTCCTCTAAGTGGACTCTATCAGAAATATTCAGTTTCTTCTTCTCTGAAATTTTTTATTTATTTTTAATTTAGAAAGTAGCCAAAAGTCATTAGGAACTAAATCTAAAGAATTTTGCGCCAGATTTTAGATTCTTTTGCGCTTCACTCTTAATTGACGAAAGAAACCTCAGCGTTTCCCGTGGCGTTTCTCCAAATTTTACCCTGAATTTGGAGTTGGTTCCTTTTTCAATCATTCCTTGCATCTTTAATTTGTTTGGAAAAGAATTTTGCATCAATTTGCATAATTTCGAAACTACAAAATCAAATTGCAATGCGCAAGAGCGTAAAAATCAAACGAGAATCAAATTTCAGGACGATCTGTCGAGATTTACAGTAAGTCACGTGACTTAGAGTTGTTTGACCGTGTTTAGTCGCCCTCAGAATGTTGCAACGAGACAACGTTGGATCTTAAATTAACTTAATGTATGAAACGTGTGAGTTGAGGCGCGTTTCTACAAGGCCAGCAAACAGACCAGTAGCTGGAGTCGTGTGACTCCACTTCAGTGGCTGGTTCAGTGCTACTGGCCTGTTTACTGGCCTCATGGAAACGGTTTATAAACGGTAAAAGAATTGTCTAACGTAGACAGACAGTATTTAATAATTCGTAACTGCATTATAATCCAAGAGGAATCTGTTGCATCCCTTTTTTTGTTAAACAAAATATGTAGTTACATGTAAAGAGTAGTGAAGAATAATAAAAAGCCTCGCGTCTTAAATTTCTTGGGCATCTTACCTGTGGTAAAACAGAAAAGTCTTTATTAAGGCCTGTTCACTTTTAAACGTATCCAGGGTTCTTAAGCGTTCGTGATCTGTCGAATTCTCCGATAAGTCGGACAAGGTGGTACTGTTTGTCTCCCTTCTTCGTCTGTCATCATCATCTTCTATCGTTAGGTTCACGAGGTACTACTAATTACTAATCTAATTTTTTTAATTGCAAAATAGCCTGGCGGGCGGCATCTGGCGGCCAGTCCCCAACACACGTGGGCGTTCCTAGTCATATTTCCTCTTTATTTTTATAGTGTGTTCTCTGTCATATGGATTAGTGAGGACTCTGTTTATTTAAAGTTTTGCCTAATCTGAACTTGTCCAAGGGCTTTGCTTTAAAGCAGCGATGCTCTTTCGAGCCCGAAAAGCACTCTCCCCACTCTCGATTTCTTCGGGGAATCGTGATTTCATTCAAAGGCAGACTCCCGGCAAATAAGTACAACAGTCGCAGGTGAGTGGTGGGAGTACACTTCCCCGCCAATGCTCATCCCTGCTTTAAAAGGTAAGAATTTTATTCATTTTGATAAGTTGCTTCGTTGATATTAACGAATATGTTAAACGGCGACATCCGTCTATCGTTTTTTGACCCCTAACATTGCATTAGGATTGATATTAACAACCGAAAATTATAGTGCAGACGTAAAGAGTGTATAAAAGTTGATGTAAACAATTAAAAGAAATAATAAACGTGCTGTAGATTCGGTTATACAAGAAGAGACATCATCGGGAAAGACGTGTGGATTTATAGGGTCAAAATCATTTTTATATTTTTTGAATTCATATGATAGGTATCTTTGGTAATCTATTAATCAATCGTGTACAACAAAATAAAAATTAAAAAAAACACTTTAAAACGAATGTACTTATTTGGGAGAAATATAGGCAATGTAATGTTGGCGTTAAATTAAAATATTCTTTGGGTGGTTAATGTTAAAAACTATAAGTTTTTAATCTATAACCGGACAGAATATAAGTGGAAAGGCCCTCAACGTTTCGCTATCGATTGTTAGCTTCGTCAAGACAAGAGTCAACTGCTATTATCTTAAAAACTACTATTATTTGGAGTCCATATGAAAATGAACACGCATGTGAATGAGCAAAATTAAAATAAATTTCGTTTTACTTAAAATACAAGATCCGAAAACGTATCCACCCATTTTATTTCTTTAAAAAAAAGAAGATATTTGTTGTTGATATTTGTTTGTCGCGATTTATTGGATTTTTCCGAAGAAAATGATCAGATCATAACTTCCCAACTCACTATATCCAATAATTTTGGATTTGACTTCGAAAATTACTGGAACTTTCAGTATCTGTTTTCATTCCTTGAAACTATGTTCGAATCGTAAAGTGAACGTAAAGCAATTTGAAAGAAAAGAAATTTGGAAAATTGAAAAGACGAGGAAATCAGTATCTGATACGTAGAGAAGCAAGTGCCATTTCAAATCATGTTTTTCATTATGCCAGTCAAAATTGTGGTATACATACCGCACATACAAGGTGTGGCTAAATGCATTACTTATTTTAGATATTTCATAAAGTTTTATTAATTTAAATTAAAAAGTAGACAGATACACAGTTATTTGAGGGAAGTCCCCTTCCATCCTTCCATCCTTTCGTCCCCACAGTTTATAACTGTGTATTTATCGAATTTTCAGTTCGAATGAATAAAATTTTATAGAATAAAAAGACGAGAAGTAGAATTTAATTCAAAGGAATAAATTTAAAAAAAAACTGATTTTAAATTTAAACGCATGAAATTTCATACCTAAAGTGACATGTCAAGTCGTATTTAATTCAAATGAATCCAAATGAATAAATGAAACGCTTCAAATCACCAATCACCACTTTCTTTCTTTTTCTTTTGCGTAATCTTTTTTTCATTTTTTAATAGACGTGTTCGTAACGAACTTTCGCTGATTTCTGACCCTTTTTTTTTCATATGTCAAGACGTATTGTAAAAAATGCATGCAGAAATTGTCATCATCTCGTCGTAAACCGAACGATTGTGACTCCTTGATGAAAAATGTCATTCACTTAACGTGCACGCGCCTATATTATGCAACACTGCGTTATTGATTTATGACTGTCATTATTTCGACGTTAGGTACAGTAAATTCACGTTGATTGAATAAAGCTGATGTTTAATTAAAAGACTGAAAATGTGATTCATAAATATTTCACTGTGCTATCGGCTTCGGATACTTTTTGGAAAAAAAAACCTTTTTAAACTTCATTAGTTTATAATTTGAATAAGAAGCCAATCTAAAATCTGTAGTATAGTCAGAAGAAGCTTTTTAAACTTCATTAGTGTATAAGTTCAATAAGTACACAAACTAAAATCCGTTGTGTAATAATAATTCCTATACCTATACAAATAATGTATTATTGACAACTTTGAATTCAAGTTTAAACAGCGAGGGTTTCATTGCAACAAAAAACGATTTGCAACAAAAATTTTCTGAATTCAAGCTTAATTTTCGCAATTCTGGTTGTTATAAATATAAGAAGTACAGTCGCGAGCATTAAATTTGGTCGTCGCTGTCAACCGAAATGTCAGATTTAATTCCAGAAGTTACATAAAAAAAAACAGACATATCGTAGGTACATCTTTCACGAAAAAACGTCGAAATTAAATTAAATGTTTTAGACGTCACTTCTAGTGTTAAAAATTAAAAGACACGAATTTGCTTATTTTAATAAAATAAAAGCATAAATCTTCGATAATAAATAAGGAACAAATTTTATTGCTCGCCACTATACAATCTCAGAAAATTGTTAGAGAATAGTTTTTTAAACATTAACCGGACACTTTCTTTCACTGCTGACGAAGCTATCAGTCGACAGCGAAACGTTGAGTGCTCTTTTCATTTTTAATAGGTAGTGTCCGGTTAAAGTTTAAAAATTATTTTCTTAGAAAACTTTCGGGCTGAACAGAAAATAATTTAAATCACTTTCATTCAATCGTTTTAATATACCATGAGATCATTAAAAAACAGGACAGTGAACAACACTACGTATTTTTTTTTTTTTTTTAGAATCGAATTTTGGTTAATAGCCAGTTGTCCAATTTATTAAATTAACCTCATCCCTATTCTATTAACAAACCTAAGCTTTATAAAACGTCAAAAATCAAATCAGTAATTCTTTAAAGTGTACTTAAAGTTCAAATCCAAATCACTAAATTTTTAAAGTATACTTAAAGTTCAAATGCAAATCACTAAATATTTAAAGTATACTTAAAGTTCAAATCCAAATCACTAAATATTTAAAGTATACTTAAAGTTCAAATCCAAATCACTAAATATTTAAAGTATACTTAAAGTTCAAATCCAAATCACTAAATATTTAAAGTATACTTAAAGTTCAAATCCAAATCACTAAATATTTAAAGTATACTTAAAGTTCAAATCCAAATCACTAAATATTTAAAGTATACTTTAAGTTCAAATCCAAATCAAAAGGACTTCCTGTCCTGCTCTTAAAAATGAACTATACTTTCATTCTGTGGCGTTGTTTATATTCAAGAAATGTTAGAAAATTTCGGAAAAGTCGAGTGTCTAGAAAAAATAGGACAAAAACGGACATTTTCGGAAACGCTGGTATCTTAAACATTTTTCCATTTCCATGCTGTATGCATTTTACCAAATAGGTAATCAATTATGTAAAAGGAAAGTATTATTTACTGTTACATAGGTATACAAAATTACGTGCACGCATCGCGTCTAGGTTATAGTTAAATGGGGGTGTAAATAGGGATGGGAATATCGAAGGAAAAAAAACATCAATGTTGGACTCAAAATCGATATGGCAATAATGCATCGATCTTCGATACTTTGGATCGAAATATTAATTAGAGGACCATCGCGAAAAACGAAAGAAAAACTTATTCTCAAAATTAAAAAAAAAAAAAAACGTAATTCAGAAAAAAGCAGTTCAATAATACCCATACACAAATTGTATAAAAATAATGAAGAAAAAAAAACTTGGTTGGACGGACGGGTCTTAACATAAAATGAAATAAAAAATAAATTTCTGAAATATACGGGGTTTCCCCAAAAAAGCCAGTTTTGCTCTCCTATTAAAAGCAAACTGAAAAGATCAGTTTTTTTCCCCATATTTTTTGTATTCCGTTCAGAGCCATTAAAACACTAAATAGGGGTGGGAATGTCGAAGAAAAGAAACATCGATGTTGGATCCAAACCGATATGGCAATAATGCATCGATCTTCGATTTATTGAATCAGCACCGTAGCTAGGGCCGGGCAAGAGGGGCCTGCGCCAGGGGCGCAGAACTAAAAGGGCGCAACGATCAGCAAGCAATTTTTAATATTGAGCAGATTTTTAATAAATAAGAAAAATATAACACAGGAAAAGAGAGCGCTAATATAAACCAATGCAAGGCAAGCAATGGGCGCACTTGAAAAAATCTTTAATTTTAAGTTTTGTACGCAGTTTGCTAAAAAATACGTTGTAGAAAATTAAAAAAAAAAAAATAAAAATACAGAAATCCTTTTTTTTCTCAATATTTTCAAAATGGAAAGGAATAAATTAAATTACTTTTTACGTTCTAAAATAGTATGAAAATACGGCACTTTTCTTTCTAATTTACCCAACGTCGTATCTCTTAAGACAGGTGAAATCTCCATGCTTAAAGTCGAAAAACGGGCACCCGGTATGTAATATAATATTTTACAGCGTGTCCACGTATACGTGATACCAAAGGAAAAAACTTTTTGATTACTGATTTCTCAGAAAATCTTTTTCTTTTTAATAATTTTTGCCGTGTTTGAAAATCTTAATTCACATCTTACTTTTCAATTCAATTCAAGTCTTTATTTCTCTTGTTGACACAAAATAATAATAATTTGTAATTTTCTTGTTATAAATAGCGTGTTTTTAAGTATTCGTAACATTTCATTCGAGCATATTCATCAGTGTGAAAACACTATGTAAGCTTTTGCCTATATACAAATTTCAAGTACACGTAAGAGATAGTAATTACAGACAGTAATTTACGTAACGGACAGGACAGTCCTGGAATGTACCCCCTGCCTCCTCCCGAGATGACACAGCGAGAGAAACAGAATCGATTCGGTTCGGTTCGTATCTTTGATTGTAAATAAAATAATTTTTGTTAAGCTTGTATTTTTGTAATAGTATACCGATTAATTTAGATTTTCATAAATGCCCATAAAAGTAAAATGACATCCTGTAAGAGTGATGAACATGATTTTTTAATTGAAGTTTGTTCTTGTCCGATGAAAATTGTAAGTACAAAGTTTTTTCAATCTCGAACAGTTTAAGTTGTGAACTTGTTTATTTACTTTTTTTCACTCCTAACGAAGCTATAAATCTATAGCGAAACGTTGAGTGTTTTCCCTTCATAATTCTGTCCGGTTCGAGATTTAAAAAAAAAACTTTGTACTCGTGATTTTTTAATTGTGATATGTTTGATGAAATAATTCTCGAGGGCGCAGAATCAGAATCTTCCCCTGGGCCCCAGAAACCATTGCCACCCCTGCATTGAATTGAAATATTAATTTTAGAAACATCGGAAAAAGCGAAAGAAGAAACTTACTCTCAAAATTAAAAAAAAAAAAAAAAAAACTAATTCAGAAAGAAACAACTCAATAATACCTACACAAACTGTATAAAAATAATGAACAAAGAAAATTTTGATTCGATGGACGTGCCTTAAAATAAAATGAAATAAAAAATAAATCTCTGGAATATACGGGGTCCCCCTAAAAATCCGGTTTTGCTCTCCTATGAAAAGAAAACTGAAAAGATCAATTTTTTCCCGAAATTTTCTGTTTTTCTTTCAGGAAACACTAGGTTCAAACCACGTGCTTCAAATTTAAATCAACATTATCAGCTATTTATTGCTTCTTGATTCTTGGTTATGGTTTAGTTTATGTGTTCTTTATAATGGTTTATTGGTACTTTACGTGAATGCATATAATTATCGGAATAGCTTGTTGAATTTTAGTAACACGAAGAGAATTCTTTTATCAACAAATAAGCATTAGCCCAGTGCTCTATAATTAAGGCCATCAAAATTATTTTCCATATAAAATTGACGCTGTTTGTATGTACAAGGTAGGTATTAATTTGAGTATCTACTAATTATGATGTTTTGACGCATTTCGTCCGTGAAATGGTCCCCATTTTTTTGGCAGGCCCTTTGTTACATTTCGTTGTTGACAAAGCTCGTATTTTTTTTTCTTTTTTCATTTATCACCTCGGTTATATAACCGCGTTCGTTTAATTAATACTCGGTTTTGACGTGTCCTCTTTTGATATACCCACCTAAATTAATTATTGGGCAAATGATGCCGAATAAATTGTCCCAACGTTTATAAAGAAAGGAGAAAAGAAAGAAAGAAAAGAGAGTTTGACTTCCTTAATTAAACGAAGGAAAAATTACAGTATGAGACAATTTGTTTGAACAACCTGTCTAGTCATATTATCGTAGGATTCGATCGAAGATAAGGGTTGGCAGAGTGAGACAAGCACAACAATTTTTGCATGTGGATTAACTCGACTTGGCTAATCCCCACTGCGTGCGAAGCCATCTTGTGACGTCAGCCGGTTCGTTCGCCAATAAGGCGGGTTTTCTTCGCGCCCCTCGCGAAGCTCCGGTAGTGGGGTGGTAGTGGCGGTCGTGGTGGTGTGCGCATGCATCGCTTCAGCAGTATCCTCGCGCGTAGATACCCGGTAAGGACCTCAACATAGACGCCGCGAGTGCCCTGTGTCCACAAAGTGAGTGACCTTTTGACGCCAACACGGAATTCATAAGCTCAGTGCAGGGCCAATGTGCACCAGGTTCTTTATCGGTGACTGGGGCGGCTGTTACATTTGGAGGTGAGCCCCCTGGTGTGCTGGCGTCCGCCCCTATTGTCGTCGCGGCGCCCAGCAATACGATGAATCAACTAGGTACGGTTTATGCCACTAAACGTCGTCGTCGGAATGGCAAAAGGTAATTAACAAATAACAAAAACCCCCTCAATAGTATGATTACGAAACAACCCATATATATCCCCCCCCATATTAGCGCACTTACCATCAAAATCATCTTTATTTCTTTCCTAAAATTTTGCTTTAAACTGGTTCAAATAACCACCACAGCTAACAATTCCTTCAGAATAACTTTCTTCTTCAAAAAATACCTCAGTCATGTAAGCGAAACATTGACCAAAAACCATCTAACCATCCCCAAACGAGTACAAAAAGAAGAAGTAATGGGTCATAATAATACATGTGCACCAGTTCGTATGACCGAGTGTGGAATGAGCACATTGTTGTTTAATTGGTCGTTAATTGGTCAGAACACCTTCTCGGAAGCAGTGCAGCATGTGAGCACGCCATGAATATTGTAATCGCCGATAGAAATTGCGTGATGCTGATGCGTGCCACACTACCCGGAGGTAAAGAGGTATATCTATTTACTTTACGTGTTGTGACGTAGGCAGTTAGACATGGCAATTTGTACGGAAGGCGTGTGTGGCCACCATTACGCGACGGCAAAGCGACATGTCTCTTTAGTACAACGTCGGGTCTTGATATCTTTACTATTGTTAATAGAAATTATTTGAGAGTGTGCTGCGGACAATGTCGGCTTCAATTTTTTTTATGTCATACGCACGCGACGCTCGCTTCATCCCAGACTTGTCCAATTTTTCATGGGGAAGCTTTGGTTTCAAGAGGAAAGTGATCTTCCTTCTTTGAGCTTTGGTTTCAAAAAGGAAAGTGATCTTCCTTCTTTGAGCTTTGGTTTCAAAAAGAAAGTGAACTTCCTTCTTTGTTTCACTTACCTCCAAATGGGGATGTTATCAAAATTGCTTTAGTGCAATAAGACTAAACACACCGAAAAAGTGGTAAATATGGTTTCAAAAGGAAAGTAATCTTCCTCCCTTGAGCTTTGGTTTCAAAAGGAAAGTGATCTTCCTCCCTTAAGCTTTGGTTTCAAAAGGAAAGTGATCTTCCTTCCTTGTTTCACTTATCTACCTCCAAATGGGGCTGTTATCAAAATGACCTTAGTGCAATATGACTAAACACGCCGAAGAATTGGTAAATATGGTTTCAAAAGGAAAGTGATCTTTCTTCCTTGAACTTTGGTTTCAAAAAGGAAAGCGATCTTCCTTCCTTGTTTCTCTTATACATCTCCAAATCGGGATGTTATCAAAATGAGTTTAGTGCAATAAGACTCAACACGCCGAAAAATTGGAAAATATGCTTTCAAAAGAAAGGTGATCTTCCTTCTTTGAGCTTTGGTTTCAAAAAGGAAAGTATTTCACTTACCTACCTCCTAATGAGGATATTATCAAAATGACTTGGGTGCAATAAAACTAAACACGCCGAAAATTTGGCAAATGTGGTATGGCAATTTGAAGGGTAACCAACATTAAATTGGAAGGACACGCGTCTGTATATTTCTCAAGAAAAAACTTAATTTTTTTTTTATATGAAAAACGATTAGTGGCCCGGATTTTATATTTTACGCACGCTTCGCCCCGGGCTTGCCCATTTTTCATGGAGAAGCTCCAGTTTCAAAACGCAAGCGATCTTTTTATTCATGTCCTTGCTGGAACGCTTCCTTTTTTGCTTCAGAATACTAAAAAGTAAGTACATTTTGAACTTTTCGAATGGGAGTATTTCCAAAATGGTTTTAGTGCAATAAGGCCAAACGCAAAACTTTGGTATGGCATTTTTAAGAGTGACCAACATTAAATTTGTACGATCTGCATCTATCCATTTCAAGGGAAAACTTAAATTTGGTTTATGGAGGGAATGTTGTTTCTTGGGGAAGATGGTAAACATGATGGCGGGAAGTATTTTATTCTCTTGCAATGGGGGTATTATCAAAATGGCTTTCATCTTGTAAGGCCATACGAAAAAAATTAGTATGGAATCTCTTAAGAGTGACCGACATTAAATTTGAAGAATCTGCATCTATCCATTTCAAAAGAAAACTTAAATCTGTTTTATGGGGGGAACGTTTTTTCTTGGGGAATGTGGTAAGCTTGATGATATTAAGTAAATAGGTATATTTTGTTCTCTTACAATGGGCATATTATCAAAACGGCTTTCGTGCAATAAACCCAAACGCAAAATTTGGTATGGCATTCTTAAGAATGACCAACATTAAACTTGAAGGATCTGCATCTGTCCATTTCATAAAAAAACTGAAATCTGTTTTGTGGGGGAAACGTTGTTTCTTGGGGTCGGTGGTACAACATGATTGGGGGCAGATTTAGGCAGTCATATTTTAGTGAATACGAGAACCTTGTTCAATGGTGGATATGTCAATAATAATAAGGGTTTCCAGGTTTTAATTTAGGGCAATAATCAAAAAAAGGCGTTCTATTTACAACAGAAACACCAAATTAAAAACTCTTGGCATCGTAAGACCATCTGCAAATAAAAAAATTTCCTACATTGCTCCGACGAATCCAATCTTTTAAGAACTTCTTTAAGTGATTATCGTTCAATGGTTGCGATTGCCGGTTGTGTACTTTTCCAATTTCAATTTTGCTTTTATATCAACACACCAAATTAAAAACATAAAAAATTCTCGACTTCGTATGACCATCTACAAATAAAAGACTTTCCTACATTGCGAGACGATTTCGATCCTTTAAGAATCTCTTTAAGTCTTTTTGATTATTATCATTCAATTGTGGCGATCGTCAATCAATTGTGTAATTGTCCGATTTTTATTTTGTTTTTATATCAAACACACTAAATTAAAAGTATTAAAAATGACCATCTCCAACTAAAAAATTGTCCTACGTTCGGAGATGATGACTCCGATCCTTGACGAACTTCCCCAAGACTTTTTGAATACCACTCAACGGTCATAATCTTCCGTCGTGTAATTCTTATTTGAATTTTATGACCTTGCAATAGAAATTATCGACGTTATAATGAGTATTGACATAGCCTGTCATAAATTATCTTGTTTATTTGATTTGTGTGATTTTGTATCTTTGGAGAACTATCTTTTATTACGACATGACCATGACCGAAAGTGGCAAACATGATTGGTGGTATGATTTGGTAAATGTGAAAACCTGTCAAGTGTAATGATGAATTTTTGAAATCCCTAAAATACTAACCTAAAACTGTTTAGATCAAAAACACCAAATTGCCGAATAAGTTAACCTTACAACAGATATTAAATTGACATCGTATGACCATCTGCAAATAAAAATTTTCCTGTATTGGGAGATAATTCCGATCCTTGATGAACTTCCCCGAATGCCATTCAACGATTGTGATCTTCAGTTTGTAATTCTTCAATTTTTATTTCATTTTTATGACCCTGCAATAATAGAAAAGCATCGACGTCATAATAAGTATTGAAATAGCCTGTCGTAAATTATCTAGTTTATTGGAATTCGTTTTTGGAGAGTAAGCTTTTATGACAAGAATGATTATTTGAGGTACTTGCTTCTTGTATTCGGAATTAATTTGATATGTACGTAGTTAAAAATGAAATAGTTGTATTGTAGAACTATAGGACGGGATACCCTAATTATTCTATCTATTCCAGGAATTGGGATTATTTAATTCTGGAAAGAAATCGTGGAGTTTATTTTATTTGCAATGTTAAACATAAATTTGATTGTTCGAAATACAAAACTGTGAATCACTTCCAAACATCCCAGTGTTTTAATTTGCTTTTGATTTTAAGATAAATGATTTTTACACTTTAACCGGACGGTATTAAAATTTGAAATAGCACTCAACGTTTCAACATCGATTGATAGCTTCGTTAGGAGTTTAAAAACCATTTATTTACAATTTCCATCGGACGAGAGTCGACTTTAATTTTGAATTTGATTTATCCCGTAAGTTTTTTAAGGCTATTTATAATAATAATTGTAATATTGATTAAATTTGGTAGAACCTTTGCTATTAAAGGCTTGTTCTTGCAGCAGCTTCTGATTGGTTCGAAATCGTCAAAAGCAAGCGTTCATCAAAGTTGTACACTTGAAGGCTCTAATAAAATCGATCGTTACTACGGAGGGCAACTGTTTTTGACGGTTTCAAAACAGCCAAATATGCTGTATGAAGAAATGATGATGGCTTTTATGACTACCCGACGCGAAACACCTTTGATGACGAAGAACGCATACAAGTTTTGAAAATACTCCACATTATGGAGGAAAACGTATATCTAAGTATAAAAATACATTAACAATTAAATGGAATGAAGACATAAGAAAGCTTTCTAATTTTTACAAAAAAAAAAGAAAAAAAAACTGTGAAAGAAGTTTCGTTGATAAAGTTTAATTAACTGTGTTCGATGCGACTAATGCATTTTCTTTTTTTGTTTTGCTTTGCTGTCTTTTCTTTTTAATTGTGCGCGGATATTATACATTTCAACGTGTCCTTTGATAAATACATCTTTTTTTTTTTAATAAATTGTGTACCGACATTCTTTCTATTTTTTTGCGATTGTTCTTTCTTTTACTTTGATTTTTGATTGTTCGTATCATTTTATTCGCGTTCTCACTTTTACCTTCTGCGTTAACATTTTCTAAAGTGCGTACTTATTTTCCTCCACTTTTCCCTACATTCCAGAATCTAAAGCCTAAATTATCCATTGCTGTCTCACCACAAATTATTTTTTTTTGTTGAACAAAATTTCCTTGCCCCATTCTTTATTTGTTTGATTTCCTTCTAAAATGTTTTCGTTTGATTACCTTCTAAAATGTTTTCGTTTATTTCGACTTTATACTTTGTTCGAATCACAGGATTTTTCATAATTCACAAAAGTCTTGGATTAGGGATGCAATCGGTTGCTTACTAAATTTTTTTTTTTTTGAAAGCTGGAATCACTTTTGGGGTTTCTTGATACGTTATACAAAAAAACAACAAAAAAGAAATTAAGCAGGAATAAGCCAACAAGGGGATAAAAGTAGAGACACTTTTATTCTAAAACTATTTACTAGAAATAACAGTTATCCTATTTTTTATGGGCCAAGCAGGTCCTTTCATGCCATCTGTGGTAAAATGGATCTTAATAATGAGGGAAGAGAAATAATGATAACAAATTTTAGGTTCAAAATGGCTGTAAATGAGGGAAAATAAATAATAAGAAATTTTAGCTTTAAAACGTGTTCCCCCTCATTTAGATCCAATTTTAATAATCCAAGAAGTGATTCTTTGATGTTCAACATTTCCCAACAACTTGAAGACATACATTGGAAAATCTCAAACTTTTCTCGGATTAAAAATGGATCTAAATGCGAGAAAAAGCAAATTTTAAACGTAAAATTGATGTAAACTGATTGAGACCGAACGCTTCATCTCTTACATTCTTCTTTCGTTTTGTTTGTCTTTAATGCCCGGTAAATATTTAATAAACATTTAAATAAGCGACTTAATACATATAATGACATCAAAAAGAAAACCTAGAAAGCAATCTAAATTATTTATAAATGCGTGTAATTGAAAGCTTCGTTTATTAAGCCGCGATTATAGAAGCCGATTATCATATTCCGTTTTAAATTATACAAAGCTCATATATTCAGTTTTACCTATTATATGTATGTACATATTAATATGAAGACTTCCAAGCCACGAGATTAGATCTAAATGATGTCGGATTTTCTTTGCATACAATAAACCCGTGTTTATTTCGTCTTGTTCTTATTATCGTCTTTATTATTCAAATTTAATGCTGCAAGAGATTATGTGCAAAAAAAGCCACACTATTTACTAGAAATTCTATATATAGATGCGTTTTATTATTTATTCATGCAGTAGCCTCTGAATGCTATTAGATAATTAATTATTGTACTAGGTGCAAGGATAACTTTCCTATATCAAAATCAGAAAAATATCTATTAATCATTCGTAGTAAAAAAAAATTAAATAAATATGAAGAATGAGTTATAACTTCATTACTGTCGGAAATTTCGAGTTAAAAGTAAAAAGTAAATTCAGATTTATTGGCATATAAGTTTTACAGTATTATGATGTTCCCATTTTCATGCTTTTCTTCCATTTTCATATTAGGTAAGCAAAAATCAGCAATAATTTTGAATTATTGTTCAATTCGCTGCTCCAGAACATTCCTATCAGAGTTTCTCCAATTCTTATTTTTACATGTTGTTAAAAGAAAATAGAATACTGTTAGAGTTGTTCTTGAGCAAGTGAAACGAAAACTCTAAGTCTAAGAAGTACGGAGCTTTGATATAAAAATTGAGAATCATAAACCAAAGTACGGAGCTTTCATATAAAATTGAGAACCATAAGACCGATGTAAATTAGACAACCAAACATACTCGTATGGTAACATGGCTTACATAACTGAGCATCAACCGAACCGAACTTGTTTTTGCTTTACACAAAAAAAAAACTTCCCAGGAAAATGAACAGAAAAAAAAGCTTTAGAAAAATTTTGTGCAAATCGTTAATCATTATGCTTTGACAGCAAGCATGGCCGCCTTGCATGGGGAACTTATTAGGAGCAAATCCCGCTTCAAGTTGTCTATCCTACTGCAATGTCAGGTCAAAAAGCGATAGTAAGATGTCGCTATTTTATCTGTTCAGAAAAAAAAGCGTACATCAGCCGATTGAAATTTAGTTACATTTGCTGTGATCGAAACAGGGTAGGAACACCTGAAAATATAAAATTACTAAACGGTTGCAAAGGTGACGTGGTTCTTAGTTATATTTGAAAACACTGTAGTCTCTTCCATTTTTATTTTATTTTTTCATTAAATTTCTCAATAAAAGTTGTCTCTTTTTGGTTTACTCATCTCTATTTTAAATTGGTTTTAAGGCCGACGACTGTTAACAGACGTTAACTACGTTTTACCAATCAGAAAGTATTGCAAGAGGGAAATAGAGATACCTACACGCTACAACCTTTCGAGGAAATATCAGGACCGTAACGCAGTGGAAAATCCCATTTGAATAACAGACGTTTGATTCGTGTTCTTGTATACAATTTTAAAATATTTTAAATAGCTCGATTTGGCGGTGATAAACTGATTTATATTTGGGATCTCAGTATCTAGCCAAGGGCCCTAATAATTACTATTGCCTCGCCATAAGAACCATTTTAAAATGGGATTATACTACATAGGCAAACGTCGTTTTATTTTATTGCATAATTATGAAGTGCATTATTTTTTTCTTATATATGCTAGCGTAATTCAGCAAGGATCATGAGGGACAATAATCCTTAAAAATTTTACAAAAACACAACTATAGTGATGTAGCAGCTGATTTTTATTAGCAATCAGCAATCAGGAAAGGGGATGAGCAAATTTAGTACTTTTTCGAAGCTGCCACAATTTGCTCATCCACTTTTCTGATTGCTGATTGCTAAAAGAAATCAGTAGCTGATCTTCCAATATATTTAATTGACTTTTACCTACACGCTACCTCCTTCCGAGAAAATATCAGGACCGTAACGCAGTGGAAAAAACCATTTGAATAACAGACGTTTGATTCGTGTTCTTGTATACAATTTTAAAATATTTTAAATAGCTCGATTTGGCGGTGATAAACCGATTTATATTTGGGATCTCAGTATCTAGCCAAGGGCCCTAATAAGTACTATAGCCTTGCCATAAGAACCATTTTAAAATGGGATTATACTACATACGCATACGTCGTTTTATTTTATTGCAAAATTATGAAGTGCATTATTTTTTTCTTATATATGCTAGCGTAAATCAGCAAGGATCATGAAGGACAATAATCCTTAAAAATTTTACAAAAACACAGCTATAGTGATGTAGCAGCTGATTTTTATTAGCAATCAGCAATCAGGAAAGGGGATGAGCAAATTTAGTACTTTTTCGAAGCTGCCACAATTTGCTCATCCCCTTTCCTGATTGCTGATTGCTAATAAAAATCAGTAGCTGATCTACCAATATATTTAATTGACTTTTATAAAATTTAAACGATATATATTTTATATAATTAATTCTATAACTGGGCTGCTGTCAAAACAGGTTGATAGTAATACTCTTTTGACTGCAGCCCAGTTATAGAATAAAAATCAGTAGCTTATCTAGATGTAATATTAGTTGCCTACTTTCTGCCTTTACAACAGGTTTCTTCGCTAGAAAAATTAAAAAATAAAATAAATTTAAATGTATTGTAATGAAAAGGAACAGAACTGAATTTTATAAGACGATTAAATTATAAACAACATGAAACGAATCGAATTTAGAACTTAATAATGGTGGTTTAGTTTCAGTATTAGGTCATCAGTTTTCTCTTTTATTTTATTTTTTTCTGTTATAATGCCATAAGATTCCCATAATAATTTACATTCACGTGTACCAGTCTGCTTAAAGAATCACGTTTCAAAGTGCCACTACCTAGATGCATAAGTGTCCACGATTTCGTGAGGCATCTTGTCAGAGGTGGTGAAACAAATAACATGTTTTTAGAGTTTTTTTTTTTTTTTAGGCACGACAAAGATTTCATTCTGATATCAAAATTTCTTAGGAATTACTAAAGATTTCACAATTGTGAAGGTAGTTTGAAATTAAATCGAATTAAGTGGATAGAATCTTTAAGAATTAATATCATTATCGGACATGAAAAATTGCGAAGGACACTCAACGTTTCACTGTCGTTTGAGAGCTTCTTCTTGATTGACAAAAAAAAATAATATCAAGTATGTTAATGGGTTCATAAGTTTCAAAACGTGGTTACTACTCTAATGTACAATTCTACACATACAGCTTGTTTCAAATAGTTTTGAAAATGTATGTAGACGTAACGGTTTGCTCCCATTTATAAGTAAAACGTAGGCACCAACTCAAACATAGGTACGTCTTACATCCTTTACTTTAAACTTAGGTTTTTGCATTTTTTTTTTGAACGACTGATTTAATATCGCTTCTTTTATGTTGCTGCAGGACTTAGTGACATTAGATTTTATGTGCCGCTTCGTTGCTATCGTGACTTCCTATTGTAACTAATTTTTCTGTAACCTACATATCACATCTAAGCGCTTTATTTCCCATGGATATATCTGAAGAAGTTAACGAAACGCGCATTAAAATCAGCAATTCTATGCACAAATGCAGTATTATGAAATCACGCGGGTATTAGCAAGGCGCGGATTCAAATATTTTTTTTTTTTGAGAGGAGCGGAGCGTCGCTTATTCCCCAGCCTAGTTTTTTCTGCAACGCTGTATTATTCAAGATAGTCTATCAAACGACTTCGATTTAAATATCCTTCTGGGGCTGAAAAACGTCTCAGAGTCGTTTTTAATTAAAAATGAAGTTCTAAGTTTTCAAATTCCGCTCTAATAGAGTTATTTGACCAACAGAGCTAAAGCTAGGCTCTCTATTTATTTAGGGTTGCCGATTAATTGCCGGTCTATCTATCTATCCCGGATAGATCTTTAAGGACATTCAAATATCCCGGTTTGTAATTTTTTCAATCCATGTCGACGTTGCCAAATATAAAGCGACCTTCCTTATAAATACAACCTGATTGTATCCCAAGTGACCAATGATGGCTATGACAGCTGGACAACTTACAATACACATGATTTGCAGACGTGTGCTAGCATAAAACTACTTAATTGCTAGTTTTTTACAGTAAAGTTGATCAAAGGTTTTAAATCTTTATCTTTATCTTAGGCGACCGTTAAGTAACCGGTTTGCTACGTACATACGTAACACACAGTATTAATGAAGGCCCAGTATTTATGTCACAATCAGTACTGTCAGTACAGTTTGTACAATTTTTAAATGTTTGATTTTTTTAGTAGAGTTCCGCTGAGTTTGTTTGGTTATTTATTTCTGTTCACAGTTCTTTTCTTTTCTTTTTTTTTAACTATCATAATTTGACAATCTAGAAATCTCATTACCAACTCATTACACAGGGAATTAGTTGCTCCTTGTCGGTTTTCACACGTTTTTAAATCAAATATTGACCGCGCGATGTCGCGACCTAATCTGTTGTTAGAAGAAATGTTGATATATCGTCAATTCAGTAAATAAAGTCGAAGTATCGCCAATCCTTTTAATTTCAACCTTGTTTCTTGAATATGCTGGACTCTTGTCCGAGGAAAATATTTTTTAAACTTTAATCGGACACTATTAAAATTGGAAAGAGCACTCGACGTGTTTTACTATTGCGTATGATAACTGCGTCAACAGCGAAAGTTCAAATCAAAGTTACAGAGGTAGCATCTATTTCAATGTTGGCAAGGCCAGATAGAGTAGAACCTTACAATGTTGGTCCTGGTTGACAGAGCTAGATTGAAACAGCAACGATGAACCTCCTCTTAAGATAAATAATAGTTTTCGTATTCGAAATTAAGTCAAGAATAGCCTAACAGGTCCATTGTTAATTTAGGCATGGCCATGTACGTAGGGATTTTAAAGTTGGTAGAATTTTAAGAAGCTCTCAATCGATTGTGATACGTCGAGTGTTCTTTCCAATTTTAATAGTGTCCGGTTAAAGTTAAAAAAAAATACTTCTTAATGTCTTCAACGTTTGATGCTTGAATAAACAGTAAAGTAAATTTGCTGTACTCTTCATTGTTTTCGGGAGTAATGAGTATTCGGTATTCGTAACATTCTTTATGACGTAATCAAAACAAAACGGCAAAAAGACTTAAAGCCTTAAAGCCTTTTTGTATTGATTTGGAAGTAAACTGTTACGTTACTTCATCCTTCTATACCGTATCGAAGTGACACTATGACTTTGTACAGCTAGATATTACTGCGCATGTTAAAGATCGGTTTGTGTGACATAGGGTATATCATATAAGAAAAAAAAATATTAGAATTGTATTTCTTTATTATTACTCCATCAAGTTAGTCTTGATTTTTTGATCAAAGAAGAAAAAGGGATGACTTCCAGGACCGAATGATGACGTTTGATGGACGGCAGTTCCAAACAATTGTTGTAAACTATGTACAGTCGGGAGCACAAAAAATAGATCATGCCTTAAAGAAAGCTAAAACGACCAAAATCTATCTACATGGTCGTATTTTAACTCTAACCAGAAATGGTACTAAAATGCAATTATATCTGCCTTATCTTTAGCTAAACTTTGAAGTTATTAAATCCGTTAAAGTCCAGCAGTGTGTACGTTATGATTTTTTTACATTTTTTTATTGAAATTGGTAGAAGTTCGATTGCCATGGATGCCATTGTAACCTATACGTAGAACCATCCTATACCACCTAAAAAAATAGTTTTTTTTTATGATCGTAAAGTGACGTTTAGCGTTATTCTAGGTATTTGAAGAGTTCACAATAAACAATGAAAAATTCCAAAGGCTTTCGGATGAAGTTTTCAATTAAATATCTGATATATTATTATTAAAAAGAAAGTTTCCACGTTTCAGTACCGAAAATTTGATTCATTGTAGTAATTGGGTTTCCTTGCATAAGAGGAAGAAGTGGAAGTTTCTTTTTGTAATTTCTTATCTGCTGTCTCCGTATTTATCTACCAGACTGGCCAGTTTACATGCAAAAGTCGAAACGCATGCTGTTCTTTAGAACGCGCGACGTTTCGTCAACTACTTCTTCAGACACTGTTAATTTTCTTGCTGTTGTCGCTGCTGTTCTTCTCGTTGATGATCGTCTCGTTTGTCTAGTCTGCCATATTAATTGCTACGGATGGGGGTGGCTACGGAAATTGGGTTGGTAGGACGCGACGCTTGACTGATTAGACGTTTCCAGATATTACAAAGATGAGGGGCGGTGTCACGACTAAAGTTGTAAAGAAGACCATCCTTTGTTTATTACAACCGTTTATAAACACCATAGTAAAAAAAATAAACTCTATTCGTAGCGTGCAATAGAGTGTGAAGTCTACTTTAGCACTACTCAGCCTGAACACAGCTCAGGATATCTGTGTTACGTAAAGAAATAATGAAATACGTTCCTGGTGAAGACAGTTTTACTTTCTGAAGACGATGGTAATAACTGCGGGTCGGAATCATATATTTTGTTCGGTTTATTTCGAACGAGGCGGCAACGAGCGCGTGCGCTGCCTGCAGCGTTATACGTTTGCCGCCTCGTTTGTATTTAATCGAACGAAATATATAATTCAGTTCCCTGATAATAATCGAAATCCCAAACTAAAAGGTAAAGTGCAAGGCAACATTCGTTAGAGTAGGCAGAAACGAATTAGATTTATTAAGGCAACAACAATGCAAGTGTCCAGAACATTCAAATGTCAAGAAAAGGCAATTGGGAAACTTAAGTTCCACCACAGTCGTAATTGGTGGAAACTGCACATCGCTAATTAAATTCGTTATGAGCAGGGAACGGGATTATATATTTTGTTCGGTTAAATACAAACGAGGCGGCAAACGTATAACGTTGCATTGGCGCGCGAATGCACACGCTCTCGCTCGAAATAAACTCGAAATAAACCGAACAAGTTATAATTAGTTATGAGCAAAAAAAACTTTGAGATGGAACTCAAGGAACTCGTTTATCTTCCATTTCCAAAAACATTTCCTTCCGGCTGGTTCCACAGCTACGGCAGGTTAACCTTAAATCATCTTTTATGATGATTAGATTTAATTTACCATAAAAATCTTAGGAAAGGTTCTGCCAATCACTTAGCGAAGTTGGCAGAAATGTGTGTTATCAGAATTTCAGTAAACAGAAAGAGAAACTGGCGGCATTATGGACGGCATTATTTTCCCAATGAACGATTTTTTTTCTGAATAATTACAATAATAAGTTAAATTAAATATAAAAAAAAATAAAAAAATAACAAGTCGTCATTGCAGTTGCGTGTTGTTGAAGTTAATCAGATTTATAAAATATTTGATCACCCAGATTTGAAGAAATAATATTTTCACACGTGCGACGAACGATAGAAAGTAGTCAAGAAGGAATCATAAGCGAAAAGAATTCTATAAAATTTCTACAGAACTGCAATCAGAAAGTAGTCGAGCAGGAATCATTAAGATCGAAAAGACGTTTATAGAATTTCGACGAAACAGCTGATTTTGACACTATAAGTTTATAAGGTCACGTGGTTCTTAGTTTTATTTGAAAACAATGTAGTTTCTTCCATTTTTATTTTATTTTTTCATTAAATTTCTCAATAAAAGTTGTCTCTTTTTGGTTTACTCATGTGTAATAGTATCTCTATTTTAAATTGGTTTTTAAGGCCGACGACTGTTTACAGACGTTAACTACGTTTTACCAATCAGAAAGTATAGTAAGAGGGAAATAAAGATACTTACACGCTACATCCTTCCGAGAAAATATCAGGACCGTAACGCAGTGGAAAAAAACCATTTGAATAACAGACGTTTGATTCGTGTTCTTGTATACAATTTTAAAATATTTTAAATAGCTCGATTTGGCGGTGATAAACCGACTTATATCTGGGACCTCAGTATCTAGCCAAGGATCCTAATAATTACTATAGCCTTGCAATAAGAACCATTTTAAAATGGGATTATACTACATACGCAAACGTTTTATTTTATTGCATAATTATGATGTGCATTATTTTTTTTTTATATATGCTAGCGTAAATCAGCAAGGATCATGAAGGACAATAATCCTTAAAAATTTTACAAAAACACAGCTATAGTGATGTAGCAGCTGATTTTTATTAGCAATCAGCAATCAGGAAAGGGGATGAGCACATTTAGTACTTTTTCGAAGCTGCCACAATTTGCTCATCCACTTTTCTGATTGCTGATTGCTAAAAAAAATCAGTAGCTGATCTTCCAATATCTTTAATTGACTTTTACCTACACGCTACCTCCTTCCGAGAAAATATCAGGACCGTAACGCAGTGGAAAATCCCATTTGAATAACAGACGTTTGATTCGTGTTCTTGTATACAATTTTAAAATATTTTAAATAGCTCGATTTGGCGGTGATAAACCGACTTATATCTGGGACCTCAGTATCTAGCCAAGGATCCTAATAATTACTATAGCCTTGCCATAAGAACCATTTTAAAATGGGATTATACTACATACGCAAACGTCGTTTTATTTTATTGCATAATTATGATGTGCATTATTTTTTTCTTATATATGCTAGCGTAAATCAGCAAGGATCATGAGGGACATTATTCCTTAAAAATTTTACTCAAACACAGCTATAGTGATGTAGCAGCTGATTTTTATTAGCAATCAGCAATCAGGAAAGGGGATGAGCAAATTTAGTACTTTTTCGAAGCTGCCACAATTTGCTCGTCCCCTTTCCTGATTGCTGATTGCTAATAAAAATCAGTAGCTGATCTACCAATATATTTAATTGACTTTTATAAAACTTAAACGGTATATATTTTATATAATCAATTCTATAACTGGGCTGCAGTCAAAAAAGGTTGATAGTAATACTCTTTTGAGTGCAGCCCAGTTATAGAATAAAAATCAGTAGCTGATCTAGATGTAATATTAGTTGCCTACTTTTTGCTTTTACGACAGGTTTCTTCGCTAGAAAAATTAAAACAAAAATAAATTTAAATGTATTGTAGTCGTGATCATACTTCGTATTTATATATACACATTTTTTTTCTTATACCCAGCTTTTGCATCAATTAAATTAAATAATCATAAAAATAGTATACCGAATGTTTCGCGACTGAGGCTGAAATAAAATAAAACGCAACCTCGGGACTTTCTTCGATTCTCAAGTCGGACAAGAACATAAAATGTACACGGCGGTAATAAATTTGATAACTCCTATCTTCTAATTCGTTTTCGTTTTTAATTGTAGGTTGGGAGGGCAACATTTAAATGAGCAAAACCGCTACGAGCACATGGCAGCAGGTCAACCCGAAATAAGAAGAAGTAGAAACAAATCGGTTTGCAAAGTGCGCGCTTCCAGTGCACCTGTCTGCTTAAAAAAAAAAGACGCCGCAGACAGCCCTTCAGGAAGAATTCGTTTAGGTTTCTGCTACATACGTTTAGTTTACTGTCTTGTTCCGAGATCCGACTTAAAAATGATTTAGCTACAACAACAAACACATGACGCTGAATGCGTACTATACTTTATCGATAGCGAAACGTTGAGTGCTTTTCCGTTTATATTCTGTCCGGTTATAGATTAAAACAATTTGCGTTGGACGAGAGTCACCGTATAGCTTAAGGAAAATTAAAAAAAATTAAAAACTGTTGGGGCTTCAGGGCTGACTTTGATCAATTGGGGTAGATGGATACCCATCAAGTCATCAAGCGATTGTTTGGAATTAAAATCTCTGCTTATTCTCAGCTATACAAATCACATTTTGATTTTAAATTAAATTTTGTCTGCATAAAACGTTGTTTGTTGGTTTGGCAAATGAATGTTATGCGAATGAGAGGCTTTAAATTTTCGTTGATCTTTTATGACTTTCGGTTGTACTGTGTTACAATTCTTTCTTCCTTACAAAGGTACTTTCTGCAGAGCTATTGTTTTTTTCTTTGTTGTTGTTTCTCTGTATGGAATATTTAGTGCCCACGGAATACATACAACAGTTTTGAGGAAGTTAAAAGAAGATGGGAAATGACCATAGAGGTCTTCAAGTTAATTTAAGTAAACGGTTGCTTTCAATGATTTTCTTTTTGAAAATCTTGAAGGAAGCAAAAGAAAGAAGGAGGTCTTAACTTCTTACTATTCTTCTCCTTGTTGTTGCTGCTCTGTATGGAGTAGTTTCCCGGGAAACTCCTTTTGTGAGAGAGGACGAAATTTTATCAGAAAGAAGAATTGATTGGTTACAACTGGAAGCCATAAAAAGAGAATGGCAAATGGCCATGGACGTCTTCTTAAGATCTTAATTAACGTAAGCGATTGCTTCCAATGATTTTTTTTTTGAAAAACATGACGGAAGCAAAAGAAACAAAGATGGCTTAACTTCTTACTATTCTTCTCTTTATTGTTGCTGCTCTGTATAGAACAGCTCCCACGAAATAGCATCTTTGGAAAAGTTGTTTTGTTGTAAGAAAGGACGAGAAACTTCGTCAGAAAGAAAAATTGATTGGTCGTAACTAGAAGCCATAAAAAGAAGATGGAAAATGACCTTGGACGTCTTAAGGTCTTCATTTAAGAAAACGGTTGCTTTCAGTGATTGTTTAAAAAAAAAAAACATGAGGGAAGCAAAAGAAAAGAAAAGAGGCCTTAACTACTTCCTAGTCTTCTCGTTGTTGTTTGCTGGTCTGTATGGAATAGTTCCCATGGAATTAGCATATTTGGGAAAATGCTTTTGCAAAAAAAAACCAAGACGAAACTTTGTCAGAAAGAAGAAGTAATTGGTTACAACTGGCAGCCATAAAAAGACGATGGGAAATAGCCATGGAGGTCTTCAAGTTAATTTAAGTAAACGGTTGCTTGATGATTTTGAATAATTTTTCTGAAAAACATGCAGAGAAACTACTTTTGTAAGAAATGACGAAACTTTATCAGAAGAAAGAACTGATTGGTCACAAGTGGAAGCCGTAAAAGGAAGATGGGAATTGGCCATGAAGATCTTCAAGATAATTTAAGTGAACGGTTGCTTTCCTTTTTTGAAAAAAAAAACATGAAGGAAACAAAAGAAAGAAAGAGGTCTTATCTTGCGCTAAGCTTTATAAACAAATGGATGAGTAAAGCAGTCATGAAGACTATTTTAATTGGAGTTGATAGAATTTTGAAGGTAATCTTTTGTTTCGGCGTTGGAAGAACAAATCCAGCACTGAGACTGCAATGAAACCTAAAGCATTATTAAATGAAATTAACATTTCGTTAGGCAGACAGACATTAAGGTATGCGAAGCTCGGTTCTTCTTTGCTACTGTATCATTACTACACTATTCGAATTTATCAAAATTATCGGTTTACGTTTTGCGAAAGAACATAATGCCTTCGTCTTATGTACCATTTAACATAATTTAAAATGCATAGAACTCTTAAAGACGCCAAATTATGATGTAAACTTGGCAAGTATAACGAAATTGGGTTAAATGATACACCTTTATAGTAGGCAGACAATAAAGTGAAAAAAGCGGATCCAGTTTTTGCTGAATTATAATGCCGAGTGACTGTATATTTTCGTTCTTTATGCGGAATGCATATTCAAATCTAATTATGTACCCTAAATTTGTATCAGATAAAGCGACCCCACCTATGCTACGGGTTCGCTGGGGCTGGGGATAATATACCGAAAATAAAATATTTTATAGCGTTTTGTGTACGACGAGAAATTCTTCAAAACATGCGAAATATAAACTACGGTGAATTTACATTAGGCCGTAATTTGTTATCACTCCCCTGCTTTAATTATTTATTATACATAATTACCTTCGTTATGAAAACAAAAATAATACTACCTAACCCTTTAATTCTTGCGAAACCCATATCCACCATACTACACATTTAGTTACTTAAAGTAATTAGTTAATTAGCTTCTGCATTGTATAAACAGTTTGCTGTATAAAACCAAAAATGGCATAACATATTTCAAACAAGCAAACTTGCTTATGGTGATACTCGAAGAATCAGCTGGAATACGAGGAGAGTGCCTTTACAATAAAATTTCTTTCCTCCTTTTTACATAATTTACATTTTTTTGGCGGCACAATTGTTTTGGAGAAAGGAGTGGATGAGACACCGCCGTTTCGCAAGGAGAATGGTCGCAGGAAAGGAGCATCATCAAAACCATATTACCTACAATAAAAATAAAAGCAGTCTCGCCAATTTACAGATCATGTAACTGTGCTTCCCCGTTTCAAAATCATCAACCTCTCAAAAGAAGAAGGAAAAAAAAACATATCCACAGAGCTCTGTTGCATTTGCGAAAATATAAGCAACTCTGGTGAGATGAAGGATAGAAGCAATTGAAGCCTAAGACGAAAGGATGAATTCAATTAAACGAATTAGAAACAAGTTGCCAAGGACTGATGAAATGAATGGCGAAAGGAACTTTGTGAAGGCCGAACGGAGCTCAATTGGGACCATGTTGATGATGATGATTTTGAAAATGAAAATCGAGAATTAAAACTTTTGGTAGGAAATCATTAAGACCATTTCGTAATTAGTTTATTTATTTACTTACGCAAATTCAAGTCGTTAAAACGAGCTGCAAAAAAGTATGTAAATTCCCCCATCCTAATCTGTATAATCAAGTACATTCAGTACTTAAAATAATTAATTAATTAGCTTCTGTATTGTACATAAAGTTTGCTGTATAAAATCGAAAATGGCATAACATATTTTAAACAAGCAAACTTGCTTATGGTGATACTCGAAGAATCAGCTGGAATACGAGGAGAGTGCCTTTACAATAAAATTTCTTTCCTCCTTTTTACATAATTTACATTTTTTTGGCGGCACAATTGTTTTGGAGAAAGGAGTGGATGAGACACCGCCGTTTCGCAAGGAGAATGGTCGCAAGAAAGAAGCATCATCATAACCATATTACCTACAAGAAAAATAAAAGCAGTCTCGCCAATTTACAGATTCATGTAACTGTGCTTCCGCGTTTCAAAATCATCAACCTGTCAAAAGAAGAAGGAAAAAAAAAACATATCCACAGAGCTCTGTTGCATTTGCGAAAATATAAGCAACTCTGGTGAGATGAAGGATAGAAGCAATTGAAGCCTAAGACGAAAGGATGAATTCAATTAAACGAATTAGAAACAAGTTGCCAAGGACTGATGAAATGAATGGCGAAAGGAACTTTGCGAAGGCCGAACGGAGCTCAATTGGGACCATGTTGATGATGATGATTTTGAAAATGAAAATCGAGATTTAAAGCTTTTGGTAGGAAATCATTAAGACCATTTCATAATTAGTTTATTTACTTACGCAAATTCAAGTCGTTAAAACGAGCTGCAAAAAAAAAGTATGTAAATTCCCCCATCCTAATCTGTATAATCAAGTACATTCGATTGAATTTTCGAAGGTAATCTCACACGGAAAGAAATAATTACCCCCAGCACATAAAAGTGTTAATAATTAGGTATTATGCGCTGCATTATTACTTTAATTTATGTCTAACCAATTATTTCCTCGTCAAGTAACTCCGGCATTGTACCTTTTACTACTATGTAAATCAATGTACGTATCTAATTCCATGCATTGTTTTCGAGTAAATTCGATTTTGTCGTCGGAAAAAATAAGAGCCCATAAAAACTAATATCCGTGAAATCTGATTCTGTCTTTCGTTTTAGCAAAAACGTAAATAAAAATTACGTACGGTATACGAAAGGTAAGAGGAGAGTTCAGGCGCGGATCTATTATTATTCGACCGCCTGGTAAGACCTAGTCCCGAAATTTATATAATCAAAAATGCATTAACAAAGTCATTAATCTGTAATTTATACAGCGTCGGCCCGTAGGATTATTAAATAAAATATTTTATCTTTACTTGGGGGGGTAATCACATATGTGCACTCGAAATATCGGTGAGCAAGTGGAATGTGAGTGCCGAAACACTTATTATTTACTTATTTATTTATAAAATGTCTAAAGACTACCTTGATTGGTTGAAACCAAGCAGTTTCAAAATGCTACTTCCTAATACAAAAAAATGCAGAATTGTTGAAAGGTGTACTTAAAAAAAATGTGAAGGCTGTAATTCCAGAAATGTTAAGTCGCGTTCGGACTTCAGGCGATAATGAGAAACTTTCTGTTGTTAAAATAATCGAAGAATAAATTTTTTGTCTCAGGTCTACGTTTTATATTTCCAGTAACAGATTGTCCACTACTAAAAATAATAATGAATAGTTTAGACAGCGACATCCTACGATCGCTTTTCGACCTGACATTGCAGTAGAATTGACAAATTGAAGCCAGTCTGCTATGTAATAAGTCATCCCATGCAAGGCGGCCATGTTCGCTGTCAAAGCATAATGAAAGATTTAAAAAAATTTGGTTTCGAGGGATTCACTGCAATCAAAAACGATTTGCAAGTTTTTGATTGCAGTGATTTTCTCGAACAGCCTCTGTACAGCTGATGAAGCCCCAAATACGGCTGAAACAGCTGTGCAGAGGCTGTTCGAGGGATTAACTGCAATCAAAAACGATTTGTAACAATTTTTTTTAGAAAATAATAACATAAATACTTATTATTTATTTATTTATTTGTAAAATGTCTAAAGACTACCTTGATTGGTTGAAACCAAGCAGTTTCAAAATGCTACTTCCTAATTAAAAAGATGCAGAATTGTTGAAAGGTGTACTTAAAAAAAATGTGAAGGCTGTAATTCTAGAAATATTAAGCCGCGTTCGGACTTCAGGCAATAATCAGAAAGTTTCTGTTGTTTGTTGCAAAAATAATCCAAGAATAATTTTTTTGTCTCAGGTCTACGTTTTATATTTCCAGTAACAGATTGTCCACTACTAAAAATAATAATGAATAGTTTAGACAGCCACATCCTACGATCGCTTTACGACCTGACATTGCAGTAGAATTGACAAATTGAAACCAGTTTGCTACATAATAAGTCATCCCATGCAAGGCGGCCATATTTGCTGTCAAAGCGTAATGCAAGATTTAAAAAATGTTGATTTCGAGGGATTCACTGCAATAAAAAACGATTTGCAAGTATTTGATTGCAGTGAATTTTTCGAACAGCCTCTGTACAGCTGATGAAGCTCCAAATACGGCTGAAACAGCTGTACAGAGGCTGTTCGAGGGATTCATTGCAATTGAAAACGATCTGCAACCATTTTTTTTTAGAAAATAATAACATTGGCCGGTGTTATTTACGGTACACGCGCAATTTTTGTGTTAAACTTAACACGTTTTCGTGTGAATATGTAAGAATTTTTACAAAAAAACCCGCCTTAATTTTCACGCAAATGGACCACACCGTTTTTGAACAGCGTAAAGTAAAACTGTCTGTTTGAAATTTGACAATCGTAATGAAAAATGACAGAAGAAGAAGAAGCTTCTAGCACGGGGGTTTCCAAAGGAGTCGATGAGAATGTAAAAGGGGTCGATGAGCTTGTAGGAGTCTTTTGGAAGTCGATGAACTATTAGGGTCGATGAACCTGCAGTGGTCTCTTGGGAGTCGATGAACTATTAATGGTCAAATGGCAGTCGATTAAATTAGATCGTTTTTTCCTCCTGCTCTATTTAATTTCTTTCTACATTACGTAGAAGGATAAAAACTCCTTATTTCCGTTGAAAATAAAATTAGTTTAAAAAAAATTCAATATTCTTTTCTCAAGACAAACTTAGATGATTTTGAAGCGTTTGTTGAGAACGTCGGCGTTTCTCTTTTGGCCAGGAAATGGCGCTCTGAATCTAAATTTTCGATTTTCAAATTCAAAGAAAAAAGACCGTTTTCATTTACTGAGAAATCGCGCTATTCAATAAGCTCGTTCATTTTTAGACAAACGAAGATGAATGAATGAAGAGACGGCGCTTAAATTAATTATTTGCAAAAGCTAAAGCCGAAATTATGCATGAAAATGTTAATTCTATTCAAAATTAGAATAATGTAGCTTCCATTAATGGACCACAGATGGCGCGCTGAATGATCCCACACTAATATCTTATATTTTCAAATGAATTTTGCAAATAAAATCGTAGCGAAGGTAGAAGACCGAGTTTTGCTGAAAGCGACAGCAGGAATGAAATGTTGTTGCAGTAAATTCCATTAAAATTGTTTTCTTTCTTGTTTTGGTTAAAAGATGGCGCTTTGAGAATGATTCCCGCCACAAAAATGATTTTTTTTACTTTAGAATTTATTTTTTGAAACATAAAATCATTATAAAGTTAGAAGTCAGGGATTTTACTGAGAAAGAGAATGTCGCTTCGGCGTGAAGATGAAATGCTATTACGGGTAATTCTAGTAAAATAGTTTTCAATTTTGGACAACAGATGGCTCTCACATGTCTGGATTTTACATTTTCGACTTGTTGGAAAAAGCTGTTTTCACTGAGAATATAAAGGCGGTCCGATACTCGATTGAGTAAAGATATGGCGTTCTTCGCTTCTTCAATTTTTTTTATTCTTTATTCTTCATTTGCTTAAAAGAATTACTAAGACAGTTTTGGTCAAAAGATGGCGCGGGAAAGTTTTCTTTTATGTTGATCTTTAATTTTTGAAACGTAAAATCTTTATAAATCTTTATAAAGTTAGAAGTCACAGGATTTCACTGAGAATGTCGCGTCGGCGTGAAGGGAAATTCTAGTAAAATAGTTTTCACTTTTGGACAACAGATGGCTCTCACATGTCTGGATTGTACATTTTGGACTTGTTAGAAAAAGTTGCTTTCACTGATAATATAAAGGCGGACCGATATTCGATTAAATTAGATTTCATTTTGCGACTTTAACTGAGAAATTGCGTTTTTGAAGTTCGATTGAGACAGCTTTCGTTTTCAGACAAACGAAGACAAATGAGTAAAGATATGGCTTTCTTCACTTCTTCAATTTTTTTATTCTTTATTCTTCATTTGCTTAAAAGAATTACTAAGACAGTTTTGGTCAAAAGATGGCGCTTTGAGAATGATTACCGTGATTACAGCTCTAGATTACTGTCACGGGAACGATTTTTTATTTTGAAATTAAGTTTTGGGGCACAAAATCATTGTAAAGTGGGAAGGTCGGGGGTTTTACTCGGCGTGAAGATGGAATGTTGTTACAGAAAATTCTAGTAAAATAATTTGCGCTTTTGGACAATAGATGGTGCTGTGAGTGACGCTTACATCTGTAGATCCTATATTTTCGACTTATCAGAAGAAAAAAAAAATCATTTTCACCCAGAGGACAGAGCATAAAGACGAAAACAGTATTTCGTATCGATTTTCAATTAAATTAGTTTTCGTTTCGAGACGATAGATGGTTCCTTGAAACCGCGCAATATGACGCGCTTATTCATAGCAGCTAATTAAGTTTTTACCAACTTGGACTGAAAATAGTACATTAAGTAACAAGTTCACTAAGAAAACGTAATTAAACTAATATTTTAATTTATTCATAGACGGCGTCGAATACAATTCATTACAACTAAGCATGTTTTTTGATATTTTTTATTATCAAGTAACCACTGAAAGCGCGAACTTGATTAAACTTGAAGTAGTATTTAAAAAAAAATGATGCACTTGAAGATAAATGAGTAAACAAATCAAAAGGTGAACGAAACGAAGGAAATGTTTTAGAAGCTACAAGCACACTAAAACCAAACCAAACTAATCATCAGAAAAATGTTGCTCTTTTAAGCAATTCGTTTCTTCCGGTTTTCATAGAAGAAACTGGAACTAAATATAAAGTGGGATGTTCTATAATACAAAACCGAGAGCTAGAATTTAAAAGTAACATCACGGATTCGTAAAAATCGATTCAAACGAGATTCTCTCTTCGCGTACAAGATGAAGAAAAGGTGACGTTCAAAAAACTGAACGAAGAAAGTGACAAACAGGAAATCTTGAGACGCCGATGCTTCTAGAATAACTGGCTTCTTGAAAGTTATGGGAAATAATGTAGCAAGGCATTTTGGGAGAAACATGGTATGAGAAACAGCAGGAGGTGCTTATAGTTGATATAAAATTGAAGAAAGAAGCATGGCAGACTACTATTCCGATTTGATATCTTGGCAAGAATAGAGAACTCGTTAAGAAAAATAAGAAGAATAATTTGTAGTTTGGAAAACTTTGTAAAAAAAAAAAACAGGAATAGTCACAAAATATACAAGAAAATGAAAGTCAAATCAAAATTTCTGCAGTGTCTAATAATTGAAGAAACAATAAAGCGATTCTTCTTCTTTTGTAATCTTCATTACAAATAAATAGAATGATATATGATATTATATTCAGCTTTGAATCCATCTTTTCAATGATCTTCCTCCAGTCGGTTTTGAATTCTTTGCTATTTTGATTTGACTGTCGTCTCCCACTTGGATTACGTGATTGTTCCATTGTGTTTTCAGCGAATCGGATTTAGAAACAAGAAAGAAAAAAGATAGGGGTCTACGATCGAATAAAACAATAATTTTAATACAACAGATCTATGAAAATAGAAATAGAAATTTGAGAGGATGAAATAAATAAAATGTGGTTTCTGAGGAAAAGCAAGCACACAGGGAATGAACGATCGATTAAGAGCCATCAAGCAAGTGAAGAAGAAATGAGGAGAAGAACTAGACAAACTTGAAGCTTTAAAATTTTGAAAATACTGTGGGAGGAGAAGAAGCTAGAAAAATGGAAAAGAAGATACTCATTTCTTATGCAAACTTTGGTTCGATTTCTACAATAATGTTTGAATTAAGAAATTTTTGGTCGTTTGGAAATGTAGAACTTATATTATTCAGACTTTACTTTATAATTCCAGCTATTTGTGGTACGATTTATTGCACAATTTAAATTGAATCAAACCTTGTAGGAGTATAAACATAAAGTGATCTAAAATGGCCTTACATCTTATCGTAAAAATGACTGTAAAACTGGGAGAAGAGAAAATGCCGTAGGATTGTTAACATGCACTGTAAATTTCGCTTTTACTTTACAAAAAGAAGGAAGGAATCTTTGAGGAGTCCTAAAATTATAATATCAAAGGACGACTAGAGGTGGGTTGGGTACATTGATCCAATGCACTTTGGGGCTGCACGCGCATCACTTCAAGCCTATTTGGATCATATTAGCAAATCATGAAAATTCATTTTGATGGGGGAATTACATGTAAACCTAGCACACCAAGTAAGTAAAGTACAACTTAGACCAAGTACACTTATACATTTGTTGTTGATATTTCGATGCCCCAGGCCAGTATATCACCGTAACAAGTCAAAAAATGGAGTTTTGAGTTAAGTGTGGTTAACAGTAACGTGAAACTAGATTTACACGAATCCGTAATCGTAATAGAAAAACAAGTGAAGCTTCAAGGAATAACCGACAGCGGGCACTCATTTCGTCTTAGGATTTAGTATTTATAATTGACATAAAAATGACTTGTTATTGTATGGCGCGATTTTCAAAGTTATGTCGTTGTAGATACGTTGTTGTTGAATTCGTTAATTAAATCAACAACAAATGTTTTTCAGACAAGAAGCATGTTACCTATGTAAATTTAAGCGGCTTGCTTGGCGAACGAATTCAGAATCGATCCCGATAAAACTTAACGAAGATTTTCAAAGATTAATAATTATCTTTAACAACTTCGAAGACCGCAATTTGCAAATTATTAATTGGCGACTTAAAGGACATATCAGGGCGGCAGGTGCGACACCTGTCCACGCGCTCTGAAAATAATGAGACGAGCAGCTGATACCCCAAATGAGCCAATTCCAAAATCTATATTTGGTATTATCAGTAGGAATATAAAGCCTTTAATTTTGCGCAGTGCATACGAGATGCGAAGATAAAGAGTATTCATAAACATAAGCATTTAAAATAATAAAGTGCCATTATTTTTTTATGACGCTAATTATCTTGTCACTTCCATAATGTGGAAATAATTCAAAATTCTGAGGAATGGCTCTTTTACATGCGTTTTATTAAGCGCAAGTGACACGGCGATGCATTAAACATATGCAGAGCAATTTTTTTTTTTGTTTTTAATTACTAAAATGTAACAAGTACAGCAGTCATTTTCCAAATTCTAATTTAATTGGTTTGTATAAAATAGTACACGATATCAAAGAAGTTACGGAGAGTAAACCAGTCCTAAACAAGTCCTTAAATCCTGCATCGGGGCAATTAATTTGAAATTTGCAGAGTTTCTCGAATTGACGACCGTACAAAACGAGCTCGAGATGTGTGGTTTTTATTAATTATTTAAATATTGCAATTGGGAAATCCAAATAATGAGTGGCCGTATAGTTTAATTTAGCTTGTCAGGTGATTAACATGTAATTTATTTTTCCGAAAGCATAACCCATTTTTTGATCAGCTATAAAATAAAGAAAACACCAAACACAAATGTTTTTTTTTTATATATATATATTTAATGTCGATCATTGAAAGTTATAAAAATTCAGAATAATTTTATTTGCCGTTTAAGATGGACATCATCCAAACCAATTTACTTTGTTGTACTTTGTAGGCGTTCAATCTGTACTATGTGTACATGTAATAACAGTTTCTTGCTTGTATGAAGTATGTACTACATATTTGCTATAACTAGGTGAGTTTTCACAGACACTGCATGTGCGTATTAGGTACAGTTATTGCAGGTCTATAAACTGCATTCAGTGCACTTCTTTTAATGGACGACTTACTCCAGAAGTAAATCCTAGTAACCTTCAGCTTGTGTGATATACTGCTTGTTGTACAAGAATGTAATTAATCATGTGCCAGAACATTATTAACAAGACAAGATGAGTTTTTATTAACTATTAGTTAGAAACTAGAAGAAAGAACTAAAGGAGAGACGTCCACGGAATGGTAAAACAGGCCAGGCAAATAGGCAGAAATTTCTATTTGAAGGTAAAACAAAAAAATGTAAATTTCACTTTTCATAGGGATATGAAAATAAAATGGCCTAAAGCAAAATTTTATTAATGCATTCCGCCTTACTTCATGGTACTTTCCAGTCATTTCTGAAACCGCAGTTTCTATTTTTCTTTTCAATCAATTCCTTGATTCCAAATCCAAATCAGGGATTCCAACCTGTTTTAGACAACGACTCCCTTATATATAAATCAGTTCTGTGCTTTTCTCCATTTCATTCCATCCAGGACTCTTCTTTTCCCATGTTCTGTAAATTACGCTTAACTGTAAACCCATCTGTAAACTTTGCTTTGGGAATATTTCCTCCTTCATTCTTAGGACATGCCCTAGCCACCTTACACGTAGAACTCTTAATTTTTTTGGCGAATGGTCGGTTTCTCTTCTGTTTCTTTATTTGTTCTTATTTTCGTCCGTATATTCTTCTCAGTATCTAATTTTTTGGCAGTAGGAGAAATCCGAGACACTCGGTTCCAACCGGAAGCCAAGAATTCAATCATGGACGACGGACACGGAAGCCCTGAAGGTTAAACTTTCTTTGAAATCATTCGAACTTATTTTCTATTTGCTTGTTTTACCCACAATTCCCTTCCGCATGAAACTATAAACCCAATTTATTTATTGTCTCGTATGGGAACTTTAATATTTGCGTTAGACTCGCTACTGCCCTAAATCAAAATCCCTTAGTAATTCCCTTTTCAACTTCGTCTCTTCCTCGTTCTTGTTCGTAACGGTTATACCTAAGGTATTCAAATTGTTTGGTCAACTGGAAGACATATTCTTGCAGCTGTAGATTTTGGAATCTCGATGCCTGGTTTCTTTCTTCCTGTCGATTACGAATCAAATTATTTTCTTGGTGGATGTACAATCCGTACGTTTTCGCATTTTGTTACCTCAAACTCTTGCCATTTCTTGTTTAGATCTTTTTATTAACCTCACGTCTTCTGCAAAAATTGTTGTACATTGCGTTCCATCCCTGCAGAAAAATACTCCTAAAATAAAATTCAGATTGACTTTCCCCAGTTCAGATTTAATTATTTGACTCTTAAACGAAATATAAAGGAGTCATGTTAAGATCAAATTTTTCAGATGGAGAAGCAATCTACACACAAGGTTTTTTTGGATTTTAGGACTTTTCTATTGTTTTAATAAGAATTAAAAACGAAACTCTTCAATTTGAACAAAGTTGCTCTCAAGACGCCCCGTTGTTCGACAGTTTTTTTGAGTTCTGTATTGCTTGCTCTGTCCTTTACAAACTCCCACCTGCACATCCCTCAACAATTCTTCATTCATTTACCCATTGATAAACATATAAAATATATTTTAAGAAAAGGAAGACGAATTACTTCATTTAAAAAAAAATAAAAACTTTCTACTTAGTTGTAGAAATTGTTAAACGTCATCGAAGAACCAAATAAAAAATTAATTAATTAATTAAATTAGCTTAGTTGGTAGAAGCATTCGGCTTGTAACCGAAGTGCCCCGGGTTCGATTCTCAAATGTGACAGAATTTTTCTGTACTCCTGTTAGTGCTTCGTTCCTTAATTAATTTTAAAAAATAATTATTAGGCGTTCCTAATAAAAATGCTAGTTATTAAATTTTATTGTTTCTATTTTCAATCCAGGTAGTTAAATACTGTTGAAAAAAATTATCTGGCCTACAGGCGTCATAAAGAGTAGAATAAAGAACTGTTTGAGGCGCCTCCTATTATCCCAAAGTGAAAACTAATTTACTCCAAATCAATAATAGTGATTCGTTTTTATATTCTCGGTTAGGAGCATCGAAAGAAGTGGATGGGCCCGCGGAAAAAAAAAATACTTGTACCCTAAATTATAATAGAATGATGATGATATTAGGCCCATGTGAGTAGAAATGAATGTTAATAGAAATTTCATGACGTAACCCCCGCTCGCAACGCCTTTGTTCTCAGTAAAAAAAGTCAGTCATCTATTATCCAAAAGTGAACACTATTTAATCAAATTTCAGCATTTCATCTTCACCGTTGTTTTCAGTAAAATTCAAAATTCCTACCAGATAGTAATGATTTAAATTTAAGACTTACATGGGAAAAAATCATGGCGGCGTGACAGGAATCATTCAGACCGTCATCTCTTGACCAATTTTCGAATCGAATTTCCAGCAACAACATTTTTATTTTCACGCCGACGATCTCAGCCTTTTACCTTCGAAATGACGTGTTCTTTTGAAATTAGATTGACAATTAAATAAAAATCAAAGCGTGACGGGAATTATTCAAGGCACCATCTCTTGACCAAGAACGAAAACGATTTTATTCGAATTTTAAATAGCAAGATTTCCGGTTGACAATTTCAGAAATCACTTTCTTCGCCTTCGCGTTCTGAATTTATTCGAAATTATTATATTAAAAGGAAATCGGAAGTAAATCGAAAGTAATTCCATTAGAGCGAATTATTTAATTAAAGAGCGAATTGTTTTGGAGCGCCATCTCTCGCCTCACTTATCCTCATCTGTCTAAAAAGGAATACTGTTTCAATCGAACTTCAAAAACGCGATCTTTTTCTTAATATTCTTATTAGCAGAAGCAGTTTTTTTCCAAAATTAAATCGAAAATGAGGTTAATATGCGACACAAATCCATCTCTGAGCCAAAACGTAAACAATTTTAATCGAATTTTTTCATTAAACACACACCATTACTTTGTCTTTGAAATTAAATTGTCATTTTAAAAAATCAAGGCGAAATGAGAAATGTTGTCCTGTGTTGTATAAAAAAAAATAGTCAAAGCGCCATCTATTGGCAAAAATAGAAAATTGTAACCAAATTTTAAAGAATATCTCATCGCTAAAGTTTTCATCTAACATTGCCTTAAGAAATGACTTTCTTGTCTTTCCGCATCAAATCAAATATACGGAATTAAATTGCGACAAGAATTATTCAGGGCGCCATCTCTTGGCCAAAATGGAAAACTATTTTAATCGCATTTTTAAATAATATCCCGTCGCTAAAGTTTTCATCGAGAGCTTCGTTATGTAGCATTGTCTTATATAATGAGTTTTTCTGTATTAAATCAAAAATAGGGAATTAAACGTGCGACAAGAATCAATCAGGGCGCCATCTATTGCCCAAAATGGAAAACTAATTTAATCGAATTTTAAATAATATTCCATCGCTAAAGTTTTCAATAAGAGCTTTGTTTCGTAACATTGTCTTCTTATAAAAAGAGTTTTTTTGTTTTTCTGTATTAAATTCTCGAAAAAATGGAATTTAATTGCGACAAGAATCATTGTTGATACCGGCGCCATCTACTACCCGTTTTCTAACTTTGTCTTAAAAAATGAGATTCTTATTTTTATGAATTAAATGAAAAATATAGAATTGAAGTGCGACAAGCATGATTCGGAGCACCATCTATTGCTGAAAATGGAAAAGTATTTGAATCGAATTTTAAATAATATTCCATCGCTGAAGTTTTCATCAAGAGCTTTATTTCGTAACATCGTTTTCTTATAAAATTAGTTTTTTTTTCGAGACCACGAGAAATTGGAATTTAATTGCGACAAGAATCTTTCTTAGCGCCGGCGCCATCTACTGGCCGAAAGGAAAAACTATTTTCATCGAATTTTAAATAACATCTCGTCGCTAAAGTTTCCATCGGTTTCTAATAATGTCTTAAAAATCAGTTTCTTGTTTCTCTGTATTAAATCGAAAATACAGAATTAAAGTGCTACAAGAATCATTCAGAACGCCATCTACTGCCCAAAATGGAAAACTATTTTAATAAGAAATTTTAAATAATGTTCCATCGCTAAAGTTTTCATCAAGAATTTCGTTTTCTAACATCGCTTGAAGAAACGAGTTTCTTGTTTTTCTGTGTTAAAGCGAAAATATAGAATTAAACTGCCGCAAGAATCATTCGGAGCGCCATCTATTGCCGAAAATGGAAAACTATTTTAATAATGAATTTTAAATAGCATTCCATCGCAAAAATTTTCTTCAAGACTTTTATTTTCTAACATTGTTTTAAAAAATTAGTTTTTTTTTAAATCATCATTAAGGGAGCTTATAAAGGGTGCACAGCCCCTCTATAATCTGCAATGTATAAATAACAATACTTCAACAATAGGATGATAGAAAAGAAATATTTTGACTTTGAAACGACACCTATAGGTCCATCGACCCTTTTTAAATTTTCATCGACCCCGTTGGGAACCTCTGTTGCAAATAATCAATTTTATTATTAAGTCCCCCCCCCCATATGCTGTTTATTTCTTGTCCTTTCACTAGAAATGGCGGTAAACACGAACTGAAGTTTCTTTTGTCGATTATACTTAACTACTTTTCTCCTTATAATAATAAATTGCATTTCAAATCTTGGCTTTTCTACTACATTTTATACCCTTTGTTGTACTCTCTCAAATTTCTACTTTATTATTAACTTTTTTGGCCGAAAATATTCCACATGTACTTTGTACGACTCAGTCGATCGGTGTTTCCAATCAAACAAGTATCTAGCACTTTCATGGTCTAAGTATAAATTGGTTTAAAGCAATATCCGCAGACTTCAACACTTTCATTTCTCAGATGCTCTTTGTATTAGCTAAGTATAGCTTGATTTGAGTTTCGGTTTGCAATATTCCATCGATTTTAGCTGACCCTCCCATTCACACGCAAATAAAAATTAACCCCCAGCAATGAACTTAGGGGACCGCAGCAATACTTTCACTTCATTTGATCTTATTTTATTACACGAACCCTTTCCCTCTTTGTCTACTATATCTCAACGTTATATACGGGGGTTGCCAAAAAAAAATAACGGTACGTGTGGAGGTACAACGTCATATACGAGGGTTGCCAAAGAAAAATAGCGATACGTGTAGGTAGATAATTAAAGTTAAGAGTTTCTTTTTACTTCTCAGCCAATTTAAATTGTAAACTACTTTATTATTCATTCAACTTTCTGTAAGTAATGTTTTTTTTCTTCAATCATTAAGTAAAGATGAGTTTATGAAATTAGCAATTAAAATCATTTCAATTCTGCATGCTTACATATTTTGAATGCCTGTTTCGGATCTGCATGTATCTCATACACAACAGAATCATCATTCCGTTCCATTTGTTCCGGTGCGTCACAATACGTTTCGTGCGAATCAGGTCTCGTGTTTCACTTGCGAACTATCTTGCAATTATACGCATCGTATGAGCAGATTTAATGCGATGGTGTACTGCAGCGTTACGTGCTTTTGGTTGCAGTTATTTGCAAATTACAGTGTACACGTATGTACCTACCTTCCCAGAGAAAGAAAGAAGGAAAGAAAGGAAGAAGAAACACATCGCATCGATGCGTTGGTGCATTTTTTTCCTTTAAATATTTATACTAAGTGCTAATTAGTTCCTACTTGTTTAAGGAACTGTGAATCTTAAAGAATCGTTCATCATATCATTATCATTTTGATTATTACGTTGTATCTTATGGCTGATAAATAATTAAAATAAAATTACAAAAAAGAAAAAACGCTATACTCAAACATATACTAAGTGTGAATCTTAAAGAATTGATCATCATATCATTATCATTTTGATTATTATATTGCATCTTAAGACTGATAAATAATTAAAATTAAAAAAAAAAATGCTGATACTCAAGTCATATACTAAGTGTGAATCTTAAAGGATTGATCATCATATCATTATCATTTTGATTATAATATTGCATCTTAAGACTGATAAATAATTAAAATTAAAAAAAAACACTGATACTCAAACCATGTATTAAGTGTGAATCTTAAAGAATTGATCATCATATCATTATCATTTTGATTATTATATTGCATCTTAAGACTGATAAATAATTAAAATTTAAAAGAAAAAACGCTGATACTCAAACGTATACTAAGCGTACTCAACTACGAGTGCCCTACAATTGTTCCAGACCGTCAATTGGCGGAAGAACACAAGAAAGATGCAGTAGCTTTCATTCGACTCTCCCAGGAAATCTAGACAGACAAACGACTGCTTCATTCCGGTGCTCCGAAGCTTTTAGCTCTTTACATTAGGGAAGGAGATAAACGTAAACTTCAATCTGATGTAAAATACACATGATCGATTTCATGAAAGCGCAAAATCACGTTCTGTATAACAGGTTACAACGGTGTTTGGAATTACCAAAGTTTAAAAAAAATGCAGTTTTCTTTCGTTAACAACTCGTATTATTAAAGCGGATCGTGTAAGTTATCCTTGATTGTCATGGAGGCGGGTTGACATACTACCTAATCTAGATCCCTTTTACGTTTATTAGCGTTTTGCTTTATTTATGTGGTGCGTTCGTGTTAATTATTTGCAAGGCAAACATGTATTTAAGTTTTTGTGTGAAAAAATTCTAACCTCATCGAGGGATCGAAATGAACCCTATATAACCAAAGGGTATATAATGGATAAAATCCAAAATTGTCAGAGAAACAGAATACGATAGTTCAAAAAAAATCTGTTTCAAATATTATTGCAGAAAATGAACCAATTTTGTACAAGAAGTAAAGTAACCTAGAAGTATCTCAAAATGGAGCGGTTTAGAAAATCCCCAATTCTTTTTAACCTTTGGAGGAATATAGGCTTGTAACAGCTTCAAACAAATCTATTGGTGTGAGTATATATTCGTCTTTATGTCAGTAACTGAATCATGGTTACATGTTTTATAAAAAAGAATTTTATATAAAGAGCTTTCCGGTCATAAAGGGTCGTCAGATTCGTCTCTTGAATCATTTGAAGGATAATAGTCTTCTAACAGCCGCAAACAAACGTATTAGTGTCAGTAAATACGTCTTTATGCCAGTAACTTAATCATGGTTATATATTTTATAAAAGAGAATTATATATAAAGGACTTTCTGGTCATAAAGGGACTCGTTTCCTAAAAATAACCACCACCATCGCCACCTATGAATCAAATCTTTATTTGAATTCAAGTTCTTCTTAAGGAAACCTTAGGAAGAAGATATCTCTGCCGTTACTAATCAAATCATTACTAGTTAAAGGCCTTCGCTGAAATTTTTTAGAGACATTTTACGACCAGTTGCTGAAGGTGAAAGAACTCTAAGGTTGTTGCCCGTGGATCTAATGTTGGCAACCTTTCTTTCTTATTATGAACGCCTGAACAGTCCAGTGGTAAGGGACCGACCTTTGCAATCGTAAGGTCGTGAGTTCGCATCCGCTCGAGATATTTCCCGGGGGTCGTTACTCACTTCATGTACACTTCAGTGTTGGAAAAAAAAAATCTCTTCTGAGTAAGACGCAAAAGTTGCTGCTTAAATGGCTAATACTAACTTGTATTTTCCTTTAAACCTGGGGTTCCCAACGGGGTTGATATTGACTCCAAGCGGTCAATGAACCTGCATAGGTCTGTTGGGGGTCGATGAACTATTGGTGGTCGATTAAATTTATTCATATTCTATTACTCTGTTTAATTTCTTTATACTTTAGTAAGAAGGGCAGTGTCTCCTTTAAAAACCTCTTTATTTCAGTTGAAAATAATAAGAAAATTGTTTCTAAACTTTAACCGGACACTATTAAAAATTGAAAGAGTTCTCATCGTTTCACTGTCGATTGATAGATTCGTCGACTTCAATTATTGAAAATAATGACGTTATAAAAAATTGAATATATTTTTTTTAAGACAAACTTAGCAGATAAGCGTTTGATGAGAGAAGGTCAGCGTTTCTCTTTTGGCCAATAAATGGGACTCTGATTTCAAATTTTCGATTTAAATTTAGAGAAAACAGGTGATTTCTTTTACTAAGAAATTGCGTTTTTAAAGCTCGCTTTTATTTATGAACAAATGAAGACAAGTGCGAAGAGATGGCGCTCTCTAAATAATTAGCTTAAAATAATTGCACGGGCAGAAGACGAAGTCGTGGCTGAGGATGTTAATTCTATTTAAAATTGGAATAAAATAGCTTCCGTTTATGGTCAAGAGATGGCGCTTTAAATAATCCCACAGTAAGATTTTACATTTTCAGTTCATTTTTTCAATTGAAGTCATTAGAAAGTTAGGAGACCGAGTTTGAAAAAAAAATGAAAAAAAAAATGAAATGCTGTTACAGGAAATTCGATTAAAATTCTATTTCTTCTGTTTTGGTCAAGAGATGGCGCTTTGAGAATGACTACCGTCACGGGAATGATTTTTATTTTGAAACTTAATTTTGAAACATAAAGTTGGAAGTCAGGGATTTTACTGAGAGCGTCGGATCGGCGGCGTGAAGATGAAACGCGATTGTAGAAAATTCTAGTAAAAGAGTTTTCACTTTTGGACAACAGATGACACTCATATGCGTGCCTTTCATATCTTCGACTTGTTAGAAAAAAATTCTTTTCATTGAGAATACAAAGACTGATAGAGTATTACCGACATTTATTTCATTTTGGGAATTGGGTACTGAGAAATCGAGTTTTTAAAATTCGATTAAAACAACCTTCAGTTTTAGACAAATGAATTAATTATAAATAAATATTAATCAATTAGTTTCATTTGCTTAAAAGAACTGCAAAGGCAGAAGCCGAAGTCATGGTTGAGAAAGCCAATTCTATCTAAAATTGGAACAACATAACTTCCATCGATGGTCAAGAGATGGCGCTTTGAATAATCCCTCACTATGATTTTAGGTTTTCAATTTAATTTCGGAAATTGAAATCTACGCGAAGTCAGGAAGAAGACTGAGTTTTGCTGAGACCGCGTGCCCGAAACGAAATGATGTTACGGAAAATTCGATGAAAATTGTTTTCTTTTTTCTTTTTGAAGATCATGAAAAGATGGCGTTTTGAGAATGATTCTTGTCACGACATGACTTTTTATTTTGAAATTTAATTTTGGCCGTTAAAATCATTGTAAAGTCAGAAGGCAGGAATTCTTCTGAGAACGTCGTTTCGTCGATGAAGATGAAATGGAGTTACGGGCAAATTCTAGTAAAATAGTTTGCGCTTTTGGACGACAGATGGCGCTCTAAATGATGCTCACGTGCGTAAATCTTAAACTTTCGACTTATCTGAAGAAAAGTTGGTTTCACTAAGAGTAAAAAGAAGAAAACGGTATTGTCGACATTCGAATAAATTAATTTGCATTTTGGGACGATTAATGACGCTTGGAACAGTCCAATATGACTCGTTTTTTTTATAGCAATCGCAAACAACACATTCAATTTAACTTGGATTGGAAAATGGTATGTTTTTTTAATTTTTCCACCAAGTAATTACTGAGGATACCTGCAACTCTCACGAGCAAGAACTACCCAAAAATTAACAAGTAATACTGTTAGTATTCTAAAAATATTCAAGTCAAATAACAAGTTTGTTAATGGTAGTTGAACGTCTCAGCTGATTAAGATTCAAGGCAAGAAGAAACTGATCTTTAAATTAATACAAAGAAGGAAACACTATGACGGGAAGACAGAAAAAAGCCGTCGGTTTAGTTCAGTGGTTAGAGCGTTCAGCGCGATACCGAAAGATTCGGGTTCAATCCCCGAAAGTGACAGAATTTTTTTTTCCTCCTGCTGGTATTTCCTCCTTTGTATTAATTAATTTAATCTTTAATCATCACCTTCTTCCGCTTTATATTACAAAACTTTCTTTTCTTCTGAGGAGCGGCACTAAAAGAAAAAAATGGTTGGGAATGCCTGATTTAAACTATTCTGAAACAACTTAATAGTCCTTTAATCCGATCATTGTAGTGGTGTAATGATGATGATGCAAATGGAAAGCTCGAATGTCAAACAAAATCGTTTTTGTCAAGGAAATTTCGGTGTTTGATCTAGGGTACAATGACATCATCAAGAAGAAGGATCGCATGCCCGAAATTTACACATATTAAGAAGTCATATAAATAAGCGGAGCAGAACTGCAGACTCTTTAGGTGAGTTTCGTGGGAGGATGGTGCGTGGAAGTTGTGAGCGATTGTGCGCGGCACGCGAAACAATCAAACACGAACTAACGTGGGGATAGGTCATGGATACTATGTATTACATACACATCAAACGGGACATGACAACCAATAACACGGTATGGTCACGGATCACGACAATGTCTGCTTGCTTTCATTAATACTCTATTGAAAATCAATCACTCACGACCAACAACCAGCAATAGGAATTACAGGTTACTTATTGTTTTTGTTTCGGTCTTTACATTTTTTGGTTCTACTGCACCAACCGATTTGCAAATTCATTGTTTTCTGTCGGTATTTCAAAGACCTACAGAGAGGGGAGTTTTTTTCAAATCGTTTGGGTTAGTTTCAGTAAAAAAAAGAAAGATTACTTATTATTTTAGCTTAGTGCTTATGTTGCTCCAACTTATTTGTAATCCCATTCTCCCCTTTCGGTATTTCAAAGCCCTACATAGAGAGGAGTTTTTTTTTCAAATCGTTTGGTAGACAGATTACTTATTGGTTTAGTTTGGGTCTTCACATATTTTGCTTTTACTGCTCCAGCTTATTTGCACATCCTCACTTCCCTTTCGGTATTTCAAAGACCTACAGAGAGGGGAGTTTTTTCAAATCGTTTGGGTTAGTTTCAGTAAAAAAAAGAAAGATTACTTATTATTTTAGCTTAGTGCTTGTGTTGCTCCAACTTATTTGTAAACCCATTCTCCCCTTTCGGTATTTCAAAGCCCTACATAGAGAGGAGTTTTTTTTTTCAAATCGTTTGGTAGACAGATTACTTATTGGTTTAGTTTGGGTCTTCACATATTTTGCTTCTACTGCTCCAGCTTATTTGCAAATCCTCACTTCCCTTTCGGTATTTCAAAGACCTACATAGAGGGGAGTTTTTTCAAATCGTTTGGGTTAGTTTCAGTAAAAAAAGAAAGATTACTTATTATTTTAGCTTAGTGCTTATGTTGCTCCAACTTATTTGTAAACCCATTCTCCCCTTTCGGTATTTCAAAGCCCTACATAGAGAGGAGTTTTTTTTTTCAAATCGTTTGGTAGACAGATTACTTATTGGTTTAGTTTGGGTCTTCACATATTTTGCTTCTACTGCTCCAGCTTATTTGCAAATCCTCACTTCCCTTTCGGTATTTCAAAGACCTACATAGAGGGGAGTTTTTTCAAATCGTTTGGGTTAGTTTCAGTAAAAAAAAGAAAGATTACTTATTATTTTAGCTTAGTGCTTGTGTTGCTCCAATTTATTTGTAAACCCATTCTCCCCTTTCGGTATTTCAAAGCCCTACATAGAGAGGAGTTTTTTTTTTTTTTCAAATCGTTTGGTAGACAGATTACTTATTGGTTTATTTTGGGTCTTCACATATTTTGCTTCTACTGCTCCACCTTATTTGCAAATCCTCACTTCCCTTTCGGTATTTCAAAGACCTACATAGAGAGGAGTTTTTTCAAATCGTTTGGGTTAGTTTTTGATCTTCAGTTTAAAAAAAGAAGAGGATCAAAATCTTACGTGTTGACGACTAGTCTAAATCAGTCAGACTAATCTGCATATAAAGCTTGACAGAATGTTAACACCCTCGTTCGTTACATGTAATTAGTGGTGCTTCTAAACGGAATCGCTGTAGCCACGTCGGAGGAGGCGATAGGAACAGCAGCCCTCGTTAGCGGGTTATTTGATGGGATATCTGCGCTCGCTGAATTGTAGTGGGCCGAACGTATGTACAACGTTCTATCAAGCACAGGTGGGTTCGATTTATAACCCTGACTATACTCGCAAGTTGATAATAACGTATCCGAAAAGAATGCGGGCCGCTCACTCGTAATGGCTTTTTAAGTGAAATCTGGAATTCTAATCTGTCATATTATCTTGGACTGGATCACCAACAACAACAACACAGCCGATGCGATACCCACAGCTACACGGTAGCGTATCTCCCAATGAACAGCCTATATATTACACGACGTGTTGCCCGCAACTACGGGTGCGAAACGTACTAAACGAGCGCAGATTTAAAATTGATAATCACTATTATTGAAAGCTGATTGATTTTGAGGCGGTGGGGTCCGGCCAGGGCGACGTAATCTATCTCCGTATCAACGAACCTGTCCTATTAATGTTAATTGGATCATTTGTAACTACATCGCACTGTTCATTACATCATAAATCAAGTTTGATCGAAGGGTATACTGTATATTGTTTTCTTTTTTGCGGGCAAGTGCCTAACTAATTTCTTATGTACATTCGATTACTGAAGCTCTTCAAAACTAAAAAAACTAATTTGTTCGTACCACTTGATACTCAACCTTAATATTTCTTTTACAAAGGAAAAATAAGGCAATCATCAATTAACTTTGCCCTAAAAACGCATGTCCTCAAATGGGGGTTCACAGGGAATTCCAAAAGTGTCTTAAAACGCCTAAGTGAAGCTGTGGTCTTTAGGAGTATCATTTCAATGAAGTACACAGTTTTTATTGCTTTTGGGAAACGTAGGGATAGGGACCAATCTACCCAATTAGACAGTTTGGAAGTGCTGCTAGAAGTGAAAGAAAGATTATAAAGCGTATATATGAGACCCACGGACAGAAGAAGAAGACTGGTAGATCAAGAATTAAGAAGAGAACCAATGGTACATGAAGAAGAGGGCAAGTAGATCAACAATCGAGAAGAGATTCAGAAGCAGAAGAAGAAGATGGCAACTAAACCAACAATTAAGAAGAGACCCAGAGGCAGAAGAAAAAGATGATGTCAAGTAGATCAACAATTGCGAAGAAATCCAGAAGCAGAAGAAGAAGATGGTAACTAAACCAACAATTGAGAAGAGACCCAGAGGCAGAAGAAGAAAGAGATGTTGGCAAGTAGATCAACAATTGCGAAGAACTCCAGAGGCAGAAGGCAAGGAAAACAACAATTAAGAAGAGACCCAGATCCAAAAGTAGAAGAAAACACGTACGTCAACAATGAACAGGAGTATGGAAGGAAAATTGTAAGAAGAGATATATAGACGTTTGAGATCAATGGCAAATAACGGTGGGGGGTAGAGATTCATCTGAATTAAACAGGAAGAAGATTATACTAAACAGGGTTACGACACTAATATCCTTTTAATCATACAATTGGAAACTTGGGGTTAATAAACGGGAAACTGCGCACCACGAAAAAAATTCCAACGGTCACCTCTGGTCATTGCCGACGACGTCTTGCAAGAACGAAAAAAATCCTCATCCCTCAATCCCATCATTGTAAATAGATGCAAGTACTAACGCGCCAGAAAAAAAATTCAACGACCCCCTTTGGTATTGCCGTTGCTACTGCGACGTGTTTTTCTTAAAAACTATAATTCAACGACCCCCCCCCCCCTATTAAAAAAAAGTCTGGCTGGGACTTCTTCTGAATACCATAACCAAAGGGGCTACTTCTTCAGCACAAGGTACAATTCCTAAAGAAGAGGTTGACCTTGAATGGTGGTGGTGACTTCGGATGTGCAGGCCTAGGATCCCGCCAGATATGCTACTAACAACAAATCCAACACTTTAGAAAGATAATTGGCGCAACTCAAATGAAATAGGCGAAGAGATGAAATAAGAAATGTCGGAGAAGTAGGAATTGGAAGGCAAGTGACTGAGAGGTCTGGGTATGATGGGATTCGAAGAAAAATGAAGCGTTGATGAAGCAAGAATTGGAAGGCAATTGATTGAGATGGTGGGAACGTCTAGAAAAGATGGGATCGGAAGAGACTAACGAAAAAGTAAGCGTCGATGAAGCAGGAATTAGAAGGCAAGCGACTGACAGGAACGTCTTGGAAAGATCAGATTCGAAGAGAGTAAAAGAAAAGCAAGCGTTGATGAAGGTAGGAATTGGAATGCAAAAGACGACGTTTACGAATGATAAGATTGGAAGAGAAAATCTAAGAGCAAACGCCGATAAAGTAAAAATTCGAAGGCAAATGAATGAGATGATGGAAACACCTGGGAAAGATGGGATTGGAAGAGAATAACCAGGACTAAGAAATGGTAGGAACGTGTGGGAAAGATGGGATTCGAAGAGAATAAGAGAAAAACAAACGTCGATGAAGTAGGAATTGGAAGACAAAAGAAAACGTTTAGACAAGATGGAATTGGAAGAGAATAATTGAAGAGCAAGCGTCGGTAAAGCAAGAATTGGAAGGCAAATGACTGAGATGGTGGAAACATCTGGAAAAGATGGAATCGGAAGAGAATAACCAAAAAGTCGGCGACGCAGAGGCAGGAATTGGAATGCAAAGGACTGAAATGGTGCAAACGTCTAGGAAAGATGAGATTGGAAGAGAATATCAGTAAAGCAAGCGTCGATGAAGCAAAAATTGGAAGAAAATTGATCGAGACGGTGGGAACATCGATTCTCTTCGAATTCGAAGAGATTCGAAGAGAATAGGAGAGCGTCGATGAAGTAGAAATTGGAATGCAAAAGAGAATGTTTAGGAAAGATGAAATTGGGAGAAAATAACCTAAAAGCAAGCGTCGATGAAGCAAAAAATTGGAAGGCAAATGACTGAGATGGTGAAAACACCTAGAAGAGATGAGATCGGAAGAGGATAGCTGAAGAGCTAGCGACGCAGAAGCAGGAATTGGAAGGCAAAAGACTCAGATGGTGGGAACGTCTAAGAAAGATGAGATTGGAAGAGAATAACAGGAAAGCAAGCGCCGATGAAGCAAGAATTGGAAGGCAATTGACCGAGATTCGAAAAGGAAAAGATTGCGTGGATGAAGTAGGAATTGGAATGCAAAAGAGAATGTTTAAGAAAGATGAGATTGACCGAGATGGTGAAAATACCTCAGAAAGATGGGATCGGAAAAGAATAACAGAAAAGTAAGCGTCGAAGAAGAAGGAATTGGAAGGCAAAAGACTAAGATGCAGGGAACGACTAGGAAAAATAGGATTGGGAGAGACTAACTAACAGCAAGGTGTTGATGAAACAGGAATTGCAAGGAAAAAGGAGAATATTTAAGAATAGGACTAGCAGAGAGACATAATCAACACTGGAATCAAAGAGAGGTTGAGGATGGACGAAACGAAGGTTGAGAATGTTAAGGTACATACCCCCTTGTCAAAAAGAAAGAAGGATTTAGGAAACTGAAAATGGTTATCCTGCGCACCTTCTGTTTGTACGTCCATACATGAGGAGATATTGTCATTCAAAAGGAATTATTAAATACTTCGATCCAAATGCTCAGTATAACATGTTATAAAAGGGCTAAACAATAAATTGCATCAAAAAAATGGATCGTGTTCTAGTTCCACAAGCCCAAACCCCAAATCTTGTTTGGACGTACAAGAAATATTGTAGTCTTTAGTAGATGATTTGATAACACTGCGATGACGTAATTATTATGAAGTTAGCCCAAAATGAATCAAAAGGTAATCTTAATCGTTGCAAATGTACGATATACGTTTACCTTGAATACCTACTTAAGTTAGCAATTAATCATGTGCACCAACAAGATCCAAGCTGGAAGCCTTGACGAACGAAACCACTATTTCAGTGTAAGCAGAGACGGCGCGCTAAAACGTGTACGTGACTGATTGCGATACAATTCAGATATGCAGAGCAGTTGCATTTTAAGACAGCGGTATCCGTGTAGGACGTAACGAGACATTAGAGGTGAAGAGGTATTCGATGTTTGTGATAGCTACTGAACCGGTAGCCGCGGATGAAGACATCAGTCGGACTATTAACGAGCCCGTCTGGTCCTTCTTCGGTACTCAGTATGCTAATCGTCTCCTCCTCGCTTGATACATCTACACCACACTACATCACCATGTCTAATTGTTTTTTTGAATAGTTGTTTGTTTTTTTCGGAGGCGAGGGATTTCACACAAATCCCCAATTTCGATTTTATTCAGTTCTTAATTAGAAGAACTGTTTAAAATTTTCGGAAGATTAACTTTAATTTGCATGTTTTACTGTCATATCCCCTGTATATAACGCACGCAATCTCGCAAAGTCTAGCCAGAAACGAAGTTTAACCTCACCCGACGACTCATTCATCGGGAAGGTATCTTTCGGTATTTTTCAAGGAAAACGTCTGTATACGAATTCTTGACCGCACAGAATCCACGAGGGCTTCCTACTCAATTAATACTTGCACCTAAGCGGAAATAAATTCGTTTGAAGGAAGCATAGGACTGTCGAAACATGTACGTGTAACCCAAAAAGGTAACTTGTTGTTTCGCAATTTTCAACGTGTCAGGCGGAAGATTAACCTGTCCGTGCATATTTTATTGTGATACTCCCTGTATATAACGCAGATGACCTCACTAAATCTGTCCATATGCAACGTTCAAGTTTATCCGATAAATACGTGGAAGGTATCTTACAGTATTTTGAGAGGAAAACGTCATGAAGCGCTTTGTATACGAATGCTTGGCCATACAGAGCGCACGAGGGCTTCCTACTCAATTAATACTTGCACCTAAGCGGAAATAAATTCGTTTGAAGGAAGCATAGGACTGTCGAAACAAGTACGTGTAACCGAAAGAGGTAACTTTAACTCTTGTTTCGCAATTTTCAGCATGTCAGACGGAAGATTAACCTGTCCGTGCAAATTTTATTGTGATACTCCCTGTATATAACGCAGATGACCTCACTAAATCTGTCCATATGCAACGTTCAAGTTTATCCGATAAATACGTGGAAGGTATCTTACAGTATTTTGAGAGGAAAACGTCATGAAACACTTTGTATACGAATGCTTGGCCATACAGAGTGCACGAGGGCTTCGTACTCAATTAATACTTGCACCTAAGCAGAAATGAATTCGTTTGGAGGAAGCTTAGGACTGTCGAAACATGTACGTGTAACCGAAAGAGGTAACTTTCACTCTTGTTTCGCAATTTTCAGCGTGTCAGGCGGAAGATTAACCTGTCCGTGCATATTTTATTGTGATACTCCCTGTATATAACGCGGATGACCTCACGAAGTCTGTCCATATGCAACGTTCAAGTTTATCCGATAAATACGTGGAAGGTATCTTCCAGTACCTTGAAAGGAAAACGTCATGAAGCGCTTTGTATACGAATGCTTGGCCATACAGAGCGCACGAGGGCTTCCTACTCAATTAATACTTGCACCTAAGCGGAAATAAATTCGTTTGGAGGAAGCATAGGACTGTCGAAACATGTACGTGTAACCGAAAGAGGTAACTTTCACTCTTGTTTCGCAATTTTCAGCGTGTCAGACGGAAGATTAACCTGTCCGTGCATATTTTATTGTGATACTCCCTGTATATAACGCGGATGACCTCACGTAGTCTGTCAATATGCAACGTTCAAGTTTATCCGATAAATACGTGGAAGGTATCTTCCAGTACCTTGAAAGGAAAACGTCATGAAGCGCTTTGTATACGAATGCTTGGCCATACAGAGCGCACGAGGGCTTCCTACTCAATTAATACTTGCACCTAAGCGGAAATAAATTCGTTTGAAGGAAGCATAGGACTGTCGAAACAAGTACGTGTAACCCAAAGAGGTAACTTTAACTCTTGTTTCGCAATTTTCAACGTGTCAGGCGGAAGATTAACCTGTCCGTGCATATTTTATTGTGATACTCCCTGTATATAACGCGGATGACCTCACTAAATCTGTCCATATGCAACGTTCAAGTTTATCCGATAAATGCGTGGAAGGTATCTTCCAGTACTTTGAGAGGAAAACGTCATGAAACGCTTTGTATACGAATGCTTGGCCATACAGAGCGCACGAGGGCTTCCTACTCAATTAATCCTTGCATCTAAGCGGAAATAAATTCGTTTGAAGGAAGCATAGGACTGTCGAAACATGTACGTGTAACCCAAAAAGGTAACTTGTTGTTTCGCAATTTTCAACGTGTCAGGCGGAAGATTAACCTGTCCGTGCATATTTTATTGTGATACTCCCTGTATATAACGCGGATGACCTCACGAAGTCTGTCCATATGCAACGTTCAAGTTTATCCGATAAATACGTGGAAGGTATCTTCCAGTATTTTGAGAGGAAAACGTCATGAAACGCTTTGTATACGAATGCTTGGCCATACAGAGCGCACGAGGGCTTCCTACTCAATTAATACTTGCACCTAAGCGGAAATAAATTCGTTTGGAGGAAGCATAGGACTGTCGAAACATGTACGTGTAATCCAAAGAGGTAACTTTAACTCTTGTTTCGCAATTTTCAACGTGTCAGGCGGAAGATTAACCTGTCCGTGCATATTTTATTGTGATACTCCCTGTATATAACGCGGATGACCTGACGAAGTCTGTCCATATGCAACGTTCAAGTTTATCCGATAAATACGTGGAAGGTATCTTACAGTATTTTGAGAGGAAAACGTCATGAAACACTTTGTATACGAATGCTTGGCCATACAGAGCGCACGAGGGCTTCCTACTCAATTAATACTTGCACCTAAGCGGAAATAAATTCGTTTGAAGGAAGCATAGGACTGTCGAAACAAGTACGTGTAACCGAAAGAGGTAACTTTAACTCTTGTTTCGCAATTTTCAACGTGTCAGGCGGAAGATTAACCTGTCCGTGCATATTTTATTGTGATACTCCCTGTATATAACGCGGATGACCTCACAGAGTCTATCCATATGCAACGTTTAAGTTCGTCGGATGAGTATGTGGAAAGTACCTTTGAGTGTTTTGGGCGGCAAAGTTTGTCTGGTTTCAATTTCGAATAATGCAAAGTTGAAGAAACCATTGAGGACACGAACTGTCATAATGCATTTAATGAACATTAGGAGGTGTTAGATTAAACTTCTCAGTTCGTGATGCGGGGCGGTTCGCGGCGCATGTGGAATGACCGACAGGGAATGTGGCGTGCGACGCCCCGGCCGCCGGCGCTTGTCTCAATGAAATCTTCACACATTATAAATACGATGCACGTCTTGTACTCACGCGGTCACGTGCATTTGTTTACATTATTCTTTTGTTGTTTGCGATTAGTGTACATTATACACACGGAGGAAACGTGAACTGGTAGATGCGGGCAAGCGTCACAAGAAACGAATGTATTTCCAAAAAAAATAGAATCAAAATAGAACGTCTGTCTCTTTTTGTAATATTCAGATTTGATAAAAAGATGATTCGTACATACAAAGGGAATTATCTTCCTCAAAAGATAATATAGACCTTGTAATTAGATCTGGTATAGAATTAAAAGAAAAAACTCGTCATTAGGCAAACTATCTAACATTACGGGAACGAATTATAAAGAAATTTGGGGCCTCGTTCTGACGTTTTAAAAGTTTCTCCTAACTCTTTTGTAATGACAGGCTGCTCAAGCTGCTATTAGCCGGTTCAGCCGTTGGCAGCGTTGATTGCACCTCGTACGTTCTATGTAAATGCCTCGGATATGTAGCGAAACTTGATCCAAAGGTGCTTTTGATTTCACAAGGTAACGATCGGACTCTTTAATGCCTTATACGCGGTCTTGACAAACAAAAGCACCGCCAAAAGACCCCGCACTCAAGATGTACTGGTTTAGTTTATATAAAAAAAAAAAAAAATTGTACGTACTCATGGAATGGCTTCGATTACTTTAACAATCACAATCATTTATTAAGTTAAAATCCATTTGATGTTCCCTTAATTATTTCTATACGTAAATTGCGAGTTTGCTACTTTAATAATATCTGCGAAGAGTTCGACGCTAATTGATATAACCTCCAATTTATTACCTGAATACGTCCAAAGAAGATACGAATAAATTTAATGCACGCCGCCGAGTATAAATACATAAATCCTACCCTTTTATCATCTTAAGTGAATAAAATAATTCCCGTATCTTGTGAAATAAATTTGCAATATGTTTATATCTTCCAAATAAATAAATTTGATTTTAATTAGGGAGATATTCCACCACGGTTCTTAATGCGAATCAAATTTGAAGCACAAATTTGTTCGGCAAAAAATTCGAGCTTCGTTAGATTTCTATCGGCGAATAAAAGCTGCGAGTGGTATTATTTCTATATAATTTTTTTTTTCTTCTAAAATGCACGTCTACCAACCACGACAGCAGTATAATTACAGTGTAACAGTTAATTTCTGCCTGTGAATGGGAAAAAGTTGCAAGCAATAAAACATACACTGTTGATGTAGTCCGCTTGTCATTCCCTTTAATTATAACCGTGGAGGAACTTAAACCGCTCATTACGTTCCCAACGTAGTTTATACACATTTAACCGGCGAAATATAAAAATATTTGTACATATACATAGCAACTATAAACTGTAATTACCCGCTGAGGAGGAGAAAAAAACTTCGAAACATAGTATCTCCGAGACGCCAAATGTACGTAATTTTCTTCCTTAAGATATCGGCAGTGGTAGCAGAAGCTAATTGGTGGGTTCGCAAGTGGAAATGTTCATCATAGTTATTCTTGAACTAAAAACACTTATAATTTGTTTTTTTTTTCTGAAAGAGTGTGCTCTAATTCCGTAATTGATAAATCTTTCATCAATGGAGAAGCTTTATCAAACACGACAATCTTTAAGTAAAAAAAAGTGCGTGTATAGGAAAGCGTCTCATGCCGCACCTCTTTCATCAGATCTTATTGCGTTTAGAAGCTGTTTTTTTTACCATCGTGTTCGTCGCTGGAATGTTTATTTAAATTCGTACAACTTCAAGTCAATTACATCTTCCGGAGTTTCTATTATTAGATAGAATTGCGTCATCTTTTGTAAACATTTGCAAACGCAGTACATTTGTTTCGAGTTATTTAAATTCGTAAAACTTCAAGTCATCTCAGGCTTTGTGTTTTACGCAAGCACTTTTTTAAAACACTCCTGCCACGAAATAGCACAAAATTCTCGACGCATCGGCACTTTTCTTTTGTGGTTTTAATTAATCTTCCGAAGTTTCTATTATTAGATAGAATTGCGTCATCTTTTGTAAACATTTGCAAACGCAGTACATTTGTTTCGAGTTATTTAAATTCGTAAAACTTCAAGTCATCTCAGGCTTTGTGTTTTACGCAAGCACTTTTTTAAAACACTCCTGCCATGAAATAGCACAAAATTCTCGATGCATCGGCACTTTTATTTTGTGGTTTTAATTAAATAATAACTTCCGGAGTTTCTATTATTCGATAGAATTGCGTCATCTTTTGTAAACATTTGCAAACGTAGTACATTTGTTTCGAGTTATTTAAATTCGTAAAACTTCAAGTCATCTCAGGCTCTGTGCTTTACGCAAACACTTTTTTAAAACACTCCTGCCATGAAATAGCACAAAATTCTCCATGCATCGGCACTTTATGTTGTGGTTTTAATTAAATAATATCTTCCGGAGTTTCTGTTATTAGATAGAGTTGCGTCATCCTTTGTGAACATTTGCAAACGCAGTTCATCTGTTTCGGGAGAACCGTTGGAAATTATTGTTTCACGCCAACAGTTAAACAGTCAGAAAAAAGTGCGCCTAAAAATAAAACAACGTCTTCTTTTCTTACTGGACTAGTCTATGAGAAGCACGCACCATTTTTATTGTTATTTCGACGGAGAAATTAAAATTGCAATCCCTCTTGATCTTTAACACGATTGGGTTTTCTTGACGTCATCTGAAATGCGGGTGGTTCCTGCTGATGTCACGCTGATTCTAATTCGTGCAAACCCTTAGACACGCAGACACTTAAAATTATTTCATATTTTATTTATTTTTTAATATGTAACTCTTCTCTCAATCAAATACGTTGTATCTCAACCGAATTTACTTATATCTACCTAGTTGGAGAATTCTTACTGTATATTGCATCCTTAACATTTTTATCGATGAGCAAAAGTTCAATTTTATAGAAAAGAGGAAAATTCATAAAGAACAATAAAATAAAACAAGGTCTTCTTGATTTAAAGCCGGCGTATAAGCGAGTATTTAATTTTTTTTAATTTAAATGCTTTAGTTTTAAAACGAACCTTTAAAAATAAAAAAAAAATAAATATTCTTCTGCCTACGTTAATTACGTTACACAACATAAAGCGAGCGAGCAATTATGATGCGATGTGCCAGTTTTTCGTAACATATATGTAAATGCACGTGTGCTTTATTAAAAGTAAACAATAACAATGTGTTATTGTTGCTCCTCTTATTATAGTAAGTGCAAAAGTGAAATTTCCAAGTAAATACTTGTATTTTTCCATCCATTGGATGTGAATGCCAGGCGTGAATTGTTCCCATACACAGAAATAATGCACTTATTATTATGATTATGACACTTATAAAAATAATTTTCGTTTAGATCATTTTAAAAGAGCGGCCCGATTATTGTTAGTTGAATGTATAAGGAGTTTCCAAGATAAATATGTTAGATGTATAGTATTCTCTTTTTGACATTCTATGTGTTCACAATTTGATTTAACAACCTGTATATTAACGTGTTACGTCACATCCAGATAAATCTATCTCTAGACTTAATTGGTTATGAATCAGAGCATGTATATCACCTTCTAACCATCTAATAATTATTATTATAATAGTTGAATGTTGAATTTATCGTAAATTTCTATGATTCTTACTTAGGAATAGTTCGATTGATTTAATAGCACGGTCAAGTTTATGCAACCAACTCTACACCCCCCATTATGATTACAGCGCCCAATAGGACGTCGTATGTACTAGTCTTATATAATAAAGAGACTTTAGTTATTAGGTTTTTGAACCGTAACGTAATGATACTATATTTTGCGTTTCATTCTATACGAAAATTAATTTCTCTTTTTTACGATCGACTTCACTTTACACAGCGTCACGTTACGATAAAAATTTGAGGCGCTCTCGAATTAAATTGTGCAATTTATAAGGCAAATTAATGCATAAAACGTTCTAATTGAGTTTTACGCACTCGTTATTATTTTATGAATAAATGTAGATCGGCCCTGATAACGAGATATTAACGTGTTCGGAAATATACGAGGATCAATTTTTGATATCGCGTATATGCAAAGCGACGCGTTGCAAAAAAGGCCCGTGTAATACGCATTATTAATATTAATTAAAGTGTCAATTTTGTTAAATATCGCAAAAATTAAGCGCGGAATTTTAAGCAGTTTCCGAGGCAAACATCTGCCAAGAGGAGAGTCTTGAGATAGGTAGTCATAATAAACGTTGCGCGAATTTTTAATCTTTTCAATTAAAACGACGTTTTTATAAGAAGTTGCAAATCATCAGGAAACAATTTTTAATTTCGTTTTTTTTTTATTGGGTTTTCTCCTCGTCACTGTAACAGCGAATTTACAACTGTCCAGTCGACGTACGACGACGCTCAACTTAAATGATACTCATGCATGCGAACCACACCCTTAAGAACTGTCAAATGGTATCACTTAAAAAATTTCGTTGTAAATCTTTTTGATGCAGTGGCTTTAACGTCTTGTCAATCCTAATGCAATGTTAGGGTCAAAAAGCGATCGTAGGATGTCGCCGTTTGAGCTATTCATTGGAATCATTTAAGTTGAGCATCGCAGTACATCATTCATTAAAAGCATGTTCAGTGAATTTTTAACTTTCTTTCCGGAATAGATCGTTCTACAATATTAAAGGCGTCCAATTGTAATGGTTCTTCTTGCCTGATGGAAGTAGGTACCTAATTCAATTAATAAAAGTTGCAGCAGCTAAGTACCGAATAAGAGCTCGTCCAAAATTGATGAGTTTGGCAAATTCCGGCTTTGTTAACGGACCGGGGTCTGTAAACATCATTTGTCATTCTGTTACATCTACGACTAATTGAGCCCTCACACGGAGGTAGCCAACCTAACGACAAAACAATTCTTAATCTACCTGCTACGATATAAAAAATAAATAAAAAAAACGAAATAATAACGTCGTGCAGGTATATGTATATACGAGAAGCATCTGGTTGTTTTGCCTAAAACTCGAATTCAAAATCTACTTTCGTTTTCCAAATTTTTAATTTCCTAACGATTAAATTGTTTAATAATATTCAATACCGTTACAATATTATAAATAAATAATTTAAAATTGATTATATTCTGTCCCTATTTCTATAATGCCAACTTGGTTGATAAGTTTTATTACCACGTAATAGTACAACTTAAAATTGCCTCAGTTTAGTATTTTTAATTTTGTCAGCAACGCTTTATACAAGGTCCGGCAGAAAGTTGGACACATACGAGAATCTTTTTTATTATTAATTTCTCAGAAAAATGTATTCTTCATGAAAACTCCTACGTCTTGCCAAACTCAAGATGCACGTATCAAAGTTTGAATGTCCCTTGCCATATACCGAGGAAATCAAAATATTTGAATTCGACGTAAGAGTAAAGTGCCTTTACTTTTTGAGATAAGAGAAAATATAATTTGAAAAAGCTGTTCATAATTACCATGGGATGTGAAATATGAATTATGGCTGTCTACGAAGAAAAAACAATTTTGATTTTCCTCCATGTGTACTGAGGAACTTTAATTCTTCAAACCTAGACGTTTCATCAGGTGAAATACGCATACACTCTGAAATATGTCTTTTACTTCCAACTACGAACTAGAAATTATGATCAGTAACTCTGATACCCTAACAACTGCACTTTTTCGTGTCCAAAATTATGGCTGTCTACGAAGAAAAAACAATTTTGATGTTCCTCCGCCTGTTCGGAACTTTGATTCTCGAAACCTAGACGTCTCCTCAGGTGAAATTTGAATATACTTTGAAATATGTTCTTTACTCCGAAATACCAATTAGAAATTATGGTCAATAACTATGATACCCTAAACACTGCACTTTTTCGTGTCCAAAATGGTTCGTTTCCATCGTAGCTGGCCACAATTTCATATCTAAGATCTCATGATAATCCTGAATAACTTTTCCAAATAGCATTTCCTCATATCTTGAAAAATAAAAGCATTTTATTCTTATGCGTATTCAAATATTTTGACTTCCCCGGTATACGGTAAGGGGTACCCAAACTTTGACACTTGAATCTTGATTGGGGGATGATGCAGGAGCTTTCATAAACAATAAATTTTTCTGACAAGTCAATAATTAAAAGGAAATTCCCACTTGTGTTCGTCCAACCTTCTGCCGCCGCGCCGGTGACTGTATACTATACAGGATGTTGATGAATAATTGCACATTTTGATTTGCTTAAAGTGTTTAACGAATTAGTTTCGGGGTTGATGAATATAATAAAATCTACAAAGTAGTGATGTATTAAATTTCCTGTTTCAGTTTGAAACCGACGCCGAAAGATGGAGTCACGAAAAGCAATCCCAGCAAGAGACACCGCGAACGCCTGAACGCCGAACTGGACACCCTAGCGAGTTTGTTACCCTTCGAGCAAAATATTTTGTCGAAACTGGATCGCCTTTCGATTCTACGGCTGTCTGTCAGTTACTTACGCACGAAGAGCTACTTCCAAGGTAACTACACGTTATCTTTTCTTCTACATTCTTTTTCACCGTTCGTAACAATATATTATTTTCATCTGCCGTTACCTCGAAAGAAAGAAAGAAAGTATATGTTTACAGCAGATTGATGCACACATTCACGCTACATAATGGTTTATAATTGAATCGATGAGTGCGTAATCGTGTTCAGTCCACATTTACTGTGTTGAGAAAACAACAAATAACTTTCTAGATTTTTATTTTAAGTTAATTATTGGCTTAGAATTCTTTCAGATATGAATATCTGAAACATCGTGAAGTCAATAATTACTTCTTAAAATAAAAATGTAGAGAAAATTATTTGTTGTTTCCTCAACACAGTAAATTTGGGCTGAACACGATTATGCACTCATCGAATCAATTAAATGCTTAATTAACAACATTTTGGTGGTCACTGGACGCAGTTACTATTTCAAGCTTTCTTGCGCATAAACGCGCGCGTCTTAAAATAATACGGACGTACTTAATGCAAATGAGTACCTTAAGACATTTTTATGTTGCCAGCACCCTGTATAAACATGTAGTTTATTATGTGCACACATATAAGGTCAAACCGAGATTGTAAATAATGTAATAATTATTTTCGTATATTATTTTTGATGACGAGCTGAATTGGCAATACTTAATAAGCACCTTTCGCGAATAACATTTCTCGTTTATAACTAATAATAATATTAAATATTTAAAAAAAAACTAATAACTCAATGGTTGAAGCGCTCAACGAAATAATTATTTTAGAAACTTGTCGGTTTGAGTTGGAATTTGTTTTAATTGCCAACGTGTTAGTGATTCCAAACTTTTTGATTACCGTTGTTTATTAAATTTAAAACGTGTATAAGAAAAGGACTAATTAGGCTATCTTGATTGGCCCGAACAATAAAACATATTATCGAAAAAAATTCAAAAATAATATTAATAAAAAAAAATTAACAGATAAAACAGTGACATCTTACAATCGCTTTTTGACCTGACAAGTCGTTTTTGCTTTGCAGTGAGAATGTCGAGCTACGTCTCTGCTGATGAAGCCCCAAACAGGGCTGAAACAGCTGTACAGAGGTTTTCACTGCAATTAAAAACGATTTGCAACAAAATTTTGTAAAAAAAAAAAATGTTAGGTGGAAAAGCTATTGCAGGATGTCGCTGTTTAAACTATTCAATAATAAATGAAGTTGTGCCTTGCCCGATGAGAAATGTAAGTAAAAAGTTTTTTTTAATCTTAATCCGGACAGAATTATGATTGGAATTACACTCATAATCATAATTGTGGTCGGTTTAAGATTAAAAAAAAAACTTTTTGCTTACTATTCAATAATATTAATATTGAAAAAAAATTAAACCAAAATGATGCAGCAGATCACGCAAAAGAAAAAAAGAAGCTTGCAGACGTAGGGCTAGGCAACTTGGTATCAGGAAATCAAGTTTACACTGGATTTTTAAACAAAATTATACATAAAGCAAAATTTGTGCACACATTGGAAGAAAATGAGGAAGCAAAACGTTTAGATTAAAAAAAGAAAATGCTGCAAATCGTGGATCCCTCGAATGTCCTCTGTACAACTGTTTCAGCCCTATTTGGGGGCTCGCCAGCATGACCGCCTTGTATGGAATTGCAAATTATGCAGCAAATTGGCGTCAATTTATCAATGCTAATGCAATCTCAGGTCAAGAAACGATCGCAGGATGTCGCTACTTAAACTTTTCGTCTTGATTTTTGGCGACAAAACTTTAAGTGATAGAAATTTTGTTAAAAACGTCATTTTTTGAACGAAGCAACGTTTATAACTAACGATCAGTTCTCAAAAAGCTGGTCGAACTAAAATAAAAAAAAAACTTAGAATCAATTTCAAACGACAACAATAAAAGAAAATGGCGTTATGTTTGCTGTTTCATGTGATGGATTCATTGGACTTTATTTACTTTTAGAAAGAAATTTAAATTAATTTTCATACTTAACAGGTACCGCAAAATTATTTGTTTTATTGACAAAAATAAAGAAAAAAAAAATTCTTTCCAGCAAGACGAATGCGGACTACACTGGAAGTTATACAGAGTGACTATCAGTGACTGAGATTTATTTAGTCAGATTGGCAACACTTCAATGTTTCTGTTGGTATTACTGCTGTATAAGCTGAATAGTTATTATTATTTCTACCAATATTTACAGTGTTGATTAATTCCATCATAACAACGTCAACCATAACCTAAAAACTTAACCAAGCGATTGCGTCAAAATAACGAACCATGAAAATTATGACGGGTTGTAAGTACTGCCAATTCCTCAGTGTTCCCAACCTACTAACTTTTCCTCAATCATTTACAGGCCGCGTTCTGTAAATACCGCCTGCATTCATTTATGCAAATTCCTAATGAAAGTGAGCTATGATTTCAATGTTTTTTCTTCGAAATGTTTGGAACACCGACGGCTGTCCGATTATTTATTAAATGAAACAAATGTCAAATTGTAAAAAATGTCAGAATTACAACACAGTTTTTCTTTTTTTTAATTATTGAAAGTTATTTTCTAAGTGGTGGACTGTGTAGTGTAGAAAACGATCACCGTCAGATATTGACAACTGTCCTCTCACTCTTGTATTAAGTGTCGCCAACTTCATAAAAAACGAAATCACGGCGTGCTTTAATCAGTGGCGGCTCGTGATGGTGGGTGCATTTTCAAAATAAATTTATTTTTCGGAGCTTTAGTTAATTTTTAAATCAAATTTAAGCGTGAGATTTATTAAGCTTTTTTTCTCAGCTTTCCAATGCCTGTTACCAAAAAAAAACAATCGACGAACGCGTTCTCGAATTACAATCAAAATTCAAAAGCGCCGCGTTTTTTATTCGCTCAATTAAATGAACGTCTCTCCCTCCCCTCACGATCGCGCTCATATCTTCCGAATTCAATTTAAGCAAGGGGTTTACACAGCTTTTTCTCAGCTTTCCAACGCCGTTTACCAAAAAACAATCGAACAACGCGTTCTTGAGTTACAATCAAAATTCAAAAGCGCCGCATTTTTTATTCGCTCAGTTTACTGAACGTCTCTCCCTCCCCTCGCGATCGGCCTTGTAATTTTTGCATTAAATTTAAGCGTGGGATTTAGAGAGCTTTTAATCAGCTTTCCAACGCTGTTCACCAAAAAACAATCGACGAATGCGTTCTCGAGTTACAATCAAAATTCAAAAGCGCCGCGTTTTTTATTCGCTCAATTAACTGAACGTCTCTCCCTCCCCTCGCGATCGGCCTTGTAATTTTTGCATTAAATTTAAGCGTGGGACTTACAGAGCTTTTTTTCAGCTTTCCAACGCCGTTTACCAAAAAACAATCGACGAACGCGTTCTCGAGTTACAAAAATTTCAAAATTCAAAAGCGCCGCATTTTTTATTCGCTCAGTTTACTGAACGTCTCTTCCTCCCCTCGCGATCGGCCTTGTAATTTTTGCATTAAATTTAAGCGTGGGACTTACAGAGCTTTTTCTCAGCTTTCCAACGCCGTTTACCAAAAAACAATCGACGAACGCGTTCTCGAGTTACAATCAAAATTCAAAAGCGCCGCATTTTTTATTCGCTCAGTTTACTGAACGTCTCTTCCTCCCCTCGCGATCGGCCTTGTAATTTTTGCATTAAATTTAAGCGTGGGACTTACAGAGCTTTTTCTCAGCTTTCCAACGCCGTTTACCAAAAAACAATCGACGAACGCGTTCTCGAGTTACAATCAAAATTCAAAAGCGCCGCATTTTTTATTCGCTCAGTTTACTGAACGTCTCTCCCTCCCCTCGCGATCGGCCTTGTAAATTTTGCCTTAAATTTAAGCATGGGGTTTACAGAGCTTTTTCTCAGCTTTCCAACGCTTTTTACCAAAAAACAACCTATTAACGCGATCTCCAGTTACAATCAAAATTCAAAAGCGCCGCGTTTTTTATTCGATCAATTAACTGAACGTCTCTCCCTCCCCTCGCGATCGGCCTTGTAAATTTTGCCTTAAATTTAAGCATGGGGTTTACAGAGCTTTTTCTCAGCTTTCCAACGCTTTTTACCAAAAAACAATCTATTAACGCGATCTCGAGTTACAATCAAAATTCAAAAGCGCCGCGTTTTTTATTCGATCAATTAACTGAACGTCTCTCCCTCCCCTCGCGATCGGCCTTGTAATTTTTGCATTAAATTTAAGCATGAGATTTACAGAGCTTTTTCTCGGCTTTCCAACGCTGTTTACCAAAAAACAATCGACGAACGTGTTCCCGAGTTACAATCAAAATTCAAAAGCGCCGCATTTTTTATTCGCTCAGTTTACTGAACGTCTCTCCCTCCCCTCGCGATCGGCCATGTGAGTTTTGCATTAAATTTAAGCGTGGGATTTAAAGAGTTTTGTCTCAGCTTACCAACGCCGTTTACCAAAAAACAATCGACGAACGTGTTCTCGAGTTACAATCAAAATTTAAAAGCGCCGCATTTTTTATTCGCTCAGTTTACTGAACGTCTCTCCCTCCCCTCGCGATCGGCCTTGTAATTTTTGCATTAAATTAAGCCTTTTACCAAAAAACAATCGACGAATCGACACCAACTGGAAAAGAGAAAGTGGCTACATTTGCCAAATAAATTTGTTCTTCGGGGCTGTCCCGACGAGGAACTGGAACGTGCAATTTCAATAGGACAGACCACCTCGACGAGCCGACACTGGTTTAATCTGAAATACATCTGAAGGGACGGGAATTTGGGTGAAAAGAAACGGATTGACAGATTTGCCGCCAAGAAGTCCAGACTTAATTATTTTTTTAATTTTTTTGCATCATAAGTTTACAGTGAAAATTTTGATAATAATTTGGACGATTGTTGTTAGAGCTATGTTATGGAATAGAGACAAGCTACGTGCTCATTTTGATGGGGTCAGATTTGTTTTTGGTTATTAAATGGTTAGCCAATCACATTAACTACTCAAATAGTATTTATTATAATTAAGAAAATTTTCCGTAATTCCATTTTTCTTCCAAGGATTTTGAATCTTGGTATTGATATCGCGCTGGAAGAATTTTTTTCTTAAATTCAAAAAGTATACCAGTTTACCTATACACATTTATTTCTTCTTAATTATTAATTTCAGTCGTCATCTTGGAGGCTTTTAATCTGAATTCCAAAATGTTTTGCTTCATTGAACGTAACGCCCTGTATATGTATTTGTGCATCAACCTAATTGGATATGAGCGTATTTTTAGCGTCAAATCTGGCACGAATTAATATCCTAACAAGCGGACCTAAACTACAAAGCTTGAAACCTGAACTTCAAAATGTGTTGTTTCATTGAACGTAACGCGAAGTCAATCTGGGGACAGGCTGTATATATATGTATTTATGCATCAAACCTAATTGAATCACACTGCATGTAAGCGTATTTCTAACGTCAAATTTGGCATGACTTAACATCGTGACAAGCTAACCTAAACTACAAAGTTAGAAACCCCAATTCCAAAATGTTTTGCTTCATTCAACGTAACGCGCAGTCAATCCGGGGACACGCTGTACAATTTAGTATTCATGCATCAAACCTAATTGAATCATGCTGCATACAGCAGCGTATTTTGCGATAAGCATCTACTTCATATCCTTTTTAACGCGAATACTCTGCTCTTCGCAGGAATTAATTTTTCGTTGCGTGCTTTAAACGACTGGATTCCAAGCTGGAATGATAGCGGCATGAATTTCGTGGGAAGAGGGAAAGGTTTTTCCAGACACAGTCGAGATTCCACGCGCCTAGAGAAATTAATTCGTCTTCCGTTACATCCTTCTTAACATTATTAAAGATAACCCGAAAACTCCTCTTTGGTGGAGCGAGGGACTATTACACCAAAAAAGAAAAAATATTTTTATATACAGGGTGCATCCCAATTGCCAAACTTTACTGCCAACATGTGTCCATCCAGACACAGTCGAGATTCCATGCGCCTAGAGAAATTAATTCGTCTTCCGTTACATCCTTTTTAACATTATTAAAGATAACCCGGAAACTCCTCTTTAGTGGAGCGAGGGACTATTACACCAAAAAAGAAAAAATATTTTTATATACAGGGTGCATCCCAATTGCCAAACTTTACTGCCAACATGTGTCCATCCAGACACAGTCGAGATTCCATGCGCCTAGAGAAATTAATTCGTCTTCCGTTACATCCTTTTTAACATTATTAAAGATAACCCGGAAACTCCTCTTTGGTGGAGCGAGGGACTATTACACCAAAAAAGAAAAAATATTTTTATATACAGGGTGCATCCCAATTGCCAAACTTTACTGCCAACATGTGTCCATCCAGACACAGTCGAGATTCCATGCGCCTAGAGAAATTAATTCGTCTTCCGTTACATCCTTTTTAACATTATTAAAGATAACCCGGAAACTCCTCCTTGGCGGAGCGAGGGACTATTACACCTAAAAAAAATATTTCTATATACAGGGTGCATCTCAATTGCCAAACTTTATTGCCAACATGTATCCATCCAGACACAGTCGAGATTCCATGTGCCTAAAGAAATTAATTCGTCTTCCGTTACATCCTTCTTAACATTATTAAAGATAACCCGAAAACTCCTCTTTGGGGGAGCGAGGGACTAATGCACCTAAAAAAAATATTTCTATACACAGGGTGCATCTCAATTGCTAAACTTTATTGCCAAAATGTGTCCAAAAATACTTAAAAAGTCACGCACGATTTTCCAAATTGCGAATTACGAGGAAATTATCCTTAGAAGTAGGGCTTCGCATAATATGGATGGGGAGTTCTGCTTGAACAGCTACTTTACCCATACCACTTTTTACCAGGCAGATTAATTGGGCCAAATTACAGGAACTTTTTTGAAAAATGATCTACCTAGATGCACTGTTGTATACAAAATAGCATTCGTGGTCGAAAATCAATTTCACTAAGAAAACCTTTTATTTGCTTGCGTCCGTTTTGAAAATCGGGTGAAAGATTTTTGAACCCATGTTTATTGATCCATACGTCACGTTTATAAACTTTGGCCAAACTATTTAGATACTGGCTGTATGTATTCGTGTTTTGGAGATGCTGAAGCAAAAATGTTTTGCTTTTGACAGTTTTTTTTTCCCTTGAAACCTGTACGGTCCTTATTTTGGGCTTCAAATTCGAAAGGGTCCAATTGGAATTCATTTTTTTTCTGGCATCTTTCTTGAAATCGTTTCGAAACAGCTCTCAACTACATTCAGCGACTTCAGGACTTAAACCATGTGAGATTTGAATTTCCATAACGCAACCGGACATTTTGTAATGGCTTGTCTCGTCGGAGGTGTATAATTAGCGCGCCCTCATTACCTACGCATTATAAATATTAAATATTAATTGAAGGCTTATCCCCCGTTCGTACGTAAATAGAAAACTGCCGAATTTAATTACAGTTGTCTCTGCGGAGATAAATGACCGGTACCTGAATCAGAGGCAGGCAGGGTCGCTGACGGACAGCTGCCGGGGCGTCCGGACGTCAGTTGGTGGACTAATGCGGTCGGTATCACCCGGTTCCTAAAAAACCACTACACCATGTCAGAGAGACCTCATACGTAAATGATATACATGTAATTAGTTAATTATGGACTGTGGTCACTGCCCAAAGCAAAACACTCGGACTTCGCGTATAATTACGGTTTTATCTATACTATACTACTTTTAGGGTATACGGCATATGTCACGTACAAATTATTTTACGTTTAAATATAAGTATCGAATAGGTATGTATACACATGTGTGCTTAGGTCGATAGGTCATGGTTTTCATGGGAATGAACTTAATGACCTTAATAGTTTGTACATGTTATATTTGTTCCAACAGCTTCAGAATCATCAAAACAGTTGCTCACTCAAGTAACCATCGGTTTTAACCATGCCATCAAGTGTGCAACTTTTGATGGGCACGGTTTCTAACAAGTCAGTAACCACCGATGGAATATATCAATAGATTTTGGATTTTGGAGTCTCTTCAGTGAACAACAAATAAGAACACCATTCCAAAGAAAGTTTCTGTTCAAATTTGTGAGCAATTATTGTGTTGTATGTACAGTTGTATAATTTGGAATGGTATTCTTATTTGGTCATTAAGCCTGAAGAGGCTCTCTTACTCTCTGATACTCTTCCATGATACTTACCTCTAATTTTCGCTTCTGGTCAACCAGTCCTCGAGGACTTCTTTCTTCTTCAATTTAATATTCAACTATCTCCCATTTTTCTGTTTACCTTCTAGTTAAGTTCGCTCTGGTTAATCCCTTCCCCCTGGTCGTCTCGGTTTCCTTCAATTAAGTTTTCCGTGATATTTACCTCTGATTTTTCCTTCGGCTTTTGGTCGGCCTTCCTTCCTTGAGGTCTTCTTTCTTCTTTAATTTAAGCTTCAATTTAATATTCCTAGTTTGGAGTTTGCAAATTCAGTCTCTTCAGTGCACAACAAATAAGATCACCATTGCAAAGTTTCTGTTCAAATTTGTGAGCAATTATTGTGTTGTATGCATATTTGTATAATTTGGAATGGTATTCTTATTTGGTCGTTAACCCTGAAGAGGCTCTCTTACTCTCTGATACTCTTCTTTTTACCGTCTAGTTAAGTTCGTTCTGGTTAATCTCTTCCCCTCTGCTCCTCTCGGTTTCTTTCAATGAAGTCTTCCATGACATTTACCTCTGATCTTTCCTTCTGCCTTTGGTCGGCCTTCCTTGAGATTTTCTTTCTTCTTTAATTTAAGTTTCAATATTTTTCAATCCCATTTTTCTGTTTATCTTCTGGTTAAGTTTTCCCTGGTTGATTCCTTCCCCATTGGCTCCTCTCGGTTTCCTTCTTCCATGACATTGACCTCTGATCTCTCCTTCTGTTTTTGGTAAACCCTCCTTGAGGTCTTCCTTCTTCTTTCATTTAAGCTTCAATTTATGAACAGATAAAATAGCGACATCTTACTATCGCTTTTTGACCTGACATTGCACAAAATTTTTCCTCAATTTATGATTCAACTATTTTCTATTTTCCTGTTTACCTTCTGGTTATGTTTGACATGGTTGACTCCTTCCTCCCTGCTCCTCCTGGTTTCCTCCAATGAAGTACCCCAGTTTTACAATGGGAAAAGATATTTCAGTTTCGAATCCTATGTAAATGTATGCCATGTAGTAGATGGCTTTGTAGGAAATTCAAACCAATCGATTTCCTTGTCCTTCCTTACTTTGTCCCCAACGTGTTTAATGGCGTCTTCGGCTGACTGCTCTCAGAGTATCTCCATCTTGTTTTAGCCTCATGTTTCGAATCCTATGTAAATGTGGCAATTGGAAGTAAGTATGCCATGCTAGGAGATGGCTTTAGGAAATTCAAACCAATCGATTTTCTTGTCCTTCCTTACTTTGTCCCCAACGTGTTTAATGGCGTTTTCGACTGACTGCTCTCAGAGTATCTCCATCTTGTTTTAACCTCATGTTTCGAATCCTATGTAAATGTGGCAATTGGAAGTAAGTATGCCTTGCTAGGAGATGGCTTTAGGAAATTCAAACCAACCGATTTCCTTGTCCTTCCTTACTTTGTCCCCAACGTGTTTAATGGCGTTTTCGACTGACTGCTCTCAGAGTATCTCCATCTTGTTTTAACCTCATGTTTCGAATCCTATGTAAATGTGGCAATTGGAAGTAAGTATGCCTTGCTAGGAGATGGCTTTAGGAAATTCAAACCAACCGATTTCCTTGTCCTTCCTTACTTTGTCCCCAACGTGTTTAATGGCGTCTTCGGCTGACTGCTCTCAGAGTATCTCCATCTTGTTTTAGCCTCATGTTTCGAATCCTATGTAAATGTGGCAATTGGAAGTAAATATGCCATGCTAGGAGATGGCTTTAGGAAATTCAAACCAATCGATTTTCTTGTCCTTCCTTACTTTGTCCCCAACGTGTTTAATGGCGTTTTCGACTGACTGCTCTCAGAGTATCTCCATCTTGTTTTAACCTCATGTTTCGAATCCTATGTAAATGTGGCAATTGGAAGTAAGTGTGCCATGCTAGGAGATGGCTTTAGGAAATTCAAACCAATCGATTTCCTTGTCCTTCCTTACTTTGTCCCCAACGTGTTTAATGGCGTTTTTGACTGACTGCTCTCAGAGTATCTCCATCTTGTTTTAACCTCATGTTTCGAATCCTATGTAAATGTGGCAATTGGAAGTAAGTATGCCATGCTAGGAGATGGCTTTAGGAAATTCTAACCAATCGATTTCCTTGTCCTTCCTTACTTTGTCCCCAACGTGTTTAATGGCGTCTTCGGCTGACTGCTCTCAGAGTATCTCCATCTTGTTTTAGCCTCATGTTTCGAATCCTATGTAAATGTGGCAATTGGAAGTAAGTATGCCATGCTAGGAGATGGCTTTAGGAAATTCAAACCAATCGGTTTCCTTGTCCTTCCTTACTTTGTCCCCAACGTGTTTAATGGCGTTTTTGACTGACTGCTCTCAGAGTATCTCCATCTTGTTTTAACCTCATGTTTCGAATCCTATGTAAATGTGGCAATTGGAAGTAAGTATGCCATGCTAGGAGATGGCTTTAGGAAATTCTAACCAATCGATTTCCTTGTCCTTCCTTACTTTGTCCCCAACGTGTTTAATGGCGTCTTCGGCTGACTGCTCTCAGAGTATCTCCATGTTGTTTTAGCCTCATGTTTCGAATCCTATGTAAATGTGGCAATTGGAAGTAAGTATGCCATGCTAGGAGATGGCTTTAGAAAATTCAAACCAATCGATTTCCTTGTCCTTCCTTACTTTGTCCCCAACGTGTTTAATGGCGTCTTCGGCTGACTGCTCTCAGAGTATCTCCATCTTGTTTTAGCCTCATGTTTCGAATCCTATGTAAATGTGGCAATTGGAAGTAAGTATGCCATGCTAGGAGATGGCTTTAGAAAATTCAAACCAATCGATTTCCTTGTCCTTCCTTACTTTGTCCCCAACGTGTTTAATGGCGTCTTCGGCTGACTGCTCTCAGAGTATCTCCATCTTGTTTTAGCCTCATGTTTCGAATCCTATGTAAATGTGGCAATTGGAAGTAAGTATGCCATGCTAGGAGATGGCTTTAGGAAATTCAAACCAATCGATTTCCTTGTCCTTCCTTACTTTGTCCCAAACGTGTTTAATGGCGTTTTCGACTGACTGCTCCCAGAATATCTCCATCTTGTTTTAACCTCATGTTTCGAATCCTATGTAAATGTGACAATTGGAAGTAAGTATGCCATGCTAGGAGATGGCTTTAGGAAATTCAAACCAATCGATTTTCTTGTCGTTCCTTACTTTGTCCCCAACGTGTTTAATGGCGTTTTCGACTGACTGCTCTCAGAGTATCTCCATCTTGTTTTAACCACATGTAAAAACAGAGGACGGAGATGCTCTCAGAGCTGCCCAGAGCAGTCGTTCGAAAACGCCTTTAGAAGTGGTGGATGGTTTTTGTAATCTTTTGTACAAAAAAAATTTTTTTTTTTTGTTCTATTTATAAAATAAAGTCTTCGATCATGAAACTTCCCCGGCATTTGTCATTTTCGTTAGATAATCAAATTCACTCGCTATCAAAAAAAAAGAACGAACATAAATAATTTCATACGTCGATCTAAACAAAATAAATTAATGAAATAACCGAAATGCCAAAAGTGATAGATCTACGATTATTCTCAAATAAGTTATGCAACTCGATTGAAATGGTCGCGCTCGCCACCATTAATGCGATTCTTGCGTGCGCGTGCCTAAAGTTTATCCCGCCGCGGTACGCGTACGGTTAACACCTTTTTTTTCCTTTTTTTTTTCTTTTCGTAAAAATTAATATTGTAATGCGAACGTCGCAAACTAATAATTTCGATAAGCGGAATTGTGTTAAATGCAACTTGGCACACGTACGGGAGCACGCGAACAGATTTCGTGTAATTACGCCGAGTACGTCCTTGCTCTGATAAGGGGCATTCCATAAATATTTCCGAACGCACTCTGAAATGTGAAAGAAAAATTATGTGCAACAATTAAGTCACAATTTATTATAATTATAGTGCGGGGCATTTTAATATTTAACGTACGAAACTGTTTCTTACATACTTGCAGTGAAATTACTTTACTAAAAGCCGCTTCACATGTATGCAATGCAAAGCCATGCGCAATGAAACTTGCACTGAAAAGTTACAGTTACAATAATTAATTAATTCCTGAGACACGTAAATATTTAGTTACCTTGCTGATGAGCAAGCGCACAATAGAAATAGAAATTGCAGCTTGCTGCAACAAAAGTTGCATCTTGCGAAGCCGCGTTTACAAAACAATATTGATGAAAAAGTTTTTAGGAAATGTTCACTGGTTGCGTTGCATTTAGGACGAACTGTATTAAATTTAAACCTAGTTTAGAATGTGGTACGCCATCAGATCCGTCACATTCTAACTTAAATCCTGAAGTTTGCAATAAATGAAACAAAAAAGTTCGGCAGAATCATAAAAATCTTTACACTGAGACGGCTCTGTAAAATTAAAGGATAGAGCCGCACTTAAGTCAGTTTTGCGTGATGCAATTTGTATAACAGCAAGTTGCAACTTTTATTACACGCATGCTCATTGACAAATCGGGATGAAAAATATTTTTCAATTAGTTTACTCAAATTTAAGATACAATCAACAATTGGTATCTACCTTTTCGGTTGCAGCTCTGAACGTGAAGCTAATTTTTATCTGCAATTTTCATTGCTTGTTCCACTGCATGCGTGTGAAGCTGGCTTTACGCACCAATTAATAAAATCTGGACTTCTTTCAAAAAGAGTTCAATTTTTATTTAACATTTATAGTTTTTTTAACACTTTCCTCTCGGAGAATTATTAAATCTAAGCGCTCTAAAGATTGCCAACATTTTCCAAGTAACATACTATTGAATATTTAAGTAAATGAGAAATTTTCTTTTGATAAATTAATTTAAAATTTTAAATAGGAACAGGAATACATGGTTTCCAAAATAATAATCTTGTACTAATTGTATTACATTTAAATTTCGACAAATTTAATTTTAAAAACTCTCCAATCTAAAAAAATTATTGTATATTCGTAAAAATTGTATTATACAGGGTGACTGTGATAGTTGTGCGAAGCTTGAAACCTGCGTGCAAAATGACAATTATTTGTTGAAAACTCCTTAAAAATTGTTTTACATTGGCTTTACGCACCAATTAATAAAATTTTCACTTCTTCCAGCAATAGTTCAATTTTTATTTAACATTTATAGTTTCGTTAACACTTTCCTCTCGAAAAATTATTAAATCTAAGCGCTCTAAAGATTGCCAACATTTTCCAAGTAACATACTATTGAATATTTAAGTAAATGAGAAATTTTCTTTTGATAAATTAATTTAAAATTTTAAATAGGAACAGGAATACATGGTTTCCAAAATAATAATCTTGTACTAACTGTATTACATTTAAATTTCGACAAATTTAATTTTAAAAACTCTCCAATCTAAAAAAAAATATTGTATATTCGTAAAAATTGTATTATACAGGGTGACTGTGATAGTTGTGCGAAGCTTGAAACCTGCAGTACACCTGCGTGCAAAATGACAATTATTTGTTGAAAACTCCTTAAAAATTGTTTTACATTGGCTTTACGCACCAATTAATAAAATTTTCACTTCTTCCAGCAAGAGTTCAATTTTTATTTAACATTTATAGTTTTGTTAACACTTTCTTCTCGAAAAATTATTAAATCTAAGTGCTCTAAAGATTGCCAACATTTTCCAAGTAACGTACTATTGAATATTTAAGTAAATAAGAAATTTTCTTTTGATAAATTAATTTTAAATTTTAAATAGGAGCAGGAATATGTGGTTTTTCCCAAATAATGATCTTGTACTAATGGTATTACATTTAAACTTCGACAAATTTAATTTAAGAAACTCTCCGATCTAAAAAAAAATTATTGTATATTCGTAAAAATTGTATTATACAGGGTGACTGTGATAGTTGTGCGAAGCTTGAAACCTGCGTGCAAAATGACAATTATTTGTTGAAAACTCCTTAAAAATTGTTTTACATTGGCTTTACGCACCAATTAATAAAATTTTCACTTCTTCCAGCAAGAGTTCAATTTTTATTTAACATTTATAGTTTTGTTAACACTTTCTTCTCGAAAAATTATTAAATCTAAGTGCTCTAAAGATTGCCAACATTTTCCAAGTAACGTACTATTGAATATTTAAGTAAATAAGAAATTTTCTTTTGATAAATTAATTTTAAATTTTAAATAGGAGCAGGAATATGTGGTTTTCCCAAATAATAATTTTGTACTAATTGTATTACGTTTAAATTTCAACAAATTTAATTTAAAAAACTCTCCAATCTAAAAAAAATTATTGTATATTCGTAAAAATTGTATTATACAGGGTGACTGTGATAGTTGTGCGAAGCTTGAAACCTGCAGTATATCTGCGTGCAAAATGACAATTATTTGTTGAAAACTCCTTAAAAATTGTTTTACGTTGGCTTTACGCACCAATTAATAAAATTTTGATTTCTTTCAGCAGGAGTTCTATTTTTATTTAACATTTATGGTTTTGTTAACACTTTCTTCTCGAAAAATTATTAAATCTAAGCGCTCTAAAGATTGCCAACATTTTCCAAGTAACATACTATTGAACATTTAAGTAAATAAGAAATTTTCTTTTGATAAATTAATTTAAAATTTTAAATAGGAACAGGAATACGTGGTTTTTCCCAAATAATGATCTTGTACTAATGGTATTACATTTAAACTTCGACAAATTTAATTTAAAAAACTCTCCGATCTAAACAAAAATTATTGTATATTCGTAAAAATTGTATTATACAGGGTGACTATGATAGTTGTGCGAAGCTTGAAACCTGCAGTACACCTGCGTGCAAAATGACAATTATTTGTGGAAAACTCCTTAAAAATTGTTTTACATTGGCTTTACGCACCAAATTAATAAAATTTTGACTTCTTTCAGCAAGAATTCTATTTTTATTTAACATTTATGGTTTTGTTAACACTTTCTTCTCGAATAATTATTAAATCTAAGCGCTCTAAAGATTGCCAACATTTTCCAAGTAACATACTATTGAATATTTAAGTAAATGAGAAATTTTCTTTTGATAAATTAATTTAAAGTTTTAAATAGGAACAGGAATACATGGTTTCCAAAATAATAATCTTGTACTAATTGCATTGCATTTAAATTTCGACAAATTTAATTTAAAAAACTCTCCAATCTAAAAAAAATTATTGTATATTCGTAAAAATTGTATTACACAGGGTGACTGTGATAGTTGTGCGAAGCTTAAAACCTGCAGTACACCTGCGTGCAAAATGACAATTATTTGTTGAAAACTCCTTAAAAATTGTTTTACATTTGCAACATTCTCTGTTTTTCTTCTTAAAAATGATCTTAATTCAGTTTAGTGGATATTAGCATTGCCTTTTCAGAATCTCTGCTTGCGTCATTAAATTAAAATTAAATTAAAAAAAATTAAATTAAAATTATACACACCTAGGACACTGCTATTATTTTGTATTCAGGTGTATATGACTACATGACTATATATATAACGATTGAACTCAAATGTCCTTTTAAAAAAAATTAATAGTTTTCGATTCAAGATCATCACAGTTGAAACTGTTTTAGAACCACTGACCTGTGGCCACACCTTGAAACCTTTAATCATCACTGTAAATAATTTGAACATATAAAATAGCGACATCTTACTATCGCTTTTTGACCTAACATTTTTTTTTTTTTTTTTTTGTAAATAATATATAATTAACTTTATTAAATAAATAATATGTGTTCATTTGAATTTGTGGTCTAGCGAGCTTTGACGGTTCTGTACGTATGTCGTAGCGTACGTCACACGTACTTTCATGTCAGTCTGTTTACCGGCGTGTGTGAAACGTGTTTGTTTCTAACCTAGACGTATTTCATAAAATCGTGATTAAAACGAACGTGTATTAATGTTGTTTTCGCAGTAAAAGGTATTTTGTAAATAAAAATAACTGTTATTATAAATTTGTGTATTATTTTAGGCAAATGTCATACGTCCTATGTGTTAATAGTTTCTGAGAAAAAAACTTTTCGGAAGCTGTTTGCAAACCACTAGCCAGTGGTCCTCGAACAGTTTCGGAAAGATTGTCAGCTGCGATTTTCTCGAAAACCATTAACTTTTTTTGTTACAGATTTCGAAGCTTTGCACAACTATCACGGTCACCCTGTATAACATCTTATGCACGTCCGTCGTAACTCGCTGACGTTTTAATTTGAATTGTTCCGTTTCGCTGGACCGAGTGTTAATGAAACACGAGCGGCAATATTTTAATGCTTAATTAATTTATTGAAATAATAAAGTTTTAATTAAGTTCGAGATTTATGTATAGGCCGGCCGTCGTTTACAAGTAGACACAATAAATAACCGGCGGGACATAAATTTCGCATAGAACTAATGAATATAAATTAAAACACGACCGTATCGTCGCGGAAAAATTTCTGGAAGGAGTTATTATAAGTTTCTTCAAGTTTGCTCCTCGTCTTGTTAAGCGCAACTTTAAAGCGGCTCTTGTGTGTAATAAATTTTGCGGAATATTGTGAAAATATTCATAGTTTCTTGACATTCATTATAATTTACGATGAGAACATCGTGTGTACGTTGTATGTACAGTCACGCTTCTTAACAATGTCTCCCCAATCAAAATACATATTGTGTTTGATCACATGCTTGCAATTTAATAACATTTGTAGGGGGGCATTACTGAAAAGCATGACTGTACATGTAGATATAGAAAATTCAATTAAGGGAGGGGGAGATTCTGTAAATGCTATTAAACAATTGTCCTTACAAGAAGACGAAAATATGGAATGCATTCTTGAACATTCTACTCGCCTTATTGAGGAGACCGCGTATTGCTGCTTGTGTTTGAATAACGTCCGATGTAACCCAAACCTGATTGAAACACAATCAAAAAAAAGCTTGTAACATAATACGCACGCGTGAATAAGATCATACTGAAGATTAAAGAAGGTAAAACGCTAGGCCAAGCGAACGAATTGAAACCAGAGGAAGAAAGAAAGAATTTCGGCATTAGGAAAATGTAATAAAACAAATTTCAACAGAGCGCTGATAACCAAACTGCGGACCGACGATGTCCTCTTGCATATACAACCTCTGTACACTGTATATAAGGCATATACATAGAGAAGATTATGTCAACTGATGTATGTATGATTCATAAGTGGTTGAAACTGTCGTTTGTACATACTTTACTGATGACATTTTGCAAGAAAAAAAAGAGAAAGAGTACAAGATACCACAAGAGGCTTGGCGGTGTTGATTTTTGATCAAAAGGAGTCTCAGCGAATGACTGTTTGTTTGTAATTTGAACTTAATGATTTAAATAAACTGATTTATTTGATTACTGATTAATATGCATAGAAATAGTATGGTTTGCAACGGCGGCGGATGATAATGTGGCCCTTTGGTGGGTGCATTGTTTCGGCTCGTTGATTTCATTATTTTCACCTGGAACTGTCCAGCTGTTCTTTCCCATCACGCCCGGCTTCCTCGAGGCTCTCTATTCTCAATTTCAGCGTCCATATATCTCCGACTGCTTGTTGACGTTGGGGCTGTTTATTAGTCAGAGCCCCCACTAATCTGAGTAATAAATTTTCGTTTTGAAACGAACTCTGATGTACACACACACACACACACCCACACAAGTTCAACCCTACACTTACTTTATTCGAATTGTGGACGTGTGTTGTTAATTTGGATTTGACGTTCACACAGGAAAATTTTACCTAAATATAAGCAATAATAGTCGATCGTTTTGAACCTTATAAGTATTTAAAAGTCCATGTAACTATTTAAAATCCAGTAAGTTCACTGCAAATTGTGCAAATTGTTGAAGACTAATAAGAAGATATGTGGACAAATCTTAGATACGAGGACCTATTATATAATTTTAGAAAATCTAATGACAAGTACGGAAGAACTTCAAGAAATCATTTCCCAGTGTCTTAGGTATGCCTATTCGAATGGTAGCCACATGTTGAAATAAGCCAACACCGTCTTTATAAACAGGCCCGAGTCATCGCGTAGGAATATCAGACCTCAGAGTAATATCCAGTTTTTGGGGACTGCGATGGAAGCGTTGCGCTCTTCAGTCAAACCAATGCAACATAAATATTTGGTATGGCAGATTTTCCCTATTTGAACAGGACTTTCTGGCTTATGCGTTTTCGTGCGTGAAAATCTACACTCCCTCTGCTTACTAACAAGGACAGAAAGACAATTTTAAAACGGCGAGTTTCTTACTGGACCACATTATAGATGAATCAATTTTCAAGTCGTGGTTTTCTCCCACCTAACGAATCAGGCCTGTATGAAGTGGGCGTTGAATAAATATAAAGTTCTTGATATGACATGAATTGATTCCTTGTGGTATAATTTTTCAATTGTTTATGAAATGACGACACAATAGATTAATAAGTACTGAATGATCTGTTTGGAGTGATTATAATCAAGAAAATTGATTAATCAATCAATCAAAAACCAAAGTTTAATGAGTCAGAACTTCTTGGTGATGTGATTGCCAGAAAGTTGCGCATTTCAGATCTGTCGCTTTTAATCAGTTCGTAACTGCCAAGGCAGTTTTTTCTTTTCTTTGCTAAAACTGCGATTACTTTGATGGGTAGTTGACTCTGAAAATAGTTTCGCTGTAGATAGAGACGAATCTATTTAAGTAGGACTTTCTGGCTTACGCGATTTCGTACGTGAAAACCAACTCGTTCACATGAATCAATTTTCAAGTCGTGATTTTCTCCCACCTAACGAATCAGGCCTGTATGAAGCGGGCGTTGAGTAAATATAAAGTTCTTGATATGACATGATTTGATTCTTTGTGGTATAATTTTTCAATTGTGTATGAGACGACTCCACAATAGATTAATAAGTATTGAATGATCTGTTTGGAGTGATTATAATAATCAAGAAAATTGATCAAATCAATCAAAAACCAAAGTTGAATAAGTCAGAACTTCTTGGTGCTATGATTGCCAGAAAGTTGCGCATTTCAGATCTGTCGCCTTTAATCACTTCGTAACTCTCAAGGCAATTTTTTCTTTTCTTTGCTAAAACTGCTATTATTTTGATGAGTAGTTGACTCTGAAAATAGTTTCGTTGTAGATAGAGACGAATCTATTTAAATAGGACTTTCTAGCTTACGCAACTTCGTACGTGAAAACCAACTCGCTCATATGAATCAATTTTCAAGTCGTTGTTTTCTCCCACCTAACGAATCGGGCCTGTATGAAGTGGGCGTTGAATAAATATAAAGTTCTTGATATGACATGATTTGATTCTTTGTGGTATAATTTTTCAATTGTGTATGAAACGACTCCACAATAGATTAATAAGTATTGAATGATCTGTTTGGAGTGATCATAATAATCAAGAAAATTGATCAAATCAATCAAAAACCAAAGTTGAATAAGTCAGAACTTCTTGGTGCTATGATTGCCAGAAAGTTGCGCATTTCAGATTTGTGGCTTTTAATCAGTTCGTAACTCTCAAGGCAATTTTTTCTTTTCTTTGCTAAAACTGCGATTATTTTGATGAGTAGTTGACTCTGAAAATAGTTTCGTTGTAGATAGAGATGAATCTATTTAAATAGGACTTTCTGGCTTACGCGACTTCGTACGTGAAAACCAACTCGCTCATATGAATCAATTTTCAAGTCGTGGTTTTCTCCCACCTAACGAATCAGGCCTGTATGAGGTGGGCGTTGAGTAAATATAAAGTTCTTGATATGACATGATTTGATTCTTTGTGGTATAATTTTTCAATTGTGTATGAAACGACGACACAACAGATTAATAATTATTGAATGATCTGTTTGGAGTGATTATAATAATCAAGAAAATTGATCAAATCAATCAAAAACCAAAGTTGAATAAGTCAGAACTTCTTGGTGCTATGATTGCCAGAAAGTTGCGCATTTCAGATCTGTCGCCTTTAATCAGTTCGTAACTGCCAAGGCAGTTTTTTCTTTTCTTTGCTAAAACTGCGATTACTTTGATGTGTAGTTGACTCTGAAAATAGTTTCGCTGTAGATAGAGACGAATCTATTTAAGTAGGACTTTCTGGCTTACGCGATTTCGTACGTGAAAACCAACTCGTTCACATGAATCAATTTTCAAGTCGTGGTTTTCTCCCACCTAACGAATCAGGCCTGTATGAAGTGGGCGTTGAGTAAATATAAAGTTCTTGATATGACATGATTTGATTCTTTGTGGTATAATTTTTCAATTGTGTATGAAACGACGACACAACAGATTAATAATTATTGAATGATCTGTTTGGAGTGATTATAATAATCAAGAAAATTGATCAAATCAATCAAAAACCAAAGTTGAATAAGTCAGAACTTCTTGGTGGTAAGATTGCCAGAAAGTTGCGCATTTCAGATCTGTCGCCTTTAATCAGTTCGTAACTGCCAAGGCAGTTTTTTCTTTTCTTTGCTAAAACTGCGATTACTTTGATGTGTAGTTGACTCTGAAAATAGTTTCGCTGTAGATAGAGACGAATCTATTTAAATAGGACTTTCTGGCTTACGCGATTTCGTACGTGAAAACCAACTCGTTCATACGAATCGATTTTCAAGTCGTGGTTTTCTCCCACCTAACGAATCACGCCTGTATGAAGTGGGCGTTGAGTAAATATAAAGTTCTTGATATGACATGAATTAATTCCTTGTGGTATAATTTTTCAATTGTGTATGAAACGACGACACAACAGATTAATAAGTATTGAATGATCTCTTTGGAGAGATTATAATCAAGAAAATTGATTAATCAATCAATCAAAAACCAAAGTTTAATGAGTCTTCTTGGTGGTATGATTGCCAGAAACTTGCGCATTTCAGATTTGTCGCTTTTAATCAGTTCGTAACTCTCAAGGCAGTTTTTCTTTTCTTTGCTAAAACTGCGATTACTTTGATGGGTAGTTGACTCTGAAAATAGTTGCGTGGTAGATAGAGACGATGATGTTGGAACTCATTGCCCTCTCAAGATATTTCGCTCTGGTTTCGTTTCTAAATAGGAGATACGAGATACTCTAACGTGAATCAAAAACCAAACCAAGGTGAATTAAAGCCTTTTTTTCAAAAAAAATTTCAATGATCTCGTGCGCTAAATAAAACCTGCAACTTTGTATTGACCACCATAAAAGTTAATTTCAGAGAAGTTTTTCCTTTGACTTCAAAAGTTTCTCCTTTCCTTCGAATGATTTTGGCCTTCCCTTTCCCCTCTATCGTCTCCATTTTCATTTTAATCTTTGTTGACCTAACCCCTTCTTTTTTGGTTGTTAATCTGATTTTTGATTGCGCATCAATCAAGTAAATTTAAAAGAAGTTTCCATTCGACTTCGAAAGTTTTCTCTTCCACTTCAAGATTTTTCATTTTGAGTTTTCCCTCTATCGCTTCTCATCTTTCGCCATAATGTTGACGTACTCCATCCTTTTTTTGGTTGTTGATCAGGATCAAACGAAAAATTCATTTGAAAGAAAACTAAGATCATTACGAACGTAATTCACCTGAACTGCAATTTTCTTCTTCTTCTTCTCCTTCTTCCAAAATGTATATCGGATTTGCTTTGAAATAATTTCCCTGGGACCATTTCTACTTTTCTTTCTGCTGTTTACTAATTTAGGTCTTGTTTTCCATCTCAATTTGATTTGAATCCTCAGTTTATTCCCATAGGACTTCATAGAGATAAACTAAGGGTTAATGGTAAAGTGAGATGGAAAAATTGGGCCTTAGAAAGATTGAAGTTTTGTCCTTTCGATAAATTCACAATTTTTCCGATTGATAAAATGGGATGATGATTCAACGAATAGAACTTAACGAACTTAATTCGTCTGAACTGGGTGGATTTTGAACCAACTGCATCGCGCCACTGGATTCTTCTTCTTCTTCTTCTTTTCCTGTATTGAATGACGGATTTGATTCTAAATAATTTCCTCGGAATCGTTTCTACTTTTCTTTCTGCTGGTTGCTGATTTAGGTCCATTTTAGATTTTCCATCTCAATTTGACTTGAATCCTTAGTTTATTTCCGTACGAGTTCATGGAAATAAACTGAAGATTAAAGTTACACTGAGATGAAAAAGTGGGGCCTTAGAAAGATTGATGTTTGGTCCTTTCCATGAATTCACAGTTTTTCCAGTTTTTTTTAGATTTTGCACCCGATTTCTAGTTTATGCTCGATTAGAACTGGAATCGTTTATTTACATCTACTCCTCTGAGCTAGATTCCTTTTGATTGTTTCATTAGACCTAAATACTTCTCCTTTTTCAAACATATCAGAACTTCATATTACCGAGTAATGGGTTTACCTGTTCTCCTTTCTCCTTCATCGATCTTTGAACACCAAAATATAAATCTTTTAAACACCTTCTTCCGTTAAAAATCAAAAGGCAAGTTCATTTGAAAGAGAACGATGATTAACAGAAAAACTTAATTCACCTGAACTGGATGGATTTGAACCAACTGCATCGCGCCGCTACATTCTTTTTCTTTTTCCGTAACGAATGCCGGATTTGTTTCAAAATAATTTCCTGGGGACCGTTTTTCTACTTTTCTTCCTGCTGGTTGTTGATTTAGATTCTGTTTTTCCATCTCAGTTCGACTTGATTCCTTAGTTTATTCTCATGAGAGTACATGGAGACAAACTGAAGACTCAAGTTAAACCAAGATGGAAAAATTGGACCTAAGACAGATTCATGTTTTGTCTTTCCGATGAATTCACAATTTTTACAATCGTTAAAGTGGGATAATGATTCAACGAAGAGAATTTGGTTTCTAGTTTATGCTCGATTAGATCGGAAGTCGTTTACATCTCTAAGCTCGATTCCTCTTGATTGTTTCATTGGACCTACAACTCGTCCAGATTTAATTATGGGTGATTTACCTAAACCACGAGTAAGTTCTTCCTGTTTTCCATTTGAAACTACAGGAAAATGCTTCTGGCCTTTTCAAACATACTAGAAATTCATAATATTTTGGGCTCTTCCAATTCTTCTATTGTTATACCCTCTATTTGCTATTTTTTTAATTGCCGAGTAATGGGATTACCTTCTCCCTTTTCTTCTTCGTCGATTTCTCAACATCAGTTTTGGAAGTGCTTCGTCTTCATCCTCATTTAAACCCACATGGGTTCCTATAACTTTATTTAAGACTTCTATCGCAACCAAAGTTTCGAAACTGTGGAAATTGCTTTTAAAATTTTTATATGGTAGATACAAAGGAACCCAATAACGAAGCCAGCGTAGCGATTTTATTTTTATATGAAAAACCCAAGGGAAAACCCGTGAAAACCGGGAAAAGTCACAGGAATTGACTTCCCTAGTCCAGTTTAGCTTCTGCAATTGAACTGGGAACCCAGTAACCGACTCAGGGTACCCACCCACCAGTAAAACTTGAAAAAGTCAAAGGAATTGACTGAGGATTCTTTCATATAATTGCATTTTCGACTGACTGCACCGGGCTGCTCTGAGAGTATCTTCATCCTCTGTTTTTACGTGAGGTTAAAACAAGATGGAGATACTCTGAGAGCAACTTAAAGCAGTCAGTCGAAAACGCCACTGGTCTAGCTCCTACAATTGAATGGGGAACAACTTGACCCGCTTACGGGGTCACCACAACTTCAACCCTCCTCAAATTCCCCTACTGAACACCTTAATTCTTCTTTCCCGAGAAAAGCCTGCGAAAAGGTTCACGGTGTCAGGGAATTCGCTTGTTTCAAATGCAAGAGTCAGTGAAATTAATTTTGAAGAAGTCGAATATTAGAATTCAAATTTGATTTTTAAAATTACAAAAAAGAAAATGAAAAATTGTTTTAAATATTAACAAAAATAAAAGAATTGCATTATCTAAGTAAGTTGTGAAAAGGATTATCACTTTTTTAACAAAACAAAAGAAGTTGTTATTGTGTCTTCTGTATAGGCAACCATGCAAGCGACTGTGTTAATTCGGTTGCCTATAATAAGACTTCTTGTTTCTTGAAGAATCTAATTTATAATTTCTTTAGGGGAAAAGGTATGTTATTATAATTAATTACTTGTCAGTTTTAATGCGTAATCTCTGTAGCGGTATTTATTTTCTAAATTCAAATTTTTATGACAGATCAGGTTAACGCATTATGCATAGCAAGATTAAAAAAAGACAATCAGATTAATAACAGTAGTAGATTTTACTCGACCAACGAGAACCATAAAAAGCAACATTTCCTCTTTCCTAGAAGCTAAGATATAATATATAATAATAATATAATGTAACATAAAGGCTCCAAAGTAGATAATCGTTTGTATGGAACTTAAATTACAAATTGAAGTAAATTGTGAAAAGGTTTGTTACATTTTTAACAAAAAAACTTGTTATTGTGGCTTCTGTGTAGGCAACTATGCAAGCGACCGTGTTCATTTGGTTGCCTACAATAAGACTTCTTGTTTCTTGAAGAATCTAATTTATAATTTTTTTTTAGGGGAAGAGGTATGTTATTATAATTAATTACTTATCAGTTTTAATGCGTAATCTGTGGCGGTATTTATTTTCTAAATTCAGATTTTTACGACAAATCAGGTTAACGCATTATGCATAGCAAGATAAAAGAAAAAGACAATCAGATTAATAACAGTAGTAGATGTTACTCGACCAAAGAGAACCATAAAAAACAACATTTCCTCTTTCCTAGAAGCTAAGATATAATATATAATAATAATATAATGTAACATAAAGGCTCCAAAGTAGATAATCGTTTGTATGGAACTTAAATTACAAATTGAAGTAAATTGTGAAAAGGTTTGTTACATTTTTAACAAAAAAACTTGTTATTGTGACTTCTGTGTAGGCAACTATGCAAGCGACCGTGTTCATTTGGTTGCCTACAATAAGACTTCTTGTTTCTTGAAGAATCTAATTTATAATTTTTTTTTAGGGGAAGAGGTATGTTATTATAATTAATTACTTATCAGTTTTAATGCGTAATCTGTGGCGGTATTTATTTTCTAAATTCAGATTTTTACGACAAATCAGGTTAACGCATTATGCATAGCAAGATAAAAGAAAAAGACAATCAGATTAATAACTAGTAGATGTTACTCGACCAAAGAGAACCATAAAAAACAACATTTCCTCTTTCCTAGAAGCTAAGATATAATATATAATAATAATATAATGTAACATAAAGGCTCCAAAGTAGATAATCGTTTGTATGGAACTTAAATTACAAATTGAAGTAAATTGTGAAAAGGTTTGTTACATTTTTAACAAAATAACTTGTTATTGTGACTTCTGTGTAGGCAACTATGCAAGCGACCGTGTTCATTTGGTTGCCTACAATAAGACTTCTTGTTTCTTGAAGAATCTAATTTATAATTTTTTTTTTAGGAGAAGAGGTATGTTATTATAATTAATTACTTATCAGTTTTAATGCGTAATCTGTGGCGGTATTTATTTTCTAAATTCAGATTTTTACGACAAATCAGGTTAACGCATTATGCATAGCAAGATAAAAGAAAAAGACAATCAGATTAATAACAGTAGTAGATATTACTCGACCAAAGAGAACCATAAAAAACAACATTTCCTCTTTCCTAGAAGCTAAGATATAATATATAATAATAATATAATGTAACATAAAGGCTCCAAAGTAGATAATCGTTTGTATGGAACTTAAATTACAAATTGAAGTAAATTGTGAAAAGGTTTGTTACATTTTTAACAAAAAAACTTGTTATTGTGACTTCTGTGTAGGCAACTATGCAAGCGACCGTGTTCATTTGGTTGCCTACAATAAGACTTCTTGTTTCTTGAAGAATCTAATTTATAATTTTTTTTTAGGGGAAGAGGTATGTTATTATAATTAATTACTTATCAGTTTTAATGCGTAATCTGTGGCGGTATTTATTTTCTAAATTCAGATTTTTACGACAAATCAGGTTAACGCATTATACATAGCAAGATAAAAGAAAAAGACAATCAGATTAATAACAGCAGTAGATTTTACTCAACCAAAGAGAACCATAAAAAATAACATTTCCTCTTTCCTAGAAACTAAAATATAATATATAATAATAATATAATGTAACATAAAGGCTCCAAAGTAGATAATCGTTTGTATGGAAGTTAAATTACAAATTGAAATAAATTGTGAAAAGGTTTGTAACATTTTTAACAAAAAAAGTTGTCATTGTGTCTTCTGTATAGGCAACCATGCAAGCGACTGTGTTAATTTGGTTTCCTATACTAAGACTTCTTGTTTCTTGGAAGATTTCACTTATTAGTGATTATTATTATTTTATTACTGATACATATATATGTATTTTATACAGATTTATTTTGCAAAATAAATAAAATTATTTTTTTAGGCGAACAGGCATGTTATTATAATTAATTACTTATAATTTTTGAAGGTTTTCAGCAATTTTCTCCACGGGGAATGTTTCAACGACAACGAAGTGGGGGGACCGTGTTAAATACATTTTGATTTTATTAATAAATTGAATGGTCGTCCAGTTAACCCTTTTTTTAATGTATAATCACAGAGATAAAATCCTCTGTTTTTTTAGTTTCGAAGGAGTACTTTGAAAATTTTGGCGGCGCTCTGAAAACGGGCTTTGTCATTGGTCAAACGAGTTTCGTCATTGATCACTTCCAGCCAGCCACCAATGAGAAAGCTTGTTTTTAGCGCCAAAATTTCAAAGTACTCCTCCGATATAAAAAGCTGAGTATAAATATTTTTAATAGTTGGAAAGCGTTTTCTGAAATAATAATAATAAAAATAAATATTTTGCATTATTTATCACATCAGATATAAAAAGTAATAATAATAAAAATGCCATTAAACCACCAAGCTTTCTCTAAACGAAAATAAAAGCGATTTGTATTATGTCGGTGCGTATATTTCACTTGGGCATGTTAAGTCTGCGAAGTTCTTATCGAAACTGTTCAGAATTCCTTTCGCCCCAAAGCGCAACTATTTCCCCAGATCCGCAGATAAAAATATTTACCCAAGAGGAACTATATTAATAAAAAGTTACGATGCCGTAAATAATACTGCGCCCGGGCTAATACATAAATTAAGGTCGACCCCCGATGTAATCAACAGCCCCTGATTCGCAAGCCGCCCGAACTTCCGGTTCAGATATTAATGCTCAGGTCGTGTATGAACTACTATCACAGATATTTAAAATTTATTAGTACGGGGTGCGATCGTAAATTCTGCGGCCTGTATTATTAACTTAATCATTATATGACGTGAAATAGTTTCTCTTTGATTTTGTATAGGTACATCCCCTATGAAAAATTGAAAGCCTTAAGTTGCGGCGCGGTGTAGCGCGACACGAAAGTGAACCTACGAAGAGTTTAGATTGCGTCTTCTCGCGAGTCATTTTTGACCGCAGCAATCAATTTGCTGTCTAATCAAAACAGGCTTTTTTGTAATTTTTTTAATCCCAACTTTTTGATCTTGATTGATTGATCATTGAGAAAACGTTTGTTCTTTTTCAAATAATTTTCTTGTTAATTTCAATTAAAATTAAAAGAAATTGATTTACTACGTTGCCTTGCATTAATAAACTATTAAGACTACATAAAGGGATGTTTAGGATACGGATTAATGGGTAACTAATGTAGTGATACGGATACAAAATGTAAACATGGGGAAGGGAATAAACCGTATGCATGTGGTGCAGGCGCAGCGGGTTACTTGCGACACAATCGACACACGCCGGGGTCAATATAAGTGCCCCAGACTTACATTGTAATGTAATTGTGGACTTCATGTCACATTAATGGTTTTAACGTTTCGTTGCGCCTCAATGGTCGCCCGTACGTTATGCGATTTTGATTTGGCCCCGAGGATCTACGCTGCTTCCGGTCATTAATGTAGTATCACTTTGGAGTGTTTCTGGGAGGATTATTGCACGGAGCAAACATTATAAGTTGAAATTTCATTCGTTAAATTGGAAAAACTACAGAAAAGTTGAGTTGGGTGTAATCTGGGGTGCACGCAACAGAATTTGCCTAAAATTGTTGGAAAGACGACAGTAGAACTTAAATTGAATTTTTTTCATTCTATATACATTATGCTTGTATTATACTTGAAACATAAAATACAATTTTAAGAAATTTCACAAAACAGATTTAGCCTTTGGTAGATCTGTCATTACTTTCCCAAATCATCAAATCATGTGCTCAAATAACATTGGCGCCTGAAGCAACATTAAACAAGAAATAAACTATTTGACGTGAAGCGCCCAAAACAGCGCCTACAGCAAAATTCGGCATAACGCCGTAGCGCAATCAATGTAAATAATTCCGGATGATTATCCTTCCTCGGAAATTGTTCTGCAGACGAAATGAAAACGTCGACACCGCATTTACAACGATCTCCTCGTAAACGACATCGCAGAACGTCGAAAAAGCGTCGTTCTTCCCAAACCAAGTCATCAAACGTAAACCAAAACAAGGTATGTACTTATAGCCAAAAACGAAAAGCTCGTACCCCAAATGAAACTGATGTCCGCAATTAAAACACGTGCCCAAAATTTAAAAAAAAAAAAACACCCGCGGAGGAAGGATATTTCGTTAACAGTAACGCCAATAAAAGAGAAAGCAAGAGTCGCAAACATACTCCACCGACGAGGCTTGAGACAAACTCTTAACGAGCTTAATGATCCTCCAGCACTAAGTCAAATCCGACGAAACGTCGCGTCGTACGACGAGGAAGCCTGAATGTCGTCAACAATAACCAAAAGTGGACCAATCGCCAGGACGGCCACAACGCCCCGAAATTGGGGCAGCGCCCCCACAAACAACACCACCGGGTGCTAGGGATATCTCTCTCCGAAGCGCGCCACAAATTAATTAATCAAAGCGAAACCAACCATGCCCCCAAATGTTCGCAAGGAGTGTTTGCACTCAAATCAAAACCACCATGACATAAGCAGGGACCAACAGGTACCAGTCTGACGTAAGAAAACTCCAATAGCGGCAGGAATCAAAACCACCATGACATAAGCAGGGACCAACGGGTACCAATCTGATGTAAGAAAACTCCAATAGCGGCGTAGGCCAGGTGTGAGACTTTAAACATTAAACTAACCGTCAAAACATTAGCTCTCAAAAACCTGTAGTTCATATAAACTGATGCAATTAAAAAAAGACGGCGCCGGAAACTTAATGAGTGCCCGAACGCATGGAAAAATAATTTCGCCACAAGTCTCACGAGCTGGAAAAAAAGATGCGCTTGCATTCGTTTCAAGAGATGATGCAATCCTATCAAAAGAAAAGCAATCTCCGAACGATATTGTTTATTTAAAGCTACAGAAAGGAGTGCCGTTGCCTCGAGAATTTTGCGCTAAATCACGGCCGGAGTATTTCGAAACGAAAACACACACGAACGTTTAAACCACAAATGGCCAGGTTTAAACTCTAGTTTAATTGAACCAGGTTCAAAAAGTGAACAAAATCGCATCAAATCATGTTTATGAATTGATTAATTGCCATATCGTCGGCCTAATCCGTAAACTGCGTATCTCCATTTTGACGAATTTTACAGGGGAACCAAAAAACGTTATTATTATTATTATTTCCTATATTTTCTAGCGTTATTTCTCAGTAAGCATTTGTTCGTTTTTCTGTTATTTAGTGATCAAAATATGTATACCTTACTATTTATTTGGAAATAAGATGGAATTTCCCAGTTTTCCAGTCAAACATAACGTTAACGGAGTTACGTTATTTATCGACTGGGAAGTATTTCAAAATTATTGTAGCAAAAATAGTTCACATAAACTGGTATAATAAAAAAAGGCAGGGCCGAAAACTTCATGAGTGTCCGAATGCATGGAATAACAATTTCGCCACAAATCTCACGAGCCGGAAAAAAATCGTTGCAATCGTTTCAACAGATGATGCAATCCTATCAAAAGAAATACAATCTCCGAACGATATTGTTTATTTAAAACCACAGAAAGGATTGTCGTTGCCTCGAGAATTTTACACTAATTCAGGGCTGGAGTATTTCGAAACGAAGGCCCAAACAAACGTTTAAATCACAAAGGGCCAGTTGTACAAAGGAGATTTAAACTTTTGTTTAACTGAACCGGGTTCAAAGTGAACAAAATCGCATCAAATGTTGTTTATGAATGCATTAATTGCCGAGGCCTCGAAAATTTTACACTAATTCATGGTCGGAGTATTTTGAAATCCAAGCCCAAACAGACGCTTAAACCACAAATGGGCAGTTATACAAAGCAGGTTTAAACTCTAGTTTAACCGAACCGAGTTCAAAGTGAACAAAATCTTGTTATGAATGCATTAATTGCTATATCGTTGGCCTAATCAATAAACTGCGTACCTCGCATTTTGTCGAATTTTTACAGGAGAGCCAAAAAACGTTTTCTACTATTATTATTTCGTATTTTCGAGTTACGCTGTTTATTTTAGCAAAAATATGGACTTATGAAGTATTACCGTGAAAGTTTAAGCTATTCTACACAAGTTGGTGCTAATAACTCATTACGCAGTTTGCGGATTAAGCCGATGATATGTTCTCTTAATATCCACTACGACTCTGTTTACTTTGAACCTGGTTCAGTTAAACTAGAGTTTAAACCGCGTTTGTACAACTGGCCCAAAGGAGTGTCGAAGCCTCGAGAATTTTGCGCTAATTCATGGCCGGAGTATTTTGAAACGAAACCCAAACAGATATTTAAAATGAAAAGCAAAGTGTAATTAGTTACTACAGCGATGACGAATCGATAATAAAAAAGAAACTGTGTGCAATCGAAATAAAGTTCCAAGGAACTGGGTGCGGCAAACGAACGAAAACACAGAGAAAATAATTTGTTAAAGTTGCGTAAAAAAAAATAACCAATGCGTCCAAGCAATGTCGAGATTTTGGCCATCTCTAACAGAATCCTAAAGTGCTAGACTAAGTAAAAAGATTCACCCCTGAACACAGAGCAACATTACAAAAATTTGAACTCAACTGCGAACCCCAAAAAAAAATTCTTTCATTACAATACGACGTAAGTCGTAAACCCAAAAGTGTACTACATTAAAAAAAATAGATACATACAGCTTTGGTCAGTTGGCTTTTAAACGTTATAGGCTTCGACTCATATCGTAAGCGTTCGTGATCGGCGGGGGCGTTCCAGGTGATTTTTCTTCTTTATTTTTATAGTGCGGTCTCTGTCGCATGTTTAGTTAGACTTTTGCTCATTCTGTATGCGGTTACTGCTGGAAAATCCTGTTTACGATCAATTTCTTTGTTTTTCATTCTGAGAACTTTAGTGCAAATTCTCTAAGCTCTAAGCAGAGCTTTGGCCAGTTGGGTTTTAAACGTATACAGGCGTCTCTTCGATTCGTATCGTAAGCGTTCGTGATGGGCGGGCGCTTTCTTCTTTATTTTTATAGTGCGCTTCCTGTCGCATGCGTTATCCAGGATGTTCTGTTAGACTTTTGCAAATTCTGTATGCCACTCCTGCTGTGAAAATAATAACGTTTTCTGTGTACGATCAATTATTTTTTCATTCTAAAACCTTCAGTGCAAATACTCTAAGCAGAGCTTTACAACATACAAACAATTATCATCGCTGAAATAGTCCTGTAAGGTGACTCAACATCATTTCCGGTCGGGCGCCGCGATAAAACGCGCTCTGCCGAAGTTTCCGGTATTACCTTCGGCGGTGGCAACCCCCCTACTATCTAAAACTTCGCTGTCTTAATGATAGCCAATAAAAACCGAAAATAATAATACTAAATCATTGCTTTTGTTTATCGCCCCCGTAAAAGTTATATGGATGTACGTTTTCGTTTTGTGTGGATGGGAACTTCGATTTTCAGGCAAACCAAAAAAAAGGAAAACTCAGTTTTTCTTTTCAATATTCAATGCGTATAAACCTTTTTTATTTTGTATGTAAAAAGAAAACGTTTGTAAAAATAATTAACGAGCTTTTAGTCTTTTAGCCATAAACGGAGGTCTTACTTGCAATATTTATTTTCCTTATACTTATAAGTAAGGCCAATTATTTACAATCACATCAATCTCTTTTTACTTATGTTTATCTCATATTTTATTTATTTGTATCAATTCATTATGGTTTTATGAATGATGATGCAGCTGCTTCTTTTAAATTAATAACACAAGTGTACCCAATTGGTGATGGTCGGCCAACAACCAAAACGCTCATTTAAACCTTCTTATTTCATAGACCCTTGGCAGACGCAAGGTGCTGGTAACTGGCAAAATCGAACGGTAATTAAAATATTTAATTAATCCATATTTTTAGGTGGTAATAACGTGGGGGATAAATTATTGAAGTGCGGACTCGCCCTAAAATAATAATTTAAAAATAAAATAATATATAATCGAATGGGGTTTTCGTTAATTAAATTCGGAGATAAGAGAGTTTTCTAGAGACAAGACGGACGAATTTTACCGTTGTTCGTATAGGTACATTCGAGACAGATATTTTACCTTGCCGGTATTGATCGTGAGTAACACAAAGCAGCCCGAACTTTACCCCCCCATCTAAAAGCAAAAGTTACGTTTGTATATATCTGCGACGAACCATCTCCATAAATTACAATATTTAAATAAACGCGGTGAATGAAAAATACTACGATTTCAGCTCGACAAACCGAGCTTATTAATAATTTTTTTGAAATATCGTTGATTAATTCAGTGCCCTTTTTGCATTGCATATTGGACAGGCGAGACTGACAGAAATGCTAACGCATAATGAGTGAGTAATTTTGCGGCTTTATTGTGCATTAAGACATAAATTTGCATGCACGTTTATGATATGCAGATCTCTTAATTAATCTTTGATATACATATGAAATATTCAATGATTTACGGCATTTTTATGCAGTCATAATCTCATACTCCTAGTATTCTGTTCGTACATACATTAAATGCTCTCCCCCCCCCACATTCAATTTTAAGACAATTATTTATTGTCGCATTAATTTCAATCTCCTTCCATCCACGTTGTGATGTCGTTTATATTTTACTTTTTTTGATGTAGCCTCTTATGCTGGGGCCAAATCTGCCTTAAGAGGCCTTGAATATCATTACAAAAATTATGAATTACACTTTTGCTTTTGTGCATACTATTCGCACTTCCCATTTTAATTAATAGCCTTTCACTCGAAGAAAGAAACCATTTTAAGTTACTTTGAACATTCGCAGAATGATACTCGCCTAATTAATTAATAGCTATATCACATACCGCATGATGAATATTCACACGTACGTTACTTCTACGTCGTAAATATTTACCTTAACATAAGAAGTGATTAAATGAAAAGTAATAAACAAAGAGCTAGTTTAATGAAGAGATCGCTTGCGCCGCTACCTAGGAATAGTAAAAGAAAGTGAATTTCTAATCGAAGATGAAAATAATACACGAAATATGATTTAAGAACAAGAAGACAAAAGAAATAAGGAAGTACAATAATTTCTCGCATTCATTTCAATCTCCTTCCATCCCACTTTATGATGTCGTTTATATTTAACTCTTTTTGATGTAGCTTCTTATGCTGGGGCCAAATCTGCCTTAAGAGGCCTTGAATATTATTACAAAATTATGAATTACACTTTTGCTCTTGTGCATACTATTCGCACTTCTCATTTTAATTAATAGCCTTTCACTCAAAGAAAGAAACCCTTTTAAGTGATTTGAACATTCGCAGAATAATACTCGCCTAATTAATTAATAGCTATATCACATACCGCATGATGAATATTCACACGTACGTTATTTCTACGTCGTAAATATTTACTTTAACATAAGAAGTGAGTAAATGAAAAGTAATAAATAAAAAGCTAGTTTAATGAAGAGATCGCTTGCGCCGCTACCTAGGAATAATAAAAGAATGTGAATTTCTAATCGAAGATGAAAATAATACACGAAATATGACTTAAGAAGAAGAAGAAGACAAAAGAAACAAGGAAACACAATAATTTCTCGCATTCATTTCAATCTCCTTCCATCCACTTTATGATGTCGTTTATATTTAACTCTTTTTGATGTAGCTTCTTAGGCTGGGGCCAAATCTGCCTTAAGAGACCTTAAATATCATTACAAAATTATGAATTACACTTTTGCTTTTGTGCATACTATTCGCACTTCCCATTTTAATTAATAGCCTTTCACTCAAAGAAAGAAACCCTTTTAAGTGATTTGAACATTCGCAGAATAATACTCGCCTAATTAATTAATAGCTATATCACATACCGCATGATGAATATTCACACGTACGTTACTTCTACGTCGTAAATATTTACTTTAGCATAAGAAGTGATTAAATGAAAAGTAATAAATGAAAAGCTAGTTTAATGAAGAGATCGCTTGCGCCGCTACCTAGGAATAGTAAAAGAATGTGAATTTCTAATCGGAGATGAAAATAATACACGAAATATGATTTAAGAAGAAGAAGACAAAAGAAACAAGGAAGCACAATAATTTCTCGCAATCATTTCAGTCTCCTTCCATCCACTTTATGATGTCGTTTATATTTAACTCTTTTTGATGTAGCTTCTTATGCTGGGGCCAAATCTGCCTTAAGAGGCCTTGAATATCATTACAAAATTAGGAATTACACTTTTGATTTTGTGCATACTATTCGCACATCCAATTTTAATTAATAGCCTTTCACTCAAAGAAAGAAACCAATTTTAAGTTACTTTGAACATTCGCAGAATAATACTCGCCTAATTAATTAACAGCTATATCACATACCGCATGAATATTCACACGTACGTTACGTCTACGTCGTAAATATTTACTTTAACATAAGCAGTGATTAAATGAAAAGTAATAAATAAAAAGTTAGTTTAATGAAGAGATCGCTTGCGCCGCTACCTAGGAATAGTAAAAGAATGTGAATTTCTAATCGGAGATGAAAATAATACACGAAATATGATTTAAGAAGAAGAAGACAAAAGAAACAAGGAAGCACAATAATTTTTCGCATTCATTTCAGTCTCCTTCCATCCACTTTATGATGTCGTTTATATTTAACTCTTTTTGATGTAGCTTCTTATGCTGGGGCCAAATCTGCCTTAAGAGGCCTTGAATATTATTACAAAATTATGAATTACACTTTTGCTTTTATGCATACTATTCGCACTCCCCATTTTAATTAATAGCCTTTCACTCAAAGAAAGAAACCATTTTAAGTTACTTTGAACATTCGCAGAATAATTCTCGCCTAATTAATTAACATCTATATCACATACCGCATGAATATTCACACGTACGTTACTTCTACGTCCTAAATATTTACCTTAACATAAGAATTGATTAAATGAAAAGTAATAAATGAAAAGCTAGTTTAATGAAGAGATCGCTTGCGCTGCTACCTAGGAATAGTAAAAGAATGTGAATTTCTAATCGAAGATGAAAATAATACACGAAATATGATTTAAGAAGAAGAAAACGAAAGAAACAAAGAAGCACAATAATTTTTCGCATTCATTTCAATCTCCTTCCATCCCACTTTATGATGTCGTTTATATTTTACTTTTTTTGATGTAGCTTCTTATGCTGGGGCCAAATCTGCCTTAAGAGGCCTTAAATATCATTACAAAATTATGAATTACACTTTTGCTTTTGTGCATACTATTCGCACTTCCCATTTTAATTAATAGCCTTTCACTCAAAGAAAGAAACGAATTTTAAGTTACTTTGAACATTCGCAGAATAATACTCGCCTAATTAATTAATAGCTATATCACATACCGCATGATGAATATTCACACGTACGTTACTTCTACGTCGTAAATATTTACTTTAACATAAGAAGTGATTAAATGAAAAGTAATAAATAAAAAGCTAGTTTAATGAAGAGATCGCTTGCGCTGCCTGCCTGAGAACTGGATTTTGTACCAATTTAGGACTACAGAAACTAATTGTTATTTATGAGGCGCTGGCCTAATAATTCATTTATATTCCGTGTGTACCTTACCTACACGTCTCAATTATAATCTAACTCGCGAGCAATAAAGTCCGTTCGTTAAAACAACACAAAGTTTTATTGTGACTTAATAAAGCTGCGCGAAAACGATTGGGAAAACGCTCGTTTATTCGTGCGTCCGATAATGAAGTTATTGCGCGCTCCTCTTTATATGGTAAGCATGCATAAAACATACATTGCAATAATTAGACAGAGATAATAAATTCATGTGTCCGACACCTACGCTCTGCAGCGCGTTCGTAATGGCTTCGGGAAACTTGTGAAATGAATTTGGAATTAATAAAGTCGTACCCATTAAAATTTTTGGAAATTAAATTACACATGTAAGGTGCGATTTATTATTGTGAAAATAAACATTCAGAAAAATCAATATTTATAGCAATAATAATAATAATTTTACCTTAACCTGTCTGTTATAAAGTCATAATAACGCCGATTTTGAATATATTAAGAGGTCTGCAGAACACTAGTGGAATTATGAACTCATAATTAAACTGTTCAACTATTCAAGACCGGCATTATTATGACTTCATAGTAAACAGGTTTTGGATAAAACTATGTATTATTAAGTCACTCAAGAAAAATTAGCCCACTCGAGCAAGCTCTCGTGGCTAAACATTCCTTTCGTGACCTATTTGCCTTATAAGCCACTTGTACCGGGTGATCAATGGAATTCATAATTAGACGAGGCTATGATTGGTGCTATTTTATACTGTGTGGTTGGATACCTTTAGAAATAATTAATAAATTGACAGTTGTCATATTTGAGGTTATGCTCGTGGTTTATGCAGTCTTTATTTTTTTTTATTTTATTTTGTATTGACGCTGGTTTAAACCCTCTTTTAGGATATTACAGGAGGGTTCCACAAAACAAATCCGTTTATTATCAATCATTTAAAAAGATAAATGTCACAATTCTGACACTTACAATTTTTTATTTCAAACTGTAACAGCTCTAATAATAAATTCCGTTGATCGCATGGTATAATAAATAGCTATTATTTTACTTCACTTCTCTAAGTTCTAGTAATATTACTTATTTATTATTTTTGTAATCTAAAGACGTCGATCGATGGAAATAGTAGCCAAAACGTCCAGGTTTTTATAAGTAGCTTCTTATATCAGACGTGGATCTAATCGTTTTATTAATTATTACGTTAATTAAATCAACTCTAAGTCAGTTATTTACAATACTCGATTTTTCTATGATTTTTTCTCGCATAGAGAGTGCTCTTCTTATATTATATATATTACTTCGAAATAGAAAGAGGAGTAAGAACAGGAGATGGACTTTCAGCAACGTTCTTCAAAATTGATCCAATCTTCCAATATCAGGAAGGCTGTAATACTACAGACATCTGTACACCTGTAATAATGTACAAAGATGACATCGAACAAAACACGGCTAGAACTTAAACAAATAAAGAAAAAATAAATAAATAAAAGAGTGGTAATTAAAACAAAAGTAGAAATACGAAAAGTATTAACAATGATTTAAAAATAAATAAATAAATAGAGTGGCAATTAAAACAAAAGTAGAAATATTAACAAAAACGAAAATGATTTGAAAAAATTAAATAAAAAGAGTGGTAATTAAAATAGAAGTAAAACTAAAAATATTAAAAATGATTATGGTCATGATGGTACATTATAATATCAAATGTAAGTCAATAATTAAGGCTAAGGTAAAAATACACGAAAAAACAAGAAGATTTAAAACAATGAAATCATCAGGAATAAATGCAGCAGAAATAATGAGTTTGACAAGTGGAGAGAAAGAGAATTTAAGTTTTCGAAAGGATTAAGAAAGTTAAAGATAAAAGGCGCAGAAGATTAACGAACCACCAAATAGATGAGAAATTAAAAGATGAAGATATTTACTGGAAACCTAAATGTACCGTGCCCGCCAAACAAATCTGGGGCAACTCTTTATTTTTTTTGAGATATTTTAACGCAGATTTAAACTATTCATCTTGCTATTTAGAACTTGTTTCTATGATAATGTAACAAAAAACTTTGACATATTTACAGCTCAGGCCATATTACATGTCCCAGATTTTTTGGTGGGCGTAGCACACACTTAAAAATAAATGCGCACTTCAACTCGAGATTGGGCGTTCAATATGTGAGTGTATGATACGTTTGTGAGTGTAAGTGTACTGAAGATGGAGGCTTGACTACCAAAATAAGTATCTACATTATGTGCAAACTCGTCGTAGTAACAGAAAAAAAATTACTTTCTAAACCACTGTTAGATATTTACTGGAAACCTAAATATACATACGTAAATAAAAGTGCGCACTTCAACTCGAGGTTTGGCATTTAATATGCGAATGTGTGATATGTTTGTGAGTGTAACGGTGGGTTTCACAAAAGAAAATTGTTAATCAGCAATTAATTTAATTCTCTGATTAAGGAACGCCATTGGCCCTAGTTAATAATTGATTTGAATCAACCAATTATATTGTTTCACCCAACCAATCACAGGCGGCTTTACTCACGCTGTTAAATTAATCAGTGAAACGAAAACTACACAAAAGTTACAATAAAAATAACAGTGTCGAGAAAATGACAATTAGGAGAAAATATTTGAAAAAAAATTAACAAATTTATAATATTTTTGTTGTAACAAATACAAATCAATTTGTTAAATAATACCATGAGAACTAATTTCTGTTTGTTGAAGCTGGTACTTAAAATTTCCTTAACATGCATCGGTAACGGCCCTAAGAGAGTATCTTTACCGGCGAATTTATCGGCTACGAAATATTGCAATTATGGTAAAAGCCGGGGTAAATTACAGGCCATGAAATATAACAAATATAAAGGGAGAAGAGCTCCCTCTCTTTCTATATAACCTGAGAGAGTCGGAGTAGCATTCATTGCGAGGAACTCTTAAATGTAATAATCCTAGTCAGGTTCTTTGTATTGTCCCTCGTTGTGGATATGGGCCTTGGACACGCAAGTCTGTTATACACGTCTGTCCACGCAGAACTATTTTGTTTCATGTCGGCAAATACAACCGCACTGATTTTATTTTTGTATTTTATTTTAATGCTATACTTGAAGTCCTTTATTATTTCACCACCGTACATGTTTTAAGTCTGGAAAGCTCAGGACCTCTATCGATTTATTTATACAGGACGAAAATAATCATCTTCAACCACTCTCCAACACCAGATCTGTTGTTCTGGCGTGAACGCAAATTATATTTTTGAAATAAATAAGTTTCGAAAGCTTAAACCTTGGCTACTTTTTGCATGGATCTTCAAAACTAAGCTGAGTCATCTTTGGAACTTGCTTTTCCATTGGAAAAAATTTAATTAGTTTTCGTTTTAGGGCTACAGATGGCGTCACCTGATTAACTTCTCAAATGGCTCATAGATGGCGTTAATGATTTTTTGTTGAAAAAGCTCATGACGCGACTTCCCTTGTTTCATACAAAATAAGCTATCTTGTAATTGCGAAAATGAAAGTCCGGGCCTCAGTTTATAAAATGAAAAAGTGTAGGTAACTCATCAGACTTTTGCCGCTCAGTATACAGGATGAGTCAGAATTAGTTGTGAAAACTTGTATCAAAATGTCTTCAGGCCAAAACAAAACACCTATGGCCGCTTTCATAATCAGACTTCAAGGAAGCTTTAATTTAAAGTCACTTTAAGTATAGGGAAACAAATCTATTTTTTTAAGGTTAAAGTAACTTTAAATTTAAAGTCTTATTATGAAAACGTCCTTTAGTTTAGAAGGTAGTAAAAAAAATCATTTAGGGCTGATTTCATAATAGGACTTCAAATTCAAAGTTACTTTAACTTCCCCTTAAAGTCTGATTGATTATGAAAGCGGCCATTAACTATTTTATTTAAAAAAGATTTAAACAGTTCATTTCTTTAGCGGCTCACTATCTATGCTAAGTAAATCAAATTTGCTTAATTGCTTTTAAATAATCCTATTTCTAAAAAATGACAAGATGTGTCAAAATTTTTGGTTAGAAAAGCTCCCGAAAGATAGCGCTAAGCACGCTTAAATTGTTTTATATACTTTCTTGAAGAAATTTGTTTTCTGTTGTCTTCCGAAATTGAAAGAGAACAAAATTAATTGCGGCTGCAGATTAACAGATGGCGTTGCTTATGTTTGAAACTTCTTTTAGACTTTAGTGTTTTGAAATTGAATTTTGAAACATGATTTCTTGATTTACTGAGCATTTTTCAATTGCTTCCCCGCGAATAAAGGGGACAGAGTTACGACATGGCTACAAATGATTTTCTCATTCAAAATTATTTTTAGAACCTTGATCTTAGGTTTTTCAATTGTTTTCCGGTAAATAAAGTGTACGACGTTAGGACTCAGGATAACAGATGGCGCCACAAGTGCTTATAAATTCGTTCGCTTTAAATATTTAAGCATAAAATTTTATTTATTAAATTGAATTTATTAAATAGTTTTCGGGACTTTGTTTTCGAACGTTCCTAACGTTTTTCAGATGTTTTGGAATCTTTTTTTTTACAAATTCACGCCGCGGATTAACAGATGGCGCTACAAACGTCGTTCATTCGAAATTGTTGCTTAAAATTTAGTTTTCTTGGCATTTTCCAATTATTTTGAGATTGTTTTTCGGCAATATTATCTCCAAAAATTAAAATCCTCTTGGTTTTTCTTTCTTCTTTTTTTTATTTAGTTTAGACTGTTTTTATTATTTGCAATTGAAATGATGCGCCACATGACAGCTGTCAATCTCAAGTAGTGTTGCCAATCAACTCTATCAAAAATTCGGCATACAGTAATTCCCTAGAATTCCCTAAATTAAACAAGGAAATTTAAATAGGAGGTTAAAGTTAAAAATACAATTACAATAAAACAAAACAGAAAAATATTAACATAGGAAAATTTATAAAAATGTTCTGCAATTAACTGTTAAAACAAATGAAAGAAGAATGTTGATCTCCAATTTCACAAAAATTATTTAATCACTGATTAATTTAACAGCTTGATTAAAGCCTGTGATTGGTTGGGTGAAACAATATAATTGGTTGCTTCAAATCCATTGTTAAGTTCGTCCAATGATAGAATTAAACTAATAACTGATTAACCATTTTTTGTGAAAACCACCGTAAGGTTTGCATTTGATGCACTTTGCAGCAATCAGAGGCAGTGTTGCCAACTCATCAAATCCCAATGTCAATACCTTTTTTTTTTTTAAGAAAAAGTCGTATTTTGACGTTAAAACTCGTATTATTGAATTGAATTATTATAGAACAGAGAAAGATAGCAGCGCTTCGGTTAGATTTGTCAAAATTTCTTTGCAATTTCGTTTTTTCGAACGTGACACGATCGTCACTTGTTTATGGATTATTGTTTTCAAATTTGAAATTCATTCTCAAACCAGAAATCAAATCATCATGTGTTTCTATCTTCAAATATTTCTCTAACTTTCTGTTTTCTTTTTTGTCGTTGTTGACGTCATTGTATAAAAGAAGACAGTTTCCCAGAGCAGCTTTCAATAAATTTGTTTTTCTTTTCTTCTTTTGTTTATGTCCTAAAATTATTATTATTTTTTTTCTTTAGTAAACATTACGCACTGTCGTCATTTCCTTTCCTTTGTGGTTTCCTGTGCAAATAGTTCTCGCAAATATTTCCGTCCCTATTTGAACTTTTTCTTCTTCTTTTTTTCTTTATTTCCATCTTCAAATAATTCTGCCACGTTCTGAATTTCGTTCGGTGCTTTTACCGTTATCGTTTAAAAGAAGACGTTTCAAATTAATTATTTGTTTTCATTTTTTATTTTATTTTTTTGTTTGTCTCCTTGAAATTATTTCTTTTCCTTTCATAAACATTGCGACCGTCATTTGTTTTCCTTTGTAATTTTTCGTCGTGACATTTACGGTCGTTACTTGTTTTTCCTTTCCGATCTGAAATTAATTAAGCAATTTTTTTTGTGCACTTTGCGAATAGTTACAGTCGTCATTTGTTTCTTCCTGATTTCTTCGGAAATTTTCATTTCATAAATAAATGTTCTGATAGTGATTTGTTTTATTTTCTTGTTTTGTGTTGAGTTCGAATTGTTATTGGTCTTGAATGTTCGTTATTATTCTATTTTTTAATTTTAAATCTACAATTTCTTTTGAGATCTTTTCTTTTACGTGTTGAACGATCATCATTTCTTTTTCTTTCTTTCTTTTGTCAAGAATGTTCTTTCTTTCTTTTGTCAAGGATTATAAATTTCTTTCTTTCAAGAAGTTGAAATATTCCCTAGATTTTAAAGAGTTTTTGCAATTTTTCCCTTTTTCTCTGTTGCATGAGATTGTTCCTAGATTTAACAAATTTTGTTGCAGAAATTTTCATTTCTTAAATAAGTGTTCTGGTAGTGATTTGTTTTATTTTCTTGGTTTTTGTGAAGTTCGAATTATTGTTGGTCTTAAATATTCGTTATTATTATTTTCTTTAATTTTAAATCTACAATTTCTTTTGAGATCTTTTCTTTTACGTGTTGAACGATCATCATTTGTTTTTCTTTCTTTCTTTTGTCAAGAATTTTCTTTCTTTCAAGAAGTTAAATATTCCCTAGATTTTAACGAGTTTTTGCAAATTTTTCCCCTTTTTCCTTTTGCATGAGATTGTCCCTAGATTTAACAAATTTTGTTCCAAATCGTTTTTGATATCCTTGGACAAGTCGTTCTGGTTTGCTGTGGAATTCTCGAGCTACGCTTCTGCTGATGAAGCCCCAGGCTGAAACAGGGCTGAAACAGCTGCACAGAGGTTGCTGTAATCAAAAACGATCTGCAACAATTTTTTTTTTAACTTTCATTGGCTTTGACAGCACAGCAAACATGCCCGACTTGACTTGGGATGAGTTATTATGTAGCAAACTGGCTTCCATTTGTCAATCCTAATGCAATGTCAGGTCAAGAGGCGATCGTAGGACGTCGCCATTAAGGTCACTAAATCAACACACTTACGTGTTCAGGTAACGCCATCCCATTCCAATTCTGAGTTTACTGAGTAACAAAGTTAACAAATACAAACGTGACAAGAGCAACAAGGAGAGCAACACTTTTAGGGAATTCTGTTTACTACAGTGGTAGTAGTTTATGGCCAACTGTCAAATCAAAAATGTATTAGGTTATGTTATTCTAGGCTGGGTTGCGTTCAAGAACTGTAACAGGACAGCACTTTGGGCGTTTAAAACAAAAAGCAGGTTCTGTCTCCTTTATTAGACGTTGCACTTCTATTATGTTTTTTTGTTTTGGAAATAATTTTAAATTGAAAAAAGAAAAACGTTACTACTACAACGAGGTTAATTTTACTTGAGTAAAGCTCAAGCGAGTCCTTTGCTGAAGCTCAAATTCTGTCTCCTTTATAAGACGTTGCACTTCTATTATCTTTTTTTTGGAAATATTTTTAAATTGAAAAAAGAAAAACATTACTACTATAATGTGCTTAATTTTATTTGAGTAAAGCTCAAGCGAGTCCTTTGCTGAAGCTCAGGTTCTGTCTCCTTCAGACGTTGCACTTCTATTATGTTTTTTTTTGTAAATATTTTTAAATTGAAAAAGGAAAAACATTACTACTATAACGAGCTTAATTTTATTTGAGTAAAGCTCAAGCGAGTCCTTTGCTAAAGCTCAAATTCTGTCTCCTTTATTAGACGTTGCACTTCTGTTATCTTTTTTTTGGAAATATTTTTAAATTGAAATAAGAAAAACATTACTACTATAATGTGCTTAATTTTATTTGAGTAAAGCTCAAGCGAGTCCTTTGCTGAAGCTCAAATTCTGTCTCCTTTATTAGACGTTGCACTTCTATTATCTTTTTTTTGGAAATATTTTTAAATTGAAAAAAGAAAAACATTACTACTATAATGTGCTTAATTTTATTTGAGTAAAGCTCAAGCGAGTCCTTTGCTGAAGCTCAGATTCTGTCTCCTTTATTAGACGTTGCATTTCCATTACGTTTTTTTGTTTTGGAAATATTTTTAAATTGAAAAAAGAAAAACATTACTACTATAATGTGCTTAATTTTGTTTGAGTAAAGCTTAAGCGAGTCCTTTGGTAAAGCTCAGGTTCTGTCTCCTTTATTAGACGTTGCACTTCCATTATGTTTTTTTGTTTTGGAAATATTTTTAAATTGAAAAAAGAAAAACATTACTACTATAATGTGCTTAATTTTATTTGAGTAAAGCTTAAGCGAGTCCTTTGGTAAAGCTCAGGTTCTGTCTCCTTTATTAGACTTTGCACTTCCATTATGTTTTTTTGTTTTGGAAATGTTTTTAAATTGAAAAAAGAAAAACATTACTACTATAACGAGCTTAATTTCATTTGAGTAAAGCTCAAGCAAGTCCATTGCTGAAGCTCAGGTTCTGTCTCCTTCCGACGTTGCACTTCTATTATGTTTTTTTTTTGTAAATATTTTTAAATTGAAAAAGGAAAAACATTACTACTATAACGAGCTTAATTTTATTTGAGTAAAGCTCAAGCGAGTTCTTTGCTAAAGCTCAAATTCTGTCTCCTTTATTAGACGTTGCACTTCTATTATCTTTTTTTTTGGAAATATTTTTAAATTGAAAAAAGAAAAACATTACTACTATAATGTGCTTAATTTTATTTGAGTAAAGCTCAAGCGAGTCCTTTGCTGAAGCTCAGATTCTGTCTCCTTTATTAGACGTTGCACTTCCATTACGTTTTTTTGTTTTGGAAATATTTTTAAATTGAAAAAAGAAAAACATTACTACTATAACGACCTTAATTTTATTTGAGTAAAGCTTAAGCGAGTCCTTTGGTAAAGCTCAGGTTCTGTCTCCTTTAGACGTTGTACTTCTATTATGTTTTTTGTTTTGGAAATATTTTTAAATAGAAAAAAGAAAAACATTACTACTATAACGAGCTTAATTTTGTTTGAATAAAGCTCAAGCGAGTCCTCTCTCCATCTCTCTCCTTTATTAGACGTTGCACTTCTGTGTTCTTTTTTTTTTGGAAATATTTTTATATTTTTCTATTGAAAAAAGAAAAACATTACTACTATAATGTGCTTAATTTTATTTGAGTAAAGCTCAAGCGAGTCCTTTGCTGAAGCTCAGATTCTGTCTCCTTTATTAGACGTTGCACTTCCATTACGTTTTTTTGTTTTGGAAATATTTTTAAATTGAAAAAAGAAAAACATTACTACTATAACGACCTTAATTTTATTTGAGTAAAGCTCAAGCGAGTCCTTTGCTGAAGCTCAGATTCTGTCTCCTTTATTAGACGTTGCACTTCTATTATCTTTTTTTTGGAAATATTTTTAAATTGAAAAAAGAAAAACATTACTACTATAATGTGCTTAATTTTATTTGAGTAAAGCTCAAGCGAGTCCTTTGCTGAAGCTCAGATTCTGTCTCCTTTATTAGACTTTGCACTTCCATTACGTTTTTTTGTTTTGGAAATATTTTTAAATTGAAAAAAGAAAAACATTACTACTATAACGACCTTAATTTTATTTGAGTAAAGCTTAAGCGAGTCCTTTGGTAAAGCTCAGGTTCTGTCTCCTTTAGACGTTGTACTTCTATTATGTTTTTTTGTTTTGGAAATATTTTTAAATAGAAAAAAGAAAAACATTACTACTATAACGAGCTTAATTTTGTTTGAATAAAGCTCAAGCGAGTCCTCTCTCCATCTCTCTCCTTTATTAGACGTTGCACTTCTGTGTTCTTTTTTTTGGAAATATTTTTATATTTTTCTATTGAAAAAACAAAAACATTACTACTATAACGAACTTAATTTCATTTGAGTAAAGCTCAAGCAAGTCCTTTGCTGAAGCTCAGGTTCTGTCTCCTTCCGACGTTGCACTTCTATTATGTTTTTTTTTTGTAAATATTTTTAAATTGAAAAAGGAAAAACATTACTACTATAACGACCTTAATTTTATTTGAGTAAAGCTTAAGCGAGTCCTTTGGTAAAGCTCAGGTTCTGTCTCCTTTAGACGTTGTACTTCTATTATGTTTTTTGTTTTGGAAATATTTTTAAATAGAAAAAAGAAAAACATTACTACTATAACGAGCTTAATTTTGTTTGAATAAAGCTCAAGCGAGTCCTCTCTCCATCTCTCTCCTTTATTAGACGTTGCAATTCTGTGTTCTTTTTTTTGGAAATATTTTTATATTTTTCTATTGAAAAAACAAAAACATTACTACTATAACGAGCTTAATTTTATTTGAGTAAAGCTCAAGCGAGTTCTTTGCTAAAGCTCAAATTCGGTCTCCTTTATTAGACGTTGCACTTCTATTATCTTTTTTTTGGAAATATTTTTAAATTGAAAAAAGAAAAACATTACTACTGTAATGTGCTTAATTTTATTTGAGTAAAGCTTAAGCGAGTCCTTTGCTAAAGCTCAGGTTCTGTCTCCTTCAGATGTTGTACTTCTATTATGTTTTTTTTTTGGAAATATTTTTAAGTTGAAAAAAGAAAAACAATACTACTATAACGAGGTTAATTTTATTTGAGTAAAGCTCAAGCGAGTCCTTTGCTAAAGCACAGATTCTGTCTCCTTTATTAGACGTTGCACTTTCATTATGTTTTTTTGTTTTGGAAATATTTTTAAGTTGAAAAAGGAAAAACATAACTACTATAACGAGCTTAATTTTATTTGAGTAAAGCTCAAGCGAGTCCTTTGCTAAAGCTCAGGTTCTGTCTCCCTCCTTTATTAGACGCTGCACTTCTATTATGTTTTTTTTTTTGTTTTGTGAATATTTTTAAATTGAAAAAAAGGAAAATCATTTCAAATATTGTATTAGTGCAGTGAAATGCATGTTTCGACCAAATCAGGGCATCTCACATATCCAACGCTGTTTACTGCTCGCGTGTTTTGCTGCAGCTGAGATCCTCGAGTGTTGAGCGCACGCTATTGCGTGGACTTACTATATTTATGTACTCTTCGTCAATTCGTCACACAACAATCAGCTGATTTTACGAACTTTTTATCTACTGACCTTCAAACGTGAAACTGAAATTGATTCCAGCTTTTTTTTCTGTTTTTTTTGGGGACGTGGAAATCGAACACATTCTTTTTCTGTTCTGTTCTGGAAAATGAGGTGCGTGCAACTGTGGGGTTTGAGAGGGAGGGGGAGGGGGGTTATTTTCGGCCCCCCTCAAATGATAAGTGCAAGTTTAACCTCCGATTTTCCGATGTCTCATTATTTCAGCTGCATTATAGTGCCTGGTCGTTCGCGGTATCCCCTGGCAACCGCCGGCCCCACCTTCCGTCGCGACGTCTGCAATGGCGGCCGCGAATTCTAAGAGAGAAATATGAGCGACCGTTTTATGGATCTCGTAATAGCGAGTGTTTGCGTACGGTTTTATTATTACAGTGTCAGGAGGAAAATCAAAGAGGAACAACCCGAGTACCGTATATGCATGCATTTCTTGGGGAAAATGTGGAACGAGGGAGCCCGGAACAATGGCACGTGGCCCTGCCACAATCAGAATTCGACGAATGAGCGCCCCATCGCGTGCCGACCCCTACGAAGAATATATACACAGGTCACGCAATCCCAAAATGTAGTTAGTTTATACCTGCTTTCTAGAGACAATAGTAAATGACAATTGAATACTTCTTGTTTTCAAGAGCAAGATTTAGGACCATATACAATACATAATATAAAATAAGGCCCTTCACGATATCAACCCTTCTCATCTAGCTTGAAATTTTTCTTCTCCATTTTCTCGAACATTGGTGGAGTTTCACGTCTTCTTCTAATTTCTTCATTTTTTATTTTATTTTTTTCTATTCCTCTGTCTATTCCTTGTATTCTGCTGAAGTACGACACACACTTCATTTGATGTACAGGGCAATCGAAATTGATTGTCCTGATCCTATACTACTTTCCGTGAGCTTCGTATCAATATTTACGTATACCGGATGTTTTTATTAATTAAGTTCCATTTGGATGTAAGTTTTGCGAATGTTCCCTGCATTCCCCTGCTTTCCGTGCCAATCTTCCTCTGGTAAACGTAAATATTGATGCGAAGCCCGCGAAAAGTAGTGTGGAATCAGGACAATCAATTTCGATCGCCCTGTATACATACATATACTCGCAGATACTATTTATGTTTCTATTTATGTAAGTATCCAATTCTGATTAGTATTGATACATACACTGTGAACCTTACAAGACTGCATATGGCTTCCTTAATAACATGCACTTCCTGTATAAAGTTTTTAAAAAATGATTGAGTCAGCATTGAAGCTTGAGTAGCAAACACAACAACGTAATATTATTGAAGTCCCTATGGGCAATTTTATATGACTCGGAAATGTAGTATCTAATCACATAATTCTCGTCTATATCCAGCTTTACAGGATTCTCACTGTATACAGATTGATGACTTTCAGATTTCATATTGAATATGAAAGAGACATGTATACCCAGTGTCCATTGAATTGACGACCTATGTGAAGAGGCTCTTATAGTCAGAGAGAGGAATTTTGACGGGATTGCAACGATAGAAAGAGTCAACATGTGCGCCGATTCGGGGGGATTTTTCAGCATTTAAAAGAAAGAAAGACATCGGTATCTTTATTTTTAATAAAATGGCCGCCTTGCATGGGGGACTCATTAGGAGCAAATCCCGCTTCAATTTGTCTATCCTACTGCAATGTTAGGTCAAAAAGCGATAGTAAGATGTCGCTATTTTATATGTTCAATAAAATGTAAGTCAGATACGTACAAATTTTTGAGAATCAAAGACGATTGACGTTTATTGCTTGCGACGGTACAATTTTTATTTTCAACCCACCTCCTTTATAATGACCAATGTTTCCTTCATAATGACCACTCAGTTTTGTCATCCAATCGCCGCCACTGTATGTGACCTTATTAGGGTAGTCGCATTGATACACTAAATTAATCTATGTGCACGCGCCGGCCGGCTTCTGCTACTGCGCGCCCATGCATTGAACTTTGCCGCTGCGATCCCGTAAAAATTCCTCTCTCTGCTCATAGTACACAAACACGTACTTAAAGCTAAAGTTGTCCTCTTTTTCTTAAAAAAAAATTAGCCAAACGTATTACAAAAAGCAGCCCAATTACGCCAAACTCCGTAAAGCGTAACGGTATTAATTAATTGCATCAGATTATTTAAAATATTAACAGAAATAAATAAAAAGGATTTCTGTAATTATAAAACACCATAAAATAATACCGTCTTGAAATTTTCTGATTAGAAGTTTGGTGAAAAGATAAAAAAAGAAAACAAGAACGAATCATTAATTAATCATACAAATGGTACAAATGCAATTAATTTGTTGTCAGTTGTCAAGGCGAACTATACTTTTTTGTTTTTGCTAAGAATAGTCGGAGCAGAAAGGAACAAAAGAAAATTTAAAACGAAAAAACGAATTAACCTGCAAACAAATCAGAAAAGAGAAAAGAGCAACAAAATGCAAGGCACGAAGCAAAAACAAAACAATAGAAGATCGACAACACCAAGTTGAACGAGGAAGCAATAGTTTTCCGGACGAATCAAAAGGTGCATAGAAAATAAAAGCAAATTACAAAAAAAAAACTCGGCAATACGATTTAAAAAAGTAACAAAAAAAAGCGGACGATGAAATGCAAGTTCATAAAACAAAGGAGTCACGGATGCGAAACAAATAAAAAACGATAAACTACGAAAAAAACGCCAATAAAATGTGAGAAATCAATTTGACAGGAAAAGGAAAGAAAGAGAGAGAAATCCACATTACGAAAGCGTAGAAAATACAAGGCATGAAACGAAAACAAAACAAAAGAAGATCGAAAAAGCAACAGTTTTCAACAAACAAAACAAAAGAAGATCGACAACAGTAAGCTGAACGAAAAAGCAACCGTTTTCCGGACGGATCAAAAAGTGCGTAGAAAATAAAATAATAACAATAACACTTGTACAATTAAAAAAAAAAAACGAAAAGACACGGATGACGAAACTCAGTGCAAAAGTATATTAGAACTGTACTTGCCATGAAACAAATGAAAAAACAATTAACTACGAAAAAACGCCGATGAAATGCAAGAAATTAATCTGATAAGTAAAGGAAAGAAAGAGAAATCTATAGCATAAAAGCGAAGAGAATAGAAAAAAGAAAAAGAAACAAAAGAAAATTGATGACCAAGATGAACGAAAAACAAATGAATTTCAATACAAGGCATCAAACGAAAAGAAAACAAAATAAGATCGACAACACCGGGCGGAACGAAAAAGCAACGGTTTTCCGGACGGATCAAAAAGTGCGTAGAAAATAAAATAATAATAATAATAATACGATTTAAAAACAAAAACAAAAACAAGCGGATGAGGAAAAGTAGATTACAACTGTCACTGGCATGAAACGAATGAAAAACAATTAACTACGAGAAAACGCCGACGAAATACAAAAAATTAATTTGACAATAAAAGGAAAGAGAGAGAGAGAAATCTACTATAGCACAAAAGCACAGAGAATAGAAAAAGAAAAAAACAAAAGAAAATTGTTGATTAAATGAACAAAAAACAAATGATTTTTTGCACAAGGCATGAAACGAAAAGAAAACAAAAGAAGATCGACTACACCAAGCTGAACGAAAAAGCAACAGTTTTCCGGACGGATCAAAAAGTGCGTAGAAAATAAAATAATAACAATAAGGCGATAAAAAAAAAAAACAAAAAGAAGCGAATGACGAAACACAATGAATGCAAAAGTAGATTACAACTGTCAACGGCATAAAACAAATGAAAACCAATTAACTACGAAAAAACGTCGATAAAATGGAAAAAATTAATTTGACAAGAAAAGGAAAGAAAAAGAAATCTATACAGAACGAAGGCGCAGAGAATAGAAAAACAAGAAAAAAAAAACAAAAGAAAATTGATGACTAAGATGAACAGAAAACAGATGAAGTTCCGGCCAAAAGAAAATTGGTAGACTACAAAAGACAACTGTGAAAAAAGCGTCGGTTAACAAAATGTGAAGAGACGATTTGATAAAAATAAACAAAAGAGATACTAGGGCATAAAATGAATTAAGAAAAATAAACGGAAATAAATTAAATAAATAAAAACAAACTGTGATTTTGGAAGCTTCTGTACAATGACTTTCTCTTCCTGCAGAAATTAACAAATTCAAAAAAAGTCCTATGATTAACATTTTTTAATTTCTCAGTTTTCTCGGCCTTGGAAAAACGTGATACTTTGAGGTTTGAGTTCATTTTAATACAGGGTAGTTCATAATAGGTAGTTGCGACCAAAAGTGTGCTAAAATAAAAAAAAAACATTGGAGAAACAACTTTTTTTCTTTTCAATTTGCAATTTGTTCAACAATGTAATTAGTTTGATTCTTTTTAATTTTTTAAATTAATTTAAATTTTCTATTTTTTGACCATGAATGGGCCCAGGACTGCAGCCCGTAAAGACCATGCCCTAAATCCACTCCTGGTTTTTCTGTAAGTTCAAAGCGTGCAAACTTTAACGATCTCTGTATTTTAATCGGTTATTCAACATAAATTAGAATGAATTAATTTTCATACAATTTGTTTAACAATGTTGAACTGTGCAATTAGTTTGACTCTTTGTACAGAAGATTATATCTTTGTAGATGTAAAAGAAGAGTACTAAATGATTAGAATTATTTGAAATGTTGTGATGTTTAATGTTTGTTAGAAGTAAATTTAAAGGTATAATTAAAGATAGGATGCAATAAAACAAATAGTTAGCATTAATTCCAATTTAATCCACAAACGTCATCATATAAAAACACAAAGATATTCCAACACATAAAAAGGTGGAGAATAATAAATAAAAGGGTTGTCCGCGGCGTGAGCTCATTAACCCAGGGCCGGGTTATTTACGAGCGGCCGAGCAGCCCCCCTCGCCTGGTAATTATTTTACCTTATCGCGAGCACCAGGTTGTTCCTCCAGAGCAGCCCATCACCGGAGGACGCCCGAGGAGATGGCGATATCGGACTAGCTCCCAATAAATCCACTCCGGTTCATTAAATGTGAGATTTTGTTACAGATACATTAGCTATAAGAACAAACATAATTCGAGCTCGCATTCAAACCAACCCACGCTTTTAACACCTCGCTACCGTTCCAGAATAAATGATGTTCCCACGTGAGATTTGTCCGATATTTTACTCTGACACATTTGCCATTCCGAACTACTTTATTTCGTACTGTACAATTTTACAAGCCGCTTCCAAACCTCGCCTCTAATTGAAAATTCATACCACATAATACTGGTAACTTCATTTTGTTGTCTACCAAAAAAAAAAAAAAAAACTCACTCAACACAGGCAAGAGCTTCTATCTTCCATTATTTATTACCTGCAACCAAAATCGAAAAAATGTTTAAAAATGCCAAACTGTTCTTTCAAGTTGAACCCAGAACAGTCATGTATGTGGAAGAAGCTTCTCTGCAAAGAAAATCATTCAGAAATCATTTGTGGATAGAGCAACAGAGATATATATACAGGGTGCTCCAGAGTTTCGTAAAAGGTCCATAACTTTCTTGCTATTCCATACGTAAAAATTACTTAAATACATTTAACGCAGAATTTAGTGTATAATACAAAAATGAAGTCAACCAGGGGTGTTTTAATTAAAAAGTAACATAACTTTGATATTTTTATAATACTTAGACACCTTGTATACTAACGAAAATATTTTCAGAATGTGCAATAGAAGCGTTCCCATTATATAAAAAAAAAATCGAGTCGATACCTGGAATACCAAGAAAGTTATGGAACTCTTACTGAGCTTTAGGACACCCTTTATGTATATAATCACTATGATTGTTGATTTGAAATCGTTCTCTGAAATTTTCTGAACGTTGTAGTGAGTGATTTCCAAAATTCAATGAAAACATGTTAAAAAGAATCTGTTCTATTCCTAATCCTCAAAACCTGAAGCCTTAAGGGGGCCTTACATATAGAGCTCAGAATGCTGGACTCTTGGCATTATAATTAAGAGAGTATTCTGGTGCTTATATATATTATAAAAATGAAATGAAATTATTTTGTACCTTGTATTAAATCAATTAAAATAAAACGATGTTTATTATAAATTGATTAGGCTTTTTCGAACAGGCTCGCGATGATTACCGCGAACAGGTAATTCACCGCTGTTTGATTGTCTCATCAATTACAGTACAAAATAATCACGAACGCGTCAAGTTCTGCAATAATTTACATCTGCATACAGAGTGTCCGAGCATTATAAAAATATCAAAGTTATGTTTATTTAATCGCATTAATGGCATTGGCTGAAAAAAAAATCGGTTGCGGTATCTTTAGCGGTTTAGAAGTTATGAATTTTTGGATGGAACCTTGCATCAGGGAATTTTCAAGAAAAAAATTGACCCACATCAAAAAGTATAATCGATACGTAAAAATTACTCAAATAAATTTAACGCAGAATTTAGCGTATAATACAAAAATGAAGCCAACCAGGGGTGTTTTAATTAAAAAGAAACATAACTTTGATATTTTTATAATACTTAGACACCCTGTATACTAACGAAAATATTTTTTAAATGTGCAATAGAAGCGCTCCTATTATATAAAAAAAAGTTCGAGTCGATACCTGTAATATCAAGAAAGTTATGGAACTCTTACGGAGCTTTAGGACACCCTGTATGTATACTATAATCACTATGATTGTTGATTTGAAATCGTTCTCTGAAATTTTCTGAACGTTGTAGTGAGTGATATCCAAAATTCAAAATGAAAACATGTTAAAAGAATCTGTTCTATTCCTAATCCTCGAAACCTGATGCCTTAAGGGGGCCTTACATATAGAGCTCAGAATGCTGGACTCTTGGCATTATAATTAAGAGAGTATTCTGATGCTTATATATATTATAAAAATGAAATGAAATTATTTTGTACCTTGTATTAAATAAATTAAAATAAAATGATGTTTATTATAAATTGATTAGGCTTTTTCGAACAGGCTCGCGATAATTACCGCGATCAGGTAATTCACCGCTGTTTGTTTGTCTAATCAATTACAGTACAGAATAATCACGAACGCGTCAAGTTCTGCAATAATTTACATCTGCATACAGAGTGTCCGAGCATTATAAAAATATCAAAGTTATGTTTATTTAATCGCATTAATGGCGTTGGCTGAAAAACAAATCGGTTGCGGTATCTTTAGCGGTTTAGAAGTTATGAATTTTTGGATGGAACCTTGCATCAGGGAATTTTCAAGAAAAAAATTGACCCACATCAAAAAGTATAATCGATACGTAAAAATTACTCAAATAAATTTAACGCAGAATTTAGCGTATAATACAAAAATGAAGCCAACCAGGGGTGTTTTAATTAAAAAGAAACATAACTTTGATATTTTTATAATACTTAGACACCCTGTATACTAACGAAAATATTTTTAAAATGTGCAATGGAAGCGCTCCCATTATATAAAAAAAAAATCGAGTCGATACCTGGAATACCAAGAAAGTTATGAAACATTTACGGAACTTTGGGACACGCTGTATGTATATAATCACTATGATTGTTGATTTGAAATCGTTCTCTGCAATTTTCTGAACGTTGTAGCGAGTGATTTCCAAAATTCAATGAAGACATGTTATAAAGAATCTGTTCTATTCCTAATCCCCAAAACCTGAAGCCTTAAGGGGGCCTTACATATAGAGCTCAGAATGCTGGACTCTTGGCATTATAATTAAGAGAGTATTCTGGTGCTTATATAAATTGTAAAAATGAAATCAATTACCTACAAAAATCATTTTGTACCTTGTATTAAATAAATCAAAATAAAATGATGTTTATTATAAATTGATTAGGCTTTTTCGAACAGGCTCGCGATAATTACCGCGATCAGGTAATTCACCGCTGTTTGTTTGTCTAATCAATTACAGTACAGAATAATCACGAACGCGTCAAATTCTGCAATAATTTACATCTGCATACAGAGTGTCCGAGCATTATAAAAATATCAAAGTTGTGTTTATTTAATTGTATTAATGGCATTGGATGAAAAAAATCGGTTGCGTTATCTTTAGTAGTTTAGAAGTTATGAATTTGTGGATGGAACCTTGCATCAGGGAATTTTCAAGAAAAAGTTGACGCACATCAAAAAGTATAATCATACGTAAACATTACTCAAATAATTTAACGCAGAATTTAGCGTATAATACAAAAATGAAGTCAACCAGGGGTGTTTTAATTAAAAAGAAACATAACTTTAATATTTTTATAATACTTAGACACCCTGTATACTAACGAAAATATTTTTTAAATGTGCAATAGAAGCGCTCCTATTATATAAAAGAAAAAGTTCGAGTCGATACCTGGAATACCAAGAAAGTTATGGAACTTTTACGGAACTTTGGGACACGCTGTATGTATATAATCACTATGATTGTTGATTTGAAATCGTTCTCTGAAATTTTCTGAACGTTGTAGTGAGTGATATCCAAAATTCAAAATGAAAACATGTTAAAAGAATCTGTTCTATTCCTAATCCTCGAAACCTGATGCCTTAAGGGGGCCTTACATATAGAGCTCAGAATGCTGGACTCTTGGCATTATAATTAAGAGAGTATTCTGATGCTTATATATATTATAAAAATGAAATGAAATTATTTTGTACCTTGTATTAAATAAATTAAAATAAAATGATGTTTATTATAAATTGATTAGGCTTTTTCGAACAGGCTCGCGATAATTACCGCGATCAGGTAATTCACCGCTGTTTGTTTGTCTAATCAATTACAGTACAGAATAATCACGAACGCGTCAAGTTCTGCAATAATTTACATCTGCATACAGAGTGTCCGAGCATTATAAAAATATCAAAGTTGTGTTTATTAATTGTATTAATGGCATTGGCTGAAAAAAAGTCGGTTGCGTTATCTTTAGTGGTTTAGAAGTTATGAATCCTTGAATGGAACCTCGCATCTGGGAATTTTCAAGAAAAAATTGACGCACATCAAAAAGTATGATCGGTACGTAAAAATTACTCAAATAAATTTAACGCAGAATTTAGCGTATAATACAAAAATGAAGTCAACCAGGGGTGTTTTAATTAAACAGAAACATAACTTTGATATTTATATAATACTTAGACACCCTGTATACTAAGAAAAATATTTTTTAAATGTGCAAGAGAAGCGCTCCTATTATACAAAAAAAAAATCGAGTCGATACCTGGAATACCAAGAAAGTTATGAAACTTTTACGGAACTTTGGGACACGCTGTATGTATATAATCACTATGATTGTTGATTTGAAATCGTTCTCTGCAATTTTCTGAACGTTGTAGCGAGTGATTTCCAAAATTCAATGAAGACATGTTATAAAGAATCTGTTCTATTCCTAATCCCCAAAACCTGAAGCCTTAAGGGGGCCTTACATATAGAGCTCAGAATGCTAGACTCTTGGCATTATAATTAAGAGAGCATTCTGGTGCTTATATATATTATAAAAATGAAATGAAATTATTTTGTACCTTGTATTAAATAAATTAAAATAAAATGATGTTTGTCTAATCAATTACAGTACAAAATAATCACGAACGCGTCAAGTTCTGCAATAATTTACATCTGCATACAGAGTGTCCGAGCATTATAAAAATATCAAAGTTGTGTTTATTTAATTGTATTAATGGCATTGGCTGAAAAAAAAATCGATTGCGTTATCTTTAGTGGTTTAGAAGTTATGAATCCTTGAATGGAACCTCGCATCTGGGAATTTTCAAGAAAAAATTGACGCACATCAAAAAGTTTGATCGATACGTAAAAATTACTCAAATAAATTTAACGCAGAATTTAGCGTATAATACAAAAATGAAGTCAACCAGGGGTGTTTTAATTTAAAGAAAAAACAACTTTGATATTTTTATAATACTTAGACACCCTGTATACTAACGAAAATATTTTTAGAATGTGCAATAGAAGCACTCCTATTATATAAAAAAAAAATCGAGTCGATACCTGGAATACCAAGAAAGTTATGGAACTCTTACGGAGCTTTAGGACACCCTGTATGTTTATAATCACTATGATTGTTGATTTGAAATCGTTCTCTGAAATTTTCTGAAGGTCGTAGTGAGTGATTTCCAAAATTCAATGAAGACATGTTAAAAAGATTCTGTTCTATTCCTAATCCTCAAAACCTGAAGCCTTAAGGGGGTCTTACATATAGAGCTCAGAATGCTGGACTCTTGGCATTATAATTAAGAGAGTATTCTGGTGCTTATATAAATTGTAAAAATGAAATCAATTACCTAGAAAAATCATTTTGTACCTTGTATTAAATAAATTAAAATAAAATGATGTTTATTATAAATTGATTAAGCTTTTTCGAACAGGCTCGCGATGATTACCGCGAACAGGTAATTCACCGCTGTTTGTTTGTCTAATCAATTACGGCGCACAGCCGGACAGAATAATCGCGAACGCGTCAAGTTTTGCAATAATTTACATCTAATTAAAAATATTAATTAGTATTTAAATAGTTGTGGCACATTCCGTGACCGACGGGAATTAGAGATCCGATAACCGCGCGCGCTCAAACCGTTCATGCGCGTATGACAGCCCATTCATAATGCGGACTTCATTATTTGAAGATTATGCTAAATATTCCTGGTTTGGGGAATTATAGATAAGAATTTGCATTTTTCTGATAAGAAACAACTATTAGGCATTACTTGCTGCCCCCACAACAACACGCCTATTCATCGATCATAAATATGAGGTCGCCGAGTGACCTTTTTGCCTTTTAAAGGACAAGCTGGCCTAAAGCTGAAAAAATCATGCGGTCATCTTGAAATTATTTATGGATATTTAATTTAATCAAACACATGAGTATCATCATCTACTTTAACAAAAAAAAACACTTTTTTATGACATTTTAATCAAATTTAAATCCTCATTGCAGCCTTATCCAAAGGGTACATACTACTTAATTGTATTTAAGACATACTTTTCGGGGCATTTCTTTGAAATAAAGAATTAGGAATGAGAAGACGAACGGACGAAATTAAAAACACCAACTTCCCTCAGAGTTGTGGAAAGTTCCATGCCATTCGTAATCTTTACCTCACGCTTACAAACATAACCTATAAAAGTTATTTGCTGTTTTCTTCCTGCTTGTGTTAACTAATGCCAAAATTATGCAATTTTTCACTTGAAGGGGGCCCTAAATATTGATGCTAGAGTGCTTCGGACTTCTCTCCCTGTATTATCGATCACTGGCGTCCTCAATACCTGTAGGATCCTCTTAATGATGATACAGTAAAGTTCTAAATAAAAGCAGTAGTTTCCCAAATGATTTTATTGGATATCATTAAACCTGCGCCCGGTATAACAGTAAAACGTATTTCTATTTTTAACGAGTTCCCCTGCAATGTAAATTAAACCGAATGGGTATCTCCGCGAGTTTTATTAGCAAAATTTCGTACCACAATTTACCTTGCCGTTTATAGGGATTCTTTTTTTAATTAGCGAGAAGAACGTACCGTTTGCTTTGAGCTTTTATTGCGGCCTCCTTTTACGACGTCTACTCGCGCCTATAAATTTTTAATTTCGTCTAGAGGTCTCTCCAACAACTCACGTTTTAATCTAAAAAAAAAAAAACAAAAACACCCTTGCGTAACATTGTATCGGGTTTAAACTTTCGTAAAGCTCAAGAAATCAATCAAAAAAAGAAGTCCTTCTGAGGAACTATAAGTGCGAGTAATTTTTAACAGTAGCAAAAGGAAAACTGTTCCCAAGCACAGCAAGACAGTTAATTCCCTAATTTGCAATTCAGTTTTCACTCAATAATTTGCATGAAAAGAAGGAAAAGAAACGTGGGAGTTAAACGAAGCTGCAGAAGTGGCTCTAAATAATGTATGCTTTGGATACTTTGGATCAATCAACCGTGCCTGGACGAGAAAGCCCAAAGGCAAAGATATTTAAACTATTTAGAGCTGCTCATCAAAAACTGCATAAGTGTGAACCCTCCTTAAAAGATCTGTTTGGTATAAAACCTCGCCAATAAGCATTCACTCTCTCACATGGTACAAGATTTTATATCAAATCTTGTATAGTATAGTGCGTTTCAATTCTTGTATGGTATAGTGCGTTTCAATATAATTGAAAGTCGTAAAGTAATCGACGATGTATTGTAGTCGTAAAACAGGGGCTCTATTCTCAAATCATTCAACTAAAGTAGCATACGAAACTGACGTCAAAATGACACGACCTGTAAAGTCTTGTATGAGAATCTACTCCATTTTGGCGTCATTTTCGCATACGACTTTAGTCAAGTGACTTGAGACTTGAGATTAGGGCCCCAGATTGCGTTCGGTGACTCCTAATAATCTTAACAACGAATTTTACTCATTACGGTTTTTGAATCCCTTCTTCGTTCCTGTTTTGTTAACTTATTTATGCATATGAATAGTTAAAGTTTAGGAATTTTTTATAAAAGGTCAAATTTTGTTATAAAACCATTTTACAGTCGGTGATCGTAAAACTGGCACCGTTAGTTTACAATGCACGTAAATTCAAACCTTCCTTTTTTTTGAAGTTTGTTCTTGTCCGATGAAAATTGTAAGTACAAAGTTTTTTTTAATCTCAAACCGGACAGAAAAATGAAGAGAACACACTCAACGTTTCGCTATAGATTTATAGCTTCGAATCTTTGTACTTCCTTTTTTTTGTTATCAAAAAATAAAAACGAAATAGTTTTGAAACAATTTTGAAAAATAGAAACATAGCAATGAAGTCGGGGTTGAAGTTCATTCGATATTCACGTAAAAGATACTCGTTTTTAAAGTAGGAATACATTTTTAGGGCCTCTTGCATCACGTTCAGTTAAAACTTAATCTTCGGTTAACTCGACTGTTACAATAATTGCTTCTGATTCAGTTAATCTGAATTGCCGCAAAATTGACTAAGGCCGAGTTGCTCAGTGTTCGATGAAACTGCTGGTTAAGTATCAAATCATAGTTAAACTAAGTTTTACATCATGTTTAATAATTAAGCTATATTTTACATCTTCATCACTGTCTGAAAACAACCAAAAAGGGAAGGGAAAACTCTAGTTAACGTCAAACGTAGTTTAAACCTTCAGTGAGCAACTCAACCTAAGGGCCAGTTATACATACAAAGGAGGTTTAAACTGACGTTCAACTGAACCGGGTTCAGAGTGAACGAAATCGCTCATCAAATTTTATTTATGAATGCATTAACTGCCATACGTCCTTAAGATCCTAAGGGCCAGTTTTTTTCAATTGGGGTTTAACTTTAAACTCCGTTTTATTCCTATGGAAACAATTGTTCTTATAATTGTTACCATGGGAATAAAGCGGAGCTCAAAATTAAACTGAGATGGAGAAACTGGACCTAAGCCAACTTGTTTACCTTGAACCTGGTTCAGTTAAACTTGGATTTAAACCACCCTTGTACAAGCGTCGTTTGCATCGCTCTAGATTAACTTTAACCGGCGATTATTTATCTAATGCTCGGTTTTTCAATCACAAGTAAACTTTAACTCTCGGTTTACTTTCATGGCAACAGTTGTTTCCATGGCAAACTGAAGGTTAACTGAGGTTGAACTGAAGGTTTTTAGTTAACTTGTGATTGAAAAATCGTCCATGAGGACCAGCTTTTCCATCATGGCTTAACTTTAAGCTCCGTTTTATTCCTACAGGAACAATTGTCCTTACAGTTATTACCATGGGAATAAAGTGAAGCTTAAAGTTAAACTGTGATGGAAAAACCCGGCCTAAGGCTGAGTTACACATTGAAGGTTTCGTTTAAACTGCGTTTAACGTTATCTAGGGTTTTATTCACTTTTTGGTTATTGAGACAGTGATTAAGATGTAAAATGTTAAAGGTTAACTATTAATTAAGATCTAAAACGTGGTTTAACTGTGAAAGAAAACAAACGCGGTTTGATATTTAACCAGCAGTTAATGAATTGCTGGTTTAATCGAATCCTGAGCAACTCAGCCATAGAATCAATAAAATTATTGTAACAATTGGTTATATGGAGTTAATCGGAGCTTACGTTTTAGCTGAAATCGATGCATTTGGCACTAAGTGCCTGTTTTCAATCGCAAGTTAATTTTAACCTTCAGTTTATTGTCATGGAAATAAACCGAAAGTTAAGGTTAACTTGTAATTATTGGAAGACCCAGCTTAAAAGAACTGTTATTAAATTATTCTAAGAAGATCAAAATCTATGGCACACTTTCAGTGACAGATTTCAAAATATATGTTTCTTCTTCGATTTTAATCACTTTTGCACCACCCTAGATTAGCTTTAACCGGCGATTATTTTTCTGAGGCTGAGTTGCCCACTGAAGGTTTAAATTACGTTTAACGTTAACTAGAGTTTTGTTCTCTTTTTGGTTGTACTGACAGGATTAAGATGTAAAATATAGTTTAACTATTTATTAAGATGTAAAACGTAGTTCAACTATGAAAGGAAACAAACGCGGTTTGATACTTAAACAGCAGTTAATGAATTGCTGGTTTAATCCAATCCTGAGCAACTCAGCCATAGAATCAATAAAATTATTGTAACAATTGGTTATATGGAGTTAATCGGAGCTTACGTTTTAGCTGAAATCGATACAAATGGCACTAAGTGCCTGTTTTCAATCACAAGTTAAATTTAACCTTCAGTTTATTCTCATGGAAATAAGCCGAAAGTGAAGGTTAACTTGTAATTATTAGAAGACCCAGCTTAAAAGAACTGTTATTAAATTATTCTAAGATCAAAATTTATGGCACACTTTCAGTGACAGATTTCAAAATATATGTTTCTTCTTCGAGTTTAATCACTTTTGCGCCGCCCTAGATTAGCTTTAAGCGGCGATTATTTTTCTAAGGCTGAATTGCTCTCTTAAGGTTTAAACTACGTTTAACGTTAACTAGAGTTTTGTTCTCTTTTTGGTTGTACTGACAGGATTAAGATGTAAAATATAGTTTAACTATTAATTAAGATGTAAAACGTAGTTCAACTATGAAAGGGAACAAACGCGGTTTGATACTTAACCAGCAGTTAATGAATTGCTGGTTTAATCCAATCCTGAGCAACTCAGCCATAGAATCAATAAAATTATTGTAACAATTGGTTATATGGAGTTCATCGGAGCTTACGTTTTAGCTGAAATCGATGCATATGGCACTAAGTGCCTGTTTTCAATCACAAGTTAAATTTAACCTTTAGTTTATTGTCATGGAAATAAACCGAAAGTTAAGGTTAACTTGTAATTATTGAAAGACCCAGCTTAAAAGAACTATTATTTAATTGTTCAGTAAAGATCAAAACTTAAGGCACACTTTCACCGACAGATTTCAAAAGACATATTTCTTCTTCGATTTTAATCACTTTTGCTTACACCCTAGATTAGCTTTAACCGGCGATTATTTTTCTAAGGCCCAGTTTTTCAATCATAAGTTAACTTTAACCTTCAGTTTATTGCCATGGAAACAATTGTCTTCGTACTTGTTACCATGGAAATAAACCGAGAGTTAGGGTTAACCTGTGATTAAAAAACCGGGCCTAAGACTGAGTTGCTCACTCAAGGTTTAAACTACGTTTAACTTTAACTGGAGTTTTATTTTCTTTTGGGTTGTCCAGACAGTGATTAAGATGTAAAATATAATTTAATTATTAATTAAGGTGTAAAACGTAGTTTAACTACGGTTTGATACTTAACCAGCAGTTAATAAATTGCTGGTTTAGGCTCGATCTTACCACCTCTTGATAAATTTAACCGCCGGTTAATATCCTCGGAAATCATTGTGCTGACAGTGATTTCCTTGAATATTAACCGGCGGTTAAATTTATCAGTAGGTGGTAAGATCGAGCCTTAATAAGACACTGAGCAACTCAGCCATAGAATCTATTATCGTAACAATCGTTTGCGTGGAGTTAAATTTTAGCTGAAAATAGTGCAAATGGCACTAAGGGCCGATTTTTAATCACAAGTTAACTCTAAACTTCAGTTTATTGTCTTCGTACCTGTTAGATACTATGGAAGTAGACCGAAAGTTAAAATTAATCTGTAATTGAAAAACCTGGCCCAAAAAAGAACTACTGTTTCTTCTTCAATTTTAATCTCGTGAATAAAAAATAAATAAATGAAATTTGCCTTAAGGAGGATACGCAATCATTCGGTTGATTAAAAAACAAAATTTGTAAATTGGTTGGACACGGTACATGCTGCCAACAGTAAAAGAGTGACGAAGTATGAGGGCGAAACGCGAATAATTTAGGTGAAATCCGACGCCGTAATTTAATACGAAATCTCTGGTTTCTCTATTTTGAATATTTTGTCTTTGTCGAACGAGCGAGCGGCGGCGTCCGAAAAAAATCGTAAATCATATTACCTCGAATCGAATTTTGTGTTCGGAACATTAAACAAATTAGCGTCCACAAAACGACGATTATTATGTACACAATAACATGGTCATTGAGAAGAAAAATAATGGACAATACGTGTGTATAATAGGTACGTAATAATAATGACCATAAAACTACATCGTACAATACAAAATATTAATTTTATTCATTTCGACGAGCGGTTGAATCCTGAAACCTGAAACCTTATTGATTCGTTTCCTGAAAACGAAAAAGTTTTTCTTAGGCTTGGTTTTTCAATCACGACTTTAACTTTCGGTGTAAGTAAGTAGTTATTTTCTTAATAACTAAAGCGAGGGTTAAAAAGTCCCGATTCAGTTTATTATTTCCATTTCGCTACTGCCCTGAAGCCAGGGGCGCCAAGTCAATTTCCCAAACAATTTTCCGTGCGGCTCTCGACATTTACGATAATTAAGGCCTGAGGAAACATTAGTAACAGTAAGTCTAACATTTCGTTCGTTTAAGCGTATCGAATGCTCGAGTAAGCATTAAAACCCTTGCGGACAACGCTGCGACGGTACTATTTAATCCTCGCTTTGTTAATAACACCTAGGGCCGGTTACTCAGTCGCAGTTTCATTTAATTTTCATTTAACTTCCATCTGTCCCTATGTAAAAAAAAAAAAACTGAAGATTAAAGTTAAACTGTGACTGAGAAACCGGGCCCTAGGAAAATAGTTGTTTCTATAGGAATAAACCGAAAGTTAAAGTTAACTGGTGATTAAAAAAAACGGCCCTTAGAAAAATAAAATAAAATGATGTGAAGATAAAGCTACGCGGAAATAGAAATTCCAAGAGGAAGGTATCACAGAATTTTTTCTTTTTTTAGTTTAAAAACCTTAATTACCTTTGGACCCAAACAATTACAGAATATTTTCTTTTTAATTATTTATCGAAAAGCACACAGAAAATTGTCGCAAGTTAATTTAAAATTTAAATAAGCGATTAGAAGTGAAAGATATTATGCAGCTATTAAAAAGCAATAAAGGAAGTCCCTGTATATGCAACGCTATAGAAATAATACATTAAACACATTTAAGTAAGCGTAAGCTACCATTCTTATCTGCGTAGATTATCTTGTGACGTTACATAGATTGTATCTAGGTATGTACATGTAAGACCACACCTATTTATTTGGGTGACCACCTGCCAAAAATTGATTTGAAACCTAACTACGTTGTTGCTTCAGTTTTGCATACAAACTGAACGTTGATTTACTTTTTACTTTTAACATTAAATTGAAAATTAAGTAATTAATTATCTGCAGTCATTAATTTTCAGTCAGTTGACATTTCCTTTCTCCCTTTTGTAAGTGTCATAGGAGCGTAATTTACAAACGTTATTTATGATCGTGCATTATGGCAATATACCGTATGTTTCGTTTTGATTTGAAAACGTATATACTTAAGTAGGGCGTGGACTTGGGTAAAATCCTCCAATACCTGCCTCTGGTCTCCGCCTTTTTTCAAGTAGTTCCAATGAAGCAGTTGGTATATTGTATTGTAAGTAATTATTTTCACAGAACATCATTTCATCATCTAAAAAGTACTTTAGAAGTATTAATTAAGGCACTGGGTGTACATAAGTATAGATACATAATACTTAATGAGCTTTTAGTAAAAATAATAATTCGTTGTCGCCGACTCGTCGCCGTCATCAATTAGCAGCTGCCAATTCGCTGTCGATCTAATTCGCCGTCGGCTAAATTCGCCTTCCCCAGTTACATTTCATTCAGCTTATCGATAGGTTTAACAATGTGATGCATATATGTCTTCCTCACTCTTCTTCAACTCCTTATCACATTTTTTTGTTCTCAAAAAATGAAAGAAAACGATGTTTCAAGATCATAAATTACGACGAATCGCAAAACAATTTTTTAAGAGAAAAACTTTCGAGCTTGAAGCACAAATAAAGAGCTGAAAACGAAATGTTAAGTCATGAAAAGAGGGAATGGAACAATTCGCTGTCGCCGACTCGTCGCCGTCATCGATTAGCAGCTGCCAATTCGCTGTCGATCTAATTCGCCGTCGGCCAAATTCGCCTTCCCCAGTTACATTTCATTCAGCTTATCGATAGGTTTAACAACGTGATGCATATATGTATTCCTCACTCTTCTTCAACTCCTTATCACATTTTTTTTGTTCTCAAAAAATGAAAGAAAACGATGTTTCAAGATCACAAATTACGACGAATCGCAAAACAATTTTTTAAGAGAAATACTTTCGAGCTTGAAGCACAAATAAAGAGCTGAAAGCGTAACGTTAAGTCACGAAAGGAGGGAATGGAACGATTCGCTGTCGCCGGCTCGTCGCCGTCATCAATTAACAGCTGCCAATTCGGTGTCGATCTAATTCGCCGTCGGCCAAATTCGCCTTCCCCAGTTACATTTCATTCAGCTTATCGATAGGTTTAACAACGTGATGCATATATGTCTTCCTCACTCTTCTTCAACTCCTTACCACATTTTTTTTGTTCTCAAAAAACGAAAGAAAACGATGTTTCAATATCATAAATTACGACGAATCGCAAAACATTTTTTTAAGAAAAGTACTTTCGAGCTGGAAGCACAAATAAAGAGCTGAAAGCGTAACGTTAAGTCACGAAAGGAGGGAATGGAACAATTCGCTGTCGCCGGCTCGTCGCCGTCATCAATTAGCAGCTGCCAATTCGCTGTCTATCTAATTCGCCGTCGGCCAAATTCGCCTTCCCCAGTTACATTTCATTCAGCTTTTCGATAGGCTTAACAACGTGATGCATATATGTCTTCCTCACTCTTCTTCAACTCCTTACCACATTTTTTTTGTTCTCAAAAAATGAAAGAAAATGATGTTTCAAGATCATAAATTACGACGAATCGCAAAGCAATTTTTTAAGAAAAATACTTTCGAGCTTGCAGCACAAATAAAGAGCTGAAAGCGTAACGTTAAGTCACGAAAGGAGGGAATGGAACAATTCGCTGTCGCCGGCTCGTCGCCGTCATCAATTAGCAGCTGTCAATTCGCTGTCGATCTAATTCGCCGTCGGCCAAATTCGCTTTCCCCAGTTACATTTCATTCAGCTTATCGATAGGTTTAACAATGTAATGCATATATGCCTTCCTCACTCTTCTTCAACTCCTTATCACATTTTTTTTGTTCTCAAAAAATGAAAGAAAACGATATTACAAGATCATAAATTACGACGAATCGCAAAACAATTTAAAAGAAAAATACTTTCGAGCTTGAATCACAAATAAAGAGCTGAAAGCGAAATGTTAAGTCATGAAAAGAGGGAATGGAACAATTCGCTGTCGCCGACTCGTCGCCGTCATCGATTAGCAGCTGCCAATTCGCTGTCGATCTAATTCGCCGTCGGCCAAATTCGCCTTCGCCAGTTACAGTTCATTCAGCTTATCGATAGGTTTAACAACATGATGCATATATGTCTTCCTCACTCTTCTTCAACTCCTTATTACATTTTTTCGTTCTCAAAAAATGAAAGAAAGCAGCTGACAATTCGCTGTCGATCTAATTCGCCGTCGGCCAAATTCGCCTTCGCCAGTTACAGTTCATTCAGCTTATCGATAGGTTTAACAACATGATGCATATATGTCTTCTTCACTCTTCTTCAACTACTTGTTACATTTTTTTGTTCTCAAAAAATGAAAGAAAACGATGTTTCAAGATCACAAATTACGACGAATCGCAAAACAATTTAAAAGAAAAATACTTTCGAGCTTGAATCACAAAGAAAGAGCTGAAAGCGTAACGTTAAGTCACGAAAGGAGGGAATGGAACAAGTTGCTGTCGCCGACTCGTCGCCGTCATCAATTAACAACTTCCAATTCGCTGTCGATCTAATTCGCCGTCGGCCAAATTCGCCTTCCCCAGTTACATTTCATTCAGCTTATCGATAGGTTTAACAACGTGATGCATATATGTCTTCCTCACTCTTCTTCAACTCCTTATCACATTTTTTTTTGTTCTCAAAAAATGAAAGAAAACGATGTTTCAAGATCATAAATTACAACGAATCGCAAAGCAACTTTTTAAGAAAAATACTTTCGAGCTGGAAGCACTAATAAAGAGCTGAAAGCGTAATGTTAAGTCACGAAAGGAGGGAATGGAACAATTCGCTGTCGCCGGCTCGTCGCCGTCATCAATTAGCAGCTGCCAATTCGGTGTCGATCTAATTCGCCGTCGGCCAAATTCGCCTTCGCCAGTTACAGTTCATTCAGCTTATCGATAGGTTTAACAACATGGTGCGTATATATCTTCCTCACTCTTCTTCAACTACTTATTACATTTTTTTGTTCTCAAAAAATTAAAGAAAACGATGTTTCAAGATCATAAATTACGACGAATCGCAAAACAATTTTTTAAGAAAAATACTTTCGAGCTGGAAGCACTAATAAAGAGCTGAAAGCGTAATGTTAAGTCACGAAAGGAGGGAATGGAACAATTCGCTGTCGCCGGCTCGTCGCCGTCTTCAATTAGCAGCTGCCAATTCGCCGTCGGCCAAATTCGCCTTCGCCAGTTACAGTTCATTCAGCTTATCGATAGGTTTAACAACATGATGCATATATGTCTTCCTCACTCTTCTTCAACTACTTATTACATTTTTTTGTTCTCAAAAAATGAAAGAAAACGATGTTTCAAGATCATAAATTACGACGAATCGCAAAACAATTTTTTAAGAAAAATACTTTCGAGCTGGAAGCACTAATAAAGAGCTGAAAGCGTAATGTTAAGTCACGAAAGGAGGGAATGGAACAATTCGCTGTCGCCGGCTCGTCGCCGTCATCAATTAGCAGCTGCCAATTCGGTGTCGATCTAATTCGCCGTCGGCCAAATTCGCCTTCGCCAGTTACAGTTCATTCAGCTTATCGATAGGTTTAACAACATGGTGCGTATATATCTTCCTCACTCTTCTTCAACTACTTATTACATTTTTTTGTTCTCAAAAAATTAAAGAAAACGATGTTTCAAGATCATAAATTACGACGAATCGCAAAACAATTTTTTAAGAAAAATACTTTCGAGCTGGAAGCACTAATAAAGAGCTGAAAGCGTAATGTTAAGTCACGAAAGGAGGGAATGGAACAATTCGCTGTCGCCGGCTCGTCGCCGTCTTCAATTAGCAGCTGCCAATTCGCCGTCGGCCAAATTCGCCTTCGCCAGTTACAGTTCATTCAGCTTATCGATAGGTTTAACAACATGATGCATATATGTCTTCCTCACTCTTCTTCAACTACTTATTACATTTTTTTGTTCTCAAAAAATGAAAGAAAACGATGTTTCAAGATCATAAATTACGACGAATCGCAAAACAATTTTTTAAGAAAAATACTTTCGAGCTGGAAGCACTAATAAAGAGCTGAAAGCGTAATGTTAAGTCACGAAAGGAGGGAATGGAACAATTCGCTGTCGCCGGCTCGTCGCCGTCATCAATTAGCAGCTGCCAATTCGGTGTCGATCTAATTCGCCGTCGGCCAAATTCGCCTTCGCCAGTTACAGTTCATTCAGCTTATCGATAGGTTTAACAACATGGTGCGTATATATCTTCCTCACTCTTCTTCAACTACTTATTACATTTTTTTGTTCTCAAAAAATTAAAGAAAACGATGTTTCAAGATCATAAATTACGACGAATCGCAAAACAATTTTTTAAGAAAAATACTTTCGAGCTGGAAGCACTAATAAAGAGCTGAAAGCGTAATGTTAAGTCACGAAAGGAGGGAATGGAACAATTCGCTGTCGCCGGCTCGTCGCCGTCTTCAATTAGCAGCTGCCAATTCGCCGTCGGCCAAATTCGCCTTCGCCAGTTACAGTTCATTCAGCTTATCGATAGGTTTAACAACATGATGCATATATGTCTTCCTCACTCTTCTTCAACTACTTATTACATTTTTTTGTTCTCAAAAAATGAAAGAAAACGATGTTTCAAGATCATAAATTACGACGAATCGCAAAACAATTTTTTAAGAAAAATACTTTCGAGCTGGAAGCACTAATAAAGAGCTGAAAGCGTAATGTTAAGTCACGAAAGGAGGGAATGGAACAATTCGCTGTCGCCGACTCGTTGCCGTCGTCAATTAGCAGCTGCCAATTCGCTGTCGATCTAATTCGCCGTCGGCCAAATTCGCCTTCTTTGTCTTCGAACAATATTTCTATGTGCTTCAATTACATTTCATTCAGCTTATCGATGAATTTTAAAACTTGCTAATCATTTTAGATATCCAAAAATTTAGAGTTTAAGTAAGTTTCAGTTAGTTTAAAATCGACCGTACTCTTCATTTTCTGTTATAAAATAAAATAATTATTATTAATTAATTACGAACAATTTGTTGCTGGTAATCTACCTTTAAAACTGAAAAAATACAACAACTCTAACCACAGTATTTATTGCTGATAGTTTGGAATTTTGATGAAATCGCCAAAATTTGGGCATGTTAGAGGATGTAATCGTCCAGCTTCCAGCTTCCAGCTTCCAGCTTTACAGCTGAAGAATACAATGGCTCTGACAACCGTATTTCAGGGCTAATCCGAAATTGTCATGATGAAAATGGCGATATTTTCGGGGGTTAACAGATAATCACGAGGTTTAAATTATGTACGTCCGTACATACCACATTGAATTAATGACAAATGATTTTTTTTCCATTAAAACGTTCGCTTTTTTATGCGTTTTACTTATTCAACATAAAACATTATCCGCTGACGGCGAATTTATCGACGGCGAATTGTACCCTGTGAATCGACGAAGGCGAATCGGCGACAACCGATTGGCAAATTGCTCGTCTTGTCCTTATTTTTTTTGTCTTCGAACAACATTTCTGTGTGCTTCATTTTTTTAACAATTATATCAATGTCTAGACTCTAGACCATAGATTCTCAAACTTTTTACGGTCGCCGTCCACTTTGCAAGACAAAAATTGCTTAACGCTCCCCATTCCATCAATAATGCAGAACTTTTCATTGATTTTTTTATTACGAAATTTATTATCAACTTCGTCACCCAATTCCCCGTGAACTCGCTAACGCCCCCCTAGAACGCTTCAGCGCCCACTGGTGGGCGCTACCGCCCACTTTGAGAATCTATGATCTAGACGACAGCAGCGAGTCGACTGGTAAACAGGAATTATGAAAATCGATGGAAAGATTAAAGAATTATTCGTCAAAGATTAAACGATTGAGCAAAAATTAAAAAGCATGGAACAAAACATGATTTGGAAGAGGAGACGGAGAGAACTGATGTTGGTGATGATAACGAAAAAGTAGAAATATGTGGGCTTGAAGTTACAAGGATCTTTAAGTGCTTGAGACAGTTGGTTGAAAATATTGCAAATCAGAAACTGAGATTTTTTCTGTGCCCTAAAAAATTCAGACCCTCAAAATTTTTGCACTGAAAGAACAAACAAGTCCAAACAAACATTACCCGTAATTCTTTGCCGAAATGGCGAATGAGTCACACGTTAAGTATTAGGTCCGCGCACGTGTGTATTTGCAAAATTTTTGTACTTTCAAAAATGTTTAGGTGCATATATTAAAATCAGAGATAAAACGGGCAAGTTTAAACAAACATTTTGTTCCAAGTTGTCCTAGTGGCTAATTGGTATTAGTCGTACTTTAGGCATTAGTTGCATTAGACAAGTGTCCGAATGCATTAGTAATTTGATGTAAAGACATCACTTATGATCGTTTCCAATTCGTAAAGCTTCGATTTGTAATCGATATAGCGTCAAGCTATGTGGTCAGTCTCTCAGAAGAATTGACGTGGGGTGTGAGTGGTCATCGTTTGAGCCGTGGCTTGAGCGTCACGCTGTCTAGTCAGTCCCTAAGAAGAATTGACCGACGAGTTTATGCGATCAGTGTCGAAGTGTCCGCGTCTTCTTTCTCAGAATCCAGTTCCATGAGTTTGGTGAGCAGTAAAAATTCTTTAATTTTCGCCAACTTTTAATTCATTGCTTTTCCTTGTCTGGTTGCATGTTTCTTCTGTTATTGTTAACTGATAATTTTTTCTTGCTATTGTTTTCATTTGTGTTTTATTACTATCCCTTATATATATTACCTTATTTTAAAAAATTATGTTTCATGTCTTGAAAAGGAAAAGCAGAAAAGGAAAAAAGAAACAATATTTTTTACGATTCGCTATAAACATACACGAGGTGAATAAAGCTAGGTGTTCTCGTTTTATTTAACACAGTCACATAATATCATTTGTTGTAGCACCAACTAATAATATGTTAATAATGGAAAGCAAATTGTTTCGTGTTCAGAACGTATTTACACTTCGCGTGGCCTATTAAGTTGTAATTTATCTTTTAAAAACGGGACGTACGTAAGTATTATCGTGGTATTGAAATGTTCTTCTATTTTTCTTTTTATACATATACAAACTTTCTCTCCCGTCCGTCGTTGATGACGATTTCCCCCCGTCCGTCAATAAATATACTTACTTACTAATTAATGTTCGTGAAGTGCGTTTGCGTTTGAGTTTACAAGCCAGGAGGTATCGATTGCAAATGAAATACGTAGAAAATTTGACGTTTTATTTCAGGACGGTTTCATGAAATGAGTTTACGTCGTGTAATGGAGTTACATCTTTTGGCAGGTGTACGTAATTCATTATAAAAAACAAATTTTAATAACTGTACTCCGATACGACTCGTTTATAGCGTCGGAACATCGACGTTTCGTTTTACGTTACAAAAATGTCAACAAATTTTCATTTCAATTTAAATAATAAAAGTCACATGGAATTAAATGTTTAAACGATTAGCGAATACGAACGAACGAAAATGAATTTCATTTTTTTTTCTTCTTTCTCGTAAGGTCGATGTTTTCTTTTCTTCTTCTCTCTTTAATGGTTGAGCTGCTTATATCCTTTTTTTATATTTCATCTCCTATTTCATTCATTCTTGCTCTTACTACTGTTTTACTACTCACATGTCATGTTTTGTTTCGTTTCTTCTCTATTCATGATTCTTCTCTATTCATCCCGCTTCAACTGCTCTTCTAAAGTCCTTGTTTTCTTCCAATACATTTGCATTATTTTATATAGTCGGATATAGTTCGATGACAACTGTTTTAATCTTTTTCCTTATGTACTTGCTTCTTGCCTTTTCCTATTTCTGCTATCCTTCATCTCGATCGTAACGGTAGTAGTAGTTTTGCTTTAATTATTTTGCTCTTCATACATTCTTTACTTGTTTGTCTCCCCCCATTTCATATTCCCGTTTTCTCTTCTCTATTTTTCTGTGTTTGTTTTCACCAGTAGTTTCCTTTTCTTTCTGTATTTGTCACTTATTTTTTTGTTGCTTGTGGTCACTCCTTTTTCCTTATGTTCTTGTTTCCTCCCTTTTCAACTCTTCTCGCCCCCTTGTTATCCCTGTAAGGGTTGCTGTTAGTCTTTTCTTTCTATCTGCTTACTAGTTTAATATGTCGTTTTTAATCATAACATAACTCTAGCCGACTATGGCCCGATCTTACCTCTTACCTCCTGATAAATTTAACCGTGGGTTAATATCCTAGGAAACCATTATCAGCACAAGGATTTCCAAGGATATTAACCGATGGTTAAAATTATCAGGAGGTGGTAAGATCGGGCCTAAGTTTGCTTTATTATTTATTTTTTGTTTTTTTTTTTCCTCTCCATGCCCTCTTCTATGTCAAATTTCCATCTTGGTCGTCGTGGTTCTATTTTCAGGTACTCTTTGGTTTTTGTACGGGTCTTGAATTCGTCCTCCTCCTCGAACCATCATATTTCTTCTTTCCTTAATAAAGAACCTGTACAAACTCTTTCTCCCCACGCTCGTCCCTTTTTTTAACTTGGTAATGAATGTAGGGTGCACTCTGATTTCAATCTTTCTGGAAATGTCTTTGGGTTTTCGTAATTATTTAGTTTCCTGCCATTAATCTAATTCTTTTTACTTCTTGCAAACTTAGCCCCCAATTATGTACATCCATAGACTTTCCAATTTCTTCGGATCTGTTGTTCATGTTAAGTTCATTTTTTTTCTCATTTTCATTAATACTGAGCTTCTTCTTGTAGACGTTCGCCGCTTCCCTGAGTTCTTTCTTGCTCATTGCTCCTCGAAAGAAAAAAGATACTCACCGTTACCATCAATGGTAAAAAGTAATATTTACTAATTGTAAGTAACTAATCACTTGGCTTTGATTTTCAAGTGCACATACGTGATTACTCCAAATGTTAGTAAGATAATAATTGAGAATTGAAGCGAGATGATGAATGTACTCGTCTTCTACGATGTCTCCGTCTAATTGCCTTTATACGTAGACTTCAGTAGCATTTCCTTCCCTTTAAATTTTATAATAAGGTAACATTTGGTCCTTTGGTCACCCCATTTGAAGGTTACCTCATAAAAGATGATTTGTTGAGTAGATCTGAAAATTAATTTATGGAGAAATACCCGGTTGGTACGACTGGTGTCTCCTTTAGATCTGACAGTTTGCTTGATCACATTTTTTTATGTTTGGGGCACTATTTTGGTCCTTCTCTTGGCAGTTGTTGATCTTACCATCTCCTCTTCACCAGATTTTGTATTTGCTCGTCTACCTTCCTCCATCCATGTTTCCATTTCCTCCAAATTTGTTGTTGATTTTTCCATTTCCCCTTCACCAGATTGTGAATTTGCTCGTCTGGCTTCGTTCCTCCATGTTTCCATTTCCTCCAAATTTGTTGTTGATTTTCCCATCGCCCCTTCATCAGATTTTGTATTTGTTCATCCAGCTGCGTTCCTCCATGCTTCCGTTTCCTGCAAATTCTCTCGAGGCAGCCTGGACTTTTCATTCCTTTTTAATTCATTTGTTATTTCAAGTATTTCATAATTAACTGAATATTTTCAACGTAGCAATTTGTTTTTAATTTATATTTAAGGAGGCTTAATAGTGGAAGAACATGAAAAAACTTTCGACTTACCAAGTAGAATGAGATTAGGGGCATGTGAGATGAAAAGTTGATCTCTTCTTATCCTTAATCTTATTTTCACTTGCCGAGCCATAAGGTTTTATCTTATTCCAGTAATGTATGTATTTTGAAGGATATGCACACCCTTCTTGTACGTTAATTTAAAAAAAAATGCTGTTTTTAATATCATATACATCGTACCAGTTCTGTTCCTAAATCCTTTTTCCAGGGGCTTCACAATCTTGATTCTTTCCGTTGCTTCCTTCATATTCTTGCTCTGATGAGGACGGCCTCTGGACTTCCTTCCTCCTTTTATGTTCTCGTCTCCTTTCTTCACTGTGGACAGAAATCTTCTCTTTTCATAGTCAACTATTCACTATTGTGGAGGAATTGGAATAGTTTAGAATAAGAAGGCGTGTTTCAAGGTAAGCAGGAGTGGGATTGACTATTCGCAGAGCTAATTTTCCTTTTTTGAAAATCCTTTTCCAACCTTGACTCGCTCCTTTGCTTCCTCTTTCGTATTCGTGGTCTGAAGGGGGTCGGCCTCTTGTCTTCCTCCCTCCTTCTAATTTTGTGTTGTCCTTTCCTTTCTTCTCTCTGGTCAAAAATCTTGTTTTTCCAAAACCTTTTTTTTTATAATATTCGTTACCGTTTGGTTCACTTTTGTGGAGGGGGATTTAGAATAGTTTAGAACTACTTCAAAAGGGTAGGAAAATCGATCTTTTTAAAGCAGAAATCATTTTTCTCTTTGAAAATCCTTGACTTCCTCCCTCTAATTTTGTGTTCTGCTCTCCTTTCTTCTCTCTGGTCAAAAATCTTGTCTTTCCAGAATATCTCTTTTAATTTTCCTTATCGTTTGGTTCACTTCTGTGGAGGAACTACTTCACTTGAGGGATTTAGAATAGTTTAGAATACAACCACAAAAGGGTAGGAAAATCGATCTTTTTAAAACAGAAATCATTTTCCTTTTTGAAAATCCCCTCACAATCTTAATTCCTTTCATTGCTCCTTTCTTATTCTTGCTCTGGGGGGTCGGCGTCTCGGCTTCCTCCCTAGCTTTATGTTCTCATTTCCTCTCTTTACTATGGACAGAACTCTCCCCTTTTTTCACGATCAACTTGTACTTGGCCCCTAACATTCCTTGCTGTTTGGTTCACTTTTGTGGAGGATTTGGAATCGTTCAGAATAAGGCAGTGGAAGGGGGCGTGCTTGAAGATAAGCAAGAATAGGATTGACCATTCATAGAGCTAATTTTCCTTTTTGAAAATCCTTTTGCAATTTTAATTCTTTCCATTGCTTCCTTGATAATCTTGTTCTGAAAGGGGCTGCGGCCTCTTGGCTTCCTCCTTCTGACTTTGTGTTCTCCTCTTGTTTCTTCTCTCCAGTCAAAAATCTTGTCTTTCCACAATCACCTTATACTTGGCCGTTAATATACCTTACTGTTTAGCTAAACACTTTACTGAAAGAATTTGGAATAGTTTAGATGAGTGTGATGAAAGGGGCCAGAAAGGGTAGGAAGGTCAATTTTTTTGAAGTATGATTGAAGATTCCTTTCTGAAATCCCTTTAATAAAGTGTGAGTCCTTTTTCCTTTTTGAAAGCCCTTTAATAAAGTGAGAGTTCTGCAATCATGTGCAGAGTTGTGTAACTGAGGGGATTATCAAAAAATTGAACGTCCCAAGGAGACACCAGTCGTACCAATGGGGTAAAAAAGTATTTCTCCATGAATTTACATGTTTCTGGATCTACTCAACCAATAATCTTTTATTACAAGTTTACCTCCAAAGGGGGTGAATTAATTACGGTATGCGACGCTTAGTTATGAATTTACTGTATGTAAGATGAAATAAAAATCATTTTCCAGTCTTGATTCTTTCCGTTGCTTCCTTGATTCTTGTCTGAAAGGGGTCGGTGTCTTGGCTTCGCCCTTAATTTTGTTTTCTCCTCCCTTTTTGACTCTGGTCAAAAATCTTCTCTTTCCAACTGGCCATTAATATTTCTTCTTCTTTTATCTTACTGTTTGGTGAATCACTTTACTTGGAGGGTTTGGAAGAGTTTGGATTCGAGTAATGAAAGGTGGCAGAAAGGGTAGGAAGGTCAATTTTTTTGAAGTATGATTGAAGATTCCTTTCTGAAATCCCGTTAATAAAATGTGAATCCTTGAATCATGTGCAGAATTGTGTAACTGGGGGATTATCAAAAAATTGAACGTCCCAAGGAGACACCAGTCGTACCAATGGCGTAGAAAAGTGTTTTTCCATGAATTTACAAGTTTCTGGATCTACTCAACCAATAATCTTTTATTACAAGTTTACCTTCAAAGGGGGTGAATTAATAACGGTATGCGATGCTTAGTTATGAATTTATTGTATGTAAGATGAAATAAAAATCATTTTCCGGTCTTGATTCTTTCCATTGCTTCCTTGATTCTTGTCTGAAGGGGATCGGCGTCTTGGCTTCGCCCTTAATTTTATTTTCTCCTCCCTTTTTGACTCTGCTCAAAAATCTTCTCTTTCCACCTGGCCATTAATACTTCTTCTTCTTTTATCTCACCGTTTGGTGAATTACTTTACTTGGAGGATTTGGAATAGTTTGGATTCGAGTAATGAAAGGGGGAAGGAAGGGTAGGAAGGTCAATTTTTTTGAAGTATGATTGAAGATTCCTTTCTGAAATCCCTTTAATAAAGTGTGAGTCCTGGAATCATGTGCAGAGTTGTGTAACTGGGGGGATTATCAAAAAATTGAACGGCCCAAGGAGACACCAGTCGTACCAATGGGGTAGAAAAGTGTTTTTCCATGAATTTACAAGTTTCTGGATCTACTCAACCAATAATCTTTTATTACAAGTTTACCTCTAAAAGGGGTGAATTAATAACGGTATGCGACGCTAAGTTATGAATTTATTGTATGTAATATGAAGTGAAAATCATTTTCCAGTCTTGATTCTTTCCTTTGCTTCCGTGATTCTTGTCTGAAGGGGGTCGGCCTCTTGGCTTCGCCCCTAGGTTTGTGTTCTCCTCCCTTTTTGACTCTGCTCAAAAATCTTCTCTTTCCACCTGGCCATTAATATTTCTTCTTCTTTTATCTTACCGTTTGGTGAATTACTTTACTTGGGAGGATTTGAAATGGTTTGGATTCGAGTAATGAAAGGGGGCAGGAAGGGTAGGAAGGTCAATTTTTTTAAAGTATGATTGAAGATTCCTTTTTGAAAGCCCTTTAATAAAGTGAGAGTTCTGCAATCATGTGCAGAGTTGTGTAACTGAGGGGATTATCAAAAAATTGAACGTCCCAAGGAGACACCAGTCGTACCAATGGGGTAGAAAAGTGTTTCTCCATGAGTTTACATGTTTCTGGATCTACTCAACCAATAATCTTTTATTACAAGTTTACCTCCAAAGGGGGTGAATTAATTACGGTATGCGACGCTTAGTTATGAATTTACTGTATGTAAGATGAAATAAAAATCATTTTCCAGTCTTGATTCTTTCCGTTGCTTCCTTGATTCTTGTCTGAAAGGGGTCGGTGTCTTGGCTTCGCCCTTAATTTTGTTTTCTCCTCCCTTTTTGACTCTGGTCAAAAATCTTCTCTTTCCAACTGGCCATTAATATTTCTTCTTCTTTTATCTTACTGTTTGGTGAATCACTTTACTTGGAGGGTTTGGAAGAGTTTGGATTCGAGTAATGAAAGGTGGCAGAAAGGGTAGGAAGGTCAATTTTTTTGAAGTATGATTGAAGATTCCTTTCTGAAATCCCGTTAATAAAATGTGAATCCTTGAATCATGTGCAGAATTGTGTAACTGGGGGATTATCAAAAAATTGAACGTCCCAAGGAGACACCAGTCGTACCAATGGCGTAGAAAAGTGTTTTTCCATGAATTTACAAGTTTCTGGATCTACTCAACCAATAATCTTTTATTACAAGTTTACCTTCAAAGGGGGTGAATTAATAACGGTATGCGATGCTTAGTTATGAATTTATTGTATGTAAGATGAAATAAAAATCATTTTCCGGTCTTGATTCTTTCCATTGCTTCCTTGATTCTTGTCTGAAGGGGATCGGCGTCTTGGCTTCGCCCTTAATTTTATTTTCTCCTCCCTTTTTGACTCTGCTCAAAAATCTTCTCTTTCCACCTGGCCATTAATACTTCTTCTTCTTTTATCTCACCGTTTGGTGAATTACTTTACTTGGAGGATTTGGAATAGTTTGGATTCGAGTAATGAAAGGGGGAAGGAAGGGTAGGAAGGTCAATTTTTTTGAAGTATGATTGAAGATTCCTTTCTGAAATCCCTTTAATAAAGTGTGAGTCCTGGAATCATGTGCAGAGTTGTGTAACTGGGGGGATTATCAAAAAATTGAACGGCCCAAGGAGACACCAGTCGTACCAATGGGGTAGAAAAGTGTTTTTCCATGAATTTACAAGTTTCTGGATCTACTCAACCAATAATCTTTTATTACAAGTTTACCTCTAAAAGGGGTGAATTAATAACGGTATGCGACGCTAAGTTATGAATTTATTGTATGTAATATGAAGTGAAAATCATTTTCCAGTCTTGATTCTTTCCTTTGCTTCCGTGATTCTTGTCTGAAGGGGGTCGGCCTCTTGGCTTCGCCCCTAGGTTTGTGTTCTCCTCCCTTTTTGACTCTGCTCAAAAATCTTCTCTTTCCACCTGGCCATTAATATTTCTTCTTCTTTTATCTTACCGTTTGGTGAATTACTTTACTTGGGAGGATTTGAAATGGTTTGGATTCGAGTAATGAAAGGGGGCAGGAAGGGTAGGAAGGTCAATTTTTTTAAAGTATGATTGAAGATTCCTTTTTGAAAGCCCTTTAATAAAGTGAGAGTTCTGCAATCATGTGCAGAGTTGTGTAACTGAGGGGATTATCAAAAAATTGAACGTCCCAAGGAGACACCAGTCGTACCAATGGGGTAGAAAAGTGTTTCTCCATGAGTTTACATGTTTCTGGATCTACTCAACCAATAATCTTTTATTACAAGTTTACCTCCAAAGGGGGTGAATTAATTACGGTATGCGACGCTTAGTTATGAATTTACTGTATGTAAGATGAAATAAAAATCATTTTCCAGTCTTGATTCTTTCCGTTGCTTCCTTGATTCTTGTCTGAAAGGGGTCGGTGTCTTGGCTTCGCCCTTAATTTTGTTTTCTCCTCCCTTTTTGACTCTGGTCAAAAATCTTCTCTTTCCAACTGGCCATTAATATTTCTTCTTCTTTTATCTTACTGTTTGGTGAATCACTTTACTTGGAGGGTTTGGAAGAGTTTGGATTCGAGTAATGAAAGGTGGCAGAAAGGGTAGGAAGGTCAATTTTTTTGAAGTATGATTGAAGATTCCTTTCTGAAATCCCGTTAATAAAATGTGAATCCTTGAATCATGTGCAGAATTGTGTAACTGGGGGATTATCAAAAAATTGAACGTCCCAAGGAGACACCAGTCGTACCAATGGCGTAGAAAAGTGTTTTTCCATGAATTTACAAGTTTCTGGATCTACTCAACCAATAATCTTTTATTACAAGTTTACCTTCAAAGGGGGTGAATTAATAACGGTATGCGATGCTTAGTTATGAATTTATTGTATGTAAGATGAAATAAAAATCATTTTCCGGTCTTGATTCTTTCCATTGCTTCCTTGATTCTTGTCTGAAGGGGATCGGCGTCTTGGCTTCGCCCTTAATTTTATTTTCTCCTCCCTTTTTGACTCTGCTCAAAAATCTTCTCTTTCCACCTGGCCATTAATACTTCTTCTTCTTTTATCTCACCGTTTGGTGAATTACTTTACTTGGAGGATTTGGAATAGTTTGGATTCGAGTAATGAAAGGGGGAAGGAAGGGTAGGAAGGTCAATTTTTTTGAAGTATGATTGAAGATTCCTTTCTGAAATCCCTTTAATAAAGTGTGAGTCCTGGAATCATGTGCAGAGTTGTGTAACTGGGGGGATTATCAAAAAATTGAACGGCCCAAGGAGACACCAGTCGTACCAATGGGGTAGAAAAGTGTTTTTCCATGAATTTACAAGTTTCTGGATCTACTCAACCAATAATCTTTTATTACAAGTTTACCTCTAAAAGGGGTGAATTAATAACGGTATGCGACGCTAAGTTATGAATTTATTGTATGTAATATGAAGTGAAAATCATTTTCCAGTCTTGATTCTTTCCTTTGCTTCCGTGATTCTTGTCTGAAGGGGGTCGGCCTCTTGGCTTCGCCCCTAGGTTTGTGTTCTCCTCCCTTTTTGACTCTGCTCAAAAATCTTCTCTTTCCACCTGGCCATTAATATTTCTTCTTCTTTTATCTTACCGTTTGGTGAATTACTTTACTTGGGAGGATTTGAAATGGTTTGGATTCGAGTAATGAAAGGGGGCAGGAAGGGTAGGAAGGTCAATTTTTTTAAAGTATGATTGAAGATTCCTTTTTGAAAGCCCTTTAATAAAGTGAGAGTTCTGCAATCATGTGCAGAGTTGTGTAACTGAGGGGATTATCAAAAAATTGAACGTCCCAAGGAGACACCAGTCGTACCAATGGGGTAGAAAAGTGTTTCTCCATGAGTTTACATGTTTCTGGATCTACTCAACCAATAATCTTTTATTACAAGTTTACCTCCAAAGGGGGTGAATTAATTACGGTATGCGACGCTTAGTTATGAATTTACTGTATGTAAGATGAAATAAAAATCATTTTCCAGTCTTGATTCTTTCCGTTGCTTCCTTGATTCTTGTCTGAAAGGGGTCGGTGTCTTGGCTTCGCCCTTAATTTTGTTTTCTCCTCCCTTTTTGACTCTGGTCAAAAATCTTCTCTTTCCAACTGGCCATTAATATTTCTTCTTCTTTTATCTTACTGTTTGGTGAATCACTTTACTTGGAGGGTTTGGAAGAGTTTGGATTCGAGTAATGAAAGGTGGCAGAAAGGGTAGGAAGGTCAATTTTTTTGAAGTATGATTGAAGATTCCTTTCTGAAATCCCGTTAATAAAATGTGAATCCTTGAATCATGTGCAGAATTGTGTAACTGGGGGATTATCAAAAAATTGAACGTCCCAAGGAGACACCAGTCGTACCAATGGCGTAGAAAAGTGTTTTTCCATGAATTTACAAGTTTCTGGATCTACTCAACCAATAATCTTTTATTACAAGTTTACCTTCAAAGGGGGTGAATTAATAACGGTATGCGATGCTTAGTTATGAATTTATTGTATGTAAGATGAAATAAAAATCATTTTCCGGTCTTGATTCTTTCCATTGCTTCCTTGATTCTTGTCTGAAGGGGATCGGCGTCTTGGCTTCGCCCTTAATTTTATTTTCTCCTCCCTTTTTGACTCTGCTCAAAAATCTTCTCTTTCCACCTGGCCATTAATACTTCTTCTTCTTTTATCTCACCGTTTGGTGAATTACTTTACTTGGAGGATTTGGAATAGTTTGGATTCGAGTAATGAAAGGGGGAAGGAAGGGTAGGAAGGTCAATTTTTTTGAAGTATGATTGAAGATTCCTTTCTGAAATCCCTTTAATAAAGTGTGAGTCCTGGAATCATGTGCAGAGTTGTGTAACTGGGGGGATTATCAAAAAATTGAACGGCCCAAGGAGACACCAGTCGTACCAATGGGGTAGAAAAGTGTTTTTCCATGAATTTACAAGTTTCTGGATCTACTCAACCAATAATCTTTTATTACAAGTTTACCTCTAAAAGGGGTGAATTAATAACGGTATGCGACGCTAAGTTATGAATTTATTGTATGTAATATGAAGTGAAAATCATTTTCCAGTCTTGATTCTTTCCTTTGCTTCCGTGATTCTTGTCTGAAGGGGGTCGGCCTCTTGGCTTCGCCCCTAGGTTTGTGTTCTCCTCCCTTTTTGACTCTGCTCAAAAATCTTCTCTTTCCACCTGGCCATTAATATTTCTTCTTCTTTTATCTTACCGTTTGGTGAATTACTTTACTTGGGAGGATTTGAAATGGTTTGGATTCGAGTAATGAAAGGGGGCAGGAAGGGTAGGAAGGTCAATTTTTTTAAAGTATGATTGAAGATTCCTTTTTGAAAGCCCTTTAATAAAGTGAGAGTTCTGCAATCATGTGCAGAGTTGTGTAACTGAGGGGATTATCAAAAAATTGAACGTCCCAAGGAGACACCAGTCGTACCAATGGGGTAGAAAAGTGTTTCTCCATGAGTTTACATGTTTCTGGATCTACTCAACCAATAATCTTTTATTACAAGTTTACCTCCAAAGGGGGTGAATTAATTACGGTATGCGACGCTTAGTTATGAATTTACTGTATGTAAGATGAAATAAAAATCATTTTCCAGTCTTGATTCTTTCCATTGCTTCCTTGATTCTTGTCTGAAGGGGGTCGGCGTCTTGGCTTCGCCCTTAATTTTGTTTTCTCCTCCCTTTTTGACTCTGCTCAAAAATCTTCTCTTTCCACCTGGCCATTAATATTTCTTCTTCTTTTATCTTACTGTTTGGTGAATCACTTTACTTGGAGGGTTTGGAAGAGTTTGGATTCGAGTAATGAAAGGTGGCAGAAAGGGTAGGAAGGTCAATTTTTTTGAAGTATGATTGAAGGTTCCTTTCTGAAATCCCTTGAATAAAATGTGAATCCTGCAATCATGTGCAGAGTTGTGTAACTGGGGGGATTATCAAAAAATTGAACGTCCCGAGGAGACACCAGTCGTACCAATGGGGTAGAAAAGTATTTCTCCATAAATTTACATGTTTCTGGATCTACTCAACTAATAATCTTTTACAAGGGGGTGAATTAATGACGGTATGTGAGGCTTAATTATAAATGTAGATGAAATGAAAATGGAAAGCGATAATGAAGTAAGGACAAGTGTTACTTGTATGTAGGTATAGTAAATCTCGAAAGCAACCGGTAAGATTGCCTTCGTAACTCCCTAATGAGTAATAATGAAATTACTGGGAATGAGTCAGGATGGTAATATGGAAATCGAAATGGAAACTTGAAATATCTAAAAGCTAGAGCAGGGCAGGTATTCGTAAACTATATTTATTTGATCAATACTCGAGCCTCCTGCAGAGCAGCGCCAGACTTGCGGTCTGCCCTCGCCTAATCAATATACAAAAACACTATATAATTTACTGTTGTGCCTCGGCCCAATCTTATACCTGGCCGCACTGCTCGCCGTGAATCTATAACTATGTTCTATATTTATTACGAATTATTTGTTTTATTTCTTAAACTAATAAATATGTCTGCGTATATATACCCGCTCTAATAAATATTTCATAATTGTAATCGTAAACTTCATATGCCGCGGTCGAGTATTTATGACCAGGCCAGCCGGTATATACGTACATTTTTTTTCTGTTTCGGCCGGGAATTATTTGTTTAATGTATTTAAACTGTTATGATTAATTCATTAATTTTTATCGAAAACTTTAACTTTTCATGCATAATGCATTGCGTATTACCATATTTAAATTAGTGCGTACAACAAATTTTAATTCGTAATATTCATAATTACGCTCGTTATTCCAGACACGAAATACAATCTAATTGAATGGAACACGCTGCGACGCCGAATATCTTTTGGAAAAATACCCCCCCCCCCCCTAAGTGGTAAAGTCGATACACTATTACTTAAAAATATAACTGAATCACTTTATTTATTCTTTATTGAATCCCTACGCCTACTCCATCGTTAGGGGCTCCCCCTGCTTTGTTTTCTTTCCATTTCTTCTATCTGGTACAAATTATGCCAGGGATATCTTTTAATATCCCTCTATGTTTTTTCTCCCCCAGCTAAGCCCTCCTTTGATCTATCTGTATTTTTCTTTTTTCTTGGTCTACCCTCCTTATAATTCCTTCGGCTTTCATTCTCTTCTTCTTCTCTTTGGTTTCCTGAACTTACCCATTTAGTCCTTTCACATTTTGCCTTCGCCTTTCGTATTTCTCTCTTTGTATGTCGCCTTTCGTACTTCTCCACATCACACCCTTCTTCCTCTACTTTTATTTTTCTTTTTGGTTTAGCTTCTTGTAACTCTTTCTTCTTTCATTCTTTTCACATGGCCATTTATTTTAAATCAAAATTGGTTTCGAGAAGTTACTCATTTGGTCCTTCGCCTCTCGTACCTATCCTTGCTGTGTCCTTCTTCTGAAATTGATTCCTCCATCTTACTTAGCCCTTCCGCAGTTTTTCGCCACCTTTCGTACTCCCCCGTGTCACGCCCTTCTTCGTCTACCCCTATTTTTCTTTTATTTTTGGTCTGCTCTTCTTGTAACTCTTTCTTCTTTCATTTCTTTCACATTGCCATTTATTTTCAATCAAAATTGGTTTCGAGAAGTTACTCATTTGGTCCTTCGCCTCTCGTACCTATCCTTGCTGTGTCCTTCCTCTGAAATTGATTCCTCCATCTTACTTAGCCCTTCCGCAGTTTTTCGCCACCTTTCGTACTCCCCCGTGTCACGCCCTTCTTCGTCTATCCCTATTTTTCTTTTATTTCTGCTGTTCTTGTAACTCTTTCTTCTTTCATTTCTTTCACATTGCCATTTATTTTAAATCAAAATTGGTTTCACGAACTTACTTATTTGGTCCTTCCACATTTTTCCTTCGCCTCTCGTACCTCATCCTTCTTCGTCTACTCCCGTCTTTTTTTTTTCTTGGTCTAGCTTCAACTACTCCGTCGCCTTTCGTAATTCTCCATGTCACACCCTTCTTCGTTTACCCCTATTTTACTTATTTTTGTATAGCTTCATCTGCTCTTCTTATAACTCTTTCTTTTTTCATTCTTTTCACATGGCTATTTAAGTCGAAATTGGTTCTTCATACTTACCTAACCCTTCCACATTTTTCCGTCGCCTTCTCCATCTCACGCTCTTCTTCGTCTATTTCTGTTTTTCTTTTTTTTTTTTCGTGTACCTTCATCGACTCTTCTCGTATCTCTTTCTTCTTTCGTTCTTTTCACATGGTCATTTATTTTAGGTTAAAATTGGTTTATTGTTTCCTGAACTTAAGTCGCCTCTCGTGCTCCGCATGTCACGCCCTTCTTGGTCTACCTTTATTTTTCTTTCTTCTTGGCGTCTGGCTTCATCTACCCTTCTTGTGATTCTTTCTGCTTTCACTCTTCTTTTTCTCGTGGTCATGTCATCTTACTTGTCCACGTTCTATCACCTCTTCTCTAGACTTAGCTACCAAATTCTGTTTTGATACTTAATTTCTTTTCTACCTTAGCCAGAACTGTTTTGCCTTTTCTTTTTCTTATTGTTAGATATCTCAACTTCATTCTTTTTGCTGTTTCGTAAATGCCATGACTCCTTTTGATGCGTGTGTTGAATTTTTATTTCCACTCCGGTGTGTTTCAGAATTTCCTTCTTTCCCAAATGATAACCAAACTCTTCTTGGTTTTCTACTTTTGTGTTTTTATATATTATGTTATTTCGTTGTTTTTTCTTGCCTTGTCCAAATTTACTTTCTCTTTCGAGCGATTCCACATTTCTTTTCCGCCTTCTACTATAGACACCATACCGTCAACATCATCCATGTTATCAGCATAACCGATATTCTTCTTATTGCTTTCATTTCCCAATTTCGTGCTATTGGGATGCCTTCCTTTTAGTTTCTTTTGTTTTATCACCCAGGGGGCATATGTGATCATCGGCAGAATAAACTGAATAAACTGTTTCAACGCGTGCCTGGGCCCAGTACTCGTTAAATTTATTGCTAAAGTTTCTTAGGTACTGCATTGTAAAGGAAAAGTGGCAGTCTCCAGTCCGTGTGATTAATTATTGTTTTCTTTTTTCTTTTAAACAAATAGTAGTCTGCTAACTAATAACGAATAGTATTCAAGCGTCAGGGCCAGTGTTGCTAGTTTTAAAGATTTATCGTAGTTTTGACGGACAAATTAACACGAATAAAATAAGAAAAGTACCTAATTATAAGCAATGTGCAATTAAATTCACAGAAAAAAAATCCGATCAGCAGAATGTACATACAGATGTAAGGTGCAGTTGGGTTCAAATTTTTAGATCACTCTGTTCAGTATTTTTAATTAGTTTTGTGTAAAAAAACTTTCGATACAAGCCTTTTTGCAGTTTTTCTTTAAATTAGAAAAAATAGATTAAGGTATACAGCTTGCGGACCCCTGTTAAGGTCATATCCTTAGTTATGTAGTCTATCTTGACAGTATAAGTATCATTTCTGTCAACTGCACAATAACGTCCTTTTTCATCATTTTTTTCTGTGGTTTGTCTCATGATACACTCAGGGCCCGAATGCTTTCTTTTAGAGTAAATAAAATACTGGTCTAATAAGTTGAGAAAACTTTCCATTTCATTTATTTATTTATTTTTATTTTTAATTAACACTCACAGAGAAGGACATACTTCATCTAAAGCTAACGTTCATCAAATTATTTAACTTTAACGTAATTTTGTAAATGCATTATCCTTTTTTTTAGTTAAATCTATAATTTCCTATTAACGTCAACTGCAACCGTCATTAAATGCAGTTAGACGTAATTGTTATTCATAAGCGGGATGAACCACGCAATTTAAAATAAAACCGCAGCAATAAAAGTTAATGCCGTAATAAATTCAGTAATGTTACTTCTTCCAAGTTGCTGCTTGCTGTTATATGAAAAGTTGTTCGAAAATCGCAGCAGTATTCATTAAGGACCATCAAACACCTTCTAAAAATTAACATTCTCTATTGATTTAGTTTATTATTTATTTATTGGACATATTATAGGTGGTAATGACTTCTGATTGTAACGATTTAAACAAGTTTTTTGTTAGTTTTATTTCTTTTGAAATCGCCTCGACATATCGTCTAAATATTTCATTAAAAATTCGCCTCCCTTCAGTTTTTGCGAAGACTGATAGTCAGTCAATGAGATGGTTCAATGATATTAAACGTGTTCGTATACCGGGTGTATACAGAGATTTGTAACATATCAGTTTGCTTGAGAGCAAGGAGTTATATTGAACTAAAGACGAACAAATCAAGATGGCGAGAGTTGAGGGCGGGTGCTCCTGGGTTTTGGGTTGGTTCGCTCGCGTTATCTCGAGATCGCAAAGTTCCAATAAAAATTCTTTTGTTTAATATAAAAATGATTGCGTGGTCTAATATGTCGCGTTCGTTGCAAATCGGAAATGTCTTCCAAAAAAATAAAAATAAACTAGACTTTTTCCTTCTTCATAAATCCACAATGAACATCATCGAACTTGAAAATGATGCTTTTGTTAGTTCGCCGCGTCCGCGTCCGTTCCGAATCGATTGGATGGGGATGTTTGTACGATAATTTACGCACGACGTGGCCGAACGATCATCAATAAAGGGCGCGATGACTTACTCTATTATAATAATAACACCTGCCAGGTTCCAATCACAGAGCCATTAAACGTTTATTCAATATAGACAGGTTAAATGTGACAAGTTGCAGCATCATCGTGACCATATGCCTTTCATCGTGGAAGCTCACGACTATTAGCTCTGTAATAACAAGTTAATTAAAACGTACAAAGAGAAAACGGCGGCGGCCTTCATTTAATGTTGGGTATTAAAATTTAAAAAAAAAAAACACTTATGGTCACTGAAAGCACAAACACCACCATGTGGACCCATTTTCCTTTTCTTGGTCTTTACATTTTGTACATTTCTGTTTTTATAATTGCCATTGAAGACTTCTAATCCATTGACCAAGACGTTCTAGTGTCTTATGATTCAACCAATTAAATAAATTATCATTGAAAGCCTAAATACCACCATGTGGACCCATTTTTCTTCTCTTGGTCTTTACATTTTGTACATTTCTGTTTCTATAATTGCCATTGAAGACTTCTAATCTATTGACCAAGACGTTCTGGTCTCTTATGATTTAACCAATCAAATAAATTGTGATTAGAAGCCTAAATAGCACCATGTGGACCCATTTTTCTTCTCTTGGTCTTTACATTTTGTACATTTCTGTTTTTATAATTGCCATTGAAGACTTCTAATCCATTGACCAAGACGTTCTGGTATCTTATGATTTAACCAATCAAATAAATTGTCATTGAAAGCCTAAATACCACCATGTTGACCCATTCTTCTTCTCTTGGTCTTTACATTTTGTACATTTCTGTTTTTGCAATTGCCGTTGGAGACTTCTGATCCATTTACCAAGACCTTCTGGTCTCTTATGATTTAACCAATCAAATAAATTATCATTGGACGCCTAAATACCACCATGTTGACCTATTCTTCTTCTCTTGGTCTTTACATTTTGTACATTTCTGTTTTTGCAATTACCGTTGAAGACTTCTGATCCATTGACTGACCAAGACCTTCTGGTCTCTTATGATTTAACCAATCAAATAAATTATCATTGGACGCCTGAATACCACCATGTTGACCCATTTTTCTTCTCTTGGTCTTTACATTTTGTACATTTCTGTTTTTATAATTGCCATTGAAGACTTCTAATCCATTGAGCAAGACGTTCTGGTCTCTTACGATTTAACTATTCAAATGAATTGTTTCAGTTGTAATGCATAAAGACAAAGATGACGCCGGAGGTCTTCATCGCCCCAGAGACCTCACCGCCTTCGACCATACCCCCCTAGATGGAGAGATGTTCTTGCAGGTATTAAATCAGGCGTAAGAGCATCCACGACATACAAAATTCTTCTTCTTCTTCTTGCAGGCGCTCAATGGGTTCCTGATGATTTTGACTTGCGAAGGTGAAGTGTTTTTCGCCACGCACAGCATAGAAGGTTATCTGGGATTCCATCAGGTTCGTACGCGGATGATAATCTTGACTGTTGATGACAATGATGAGGTCTTTCATTTTGCAGTCTGACATCGTTCACCAGTCGGTGTACGAACTGGTTCATTCGGAGGATAGAGAAGAGCTTCAGCGCCAGCTGATGTGGAACTCTTTTCTTCCTCCCGAGTCTGCCAACATCGGCCTTCAGGATGTGCTACTGCCAGATAATTGCCATATGCTGGAACGTAGCTTTACGGTGCGCTTCCGATGTCTACTCGACAATACTTCCGGGTTCTTGGTGAGGGATTTTCAGTGAGTTTCGGGGATGTTTGTTTTCAATGTTGCTTGCAGCGTCTTGATATAAGAGGTCGGGTGAAAGTTTTGCACGGCCAAAATCGAAAATCCGAAGAACCCCCTCTAGCACTTTTTGCAATTTGCACGCCGTTCGGTCCTCCTTCCTTACTCGAGATTCCGCAGAAAGAAGTAATGTTTAAGAGCAAGCACAAATTAGACTTAGCGTTGGTTTCGATGGATCAGAGGTAAGAATACTATACACCTCGCCAAGTACACCAAGACACTTTGGGCGTGTTTTTTTTTTTTAATTCAAGGGGGAAGATGCTTCTTGGCTATTCCGATTCGGAGCTGGCTAACATGGGTGGTTACGACCTCGTCCACTACGATGACTTGGCGTACGTTGCAAGCGCACATCAAGAACGTAAGTTGAGGTTTCCAAATAGATTTTTATATTGCTTGGGTAATGCAATGCGTTTTAGTTCTGAAAACGGGTGCATCTGGTATGATTGCTTATAGATTTCAAACCAAAGAAGGGCAGTGGCAATGGTTACAAACAAGTTCAAGACTTGTGTACAAAAATTCCAAACCTGATTTTGTTATTAGCACTCATCGTCCGTTGATGTAAGTGTGACCTATTTGAGAAGCAATGATTTTTTTTTTATTTTTGTGCCTTGCCCTGCGTGAATGATGATTGACGTTTTCCAGGGAGGAGGAAGGTCGTGATTTATTGGGAAAAAGAACGATGGATTTTAAAGTAAGTTATTTAGACGCTGGTCTTCCAAACAGTTACTTCTCGGAATCTGACCAGTTACTGGCAAGTACCCCAACAGTTGCTCAACATAGTCTCTCATCGACGCCATCGCGCGTCAACAGGCGATACAAGACGCAGTTGAGGGATTTTTTATCGACGTGCAGAACTAAACGCAAACTATCGCACAGTTCGTCGAGTGGTCAGGTGACCCCACCGGCGAACGCCACTGTATCCGGGACTGTGGTGAGCCCCATGCCCACCGTGGATTATATCACAACAGACGGATGTACGGCGGCCTATAATATGTATACAACCCCATATCCTCCAAGTGCACCTGACCATGGCCTATCCACGTACATGAGCCACTCAAACTTTCAGCACAGCCTTTATCCTTCACCAACTACTCTTGAGAATCGTTACTTGACAACAACAGAAAACTTATTTCACCAATACCGGCCGCTTAGCACGTACTACCCCGATTACCATCACTCCCCCACAGCCAGTCCTTACGTTGGAAACGGTTTTTTGGATATGTCATCTAGAACTGCCGTCCCCACCTACGATCCAACAGCATCATCAACTAGTCATCATTCAACTTACCGCACCACGGTGATGCCAGTGGAAGAAAAAATTTACTCTTGCCAGCAGGTCGTCGACGCAAACCCCCCAACGAAATATTCCACGTATGTAGACGGCTCAAGAGGGTACGTGATGGCAGCCAACTCAACGAAATGCCTGGACGTTTCATGGCCATATTCGGTGAGTCCCTCCTCGGGTATCATCCAACCGGTACAAGTCATGAGCACCCAATTAGATTTGGGGCACAAACAATGTGGTGGTGGTGGTAAATTAACAAAACACCCAACATCAGTCGACGGCATGTCCTCCAGCCACTCATCATCCCCTGGCAATAGTGGATTACTAACGCCAAAAATCGAAGAAATAAAAGCCGATGCGATAATCACAACGGACAACACCCACAACCACCAGCAACACATCATCAGCCAACAACAAAACCCGTCGTCAACGCAGCAACAACAACAACAACAACATTTTTCCCCAGTCACTTCAGCGTCCATCCAAGAAATCCCCCGGCAAACCGTCTTAATGTGGGGCTCCAATCACATCCAACATCACTCCCCAAACCACACGACTAGATCTCCGGCAAATAACGTAGATTATTCAACGGGGCCCTCATCCGAAGGGTGCGAAGCCCTCAAAAGCCTAGCCGAAATTAGCAACCCCGATATATGCAAGTGGAACGGGGATGCGACGAAATCCGAACCGGTGAACCAAAACAGTGATCCTGACAGTCCTCATCAACACCACGCCGCACATCACAACCATCACAATTCCAGAGTCGTGATGGTTCTATGATGATTGTGTTACTGCTGGCTTCCAGCACTTGTATATAGTTATAAATACTTTTATTAAATGGCACATAATAAGAAAAAAAAAGCAACGCATGGTACTTTACAGACAAATCTTCCTGTATTTTAATTTGTTGTCTCATCAATGTCTTCGAATTAACATATTATGTGAAAAGTGAAGTGTGAACATGTAATTATTTTGTACATTATTATTTTTTTTTTGTGTAGACGTTTTAGTTCTATATTCACTGTAATTTAAAAAAAAAAGAAAAAAAGAAAACATCCTACGCGCCATCAACAGGGCAATTCCTAGAATAGGAACAAGATTATTATTATTATTATCATCATCATCTCTGAAACAACAATCAAGCTCTTATTACAGTGGATAAAACGTGCTAGTCATTCAAATGGTTATTTGTATATGTTGTATATTATTATTTATAAATATTAAATACAAAAAGTGAATTGATTTTTATTTTCTTGACTTTAATTACTTGCAGTCTTCGTTTTTAAATAAACTTAAGCAATTTAATTCTTTGTTTGTTTGTTTTTTTCTGCGAAAGATAAAAAATACATATCTACATCAGTAGGTCGTTCGAATTATATGATGAATACAATGTGCACGAACAGATTTTTGTAATCGTATCTGAAACTGTTGTTTTTTTATTTTATTTTTTGTTGAAACTTATTTTGTTTTCCTTTTTTGTTTCGTTTTGTTTTTCAAACGCGTACTATTTATACGAATTATAACTTTTCGGAAGAAAGAAAATTTAAATTTGTAAAATAAATTATAACAAAATGTACTACTTATGTAATGTGTATCACAAATGTATAAAAATACGAAATAAAATGATATGAATTCAAGGTTCTTGTTTGTTTGATGAAAATGCAGGCTGGGGAGGAATTTGTTGCCTCTTATAAAAAAAAAAAAATGCAAGAAGATAATTAATCTCATGGATCTTGAGCGATTTATTCCCTTCCCGAGATATCGACCCTTTAATTAACGAAGCTAAATTATTTTTGTAGAGAAAATAACGCATCATTTAGTAATCCTTAATCTTATAGGCTCGTCGCTTCTCGTGAGATCTTCATTATTTCAACCTTCTTTATTTAAAATCTAAATCAATCAACCCTTTCACCCACCCTCAAGTTGTCACGCCTTAACAATATAAAGTAGGCAACCCATTCTACTTCGGATACGTTGCTTCTACCATCGCATTTTTTCTCGGTTTAATTAAACATATTGGCGAAAATGTTTTACAATTTCCGAAATTTGCTTACGCAGGTTGAAATGGTTTGCTTTTTCACCATTAACTCAATTTCGTGAAATTCAGAGTCAAAAATCGCAATGTCTTAACAGTGACGAAAATCCCAGAAAGTTTTGCGGTTAGTAAAAATTGGCGGGAATTTTTCAGCGCCTGCTAGATTCCATCCGACACCTCCTCGCACTTATGTGATCCTGGTAGCAAGATTCAAAAATTCGAGTAAAACTGCTTCAGAATTTTTTTTTAATTGGTTTCTAAAATTGGCGGGAAATCCTCGGCTCCGGATACCCTGTGTTCGACACCTCCTCACGTTTATGTGATCCTGGTAGCAAGATACAAAAATCGCAGAAAATTTGACTGTCATTAAAAATTGGCGGGAATTTTTCTGCGCCTGATAAATCAGATTTGACACCTTTTTGCACCTCTGTGATCCTAGTATGAAATTTCTGTACGCGTATTTTCTTTTTATTGGTCAGAAGTCAACCTGTTCTCGAGTTAATAAATTCTTCTGCCAACGACAAAAATTTTTGAAAATTTTTTTCTCGAAAACGGCGCTAGCTAGAGACCAGCGGTTTGCACCATTCGATTCGTCCGCTCAAGCTCTATGAGAGAGATTTTTTCCGCCCCAATTTTTTTTTTCGTAGAAATCCTAAAATTTTCATGGACTATAACCTTACTACTTTTTGGACGAAAAAATATCTTTTTCTCCAAAAATCGTGAAAAAATTCACCCAAGTAGAGCTCGACGAGGCGCATTCAAAACCGGGCTCCGTTCCTCTGTAGCTTACCCCCTTTCCGAGATATCGACCCCTAAAGTGTCGCCGCAGAAAAATAGTTTTCCCTCAGTAAAAAACCGAAAAAGTAAAAACTCGCCAACGCTAATCGAATAATCGTTATTTATGGGGTGATCCGGAACGATTTTAATTAATAAAACAGTTAATATAACAATAAATTTATTTAATTTATTCATATATTCGCTGTGCTGCCATCTTTGAGCCACCTAATGGACTTTGGTTGGACTAAGGTTATCAGACGAAACAGGTCTCTGTAGCACTACAGGAATCTGTAATTATACACCACGGGTGATCTATAAATCGCACTACTCGCTCGAAGATGGCAGCACTACCAATGCACGAATAAATTTAATTTATTGTTATTTTAAGTCTTTTATAAATCAAAACCATACCTTTTCGTTCTACAAATAACGATTGTTCGATTGGCGCTAGCCGATTTTTATTTTTCCGGTTTTTTACTGAGGAAAAACTGATTTTCTGCGGCGACCCTTTAGGAGCCGATATCTCAAAAAGGGGGTGAGCTGCAGAGGAACGGAGCCCGGTTTTGGATGTGCCTCGTCGAGATCTATATGGGTGAATTTTTTCGCGATTTAAGAAGAAAAAAATATTTTTTCACCGAAAAAGTAGTAAGGCTATAGTCCATGAAAATTTTACGATTTCTACGAAAAATAGATTACCACGAAAAAAAATCTCTCTTATAGAGCTTGAGCAGACGAATCGAATGCCGCAAACCGCAAGTCTCTAGTTAGCGCCGTTTTCGAGAAAAAAATTAAATTTCTCTGTCATCGATTCAAATAATTTTTTTCTATTTTCTTGAAAACGGCTCTAGCTAGAGACTTGCGGTTTGCGGCATTCGATTCGTCTGCTCAAGCTCTATAAGAGAGATTTTTTTCGTGGTAATCTATTTTTCGTAGAAATCGTAAAATTTTCATGGACTATAGCCTTACTACTTTTTCGGTGAAAAAATATTTTTTTCTTCTTAAATCGCGAAAAAATTCACCCATATAGATCTCGACGAGGCACATCCAAAACCGGGCTCCGTTCCTCTGCAGCTCACCCCCTTTTTGAGATATCGGCTCCTAAAGGGTCGCCGCAGAAAATCAGTTTTTCCTCAGTAAAAAACCGGAAAAATAAAAATCGGCTAGCGCCAATCGAACAATCGTTATTTGTAGAACGAAAAGGTATGGTTTTGATTTATAAAAGACTTAAAATAACAATAAATTAAATTTATTCGTGCATTGGTAGTGCTGCCATCTTCGAGCGAGTAGTGCGATTTATAGATCACCCGTGGTGTATAATTACAGATTCCTGTAGTACTACAGAGACCTGTTTCGTCTGATAACCTGCAAAGTCCATTAGGTGGCTCAAAGATGGCAGCACTGCGAATATATGAATAAATTAAATAAATTTATTGTTATATTAACTGTTTTATTAATTAAAATCGTTCCGGATCACCCCATAAATAACGATTATTCGATTAGCGCTGGCGAGTTTTTACTTTTTCGGTTTTTTACTGAGGGAAAACTATTTTTCTGCGGCGACACTTTAGGAGTCGATATCTCGAAAAGGGCGTAAGCTACAGAGGAACGGAGCCCGGTTTTGAATGCGCCTCGTCGAGCTCTACTTGGGTGAATTTTTTCGCGATTTAAGGAGAAAAATATATTTTTTCTCCGAAAAAGTAGTAAGGTTATAGTCCATGAAAATTTTAGGATTTCTACGAAAAATAGATTGCCGCCAAAAAAATCGCTCTCATAGAGCTTGAGCAAACGAATCGAATGCCGCAAACCGCAAGTCTCTAGTTAGCGCCGTTTTCGAGAAAAGATTTTCAAAAATTTGTGTCGGTGGTAGAAAAATTCATTTAAGTCGAGAACAGGTTGATTTGCTTTTCGCCCCATTAACTCAATTTCATGAAATTCAAAGTCAAAAGTCGCAATATCTTAACAGCGACTAAAATTTTGCGGTTAGTAAAAATTGGCGGGAATTTTTCAGCGCCTGTTACATTCCGTCCGACACCTCCTCGCACTTATGTGATCCTGGTAGCAAGATTCAAAAATTCGAGTAAAACTGTTTCAGAATATTTTTTAAATTGGTTTCTAAAATTGGCGGGAATTTTTCGGCCCCGCGTGTCCTCCGTCCGACACCTCCTCGCGTTATGTGATCCTGGTAGCAAGATTCAAAAGTCGCAGAAAATTTGCTGTCTCGGAAAATTGTGACAAATTTTGCTGCGATTTTTGAATCTTGCTACCAGGATCACATAAACGCGAGGAGGTGTCAAATATGCCTGAGGCAGGCACAGAAAAATGCCCGCCAATTTTTCCTAACTTTTAAATTATATAAATTTTTTTATTGATTTTTTTTGCACTTTTTTCAAACTTTATTTTCTCGGAAACGGCTCGAGCTAGAGACTTGCGGTTTGCACCATTCGATTCGTCTGCTTAAGCTCTATGAGGGTGATTCTTTTCGCGGCAATCTATTTTTCGTAGATGTCCTCAAATTTTCATGGACTATAGCCTTACTACTTTTTGGCCCAGAAAATATTTTTTTCTCCTAAAATCGCGAAAAAATTCACCGAAGTAGAGCTCGACGAGGCGCATTCAAAACCGGGCTCCGTTCCTCTGTAGCTCATCCCCTTTCCGAGATATCGACCCCTAAAGTGTTGTCGTTGAAAAACAGTTTTTCCTCAGTAAAAAACCGGAAAAGTAAAAATTCAACAAACACCTAATGGACTCCGTAGGTTATCCGAAGAAACAGGTCTCTGTAATACTACAGGAATCTGTAAATTTTACACCACGATTAACATAAATCGCACTACTCGCTCGGAGATGACAGCACCACCAATGCATGAATAAATTTAATTTATTGTTATTTTAACTGTTTTATAAAACAGAACCATGCTGTTTGGCTTTATAAATAGCTATTAATCGACTGGCGCTAGCGGATTTTTACTTTTCCAATTTTTCTAAAATCTATTTTACTGCGACGGCCCTTTAGGGGCCGATATCTCGGAAAGGGGGTGAGCTAGAGAGGAACGGAACCCGGTTTTGGATGCGCCTCGTCGAGATCTACAAGGGTGAATTTTTTCGCGATTTTAGGAGAAAGAAATATTTTTCCGCCCAAAAAGTAAGTGGTTATAGTCCATGAAAATTTTAGGATTTCTACGAAAAATAGATTGCGGCGAAAAAAGCTTGAGCAGACGAATCGAATGCTGCAAACCGCAAGTCTCCAGCTGGCGCCGTTTTCGAGAAAAAAATTCATGAATTCTTTCGCCACCAATACATTTTAATATTTTTTTTTCTCGAAAACGGCGCTAACTAGAAACTTGCGGTTTGCGCCATTCGATTCGTCTGCTCAAGCTTTATGTGGGCGATTTTTTCGTTGCAATCCATTTTTCGAAGAAATTCCCAATTTTAATGGCTAAGAAAATCATTACTTTAATAAACAATTATTCTTTTCTTTCTCGTTTCTACTCAGGAATTAAATTAAGAAAAAGTAATTTCTTAAAAGCTTTAATTGCTTGAAGACCTTGCCACAAGTAAAAAGAGTGTAAACCACATTTATTTGCAAATTAAAGCACAAATGTGTGGGTCTTTTATTAATAGAAATCTTGATTAGTGCTAAAGTACTACTATTACGATTTGAATTGAAATTTCTTCAGATCTCCCAAATGTATAGCACGTAGCCTTTCTACGTCAAGGTCTTTAATTTATCTAATCATCAGAACATGTAGGAAAATACTACAGAACAGTTATTTTCTTTGCATACTTACTCAGTCAATCAGTACTAAACCTAGAAATATAATTTCAACATGCTAGGAAACTTCGACTTTATCATAAAATAAATAACATTAATTCATGTCATCAACAGCAGGTTTCGATGAGCTTCTTTAAAGATAACAGAATTGCTATTCTATTTAGATTATATTTGTTATCCATATTATTACAAAGCTACAACTTTTTCTTCTTCAGTTTCTTCAGCAACTTCTGTACGGTATTGCTTAGCAGTATACACTTCATGATCGACTCTAAGTTTCTCTTGTGATGGTGGACTCCATAAAAGGCACCTAAAAATACATTTCTATTAAAATTAATGTCAATTACTGCAAGATATCTTTTAAATAAATCAACAAGACAACCTGTATTGTCAAAATTAATTAAAATACCTTGTACTGACCTTGATATAAAAGTTCCTGGCCGTCTTGGTTTCTGCTCATCAATATCTTTTATTAACAGAGCGAAATTTTCTTCTAAATGTTTATCTTCCATGTTCAACTAGAATAATTGAAATATTAAAATCGTTAATTAGATGATTATTGCGCTCACCGTGCCTATCTGCGTCTCGATTATTCCGAAATCTTTTTCGTATTCGTCTTTAGCTGCGGTATAATGCATGCCGAATAATAATTTTTCACACACCTCCACCAGATTTAGGTCTAAAGTACCAGTTTTGACGTTTGGAAATCTTCGTCTCATTAAACCTCTGAGTATAACCAACTCGGGTAGAATGTTTGGATGTGCGATGATGTACTGAAAATCTTGCAGGGACACGGCACCGTTCTGAATATCTTTAATCAATTCAGTTCCGCCAACTAACTGTGCACCTGCTTGTCTTATTGCTTCTTGCATTTCATGTGTTTTGGTAAATGCCAGTACGCTTCTTTCTTCTTGGATATCAAATTTGTGTGCAACTGCCACGGTTCTTGTAAAGTTGTCCAGAAATCGGTTCTATAAACAAATCATATTTAATAATAATTTGTTAACAACCAATTTGATACACCACATGAAGGTATTCTAAGAAAAAAATTTAACATCATCTCATAACAACTTATAAGAAAACTATCCGCGTTGACTATTCTTACCTTCTTTTCACCCTCCATATTCAACTCGACTGAAACATTTAAGTATGCGTTTGGTCGATTGTACATTTCTGGGTGATGAGTTTCCTTGTGGCATCGCACGGCTTCAATGAACGAGTACGTCGGCCAACGATAATACTTGTGAGGGTACACATTATCTTCAGGCAACTGCTTCCAAGAGTCATCGAACTTCCTCCGAGGTCTGTCCACCAACATACTAACACAAAAACAAGGCTGTAAATTTAAAAAGTACTGCGCATTTTCGAACAAACCCAACCTGTCTTTCTTGCGCAGGTTGTGCGGAATAAACCCGACCTTTTTCTCTTCTACTTTCACCTTCTGCTTCTTCTTTTTCTCCCTGGTACCTTTACGAGCGGCGTAATTTCTTACTTGGCTTAAAGAAACTGGACACCATCTTCCAAAGAGGTTGTTAATGAACACCGTTTTAAATGCTGAAGAAAAGTGAGGTTAGGTTAAACTTTCCAGTGAGTAGGAATCAATTACACTTACGGCTAAGTTGGGACATTATGCTACTAATAAAACGCTGCTATTATATCAGTTAATTTAAATAAAATGCGAAAATAATGAGACACATAACCTTTCAATCTTCCAGCTTGATTACCAGTGCTGCCAACGTACAAACAAAAAAAAAGAAACTAGCCAAACGTTAAAAATCAATTGGAAGATTAATTTTACAAATTAAAAAGAAATATAAACAGATTAAATACATTTTTATCAAATTATTGAATTTAAAAACTATAAATGTAAGCTAATAAATAAATAATTCAGATCTCGATGTTATATGACCTAAGTTCATCAACGTCAAGTTGGTGAGCTTGCTTCAAATTCCGCCTTCTGTCACAGATTAAATAAGATAGATCGGACCCGTGGATCGGACACTGAAGCCAACATCTTTTAACTGTAGTAATATATTATTATTATTTATGATGTATACGAAACATGTTTCTATGAAGAACCCAAAAGGAACTAAATAACCCTTTCCCCCAGTCTCCGTTAGTAGTAAAAGCGTCCAGAATAACATGCCCTGGGTCTTTCAAAACAGCTAAATCATCCCTGATCAGCACTTTTTAAATTTTACGTTTGCATTTCAGATTGCGCATTTCACGACTCACTAGATTTCGCAAGACAGTCTCTTTTATCCGGCCTGCGCAATCTGTTTATTTAGGGCGAATTTTCTTCGTTTTGACGCTAGTTACACAAATTGAAATTTTCTGACACTTAAACGTCACAAACGTCAAACGATGCATATATTTACGACAATTCAAATTAATTCAAACCTTTTTGCAATAATTAGTAAATGATTTTTATTGAAAAGAATAACACAATTGGGTCCGAAATTATAAAGCTTCGCAAGCCAAAATCATAATTAAAAAAATGTATTTCAAGCGACATTTGTCAGACAGGATATAAGTATCTTTTTTAAGAATTACTGAGTTACGTCACATTACTGAGTGTCTGTTTGTGACGCAACAAGCAACTGGAGTAAAGAAAGTTAAGAAAACGACTTTTTTTTATTTTGTAATCACTGTAAAATTTCAAACCATTTTCCCCGTAAATTAAAAATTAAGCCGTAATTAAATCACTTGGAGAATCGGTACTGTCTGTTGATGCCGCCAGAGAACTGGACCTGAGTCAACCTAAGCAATGAAACACAATTTTACTGAACAACATACTCAAAAATGGCAAACACCGGTGAAGTCAACATCAATAAAAAAATGACGTCGCGGATATACATCCGTTTCCGGTGTTTGGGGTAAGTGGCGCCAACGGAGAAACATTTGAACTAGCAAATTGCCCCGGCCGTATAAGAGACGTCGCACCTCGTGAAATCTAGTAGGTCGCGGTGTATTTAATTAACAAAGTCCCAAACCACACAAACTTAAGACAGTATTTTTTTTTTCTACTTTCATTCTATTTCGAGAATAACTTTCTCCGAATCTTTTATGTAGCGATGCTTATTTTCTTCGAATAGCCGAGTCAGTGCCTTGACGAATTTTTCATGTACACCATCGATTTGTTCCTTGGATGGTTCTTCGATTTTCGGCAAGTCAATGGGTTGTCCGACTAGAAATAAAATCTGTTAAATTGTTTTTTTTTTTAATATTGCATGAAATACCTAGAACTGCCAGTGGTTTCCTCATAGGCAAAAGCGTGTATGCTCGGCCTAGAGGTATTATAGGAGGAAAGCCAGACCTCTTTAGCCAAGCCTCCTGAATCCTGCGGACTATAGATCCCTCAGGATTGGGGATTTGAGTGTATATATCAGTTTCCCCGAATGAAATAACTGGGACCAAAGGTGCACCTTTTCTCAAGGCCAATTTAATAAAACCCTTACGCTGTTTTAGAAATAATTTATATTGGCCTGGACGGCAGTTGAATGCTTCTCGAGCTCCGCCAACCATCAAAGCAGTAACATGTCCTCCTTCAGGCGTACCTAATAGGTATTCAATTGATTTGGCACTGGCACTGCAACTACCAAGAGCCAATCCTAAATCTCGAAAGAAAGGAAACATGAAATTCTGTTTCAGTGTTAAAAGGTGCGGAGTGTGGTGGGGAAACAAACGGTTAAAGTCAACGAATCCGCCACAGAAAGCGAAGAATGAACCTGTAGATGCTATACCATGCGGAAAACAGCAGAATAAATAATTTCCTTTGGGATCAAGTTCAACACCGTCGATTTTCTCCAGCTTGAAGTTAAAGTAATCTTTGGCGTGCTTGCGAAATAACCAACGTCGAAGCCAGTTGAAACCACGCCCTCCTTTATCACATGTATCTCTGTCAATAGTCCACATCCATATTAAATATAGCATAGTCAGCCATTTCCACTGTGTATACAATAGTAAATACATGGCAAATATTGGCCCAAGAAATCCAACACCACCAAACATAATTATAAGGTATCCTACCAATTCAAGTATTTGCAATCCATTTTTAAGTGCAAGCTCAATGTCACATGCCATTATAAGCTATCAAAATAATTAATGTAGTCGTAGGGTAGCTCTGTATACAATACGTCTGCAATAGTTAGACGAACCAGAAAACTATAATGAAAAGTTACTACGCATAATCAGTTTATAACTATCCTAAAACATAAATGTTTAAAAAAATTATTGACTCTTTTGGTCACTGTTTGATTATATTATTGGAAATTACACGGCATATACTGAATAGAAAACAATTCTTAAACATAATTACTGCAAAGTGTTTTTAATAAATTAAAAAAATTGATTTGTTGCCAGGCTGATGCTAATTGCAATCACTATCAAAAAGATATAAATGCAAAATGTATTCTAATTACAGATAAGTGTAGAGGTCAGAAAAACTCGCAACATATATTACAATACACGATGAGTACATTTATTGTAAAAAAATTAAGTAATAAATAATACTGTTAGATGGAAAGACGCATAAAAATTAATTCAAGCAGGATGTCGATCATATAAAAATATATTTTGGCAGTGTGTCATCGAAGGTGAAACATCTAGGTCTGAATTTAAAATTGACAAAAAAGTGCATGCATTTTCACATTATACTAAAAGAATTCTTTCCTTGAGAGTACGTTTAGTTAAAAAAAAAAATATCTAAATGAATATTTCATTATGGTTAGGAAGTCTTCACTCGCGAACATGTTAAAAATTTAAAAGCAAAACCTCGATGCTAATCAATTTATTGTAATTTCAAAATTTTCATCATATATGTTTCAGTTTGCATCATGAACCAAGAAAAAAGAAACGCTTGTAATATTTGACAAATAAAACCGTTTTTGCCTGTTAGTGTCCATTAAGTAACACGTTGGCTTTAAATTACACAATGTAAAACAAATTAACTAATTTCTGATTGAACTTATATAATGCAAATTTATAAATAAAAAGAAGAAAACTTCCAGCCCATTATCATAATCAACTTGCTACAATAATTTTAATTATTCAGCAGTCTGCAATCTGACAGTTTTCTGCTTGCGATGTTTTATGACGTAAGTTCATCATAACTTGGTTGAAATTCCGTCCTTTGTCATAGTTTAAATAAGATAGATCGGACACTGAAGCCAACATCTTTTAACTGTAGTAATATATTATTATTATTTATAATGAGTACGAAACATGTTTCTATGAAGAACCCAAAAGGAACTAAATAACCCTTTCCCCCAGTCTCCGTTAGTAGTAAACGCGTCCAGAATAACATGCCCTGGGTCTTTCAAAACAGCTAAATCATCTCTGATCAGCACTTTTAAATTTTGCGTTTGCATTTCAGATTGTGCATTTCACGACCCACTAGATTTCGCAAGACAGTCTCTTTTATCCGGCCTGCGCAATCTGTTTATTTAGGGCGAATTTTCTTCGTTTTGACGCTAGTTTCACAAATTGAAATTTTCTGACACTTAAACGTCACAAACGTCAAACGATGCATATGTTTACGACAATGCGAATTAATTCAAAGCTGTTTGCAATAATTAGTAAATGATTTTTATTGAAAAGAATAACGCAATTGGGTCCGAAATTATAAAGCATCACAAGCCAAGATCAGAATTAAAAAAATGTGTGGTTTGAGTAGCATGTATTTTAAGCGATATTTGTCAGACATGATATAAGTATCTTTTTTAAGAATTACTGAGTTACGTCACATTACTATCTAAGTATCTGTTTGTGACGCAACAAGCAACTGGAGTAAGGAAAGTTAAGAAAACGACTTTTTTTTATTTTGTACCTACCTCACTATAAAATTTCAAACCACTTTCCCCGTAAATTAAAATTAAGCCGTAATTAAATCATTTGAAGAATCGGTACTGTCTGTCGATGCCGCCAGAGAACTGGACCTGAGTCAACCTGAGCAATGAAACACAATTTTACCAAACACATATCAAAACTGTCAAAAAACAGTGAAGCCGACATCGATCAAAAATGGCGAATATACATCTGTTTCCGGTGTTTTGGGTAAATGGCGCCAACTGAGAAACATTTGAATTAGTAAACTGCCCCGGCCGTATAAGAGACGTCGCGCCTCGTGAAATCTAGTAGGTCGCGGTGTATTTAATTAACAAAGTCCCAAACCACACAAACTTAAGACAGCAAATTTTTTTTTCTATTTTCATTCTATTTCGAGATTAACTTTCTCCGATTCTTTTATGTAGCGATGCTTATTTTCTTCGAATAGCCGAGTCAGTGCCTTGACGAATTTTTCATGTACACCATCGATTTGTTCCTTGGATGGTTCTTCGATTTTCGGCAAGTCAATGGGTTGTCCGACTAGAAATAAAATCTGTTAAATTGTTTTTTTTTTTTTTTTAATATTGCATTAAGTACCTAGAACTGCCAGTGATTTCCTCATGGGCAAAAGCGTGTATGCTCGGCCTAGAGGTATTATGGGAGCATAACCAAACCTCTTTTGGCAAGCTTCCTGAATCCTGCGGACTATAGATCCCTCAGGATTGGGGATTTGATTGTATATATCAGTTTCCCCGAATGAAATAACTGGGACCAAAGGTGCACCTTTTCTCAAGGCCAATTTAATAAAACCCTTACGCTGTTTTAGGAATAATTTATATTGGCCTGGACGGCAGTTGAATGCTTCTCGAGCTCCGCCAACCATCAAAGCAGCAACATGTCCTCCTTCAGGCGCACCTAATAGGTATTCAATAGATTTGGCACTGGCACTGCAACCACCAAGAGCCAATCCTAAATCTCGAAAGAAAGGAAACATGAAATTCTGTTTCAGTGTTAAAAGGTGCGGAGTGTGGTGGGGAAACAAACGGTTGAAGTCAATGAATCCGCCACAGAACGCGAAGAATGAGGCTGTACATATTACACCATGCGGAAAACAGCAGAACAAATAGTTTCTTTTGGGATCAAGTTCAACACCGTCGATTTTCTCCAGCTTGAAGTTAAAGTAATCTTTGGCGTGCTTGCGGAATAACCAACGTCGAAGCCAGTTGAAACCACGCCCTCCTTTATCACATGTATCTCTGTCAATAGTCCACATCCATATTAAGTATAGCATAGTCAGCCATTTCCACTGTGTATACAATAGTAAATACAAGGCAGATATTGGTCCAAGAAATCCAACACCAAACACAAATATAACGTATCCTACCAATTCAAGTATTTGCAATCCATTTTTAAGTGCAAGCTCAATGTCGCATGCCATTATAAGCTATCAAAATAATTAATGTGATCATAGGGTAGCTCCGTATACAACGCGTCTGCAGTAGTTTGACGAGCCAGAAAACTATAATGAAAAGTTACTACGCATAATCAGTTTATAACTATTCTAAAACATAAGTGTTTAAAAAAATTATTGACTCTTTTGGTCACTGCTTGATTGTACTTACTGGAAATTACACGGTACATACTGAACAGAAAACCATTCCTAAACATAATTACAGCATAGTGTTTTTAATAAATTAAAATAAATTGACGTTGTTTTGTCAGACAGACGTTAATTGCAATCACTATCAAAAACTTGTAAATGCAAAATGTATTCTAATTACAGATAAGTGTAGAGGTCAGAAAAACTCGCAACATATATTACAATACACGATGAGTACATTTATTGTAAAAAAATTAAGTAATAAATAATACTGTTAGATGGAAAGACGCGTAAAAATTAATTCAAGCAGGATGTCGATCATATAAAAATACATTTTGGCAGTGTGTCATCGAAGGTGAAACATCTAGGTCTGAATTTAAAATTGACAGAAAAAAGTGCATGCATTTTCACATCATACTAAAAGAATTCTTTCCTTGAACGTACGCTTAGTTTAAAAAAGTATCTAAATGAATATTTCATTATGGTTTGGAAGTCTTCACTCGCGAACATGTTAAAAGCAAAACCTCGATGCTAATCAATTTATTGTAATTTCAAAATTTTCATCATATATGTTTCAGTTTGCATCATGAACCAAGAAAAAAGAAACGCTTGTAATATTTGACAAATAAAACCGTTTTTGCCTGTTAGTGTCCATTAAGTAACACGTTGGCTTTAAATTACACAATGTAAAACAAATTAACTAATTTCTGATTGAACTTATATAATGCAAATTTATAAATAAAAAGAAGAAAACTTCCAGCCCATTATCATAATCAACTTGCTACAATAATTTTAATTATTCAGCAGTCTGCAATCTGACAGTTTTCTGCTTGCGATGTTTTATGACGTAAGTTCATCATAACTTGGTTGAAATTCCGTCCTTTGTCATAGTTTAAATAAGATAGATCGGACACTGAAGCCAACATCTTTTAACTGTAGTAATATATTATTATTATTTATAATGAGTACGAAACATGTTTCTATGAAGAACCCAAAAGGAACTAAATAACCCTTTCCCCCAGTCTCCGTTAGTAGTAAACGCGTCCAGAATAACATGCCCTGGGTCTTTCAAAACAGCTAAATCATCTCTGATCAGCACTTTTAAATTTTGCGTTTGCATTTCAGATTGTGCATTTCACGACCCACTAGATTTCGCAAGACAGTCTCTTTTATCCGGCCTGCGCAATCTGTTTATTTAGGGCGAATTTTCTTCGTTTTGACGCTAGTTTCACAAATTGAAATTTTCTGACACTTAAACGTCACAAACGTCAAACGATGCATATGTTTACGACAATGCGAATTAATTCAAAGCTGTTTGCAATAATTAGTAAATGATTTTTATTGAAAAGAATAACGCAATTGGGTCCGAAATTATAAAGCATCACAAGCCAAGATCAGAATTAAAAAAATGTGTGGTTTGAGTAGCATGTATTTTAAGCGATATTTGTCAGACATGATATAAGTATCTTTTTTAAGAATTACTGAGTTACGTCACATTACTATCTAAGTATCTGTTTGTGACGCAACAAGCAACTGGAGTAAGGAAAGTTAAGAAAACGACTTTTTTTTATTTTGTACCTACCTCACTGTAAAATTTCAAACCACTTTCCCCGTAAATTAAAATTAAGCCGTAATTAAATCATTTGGAGAATCGGTACTGTCTGTCGATGCCGCCAGAGAACTGGACCTGAGTCAACCTGAGCAATGAAACACAATTTTACCAAACACATATCAAAACTGTCAAAAAACAGTGAAGCCGACATCGATCAAAAATGGCAAATATACATCTGTTTCCGGTGTTTTGGGTAAATGGCGCCAACGGAGAAACATTTGAATTAGTAAATTGCCCCGGCCGTATAAGAGACGTCGCGCCTCGTGAAATCTAGTAGGTCGCGGTGTATTTAATTAACAAAGTCCCAAACCACACAAACTTAAGACAGCAAATTTTTTTTTCTATTTTCATTCTATTTCGAGATTAACTTTCTCCGATTCTTTTATGTAGCGATGCTTATTTTCTTCGAATAGCCGAGTCAGTGCCTTGACGAATTTTTCATGTACACCATCGATTTGTTCCTTGGATGGTTCTTCGATTTTCGGCAAGTCAATGGGTTGTCCGACTAGAAATAAAATCTGTTAAATTGTTTTTTTTTTTTTTTAATATTGCATTAAGTACCTAGAACTGCCAGTGGTTTCCTCATGGGCAAAAGCGTGTATGCTCGGCCTAGAGGTATTATGGGAGCATAACCAAACCTCTTTTGGCAAGCTTCCTGAATCCTGCGGACTATAGATCCCTCAGGATTGGGGATTTGAGTGTATATATCAGTTTCCCCGAATGAAATAACTGGGACCAAAGGTGCACCTTTTCTCAAGGCCAATTTAATAAAACCCTTACGCTGTTTTAGGAATAATTTATATTGGCCTGGACGGCAGTTGAATGCTTCTGGAGCTCCGCCAACCATCAAAGCAGCAACATGTCCTCCTTCAGGCGCACCTAATAGGTATTCAATAGATTTGGCACTGGCACTGCAACCACCAAGAGCCAATCCTAAATCTCGAAAGAAAGGAAACATGAAATTCTGTTTCAGTGTTAAAAGGTGCGGAGTGTGGTGGGGAAACAAACGGTTGAAGTCAATGAATCCGCCACAGAACGCGAAGAATGAGGCTGTACATATTACACCATGCGGAAAACAGCAGAACAAATAGTTACTTTTGGGATCAAGTTCAACACCGTCGATTTTCTCCAGCTTGAAGTTAAAGTAATCTTTGGCGTGCTTGCGGAATAACCAACGTCGAAGCCAGTTGAAACCACGCCCTCCTTTATCACATGTATCTCTGTCAATAGTCCACATCCATATTAAGTATAGCATAGTCAGCCATTTCCACTGTGTATACAATAGTAAATACAAGGCAGATATTGGTCCAAGAAATCCAACACCAAACACAAATATAACGTATCCTACCAATTCAAGTATTTGCAATCCATTTTTAAGTGCAAGCTCAATGTCGCATGCCATTATAAGCTATCAAAATAATTAATGTGATCATAGGGTAGCTCCGTATACAACGCGTCTGCAGTAGTTTGACGAGCCAGAAAACTATAATGAAAAGTTACTACGCATAATCAGTTTATAACTATCCTAAAACATAAGTGTTTAAAAAAATTATTGACTCTTTTGGTCACTGCTTGATTGTACTTACTGGAAATTACACGGCACATACTGAACAGAAAACCATTCCTAAATATAATTACAGCATAGTGTTTTTAATAAATTAAAATAAATTGACGTTGTTTTGTCAGACAGACGTTAATTGCAATCACTATCAAAAACTTGTAAATGCAAAATGTATTCTAATTACAGATAAGTGTAGAGGTCAGAAAAACTCGCAACATATATTACAATACACGATGAGTACATTTATTGTAAAAAAATTAAGTAATAAATAATACTGTTAGATGGAAAGACGCGTAAAAATTAATTCAAGCAGGATGTCGATCATATAAAAATACATTTTGGCAGTGTGTCATCGAAGGTGAAACATCTAGGTCTGAATTTAAAATTGACAGAAAAAAGTGCATGCATTTTCACATCATACTAAAAGAATTCTTTCCTTGAACGTACGCTTAGTTTAAAAAAGTATCTAAATGAATATTTCATTATGGTTTGGAAGTCTTCACTCGCGAACATGTTAAAAGCAAAACCTCGATGCTAATCAATTTATTGTAATTTGAAAATTTTCATCATATTTGTGTTTAAGTTTCCATCATGACCCAAGAAAAAAGAAATGCTTGTAATAATATTTGACAAATGAAACAGTTTTTGCCTGTTAGTGTCCATTAAGTAAAACGTTGGCTTTAAATTACACAATGTAAAACAATTTAACTAATTTCTGATTGAACTTGCATAACGCAAATTTATAAATAAAAAGAAGAAAACTTCCAGACCATCATCATAATCAACTTGCTACAATAATTTTAATTATTCAGGAGTCTGCAAACTGACACTGTTTTCTGCCTGAGTTTCCACGTTACTTGCATCTTTAATTTCCGTGTTATTCTCAAATAATTTCTTTATGTGAGCTAGGGTAACTTTATTTTTGTCCCATTCTTCCGCATTAGTCGCTGTCGCATGGTATATATCCTCCTCTATGGTGTTTTTAATCAAAAATTTATGTACGACTGTCGGTCTGCAAAAATTGCAAAAGCTTACGTTGCCCGCAATCTGGTGGCTACCACTCACTTTGTTTGTCCAATGCGATGCACCCTACCAATTGCTTGTAATTCATCCGCCGGATTCAAGAGCGGCTCAACGAATATCACATGTGTCGCTTCAATCAGGTTTAAACCCTTGGAACCCAGCGCAACCGGAAGCAACAAAGCAGTCACCTTCTTAGTGTCATCCTAAAAAAAAAAAAAAAAATTTCACCTACGCATTGTGGTTCTTCCCCTGTTAACAAACCTTGAAGGCTTCTAAGCTTTTGTCGAAATTATGTTGCAACAGTACTTCTGAAAGCACCCCGTTTGTTGTAAGCACCATCTGCAATAGTTTTAAAAGCAACGCCCAATTTGAGAAAACCAAAACTTTTATGTCGCCGTCTTCATTCTTAAGCTTCATCACCAGCTTCACGACGGCTTCCACTTTGGTTGAGAAATTCCCTTTGACTTTTATTTCATCCGAATTATCCGATTTGCCTCCGCCTGTCTGTATGTAAGATATGTCGGCTACAGGTTGTTTTACCCGACATACCGAACACGATATGTTAACGCTTGAAGTCTGGAAAAGAAAAGCAGATTAAGCATTGCGTTAATAATTTTAAAACTGTATGCGTTACTTGTCCGAGTAAAGTTTGAATGCACTCGAGACAGTAACAATGGCCACAGGATAGTATGTTCCACTGGTTCTCCAAAACATTCTTGCATATGGGGCACGGGTCTGGGCTCTGCCCGGATATTTGTTGCTTCCGCAGAGTTTCCAAGTACTTGTGAGTTCCGAGGGTCTTCTCAAGCGCAACTAAGTTCGTTCGCTCTTCTCCATGCAGCAGTGCTCTTTGATAATCAAGCTGAAACGAAATGTTTATTCGTAAATTAAAAACTTGCTCACACCTACTTCGTGTTCCTCAAGCATATGAATGCTCTCCAGCTTATTTACAATGTTATTGCTTAAAGACTTTAGTATTTTGTCGGCTTTGGCTTGCTTTCCGTCTTTGCTCTGTTCTTTTTTGTCCTTCAACACCAGCCGTATTTTACACATGTCCAGCTCATCCTGCGCGCAGATTTGTTGATCGAGATAGGTCCATAGTTTGCGCAGCTCCTTGAATTCTTTCTTCAACACCTCCAGGATGTTGAGGTGAATTTCTCCGTCGTTCAAGATTTCCCTGTCCAAATTTTTTGCCTTCCCCAGACTAAGCAGCGCTGAAATTTGTTTTGGCGAGGGAGCGCTATTTTTTCTATTAATCGTTTACCTTTAAGTACAAACTCTTCGACCGCCGGCTTCCAATTGCCCGCGTTCGAAACTTCCTCGCTTTTCTTCGTCATATTGAACAGTTTGCATTCGTACTGTTTTAAAATAACGTTGCCTTTGCAAACGGGGCACTTGCCTTTCGCCTTGCTTTTATTTTGGGGGCGCAAGTGACAGTCCGTTGCTCTCTCCACGATCTCCACTGGTATGCAGATCTTGCGCTCGTCGAGTCCGTCGTCAAATAAATCGTTTATTGCTTCCATAGTTTCATCACGCAGAGTTCCAATGTCTTCGTCCCAGTTGGCAAGCATGTATAAGATACTGCGTTCGTTGGGATACCTGCACACGTAATAATGAGTTGAATCTCTCGGGGGTTAATGATTAAAAAAAAAAAAAAAACTTACTTGAATAGCACACTCGCACAGTCAAGTGAATTTTGCAGACGTACTATGTATTCATTAAATAAATCATTAGCCGAAATCCAATCGAGTAAGTCCGAAAACCACTGCCCCGGTGAAAGACTGAACTTTTCTTGCAGCTGGCGAACTGTACCTTGGAATTTCAAACATTCTTGTAGAGTAGCAAAACTCTGAAGCATGCCATTGCAGTTTCTTTTTAACCCGGCTTCAAACTTAATACTTTACCTGCTTTGAAAAACGCTCCATGTACTCCTCTTCGATTTTCTTACAGTCGTCTCTGAGCGTGTGATCACGAAGCGTAGGTGGAAGGAAAGGAAAGACCTCGAATACTTCGGCTAAATTGTGCATTGTATGTATCAGCTGTAACCTATCAACAACCAAGTTAACGTTGATCTGTTCTTTGGAAAATCTTGCGGACATCTGGAGAACTTTACGGTATTCTTCGACTGCCTGCGCCGGATTTTGGAGCAGCAGATAAATTCCAGCAAGTCCTGCGATATATTAATTTAATACAGACAAGATAAAAGCTTTCGAATTAAAACTGAACGGCAACAATTTTAACTTAAAACATTTCTTTTTGGAACCTACCGTTTAATGATGATATGATGATTCTAAGATGTTCTTCGCTTTCGCTGATGTTTTTTGCAATCAACGCATTCAATAAATCCCCCATGGAACTGACTTGCTTGCGGGTTGCCAAATATCGCCCTCTTACCGCTTGATGATGGGCACATGCCTGACGCAAAGCTAAAAGCGGGGCCATTATCTGAAACCAACTTAAATAATAATCGCTTTAATTAAACAAGCAAGTTATCGCTTACTCGTTTCAGCACACTTTTATTCAACGATTTTAACGGAAGAGAAAGATCCATGTTTCTAAGTTTTTGTAGAAACTCACGCGAGCTTAATTCATGCTCGCGTTCATAAAAGAATTTTTCCACGGCTGTGAATTCAATCCAGTGTTCGACGACGCTCTGTTTGGGAATCTTAATCTGCAAAACAGGGGGGGCTTTGTGCTTTGTTATGATGATTATCGTGTTAATAAAATCACCTGCTCGATTACATCGTTCTTGGCAGAGCGCCAGAGAATTTGAGCCAAAAACTGATGCATTGCCTGCGTTCTCCCATTTATGTACGGCTTGTATAATAAATTATTCCAAGTGTCTATTTCAGAATATGGAGCGAGTTGCAAATAGCTAACCAACCCGTACAAATCTAACAACACCAATTGCTTCATCAAGCTTTTTACTTTCAAGGCAAAAAAAAGTTACCAGAAATATCCTTGGAAATCGGAGTTCCCGTAACAGCCCACCTGTGATGGGCCTGCAACTTCTGCGACATAACAGAAACCATCTGCCCAGGCGTCTCAACAGTTTGAGCTTCATCCAAACAGAGACGCCACCATTTAACTCTTGTAATGGGACTACCAGGAACTGAATATTTCGGTTGGCGACGTAAAGTTATAACCTGCCAACGTAAGTCGTATTTAATGCAGCTACTGAACTGACATCGCGATAATACTTTTGCTATACCTGCCCGTTCTCACTCAAACGCAATTCACTCTGCAATACATTATAAGTAGTTATTACCAAATCGTAATGCTTCAAACGAGTCGGATATATTGATGCGAGATTTGAATTCCCCTCATACTCCAACACCCTAAGTTTACCATGAATGTGCTTGCATATTTCTTTGCTCCACTGCTTTTTCAAAGACAAAGGGGCCACTATTAAAGTTGCCCGAGATTCTATGAGCGGCTGTAAAAGACTCATTGCATCGTTTGCAAACAAATTCTTGGAATTATCCCCACCTGCAAATTCCAACACTGCGGGCACCGATAGGCCCCGTAATTCCTCTTATAACCGACACAAGTTCCGTGTTGTACTTTCGAGCAATCCACGCACTCGAAACAATCGTCGTTTTCATCATCGTTTCCGCAGATACAATGAACCTTGGATTCGTCGTACGAGGTAGTCTGTTTAGTGCTTGACAGCATGTTTTCGTACCACATTTCCAAAGCGATGCGAATATTCGACTTGTTACTGCTCGATTTAACCCAGTCATGGGGCACTTTCACTTTCTTTGCCACGTTAATCACTTTGTCGTCCGTCTTTGCAAGCGACTTCGGGAGTCTCCTTTTCTTAGACTGTCTTTCTACTACTGGGGAAGTTTGGTCTTCATTCGTCTTGTTCGATGATGAATTGGAATGTGACGCACTGTCAGATGATGGCTTTGGATTCATGAGAATGCAGGCAAGAACCTCGACGGTTTTCCCTAAACCCATCTCATCTGCCAAAATTCCACCAGTCTGGAAGCTCTTGGTTGTTGGTTTTACATTCTCAACGTAACCAGTGTATTTATCAAAATACACTTTGATTCCAGTGTACAGCGTGATTTCCTCATAAAGCGGATGTAATGCTTCTAAAATTTTAGAACCAATAAGTGCAAGATAGTTGTTACAAAATGTAAATCTCAGCGCGACTGCTTATGAAAAGCTGTTTAGTAACAGTAATGAGTTCATAGCTTAAAACGATTTCCAATGTAAAAGTATAATACCTTCTCCTTCTTGCATTTTTTCTCTGTGTACCATCCAACAAATCGCATCGACTTGATAAGGTCGCAAGGTTGGTTTTAACTGCGGATGTTGGAAATCTAACTTGGGAATGTTGATAGTTTTCTTCCGGTATTTCGCAGCAGACTGATACAAGTCAGAGAACGCCTCTATACTATCGGAGCTTTTTATATGTTCAACCTCTGACACATAAAATTTGTCTTAAACAAACCGACACTATAAAAGGCAAAAATTAACTTACCATTATACTCGTGGGTTATATTGAAAACCAGCGAGAAGACAGTCTTTAAAACATTACCTATTTTATTGTTGAATTTCGACAGTGGTAAACTACTTAAGTACAAAGATACGTTGACGTAATCGCTGTCATCTTGCGCTTGAAAACGCAAATAAAAGATTTTAACAGCGAGCAAATCTGAAATATGCAAACGTGTTTGTAATTGTTTTGCTTGACGCATTGCCCCCTTGTATTAAATACCTTTCAGAAACTGCACCTCTGTTGTTATACTAACCACAACGATTGTATCGTCGAATTCAAGTATTAACTTATCGATGTCATCCGTGTTGACGAACTTTGCCTTGCACTTCGTCCATTTCTTCGGGACGATGTTGTTTGTGGTGCCTATCCAAATATCACCTAAATAATAGCGCTCGCTTTGTGCGTTCGGTTCGGTGACATTGTAGGTTACGACAACACTTCGTTTGTGTCTCGGTGTTTTCGATTTGGCTCGCTTTGATTTAGGTATGTAGTCGTAGAGTGAGGCTGTTGCCATCTTAATGGTACATTAAAAATAGCTGGGGTACCTTTTTTCTTACATCTTATCGGTGAAAACCAAACATACACAAATCACAGTGACAGCGATCTGAAGTTGCTCACAAAATTTGACAAGATGTCAAAACAGTGTTACCGTTACCAACAATCCAACCCGTCCGGACAATAATTCCCTCAAAAATAAATGTGGCTTTTAGGAAAATAGTAAAAACGGCACCTCAAGTACTTTATAATAATTTGAAATGTTCTGTATTTGAACATGGCCGGCTACGACGCGTAAATAAATCTATTTTTATAAAGTCGCTAGATAATTAAAGTACCGCAATTGATTAAGCCGATGTAATGGCGGCAAAATGGCAGATTAATATTTTGAAAAGTCAAAATGACAGAATTAGTAATATAACAAAGTGCCAAATTGTGCGGTTTCAAACTGCTCGAATCGTTCTAAAAAAATACTTCAGACAATGTTTAAGTCCTTTGAAGACAGGCTCCGAAGGCAAATGGATTAATTTGAACGGGATTTGGTTGAAAATTGCGGCAAATGATTTGGTTTATCTAAACATGCGTGACGGAAACTCCACGAAAACAAAAGTTTTTAGATTAATGAAGAACTCGAAAAACACCAAATCTATAAACCAAGAATATTGAAAAGCCTCCATCAATGGGCAATCGATTATTTTTAATAACAGGGATGTGATCTTCCTTTCATGGTTCCAACTGCTCACAAGCGCAAAAGAATCGGCCCAAAGAAATGAATTTATGTACATTAGGTGTAAAACTCCCTAGATTTGAATGACATTTAGCATGTCGGAGAGGATTCAAAAATACAACGACGTTTTCGTTAATAATTATGTCAGATTTTATAATTGGCTGACCTAAGTTGATATGACCGTCCCGAGGATTAGAAAGAATAAAATATTCCCGCAAAAGTAACTCATGACGTCACACGAAACTTCTATCCGTCACAATGAAGTAAATATGGTGAGTTTTAATCCGTTTCCTAATAGCGTTTTCCACTGGTCGCACTTTCTTGCACTCGGTGCGCACTGAGTGTATCTCCATCTCGGTTCAGCTTTATGTAATAAAACGAGATAGAGATACACTCAGTGCACACTGGTGCAGCCAGCGAAAAACGCTATAAAGCTTCATCTATACTCTGTTTTTTTTTTTTTTATTTCGGAGGAGTACTTTAAAGTTTTGGCGCTAAAAACAAGCTTTGTCATTGGTCAGTTCCGGCTAGCTACCAATGACAAAGCTCGTTTTTAGCGTCAAATCTTCAAAGTACTTCTCCGACATAAAAGACAAAGTATAATTCACTAAAAATGAAATCAATTATATGGTCCTACTGATCAAATAACGCAAAAATCTCGTTAATATGCCCAATGGAATTTATCACGTGACGTGACATAACGAGACACGCACCCTCTGTACCTTCCATTGATCAAGGCAACCTTCTAATACACATTTCAGCTCTACCAACCTAGTGTATTGCTATTTTGTAAACGCTACGAAGCTTGAGAAATGGTGGTTCTGACGTTGTGATTCTTCATGCCCAAAAATTCCTACGCCATGGAACATCAAACATAAGAAGTAAAGTTATTTTAACCCTTTCACTGTAATAACGAACCTTCACTCTGGCCTGAGCAATGCTCAGTTTTAATTGAAAAGTAAATAACACACTTTTTTACATCACATATAACTTTGAATTCCTTCTTAAAGAAAAACCAAATTACACAACATTAACATGTACTTTCTTAACAATGGCCGTAAGTCTATTTCGAGGTATCGTTTTCAATCTTCTTCTTCTCCTTTCTATCCAGGGGTGTATAGAACAAGGCATCGATAAAATATCGGGTAAATTCACCCACAATCGAGCGGTCTGGGATACTCTGCGCTGCTCCATACATCGCCAACTGTAGCAAAAAGAAAAAAAAAGAAATTACGAACAGCACGTCTATTTGAAATTTAAACACACACTAACCCTTCCTTCAACCGGATCGTCTGGGCTTTTCAGTATTTCGTTTAAAGCGTTTTGCACATCGCTGAGGAATTTATCCGCGACGAAAGGTTGAGTGTGGACATGCGTAACGCAAATGTGAATCCTGAAAATCAATTGGGCTATTGAATGTTTTAAAGTGTGTGTAATATCAGTAGATTATGTTGATATTGTCAGAAGACTTTTCACCAATATCAACATAATTAACTAAGCTCTTTTTTGATAAGCCTTTCAAGATGCTTTTATCTTTAATTTTATTTTGATTTTGGTTTTAGATGAATCACTGTAAATTCTGAAACACAGAGAGCAGTATTTAATGTGCTTCAGATTGAATTAGATTCAGTTCTGGTTGAAATTTGAATAAATTTTTGAATGGCAAACAGCTTAGAAGACTGTATTATTAATTTATCAGTAGATTACCCTGGTGGATACTGAAGAGCATTTAGATTCCACCCATCCTTAGATAAGGCATCGGCCAGACGATAAATGTGAAACACATTCGAACCTATAGCGACTACACTAGTGGCAGGTTGTCCAAATATAAAAATGCCTTTCATTTTCCTCAGCCTAGAAAACCAGATTATTTTTTTTATCGAACTTGAGGCTTGAACTCCTTACCGTTTCTCTATGTATTTTGTTGTGTGTACGACATCTCTTGTTGCTTGCACATATCCGTCATATCCAAAATTTAGCATTGTAGCCCAACATGCCGCAATGTTTCCTCCAGCTCGAGATCCACTGACAGTGGGCGATCCATAAGCACCACCGGGCCAATCAGTTGTAACTGTGTACTGATGATGACGATACCTAAATGTGCTTTCGCATGAGATTCTTAAATAAAACTTGTGCGCAAAATCTTACTTGAAGTCTCTGTACAGTATTACAGATGTTCCTTTAGGAGCATATCCATACTTGTGGGTGTCTGCTGATATACTCATGACACCTGGCAATCGAAAATCACATAGAGGCACCGGATACCCAGCGTCAGACATGAACGCTGTTAAAAAGCCACCAAGACAGGAATCAACATGAACTGGAATGTTGTATTTTATTCCTAATTCGGATATCGCTGCGATATCATCTATTGTACCGTATGGATAATTCGGAGCTGAACCAACGAGCTAAAACTCAAAGTTTCTAAAATGTCCAAGCGAATTTGAGTCAGTCTCTTACCATCACAGTATTGGAATTTATGGCACGTCTCATTGCGTCGATATTGACCTGATAGGTAGCAGTATCAACAGGAATTGATCTCATGCGAAGCCCCAGATACTGAGCTGCTTTATCAAATGCAGTATGGACAGTGACAGGCACGATGATCTCAGGCTTTTTAATTCCGTAAGTCTCTCTTGCATAATCCCTAAAGGCTTTACAGGCCATGAGAATAGATTCTGTACCACCAGTGGTCATCTACAATATCATAATTTGTGTAGCAGACGTTAAAGTCTCACAGTTCTCAATGCTTCGCTATCATCTGACTGCTTCTTCAGCCACAGCAGTTTTCTTTAAAACATTCCCTCGATTTTTCCCCAGCTTTCCCTAACTTTTCGTCAAAAAACATAATTGATTGCGATTACGCAACCTCTCCTAAGTTTTATGTGTTTAAATAATTTTCTATTTTTTCCTGATTTCCGAATAGAATTAATTGATGCATAAAAATTTTATTAGCCAATTTAATTTATGTTAAAGTTTTCACGTGTATTGAGGTGTGCAAATTTTCAAAAATTATAAAAAATTAACTTTAATTATGTGACAATTTATCACAAAAATAAAAAACTTTAGAATTTTTCAACGAAACGCCTTAATATAGGCAAGCCAACGAACTCGGCAGACCGTACGGTTGCCTGTACCACAGGCGGTAGAAATATTTTTTGCTTTTAAGTGGTTTAGTTTTAATTGGTTTTATTAGACGTCCAAAAAGTTTAAATAAAATTAAATACGAATCATTAACGAAAATATTAAAACAAAAATATTGCACACAAAAAAATAATAAGTCAAAGTTCCAGTTCCTCAATTTTATTATTTTCACTAACTTTTATATTAAAACAAATTCCCTGAATTTTCCCACTGACTGGAAATCCCTATAAGATGCTGATTTTGTAGATATTTGTTAATGAGATTTTAGATGAAGCGAAATTTTTTGTAGTTCAAATCTTTAGAAGAAAAATTTGAAAGGAAGTGAAATGCTTTACTCACTGTTCCACAAGCATCTATGTCTCCATGAAACAAGTCAACTGCCATTCTAACAACTTCTGCTTCCATCTTACAAACTCCAGGAAACACGTCTGGATGTAATGGATTCGTATAAGAAGCTTTACCGTAGACTTCCTTCACAAGTTCAATCAATTTATCATTGTCATAATATACTGAACCTGATACGTAACCTTTTTTCCAGTTGTAATGACCTATACGGAAATTTCAATACAAATAAATAGCATACAATAACTTTTTTAGGAGAATAAATACTTGACCCTTTTTCAGATCAAGGGAACATTCAACGCTCATACTGACATAAATAAACAAATAAAATAAAGAATACAAAAATATAAATGATGATAACCAGAGATGTAAATCTTTCAGAAGTGGCAAGATCAATATTATGATATGAACAGCATGGACTAATATGGTAAAGTTAAAACTGATAATAAATTCATCTGCTACATTTAAAAATGATAATAAATGATAAAACCTGGCTTAATAATAAATAACTTTTTAATACTTACAATAAAATGAACTTAATATGCTGTGGTTTGCATTAGCTTTTTTTCACCTTATAATTACTCACAGTGCAGAACTGCTTGTTAGAAAAACTAAAAAAAGTATTACCTAAAGTAAGATTTTCCTCGACTACTGCAAAAATATTCTCCTTCGTTAATCCCTGACGAGGCAAAGTGGTAATGTAAGTCAAATGTTTAGTCCGTTCGTGTACGTCATTCTGAAAAGTCGTTGAAACTTTCTCTAATTCTGTGTCGATCTTACGTTTAATAGCAGGAACGTTCTTGGCTATTTTAAAAAAAGTCTTCTTTGCCCTGGTGATTATGCCTAAAAGAAACGTGTTCTTTAAACCGGTTCAGGGAATGAAACTAAAACTTACTCTCATCATCGAAAATGAAGTTATACAGCCATATTGATATTAATACTGTGCTTGTCGTAATTGTGACTATTTGCCATGGTTCTTTGGACGCAAAATGTGAATTTATGCCCGTTTTGAAGGCAGTGATTGGGATTTTTAGTTGTTCCATACCGGCCTACCTTTTTTTTTAATCTAATGTTTCTGTTAGGAGTAACTCAACAACCGCTTATCATTGTGGGAACGCAGCACTTCAGATAAGATTGTAATTATTGTTTATTATGTGATTGTAATCTTTTTGACGATGATTTTAATTAATTCTAACCTCTGTTCTGAAAGAAATGTCATTTTTTAATCCTGCGACATCTGGTGACGGAAACAGGTACTAAACGCATGTCAAGATTTAAATTTGGCGCGAAAATTTGATTATCAGTAAAATATAACCTGCGTTGAGAATTTTTGCATATGCTGAGTTGAATGATGTAACAAGAAATTCGAACTTGAATTGCATATAATCGTTGCGTGTTTTTGTGATTGTGCACGTCTCAACACGTGCGTATCTTATTGCAGTTTATTGCACAATACATTTTAGTTATTGACAAAGTGATTTTGAAGACTGCGATTTTGCACAACTCTCACAATGTTTAAGGAGGTAACACACGTAATCTTCGACCTGGACGGCTTAATACTCGGTAAGAATTTTTTAAACTTAGTTATCTGTCCGTACTAGCTCAAGTATTTTAAAGATACGGAATATGTGTATGATCAAGTCATGCAAAACATTGCCAGTCGTTACGGTAAGACTTACAGTTTGGATGTAAGGCTTAGAATCTTGGGAACACCAGAAAATGAAACTGCCCGACTTGCCGTAACAGAAATGCAACTGCCGTTAACCCCCGAAGAGTTCCTGGATGTATACCGGCCGTTATCTGAAAAAGAGTTACAGCATCCCCCGATACTTCCAGGTAATTCATTCGTTTATCAGTAACTTTTGAATAGCAAGAAAAAAATATATTGTAGGCGCTGAAAAACTAATTCGCCACTTGCATAAGCATAACATACCTTTGGCTGTTGCCACGTCTGGTTCGGCTAGAGTCACCGCAATAAAATCACAGAAATACAAAGATTTATTTGCATTGTTCCACCATGTAGTAAGCGGCAGCTCTGACGATGAAGTTAAGCGAGGGAAACCTAATCCAGATATTTTTTTGGTGTGCGCTTCACGATTTCCAGATAAACCTGATCCTGCTAAGGTGAATGCAACGCAGAAGATTCAGTAAAGTTGAATAGTTGAAAATGACTTTTTTCAGTGCTTGGTTTTGGAGGATGCACCAAATGGTGTTCTTGGGGCTGTAAGCGCAGGAATGCAGGTCGTGATGGTGCCGGCCCCCGAAGTGAGCTCTGAATTACGTAAAGGAGCTACGCTTGTCCTAAATTCATTAACTGAGTTTCAGCCAGAGCTATTTGGATTACCACCTTATGATGATTAAGCAAAGCAAATTTTTAGAAGAAACATTTTATTTATTACATGCTTCATAAAATAACTTAGGCTCTCTTACAATTAAATAAACGCTTGCTTTTTTAAGCAATATTGTGTGTTAGATAGGATTATTGGTTGTGTTTTTTATTATTATTATTATTATTATTATAACAGCATTGTTTTAAAAATATAATACCACTTAAAAAAGGCAAATGATTTATTTTAGTTCTGAGTAATACATATTAAATTCACATAAAAAAGTTAAATATTCAAACACCACCTTTACATATTGTGTATGCTTAGAAAGGTAAAAAAGTGTGCAGTACAATTTAAGTTCGTGACTAGAAATAAAGATTACTTTGGTCATATTCAATCTTATGTGTAATATACAATATAAAATTCTAACACTGTTAGTAAATATCAATATTATAGTTATTTTGAAATTGAGATGTAATTAAAAGAAAGAAAACGCCGTTAACAATATAAAAACGTACAGTGTGAAGCTGCAGCCGTCATTTGATTTATGTAGACATAAGTGAAGCACTGTTTATAGTGTATCAGAATCGTTGATTGTTTGCTAGTTCCCATAATACTACACAACTAACCGACTACAAAATTGATTATGATAAGAAAGGTTCCTTGAAAAATCTGTAAGAATCTAAGCACAAGTAAATAAAATAACATAAAAGTTTTGAGCAAACTTATTTAGTAGTGTACAAGGCGTAGCCTACAGCAATAAAAAATTACACTCTGTGTTGTTATATAAAATAAAACAAAACAAACAAATAATACATAGATTATTACAGATTTCGTCGCTATATAATTAATATTTTGATTTAAATTTGTAATATAAACTCTGTATGTACAAAATTTTAATTCAAAAATGGCACACATAAACATGAATAAAACGAACACGTACGAACATCCACTAAAAAGTAAATAAAAACCTTACTGAGTATTTTTCGTTATATGAGTCGTTCAAGTTTTTTTTTTTTCTCTTTAATTGACGTATAAAAATATTAATCTGTATCGTAGTTAATAAAACTATAACTTATTGACGTAAATATATCGATAGCCTCTAAAAATACCAGCTTTTTTTTACTTTGAAACATTCAAATATTATAAAGATTTGTAGGACTGAAGTTCAGACTTAGATTTTTTTTTTCTTTTAAGGAATTTGCAACTCGTGAGTAGATCTAATAATATAAATGGAACGATAGTGAAAGCCAACGGATTACATCGACATTAAAAAGTTGGACGTGCAATGGGCATGGCTGTGGACAGTTAACATCTAAAATTTGTTAATGCAATGAAAAACTGTCAACTGTAATCAGTGTAGTAATAAAAAAAAATGATTTCGTAAAGGACTGACAGCAATTAATAAAAAAATATGTAATTTGTTATTTATTCCAATTTGGGGGGGGGGGTCCTTGCTATTACAATCGACAGTCTTACTATGCAATACCACAGAGATCTTTAATTTACATGAAAAAAAAATAACAATTACATATTTAAATCCAAAAGAACAGGATTTCAGAAAAATTAAAAAAAAAACTACACAGTTCCCAAGTTAGTTTCATGTAAGTAATAAAAACAAAAACGTTTGGAATACTTACAGAGAACTAAGCAGTGTTATTTTAAATTCAATATGAGATTTACATTCAATATAGTTTTAATAAAGTGTTCGAATACAGATCTGTAGTCCACACAGAATAAGAATCAGTTTCCTGTCATTCAACATGCGGTATATTAACATGTCTGCTCCCATGCTTTGCAGTATCATGCAAAAGGTAAACTGTCTATCTAAAATATTTAAGCATGTAAAATAAACAAGAGCTGATTTTGATAAGCTTAAATGCGTTAAAACTGTTGTGATAATTCATTGAATTAAATAATTACGTAACTTGCAATATATAAATTAACTATATTATTGACTTATTTATATGCCCTGAAAACACTTGGCATGAGTGTATTTCGTTAATGTGTCACAATGGTACAAAAAAAAAAAAAAAACAATTTTTAAAGAACTCTTCTAATAGAAGCTTACATAAGAAGACATTTGCGTTGACGACGTTTCTGAGGTTCAGGTCGAAGCACGGCTCTCACAGCTTCGTCGAATACTTGTTTCAGGCCTCGCTGTGTGAGGGCCGAACATTCCATGTATTTCACGGCACGGATTTTATTCGCTAATTTCTGGCCCTGTTCACGTTTGATTGGACTAAGGCTTTGATCTGCAAGAATGCTTAAAGTTTCCCTATCATCTCTTAAATCTATTTTTGTGCCTGGAAGAGAATTTGGAATTAATTCGGGGAGGTTTTCCTTCCACACCGGTGGTGACTCACCAACTAAAATCATAGGTGCGTCAGGACAGTGGTGTTTTATTTCTGGATACCATTTTGAGGTAACATTTTCAAAAGACGAAGGTGACGCTACACTAAAGCAGATTAAGAATACATCGGTTTGTGGATAAGAGAGCGGACGTAACCTATCGTAGTCTTCTTGCCCCGCAGTATCCCACAACCCTAAACTCACTGAGATGCCATCAACAACCATGGGGGCAGAGTAATTATCAAAGCTGGAATTTTGTTTCAACTTATTTCAAAAAAAGGAAGCGGCTATGTATAACTTGGCTTACACGGTAGGGACATATTCGCCCGGAAAACTATCCGTTGTGTACGATATTAACATACACGTTTTCCCAACCGTTCCATCACCGACTACAACACATTTAATGGGGCGACCCGATGACATTTCTAAATTTTTTTTTGTAAAAGAATGACGGTGGGATTGGAACCTAACCTAAAAATTTTGGGCTTGGTCGCCTTCTTACAACGAACTTTACGGCGGCTTATTCGATATGTATAGTAAATTCAGCGGTTTATTTACCTTAAAATAATGCTTTTTACTTCGACACTCGTTAATATTTGATTTTCTTTGTATAAAAAAATATATGGATAACAATGTACCTGTCAATCAACTTGTTGAAATTTCGAACCTGCTAGTCATAATGTGCTTGAAAGATACTAGATGGTGCTCGAATGTTTTGATTTTGTATTCAGCGATACATTAATTGATGTTACAATAATTATAGTTGTCGCTATAATTTATTGTAATTGATTGTATTTAGTTGTTAGTTTGGTTATGTTTGAACTTGCCTTTTTGCTTTTTTTAAGTGGATAAAAGCAAGAAAGTTTAATAAAAGGAAGTTACTAGTGAAAAATCCCTAAATTCGCCTATGTTAACTTATCCATTTACTTATCACATATTTTGATCATTTGTAGCTTTCTTGAAGTTTTAAATTACATTGTATATATTTAGCATACTTGGTTGTAATCTTGTAATGTAATTTCTATTTACAAGTTTTGTAACATGTTTGATCGAAAGAAAAATAATAGTAGATAATTACAGTTTCCTGTAATTTCTTCTTCACCAAAATGGTACTGTTTAAATAAAACTGAATTAATTAATTAAATTCAACCATATTTTAAAGAAACCACAAAGAAGCTTAAAACTTAGTTAGCAACTTAAAGTCCGGAGTTTTTTTTCTTTGCACGCATCGTGACTTTTGGATATTTAAAACATTTTAAGTCAGAAATACTGTCGATTATTTGAATTTCCCGCAAATTTGATTTAAATTAGTTATGTTGGTATCGGCTAGATCTTGAAATTTTTAACATATTTCATCCAGTCAGGGTGCGATTAAAAATTATTGAAGATAAGAATAAAATCTTTTTTTAAATAAACAATTTTCATAATTCACTTTAATCAAAGTATGAGGTAACTGAGCTATTAGGTGCTTTCTTTCTCTTAAAAGTTTGAATCGTGTTTCGAATAGTTTGGACTTTGGAATTTCGTAGTTGTTGCAACAAAACACCTGACTTGAATTTTTGATTGACAGTTCATATGTACGTAACCATAATTCAATCCAAACAAGTTTTAAAAATAGAGAGATTCAAAGAAAAGGATGGTGCGTTCAGCGGCTGAATTGCTTACTCAGCAATCGATTGTGATTGGCTCACATGAAGGTAATAGCCAATCACAAACGACTGTTGAGTAAGCAACGCATCCGCTGAACGCGCCCAAGGTCTGGTTTTGAATCAAACACACGTTTCGATCACGATTTTGTCACCGAAAGGAAGCTCCTATTATCGTACTCAAACGATTGGGTTAATAGAAGATTTGAAGCTCTAATGGCGCTGGTGTAATTAATTTGTTTAATGTTGGCGGTACTAATTCCAAGTAGAGTCAAAAATTTAATTTTCTACTGCCATCCATTACCTACTTTAAGATAAATAATTCTTTTGCAAACAGATTAAACCCCATCCACGTAACATTTCAACCCAAATCGGTAATCCCCTTTTCTCTGAGATTTTATTTTTATTTTAGAGTTTGGTTTGGGTTGAACTGCACTTATTTATAGGTGAACTGTCAAACAGTAATTCAAATCTGAGGTGTTTTATTGCAACATCTACGGAATCCGGATCCAAACTATTCGAATCACGAAAGAAAGCAGGTGAACTGTCAATCAGTAATTCAAATCTGAGGTGTTTTATTGCAACAACTACGGAATCCGGATCCAAACTATTCGAATCAAGAAAGAAAGCGGCTTTAAACGATGATAAATAAATGTCACCAACTACAGCAAAATTCGCTAAATTCAAAATATCGCCTTTTTTCGCGCAAAATAGAAAAACTAATTCAAAATGCTTGTTACAAAAGTCTATTCAAGCACTTGTCCGTTCAACACCGACTTCAATAACAGGCCTGAGTGATCGTGTAGGAATGTCAGACCGCAGGGCATTTCGCTGTTGAGCCGTGAAAAGCTTTACGCTCCGCTTACTAATAAGAGTCGAAAGATAACTTAAAATGCTGAATTGCATTTCAGATGAACCAATTTTTAAGTCGGGGTATTCTCCCACCTAATGAATCAGGCCTGTATGAAGTGGGCGTTGGTCCGTTCCATCAGTCACTCATGCTAGAATTCCGGACTCATAAATCTATGCCATAGATGAAAGAGTGCCTTCTCTAACTTGTGTTTTAATGTTACGGTGTTAATCTTCTTTAAAACAGCCGAATATAGTTATAGTTATTGTAGCTGGAGTTCTCACCTAAATACCTTAAATTATAAGTACCCCCCGGACAACACTCAATATAAATAATAAGTTGATTGCTCCTCCTGGCACAAATGCAACAACGGAAAATAACGACACAAAGCTTTCCGACCACGGCAAATTCCACCGATCATTTAATTGGATTGTCAAAAATTCCGTCTAGTTTAAACGGCCGCAATCAAACGTTAATAGACTTATATCAGTGGAAAATTATTGTCACAGAGAGGAAGATAATTATTATAACTATTAGATAATTTACTGAACGCATATCATGGCTATTATTTAGTTTGGTATACATACATTGATTTACCTAGGACTTCAAAATTAAAAACTTGATAATAGGTTAATTAAATTACACAAATTAATGTTATGTTATTTTTTTTTTGAGAAGTTTCGATTACATTACAAAACTAATTTTTCATTTGCCGATATATACTCTTTCTTTTCGTGATGAAAATAAGCGGGATGGATACAAAAACGAACTAAATATACAGGGTGTTTTTTCATAAACCCGACGAATTAAAACCGGTAAGAGAATCGGCGTCATAGATGTCGACGTCGGGGATTCCCAAGGGAATCGATGAACCTATAGGGCTCGGTTGGTGTCGATGAGCTTCTAGGGCGGGGCCTTTTAGTGGGTCGGAGTTACGAGTTCTTGTCTAATGGAGGCCTATTTAAATAGTTTATTTCAAAAGAGGAGAAGATTTACGAATAATCTAAAATAACGTTAACATTTTTATGATTTTGTCAGTGATTAGGTTGTTTTTAGACAATTTTTAGTGCTTTTAAGTTGGTAGCGTACTGAAGATGGCAGCTTAGCTGCCGAAATACGTATCTACGGATATAAAAATTATTGTGGGCGGAGGTTAATTTCAATTATTTTACGAATAATATTAAATAAATTTTAATTAAACATTGTACAGCTATGAATATAGAAAACCGGACATTATTTTGTCGTAGATAATATTTGATTGGCGGTTATGTCATAATTATCAGACCTTTAACATAAATAAAATACAGTCAAATCTAATAAAGGAGAAACAAATTATGATGATCGTTGTTGGAAATAGAACGAAAAGAAAAATTGTATAAAGTCCAATAAATCAAATCTGACGAAAAACTGACGAATTAATTTAAGATTCCTCTGTATAGCACTATTTCAGCACTATTTCAGCCCTGATCGGGGCCTTATCAGCAGAAGAGAAGTTCGAGAAACACCACTGCAATCCGAACGACTTGTCCGCTAAGCTGTGGGTGATCATTGATAATAATTAAAAAATCAAATCAAACAAAAGAAAAACTAAAAAATAATAAATTGATAGTTAAAAAAATAAAAACGAAAGATTCATTAAATTTAAAAAAAATATATATTAAAAATCGAATTAAACATGTAAAATCAAATAAGGCTTAAAAAAATAAAAGCCGGAGGTTCTAAAATTCTATAAAACGAAGTCAAATCGAAAAAAGGAAAAATAGCATCAAATACAATCAAATCGAATAAATAAAAAACAAATGATGATCGTCGATGAAAATAGGATGAAAATAAAAATGTAACCAATAAGTCAAATCTGATGAAAAACTGATGAATTAATTTAATTTAATCTGAATATTAATGAGAAAATCGATCGGTTAATAGTTAAAAATTAAAATAAAGTCAAACCGAATAAAAGGGAATGTTAAAGAAAAAAGGACGATGAATTTTTTAATTATCACTTGATCATCTTTTGTTTTTTTTCCTTTCACTCGTTTTGAGTTTAATTTACTTTACACTTCAATCCCGTCGATTGGTCGGCATTTTTGTTTACTCTTTTATTTGATTTGACTTTAGTTTTAAAAATCAAAATAAAATCAAATCAAATAAAAGAGAAAACAAAAATGGCGATCAATCGACGGGTTTGAAGTGTAAAGTAAATTAAATTCAAAACGAGTGGAAAAAAAACAAAAGATGATCAAGTGATAATTAAAAAATTCAAAGCAAACAATAGAAACACCAAAGGGTAATGAATTGATAGTTAAAAAAAAAACAAAACAAATTAAATGGAATAAAAGAAAATTTGAAAATTGATTACATCAAAAATTGAATTAAATGTATGTAGTCAAATAAGGAATAAATAAAAACAAAAGACGAAGATAAGACGAAAATAAAAATTCTATAAAGCGAAGTCAAACCGAAGTTTGAACAAAAGAAAAAGGAGGTTGTGTCCTTCATGCGGTATGCAGCTGCAGAATTAATTTATTTTAATATGAATGTTAATGAAGAAAGACGAACAGTTAATAATTGAAAAGTAAAATAAAGTCCAATCGAATAAATGAGGAAGCGATCAATCGATGGATTTTAAGTGTAAAGTAAATTAAACTTAAATCGAGTAAAAGAAAAAAAAAGTCACAAAAGGTGATCCATTGATACCTAATTAAATAATCAATCAAACAAAAGAAAAATATATATATATATGATAGTTAAAAAAATAAAATAAAAATGAAAGAAATGAACTGGATTAAAAGAAAAATCAAAGATTGATCAATTGATTACAGTTAAATTAGGAACAAAAAAAAGTCACAAAAGGTGATCCATTGATACCTAATTAAATAATCAATCAAACAAAAGAAAAAACAAAAAGTGATGAACTGATAGTTAAAAAAATAAAATAAAAATGAAAGAGATGAACTGGATTAAAAGAAAAATCAAAGATTGATCAATTGATTACAGTTAAATTAGGAACAAAAAGAAAACGAAAGACGAAAATTAGACGAAAATAAAAATTCTATAAAAAAAGCTCAAATCGAATCAAGAGCATTGACGAATTTTTTAACCATTAGTTTGAACAAAAGAGGTTATGTTCTTCATGTGGTATGCAGTTGTAGTAGGGTTTTAAAAGAAAAAACAAAAAAAAAAAACAAACACAAGAGAATCAGTCGAACAAATCAAATATAAAATAAGGTCAAATTGAATCAAGAAAAGGCAAGAGACGATCCGTGAATATTAAAAAAGAAAATGAAAGACACATGGGATCATAGATTGTCACAATTTAACAAAATTAAATTAAACACTATTATATTCTGTTTTTTTTTTTTTTTTTTTTATTTCGGAGGAGAACTTTGACATTCTGGCGCTAAGAATTGATCAAACATGCTTTGTCATTGGTCAATTCTGCCCAGCTACCAATGACAATGCTCGTTTTTGGCGCCAAAATTTCAAAGTACTCTTCCAAAAAAAAAAAAAATAAATAAAAAAAAACGGAGTATAGTAGTTATTGTATGTACGAATACATTTGAAGGGAGAGGGCGATGGAAATTTTTAATTTCCTGTACGGCGTCGATGCTTCAAAAAGGTTGGGAACCCCTGGTGTAAATAAACAATAAAAACGAAGATGTTGTGAAAATTGGAACGAAACGTTGAATTTTATATCAATGTTGACAGTGTCTGATCAACTCCAATTACATATTTTGCGAAAACATTGACATTTGTTTCGAGAGTATGATTAGATTTTTATTTTATATTATTACCTAACGATTTTATTATATATTTAATTTTCGTATAGTATATGAAAGAAATAAAACATTTTAGAAAACGAGCTAAAAACGAGTTTATTAACTTACTTGACGTTTCGCAAATATCATCATTTGCTTTATCAAAAGTGAATAACGGAAATGTAAACAATTTAGCCTACTAGTTTTTAATTAGTAGGCTAAATGTTATTAATTTTTAATTAGTAGGCTAAATTTAGCCTAATACTTTCCAATTATTATTGTTTTTTTTTTTAATTGGTAGGCTAAGTTTACTGTCTACTGATTTTTTGATTAGTAGGCTAAATCGTTTACATTTCTGTTATTCACATTTGATAAAGCAAATGATAATATTTGCGAATCGTCAAGTAACTTAATCAATTGCATTTTGAGCTCGTTTTCCAAAGTGTTTTCATTTGTTTCACATCTTTCTGATTTTATTATAAACAAGTAACAATATTAACAATAATTGGCAATGAAATATCCATCCGGTTGTTCTCAATTTAATAATTTCATGCGACATCTTTCTACTACCCCTCAATTTTATCAATAACACTATCTTTAAAGTCTGTCTGTTTCGTAGTGATTCATTGAGATATTAATATACCTGATGGTCAGGAATTATTTGCAAAATATTTTAATCACAATTTTAAATCGACACTTCTTTATCACAAGTAAATTTATGTGCTTACGCAATTTCACACCTAATGTGTTTCCAGATACGATTTATAATCATCAAATTTTGCGGAAATATGACTAATATTGACGTAAGAGCACGATGTAAACATGCTCGCTGTCCAAACAATTCGGGGCTACAAAATTTCGCGCCGTGTTTGTTCTGGGCAATGACTTTAATTAAATTTACATTTCGCGAATGAATAAATATTAAAACACCTGCTCGGATTTGGCTTTGCGAGGTTGCCCATCGACGACGAGCTTTTTTGGGAAAATCGCCAAAAATCAATATTTTTCTTTTTTATGATCTTATAAAAAGTTCGGGTCTCACGTGCCCATCACGAACTTCCTAAGTCTTAATGAGACGAGAGGAACAATTACAATGCAAACTAAATATTTTGCAAACGTGCAATTACATAACACTAAAGAGACAATGTAAGTACAGCAACAAAAATTTATTCCGGCGTGTTTAACTAGCAGCAATAAGTCGTTTATAAATGTTAAAGTTTAAGTCTCTTGTAGTTTTCCGACGCGTTTGTTTGTTTATAAGCCAGGGGTTGTAATCGTGATCGCGTTTCCCCCCCTCAGACAATCATGTTTCAATTTGCTGATATATAAGCCGAATCCACTTGTACCGTCTCATCGTTCCCATTCCCGATTCTCAGTGGCGTGCGGTGCATAATAAATAGACGGTCTCTTCATCATGACTTACAAGAAAATTACTCACGTTTTATTCGACTTGGACGGTTTAATAATCGGTGAGTGTATGGGTTCTTAAGTATGTGATTCCAAAATAATTTGGTATTTTTCTCTTTTACCCCCTCAAAAACAAGATTCCGAGAAAGGCTTGGATAAAATTATTAGCGATATCGCCCTACTGTTCGGTAAGAAATACACTTGCGAGGCGAGGATGAAGATTTTGGGAACCCCCGAAAAGGACACGGCGAAAATCGCCATTAGGGAAATGAAGCTGCCCATCACCGTCGAGGAATTCGTTCAGATTTACCGGGAGAAGGTCGCCAAGGAATTGCAGAATCCACCCATTTTTCCTGGTGAGCCCCCTCCCCAAAAATCCAAACCCAAAATATTTGTGTTTGATTTGGCAGGTGTGGAGAGATTAATCGAGCATTTGTATAAGCACGACGTCCCCATGGCTTTGGCCACGTCGTCTTCGCAGTTCACTTTAAATGTAAAAACCCAAAACTACCCCAGGCTCTTCTCGAAATTCTGCCACAAAGTCCTGGGCAGTTCCGACCCGGAAGTTAAGTACGGCAAGCCCAGCCCCGACATATTTTTGGTTTGCGCGTCGAGGTTTCCCGAAAACCCCAAACCCCAACAGGTTAGTTTAGTTAAGACGCAATCTAATCGACCCTCGGGATGTTTATTTATTTATTTATTTTTTTTTTGATTCGCGTCTAGTGTCTGGTGTTTGAAGACGCCCCCAATGGGGTTAGGGCCGCTGTAAGTGCGGGGATGCAAGTGGTGATGGTCCCCACAAGTGAAGTACCTGAGGAACTCCGAAGACCCGCCACCATCGTCTTGAATTCGCTTACGGAATTCAAGCCAGAATTATTTGGTTTACCCGCATTTGAAGAATGAGTGGATCACATTTATTCAAAATTAAAAAAAAAGAAATCTCTGGTGACATTTTAATTTGATGATTGACTGCATTTAATTAGGACTTTTTTTAAAATTAATTATTATAGTTATTATTTACTTTAGTTTATTTTTTTTATTTTTGGCTACCCTCTCGCCTATTTCTAAAAGCTCGCTGCTTTTGATTAACTCGTCGTGAAAGCTCCAAAATGGAAGAAGCGGAAGAAACAAAGCGGCGTAGTCCATTGTTTGACGAACCGTCGAAATGCGAAAAACCTTGTGATTCGAGCAGTTTGTAGGGGGGGTGAATTCGACACAGACCCGGGGCACGAGACTTTTATCTTCCACATAAAACTCCCGAATAAAATTACCAATAAAAGTATTCGATTACTTTGTTGCTTGCTTTTGTCAGTCTTGTTATTGAGAGCACGGCACTTCCATCGGGATTTGATTTGTTGGCGTGGATTCTGTAAATGAAACGTACAGATGACATAAAATATTTATTTATGTACAGTCATGCTTTTCAGTAATGTCTCCTTCACGAATATTACGAATTAACACTTTCTGGCCGCTACGAAAGCAAAATAAGATTCGAAATGGCGGTCCGTATTCTCATCTCATGATAAAATCGTCTCTAACTAAAACTGTGATTAAAATGAACAAGAAACGATGTAGTTTATGCAACTTTCATAAATAAGAAGAGAGTGATGCCATGAGAAATAAATAAACTTTAGTTCGAGACAATTTTAATCAGGAGATGAAAAAATTTTATAGGAAAGACATTACTAAAAAGCATGATTGTACCTTTGTAATCAAAGAAAGTTTTATTCTACTTGGCTGTATTTAAAAAAATATATATATTTAGTTATAGATAATACTAATCAACTTGGAGGCATTACATTTTACCCTCTCCCCCGAAAGAATTATTGAACAAAATAATGTCGTTGCATGTACACTGCTGCGAATAATTTTAAGGACCGTTATGAAATGAAGACCCACCACCATCGTCTTGAATTCGCTTACGGAATTCAAGCCAGAATTATTTGGTTTACCCCCATTTGAAGAATGAGTGGATCACATTTATTCAAAATTCAAAAAAAAAAAAAGAAATCTCTGGTGACATTTTAATTTGATGCACCTATTAACTGCATTTAATTAGGACTCTTTTTTTTAAATTAATTATTATAATTATTATTTACTTTACTTTATTTTTTTATTTTTGGATACCCTCTCGCCTATTTCTAAAAGCTCGCTGCTTTTGATTAACTCGTCGTGAAAGCTCCAAAATGGAAGAAGCGGAAGAAAACAAAGCGGCATAGTCCATTGTTTGACGAACCGTCGAAATGCGAAAAACCTTGTGATTCGAGCAGTTTGTAGGGGGGGTGAATTCGACACAGACCCGGGGCACGAGAATTTTATCTTCCACATAAAACTCTCGAATAAAATTACCAATAAAAGTATTCGATTACTTTGTTGCTTGCTTTTGTCAGTCTTGTTATTGAGAGCACGGCACTTCCATCGGGATTTGATTTGTTGGCGTGGATTCTGTAAATGAAACGTACAGATGACATAACATATTTATTTATGTACAGTCATGCTTTTCAGTAATGTCTCCTTCACGAATATTACGAATTAACACTTTCTGGCCGCTACGAACGCAAAATAAGATTCGAAATGGCGGTCCGTATTCTCATCTCATGATAAAATCGTCTCTAACTAAAACTGTGATTAAAATGAACAAGAAACGATGTAGTTTATGCAACTTTCATAAATGAGAAGAGAGTGATGCCATGAGAAATAAATAAACTTTAGTTCGAGACAATTTTAATCAGGAGATGAAAATATTTTATTGGAAAGACATTACTAAAAAGCATGATTGTACCTTTGTAATCAGAGAAAGTTTTATTCTACTTGGCTGTATTTAAAAAAAAAAATATATATATATATATATATATATATTTAGTTACAGATAATACTAATCAACTTGGAGGCATTACATTTTACCCTCTCCCCCGAAAGAATTATTGAACAAAATAATATCGTTGCATGTACGCTGCTGCGAATAATTTTAAGGACCGTTATGAAATGAAGACCCACCACCATCGTCTTGAATTCGCTTACGGAATTCAAGCCAGAATTATTTGGTTTACTCCCATTTGAAGAATGAGTGGACCACATTTATTCAAAATTCAAAAAAAAAAGAAAAAAGGAAAAATCTCTGATGACATTTTAATTTGATGCACCTATTGACTGCATTTAATTAGGACTCTTTTTTTTAAATTAATTATTATAATTATTATTTACTTTACTTTATTTTTTTATTTTTGGATACCCTCTCGCCTATTTCTAAAAGCTCGCTGCTTTTGATTAACTCGTCGTGAAAGCTCCAAATGGAAGAAGCGGAAGAAAACAAAGCGGCATTTAGTTATAGATAATACTAATCAACTTGGACCTCTCCCCCGAAAGAATTATTGAATAAAATAATATCATTGCTTGTACACTGCTGTAACTAATTTTAAGGACCGTTACGAAATGAGGATGCGTCTCATTGTAAAATTGTTAAGTATATCGAAGAAATACGTCTTTTAAAAAGCAATAACCTGCAAAAGCTAATTTCGATCATTGCATGTGACGTGTGGAGGTGGAGGTCTTAGAAAGAGGTCTGCGCACTTTATTGTGACAAACTGGCCGAATCGCACGGTCATTACTCGTAATCTAAAATGTCGAGCGGGATTTCTAAACGAACATTGGCCGTTGAACAAAGCGAAAGGATATTGGCAGGCGAGGGGATTTACGCAAACAGACATTACATTCTAATCAAGCACAATCAATTTTAATTGCGAGCGCTCCAGAATTGCTCGTCCTGTATGCATTTGTGCGGCGAATGCAGAAACTATTTGAGAGGGCTTGTAATGAATGACCCCGAATTGAATTCGCAAAAGCTAAACAAAACTAAAAGTTTTTACCACAATTATCGATGTTAATAATAATATTTTACTGCGAACATGGTCTGATTCTGACTTCTGGTAGAAAGTGCCCCAACTGTACATACAACAGAATTATGCGAACATTTACTATTAATTCCAAGTACGTGTCTACAATTCATTTCAAAAAATTGGGTCAAAATGCCAAGAAATGTACAGGTGCGGACAGAAAATATCGGACACCACCAATACAGCAGTGTGAACTGAACTTTAGGAACACATAACCTCACTTTTGGCTACAGTCAAATTCGTACCTATTAATCGCAGTTTTTAAACGCATGCGATTCGATGTTGGTAGATTGGGGGTTTTGTCGGTCTCAGTAATCTATTGAAGGGTTAAATAGTGCCTCTTGTGCAACAAATGTAATTATAAAATTATTAAAATGTGATACATCCGACGGTTTATGCCTGACAGAAAAGAAACATCCAAATTTAATTTTTAAACGTCAGTCAACATGACATCGAAGATTGGTTTACAACTCAACAAACAAAAGGTTTCAGATTTTTACGTCAGTCAAATGCCGGTGGTGTCTGAATTGTTTTGTCCGGAACTGTACACGTTTTTCTTAGTTTCCTCATCGCGTGAAAAAGATTTATTAAAAATTATTTCACTGTATTATGTTGGTTTATATGTAAATAGGAGATAGAAAATATTTTTGATCGGTATCGACAGGCAGACAATTAATTAATAAATACAACTAAATTTACAATTGGAAAAAGCTATTTACCGTTTATTTGAATTCAGCTGTATGTGTTCGGTACCAACTGAGAGAGATTTAAGAAAAAATTTGCAGGAACATTTAGAAGAACGGAAATAAGTTTCTTTTTAACTTCCATTAGTTTTTTTTTTATCTTCCATTAGTTTCTTTTTATTTTTCATTAGTTTCTTCCATTGTCTGGATAACATTGAGTCGGTTGCCTTTTAGGAAATTGTAACAAATAATCTTTTCCACCCGTACTGAATTCCTTTTAAGGATTAAATAAACATTTGTAGTTGTTAGAGGCCCTAAGGATCTTTTGTCTTAGGACTAAACTCGTTTCTGTGTTCGATTTTCGGGGATACCGCAAGTCCGAACCTCGGACCAGTGTTGTTTGGGTTTCCTTATTTGATTATGCCAATTTATTTTTAAAATCAATTGAAAATACTGTCTTGTAAACACTGTACAGTCGCGAGCAAAAAAAAAAATTGGTTGTTAAAATCGATTTTCAAAGATCGGAACCTGATTCGTATTGCAATTGACCTTTTGATTAGCAGCGATGATCAAAATTTAATGCTCGCAGCTGTACATGTACTGGATAAGAAAATTAAATCCCTAATAATTAGCTGTGGTTAAAAATATGCAAGACAAGCAAAATGTAGAAATACGAAACAACTTGAGACTGTTCAGGGGCAAACAGGAAAAGAAAAGCTTCCCTCCCAATCAGTTGCTGCAGGGTAAGCGACTTGCATGTGCACATCAGGAAGTTAAAAGTGAGAGAAACTTTAAACTTCTAAAGAAATCCTTGTATAACAAGTAAAAAAAGTGCAACACGTGGTGCAATCCCCTTTTCATAAAACTTTTTCTTTGATTCGTGTGAACTTTAAATGACGCGCGAGTAATTTGAGTTGCAACTATTTATCAGCTGAGCTTTATCTTATTCTTTTTCTCGCACAAAACTTCTGATTCGATGTACTATGACGCTCAACTTAAATGATACTCCTGCATGCGAACCACGCCATTAAGAGCATTGAGCGTAACTGCTGCGTCTCTTTTCGGGGGGGAGGTTGAATCAAGAAAGACATCGCCGCCATCTCGTTTCTCAATTAAAACCGACGTACGACGACGCTCACCATAAATGATACCATTTGACAGTTTCGTCGAAAACTGTCGTAAGGGCTATGAAACTGTCAAATAGTATCATTTATGGTGAGCTTCTTAGTACGTCGGTTTTAATTAAGAAATGAGGTGGCGGAGATGTCTTTCTTGATTCAACCTCCCCCCTGCCGAAAAGAGGCGCAGCAGTTTATGTTTCAGACGATAAAAAAAGGGGAGCTCCAGCCAAATAAATTTCCACCCCCCTCCGCCCTAATTGTTTCGTGAGGGATAGCCGACTGGTCTTTATCTTTCGTCGTTGCGGTAGCTTCAGACAGCCGTCTTGGGACTCCGAAGTAATATTTGCTGCCATTAGGGGGCGCAAATGCGGGTGCTTGCCGGGGCGATTTAGATTTAGAAAGGGATTCTAGGTCAACGCACAAGTACGCTTAATGTATCTCTTATTTTCGGATAAGATCAAAGAGTCTTATCGCCCATCTCTAAAATCAATTTAATTGGTTTCTCGCAGACTAAAATGTAGTCGTATTTATTTATTTATTTATTTTTGTGGAGACGCAGAAAACCCAGTCACAATCTGACGCATAAGTGCTCTGTCTCTTGTATGTATAGAATCCAAGCGTACCGGGAAGGGATTCGAACCCCACATAATAGTTGCCCGGCCAAGTGCGAAGCGCGTTGTCATGCCAATTCGGCTATGCAGCTGTCTAAATAATTACAATAATAATACTATAGAATGGTATCATCAAAAAAAAAAAGGAATTCTTTATAGCAAAAAGGGAAATTGTTAATATAATCTGACCCCTACGAAAGTGGAATGTAACTAATTTATCTTCATCTACTGATTAGTGATTCTGATCGCATATTATAAGTGAATAGAACAGAACAACAAAACTGGAAGTCTTAGGTGGCGCTTATTATTAAATACGTGGCTGTAATCAGAGATTAGTTTTTAAGTTATAGTTTAATCTAATTAAATTATCTAATTAACTACTGTAATCTACCCACGTGAATCCCATGAATCCGATGAGAGAGAGATAATTTCACCCGGGGAGTTCAGATTATAATTTATCGTTGCTACAAACAAAAAATTCTATTTAATATTGTTACGTCTCGTCGCCGCCCGTCGAAGGGTTTTCGCAAAATTCAAGACGATTTCTGAATTTAGTCGGCGAACCGACCATCGAACGGCGGCGTAAACAAGGAAAACTGACACCTAATCAATGGCGTCTGGTTTAGTTGTTGTGTCGGAACTGTCAGGAAAGTCTATCGAAAAAAAAAGAAAAAAACTGGTGAAATCTTGACGGTTCACAAGGCAGCGACGATAAATCTAACAGAACTGCGCGAGGAAGGCGTCGCGGCGCCGTTGACCAGGTGACGGATAGACACTCAGTGTAGTTCCGACGTCCTAGACTGTCGCACGCGGCGGGGATTCCACCACCACCAAAGCGTCTTCAAACAGACGCTCGCGGTGAACGAGTGCTCCTTCTGTTCCGCAAGCTTTCGGAACTTGATCCTTCCTTAGCTTTCGCGAACTTTCCCAAAAATTATCGCAGGCTTTGCGTTCGTTCCAATGGTAAGTTTTTGTTTACTGCCAGCTTTGATTGTTTACGTTTAAAGCACATAGTAATAGAACTTGCGCAATAGGGCAAGAGTAAGACTCCCAGTTTAATTTAACAAAGTTTGGAGTCATTTCGACAGGGAACGAAACTTTCTTGAACCTGAAAGTATAATTAAATTTTATATTGCCCTTGATCTAGTACACCCTACAGAGCTAGCGCAATTTTCTGAAAAAAACTAGCATTACCAAGCATACACAGATTAAGATCGGTTGTTATTAGCATTTGCTTGAAATTAAAGTAATCTTCGATTTACAGAAGATTCGGATTGAACAACGTTTAAAGTCAAAAAGGCAAAGTTTTGGTTTCATTTGGCATTTCTAGTGAACATATAACCATGAACATTGCAAAGGCAGACAAATTAAAAGTGCATGTTTTGATTCAATTTTGGATTTTGATTTGATCCATGTTATATGACTTGAGCCCCCACCGCAATCAGTTTGGTCAATCTTATTTACAAATAGACTAAGAATATGGCCTTTATTTTCTTTCTTTTCTCTTCTGCACACCACCAACTGTGGAGCTTTGCATGCCATCAACTGGCGAAGCTTTTCATGAATTCGTTCAAAGAAGTCTAGTGTCTTGGCAGTTTGAAAAAAAAATTCTTTTCAGCGTAACTCTTGCGTACCACCAACTGTTCAATTTCTTTCCTCCTTTTCTCTTTTGCGTACCACCAACTATGAAGTTTTGGGTACCACCAACTGGTGAAGCTTTTCATGAATTTGTTCAAAGAACTATACCAACAGTTTTTGGTAGTTCGATGAATACTATTTTTCTGTGCAACTTTTGTATACCACTTTTCAATTTTTTTCCCTTCTTTTCTCTTTTGCGTACCACCAACTAGGAAGTTTTGGGTACCACCAACTGGTGAAGCTTTTCATGAATTCGTTCAAAGAACTACACCAACAATTTTTGGTAGTTCGATAAATATTGTTTTTCCTGTGCAACTTTTTGCATACCACCAACTGTACAATTTGGCGGGGAAGCTTTCCATGACTTCTTTCCAAGTAATCTAAATACCTCAAAGAGTTCTACCAACAGTAGTTCAGAAATATGTTTTTTATTTGCGCAATTTTCGCAAGCCACCAACTTTTTAATTTGGTGGTCAAGCTTCGTTCCAAATAACCTACGTACCTCAAACAAACAATTCTACCAACAGCTTTTTCCAGGCTTACTTTAATTACTAAATGTTACTTTCTTTGCAAAAGTTATTTTCTTCGTCAGTAAGTTAATTACTTTTTATTTTTTAACTTTGTAACATATTTAATTTTTATCCATGATTTCCAGGACTGATTGATGATTTTGTCACTGGTTGCGATGATTTTCAGACATGTCGAAAATGTTAAGTATGATTTCATGGGCAGGTTGCTGACAATTCACAAAATATAGTGACTTCATTTGAAAACTGTTTTAACCAAACCTCCTAAAAATTAAATATGTTTTGTTGCTTCGATATAATGGACTGTATTTAATTTAATCCGGCTCGAAGGACCAGATGTTTTGCTGCGATATAATGGACTGTATTTTAACTTGTTTACTTCTTTATTTGTTTTGCATTTACGGCTGAATATTTAATGGGAATTGGAATGCGCAGCCGCACCTTGCCATGTATGCTGTACGCATTGAAGTTCGTTTTTAACAACGCAAGAAAAAAAATGTTGCCAACTTAAATATAGCAAAACGCACTATCAAAATAATTTATATGAAATAACTTACTGCAATTGATCAACAATGATTTTGTCTTAAATTTTTCTTTTATTTTCACTTTCTTCTGATGTGAGTTGAGACGGGTTCATTATCAATCCAATATCAATTGACCTTCAGGTTTTTGTTATAGTATTAGTTTTATTTCTATTTTGTTGTTTGAGTTGGACAGAGTTAGAATGAGTTGAGTTGGGTTGGACTTTATTATACTTGACTTTGAACTCTTAAAAGTTTAAGTGTTGCATTTAATTTCAATTGAAGACTTCAAAAGGGTCTAAGTGCCAAGAACATGTTTAGAAGTTGTTAAAAAGAAACTGATTTACTAAATTAAACGCACATGCAGATATCGCCATCTGTGATTCATTTATTACACTTTTTATTTAGCCACAGGTACACAGACCCTTTTGCATGACATTGGGCTTTGCCTGTAGACCCATTTGCTGCCAAAATATAATTTTTTTCATATTTTGGCACTTACAGCCTTTTGAAGTTATCGTTTTCAATTAATTTTTGGGTTTTTGTTATATTATTTGTATTTATAGTTTGTTATTTGATTTGGGCAGAGTTAGAGTGAGTTGAGTTGGGCTGGAATTCTTAATTAAGCTTTAAATCTTTGAGTTTCAATTTTATAAAATTTTAACACTTTTGAGTCTGAATTTTTTACTTGTGTTGAGTCGAGTTAAGTTCAGTTGAGTTCAGTTGGCTTTAATTTCGATCGTGTTCAAAATTAAGTTAGATTTCTTCCAAATTCCTTTTTAGTTTAAAATTTTTTTATTAATTTTTTCACGTGATTGAATTAAGGAAAATTAAAATTAGTATTTAGCATCTTGAAAAATTAAAGATTTGGAATGAAATGAGAACAATTTTCTAAAACTTCTCATCTTGTCACTCTGTGTTCCACAAGTATTCATTTTTAAGTTCATATTTTGTCTTAATATATTTATTTCTGTTTTCGTTTCTTTAAATTGTTACCCTTCGAATTTTTGGTATACTCATTATCAAAATATCTCTGCAAATTCGAGACTCAATGCATAAATCAGTCGACAGACACATAAACTAAAACCGTGGTCTTTTCCGAGCGTTCATCAACTATTACAAGAGACTTTTAGCGGTTGCTGTCGTTGGCAGTACTGCTTTTACTGCGAGAACAGTGGAGAAACATCAGGGAAAAACCGGAACTCGCCGGGGTGTCAACCCTGTAATCCTCGTGAACAACAGGCGCCGAGAATCGTTATTATAAAATTAATATCTCAAGAACTTTATATTAAAAAGAAAAAAAATGAGAACTGATAAAGAAAGAAAGAATTTTTGCGGTTTTTACAAGTTGTTCAGATGTTTTGAAAATATTAAATAAAAAATAAAAGCTGTTGCAATTTTTTTTCACTTACGAACTTACTATTAGATTTAATCTTAAATATGCCAAATTCATTGGCACAAATTCTAAACAAAAAGTGATCAAGTGATATTACATTTAATTTGGGGGCCTTAAAATAGTTAGAAACTGGCGTCGACCATGGCCGTCTGAGTTACGTTAACGTTTAGAGGTTCTTTATAATCGACTGTACCTCACGTGATCAGATTATGCCTGTCAGGTAATATCAGTATAAATGGTTGGCAGAACTGCAGCAGCATCAAATTTAGTATAGCGACTATAGCCAAATCCAAGGTTATGTTTTGGTTATCGTATGTACAGTTGCGGACAGAAAATTTCGAACATCTCTATCATTCCACCAACATTACAGATTTTATAAACAAATAACCTCACTTTTGACTTGACAGTTATATTCGTATCCGACATTTTGACAGCGAGAGCAATAAAATTAATCGTAGAACGTAAACGCAGGACCAGTTTTTCAGTCGAAAGTTATTTCCATAAATTAAAATTCGTCCTGAATCGCATCCGTTTACGTTCTGGGATTAATTTTATTGCTCTCGCAGTCAGCACGATGAAAACGAATATGACGGGAGCTAAAAGTGAGGTTATTTGTTTCTAAAGACTGGTTCACACCGTTATGTTGGTGGAATGACAGTGGTGTCCGAATTTTTCTGTCCGCAATTGTACTTATTTGTGTTTCTCATTATTTTAATTTTTACAACTGCAACAAATATTTTTATGAAATTAAAAACACGCGATAACAACGTTTGTTCACATTTAAACAATTGGAATGTAAAGTATGTACACAGCACAATTAAAAACAGTTGAACACGTCAAGTAGGATATATTTGACAATAAAAATGTCAATTCAAAATTACAACGTCAAAGCTTTTTGTTTTTAAAAAGGAACAAAATTTTGTTTCGTTCTAAAGCTTGCTTGACCATCCTTCCTCTAATTTAAAAATAATTACAACTGTCGCTTTGTCCGTCACTTTGACGTAAAAAGTGATACTGAAACTATCACATGATTTTCTTTAAACAACTGTACTTTCAAAATGAAGATGTAACGTGAAATTTAAAATTCTTGAACAGAGAACTCGTGGAAGTTGAAGCATTTGAAGCATTGGGGGTTCTCGGCAGCTAGGAACTTGAATTTGTATTTCACGATATTTCGTGGGATTTAAATAGATTGTTTATCTGACACCGCCACTAGGCCAGATAGCTTGGAGCTGCGTTTGTGTTTTTTGTTTCGATCGTTTTCCAGCGAAATAAACTTTTTGTCCGCGTTGTTACACCGGCGGAGTTACAAATTGCGTTCACATTTGACATTTATAGAGCGCTAACTGACATCAGATATTACTCGGTTGGTTTTGACTTATATCTCCGAGTTTTCTTGATTTGTTCGAGCTCCTTCCTAACAATTTCAGGGCGAAGAGAGGTGACGACTTTATTAACTTGACGCGTACTCTTTTCGTTCAGTATCATCTCGACATCCCTAGGGCAAGCAGGTAACATTTACACGGCTCGGTGCATCGTTGTGTTGGCAAGAGACCTCGGAGAGGTTTCTTGCTTCTTTATGGCTTCGGACGGCTGTAAGTTGGTGCCCCGGTGGAATAGAAAATATTTAAATAAAAGTTGAAATTTTAAAAAATTTTTTACCCTGTTTAGATTTTTTATTGCTTTTAAAAGTTTATTCTATTTTTTTTTTTTTGCTTTAATTTCTTTTTTTTTAATCTTTATTGGTCCTTTAAATCGACATGGACATAGGACAGGTCAAAATATAACATATATAATAATTAGTAGCAGCAACGAGATTCATAAAAATTTTAAAAGGATTAAATTTAAAAAAAAATTAATATTTTTACATCATTTTAATTTTTTTCCCAAATTCTTGATAACCGTGCAACTTTAAAAAGATTTCCTGACTTTTAAAGCTGTTTTCGTGAATTTTGAAGATTTTGCCTTGGGATGATTTCGCTGAGGTCTGTTTCAGTTGGATTGGGTTGACCTTGAACAACTTTTCAAAAAAATATGCTCCCTTTTATTGTTGCTCGAATTTTCAATACTTTCTTTCAAACGAAAATTTTATCTTTCGTTTATGTCCTTATTGTTCAATAATTAATTTTAGTTGTGTTCTAGTTCTAAAATGCAGGTTGTTCATAACCTCACTTATTGGAGTTCTAAATGAAATCGCACTTATTTTATCTTTTGTCAATTAAATTTGCGATTTAAACGAGACAAAAAACGCATAAATATTTTGTTTATTTTTTTTTCGACGTAGTATAAATTGCGTCCTTGATATGATAAAATTCAAAATAGCGCCCTCTCATGGCAGTTTATCTTCAAAAGAAACAATAATAATGATTTATAAGTAAACGATTTGTAAATTTATACAAAAATTAGAGCATTAAATATTTTTTTGATTTTGATGTTTTACTAATCGCATCCAATTTGATGATTTGAAGTGCTCCCGTGCAGTGGGGTACCCAAAAATTTATTTTGGAGGGGCCTAAAAATAATAACAATTAATTGGTCCTTTAAATCGACATGGACATAGGACAGGTCAAAATATAACACATATAATAATTAGTAGTAGTAGCGAGATACATAAAAATTTTAAAAGCATTAAATTAAAAAGAAAAATTTAATATTTTTACATCATTTTAAATTTTTCTCAAATTCTTGATAACCGTGCAACTTTAAAAAAAAATCCTGACTTTTAAAGATGTTTTCGTGAATTTTGAAGATTTTCCCTTGCGATGATTTCGCTGGGGTCTGTTTCAGTTGGGTTGGGTTGACCTTGAACAATTTTTCAAAAAAATATACTCCCTTTTATTGTTGCTCTAGTTTTTAATACTTTCTTTTAAACGAAAGTTTTATCATTCGTTTATGTCCTTATTGTTCAATAATTAATTTTAGTTGTGTTATAGTTCTAAAAATGTAGGTAGTTCATAACCTCACTTATCGGAGTTCTAAATGAAATCGCCCTTATTTTATCTTTTGTCAATTAAACTTGCGATTTAAACGAGACAAAAAACACATAAATGTTTTGTTTTGTTTTTTTAACTACGTGGTATAAATGCGTCCCTGATACGATAAAATCCAAAATAGCGCCCTCTCATGGCAGTTTATCTTCAAAAGAAACAATAATAATGATTTATAAGTAAACGATTTGTAAATTTATACAAAAATTAGAGCATTAAATAATTTTTTGATTTTGATGTTTTACTAATCGCATCCAATTTGATGATTTGAAGTGCTCCCGTGCAGTGGCGTACCCAAAAATTTATTTTGGAGGGGTCTAAAAATAATTAAAAATTAATTGGTCCTTTAAATCGACATGGACATAGGACAGGTCAAAATATAACATATATAATAATTAGTAGTAGTAGCGAGATACATAAAAATTTTAAAAGCATTAAATTAAAAAGAAAAATTTAATATTTTTACATCATTTTAATTTTTTCCCCAAATTCTTGATAACCGTGCAACTTTAAAAAAAAAATTCTGACTTTTAAAGATGTTTTCGTGAATTTTGAAGATTTTCCCTTGCGATGATTTCGCTGAGGTCTGTTTCAGTTGGGTTGGATTGACTTTGAACAATTTTTCAGAAAAATATACTCCCTCTTATTGTTGCTCTAGTTTTTAATACTTTCTTTTAAACGAAAGTTTTATCATTCGTTTATGTCCTTATTGTTCAATAATTAATTTTAGTTGTGTTATAGTTCTAAAAATGCAGGTTGTTCATAACCTCACTTATTGGAGTTCTAAATGAAATCGCCCTTATTTTATCTTTTGTCAATTAAACTTGCGATTTAAACGAGACAAAAAGCACATAAATGTTTTGTTTTGTTTTTTAACTACGTGGTATAAATGCGTCCCTGATACGATAAAATCCAAAATAGCGCCCTCTCATGGCAGTTTATCTACTAAAGAAACAATAATAATGATTTATAAGTAAACAATTTATACAAAAATTATAGCATTAAATAATTTTTTGATTTTGAACTAATCGCATCCAATTTGATGATTTGAAGTGCTCCCGTGCAGTGGCGTACCCAAAAATTTATTGTGCAGGGGCCTAAAAATAATAACAATTGTAAAAATATACAAATAAATACTACTGATACTTAACGTGTTTACAAATCTGAAACTAATTAATTTTTATTTTAGTCTGTCCCCCGACCATGCGTAGTTTGCGCTTATACCAGAAGTGATTGTGGAAAAGTAATGGCCTGGTGTCAGTCAGTATAAAAATGTAAAAAAGGTCTGTTCTTTATTTATTTATTTTTTTTATAATAATACACTTCCTCGGCCTCTATCAATACAGAAACGTGAAAAATTGCTTCTGATACTTTATGTCAGGTCCGTCGCGAGCACGACTTTGAAGAGCAGCAAAAATTGAAAAACATGTTGGAATTCTAGATGGATTCTCCTCGTCTGATGTTACTATGTAGGTCGAAAACCGACGCGGTTAAAATACAGAAACCGACTTGTGTACAAATGTGTCCCTTCTTTGCGGTGTAATCTCCCGGATTAAGGGAAGCGTAGCGACCGCGATTGCAATTGTTTTTTTCCCGTGCAGGAACAAAAAGGCAAGGATCTACCCGCGGATTTATTATTGTTGTTGGTGCTTTTTTGTTTTTCGTCGGGTTCTAAAAATCCCTAAAGCTATTTTTCATAGATCTAAATGCGAAATCAATTGAAATCGTAAAGGAACGCTTTATTAAAATTGAATCTTACAATGCAACACGTTTTAGTAATTTCGGTTTTCACGAACTTGTTTCATTCATTAAAACATCTGGTCTTCATTTAATCTTGCATCCCACGTGATCTACGACGTAACAAATCAGTCACCCATGGTTGACGCCGTGCATTGTTGGTTGCCTAACTATTAGGTGGAATTTGGTCATGTGGGATTGTTTTTTATACTGAACTTTAATTAATATTCGTATTTTCTATATTTTTGAGTTCTTTTATTTATTATATTAAATCTAAATTTCATTCTCGATTGATCTTGTCGCATTGAATTCCTTTCATTGCGATGTGATAATCGTTGCTTTATTATTAATGTGCTTGGAAACGCTTATAAATCAGCTGATTTTAATAAAACCTTTTCACCACGAGGCGAAAAACAATAAGTCAAGATCTGATTTGGAAAGGAGCTCGGCGTAACGGGAGTGCCAGAGAACGCGAACTTGTGTGCACCAAGCAGGTTTTCACGCGTATTATGCAAATCGTTCGCGATACGTGTCACGAACGCTGAAAATCGTTAACGCGAATTTCACATGTGAAGAGGTACCTAACAAAGTCTACCGCCGCCTGTTCCGCAAGCTTTGCAGAATCGAGAAGCTTCGTCAGCGTTAAATGCACGTCGATGCATTTCCAACGGTTACAACACGAGCCACCAACGCCTTCCTTTGATGTACCTAATCAGCATCGCTTTCTTGAACTGATGGAAACTTGATTTGGAAAACCTTTTCAATTTTAGTCACCATCTTCCTTCCCCATCCTAATAAGGCTGAGTGACCTTGGAGTTCCTTTCGTCTTTTCGCCCTGAAGGTCATTTGATACTACCTTTCTTCTCCTCTTCTGCCCACGTTTTAGGTTCAAATAGTTTTTTCTTCTTTCGTCTTCTTCACTTGCTCTAACCACTTTCATTGATTCATTTCCAAACCCCTTGTCATTTTCAATTATAAAATTTATCATCTTCTTCCCCTCTCCAAATTTTAAATCCATTGGCTATAAGGCTGTAGCTATTTTTCAAATCCACTACAGGTTTTGCTGTTTTGTGTCAGTTAGATGTGATCTCTTCCCTTAATTTGATGCCTTTCTTCTCACCTCTTATCTCATTTCCAAACTTCTTGTAATTTTCAATCACAAATGTTATCATCTTCTTGTCATTTCCTAATTTTGAAGCCCTTGGCTATGAGGCTGGTGCTCCTTTTCAAATCCTCTGCAGGTTTTGATGTTTTGTGTCAGTTAAATGAATCCTCTTCTCTTTATTTGATACCTTTCTTCTCACCTCTTATCTCATTTCCAAACTTCTTGTAATTTTCAATCACAAATGTTATCATCTTCTTGTCATTTCCTAATTTCGAAGCCCTTGACTATGAGGCTGGTGCTCCTTTTCAAACCTTCTGCAGGTTTTAGTGTTTTGTGTTAGTTGGATATAACCTTTTCTCTCCATTTGATGCCTTTCTTCTCACCTCTTATCTCATTTCCAAACTTCTTGTAACTTTCTAATCACAAATGTTATCATCTTGTCATTTCCTAATTTTGAAGCCCTTGGCTATGAGGCTGGTGCTCCTTTTCAAATCCTCTGCAGGTTTAACTATTTTGTGTTATTTTTGGTGTTTGCCCAGCGGGATCCTAAGTCATAAACTTGTCAGGACCTTAGGAGTTAGTTAGATATATCCTCTTCGCTCTACATGATGCCTATCTTCTCACTTCTTGCCTTATTTCCAAACTTCTTGTGATTTTAAATTACGAATTTTATCATCTTTTTGTCATCTCCTAATTTTAAAGCCCTTGGGTATAAGGTTGGAGCTCTTTATCCAAGCCTCTGTAGGTTTTACTATTTTGTGTTAAATGTGTCGTTTTCTCTCCATTTGATCTCTTTTTTCCAAACTCCTTGTCATTTTCAATCACAAATTTTATCAACTTCTTGTCATCTCCTAATTTTAAAGCCCCTGGGCATAAGGTTCAAGCTCTTTGTCCAATCCTCTACAGGTTTTACTTTTTTATGTTAAATGGATCATCTTCTGTCCATTTAATACCTTTCTTCGGACCTTTTTTGCCCAAGTTCTTTGTCTTTTGCGACTGTTTTAGTTTCATATAATTTCTCTTTCCCCATCTTCTTTACCTAGTTATTTCTTTTTTCCAAACTTCTTGTCATTTTCAATCACAAATTTTATCAACTTCTTGTCATCTCCTAATTTTAAAGCCCCTGGGCATAAGGTTCAAGCTCTTTGTCCAATCCTCTACAGGTTTTACTTTTTTATGTTAAATGGATCATCTTCTGTCCATTTAATACCTTTCTTCGGACCTTTTTTGCCCAAGTTCTTCGTCTCTTTCGACTGTTTTAGTTTCATATAATTTTTCTCTTCCCATCCTATTTACTTAGTTATCGCTTTTCCAAACCCCTCGCCATTTTCAATTTTCAATTTTGTCATTTTCTTGCCTCATCCTAATTTTAAAGCCCTTGGGCTAAGGCTGAGTACTCCTAAAGTTCTTCTGCATATTCCGTACAAGTTCTTCTGTTTTGCGTTTTTCCTATTTGATGTCCTTCTTCTCACCTTTTCTCTCTACATTATTCTAGGGTTTACTTTCTGTGGCTTTAGATGGTTTTGCCTTCATGTAATTTTTACCATTCTTCTCTTCTCCCCCTGCGCATGCTTCACCCACATTATTTATTTCATTTAAAAACTCCTAAACACTTCTAGTCTTAAATTTTATCATCTTCTTAACCCATTCTAGTTTTAAAGCCTTGGGCTAAGGCTGAGAGTTCCTTTTCATTCCCTATTTATATTTGATGCCTTTCTTTTTATTTCTTCTACCCACGTTTTTCTATTTTTTTTTGTTTTGTCTCGTTGCCTTCCCCATCTTCTGCCTCCCTCATGCTTTAACTCCATCAGGTGATTCCTGGTTCCATCGTGCGTCCAATATTCTTGTTTCTTACTTTATCTAAGATCGTTTAACTTTCTATTTTTTACTATTTTATAAAAAAATTTCTTGTTCAATTTTCTAACCGAATCGTAATAATTGAATATTACAAAAGAGATTAAATTGAAATAAAATTTGTGTACGAAATGGACCAGGACGTTTGGCATGCGGAAGAATCGTCGAAAAGCGATCAAAAAAAGGATACGAAAGAACAGAAAAGGATCTATAATCCTTCAAAAATCCCCAAATTTTTTGCACCTCAGAAGTACCCAAGTATCTGTGGAGCACCACAATTGGGTACACGAAAAAACCGTTGCTGAAAATCCCCCAAAATCAAGCAAAGTTACCTTAAAAGCACTCAAAAAAAACCTTGTTTTTAGACATCTCAATATGGCTTTTTATTTCTGGACCACAGCAGTTGGCTTTTGCATGCCCCAATCGATCTGGTCCAGAAATACAAGCCCATTTTGGTGTGTCTAAAAACAAGATGTTTTGTAAGAATCATTGAAAAACGACCAAAAAACGATGTAGGGCAATTGAAAAAGAGACAAAAATCTTATTCGAATCTCTCGGTTTTCGACATTCCAAAATGGATTTTTTTTTACATTTGGGCACTATAAAAAACCCAATAAAAACCATGGAAATTAGCGCGAAAAAGTTATTAATATTATTGAAAAGGAGGTCAAAGTTCCTCATTTTTAGATACCCCAAAACGACTTCCAGAAAAAACTACTATTACATTAATTTTCAAGACGTCATGCTATTATTTCTGGATGATGACAAATAGACACTTTAAAAACCTTGTAAAACGACGCAAAAAGGCAATGAAACGACAGAAGAAAAGGACAAAATTCCTATTCAAATCTTTCGGTTTTCAACACCTCAATTATTACTGAGTTAATTAGAAAAACGCAAAACATTCCCCGTTTTGGTTTAGAGTCCTGAATAGATGGAAGAGACCAAAAACCGAGAAATATTTTGAGAATATTTAGCAGCACTCAGTTGTCAATTGGCAATCTTCGTGGGTCCTCAATCTCGAAGGCCACTCGAGATCTCACCAGTCCAGATTTAAGAACAATTGCATTTTCAATTAAAAAAAAAGACACTGTTATAATTCGAACCCCAAGTCTTTCAATAAATGAAGTTGATTCTTGTCGTTGTCTGTTGTTCTTGGTCGTTAAAAATTTCAATATTTTTACATATTAAAATAAATAAATTAAAGACGCGTCTCTTATTTATTTTGTAATAAATGATGTAATTGATAATTAGAAACAAAAATTTGCTTCAAATTTTGAGCAGGACATAAGTTAACAAGAGGCAAAATTTTTAGCACGTAAATTCCTATGGCCACAGTTAAAAAAAAAATATTTACCATTATTAGTTATAAACATTAAAAATAAATTATTATATTTACATTCGAGAAATTATAGTATGTGTACGTCTTGCACAACTATAATTTCTCGATTATAAATATATTAATTTCTTTTTAATGTTTTGTAACTACCTAAGTTTTATATTCGCGATTAAAAGGTAAATAAAATTTCATCTTTTAATTATATATAGTTTTAAGAGACATACACACATTATAATTTATTGCATATGTATCTACGCCTTGCAGAACTATAATTTCTAGAATATAAAACGTGTAGGTAGTTATAAACATTAAAAAGAAATTAGGGTTTTGCGAAACGTACTACGACGTTCAACTTAAATGATACTCCTGCATGCGAACCACACCCTTAAGAATTTTCGGCGTAAGGGCTGCGAAACTGTCAAATGGTATCGTTTATTGTGAACATCGTTGTACATACATACATAACAACTTACTCCTATTATGTATGTTCCGAAAAACTAAAATTACTCGTATATAAAACGTGGAAAGTTATAAACATTAAAAAGAAATTTTTAAAGACATGGTAGAATAATCGATATTAAAAAAAATTAACCAATTATTTCAAATCAGTTAATACGTAAGTATAATATTTAGAATTGCTGTTATAGTAGGCTTGATATTCTAATAACAGTAAAAAGATTTGCTTCTCCTTTGAATACGGTGATTACCATTAACCATTAGCGGTAAATGCCCCCTCCCCATTAATTTAAAAGCCTCCCTTCAAAGTTAATGACAGCTTTTTCATATTTAGACGTGGAAATAAAGAAACAGCAAGGCGATTACCACGGTACTTTCATCGATTCAATCAAAGCGAACAAATTTTCAGGTTTCGCTTTATTGATTTCCTTGTAGGTTTTCGTGTAAATAATTGAAACCTGCTTTTACTTTACTAAGCGCAAATAAGTAAACTGTAACATACGTAACACGATTGCAGTAGGTAATTTAAAGGAAGGCCAAAAATGAAAAATACCGGGTGTCTCAAGATGGGCGGCGAGCGGCGGTATACAGGGTCTCCCAAGTTGAGTGGCCTATTAAAAGTTTTCGAGGAAGGAAATATACAAAAAATATGAAACTTAGCAGGCTGCCACGGCGGAAGGTGATCTTTCAGACTAAAATATTTTCACTTTTATATCACTTCCGGTTATACCGGAAGTCTCCGCTAACTTTCTTATTTTAAATGGAATGCTATATTTTTTATTGCAAATTCTGATTCTACGCATTAGTCTAAGTAAAAATTGTTAAGGCTTCCCTATGCTTAAATGTAACCGATTTTGAGATATCTGGAGACTTATCTAAAAAAATTGTTTTGGTCAGCTTTCATTGAAGAGATTGTATTTACGACACTTTCAAATTTAGAATTCAGGTGGCATGTCGTTTTGAAGTACTATCTTCAGGCTTTCAAAGAGTGTCCTAATTATCCCTGAAAAAATCACAGGCTGGTCATAAAATGATGTCGAACCTCACTATGTTTAACTGCCCAAAACTCAATTTTCGTAAATGGAACACCCTGTATATTTTTACATCATGAGACAAAGAATCAAATTCTACATCGATTAGTATTAGTATTCCCTATACCCAACTGCAGTAGTTTTCTTGTTATCAGTAATTTTTTTATTATAATGGTATATTTTTCTTGAATTATTATATTTTTTAGCAGTAAGTGACGAGAAAACAAAAATATTTATTGAGTTATAACACTAACAGATAAGTAACATGATTTTTTTTTAAATTTTAGATAAAGTTGGCCATGAAAAGCAAAGAGAAGAGAAAGTGGCGACCTACAATAAGAACAAAAGAAGTTATTGGAAATTCTGTAGTAAATTTTTATGTAGTGTATCTTTCTATGGCCTCCATTTATATAAAATTTAAAAATTAGCAGTTCAATATCTGTTTCTTTTTCAACGTTTGCTACGAATAACGGCATTAATTCCATTAATTACCCAAACAAAATAAAGAACTGCTGATAACAAGAAAACTACTGCAGATGGGTATAGGGAATACTAATACTAATCGATGTAGAATTTGATTCTCTGTCTCATGATATAAAATTATATAGGGTGTTCCATTTACGAAAATTGAGTTTTGGGCAGTTAAACATAGTGAGGTTCGACACCATTTTATGACCAGCCTGTGATTTTTTCAGGGATAATTAGGACACTCTTTGAAAGCCTGAAGATAGTACTTCAAAACGACATGCCACCTGAATTCTAAATTTGAAAGTGTCGTAAATACAATCTCTTCAATGAAAGCTGACCAAAACAATTTTTTAGATACGTTTCCAGATATCTCAAAATCGGTTACATTTAAGCATAGGGAAGCCTTAACAATTTTTACTTAGACTAATGCGTAGAATCAGAATTTGCAATAAAAAATAGAGCATTCCATTTAAAATAAGAAAGTTAGCGGCGACTTCCGGTATAACCGGAAGTGATATAAAAGTGAAAATATTTTAGTCTGAAAGATCACCTTCCGCCGTGGCAGCCTGCTAAGTTTCATATTTTTTGTATATTTCTTTCCTCGAATAAACTTTTAATAGGCCACTCAACTTGGGCGACCCTGTATAGCTAACCGTAATATCTACAGCTTCGGGAGACAAAAAATTATAGTAAAAGTGGCCAAAAGAAATTCAAAGAAAATATTTTTAAGTATCTGAGTTGGTCGCAAGAAGGCGCAATCAATAGACTCAAGAATAAAAATTAATTTTACCAGCAAAAGTCTCAGAATGAGCTGCAACTTTGGCAGCGTCATTAGAAAGCTCAATTAATTCTGCACAACTTTCATTTTAGACTTATTATCGTATCACCGTTAAGAAGGGTGGAGGAAACAGTTGAATTATTTACTTTAAAAAATATCATAACTTCGGTACTCTTTATCAGAAATTAACGAACTTCAGGTCATTTGTAAGGGAATTTTATGCTGATTTAAAGTTTCTATTGAACGACTACGGCTACTTTGTTATAAATTGGTTAGAGGGCGTTATTTGCAAAAGTAATAGTTTTTCTGTTTTTCAAAAAAAATTAAACGGAAAGGAGTATTTCTTTTATAGTGATTACAAAGAATTCAATCGGGAGAACATTTTGGTGGAAACCCAAAATTGATAACTTTTTTCGATCTCGAGTTATTACCATATGAGTCTATTAACTGAAAATAAAAACGAATCTAAAAGCTCAAACAAATGCTATCGAGTGACATTTTTCATTTTGAGGTAAATAGGAAGACATTATTCTGTTTAAATGCATGTGATTGTTTTTGAGAGTCTAATATTTAATTAAGAGGATGATACAGCAAACAAACACATAAATGAGAAAAACTCAGCCACTAAATAATATTAACGAACAATAAAAAATTAAATGACGAAAAGAACTTTGAACGTTTATGAAATACATTGTAATCAACAATGATTGAAGATCTGGACCTAAAATATTTTCAAAATATCATTTCAAAACAGCCGTTTACTATTCGAATTATTATTATTACCCTATCCGAACAATAAAAAAAGTATTGTTTAGCGGCACAGTGTAACTATGTTGATCACAGTGCATGATTATTGTTTATTGCTTTTATTTAGTGTTTGAATTTGCTTGTTTAAATATTTGTTGTTGTATTCTTGTGTTTAAATATTCTCTATTTCCGAAAACACTTAAATGCTTCTTAATAATGTCCTAACATGAATAAAAACTTTTATAGGCATTATTTAACCTTAGAATTAAAAGTATTACCGGATAGAATTTGTTTGAACTTTCTCCTTCTGCTAATATTATCAATTAGTAGACATATTTGATAATAACTCGAGAAGGAAAAATGATACTCATTTCGGGTTTTCACCACAATGTTCACCATTTTATTGGCTTTGCAGCTATTGCAAAAGAAACACACCTTTTCATTTAATTTTTTTTTGGAAAACTGTGAAAAACTATTACTTTCGTAAATAGCGCTCTCTAGCCACTTTATAACAAATTAGCCGTAGTCATTGAATAGAAACTTTATGTCAGCTTAAAATTCCCTTTCAAATGAGCTGGAGTTCGTTAATTTCTGATAAAGAGTACCGAAGTTATGATATTTTTTAAAGTAAATAATTCAACTGTTTCCTCCACCCTTCTTAACGGTGATACGATAATAAGTCTAATGAATGAAAGTTGTGCAGAATTAATGGAGCTTCCTAATGACGCTAACAAAGTTGCAGCGCATTCTGAGACTTTTGCTAGTAAAATTGATTTTTATTGATAGCTCTATTAATTGCGCCCCTTGCGGCCACCCAGATACTTATTATTAAAAATATTTTCTTTGAATTTCTCTTGGCCACTTACTTACTATAATTTTTTTTCTCCCGAAGCTGCAGGTATTAGGGTTAGCTGTATACCGCCGGTCGCCGCCCATCCTGAGACACCCGGTATATGTTTTTTTTTATTACATTGAAAAAGCAGGTTCGTTTCAAATTAAAGCTCCAAATAAACAAGCTGGGAGGGTGGGTGGGTGGGTGGGTGGGTTGGTTTGGATTATCGACATGGTATTTCTCAGGTATTGTTTTTCATTAATCACGAAAAACCCACGCCGCGCGCCGCTGCCTGCTCGAATTCCCATCTCCGCGCGCAATATCAGGATAAATTAAATGTTTCCATTCCAGTTATGTTGAGATACATTAAATTAGTACATTTTGCTCAACCCGACGCGAGCATTGTTATAACAGCGTTATTAGAACTAATGAATTAAAATTAAATTACGCGTTCCCTTTGCCTTTCCCGATCTTGATATAAATCAAGATCTGTACGTTCCGATGAATTAAAACGATGCCTTCTCCTCCTCCTCCTCCTCCTCCGCCTCTGCCATGTGGATTTTTCCGCCGCACGATTTTCACATTCAGGGCGGGTGTCGGGAAAAGCTACTCGCGCTTTCCACGTCTGTGCACATTGGAGCTTGGTGTTTTTCGTTTGCCAGTCTGCTGCTGTTTCCAGACACGGACTTCTCCCTGGCAACGGATCGTGTCCATTATACACATCCGCTGCGAATTTTCTCTTTTCGTTTTACGTCATTGTACATGAACACCAAACGAGACACGGACACGTCCTTTCCAACACTTGTGGCATCACAAGCAAAAAAAAAAAAGAAAAAACTAGGTCATCAAATTTAATAATTTAATTTTGTAAGAAACCGGAATTTTGTACAGAATCTTTTATTACCAGAAAATAAGCGTAAGATACGCACTATTGAAAATCAAAGCGTAACCAGTCATAAACTCGAGGTCCTATCATTTCTTTCTCAATTTTAGAACTCGATGTATTAAGTTACTCTGATAATACTTTCGAATCGTAAGTATCGTTTTCTTCGTGCAGAAAAAAGGAAAAAAATGTACACTTGCAATTTAAATTCGTTTTAAAACCTTCTTCGGTTCTTATACCTACCAATACTCTTTATAATATTGCTTGACGAACTCCTGTTCCATTTACTTATAAATCTTTCAACAGATAAAATAGCGACATCTTACTATCGCTTTTTGACCTGACATTGCAGTAGGATAGACAAATTGAAGCGGGATTTGCTCCTAATAAGTCCCCCATGCAAGGCATGCTTGCTGTCAAAGCATAATGAAAGTTTTAGAAAAATTTTGTGCAAATCGTTCTTGATTGCAGTGAAAACCTCGAGCAGCCTCTGGACAGCTGTTTCAGCCCTGCTTGGGGCTTCTTCAACAGAGACGTAGCTCGACATTCCCACTGCAGACTAAAAACGACTTGCCCAATTTATTCGCAATTGCGATGTAAGAATGATGAACAGATAAAATAGCGACATATTACTATCGCTTTTTGACCTGACATTGCAGTAGGATAGACAAATTGAAGCGGGATTTTGCAGTGGGAATGTCGAGCTACGTCTCTGCTGAAGAAGCCCCAAGCAGGGCTGAAACAGCTGTCCAGAGGCTGCTCGAGGTTTTCGCTGCAATCAAGAACGATTTGCACAAAATTTTTCTAAAACTTTCATTATGCTTTGACAGCAAGCATGGCCGCCTTGCATGGGGGACTTATTAGGAGCAAATCCCGCTTCAATTTGTCTATCCTACTGCAATGTCAGGTCAAAAAGCGATAGTAAGATGTCGCTATTTTATCTGTTCATCATTCTTACATCGCAATTGCGAATAAATTGGGCAAGTCGTTTTTGGTCTGCAGTGGGAATGTCGAGCTACGTCTCTGCTGAAGAGCCCCAAGCAGGGCTGAAACAGCTGTCCAGAGGCTACTCGAGGTTTTCACTGCAATCAAAAACGATTTGCACAAAATTTTTCTATAAATCTTTCCTTTGGAATCCTCTTTGTGTCTTACAATGTCAAATAGTTTGGCATTCGACAATAATAGTCGCGGTGGTGTGATATCTAAATCTATTTTACGAATAATTCGACGAATCACCATGACAACCATTCACAAAATACGACTTATTTGCCAAATAACGATGAACAGATTAAACAACGACATCTTACGATCGCTTTTTGACCTGCCATTGCAGTAGGATAGACAAACTGAAGCGGATTTGCTCCTAATAAGTCCCCCATGCAAGGCGGCCATGCTTGCTTACTGTCAAAGCATAATGAATGTTGTTGCAAATTGTTTTTTGTCGTAGTGAGAACGTCGAGCAGCCTCTACTGACGAAGCCCCAAACAGGGCTGAAACTGCTGTACAGAGGCTGCTCGGGGTTCTCACTGCAATCAAAAACGATTTGCAACAAAATTTTTAAAATTGCCAAATAACGTTATCGAGAACTTCATTAGCAAGTGGAAAGATCGGGCCTTATGTTATGGTGTTTCTTACTTTAACATTTTTGAAATGAATTTCTGGAAAGAATCGAATCGGTTGTATGTACCTAACCCGTGAACTCTTCAAGATAATTTCTTGGTTAAGGACAAAACGAAGAGAATTTCTTAATTGCAGCGAAAAAAAAATATTTTTTTATATTTTGTTAGTAGGTAAAAAGACCAGGAGGATTTTGGTTCAATACTATGCGGTTTCGTACGGGCCGGGCGTTTCAAATGTGTACATATGGTTGCATATCGTCATCAATCCGGGCGCTCACTTCTACTTTTGTTTATGCAGAGAAAACATGTGAACGTCAAACCACGTAATCCGCACGTATAGGCAACACACTTAACACCGTTGGATAACCTGCATCACATTGTAGCGTGCCTTCAAATAAAATCACGACAATGCGATTAAAGTAGGCTGTGACTTTTTTTAGAAAGTTGGCGACGCTTGCTATAAGAGTCACAGGATTCGGAGGATAATTTGCAACAGATGTCAACTGTCAGTGTTTATTTTCTTCTCTATCACTTCGAAAGTAAGTCAGTGCTACAAACTATTAGAGAAAAAAAAAGAACATTGAAATCGTAACCTACGTTAATCCGGAATTTATTTGTAGGCAGGGTATACATAAATTTTGTTTGAAAATGCTTCCCAATGGGGTGCATAACATTTAATTGCCATTATTTTTTATTTTTTAATTATCGTGATAGAATTTTCAATGAAGGAGAAGCCTCGAGTCACTATATTTTTTTTTGTACTTAAGTTTCCAAATTCGTTTATTCTATAAGCATCACGTTATATTGTGATTTTATAGTCACATTAGATTGTGATCTTATAGTGACTCCTAAGTTGAAAATCTTTCACGATAAATCAATTTTTTTATCTATTCACTAATCTCATAGATAATTCTTTGGATTTAAATGTTACTCAACTATACTTACGCCCATAAATAAATCAAGTGTTGACAATACACATTACTTGTCTACGGTGGCGCCAACATAAGTGCTATTAGTGTTGCCAACCGATTCGACAAAAAATTCCTTTTTTGGCACACAGTATTTCCCCTAGAATTCCCTAAATTAATCACACAAATCTAAATAGGAGGTTAAAGTTAAAAACATGATTACAAAAAAAATTTATAAAAAAAAAAAACAATTTTCAATTAACTGTTAAAACAAACGAAAGAAAAATATTAAGACAATCTAACCTTGCACTTTGTAGCAATCAAGAAGTACGTCCTTTTTTTTTAGAGAAAAATAAGAAAAATCAGAAAAAGGAATTGAAATAAAAAAATATTATTGAATAGTACAGCACATTTTTTTACATTTAAAAAAAAAACGTTTGCAGCTTTGTTCCTTGAATGTAAGGCGATCGTCACTTGTTTACGAATTAATGTTCTTAAATTTGAAATTCGTTCTGAACTATGTCCGTCTCTTTCTGAATTTTTTCTTGCTATCGTCATTTGTTTCTATCTTTAAATATTTCTGTCACTTTCTGATTTTTTTTTCGGTGCTGTTGCCCTTATTGTTTTTCATCTGTTTTGTTTTGCTTATCTTCTTTTTCCTCCACCAATAATTAATCATATGTGTTTTTTTTTAATTCTTTCTTCAGAAATTTTAATTAACTTTAACCTCCTCCTATTTAAAATTGTCTAATTAATTTATTTACGGAATTAAAATTGATAGAAATTTCTTTTTGTTTGTTGTTTATTGTGAAGTTCGAATTAGGTATTATTAATCTTGAATGTTTCTTATTAGGAGTATTATTTTTTTAAATTTTTAATCTATAATTCGTTTAGAGTTTTTTCTTCTTTTTTTTCTACGTACGATCGTCATTTGTTTTTCTTACTTTAGTCAGGATTTTTTTCACTTGTGTTTTTCATTTTTTTTTAATTGCTTCCAATTTTTCGGAATTCGGATAACTATTATAATTTCTTTGGCAATTTAAATTTTTTATCTTTTTATCTTTCGATCGTGTTTCTGGTTAACAATGTTCTGTTTTTTCTTATTTTTTTTTAGTTTCTGATTGTTTACCCTTTTCATGTTCTAACAAAAACAAGTTATTTGAAAAAAAAACAAAGACAAACACAAGAATTAATGAGATAAAACAGAAAAAAAGAAAATTAAAATAAAAGGGTAAAGAAATTTCTAAAAATCAAAAAACTCTCGTTAGGCAAAACAAGGATTGAGAATAAAACGAGAAATCGATTTCAATCAAACGTCGACTGGACTCGAAAAATTATTGCGGCGAAAAGAAACAACAGAACAGAGAAAAAATACTTTTCGACCGAAATCGATGATTTTTCATTTGTTCTTGAGTTCTTGAAACATAAAGAAACAAATGAAAAATCGTCGATTTCTGTTGAAAAGGTTTTTTTTTTAATTCTTTCTTTTTGTCGCGATATTTTTTTGAGCCCGTCGACACTTTATACAATTTCTTCTTTTGTTCTCTGCGATTTGATTTTTGTGACCCTCCGATCTACAAACGTCGTTCTTTTGTTTTTTTGTTCGCCGTATATTTCGGCTTACCGTGGCTATCTTCATTTTTTTTGTCGAATTGTTTTCTTTTTTTGATTTTCGAACCATTCGCTTTTGGTCTCTCTCTTCGTATTTCGTCATGTTTTCTTCGCCTTTTCTTTCTTTGTTTTCCTCGCTTTAAAAACATCGACCGTCTTTTGTTTTTTTTTTGTTTTTGTTTGAGTCCTTTTTTATCTTAAATGGTTTCCTTTGTTTTTCTTTATCGATTTTAATATTTGCTGCCTTTGTACAATCCGTCAGTAATTTGTTTTTTTTTCTTCGGCTCTCAACGTTCATCATTTGGGTTCTTAATAATAGTAATTTCTTTCCAGATAATTCCAGATAACAATTATCTATTCTTTCTTGTATTCGATTATCTCACATTTCGTCATTTTCTTTTGTTTCGAAGGTCTTATTTTTTGTATTTTCTCGGTGGTAAAATCACATTTTATTACGTTTTGCAGTTTTGCCAGATCACGCGAATTGATTTTTTTTTTTAAAAAGGAAAACAAAAATACAAATAAATGGGAAGTGAAAATTAAAAAGAAACACTTCAAGGTTGGTAGATTAAGGCCCAACTTCGATTTTTTTTTTAATTGATAATCGAACTAAAGGAGACTTTAAAATAAAAGTCACAGTCATATGTCCAAAAAGATGAGAAAACGTATTTATTTATACATCAGACGATGACTTTTACCTTAAAGTCTTTAGTTTGATTATGAAATCGGCCCTAAGAGACGATCTCACTAAAAGAGAGAAGTGAAATAATTTTGACAAACATGAAAATAAATTGTAACGTAGCCGTAGGTCCGGCAACCCATGAAAAACAAGTTTGAGAAACGATTTTTGATTCGGTTTGGCGTGGAAGAAGCGCATTTTAGTTGCGGATGACTGCATGCAAGCGCTATTAGGAGCTTTTACATTTTCTTTTAAAGACGTTTGTATAACTCTGCCAACCCTAAAAGCCACAAAAAAACAAATTCTAAATTACCTCCATGTTTTCGTCCTAAAAGTTTTAATTAAACATCAGTGTTTCTTTTTTCACGCCAATAAATTAAAGTTGGTCGTCGCGAATACGCCGGAGCTCACTCCACGCTTCTAATAAAAGACGGGTGCGCACATTTTTGGGGGGGTAAATATTTGCATGGCAAAGCAAGCAGTTCATCAAAATCAATCCACTCGCTCTACTATATCCTGAAATAGAAGGTCTAGGCGTCGTTTTGATGTGCGTCATCCCTACAACGGAAAATAATAGCCATCCCCCCATTCACGGCGTCGTCGTCGTCGTCGCGGGCTTCTTTCAAGAGGATGACATTTTAATTATTCCTTAAATATTAAATAAGCGTAGAGGTTTGATTTCAATAGACTCTGAAAAGCTTCTTTCTGTGCGTTTAAGGGGGAAGACGAAAAGCTATTCCACTGAAGAAATTTTTGAGCTAATTGATTTTGAAGTTTTTATGGAATCAATAGCGGAAGTAATTTCAAATTTGCACAGTAAAAGTTAAGTTTCAAGTAGCTAAAAGAAAAAGTGGTATCTTTTTTTAACTCTAAATGCACTGCAGAATCGAATGTACCGGTTTTCAATAGAAAAAATCAGAAAAATAAATTCTCCTCGATTGCAACGCCATCTATTATGAATCGAAAATAATGTTTCCCATAAAAGTTTCATATTTTTTGATGTACTATCCGAATCTGTAATCAAAAATGTGGGTTACTATTTAAAATTTCAAAGTTACTCCCTGCCCCGCCCCCACGGGGGGTGGCAGGGGATTAATTTTAGCACCAATCAACTTCCCTTGTAGAATAATTAACTTTCTAATTCGGGCATTTTTTCCGTAAGTTGCTCTTTTCCGCAGATATTTGACAATTTCAGATTAAACGTCTCACCCTGTATTGAGCTGAAAAAAATAATAAAAAAATAATAAAACATTCGGAGTTTTGAGAAAACTGTCACCCTAAAACTCAATTTAGTAATTAACTTAGCAATTAGATTCAATTTTCCTTTTAACACTGACGGGGTGAGTATCTAATCGCACGAGTCGTTTTCCTATCGATTTACGTAAAATAGAATGCTGGTAGACGCTGGTGGTCCGCTTTGGGGGAGGGTGGTGGTGGTGGTGGAGGGCATGCTCCCAAGCTTACTCATGCAAACAGAATTGTACATATTGAAATGGGGAAACGAAGTGCAAAATTAAACTGAAAAATTCATGATCGTTGTACGGGCGATGCTATCTTTTCCGGGCGTTTGATTTTATTAAATAAGGAGGCGGTTGGTTACATATCCGCTTTCCCGAGCGTGGAATCCGATTTACTAGACACAATACTTTTACTTAATTTTGATTTTATGGGAGCTCCTTGGACATTAAAAATGTATTTGCGAGTTTCAGTGCTCAGAGTATTAAAATAATTCAGAATTGAAATGGAGTGAGATTTGGAAGAAGTGTAATTTACGAAAGCATAAAATGTAAGTTCTCGATGAGGAAATTTGAGTCGGGGTATCAAACAAACAAAGTCACGTTCGGAACTGGCGGGAGCTTTCTTTCTCCTCATATTTTTATGATATTGTCCAGGGTGGCATGGTTAGTTAAGTTAGCCCGGGATTTCCTGGTGTTGAGAGCTTTCTTATGACTTACAGCTGATTCAGCGACACTTTGCTCTGCAGTATGCAACGTATTTCATTATATTATTACTTTTTTTTTAACTTGATAGTACGATCTCATTTCTTGGTATGCCTTTTGTTACCCCTTAGGGTAGTAAGGTGCCCTAAACTGATTTATCAACGAGGTAGGAGTTCTTGCGTAGATATTAAAAACATTTCAATCTTAAAATTAAAGCTGACTAAGGCTTTCGTTGTGTAAGCTCGCAGCGTAACAAAACAAGAAAAAATAATAACAATTATCTAGTTTCTTACGTAGGAGAATGCGCATTCGTGGAAGTTATGCGCAAAAAAAAGAGAACCAACTAAAAAATGTGAGAAAATAATTCCGAAGATAAACACATGAAACTTATCAAAGGAAATGAAATTTGGCAAAAAAAAACGGGAAAGTAGACGTAAAAGAAAAGAAAATATAGAATTAAATATTTGAAGAAAACCATACAAGAAGACACAGAAAGAGTAAATAAAGCAGCGTCCTTAAGCCCAAAAAGATTTAAACATAAGAGTCCTGGTAAAGGTATGATAATAGTGAAAGCTGGATCTAAACAGAAGTAAGACAGGTAAGAGTTCAGGCCTTGCAAATGAAATATCTAAGAAGGGTCACGAGGATAACACGACGACGAGCTAGAGTTAGTGATAAGCAGGGAAAAGAATTCGGGCCACTTGTTCTGCAAACAGTACGAAAGACTGTATTAGCCCCGCTCGTAATAATTTCTGCAATGTGAAAATGCACTCCTTTCTCTCCCACTCAATAACAGTTCGATGCATTTAAATAGGAATAAATAGTACATTCGGCATAAAAAGCGTCCAACATTAACTGGCCTGAATTCTTTCCCTTGTGATAAGAAATCAAGAAATAAAAATGGAACTCATCAATTCCGGCAGTTTGGATTCAGTATTCGCGACAAGCCCGACATATTTTTAAATGGCTTATAAATCTACATTAGACGAGTTACATATATCATGTTTACCATAAGGCACATACGTCAAAATTGCGATAGTCAAATTTTTTTTTAATGAAACCCTATATTTTTTTGGAGCGACTCTCGTACAGCGTGTTCTTGTCTATACTACTGAACCTAACTCCTAAAATACGAATAAAATCGATTGAAATAAAAAAGAGTACAAGATTTACAGATAATATCAAATGAATTTGACTAGGCTCGAATAAAAGAGAGAAAAAAAAGACGTTCAATTGATTATCAAAATCAAAACACTCCTAAAATACGAATAAAATCAAATCGAATGAAATTAAAAAAAAAAACTAAAAGATTTACAGATAATATTAAATGAATTTGACTCGGCTTGAATAAAAGAGAGAAAAAAAGACGTTCAATTGATTATCAAAATCAAAACACTCCTAAAACACGAATAAAATCAAATCGAATGAAATAAAAAAAGAAAACAAAGATTTACAGATAATATTAACTCGGCTCGAATAAAAGAGAGAAAAAAAAAGACGTTCAATTGATTATCAAAATCAAAACACTCCTAAAACACGAATGTAATCGATTGAAATAAAAACAAAAGACGATCGCAAACAAGACAGGACGAAAACAAAAATTGCGTGATGCTCGTTAAGTCAAATCGATGTAAACACTGACTTTGATCAGAATTAAAAATTCAATTCAATTGAATAGTTAAAAAAATCAAATAAATTCGCCAGAAATGGCGATCAATCGGCGGAATTAAAATGTAAAATTAAATAACTAAGGTTACGTCTTTTGTTTCTTTTTTACACGATTTAAGAATCGTGTAAAAAAGAAACAATAGACGTTCAATTGATAATTTAAATGAAATCAAACCGAAGAGAAAACAAAAAACAAGATGATTGGTTGTTAAAAGTAAAAAAGAGAACGAATGAAATCGATTAAAAGAAAAAAAAACAAAGGTCCATCAATTGATTATATTAATTATTATTATATTTCCTATTTCGGTGCTTTAATGAGCTGCATTATGAAACTCAAATGAGTCATTTGGGTTTCATGAAGTGGAACATTAAAGCGTCCGAAATTTTATTTTGTCAGGTTGGCGGCAACACACGCTGCTAGATCTGTTCAAATATCAAATTAAAAATAATAACTCACCTCCAAGTTACGCATGTTTGAACTTACCTTTATTTTCTAGCATACCAAATTTCAAAAACGTAACTAAAACACTTTACAAACTCACAAAATAGGGGCCCAGTTAAGTGAACGGTCAAATTGCACAAAATCGTCAAGTCAACGGTCCGACTAAACCCTCTGACCAATCACCAATTAAGAAAGGTCACGTGGTTTGGTCTGACCATTTCGACCGTTCACTTACTGCAGCCATATAATTATAGGCATAACCTCTAAATTGACATTTGTTTGAAATTATTTTAAGCGTCAGCCAATTCCACCAACCGCCCATCAACAAAACAAAAATTCCCCATGCTAGATGAACAAAATAACGTCGATTTTTAAGAATTTGTTCGTCTCAGTACGAAAATAGAAAAAATACTATAAAAAAACACGTTTCGTAAGACGTTTTGGCGCACTTGTCCATTTAAAAAACTCGTCCTCGACTCGTTTCCTAAAATTGGACGCGTGCGCAAAAATCACGTCTTATGAAACTTGTTTTTTAATGTACTATAAAAAAATAAACAAAAGATCGGTAAAAGTTTTTGCATATGAAAACAAACACGTGGGAAACAAAAGAAGATCTGTGAAAAGTAGGCGGTAAACTGCGAAAACAAAACGATTACAAAGAAGAAAAAAGAGGAAAACAGAAGAGAAAACAAAGAAAATATGGGCAGACAAAAAATTAAAAAAAAAACAGGAACAAATGACGAAACTCAGTGCGTAAAACAAAAGAGGATCGCAACTGTAATGAACACAAGACAAATGAAAAATGATGAACTACGAAAAAGGTCGCCGATAAAATGTGAAATCTCAATTTGATAAGAAGAGAAGAAGAAAAGAAATGAAATCGTAAATAAAAAAAAAAAACAAAAAGAAACCGATGATTAAGATGAATAAGAAACAAATGAGTCTCCAGACGAAAAATAAAAAAAGAGTGTAAAAAGCGTCAATCAATAAAATGTAAATAATAAATTTGATGAAAACAAAAAAAAAGAGAAGTATGAAAGCATAAAATATTCAAATTCAAAAACGATTAAAAAGAAGAAAAATGAGGAAAACGAAAAAAAAACAAAAGAAGAATGAGTAGATAAAAAATTAAAAAAAGGAACGAATAACGAAATACAGTGAATGAAACAAAAGAAGATCGTAACTGTGATGAACACAAAACAAATGAAAAACGATGAGCTACGAAAAAGGGCGCCGATAAAATGCGAAACGACAATTTGATAAGAAAAAGCAAAAGAGAAATGAAATCGTAAATAGAAAAGAAAAAAAAAAAAACAAAAAGAAACTAATGATTAAGATGAATAAAAAACAAATGAATCTCCAGACGAAAAATAAAAAAAGAGTGTAAAAAAGCGTCAATCAATAAAATGTAAAGAATAAATTTGATGAAAACAAAGAAAGGAAAAGTATGAAAGCATAAAATATTCAAAAAAAGAAACACACACACATACACACACAAAAGAACTACCACGTTATTAAGAAGGACAAAAAAATGAAAATCGAAAGTTTTTGTAAATGAAAACAAACTCGTGGGAAACAAAAGAAGATCTGTAAAAAGGAGTCAGTAAACTGCGAAAATCAAAACGATTAAAAAGAAGAAAAATTAGGAAAACAGAAGAAAAAATAAACGAAGAATGGGCAGACAAAAAAAAAACCGGAACTAATGACGAAACTCAGTGCGTAAAACAAAAGAAGATCGCAACTGTGATGAACACAAAACAAATGAAAAACGATGAACTACGAAAAAGGGCGCCGATAAAATGTGAAATCTCAATTTGATAAGAAAAAGCAAAAGAGAAATCGTAAATAGAAAAAGAAAAACAAAAAAGAAAAATAAACTGACGATTAAGATGAATAAAAAACAAATGAATCTTCAAACGAAAAATAAAAAAAAAAAACTGTAAGAATGCGTCAATCAGTAAAATGTAAAGAATAAATTTGATGAAAACAAAAAAAAAGAGAAAATTCAAAAAACGATCAAAAAGAAGAAAAATGAGAAAAACAGAAAAAAAACAAAAGAAGAATGACTAGATAAAAAATTAAAAAAAGGAACGAATGACGAAATACAGTGAAGGAAACAAAAGAAGATCACACGGGTAAAACAAGCTTTCGTTTGTTTTTCTTTTGCCTTTCATTTTCAGTACTTTACCTGTACAGTTTCTTCTTTTGTTTTCTTATCAGTTTTTATATTTTATTCGAACAATCCTCAATTTGTTTGCTCATTCATTTTTTTGTCGTACTTCGTTGTTCACCATTCGAGTTTTCTTTTGCTTTTTACATCAAGTTTGTTGTTTTTTTTTGCATTTCATTTTCAGCACCTCATACAGTTTCTTCGTTTGTTTTTTTTTGTCAGTTTTAATTTTTTATCTGAACAATCCTCCTTTTGTTTTCTTTTTCGTTCATTTTCTCGTTTCAACTCGTTGTTCATCATTCGATTTTTCTCTTGTTTCTTCCTCAAACATGTAAATCAAGCTTTCATTTGTTTTTATTTCAACGCTTCATGTAGTTTCTTCTTTCATTTCTTTGTCAGTCCAGATTTTCTATCCGAAAAATCCTCCTTTTGTTTTTTCATTCACTTTTTCGTCGTACTTCGTCGTTCGTTATTCGAGTATTCTTTTGTTTCTTACAAACGAATCAACTACCCACATTCGATCATTTGTTTACATTTATTCGACACTTTGTACAAATTGTTCGTTTTTTTGTGAGCGACTTGAATATCGCGCATTTGACCAAAACATTTTCGATATTCTTTTGTTTCAAAAGTTCGAACAATTGCCAAGCTAATGTTCAGCGCCTGCGCAATACTCACGGCCGTCTGGGAGGTTTTAGCCAGTCGTGACTTCTCAGTAAATTGTATTATTGAAAAATAAAGCTTTTACGAATAATAGCAATCTTTATTTCAAAGCAGTTTTGTAACAATTAATTACAAAACGGCCCGAAGACGTCAAATACAAACAAAAATTAAAAGAACTAAAACTAAAACAAATGAATAGAAGGAGCATAATAAGATACCATACGTCCAAATAAATTTTTGATGATAGTAAGCCATGGAAGTGTAAATGCATGTCATAACCTATAACATCAAGCAGTTGTCTGTCAGTTCGTCTAATGTCAAATTGCTGTAGTAATCTAAGAGAGACGTTTTCTCTTTCATGGCCTATCATTATCAAAAATATATTTGGACATGCATACGGTACTACAACGCTCAACTTAAATGATACTCCTGCATGCCAACCACACGCTTAAGAACATTCAGCATAAGGGCTACGAAACTGTCAAATGGTATCATTTATGGTGAGCGTCGCAGTACATAGCATGCAGTGTATTAATTCGAAAAAAAAAACTTTTTTGAGTGAGGAAATGTTAAGACTAAGCTCTTGCAATTTGATCACTTTTTTTGGACCGTTCTGTATACTACAGACGGTAGGATTAGGTAGGATTAGGGATGGCAGTTTCTGTATAAGTATAAGTTCTTAAGCTTGGGGCATCGCCTCTGCATATCTTGAAGATAGTAAAACCACCCTTGCCTTGAATAAATAGAAACTAAACGCTACCGAAATGCTTTCCCTATAGTCAATTCAATTGCAAGTTTTATTTCGGTTTGAGTTCCGGAATTGAGAACGTAAATGGCATTTTCAATCGCATGGGAAACGCTGAGTAAACGTTTGCTTCATTCGGTCACGTCAGGTCTTTTCGTTTCTATCAATTAGTATCTACCGATTTAGGTAGGTGTATGAATAGGGGCGATTTCACGTTTTTATTTTCTAAGCGTTTTACATCATCCAAACTAACTTTTTAGTAAAAAGTTTCTTTTATTTAATTTGAAATACCATGCGATCAACGGAATTTATAATTAGAACAGGCTGTGATATTTTCCGAAAAGTTGGCAACACAGGCTTACTGTTTGAAATTAAAAATTTTAAGTGTCAAATTTTGACATTTATTTTTGTTTTTTTGTAATAATTGGTAAGAAACGGATTTGTCTTGTGGAACCGTCCCTAATATTAAAAAAAAGGGTTTAAACCAGCATCTTATAAAATAAAATAACTAAATTATATAAAGTATGAGCATAACCTCAAATATGACAACTGTCAACTTATTATTTGTTTCTCATCGCATCCAACCACACAGCATAAAATAGCACCAATTGCAGCCTTCTCTAATTATGAATTCCTTTGATCACTCGCAGGGCCCCCGTAACCATGTGTGCAAAGCGTGCAGTGCACGCGGGTGCCATATTCAAGGGGCGGCGATTAGCTTCTTGGTCACTGGACATATTTTGTCATTTTTTTCGTCCAAGAAAAGAAAAATAATGGGAAACAGTTTCTTGTTTGGTATAAATTATTCGAAAAACTAGCCACAGGTTTTGATGAAGCCGTCAACCTCACGGCAAAACGTCGACTAAAATAGAACAGTTAACTAATTGTAGAGATTTTTTTGTCCGATTTAATATTTTAACTTTTCCCTCTTTATATATATTTGTAACAACTTTATACGCTCTTTCTGTTGAACATAACGCTGACCGTAATTACGATTTTCATAATTACGATACCAGATATCGTGAAAACATTCGTTTACCCTTTAATAGATTAGCTATAGGGCAGAGCGGACCAATATTTATGGGTTATCTACTGTTAAACCGAATCAAATCACTGTGGAATGGTAACATACCTGACAATTTTAATTCATTTAAGTACAAATTGAAACAAACCTTAATATCGGCAGCTTACTATTCTGTGAACGAGTTTTTGTATTAGTTGTTCGTTTCCTTGATTTTTTCGTTTTCTTCATTTATTTCATTTTCTTTAGTTTTTTAGTTTACCTCTTAGGTTAAAATATTTTAGTTTTAGTGCCAAATATGTTTCATTTTCCTTTGTTGCTTTTTGACAAATTTAATGTCCTTGTATTCACTTGATCCGTTTGTCACATAGTAACAAACGGATTAAATATATTATTATTATTACTATTATTATTATTATTATTATTATTATTATTATTATTATTATTATTATTATTATTATTATTATTAACTGCGGCAATTAAAAGTAGAAAAGTCTAATTTTTGTAATTTTCGTTTGCTAAATTTTTCATAATTTTATTAGGCAAAGAAATAAATTATGTAAGCTGTTACGGTTTGGTTAACAAAAAAACAAATTATATTTCACTTTTTAAGTTTTTATAAATTTATGTTCCTTTTGCTTTTGTGATTTTGTTTCTTTTTTTCTAATATTAGTAACTAGCGGGCTTCGCCCACTTACATTCTGGGGGGGGGGAGCATCTAAACAGCGGTCTTCTCGATCAGATGAGAAGAAAGCGCTTCCCTTCGTTTTTGGGGGCTTGCGGCAGCTAGGAACTTTAAAAATGAAGGAAAATGTTTAAATAAAAGTGAAGGAGAATGCTTAAAAAAAGTGAAGGAGAATGTTTAGAAAAAGTGAAGGAGAATGTTTAGAAAAAGTGAAGGAGAATGTTTAGAAAAAGTGAAGGAGAATGTTTAAAAAATGTGAGGGAAAATGTTTAAAAATTTTTCTGTTTTATCCATTTCTTTTCTTTTAATTTTTAATAATTTTGATAATTGACCGTTTTTGTTTGCCCCAATTCATCTGTCAGAGGGCGCCAAAATATGGATTGGCACGCGGACGGCTTTTGGCCTCGCGGAGGCCCTGATCACTCGGTATTTTACTCAGCTTGCATGTTTTTCAATCAATCGACGCGACGTGTGCCTGCATATTTTAGACTCTGGAAAATATCAATTTTCAAGTGTTGATTATATTTCATTTGGATGAACGTATGCGTGAACGTTTTTAGAAGCTGCTACTCCCTGAAAAAGAAATTGCTTCAGCCAGCGGTCCGAACTTTTTTAATTAAGCTCTCATAATTACGAAGTTATAATGAAGTAATCCCATATCGCAACAATTGCTCTTTAAAAATAACGCAGGGGATAAATTAGCGCGCCGTTAGTTGCAAGCAGGACTAAATCCTAAATCCTTTGGTCTTCGAAGTCCTTTGGACGATGTAATTAATCAGAAATTATTTTCCATCGGGTAGATCTTCAGTACTTGCTTAAATATCTAAATTTTCGTGGTTTTATTCAATCTTTGCGAACTTGATTAATTTTCTGATATATGGAGGTCGCTGAAATGAAACGTTTTTATCCGAGAGGGGGCGCTGTGTGAGATATAACAGGCAATTAGCCCGCTTGTGGCGCATCTGCGGACTTAATTTTATCGTCCTCTGTTGTGTGTGGGTTACAGGTCTCCAGTGTATAACGCACATAATTGCCCTGTAACACGGATTAGTTTTTGCAGTGTAATGGGTTTTGAAGAAAATATTTTCACCTCGAGCCTCAATTAATTATCTCACATGGTTACATTATCATTATTATTATTATTATATAATCCTTTAATTGCTAATAAAAGTTTACAACCAATGAAATTGTTGCATCGTCACCTGAACCGAGGTCTAAATAGTAAAATTTGAAATTCCAGCCAATGAATAAATAAGTTTTGTTTAATACACGGACCGAGGTCGAAAACAAATCAATCCAAATCTACCTAAATACGACATCTCGGAGGGAAAAATTGAATTCGGAAAGTTTTGTGAACAGCTTGCTTAATTAGTTCTGTTTCGGCGGCGGATTTTTTCCTCTTTCCTTGAGAACTCGGCGAAATCGTTCCGGCGAAATTAATTGGAGTGTTTTAGGAACGCTTTAACCCGCAGTGAGAAAACAATTAATTCAATTGGCCATTCTTTATTAGCAAGTAGTATTCGGTGCGGGCATTATTACTTCGTTTATTTGATTTCGCAGTGCGTCTCCAGGACGCTAATTGTCTTCATTAAAATGGCTTCGTTTGGAAGCTGGAGGAAGCGTTCGCCTTGCATTCGAGATGTGGCTTTCAATGTAAATGCCCTACCACACGTGTTCCATTATGATAATTAAATAACACATTCACTGCAACGAAACGAAAAATTCCTAGATAATTCTGTTTATGAGATTGAAATTTAATCTTATGATTACAGCGAGGATGGAATAGTACCGGTCGAAGGGACTGCGTGGTCGACTAGAGCTTAAATTTATTGTGTGGCGAAATTGCTGATAAACTAAGGCAGGGAATTTTTAATCCTCGTTTAGCTGCAACTTGCGTAGTTTACGAAAGAAATTTAGTTAAGTCCTAAACTGAGGAAGGGACTTTTTAATCCTCACTTTACTTACGATGCAGTATTTAGCATCTAAACCTACCATTTAAAATTTATTATTAATTTAGTCGTAAATTTCGCGGGTTGTGTTCAGGAATTTGCGCCTAGGTATTTATGTTATAATAAACAACGAACATTTGCGGTTCAAATATAACACCGTGGGCGTTCCAGCTCTAAAAGCTGCAATAATTAATTGGATCTGACGCTGCGTGATAGATGAGTGTAAGTGAAACATGTCATTAAAGCTGTTCTTACCACCGTTCGGTTTTAATCCGCATTTGTGAAGTTTTTTAAAAACATTTAAAGCTTTTTAAAGTTTTTCCCCAAAAAAAAGAGCGAGTAATTTTCTAATTCCTTGTTTGTAACTTGCGTCTTTTTTTAAGTATTGAAATTTTGGATTTCTCTTGTACGAAATCTCTCCATGAACGACTCCTTCATCATTTGTGAAACCTGCCTAACTGGAGTGTGCTTCTTTATTAAACTATTTTTTTATGAATAAAGCTGAAAAAGCTATTCTTTAATTCCTTTAAAATCTAAATGCTAACAAATAATTCAATACTTTTAGAAAAACTCCTACTCTTTAGTCTTCACAGTGATTTTAGATCGTTGCTAACTAATAAGATTTAAATTTAAATTTGGCGCGGTGCCTGGAATTAAAATGGCGACACATTGCGCTACTTTGTTAAACTTAAAAATGCTGCTGGTTGGCTCTAGAGTCCTTTACAGCGAAAATAAAGACATAAAGCGGTAGTTTGGAAGGTTAGTGGCGGAAGGTACAGGTACAGCTAACCAATCAAGAACGAGTTGCTTTCGTTTGATCTATCGTTACCGGTCTGATAAAGTTATTAGATCTATCAAAGTAGCACAATCAGTAAGGACCATAATATGATGGAAAAAGAAAAACAGAGCGTAAATGAGTTTCGAAACCCATGGTCTTCGTGTACAAACTCATGGAAACCTGCCTGACTGGAACTCCCTTTTTTATTCATCAAATTATTTGTCCGTGGTTTTTCTTATTTATTTTAAGCCAAAGCTGGCTTTTACGTGTGATTAATCATATTTCCAATGGCGTCATTGTTAACTAATAAAACTCACACGAAACTATAGAAATTAGGCTCTTGTAAAAATTTTAAATTTGGCGCGCGCAGCCTGGAATTAAAATGGCGGCATGTTGCGGTACATTATCAAAGCCAGGAAGTTTAGTTGACTCTGGAGTCCTTCCCCGTGAGAATAAAGACGTGGACGTTGGAAGATTAACGGCGGAATGTGCAGCCGACCAATCAGAAGCCAATTGCGGTAGTTTCTTTGATTGGCCAGCTCTTTATTCTGTCATTATTCTTTTTTAAACTGTCACTTCGTTAAAGGCGCAAATTCTTTTAACATCACTTCGTTCTCTGCGTAAAAGAACCCTAACTAATAAGACCCACATGAAATTAGGCTGCTGTCAATATTTTAAATTTGGCGCGCAGCCTCGAATTAAAATGGCGGCATGTTGCGGTACATTGTTTAAAGCTAGGAGCTTTAGTTGACTCTACAGGCCTTTCCAGGGAGAATAAAGTCGTGAACGTTGGAAGATTAACGGCGGAATGTACAGCCGACCAATCAAAAGTCAATTGCGGTAGTTTCTTTGATTGGCCCAACCTTTACTCTCCTAAACTGTCACTTCATTAAAGAAAAACAACAGGCGGTGTCGCACTGCAGCAAATTCTTTCAATGTCACTTCGTTTTCTGCAAAAAACGTCATGTAAGTCTTAGGCTGCTGTCAATATTTTAAAATTTGGCGCGCAGCCTGGAACTAAAATGGCGGCATAATGCACTACTCTTAAAGCTAGGAATTTTAGTTGACGTTAGAGGGAATTCCCGTATAAAAAATCAAATTATTATATTAAAGAGGGAGAGGAAAACTTCACCCTCTTTAATAATTTGATCTTTTTTTTTAATTTAAAAAGAAATAGAAAAGTAACGTCTCGGTTGGATATTCCAGAATGTATTTATTGTTTTGCTTTTTTTCTTGTTTTTTCTTCTGCGATCGTCATTTATTCATCAGCTGTTTCGTTTTAATAATTTTTGTTCTGTCTATTTTCTGGAGTTTGCTTTCTTTTTCTTTCATAATCGCGATGGTAATTTGTTTTTCTTGCTTTTTCTCTCCTAAAATTCACGATCGTCACTTGTTTTTCTTTCTATTTTCTTTTTGAATTGAATCTAGCAGTGTTGCCAACTCATTCACAAGTTACGAAGTCTTGTTTAGAGGAGGTCTCCATATAAAAAAAAAAAATAATGTTATTAAAGAGAGGGAAGGTTGGACGTTCCAAAATATATTTATTGTTTTGTTTTCGAATGTAATACGATCGTCGTTTGTTTTTGGACTGTTATTTGTTTATCGACTGTTTCGAAATAATTATTTTTCCGTGTTTATTTTCCATGTTTTCTGAAATTTCCTTTCTTTTTTTCGTAAACGTGGTGATCGTAATTTGTTTTTCTTTTTTTTCTCTCCTAAAATTTACGATTGTCACTTGTTTTTTTTCTGTTTTCCTTTTGAAATTTGAAATTCGCCTTCAAATATTTCCGTCCCTTTTTTAATTTTTTCGCGGCCGTTATTTGTTTACCGACTGTCTCGAAATATTTTTTTTTTTCTGTTCATTTTTCTATATTCTTTGAAATTTCTTTCCTTTTTTCTTAAATAAACATAATGATCGTAATTTGCTTTTCTTTTTTTTTCGTACAATCTGCGATCGTCACTTGTTTTCTTTCCTTTCCGTTTTTATTTCGTAGTTAGCAGCGTTGCCAACCCACTAGATTGCAAAATTCGCACTTTTCTAGAGGAAATTCCCCATATAAAAAATCGCATTCTTTTGTTTTGTTTGTTTAGTGACTGTTTCGAATCAATTATATCTTTTTCGTTTTTTTTTGTCTTTTTTCGAAAATTTAATTTCTTTTTCTTTCGTAAATAAGACGATCGTCAATCATTTTCTTTTCTTTTTTCTTTCTCTTTCTTAATAATTACGTACTTTGACTTTGAAGTTATCGTTCTTTTCTCTTTTTTTCACATCGATTTTTGCGCTCCCTGAAATTGAATCTTTTGTTTTTGCGATTAATTACAGTCGCGTTTGTTTTTCTTATTTTCCTCCGAAAAGTTCATTTCGTGAATATTACGGTTTATAAACATTGTGATTTTAATTTATTTTTTTCTGTTTATTACAAATAATTAAATATTTTTTAAAGACACGTCAAACCTACCATTCCTTTTTATTATAATTAAGAGTGTTTTTTTATTAGGATGGTCATTTGTTGTTTCTTTTTTGTTTTCACTTTTTTTCCATCTGGACGAATCAAAAGCGTCCTTTTCTTCTTGATTTTAATTGCTTACCGTCTATTAGATATTAAATTTGTCTCTCATTGTGTATTACCCTTTATTTTATGTATATACTCATTTTTTTCCTTAGGAAAACGTTGCGATTGTCATTTGTTTTCTTATTTCTTTCCTATTTTTCTTTGATGTACTTAAAATCCACCGTTTATTTTGAGTTTTATCGCATTTTTAACTAACAATTGTTAAATAATCGTACGAATACAAATACAATCAACATTGATGGTAACGTAACACCTGGAATTCACCCTTTCTTCACTGAACTTGGTCAGCACGGGGTATGGGAATAGCTTTTTCGGTACTCTGTCAAATCAGCCTTTCTTATTAACAAGTTTTAACTTCCTATTTAGCAATAGCATGGTGCAGTAAATTCGGAGTAACTTTTTATTTTGTTTGAATACACGGTAAAGAATCGATAGATAATAGCGCGGGCGATCGGAACGTGCACGCAACTGCGAGAAATATTTTAATGTTATCTCATGCTTAAAGGATTAAACACCGTTCTCTCTCGCGAATTGATATTTTAAGACCCTCTTGCAGCTGTATCTTGCAATTGATCTCGCGCTTTCGTATGCACATATCCGAGTGCTCTTGTGGCGTCACCTAATACATCGTTCACTGTGCTTGAATATAAACAATAGCTGTGCAAGACATAGAGAAATATCAAAGATCAAATCCGTATAACTAGTACAAGGCGGGTTGTCGTTTCGCGTTCTATTCTTAACAAAGAAAATTCAAAGGGTAAGCAAAATAATAATCGTAAGTGGAAGGCATTGCCGTGGAAAACGTAACTGGCACTGAAAACATTACGTGACATTAAACTGGAATTTTCTCTTTTCTTAATCGGCTTTATGTTAATGCTGTAAAAAAAATGCTTCCAATTTCGGCATTGTCTGACGAAATGGCTAAACCGTGTACCACACAAACATTGGAATTTGCATTTAAATTGTAACACTTTGTTTCCTCCACGGCAAAAAGCACACGGGGAAATTCACGCAGCTGGTTTCGGTCATTTAATAAACACATGTATTTTTAATGGCGATTGATTTTCCGTCCGCCTTCGTGCAATCATCCGGGACGACCGACGACGACGACGACGGCGACGCGGAGTTAGTTTAGAGAATTCGTGTTCGTCTAGGAGGAGTTATTTTGCCAATTAAAGTGTAATTGTATTTCTGGGAATTTCATTAATTCAGTGTAGTTTTCCTACACCACCACACCGCACGCCCGCGCCGCCGCGCCGCCACTGTCGTCGTGAGCAAAATACGCACCAATTAATAAATATTCATGTCGAAGGGGGAAACTCCATTAGAGAGAATTAAGTTAGTTTGTCGGGCTAACAATTCTATAATGTCAATATTTTCATATCATCAATACGGGACGATTCGTTGTTTTAAGGGAAAACTTGACATCTTAATAGCAACAATAATAATAACAAGAATAATACACCCACCGATTCGGTTAATATTTGATGATGGATCGTAAGAATTTTTTTGTTTTTGAAGTTGGTTCTTGTCCGATGAAAATTGTAAGTACAAAGTTTTTTTTTTTAATCTCGAACCGGACAGAAATATGAAGGGAAACTCACACTCAACGTTTCGCTATAGATTTATAGCCTCGTCAGAGGTCAGAGCTTAAAGAGGGGGAAGCTTTCTTCTCCCTCTTTAATAATTTGATTTTTTGTAGTAAACTAAAATTTCTTGCTTTAGCAGTAGTGCAATTTACCGCCATTTTAGTTCCAGGCTGCGCGCCAAATTTAAAATATTGACAGCGGTCTAAGACTTACATGAAGTCTTATTAGTTAAAGTCTTTTTTTTTGCAGAGAACGAAGTGACTTTGAAAGAATTTGCTGCAGTGCGACACCGCCTGTTGTTTTTCTTTAATGAAGTGACAGTTTAGGAGAGTAATGGTTGGGCCAATCAAACAAACTAAAACAATTGGCTTTTGATTGGTCGGCTGTACATTCCGCCATTAATCTTCCAACGTTCGCGTCTTTATTTATTCTCCCTGGAAAGACCTTTAGAGTTTTTCCTTGCTTTAACAATGTAGTGCAACATGCTGCCATTTTAAATTAATTCGAGGCTGCGCGCCAAATTTAAAGGCAGCCTAATTTCATGTGGGTCTTATTAGTTAGTTAGTTAGTCTTTTATGCAGGGAACGAAGTGACGTGAAAATAATTTGAAGTAGCGTGACACCGCCTTTAATGAAGCGACAGTTTAAAAAAGATTAATGATAGAATAAAGAGCTGGACAATCAAAGAAACTACCGCAATTGGCTTTTGATTGGTCGTCTGTACATTCCGCCATTAATCCTCCAACGTTCACGTCTTTATTCTCGCGGGGAAGGGCTCCAGAGTCAACTAAACTTCCTAGCTTTGATAATGTAGCGCAACATGCCGCCATTTTAATTCCAGGCTGCGCGCGCCAAATTTAAAATTATATTTCTATAGTTTCGTGTGATTTTTATTAGTTAACAATGACGAAAGGAGCTATAAATCTATAGCAAAACTTTGAGTGTGTTTTCCTTCATATTTCTGTCCGGTTCGAGATTAAAAAAATTTTGTACTTTATTTTTTTGATTTTTATAGTCTACGTACTTGCTATGCGAAGTGTGACTTCTCAGGACTTTAAATAAATGTTTTTCCTAATTAATCCTAACTCTGATTGTTTGGGAATTTTGTTTTGCTTCGAATTCGAAACTAAAAACGTAAATGGCATTTCCAACTAACTCCCGGGGAACACCTGAATAAACATTCACTTCGCTGAGCTGCTTTTATTTCTCTCAATTAATCCTGGCTGGCGAGAAGAGGCGTTTTCATACTTCTACAAAAATACTCTCGCGTCTCTTCCCCATTTAAAACGGGTGCAAAGCGCAAATGTTGCTTTTTTTTTCCTCTTCTCTTCTTCATCCAGATTTATCCTAACGAGTTCGCGCGATCGCTCATCCGTTTTAGTTTTAATTGCGAAGCTGAATCGAACTGCATCCAGTGCAGGCATTATTTTCGTCAGTATCACAGAATGAAATTGTTGACTTCCATCTTCCACCGATCAATACGAAAGGTTAAACGCCCGGAATATCAAAACTGTGATGAGGCGGAATTATTGAATGCGTTGTAGTATTCAAACTGATGGTAAATCTGGCGGTGTCAGAGTGCTCGATTCAATTCGGTGCGTGTTCAACTCCAACCAACTCCAACAACAATAAATGGCTCGAAAAGGAAACGAGGGCACGTTATGTTAATAGAATTCGTGCACTACGTCAAAGCGACACTTAAAAATCTCTTACACCAGAAACATTATCCTCGTTCGCATTCGAAATAAACCGGAAAAATTTTCACTCAAGAGGAGGAAGAGGAAGAAGAAGAAGAAGTCAGAACGAATCCTCGACAGTTAAATGCGAGCGCGCGCATTTACGTTTATTATTTTCAACATTGGAAACATCTCCGAAAGTACATTTATTTCACAAAAAAAAAGAAAAGAAAAGAAATTAAAGCACAAAACCAATTATTGCATTTCATAATTTGCGGAGAATGCTTTTAAATTAAATTCAGCACTACATTTCTGATTTTTAACATCGTTAATTGCTTCTGCTTGAGGGTGATGCTTCCCAACTAATTCAATCACGTTAACTGTTACGGTTAGATTTAGTCTTATTTTAGCATCCGAAGCTCAAGAATTCATTCAAGGACCACCTAATGTTTTTAATTTTAAATTTAAACAGCCTATTTGTATAGGCGTACAACATCTTTCGGAAAACCCTTTCCGAGTTTGAGCGTTTTCCTTTCACCTAAAATCGAGAAAGCGATTAAAAGGGCAATCTTTTCAGGCGGCGAGAACTTTGAAAAGGTGCGACGAAGGATCCGAAAGGATTAACAGACAGTGCTAGCAGAAAAGATGGCAAAACGTGTTTTATAACTCGTATTATCGGTGAAGTGAAAGTATTCGGGGAGGTAGGGTTTTGTACAAACGTAATAAATCAAGCGAAAATTCATGATATTTTATAACCTTCCTTTAGGGCGGACGTTATTCCCGTAATTCCTGCATTAAATGATTTATATGTATTTTGCTACAATTCCGAAATAATTTCGAGAAATATGAGATAACATTCTCAATTACGCAGGGGGTTGAAGAATTGTCGGACTTCGCAAAAATTCCTCAATCTACAGCAGGGCCGGAATTTGTGCAGTTGGTTTCATCAGGTCGTCTTTTTTTTCTAGGTCATCCTATAAAATCTTCAAAAGTCTCAAATCATTTTACGAATGCTTAAATACTGTTGCGGTAATTTTGGAACGGGACAGAATCAGATTAAATACAAATAGAAATATATTTATTATAAATAATAGATTAACTTAACATAATTCTGGCACTTACATTAGGGGAGGTTTTTATTTAGGAGCTTTAACACTAACAACAAAGTTCCTGTACTGAGTGCTACGGTATTTAAAGACAATCTGACGTGTAACTTTGGTTTAGTGGAAGTATAAACTTCTAATATTTTGATTGGCAGGGCCAAGGTTAGTTTCTGCACACCTTACTACAACTTGCGCTTGCATCATGCAAGGTTTCCTGCTTGCTCAGGGTCGTATTTAATTTTATTAATTTCTATTCGCTTTCGCTACTATAAGTATAATACACACAGACGCAAAAGTAAAAGAAAAGATGTTTTTGAGAACTTTAAAACTTCAACTTAAATCATTGTCGGTATTATTTTACGTGTGAGTAAAGTTCGTTACTTACTACTGAACCACCGTCCTGACAAATGGTCCGAACGGTAAAACATACATTCTCCGAAAAAAAGAGCAAAAGGTAAGAACCACGAAGCGATAGTGGCGCACTCAAGACAATCTGACGTGTATTGAGCGCTCCTGTATTGAGTGCTCCGGTATTTAAAGACAATCTGACGTGTAACTTTGGTTTAGTGGAAGTATAAACTTCTGATATTTTGATTGGCAGGGCCAAGGTTAGTTTCTGCACACCTTACTACAACTTGCGCTTGCATCATGCAAGGTTTTCTGCTTGCTCAGGGTCGTATTTAATTTTATTAATTTCTATTCGCTTTCGCTATTATAGGTGTAATACACACAGAAGCAAAAGTAAAAGAAAAAATGTATTTGAGAACTTTAAAACTTCAACTTAAATCATTCTCGGTATTATTTTATGCGTGAGTAAAGTTCGTTACTTACTACTGAACCACCATCCTGACAAATGGTCCGAACGGTAAAACATATATTCTCCGAAGAAAAAGAGCAAAAGGTAAGAACCACGAAGCGATAGTGGCGCACACGAGACAATCTGACGTGTATTGAGCGCTCCTGTATTGAGTGCTCCGGTATTTAAAGACAATCTGACGTGTAACTTTGGTTTAGTGGAAGTATAAACTTCTGATATTTTGATTGGCAGGGCCAAGGTTAGTTTCTGCACACCTTACTACAACTTGCGCTTGCATCATGCAAGGTTTCCTGCTTGTTCAAGGTCGTATTTAATTTTATTAATTTCTATTCGCTTTCGCTACTATAGGTATAATATACACAGAAGCAAAAGTAAAAGAAGAAAAGTTTTTGAGAACTTTTAAACTTCAACTTAAATCACTCTCGGTATTATTTTATGCGTGAGTAAAGTTCGTTACTTACTACTGAACCACCATCCTGACAAATGGTCCGAACGGTAAAACATACATTCTCCGAAAAAAAAAGAGCAAAAGGTAAGAACCACGAAGCGATAGTGGCGCACTCAAGACAATCTGACGTGTATTGAGCGCTCCTGTATTGAGTGCTCCGGTATTTAAAGACAATCTGACGTGTAACTTTGGTTTAGTGGAAGTATAAATTTCTGATATTTTGATTGGCAGGGCCACGATTAGTTTTTGCACACCTTGCTATAACCTGCGCTTGCATAATGCAAGGTTTTCTGCTTGTTCAGGGTCGTATTTAATTTTATTAATTTCTATTCGCTTTCGCTACTATAGGTATAATACACACAGAAGCAAAAGTAAAAGAAGAAAAGTTTTTGAGAACTTTAAAACTTCAACTTAAATCATTCTCGGTATTATTTTACGTGTGAGTGAAGTTCGTTACTTACTACTGAACCACCATCCTGACAAATGGTCCGAACGGTAAAACATACATTCTCCGAAAAAAAAAGAGCAAAAGGTAAGAGCCACGAAGCGATAGTGGCGCACACAAGACAATCTGACGTGTATTGAGCGCTCCTGTATTGAGTGCTCCGGTATTTAAAGACAATCTGACGTGTAACTTTGGTTTAGTGGAAGTATAAACTTCTGATATTTTGATTGGCAGGGCCAAGGTTAGTTTCTGCACACCTTACTACAACTTGCGCTTGCATCATGCAAGGTTTTCTGCTTGCTCAGGGTCGTATTTAATTTTATTAATTTCTATTCGCTTTCGCTATTATAGGTGTAATACACACAGAAGCAAAAGTAAAAGAAAAAATGTATTTGAGAACTTTAAAACTTCAACTTAAATCATTCTCGGTATTATTTTATGCGTGAGTAAAGTTCGTTACTTACTACTGAACCACCATCCTGACAAATGGTCCGAACGGTAAAACATATATTCTCCGAAGAAAAAGAGCAAAAGGTAAGAACCACGAAGCGATAGTGGCGCACACGAGACAATCTGACGTGTATTGAGCGCTCCTGTATTGAGTGTTCCGGTATTTAAAGACAATCTGACGTGTAACTTTGGTTTAGTGGAAGTATAAATTTCTGATATTTTGATTGACAGGGCTAAGATTAGTTTTTGCACACCTTGCTATAACCTGCGCTTGCATCATGCAAGGTTTTCTGCTTGTTCAAGGTCGTATTTAATTTTATTAATTTCTATTCGCTTTCGCTACTATAGGTATAATATACACAGAAGCAAAAGTAAAAGAAGAAAAGTTTTTGAGAACTTTTAAACTTCAACTTAAATCACTCTCGGTATTATTTTATGCGTGAGTAAAGTTCGTTACTTACTACTGAACCACCATCCTGACAAATGGTCCGAACGGTAAAACATACATTCTCCGAAAAAAAAAGAGCAAAAGGTAAGAACCACGAAGCGATAGTGGCGCACTCAAGACAATCTGACGTGTATTGAGCGCTCCTGTATTGAGTGCTCCGGTATTTAAAGACAATCTGACGTGTAACTTTGGTTTAGTGGAAGTATAAACTTCTGATATTTTGATTGGCAGGGCCAAGGTTAGTTTCTGCATACCTTACTACAACTTGCGCTTGCATCATGCAAGGTTTTCTGCTTGCTCAGGGTCGTATTTAATTTTATTAATTTCTATTCGCTTTCGCTATTATAGGTGTAATACACACAGAAGCAAAAGTAAAAGAAAAAATGTATTTGAGAACTTTAAAACTTCAACTTAAATCATTCTCGGTATTATTTTATGCGTGAGTAAAGTTCGTTACTTACTACTGAACCACCATCCTGACAAATGGTCCGAACGGTAAAACATATATTCTCCGAAGAAAAAGAGCAAAAGGTAAGAACCACGAAGCGATAGTGGCGCACACGAGACAATCTGACGTGTATTGAGCGCTCCTGTATTGAGTGTTCCGGTATTTAAAGACAATCTGACGTGTAACTTTGGTTTAGTGGAAGTATAAATTTCTGATATTTTGATTGACAGGGCTAAGATTAGTTTTTGCACACCTTGCTATAACCTGCGCTTGCATCATGCAAGGTTTTCTGCTTGTTCAAGGTCGTATTTAATTTTATTAATTTCTATTCGCTTTCGCTACTATAGGTATAATATACACAGAAGCAAAAGTAAAAGAAGAAAAGTTTTTGAGAACTTTTAAACTTCAACTTAAATCACTCTCGGTATTATTTTATGCGTGAGTAAAGTTCGTTACTTACTACTGAACCACCATCCTGACAAATGGTCCGAACGGTAAAACATACATTCTCCGAAAAAAAAAGAGCAAAAGGTAAGAACCACGAAGCGATAGTGGCGCACTCAAGACAATCTGACGTGTATTGAGCGCTCCTGTATTGAGTGCTCCGGTATTTAAAGACAATCTGACGTGTAACTTTGGTTTAGTGGAAGTATAAATTTCTGATATTTTGATTGGCAGGGCCACGATTAGTTTTTGCACACCTTGCTATAACCTGCGCTTGCATAATGCAAGGTTTTCTGCTTGTTCAGGGTCGTATTTAATTTTATTAATTTCTATTCGCTTTCGCTACTATAGGTATAATACACACAGAAGCAAAAGTAAAAGAAGAAATGTTTTTGAGAACTTTTAAACTTCAACTTAAATCACTCTCGGTATTATTTTATGTGTGAGTAAAGTTCGTTACTTACTACAGAACCACCATCCTGACAAATGGTCCGAACGGTAAAACATATATTCTCCAAAAAAACAAAAAAAACAAAAGGTAAGAACCACGAAGCGATAGTGGCGCACACACCGGGCAAGAGCGTCATAAATCTCGCGCAATAATCTGCGAGATTGAGTAAGGGGCGTGAGCCTGAAAATTTATGTCGGAAAGTTCGATGTGGCCGAGATTACAACATGTAATTAAGTCCCGCGCTTTTGGGCCTGCTTAAAAGTCGAAGGCTTTTTGAATTATTTACTATGCATAGGAATAGCACGGACGACGGCGGCGGCGGCGGCGGTGGACGGAGAAGAGATGCGTCTAACTCGGTTAATAGCTTTTTGAATTATGGCAGATTTATGCATAGACATCTATAATTAATGCAGTCTTTTCAAAACTTACGTCATTATCATGAATAATTAATTACGCGCTATGGCTGCATGTATTTTTAATGACATATTTAGGAAGCTGAATTCATTTTTCAAATATATGACATCTAAGGTAAATAATTAAATACGAAGTCAGGATTCTGTACGTATAAAATCAATTACAATTTCGAATTTCGAAACACAAATCAAAGCAATTTTGGGCAATTTTGAACATATGTATATGTAGTAGTAACGCTGGTTCGGCGATCCGTGGAGAAACAAGCTAGGAGCACGATTTTCGGCTTCATTTCGAAAACCAGGTTACAAACAAGGAAATCGTGACTCGGGCTTTTCATGGATTACCGAACCAATAAAGGGTGGAAAGTGGGACAATTCGTTTTTCTGGTTTTGTTGTAGTCAAAGCAATTTCATTTTCAATCTACAATTAACGCAGCCTTTTCAAAACTTACGACAATATCGCTGCATGTACCTTCAATATTACACTTTGCAAGTGGAATTCATTTTAGAAAAATAAATAAATCGCAATGTAATCCAATTTATAAACGTAAATCAAAGTGACTTTGGGCAATTCTGAAAAATATGGCTTCAAAACTTTTGGTTTCATCACTAAAACCAGGCTACAAACAAGGAAATCGTGACTTTTAGTTAAACAAATGAATTTCCTTGTTTGTAGCCTGATTTCTAAAATGAAATCTATGTATGAAAGCGTGCAAATGGGGAAACCACTTTTCATCCCCAATTCTTTTAAACATTCCGTTGGATCTCAATTTCTTTGTTCGTAGCGCATCTGGTTTAGTAAAACAAGCCAGAAATCGATTTTCTCAATTTATTTTCCGTGGCGTTTTGCCTGTATTTGTCGAAAATGTTTCGCCCCTTTCTCTCTCTCTTTGGTTTTGCTCTCCTTGGACTTCAAAATGAAAACTTTACTTACGAGAATATATCAACATTTTTCTCTTTCTGGCTTTTACTCTCCTTGGATTTCAAGATAATGAATTTTCTTGGCGTGAATATCTCAAGTAAAAATGCCCAAATTTTTTAATATAACAATACAATATTAAAAATTCGTAAAATTCGTTTACAATTAGGGTTGGGTTGGGTTGGTAAAATTTGTTTACAATTAGGGTTTCTGATTTCTCGGGTTTTCTTAATTCCCGGAAATCAGGAATGTAAAAACCATGATCCCGGGATTCCCGGGAAATGTTACTTTCTGCAATATTTTATATATCTTAGAAAAATTATCAAAATTAGAAACCTTGCATCTTTGCTACATATATCAGACATATTGACGAATTAAAACAATGTTTGGAAATACAATAAAAACAAAATAGTCTTAAATCTCTTGTAAACTCTCTTCTACTACTCTCAATCAGGTCAACTAGAGGGAAGTTATAAAATAATTATTATACATTAACTAAGGGCCGGTTTCATAATCGAATTAAAGGTGACTTTAAAATAAAAGGCACATTCCGATGTGTCAATGTTTAACTATGTTTTCGCATTTGTTTTGACAGTTTTAATTTTAAAGTCACCTTTAATTCGATTATGTAAACGGCTACTCGTAGAGTAAGATGTAGTTTAAAAGTCGTAGTTTCACGTTTAAAATGTAGTATGAGAAGATATGGCGGTGTTTTTTTACAAAGATCTTCTAATTGGGCCACAAGAACGCTTCCAGTTAATTTATACAAATTTTACGTCGATTAATTTATAATTGAAGTTGGTTCTTGTCCGATGAAAATTGTAAGTACAAAGTTTTTTTAATCTCGAACCGGACAGAATTATGAAGGAAAAACACTCTCAACGTTTCGCTATAGATTTATAGCTTCGTCAGGATTTCTGACGAAGCTATCCTCCTGGAGGACTCCTGACGAAGCTATAAATCTATAGCGAAACGTTGAGTGTTTTCCCTTCATAATTCTGTCCGGTTCTAGATTAAAAAAAAACTTTGTACTTACGATTAATTTATAGTTCGAAAAGAAAGAGATGGAAACAAGAGATCCTTTATTAGTCAAGAAACAAAATTATCATCGACAGTATTCATCTTCGATCTATCTTTTTCATTTCTAGGGTCCGCTAGAACCGCAAATAACGTATTTACAATTATTTATGGAAGACTTTTAAAGAAAACAATGAGCTATTTGTGGTGGTATTAATTGAATGCGTTTGAATGCGTCCGCGGCGCGCTTATAAAGCGGTCGTAAACCTGTTTTGTTGGCTGTCACTCTGTGAAGTGCGAAATTGTGAAACTGCGACCGGCTGAATTACATCAAACAGTACTCTTGGCTTGCTTACTTAGTTAACTGTTTGTTGCAGGCGTAACACAGTAAGGTATTTTTTTTATTATTATTAAATTATTAATTAACTGAACGCCCTATTCGGCAGAACCTGACACGATAAAGCCGGGCGGCCACTGCGGGCGAAGCTAAACTAAGCTAAGCGCAACTAAGGTCAAGTTTTACAATGACGGTTTAACTTTGAGCCGAAACTTAAATCCTTCGCAACAATTGTTGAAATTATCGTTGTTAAGGGTTTAAGCCTCAGTTCAAAGTTGAGCCCCATTTGTAAAACTGAACCTAAGTTTTGCTCCGATGTAATCTTATGAAAACGTTCGTTAGGCAAACTTCGCTTCGCTTAGCTTTCAGTTGCCGCGTCTGCATAAGATTACAGAGGAACTAATTTTCAAAAAACTTAAGAGTCGATCAGCTTAGCTTAGTTTCGCTTGCAGTGGCCGCCCGGCTTAAGAATCGTGCTCTCCTCCACAACATCAGTCCACTTTCTTTTGAATATCCCCTCGTATATTACATACATCTCTTCAAAACACTTCAGATCCGAAAAACTACACGCAAAGCTTTCATTCCTGCTAAGTCGGCGGGAGTTTCCGACTGTTTTTCGCGGGATCGGAAATAGCAGAAACGGCAAATTTTCCGAGGATTCCTGGGACAGAAACCCTATTTACGATGTAATTTAGGAAAATTTAAAATACAAAAATATAATAAACGAAAACACGAAAAAAATTAGTTTACAATTTTAAAAGATTTTAATTTAAAAAAAAAAAAACTATAAACAAAAACCGTGAAATTGGGTTCCAATACATTTACGTAAAAAAATGAATTTTTAGTATGCATAATCTTCGACAAGACGAAAAGAATGACATTTTTGGAAAATATTAACCAAAAATAACCCAATTTAACAAAACAAACAAATATCAATGAGATTGTAGCATTAAATAAAACAAAAAAAATACAGTTCGGAAGAGAGAAGGCGAATATTCGGTATAAAAAATCAAAAAAACAAAAGTTTGCGTTAGAAAATAGCTTTCCTTTTATGTGTGAAATGATTTTTTTCTTGTAACTCGCCAACGCTGACTTTATTTGAAACACAGAGTTTAAATTAAATTAATAAAATAGAAGAAAAAATTGTTACGATTAGATTGATTACAAAAAAAAAAAAAACTAACAAACACCCGTAGAGTATAATAACCAGTCTTAGGATATTTGTATGGATATTCACGGCCACTTCGTCTCCTGAACGCAAGGCGCACGCTCACCGCCAGATCATGAGCGCCGGATTATTAATGCGACGAATAACAAACGAATGGGATATAGTCTACCTAACGTGCCGCTTATGAAAATGACATTAAGTTCCATACTTTCATCCGATGTTTGATAATAACTTCTTCGCGAAATTAATTTCAAACTGAGGCACAAGTTGATTGATTGAAAAAAAAAATAAAATAAAAAGTAACTTCAACGAAGCGCGTATCTAAATTAAGGTCAAGAGTAAATTGCACCAGAATCATCACTAAGGGTCGGACATTCCTAGGATATCTGGCAAAAACCAGTATAAAGATATACAAAGCGGCGGCGTACATTTCAACGTCGCCGCTGAACGGGTTATATGCCCAAGGCACTCTCACCCTCGCGCTCATTGCATCAGAAGCAACCGTTTGATGTAAATTACGTGTATAACATAATTGCCTTTATAATTTCTTTCAAATTAATAATTATGAAGACATTATAATTCTTTAATGTAGCTTTTAAAAAGACTGGCATAAAACATTTAATTCATCTCAATTATAGCGCCGTCACTGTAAAAAGAACGCGAGTTCATTTCGGAATGAATCGGTTATGTAAACAAGTTTTTATATCCAGTCGACCAGAACTGTAGTGGTTACTGCGTGCCGCACAGACTTCTCAGGCTTTGACTGGTTTATTGTTTTGTTTTTACAGGGCAGACGCGTTAAAGATTAGAACTTTTCCGACTATGATCGCTTCAGAATATTAATAGTTCCTCGTATATTTAACGAAACCTTCCGCCTAAAATGCGCCTAGGCCTAATTATAACATTATTTAATTGCAATATTTCATTTTTTTTTTTTAGTTGCATCTCTACATACTCAATATCCGAACCTTTACACCTGAATTGGTTCCCCTAGCTTGTTTTTCCACAGGTCGCCGAGTCAGCTTTACACGGATTGCTAAACGGGTTAGGCAAAGAAGAGGTGAAAATTACCTTATCATCTTTTCAACCCCATCCGAACTTTTAAAAAAGGACAATTTTACTGGCAACGGGTGTATTTTAATGCGCTGTTTACAGCAACTGAAAAATTCCTGTCCAATTCGTTTGTGTGTTACATTCTTAGAGAAGAGTGGTTTTTTGAATGTAAAAAAGGTCAAGCAATCGATAGTGTGGTGATGAGAGACTTGCTAAACAAGTTCAAGGCGTCTGCCCGAAATAGAAGCGCTCGTTTTCGACCTTGACGTTTAAAAATACGTCCACCCCCTAACGTGCTCGTGTCCTGATGATGATCACCAGGGCGAAGAAGAGGGAATTTAATTTTGCGATCATTAAAAATTCCGATTTAAACCCCTAGCTCAATACACATAATGATATAATAAGTCGCGTTCCTTTTACAAATAAACTGAGCCCAGGCTAGTTGAGATAGATGAGATGAGATGAGTGGCTCAGCTCACATAAAAAGTGAATGAAAATTTGTCTAAATGGAACTAAGGCAATCGATCTCTGTCTAAGGCCGTCATATGGTTTTTACACTTGACAGTGAGTATTTGACCTTGAACGAGCGGGTTTTTAAAAATAACAAGCTGAATACTTTATGTAAATCAGAACACAACACATAAGTTTATAAGAAATCTAAGCGTAGGGATGTGTAGTGAAATGATTGAGGGAAATTTCATGAAATTTTAATACTGTTATACAATCATTTTCTTTCGTTACTGTTATCTACATTAAGCTATTTCTCAATACTGCCAAACAGGAACACCCGATTTTCCCTTCCATTTGCTTCGAATAAAACGAGAGATTTTTTCGTTTCATACTATTCAATATAGGGATGCACAGGTGATATATCTGTCGATGTATCGGCTATCGGCTCGTTTTGAACATATCGGTATTGATTAATACAGGCCTAAATCAGGAATTCTCAACGAGGTCGATGAAGACTTAAAAGGAGTCGATGAACCTACAGGGGTCGGCTGACAGTCGATAAACCTCTAGAAGTCTTTTAGGGGGTCGGAGTTAGTTATGAATTCTTGTCTAATTAGTATGTACCATCGAGTGCAAAGAAAAAAAGTAAGCGATTTTTTTCGCTGTTGCATGTCCGACTTTGATTTGCCAATGCTTCATAACGAACTAATGTTATATAAAAATTTTGTGCAAATCGTTTTTGATTGCAGTGAGAACCTCGAGCAGCCTCTGGACAGCTGTTTCAGCCCTGCTTGGGGCTTCTTCAGCAGAAACGTAGCTCGACATTCCCACTGCAGACCAAAAACGACTTGCCCAATTTATTCGCAAATGCGATGTAAGAATGATGAACATATAAAATAGCGACATCTTATTATCGCTTTTTGACCTAACATTGCAGTAGGATAGACAAATTGAAGCGGGATTTGCTCCTAATGAGTCCCCCATGCATTATGCTTTGACAGCAAGCATGGCCGCCTTGGATGGGGGACTCATTAGGAGCAAATCCCGCTTCAATTTGTCTATCCTACTGCAATGTTAGGTCAAAAAGCGATAGTAAGATGTCGCTATTTTATATGAACTAATGTTACTTGATTGTCAGAAATGTTTGACAAAAAAGAAATACTGAAGCCAGTTTTATAAAACTGAAATAACGCAAAATATCCTCAGGAGTCTTTAGTTTTCTTTGCACCCGATGGTACAAGCCTACCTGAATATTTTATTAAAAGAAAAATAGAAGAAGATTTACGATTTAATATTAAATAAATTTGAATTAAACATTGTACAGTGCCAACTAGAATAAAAGAAAAAGAATTGATGATCAAAAAAATAAATTACGGTCAAATTGAAAGAAAACAAAAACAAAAGACGATCGTCGATGTGGCGAGGGCGGAAATAAAAATTGTGCAAAACCGACAATAAGTCAGTTCGATGTAAAGAATGACGAACGCCTTTAAAAAAATTATTGAAGAGGAAATTAAAAATTCTGCAGTTAGATCGATTCGAGAAAGAAAGTGTTTTGAACAAAAGAAAAAAAAACGGAAAATCAAACTAATGCGAATATAAAATCACATCAAATCGTGTCAAGAAAAGTTTCTAATTAAAAGAAAATAAAATAAGGTCAAACGGGATCATGGATTGCAATTTAACAAGATTTTGATTTAGGCCCGATTTCGTAATCGAATTAAATCGAATTAAAATAAAAGTCGCAGTCATGGCAAAAAAATGCGAAAACGCAGTTATTTTTACACATCAGAATGTGACTTTTATTTTAAAGTCTCCTTCAGCTCGATTATGACATCGGCCCTAAATGTTTCAAAAATATTAATTAAATTCGAAAGGGGGTCGATGAACATTTTTGTTTTCTTGTAAGGAGTCAATACTTAAAAAAAGTTGAGAACCCCCTGTCTAAATAACAATGAACAAAAGAAAAAAAAAGCAGAAGAAGAAAAACGCGAATATAAAATGAAATCAGATCACGTCAAGAAAAGTTTACAAAAAAAGAAATAATGAAATAAGGTCAAATAAGATCACAGGTTGCAATTTAACAAGATTTTGATTTAATGCTTCAAGAATATTAATTAAATTCGAAAGGGGGTCGATGAAAATTTTCATTTTCTTGTAAGGGGCTGATACTTAAAAAAGGTTGGGAACCCCTGGTTTTTCGAAACTACCAAAAGAGTGGAAATTTCAAGGTTTTTGAAATTTCTGTGAAATTTCCTTAATTGTCGGAAATTTCTTTTTTGTTTTGGAAATTTCATTTCGTTACCTTTTGGGAACAGAATACTTTTGATACTTGTTAAGTCTTTTGCAGTTAATAAATCATGATTGAATACGCAGAATGTACCGTACGACGCGATGTATGCAATGATGAGGCAGGGTTGCCAGATTTTTCTTGAAAAACATAGCCAAACGAATTACAAAAAATAGCCCAATTACGTCAAACCCCGAAGTGCAAAAAAAAATATTAATTAATAATTGTATTACATTACTTGAAATATTAGGAGTAATAAACAAGGAATGTAGGTTTTCCCTAATAATAAAAAATAAACAAAATAATATCAACGGTACAAAAAAAAAATGCAAGTCGAATAAATAAAAAAAAACCATATTAAACTGCAAGAAATCAGAAACAAAAATGAAATAAAAGAAACTGCAAACAAAATACAAAGCATGAAGCGAAGAAAAAAAAAACAAAAGAAGATCGACAACACTGATCTAAACGGACAAACAAGCAACAGTTTTCAGGACAAATCAAAAAAGTTCGTAGAAAATGAAAACAAACTATTAAAAAACAATGCAAAATCGCCGATTCAGAATATCAAAAATAATAATAAATAAAAAGAAACATATTAAACTGCAAAAAGAAAACAGAAACAAAAAGGAAATAAAAGAAACTGCAAACAAAACACAAGGCACAAGCAAAGAAAAAAGAAACAAAAGATGATCGACAACACTAATCTAAACGGACAAGCGACAGTTTTCCGGACAAATCAAAAAGTTCGTAGAAAATGAAAACAAACTATAAAAAAAAGTTAAAAACAAACGAATGCCGAATTAAGCGTATAGAACAAAAGATCACAACTGGAAAGGACACAAAACAAACGAAAAACGAAATGAACTACGAAAAAGCCCCAATAAAATGCGCAAAATTATTTCGATAAGTAAAGCAAAAGAAAAATCCGTAGTACGAAAACATGAAGAACAGAAAGAAAGAAAAGAAAATTGATGATTAAGTAAGCAATCTAATTGAAATTAATCTCCGCCCACAATAATTTTATATCCGTAGATACGTATTTCGGCAGCTAAGCTGCCATCTTCAGTACGCTACCAACTTAAAAGAACTGAAAACGACCTAAAAACAACCTAATCATCCCAATAAAATCATAAAAATGTAAAAACTAACTAGGATGATTAGATTGTTGTTAGTTTTTACATTTCTATGATTTTATTAGGATGATTAGGTTGTTTTTAGATCGTTTTCAGTTCTTTTAAGTTGGTAGCGTACTGAAGATGGCAGCTTAGTTGCCGAAATACGTACCTACGGATATAAAATTATTGTAGGCGGCGATTAATTTCAATTATTTCTTAAACCGCAGTTTCCCTTACTATTTAGTTGTAAGCTCTAGATTAAAAAAAAAATATATGAAAACGAAACACAACTGTAAAAAAGCGTCAGTCCGACAGTCAACAAAATGTGAACAATTAATTTGATAAAAATTAACAAAGAAGAAACACGGGAGCATAAAGACAGAAAGATATAGATATACGTAAGTATAAGATGGACAAGAAAAAACTAAAACTGACGAAAATTTTGCAAATAAAAACAAACTCGTAGGAAACAAAAGAAATTAAACAAGAAAACAGCGATTTTCCGGGCGAAAACTTTCGCAAATCAAGAAACATTCTTATTTTATGTAATCGTTTGAAAATTTGATTATTTATCATTAAAATGATAAATAATAAAATATCATTAAAATGATAAATAATGAGATCCAAATGATAAATAATGAGATCCAAATTCAAATTCAAATTCTAATTTATTCCCTGTGTAATATTAGATACAAGATCAATATAACATGAGAACGGTCAATATAAAGAAAAAATAATAAAAACTAAATACAAAACTAACATAAAAAAATAATAACGAACATAAAAATAAGATCTAACAAATTCCAATAACTAAGAATAAGGAAACAAAAGAAATTGATGAGAAATTTAAACCAGGCATTAGATTTACCTAATTTTGGTGATAGTTTGAAAACATTTGAATTAGTTGAATTAGCTAAGCTAAAGTTAAGTGAAAATCGCTTTAAGATCATTTAATTGACAGTTTATTGAGTTTATTGGTTTTTATCTTTTACATGTATTGTCTTACGTATTTTTTATTATTGTCAAAGTAACGAGTGTTCAATAAAAAACAGTCAAGTAAGCTGTAGCAGGCTTTTGTTGTCAGGAACGCATATCGCGATTAACTTCATTTGAATTTCAACTTTGACAAGTTGACGGTTCAACCTAACCAACAAAACTCGAAAGCTGGTTCTGCAATTTTTCTTTAATATTTATACTTAATATAAACATTCGATAATAAAAGTTTCTTTTTAAAATGTCTTCTTTGAGTTAAAGTGAGGTTAGAAACGCAAGTGGCGCTTCACGCTAGTCGTATGAAGAACCCTACGCTAGACGTTCAGAATAAATTCATGGCTATCTAGACCGTTTTTTTTAAATTGAACACTCGTTATAATATTATTATTTATACTATTTCTTTTTCTTTGAAATTTTGATCTATTTGACATTTCATTGAAATTTCAAAGAAATTTCATTCTTTTTATTTAATGTGAAATTTCTTGGAAATTGTTTCCCTTTAAAAATATTGAAATGTCCACATTTCTTTCAAAAAAGATCTTTTTTTTTGAAATTCTGACGTCAAACGACGATATGTCAAAATTTCAAACATGGCACTTGCAGATAATTCGTTAAAAGATATTTAAGGATGCATGAAACGGGTTTCTTTTAATTAAATATTTTGTTAAGTAACGATAATTAATTAAAATAAACGATTAATTTCCCCTGCTACTGAGGGACGAACACTCATTACTGAGGAAGGGTTAGCGGCTCCTTCAAACCGGTGAGTGTTGAAGCAATTTCCTCACTTGTGCTTCCTCACTTCTAAGTAAAAGGAACGCGTAATTTCAACAATGAAGGGGAAGTGAGGTGACATTATCTGAGAATCGGTGCAAAAGGAACGCGACTAATAGGTATCTGAGCTCCCATTTCATAAAGTACAGTTGAAAGCAAAAAAAAAGTAGACAAACTACAGTTTCCTGTAATTATTTTTTCTCAAAATGCCATAGATTAAAGACGAATTCACAGATTTTTGCCAAAGTCTTAAACTTGTTAATTCTGAAAGCTTTTGAATTTTTTTATGTGTGTGAAGTCTGTGAAGTCGTCTTTAATCATTACCACTGAAAGGATTAAATAAAGTGGTACGGATTATTATTGCAACGAAGCCGCGAGATATTATGAATACAACATCTAGGCGGCTCTACGTATTTGCCGGCTTCGCGCAACTAGCAATATTGAACAATCGGCGAGTCACAGAGAAGTAGTGCATTCATGAAAGCGGCGCGCGGCGTTACTCACAGTATTCTACTGGCTAAGTGGATGTCTGCGAGAGATGCGCGCCAGAAACCTCAATGTCAGTAACGGTCGGGCGCCGCGCGATTTTAAATACATATTTGTATAATAATTTATTATATCTTACATATTCAAAAACAGCGAAGAGTTATTGTTATCTATTGGAATTTGCAATTGTGAATATTCTGAGGATATCTAACTGCGCGAAAGCCCGAGTAGTCATATATGATGAGATATGAGCGCGGCTAACAACGTAACGCAGGTTCCATACTGGGACTGCCGCTGTCTGAAACCAGTTCACTTTTTTAGATCCTCCATCTGATCATTACTATTTTAAGAAAGAATGATTACAGGAAACTGTAGTTTGTCTACTTTATTTTTGCTCCCGACAGTAAATTTGAACTATTAGTGTTTCTGACACTGACATACATTCAGTACATTTAATGCAGATGCAGGCGGCAATAATTAAGACGTGGTGAGCTTAAGATGTTAAGCTTTCATTAGTATTTGGGGCAGCTCGCTTCCACCTATACCATTAACCGCTAACCGCATCGTGTAATTCCCCCGATAAACATTTTCCGCGACGCCGGAAAATTTACGACAATTCGATCAGTCCGTCCCGGAGGAAGACTGACGTAAAATTTAATCGAATAAAATATGAGATGCAGGTGTGCGTGTGTGTGTACATACGAAAGTCACTAATGGGATGCTGAAAGTTTCTCGCGCAGAGTTTCAGGAATATGAAATCTGCAACATCCGCATGCGGCAACATTTTAAATCGCACATATATATAACTGACACCTAGGGGGTTGGTTTTGATGCATTTGCATATTTGCAAGTTATATCAAAATTCCACCGAATGATGTGGAAACTCTCAAATAAATTAAAAGCAGTAGCAAATTGGCACCTAATAAAAAAAGAACACCGCCTTTACAGGGATTGAAACGATACAATTAAAAGATTACTATCTGCTATTAAATTCCTTTGATGAATAAAATTACGACGCTTTCTGAAGACTTTTGACCTTCTTTCTGAAATTAGATGCCTTTGGGAATTGAACCCCTTTAATCTCCCAATTAAAAAAGAAGGTAAGTATGAAAGGTTATTATGACTTTTGATATTCCGGTTTTGTCAACTCGTACCTACTACAAACTAATTCCAACGCACGAGTGCATCCAGAACTTTTTCGACCAATTAAAATTTTTAATTAACCGGCGCGCCCTTGGTCAGGGCCCCCCTTCTTAATTCCTTCGGATCCGGTTGCACGGCGACGAAACGTTTCTGCATTTCAGCAAACTGCACCGAACGAGACGAGAAGGAGCAGCAAAAAGAAAATAAACAATGTACACAATCTTCGGACGTGATGTAATTAAAATGGTCTTGCGAGATCGATTGCATTGTTTCCTTTCTAGGGGTCTTATTTCGACGCATTAAGAATCCATTAGGGGCGTCCGGAATCTCCCGTGTGATTTGCGAGCACGATCGTGAGACTTGGTTTTCCGTTTTTTTTTCCAAAAACCCGTCGAGTTTTGTTTTTAATTTAAATTAATTTGCGTGAATTAAAATACGATTCGAAATAATACCGTCGTGTTTTGATCAGGTTGTTTGAATCGAGACCAATCCGCGAGGGGTGTTTTGCCATTGGCTTTAATTTTCCACGATCAAATTTTTATGATGTTAAAAAATCAAGATCTTCTGTCAATGTCAATTGTAATTAACTTACGTACCACTTTTAAGAAATTTTTTAAGTTTTTTTACACCACTTAAACCGTTTAACGTTAATACTCCTGGATACACAAAATTTATCTGATGGTAAGATCGAGTTGTTTGTCAATAGCTTTCCTGAAGTGGGGAAAACCAAGAGCGCCAGGAAAAAAAGACCAGCTGAAAGATCCACTATGGGACAGTTCCTATAAGGTCTCAACAGCGTATGAAGACATTCCTTATTTCTCAGGACATTTTCACTGACTCGTGCGTTCAGCGTAGGGAGTAGACAATAATACCAGGAGATTTGCACTCACTTGTGCGTTCAGCATAGGGCATCGACAATAATACAACACAATTATCGGTAATAAAGTGCAATGTTTGTTTTTTTTTTTTGGAATTAGGGGCAGAATATAGACATTTTTATTCAAATAGGGGTATAGGAATTAGGGCAATCGTCAATTCTTGCTTGTTTACAAACGAACAGAAAAAAAAACTTTCGATTTCGCGTGAAATCTAAATAAAATATCACGACACTCTCTTTATAAATGAAACATGAATATAAAATTTGTTTGTGGTTAATATTTCGAAGGAAAAAATCTAAGTATTATGAAGTGTCTTAAATTATAGCACATAGGCAATTTAATAGCACTGGAGTAAGTGAAGTTGCCTCGTTTCTCTTTGTTTTTAATTAAAATTACTAAGGTCCGATTTCATAATCGAATTTCAGGAGACTGTAAAATAAAATAAAAGTCACACACTGATGTATAAACAACTACGTTTTCGCATTCTTTTTTATATGTGACTGTGACTTTAAATTTAAAGGCTCGTTTAGTTCGATTAGGAAAAGTGTGAGAGAGAGAGAGCGACTGCGTTTCACTGTATGTAAGAGTGAATAAAAGAAACGCTCCGAGCGATCTGAGCGTCTTCACCCAACGTTAGTAAAACTTTTTTAATTTCAAATCAGTTACCAACATAAAACATGAAAGAAATCTATTGTCACGTGCGATGCCTTCAGAAACAGGATTTTCAATCATTGCAACTTCCTTATAATTAAAATGTAAATATAAATTATAATTATCTCTTTTTGTATTTTTTTTTCTTTTGAAACGATCAAATTGCTTCATTCAAGTTCAATCAAAAACAAATCTAAATTATAGTGTTTTCAAACATTGCCCGTAGACAAATTATTAGCACCAGTGTAATTTGGGCTGCCTAACTTTGATTCGTTTTTTATAAATTAAAAATATTTAAATGGATTGAAAAAATGCAAAACATTTATGTAAAGCGTTACCTTGATGTGAAATCAATAGAAGCACGTTTTTAATTAATTAAGAAATTATCGGTGTTTTTCTTTTTAACTGTGTAGGTTAAAAGAAAACATTCAAATGGCAGTGACAGCAGTTTCAAGGACGAAGTACTTACGATTCATCTTGTAAAGAAAATAAAACGAAAACGATTGTTTCGAAAACAAAAATAAGGAAAATCAAACGAAATTAAAAAAAAATAATTCGAATTATTAAGCGCCTTAAAACGTAGTACGTAGACTATTTGATAGCACTGCTGAAAGTGAGGTTGTCTGCTATTTATTACTTAGGAGTATTTTGTTTTTAATTTCAACAAAATTCAATAACATTTATGTGGAATGTAATTTTGGAATGACGTCGAAAACGCTTTTTCTCAAATTTGATCAAAAATTTTCTTCTTGTCTTTCCAGCAATTAAATTTAAAAAAAAAAAACTTCAAAGCGACAGGCAACGAGAGTTTCAAACAACGAAAATAAAACAGAATCGTTTATTTCAAACAAAAACTAAAGAAGGAACAAGGAGAAGGTTTTGAAAAATCAAAAAGTGATTCGAAACGCAATTTTATAGCACCGGTGTAAGTGAGGTTGCCTACCTTTGCTTTTTAAAAATTAAAAAATTCTTTAAATAAATAGAAAGAAAATTATGTAAAGTCAAGAGGAACGACATGCGACATGGTTTTAATCAATTAATTAAATTATCAATATTTTCCTTGTTTTTTCAGCAATTAAATTAAAAAAAAAAAAACTTCAAAGCGACAGACAGCGAGAGTTTCAAACAACGAAAATAAAACAGAATCGATTATTTCAAACAAGAACTAAAGAAGGAACAAGGAGAAGGTTTTCAAAAATCAAAAAGTGATTCGAAACGCAATTTTATAGCACCGGCGTACGTGAGGTTGCCTACCTTTGCTTTTTAAAAATTAAAAATTCTTTAAATAAATAGAAACAAAAATATGTAAAGCCAAGAGGAATGACATGCGACATGGTTTTAATTAATCAATTGAATTATCAATATTTTAATACTGCATTAATAGAAAAACATCAAATGTTGGCAGCAGTTTCAAAGACAACGAACTTGTAATTCATTTCCGAGAATAACAAAGAAAATAAGACGAAAACAAAAATTAAAAAAGCAAACAAAACGAGAAAGAAGAATTTAAAAATAAATTAATCTTGAAATAAACAAAACACTTTCTTTTTAATATAAAATCGAAAATAGTTTGAGTTATCTTGTGCCTAATATTTAAATTTAAAATAAAAAAAAAAAAACTAAAGCGATATGCCTCGAAAAACAGGGTGTTACTAAATTTGAAAACGTCGTCTAAACATAGTTAAGGCAATCGTCAATTTTTGCTTGCTTACAAACGAACAGGAAAAAAAAAGTTTTGAATACTTAAGAGTCGAGGCGTGAAATCTAAATAAAATATCACGTAATAAAAAGAGGGAAACGCGGGCGGGCGCGACTGGAAAAAGAAATAAAGCGCCCTCTTTATTGCCAAACATCACTCTCGAAGTGAAATGAATTAGTTTTCCCATTCAGATGTGCCCTGGTACAACATTGACGCGCGCGACCGATTTATTTTATGTGTATTCGAAAACGGGGGGCGCACATGACTCCTACGCTCTTCAACGTTCCAATTCTCCTGCGCCCCCGAAAACAAACGTTTTTAAGGAAAACGTCCTCTTAGGAGAAATAGCAGCGCGATTTATGTCCGATATTCGCGGAGGAAAACATCGGAAGTTTTCATGAACGATGGGGTCTCACGTACCCACGGATGCAAAAACCAATTACGTGAAAATATTACAGTCCGGTAAAGAAAGTTATGATGATGTCGAAGGGCAACTTTTTTAATCGAGGTGGGCGAAAAGTGTTTTAAACTGCGGAAAAAATGGAAATGTATTTTCTTCTCAAAATTTGTTTAATTAATTTCAACCAACAATAAACAAAAAGAATCCTCTATGACTTCAATTTATTTGTGATTGCATGTTACAGTTTAATTCTCCGGTTCTTTTAAATACACGTGTGTGGGACGTTTTAGTTGTTGACCGTTGGCCACACTGTTCGTTTCTGGTTTAAGCGCATTGATATTACGTTCGCATTGGATTTGGAAGTCACGTTATCTGTAATTGTAATCTGATTGGTCTCTTGCTCTACGCCGTTCGGCATTATGCCAGCACCAGGTGGGTACGTATACATATTTCCTTCATTATGCAAAATTCGAATCAGCTAAAGTGATAAATGATATTATTTGTGCTTCGTGAATCTGCGGAGTTGTTATAAACAGCTTATTCCAAACGGACTGACCGTTTTCCCGTTAAACAGTCAGGTATTTACGTGACGCCAGTCCAACGACCCATGCTCATATTAGATTTCTTTGTTCCCACAGAGAAATTCGCTTATTTAGTTCCTCCCTGGTATATTTTGTCTTCTGACAATACTTTTCCGTTTGCTGTTTAACTGATTCGACGTCATTTGAAGGACGGACAGGTACGAACACGAAACGGAAATGATCAATGTGGCCAACGGTCGACAACTAAAACGTCCCACACATGAATATTTAAAATAACCAGGAAGTTAAACTGTAATACGACCACCAGGTACAGACCGATATACATATTTCCGTGAATTATTGTAATTCATTATGCAAAATTCGAATCAACTAAAGTGATAACTGATATTATTTGTGCTTCGTGAATCTGTGGAGCTGTTATAAACAGCTTATTCCAAGCAGATTTACCGTTTTCCCGTTAAACAGTCAGGTATTTATGTGACGCCAGCCCAACGACCCATGCTCATATTAGATTTCTTTGTTCTCACATGGAAATCCGCTTATTTAGTTCCTCCCTGGTATATTTTGTCTTCCGACAATACTTTTCCGTTTGCTGTTCAACTGATTCGACGTCATTTGAGGGACGGACAGGTGGCGGCAAGCTATTCTTCCCTCAACACAAAACGGAAATGATCAGTGTGGCCAACGGTCAACAACTGAAACGCATCACACATTAACATTTAAAATAACCAGGAAGTTAAACTGTAATACGACCACCAGGTACAGACGCGCATACATATTTCCGTGAATTGTTGTAATTCATTATGCAAAATTCAAATCAGCTAAAGTGATAACTGATATTATTTGTGCTTCGAGAATCTGCGGAGTTGTTATAAACAGCTTATTCTTAGCGAATTTTCCATTTTCTTGTTAAATAGTCAGGTATTTTTGTGACGCCAGCCCAACGACCCATGCTCATATTAGATTTCTTTGTTCCCGCAGAGAAATCCGCTTATTTACTTCCTCCCTGGTATACTTTGTCGCCCGACAATACTTTTCCGTTTGCTGTTCAACTGATTCGATATCATTTGAGGTACGGACAGGCGGTGGCAAGCTATTCTTCCCTCAACACGAAACGGAAATGGTCAGTGTGGCCAACGGTCAACAACTGATACGCATCACACATTAATATTTAAAATAACCAGGAAATTAAAGTGTAATACGACCACCAGGTACAGACCGGTATACATATTTCCGTGAATTATTGTAATTCATTATGCAAAATTCTAGCTAAAGTGATAACTGATATCATTTGTGCTTCGTGAATCTGCGGAGTTGTTATAAACAGCTTATTCCAAGCGGACTTTCCGTTTTCCCGTTAAACAGTCAGGTATTTATGTGACGCCAGCCCAACGACCCATGCTCATATTAGATTTCTTTGTTCTCACATGGAAATCCGCTTATTTAGTTCCTCCCTGGTATATTTTGTCTTCCGACAATACTTTTCCGTTTGCTGTTCAACTGATTCGACGTCATTTGAGAGACGGACAGGTGGCGGCAAGCTATTCTTCCCTCAACACGAAACAGAAATGGTCAGTGTGCCTACGGTCAACAACTGAAACGCATCAAACATTACTATTTAAAATAACCAGGAAATTAAAGTGTAATACGACCACCAGGTACAGACCGGTATACATATTTCCGTGAATTATTGTAATTCATTATGCAAAATTCGAATCAACTAAAGTGATAACTGATATTATTTGTGCTTCGTGAATCTGTGGAGCTGTTATAAACAGCTTATTCCAAGCAGATTTACCGTTTTCCCGTTAAACAGTCAGGTATTTATGTGACGCCAGCCCAACGACCCATGCTCATATTAGATTTCTTTGTTCTCACATGGAAATCCGCTTATTTAGTTCCTCCCTGGTATATTTTGTCTTCCGACAATACTTTTCCGTTTGCTGTTCAACTGATTCGACGTCATTTGAGGGACGGACAGGTGGCGGCAAGCTATTCTTCCCTCAACACGAAACGGAAATGATTAGTGTGGCCAACGGTCTACAACTGAAACGCATCACACATTAACATTTAAAATAACCAGGAAGTTAAACTGTAATACGACCACCAGGTACAGACGCGCATACATATTTCCGTGAATTGTTGTAATTCATTATGCAAAATTCAAATCAGCTAAAGTGATAACTGATATTATTTGTGCTTCGAGAATCTGCGGAGTTGTTATAAACAGCTTATTCTTAGCGAATTTTCCATTTTCTTGTTAAATAGTCAGGTATTTTTGTGACGCCAGCCCAAACGACCCATGCTCATATTAGATTTCTTTGTTCCCGCAGAGAAATCCGCTTATTTACTTCCTCCCTGGTATACTTTGTCGCCCGACAATACTTTTCCGTTTGCTGTTCAACTGATTCGATGTCATTTGAGGTACGGACAGGCGGTGGCAAGCTATTCTTCCCTCAACACGAAACGGAAATGGTCAGTGTGGCCAACGGTCAACAACTGATACGCATCACACATTAATATTTAAAATAACCAGGAAATTAAAGTGTAATACGACCACCAGGTACAGACCGGTATACATATTTCCGTGAATTATTGTAATTCATTATGCAAAATTCTAGCTAAAGTGATAACTGATATCATTTGTGCTTCGTGAATCTGCGGAGTTGTTATAAACAGCTTATTCTTAGCGGACTTTCCGTTTTCCTGTTAAATAGTCAAGTATTTTTGTGACGCCAGCCCAACGACCCATGCTCATATTAGATTTCTTTGTTCCCACAGAGAAATCCGCTTATTTAGTTCCTCTCTGGTATATTTTGTCGTCCAACAATACTATTCCGTTTGCTGTTCAACTGATTCGACGTCATTTGAGAGACGGACAGGTGGTGGCATGCTATTCTTTCCTCAACACGAAACGGAAATGGTCAGTGTGGCCAGCGGTCAACAACTGAAACGCATCACACATTAATATTTAAAATAACTAGGAAATTAAACTGTAATACGACCACCAGGTACAGACGCGTTTACATATATCCGTGAATTATTGTAAATCATTATGCAAAATTCGAATCAGCTAAAGTGATAACTGATATTATTTGTGCTTCGTGAATCTGTGGAGTTGTTATAAACAGCTTATTCCAAGCGGACTTTCCGTTTTCCCGTTAAACAGTCAGGTATTTATGTGACGCCAGCCCAACGACTCATGCTCATATTAGATTTCTTTGTTCCCACAGAGAAATTCGTTTATTTAGTTCCTCCCTGGTATATTTTGTCTTCCGACAATACTTTTCCGTTTGCCGTTTAATTGATTCGAAGTCATTTGAAGGACGGACAGGTACGAACATGAAACGGAAATGTTCAGTGTGGCCAACGGTCAACAATTAAAGCGTCCCACGCATGAATATTTAAAAGAACCAGCAACCAGGTATTATGCAAATACCCTTTCACAAATTAAAATGAAGTGAATCAAAACGTTAAACTCACTACGTCAGCTGGATATTTTAAATCCCAATCCGGAATACTAAGTATGAAAACTGTTCTTGTGCCAGGACATTAATAGATTCGCATTCGCATTCGCATTCGCGCATTAATCCTAATTAGTTTCGCTTACCCCACCAAATTATTTTGCATTATGAAAATCTGTTGTGGGAAACTCTCTGTTCGGCAGGGGAATTCGATTTGAACTCCATAATTTCGAAAACAAGTTCTCTAGGCGGATCATCGCACGTTACACTGTTTTCCGCTTCGGTTGTTAGAGCGGAAAAGTTCACGTCGACCGCAAATGCCGACAGCGGCAGATATGCCGCTGAAACTCGTCGCATAATATTCGCTCGAATATGGAACTTATTGGGGCAAAAAGTTCCCCTATTCGTCACAAATGCGTTTCTTAAATCTTTCAAATATGAAGTAGTTTCGGAAATAAAGCCAGCAAAAAATTGATTTGAATTACATAGCTATTTGTACTGAATCTTCATTGTGTTGTACGGTTCTGAAATCACTCTCTGTTGCAATTCTTGCACTAATTAAGAACCGGTGACATACACAGGTAAGTTATGCGAATTGAATCTTCATGTTGTACTGTTCTGAAATCACTCTGTTGGAATTCTTGCAGTAATTAAGAACCACATAAGATACACATTAAGATACACTCACAGGTAAATTATGCGAATGTGTTTGATTTAGTCGTTAGCAGTTTGGTTGGAGGCTTTTATTATCGGACGTATCTTTTAATTTGGGATGCGTTTTTTGTCCTGGACCATTACCTTCGGCACGCTTAAACAAATTAACGTCGAAGTACGACCCACCTTCCCACCACGATCTGAGCTAGGGAATTTCGCGTATAACTGCGCGCACATCTCCGAACGCGTGTCGGATTTTGCTAAAATCTCTAGGTAAGTCAACGAAGGAAGGTAAAATAGTAAAATATACTTCCATACAACTGTGGATAATGTATAGCAAGAATTTTTTTTTTTTTTTAGTTATCTATAATATATAACTTGTAACGAATGTGAAAAGTTTCAAGAAACATCTTGATGATGTTATAGCGTGTTGGTGAGCGAAGCGGCAGTGCTCTTTGTTTAAGCACTTTTTCATCATCACTAATTTATGTTTAACTATTATGTTAATTATAAAAAAATATTGCGTATTTTAATAACACGACAGTTTATTATACTTTTGAATACATTGAATTATAGGTCGTTACCTACCGACTGATTTTACCTGCTTACTCATCTGTGAATGCAAAGGGTGGCCAAAAAAATTAAAAATCGTACGCGTGATTGTCAAGAAAGTAAAATAATTTGCCGAACTCGGAGCTCGATAGAATTTGTTCCAGAACGCCGTGTTCCGTTCGAAACAGTAAACTTGGCGAAACCCATTTATTTCCGCGATTTCATACACCGTTTCACTTACTTCAGCAAGCCAAAAGTTTACACCTGAATAAAATGTTTGCGCGGTAAACAAAGGGTCTGGGTTTTATTGACGAGGACTTACATTAATTCCGGCCGTAATAAATTTCGGGGCCCGGAGGCGGTAAAAATCTTTTATGCGCTTCGAAACTACTCCGTAAGTCCTCGCCGGTACTTGAAAACAGAGAAAATTTTATCGCCTGGATGGGTCGAATTAATTTTTCGGGAATACGCGAGCTGGACGTACCAAATAAAAAAATAATAATTTATATTTTAAGCACGACGTTAATAGCTCAATGCCTGGTTATAGCTAATACGAACGATAAAAAATATTATTTAAGAACATTCAGAAGGCATTCTACAGTGAAATTGCTTTCCTCCTGTGACAATTTAGGGGTGGTCGGCCTAAACACTCACCCTAAACTCTTTCTGCTCTTACTGAGAACTCCGGTCACCATGTTTTCTGTTTTCAATTTGATCTACGCTATTGTTATGGTGACAGGTATTTCAGCTCCTGTTTAACTCAGTGCATGACATCTAGCAAAGCATCGTATTTAGGGATAGCAAAAAAAATATATACGATATATCGCCTCCTATGATATACCGTTGACCATGTAATAGCTTCTGTAACAGGGCTGCAGTTGACCATGTATGATACGTTCGATATATCGTTACAAATACATCGATATATTCATATATCGTTATACAGGTTGATTCAAAATAAGTGTCCGACCCGTTAACCGCAGATAGTACATGAGAAAACAAAACAAAAAGTCTTTATGCATAAAGTGTCTAGTATGCATAGTTTTTAAGATTAAAAGTCTTGAAGATTCAAATGTAAATTGGTTAGTGGGCACTGAGACAGCTCTGTTGCGTCACAAGGACAATAAACTATCGCGGAGTGGAAGGAAAGACTAGCGTTTACCTTGAAACAATACTTTAAAACGTTCTTGTTTATGGCTTTCTGCGGAAAAAAGTATAACACGCAATTCATTATTTCGGTTATCGAACTTGTGTATGCATGCGTACGAAATGAATTATATTTTCCATTTTGGACTCAAAGGAGGCAGACTTTTGGAATGTCTCTGATAAATTTATTTCATGCAAGTTCGTACTTGAATGACCCTGGTGAATACGCTCCCAACGGGTCGGACACTTATTCTGAATCATCCTGTATTTAACTGATTGTAAAAAAAAAAATACTTAATATATTTCAATTTATTAATAAAGTATTTGATAATTAAATAATTTAACTAATTAATAAAGTAAGTTGAGAGTCTGTTCTGAATGGTTCTGAATAACATGCATCAAAGTTGTATACTTGATTGTGCGCGTTAAAACCGATCTTTACGGCTGGGCAACTAATTTTGGCGGTTGGAAAATAGTCTGAAAGGGCAAATGAAAGAAACCTTCTGGCTGTTAAAATTAAAAACGAATTTTATTATATTATCCTTGAAAACCATTGTATCGATAATGTTTCCCTGGATACTACCTGGCGGATAAATTTATCCGTAGGTGAAGAAATCGGGTCTTAATCAGTGTTCTAAAAACCACATTACACTCTATCGAGAATCGATTCTAAGGAATAAAGCATTAAAAAACGATTTAACAAATAAAACAAGTAAAAACATATTTTAAAAAAGGTAAAAAATGATTGCAAAGAAAAGAACCAGAAGTAGAAATGGGAATAAAATGAAACTCAAGAAGCATAACGCTGAAGAGAAATGGTAAAGAAGTTGTTATCAATAGTAGTAGTGGTAGTAGTCATGTAGTCATGAATTTTTATTATCGCATTACTTTATTCGATAAAATAATAACATAATAATAATGACATTATTTGATAATCTAATAACATAGCTTGTTGGAGTTCTCGCAATGACAATCTCAGAACCATCAGGAGCATGCGCATTACAAAAAAATCCAAAGTTTTTTTGTTGTGCGCATGCTCCTGATGATTCGAGGACGATTCTCTATTGAAAATATGAAAAAAAAAAAAAACAAAAGAAGATCGACGACTAAGACGAACAAAATCCAAATTTATCTCCAGACGAAAAATTTAAAAAAATCTATAAAGAAACAAAAAATAACTGTAAAAAGACATCAGTCTGCAGAATGTGAAAAATCAATTTGATAAATATAAACAAAAAAAAAGAAATATGACAGCATACAATAAATTGAAAAAAAAAAAACAGAAGTACCAGGATACCAAGTTAAACAACAAAATATAAAATCGTCGATTTTTTGCTAAATAAAAAGAAGATCGCAAAAAAAGAGAATTGTCAAAATGAGTTAAAAAAACAAAATAAGGCAGGAAAAGAGAACTGTCAAAATGAGTTAAAAAACAAAGCAAAAACACGTAGTGCAAAAGCATGAAGAATAGAAAGATCAAAAAAGTTCGACTGTTTAGATGAACGAACCAAAAACAAATGATTCTCCACTCCCCAGACGAAAAAGAAACTAGTACAAAACAAAATGCAAATGTGAAGAAACATCAACAATCAATTATATAAAAATAAACAAAAGAGAAATGCAAAGTATAAAATAAATTAGAAAAAAAGAAGAGAAGTACCACAATATTAACACAAATGAAAATCGATGAAATTTTTGCAAATAAATACAAATTCATAGAAAACAAAAGAAATCTGTAAAGTAAAAACTAGTCAAAACAAAATACATAAAGAATAGAAAAAACAAAAGAAGTTCGATTGCTCAGATGAATGAACCGAAAACAAACGACTCTCTAAACGAAAAAAAAAATAGAAAACAAAAGACAGTAAGTAAAGAAACGTCAAGCAACAAAATGTGAACAATCAATTAGATAAAAATAAACAGATGACATATACAAAGAATAAAATAAAGTTAAAAAAGAAAAAACAAGGACCGAAAAACACTGCACTCCTCAGACGAAAAAGAAACCAGTACAAAACAAAAGACAACTGTACAGAAGCATCAACAATCAATTGTATAAAAATAAACAAAATAGAAATACAATGTATAAAATAAAATAGAAAAAAAAAGCAGAAGTACCGCAACGTTAAGAAAAATGAAAATCGACGAAAGTTTTTGAAAATAAATACAAATTCATATGAATCGAAGGAAAACCGTAAAAACGAGTCAAAACAAAATACATAAAGAATAGAAAAAACAAAAGAAGTTCGACTGCTTAGATGAATGAACAGAAAACAAATGACTCTGCAGTCGAAAAACAAACTAGTAGAAAACAAAAGACAACTGCAAAGAAGCGTCAACCAACAAAATGTCAACAATCAATTAGATAAAAATAAACAGAAGAGATATTCAAAGTTTAAAACAAATTTAAAAAAAAAAACCTAAAAGTACTACGATGTTAGGAAAAATGAAAATCCACGGAAGTTTTTGCAAATAAATACAAATTCATAGGAATCGAAAGAAAACCATAAAAACGAGTCGAAACAAAATACATGAAAAATAGAAAAAACAAAAGAATTTCGACTGTTTAGATGAATGAACCGAAAACAAACGACTTTCCACGCGAGAAAAAAACGAGTAGAAAACAACATATGGTAAGTAAAGAAGCGTCAACCAACAAAATGTGAACAATCAATTAGAAGAAAAAAAAAACAGAAGAGATATACAAAGTTAAAAATAAATTTAAAAAAAAAACAAGTACTACGATGTTAGGGAAAATGAAAATCGACGAAAGTTATTGCAAATAAATACAAACTCGTAGGAAACAAAAGAAAACCGTAAAAGCGAGTCAAAACAAAATACATGAAGATTAGAAAAAACAAAAGAAATTCGACTGCTTAGATGAATGAACCGAAAACAAACGACTCTCCACACGAGAAAAAAACGAGCAGAAAACAAAATACGGTAAGTAAAGAAGCGTCAACCAACAAAATGTGAACAATCAATTAGAAGAAAAAAAAAACAGAAGAGATATACAAAGTTAAAAATAAATTAAAAAAAAAAAAAACAAGTACTACGATGTTAGGGAAAATGAAAATCGACGAAAGTTTTTGCAAATAAATACAAACTCGTAGGAATCAAAAGAAAACCGTAAAAGCGAGTCAAAAGAAAATACATGAAGATTAGATAAAACAAAAGAAATTCGACTGCTTAGATGAATGAACCGAAAACAAACGACTCTCCACGCACGCGAGAAAAAAAAACGAGCAGAAAACAAAATACGGTAAGTAAAGAAGCGTCAACCAACAAAATGTGAACAATCAATTAGAAGAAAATAAACAAAAGAGATGTACAAAGTTAAAAATAAATTTAAAGAAAAACAAGTACCACGATGTTAGGAAAAATGAAAATCGACGAAAGTTTTTGCAAATAAATACAAACTCACAGAAACAAAAGAAACGATAAAAGTCAAAATACAATACAAGAAGCCAATTTGATTAAAAAAAATTTACATAGCCGATCTTTGAAAATAGATTTTATGGGGATGCATGATTGTGGGTTTTTGCAAAAGTTACATAAACATAACATAACTTATTTTCTTTACTACAGGGCGGGCGTAAAAGGAAAGAAATTAAAAAAATATTTTAAGTGGCCAAGTCCAAAATTTTACATTTTTTTAGTATTTAATGCCCATTTACCTTACATTCGATCTTTTTTCATTTAAAACACATATTCTAGAAACTCTATTGTTCATAAAAATCAATAGAAACTAACCTGATATAAAATAATCATAAGCAAATATTAAAATTTTGATAACTCAAAACTACTATCGCTATTGACTTGGTCACCTTTTCTTGTAGACGGACGATATATTGAATTATATCGATATTTTTCGCGAATATATAGATATTTTTTTTACATCTATATGTATATATTTGCCATACTTAATCGTAATACGATGACGTGACATGTTGTATACGTCTGCAGAAATATGCTGGCGTCGCAAGTCTAAATGAAAGCTTTAGCATAGACCGAGACGAAGAGGTTAAATAATATTCTAAATCCTTACACTCTCTAATAATAATAATGTTAAACTCTGAATTAATAAAAGTTCGCTGCAGTTATCATGCAACTGCCATAAATTCTGTTTACTTTTTTTTTGTTGCAGAATAATTTCGAAACTTTTTCGTTGCGTGTCAACCGTAATTCATGCAAATTTCGAAACTCGAGAAACAACACCTAACATAATTAACTGCGAAACTGTTACATCTAGATCGTGAGTTGATGTGTCTGAATTAGTCCTAATAAATTGCTGCCATTGCTTCAGTATGCAAGAATATTAATGTTGCCCGTATACAACATCGCTGAAGAGCAAACGTAACAAAGCGCATCCTGTCACGCACCGAGCTTTCTGTTTTTCGGACAGGACCTTATTTCAATTCGTTCTATCGCCGTATTATGTATGTCGTTTCTATTCGACGACTTGTCGTTTTCGTTATTTTTAATGAATGAGTAACGTCGACGTCGACGTTAATTTATTATCCACATAAGTACGACGACGGACGTCTTCATTAAGTTCTGTCAATATTTAATTAGCCGGCGGTTTTATATAATGAGCTCGATCAATCTTCCTGCGCGGACATCAATCGCTCCAATGTTGAAAAGCTCCAAAAACATGTGCTCGAATTGGACTGCGAAGAATTCCAATATATGAGGATCTTATTACGTTCCGCTTCGATCGTCCGTCGGCGGAGTTTGGCATTTCCTCTCAGAATTTTCTCAATAAAGTGTACACTTAGATTAGTCTATTTTTGTCAGTTATGATTTTTTTTCTGCAAATTCTTCCTCGTACCTGTCTCGACCTTCGATGAAGCGACGGCCGCGAAGCCGACGCCGACGCCGACACTGACGCGCGCCTTTTGTGCCGGGGCATTTTTCAGAAAGCCACCGATCTTAATCTGTTTTGCGTTAATACGAAAATAGAAGACCCCATATAAATGGTGATGAGAATGAGATGGATTTTCAGGTATAAGAAATTGAACGAACATTTTTCACAGTGGATTAAAGCTGGGGAAAGGAACTTAAAGATCTTTAAGTTTACAAAAATGCGCCCACAGTGTAACTTTGATTTAATTTCTTCCCATTTTTAAATCAAATTCCATAAAATCAAGTACAGTTTAGTCATCGAACAAGTAATTATTTTAACACCCCTAGGTTCTACCTAGAAAACTTAATTAAGATGCGTTTATTAAAGTAATATTCGAAGAAGATTCGAATTTCCTAACGGTACGCAAAAAACAAAACAAAAAAAATAATCCTAAAAGCTTTCATTTAAGACTTGCTACGCCAGCGTATAAACAATACTTTATCGTAACTAGGGATGCATATTTTAAACAAAGTATCGATATTTTGTATCAAATGATGTTTTTTTTTTTAATAGAATCGATACCATGCGATACTTGGCAGAAAAGTATCGATCTTTTGAAATATCGTATCGTCGTGCTGCAATAGTATCAATTAAATTACATACTCTACATTATTAATTCACGAAAGGAAAAATAGAATATCGTTAGAAAATGTTATACATCAATGCGACTGAATGCTACATGCACGCCATAAATTAATAAAGCCAAACTTGGCTGCGCCCATAACTACAAAGAGAAGGGCTTGGATGAATCTAAAGCCGAACTTGGCTGCGCCCGTAACTACAAAGAGAAGGGCTTGGACGAATCAAAACCAACACGAACTAAACAAAACCTTGTATAAGATGACATCAGTAGTAAACTAAACATCGGAATTACGTATTCTGACGTCATCAAAAACGAAGACGAGTGGCTTATTGTATATGTAAAACAAACAAAATTATTTTCAATTGCGAAATTTTTGGGGAGCGCCTCGAATTCAAAATTGGTTTTGCGCGAGCTCTGTACATAGATGAAGTATGTCGCGCTCTCACGTGATGACGTCGACATATGTGATTCCGATCTCTAGTAATAACCAATGGCGTCAAATGACAAGTGTGAACGTAATAACCGTCGTAATAACAAGTGGCCAGAAAAACGTAAATCGCAGGAACGAGATGATACAAATAACTAAGGCGTAGCGCGTCGCAGAGTTTTACGACCAGTCCTGACGGTTAGAATAAACATGCGATTTAATTCCCACGAAATATGGTGAAATGTAGCTGTGCGGACTCTTGAGAAAGATTGTGCAACGAAGGCTTAAAATGCAAACTGCGGGCCGATGAAAGTTGAAGAACTTAAGGCAATTATAATTGCAAAATTGTCGAAATCGTTTTGAGATGCACAAAAAAAAAACAGTCTGCGACTTGCGCCACAAAATTAAATTGATGTGTGGAACGCAATTTTGTGTATGATGTAAATATGATCATATTGCAACGAAAATAATGATAAATAAATAATGAAAGCAAGCGAACTCTCGTCGTACACACGATAACTATGTTTCTCTCCGAGGAAAATTTATGCGATTTAAAACTTGAAATATACAGGATGACTTTTGAAAGCTGTTTTCCAAACCGTAACAAATTGAGTAACTGAAGCGAGCAGACGAGATTATTATTTTCTTAGAGTAGGTTATTAGGTCATTAATTTGATGATTGCTATACTTTCCGATTCCCAAATTAAAGCATCGGTACTTTAAAAGTATCGAAACGAAGGTATCGATGTTCCGATGGCATTCGACACCCAAAAAATATCCATACTTATAAGAGTATCGAAGCATCGCATGCATCCCTAATCGTAACATATCACCTTACCTATGAGATGTCATGTACTAAGTGAAATAGGAGCCGCGATACATGTCACAGCGTCTCAATTTTTTGCGCACCACAAAAAAGACAGCAGTTCAAGTTAAAATATTTCGATGGAGGTGTGTCGGAGTTCGAAAACCAACGCCAACCTCAAGGTTGATACATCTGAGCTGAACTGTGTATTAGAAGGTTACCTTGATCAAGAGGGGAGAGTTTAAGTACGTAATTCGTTCCTGAAAAATTCGATTGAGCATATTACCCAGGTTTTTTCATTACATGATCTTTAATGAATTAGATTGAGATTTAGGAGACTGATTAAAACTCACTCTATTTACTTCACTGTGACGGATAGTAGAAGTTTCGTGTGACGTCACGAGATACTTTAGCAGTGGGAAAATTTCAAACTGCATATTTAAATAGAAACGAGGCAACCTGCTAGATGAAATATCGGTTTTACCAACCTTGGCCAACCTGAATAGCCGCGCCATCCAGCGGGGAAAAGTGTGTTTAATAGACGCTCTGAATTTGTAGTGAGCAACAATATATTGTCACGATTGGATTTCTTATAAAACAATTTAAAAATTACGGGAATAATTAACTCCAGTTTCACAAAAATTATTTAATCACTGATTCATCTAACAGCGTGATTAAAGCCTATGATTAATTGGTTGAAATAATATGATTGGTTGTGACGAATCCATTGTCAACTTCGTCCAATCACGTTCTTTAATCAGAGAATTAAATTGATCGCCGATTACAATTTTTAAACTTTACCTGTAATCAGCGCGTAATTACATTTCAGGTACGAAATCCTAGAAGTCAGCGAGAAACGACGCGCAAATGATGAAACTGGAGCGCGAGCATTGCAAGCTTTGGCAAACTCGAGTGCGTTTGTTCCGTTCGCGCCAAGAACATAGTAAGAATTTTTCCATTCTATTCTTTACTTTAAATCATGTTATGTACTACGACGTTCAACTTAAATGATACTCCTGCGTGCGAACCACACCCTTAAGAACATCCAGCGGTATCATTTATGGCGAGCGTCGTTGTAAATTAAATTGTCAATGAATAATAAAATTACCACGCGTTTAATAACAACAGTTAGTTAGAGCTTCCTTTCGTAATTCCCCGATTTCAGCCGGATTATAACCGCGAAACTGGAGCGCGAGAATTGCATGCTTTGGCAAACTCGAGTGCGTTTGTTCCGTTCGCACCAAGAACATAGTAAGAATCTCTCCATTCTATTCTTTACTTTAAATCGTGTTATGTACTACGACGCTCAACTTAAATGATACTCCTGTACGCGAACCACACCCTTAAGAACATCCAGCGGTATCATTTATGGCGAGCGTCGTTGTAAATTAAATTGTCAATGAATAATAAAATTACCACGCGTTTAATAACAACAGTTAGTTAGAGCTTCCTTTCGTAATTCCCCTATTTCAGCCGGATTATAATCATGAAACTGGATCGCGAGAATTGCATGCTTTGGCAAACTCGAGTGCGTTTGTTCCGTTCGCGCCAAGAACATAGTAAGAATCTGTGCATTCTATTCTTTACTTTAAATCGTGTTATGTACTGCGACGCTCAACTTAAATGATACTCCTGCATGCGAACCACACCCTTAAGAACATCTAGCGGTAACATTTATGGTAAGCGTCGCTGTACATTAAATTGTCAATGAATAATAAAATTACCACGCGTTTAATAACAACAGTTAATTAGAGCTTCCTTTCGTAATTCCCCGATTATAAAATCAATAAAGACGTCGAGAAACATGAAGCTTGCTCGAGTTGTAATCTGATAATGACAAGTACGAGTAGAACAACAGAAAAGCACTTCTCGTTGCAGGATGCATTACAGCGCAACTGAAGGTAAACACAACACCGAAACGGGCAAGGAAGGCAAACATTAATGCACAAAACATGAATAACTTTTAGAGTTATTACCCCGCGCTGAAACATAATCCAAATGCTCTAAATTCTGAACGAAATTACAAATTACAAATTAAATTATTAAGTTTTTTCAAGCGTACGCTCGTGTATGATTCGTTTTTATTACTCCACAAAAAATTTGTAAAAATTATGAAATTTCCTGAAATTTGCTTCATTTTTTTTTAAGTTATTGTTTGGTGGCATGGCAACGCGATTGTGTTTTGTTTAAGAGAAATGGCCTAGGCCTAGGCTAACTATAACTCAATACGTTCGGTCCTCGTAAGTGTCGAACAACACGCAACTATCGCCGAATAAAAAGGCGAATAGTATGTAGTTGGCAAATATTTTGTTCTTAACTTTTTCTCTCGGCAGAATATAATTAAAATCGACGCTGCAGAAAATATCCGGAGAGTTTAAGCCCGACGCGACGCGACGTGGCAACTCGAAATTAATTTTGCCACGCACCGTCAAACCTCCTCCGTACCGAATCCGGGCTAAACTTCCACCCGGATGAATTGGATACAGTCGTCGACAAAATGAAGAAAACGAAGTGAATTAAAATCATCACTTCGCAGAAGAAGAAAGTTTCAGGTTTGGCTCTCATTCTTTTCACCGTCCGCATCCGAGAAGGAATCCCCGCGGTTTTAATTTACCGGACCGTGGACAAGTTTTATTTTGATTTTAGAACTGTAAACACACGCCATTTTAATTAACTCCGGATCGAAACGCGTGCTAACGTTAAAATTGGCTTTTTAACGAACCGCAAACATTGTATTTATTGGGGTATAGATTTACCTGCACGAGGCAAACAAATAAATCTTTTAGCGCGCACGAACGACAAACAATGTTTGGTGAATTAATATGCATTAATAAACGCCTAAAAATATGAACGTCATAAAATTTATGGCGTGCAAATTTCATTTGGGTTTCACGTAAAAATTGACTGTCGATAAAATTTCAACCCCCCCCCCCCCCCCCCGCCGAGTCAATTCCTAAACCAACGGAGGGAACAAATGTGATCCGGTGGAATATCGCAGGAACGTGATTGCACATAATGTCTTCTGTAATATTTGCTTTGCTGTCAGAAGAAGCGGCATCGTTTTTATTTATACCGAAACGTGAGCTTTGAAGCCGATTCTCTATTGTAAGAAACGTGTTAAATCGTGCTTCTTTGTATCAGATCAGATGCAGATAGCTCCCTATTACAAATGGGACTTTGACGTACCTAGAACGATATTATCGTTGCGAATTCGAGTTCGAAATTATCGTTAATTAAAATAATTTAATTACTTCCGCTCGCCGAACACATTAGAATAATTAACAAACGAGCTGCAATCCTATGCACAGAAACAAAATCCCCTATTCGCTAATTAGTTTAAATTTTCTGCTAAAATTAAATTGCCCTGGCGTGCTGTTAAACTCTTAAAAACCAGCGTACTACAATCATAAACTAATGAAACCGTTTTATCATTACTCGAACGGAGGTCTGAATACGTTTTTATTTTTTACGTAAGTTTAAAGCTGCACCTATTGAATCAGCTTTCCTTAATACACGCACCGAACTCAGAAACAAATCAGTGTTACCACTACGATCCAGCTTTCGAAGCAAGTCTTTGCGTCGGTCGTTATTGGCCAGTTCTTTTGTTCGGCTAGTACGAGTACGAAGTCAACGGTAGAACAGAAATATAATATTATACTTTTTATGTACCGGCAGAATTCGGAAGTTAATCGGTAATAACGTTTAGCAATTCATCAGAGAACAATAATTAAAGCAAAGAAGTAATAACGACAATACAGCGTAAGCAATATAAGAGTACGAGCCTGACGAACTTAAAATGCAACCCAACGTACAATTTTCATTGACATTTCTAGATGTGTGTTTGTATGTTGGGTTGCATTTTAGGTTCGTCAGGCTCGCACTCTTATGATACTCATCCCGTACAATGGATTACAAGTTGCAAATGTGTACGAATACAAGTCAGCCAATCAGAGAGCGATTACGAGTCTGTTTACCGAAATGGGCGGGGCTGAGTGTCCCTCGAGAGCTCGGTTCCGTTCGAATGCACAACCGTTCGGTTTTTTTCACCACTTTCACTCCTTACTAGCACCAGGAGATCCCACTTTACGCCGACGTCCGCCACGCCCTGATTCTGCTGGACTTCTTCGCTTTATGTAGACCAATCGACCAATCTTGCGGCCAAATAATTTCACCGGAATATGCTTTCTGGGAAACAATACTTCCTATTGGTTAAAACCAGCAGTCAGAGCAATGCACGTTCTTAAATTATTGATTAAATTTACTTCAGTTTATAACTTAGGCAGTGAGAGCTAAGTTTTGTAACTAATCCTGCTTCTGCTTTTATAATTGGACTCCCCTCCTCCCTTAAAAACCAGCGTACGGCAATCATGAACTAATGAAATCGTTTTAACATTACTCGAACGGAAGTGCAGTTTTAAAATCCAATGAATCAGCTTCCCCCAATACACGCACCGAGCTCGAAAACAAATCAATCAATAATTCAACCAATAAGAGTTAAGATTTGTAACTACTTCTGCTTCTGCTTTTATAATTGGACTCCCCTCTTTTCTATTTTATTGGTGGTAGCCAATTAGGAGGAAAAAAAACTAAATACAATGCCATACATTAATAAAATTCTGTATTCGCTAATTAGTTTAATATTTTAGTTAAAATTAAATTACCTTGGCATGGCTGTTCTTTTAAAAACAAGCGTACTGCAATCGTAAACCAATGAAATCGTTTTATCGTTACACGAACTGAGGTCTGAAGAAGTCACTTTGAAGCCGCATGGTTTTAATTAAGCCCAATGAATCAGCTTTGCGCAATACACGCACCGAGCTTGAAAACAAATCAATCTATAACTCAACCAATAAGAGTACGATTTTGTGATTGGTCGAACCGTAATCAAAACAAGTCAGTTGAAATTAAAACTAGTTATTTCAAATTCTAATGTTTAATTAAATAGTGACCAGGTATACTCTTTTACAAAAGTAAATTTTCGTAAGAGGTTAAATTCTGTGCTCACCTTTTTTTCTGCTTTTATAATTGGACACCCCTCCTTTGTGTTTTATCGATGGTAGCCAATTAGAGGGAAGAAATGTGAAATTGCATTAATTGGAAAACTCCTTCCCGAGCCGAAAAGAAATTCTCCAATCACTAATTAGCTTAACTCTTTAACTAAAATTAAATTGCTTTGGCGTGGTAGTTTTTTTTTAAACAATCATAAACCAATGGAATCGTTTTATCGTTACACGAACGGAGGTCTGTCAATAAGAGTACGATTTTGTGATTGGTCGAACCGTAGTCAGAACAAGCGGGTTGAAATTAAAACTAGTTATTTCAAATTCTAATGTTTAATTAAATATTGACCAGGTATACTCTTTTACAAAAGTAAATATTCTTAAGGGTTAAATGCTGTGCTCACTTTTTTTTCTGCTTTTATAATTGGACTCGCTTTCTCTGTGTTTTGTTTGTTGGTAGCCAATTAGAAGAGAGAAACGTAAAATTGCGTGTTTGTTTGTTTGTTATGAAATTAAAAAAGAAAGAAATTAATTGCATTCACTGATTACATAAGCTACGTGTCCAGATAATTAAGATTTAATTATAATTAAAAAATGATTAGAATAATTCAATTATTAAAACAGGCGAGTCCGTAGTCGAAATATTTTCTTTTCTTCTGCAAATCACGTTTTCTGTTACGTAAAATTCCGAAAAGACAAATTGCTTTGAAAGTTTCCTGATTCTTCTTCTTCTTCTTCTTATTATTATTATTATTATCAGCGAGCAATGGTAGAGCTGCTCAAATTAACTATAATAACGATCTCGTTTCCTTTGTGCCCTATAATAATGTTGCAGTAATGTTACGTAATTAACAAAGTTTGAAACATATTGTTAAAGTTGTTTGCAAGTAAATGATATCTTTTAAAATTGGAACGTCGCGGTCGTTGCAAGCGGTGGTGTTCTTTGGAGGAGGCATCAAAAAGAAACGAATCCTTAAAGTTCGTGGTTTGCAGCGGTTTAGAAACGGAAACATTCGGAAAAATCCTTTTTATGGTGATGGCCGTAGTAATTTATGAGATAAGATTAAAAATGCGGAGGGCTTGTTCATTTTTCAGCTGACTCTTCTCAAATCGTCGAGATTAAAAGTTTCGAAAGGATTCGGAATCTTGATCCTTGATCACCGAGATCAGAATTAAATTCTAATTGAAATTAAATCAGTTATTTGAAAATAATGGGCCTTAAAACGGTGCGATCTTACTTATAATTAATTAAACCAAAATTAAATCTGAGATTTGGAAAACTCCCCAAAAACTAACGGGTTATACAGGGTGCCAGGGACTCGAGTTATTCGTATTTTAATAAGGTGAGTGCTAGAAATTCAATCAGGACACCGTATCATCTTGTATATATTTTTTTAAATTGTTTTGGTTCAAGTCACTCCTTCGTTAATTAAATTATTAAAGAAAAAAAAACAATTTGGGTAAACATGTTTGCATACGTGGGTGTTTCATTAAAATACGTATTTGGGTAAGTGCTCTCAGTCTCACGTACTAATACGAAATTTCTCGAAAACAAATTGTTTGTTGAGAGTCGCGAGCTGTGCAATGATGAGACGAAGAAGGCGAGTACACATGCGAAGACTTGTTTCGTTGTTGCTGCATACCATTACCGGGGATGTTAACGGAATTATTAATTCTCGGGGGAAAACTCTCGACTTAGGCGCGTAAATACAGTTTCCGACCAAATAATCGTATCACTCTCGACGGGAAACTCGAAAGTTCCGAACTATTTAGGTAAATTATAAACAAGAGAGACTTTTGAATTAAATACGTTCGTGCGATTTAACACTATCTGAACCACACCGAAATAAATAAATAAATGAAATAGAGATGCGGCAATTAATTTGCCTAATTTATGCGGCCATCAATTATGTAATCGGGCACACTGATTAAATATATTACAAATTGTGCGCTGCTGATTATTTATTTCCAAACAAATTTGTTTATTTACGAGGTTTACGATACTATTTATTTTAATATAAACTGTAGTTACATCATTCATATTAACTTATCGACTTACAGGTATATTTATTTATTTATTTTATTTACCTTTTCGTCTCATTATTTTAATTTTTTTATCATTTATTACACTTACATTCTGCTTGTTCAAATCATCGAGTTTCCAATTTGTAGGTAAGTAAAAATCATCAAGTTAGTTTTGGATCATTGAAAAAGAAATTGATACTTGATGGAGGATAGTTACCTAAAGTGACATTTTTTGAAAAATTCAAAAGCCACTTGAGGAAAGAAGCTCTAATAAAGAAGGGTGGAATTACTCTCCCCTTTGTCACTTTGTTCTTTCCTACTTGCGCATACCAGAGGAATAAAAATAAACGAGACATTTGTTTTTGATAAACACAATTACAAGGTCAGAACCTCAGTTGTAACTGAAAATGATTTTTAATATGTTTCCTGTGGATTAATTTTAGTTTCCCCTTTAAAATCAAGGCTACAATTGAGAGCGGGGTTAGCTCATTTGAAGCGCTCTTGAGAGCGTTGGTGATCTAAGACGTCCAATTGTCTGCATTTTTTTTTAATAATTCTCCCGGTTTTTGGTTCTTCAATTTTGTTGTGATATGCTTTCATTACTCCTTCTCTTCTTCTTCTTCTCCACGTATTAGAACTTCTTTCCTTCCTGCCTTCCTTCAACTCGAGGAACTAATTACGGGTGGTTCAGCGTTCAAATATAATTTAAAAGAAAGTCTGGTAGTCTTTTAATCCCTGTCTCATCAGGGCAGAATTAACCCTTACCAAGTCATCATCACCTTCACAATTAACTGAGAAAAACAGTTTAGTGTCTTTGCAGATTTAAATTCGTTTTTTCATTTTGTAGGCTTTTCTATTTTTTTCTTTTTTTTTTTTGGAAAATCTATCAAGTATCAGGAATAGCTTGCTCAAATTCCGAACGCGGCGGAAAAGTATTGAAGTGTTCAACCAAAAATTGTATTAGCTTAAACATCTACAACCAACGATCGCTTTTTGACCCAAAATTTAAAGAGAAGCCTGGAAGTCATATAATCACCAGAGTTAGGACATTTCGAACGTTGCCATGGCTACGCGTTTAATATTCCTTGCTTCTCATACCCGGTAACCATTGTATAGTGACTAGTCTTCATTAGAGACCCGCTAGTTACAGTCAGCCATCTTTCAGCAAAAAAAGTTCGGTCAGTGTCAAATTGATAATCCTTTCAATGTCAAATTTCAACAAAGAAAGTCCCGTCAGTGTTAAAGTGACAATGCTTTCTAACCTTGCTTGCTCACTTTCAATGTCAAATTCAAATGTTAGGGCACTTCCATTCTTTGGTATGATTGGCTGAAGTAAATTTGGCTGAACTATGTCTGAACCAATTAAAAATGCACGCCGTTCTGCCGGACTCTTACCAGAGGGTCTCTAGTCTTCATCAATCGTAACCATAGCAACGCCCGAGACGTCCTAAGCTCGATAATAATTGCCTCATCCCAACAGAATTGGCCCTTGCAGAATCTTCAGGAGCTTCTCCCCAAACTCTTCAAATTTGAGTGAGTTTGATTTTCCTTCATAATCTCTTTAGTTTTGGCTTCAATTGACTTGCGCTTCCCGTAATCCAAATGATCGTGAAGGAGATAAATAATGAAGAAGAAGAGGGGGTTGCTTCCTTGAGTTCTAAGAATCAGGAATGATCGCGAAACAGAACTGAAGTGCCTAAGTGGTCTGAACATAAAATATCGAAAGGCCGAGATGGTCACGAAGAAGATGAATAAGAAGAAGATGTGGGCTACTCCAAACTTGGCTCAAAACTGCATAAATCAGAAAATACACGACGGATTTGGTCACAAATTTTGAAGGCAGAAATCACGTTGAAGAAGAAGGATTTGCTTCCTTGGGTTCGATGATGAAGAAGAAGAAGATGTGGGCCGCCCCCAAATCTGCTTCAAAATTTCTTAAATCAGAAAATACGTGACGGATTTTGGTCACAAATTGCGAAGGTCGAGATCATGCTTCTTTGAATTCGACGAGCCAGAAACGATCACGAAACAGAACTCAGGAAGTGCCTAACTGATTTGATCTTAAATATCGAAAGGCCGAGATGATCATGTAGAAGAAGAAGAAGATGTGGGCTACTCCAAACCTGGCTCAAAACTGCATAAATCAGAAAATACGCGACGGATTTGGTCACAAGTCTTGAAGGCCGAAATCATAATGAAGGAGAAGGATTTGCTTCCTTGGATTCGACGAGCCAGAAACGACCACGAAACAGAACTCCGGAAGTGCCTAACTGATCTGAACATGAAATATCGAAAGGCCGAGATGATCACGATGACGAAGAAGAAGAACTAGATGTGGGCTTTCCCGAATCTGCTTAAAAATTTCATAAATCAGAAAATACGCGACGGATTTGGTCACAAATTTTGAAGGCCGAAATCATGATGAATGAGAAGGATTTGCTTCCTTGGATTCGACGAGCCAGGAACGACCACGAAACAGAACTCAGAAAGTGCCTAACTAATTTGAACATAAAATATCGAAGGCCGAGATGATGATGAAGAAGGGTTACCTTAAATCCGCTTCAATGATTACGAAGAAGAAAAAGATGTGTTTCACCCGAAGTCTGTTTCAAAACTAAAAGACGATATAGTTGAAAATATTGAAGGTCGAGATGATGACGATAAAGGAGAAGAGTTTGCTTTCTCAAGTTCGAAGTATCAAGAACTCGGGAAGTGTCTAACTGATTTAAACCTAAAATATCGCAGGCCGAAATGGTGATGAAGAAGAAGACCACGCGGATTAAAATCTGCTTCAGTGATTACGAAAAAGGAAATGAAGTGGGCTACCCAAAATTTGCTTCAAAACTGAAACAATATTCAGATTTAGTTACAAATTTGGAACGTCGAGACCATGATGAAGAAGGAGAAGATTTGCTTCCTTAAATTCGAAGAATCAAGGAGAGGTCATGAAATAGAACTCAGGAAGTGCCTCCTAACTGACTTGAACATAAAATATTGAAGGTGGAGATGATGAGGAAGAAGAAGATTTGGGTTACCTCAAATCTGCTAAAAAAACTACTCCATGTGACGTGACGGATTTGGTTACACAATTTGAAGGGCGAGATTATGGTGAATGAGAAGACGATTATGATGATGGTGGTGGTGGTGGTCTCAAACCTGCTTCAAAATTATAGAATTCAGGAAGTGCCTTACGATTTTGGTCGTACATTTCGTTGGCGAAACAATAAGAAAGAGAAAGTCGATGAGTTGCTTCAAGTCTTCCTCAAAGTTTTTTTTCAAAATATGGGGGAAGCTAAGAAAAATGAGAAAATTGAAATGTAGACCGCAGGGCGAGAGGAAATGAGAAGGTTACAACACGTGACCTTATTTCTTAATTTTGACTTTTAAAAGAAGGTCCCAGGACGGGCCTTAGAACATTATAAGTGAAGCCTGGATTCCGAAGTACATGATCATGAATCATCACGCAAGATATGTATGTAACCCATCACCTAAAAATGTGCCTGAATCCGGGCTGTAATTATAAGCCTTCAGAAAAACACCTTTCAACCTCCCCCTAAGTCATTTCTCGCCATTCCCAGGTTCAGCTTGGGGAATCTCAGATCTATGATTAAACTTTTGACTTCTTTAGAAGATTGTACCAACTGTGCCAACCCCAATAAACTGATTTAGTATTCACAGGCATCCCAACAAGTCAATTTAATTTCTGCTACGTATAAAGAAGTGTTGATTTCTTGGAGATTTGTCGGTCAACCGGTTGACGTTACTTCTTCATCAATCTGACTTGGAATTTCAACCTCGTGGTAATCACAGCCAATCTGGATGGTACGGTACCTCCTCCCCCAGTTCATTCTATTTTTTCTTTCCTTGATCCCTTGGTTTAACTGTTTTTTTTTTTTTAATTGCTCTTGCTGATTTTGGAAACAACTCGGATTTGATTATGCAAATTACAGAATACTTTTTAAATAAAAACACGAAGTTCATGCTTTAGGTTATTGTTTACCCGCAACTTTACGCGATGATTTTTTAATCATCGATTCATTACTAAAGTGAGGATCATCGGGCTCCTCTGTCACCTAAAACTCAGCGTATGAAAAATTCTCAAACTTCACAGACAGATTCAAAAACCTAAATAGAATTTTGCTGTAAAATAATTAGGGAAGCCAATATTCAAGCTGCTTAAATAACCTTTGGATTTCCTATGTTGCGTTTCAAAATGCAACACCCTGTATAACATATCAATTCAGCTGGCCGTGGTTCCAGCAAAACAAACCATGAAATGTGTCAACTAGTGCCCTCTAGCACTCAGTAATTAAGTATTGCCACAGTTACGACACCGGTGTTTATTTTGACAACTTGAAAATCAACACGAATTGACATTTCTCATAACCAAAAGTTTCAAAATGACAGTAATTTTGACACTAGCTTCGAACTTCAGGTAGCCATTTGACACACGCTTTTCATTTTTTCTAAAAGCATTTTTTAATGCTCTTTGGACTGGCCATATATGTCATACCAATTCAGCTAGCCGAGTTTCCATCAATCCGTGAAGGAGTCGATTGACCAATAGATGGCGCTACTCGTACGAATACGAATTTGGCTTGGAAGCATCGAGTATGAACTCGCCAGAACATTCCATTACGTACTGAGCGTGCCTTTTCGAAAACACATATTCTTTGGAAAACACTGCAACAATCATAAACGTTTACATCAATCCGTGAAGAACTTGGTTGACCAATAGATGGCGCTACACGTCCAAATACGCCCCAACTTAAGGCGGTAACAATATCAATTAATTTCGTTACATTATTTGAAATATTAGCGGGAATAAATAAAAACACGAAATTTTCATTAATAACAAAACAACACAGAATACTACCATCTTAAAATTTTCGGATTAGTAGCGTGGTGACAAAAAAAAACAAAAACGAATCATTATTTGACGGTTGACAAGGTAAAATATTGTCATTTTTTGTATGTTTCTTTTTTCTTGCTAAACATAAGATCAGAAAATAACATAGTAAATTTCAAGCAAAAAAACAATTACATATAAAAGTAATAAGCCAAAAACAAATTAAAAATCGCCGATTTGGAATATAAAAAATCAGAACAAATTGAAAAAAAAAAAAACAAATTAAACGTGCAAAAAAACAGAAACAATAGAGGAATGAAAGCAAAAAATCAGAAAGAATAGTGAAATGAAAGAACAGAAACAAAACAGAAATAAAAGAACAGCAGCAAAATGCGAGGCATGAAGTGGGGGAAAAAAAACAAAAGAAGATCGTCACTGTCAAGTTCGCAGAAAATTAAAACAACCTGCAAAAAAGTCAATAGTACGATTAAAAAATACGAAAAAATCAATAAACTATAAAATACGATGCGCAAAACAAAAGAAGATCACAAAACAAAACAAATTAAAAATGATGAACTACGAAAAAGCGTTAGTAAAATGCGAAAAAACAATTCGGTAAGAAAAGCAATAGAGAAATACAAACATAATACGAAAGCATAAAGAAAAGAAGATTGACGGCTAAGATGTACGAAAAACAAATGAATTTCCTGACGAAAAATTAAAAAGAGTACTAATAAAAAACAAAAGACAATTGTAAAAATGCAACAAAATGTGAAAAAATAAAAATTCTCGCACGGTATAAGGTCAAACCCCTGACCGCCTGAGGGTGCGCTCTAAACTGTGAAAAACCAATTAAATAAAATACACTGTTGTATATTAATTAAGGAAAGTTAGTGGGGGTGGTATTTTAAAAAGTCAGTTGGAGAACTAAAGGAAAATAATGAAATATTGCGTTTTCCAAAAGCGTTTTTTTTTAATATAGAAGAACCAAACATAAACAAAAGAGAAATACGAAAAGATAAAACGAATTAAAGAAAAGAAGTGTACCTATCACGATACTAAGACGAACAAAAAAAAAATCGGCGAGGAAAGTTTTTCCAAATAAAAACAGTGGGGAACAAAAGAGAACTGTAAAAATGTGTCAATAAAATGCAAGAACCGATTGAAAAGAAGAAAAATGCGATATTCTCGTCCACGGCCAGCTGAATTGATACATATGTCATATACGGTCAGTCCAAAGAGCGTTAAAAAATGTTTTTGGAAAAAATGAAAAGCGAGTGTCAAGTGGCCCCCTCAATGACTGAAATTCAATTCAACTTCGCTGTGCATATACATTTTTTATACACAACTTATGCACTTACGCACGGTAAAATTTTATGAAATGTTAGACTTATATGGTCTTTCTCAATTAATAAATGAGCCTACCAGACTGACGCTTTCTTCAGTAACCTTAATTGATTTGCTAATTTGTTCCAATGTTAGCCATGTAGCAGATGTTTGTGTTGAGAGCGTAAATCATATCTCAGATCATGAGCTTATGTCATGTAAACTTTTACAGAGTGCAAAAGCTGAAGTTCCAGTCAAAAAACTATTTCGAGACTTTAAGTATTTTGACTATAATGCTTTTAAAGCAGACCTTGAAGCGACCAATGTCGATGATATTTATTATATGAATAATATTGATGACATGGTTAATTATTTAAATAATAATATATGTAATCTATTTGATATTCATGCGCCACTAAAGTATTGTTACATTACAAAGTCCAAAAAACCATGGCTTACTGACAACGTGAAACTAATGATGAAACTGCGTGATGATGCTCACCGTCGCTATAAATTATCACGTTCTCCTCAGCATTTCGAATACTATAAAACTTTACGAAACTTAACAAATGCTGCCGTCAAAACTGAAAAGAAAGCATACTTAAATTACAGGCTGCGTCACAGTAATCGAAATACTGTGTGGAAAGATATTAAGGATCTAAATATTTATTCTAAGCCCAGTAATACTTATATCCCTACGCAATTATCTGATGCAAATCAAATTAATGATTACTTTATAGATTCCGTTTCGAATAACTCACCTGATGACGAAATTTTACAGTTTTACAGACTTAATTTGCACCCAAATGTTCGGAATACTTTTAAATTCACAGGTGTTACAGAAGCTGAAATAAGTAAATTGTTATGCTCCATTAACACGAATGCAAATGGATGCGATGGAATTAATATTAAAATGCTTAGTTTCTGTTGCCCTCGTATAATACCCTTTATCACTCACATAATTAACTTTTCCATACTAAATATGGTGTTTCCTAAAGTTTGGAAAATAGCTCATGTTATTCCGATTCCGAAAGTATCAGAACCTACTGATTTCAAAGACTTAAGACCAATAAGTTTATTGCCAATAATGTCCAAGCTACTAGAAAGAATCATGTGCAAGCAAATCATGAATTATCTGAATGACTATAACTTGTTACCAAATAATCAATCAGGTTTTCGTAAAAATTATAGTTGTTCTACAGCTCTTATGCATATTACTGATGAGATCCTGAATGCAGCCGATCGGGATGAACTCACGGCACTAATTCTTTTAGACTTTTCTAGAGCTTTTGAGACGGTCAACCACAAGTTACTTCTATCAATTTTGTTGGGTTCGGAAACTGTGCTGAATCTTTTATAGCTAGTTACTTAAATGATAGGTATCAAATAATAAATATTCACCATAATTACTCTAATGCACGTGCAGTTAAGACCGGTGTTCCTCAGGGCTCAATTTTAGGGCCATTACTGTTTACTTTATACACCAGTCATTTAAGCAAATGTCTCGAGTATTGTACTAGTCATTATTATGCTGATGATACTCAATTATATTATTCATTTAAAGCCGGCGATATTGTACAAGCAAATCAATTTATCAATTCTGATATCTTGAATTTATCTCGAGTGTCTAAGCAACATTGTTTAATTTTAAACCCAAAAAAATCTGTAGTAATGCTCTTCGGAAAAACGTTTAAAATAGGTGAAGAGAGGGTACCATGTTCCGAATCTGCTAGAAACTTGGGACTTGTTTTGGATACAGATGTTCGATTTGTTAAGCATATTAATAATTGCATTAAAAAAGCGTTTACTAATATAAAATTACTATATGCTAATAAATCAGTTCTCAACATTGCAACTAGAACAATGCTTTGTGAATCCCTGGTCTTATCGCATTTTACATTTGCAGATATAGTGTACGGTCCTTGTTTAGACTCGTTAACGAGTAAAAGAATTCAAAGAGTTCAGAACACCTGTGTACGCCTCATATACGGTTTAAGAAGTAGAGAACGGGTATCATTTAAATTAAAAGAAATGCATTGGTTAAATATGGCTAACAGGCGTAAGCTTCATTTAGCAAGTTTCTGTATTAAACTTATTCATGAAAAAGCTCCATCTTACCTTTATAATAAAATACGCTTTAGAACAGATGTGCACAATATAAACATTCGTCATAAAAATGTAATAACTCCACCTCTACATAGAACTGCTCTTTTTGAAAGATCGTTTCAATATAATATTGCCACTATATTCAATGCACTATCTGATGACTTAAAAATCTTAAACAAAGTTCAATTCAAAAATAAATATAGCCATGCTTTGCATATGAAACAAATGTAAAATAGTTGTATTTATGTAACTAAATCGCCGAAATTTGGAAGTAATTTTTCACATAGTCTGTATATTTATTTTTTTTTCTTCTAAGTACAACTTTATTTGCTTAAAAAAAAAACTGTATACTGTCAAAACTTACATTCTTATCTCCTTTCTCGTTAATTAGAAGTGTAAGGTTAAGTGGAAAAACAGTGCAACCTGGTTGCAACTGAACTTTGCCTTTTGGTTCGAATGCACCCTATGTCTAATTTTGTTAATTAGGATTTTGTTTACATTTGGGCCAATAAAGAATATTATTAAATTAATATGTACAGAAGTCATATGCACAGGGTGGGTTAATTTCGATGTCTCTTATGGGCATCTCCGTAACTATAAGAGATAGAAAAAAAACTAGTGGCCAAGTCTCGATCTCTTTTTTGGTGATTAAGTCAATAGCGTAAACAAAAAATACAAAAAAAATCTCCATTTAATTAGGGCATTGCCTACTATGATTTCCATTTAAAAAAACATAACTTTATGTTATATCTCGAAAATTTAAGTAAATATTAAAAAATCAACTACATCACTGATTTGTATACCACAAAGTGTTCTAAAAATGTTCAAGCAGTTTTTTTTAATATCTATAGAAATAAACGATATATGACCGATAAACGAAAAGTCGAAAAAGGAAATTTTTAATAATAATAATAATAATAATAATAATAATAATAATAATAATAATAATAATAATAATAATATATTTAATCCGTTTGTCACATAGTATACATCAAGTGAATACAAGGACATTAGATTTGTCAAAAAGCAACAAAGGAAAATGATACATATTTGGCACTAAAACTAAAACATTTTAACCTAAGAGGTAAAATAAAAAACTAAAGAAAATGAAATAAATGAAGAAAACGAACAAATGAAGGAAACGAACAACTAATACAAAAACTCGTTCACAGAATAGTAATTTGCCTATAACTTGAAAACAAAAGAAGATTTTTGTTTACGCTTTTGACTTAATCTCCAAAAAAGAGATCGAGACTTGGCCACTAGTTTTTTTCTATCTCTTATGGTTACGGAGATGCCCATAAGAGACATCGAAATTAATCCACCCTGTACATATGTAAGTACAGCGAAGCTGAGCTAACTGAAAATTATTTAAAAGCGATCGAGGAGCCCGGTAATCCCCAGATTACTCATTACTGTTGCTGATGTGGGAACTTGCTTGACCTACGGAGATACAAGATTACGGATCACGTAAGGGTGTAGCAAGCGTGCAAAAACGGAAGACATCAAAACACCACCATCACTGTAAATTAACGAAAGAGAAGTAATGAAATGTGAGAGATAAAGATGCATAGTATAGTTGCATTATTTATTTCAAATAGTATAAGAAGAAAAATTTATGGCCATTTCGCTCACTGCATTTGCAAACAACTACATACCCAATGTACCATTGTAACACGAAAAAGGGGCGGTGCAATAAAATAGAAATGACTTGATAGCTTCGTATATAAGTTATAAAACGTGAAAGCAAATCTTTTTTTTCTCTCTTTTGAAATTAAATAAGAACCGCCGACGTATTTGAGTGGCGATGAGATTGAGCGAAAGAGACGATTTATCTTCCTGGCGACATCTGTTTCCGGAACAAATATTAAATCAAAGGCGGAAGTCGATCGCCCTGACAAGAACAAGAGGCAGTAAACCTCATCGCCGACGATTAAATTTTCGACGTCTTTAACTTGTTCGCGGTAATCGGCCGACTTCGATTATCGACTTTGCGTTGAAGGCACACGTAATGTTGCTAACCAACAGTGTCAAAACACGTCAACTCCCACAGAGCTAATCTGCTGCATTAATCTGGGATAATGAACACCGTTACTTCGGAAATTGTTATTGTAACAAACGCTGACTTAATAGTCGAATCGTGTTAACACCGTACGGTACACACGAACGATTTAAATTATTGCCTTTTCATCATTTGGTTCTTCGCATTTTTCAAGACTAATGACACGTAACCCGAATGCTTTTAAGGTAACCGCAGCGGCAGCACCAGTAGCCAGTATTTTGAAGGCCGCGGCGCGGCGGTAGTAAATTCGGGGAAGTCCAGAGGTAATATTTTAGTCAGGACTGTGCATTAAGACTCACTTGCATGAGCAACACGTTCAGGTACGACTTTACAATTATCCCCAATTACAGGGGGGGGGGGGGATTCAGGGTGATCCAGGGCGATCCTGGATGTGCCCCGTTTCGCAATAGATCCGGAATTTGTAGATGACCTACATATTTCAAGCTGAACATGCACTGAATGGATGTCATGCAATTTCAACGTCTGGATTGATGAAGGGGTGCTGCCTTGCAACAATACACCACATTTTCCCCCATATTTCATTCATGCCACGGAAAAATCAATCTCAAATTTATCAGGATACACCGCCGAACATAATTTCTAATTTCGAAGGCGTGCAAGCAGCAAGTATGTAATTTATTGCTAACATTATGGGCCACAAAGTCTTCTCATATCCCATCGATTGATAATAAACTTCCTAAACTTTTCCTGGATTATCTTCGTGAAATATTTCACCGAAACAAAAAAAAAGAAAGGAAGAATAAAGACAAACTTCGTAAGGTCCTCAGCTATAGATACTATTTTAAAAATTTTAAAACAAAAACACGAATTTACCTTCAAATTGGGGGACATTTGGGGGGCGAGAGTGATATTTAAATTCGCTTTGAAACCTCCCTCAGTTCTTAAATTAATGATTCTGTGTATGTTGCGCTTGACGAAACTTCGGTTCTATTTACTTACATCTTCGCTTTACGATCCTCCTTGCGTCTTAAAGTGTAAAATTAATATTAAATCGCCTCCTAAAATGGTTCCTTCTATTGGCCACAAAGTCTTCTCATATCCCATTGATTGATAATAAACTTCCTAAACTTTTCCTGGATTATCTTCGTGAAATATTTCACCCAAACAAACAAAAAAAAGGAAGAATACAGGCAAACTTCGTGAGGTCCTCAGCTATAGATACTATTTTGAAAATTTTGAATCAAAAACACGAATGTACCTTCGAATTGGGGGACATTTGGGGGGTGAGAGTGAAATTTAAATTCGCTTTGAAACCTCCCTCAGTTCTTAAATTAATGATTCTGTGTATGTTGCGCTTGACGAAACTCCGGTTCTATTTACTTACATCTTCGCTTTACGATCCTCCTTGCGTCTTAAAATGTAAAATTAATATTAAATCGCCTCCTAAAATGTTTTCTTCTATGGGCAACAAAGTCTTCTCATATCACATCGATTGATAATAAACTTCCTAAACTTTTCCTGGATTATCTTCGTGAAATATTTCACCCAAACAAAAAAAAAGAAAGGAAGAATAAAGGCAAACTTCGTGATGTCCTCAGCTATAGATACTATTTTAAAAATTTTAAAGCAAAAACACGAATTTACCTTCAAATTGGGCGACATTTGGGGGGCGAGAGTGATATTTAAATTCGCTTTGAAACCTCCCTCAGTTCTTAAATTAATGATTCTGTGTATGTTGCGCTTGCCGAAACTTCGGTTCTATTTACTTCCATCCTCCCTTTACGATCCTCCTTGCGTCTTAAAATGTAAAATTAATATTAAATCGCCTCCTAAAATGTTTTCTTCTATGGGCCACAAATTCTTCTCATATCCCATCGATTGATAATAAACTTCCTAAACTTTTCCTGGATTATCTTCGTGAAATATTTCACCCAAACAAAAAAGAAGAAAGGAAGAATAAAGGCAAACTTCGTGAGGTCCTTAGTTATAGATTCTATTTTGAAAATTTTGAATCAAAAACACGAATATACCTTCGAATTGAGGGACATTTGGGAGGTGGGAGTGATATTTAAATTCGCTTTGAAACCTCCCTCAGTTCTTAAATTAATGATTCTGTGTATGTTGCGCTTGACGAAACTTCGGTTCTATTTACTTACATCTTCGCTTTGCGATCCTCATTGCGTCTTAAAATGTAAAATTAATATTAAATCGTCTCCTAAAATGTTTTCTTCTATGGGCCACAGAGTCCTCTCATATCCCATCGATTGATAATAAACTTCTTAAACTTTTCCTGGATTATCTTCGTGAAATATTTCACCCAAACAAAAAAAAAGAAAGGAAGAATAAAGGCAAACTTCGTGATGTCCTCAGCTATAGATACTATTTTAAAAATTTTAAAGCAAAAACACGAATTTACCTTCAAATTGGGCGACATTTGGGGGGCGAGAGTGATATTTAAATTCGCTTTGAAACCTCCCTCAGTTCTTAAATTAATGATTCTGTGTATGTTGCGCTTGCCGAAACTTCGGTTCTATTTACTTCCATCCTCCCTTTACGATCCTCCTTGCGTCTTAAAATGTAAAATTAATATTAAATCGCCTCCTAAAATGTTTTCTTCTATGGGCCACAAATTCTTCTCATATCCCATCGATTGATAATCGCTTCCTAAACTTTTCCTGGATTATCTTCGTGAAATATTTCACCCAAACAAAAAAGAAGAAAGGAAGAATAAAGGCAAACTTCGTGAGGTCCTTAGTTATAGATTCTATTTTGAAAATTTTGAATCAAAAACACGAATATACCTTCGAATTGAGGGACATTTGGGAGGTGGGAGTGATATTTAAATTCGCTTTGAAACCTCCCTCAGTTCTTAAATTAATGATTCTGTGTATGTTGCGCTTGACGAAACTTCGGTTCTATTTACTTACATCTTCGCTTTGCGATCCTCATTGCGTCTTAAAATGTAAAATTAATATTAAATCGTCTCCTAAAATGTTTTCTTCTATGGGCCACAGAGTCCTCTCATATCCCATCGATTGATAATAAACTTCTTAAACTTTTCCTGGATTATCTTCTTGAAATATTTCACCCAAACAAAAAAAAAGAAAGGAAGAATAAAGGCAAACTTCGTGAGGTCCTCAGCTATAGATACTATTTTGAAAATTTTGAATCAAAAACACGAATATACCTTCGAATTGGAGGACATTTGGGAGGTGGGAGTGATATTTAAATTCGCTTTGAAACCTCCCTCAATTCTTAAATTAATGATTCTGTGTATGTTGCGCTTGACGAAACTCCGGTTCTATTTACTTACATCTTCGCTTTACGATCCTCCTTGCGTCTTAAAATGTAAAATTAATATTAAATCGCCTCCTAAAATCTTTTCTTCTGTGGGCCACAAAGTCTTCTCATATCCCATCGATTGATAATAAACTTCCTAAACTTTTCCTGGATTATCTTCGTGAAATATTTCACCCAAACAAAAAAAAAGAAAGGAAGAATAAAGGCAAACTTCGTGAGATCCTTAGTTATAGATACTCTTTTGAAAATTTTGAATCAAAAACACGAATGTATCTTCGAATTGTTGGGGGACATTTGGGAGGTGGGAGTGATATTTAAATTCGCGTTGAAACCTCCCTCAGTTCTTAAATTAATGATTCTGTGTATGTTGCGCTTGACGAAACTTCGGTTCTATTTACTTACATCTTCGCTTTACGATCCTCCTTGCGTCTTAAAATGTAAAATTAATATTAAATCGCATCCTAAAATGTTTTCTTCTTTCTTCAAGTTTACATAAGTTACAGTTGATAGCAAGATACCATAATAAAAAGAATAACAGTTATTTGCACCCGCTTCCAGTTAAAATTTAAGCTCCAGTTAACTCTATAGAAACGATTGTTATAATAACTGAATCCATGGCAAATAAATAATCGCCGATTAAATGTAATCTAGACTGTTGAGAACGAGGCTAAGTAAATAAATTTTGAATAAAAATTGAATCGCAGAAACCTTCACTTGGGGATGGCATTGAAACACATTTTTGAACACGTCTGTACCTAAGCCAGATTTCTGTTTCTGAACTTTTCAAGATAATCTCTTGGATAAGGACAAAACGAAGTGAATTTCTTAATTGTAGCAAAAAAAAAAACATTTAATTTTGTTTTGCTATATTTTGTGAGTAAAAAGACCATGGAGATTTTGGTTCAATGTTCATATTAGGCAGATTTATATCTAAGATATTTTACAACATTATATTGAAGTGTTTTAGCTTATCTACATGTTTAAAAGGTAATTAGGCATATTAAAAAATAGATAAATGTTGTATGTACTAACCGGATCGATGGTCGTTCGGTAATTTCTGATCTGAAATATTGTATTTTTAATGATTAAAATCATTAAAACAGTAAAGGAGACTGTGGTTTAAGAAATAATTGAAATTAATCTCCGCCCACAATAATTTTATATCGGCGGATACGTATTTCGGCAGCTAAGCTGCCATCTTCAGTACACGACCAACTTACAAGCACTTAAAAAGATCTACGATGATTAGGTTGTTTTTAGATCTTTTTAAGTGCTTTTAAGTTGGTAGCGTACTGAAGAAGGCAGCTTAGCTGCCGAAATACGTATCTATGGTTACAAAATTATTGTGGGCGGAGATTAATTTCAATTATGATTAAAATTATTTTTAAAATTCATTGAACGCATTGCACAAATTACAAAATTAATTAATTACAAAATTATTTGGGAGGGTGAAACAGCCTCTAACTATTCTTTTTTTGTTAATGGAAGGGTACGTAGAGTAATTTTTTTTTTCTTAAAGCTTGTTCAGTTTGGAATACAACTGCGTTTTTATTTTTAAATTTTTCTTAAACAGTAGAAGAAAAAAAAAGAAAAATAAAGTTCTTTGCTTAAACCATTTTTATGTTAAAAATTTAGGAAGTCCATTTTTTTGCTACTTGATGAAAAAAATAGCATTCTATACGTCGTATTGTTGCTATCGGCCAATAGATGTCACTGCCAATGCACTTTTTAGCCAACTTTTTAAAAAGAGGATTGGCAATACTGAGTTTCCGGGCGTTCGGGCGTTCTTAATAGTTTTTTGGTTTCCTTTTTACTCCTATTCAAAACAGCCGAGAACGTCCGAAAACTCTAATTTGCTGCTAATCCTCTTTTTAAAGTTAGCTAAATACTGCATTAGCAGCGCCATCTATTGGCTGATCGCAACAATTCGACGCGTGGAATGCTATTTCTTCTTATCAAGTAAGTAACAAAAGGTATAAAAAAACGTAGTTGTATTACCAACTGAACGACTGAACGAGCTTTAAGAAGAAAAAAAAATTACTCTACACACCCTTCTATTTAAAGAAAATAGTTAGGGGTTGTTTCACCCCCCCCCCCCCCAAATAATTAAACAGTTAAAGATAACCCCTTTGTAATATGTACCATTAAAAATAATAAAAATCGAGCTGTTCCAAGAATTTTTTTAGAAATCGTAATGTTCAAAGTTACAGAATTTATTCCACTTAAACGGTTATACAGGGTGTTAATAAAAAAGACTTATGCAACGTTTGGCAGGTAATAGTAGAGATCAAAACAAAAAAGAAAATTTTAATAAACCCATGTCCAATATTCAATACAGGGCATCCGTCTTATGTGTCAGTCCTTCTAAAATTTTTGTTTTTTTTTACATGAAATTCGAGGTCGATAAATTAAATAAAAAGGAGGTGAATATTTCGACGTAGCCATCGTACGACTTCCGGTTTCGCCGGAAGTGACATCTCATTGACTTTCTCATTTTAAGCGGAACGGTCTGTATATTTTTAAATGTTTGGAAACTGCAGGTAATTGTGACTCCGAATATGTGTCACTTGGCATTTTTGGTTACGATGACAACGAAATCATTTTTTTTTAATTTGCGAAGCTGTAAATCGTGTATTTTCGTTCTAATGCGTTCAAGTAATTCGAGAAAGCCACTACTTCGATTGAATTTTGGTTTTTAACATTTCTGCAGCATACTAAATGTTCACTAGATCATAACTTATTTTTTTTTTTTTCAAATGGAACGTCATACAACCTTGTTTTATTAACACCCTGTATAAAAGATTATTTTTTAAATAACGCAAGGAATTGCACCCTGAAGTTACGAACCGTACTTAGGAAACACCCGGTACTTTTTAAGCAGTTTTTTTTTTATTTTAATAAGAAGGTATTGTAACATGCATTTTATCAAGTCGCAGTTTCTGGCTTGAATTACGTTATAAACTGCGTCCGAAAATAAAATGTGCGTTACTATAAATCTCTTTGGATTTGGCTAACTAATAAATAAAATAATAAAGTAGCGCAAGGAATTATATACTAAAGATACGGATCGTATGTAGGAAACACCCCGTATATTTTAAGCAGTTTTTTTTTTTTGAATTTTAGTAAGAAGGTATAGTAACATGCATTTTATCAAGTCGCAGTTTCTGGTTTGAATTACGTTATAAACTGCGTCCGAAAATAAAATGTGCATTACTATAAATCTCTTTGGATTTGGCTAACTAATAAATAAAGAAGTGTTTGTCTTTAATTATGTACTAAATTTATCGGGGCTTACAACACTAGATTAAATTTCGCTCGCTGTATGAAACAAAAAAAAACCGTTTGTCGCATTGTTTGCAGAGAAATTCCCTTTATTATTTATTGTCCGTCGTAAAACGGAAGGCGAGATTAAAGCGGCCACCTGGACCCGAGATTTAAATTCTGAACTAACTCCCGGTAAAGCAAAGACAGCTCAAAAGTAAAACAAGAAAAGTTCGCCTTATTAAATCCATAAATAGACAAACACTGGCGTAAACAAATCTCAAGGACAATCCAATCCAACTCTGACATCAACTAAACTTTATCTAACATAGGTAAAAGATTAAAAATTACTAGAAAAACGTAAAGATTAAAAAAAGAATTAAAAATCAATTAAGATGAAGCTTAACTAACGTCAAGGTCAAGCCAACCCAACATCTCTCAACCTAATTCCATTTAACACAAATAAAAATTTGCAAGAGAAATTAAAAGTATACAAATTGTTAAAAATTAAAAAATCAATTAAAATCAAGCTCAACCAACCTCGACGTCAAATCTAGTTTTGTTCAGGTCAAGCAAAAATTAAAATAAAAATTAAAAAAAAAACGTTGTAATGCTATGTATTTAATTTTTCCGTACTTTAGAGTTGTCACTTAAAACAAAATAAAAATTATTCGCCTATTTTGATAGCCAGTTGCCATTTTAGAAAAAAAAATGTCAGCCAAGCGGTTACCAAACAGTTACTGAAATCACATACGCAATTTTTGGAAGAGTGGCGCCGATTATTGTTCATAAGCAAACATAAATCCTAAGGAAAGGCACAATATTATTGTGAACTATAAAATGCGGTCCTCACATAACAGATGTTATTCTTGGAATAAGAGCAGATCAGAAATGTGGTTTCTCTTAAAGTGGGATTTGTTAACACTTCCCTTAAGTGATGGTGCCGGATGAATACTTAAGATTGAAGAATGAAAAACGTGTAAAAAGTTTCACACGCAAAGGATATTAATATTTATTTAAAAAAAAAGTCATGTTTATGTTTAAAAAATGTAAGTTCTCTTTCATTATAATGGTATTTACTTATCTTCCATTTTTCCTTTTTTTTTTTTTTGACGAAGCTATAAATCTATAGCGAAACGTTGAATGTGTTCCCATCATATTTCTGTCCGGTTCAAGATTTAAAAAAAAAACTTTGTACTTACAATTTTCATCGAACAAGAACCAACTTCAATCATGAATTTTTTTGTTCTTTTTTTTTAAATTTGCGAAGCTGTAAATCGTGTATTTTCGTTCTAATGCGTTCAAGTAATTCGAGAAAGCCGCTACTTCGATTGTATTTTGGTCTTTAACATTTTCACAGCATTTTAAATTTTCATTAGATCATAACTTATTTTTTTTTTTTTAATGGAACATCACACGACCTTATTTTTATTAACACCCTGTATAAAAGATTTTTGTTAAAATAACGCCAGGAATTACATCCTAAAGATATGGATCGTACTTAGGAAACACCCCGTACTTTTTAAGCAGTTTTTTTTTTTTATTATTTTAATAAGAAGGTATAGTAACATGCATTTTATCAAGTCGCAGTTTCTGGTTTGAATTACGTTATAAACTGCGTCCGAAAATAAACTGTGCGTTAGTATAAATCTCTTTGGATTTGGGCTAACTAATAAATAAAGAAGTGTTTGTCTTTAATTATGTACTAAATTTATCGGGGCTTACAACACTAGATTAAATTTCGTTCGCTGTATGAAACAAAAAAAAAACCGTTTGTCGCATTGTTTGCAGAGAAATTCCCTTTATTATTTATTGTACGTCGTAAAACGGAAGGCGAGATTAAAGCGGCCACCTGGACCCGAGATTTAAATTCTGAACTAACTCCCGGTAAAGCAAAGACAGCTCAAAAGTAAAACAAGAAAAGTTCGCCTTATTAAATCCATAAATAGACAAACACTGGCGTAACGTTAAACAAACACATGCAGGGGAAATTGTACGCTAAAGCTTTACATAAATCAAGCTGTCTCGGTATTTGTTTGAGTTTCACTTCGCCAGGACCTTTCATGCCCACCACCACCACCACACTGAGCTTTCAGCTATGACGGGCACAGGTAGTTTTATTTTCAGGATTTTTTTTTTATATTTACAAATGTTTTAATTAAATTTTCTTCAAAGGAAAGAGCCCCCGAAAGATGTAGTGTAAGTAAGCAAAGGAAGTTTGGAGGTGACACTTGGTATTTCAGCTTGAATCTTTGCGAACTATAAGTTTACGCCCGACTTGGGGTGTTCACATACGTCAATGTCGTCGTTTAGCAACTTGTGCTCAAACTAAGTTATGATTTCGCTAAATGCAATTAGGAAGTTCGATTTAGCAATCGAAGTTAAGAGAGAATCGGATAGTGGAAGCTTACGAAGAAAACTTCATTACACTTACAATGCACGGCGTGTGACGTTCAATGGATGTTGGAAACTTCCAGCCAGCATACATTACTTCATTCTGGCACACTTCCAACACTTGAAAAAGTCCAAAGTTAATTACACACGGAAAATAAAAGAGTGTTTCTACAAACTACAGCCAAAAAATAAAAATAAAATAAAAAATGCTCGTATGTTTTTGTTAATGTACAGCGTGTTCTTTTATTGTATGCAAATATTTAAACCTGCAATATATCACCATAAATGGCAACGATTGAACTCATATGATCTTAACATAAATGTAATAGTTTTCGAGAAAAATGCAGAGGCAGATTTTCACTAAACCGTTTGAGAACTGCTGGCATAGCTAAAAGTGGAATGCGGGCGTCTCTTCAATTACGACCCGCAGTCGTCGAAGTAGGCCAGGGTCAGTGCCTTACTTGATCTTAAGCAGGAACGACGTAAATCAGTGCAGCTCCGATTAGCTGGTGCGTTAATTACACCCGGAAAATAAAAGAGTGTTTCTACTACTACAGCCAAAAAAATAAAATTAAAATAAAAAATGCTCGTGTGTTTTTGTTGTACAGGCTGTTCTTTTATTGTGTGCAAATATTTAGACCTGCAATATATCACCATAAATGGCAACGATTGAACTCATATGTTCTTAACATAAATGAAATAGTTTTGGAGAAAAATGATTTTCACTAAACCGTTTGAGAACTGCTGGCATAGCTAAAAGTGGAATGCGGGCGCCTCTTCAATTACGACTCGCGGTCGAAGTAGGCCAGGATCAGTGCCTTACTTGATCTTAAGCAGGAACGACGTAAATCAGTGCAGCTCCGATTAGCTGGTGCGTTAATTACACCCGGAAAATAAAAGAGTGTTTCTACTACTACAGCCAAAAAAATAAAATTAAAATAAAAAATGCTCGTGTGTTTTTGTTGTACAGGCTGTTCTTTTACTGTGCGCAAATATTTAGACCTGCAATATATCACCATAAATGGCAACGATTGAACTCATATGTTCTTAACATAAATGAAATAGTTTTGGAGAAAAATGATTTTCACTAAACCGTTTGAGAACTGCTGGCATAGCTAAAAGTGGAATGCGGGCGCCTCTTCAATTACGACTCGCGGTCGAAGTAGGCCAGGATCAGTGCCTTACTTGATCTTAAGCAGGAACGACGTAAATCAGTGCAGCTCCGATTAGCTGGTGCGTTAATTACACCCGGAAAATAAAAGAGTGTTTCTACTACTACAGCCAAAAAAATAAAATTAAAATAAAAAATGCTCGTGTGTTTTTGTTGTACAGGCTGTTCTTTTATTGTGTGCAAATATTTAGACCTGCAATATATCACCATAAATGGTAACGATTGAACTCATATGTTCTTAACACAAATTAAATAGTTTTGGAGAAACCGTTTGAGAACTGCTGGCATAGCTAAAAGTGGAATGCGGGCGCCTCTTCAATTACGACCCGCGGTCGAAGTAGGCCAGGATCAGTGCCTTACTTGATCTTAAGCAGGAACGACATAAATCAGTGCAGCTCCGATCAGCCGGTCCGTCGAAACGTTTACAATTTAAATTAACTGCGGTTCGTATTTGCCGAACAAATTAAACAAACAAACAAATCGTAATTTCTCATTCCATATTATTTTTAAAAGACACATAAAAATGTGTAGACTTTTATGGGAAATCCAAATTTGATATTGTATATAAGGTGTGCCATTTGAAATAAAAATGTTGCATTCAGTACCGCTGTTTTGATTCACCCTGTATAGGTGAAAATAATTTTATGTTGCAGACCTTGAAATTTTGAAACAAAAATCTCTTGAAACTCTTTTTATATCTGCAGTAGATATCGAGATGTGGCCCGAAAACGCACAGTTGGGACACCCTGTATCTGTCTTCGTATTATAAAGAGCAGAAAAATACTAAATAAATTAAGAAATAATAAAATAAGTAAAATAATTTTTGCAACACATCCGTAACTGTTGGGACACCCTGTATACCTTCATCGTATTATGAAGAGCAGAAAAATACTAAATAAATTAAAAAATAAAATAAAATAAGTAAAATAATTTTTGCAACACATTCGTAACTGATATTTTTATTTATTTATTTATTTATTTATTTATATATTGTTATGAATTAGACGTACATTATGATGTAATTGGTGACCTAATTTGATATGTTTCAAGCAAGGCATGAGGGCGCTGATTATAAACGATTTAAGTGCAACTCGAACAATTTCAAGGTCAATCAAATTCGATTCAACTGAATTTTTTTTAAAGAAATATTCAAGGTCCATCCAATCCAACTGAATCCGACTTAACTCCATCCAACCCAAATAAAAAATTAAGAAAGAGAAATATTAAAGAAATGAAAAGTAAAAAATGAAACTCAACAAATCCCAAGGTGAACTCAACTCAGTCTAGCAGTATTCAATTGAAAATGTAAAATACAAAAAATTAAAGTTAAAATTTTTTTAAAAAAACGATTAAAGCGAGGTTCGGCCATTGTCAAGGTCGAACAAACTCGACCCAACAACTGAACTCCATTGTATTCAATCGAAAGCAAAAAAAAAGTTAAAATAAAAAAACAATTAAAAAAAAACACGACCCAAGAACTGAACTCCATTCAATTCAACCGAAGCAAACAAAATCAAAATCAAAAAACAATAAAAAAAATTGATGTTAACAAATAAATGAACTCGATTCAAGAACTGAACTTCATTCGATTCAATCCAAGTAAAAGAATTTAAATCAATTTGAAATTAACCTCCAGAAATCTCAAGGTCAACTGAACCCTCACAACTTACTATATCATATTGCGCTCCATTCTACACAAGTAAAAAAAAATAAAAAATACGTGAAAAAAGTAATACATGCATTAAAGTTAAGTAAACAAATTTCAAGGGCAAAATAAATGAAAAAAAATTCGACGTCAAAATTAATACAAATTGATATGACCCTCAGCAAATCTCAAGGTAGTAAGTAAAGGTTCTAGTAAAAAAGTAAAAAAAGAATTAATATTAAAAAAATTATACATGGATTAAAGTTAAGAACAAATCTCAAGGACAATCCAATCCAACTCTGACATCAACTAAACTTTATCTAACATAGGTAAAAGATTTAAAATTACTAGAAAAGCGTAAAGATTAAAAAAATAATTAAAAATCAATTAAAATGAAGCTTAACTAACGTCAAGGTCAATCCAACCCAACATCTCTCAACCTAACTTCATTTAACACAAATAAAAATTTGCAAGAGAAATTAAAAGTATACAAATTGTTAAAAAATAAAAAATCAATTAAAATCAAGCTCAACCAACCTCGACGTCAAACCTAGTTTTGTTCAGGTCAAGCAAAAATTAAAATTAAAATTAAAAAAAAAAAGGTTGTAATGCTACGTTCTTAATTTTTCCGTACTTTAGAGTTGTCACTTAAAACAAAATAAAAATTAATTCGCCTATTTTGATTGCCAGTTGCCATTTTAGAAAAAAAAAAAATGTCAGCCAAGCGGTTACCAAACAGTTACTGAAATCACATACGCAATTTTTGGAAGAGTGGCGCCGATTATGGTTTACAAGCAAACATTAATGCTAAGCAAAGGCACAATATTATTGTGAAGTATAAAATGCGGTCCTCACATAACAGATGTTATTCTTGGAATAAGAGCAGATCAGAAATGTGGTTTCTCTTAAAGTAGGATTTGTCACATACGCAATTTTTGGAAGAGTGGCGCCGATTATGGTTTACAAGCAAACATTAATGCTAAGCAAAGGCACAATATTATTGTGAACTATAAAATGCGGTCCTCACATAACAGATGTTATTCTTGGAATAAGAACAGATCAGAAATGTGGTTTCTCTTAAAGTAGGACTTGTCACATACGCAATTTTTGGAAGAGTGGCCCCGATTATGGTTTACAAGCAAACATAAATGCTAAGCAAAGGAACAATATTATTGTGAACTATAAAATGCTGTCCTCACATAACAGATGTTATTCTTGGAATAAGAGCAGATCAGAAATGTGGTTTCTCTTAAAGTAGGATTTGTTAACACTTCCCTTAAGTGATGGTGCCGGATGAATACTTAAGTTTGAAGAATGAAAAACGTGTAAAAAGTTTCAAACGCAAAGGATATTAATATTTATTTAAAAAAAAAATGTCATCATGTTTTTATGTTTAAAAAATGTAAGTTCTCTTTCATTATAATGTATTTACTTATCTTCCATTTTTCCTTTTTTTTTTTTTTTTGAAGAGTGCACCTCTTGAAGACCTTAAAAAGACGGTAACCCAAATCGACGGAAAACCCTAACTGAAACCGTAACCAAAATCAGCTTAAAATTGAAACTGAAATTTTAACCCTAATCTTTTATAACATGCGTGTACATCCCTGGAAGTGAGCGAAAATCTTTTTCTTATTTAGGACGGGGAGTGCTCCACCACCATGCTCTACACGTAACAACTTGGACGGTGGCTTTTATTAAGTATTAATTTGCCGCGCGTCTCTCTATGAATGAATTCTCATTTCCCCGAAGAAAACTGGAGCGGGGTTCGCGCTTTCCAAGAGCCCAAGAGCATCGTTGTGTTTGTTACAATAAGATTATCATCAGAGAAAAGAAATCGGCCCACTTGTTACGCGACCAAGATGAAAATTTAGTATTCGGAGTGTATTAGTACCACCCACAATAATTTCTCACTCGCGCTGTACCCCTTCCCCCCACTCAATAACAATAAGATGCATCGGAGTTGTAAAAGGAGTAAAAAAAAGCATAAAAAAATTGACAAGAAGACAAAATAAGAAAAGAAAATGATAAAATGTTAATGAAAGAGAAAGATATTTGATATTCCGAATTGGCGATTTTTTTTGTCTTTGATTTTAGAAAAAATTGGCACCTCTTGGCTACATTTTGTTAATAAATTGGCGACATTGCCTGCAAAAATCTGGCAACCCTGCTGGTTGGAATTTTCTTTTCTGTTATTGCTGATGGAATATGTTTATGCATATAATCTTTAAAAAAAAACAAATGAAGAAAACGCAAATAAAACAATTGAAAATTGCAAAAAAAAATTAGAAACAAAAGAGAAGTTAAAGGCACAGCAGGTGAATAAAAGACCAATTAAGGAAGAACAAAATGTATCCAAAAGGCGTAATTTTTTTCTAAAATCAATGACAAAAAAAAACAAAAAGTCGCCGATAAAAGAAAACAAATAAAACCTGTAAAAAATCAGAAACAAAAGAGAAGTGAAAGGAACAGCGTGTGAACAAAAAGAAAACAAAAGAACTGTACTGAAGATGGCAGCTTAGCTGCCGAAATACGTATCTACGGATATAGAACTTATTGTGGGCGGAGGTTAATTTCAATTATCTCTTAAACCACAGTCTTCTTTACTATTTTGGTGAATGAAAAATAACAATTTTCCGGGCGAATTGAAAATTCGTAGAAAATTGAAGCAAACTGTGAAAAATTTGATAAAAACAAAAACGAAAAAGTGACGAAATACAGTGCTCGAAACAAAAGAAGATCAGCACCGAGGCACAAAACGAAAGAAAAATGATGAACTACAAGCAAGCGTTAATAAAACGGGAATAATCATTGCATAGTACGAAAGCATGAAGAATCCAGCAAAAAAGGAAAAAAAAACATAAGATTGACGAGTACGATAAGAAAACTAGTAGAAAACAAAAGATAACTGTAAAAAAGCGACAATCAATAAAACGTGAAAAATCAATTTGATAAAAATAAACAAAAGAGAAATACGACAATATAAAATGAATTGATTTAAGAAAAAAAGATACCATGATGAACAAAAAAAATTGAAAATCAACGAAATTTTTTGCAAACAAACACGTATTGAAACAAAAAAAGAAATGTAAAATGGAGTCAATAATATGCAGAAACCAATTCTTCGATTAAAAGAAGAAAACATGTGAAAAACATGATTAAAAGAACGCAAAATAAAAGGTTGGATAAACAAGAAATTAAAAGAAAAGAAAACGGAAATTCTCCGGCCGAAAAATTTCTGCAAGTCAAGAAACAGACAGGAAACAAAACGATAAAATAAAACAAACGAACCGCGAACAAAATGTAAAACATCAAATCCTTAAAACTAAGAAAAATTATTTAAAAAAAAGGGAAAAAATGAAATGAACAAAAAACAAAAGAAAACGGTGTTCTAATTATTAACGATATATAATTGTACAGTCACGGCTCAAAGAAATGAAAGTCTGGAGGGGCTAAACGGACACCCGACTTCGCCCGACCGAGAGGCAAACGCCGCAGCTCCGCCTGTCCGAAACTCTTAATTTTCTTCGGACGGGCGGAACTACGGCGTTTTCCTCTCGGTCGGGCGAAGTCGGGTGTCCGTTTAGCCCCTCCAGACTTTCATTTGTTTGTGCTGTGACAGTACCAATAAATAAAACTAAAACAGCGGCACGTACAGTACAGTACATTGATCGCATTGTACATTTTTTCTTTGTCGTTATTCGAAGACAAAAGACAAACAAACAAAAGCAATCAGCATTCAGTTATAAAAGGAGTAAAAAGACGCATCCAGCACTAAGCGGGCCCAATTCTTTTCCCTGATTATCATTTAGAACATGTACGAGGCACATATCGCTTTGTATATTTTAACATTCAGTTATTTTTTGCATTAGATAAATTAAGGAAAGAGTTGTTTGGTGGCTAACTCTTTAAGGGGGAAGGGATGTAGGAAACCAGCGATTTATTTTAGATTAAACAAAAATGACGATCATCAAAAAGTTTATTGCCCATTTCGTTGGCTTTTAAGAATGATTTTTATAGCGCATCCGATCTGTAACCCCTAAATACGACTTTATTTGTAATTATTGTGATTTAATGGTCAATCGATTTTGTATTAGTTGGTTGATTTAGCCAAGCCGATTGGGCCAAGACCTAGGAGAATTTGCACGAAGATTACATTTTACATTAAAATCGAACCTGGATTGAGTCTGCAATTTAAGTTATTGAAGTCGGATCGAGTTTCCCAAAGCTAAGCTCTGTCGCCCATCATGTGATGTGATGTGATAATTATGCAGAAGCTCTTTGCCTGAGGTATTATACAAAGCCGTTAAAACATGAACTAATTATTTGCAGTTTAATCACTTTCATTCAATCAAATTGCATTGAGTGAACCTAAATTAATATTTTTCTTTTATAACTGCTTGGCTTCAGAAGTGATACTCCGGTGTAAGTAAACGAATCGCATCCTTTTAAAATGGCATGGTAGACAGACACCTTTTTCCTTTTCATAAAAAAAAGAAACGTCGAATTTATGTATGTACATAAGCAATTCAATTTGAGATACAACCGTTCGCCCCCGACACTTTGTCGGCGTCTCTCCAGACTAATATCGTATCACATATTTATAAAAGAAGAGATTTGTAAATTCTATTTCGCCCGGAGGCAGGACCTCGCCGGCTCCGGAGGACCCACCTAATGGCGCATCAGCTGCAAACGCGGAGTTTCCACGAACGCGGAATTTGGTTTTCCGCCGTTAATTTGCTCACGAGAGAAAAAAGCTGTAATGATGACGACCGACGGCACGAAACGTTTCGGACGGTTAATGGGAAAGTTTTGAGTGGGTGTATGTGTATACGTATTAAGAGCTTTTTAAAAAAAGAATCCGCAGAACATTAAAAACTTTAAGTACAAAATAATTTAGCGGCCTGCTTTTAATACAAATTAATTATTCAAGGTTCAAATTAAAAAAAAAAAAATACCTACAATTACTACTGCCTGGTCTTCAAACGCCATTTAATTGTCGCTTGCAGGAGTATTTTTTTTATTTGGCGAAACAAATTAGTTACAGGGGTTGATCGGTAAGTAAAATCTGCGCCTGCGCGCTTTCTTAAAGAAGTCGAAATCACTGTCTGTTAACAGCAAGGTTAATAATTAAAATTTTTGGATCGTGGCATAAGAAAAGTGATTTTCTATGGAGAAGCCAAGCGCATGCAACACATTAGTAAACAAGAACTGTTTAAATATATGAACTACCAAAAAAGAAAAGTCTCTTATATCACATTTGTATTAGGAATTTCCTTAGCCACGTTCAAAGATCGAAATATCTGCTCGTAGTGTTCGAGCTCGTGCTGGAAGGAAATTGCATTTCAAATATCGTTATTGCACCGACGGCGGACGTCGTCGTCGTCGTCCTCGTCCTCGACGTCGTTTCTCCAATATTTTATCGCCGGCACGAAAAAAAAATAATAATTTAGTCGTAAGCGAAAGGAAATTGTACGATAAGACAGAATGTCAGCTTGCGTAATGAAGCGTAGAAGTAATCGCTTTTCTTTGACCTTTAAGGTCCCTCCTTATCGGGAGGAGTTGGAGTGCGCCCGATCGATTCTAATGTAAACAACTCGTTAAGCGCACGATCTTATCGGCGGAAACTGCACACGTCCGCCGTTTTTATTTAAATTTCGAGGGGGGTAACGGCGCGGCGGCTTTAATCTTCGAAACCCATCGGGGATTTACCTGAAAAGAAATTAGGTTTCGCGCATGCAAGCCAGGAAACTTAAGTTGTTTACAATGATTCAAATGACTTTCTAGAGGCTTTTTTCTCTCTCTCATCGAAATTCTACTTGAAAATATTAGGCCTCAGACCTACCACCAAGCATTATGATTAAAGACACAGAAGTAACTCGAACACATGATGAATGGAAGAGAGCAGTCACGTCAAGCAAAGGTATTTTAAAGTCAGAAGATCGGCCAACCTACTGCAAAAGAAGAGGAACAACTCAGTAGGCCAGTGTTGGCCAGCTTTAATCTTCAAAATCCATGGGGGATTTACCTGAAAAGAAATTAGGTTTCGCGCATGCAAGCCAGGAAACTTAAGTTGTTTACAATGATTCAAATGACTTTCTTGAGACTCTTTTTCTCTCTCATCGAAAATTCCACTTGAAAATATTAGGCCTCAGACCTACCACCAAGCATTATGATTAAAGAGACAGAAGTAACTCGTACACATGACGGACGGAAGAGAGCAGTCACGTCAAGTAAAGGTATTTTAAAGTCAGAAGATCGGCCAACCTACTGCAAAAGAAGAGGAACAACTCAGTTGACCAGTGTTGGCCAGCTTTAATCATCAAAATCCATGGGGGATTTACCTGAAAGGAAATTAGGTTTCGCGCATGCAAGCCAGGAAACTTAAATTGTTTACGATGATTCAAATAACTTTCTAGAGGCTTTTTTCTTTCTCATCGAAAATTCCACTTGAAAATAATAGGCCTCAGACCTACCACCAAGCATTATGATTAAAGAGACAGAAGTAACTCGTACACATGACGAGTGGAAGAGAGCAGTCACGTCAAGTAAAGGTATTTTAAAGTCAGAAGATCTGCCAACCTACTGCAAAAGAAGAGGAACAACTCAGTTGACCAGTGTTGGCCAGCTTTAATCATCAAAATCCATGGGGGATTTACCTGAAAAGAAATTAGGTTTCGCGCATGCAAGCCAGGAAACTTAAGTTGTTTACAATGATTCAAATGACTTTCTAGAGGCTTTTTTCTCTCTCTCTCATCGGAAATTCTACTTGAAAATATTAGGCTTCAGATCTACCACCAAGCATTATTATTAAAGAGACAGAAGTAACTCGTACACATGACGAGTGGAAGAGAGCAGTCACGTCAAGTAAAGGTATTTTAAAGTCAGAAGATCGGCCAACCTACTGCAAAAGAAGAGGAACAACTCAGTTGGCCAGTGTTGGCCAGCTTTAATCTTAAAAATCCATGGGGGATTTACCTGAAAAGAAATTAGGTTTCGCGCATGCAAGCCAGGAAACTTAAGTTGTTTACAATGATTCAAATGACTTTCTAGAGGCTTTTTTCTCTCTCTCATCGGAAATTCTACTTGAAAATATTAGGCTTCAGACCTACCACCAAGCATTATTATTAAAGAGACAGAAGTAACTCGTACACATGACGAGTGGAAGAGAGCAGTCACGTCAAGTAAAGGTATTTTAAAGTCAGAAGATCGGCCAACCTACTGCAAAAGAAGAGGAACAACTCAGTTGGCCAGTGTTGGCCAGCTTTAATCTTAAAAATCCATCGGGGATTTACCTGAAAAGAAATTAGGTTTCGCGCATGCAAGCCAGGAAACTTAAGTTGTTTACAATGATTCAAATGACTTTCTAGAGGCTTTTTTCTCTCTCTCATCGGAAATTCTACTTGAAAATATTAGGCTTCAGACCTACCACCAAGCATTATTATTAAAGAGACAGAAGTAACTCGTACACATGACGAGTGGAAGAGAGCAGTCACGTCAAGTAAAGGTATTTTAAAGTCAGAAGATCGGCCAACCTACTGCAAAAGAAGAGGAACAACTCAGTTGGCCAGTGTTGGCCAGCTTTAATCTTAAAAATCCATGGGGGATTTACCTGAAAAGAAATTAGGTTTCGCGCATGCAAGCCAGGAAACTTAAGTTGTTTACAATGATTCAAATGACTTTCTAGAGGCTTTTTTTTCTCTCTCTCATCGGAAATTCTACTTGAAAATATTAGGCTTCAGACCTACCACCAAGCATTATGATTAAAGAGACAGAAGTAACTCGTACACATGACGAGTGGAAGAGAGCAGTCACGTCAAGTAAAGGTATTTTAAAGTCAGAAGATCGGCCAACCTACTGCAAAAGAAGAGGAACAACTCAGTTGGCCAGTGTTGGTCAGCTTTAATCTTCAAAATCCATGGGGGATTTACCTGAAAAGAAATTAGGTTTCGCGCATGCAAGCCAGGAAACTTAAGTTGTTTACAATGATTCAAATGACTTTCTAGAGGCTTTTTTCTCTCTCTCATCGAAAATTCTACTTGAAAATATTAGGCCTCAGACCTACCACCAAGCATTATGATTAAAGACACAGAAGTAACTCGAACACATGATGAATGGAAGAGAGCAGTCACGTCAAGCAAAGGTATTTTAAAGTCAGAAGATCGGGCAACCTACTGCACAAGAAGAGGAACAACTCAGTTGGCCAGTGTTTTAATTGAATTGCTTAAGAGTACTATGATTAAGAACGTAGGTGTTCCACTGCAGGAATGCCTACGAGTTACTTCTATCGCAGAGGCGGCCTTAATAATTGCGAGGCCCCGGGTGAGAATTTTTTTGCGGGAGGTCTTTTGTGTACGGGAAAAGTTTGTCTTCTTTGCATTAAAAAAAGCAGGCAAGATAATTTTTGCAACACATCAATATTAAGCGACTGTTAAAATAAAATATGACATTGTTTGAAAGTTATGAAATAAAAACCTAATTAGGTATAGTAACAAAGAAGTGAAACTGTGAAATAAATGATTGAAGTGAAAAAGTAACTACCTTATAAATGTAAGAATCCAGATTATTTTCGTTATTTTTTTTTGTGCAATTCAGTACGCTTTATTTAATTAAAATACTTTACTAAATTAGAAATCAGGTCGAAATATGATAGATTAATTTTAATTAGAAATCATATCGAAGTATGACTCATACGAAAACACAAAATTAAAAATATGCAGCTTACGTAACGAAGGCATTAGTCATCGGTGTTATGTTAAAAACAAGAACAAGCTTGCATTGCGTTGTTTTGCAGAACGTGAATCGACGGTGACTCATTAAAAAGTTATATGCGTTGCATAATGCAGCTTGCGATGTAAGCTAATTCTAGAAATTCCAGGGTAGTCTTAGCCACACGCGTCAGCAGTAGACTTGGTAATAAATAGGACGAGAGAGAAAGTTCCGGGGCAGTTCCGTATATCATGTAGTCCGAGTGTGACATGCTTCTTAAAACTTACTAGTCATAAATTTTTTCAAATTCAAAATCATTCCAACATTCAATTTTCCCGATTTTAATTTAAATAAAGTGTAACTAAGAAGCATCCCAGACCGGTTAGGGTGAGTTTGAATAAAGTATCATTTTCAACAAAGTTTTTTTGTAGAAGTAAATTGTTTTATTTATGTTTTAGATCTGCTCTTATAATTATCTTAATTAAATTGGCATATTCTTTGTTCGTATTTTCTTTTATTATTATTATTAGAAATGGGCTAATTTCGACAAATTCCAAAAATATAGGTAGACGCCATTCGAGCAATTCGTGGAAAACGATTTGGGAATGGATTTCTGGCTTTCCATGGCAAAACCAGGGCGCTATTAACATTGAAATCTAAATTCAACATTGTACGGATTGTTAAAAAGATTTGGGGATAAAAGGGGTTGAAAAGTGGGTTCCAAGTCCCGCCTGCACCTCCTAGATAAAATAAAATACTCAGATTTGATTTGACATCCTTTAAACAAGCGATTTTCAAACTGGGAGGCGCGGACTGGCGAAAAGGGAGGCGCGAAAAGAAATGTAATTTCAAAAAAATATATGTATATATTAATAAGAAAATAAGTACGGTAGGTAGGGCGAGGCGCCAAGATTAATTTTTTTAATGGGGGCCGTAGTAACATAAAGTTTGGAAACCACTGGAAAATCACTCGTAAAGTAGGACAAACTCGTGATATGAACTATTATTAATTATTTCGATTTACAAAAAAAAAATATTGATTAAAATTAACAAAAGTAAAACCTAAATTCTAAGAAAAGTCAAAAAATTTTTGCAGATCATAAAATCTAGTCCTCATACAACAGATGTTATTCCAGGAATATTGACTTTATTTTATTTTTGAATTTATTAATTGATCGTCTTTTGTCTTTAGCATGACAAATTTCGTCAATTTTTAAATCAATTCGATTTGTTGTTAGTTTTACACAATTTCTTATTTTGGTCTTCTTAACTTTGTCATCGCGAATTCTTTTTTTTTTCCTTCTGTTGTACACATACTATGTACATCATTATGTTTTTATTCCTCGTTTAACTTTATTTTAATCAATTTTTAATATAATCAATTAATTGACCTTTGTTTTGTCTTTTAAATCAATTTCATTTTTTTGTTTTCCTTTCTAACTATCAATTTATCACTTTGTTTCTTTTTGTTTGTTTTTTCTTTTGCTTCATTTATTTGAAATGATTCTTGACCTTCTACTTAGCAGTTGATCGTCTTTTGTTTGGTTTTCTTTTAATCGACTGTCGTCGATCGATTTTTTGTTTTTCTTTTTTTGCATTCGATTTGACTTTATTTTATTTTTTAATTATCAACTAATCGCTTCTTCTTTGATATTTACAGATACAGGTTTTACACACTCTTCATTTTCGTCCCATCTTCATCGACGATCATCTTTTGTTTTTGTTTTATTCGATTTGACTGTTTTTGAGAAACATTTCTATGCATTTTGACAATCGATTGGGCGTCCTTTCTTTTTCAATATTTGATTTAATTATTATGTAATCGATGGCAACTTAATAAGTCAAATTTTATGCGTATTAATATTTATTTCTTAAGCTTTTATCCAAATTTTCAGATCTGTTAAAATACAGCTGTGTATATGACAGGAAATTGTTTGTTGTATTAATAAAGGCCCTATTGAATTTTGTGACATTATAACCTAAAAGCGAAACTCCTAATTAACGCTGGACAGTATCTAAGGAAAAAGAGTGTCCCATTATCTGTGTTCGTCACTGTACAATGTTCGATTCGAATTTATTTAATGTTACTTGTAAATTTTGAATAAACTATTCAGATAGACCACCACTGAACCAGTATTTATAACTCCGATCTCCTAGAAGACATTCATCCATACCTAGAGGTTCATCGACCCCGTTCAATTATTCATCGACCTCCAAGGATCGTCTTTGGGAACCCCTATTATAAATTAAAACTATCGTGATTTAAAAAATTGTAAAATTTACATCTTATAGATGACGCGAGGTCGCTGAAAGCGCAGGGGCTCGGACGGTTGCCCGGTTCGCCCACCCCTAAAGCCACCACTGCTCTATTGTAGCAAATAATGATATCCCAAAAGTCATTTCAACGTCTGTATTATTTAAAACAGTCACAGTTAAAACAGTGTGGTGCGGTGTGATAAAAAATTTAAACCACTTAAATAATGGTGTTCATGATATCGCAGAGTTTTATCGCAAACGATAAATCGCCCAGTGTGTTTCCGGCCTTATTCAGATGCACGAAACTGTGACGCAAATCACTGAGGCATTTCACTAATCCTCCCCGTCTCGTCCTCTTCTATCCTCTCTCTGACCTTCGTTTACATCAACTAGTTGAAAGAATTTTAATAAATATTCCTTCCTTCCCCTCGGCGAATCCACCGAAATTTAGAAATTCTTTCGTTTTCATTTTAGCGCAAGTTTAAGATTATTATTATAAAATTAATTTGGGCGCTCGTGATTTTAGGGGAGCCGGGGAGCGGGGGCGGAGGCAACTCCTTAAAATTATATGTTAGGAGGGAAAGCATTTAATGGTGTGAAATGGAGGCCTTGTGGTAAAATGTTCCCGGGCGCTGAAATCAGGACGATGACGACGCGACGTACCCTGAAACAATCCTGTGCTTAAAACTAATGAGTTTGCACGAATTTATTGGTTTCTAAAATCTGAAATTTAATTTGTTTTTACACCGTTTTCCCATTAGCTTGCTTCCTCAAATTCATTCAACCTTGTTCTTTTGAGTTATTTATGATCAGATTAGTTTCCTGCGCTCTGCACATTTTTTTGTTGATGTCTTAACGACTTATATTGACACTGAGATGGCGAAGAACTTTGATTTAGGAATGCAGTCAAATTTGACTCAATTTGATTTGCTGCACAATTTTTTATTTTAGTCTTAACTATGTCATCGTAAATTCTTTTTTTTTCTGTCATACAGTTGTTCCTGAAATAAGCATACATACAACATTTACGTTTTTATTCCTCATATGACTTTATTTTAGTCAATTTTTAATATAATCAACTAATTAACCTTTGTTTTCTCTTTTAATCAATTTCATTGTTTTGTTTTCCTTTTAACTATCAATTTATCACCTAGTTTTTTTTTGTTTGTTTTTTTCTTTTGTATCATTTATTTGATATGTTTTTTGATCTTCTATTTATCAGTCGATCGACTTTTCTTTAGTTTTCTTTCACTCAACTGTCATCGATTGATCGATCAACGTTTTCGTTTTTCTTTTTCTCTTATTCGATTTGACCTTAGACAGTCAATTTGAGGGTCCTTTTAATTCCAATTCAAATTCAAACGAAGGAAATTAACATTTCCGTAATCTCGGCTTATATTAGAAGCATTTTTATTACCAATCCTCGAATTGATTTAGTTGGGTTGTGTACCCTTACTTTTACGGGGTTGCATCTTAAAAGTATTTAACCCTAAGACCTAAGAGCAGTGGTTCTCAACATTTCTAGAGCATCAATCCCTGACAAGAAAATAAAAACTACCATCCATTCCCGCTTTCGGTTTTTATTAATATTCTTAAAACAGTTTTTCGTTTTGTTCAAATTCTCAGTTAAAAATTTATTACTTGCTCTTAATTCGATCTGACTTAGTGTTACAGAAATTTTACTTTCGTTTTGTCTTCAACAACGAACGTCTTTTCTTTTTCTTTTATTTTATTTATTGACATTATTTAATTCAATTTTTAGTATAACCATTTGATCGACTTTGTTTTTTCTTTTAATCAATTTCATCGTTTTGTTTTCCTTTTAACTATCAATTTATCACCTTGTTTTTTTTTGTTTGTTTTTTTTTTCTTTCGTTTCCTTTATTTGATATGTTTTTTGATCTTCTATTTATCAGTCGATCGTCTTTTCTTTAGTTTTCTTTCACTCAACTGTCATCGATTGATCGATCGACGTTTTCGTTTTTCTTTTTCTTTTATTCGATTTGACCTTTAGACAGCCAATTTGAGGGTCCTTTTAATTCCAATTCAAATTCAAACGAAGGAAATTAACATTTCCGTAACCTCGGCTTATATTAGAAGCATTTTTATTACCAATCCTCGAATTGATTTAGTTGGTTTGTGTGCCCTTACTTTTACGGGTTGGCATCTTAAAAGTATTTAACCTTTAAGACCAAGAGCAGTGGTTCTCAATATTTCCAGAGCATCAATCCCTCACGAGAAAATAAAAACTACCATCCATTCCCGCTTTCGGTTTTTATTAATGTTTTCAAAACAGTTTTTCGTTTTGTTCAAATTCTCAGTTAAAAATTTATTACTTGCTCTTAATTCGATCTGACTTAGTGTTACAGAAATTTTACTTTCGTTTTGTCTTCAACAACGATCGTTTTTTGTTTCTCTTTTAATTTATTTATTGACATTATTTATTTCAATTTTTAATATAACCAATTGATCGACCTTTGTTTTTTTCTTTTAATCAATTTCATTGTTTTGTTTTCCTTTTAACTATCAATTTATCACCTTGTTTTTTTTTGGTTGTTTTTTTTTCTTTCGTTTCCTTTATTTGATGTTTTTTGATCTTCTATTTATCAGTCGATCGACTTTTCTTTAGTTTTCTTTCACTCAACTGTCATCGATTGATCGATCGACGTTTTCGTTTTTCTTTTTCTTTTATTCGATTTGACCTTTAGACAGTCAATTCGAGGGTCCTTTTAATTCCAATTCAAATTCAAACGAAGGAAATTAACATTTCTGTAATCTCGGCTTATATTAGAAGCATTTTTATTACCAATCCTCGAATTGAATTAGTTGGGTTGTGTACCCTTACTTTTACGGGGTTGCATCTTAAAAGTATTTAACCTTTAAGACCAAGAGCAGTGGTTCTCAATATTTCCAGAGCATCAATCCCTCACGAGAAAATAAAAACTACCATCCATTCCCGCTTTCGGTTTTTATTAATATTCTTAAAACAGTTTTTCGTTTTGTTCAAATTCTCGGTTAAAAATTTATTACTTGCTCTTAATTCGATCTGACTTAGTGTTACAGAAATTTTACTTTCGTTTTGTCTTCAACTACGATCGTATTTTGTTTTTCTTTTATTTTATTTATTGACATTATTTAATTCAATTTTTAATATAACCAATTGATGGACCTTTGTTTTTTCTTTTAATCAATTTCATTGTTTTGTTTTCCTTTTAACTATCAATTTATCACCTTGTTTTTTTTGTTTGTTTTTTTTTTTCTTTCGTTTCCTTTATTTGATATGTTTTTTGATCTTCTATTTATCAGTCGATCGACTTTTCATTAGTTTTCTTTCACTCAACTGTCATCGATTGATCGATCGACGTTTTCGTTTTTCTTTTTCTCTTATTCGATTTGACCTTAGACAGTCAATTTGAGGGTCTTTTTAATTTCAATTCAAATTCAAACGAAGGAAATTAACATTTCTGTAATCTCGGCTTATATAAGAAGCATTTTTATTACCAATCCTCGAATTGATTTAGTTGGGTTGTGTACCCTTACTTTTACTTTCGTTTTATCTTCACCAACGAACGTCTTTTGTTTTTCTTTTAATTTATTTATTGACATTATTTTAATTCAATTTTTAATATAACCAATTGATCGACCTTTTTTTGCTTTTATTTCATTTCATTTAATTGGTTTTTATTTCTTAATTATCAACTTATCGCCTTTTGTTTATGGTTTTCATTTGTTTGATAGCATTTTGTATTCGAATTATCAGTTTCCTTCCTTTTTCCTGTTTCTCCTTTTGTTCAAATTTTCCGTTCAAAATTCGTTCGTTGCCTTTAATTCAATTTGACTCATCGAATTTTTACTTTCGTTTTATCTTCATCAGCGATCGTCTTTTGTTTTCTTTATTTAATTTATTTTTTTACTTTATTTAATTCAATTTTTAGTATAACCAATTGATCGAGCTTTGTTTTTAATTTATTCCATTTTATTTAATTTGTTTTCATTTCTTAAGTGTCAATTTATCACCTTTTCTTTCTGGTTTTCATTTGTTCGATAGCATTTGACATGATTTTATTTTTTAATTGTCAATATGATATTTTTTTTGTTTTATTTAGCTTGACTTTATTTTGCATTCGAATTATCAGTTTCCTTCCTTTTTTCCGTTTCTCCTTTTGTTCAAATTTTCCGTTCAAAATTCGTTCGTTGCCTTTAATTCAATTTGACTCATCGAATTTTTACTTTCGTTTTATCTTCATCAACGATCGTCTTTTGTTTTTTTTTATTTAATTTATTTTTTTACTTTATTTAATTCAATTTTTAATATAACCAATTGATCGAGCTTTGTTTTGCTTATATTCGATTTCATTTAATTTATTTATCAGCTTTTGTTTCTTAGTTTGAAGTTTGAAGGTTTCCGCGGTCGTCGTCCATTGTTGAATTCCTGGCTTCCGGTTTGAACCGCGTCTCTCCTTGCATTTCTTTTACTGCCGACGTTTCGTTCTCGATTACAGAAGAACTTCCTCAGGGCTCCTGCTGCTGGTCTTTGTTTCTTCACTATTCATTAGTCCTTGTATTTAGTAACCATGGCAACACTTATGCCCGGTTGCACCACTTTCACTTAAAACTTTAAGTCCCACACTCCCACCCCCAATGGTTAAGTGACACTTTTTCCATAATAGAAAGTGTCACTTAACCATTTAAGTAGGACTTAAAATTTTAAGTGAAAGTGGTGCAAACGGGCATTAAACAGGTCTTTGTTGTTTTAAGTTTTCCTTTATGTTACAAAAATATGTTAGGGGTAATCGTTTTCATCGTATTTATATCAACATTGCATTAAAATGATTGCAAACATTTTCCTGCGAATAACGTTGAAGAACGTTTTATTGAGAGGAAGAAAAACTGCAAGAAGAATGGTATAAGGGCAAGTTTAGATGTTTTTAAATAACGAGCTGACATTTTTCACGAAAAAAAAAAAACGAGACGCACAAATGTTTTTTTCTGCTCGACAAATTAAGGGTTCAAGAATAAAGAGTCATCAGCATTTACATGAAACCGTAGTATTTTCCTTTTTAATGCGTTTTCCTCGGCGTCCGGAAACATGTAACGGAGGCACGAACGTTAAAACCAGTTTTCGTTCTCGAGTTCGCCTCCACCACACACACACACAGACACACGTATTTTTCCAGCCTTACATTATACCTTCGGATTATAGTAAAAACGCGATTTCAGATATCGATCTAAACGATCGTTTAAGTAAATGTTGCGAAACGGTATAAGCTTTACACGCACGTGAAGCCTTGATGGCACGGAAGGCACGTTACAGGATCTTTTCCACCTAATTTGCGGACTTGAAAACAAGCTTTCAAAACGGGCGATAAATAAAAGCTATAGCGTTTATGCGGCAAATTAAAATGAGTAATCACCTGAAAAAGGTTTTTTCGGGTTTGTTTTGTTTCGCCACGATGTAACGAATGCCCGGGGAAAACGAGACATCTGTGAGCTTTCTTTTTAAGCTGAAAAATAAACCACCTAATTATTGTAATAAGTACGAAAGATGTTTTTCGTTCGCAGCTTAAGAGCAACAATAAATTGCTGCGCTGGAATTTAAACAGTAGGGAAATTTCATCGGGAAAAATAAACGACCTGAGAAAGAAAACGCTGCGTTTTCAGTTGAAATTTATTCCTAAAGCACGGATTCAGGTATATTTTTAGGTAACGTGCGCACGACTTTAAAGCTGATTCCGTGGTTTGTTTATCACTTTACGAAATCATTTTTTTTAAATTTTGTTGCAAATCGTTTTTAATTGCAGTGATAATCTCGAGCAGCCTATGTATAGCTGTTTCAGCCCTGTTCGGGGCTTCGTCAGCGAAAACGTAGCTCGACGTTCCCATTGCAAACCAAAAACGTCTTGTCCAATTTATTCGCAAATGCGATGTAATAGTGATTAACAGATAAAACGGCGACATCTTACGATCGCTTTTTGACCTGACATTGCTTCAATGTCTATCCTACTGCAATGTCAGGTTAAAGAGTGATCGTAAGATGTCGCTGTTTTATCTGTTCATATTCTTTAGTAATTTGCATAATTGAATTCATTCACATTGCTAAGTCATTTGTTAAAATAATTCTTTTTAACATTGACCTCTTTATAGGTTCCTTTCGATTGTTTACCAATTGTAGGAGTTCTATACATTTGCCCTGAATGATTGAAACTATGTAGCTCAAGCATTGGTTTAAGTAAAATTAGAACAAATAATTTTTTTTTTTTTTTAATTTAGAACTTTTAGAATTGTTTCATTTATTCATGCAAACACATAAAATGACAGAATTCATTCATCAAAACGTTTTTTTTTTTCTTTTTTAGCGACAATGACGTATTTGAGTTGGCAGCATTGTTTCATGTGTCTGAATGTCGTCATGATGACGCTCGTGCTTCACATTGAGGTTAAATCGCTCTTAAAGGTCTTTTTTTTTTTTGATAATTAGAGAAAAAAGATGAGTTTAAATTCTGCGCGTAATTTGTGAAAGTACTTTGCCATAAATTATTTTAATTAATTAAAAATAAATCGTATTTGTCCCAAGATCACCAACAGAGTTAATTGCGCGGTTGGTACACTACGTTTCTAGATTGACTGTTGACGCGGATGTGCTCGTGCTTTTACTGGAACTAACATCTGCTGGCTGACGACGAGGGCATACTCGTCATTTTATCGGGACTTTCTAATCTAAACACTGACGATAAGGACCTTCTCGTGCTTTTCTTGAAAGACTCTAGACAACACGCAATAAAAAAAGAAAACCTTTCAAATTCAAATTAATCCCCGCGTCTTTTTTATTCTGAGGTGTGTTCCAAAAATCTTATAATCTAGACACCTGTTATTACTAATTATTAATAAAATGAATAACTAATTATGGGGTTGTATTCGACATGCATACATTTCAGCAGGCATAGACGTCTAGATTATGATAAGCCTTTTGGGACACACGTTAGTTATAAAACAAGCGACATCTGACCGCTTTTTATTTGACTAGAAAGAACGTGCTTCAATTTTTAATGTTCAGATCGAGTACATGAAGAAAAAACAACAAAAGTCTATCAAATGGTAATCAAAGAATAATCATTTCAAGTCAAACAAAAGAAAAAAAAAAACAAAAAAACAAAGAAGCTCAATTCACAGACGAAAATATTAATTATAAAAAACCAACGATAAGTAAATCTGATTTAATTTCTTTTTATAGATTTATTTGATAATCAAAAATGTAATCATGTAAAAATGTAAAAATTGTTATTTGCAGGTCTAGTCTTTTTATTTCTTATTTTCATTTGTTAAACAGAACGAGAGAGAATGAGGACTAACTTTGACAATTCTGAAAATGCAAGAAGGCGTCGTCGCCAGCAAGCCGTGGGAAACAAAGCAGAGCTCGATTTCTGGCTTCATTTTCGAAAACCAGGCTACCAAACAAGAAAATTCAAGGCTCAAGCTTTGGCGGAAAGTAATTTATTTGATTTTCGAACTTGATTTCCCTTTTTCTTTGATTTTATCACCTTTTCAACCCCTGTCTACGCGCACACAACACATAAGTGTGCGTCACACGTATATTCCGGTCTCATTTCAACGAATCAAAAAAGTAATTACCTTTTTTTTCCTCGTAATAGTAAGCACGTACGTTAATGGACGATTGATATTCGATTTAGACGAAATGCACCGAGACTGAAAACAAGAATAAAACGATTGCGCCCTGGAAAATTTAATTCCGGAAGGAAGGCGGTTATCCTTTGGTCGAAATCGATAATACGGTGGTCGTTAATTAAATTTTCATTGAGCGAAGCGAATGCACTTTAATATCATTCATTGGATGTCTGCAGGTTTAATCATCATCTAGATGATGCAAATAAGAAGTGAAAGGTTTGATTAATAAAATAATTTGAAAGAAAAATATTATTTCCCTAACGAAATCTCGGAGAACTTCCAGCTTTGACTGCCTTGCCTTGCCTTGCCTAGCCTTGCCTTTATCGGCAGCTGACGATATGACGTAACTTGGAAACTGCCTTCTAGTTTGGAGGGATGAATGAGGCAGATAAGAATTTGCGTCTGGACTAACAAGATTGAAATGCTGCTTGCCCTACGAACTTAAATCCCGGAGTATTAGCGAGGATTTTGTTATAGAAACGCGCTTTAAAATTCCCTTTTTATCTTCTCGTGTCTCCTCCGGCTGTCATAATAATATAAAATTGCCTTATACGCATATAGAATATTCAGAGAGAGAGAGGTAGATTTTTTTTTTAATATCATGCGAAGGCGGTGATGTGCGGAAATGGAATGAACGTTATCAGGTGTGGAGTTTCTCCCCCCCGGAACTCCACATGGAATGGATCAATTTTTTTTTGTCTTTGTTAAATCATTCAATAACTAACTTTAGAATATTGATTTCCTATTTAAAGTTTTTCTATTACGCTCTGGTGAAGTTACTTTCCGTGATTTCGTCGCGTTTTAGAGTTCCGGAATAAAATAACAACTCATGTAATTTTTCGGGGAATAAAGTTTGCGGCGTAATAAATAACTTTTCGGAACTATCGCATAATAATCTAGCGAGCTCGTAAATATGTAAATAAGTGATTGGCAAACATAAGATCTCTGACGTGCCCTTTGGCAGACGTCGAGATCAAAAAAGTTTCACGCTAACAACACGTGGGATGTAAAAGTTGCACGTGTTCTTCTTTAAGTGAACCTAAAAGGAAAGATGTGACATTTCATTTTCGAACAGATGCAGATATATGAGTACTATGGGGATTCTAGATCAATTCTCTTATGTTGTTTCTTACAAAAGTACTATAGTTACGTCTCTGGTGCCTATCCATAATTTAAAAACTGCTTCCCGTAACATTCTTTTTAAATAATATGTAGCAGCATTGTTTATATACAATTAAAGCACTTTCTTTCTTTTTTCATTAAACAGAGGAGGATTCTTCGATCCGTGACCTGAAGAAGCACCCTTGGTTAAGGAACACAAGATGAAGACCACAAATGCAACAAATGCATGTATAGTGGTTACGACATTGAAATGTAGGATTTTCTTTTGGAATTTCTAACTTTTCTTCAATTTTAACAGGAATTCACAAATGTCGAAGTTGGTAGAACTGATTGTGCATCTAGGAGGTTATCTACCTCCGTTGTCTGGTTTAATTTAAATTTGCCCTACGAATTTTCTCCTTGCAGAAATGATGAAGTCAACTTCACATCAAACCTTTGCAATTCTTCTGAATTAAGGCTGAGCTTACGCTTTTCTAAAAACCTTTTTCTTGAGATGGATTAGTCATCTTTCTTTTTCTTTAAAGTTCGTGATGGGTCCTGGCTGCTTGCTCTTATACTTTCCTCCACCCTTTCCTGTCTCTGCATTTTAATCGCTAATCTTTTACTTTTGTGTCTTCGTCCAGAGCACCCCTCCATCGTTTCCGTGGTCTTCCTCTACTTCTGGATGATGTCAACTTCAACATCAAACCTGCACATTCTTCTGAATTATGGCTGAGCTTATGCTTTTCTAAAAACCCTTTTCTGAGATGGAATCCTCTTTCTTTTTAAGGTTTGTAATGAGTCCTGGCTGCTTACTTTACTTGCTTTCCTCCGCTCTTTCCTATCTTTGCATTTTAATCGCTTTCGTTGGTTTTATGTCTTCGACCAGAGCAACTCTCCATCGTTTCCTCAATCTTCCTCTAGTTCTAGATGATGTCAACTTCATCACCAAGCCTTCACAATTCTTTTGGATTATGGCTGAGCTTACGCTTTTCTAAAAACCTTTTTCTTGAGATGGATTAGTCATCTTTCTTTTTCTTTAAAGTTCGTAATGGGTCTTAGCTGTTTGCTCTTTTACTTTCGTCCACCCTTTCCTGTCTCTGCATTTTAATCGCCAATCTTTTACTTTTGTGTCTTCGTCCAGAGCGTCCCTCCATCGTTTCCTCAATCTTCCTCTACTTCTAGATGATGTCAACTTCAACATCAAGCCTTTACATTCTTCTGAATTATGGCTGAGCTTACGCTTTTCTAAAAACCCTTTTTTGAGATGGAATCCTCTTTCTTTTTAAGGTTTGTAATGGCTCCTGGCTGCTTGCTTTACTTACTTTCCTCCACTCTTTCCTATCTTTGCATTTTAATCGCTTTCGTTAGTTTTATGTCTTCGACCAGAGCAACTCTCCATCGTTTCCTCAATCTTCCTCTAGTTCTAGATGATGTCAACTTCATCACCAAGCCTTCACAATTCTTCTGGATTATGGCTGAGCTTACGCTTTTCTAAAAACCTTTTTTTTTAGATGGATTAGTCAGCTTTCTTTTTCTTTAAAGTTCGTGATGGGTACTGGCTGCTTCCTCTTTTACTTTCCTCCACCCTTTCCTATCTCTGGATTTTAATCGCCAATCTTGTACATTAGTGTTTTCGTCCAGAGCGTCCCTCCATCGTTTCCTCGGTCTTTCTCTACTTCTGGATGATGTCAACTTCAACATCAAGCCTTTACATTCTGCTGAATTATAGCTGAGCTTACGCTTTTCTAAAAACCCTTTTTTTGAGATGGAATCCTCTTTCTTTTAAGGTTTGTAATGGCTCCTGGCTGCTTTCTTTACTTGCTTTCCTCCACTCTTTCCTATCTTTGCATTTTAATCGCTTTCGTTGGTTTTATGTCTTCGACCAGAGCAACTCTCCATCGTTTCCTCAATCTTCCTCTAGTTCTAGATGATGTCAACTTCATCACCAAGCCTTCACAATTCTTCTGGATTATGGCTGAGCTTACGCTTTTCTAAAAACCTTTTTTTTTAGATGGATTAGTCAGCTTTCTTTTTCTTTAAAGTTCGTGATGGGTACTGGCTGCTTGCTCTTTTACTTTCCTCCACCCTTTCCTGTCTCTGCATTTTATTCGCCAATCTTGTACATTTGTGTCTTCGTCCAGAGCGTCCCTCCATCGTTTCCTCGGTCTTTCTCTACTTCTGGATGATGTCAACTTCAACATCAAGCCTTTACATTCTGCTGAATTAAAGCTGAGCTTACGCTTTTCTAAAAACCCTTTTTTTGAGATGGAATCCTCTTTCTTTTAAGGTTTGTAATGGCTCCTGGCTGCTTTCTTTACTTGCTTTCCTCCACTCCTTCCTATCTTTGCATTTGAATCGCTTTCGTTGGTTTTATGTCTTCGACCAGAGCAACTCTCCATCGTTTCCTCAATCTTCCTCTAGTTCTAGATGATGTCAACTTCATCACCAAGCCTTCACAATTCTTCTGGATTATGGCTGAGCTTACGCTTTTCTAAAAACCTTTTTTTTTAGATGGATTAGTCAGCTTTCTTTTTCTTTAAAGTTCGTGATGGGTACTGGCTGCTTGCTCTTTTACTTTCCTCCACCCTTTCCTGTCTCTGCATTTTAATCGCCAATCTTTTACTTTTGTATATTCGTCCAGAGCGTCCCTCCATCCATCGTTTCCGTGGTCTTTCTTCTAGATGATGTCCACTTCATCATCAAGCCTTTACATTCTTCTGAATTATGGCTGAGCTTACGCTTTTCTAAAAACCCTTTTTTGAGATGGAATCCTCTTTCTTTTTAAGGTTTGTAATGGCTCCTGGCTGCTTACTTTACTTACTTTCCTCCACTCTTTCCTATCTTTGCATTTTAATCGCTTTCGTTGGTTTTATGTCTTCGACCAGAGCAACTCTCCATCGTTTCCTCAATCTTCCTCTAGTTCTAGATGGTGTCAACTTCATAACCAAGCCTTCACAATTCTTCTGGATTATGGCTGAGCTTACGCTTTTCTAAAAAGCTTTTTATTGAAATGGATTAGTCAGCTTTCTTTTACTTTAAAGTTCGTGATGGGTCCTGGCTGTTTGCCCTTTTACTTTCCTCCACCCTTTCCTGTCCCTGCATAATCGCTTCAAAAAAAGTTTTTGCTTTCATCGCTTTTGTGTCTTCGTCCAGAGCGTTCCTCGTATCTTTTCCTCGATCTTCCTCTGCTTCTGGTCCATGACGTCATACAAAACTTTTATCAGTAAACATATCTGAATAAATTCTTTGATCCAGCCGATCATTTAACGTATTCATAAACACGAAGAACATGGATTTTGTCACGTGCTGTGATGAGTCACCTACCACCCTTTAATCTACCAACCCCGATATAGAGACCCTAGATGGCGGATCAAAATTTTGAAAACTAAAGTGACAGAGTTAATATAAAAAAACAATGCCAAGTTGTTCGGCCTTAAATTGCTCGAATCGTTCTGGAAAATACTTCAGACAATGTTTTGGTCCTTAGAAGAGAGGTTCCGAAGGCAAATGGATTAATTTGGTTGGGATTTGTCTACCCAAATTAATGGAATCCATGGAATTTCAATAAAGCCCGATTCGATAATCGAACTTTAGGAGACTTTAAGATAAAAGTCACATTCTAATGTACAAACCACTATGTTTCCGCATCTTTTGAACATGTGACTGTGACTTTTATTTTAAAGTCTCCTAAAGTTCGATTATAAAATCGGAACTAATAATTTACTTTATCTAAATTGTTCTTCCTTTCTTCCCTCCTTCATACTTACTTGACGGAGAGTAAATGCTTATAACATGTTTCGATTTTATTTATTTTTATTTAGAAAACATTTACACGTTCATTTATGATTTCTGTCGAATACGTGTGCTCCCGATAACTATTAAACAGGGATTTTAAGGAGGAAGGGAAGGATAAATAAATGGAAAAAGAAAAAGCTCTTATCAACTCGACAAGAAGCATCGTGGATAGGTTTCGAATAAAAAAATGAGAAAAACCTGCTAAATGAAAACCGAATCAAAATAATTAATAAAGAAGAAACTGAAGTAGAAATAGAAGAAAAAGAGAGCCACTGGACTGGACTGGAAAACATCGTTAATCCAAAAATCACACTTCTGTAATTGCTTTCTTTAGATGTTCTCAACATTTTTTAAAGCATTTTTCCTACTCTATTTCAACGATGGTGAGGCACAACATTTTATTGCACTGCAAATGCGTGAAGAATTCCCATCGATTGCATAATTAACTGCCATATTGCTTTTATCTGGTCAGCTTCAAGCTCGCAGACAATATTTACGCTGTTTTCCGACGCATAGTCAAGTTCCAAGAACTTTCCGATGACGAGTCGTTATTCTTCAAGGTTAGCCTTGCAAGTATTCTGTTTTCAGCAAGCCAAAGTAGTCAATAAAGACGAAAAAGTAGAAAGAGAAAGTTTTTTCCTACCCGATTTCCATGACAGTGGAGCACATCATTCGATTGCACTGCGAATGCATGGGAAATTCCCACCGATTCCATAATTAACTGCTTATCTCGCAAGATATAAACTCGCAGACAATACTCACACCGTTTTCCGTGGCGACTTTCTTACCCATAGTCAAGTTCCAAGAATTTTAAGATAACGAGATGCTATTCTTCAAGCCTGGCCTTGCATGTGTTCGGTTTTCACGTTATAATATTTTCATATTGTGTTGTAATTTCTAATTTATTTAATTTATGAGTAGTGTAAAATTCAAATCCTTTCACTTTGTTTTTTTCTTCTCTACTTCTTTGCTTCACACCTTGGGGAAGCACCTGCTCGATGGTCTGCTACATTTCCGGCCATCGGTCCGGTTTTTCTTAAAGCTTTAAACGTCACAGGCTTGATGCTTTCTGGCTCTTCTTAGTTTTTGGACTTCTCCTCTTTAGGTTCTCAGGAACCGCCGATTTGTTACTTCTTATTCTTGAAGGACATTTTTTCTTCGCGTACCTTTTCGCGAATGGCCCTATTTCCGATGTTTTTTTTGGTTTTGCAGTTGTTTGCTTGGGAATCCTCTGTCTTTCTTTAAACTCTAAAACGAAGGGGCTAACAGAAACACCTTCGCCCTTCTCCTCTGCGTTAGAGCTAAAAAAAAAGATAGGTAACAAAAACGCTACTTCGCTTTAACTATAAAAAAGACAGACGCGAATTTTTGACCACTAATTTTACGTATTTTTTTTTTTTGACCGAATCACTTTGCCCTTTTTTATTGCAGACTCTCCACAAAGCTATCTAACACTACAAAAGCTTTCCTTGTTCAAAGTTCTCGTACTTTCTACCAAGCTTAGGTTAGTTGCAGTTTTTCACAGTCTGTTTCGACTTTTTTTTTTTGTTTAAACACAAACCACGATGGCGAATTTAAATGCTTTACATTTCTGCAAGTGTCCTTAATACTCTCTGTATTTAAAATAAACCTCTGTACTGAATCCTGATTTCTTACATCCTTAAACATGGTTTCTTACATCCTTTCCCCCTTAAACAGTTTTCTTAAGGTTGTCTAATATAGCGTAACTGAATGATATACGTACGAAGTGATATTGCCAACATAACTGAGTGATATTGTTTTGGAAGTTAATCTTCTTTTAGGTTTCGACAAACTGAAACATAATTCTAATAGGGCTCACTTCTAATGATGTTCGAAGACATTTGTCCCTGTTAGGTTTCCGGTTTAATTTTGTTATTCAACTCACCCCCATTGCTCATCTAGTTTTCAATTTTATTTTTAGCTCCACAGTTGACGGTTAGAAACAATTTGATGTGCTTAGTATTTTAGTATCTTCTTTGTGTGCGTGTATTCAGTAAAGCAGGGCAGATTCTGCCTTACAATCCCATTTTCGTGAGCCTGGAAATTTAAATCTCACTTAACGTCTGCCACGTTCGTTTCACTCTCGCCCTCGTGACTCTCACTTTGCAAATTAATAACGACATTTTTTTTTTGTATGAATAATGCGTCGACCGAGAGCTTCGTAAAACACCGGCCGACCTAAATTCCATCGCCGAACAGGAAATCTCTCATTCGTGCAGGGGAAGTAAGGACTTATTTCGAATAGCACCGCATTTGAGTCGAACGTTTATACGGGAGGTTTTTAAACGCCCCTGGGAAATTGTTTTGTCGAGGACGTCCTTCCGCCATCCTGGAAAAGGATTCAAGGGCAATTCCGAGTTAAAAAACATGGAGAGGAATGAGAAAGTTTGATGAGGGCATCGATGATGTACTAGCAAAAAAAAGTTTGCAATCTCTAGCTCTGGGATAATTCAGTTTTCCGTTTTCCATTTTCCAATCTGGCTCGTTATTTTTTTTAAATTAGAAACAAAATAGAAACCTCAGAAACCCTCCCCCCGGTCATAAATATCGTGGGATTCCTCTTGGTAATATATACGCTATTGATGTGTTGCTTCTTCAAGACCAAGACCACACATTAACTTTGAATTACAACCCCTCGACGACGTCCGCAATATTTCTCAGCGGGTAGTCCTTTCGAATGAAAACAAACTGCCTCGGCGTTCTCAACCCCCACGATATTATTTAGCGCGCCGATATAATTGCAAAAAGTATATTATTAAAGGGGTTGGGGTTGCCTTTTCTCGATTTTCGTGATGTCGCCGGCGAAATTTTCATTTACGAATTTTTTTTCTGCGGTTTATGTTTTCAGCGGATGATTTACGCGGCGGCTGCGGCGGCGGCAGCTGAAAGGCTTCCATTTCATTTCTGCAGAAAAAACATTTTTTTTTTTGCCAACTCCCTCAGTAATTGGGGCTCGCCGGGAATGTGCAAAATGGAACAGAAAATGCTAATTCGTGCGAACTTTTTCAGCGTGGCACTTTTGGGGGCTTCGTTTTACCTACACGAAGGTATTTATTAAATGCGAATGAAATATTTTTATCAATTGTGGAGATATTTTGGAAAAGTGAAGTGAAATCATCGAACGAATATTATTAAAGCCACTGTAGTAAAAATACTGACGGTATTTGAACAATTGAAAAAAAACATGAATTAAAATAGAAGAAATAAAATAAAAGGAAAATGAAGCAAACTTTTTTTTCCTTCAAGAAAAAATCGCTTGATTTTGGATTTTCATTTTTTATTTCTTCCCCCGCCCATAAAACCCGTAACAGTTTCGTGGGTTGCTGGAAGTCTTCACAGCAATTCAAGATTCAGTGTTTTCGAGAAGGCACGCCATCTGCGCGGAATGTTCTAGAGAGGACGCGAAAAGTTCCTTGCATTTTTGGCGGTTTGAAATTCAGCGAGCCGCATGCGCGAAAAGTTGTGGCGATCATTGTTGTGTGTAAACGTTTATGTTTAATTAAATTATTTGAAATTAGTCGACGATTATTACTTGCAAACCCCGAAGTCGTAACAATATGTTAAGAAAAGACTATTAATGGAACTAAATTATTAAAATTAAGGCGTACCAGAAGGTTTTTTATTCTTTCTCGTGTGTTGCCTGTTCGTTACAGTTAGAGAAGAATTGAAGATTATTTCTTTATTTATTTCTTCCCTCGACCGTAAAACCCGTAACAGTTTCGTGGGTTGCTGGAAGTCTTCACAGCAGTTCAAGATGCAGTGTTTTCGAGAAGGCACCCATCTACGCGGAATGTTCTAGAGAAGACGCGAAAAGTTCCTTGCATTTCTGCGGTTTGAAATTCAGCGAGCCGCATGCGCGAAAGGTTGTCGCAATCATTGTTGTGTGTAAACGTTTGCGTTTAATTAAATGATTTGAAATTAGTCGACGATTATTACTTGCAAACCCCGAAGTCGTAACAATATGTTAATAGAAGACTATTAATGGAACTAAATGATTAAAATTAAGGCGTACCAGAAGGTTTTTTATTCTTTCCCGTGTGTTGCCTGTTCGTTACAGTTAGAGAAGAATTGAAGATTATTTCTTTATTTATTTCTTCCCTCGACCGTAAAACCCGTAACAATTTCGTGGGTTGCTGGAAGTCTTCACGTCATTTCAAGATGCAGTGTTTTCGAGAAGGCACGCCATCTACGCGGAATGTTCTAGAGAAGACGCGAAAAGTTCCTTGCATTTCTGCGGTTTGAAATTCAGCGAGCCGCATGCGCGAAAAGTTGTCGCAATCATTGTTGTGTGTAAACGTTTACGTTTAATTAAATTATTTGAAATTAGTCGACGATTATTACTTGCGAACCCCGAAGTCGTAACAATATGTTAAGAAAAGACTATTAATGGAACTAAATTATTAAAATTAAGGCGTACCAGAAGGTTTTTTATTCTTACCGGTGTGTTGCCTGTTCATTACAGTTAGAGAAGAATTGAAGATTATTTCTTTATTTATTTCTTCCCTCGACCGTAAAACCCGTAACAGTTTCGTGGGTTGCTGGAAGTCTTCACAGCAGTTCAAGATGCAGTGTTTTCGAGAAGGCATGCCATCTGTGCGGAATGTTCTAGAGAGGACGCGAAAAGCTCCTTGCATTTCTGGCGTTTTGAAATTCAGCGAGCCGCATGCGCGAAAAGTTGTCGCAATCATTGTTGTGTGTAAACGTTTGCGTTTAATTAAATTATTTGAAATTAGTCGACGATTATTACTTGCGAACCCCGAAGTCGTAACAATATGTTAAGGAAAAGACTATTAATGGAACTAAATTATTAAAATTAAGGCGTACCAGAAGGTTTTTTATTCTTTCCCGTGTGTTGCCTGTTCGTTACAGTTAGAGAAGAATTGAAGATTATTTCTTTATTTATTATTTATAAAAATACTGACGGTATTTGAACAATTGAAAAAAACATGAATTAAAATAGAAGAAATAAAATAAAAGGAAAAGAAGCAATCTTTTTTTTCCTTCAAGAAAAATCGCTTGATTATGGATTTTCATTTTCTATTTCTTCCCTAGCCCGTAAAACCCGTAACAGTTTCGTGGGTTGCTGGAAGTCTTCACAGCAGTTCAAGATGCAGTGTTTTCGAGAAGGCACGCCATCTACGCGGCATGTTCTAGAGAGGACGCGAAAAGTTGTCATCATGAAATCATTGTTGTGTGTAAACGTTTATGTTTAATTAAATTATTTGAAATTAGTCGACAATTATTACTTGCGAACCCCGAAGTCGTAACAATATGTTAAGGAAAAGACTATTAATGGAACTAAATTATTAAAATTAAGGCGTACTAAAACGTTTTTTTTATTCATTCCGGTATGTTGCCTTTTCGTTACAGTTAGAGAAGAATTGAAGATTATTTGCGTTATTTTAAGCTGAAATCTTGGCTAATGCATCACATTTGCGTGTGAATATATATCGAATAGCACAAAGATATTAGTAGAGAAGGTTTTTGGGGCCACGAATCACTTTTATTGCTTACGTCCGTCCTAATTTCGTGTATTTAGTGGCCATTTCACGTGACATTCCGCCACCGGGAACCTTTACTTATTTACTTTTTTTTATTCAAGGACGTGCATACATTAAATCAATCGAAATAAGGTCACGTAAATAAAATAATTAAGAAAAAAGAGTTTTTTTTTGTTTTATCTTAAGTCAACACGTGACATTCCGCTACCGGGAACCTTTACTTATTTACTTTTTTTATTCAAGGACGTGCACACATTATATCAATCGAAATAAGGTCACGTAAATAAAATAATTAAAAAAAAGAGTTTTTTTTTTGTTTTATATTAAGTCAATTAAATAATGTCTTACAAGTAAATTATCTTCTTACACTAATTACCAGGGAAAAGAATTCGGGCCACTTATACGCCTTTTGCTGCGTAAGGTATTTGCAGTATGCACTTAATTAACTGTGACTTTACTTAATTCTAATTTGTAGTGACTTGAGGTTTAATTTTGGGATGATTTGATTTATTTTCCACACGGAAGTCTCTATCGTTTTAGATGTCATTGTTTGACGAAGAAAAGTTAAAAAAAAGACGCCTTGAAATACAATTTTTATCAATCCCTCTAATGGAACAGTTGGTGATTGATGAGTGGAAACGATTCAGTCTCACAAAATAAAATAGTAAATTTAATTCCAAGTCGATTACTCCGAACAAAGTGTTCCGGAAAAGAAAGAAACAAGAAGAGAAAAAGAAAAAGAAAACTAAAATACCGTCACTTTCACGCTCCATTAGACCTGGCTGCTTGAAACTATGGCAAAATCCCTTAAAATAGGCGGGCAATATAAAAATGATTCGGTCGTAAAAGGAACGTAATGGTGTGAATTCGTACGAAATAAGTGGCATCGGGGGTTGCCCCAAACTGGAACTGACCCTTTCGCGAAAGATCGACGTGGGAATTTAAATTTTTATTTAAGGAAAATACGCGCGAAACTAAAATATTTACATTTAATCTGGAAAGATGGGCGCTCGCGGGGTGGGGGGGTGGGAGGGAGGGTGCAGTTTCGCTCGTTAAATTTTTGTAGGCGGCACGTGTATGTTTTGCCGAAAAAGCAACGCGCAAACAGAAACGATAAACATATTCGAAGATTTTGTTGATCCAGTGCGCGTCTTCGAGCATCCTATGCGATGCGATGCGATGCGATGTGATGTGATGTGAAGTGATGTGATGTGATCACACTGTTGACAACAGAATGTAAACATGGGGAGGAATCTCGCTTTTAAGTAACTAAATAACTCGCACATGTTTTCAGTTTGAATAAATATATCATCGTTCAGTTAAATACTTTATTAAATTGTACCCGCCGAGGATCAAAGAGCTTTCAGGAAAAGAAAATATTCTCATTTGATGTGTATAAACTCTTCCTTCCCCCTTACAATCTTTGTTAATAAATTATTTCGCACCAACGCATTTTCAAATAATAATAATAATAATAATAATTTTAATTAAGCCTGACTCTAATTAAAAGTTAGTGCCTGTCCCCGAACGAACGAAAAAAGAAAGGGAAAATAGAAAAATACGTCGGTGTCGTCCGGGGGGGAAAGCGTCATATTATTTACTTTAACTTTGAAAACAACATCCCACGTCTTGTTTATTCGTTGTGCGAACACATCCAATACCCACCCGTCCCGAACCATCCCATCCCTTATCGGACAGGACGATACGAAGAGATGAGACGAGACGAGACGAGATGGTGAGCGACAAATTAAGATATGTTTGCGCTTCCAATTGTTCACAAATAAAACTTTCGGCGGTGGAATCCCAGAAGCTTTTAACCTCGCTTTAAACGCACGTCCGTCGCTCGAGAGTTCTCACTTCTTAACTTGACTTGCACTCAAGCTCTGCCTTGGGAGGATCCAGATACAGTGCCGCAGGGACTTGAAAGGATGACGGTTGCATCTCGGAGAAGCAGTTTTCCTTAGATGGAGCGTTCAGTGAACGTGTTACAACACTTGAAATGGTTTTAATTTCCAAGAACTATTCGCTTTTCCACCAGGCTTGAGATCGATCGCCAGCGCCTCCACCAAAAATTTTTAAGTACTATAATTAACGGCCATTTTCGTCGCTTGATTTTGTTTCATTTAGTTACTTTTCGAATTATACACGGTCGATTTTTCTCTCTCTATACATCTCTTCTGAACGCATCCGTCCATTTTTGTTTCAATGAAATCGACTGTCAATTGTTTTCTTATACTTTTTGGTTATTTCAAGATGAGGTTCATTTTTTTTCGATGCGGCTTTATTTTCCTTCGTAACCGTTTATGTTTCTTGTTGACTATTCCACGATTCGCTGTTTTGTTTATTTGTCGTAGATGTTCTGTGTTACCGACCGAAATCGATCGCCATTTGTTTTTCTCCTTCGTCTACTTTCTTTCGTCGATCGCCTTTTCCGTTTTCTTCTTTTCTAAACATCTCTCCGTGTTCCTCATTAAATGGCAGTGTGTTCCTCATTAAATGTCAGTTTGCTTTTTGTCTTTTTCAAAACGATCTCTGCTTGCTTCATTCTTTTTAACTCGTTCTGATCATTCGTTTATTCTGTCAAAGTCAGTTGTCTTTTGTTCTTCCACAAATGCTTTCGTCTTGTTCGTCGTCAGGAATTTCTTTTTTTTGATCTTCGTCGCTTGTTTTAATTTAATTTTTTGTTTTGTTTCGTTTGTTCTTTTTTTCTCTCTTGTTGAATGTCATTTGGTTTCTTATCCACATATTTTCTGGTCACTTCAAGATGACGTTCATTTGTTTTTTCTTTGCCGACGGTGCTCGTCAGTCTCGGTGCTTCCTAAACCGATCGTCATTTGTTTTTCTTGTCATCCCGTTAGTCGTTAGACCTTTTCCGTCGTCTATATTTCTAAAAAGTTTTCGAACTTTTTGTTAAATGGAAGTTTATTTTGTCTTTTGTCTTTTAAACGATCTTCATTTGTTTCTGTGATTTCGTTTTTCTTTCGTCTTATCACTTCCTCTCTTTGGTTTTGTTTCTGTGAAAGTCGATCGTGTTTTTTGTCTTCTTTAAATGCGTCCGTCGTGTTCATCGCGCGGATTTTTTTTCTCCATCATTCTTTCGACCGTCGCCGTCGCTTGTTTTTATTTTATTTTGTTTCGTTTGTTTTTCCTTTCTTTTCTTGCTGGAAGCATTCGCACATTTTTGTTTCAATTAAACCGAACGTCACTCGTTTTATAGTTTTTTTTTTTGTCGTTTCAAGATTGCGTTCATTTGTTTTTATTATTTGCTAGCCCTGCTTTATTTTCATTTATGATCGTTACTGTTTTCTTTTATCCTTTTTTGTTTTTATTTCTTTCTTTCGAATATTGCCCGTTTTTGTTTTATTTTGCTTGTTCTTTTTTTGCTGGACGCATTCGCACGTTTTAGTTTCAGTTAAATCGAACGTTATTTGTTTTATAGTTTTTTTTTGGTCATTTCAATGTGATGTTCATTTGTTTTTCTTTGCCAACTGCTTTATTTTCGTTTGTGATCGTTTATTTTTTTTTGACAACTATTTTCGGTTCGTTTTGGTTTTTATTTCTTTCAAACATTGCCTGTTTTCATTTTATTTTGCTTCGTTTGTTGTTTTTTTTTACTGAACGTATTCGCACATTTTTGTTTCAATTAAATCGAACGTCATTTGTTTTATAGTTTTGTTGGTCATTTCAATATGTGGTTCATTTGTTTTTCTTTTTGCTTTATTTTCGTTTGTGTTTCTTTTTTGTCAACTGTTGTTTTATTTATAGGAGGCGTTCGTTAGTTTCTGGACTTCGATCGCCATTTGTTTTTCTTCTTCGTCCTGTTTCTTGCCAGTCGTCTTTTGCGTCCTCTTTGTTCGTCTCGTTCCGATAGCTTTTGTTTTCTGCCTGTCAAAATCGAACATGTTTTGTCGTTTTCAGAGGCGTCCGTTGTGATCACCGTCGAGAATTTGGTCTTTTTTTTTGTTTTATTGTTCTATTTTTTGCGTTTACCTACTTTTCGAGTCGTAGATGGTTTCTTGGTGAACGCACTCGTTTGTTTTTGTTTTTAATTAATTCCGACTGTCATTTGTTTTCTGATTTTATTTTTTGGTCACGTCAAGATGACGTTCACTTGTGTCGACGCTACCTTACTTTCGTTCGTGTTGTTTTTTTTTTCCGTCGACACAATCGATCGTCAGTTGTTTTCTTTTTCTTTTATTTCATCCCGTTTCCTGTCAGTCGCTTTTTCCGGATAACTCAAGTTTGTCTTATAGACAAAGCGAGGAGCGAAGTCCCCGCCTCAGTGTTTGCGAGCGTTCTCGAAATCGAATCATGCGCGCCGCGTCGGTGCTACTTCATCCTCGCTTTAGTTATAAAAAAAAACTAAGCGACGCACTTTCGGGAGAAATATACGAAAATCACAGGTTTTATTGCATCACCAGGCTTGAGATCGTTCGCCAGCGCCTCCACCAAAAATTTTCAAGTACTATAATTAACGGCCATTCATTCATTCATAATCAGACTTTAAGGAAGCTTTAATTCAAAGTCACTTTAAGAAACAAATTTTTTAGGTTAAAGTAACTTTAAATTTAAAGTCTGATTATGAAAAGGGTCCTAAGGGAGATAGCGGAACGCAAACGACAGATTGCCTTATTTATACATATAAGAACTGATGATCTTACGGCAGGCTAAGGAAAGGGGGCGGGGGATGTTTCTGATTGTAAACAGGCGGCGCATTCTGAGTTTATTTACGTTATATTTTTCGCATGCAATAACATTACAGTACCACCAATCTTTTAGCTTTATTGTTAAAACTATTGCTCATTCGTAGACGGTAAACTAATCAATCAAAAAATCCATTTTGGCTTGCGCTGCATCAAATCAATTTGTAGCTCAACACGCAGTGTTCGTTACTCCTGCCTGGAATGACGGTCTCCTGTGAATATCGCCCAGCCAAACTCATTATTTCGCCCTATCTCTTCCAGCCAGATTTCATTTAGCCTAGTTCTTAATTAGAGTTGAGGATTTCTCGAAGAAAAATGGATTTATACGGACGGCGGAGCGAAAATATCGCGTGCTTGTACAGGGAGGGCAACATCTAAAAAGCAATATTTCAGCGGAAGGTCGGAACCAGGTGTGCAGGATGTACCGCCGTCATTTCTTTTTCATCAAAATCCCGCTTTCGGTCCGCTGAAGCGTGTTTGCTCTTTCTTTTTTTTTTATTTTGCCGCTCGCCAAACCAACTACTCCGATTGATTTTTTTTCTTTTTGTTTCAGGAACAATTAATATCGTCGATATTTTAATAAAGTAACTCCAAGATGTTACATCGAAGCACGTCGTCGCGTAGACGACGGGCGTCCAGAAGCACGGCGTCTTCGCCTCAATCCAGGCAAACTCGTTCCGCGGCGACGAGCCCCGGAAGAAGAGCGAGCATTGCCGTTTCTCCGGTGGACAGTGAAAGAGCATCCAGGAACATGTTGGTGCCGGAAATTAACCGTAGCCCCAGGCACAGCATCATCCCAGACATTTCGTTAGAAACCAGAGACGCATCGGATTGCGTTCGGCAAAGTTTAGTTCCGGACAGCGCTTTGAGCCCTCGAAATAGCCTGGTCCCCGAATCCGCTAGCTTAAGAAGTCCTCGCCATAGTCTAGTGCCCGGTGACTCATACTCTAGAAGTCCTAGGGGTAGTTTAGTGCCCGAGTGCGCCCTCAGTCCGCGAAATAGCCTAGTTCCCGACGCGTACTCCAGAAGCCCGCGAAACAGTTTAGTTCCTGACGTGAGTAACAAAAGTGCCAGAAACAGTTTGGTGCCCGATTCCAACCGAAGTCCACGGCACAGTTTAGTTCCTGACAATAATATCCACGGATCCAGAATGAGTCTCGCGCCGGACTTCAACAGAAGCCCCCGAAACAGCTTAATCCCCGACGTGAACAGAAGCCCTAGGCAAAGTCTAACACCATCCGAATCAACCATTTGGAACCAAAACACCAGTCCCATTCAAGAGGACACCATCATCAACAGAAGTCCAAGGCATAGTATAGTACCTGATAGCAATCGCAGCCCTCGGGGTAGTATCGCACCGGAAACCTTGAACGTACGGACTAGCCCACGTGGAAGCATCGGTAGTGATTATCATAGTGATCGAAGTCTACGTGGTAGCATCGGACCAGAAAACAACAATCACAATCGAAGTCCCAGGGGAAGTCTTGCCAAAAACACCCTCGTCCCTGACGTCGACACAGCCCGAACACCAAGAGGAAGCTTAACTTTAACCTTCCAAGAACCACCAGCCACGGAAAGACGATCAAGTGCCGATAATCCCTCGAGTAAGTTACACATTAAACTAAATTAAAAAGTTATCTCCCCTGCTCCTTCTCCCTTCACCCCCCCCCCCATTCCCTTATCACAACGGCATAATACAGATTTTATGGCATTTCTTTATCAATTCTTTCCGATGCGATGCTCGATTACGACGCACTAAACTTTATTATGCCTATATCTCCCGCTGCTAGATGCTTCGAAACTCCTCCGACAAAGAAATACAAAAAGTTTCATAAACGTTCGATCCAGAAAGGAAACTTATAAATTAAGATCTTTTTTTTTTTGCAACTGCCAGAACGACGGGTTTCAGTGTCGCCGCGTATCGATTCGCATTGCTTTGCTGAAGACATCATTAAAAAAAATATACTTTGAAGTATTCAAAAAAAAGAATTCGAAGTTGTTTGGTAGGAAAAAAATGTTCCGTACAAACTCACTCGGTATTATACTGTACCGTTTGATGAGGAGTTGTAAGTTAGCGGTTTTAAGTAAGCATGGTTGAAAGAGATGGGTTCATAGAACGGGATATTCCAAGACCAGAAACTACTACATAGTTCGAGATCAGTTTTTGCTTGCTGTAACATGTAATCCCAAATACTTTTCACGTTTTTCCCTTTGTAATATCTTGCATGCTCTCCGTTGCTCTTTATAAAATTCCTAAGAGCTATGTTATTTTGGAAGTAATTTAATCTTGTAATAAATTTGTACTTGTGATTTAATTTATTTAACTTGCTTGCAGGTTCTCGTTTAGGTGGACGAAGTACTTCTCCGTATCGTTCGTCTTCAAGGGGGGCGATCAACATGGGCTACAGTAGTACGGGATTGTCAGAGGGTGGTTCCAGGAGGGCGAGCAGCTCTGTCAGCCAGGTAAACTAAGGCCGAGCTTTTACTGCTTATAGACTTCGCTTTCAAGCTTGATGCAATGCGAGCGTCAGACGAAATTGAATAGACACACTTGTATATCCGAGACACAAGGAGGATCCGTGTACTACCATACACAAATCGATATAATCTCGTGAAATGTTCGCTCGTGGCGCACAGTAAAATTCAAAAAATGTGTATACGCAATTTGATCGTTTTAAAAGAATTGAAATGTCTCTTCCAAGGGGTGAAGGCAGAAACTCATCTCGGCTCGGATCCACGTGCGCGTCTCTTAAAACCGAGCCGAGCATAAATCCCGTGACATATTGTGATGTTTATAACGTTATCTCCCAGTCTTCGGGCAATTTAATTCAGTGGCAGCACGTGCAGATCGCGCGATTTATATAAAGAAATCTGAATTTTCTCGAAATCCACTTCTGCGGAAATCCACACTAGACGCTTGTGTTCCACTCAAATAACAAACAACTTTGGCTCTCTCACTCACAACCACACCAAAAGTTAGGTACTTTTCCATGAAAAATAAAACGAAACACAAGAGCGCTTTCGATTTATCGCCGTCTGAATAAAAAACAGATTTTTCTGCAGATGTATTCTTGCTTGCTTCAATAGTGCTTGGCGCATAGTGTAATTAATTTAAAAAAAAGAATACACCATGTGACTGGTGACTGACTGACTGACAGGTGGGCCTGATGCAGGTCTCGGGTGATGAGCAGAGACGCCTCTGTTCAGATCAAAAGTACGCCGACGGGGAACAAGGTCTCGGCCTGGGGCTTTCCCTGACCACTTACGGCTCCGTCGCCTACCAACTCAAAGACGCAAACTTGGAAGCTTCGAGCACTTGCGACTTCGTAATCAAAGCACTGAACATAGTCAATAAAACAGGTCAGTACTCAGGGACGTTCTGTTTTGTAATTCGCGCCGAATCCTAACCGCCCCCCTTTTTTCTTTTTCAGTGGTCGTGACCATCGCCCTCATCTGTCTCTCCGCGTTACCCCTCCTCATGCTCATCATGGGTAAGTTAACACGTCCATGCCATGAGCTATCGCATTTTCGTGTAGCACGCAACCCTTCTCACTATATAGTACGGTTTTGCTATGTTTGTGTGGTGATGGTTTCCTAGGCGCATATATTACCTACCCCCCCAACTCAATTCTTCAATTTGTTCGCCCCAATGCCAAGTTTAACTCGTGAGTATCGGTGCGTGAATAGATTAGATTAGATTTATGGGGGTTAAATTCCTTGATTAGAGAAATCTCAGACTACATTAATAACGCATAGGGAGGTTTAAATTTAGAATGCGTTTGGATAATTTAATTCGATTTATTAGAGATGCCTAACTAAGATTTAAATTAAATTTAGAACACTAATGGACTGAAGAAAAATTGATACCAAAACACTTCTGACGGTATAAAAGAATGAGGTGTTTATTTTAAGCACGAAAGCTTCACAAATATGAAAAAGGGGAGCTTTAATGGAACTTAACGGAACGAAAGAATTTATTTTTATAAAGCAAAAATGATGTGGATTTGTTTAAATGTTCTTATTAAATTAAGTCGGGCGACCATCTTGTTAAGAATTGAAAATAGGCAACCAATCTTACTCGCGTGCCTATTTTAAGAAAACACGTATGGTTATTTCTGATTCGATAAAGAATACATCAAGTATAGAAATTCTACGAATTTAAAAAATATAACGTTTTCAAATTTGAAAGGTTTTGGTCCAACTTAACGAAACCAAAGAATTTATTTTAAAAAAATGGGCTTCCAAAATGATGTTGCATCTATTTAAACGTTCTTGTTGATTTCAATGTCGGGCGTCCATTTTAAATAGCGGGTGATGCCTTAAGAATTGAAGATAGGCAACCAATCCTACATGCATGCTGATTTTAAGAAAACACGCGCGGTTATTTCTGTTTTGATAAAGAAGAAGATATTTAATTCGATTTATTAGAGATGTCTAACTAAGATTTAAATTAAATTTAGAATACTAATGGACTAAATAAGAGATGAACCCATAACATTTCCGACCGCAAAGAATGAGGTTTCTATTTTAAGCACGAAAGCTTCACAAACATAAAAAAAGGGGAGCTTTGATGCAACTTAACGTAACGAAAGAATTTATTTTTATAAAACGAAAATGATGTGGATTTGTTTAAATAATTAAATTAAATGTCGGGCGACCATCTTGTTAAGAATTGAAAATAGGCAACCAATCTTACTCGCATACCTATTTTAAGAAAACACGTATGGTTATTTCTGATTTGATAAAGAATACATCAAGTATAGAAATTCTACGAACTTAAAGAAATAAAACGTTTTCAAATTTGAAAGGTTTTGGTCCAACTTAACGAAACCAAGGAATTTATTTTAAAAAAGATGGGCTTCCAAAATGATGTTGCATCTATTTAAACGTTCTTGCTGAATTAAATGTCGGGCGTTCATTTTAAATGGACGATGTGCTCTATATAAATGTTCTTGTTGAATTCAATGTCGGTCGTCCATTTTAAATAACGGGTGATGCCTTAAGAATTGAAGATAGGCAACCAATCCTAAATGCATGCTTATTTTAAGAAAACACGCACGGTTATTTCTGTTTTGATAAAGAAGAAGTATCAATAGAAACTCTACAAGCTTAAAAAATAAAACGTTTTCAATTCTGAAAGGTTTTGGTCCAACTTAACGAAACCAAAGGATTCATTTAAAAAAAATGGGCTTCCAAAATGATGTTGCATCTACTTAAACCTTCTTGTTGAATTAAATGTCGGGCGTCCATTTTAAATAACGGGTGATGTCTTAAGAATTGAAGATAGGCAACCAATCCTACATGCGTGCTTATTTTAAGAAAACGCGTACGGTTGTTTTTGTTTTGATATAAAATACATCAAACATGAAAACTCTGGGAAACATTAAAAAACGTTTTCAGTTTTGAGGGGCTTTCGTCAATTTAATGAAATCAAAGGATTTATTTTTATAAAACTAAAATTAAAACTTAACCAAAATGTTGTAAAGTCGGGCGACCATTTTAAATGGGATTAAAAATAGGCAACCAATTCTACTTCCGCGCTTATTTTAAGAAAACGCGTAGCAGTTATTTCTAATTTGATTAACGGATTGCTTTTTCTAAAGTCTCCACCGGTCTTGAATCAGATTTAAAAAATGTAGTTATAATAAAATTAGCAACCCCCCCGGTAATTTGTATGTCTGAAAAGATAGTACCTAATTAAACGACACGAATATGCATTAAACTTTTTGAATTTGATTTTATTAACTCACTTTTGCTAACTCGCAGACTGGCGATGATGGATGGAGATGAATGAGAGACAGGACTTTCTAAAACGAGTCTTTTCTTTTATGTCACACTTCCACTTTTAGTATAAGTATTTCAAGATCCAGCAAGGGACCTAACCACTTTACGCACTTGTATTCGCATTCTCGAGTTCTTAGGCGGGTTACATACAGCCAGACAACCAAGGGATGTATTCAAGGTAGATAGAATTCCCACATTTCCCCCCCATTCATGTTCCACGCTTCCCTGTAGGTACTTGTCAATGGAACTTTAAACCCTAAACTTTACGCCACTTCTGTATTCATATCAAATATTAAATAATTTGTATTTCACTTGGATTTGTTCGCTGGAGATGTTAAAAAAGCGAAGCGAAAATTAATCATAATAAACGCCAGTTCGCAGAATCATTTACATCATTTTATGCAATCCGCGCGTTATGTAATTTATTCAAGAAGCAATTAAGGAAGAGAGCAAGATTTATAGTTCGCAGCATTACAATTGTTAGTCGGGCTGAGCAATACAGAATACAATATTGTCGTTGGAGAACTTACTTGTTATTAATTTTACCCGGATGTTAAAAACATGTTCGGGAAATCAGACTATCTACTTTGTGAAAAAAAATATATTCCTAATATTTTAGTGACACCTCCACGTTGTAATAATGAATGACTTTTTGCAATATCATTCGTCTCTCCGAACTCGCAGATACATGTATAGAAACACGAATAAAATTTCCGCCGGATAGCTAATTCATTTTGTTCAACTTGAACGTGCAGGACAGAGATTCGATGCAAGATAATGCAATAAATATTCATGACGCTTTCGAAATACTCAGAATGTAGCTTTATAGTCGATTCCGTTTTAATTAAAAGCGGAATCTCTCCTCGCCTTCGACCCAACACCTCATTCTTTTGCATTCGTCGGGGAACGAGGGGGAAACCCGAAACGTCGCGTCGGCCATCCCCAAGGCGACCCCCAGTCTTAATTTGTTATTTGCACCGAGTCCTAAGTCCGGTGGCGTTCGGTTAGGTCACAAAACAGGGAAATTGTGATTGTGTTGCTAAATATAGAAATTGGACCGCAACGTTAAAATCAATTCCGAATCCCTGATTGTTTGGCTCTGTGGATGAAATCATTATTTAGGATTGCATCGGATTTTACATTAAATTATATTCAACTAGGACAGGTAGTTCGTTTTAAACACAAAAGCAGAACCGTGTGTGATAAAAAATATTAAAAAAAAAAAACTGTATGCATTTCGTTTCTGCACAGCTCAAAACAATTATGGAATATTTTATGTAACGCTAAACCCAAGTTGTATACATGTACAGTTTATTTTATTTAGTTTATGCGCTTCTTCTTCTCAACAATTAATTTGGACTCCTCAGTATTTAATTGTTATTGATTTTTATTGTTTAACATCATTTAATGAAACTCGATTTGTTTTCGTTTGATGAACCTTATACCTCTTTCCGAAAACAAGCGTCTTGGGACACAGCTTGAAGCAGTTTTAAGAACCTTCAATGTCAAGTCATCAGTTATGCAAACTGACGTTGAAATGATTGATTTATTTAAAACGCACAGTAAGGTCCTAAAATAATCACGGTCCTGCGGAACTTAGAGTTTAATGACAAACAAAACGCGTTCATTTTTGACTGATTGATGCTTTGTTAATTAATTTAATTTAATTTAATTTAAGTGATGAGCGTCGTTCTTTTCTTGTGTACGCAAGTCTGGTCTGCTTTCATTAATTTTGAAATTCCATTTCTGAAGTCAATTTGAAAGCCACGAAACAAGCAGTTTTGGAAATGGTTTCTAGGACCTTTGTCTTCCTTTGTCAAAAATTTATTTGAATATGTGGGTACAAGCTCCACACGTCAAAACAAAATAAACAAACAAAGAATGTTTTAATAAAACTAATGACCAAACAAACAGCTGAAAAAAAGCGCCAACTTTTTCGTTTTAAGGATCTTATCTTGGACAATAAACAAAAGAAAACTTTCAACCGTACTCATGAATTATAAGAAAAAAGGTGACATCTCTCTCGAACACAGTAAATAAAAGAGTGTTTAAAAAAGGCGTCGTATTCACATGTTCTGAATTTAGAAACAAAAATAAAAGAAAGTTCTTTTGTCACTAGGAGACAAACAAACAAAAAACGACTTCACAGAAGAACGAGCAGAACAAACAAAAGGGAGTTTAAAAGGGCGTGGTATTTCTTGAGGCGTCGTGATTACGTTACTCTAAATTTAAAAACAAAAGCAAAAGAAAGTTCGTTCGTCACCAACGCAACAACAAACAAAAGATGACTTTACAAAAGCCCGGACCGAACAAACAAAAAAGAAACTTTGTAAGGGCGTGGTCTTCCTAAATTTCTCTTTTTTTGTTTGTCGTCCAATGTCATTTCAATTGCAATCTTTTGTTTATTAATAAACATTATGCAGAACACGGTAAACAAAAGAAGAGACTGTAAAGAAGGCGCAGTGTTTTTAAAAGAAAAAGAAAAACAAAAGAAAGTTCTTTCGAGACGTACGAACAGAAGATGACTTTATGAGAGTCGGGGGAGAACAAACAAAAGAAAGTTCTTTTGAGACGTACAAACAGAAGATGAAGAAAGTCCAGGGAGAACAAACAAAAGAAAGTTTGAAAGTGCGTGATACTTCGTGAATTTCTTTTTGATCGTGCGTCGTCCATCGTCATTTCTCTTTTAAACATTTATTTGTTTATTATTTATTACACAGACCGTCTTTTCCAAACTTTCTTTTGTTTGCTATGATTGTGAAAAAAATCGTCTTTTTAAGCATAAAAAACATTTAAATAAAAATGACGCCGGACGATCATCGACCAATAAAAAAGTCACCGTTTCATTTCTAAACATTCTTTTGTTTATTACTCCTACTTATTATACAGAACAAAGAAGTCCATATGTCAATTCCAAGCGGCGTTCTTTTGTTTGCTGTGTTTGTAAAAAATTTCGTCTTTTTAAGCAAACAATGTTTAAATAAAAATGACGCTGAACGATGATCGACGAATAAAGAAAGAAAGTCTGAAGGAAGCTCAAGCAGAAGAAACAAAAAAAGAAAGGTTTAAATAAGCGTTACGCTTTTTAAATATCCTTTTAGTCTTTTTAATCGCTTATTTTACAGAAGATTACAAACAAAATATGGCGTGGTTATTATGCATGTTGCTCTGATTTTAAAATAAAAACAGAAATAAAGAAATTTTCTTTTTTGACATAGATAAATAAAAGACGGCTTTGCACAAACCCGAGCAGAACAAACAAAAGAAAGTTTGAAAGGGCGTTCCTAAATTTCTTTTTTTTTTTTTTGGTCGTCCATCGTCATGCGTCATTTCATTTTTAACTATTCTTTTGTTTATTATAATACAGAACAAAGAAGTCGTTACGTCATTTCCAAGCCTTCTTTTGTTTGTCGTGCCTGAGAAAAATATCATATTTTCAAGTATAAAGAACGCTGGACATCGATCGACAAAAAAAAAGCTTGAAGCGGGTTCAAATACAAGAAATTAAAAAACAAACATGAATTTGAAATAAGCGTTAGACTTCTTTTTGTTAGTCCTACAGTATTCATTTGTTTATTTTCGGAATGACGTAATCGTGACGTTTTCTCAGTTTAGTTTATTTTGTTTTTTTCTGTCGTCCATGTCATGCATCATTTCTCCTTTTTAAGTGTTCTTTTGTTTGTTATAACACAAAACAGAGAGTCTTTTGTTTGTCGTCCAACATTCATTTGTTTATTTTCGGAATGACGTCATCATGGCGTTTTTTCAGTTTGCTTTACGAAGCAAGAAATAAAAAAAGCCTGAAGCGACCTCGAATACAAGGAATTAAAAAAAAACGTTAGGCTTCTTTTTGTTTGTTGTCCAATATTCGTTTGTTTATTTTCGGAATGACGTAATCGTGACGTGTTTTCAGTTTAGTTTATTTTGTTTTTTTGTGTCGTCCATCTCGTGCATCATTTCATTTTTAAGTGTTCTTTTGTTTTTTTGTTTTTTTTTAAACACAAAACAGAGAAGTCATTAATTAATTTCCAGGGCTTCTTTCGTTTATTCTGTTCGAGAAAAATGTCGTATTTTCGAGTACAAAGAATATTTATTTATTTAAAAATGACGCTGGACGTCCACCGAAAAATAAAGAAAAAGTTCAAAGGAAGCTCAAATACAAGGAATTAAAAAAAACTGTAAGCGCCAGGCTTCCTTTTGTTTATTTTCGGAATGACGTCATCGTGACGTTTTCTCAGTTTCCTTTACATCGTTTTATCTGCCTTCAAGTTTTTTTTTCTTTTTTTTTTGATAACAAGAGGGTATTTAAAATGGCATTTATAGCAAATGACAAAAATAGAAAAGCTTAGCAGAAGTTCAAACGCTACGGCATTTTGTTTCGTTTTGTGCGATGTTATTTTCAAAACATGCAATGTCAGGTCAAAAAGCGATCGTAGGATGTCGCTGTTTTATCTGTTCATCAAAACATTACGTTACTTAAGAATTTAAAGGTTACGGAGCCCAAATCGAAGGCAAAAAGTGCTTCGACGTGAGTACTCCCGTATCGGCTTACATAATCCGGCATCAATTTTTTTTAAATTTATTTATATTTGTACATATAACAACCCAAACCCAAAATAATCCTTGTGCGTGATGTGCAAATATAGTTGCTTAAAAGGGGGAAAACGAAACATGATTAGCGATTGTGAAAAATAAACACACGTGGCATACAGGTAGAACACAAAATGGACTTACCTTGCTCTACAAAGCAAGCTCCAAAAATTTCCCCATTCGCTCAAAATACGTACAGCAACGAACCCTCAGACCCTCAGAGAAAGCTTCTAACCGAGCGAGAATATCTGTATAGGAATGGCGGGGCAACCAAATCCAAAGATAACACTTGGAAGAATATCCCTCTCACTTTTTTAGCAACGTGGAAAATGTCGGCTCGTAATCGCTTCATCGCCGGCAGAGAGCGTGCGACCGCCTAGCAACGATCGGCCGCACTCGAAACAGCAACGCACGAAGGGAAGCCTACTCGGCCGCAAACAAGGGCGAGGAAATAAAAGGGAAAACAACGTAACATGGCACTTTGGTATTATTCCATTTAAGACGTCACCTATTTATTTATCAATCGGCTTACTAAAACCGACCATTTCGACACACGCAACAATTATTTAATAATTTGGTTTGTTAAGAATGTATCCGGAAAAATTAAATATTCTTATTTTATTTTTAATCGCTAGGCAAATCCTGGTAAATGATATTTCTCTCTTTATATTTCGTTCCTTGTCGCGCGCATTAACCGAAGATATCAAGTTAATCTTTTGCCCAACCTGTACGTCCTGATTTATTTTTTGTTAACTTTTTGGAAATAGAAAAGGGTTTGCTTTTTTTTTTGAAATCGATGAACTGTACGAGTATTTAACTTGCGTCTTCCCCTTTCCTTTGATGTAAAATTGCGTTCGCCTAATCAGTGGATGGATTAATTTAATTGGCTAGCTTAATAGGAAAACCGCAGACGAAATTTACATGGTGATATCAGCATCGGTAAATAAATTAGGCGAAACCGTGTGGTGTCGGTATCCAGATCAGGTTGATATATTAAGTGAGGGGTTATGCGGAATAATATATCAAGTGCGGGTAGCAGTTATGAATAATAACGTTTTGGAAATCGAGCTTCCGACAAACGAGGAGGAGAGACTCCACGAAATGCAATCAGGAAATACATACAACGAGGTAACTCGTATTTACAGGATTCGACGATGTGACCTCTTCTTCCCCCGCTCCCATTCCCATTCCCATTCCCATTCCCCCAGCCCACGGCTTGCAAAATACTTCCTATTTTCTGGCACTTTGCCCACACGTTGTTAGTATAGTTTGACATGAAATGCAAATTATTAATTTTTTCCTGTAGGCGCTTCATTAACATCAACAACTTCTTCCTTAATTTATAAATTGTTGATGGCAAATGTTTGTAATTGGTTTAAAATTTTGCCGCAATTCCTTATTCCCTCTTTCCCCATTCCTACAACTCACGGATTGGGATTGCTAAGTAAACAGCGTTTTTTTTTAGAAACGTTTGCGGAGTTCGCTTACTTTGCGGGGGGCGGTTTGGTATACACAGGAGCGAACTTCTAAGCGAGACGAATGCATGTCATTTTCGATTCCCTTTGATTTTGCCAGGGCGGTGTACTCGATAAGACGTTTTTTTTTTTTCGTTCGAGTTATTTATCTTGCTTTTGCTTGCTTTTCGGAAACTTGTACCGTGTACTTCACCGTTGAATGTTCGTTTAGTTTTACAGAAGTTGATTTAACACACTTACTTGCGATCATTTCGATCTTAGTTTAGTTTTGTATTCTAATGTACATGTTCTTTTTTTTTATTTAATTTCAGGTATTCAATTTTTACGTGACTGTCCCAGGGAACCCCACATTCCAGTGTACATGGTGGTCGGGGGTAGTATAGGTTGCATAAAAATGGCGTGGACGCTTTGGAATCAACTTCACACCCGTCGCTTGGAGGTCGGCACTTTGAATTCGGCTTCGTCCATCGGATCCAGGGTAGCATCCCTCGCCCTGACCGTTTTCCTCATCGCATGGTTCACCCTCGGCAACTACTGGATCATGTCGATCAAGTGGCCCGATTACGCACCCACCCTCTTCGAACCCAATCGATGGTGCCACCGCACGCTGTACGTATTCTCCTTGGTGCATTTGTTCGTAATTTATTCGGTTTTCTTGGCGATTGTCGTGCTGGTGATCGCCCTGGCCGGCTGCCAGTTGTTTGGGTGTTCCTGGCTCGGCCCGACGAGGTACAAATAGCAGAAACCTCCCGATTACTTCGAACTATGGGATGTCCCGCGTACCTATCACTAATTTTTGCTCAAGTATGTTTAGTGATGTTTTTATATTCGAGGTGCTGATTAAGGTTCAGTTCTGTGGCTCGACTTCATTTTCTAATTAACGCTTCTTCCAATATTGTTCTTAAATTTGCAACTCATTTAATATGTATACAGATATTCTTAAATAAATATTTGCAAGTCTATTCCCAACCTGTAAAAATAAGATTAGCGCGCAGGAACATCATTTTAATTGAAAGTGACTGTACATATAATCGTATTTTTTAGTAAAAAAAAAAAACGGTAAAGTTTTGAGTGTCCCTGTATTTCAGCTCTTTGTTTCCTAATTATTTTGACATAATAGTCATCTATACTGTAAGAAATAACTTCTTTTTTCTAATAACATTCATGGTATTTAACTTAAAATTAAAAATACCTAGGAAGTAAGTTGAAAATCTAACGGAATATAGTCACTGGACGATTAGTAAAAGGCAACTCCTTTGTTTAAGGCCTCAATATTTCGTTGTATTTAACAACTTCATCAGGAGGTTTACTATAAAGTTAACAAGAGGTTAAATAATCCAAATTTTAAGGTTACACTACTTACAACTAGAGATGGATGAATTGGTCAACAAATAAAATCATTAAAGCCACAATTGGGCTGTGATTACATGTTAAAATTACAAGAAAAATAAAAACGTCATACAACGTTACTTAAGTCAGATATGTGCACAAGAACAATGGCGGAATTGGCGGTAATATTCTAATATGTATCAACTTCTTGCTGAGGTTGAAGATATCTTAGACTTGATTCCTGAACAGGAAGAAAAAAACATTGTCCGAGCAGGAGCCACTAATGTGATTACCAATTCCTTACAATGGGAAAGACCACCGTCAGACTATGAAGGAATTCTTAGGAAAACTAAGAATTTTCTTAAGAATAACCCTCAAATTTGCATCCTGAAAGCCGATAAAGGCAATGTCACTGTGGTCATGGACAGAAGCGACTACGATAATAAAGTCAATAAGCTGTTGCAGGAGGATGAAGCATATGTTAAGGTCAACAAAGACCCTACTAGTAGTAAACTTAACAAAATTCTTAAACAGTTGAAACAAACCGAAAATATAAACATTGACAATTTCAAACAACTAGTTACTTACAACTCAATTTGTCCTAATCTTTACTGTTTACCTAAGATACATAAGCCAGATGTGCCCTTGAGACCCATAGTCAGTAACGTCGGATCCACGACCTATAATTGAGCCAAATTTTTGTCAGAAATACTTAATAAAGCCTTCAGTTTAAAAACTAGGTACAATATTAAAGATACCTTTAACTTTGTAGATCAAATGAAAAATGTCATTCTTCCAAACGATTATGTGTTGATTTCGCTAGATGTAGTTTCACTGTTTACTAACATTCCAATTGATTTGGTTGTTGATATCATCACAGAGGATTGGCACAGGATCGAACCTTATTGTAAACTCACTCTTGAACAATTTTTGAAGTGTTTGAATTTCATTCTTAACAACAATTATTTTTCATTCAATAATGTAATTTACTTACAAAAATTCGGTGTACCTATGGGTAACCCCATTAGCCCCATATTAGCCCTTATGGTGATGGACAAATTATTAGATTTTGTTATAGATAAATTAACGTTTCAACTTCCGTTTATTTATAAATATGTTGACGATTTGATTACTGCAATTCCTGTAGACCAGTTGCAATATATTCTGATCACTTTCAATAGTTTTAATGAACACCTACAATTTTCTATTGAAGAAGAGAAAAATAACAGTGTACCTTTTCTTGACAGACAAGTAATTAGAATGGAAGATCAGAGTATACGACTAAACTGGTATCAAAAACCAACAGCCTCTGGCAGATATATTAATTTTCATTCTAGCCTTACAATGAAACAAAAAATGAATGTAATTATTTCAATGAAAAACAGAGTTACTCATATTAGTCATCCGGTCTTTCTGAAAGAAAATTTAGATAAACTATTCAAACTTTTCACTAATAATGGTTTCCCCAAAGCATTAACTTACAGATTAATTTACCAAAACAACAAATTACCATGTCATCTGGATGATAACAACAATGATAGGAAATTCAGAAAATTAATACACATTAACTCCCTAAGTAATAAAGTCATCAATATTTTTAAAGATTTTAAATTTTTGAACATTGTACAATACAATAATCATACTATCAATAGTGTTTTCACTAAAACAAAGGACAAGACACCTTTTCTGTTTAACAGCGGTCTAGTTTACTCAATACCATGTACTGATTGCGAAAAAGAATACATTGGGCAAACGGGACAATGGTTAAAAAATCGCATTTCCCAACATAAAAGCGACATTAGAACAGGTAAGGTAGCTTGTGCCTTGGCATCTCATGCTGTGGAAAGTGATCACCGATTTGATTTTGACAATACTAGCATTTTAACCTTTGAAAAAAAATCTAAAGAAGAGACTTTACTTAGAAATGATTCATATTCAAAAGAATGAACATTCTGTCAATTTCAGGTCGGATATTGACAACATCAGCAACATTTATGCTCATATTCTTAGGTTTGTTAAAAATATTTTTTGAACTTCCCTCATTTCGTTACTTAGGGTAATTAGTTTTCTTAAGTTGTTCAGTTGGTTACTTGATCCTTGACAATTACCGCCAATTCCGCCATTGTTCTTGTGCACATGTCTGACTTAAGTAACGTTGTACGACGTTTTTATTTTTCTTGTAATTTTAACATGTAATCACAGCCCAATTGTGGCTTCAATGATTTTATTTGTTGACCAATTCATCCATCTCTAGTTGTAAGTAGTGTAACCTTAAAATTTGGATTATTTAACCTCTTGTTAACTTTATAGTAAACCTAATGATGAAGTTGTTAAATACAACGAAATATTGAGGCCTTAAACAAAGGAGTTGCCTTTTACTAATCGTCCAGTGATCATATCCCGTTAGATTTTCAACTTACTTCCTAACTAAGTCTTTGGTCGTGACTTAAAAAAGATTAATTAAAAATACCACGAACCAAATAATATTGCAGATTTTTTGTCAGTTAACCAAGCATTCAGAAGTTTTTTGAACTTGCATTAACCTCGTATAATAAAAAGAGAAGAAGATTCACACTCAAGGGTTCTAAGTTAGTCTATAGCGGTTTCATAAAGAGCAACAAAGAATATATATGCGCGTGAATGGTTGAAAGAGACGGATATAGTGTGTGTTATATAAATCTGGGTTTCCCAATATTTCTTAATCATCGATCCTGTAGAAGAAAATAAAGTTTCCTCGACCCCTTTCTACTACTTCTATTTCAAACCTGATTGTTACAATACCGCTGTAATTTTAAATCGATATGTACAGGTATATTTTTATATACAGGGCGATTATACCCTGTGTGTGACTTAAAAATGAAATTCCTCCACTTAGGACTTCATGAATGCGAATTCGTCTTAAAATTCTTGATTTTTGATTCTTCTTTGTCAAAATTATATCGAAAAATTGAATCAAAGTGCGTCAGAGCGCCATCTCTTTGCCAAACAGAAAACTGTATTATTTCATCGAATTTTAAAAAATATTTTGTCGTCGCACTTCTCATTTCAACTGCTTTCTAAAAAATGTTTTGTTTTTTTTTGTGATAACTGGAAAAAGAAGACAAAACGTGATTTAATGGAGGCCCAATCAGTACTTACAGCGCCATCTCTTTTTATAAAAAGCAAACCTATTTTAAACAAACTAAAGAAAAAAAAATTTGGCTTCTGCATTTCATCTAATTTTAGCTTAAAAAAAAAATAAAATAATTCTTTTTAACAATCAATTATTGTTTTCGAGAAAATCTAAAGTACGTGTAACGGAGATATCGTGAACATTTAAAGCGCCATCTCGTGCTCGTGGTATCTGTATCATCTCAATTAATTTTAACTTAAAAAAACAATTAATCTTTTTAACGGCCAGTTATTGTTTTCAAGGGAATCTCAAGGAGATCTAGTGCAGGAGTCGTTGTCGTCATTTTACAGCGCCATCTCTTAGCCAAAACGCGAACGTGTTTTAATCAAATTAAAAAAAAATTGTGTTTGGCATCTGCGTCTTATCTAATTTTAGCTCTAAAAAAATAATCGTTTTTAACAACAAATTATTGTTTATCAAGAAAATCTATAAGAGATGTAATACAGCCGTTATCTTCATCATTTAAGGCGCCATCTCTTAGCCAAACGGCAACCTACTTGTATCAATTTTTAAAAAATATTTGGTTTCTGCATCTCATCTAATGTATGTAAGCTTTAAAAGAAAATTTAATTTTAAACAACCAAAATATTTTCAAGGAAATCTAAAGAAGATCTAATGCAGGCATCATCGTAACATAGAGCGCCATCTCTTAGCCAAAAGGCAAGTCTGTTTTAATCAATTTCTTTTAAATAATTTAGGTTTAAAAAAATTGGTTTTGTTTAAAAACTAATTTATTTATTAAAAATTGATTCGTTTTAATAAGTAATTATTATTTTCAAGGAAATCTAAAGGAGATCCAATGAGGGCATCATCATCATTTAAAGCGCCATCTCTTATTTAAGAAAAAAATATTTGATATCTGCATCTCATCTAATTTTAGCTTTAAAGAAAATTTCATTTTATTTAACGACCAATTACTATTGTCAAGGAAATCTAAAGGGGATCTAATACAGGCATCATTGTCACTTAGAGCGCCATCTCTTAGCAAGAAGGCAAACCTGTTTTAATCAAATTTTTAAAAAAATAATCGGCATCTGCATCTTATTTAATTTTAGCTTTAAAAGAATTGATTCTTTTTAATAGCTAATTATTATTTTCAAGGAAATCTAAAGGAGATCCAATGAAGGCATCATCATCATTTAAAACGCCATCTCTTATTTTTTAAAAAATATTTGGTATCTGCATCTCATCTAATTTTAGCTTTAAAGAAAATTTAATTTCATTTAACGACCAATTACTATCCTCAAGGAAATCTAAAGGAGATTTAATGCAGGCATCGTCGTCACTTAGAGCGCTATCTCTTAGCAAAAAGCCAAACCTGTTTTAACGAATTAAAAAAAAAAATAATTGGCATCTGCGTCTTATTTAACTTTAGGTTAAAAAAATCGGTCTTGTTTAAAAACTAATTATTATTTTCAAGGAAATAAGTATAAAGAAGTTGTGATGGAGGCATCACCAATATCGCAACCTTTTAGAGCGCCATCTAATGGGCAAAAGGCATATCTACTTTAATCAAATTAAAAAAAAATATATTTCAGTGTGGATGGTCTTTCTTATCTCACAGCGTATCTTAAAGACTTTTTCAACGGACGGAAACAAAAGGACTTTCAAAATTAAATGAAATAGAATAATAGAGAATAGAATTTTCTGTTACATTCCACTAACAGTTGACGGATCTCCAAATGACTTTGCGTTCTACCCAACCCAATCCAATCCACGATCCCCTCTCGATCCATACAGGTTCGTCCATCAGTTCCACGAGTCCGTGAGGGTCAATATTAACCCCGTTAGGAACCCCTGTCATCTGTCAATATTAACCCCATTGGGAACCCCTGTCATCTGACATGGATGGAGATCACCCGATGAAATCAGATGACCACAAAATCTCTTTGTTTAATAGTATTGAAAAGATTGTACCACAGAGTACTGATATAAACAAAGGAATCCCTCGAGGTGGAACGTTTGATCTTTCACACAACTTGCCTATGACCTTTGATCTTTTAAATCAGAGATGCGACGAATTCTTTTTCCTTTCACGCGTTATACTCTCATCCAGTACAATGAAAGGTGAGTGTTACGGAATGTATACGAAAGGCATTTAAACTAGTAGGCGATAAACCTTTCTGATTCTTAATCATCGCATCTAATCAGGCTTCAGCACTTCACAGTATTTTGTTTAAGCATTTAAGACGCGCTTAAATAAACCAAGTTATAGTATCTTGGTTCTCTTATAAGATTTTGCCTTTGGCATTGCAGTGAAAATGCTGTACAAGTAACATTTAATTAAATTATTTGAGGTTCTCGAAAATAATAGACTCTTCTGAATGCTATTCGCAAATCTGTAACACGTATTGTCACTATAACTCACGTTAAGAACGCCGTTCCCTTGTGATAATATTGTGAGTCGTATGCTCTTTGTTACTCTTTATGAAACCGCTACGGGCAACTTGAAAGTCAACAAACTGTATTTTAAGGCTCTTTGTATACCGTGTGTTTCAGAAAAATTGACAGAAGTTGTAATTTCTAAGTACTGTTGTCAAGAAAAAAGAATTTAAAAAATTTACACTGCTGTCGAAAAGTTTGGGACCATTGAGATACATTTTTGCTTTGCATCACTTTTGTGGTCCTATACTTTTGGTCTGCAGTGTACTTGAAAGCTAACATTCCCCGTGTGAAATCTTCGTTTTCTGTTTTAATTTAATAAAACATTGATTTTTGATTTATCTCCGTTTATTTATTGATTTTTTTATTTGCATCTTTTCTTCATTCATTAATTTTTCTCTCGCTGACGTTTCGGCCCTGTCTTCTTCACAGTCGCACCAGTCATTTTATTTTGAGAATGAACTTTTTCACTTTTGCAAATAAAATTCCTCTTTCCATTTGAACTCTTCTTCAGTAGAACACGCCGCTTAGAGGACTGACTGAAATCAAACGCTTCACGGATGTAAAATTTCAAGAAGTTCTAGCGCGAAATGGAAAGAAAAGAAAAAGCATCAACATTTCTCTTTAATTAAAAAAAAATTAACCAGTCCAAAGATTTAAAAAAATCTTAATTGAATGTAAAGGATTGTGGACAACTCATCTTTTTAAAAAAATTTTATTTCGATACGAAGCAAATGAATGAATTTAAAAATTCCCGCTTTCTATACTGCGTTCATTACAAGGAGGTAGTGGGAGGATCGTACACTAATGCTTAAAAGTTTCGAAATGAAAAGCAATAAAATCGTTCGAATTTGAACCTTATTGAAACGGGCCTATTATATTTCGAACCTTAAGGAACAGAGACACTTTCTCCGCACCCCGATAGGAGGGTTGTTTACTTAGGTCCTATTAAACCCCGGCCGGTGCAGATGTTTATGGTTTGTTGAATTTCGTTGCCAGTATTTGGTTCCGAGTATTTATTGAGGCGACGCGCAGTTGCGAACGCGGACGCGGTGGCGAATTTGTTCGTTCTCTTTTGCTTTAACTTAAAAATTGAACAAAAAATGTTTTTTTTTTTAATTAGAATATTTTATATTGTTAAATAACAGGATTTCAGATCATATTATAAAGACATATAAATGTTAAATTGCTATAAAGGATCGACGATGTTAATTAATCTGAAAAATTATAATTATACCAAATTTCTGCCTTTATACACTTCTGGTTTGTTTGACTTCACAAAAATTAAATTACTTCAAACCAACCGGCTAAAACTTTCTGAAGGTATTATTAAATAGATATGTATGTTTACTTTATGACTACGTGAAAATTTTCAGTGAAAGCAATTGTTTTGGTGCGATATATGAATAATGACTTATGCAGGTTTAAATAGTCATAGTTAACTTAATATCAAATATTTTATCAGTTTCTTCATATAAGGGGAATCTACACATTATACTCTTTGTAATAGATTAAATATTATTGATCTGTCATCGTTATTTTAGCGGTGGCAGCGTTTTGAAATTTCATAATTTTATTGCTGGAATTTTATTGCTAACTTCTCATCGGTGAAATACAGGGTGATTTATTACCTCACCGACAAGCTTTGCCATACGGAAAGCTCACATAATTTTAAGAAAATAATAACAATTAGGACATATGTTCGATTTTATTTATTTTTAAGTAAATAGAAGATCTCACAAATTGTTTTGTTAATTTTTACTTTAGTTTTGTTTTTACTTGTAATAAGTTTTTCGTTGTTCTCAATAATAAAGTCTTGAATACTTTTTCCAGTGTATGTTATTCTTTTTTATACGGTATCATATAATATTGTAAGAATTTACAGTGAAATAAATTTAAAATTACTTAATTTCATTTAAATAATAAGTTTACTGATGATACTTATTGATCGAATAATTAACTCATCATTAAAATTATTCAGAATCATACAAATTTAGGAAACTTAACAAATATAGTATTAAACTCCTAGAATATAGAATGATATGTGTAATACTTAAAAATTGCAATACTTGCGTTAAAAATAATATACATATTTCATTCTACGCCACAGAGGAAAAAATAATATTCTTCTTTTTAGTTTCTTCTCAAATCTGACATCAGTAAAATAAGTTGAAAAGTTCATCCACAAAGTTTGGCAAGTTTTCATTAATCTAGAAGTTAAGAGAAAATGATTAAATCGTATAACATTTATTTTGTGAAAATATGTGAATGATTTTTGAGTATTTGAAAACATATATAGAATGAGCTAGATTATTTAAATTTGTTTCTTATTATAATAATATAAATGCTAAGAAGTTCTGCTCAACAAAGCTATTAATTAGTTGCAAAACATATGTGTATTTAATGAAACTAGAAAGTTAAATTTAATTAACGAAAAATAACAGATTTTATTTTATTGACTTATTTAATTTCAATTGCCAAAGTTTCAGAAATTTTAATTTCATAATGCACGCATTATTTACTACACATTTTATAATATTTAGAAAATAAATTTTGTTAAATTTCTTATCCATCCAACTACAATGAAAGTCTTTCTAGCAGATTATTCAAGTTGGTTGAATAAGTTCGCATCTGTGTTAAATCGCTGTGTTTGCGATGACCGGTTTTATTATCGGGGTAGCAGGTACGGTTGTAAAAGCTATAAGGTTCATAATTGCAAAGCATAAAATTTCTTACTGCCAGTGGCATGTCTCGTACTCCGAAAACTTTATAGCAGAAGTGTACACTTCGTCCCTCGCTCCGAGTCAACATTGTTAGGATTTTAAACGGTTTAGCATTTACGCTCTCAGCTTTCTTACAATGAATGAAGTATAATTAGAAGAATTTGTTTGACCTACATAAATTAAATATAAACTGAATAACGAATATCTGTATACATCTGTGCAATTAAAAATGTATATTCACAAAAGCATAAACAATAACACAAAACAAAAAAAAACATCAAGTTAATTGTGAATTCGAATATGTATCGTCCAGTATTAGCTTCGTTGCATGCTCTTTTCTTGTTACCTTAGTGAGACTTTATGTATTTCTGCCGTTCTTATGACAACAAAAAAAAATAATAATAATCTTCGATGATACCATATGATGATGTATTGAATACATACCCATATGTGACACAACATAGAACAAAACTGTATAACCGAAAAAAGAAACATATTTAAAGAAAATATTTAACGTCAATTAGATATACAGAATCGTAGATATAGAACGATATATATATTTTTAGTGTGTTTATATATAATAAAAGAATTATGATATCTATTACGTAACCGATGTACTTATGAATCAAACTTATGCAAACCTATTGATTTTGATTTCCGAAATTGTGTTCGTAGAGGAGGGGGAGGGGACCTGTATTATCAAGAGAGTGTATCCTGTTGCACGTTTTCATCTGACAGTGTATGAGTTTGGCAAAAGAAGTGATTGTTACACTTTTTCGGTTTATGATGTGATTGTTATGACGACGATGAATAGGGAAATGAGGAAATGGATTTATCAGAATGGTCTCGAAAGTTTTGAGAACCGCAGCAAATTCGATTTCAAGGAGAAACGTACGCAATTCGTATAGTATGTCAGGAGGGTATGATAAGTTTCCGATTTTCGAGGAGGCGTTTCGTGCAGACCTAATTTCAAGCGTAAAAGTAAATTACCATCGCATCGAGCAGTACCAACAGCAAGTTATCGAGAGTTATTAATGACCTGACAAATTACCGGCGGAATGACACTTTACTGATTAAAAAAGAACCCGCCAGGCAATTAACGTCACGCGAGTGGCTAATTTTACTGTAAATTTAATTAATCTAGTTCGAAAGGATTAAGTGGATTAAGGGGAGAGCATTTAAACAGATTACAACCGCGTACCTGAACTTGATTTTTTCTTTAATCCTTTTCTGTTTGTTTGTATTCAAATCGTAAACATCGTAAACGTTCCTGATTTATAAGTATATCACATCGTTCCGCTTTAAATTGGCATTCAGCGAAACGCTTTCCTCTCCTTCGATATTCCCAGCTCGTTCGCGATGATAAAGTCCGGCGATTTGCCCTTCTGAATAAGGCCATTCTCATCACGCAGATACGGTGTGAAAAGGCTTGTTTCTTTTTTCTTTTTTAATTTGCGTTTTGCAAGGTTCGCAAACACGGGTCCTGTGTCTTATACCATATATTATACTCGGTCCAGTGACAGCTTCTGTCCATGTACATTTAGTATCCGGGAACAATACTTGTAAGCTTTTATAATGTTATACGTAAATGTTTATATGTGGAGTTGTATTAGGGTGTATAAGTGTACAAACAAACACCTTGTATTAAACCAGTTCGTCTTTGTGATTCAGTAAACTCGCTATATTTCGAACACTTCATGCAGAGAGTTCTTGAAAACAAAACAAACTAAACAGGAAGTATCAAAGGTATTCAAAGTATAAAAGCGGCAACATCATTGCTTGAAGAAACAAGCATCTTAATAAACTTCTATGTTCTTCAGAGTATTCTCTGTATTTCGACTATTTCATATGGAAAACACTTCAAACAAAACGAAATAAAGAAGAAATATCAAAGGTACTCAATAAAAACAGAATAAGCATCAGGTCGATGATGAAAAGTATTTATTATGGACAGCAACAGAAAGACGACGAAAGAGCTTCTGTAGGACAATAAAAGTAAAGACAAGAAAGGAGAAAAACAGTGAGAAATCAAGCAGATGTATCATTGGTAGTAACAAAACCTTCTAATATGGCCAGAATATATAGAAAGGATGAAAGGAAAACGATTAGTGAAAAGGGTTTAAGAAGAGCTAGACATACCATCAGCAGTAACAGAATCATCTGATATGACTAGGAAACATACAAAGGATGAGAGGAGAACTGATTGTAAAAAGACAGCAAAAAAACAGAGAAATTGGGGGAAAATAGAAGATCCAACAAAACGTGGAAGGAAGACATACCATCAGTAATAACGGAATCATCTTATGACTAGGAAACATACAAAGGATAAGTGGAGAGGTGGAGAGCGATAATAAAAAGGGTGCAAAAAGCCAGGAAAAATTGGGGGAAATTAGAAGACCCAGCAAAATGTAGAAAGAAGATATACCATCAGCAGTAATAGAATCATCTGATATAACTAGGAAACATACAAAGAATGAGAGGAAAACGGATAGTAAAAAGGGTGCAAGAAGTCAGAGAAATTGGGGAGAAAATGGAAAATGCAAGGAGGAGGAACAAGAAACTTGAAAACAAAAAGAATAAAACCATAACTCCCCAAGGTAGAAAACAATGGAATGCATCGATGGGCTTTCGGATTAAGTAAATGAAAAAGAATAGCAGAATTGAAAGGCTGAAACATGCAATTTAAGCTATAAAAGTAGAATAAGCGAGCATCGGCACAAAGAAGACAAAGAAGTCATCGAACGAAAAGTGCCGTTAATAAAATATTGCAAAAAAAAAAACTTAAGAAATATTCAAAAGAGATATGTGTATGCTTTATTGATTGGACGATCAGATAAGCGAAGAAGTTGGGCGACCTTCTGATAATCTGAACGGAGATGTGCTTCTGGGGGATGATAAAAAAGGTTGAAGTAAACAACTTTCTCATTCAAGCAAAGATACAAAAAGTCACTTATACAAAAAAAAACAAACCTTGAAAAACAGAAGTGATAGGAAAGGGAGAGACTGGAAATGGATAGGAAAAGAATAAGGAATGAGGGGAAATGAATAGGGGAGGTAAGAAAGAGCAGGGAACTTGCTTGAAACGAAATGGATAGGAAGGGAAGGGAGTGGAAATTAATAGGAAAGGAAGGGAATGGAAACGAATAAGAAAGGAAGGGAAATGGATAGGAAAGGAAGAGAAAGGACACTTATTTCTTTTTAGGGAAAGAACCGAAATGGATAGGAAAGGAAAAGAGACAGGAAAGGAAGGAAATGGAAATGAATAAGGAAGGAGGGGAAATGAATAGGGAAGGCAAGGAAGAGCAGGGAACTTGCTTGAAATGAAAGTGATAGGAAGGGAAGGGAGTGGAAATTAAAGGAAGGGAATGGAAATAAATAAGAAAGAAAGGAAAATGGATAGGAAAAGAAGAGAAAGGTAACTTATTTTTTTATGGAAAGAAGCAAAAAATATAGGAAAGGAAAGGAGACAGGAAAGGAAGGGAATGGAAATGAATAAGGAAGGAGGGGAAATGAATAGGGAAGGCAAGGAAGAGCAGGGAACTTGCTCGAAATGAAAGGGATAGGAAGGGAAGGGAGTGGAAATTAATAGGAAGGGAAGGGAATGGAAATAAATAAGAAAAGAAGGGAAATGGATAGGAAAAGAAGAAAAAGGCAACTTATTTTTTTTAGGGAAAGAAGCAAAAAATATAGGGAAGGAAAGGAGACAGGAAAGGAAGGGAATGGAAATGAATAAGAAAGGCAGGAAAGGAAATGAATAAGAAAGACAGGAAAGAAAAGGAATGGAAATGAATAAGAGAGGAAGTGAAATGGATAGGAAAGGAAAGAAAGAGAAAAGAACTTTATTTTATTTTTTTGGGAGAAAGAAGCTTCAAATTGGACCATAATAAACCAACGTAATAGGAAACAGAAAAGAAAGGGAAGAGAAAAGAAGCTTCACCGTAATATTACGGATAATAAAAGAAGCTTCAAGATAACATATAAACCAACGTAATCGCAAATGCCCCAATTACACGGATTATTTAAACGAATAAAACAAAAGTTGCAGATAGTAATTGAGTCAATGAAAATTGAGGGATTACTAGAGAGAACCAAATGGGGCAGTACTTATGATGGAATAATTAACCAAAATAGCAAAATTTCTACAAAGATAGAGTCGAAAAGAAAAGATTAAGACACCAAAGAAGAGCTTTCATCGAAAGGGACGAGAGGAGGACAGCACTTAAGAGTACGAAGCTTTGAACACAAAAGAACAGCAATTAATGATAATAATAATAATAATTAATAAACAATGATATAATTTAGGTCGCTAAAATTTGAAATCTGAACAGAAATTAAGGAACTCAAGCCAGAGAAAAAAATAAATAAATTAGACCAAATTAAGACACCAAAGAAGACCTTTAGGTGAGAGAGGAAGACAGTACTTAAGAATTCGAAGCTTTGGATACGTAAGAACAGCAACTAATGATAATAATAAATAATTACATAGTAATCAATGAAATAAAGTTAACAACATTTCAAATCTGAACGATAACACAACAGCATAATCATGGCAATAAAAAAATAAAACAAGAAATAAGGAGGTTAGCCTAAAGCTAAAAGAACATAAATACATTAGGCCAAAAGAAAAAAAAACAAGAGAATCCTTTGTACAAACGACACGCGTGGGACAATTTGGTCACATAAATAAACTATCGAGGAAGTTCATACATTTTTAGCAAGGAAGAAGGAGCAAGGGGTTGTTCATGCTGCAATGGCAATGAGGAAAAAGCTTTAATTTATGTATTATATATATATTATGATTGGAATTGTAAGTCTTCTAGGGGAAAAAATCGAAGAATGGGGGAGTCCCCGAAGATTGAAAAGCTTAAGACGAAGGAAGGGTTCCTAAGGGACAAGCAAAAAACTCCTTTTAGATTGATTATGTCAACAAAAACAGTAAATGGGGAGGAGGAATAATCCTGGGAAAAAGAAATTGTGTGAATCCTGACGTTATCAACTTCATTTTGTTGATGTAATGCAGACCTAGACACAACAGCATAATCATGGCAATAAAAAAATAAAACAAAAATTAGGGAGCTTAGCCTAAAGCTAAAAGAAAATAAATAAATTAGGCCAAAAGAAAAAAAAAACAAGAGAATCCTTGGTACAAACGACGCCCGTGGGACAATTTGGTCACATAAATGAACTATCGAGGAAGTCCATACATTTTTAGCAAGGAAGAAGGAGCAAGGGGTTGTTCATGATGCAATGGCAATGAGGAAAAAGCTTTAATTTATGTATTATTATGATTGGAATTGTGAGTCTTCTAAGGGAAGAAAATCGAAGAATGGGGGAGTCCCCGAAGATTGGAAAGCTTAAGACGAAGGAAGGATTCCTAAGGGACAAGCAAAAAACTCCTTTTAGATTGATTATTTCAATAAAAACAGTAAATAGGGAAGAGGAATAATCCTGGGAAAAAGAAATTGTGTGAATCCTGACGTTATCAACTTAATTTTGTTGATGTAATGCAGACCTAGACACAACAGCATAGTCATGGCAATAAAAAAAAGAAACAAAAATTAGGGAGCTTAGCCTAAAGCTAAAAGAAAATAAATAAATTAGGCCAAAAGAAAAAAAAACAAGAGAATCCTTTGTACAAACGACGCCCGTGGGACAATTTGGTCACATAAATGAACTATTGAGGAAGTTAATACATTTTTAGCAAGGAAGAAGGAGCAAGGGGTTGTTCATGCTGCAATGACAATGAGGAAAAGGCTTTTATTTATGTATTATTATGATTGGAATTGTAAGTCTTCTAGGGGAAAAAATCGAGGAATGGGGGAGTCCCCAAGGATTGAAAAGCTTAAGACGAAGGAAGGGTTCCTAAGTTGCAGGCAAAAATCTCAATGCAAAAAAAGGAATGGCATGATTCGTTATTTTCATAAAAAAAAACAGTAAATAGGTGAGAGAGACGTTCCTGGGAAAAAGGAATTGTGGGTATCCTGAGGACGTGAACCTAATTTTGTCGAAATAACGTAGACCTAGGGCGAAAAGAGAAGAAACAATTAGATTGCAAAAGTTGACGATTTTGACTAAAGAAAGGACAGATTAACCCTGTATGATCAGAAATCCCCGCACAGAAAAGGTAACGCCAAAGCGTTCTGATAGGTTCTTTAATAGACAGGAAAGAAAGTTCCTTGCGAAAAGAAACTTCTTTGGAAAAATAAAATAATTTGTTCCAGTATACTCTTCTGATTCTGTCAAGAAACCTAGTTTTATGGATGTACCAAACATCCAAAAACCTAGTTTTATGGATGTACCAAAGAAACAAAGAAACTACTTTGGTAAAATAAAATAATTTGTTCCAGTATACTCTTCTGATTGTGTCAAAAAAACCTAGTTTCATGGATACACCAAACACCCAAAAACCTAGTTTTATAGATGTTTGGTACATCCATAAAACTAGGTTTTTGGGTGTTTGGTACATCCATGAAACTAGGTTTTTTTGACACAATCAGAAGAGTATACTCGTACAAATTATTTTATTTTGCCAAAGTAGTTTCTTTGTGACCAAACAAGCGTATAAAGCAAAGAAAATAAGAGTTCCTGAAGGAAAACATAAAGGTTTAGGAAAATAGGACGATGAGAAATAAAAATAAGGAAAATCCAGCAAATCCAGACGAACGTAAAGTAAGGATGATAAAAAAGTAAATGAAGAGAAAAGAAAATGAAGAGGAGCAAGAAAGGTTTTAACTGGATTGACATGAAGAAGCGAACAATTAAAAGTAGACAAAGAGAAGAAAAGGAAGGACTGTGAGGTGATTAGTGGATGGCATTAACGAACGGAAGAGAAGACGAGGAATATAATAATAATAATAATAATAATGTTACTTTTCCTTTGATTGAGGAAAAAGGCAAACATTTCTTCATGATCGAATGGAAAAAATCACAAACTGTTTCTACTTGTGGACAAAAATATGGTATACAGTCATGGGCAAGAAAAAATGGTCATTGCCGTTAACACAATCACAAAGAGGTCATTATGGTCGCAAACCAAGAGCACGTATCATATGCGTTCTATTTATCAAAAGATTAAATATAACAACCCAAGAAGATTATTTTAATTTACGATGAATCCATCGGATTTTTGAAAGACCTTGACGACCAATTGCACGTTTGAAATTATTGGCGACGCATCTAATGGACCTGCTGTTCATAACTATTATTAGAACACGCTGTAGTTAATGAAGTTTTCGAGATAAAGTGAATTTCTTTTTTTTCTTTTAATTTAATTTCGGTCTCTCTCGTATGAAATGAAGATCCGCTGGGGTAACGAATGTGTAGATTCTGCGATAACGTGGAATTTTGCATTGCAAGGACTTTTTTTTAATCCGGTGTAGATGGCGGAACGAAAATAAAGAAACTCGAATTGAACCGATGATGAAAAACCTCCCCTGTGCTGCTTTATACACGCTTAATCGACTCTGCACATGTACTTTATCTGTAACACGTATCTGTTGTATGTAGTAGGGTAGTAACGATTTAATTTTAATTTTCGTCATACACGCTGCACTTTACCGGTTTCTAACAGGGTTGAAATTAGGACAAGAAGACTTGGCGGTGATAGACGATAGCTTTAAAAAAACGTAGGTGCGTGGCAAGCGGGGAAGAGGACGTTTATTCCTTTTTCGGGTGGGCGGCGGTGGTTTTGATTTCACCGCGTGCCCGAACAGTTACCAAAAAAAAAAAAAAACGCCGAATCAAAGGAGGGCGTAATATGATCAAATCCTTCGCAAAGGTAAACGAATTTTCTATTTCAAAGGACGACGAATTGATGACATTACGCCGCAATTACCTCACTCGAAAGCAGAAACAAAAATGATACGCCGAATATTGAGTAATTGTGGCGCGGGTTTTGAAATGTGCAGGAACGCAAATCTTTTTTTTTTTTTTTTTTTCAATTTGCAAGGTGAATGAAAAAGGAAAACTGGAGGTAAGTGAAGACGGGGTTTTGAAACCCCCCCAATTAAAAAAAAAAGCAAACGTCACTTAACGAATGATTTATGTATACATACAAGAAAGTACTTACGAGGATTTAATTAGAAGAAGAAACCTTTGCTGTAGTGAATTCGATACAAAATTAGCATCTTCTAATTTTATTTGATGACAAATGTTTTTCGGATTTAATAAAAATAATTTATAAAATGCAATATGAACATGTTTCTGCTATTTTACGTAGTAAACCCAGAGCGAAGAAGATTATTAATTATGTTCGGTTTTGTTACCTACTAGAAAAAATGTTTGCTGTTAAAAAGTGACGAGGATGGATGGATGGATGGATGGATATTAATGTGAGGGCACATTCTGTATACCTACACGTACATACATGTAATACACCCAAGGCAAAAAAAATTGATTTATTATTCCAACTTCCTATGTACTGTTCTGCATGTCGTAAACTTTCGGTTTAAAACTGTACACCCTGTACGCTTTGTGTTGTTAAATACTCACTCACTCACTGGATGTATGCTATAATTTTTTAGTGTAGTATTTTCGATGTTAATTTAAACTTTATGTACATTTTAGTCAAGCTGCTCACTAAGAGCCAGCGAAATGCGGTCCAGCTTTAACATTATAAACAAACAAGAAGAAGTAAAAAAAAACGGGAAGGGTAATTTACTGTAATTAAAAGGAAGGCAAAACGTTTAATTACCGAAACATATCCTCTTAGTATTTTAATAATAATAATAATAATAATAATAAATATTTAATGTAACATATGATATGATTACAAATGTCGTGTGTGTCGTACTTGGTAGTTGATAAGGGAAGCTTCGTAATGTGCTTTTGCTTAATAAACAATTACATAATTAAAAAAAAAAAAAGAAAGATCCGTGTTAACACTTGACATCGAAAACACATATTCAAACAGACCACTGCGGTGTTGTTCGTTGTTGTATTTTAGATCGTATAATAAATTAAAAAAAATAATAATAAACGCGCGTAGCGACATTGTTATTATTGTAAATTGTGTATTAGCTATTTTTGAGTAAGTAGACTGTCTACAAATCAAAAAAAAAAGAAGAAGATAAATATAATATTATATCATTGATCCTTTCGTTATTATGCTGTGATAAGTATATCAAAGTTACATGTAATTTGTTTGTAGGGATGCTATATTATATACATTACATACATATTATATATGATGTTGCGTGTGACTATACATACATACTATAATAATGCTACTGTAGTTACAATTTGAAAATAAACAGAATGAATATTTCGCTGGTGCTTTTTTTTAAATCCACTGCATGATCATCATCACTCAAAACAGTTTCCTTCCGAAAGAAAGAAGGACTTTTATTTTTATTAAAAAAAAAGCACACAACTTGACTTGAAATAATAAATCGCAAATACTTTTTCTTAAAAAAAAAAAAACAAAACGTAGTATGTTTATTTTGTTTGAACACCCTATATATGGAAAAAAGAAACCTGAATTGCTCTATTTCCTTGGCAATCAAAATCGTCGCAGTCATCCCACTTTTATTCTTGACTTTAAAACCGCCCGACGAAATAATAAAGATAAGCGCCATGAAAGACGTATAAACCGCAGGATATTAAGGACTTAAAGTCGGGTATAAAGTTTAAAATTATAGTTTCTACTTCGTCTCCTTAAAAAAAAAAACAAATGGCTTCTTCATCTCAAATAAACTAAACCCAACCGAATGCAAAGGATGCGAGGACACAAAAATCTTATTAACTACGAAAGCTGAAAGAAGAAGAAAACAAAAAAATAAATAAAAATAAAGAGCTTTGTGGGCATGCGCCTTGTTAATTTTCCGATAGGTTTGCTTAAGACGGACCGGATATTTATTTGAATTCGCGTTTTATGCTCCGTGTTTAGTACCCGGAATTTCCTTTGATCGGCGCTTGAGCGAATTCCGCAGATACAAAACCGCAGTAAATAAGACGCTTGAAATTTACATTCACCCCCTAAAAGTGTCGTTCGAAATATATTTAAACGCGCCCCGCCAACAAAAGCATGTGCCTCGCACTATTTTAAAACACGGTAAACAAGAATATAAAACGCGGTTCTTTTACGTCTCATTTGATGTTGTACAATCAAGTTGAATGAAATTTATCCCATTTCAAAATATGTTCCTTCTTTTATCTCGCTTTAAATGATGCGCTCTTATTGTTTGTTTGTTTGTTATGGTTTATTATCCTTCTGAAAGCTTTCTGGTATGACAGACCAGTCCTGACCTGGATTTTAATGGATCTCTTTCACCCCTTGTCTTCTATTCGTTGCTTTCGAAGTCTAAAGTCTTTAAGTAATTGCTATCCTCGCTCTTGTTCTTTATAATGTATTGTTGCAGATTTGGGGCTTCACAGATCCTAGTCTGTTAGATTTCAGAACATTTTAATTACAAAACTGTCGCCTTACACAATTAAAAACGCAATAGTAATGAGCTGCAACACTTTTCTATCAAATAACACTTCTACAGAATGTATTTTCTACTATTCGATGTATGAACACTTCGCTTGCTAAATTATAACGATTCCACTGGCGGGCCGGCACGGCTTTTATTGCAGATCTCTGTATTCTGGAAGTTACTAGAATAAATGCGAATCAACGAGAAACTGCGATAACATTCTGTGACGCAAGATGGGGTGACTCGCACTAAAAATGGATCTATTTGCGCGTCACTGCTATAACAGCATTTTCTTCTTCTTCTTTCTTTTCTTTGCTCTTCTAAAAATAGACAATATTCGTTTTTTCCCCGAAACATTCTTTTCAGGCGCTCTGCGTTTAACGAAATTACGATTATTGAAATCCCCTGCCTTTTGATTGCTCTTTTGAGAGCCTTCAGTTCTTCTATTCACGTTCGATTTTTTTTCGTTAAAGCTTTCTCTGTTTTCGTTTAACCAACCTCTTACATTTAGTTCTCTTCACTTCACTTTTATTTGTTCTCTTCAGAATCGAAATGCTTGAAACTTTTGCCTTTTAGTTTTTCTTTCGAAAGCCCTCAGTTCTTCTTGTTCTTCAAAAAAAATAGATAAGCAGATTTTTCTTCGTCTTCGTTTAATAAACCTCTTAAAATTGGTTCTCTTCCCGCTTTCTTTTGGACTTTTTAAATTCGAAATTCTTGAAATCTTCTAGTTTTGGGGTTGTTCTTTCGAAAATCTTCAGTTCTTTTTTTTTTCTTCTTCTGAAAGTAGATAACCTTCGGTTTTCCCCACAACTTTCATAGCATATTTAGTCTGTCTTCGTTTAACAAGGCCTCTTAGTATTGGTCGTTTTTGCGTGTTCCTTTCATAATCAAAATTCTGGAAATTTTTTGCCTCTTGAAAGCCTTCAGTTCTTCTTGTTCTTCTTCACCTTCGATTTTCCTCGAGGCTTTCTCTGTCTTCGTTTAACAACCTCTTACATTTAGTTCTTTTCTCATTTTTGTTTGTTCTTTTTAAAATCGAAAACCTTGAAACCTTTTGCCTTTTAGTTTTTCTTTTGAAAGCCATCAGTTCTTCTTGTTCTTCGGAAAATAGATAATCAGATTATTCCTTCCAGGCTTCCTCCGTCTTCATTTAACAAACCCTTTAAAATTGGTATTCTTCCCACTTTCTCTTGGTCTTTTCAAAGTCGAAATTCTTGAAACCTTCTAAGTTTTGGGGTTGTTCTTTCGAAGGCCTTCAGTTATTTTTGTTCTTCTGAAAGTACATAGATAGCCTTAAGTATTCCCCACAACATCCATAAAAGGTTTCGTCGATCTTCGTTTAACAAACGTCTTAGAATTGAACCTCTTCTCGCTTTTGTGTGTCCTTTTCAAAATCAAAATTCTGGAAATCTTTTGCCTCTTGAAAGCCTTCAGTTGTTCTTGTTGTTCTTCACCTTCGATTTTCCTCGAAGCTTTCTCTATCTTCGTTTAACAAACCTCTCACATTTAGTTCTTTTCTCATTTTTGTTTGTTTTTTTTTTAAATCGAAATTCTTGAAACTTTTACCTTTTAGTTTTTCTTTCCAAAGCCCTCAGTTCTTCTTGTTCTTTAAGAAAATAGATAAGTAGATTTTTCTTCGTCTTCGTTTAACAAACCTCTTAAAATTGGTTCTCTTCCCGCTTTCTTTTGGTCTTTTTAAAATCGAAATTTCTTGAAACCTTCTAGTTTTGGGGTTGTTCTTTCGAAAATCTTCAGTTCTTTTTTTTTTCTTCTTCTGAAAGTAGTTAACCTTCGGTTTTCCCCACAACATTCATAGCATATTTAGTCTGTCTTCGTTTAACAAGGCCTCTTAATATTGGTCGTTTTTGCGTGTTCCTTTCATAATCAAAATTCTGGAAATCTTTTGCCTCTAGAAAGCCTTCAGTTCTTCTTGTTCTTCTTCACCTTCGATTTTCCTCGAGGCTTTCTCTGTCTTCCTTTAACAACCTCTTACATTTAGTTTTTTTCTCATTTTTGTTTGTTCTTTTTAAAATCGAAAATCTTGAAATCTTTTGCCTTTTAGTTTTTCTTTTGAAAGCCATCAGTTCTTCTTGTTCTTCGGAAAATAGATAATCAGATTATTCCTTCCAGGCTTCCTCCGTCTTCGTTTAACAAACCCTTTAAAATTGGTATTCTTCCCACTTTCTCTTGGTCTTTTCAAAATCGAAATTCTTGAAACCTTCTACGTTTTGGGGTTGTTCTTTCTAAGGCCTTCAGTTATTTCTGTTCTTCTGAAAGTAGATAGATAGCCTTAATTATTCCCCACAACATCCATTACAGGCTTCCTCAATCTTCGTTTAACAAGCCTCTTAGAATTGGTCCTCTTCTCGCTTTTGTCTGTCCTTTTCAAAATCAACAGTCTGGAAATCTTTTGCCTCTTGAAAGCCTTCAGTTCTTCTTGTTCTTCTTCATCTTCGATTTTCCTCGAAGCTTTCTCTGTCTTCGTTTAACAAACCTCTCACATTTAGTTCTCTTTTCGTTTTTGTTTGTTCTCTTCAAAATCGAAATTCTTGAAACTTTCGCCTTTTAGTTTTTCTTTTGAAAGCCCTCTGCTCTTCATGATTATTCCTTACATGCTTCGTCCGTCTTCGTTTCACAAACCTTTTCAATTTGATTCTCTTCCCCACTTACTTTCGGTCTTTTCAAGATCGAAATTCTTGAGACCTTCTACTTTCGGTTGGCCTTCGATTGTTTTTATTTTTCTGAAATTAGATAACCTTCGGTTTTCCCCACAACATCCATTCCAATCTTCGCCTCTTAGAATTAAACCTCTCTTCTCGCATTTGTGTCCTTTTCAACATCAAAATTCTGGAAATCTTATGCCTCTTGAAAGCCTTCAGTTCTTCTTGTTCTTCTTCACCTTCGATTTTCCTCGAAGCTTTCTCTGTCTTCGTTTAACAAATCTTTTCAATTTGGTTCTCTTCCCCACTTGCTTTCGGTCTTTTCAAGATCGAAATTCTTGAAACCTTCTACTTTCGGTTGGCCTTCAATTGTTTTTATTTTTCTGAAATTAGATAACCTTCGGTTTTCCCCACAACATCCATTCCAATCTTCGCCTCTTAGAATTGAATCACTCTTCTCGCATTTGTGTCCTTTTCAATATCAGAATTCTGGAAACCCTTTGCCTCTTGAAAGCCTTCAGTTCTTCTTGTTCTTCGATTCGACAATTACCCTAGAGATCGTTCTTCAAACACAAGAAATTAAGGTATCCAAAAAAATTAAGCAAAAATCTGGGATCTGAAGGAGGCTGACAGGGTTAAAAGGAATACCACTACAATCTGTGAAAGTCAACGGTTGAACGGGGAGAGTAGGGTGGAAATAAGATATTCCGCTAACAAGAAATCAAAAAAAAAATCTTTCTCTGGTCACAACTTTATTATTTTCGGCCAAATCGAGCTTACCCCGAATGACAATTTTATTTTTATGGTTAGTTTGAGTTTCTTTCGAAAGCCATCAGTTCTTCGTGTTCTTCTAACAGCAGATAACTTTCGGTTTTCCCCACAACATCCCTTCCAGACTTCCTCTGTCTTCGTTTAACAAGCCTCTTATAATTAGCTCTCCTCTCGCTTTTGCGTGTTCTTTTCAAAATCAAAATTCTGGTGATCTTTTGCATTCTGAAAGTCTTCGGTTCTTCTCTTTCTTCGATTAGTTTCCTTAAAGCTTCCTCTGTCTTCGTTTAACAAATCTCTTATAATTGAGTTTCTTCTCACTCATGAACTCATCATGCAGTAAGTTTTTCTCAAGCTACAAATAGTTGAAAAATTATTCTAGAGGCCTTTCTTCAAACACAAACGCGAAAGATATCCAGAAAATGAAGCAAAAATCTAGAATCTGAAGGAGACCGACGGCGTTGGCGTTCAAATATCCCACAAGCCTTGAAAGATGCGGATTAAACGAGGAAGGGGGCTAGAAATAAGATCTCCCCCTAACAAGAAATCAAAAAAAGAATGAGCACTTTAATCTTTTCAGCAAAAGAACCATAACCCATGAAAGACGCGAGGGGAGGGGGGTAGAAATAAGATCTCTCTCTAACAAGAAATCAAAAAAAAATTTTCCCTGGCCACAACTTTAATCTTTTCAACCAAATCGAGCTACCTCCGAAAGACAGTTTAACGGTTAGTTTGTATTACAACCGTTGGTTTAAGGTGTACCCCAAAAGGCGTTTTCCAGAAACTTTAGTTTTTAATCGAAGTGGATCCCTCGAGTAGCTGTTTCAGTCCTATTTGGGGTTTCGTCAGCAGAAGCGCAGCTCGAGATTTGGGATGATTTGTTATGTAGTAAACTGGCTTCAATTTATCAATCCTATTGCAATATTAGGTCAAAAGCGATCGTAGAATGTCACTGTTTAAAATTTAACATTATTTTTTTAGAAAAATTTTGTGCAAATCGTTTTTTATCTGTTCATTAATTTTTTATTTGGGTTAAAGAGAGTTACATTGAGTTCGGTGGTTGAGTTGATTTTGAAATTTCTTTTAGACTAATTTTTAACATTATTCATCTGTACATGTTTTTCGAATAAGAAAGGAATGTAAGAAAAGAAGGTGCTGGTAAAAAATTTTGCAACCCGATGGCTTGACTTCTAGTTACGCCACTGTGCCGTCGAAAAATATTTGATGATCATCTTCTTTGATTATTTTTTATTCTTTGATTTAAAATGTAGCGAAAGCAACCGATTGTGACAACCACGTTTGTTTCATTTCGTTGACAAAAGGTGGATCCTAATTTTATTGCAGAAGAAAGGTTGAAGGAACGAAAAGCGAGACGTATTAACAACTACGATCAATAAGTGATTGTGTCGTTATTCACGAAAGAAGCTTAATTAATTGGTACACTGAGTTTGCAAGAAAAATTACTAACAAGACTAACGCCCACCTCCCCCTCCCCCGAAGCAGGAGACGTCTAGAATAAGAATAGCAATTTCTTATTGTCTCTTGCGATTCCAAGAAAATCAAAATGATTTATAGACACTATTTTTCAGGACCGTTTGTGTTTCCCTCCAAATTATTTTTGAGTCGCAATCTGACCAATTATTTCACTTTCCAATACAAACACAGCATATAGAGTTATTGAAAATAAGTATTCATTAAAAAAGAAAAAACACAAGCACAGTATATAGAGTTAATCAAAATAAGTTTTCATTAAAAAAAAAAAATTGAAACATTCCAGGATTAAATTGCAAATTAAGAAAAGATAAATGAAGCATTCGAATCTGTCCTCTGTTCATCATTCTTACATCGCAATTGCGAATAAATTGGGCAAGTCGTTTTTGGTCTGGAGTGGGAATGTCGAGCTACGTCTCTGCTGAAGAAGCCCCAAGCAGGGCTGAAACAGCTGTCCAGAGGCTGCTCGAGGTTTTCACTGCAATCAAGAACGATTTGCTCAAAAATTTTTCGTAATCAAAAACGATTTGCAACAAAATTTGTTAAATTTAAAGGTCTTTAACGTACTGTTGCTATGATAACGACAGGCCTTTAAATTTAACGTATTCGATGCAGAACAGGATTATCCCCTCCGGAGATATTTTTTATTACAAAATAGCAATATTTTTCCAAAATTTGTATTAAAAAAAATAATCTGGGTTTAAATGATTGCAGTCGAAATTTTTGAAAAGATATAAATAAAGAAATTTGTATTAAAAAAATAATCTCAGTTTAAATGATTGCAGTCGAAATCTCTGAAAAGATATAAATAAAGAACTTACATGTTTTAGTAAGTGATTTTAGTCTCGGATTAGTTGTTAGTATTGTGATGCATAAAGGATGGACACTATTCTTGATAAACGTCCACTTTTTTTAAAGTTTTATCAAGGTTAACCCCTTTTCCAACAACAAAAAAAATTAAACAATTCATGTGAAATTATACAGTAGAAAAAAATTTTAATTCCATAGATAACAGATTTTTTTTTCATTTGAAACATGTTATCCCTTATTTTTCCAATTTTTTTGTTAAAAAGTTAATTTTGACAAATTTCGGCTTATCTTTAAACCAGTTTAATAAAGTCGATCAGTAACAGTAAACGCATATTTCGAATAAATTTCTTTTTTACTTTTAATTTTTTTAATTGTGTAGAATGGAATGTAATAGGAATAAATTGGGCGAGTTCAGTTGACCTTGAGATTTGTCAAGGTTCATTAATCAATTTGTTTTAAATTTCTTACTTTGGAATTAGGTTGTTGAGTGCAGTTACGTTGGGTTACATCGATAATTATTTTTGCATTTAATTTTTTGCTTTTTCATTGTCTTTTGATTTTTATTTATTTATTTATTTGCTTGGGTTTAGTAGAATCGAGTTCAGCTGTTGGGGCGAGTTTGCTTGACCCTGACAATAGCCGAACTTCGCTTAAGCCGTTTCTTAACTTTTAACATTTTTTACCGTAAATTTTTTGTATTTCAAACGTTTTGTTTCGATTGAATGCAGTTAGATTGAGTTCAGTTGAGTTGGGTTGACCTTGATATTTACTGAGCTTCATTTACATGTTTACTTTTCATTTTTTTTCTTATTTTTTTTTTGCTTTGTTTGAATGAAATTAGATTGAGTTGAATTTGATGGATTTTTTTGAATCTTCTGCGTCTGCTTTAAATCGTTTTATTTATAATTTTTTGCTTAGGTTAAATAAAGTTGAGTTCAGTTGTTGGATTGAGTGTGGTTGACCTTGAGATTGTTCGCGCTGCGGTAATTGTTTGATAATTAACATATTTATGCGCCCCTCTTGCATCGGCGCCCTGACGCCTTGCTTACCTAATTTTTTTTTCTGTAAATAACGAAAATAATCTCTCTCCACGTCTCCACTAAGTGCACTTTGTTTGCAAGTAGTAATATTCTTGATTCTTGAGTGAAGTCATTTCGGTGAATATAAAATGAAAATCGTAGACAAAAACAGTTTCCTGTAATTGTTTTCGTCGAAATGGTATTCGAAAACGCGAACAAAAATTCGACAAAAAAAAGTAACCGAAGGCATGCAGAAAAAAGAATTAAAAATGCGTCAATAGATGGCGTTAACTGACGGTATACACTTGAGTATACAGCAGACAATCGACGTAAATCGCATAAATTAGATTCCAAATTATTTTTTAATCGTAATCCGACCAATTATATCATTTTGCAGGATCCATCATTCACAAGCATTCACAGCGTACAGCGTTAATCAAAATAAGTTTCCATTAAAAAAAATTGAAACAATTCAAGATTAAATTGCAAATTAGAAAAAAATAAATAAAACGTTCGAATCTGCCCCGAGTGTCAATGTAAACCACGTAAACAGGATTCCACATCACTGATGTGCATAGTTTAAATAGGGCTGAGAGCACAGGCACGACAAAGGGATTACAGAGCAAAAATAGGTTTAACGAATAACAGGTTCTAATTTTAAAAATCCGCCATACCGTTAAGCTTCGGAAAGGCTATTATTATTATAACATGATCATTAAAGTTCCGAGGTTGCTTTTTTTTTTAGCTAATCAAAAGCAGTCTGAATTAATTTGTTAAACTTTGCTGATTTTTTTTTAATTAGATATAAAAGCATGATTACATCGAGAAGTTGAAGTGCAATTACCAAAGCAAGGATTAAAAAAAATGCACTGAAATCGATGCTTTAGCGATTGGTTTCACAACAACCAAAAGATTGATCGGTTTGTCTGTTAGGGCAGGAAGTAATCGATGAGAACTGATACGCTGCTGCTGCTGCTGCTCCTGCTTAAAGTTGTAAACCTCTGCGGACGTGGAGAACAGCACCGTAGCTAATTCACTTGAAAAGAGTTTCGAGGTGTTTGAAAAACTCGCAAACATTTCACGGTGGGAAGAGTCCCCCCCTTACAAAACTTGTAAAACTCATACCTCTCGAGAGCCCACTTATTTCACACGTTATTTGCCATCGTTATGTAATGCTCTTCGGCCGCTGCCACTTCAAAGTGTCAGGACGACAAGGTAAGTTATGAAGAGCGCATTGAATTCGAATCGATTCAAAACGCATGCAGTGTGCGGGTCACTTTGTATATATGTATGAATACGCAGACCTGCACTTAAACCGAAATAACACGTTACATTGTGAGTGCTTTTAAAAATCGAATTGTATTTTATGAAATAATTTAAAAACCCACCCCGAGGCGACGGCAAGATGATTTAGTTATTAGGGATGCACGTCATAAACACTGAAATTTCATGTAAGTAGTTCTCAGGATACTAATTGTTTGCTTGTATTAGACCACGCGGCAGAAGTGTGCCGATCCTTCATTAGCCGAAAAGAGGGTGGAAGTCAAAGGCAGGAATGATGGGACGAAGGATGAGGGATGAAGGGATGAGGATGCCAAGCAAAGTTTGTTTCAGTTAAATAACTGAATTAAGAAACAAAACGTACGCACGGCTTAATTAAGTAGTCCAGACAACTTTATTTATTTATTTATTTTTATTTTTTGCTCCGTTCTGACCTATAGTATGCATGTAGTAAGTAACATAAAATAGCCCATATGTGGCTTAACACCCTTGTTTGCTAATATTTCATACTGATCTCCGACACAATGAGACGCTCTGGGGTGAACTACCCGCCTGGCAAACGTCATAAATATCTTTCCTTTGGGTAAATATGAATTACATTGTTAACTTACTTCCTATCCCGTTTTCTCTGTTTACATACGACTTAGCAGTTATTCATAATTGCTTTGGAAATAAGGTTACATTATAGAGGTTTATTCGTTAGTTACAGTTTATACTAATATCAAAAGCTAACAGACTGGCGCTCTTTGTTTGCGAACGAGAACGAGAACTATCAGACGAGAATCTGTTTTGTCCTCTCCTCAGGTAAAAAAAAATATGAAAGTGAAAACTCGGATTAATATTTTACAAATACGCATTTCCGTTATGCATGTTAATGCAAGATTTAAACTTGAATAACCTTCAAAGTATGAATAAATTTCGAAAAATGCGGCGCAGCCCAGGAGGGTTTTAGAACCAAATTAGGAAAGACGATCTGAAGATGTGTCAACAAAAGACAAAAAGAAGTTCACTGTAAGATGAGTGAGAGGAAGAAAGAAAATGAAAAGCAAACGTTTTAGACATATCGAAAATAAAATAATAAAGTAGGGGGATTTTAGAACCAAAATGGGAAAGACGAGTTGAAGATGTGTCAACAAGAGACGAAAAAGTTCTCACTGTGAGATGAGAGGAAGAAAGGAAATGGAGAGCAAACATCATAGATAGATCAAAAAAGAAATAATTAATCAGGAGGGTTTTAGAACCAAAATAGGAAAGACGAGTTGAAGATGCGTCAACAAAAGCCGAAAAAGTTCTCACTGTAAGATGAGAGGAAGAAAGAGAATGAAGAACAAACTTCTTAGATAGATCCGACAAGAAATAATAAACCAGGAGGGTTTTAGAACAAAAATGGAAAAAAAAACGTTTTGAAGGTGTGTCACCAGAAGACAAAAAAGACTCACTGTAAAATAAGAGGAAGAAAAAAAATGAAAAGCAAACATCATAGATAGATCAAAAAAGAAATAATTAATCAGGAGAGTTTTAGAACTAAATAGGAAAGATGTGTCAACAAAAAAAAAAAAAAACGACAGGCTGTCGTCACTGCAAGATGAGAGGAAGAAAGAAAATGGAAGCAAACGTCCAAGACAGATCGAAAAGATAATAATAATGAACCAGGGGGGTTTTAGAATCAAAATGGGAAAACGTTTTGAAGATGTGCCAACAAGAGAAACAATTCTCACTGTCAGATGAGAGGAAGAAAGAAAATGAAGAGCAAATATCTTGGACAGATCGAAGAAAGATAATGAACCAAGAGGGTTTCGGAACCAAAAAAGGAAAGACGATTTGAGGATGTGTCAACAAGAGATAAAAAGACAGGTTGTTCTCACTATAACGTGATAGGAAGAAAGAAAATGAGAAAATAAAAGACCAGGAGGGTTTTAAAACGAAAATAGAAAAGACGATTTGAAGATGTGTCAATAAAAGAAAAAAGTTCTCACTGTCAGATGATAGGAAGAAAAAAAATGAAGAGCAAATATTTTGGACAGATCGAAGAAAGATAATGAACCAAGAGGGTTTCGGAACCAAAAAAAGAAAGACGATTTGAGGATGTGTGCCAAGAAGAGAAAAAAAGACAGGCTGTTCTCACTATAACGTGATAGGAAGAAAGAAAATGAGAAAATAAAAGACCAGGAGGGTTTTAAAACGAAAATAGAAAAGACGATTTGAAGATGTGTCAACAAAAGACAAAAAAGTTCTCACTGTCAGATGATAGGAAGAAAGAAAATGAAGAAGATAAATATCTTGGACAGATCGAAGAAAGATAATGAACCAAGAGGGTTTCGGAACCAAAAAAGGAAAGACGATTTGAGGATGTGTCAAAAAGAGAAAAAAAGACAGGCTGTTCTCACTATAACGTGATAGGAAGAAAGAAAATCAGAAAATAAAAGACCAGAAAGGTTTTAAAACGAAAATAGGAAAGACGATTTGAAAATGTGTCAACAAAAGACAAAAAAGTTCTCACTGTCAAATGATAGGAAGAAAGAAAATGAAGAAGATAAATATCTTGGACAGATCGAAGAAAGATAATGAACCAAGAGGGTTTCGGAACCAAAAAAAGAAAGACGATTTGAGGATGTGTGTCAAGAAGAGAAAAAAAGACAGGTTCTCACTATAACGTGACAGGAAGAAAGAAAATGAGAAGAGCAAACATCTTAGGCAGATCGAAAAAAAATAATAATAAACCAGGAGAGTTTTAGAATCAAAATAGGAAAGAAGATTTTAAGGTGTGTCAACAAAAGACAAAAAAGACGGACTGTAACATGAGAGAAAGAAAGAAAATGAAGGCAAATGTCTCAGGTAGATCGAAAAAAAAATAATAAACCAACGGCATTCAACAAAAGAATAAAGGGAAAGGCCAGCAAAAAATATTAATTTCTGCATAAACAATGCAATGAATAACTTTGAAAATATAAGCAAATTTCGAGACAATCTCGGCCAAGAATTTTCTGGAAACGAATTATAGAAAGGGGGATCGAGAATGGAAAAAAGTAAAACGAATAAACCAGCAAGAAGCAAATGGCAGTACATATATAATTCAAAATAAAATTGAAGGTGTACCAACAACTTGGAAAAGAAAAACGATGGGGTAAAGAAAAGAAGAATAAAAGAGAAAAGAAGAAGAGAAGAGAGTATCAGTTGAGTATGTCTAGAAACAGTGCAATGAAGAACTTTTGAAGTAGAAATGAATTTCGAAAGGAAGTCCCGGCCAGAAAGGTTTTGAAAGAAAGGCAAAACGAATAAAATAGCAAAAAAAGCACATGGAACTAATTCAAAATAAAATTGAAGATGTATCGACAAAAGGGAAAAGAAAAACTATGGTGTTTTAGGGAAGAAGGATAACAAAGGGTGAAAACCTAAATTAGAACAAGGAAAAAAAAACAAATGTAAGATATTCGAGGAATAAAGAAAAAGAACCGCAAGAAATATCAGTTGAGTATTTCTATCACAAACAATGCGTTGGTTGAATTACTCTCAAAACAATCAATAAATTTCAAAAAAGTCAAAATATAAAGACGGATGTCAAGTACGAAAAGAGTGAAACAAATAAATCAGTGAAAGAAAAACGATGGGATTTTAGGGAAGAAGGTTTGCAAAGGAAGACATTCAAAGAGTAAAGAAGAAAATAGCAAAAATAAATCAGAAAGGTTTTAGAAGCAAAACACAAAGAGAGAAATCGAGAACAAAAGAATTAAAATTATTAAAATAGCAAAAAGCAAATGAAAATAACTAAAATAAAGTCAAAATTGGGCCAAAAGAGGAGAAAAAGAACTACAAAAAACAGTTGAGTATTTCTATAAAACAAAATGCATTGCATAGTTCTCAAAACAATAAATAAATTTCGAAGAAGTCCTAGCCAGAAAGGAAAACATAAAAAGGGAGATCAAGTACGAAAAGAGTGAAAGAAATGAAACAGCAAAAGAAAAAGGGAAAACCGATGAGGTTTTACGCAAGAAGTTTTACAAAGGAAGAGGTTCAAAGAATAAAGAGAACACCAGTAAAAATATATTAGAAAGATTTTAAAAGCAGAATAAAAAGAGAGATCAAAAATAAAAGGAATCAAATGAAGAAACCGCAAAATGTTAATGAAAAAAATTTTAAATAAAAGGGAAAAGAGAAACGATGGAGTTTTAGGGTGAATATTTAAATTAGTAGTAGAAAATAAATAAATGAAAGAAATTCAAGGAATAAAGAAAAAAATCAGTTCAGTGTTTTTGTAAGTTGAGTTCAAAATATAAATAAATTTCGAAAAAGTAACTGGTCAGCAAGACTTTTGGGGCAAAACAGAAAGAGCGAAATCGTGCATAAAAAGATAATAAAACAGTGAAATAAAAACGAAAGTAAAATTTGCAAGCAAAAGAAAGAAAGAAACTTTGCAGAGGAAGGTGAAAGGAAGAAAGTGAAAAGCGAACATCCGAATTAAAATAATAAATAAAAGAGATTCAAGGAATGAAAGGGAGAAAGAAGGAAGGAAGAAAATATCGGTTGAGTTTTTCAATAAACAATGCGATATTGAAGGTCGAATAATTGAAGGTTATTAATAAATAAATAAATACATTTCGGAAAGTACTATTCAATTTTTTTTTAATGTAAAGCAAAATAGGAAGAGGGATATTAAGGTTAAAGGCAAAAGACACAATAAAACAAAATGGATATAATTCAAAATACTATTAAAAATGCAACAATAGAAAGAAAAACGATGGTGTTTCTAAAGTAAGAATAAAAAAATATTAATAAACGAAAGAAAAGATAACGAGAAAGAATAAACAAGACAATCTTATTCAATCAAATCAAATTAGAAAAAGAAAACTGCTAAAATAAAAATCTCGACCGCTAAGCAAACCATCACTTTCTGGCGAAATCGTAAAAATATACTAAGAGGGTCGCAGGTCCAAAATAAAGTAATAAAAATAAAAAAGGATTAGAAAATAATGCATGTTTGCATTGTGAAATTAAATATGAAGGAAGTTGCTGATTTAAAAAGGTTATAAAATAAAGACAAACTAAGTGGATGTAAATTTTATAAAAATAAGAAACTCAAGAAAATTTTATTAAAAATTAAAATCAATGAATTAATTAAAAATTGCACTGCTTTACTTGTCTGCGGTGACCCAGGACAAATATATTTGTCTTTCCATTAGTTCAAGATTTATTCTACGCATTCGTAAACTTGATTAGGTTGTGTACAATAATGAACAAAAATCAATTTTGAGATAAAACTTCGTTTTGTTTTATTTCTAAGAGCCGTTTTAGATCTGTCGAAATTTGTTACAATTTCTTGCGCAAAGTGACAAAGAAATATCGATTCAACCAATGAACGTTAACTATAGCAGTCCGTCTCTCTCACTTTATACAAGATTTTACACACATTTTGATAAATGTAAAGCAGCTCTTAATTAAACTTCACCTCATAAACGGGCTCGTTTCAGTTATTTAAAAAAAAAATTCTTATTAAATTAGCATTTGCATGACTAAATAAATATCGAGAGGCTAAAACGCAAGTTATGTCTGACACGCTAAAAACAAAAAAGAAACAATTTATAACAATAAAACATTGTTACTTGTAGCCTCTTGTGACTTAAGTTGCATTAAGTTGCCCTTTTAATTAAAAAAAAAAACTCAAAAATAAAAACCAGAAGAAATAAAGTAATAACAAGATTTACGCAATTTCTATTTCGTAACTTTGTTGTTTAATTTAATTTTGAAAAGAATCTGAATCTAGAAAACACCAGCTGCAACACGTTATGAGCAGGGAAAAGAATTCAGGCCACTTGTTCCGCGAACAGTACACAGATTTATTACTCCGACTGTAACAGCCTCGCCCAACAGCAAGCGAACGCTCGTATTGCATTCCTTCCCTTTCCATTCAGTAACAATTCGATGCACTGCATCGGAGGCCGCAAGAAGGTGGCAGGAGTAAACAGTACACTAAGTGGCCTGAATTCTTTTCCCTGGTTATGAGTAACCTTTACGCAATTATTGGAAAATTGAGGTTCTAAGATGCATCGAGAACACACGCCGAATGTTGCATAACCTAAAACGAACATCTGGATGTTCTGTAATCATCACGCTGAAATTAGGTCACTCAAATCATATAAACACTGAATGCGATTCGCTCCGGCATATCTAATAAAAAAAAAAAAAAACATCAGTACAAGCCTGTTTCAAATTCGTTTCCACCTTGTTATAAACAACACGGCGCAGGTTGTTCCGTAAACAAGGAACCGAACAAATATTGGGTTTACGTTTGAATCTGATGCTGAACACGATCATTCGCATTTAGCCGATTTATTTACGTCAGCGATTGCGCCGGCCGCCATGGAATTATGAGCGTGTTTCCAATTTGCAGGAAATGAGCTGGTGGTGGAATTTCTCGTTTCATCCCTGGGAAACAATCTGTTTCTCCTAATTGCTAATGAACGATGCGGGAAAACGTATCGACCACCAAATCATTCGTCCACTAATGAGATGGGCGGTGCAATTCGTTCATCGTCTGGGTCGCATAAAAGTAAAAATTGTACATAATAATAATTTGCTTCGCATTTGTAATATGCACAGTTTTTTTTTTTTTTTTATGAGAAAGAAGAGCACAAATTACTGTCCGACGTTAAACGGATATTAAATTCATTCGCTGCTTTGATCCCTTTTTTCAGTCAGGCCGTGATTCATTCTCCTCCATTGGCTTACAATATTAATACCAAAATTCAATTTCGAGAGTAAAATTTAATAATCTTTTGATAAGGTTCTTTAATGCGATTATTTGGGTAAGTAGTATTAGTTCATGTGGGGTAAATTTATTGATATTTAATAGCTCGAATTCCTTGCCAGACGATCCGAACGATGAACTGTAACTCCTCAGATTATATTTATTTAGAATGCGTTCAGGTTTTATTAAATTAAAAAAAAAGAAAGAGAAAAGAAAACCGAACACAGCTTCCACAAAGAGAAAATGAAATGGAAAATCCAGTTGAAAAAATCAAATAATAATAATAATAGTGAGTGATACAGACTCTGTAACTGAGTATGTCTGGAAACAGTGCAATGAATAACTATTGAAATAGAAATAAATTTCGAAAGGAAGTCACGGTCAGAAAGATTATGAAAGAAACGCAAAACGAATAAAATAGCAAAAAAAAGCAAATGGAACTAATTCAAAATAAAATTGAAGATGTATCGACAAAAGGGAGAAGAAAAACTATGGAGTTTTAGGGAACAAGGAATACAAAGGGTAAAAACCTAAATTAGAACAAGGAAAAAAAAACAAATGTAAGATATTCGAGGAAAAAAGAAAAAGAACTGCAAGAAATATCAGTTGAGTATTCCTTTCATAAACAATGCATTGAATAACTCGAATGAACCAAGAAGAAGGAAGGAAGAAATTCAAGGAATAAAGAAAATAACAGCAAAAATATATCAAAGAGGATTTAGAAGCAAAATACGCAAAGAGGAATCGAGAACAAAATAATTAAAATTAATAAAACCAAATGAAAATAACTCAAAATAAAGTCGAAAATGGGCCAAAACGAGAAGAAAAAGAACTACAAAAAATAGCTGAGCATTTCTATTAAAAAAAAATGCATTGAATAGTTCTCAAAATAATAAATAAATTTCGAAAAAATTCTGACCAGGAAGGAAAATATAAAGAGAGAGATCAAGTACGAAAAAAGCGAAACAAAAAAAATGCAAACCGAAAAATAAAAACGTTGGGGTTTTAGGGAAGAAGGTTTACAAAGGAAGAAATTGAACAAATAAAGACGAGAACAGCAAAAACACACAAGTTTTAGAAGCAAAATATAAAGTGAGAGAGCAAGAACAAAAGAATTAAAATTAAGAAAACAGTAAAAATAAAGCAAATGGAAATTAATCTCAATAACATTGAAGATGTGCCAACAAAAGGGAAAAGAAAAACGATGGAGTTTTGAGAAAGAAGGTTTACAAAGGAAAACAAAAGCAAGAAAAGTTAAATTGAAAAAAGTCAATAAATGAAAGAAATTCAGGGATTAAACGAAAAGGAAAATATCAATTCAGTGTTTCTGTAAACAATGTAAGTCAAAAACTGAATTACGTTCAAGAGATAAATAAATTTCGAAAAAGTTCTGGCCAGCAAGAACGAACACAGCTTCCACAAAGAGAAAATGAAATGGAAAATGCAGTTGAAAAAATCAAATAATAATAATAATACAGACTCTGTAACTGAGTATGTCTAGAAACAGTGCAATGAATAACTATTGAACTAATTCAAAATAAAATTGAAGATGTATCGACAAAAGGGAAAAGAAAAACTATGGACTTTTAGGGAAGAAGGATTACAAAAGAAGAAAACCAAGAGCGAATGCCTAAATGAGGAAAATAAATAAATGTAAGATATTCAAGGGATAAAGGAAAAGAAATATCAGTTGAGTATTCCTTTTATAAACAATGCATTGAATAACTCGAATGAACGAAGAAGAAGGAAGGAAAAAATTCAAGGAATAAAGAAAATAACAGCAAAAATATATCAAAGAGGATTTAGAAGCAAAATACACAAAGAGAGATCGAGAACAAAAGAATTAAAATTAATAAAACCAAATGAAAATAACTCAAAATAAAGTCGAAAATGGGCCAAAACGAGAAGAAAAAGAACTACAAAAAATAGCTGAGCATTTCTATTAAAAAAAAAAATGCATTGAATAGTTCTCAAAATAATAAATAAATTTCGAAAAAATTCTGACCAGGAAGGAAAATATAAAGGGAGAGATCAAGTACGAAAAAAGGGAAACAAAAAAATGCAAACCGAAAAATAAAAACGTTGGGGTTTTAGGGAAGAAGGTTTACAAAGGAAGCAATACAACAGATAAAGAAGAGAACAGCGAAATCACATCAGAAAGGTTTTAAAAGCTAAATATAAAGGGAGAGAACAAGAACAAAATAATTAGAATTAAGAAAACAGTAAAAAAAGCAAATGGAAATTAATCTCAATAACATTGAAGATGTGCCAACAAAAGGCAAAAGAAAAGCGATGGAGTTTTGAGAAAGAAGGTTTACAAAGGAAAACAAAAGCAAGAAAATTTAAATTGAAAAAAGTCAATAAATGAAAGAAATTCAGGGATTAAACGAAAAGGAAAATATCAATTCAGTGTTTCTGTAAACAATGTAAGTCAAAAAATGAATTACGTTCAAGAGATAAATAAATTTCGAAAAAGTTCTGGCCAGCAAGAACGAACACAGCTTCCACAAAGAAAAAATGAAATGGAAAATGCAGTTGAAAAAATCAAATAATAATAATACAGACTCTGTAACTGAGTATGTCTATAAACAGTGCAATGAATAACTATTGAAATAGAAATAAATTTCGAAAGGAAATCCCGGCCAGAAAGATTATGAAAGAAAGGCAAAACGAATAAAATAGCAAAAAAAGCAAATGGAACTAATTCGAAATAAAATTGAAGATGTATCGACAAAAGGGAGAAGAGAAACTATGGAGTCTTAGGGAACAAGGATTAAAAAGGGTAACCTAAATTAGAACAAGGACAAAAAATTTCAAATGTAAGATATTCGAGGAAAAAAGAAAAAGAACTGCAAGAAATATCAGTTGAGTATTCCTTTCATAAACAATGCATTGAATAACTCGAATGAACCAAGAAGAAGGAAGGAAGAAATTCAAGGAATAAAGAAAATAACAACAAAAATATATCAAAGAGGATTTAGAAGCAAAATACGCAAAGAAGAGAAATCGAGAACAAAAGAATTAAAATTAATAAAACCAAATGAAAATAACTCAAAATAAAGTCGAAAATGGGCCAAAACGAGAAGAAAAAGAACTACAAAAAATAGCTGAGCATTTCTATTAAAAAAAATGCATTGAATAGTTCTCAAAATAATAAATAAATTTCGAAAAAATTCTCTCCAGGAAGGAACATATAAAGAGAGAGATCAAGTACGAAAAAAGCGAAACAAAAAAATGCAAACCGAAAAATAAAAACGTTGGGGTGTTAGGGAAGAAGGTTTACAAAGGAAGAAATTCAACAGATAAAGAAGAGAACAGCGAAATCACATCAGAAAGGTTTTAGAAGCAAAATATAAAAGGAGAGAGCAAGAACAAAAGAATTAAAATTAAGAAAACACTAAAAAAAGCAAATGGAAATTAATCACAATAACATTGAAGATGTGCCAACAAAAGGGAAAAGAAAAACGATGGAGTTTTGAGAAAGAAGGTTTACAAAGGAAAACAAAAGCAAGAAAAGTTAATTTGAAAAAAGTCAATAAATGAAAGAAATTCAGGGATTAAACGAAAAGGAAAATATCAATTCAGTGTTTCTGTAAACAATGTAAGTCAAAAACTGAATTACGTTCAAGAGATAAATAAATTTCGAAAAAGTTCTGGCCAGCAAGAACGAACACAGCTTCCACAAAGAGAAAATGAAATGGAAAATGCAGTTGAAAAAATCAAATAATAATAATAATACTGAGTATGTCTAGAAACAGTGCAATGAATAACTATTGAAATAGAAATAAATTTCGAAAGGAAGTCCCGGCCAGAAAGATTATGAAAGAAAGGCAAAACGAATAAAATAGCAAAAATAAGCAAATGCAACTAATTCAAAATAAAATTGAAGATGTATCGACAAAAGGGAAAAGAAAAACTATGGACTTTTAGGGAAGAAGGATTACAAAAGAAGAAAACCAAGAGCGAATGCCTAAATGAGGAAAATAAATAAATGTAAGATATTCAAGGGATAAAGGAAAAGAAATATCAGTTGAGTATTCCTTTTATAAACAATGCATTGAATAACTCGAATGAACGAAGAAGAAGGAAGGAAAAAATTCAAGGAATAAAGAAAATAACAGCAAAAATATATCAAAGAGATTCTAGAAGCAAAATACACAAAGAGAAATCGAGAACAAAAGAATTAAAATTAATAAAACCAAATGAAAATAACTCAAAATAAAGACGAAAAGGGAAGAAAAAGAACTACAAAAAATAGTTGAGCATTTCTATTTTAAAAAAAATGCATTGAATAGTTCTCAAAATAATAAATAAATTTCGAGAAAATTCTGACCAGGAAGGAAAATATAAAGAGAGAGATCAAGTACGAAAAAAGCGAAACAAAAAAAATGCAAACCGAAAAATAAAAACGTTGGGGTTTTAGGGAAGAAGGTTTACAAAGGAAGAAATTGAACAAATAAAGACGAGAACAGCAAAAACACACAAGAAAGGTTTTAGAAGCAAAATATAAAGGGAGAGACCAAGAACAAAAGAATTAAAATTAAGAAAACAGTAAAAATAAAGCAAATGGAAATTAATCTCAATAACATTGAAGATGTGGCAACAAAAGGGAAAAGAAAAACGATGGAGTTTTGAGAAAGAAGGTTTACAAAGGAAAACAAAAGCAAGAAAAGTTAAATTGAAAAAAGTCAATAAATGAAAGAAATTCAAGGTGTTTCTGTAAATAATGTAAGTCTAAAATTGAATCACGTTCGAAAGGTAAATAAACTCCGAAAAAGTTCTGGCCAGCAAGATTTTAGCGGCAAAATTGAAAAAGCGATGTCGAAAATAGTAAAACCAATAAAACAACAAAAAAGCGAACGAAAATAAAATGTGCCAGCAAAAGAAAGAAGATGGGTTGTTTTTTGGGAAAGAAGCTTCGCAAAGGAAGGTGAAAGGAAGAAAACCAAGAGCGAACATCCCAGTTAAAATAATATTATATAAAAAACGATTCAAGAAATCTAAGGGTACAAAGAATAGCAAGAAAACATCGGGTATCGAGTATTTCAATAAACAAGGCGAGATTGAAGGTTGAATAAGCTTCGAATTATAAACAAATTTCGAAGAGTCCTGTTCAGATTTTTTTTTATTTAAAAGCAAAATAAAAAGAGAGGTTTAAGACAAAATATTCAATAAAACAAAATGGATATAATTCAAAATATAATCAAAAGGGAGAAAATGGAGTTTCTAAAGTAAGATTTAAAAAGAAAATTAAAAAAGAGAAAAGAAGGAGTTTCAAAAGGAAGATTTAATAAAATATTAACGACCGATGGAACAGGTAAAGACAAAGAATAATTAGAAAATCTGAGCATGATGGAAAAATTCGAAAAAGAAAAACTACTAAAATAAAAACCCTAACCTCTAAGAAAGTCATCACTTCCTGGAGAAATCGAAAAACTATACTAAGAGGGCCGCAAGTCCAAAGTAAAGTAATAAAAATTTAAAAAAAAGGAACGGAAAGAATGCCTTTTTATGAATTTTTTTATGAATCACTTTTTATGTTAATCTTAATGTAAGTCTCCACTCCATGTTAATTGAATGAGCTTTTTTCCTAGACACCTATTAAATAAAACTGCGAAAAAGAAAAAGAAAAGGAAAACCATGTATTATCTAATCGAATAAAATTTACTAAAATGATTGAGAAAATCCTCAGAGTGAGGGTCTCTTGTACGTGCAGCAAATAACTAACAAGATGCTTTGTATAAAACCGAAATTTGTGACCAAGCAGCATACGACTATGGCCAAGGGTAGTAGACCCTAGCCCCAAACGAAGCTCAGTGAAAGTTCAATCCAATTTCCTTATCAAATATTTACGAGTCGGTGCGATTCGTATTCGAACGTACGTTATCTTTTTGCCGGCAAAACAAATGCATATCGCAGTTTTAAAAACTTAAGTAATATTTCGTTTCGCCCCAGAACGTGCATCGGGAAACTCGAAAAGCTTTTGAGATATTACCCCCCCTCGAATGCCTGCTGCAACTGCAGCAGCACATTTATCTTTCGCCTTCGTTCGAAGTAGAAACTAAACATCCATTTTCATTCAAAAGCTCCATCTATAAAAATCAAGGAGATTTACGAGCGGAAGCATAACCTAAGAGAAGAGAGAGGAAAAAAAAAGCGTGCGATTCACGAACGAAACGGAAACAATAAAACTGTATAACATCGCGGTGCGGTGTCTCCTCCGATGTTAAATGGTAGAATGGGGTGGAATGGGGTTTACAATAAGACTCGCATGTAACCATTATAATGCGATAGATAACCAACAATAGCGGCTTTTTAAAGACAGGACGAGTGCAGTTTAGCAAGGCAATAATAGTTGGCAAACATCACATCATCCTTGATGCGGACTGACAGTGATGGGTAAGGAGAGAATTACAAAACGGGGTGCTACCCTCTCTATTGGGAGAGCGCCCTGTATACTGTACGCTGACATATTGTTGCAACAGATAATCACACGTAATTAAAATAATTGTTGCGAAATTACAAGCACTGCCTGCCAATTATTTATCGACGAACTCGATAAAATCACGATGATACAGGCCTGGGATTTTATCCCTAATAAGCTCATCGGGCAGTTAGCAGGAAATAAAAAGCCTAAAGTCATAAACTGACACATTAAATGCGGCCGGAGAGACACAGGACCGCGAAAAATCAATTTCAAAAACTTCGTTTTTTGAGGCTAGGCTCTAAGTGGTCATTTATTCTCGTTTTTTTTTATTGGTGGAAAGCTCGTTCGAAAACACTTTCATGGAAAACAGACCTTAATTACTTCTCAAATGGCGGCTTTATGAATTAATTCTACGTAAATAATAGCGAATTCGTTTTTGGTTTTGTAAAAAAACAAAATCGTGTAATCGTCTTGCAATAACAAACTAATCTAGCCCCCAAAAGTTAATTTCGAATTAAAACGAAGAAAGGTAGTTAACAACGACGTTTGGTGCAACTCAACCTAAGTTAAGTAAAAATTAATTAAAGAAGAAGAAGAAGAAGAAGATGATGATGATGAAGTTCAGTAAGAAAAGTCGCCTGGTGGTGACAACAAACAAAGCCAACCAACAGAAGCAAAAGAAGAAAAATTAAAGAATGATGGCGCCGATTGAACTGATCATTTTAATAAATACATAAATTTTAACGAAAGTCTTTCGAACGTGAAACTCCTAGCAGAAGAAAAAGAAACAGATCTAAGAGCTTGTAAAACTTAACCGAAAAGCAAAGGAACACGTACAACAAGTGATGATGAATTCTCATTTTCGATGGCCAAAAGGAAGAGAAGCTGGAAGCTTGGACTGCATTCCTAAACAACAATAATTTATTATTAATTTATTCTTCTCCAGGCTTCTCTAGTTAAGGCTTCTCTCCTTCACTCCCTAACTTTTATAATTTTAAGAACTTTTAGTTCATCTCCTGTTGAAGCTACTTTTCCTAGGTATATATTTCCTTCTTCCACCAATTGGGGGTCCTCGTCAGAGCCATTGAGGACATCCTTTTCTGCTCACCTCCTCCACTTGATCTAAATCTACCTTAAACTTTGGGGCTTGAACGAGTAGGTGTCTGTCCTTCAACTTTTCCTCGGTCTACCTTCTCTAATTCCGCCAATTGGTGTTCTTATCAGAGCCACTGTGGACATCCTTTCTCTGCCTATCGCCTGCACATGTCCTAATCACCTTAATCTTCATGACTAGATGACTGTTTGTCTTTCTATTTTTCCTCGATCTATGTTTTTCTCTTTCGCCAGTTGGTATTCTGATCAGAGCCGTTGTGGTGATCTTTTCTCTGCTCATTCGCTCCACTTGTCCTAACCAGCTTAATCGATAAAATCACGATAATACAGGCCTGGGATTTTATCCCTCATAACCTCATCGGGCAGTTAGCAGGAAATAAAAACCCTGTCATAAACTGACGCATTAAATACGACCGGAGAGTCACAGGACCGCGAAAAATCAATTAAACGGGTTTTAAAAACTTCGTTTTTTGAGGTTAGGCTCTAAGTGGCCATTTATTCTCGTTTTTTTTATTGGTGGAAAGCTCGTTCTAAAACACTTTCATGGAAAACAGACCTTAATTACTTCTCAAATGGCGGCTATATGAATTAATTCTACGTAAACAATAGCGAATTCATTTTTAGTTTATAAGAAACAAAATCGTATAATTGTCTTGCAATAACAAACTAATCTAGCCCCCAAAAGTTAATTTCGAATTAAAACGAAGAAAGGTAGTCAACAACGACGTTTGGTGCAACTCAACCTAAGTTAAGTCAATTAATTAAAGAAGAAGAAGAAGATGATGATGAAGTTCAGTAAGAAAAGTCGCCTGGTGGTGAAAACAAACAAAGCCAACCAACAGAAGCAAAAGAAGAAAAATTAAAGAATGATGGCGCCGATTGAACTGGTCATTTTAATAAATAAATAAATTTTAACGAAAGTCTTTCGAACGTGAAACTCCTAGCAGAAGAAAAAGAAGCAGATCTAAGAGCTTGTAAAACTTAACCGAAAAGCAAAGGAACACGTACAACAAGTGATGATGAATTCGCATTTTCGATGGCCTAAAGGAAGAGAAAAAAAAATGTGCTCGGATGAAATGAGCTTACCCAATCCGCTCAAAAACAATCCAGGAACTCCTGGAAGCTTGGACTGCATTCCTAAACAACAATAATTTATTATTAATTTATTCTTCTCCAGTCTTCTCTAGTTAAGGCTTCTCTCCTTCACTCCCTAACTTTTATAATTTTAAGAACTTTTAGTTCATCTCCTGTTGAAGCTACTTTTCCTAGGTATATCTTTCCTTCTTCCGCCAATTGGGTGTCCTTGTCAGAGCCATTGAGGACATCCTTTTTCTGCTCACCTCCTCCACTTGATCTAAATCTACCTTAAACTTTGGGGTTTGGACGAGTAGGTGTCTGTCCTTCGACTTTTCCTCGGTCTACCTTCTCTAAATCCGCCAATTGGTGTTCTTATCAGAGCCACTGTGGACATCCTTTCTCTGCCTATCGTCTACACATGTCCTAATCACCTTAATCTTCAAGACTTGATGACTGTTTGTCTTTCTATTTTTCCTCGATCTATGTTTTTTCCTTTCGCCAGTTGGTATTCTGATCAGAGCCGTTGTGGTGATCTTTTCCCCGCTCCTTCGCTCCACTTGTCCTAACCACCTTAATCTTTGGACTTTGACGAAAGCATTTGTTTTTGGTTCACTTCCTTCAGCTCTTCTGTTTTGTGCTTCTGCTTTTCCTCGATGTACGTTTTCTTCTTTCGCCGATTGGTATTCTTGTCAGGGCCACTGTGGTGATCTTTGCTCTGCTTATTTGCTTCATTTGTCCTAACCACCTTAATCTTTAGGCTTTGACGATAGCATTTGTTTTTGGTTCACTGTGTTCTCTGTTTTATCCCTCTTCACCTTTTCATCAGTCTACGTTTTCTTCTCTCGCCAATTGGTGTTCTTGTCGCGGCCATCGTGGTGATCTTTCCTGTGCCCACCCGATCCACTTATCCTAATCTTCGGGATTTGACTTGATTTGATTCCTTTAATTCCTGCTTGTCCTTGTACTTTTCCTTGGTCTACCTTTTCTTCTTCTGCCAATTGATGTTCTTGCCGGAGTTATTGTGAGCTTCCTTTCTCTGTGCGTCCTCTCCATATGATCTAACCACCTTAATTTTTGGGCTTTGACGAAAGGATTTATGTTTGGCTCGCCGTGTACTGTTTTCCTTTAGTTCTCTGTTTGTCTTTCTTCCCCAATAATCTACTTGCACTCCTCCATGAACAACACTGAGGTTCTCCCCCATTCCTGCGTTTTACAGGGAAGTCTTAAAACCGTCTTATAAATCCTTTTTGGCTATGCAGAGACACATTTTGATTACTTGCGTCTTTGTTGTTAGACAACCTGCTCTTCAATTCTACGTTTTTTCTTCCTTTTTCTTCTATTATGCACTTGGAAATAAAAGTACAAGTTTTCTTCTTTATCGCCTGTGAAGTCAATCTTAGTTGGTCTTTCTCAATTTCTTCTTCTTCTTCTTGCGTATTTTCCATTGCCGTGTAGCTTGTCCTACTCTGGTTCATTTCCAATCCAAACTTTCCCGTCTCTAACTCGAAACTCTTAATAATTTGGTACGTTTCCTTTTTTTTTTGTTTTGGCTGTAGAAATATGAGGACATCCGCAAAAGCTAAAATTGCACTCTTTCCGAGTTACAACTCAGGGTTTTCACTTTATGTTCATTAATTCCAGATTTCCAGACCCGTCCTCAGAAGGTACAAGCTTTCCCGATTGACCTCAGTTCCACAACTTTCTTATTTTTTACAAAATTTAAGCAGTCTTTCCGGTTTTAAACGAAATAACATACCAATTTGTTCGTAAATAATTTTTTTTCAATATACAAAAGGTAAAAATAGTGTAGGCAGACCAATTAACTCGGGGTGTTTGCATGGTTGCCTACACTACAGGCGGTAAGAATTTTTATCAAAAAAAAATCATAAACTTTCACAATTGCCTAACACGGTGCAATTTTCCTAATTTTTAAATGTTTTGTTGGTTTCAGAAAAGAAGTAATACATATAGAAAAATTAACTAATTTATTTATTTGTTTAATTCTCGCATGTATTAACGAATAAAATTGAAATTTGTCTAAAAAAGCAATAAATGAGTTATTCTTTCCAAAAAGCAGTAATATAGGCAACCCAATTTACACAGCTGTTTGTGTGTTTGCCTAACTTGTTCACGAGTCACACACAGGTTTGACTGTTTTTTAAATACATATTTAAAGCAAATAAAATTTTCGTCTTTTTTACAGTTCTTCAATTAATTTTGATGACTTTTCTATTAAGGCGACAAATTTTCTGACTTTTCTCTGACATTATGGAACTTTTCTCAATTCTTTGACATTTTCCAATATTCCAGATTTTCCAGAGCAGTGTAAACCACGACAAATCCTTTGAAAAGTTTCTTTGTCTTCTTTCTTTCCTCGTCCTTCGATTCATTTCAGAGTCTTCAAACTATTTCGACTTTCGTGTTAGTGAAGGTCATTCTGAAGGGTGTGCAGAAACTCCCGATACATTGTTTCCCTATCTATCCAATCATAGGCCTGCCAAAAACTCGAACCTGAGAAATAACCCCGACCCCAAAACAATTAATGGGACTATGAGAATGAGAACGAGAGGAAAATTAAAATCTGAGTTGAAATCATCAATCTTTCGAATTGTTTTAAATTGGAGGAGCATGCATTCTTGATACCGTAGAAGCGTTTCTGGTGAGAATTAAATGTAAAGAGATTTCAAAACTTGCTTTTGGTTGCAAACCTAGGAGAAGCACTCTTTACTGTTCTTTTAAATGGTTACGAAATCTGGAGCTTCATAGATTTTGAGATCGTGTGTGTACTAATGGAATGATGCAGCAACATTTTTAATGCAAAGAAATTGCAAAAATTGCTTCTAGTCGTAGACCTTAGAAGAGCAATTTGCACTGCCAAATACGTAGCTTCGGAACGTAGAAAAGCTGTCATCTTCCTAGATTCTTGCGAGCGTGTATTAATTGGTCGATGAGGCCCTGAGGAAAAGCATGGGATCAAGAAAAGCACGAAACCATTTCAGAGAAGTGTCCAAATAAAATTTATTTTAGAAAATTCCAATGTCCATGTGCTCAACAATAATCCCCAATGTTATTTTGAAAGAAGCTATTAAATAAATGAGCTCTTCCAAAAGCTACATCCAGCCACATAATTATATCCATCCAAATAAAAAAACAAGTCCTTATTTTAAATAGTGACGCCTTAAAAATTGAAAATAGGCAACCCATTCTACTTCCATGTTTTGAATATATTATAGAAACACGAAGTTATTTCCGATTTGATTGATTGGTTGCCTATTTCAAGAAACCTTCGTGGCTCACGTTTCTTTCAATTTTTGATGAGATATTCAGGCAATAAGTATTGTATATTAAAGAGCATCAATCAACACGTGTTCTCAAGATTTTAATCCTACTTTGCAGATCGTTTCTGCGTTACTTTTATTATAAGGTTGCTGTTTAGAAAAGAGGGTGCGTATTTATTTTGTCAAATGTGTATACGGCCAATGCGTTCTCTTCCGAACAACGGTATTGTTTGCATATCTCACGCTGTGTTAAAAAAGCTGGAACAAATGGAGTGCTCCAGGCTGTCGCCAGACTTGTTCGTTTATTTTGCGGTGGGACCACACCTAATCCACTAATCCAATCTAATGCACACAATGGAGAGCGCACTGAACGTTTGAATTAAATCGACAAAATTGAAAGTGAACGAACTTAAATAATTATATGCAATGTATAAAATAAAATAAGGCTGGCCGAAAGGACCTAAAATGATTTAGCTAATCAAAAATGTGCGTAGTACAGCGTTTCCCAAACTTTTAGGTTTCTCGACCCCCTTTCCCTTTCTTTTAATATATTTTATTCGTTTTGTTTTCATTTTTTAACTACTATTTTTTCCCTGATTTGTTTTGATTGAGTGTGAATTTATTTTACACATTAATCCGGTCGATTGATTGCCACTTTATTTTCTCCTTTATTTGATTTGACTTTATTTTGTTTTTAAATTATTCACTGATCATTGATTGATAATTGAAATTAACCTCCGCCCACAATCATTTTCATATCCGGTAGATACGTACTTCGGCAGCTAAGCTGCCATCTTCAGTACGCTACCAACTTAAAAGCACTTAAAAGAATCTAAAAACAACCCAATCATCCTAATAAAATCATAAAAATGTTAAAACTAACAACAATCTAATCATCCTAAAAGATATATATGTCTAAATGTAAGTAAATATAATAATATGTAAAAATCTAAATGTATAGTCCAGTTTTGTTAAAATTTACAGATTATTCTTGGGATCACGACAAAATTTGTCGATTTTTAAATCAATTTGACTCATTGTTAGTTTTACATAATTTTTATTTTGGTCCTAACTTTATCATCACCCTTTATTTTTTTATACAATCCACATTTGACTCTGTTTTATTTAACTTTTAATATAATCAATTGATGGACCTTTGTTTTTTCTTTTAATCGATTTCATTCGTTTTGTTTTCTACTTTTAAATTAACAACTAATCATCTTGTTACTTGTTTTCTTTTCGATTTGATTTTATTTGATGTGACTTTTGATTTTTTTTAATCATCAATCGAAAGTCTTTTATTTCCCTTTTTTACACGATTTGAGATTATTTTAGTTTACATTTTAATTCCTCTGAATGATTTCATCCAAAAAAAATCTATCTGAAACTATTACGTCACCGCCATCTAGGTGTACTTCGTCGAACTGCAATTTTCCGGCGCGAAATTCGAATGGAATTTTTATTTTTATCGTTTCGAAGATTGGCACAGAACGCAAAATCGTCACCAATACTTTAAATGCTTCCTTACATTAACATTCAACTTTTTTATGATGGATACGGTAATAACGACAAAAATAAATAAATAACATAAAATAGAGTTCAGAATAAACATTAAAAAAAATCCCTCAAATGAACAAAACTTCCCTTCTTCACTGATGGCATCGAAAATCCCTAAAAAATGGGAAATTTCCTTTCAGTTGGCAACATTGCATCGAACTCCTCAAAGTCAAGGTTAGGTACGCCGTAGTGGTAAATCCAAATGTCAAATTGACAATTGTTTTTTTTTTTTTGATGACGGTTCACAATTGAACTTTCATAGCCAACTTCGACGCAATATTAAAAAAAAAAAAACTCTATAGGTATCTGGTCCATTCTAATTGAAGACAAAAATAATTAAATAACATAAAATAGAGTTCAGAATAAACGTGTAAAAATCCCTCATATGAACAAAAATTCCCTTTTTCCCTTACGACAACAAAAATCCCTAAAAGAAAGGAAATTTCCTTTCAGTTGGCAATACTGCATCGAACTCCTCAAAAGCAAGGTTAGGTACGCCGTAACGGTAAATTCAAATGTCTAATTGTCAACTGTTGTTTTTTTTTGATGACACGATTGAACTTTCATAGCCAACTTCGACGCCAGATTAAAAAAAAAAAAGAAAAAAAAACTCTGTATCTGGCCCATTCTAATTGGCTAATTTTTTCAATAATTCGAAATCGGGCAAAAACGATGGAGAGCGGCAGAATATAAAAAAATTTAAGTCTGCGAGGGATTCTTAGTGTTTAAGGAGGGTGAAACCTTTACGCAGTGTCGCCAACCCTAGAAAATTTCGAAAGAATTTTAACCGGGATTGATTTTCTGTCTTCTAAAATCAAAAAGAAATCCTTCTAAGCAAGGGCAAACAGAATTACGACAGTCCTCATTTGATTAATTAAACGATCGTCAACTGTTTTCATTGGTGATGGATGAAAGTAGATGACAGTTGCAAACCAAAAGTCAGTGTCACAGTGGCACAGGAAGCGAACGAGCAAGCATAAAATTGCATTGGGCGAACAATAAAAAAATAAAACGTCAACTGTAATGACGGAATTCTGACAACTGAGAAACAAAAGAAGTGCGCGAGCGAATTATCTTAGCACTCCATTATGTTTTTTTTTTTTTTATGCGAGGGAGTAATTTGAAATTTTGGCGCGCTGGAAACGAGCTTCCGGACGATTTTCGGCGAATTTATTTTATTTTTTGATTATTAAATTGAATTAAATTTTTTTGAATCTGGTGAAAGTCAGTTTACATCGATTTTAGTTAATGAGTTTCACACAATTTTTATTTTCGTCCCGTCTTGCTTGACGATTGTCTTTTGTTTTTATTTCATTCGATTTTATTCGTATTTTAGGAGTGTTTTGATTTTGATAATCAATAGAACGTCTTTTTTTTTCTCTCCTTTATACGTGGCTAAATCAAATTCTTTTAATGTTATCTGTAATTTTTTTACTTTTTTTTTATCAACTATTCAACAAGACCTTCATTACACAAGACTTGACAACTCCGACACCCTGAAAGACCCCTAGCGGACCCTTAATAAAGGTTCATCGACCTCCAAAGGGTCGCTATAGAATATGAATAATCGTGTCTTAGACACAATGTTACGTTTTAATTAAACAAAGTTTTAAAATAAATAATTGAAATTAACCTCCGCCCACAATAATTCTTATATCCGTAGATACGTATTTCGGCAGCTAAGCTGCCATCTTCAGTACGCTACCAACTTAAAAGCACTAAAAAATGTCTAAAAGCAACCTAATCACACTGACAAAATCATAAAAATGTTAAACCTAACAACAATCTAATCATCCTAAAACATATATATGTCTAAATGTAAGTAAATATAAATTAATATGTGAAAATCTAAAATAAACTATACCGGGTGTCCCGCGCCATGTGCTCACCCTTCTAGAATCTTTATTTATTAATCGATTAACCTGAATTTTGGAGACAATAAACTAAACAAAAGATGGAATTTTCCGACATACTGATAGTCGTCATAGGACTTCCGGTTTTGCTGGAAGTGATATCAACTTTCTTATTTTAAATAGAACACCCTATATATTTTTACATATTTAAAATTTCCGAATCATGACGAGTCCGAATACGTATCAATTGTTAATTTTAGTTTCCATGACAACGAAAAAAAAACTTCTTTATTTTTCAATCTAGAAAGCTATGAATCGCATTTTTTCGATCTAATGCCGATCAAGTGTTTCGAAAAAATCACTCCTTTAGCTCTTAACTAATTTTTTTCGATAGAATCTCATATGTTTCTTAGCTTAGTTCAACTAAACATTTTTTTCTGAATACGCTGATACCAAATACGTCATATTTTCTTTGAAAATAATTTAAAATAAAGCATGTCTTATTGAAATTTTACACTCCCTTTATTTCAAATGACTTTCAAATAAAATAAGACGTATTTGGTATCAGTGTACTCAGAAAAAAATGTTCTGTTGAACTAAGCTAAGAAACACATGAGGTTCTATCGAAAAAAATGAGTTAAGAGCTAATGAAAATTTCAAAAACTGTAAAAATGTTAAAAATCAAAATACCATCAAAGGAGTGATTTTTTCGAAACAATTGATCGCATTAGATCGAAAAAATGCGATTCATAACTTTCTAGATTGAAAAATAAAAAAGCTTTTTTTCGTTGTCATGGAAACCAAAATTAACAATTGGTACGTATTCGGACTCGCAATGCTCCGTAGATTTTAAATATGTAAAAATATATAGGGTGTTCTATTTAAAATAAGAAAGTGGATATCACTTCCGGCGAAACCGGAAGTCCTATGACGACTATCAGTATGTCGAAAAATTCCATTTTTTTTTAGTTTATCGTCTCCAAAATTCAGGTTAATCGATTAATAAATAAAGATTCTAGAAAGGTGAGAACATGGCGCGGGACACCCGGTGTATGTTATGTATAAATCGGAAAGAAAAATGGTGTGAACACCTAAAATTAACTGTCAGATACCTTACCAATAAGAGCTAACCACACATCTTTTAAAACATAAAATTTGTTTAAGAAAGAGAAAGGCGATTATTATTTCAGATATCAAATAATTAAAAAAATGCCAAATTTTCCGATTAAAAAATTAATTTAAATTTCACTTTACATTTCAGTTATGCGATGTTCATTTATTTTTCTGTTAATATCAGCAAAAACTTTGAATTAGTCTATGTAAGTTTTATAATAATAAATATAAGACTTCTTTCTAAAGTAAAAAATAAAGAAGTAAGAGGGGGTGGGAAGGGGTGCATAACAATTTCTTGTAACAAATAAGTTCATAAATTAGTTGCAATTTGCGTTCAATTTTTTTTATAATTATTCTGCTGCGCCCCCCTTTAAAGACTTAGACGTCCCCCTCCCAAGGGGGCGCGCCCCACAGTTTGGGAAACGCTGGCGTGTTTCAATTGAATCGATTGAATCTATAAAATTGGAAATGAATCTATAAAATAAAATAAGTCTGGCCGAAAGTACTTACTTATAAGAAGATGGCTTAGCTAATTAAAAATATAATACCGCGGTATTGGGCGATGAGGAAAAATGAAATTCCTTCCCGACACAAAGCCCCGGATTTAATTCCCGTTTTTATTTGTTTCTCTTTTGGGGGGAAAAGTTTAATAATCCAGGGCGACCGACCTCTCGCTCAAATAATTTCTTAAATAAAATTTGATCGTCGCAAATGGTCTTTTGATGCTAATTCGGCCCGTCGAAAGCGATAAATCACGCAAGGGTTGAAATTCGGCCGCCATTCAGATGCAAACAGGAATCCGTTCGCTAACAAGGCCGACACGGAAAAATTAATTACGTTAAAGGGGGTGGGGGGCAGGCGGGGATCTCGCAGTAAAAACCGTAAAATGAACTTCGAAATTGCACATCGTCATCATCATCACAGCCGAAACGTTATACATATAACGTTACGTATGTAGCAATGCCTGCCTGCCTGCGTTTATAATGGCACGTTTAAATGCCATGTCACGGTCGAAATTGCCCCCGGGGCCGTTTTTATTTTTATATTCCAATTTGTGTGTGGCGTAAAAATTTTCGACCCCTTATTTGCTTAATGTAAGATGATTTGATTTGATTCGAAAAGTCTGCGATTATGTTAACGGGGGTGGTCACTTTGAGATACACCCGATGACGTTTTCGAAACGAAAAGCGGCCGCCCGCTTTAATTTAACGATGATTGAATCGACGAAAAGATTTATTAACTTAAAACACACCGGCTTAGAAGAAGAAAGCCTTCTTTCTTACTCTGATGGCGCGCGGGTCCGGAAAAAGGATCAGCTTTAGAGCCGACTCTTCTAAATTGGCCGCCGCCACCTCCTCCACACCCCCCACACCCCCGCCCTAAGGATTTACGATCACATCTTCATTTCAAATGCCTCTTTAACGACCGGGCTAATTCATACCGGGCGAGGAGGTCTCGATTAAATTCAATTTGTGCGACGAGTGCGTTTGCTGTTTCGACGAGCTTTTTTAAGTGCAAAAGTCCTGTTGTGTTTCCCCCCCCCCCCTCGACCCCTGGAAGCCGCTGAATTTAATTTGGAAAATGTTGTCGTAGCGACGAAAATTAAATAACCGTTACAGCCAGCGGGGAGATTTAAAAGTTCTGTTTTCTCGTGGCGGTTTTGCGAATGTTATGCTCGCTACTTCAAAAATAATGAGCGTAAACAAACCTGGCTTTTTACAATTTTTTTAATTGCGCGCAACAGCCCCCCCCCTCCTTCACCCACTGCACTTTAAAAAAGGCGAAAGAGCATTAATAATTTTCTTTGCTGTAAGCTGTAAGCAATCGTAGGAAGTTCAAAGAAGCTCGTCTGTTTAGCTTGCCCTGAAACTGGGGATAATTTGAAGCCACGTTCGTTGTTCACACGTGGCACTAATTACCTTAATCATCACGCGCCTAATCACAATCAATAATGAGATTATTCGGTGAAGAAAATTGTACCTAATTGGTAATTGCAGAGGGTGCCCGTGACGCCTTAAAGAAAATTGAAATTAGGCAACCCGTTCTATTTCCGCTCTTTCAACGCATTACGAAAACACGAGGTTATCTCCAATGATGTGATTGATGGGTTGCCTATTCTAATCTAATCTCATTACAATTCAAACGTCGAAAATTGAAATGTTTTAAAAAAGAAACTGATTATCCTATTTATTGTCTTCAACTGATGTTCAATAAAAATAATGAGCGTAAACAAACCTGGCTTTTTGCATTTTTTTTTAACTGCGCGAAACAGCCCCCCACCCCCCTTCACCCACTGCACTTTAAAAAAGGCGAAAGAGCATTAATAATTTTCTTTGATGTAAGCTGTAAGCAATCGTAGGAAGCTCAAAGAAGCTCGTCTGTTTAGCTTGCCCTGAAACTAGGGATAATTTGAAGGCACGTTCGTTGTTCACACGTGGCACTAATTACTTTAATCATCACGCGCCTAATCACAATCAATAATGAGATTATTCGGTGAAGAAAATTGTACCTAATTGGTAATTGCAGAGGGTGCCCGTGACGCCTTAAAAAAATTGAAATTAGGCAACCCGTTCTACTTCCGCTCTTTCAACGCATTACAAAAACACGAGGTTATCTCCAATGATGTGATTGATGGGTTGCCTATTCTAATCTAATCTCATTACAATTCAAACGTCGAAAATTGAAATGTTTTAAGAAAGAAACTGATTATCGTATTTATGGTGTTCAGCTGATCTTCAATAAAAATAATGAGCGTAAACAAACCTGGCTTTTTGCAATTTTTTTAATTGCGCGCAACAGCCCCCCACCCCCCTTCACCCACTGCACTTTAAAAAAGGCGAAAGAGCATTAATAATTTTCTTTGCTGTAAGCTGTAAGCAATCGTAGGAAGCTCAAGGAAGCTCGTCTGTTTAGCTTGCAGTGAAACTGGGGATAATTTGAAGGCACGTTCGTTGTTCACACGTGGCGCTAATTACTTTAATCATCACGTGCCTAATCACAATCAATAATGAGATTATTCGGTAAAGAAAATGGTACGTAATAGTAATTGCAGAGGGTGCGCGTGACGCCTTAAAAAAAATTGAAATTAGGCAACCCATTCTACTTCCGCTCTTTCAACGCATCACGAAAACACGAGGTTATCTCCGTTGATGTGATTGATGGGTTGCCTATTCTAATCTAATCTCATTACAATTCAAAAGTCGAAGATTGAAATGTTTTAAGAAAGAAACTGATTATCGTATTTATGGTGTTCAACTGATGTTCAATAAAAATAATGAGCGTAAACAAACCTGGCTTTTTGCAATTTTTTTAATTGCGCGCAACAGCTCCCCCCCCCCCCCCTCCTTCACCCACTGCACTTTAAAAGAGGCGAAAGAGCATTAATCATTTTCTTTGCCGTAAGCTGTAAGCAATCGTAGGAAGCTCAAAGAAGCTCGTTTGTTTAGCTTGCCCTGAAACTAGGGATAATTTGAAGGCACGTTCGTTGTTCACACATGCCACTAATTACTTTAATCATCACGCGCCTAATCACAATCAATAATGAGATTATTGTGTAAAGAAAATGGTACCTATTTAGTAATTGCAGAGGGTGCCCGTGACGCCTTAAAAAAATTGAAATTAGGCAACCCGTTCTACTTCCGCTCTTTCAACGCATTACAAAAACACGAGGTTATCTCCGTTGATGTGATTGATGGGTTGCCTATTCTAATCTAATCTCATTACAATTCAAAAGTCGAAGATTGAAATGTTTTAAGAAAGAAACTGATTATCGTATTTATGGTGTTCAACTGATGTTTAATAAAAATAATGAGCGTAAACAAACCTGGCTTTTTGCAATTTTTTTAACTGCGCGCAACAGCCCCCCCCCTCCTTCACCCACTGCACTTTAAAAAAGGCGAAAGAGCATTAATAATCTTCTTCGCTGTAAGCTGTAAGCAATCGTAGGAAGCTCAAAGAAGCTCGTCTGTTTAGCTTGCCCTGAAACTGGGGATAATTTGAAGGCACGTTCGTTGTTCACACGTGCCACTAACTACTTTAATCATCACGCGCCTAATCACAATTAATAATGAGATTATTCGGTAAAGAAAATGGTACGTAATTAGTAATTGCAGAGGGTGCCCGTGACGCCTTAAAAAAATTGAAATTAGGCAACCCATTCTACTTCCGCTCTTTCAACGCATTACGAAAACACGAGGTTATCTCCGATGATGTGATTGATGGGTTGCCTATTCTAATCTAATCTCATTACAATTCAAAAGTCGAAGATTGAAATGTTTTAAAAAAGAAACTGATTATCGTATTTATTGTGTTCAACTGCTGTTCAGTAAAATAGTTGGAAAACAAAGCTCGAACTTGACGTTGCTGTAAAGAACAATGAACAACGAAACGTTGTGAAAATAAAAGAGTATCGATTACCGGGCAATAATAGAATCGAAAAAGAATTGTTAGCGCACAGCTTCTTCTCGCACACAAAAGCGCCTATGTTCGAAGGTTTCAATGATACCGCCGCGCATTGTAATGTTATAATTGTGTTTAAGTAAGGGAAGCCCCGCTTCTATCGTCTGCTTTCCCATGTGGAACGCTTTAATAAACCTATTACAATGTTTGCCTTCTTCAGTAGTCACTTCTGATTGCGACAAAAAAAAACAGGGGGGCGAAGTGCATACATACGAGTAGGTACAGCCCCAGGCAAATTTTATTTTGGGGAAAAATCCAATCCAACATGTTTTGGAGAGGAAACCATCGTTTAAACTAAATACTCGCAGAATCAAGGGTCTTGCAAAACGTGATGATTACAAACGTCATTCAAAAGAAGGAGCGAGAGAGGAGACTTACCTAATAAAACAGGTTGGAATAATAATGTTTTCTTGATTAAAATTCCGAATGCGTTCGGTATGCAAGTTGTCACATCAGCGTAGAAAATTGTCCTCGCCACCCCTTCAGCGCGAAGGGTGAACATATTAAAAGTCCACCCTTAACCTGTCCTATCCGGATGCAATAAACGAAAAATAAAAGGCCCCGAATAATCTGGGCATGACGAATTTCGTTTTAAAAGGCGGACCGTCAATTTTCCGAAATAAGAATCGAAAACAAACATCTGCCCGATTCACCTTGTCACATAATACAACGGCGAAAACATTTTTTTAATCGATAATGTTGATTGTGTGCACATGTTTGAAACGTTAAACATTTCCAAAGTACTTTTAAAATATAATCATAATATTTGGTAAACTCCATAAGTGCAGCCAGCCTTCTTATGAAAGGTGAACCCTAGACTTCAACCAAATTAGAGAAGAAGAAAATTTCAAAAGGAATAAAACAGGAACAAACATAAGGACAATAATTTAAGTGTCTAACTAAGAGACATGTCAGTAGAAGAAGTGGTTAGCACTGGTTAGGAGTGTACGAGGCAAGAGAAGTCCAAAAAGATGGCTGGAATAAGCAGTGTAGAAATGAGAGGAAAAAACTAAAAAGACAAGCACCCAAAAACCCCATTCAGACTTTGCAAGGGGGGTCCAAGGGTCCACTTTTATCCAGCGGAAGTCGAAAGAAAAACATCAAACAATCTTCAGTGGTTCCATCATGCAATGAAAGGAGAGGTGGAAGAAGAAAATATTTTAATGGACACTCATCATGAGAAAAAAGAGGAAAGTCCGCGCAGCGATCTAACTGAAGAAGATAGCAATATGAATAATAGGAGAAGTGGGAGAAGAAAATATTTTTTAAAGGACGCTCATCATGAGAAAAAGAGGAAAGTCCGTGCAGCCATCTAACTGAAGAAGATAGCAATATGAATAATAGGAGAGGTGAAAGAAGAAAATATTTTAATGGACACCCATCATGAGAAAAAAGAGGAAAGTCCACGCAGCGATCTAACTGAAGAAGATAACAACGTGAAGATGAGGAGGAATAAGAAACATGCGTTGCCTTCAACGGCTTGCCAACAAAAACCAAAGAAAAAAATCGCAGATTCAAAGAACTTGTAAAGAGGAGTAATTTTTGAAATCGAAGCCAAATCATAAAAAATTAAACCGTCGTTTTCTCTTTTATTTCCTTATCGCAAATCAAGTGTTAAACTATCACATGTTAGGATCTGCATCATTAAAAATAATGACTGGCAGCCGTGGCAGTTTAATGCAATTCAAATATTCAATTACAGATGTTGACATACTAAAAAATCCTTTATACAGCACTGAGAGCAACATGATTCGATCAAAAACCTTAGGGAGATGCGTTATATAATTAATGATGTAATAAAGTGGTGTAATATTGGCAATATTGGGGTAGATTAATCTATTAACAGAGGGTGGCCTGCAGAGGGAGAGAAAACATATGTGAAGTACTTGGGGTTACCGGACCTGCAGAGGCAAACTCATAAACAGCGTCACTCTCACAATCAGTTTAAATTATCGTTTTTTTTTTCTTCCTTTCTTTGGTTATGTGCTAAGCGCGCGAGCGGGATGTTTGCTTTTCTATGCAAAACTGCGGCGTTGATCATTAATATTGATCAATTCGCCCTGTTAATTCGAACGATGATGCATTCATCAACATGGTAAAGAGCCGTTCCTCCATCTGCAAATGTAAGCGTGAGGTCTTAAACTATTTGCATGCATTTTAATAGATTCCAGTTCAGCTTTGACTACGTCACCATGTTAATTAAGCTTTGGCTTCGTATTCAGAAGTTATAACTGGTTCTATAAATTACAATTTAGAAAGACATGAAGACCCATCTCCCATGAGGAATTCAATTTGATGCAGGAGAATACATTAAAAAAAGTTTAAATTGAAATTAACCAATTGTCTTCTGGTAATGAAGACTGCAAGAAATAGAATTTGTGAAGACTGATGCATTGCCAGCTGAAGTCTAAGAATGGATGCTGAAGGTCTTGCCAACAAACCAAGAAAACAAGTATCCTTCACATAGGCTACAGTGCAAATGATTAAATAGATTCTAGGAAAGAAATACGAAGAGAAGAAGGGTACTAAGGTTCCGATATCTTCAAACAAAACGAAAGATGGACGTCTGGATACTTTGATGTTAACTTCCAAGCCTGTTGAAAATTTTGGAAGATGAAGAGAAGAGGTACTTGATGTTCATCCAGAGAGTCTCTTGGGGTAGTTCGCTGCAGGATTTTTGAATTCTCTTCACTCTTCCTCCACCAGCCCTCGGTGGTGGTTTCTAAAAAAGGTACAGAAATTGAACAAGATTCACGACTACCACCGCCCAAGGCTACAAGACTTCTTTGGAAGACGAAGAGGAGGAATACTGGATCCAAGACCTCCTGGGTAGATCGCCCCAAGGCTCTTCTTCAATTCGTTCCAAGCGCACTTTTCACTAACAACAAGCGATTCCTCTTCTGGCGGCGTTTGGTCATGGTTTTTCCCCCAAAAAGCCTCCGAAATAATCAACAACCAATCAAAATGAGGATGTTCTGAAAAAGAATCCGGCGAACATTAACTCATTTTAAAGCCTTCCAGAACCGCAATGACTTGTTTCTTTTATATTAAAAACAAAAACGGCAAGGTCGAAAGAAAAAATCTTCAGTGGTTTCGTCACGCTATAAAAGAAGAAGTGGATGAAGAAAATATTTTAATGGACACTCATCATGAAGAAAAAGAGGAAAGACTGCGCAGCGATCTAACTGAAGAAGATAACAACGTGAAGATGAGGGGGAATAATATTAAAAACAAAAACGGGAAGATCACGTTCCTTTTTGATAATTCTTAACCTCCAAGTATCTCGCCCTCAAAACAAAAAAAACCTTGAAACCTTTTCTGTCGTGATTTGAGTGACTTATCAGAAGGTCATTCTCTGCAACTCATTCGTGTGCGGTGTGGGGGAAAGCCTTCTCATGAGTCAGGAGTTCCCAATCATACTTTACCGTTTCTTAACAGTCTCTTCCACGGAGGTGTTTCCATCCGAGTCCATTTTCTTTTCACCTGAGAAGTCCTTCTCTTTGAAGGAATTTATTCATCCCCAAAAAGGAGTTATAATCTTCATTTCAATTAAAAAAAAAAAATCAAAAGCTCGAAATTTCGACTGTTTACATCGGCCATGTCCCCAGACAAGAGTAAAAGAGAAGATGAAGTTTAAGAAAGTGTTCTGAAGGCCACGTAAAAGGACGATAAGCAAAAGCAAGGTAAATTATTAGTTAATTTCCAAGATTGGTAAATGGAAAGAGTTTACACTGGCAGCTAGATTCAGAAACCACGCTTAAAGTGGAGAAATATTCACGAAAGAAGTATAACAGAAGTGGAATTAGGCTTGCCCAAATCGGCAGTTAAGGAAAATGGAGGTGGACATTGAAGAAAAAATGTTCTGAAAGACAGGAGGATGGAGGAGACGCAAAGATAAATTGTAAAGATGGAAGAACCAACGACATTAAAACAAAAGTATTGTTGGCGGCGATAAAGATCAGTACCATGTTGTGAAGTACTGCTTGAGATGGAAAGTCAATAGGGAGGGCGACTTTAAATTCCGAGTTCTGACAGCTTTGCTATTTCTTACTATTAAAACTTTCCTAATCACAAAAATTTTAAGCTTTCAAAAACGTGAGGACTAGCTTATCTCCTGAACCTGAAGCTAAATCATTTTTACTAATTTCAAACACTCATGTGCACAAGGGATGTGTTATTTGGGGGAAAGAGCCTCGATTAAATATCCTTTCGGGGGATTCGTTATAGTTACTTGCCTCTCTTTCTTAGAAGAAAGTTATCCAAGCTCGACAGTGTTTGTTCACACCATTCCTTACCAATTATGGAAGGAAAAAAACAAAACTTCTTCATGTTGAGGCCAGCTCGCCTTGGTGCACATTTCAACATCGATTCAATAAACTTTTTCTCTCAAATCTACCCGATGTCTTTCACCATGCCTCTGTGCTCAAAAATAAGCGTTTTCACGAGCACAATTCACCCTGGGGTTTATCATGACAAGCCAAAGTTAAAATTAAAGGATGGAAAGAAACTCATGGTGACTGGGCTTGACAAATTTAAACGAAGGAAGCGAATTGCAAGGTTTGCCTCGAGTTAAAAGGTAACGCGCAGGTTTTGCCCCAAAGGGATGCTTTGGACGCACTGGGCAAACAGGCCCTAGAGATTTTGGTGAAAATTTGCCCCGGGCTACTTGCTTGCGGATGAAATACAATCCCAAAAAAGGGTTTTCACGTCCACCAAAATCACATAAAAATATCCCCCAACAATTAACGAAGTGAGTGCATCCCTACAGGATGATAGGGTCACAAATACACGTTAGAAAAAACAGCCTCGAACTCACTACGCTTTTCAGACGTGACACACCTGCACCGTCTCGTGCTTGTGATCACGAAAAGTGAAACGTACGCGCCAATCGAGGAGCGGCCCGACAACGACCGACAACGTTCTTAACATGCGTGCACAGAGGGAAGCCTATCCGACCGTAACAATTCCAGCGAAATATGAATGTAACACTTTGTTTTAAACGGAATTCCCTAAAACTGTTGTTTTCCTTTCTGCACATGCGACATTTATATCTGTTGCCCTTGTTCCTCAATTTGTTCTCAAGAGGAGACTGGAATGGTGTTACCTATGTATTGATTCTAGCGCCTCATTATCAGGAATTTACTCGTGGGATTCAAGGCGTGATGTTACCTTTACATGCAGTGTGATTATTTAATGACTTATCCTCACTGAGTGAAAAGTTCTTCGTTTGTGGTAAGATAAAACGTGTCGAAGAGTGTAGATAAGAAAAAAATGAAGTAAAAACACGGTGCGTCCTTATTTTTGCGAGAAAGAAAATCTAGAGGATCCTCCATTGCTCGCGATTTGCTTTCTCGATTGAATCTCATGCTCGGCGAGCTCTAAAATTGAATACAATGTCGTTTTATAAAGGGGCCGTAAACTTGCACTCATTTCTTGCATGAAAATAAAAATAGTCTTCGAGGGTATCTGTTGTAGTCGATTCGATGGTGATGATAGCGTGCACGGCCCCGGAATTAGCGTCGCAGATAGTCGGTTGGAGTTATCTAACTCTTTCGATCTATTCTATGTTTGTATGTGTAGTGGTAAGTTATGCGCAAACACATTCGCCCGGAAAGGACAAGGTTATATTATTATGTTTGTTTACACCGAACAAAGCGCGCACGAATTTCTGCATGGCGTCACTTCGATTTCCACGGTTACGTTGCCTTGAATGCGATTCCGTTCGTTTCCCCGCACAGAATCGACAGATAACTATCGATCGACGAATGAGGAAGAATTTGACTCTGTTGTAGGAACGCCGACAAAGCTCCAGATAACGTTCATCGAAAATGACATCGTGAAAAAATTATTACTCCTATGTAATATCTAAAAGCTCTTGGTGAAAGTTTAAAAAAGAAAAGTTGTAAACCATTTGTTCTTTTGAGTAGTCAACAAGTAAATGTATGTAAATGCAGAGGAAGTTTCTCCCACGTGAAATGAACGAAAGCTCAAGCTCGAGGTAATGAGGAATAATTATCGAAGCAACATAGTCTTCAGTCGTCTAATTGGTTTGATTAAAGAGTGAAGTGATTCGAAAATCATTAATTCACCTTAATTAACAATGCTTTCAACGTATATCAAGTTCGAGGGGTCGCTCATTGGGAGATAACACTTCAGCGTGTGGGAAACTACAATCATAAGCTACTGGCGTTGAAGTGGAGCATATGTCCGCCACGCGGCTCCTCACAGGGTTGCGACGGGGTGTCCGATGAATAGAGAGCGTCTCCCGCTAATGGGGATGCCATTTGATTCAGACCAATATCTTATTTACACACGAGAGATGTAAGCACTTTATACAGCAGCTCCCTCTCTCTCTCTCTAGTTCTAGTTAGACGCGAACTCAACTCTCCGTTGTTGTAATTCGAGGACCATTGTGTTTGCGAACACGTAAACAAACATGTAAAATTTGATTAATTACAACATAAATTATGTAAACGCCACGGAAAATTGAATTATTCGAAATTTCAATTTAGTTTTTATTCGTGATTACTGCGGGAGGAGTTCAGTCTATTTTTTTTTTTTTTTAAACGACAACTTTCTCAGTAGATAAGATCTGGGCCGGAAACGCCAGTTAGTCTAAACATACACCCAGGTAAGACCGTGCCATTCGCAGAACGGTATCAACACGTCCCGCTCCCTGCCGTGTTAAATTAATTTTAAAAATTGTTGAAACCTTTGTAATGGCTGCAAGTTAAGCGAGAGATGTGGAAGTTTTTAATATAAACAATTAGGCATGGTGACTAGAAAAAATGCAAAATTAATAAGTGTCCACCCAGCCGTAGATATCCAATTTCTGCTTTAGCAGTTTAACCCCCTAGAAACTCCTTCAGGGTAACATGAGTGAGTGTTTGTATGCGCAAAGAAAACCAACCTCACTGCGCAGAATCTAATCGAAGTCCCCCAGTCACTGAGACTACGTTTGAGACTACCAACGCTTTGAAAACCAGTCTTTACAATAATTTTTCAATATCGCGTCGTACATGCCAAAGTTTATCAGAGAATTAAAGTGACATCCATGGAGGAAACAAGTGACAATCGCCGTGACATTTTAGGCATCGTTTTAGACATCCGAAAAGTTTCCAACTTTATACAAAGTCCTACCTGATAAAAACGGAATGAAATTTAACTGGAATATAAAAGTGCGTTCAAATTCTTTAAATTGATCAAATTATAAAACGATGTTATTCCGACCATGAGTGACTATTTACTCATGTTTTGCGGTAAACTTTTGGTTTAAGAATCTAATCGAAGTCCCCCAGGGCATCTCACAGTCACTGAGACCACGTTCTGTCAGAAAAGGTACTGTAATTGTAATCAAGCGAATTTTTCCCTAATTATCTAAATTTTAAAAGATCTAATTCGACGTGGCTTCCTTGCCTAGCAGACCACACTTACTATTACAATTAGGTGCTGCAGCGTTGAGATTTCCTACTATTTCCCAAATTAAAACCAACGCTTTGAAAACCAGTCTTTACAATAATTTTTCAATATCGCTTCGTACATGCCAAAGTTTATCAGAGAATTAAAGTGACATCCATGAAGGAAACAAGTGACAATCGCCGTGACATTTCAGGCATCGTTTTAGACATTCGAAAAGTTTCCAACTTTGTACATACAAAGTCCTACCTTATAAAAACGGAATGAAATTTAACTGGAATATAAAAGTGCGTTCAAATTCTTTAAATTGATCAAATGATGAAACGATGTTATTCAGATGATGACAGACTATTTACTCATATTTTGCGGTAAACTTTTGGTTTAAGAATCTAATCGAAGTCCCCCAGGGTATTTCACAGTCACTGAGACCACGTTCTGCCTGAACAGGTACTGTAAATGTAATCAAGCGAATTTTTCCCTAATTATCTAAATTTTAAAAGATCTAATTCGATGGGGCTTCCTTGCCTAGCAGACCACACTTACTATTACTATTAGGTGCTGCAGCGTTGAAATTTCCTACTATTTCTCAAATTAAAACCAACGCTGTGAAAACCAGTCTTTACAATAATTTTTCAATATCGCGTCGTACATGCCAAAGTTTATCAGAGAATTAAAGTGACATCCATGAAGGAAACAAGTGACAATCGCCATGACATTTCAGGCATCGTTTTAGACATCCAAAAAGTTTAAAACTCTGTACAAAGTCCCACCTAATGAAAACGGAATGAAATTTAACTGGAATATAAAAGTGCGTTCAAATTCTTTAAATTGATCAAATTATAAAACGATGTTATTCAGACCATGAGTGACTATTTACTCATGTTTTGCGGTAAACTTTTGGTTTAAGAATCTAATCGAAGTCCCCCAGGGCATCTCACAGTCACTGAGACCACGTTCTGCCTGAACAGGTACTGTAATTGTAATCAAGGGAATTTCTCTCTAATTATCTAAATTTTAAAAGATCTAATTCGACATGGCTTCCTTCCCTAGCAGACCACACTTACTATTACTATTAGGTGCTGCAGCATTGAGATTTCCTACTATTTCCCAAATTAAAACCAACGCTTTGAAAACCAGTTTTTACAATAATTTTTCAATATCGCTTCGTACATGCCAAAGTTTATCAGAGAATTAAAGTGACATCCATGAAGGAAACAAGTGACAATCGCCATGACATTTCAGGCATCGTTTTAGACATCCGAAAAGTTTCCAACTTTATACAAAGTCCTACCTGATAAAAACGGAATGAAATTTAACTGGAATATAAAAGTGCGTTCAAATTCTTTAAATTGATCAAATGATAAAACGATGTTATTCAGACGATGACTGACTATTTACTCATGTTTTGCGGCAAACTTTTGGTTTAAGAATCTAATCGAAGTCCCCCAGGGCATCTCACAGTCACTGAGACCACGTTCTGCCTGAAAAGGTACTGTAATTGTAATCAAGCGAATTTTTCCCTAATTATCTAAATTTTAATAGATCTAATTCGACGTGGCTTCCTTGCCTAGCAGACCACACTTACTATTACAATTAGGTGCTGCAGCATTGAGATTTCCTACTATTTCCCAAATTAAAACCAACGCTTTGAAAACCAGTCTTTACAATAATTTTTCAATATCGCGTCGTACATGCCAAAGTTTATCAGAGAATTAAAGTGACATCCATGAAGGAAACAAGTGACAATCGCCATGACATTTCAGGCATCGTTTTAGACATCCAAAAAGTTTAAAACTCTGTACAAAGTCCCACCTAATGAAAACGGAATGAAATTTAACTGGAATATAAAAGTGCGTTCAAATTCTTTAAATTGATCAAATGATAAAACGATGTTATTCAGACGATGACTGACTATTTACTCATGTTTTGCGGCAAACTTTTGGTTTAAGAATCTAATCGAAGTCCCCCAGGGCATCTCACAGTCACTGAGACCACGTTCTGTCTGAAAAGGTGCTGTAATTGTAATCAAGCGAATTTTTCCTTAATTATCTAAATTTTAAAAGATCTAATTCGACGGGGCTTCCTTGCCTAGCAGACCACACTTACTATTACTATTAGGTGCTGCAGCGTTGAAATTTCCTACTATTTCTCAAATTAAAACCAACGCTGTGAAAACCAGTCTTTACAATAATTTTTCAATATCGCGTCGTACATGCCAAAGTTTATCAGAGAATTAAAGTGACATCCATGAAGGAAACAAGTGACAATCGCCATGACATTTCAGGCATCGTTTTAGACATCCAAAAAGTTTAAAACTCTGTACAAAGTCCCACCTAATGAAAACGGAATGAAATTTAACTGGAATATAAAAGTGCGTTCAAATTCTTTAAATTGATCAAATGATGAAACGATGTTATTCAGATGATGACTGACTATTTACTCATATTGTTCGGCAAACTTTTGGTTTAAGAATCTAATCGAAGTCCCCCAGGGCATCTCACAGTCACTGAGACCACGTTCTGTCTGAAAAGGTACTGTAATTATAATCAAGCGATTTTTTCCTAATTATCTAAATTTTAAAAGATCTAATTCGACGTGGCTTCCTTGCCTAGCAGACCACACTTACTATTACTAGTAGGTGCTGTAGCGTTGAGATTTCCTACTATTTCCTAAATTAAAACCAACGCTTTGAAAACCAGTCTTTACAATAATTGTAATTGTATTGAAGGTACCGACCTTTTCTTTTTTTCTGAATTGTTGGCAGCTTTCACAATTAATTTAAGAACATTAAAAAGTAAATTTCATAACACGCATTAGGAATGTTTGCCATAATCGGAGGGTTATGTAACTTATTGGCAATGGCCTGTGAAATTCGGCGCACAAAGGCAGTGAGTGAAAACCTTGGGCGGATCTGAAATCTGTTGTCAAACGTCCACAATAAATAGCATGGCCATTTGTCAGACCTTGTCAATTCATCACATTCGCAGAGAATACGCCGCGGGAAATTACCCTGGGCCGCATGCAACTACTCTTACCCAGAGTTTTCCGTTTTATCGCACTTTCCTCTCACAGAAAAGAAAAAGGAAAAACAAACGAAAAAAATTACATGTTTGGGGAAATTTATTGGAGGAGAAACTTCTTCCTTCTTCTTATCGAATCATCGCCGGCGGCTACGTGCCGTGCTTAATAACTCAAGAGAAGAATCTTGCACGTGCATGAAACGAAACTACTGCTCAACTCAAGGCTCAGCGAAGCGACAAATCAGAAAACGCCTAAATTACACCAAAATTCTTTTAAATTGCGTGCGTTCACCTTCGCCGTGAATGAATGAATGAATGACACGACACACACACAATGCTAATATCATTTACTCAAGTGGAAAAAGTCACAGGGATCCGTCCATTCATAATTCTCGAAGCTCGAAGATTGCCGCCACCAAAAGGAGAGCTATTATGTTGCGTTGTTCTCCTTATAATGTCTCCTCGGCTTTGCGTCGGATACAATGGAGGAGCGTTGTGCCTGCGTTTAAAGTTAAAGGGAATGCCATTTCCTTATTCACGAATCCAAATCTGAGTTTATTTATAAAGCCAAAGTTTTAGAATATGGTTGCGATTTAAACTGCGCGCAGTTAATTGTGTCGAAAATCAAGTTGAACCTAAAACTATTCGAAAGAATAGAATGTGTTCTAATCTCCGAGCCCCCGTACTTGTAAAACGCCCGCAAAACTTATATTCCGTTCGAAGTTTTAATTTAGTTTTGATTCACGAGTTCCGCGGGTGGAATTTGAACTATTTTAATTTAATGTAAACTTTCTCCATAGATAAGAGCTGGACAGGAAACATCATAGTCTAAACATACACCTAGATAAGTTCATACCGTGCGAGTATGTCCTGCTCCTCGCCGCGCTAAATTAATTTTAAAACTTGCTGATTTTAGGCAATCCTTGTGACGGCTACAAGTTAAGCGAGAGAGGTGGAAATTTTTCGTATAAACAATGCGACTTAAGAGAACGCAAAATTAAAAAAATGTCCACTCAACAGTTCAACTAAGCAGTTGATTTTGCCATAGCAGTTAATCCCCTTGATATCCCTTCGTGGTGACATAAGTGAGTGTGTGTGCGTGTGTGTGTGTGTACACGGAGAGAAAACCAGCCCACAATTTAATCGAGGACCCCTCAGGGCACGCCAGAATTTCTGTTACTCCACTCTGACTAAAAGTATATAGTAATTGTTATCTTATATTATTTTCTTCAAAATATCTTCTTACTTTTATATATTTTATTTTCTCCTTGTTTATTCTTTTTCTTTTTGTATGAATTTAACTTATTGCTCAATAAATCTATTGTAACGCATGAGGGATTTTACTTGTTGTACAGTTTCTGAGCTCAAGAGCCGCCTTCGAAAGAGTTTGTAAGTGTTATTAATTAGTCAATTAATCAGGTTTGGTAATTTCCCCGAAAATTACCTGGTGGCAAATTCTCTTTATTGTAACATGTGTTATTTTTTTAAAATACCATAAGGGGCGGCTGTGGAAAAGAAATTTCATGTCATTGCATGAAGCATACACGTTCAAGGAGCTACCAGTGCATCACTTCTGACGTCTAAAGGATCTGACCTTGGAATTTAAACGCTGTTGAAGTAAGCACGAATGGTGCTAAGACATAAATTATATTTTCCATAACCACCCCTTATGGTATTAAAAAAAAACACACACACACACACACGTTATAAGTTCAACACAAAGCAGACTATGATGGTAGTTTTTTTGAGGAGGAAGGAAATGAAAGTTTTTTATTGACGTCATAATTGATTCGCTAGTCATCAAACTTGCATTTAAGTTCGTATGTTCAAATCAAGAAATTCTCTCTTTCCAAGCAGCTAGTAGCCACTTTTAGTCGTCGCATCTGAGTTTTGCGCTTCAAGCACAGTTCATTGGGTTTCAAGTTTTTTTTTTTTTTTTGTGGAATAACCTAATCAATCTGTGGTTTGGTGCTAAAATGGCCGAATCAAAAAGTGAAGTTAAATCCGTCATGCGGACCCTGCGTATAACAGGTTTATAATTTTCATCGTGTAGCTGAAAGTTGAATATAACATGAATTGAACAATTCACAACCGCTTGATTACTGATAATAACTAATGCCCGGTTGCACCGATATTTTAAGTAAAGCTTAAGTTTAAGTCATGTTTAGAACATGACATTTATGCATAGTAAGTATAATGTCAATCACATTCTGACTGATACTTAAACTTCATTTAAGTATCATATTAGAATGTGTCTGACATTTTGTTGAACTTATATAAAATGTCATGTTCTAAACACGACTTAAATTTAAGCTCTGCTTAAAACATTGGTGCAACCGGCCATAAGTATATGTCAAGTATATGCAACCAATTCCCCAACCATCCTTTATGACGTTTTCAATATGGCGTCGTACGTGCCAACGTTTATCATAAAATAAAAGAGACATCCATGAAGGAAACAAGTGACAATCGCAAAATTCTTGCAGCCATGACATCGTTTTAGACATCGTACAAGTTTTCAACTTTGTACAAAGTCCCACCTAATAAAAACGGAATGAAATTTAACTGGAATATAAAAGTGTGTTCAAATTGTTATTCAGATGATGACTAACTATTTACTTATATTTTGGGGTAAACTATTGGTTTAAGGGCTGGGGAATCAAGCAATCAAGATGACCTAAGACGTGGTGATGAATGGTGACCAACGAAAACGTCAATAAACTTGAGTGATCTCCCCTGAAGTGAGGATACCAGAAGCTGTAGCACGGAAAGATTTACAAAAAATGACAAAGATGTCGATGACAGAATCTAAATAAACGAAATTTAAAACGAATGTAAAAGCGTGTTCAAGTTCCAAACGAAATAAGAAAACTGATCGAAGGGGATCAATCGGTCAAGATGACCTAAGGCCTATTGATGCAGGAACCAAAGGAAAGCGTCAAGAAACTTGAGGAATGGGTCTTGGCAGATCGAAGAATGAGAGTTGCAATGATTTCTGATGAAGTAGGAATACGAGAAGCAGGAGCACATAAAGAATTACGAAGGAAAAAGGCGTCTCCAGTAAGTTGGACTTCCAAATTGCTTACTCCCGAATCATTGTGATGGCAAAAGACTTTGAGGGCAATTTGGCAATGATAGATATTCCTTTTGAAATTTATAAATAGTTTATTTCCGAACAACTGTGTCAGCGAAAGACTTGTGACGGCAATCTGGGACCTTCTGCAGACGATAAAACTTTTGTTTTTTGAAAATTTTAAATTGCTTACTCCCGAACAACTGTGTCGGCAAAAGACTTGCCACGGAAATTTGGGGACTTCGATAAACGATACAGACTTTTTTTCTTTTTTTCTTAAAAATTATAACAGGTGCTGAGACGAGAGAGGACCTTGGACTTTCCGAGACGAGAACCTTGGCCCTCCCTCCACCCTTTCCGAAAATAAAAATCCATGTACTGAATCTATTGGAATCTCCATTGCCAGAAAAAAAAAAAGGTTTAGAGTTTACTGGGAAAACTAAGCGCATCGGTGTTTTGGGATGCGGAAGGAATCTTTGAATACATGAAAAGAAGCTTCAGAGTGAAAGAAGAAGACAATAATCAGAAAATTTTGAAAACTGAGTGAGTCAAAAAATGACCTAGTCTACAGAGCTCACCAAGTCTAAGGAATAAGCAAAACCTGCAGCTCTGTGGAGATGAAACGTCCATTTTGCAGCCAGGACTTGGCACCAAATGACTATTACCTCTCCTAACTTTTTTTTTATCGGATGAATATCTGAAAGAAGTTGTGGAGAAATTTTTTGAGGTCCTAGCGAAAGGATTTTTCTTTTTTGGAAAAACTATTGGAATAAAATTATTTTCCTTCTTAGCTCTCCTCTTGCTTTTACAATAAATAAACATGATATAAATGCAAAAGGGTGAAGATTTTCAAAAGCAAGGCAAAGGGACTAAAATTAAATGGATCATAAAACCAGTAGCGTTTTGGATTCACTGGTTTAGACCATTCTGAGAGTATTTTTAGCTTGTTTTAGTTCATTAAAGGAGATAGAGGTACTGTGAAGGTTCTCTAGAGCAGCGAATCTAGAACGCCACTAGATTTTAGCAAAAAGAAAGAACAGTTAGATACCAAATAAAATTTTTACTAGTCTAAAAGAACAAAGAAGTAGCACAAAAACGGTTATGTAACATAGATCGCGAGAAATGAGAAGGAGAATAATAATTTTTAGAAAAGGCAAAAAGCATATGACCAAAATCAACTGAAGCTGATGATACCTGACCTGCGTGATTTACATTTATTATTATGTCAGACACAATATAGCACAATAATTTCCAATATAAACGTTTCAACTTCCCAAACTTCTTTAGATCATGGGATTTGGATAGATTTTTAGTAACTAGGATAATATACAATGACTCGTGCATAGTTCATGTGCACATAAAACGTATAACTGCGGCCCTAAGATACTCCCTTGTGGTATACCCGCCGTTCTAAAAGAAGATTGTTATTGCAGAACGAATTCTTCAGTTTCAGGTGGAAGAATCTGTCGGAAAGCCATGAACACATTATAGTTACATATTAAAGCCTCTTACGCCAGATTTTTTCACCTCCTAATAAATTTATCTGCCAGGTATTATCCTTGGAAACCATTGTATCGATAAAAGTTTCCGAGGATATTACCTGGCAGATAAATTTATCAGGAGGTGAAGAAATCGGGCTTTAGGCAAATGTCTTTCAGATGGCCAAAAATGCCAGTGTACATTTTTAGTCTTCTCTAAGCTCTCCAAGTCTTATGTTCAGGGCTGAGGAACTTGTTGAATGATCAAAAAAGCAGTCGCATTTCGGGGATGCTGTTTTCGCATAAGCAAATTGGATACTTTTGGTGTTGGAGGATTAGTGTATCTGATTTTATTACCATGATAGTTAGTAGTTATAACCAAAACGTAACCTGTCATTAGATTATGACCAATCAAGAAACATTCTTCTTTTAAATATTTCAAGAAAAATTGTTGAAAATCGTTTTTGATCGCAGTGAAACTCTCGAGCAGCCTCCGTACAGCTAGTTGTTTCAGCCTTATTTGGGGCTTCTTCAACAGAAACGTAGCTCGAGATTTCCACTGCAAACCAGAAACGACTTGACCGATTTATTCGAAATTGCGATGCAATAGTGATGAATAGATTAAACAGCGACACCCTACGATCGCCTTTTGAGCTAACATTATGCAATGTTAGGTCAAAAAGCGATCGTAGGGTGTCGCTGTTTTAATTAAATATTTCGACTGAGGATAGAAATTTATTGATGATGATAAAGTTGGCAGGGTGATTCAAATAAAATAAAGAATGGTAGTAGCATAGCTAGCGGGATCCTAGACCACTTTGACCTTGAAAAAATTGCGGATGGCATGTGTCCATCCGAAGTGACCATCGTTGAAGGTCATCCCCTAAGTTAGGGGAGTGGTTTAAGAGGTGAAGAAGTTACCCCTTTAGTTCTTGAGCCGAAGAGGCCGTTGCAGAAAAAACTTTACTTCTTGCAGCTCTGAAGAATGTTGGCAATGACGTCATAATACCAGAAGAGGTCGTTGAGAAAAAAAATAAGTCTAACCCCCGTTTAGTTCTTGAAAAAGGATTGTAATTTTATCCGGCGTGTTCGTTTAGTATAACGAGTCAATGAACTTTGAAAAATGTGCAGATTCAGCAAGAAGTAAAGATTTTTCTGCAACGGCTTCTTCGGCTCAAGAATTAAAGGAGTAACTTCACTTCACTTCTTAAACCACTCCCCTAACTTAGGGGATGACGTTCAACGATGGTCACTTCGGATGGACACATGCCATCCGCAATTTTTTTCAAGGTCAAAGTGGTCTAGGATCCCGCTGTCTATACTACTAATGGTGACCCTAGCATTAGCAATATCGTGAGGTTGACATGGCCAAAAATTTATGCAACATAAAAAAAAAACACCACGGGACGTAACCAACTTGGAAGAATAAAGGCAAGTTGGTTTGGAAAATATAAATTAAAACTGTTTTGGAAAAACTGCGCCACGCCACTTTAAAATGAGAAAGATAGTGAACGAGTCTTCTTTCTACTTCTTTTTTCCGCTCAAATCTAACTTTCGAGCTTTTCTTCTAAAATTTGGTAAGTGAGCCGCATACGTGCCTTTCTTTTTTACTCTCTCACGTTTTGTTATATTTTTTATGCATTTTAAGTCAACACTTTTCGTATTCTTTTTCTGCCAACGGTCAAATGAATCAGTAATTAAGTTTGAAGAAATGTAAAGACAAACATAAATAAATTTTATTCGAAACTTGGTAGGTACTTACTCACTTGTTAGCAAGAAGAGACTGATAAGGCTGATTAAGTTGACCCCCTAGTAAGCAAATTAAAAAGTTTTTTTTTTTTCAAATGATTCATTGGTATTTTTAGTTTAGAACGACGAAAAGTTGATGCGTTTGTTGGTATGTACAATAGAGACGTTTGCGTTATTCCTATATATACATATGTATACCCCCTTGTGATACACACTCGTTTATTATTACACAACAAAATTCCAATGAAAAAAAAAAACTGTCCCATAAGTGGCTGTCAATCAAACCCCAATGCCTAATATTTAATGGGTATCCGGTTCAAACAAAGCCGTTACAAGGGTCCAATAACTTGTGCGTTAACCCCACGGATTTCAATTTCGAATCATTCAGTCATGTAATGATTTGGCTCAGTGTCTTAAATCGTACGTAATGTACACCAATTTATCAAGCAAACGTCGAGGGCCCTTTGTACCTGCTTGAGGTACGCCTATTTTATTTACATGAGAACCTGATGGTAGTGTATGAATTGAATTATTAATTCATAGCCGTTACATCGAAGCCGCCAGCGAGCCAGCCAGCCAGCCAACCAACCAACCAACCAACCAACAAAGAAAAAACGGTGATTTTAGTTTAAAAAAAAATTAAGCGCCGCTTCAAATTCTTTTGATCTCGCGGCAAGCAAACGGAAACATTCTTATTAGAAGTTGGCTAAGTGATGCAAATGAGCTTGAGGGCGACTTATTTTGCATTTATTTCCTGTCTGAATTGCAAAAAAGGGCCGATAGGATTAATTTTACATAAACTCGCGCGAGATTAATAAATAATTTACCTTAAACATTTTTACGCCGGCTTCGCAGCGCCACGCAAGCCAATTTGAATAATGAAAGCAAAACGTATGTAAATTGATGTAATAGCAGCCCCACATTTCCATTTCGCTTGCACCATAATCGTTTGTTTGTAAGATAATTTTTAAAACTATGTAAAGCAAACGTATCTTATGATTTAATGCCCCTTTGGGAGGGGGGTTAATTAAGATGCGTGTAATCTGATTGATAACAATGAAAGTATGAGGATGTTTCCGATGCGTGAAATTAATTCTAACACTATTACGGGACGGTTTGTCGGATTAGCACGACATAAGTTAATTCGAGATATCTTGGTTCGAAGGAGTCGGCCCAGTAATTGCATTAGCATTTCCGTCCTGGGCCCCAACTCTTCGACCTCATCAAATATTCATTTGATTACGTGAAGCTTTACCTACGGTGGTGCCGCAGCTCTTCTGTAAAAATGAATACAAAATGAATGCGAAAAGCCCTCAAACATGTACTCGCTCAGAATTGCATATTTTCGCCCAACGAATTTCGCATTTATTAAAAATTGAATTCCTTGGTTGTTGCTCATTTCATTTCGACTATTAAATTATGTACGTACGCACACACGTCTAATCACCGAAGAGGGGCAAAGTAAAAAAGCTTAATTGGGGGAGGGCAATTTGTTGTTGCTGCAGCGAAAACATAATTATTTTTTTTTTGCCGGCTCAAATCTGAATAAATCGTGCTTAATGAAGCACTCAATTCATTACGGGGTCGCATATAATGGCTTACAGATGTCAGCCAGCTCGTTCACAGAGGTCGCAAATCCATAACAACATCAGACCATGACAAATCGCTCCGATCTTGTCAACGTTGCGATAGATTATGATGGAACACTGCTCGATATTTATTTATAGAAGGGCTGACTTGCATAGGTCGTCCTGTCCAGGTACTCTCAACTTCCAACTTCTTTATGCTCTCGAGTGCTGCGGGGCTTTTCTTCCTGGATTGTCAAGTATGTCTTACAGTGGAAATCCGGATTTTATAACGAACGACCGACGCATTCAATCAAAAAGAATCGAAAAAGAAAATCGAAAAATTCACTTTTAGAATTGTCTATTGCAGATCGGGGATTCCCAACCTTTTCTAAGCAACGACGCCTTAGAAGAATAGATCTAATAGAACTAAATTTGTTTGTTTCTTTTTTTTCAATTTGTATGCTTAATAAACGTATTATTATTATTATGCTTATGTCTAATTATGCTTAATATTTACTCTGTTTGGAAAAAATAATCGTTAACTTCATTGTTTTTTTTTTTTTTTTTTGGTTGCTTACTTATGTAGATGCATTGACGCATATTTTTCATTTATAATTATTCATTTTTGTAACTATAATTGGCTATTTAGCTGTTGGTTGCAATGAAGAAATAAATTATTATTAAGAAGAAAAAATTTTCATCGCTTGTCTTCCGGGCCCCTGTTCAAGCTTGACTGTTATAAAATATACGTACCGGAATTATGCTAAATTTAGATTACTTTTTAACTCACGTGCAATTTCCTAAATTAAATCGAAAATCGAAAAAACACGGTGTATGATAATAATATAGGTGATCCGACGACAGGGCATTCAGTTATGCAGGAGAACGTAAGATCAACGTGCGAAGAGAGATAGCTGTAGACAAGGAGGCAAAACATCCATGTGCAAGAGAGAGTACTGCTTACGCCTTGAGCATGACATAACATCTACTGCACATTAAAGTAATTCTTACGTTCGTGCGTCCGTATCGAATACACCGTCTTATTACCTTATAATCCCGTATCGTGATCTAAATTAAATAAAATCTAGGCGCATAAAAATGACAGAGTGCCATCTGCTGTTCAAATGTGAGAACTATTTCTTCCGAATTTCACTTCAGTGTTCTCAGCGAAACGTCTGGCTTCGTGATGATAATGAAAAACGATTTTTCAAAATGAAAAACTATTTTTTATAGAAGTTCCTGTGACAGCTTACCTTCGCAATGAATTTTTAATAATGTCGTGACCTGCGTTGCCAACTCTGTGCAAACAAATGTCGCCCACATTGCGTGGAAAAAGTCTCCTACAAGTGCCAATTCGCCAAAACCCAAAACAATTAAAGCTGGACTTTAATTTCAAAAAAAAAAATCCAATCCAATTCACATTCCAATTGAACTCGACGTAACTCTATTCAACTCAAGTAAAAGGTAAAAAAAATGACGACTAAAATTAAAAACGTTGAAGTTTTTGCATGAATTAAAATGAAGCTCAACAAATCTCCGATAAGTGCCAATTCGTCAAAACCCAAAAAAATTAATGCCGGACTTAAATTCTAAAAGAAATTTCAATCTAATTCACAAACCAATTGAACTCGATGTAACTCTATTTAACTCAAGTAAAAAAGTCAAAAAAAAAATGAAACAAAAATAAAAAACGTTAAAGTTCTTGCATGAATTAAAATGAAGCTCAACAGATCTCAAGGTCAGCTTAACTCAACTGGATCCATGTCGCATAGAAAAAGTCGCCCATAATCGCCAAATCGCAAAACCCAAAAAATTAAAGCTGGATTCATTCAAGTAAAAAGTAAAAAAAAAAATTGAAAAGTAAAATAAAAGAGTTCAAATTTATGCATGAATTAAAACGGAGCTCAACAAATGCCAACTCAACAAACGCTCAACTCAATCAACGTCGCCAACGTTTCATGAAAAAAATCGCCGAAATTTTCAGTGTCAACAGAAACCATTTGAACTCAACCTAACTCCATCCAACCCAAATAAAAAATAAAAAGAAATTGAAAGTAAAATAGAAAACGTTAAAGTTTATGTATCAATTAAAATGAAGCTCAACAAATGCCAAGGGCAACCCAACTCAACTCAATGAATGTCGCCAAAGTTGCATGGAAAAAGTCGCCCGTAATCGCTAAATCGCATAACCAAAAAAATTAAAACTGGATTTTAAATCCAAAATAAAAAGAAATTTTTAGTGTCAACAGAATCCATTTGAACTCAATCTAACTCCATCCAACTCAAGTAAAAAGAAAAAAGAAATTGAGAGTAAAATAGAAAACATTAGAGTTTATGCATGAATTAAAATGAAGCTCAACAAATCTCAAGGTCAACTTAACTCAACTCAATCAATGTCGCCAACGTTGCATGGAAAAAGTCGCCCGTAATCGCCAATTCGCGAAACCAAAAAAAAATTAAAGCTCGACTCATTCAAGTAAAAAGTAAAAAAAAATTGAAAAGCAAAATAAAAAAGTTCAAATTTATGCATGCATTAAAACGAAGCTCAATACATGCCGAGGGTAACGCAACTCAATCAATGTTGCTAACGTTGCATGGAAAAATTCGCCCATAATCGCTGATTCGCAAAACCAAAAAAAAAAAATTAAAGCTGGACTTTAAATCCAAAATAAAAAGAAATTTTCAGTGTCAACAGAATCCATTTGAACTCAACCTAACTCCATCCAACCCAAGTAAAAAGTAAAAAAAAAATTGAAAGTAAAATAGGAAACGTTAAAGTTTTTGCATGAATTAAAATGAAGCTCAACAAATGCCAAGGGCAACTCAACTCAATTCAATCAATGTCGCCAACGTTTCATGGAAAAAGTCGCCCGTAATCGCTAATTGGCAAAACCAAAAAAAATTAAAGCTCGACTCATTCAAGTAAAAAGTAAAACAAAAATTGAAAAGCAAAATAAAAAAGTTCAAAATTATGGATGAATTAAAACGAAGCTCAACACATGCCGAGGGTAACGCAACTCCACCAATGTTGCCAACGTTGCATGGAAAAAGTCGCCCATAATCGCTGATTCGCAAAACCAAAAAAAATTAAAGCTGGACTTTAAATCCAAAATAAAAAGAAATTTTCAGTGTCAACAGAATCCATTTGAACTCAACCTAACTCCATCCAACCCAAATAAAAAATAAAAAGAAATTGAAAGTAAAATAGAAAACGTTAAAGTTTTTGCATGAATTAAAATGAAGCTCAACAAATGCCAAGGGCAACTCAACTCAACTCAATCAATGTCGCCAACGTTGCATGGAAAAAGTCGCCCGTAATCGCCAATTCGCAAAACCCAAAAACTTAAAGCTAGATATTAAGCAGAAAAAGAAATTTGATGTCAATGCATTCCAATTTTAACTCAACCTAACTCGATTCAACCCAAGAAAAAAAATTGAAAATACAAGTTAAAGTTCATAATGAATTAAAATGAAGCTCGATAAATCTCAAGGTCAATCCAACGCAACTTAATCGATGCGGCCAATATTGCACAGAAAAAGCCACCCATAATTGTCAGTTCTTTATTTTAAATCCGCAATCCAATTGAATTCAACCAAACTCCATTCAACCCAAGTAAAAAGTAAAAATTGTGGAAAGTAAAGAAAAAATGTTCAAGTTTATGTATAAATTAAAATTAAGTTCAACAAATCTCAAGGTCAAGTTAACTCTAAAAAGTAAAAAGAAAACGGAAATTAAAATAAAAAAAGTTAAAATTTATGTATGAATTAAAATTGAATTCAAATTAAGGTCAACAAATTTAAAAGTCAACTCAACTCAATCAACCTATTTTTAGTGTATTAACACAAAAAAAAATAACCCATCTTAACACAAATAAAAAAAAATAGAAATTATCAAAAAGTTAGTACAAGAAGTAAGCATGTACGAACGTTAAAAATTAAAATTCGATTAAGACGAAGTTCAGCCTACGTCAAGGTCAATTCAATCCAGCTGATCTCAACCTAAGTTCGTTTAACACAGGCAGAAAATTAAAAATTATAAAAAAAATTAAAAGCAACAAAATGTTAAAAATTAAAGACCGATTAAAAAGTAACTCAATGAATCTCAACGTCAATCCAAACTAACTTAGTTCTATTCAACCGAAACAAAACAAAATAAAAATTGAATTAGAGACACTAAAAATCCTTGTCAAACTTTTCTGTTTTTCAGAATTGTAACTTACAGCCAAATAAAAATTAATTCACCGAAAAAAATTTTAGTCGCCAATCGCCATTGTAAAAAAAAGTAAGCCAAACCGTAAAATCTAGGTGTGATAGGTCCATGGCAGGACTCAAGGTTGGTGAAACTGATATTGCATCTAATACATAGTCCAGCTCTACCAACCTCGGCAGGACTAAATCAAAGCGCCATCTCTTAACCAAAAGGAAACAACTGCCCAGACATTATTTCATCTTCGCGCTGATGTTTGAGGAAATGATTTTCATTTCGAAATTAAATTGAAAATCTGAAAGACTTTCACCAAAGAACGCAGCCTTTTAATTTCGCGCAAATCTAAAATCAATCAATGCGCCATGGAAGTTATTTAGAGTGCCATCTCTTGACCAAAAATTAAAGTTATTTTAATTCCGATTTGAGTTAGCATAGCAAAATATAGTGTTTACGGTGTCATAGTTGTAACTTTGTTTTCTGCTTTAACATTTAATTAAGGAAATCGAAAGTTAAAAACTAAATGCGTCACGTGAATTATTTAGGGCGCCATCTCTTGGCCGAAAGGGTAAGCTGTTTAAATCGATTTTATAAAAAATGTATTGCAGCGCAGACGTTCTCATCAAGAGTTTTGAACTCTAACTTTCTCTTTAAAGAAATTTGTTTTTTTTTATAAACCTGGAATTTTAAGACGGAAACAAATAGGATTTTAAAAGGAGCGTGTCCTTCTAATATATGTAATGTATAGAAAGGAAATAAAATAATAGAAAATGGATATTTGTAATCGACCACTAAGTCAGTTCATCGGTCCCAAAACCAAGCCCTACAAATTCATCGACCCTGCTGGGAACTCGTTATATACTAATTATAATAATTACTAAATAATTAATAAAGTGCGTTGGCTGAAGATTTAGCGAGAAGAGTATTTTCCTTTTCAAGCCAACCATAGATTCCATGAAGTGTTTGAAATACGTACTAAAAAGAACACCAAAACATTAACTTTTAATGTAAAAACCGTGCAAGTACATAAGTACCTCTTCTTGAATTACTTGTTGTTTGAAGGTCATTTCGCAAGACTGAGGCGAAAGTGTCCTTCCTTCAAATCGCGGTAAGATAAAATGAAGACTTCGTTGTATTTATTTCAATTTATTTAACCTATTTAGTCCTACTACATCATGACGGAGAAAAAAGGGATTCTCCAAATTGAGGATTTAGGTGTGACTTTCAAAATTCTTTTCACTTCTTTCTGTCCTTCACTAAATTTTTGAATTCATTTAAATATTTCTTTTGCTTCGTTTCTCTATGCCCTCTTCGGTTTTCCTCCTTCTTTCTATTGTTTCATCTATTTAATTCATCCTCTTGCTTCATTTAACCAGCTTATGTTCTTCCATTTTAATTCATTCCATATACCTCTCCTCTTCTCATTTCCTCTGCTTAATTTCTCTGTGCCATCTTCGGTCTTTCTTTCCACTAACCAGCTTATGTTTTTTTTAATTTTAATTCATTCCATGTTCTTCTTCTCGTTTCTTCCGCTTCATTTCTCTGTGCCCTCTTCGGTCTCCCTCGTCTCCTTTTTCTTTTTTTCTCTTGCTTCGTCTAATCAGTTTATATTCTTCAATTTTAATTCGTTCTTCTTATTTCTTCTGTTTCATTTTTCTGTACCCTCTTCGGTCTTCCTCTTCTCCTTCCTCCTTCTTTCTCTTGCTTCATTTAACCAGCTTATGTTCTTCCATTTTAATTCATTCCATATACCTCTTCTCATTTCCTCTGCTTGATTTCTCTGTGCCCTCTTCGGTCTTTCTTTCCACTAACCAGCTTATGTCTTTTTTTTTATTTTAATTCATTCCATATTCTTCTTCACGTTTCTTCCGCTTCATTTCTCTGTGCCCTCTTCGGTCTTTCTCGTCTCCTTTTTCTTCTTTTCTCTTGCTTCGTCTAATCAGTTTATATTCTTCAATTTTAATTCGTTCTTATTATTTCTTCTGCTTCATTTTTCTGTACCCTCTTCGATCTTCCTCTTCTCCTTCCTCCTTCTTCCTCTTGCTTCTTCTAACCAGCTTATGTTCTAACATTATACTAATGTCTACTCACTATCTTAATTGCGATTCTTGTTCTGTTGTCATTATACCGGGTGTCCCGCGCCATGTGCTCACCCTTCTAGAATCTTTATTTATTAATCGATTAACCTGAATTTTGGAGACGATAAACTAAACAAAAAATTGAATTTTTCGACATACTGCAAATTGTCATAGAACTTCCGGTTTCGCCGGAAGTGATATCCACTTTCTTATTTTAAATGGAACAACCTATATATTTTTACATATTTAAAATCTACGGAGCATTGCGAGTCCGAATACGTACCAATTGTTAATTTTGGTTTCCATGACAACGAAAAAAAAACTTTTTTATTTTTCAATCTAGAAAGTTATGAATCGCATTTTTTCGATCTAATGCGATCAAGTGTTTCGAAAAAATCACTCCTTTGATGGTATTTTGATTTTTAACATTTTTACAGTTTTTGAAATTTTCATTAGCTCTTAACTCATTTTTTTCGATAGAACCTCATGTGTTTCTTAGCTTAGTTCAACAGAACATTTTTTTCTGAGTACACTGATACCAAATACGTCTTATTTTATTTGAAAGTCATTCGAAATAAAGGGAGTGTAAAATTTCAATAAGACATGCTTTATTTTAAATTATTTTCAAAGAAAATATGACGTATTTAGTATCAGCGTATTCAGAAAGAAATGGAAGTGAATTTCAGTTGAACTAAGCTAAGAAACAGAAAAAAATGAGTTAAGAGCTAATGAAAATTTCAAATACTGTAAAAATTTTAAAAATCAAAATACCATCAAATGAGTGATTTTTTCGAAACACTTGATCGCATTAGATCGAAAAAATGCGATTCATAGCATTCTAGACTGAAAAATAAAGAAGTTTTTTCTTCGTTGTCATGGAAACTAAAATTAACAATTGATACGTATTCGGACTCGTCATGATCCGTAGATTTTAAATATGTAAAAATATATAGGGTGTTCTATTTAAAATAAGAAAGTTGATGTCACTTCCGGCGAAACGGGATGTCCTATGACGACTGTCAGTATGTCGGAAAATTCCATTTTTTGTTTAGTTTATTGTCTCCAAAATTCAGGTTAATCGATTAATAAATAAAGATTCTAGAAGGGTGAGCACATGGCGCGGGACACCCGGTATAGTGGAATGCAGTCTTCCTATCATTTTCGAATATTCACATTTGGACTGAAATAACCTACCCTGAGGTAATGTTCTGGCAAAATGAACATTAGATATATAGGTAGTTATAAGTTATTTGATGAAATGATATTGGCGGTCAGTATAAATGTAGAAGTTAAAAAGATACCTACAATTATTAAAAAAAAAAAAAACAGAGAAACTCCCAAGAACATGTTTTAAACAATTGTAACGGAAGGAAACTCAAACAGCCGTAATTTACTTTAAATGTACCCCGCACAAATTAAGGCCGTCATAAATTAAAGATACACACAGGCAAAAAAAAAAAATTGAATTATGACCTACTGAAATGGACCAGTGCTTAAACAAAGTAGAACTTAATTTAATCGGGCGCTTCCCTACTGATATTAAAGCTTGGCTAATTGATGAAAAGGTAGCAAAGTGACGTAATAAATTAAACGAATTTTTTGCGTCGCGTTAGGCGATAAAAAATCTCTTGTCCTGTGGGGTCGTTAATGAGATGCGCACTTTAATGTCGCCAGCTGTTGCCTGGGCCTGTGCCTGTCCTCAGACGGGGGAAAACTCTTACTTTTAGGACGTGGCGGCGGCGGGGGGGGAAAATACCTCGGACGCAAATTATTAAGTTTTAATAAATGCCGACGCTTTTCGAGTTTTGTAGGAGGTGTGCCAGAATTCGTTTATACAGAAATTAACGTTCGAATGCGCCACATTCGTGCGAATCATTCTCCTAGATGAATGATATTGTAAAAGCTTCGAAATTCAGTATCTACATTTTCTCCTCTCGCCTTTCGGTTCAAATAAAATACTCCGTCAGCACTTCCGGCAACACTTGGAACTTGTTAAATAATTCAGTAATTCAAGAAAGCACAAAAGAGCGATTAAGTGAATTTTGATTGGCACTTCTTTCATCCGCTCTTTTCACGCTGCAGATACAATAAAAGTTTCAGTTCTAAATGTTTCAGTCTGAATTTTTAATGCGAATAAATGCAAGTCATGCCGAGAGCGAAAAACTAATGCAACACTGTTTCTTAATTTTAACATTTTTTTAGTCTTGGAGTTACACAAAATTTAACACGCGTATTTTTAGGTTTAATTGCCAGAATTGTTTAGTTAGCATTCATGATACCGTTTAGCGGGAATTCCCGACATCTACTTACGTCTTTCGGTCTTTGAAATATACGCAAATTTAACGTTTAATAGAGGAGTTCCATGCTGACAAAAAAAAGTCAAGTAGTTTGAACTTACTTACAATGCTACACAGCAGTTCGTATTTAATTCAAAGAAATCAACGTGCGCTCATTAAATGTGTTTCAACGAGACGCTGAGCGTTTTGATACATCGACTTTTGGATCCCGAACTTTTAGAAAATGAATTTTGTCACATGTTGAAGGATAGTTTAAAAAGGGAAATTTCTAAATCATTTATTTAATATTCACTCAAATAGTAAGAAAGCAAATTTAACGTTTAATAGAGGGGTTCCAAGCTGACAAAAGAAAGTCAAGTAGTTTGAACTTACTTACAGTGCTACTCAGCAGTTCGTATTTAATTCAAAGCAATTAACGCGCGCTCATTAAAAGTGTTTCAAAGAGACGCTGAGCGTTTTGATACATCGACTTTTGGATCCCGAACTTTTAGAAAATGAATTTTGTCACATCTTGAACGGATAGTTTAAAAAGGGAAATGTAAATCATTTATTTAATATGCATTCAGTTAGTAAGAAAGCAAATTTAATGTTTAATAGAGGGGTTCCGTGCTGACAAAAGAAAGTCAAGTAGTTTGAACTTACTTACAGTGCTACTCAGCAGTTCGTATTTAATTCAAAGCAGTTAACGCGCGCTCATTAAAAGTGTTTCAAAGAGACGCTGAGCGTTTTGATACATCGACTTTTGGATCCCGAACTTTTAGAAAATGAATTTTGTCACATCTTGAACGGATAGTTTAAAAAGGGAAATTTCTAAATCATTTATTTAATATGCATTCAGTTAGTAAGAAAGCAAATTTAATGTTTAATAGAGGGGTTCCGTGCTGACAAAAGAAAGTCAAGTAGTTTGAACTTACTTACATTGCTACCCAACAGTTCGTATTTAATTCAAAGCAATTAACGCGCTCTCATTAATTGTGTTTCAACGAAACACTGAGCGTTTTGATACATCGACTTTAGGATCCCAAACTTTTAGGAAATGAATTTTGTCACATCTTGAACGGATAGTTTAAAAAGGGAAATTTCTAAATCATTTATTTAATATTCATTCAGTTAGTAAAAAAGCAAATTTAATGTTTAATAGAGGGGTTCCATGCTGACAAAAGAAAGTCAAGTAGTTTGAACTTACTTACATTGCTACCCAACAGTTCGCATTTAATTCAAAGCAATTAACGCGCGCTCATTAATTGTGTTTCAACGAAACACTGAGCGTTTTGATACATCGACTTTAGGATCCCGAACTTTTAGGAAATGAATTTTGTCACATCTTGAACGGATAGTTTAAAAAGGGAAATTTCTAAATCATTTATTTAATATTCTTTCAGTTAGTAACAAAGCAAATTTAACGTTTAATAGAGGGCTTCCATGCTGACAAAGAAAGTCAAGCAGTTTGAACTTACTTACAGTGCTACTCAGCAGTTCGTATTTAATTCAAAGCAATTAACGCGCGCTCATTAATTGTGTTTCAAACGAGACGCTGAGCGTTTTGATACATCGACTTTTGGATCTCGGACTTTTACAAAATGAATTTTGTCACATCTTGAACGGATAGTTTAAAAAGGGAAATGTAAATCATTTATATAATATGCATTCAGTTAGTAAGAAAGCAAATTTAACGTTTAATAGAGGGGTTCCACGCTGACAAAAGAAAGTCAAGCAGTTTGAACTTACTTACAGTGCTACTCAGCAGTTCGTATGTAATTCAAAGCAATTAACGCGCGCTCATTAAAAGTGTTTTAACGAGACGCTGAGCGTTTTGATACATCGACTTTTGGATCCCGAACTTTTAGAAAATGAATTTTGTCACATCTTGTACGGATAGTTTAAAAAGGGAACTGTATTTAATATGCATTCAGTTAGTAAGAAAGCAAATTTAATGTTTAATAGAGGGGTTCCGTGCTGACAAAAGAAAGTCAAGTAGTTTGAACTTACTTACATTGCTACCCAACAGTTCGTATTTAATTCAAAGCAATTAACGCGCTCTCATTAATTGTGTTTCAACGAAACACTGAGCGTTTTGATACATCGACTTTAGGATCCCAAACTTTTAGGAAATGAATTTTGTCACATCTTGAACGGATAGTTTAAAAAGGGAAATTTCTAAATCATTTATTTAATATGTATTCAGTTAGTAAGAAAGCAAATTTAATGTTTAATAGAGGGGTTCCATGCTGACAAAAGAAAGTCAAGTACTTTGAATTTACTTACATTGCTACCCAACAGTTCGTATTTAATTCAAAGCAATTAATGCGCGCTCATTAAAAGTGTTTTAACGAGACGCTGAGCGTTTTGATACATCGACTTTTGGATCCCGAACTTTTACAAAATGAATTTTGTCACATCTTGGAAGGATAGTTTGAAATATATCCCCGAAAAATGAACATAATCTGTTCCCCAATTCTTTTTTCTTTTTTATTCAGGTTCTTGGCTATCTGAAAACTATCTGAAAAAAAAAACTATGTATATCTAAGTACGGTCTATTTTCTTTTTTTTTTTTGTTGAACCACGAAATGTGGGACGGTTTCAAACGCAGCAAATAAATTGTCTGTAATGTTCTTACATGACCTTTAAACGTAACAATTTCGTAACATGAACTGTAACGCAGTTGAATTTAATGACACAGTTGTCACGTTCACTACAATGAAGGATCAGGTTACCTAGGGGATATCCTTGCGACATCGGCGGAGAGCTTTCATCGGTTTTATGTTGCAGCAGCTTTTTAAATAGCATTTAAACGTTTCGTAGATCAAGAACGCGATAGCGACAGCACGTTTTAAATTAACGACACGTGAATACGACATGCGGTGGATATCTTTCAAAATCAGAAACAGAAACGTACACCAAAGAAAAAAGTTTCATACGTTATTCTATCTTCGATTTATCTACCGGGTGATCATTTTCAATCCGGAACGTAGGAGGTTAGTACGATTACCCTTGATAATGAATGTTTTTAATGCGATTTTAATAAAAAATGTCATTATTAGGGATAGTCATGGTAACCTCTTACAATTCGGATTTAAAATGATCACCCGGTATAATACTAGTGTACGTACGGAAAATTTACAATTTAATAAAAATTGTTTTTAAACTGTAAACCGGATACTACGGAAATCGCACAAAACTTTAACATTTCGTAATTCTGCCGATTAATTTTATAAAATAATATTTTGTTTTTTCCATCGTCTTTTGTTTAAAGTTTGGTCAATACTCGACTTTTATTTAAAAGTCGTTCATCTTTTGTTTAAAGTTTGCTCAAAACCTGACGCTTACGAATTTCTTGTTCCTCATGTTTTCGCATTGATTTAGATCGTCTTTTGTTTAAAAATCGATCGTCTTTTATTCAAATTTTTCTCGTTCGTCAAATTTTTGCGTCGGTTACAAATTTTCGTACTGATTTCGATCGTTTCTTGTTTAAAAGTCCGTCGTCTTTCGTTTAAAATTTCTCTCATTCGTCAAACTTCGCGACGGTCTTTTGTTAATTAAAACTTGATCAAAATCCGACGCGTCCGATTTTCTCAATCCCCAAAAACGTTCGTATCGATTTCGATCAGCTTTTGTTTAGAATTCGATCATCCTTTGTTCAAAAGTCGAACATCTTTTGTTTCGATTCTTCCCGCTCGTCAAACTTTCGCGTCGATTTCGATCGTCTTTTGTTTAAAGCTTGAAGATCAAAGCCCGGCGCATCCGATTTTCTTAATCCTCAAAACTTTCGTATCGATTTCATCATCTCTTTCATGTTTAGAATTCGACCGTCTCAGAAGTCGATCTTCTTTTGTTTCAGTTCTTCTCGTGCGTCAAGATTTCGCGTCGATCGTCTTTTGTTTAAAGCTTGATTTAAACCGTCATAAATTTTCGTATCGATTTCGATCTACCTCTGATTAGAAATTGATCGTCTTTTGGTTTAAATGCCGACAAAATTTCCATGGTTTTAATTTCTTTTTTTTTTTCTTCCTCTGATTTCCGCAGTGTTTTCGATCGTCTTTTGTTTAAATATTGACGTCAAAATTTTGAATTTTTTTCTTGTGTTCTCAAAATATATTCTTTTCTGTTTTTTTTTTTGCTTCTGAAATCCCGCCTTGCTTTCGATCGTCTTTTGTTTAAAATATCGATTTTGATTAAAAAAAAGAAAAACTTTTCTGAAAATTACAATTTTTATTTAATTTAAATTCGATCGCTTTTTGTTTAAAATTCAACCAGACTTCGACGTTCTAGTTTTTCTTTTGTTTCTCAAAATTCCGAACTGCTTTCGATCGTCTTTTGTTTAAATGACGACGTCAAAAAATTTAATTTTCTTTCGGGTGTCCACAAAATATTTTCTTTTCTGATTTTCTTTTTGCTTCTGAAATTCCCGCCTTGCTCTTTTCTGATTTTCTTTTTGCTTCTGAAATCCCGCCTTGCTTTCGATCGTCTTTTGTTTAAAATATCGATTTTTGATTAAAAAAAAGAAAAACTTTTCTGAAAATTACAATTTTTATTTAATTTAAATTCGATCGCTTTTTGTTTAAAATTCAATCTAGTTTTTCTTTTGTTTCTCAAAATTCCGCAATGCTTTCGATCGTCTTTTGTTTAACTAATGACGTCAAAATTTTGAATTTTTTTTTCTGGTGTCCAAGAAATATTTTCTTCTCTGATTTTTTTTTGCTTCTGAAGTTCCCATCTTGCTTTCGATCGTTTTTTGTTTAAAATATCGATTTTGATTAAAAAAAAACTTCTGAAAATTACAATTTTCATTTAATTTAAATTCGATCGCTTTTTGTTTAAAATTCAATCAGACATCGACCTTCTAGGTTTTGTTCTGTTATTCAAAATTCCACACTGTTTTCGATCGTCTTTTGTTTAAACAATGACGTCAAAATTTAGAATTTTTTTTCTGGTGTCCACGAAATATTTTCTTTTCTGATTTTTTTTGCCTCTGAAATTCCCACCTTGCTCTTGATCGTCTTTTGTTTAAAATAGCGATTTTGATTTAAAAAAAGAAAAACTTCTGAAAATTACAATTTTCATTTAATTTAAATTCGATCGCTTTTTTGTTTATAATTCAATCAGTCTTCGACGTTCTAGTTTTTCTTTTGTTTCTCAAAATTCCGCACTGCTTTCGATCGTCTTTTGTTTAAATAATGACGTCAAAATTTTGAATTTTTTTTCTGGTGTCCTCGAAATATTTTCTCTTCTTGATTTTTTTTGTTGTTTCTGAAATTCCCGCTCTGCTTTCGATCGTCTTTTGTTTAAAATATCAATTTTGATTAAAAAAAGAAAATTTTTACAATTACAATTTTCATTTCATTTAAATTCGATCGCTTTTTGTTCAAAATTCAACCAGACTTCGACGTTCTAGTTTTTCTTTTGTTTCTCAAAATTCCGCACCGCTGTCGATCGTCTTTTGTTTAAACAATGACGCAAAAATTTTTAATTTTCTTTCTGGTGTCCACGAAATATTTTCTTTTCTTTTTCTGATTTCTTTTTGCTTCCGAAATTCCCGCCTTGCTTTCGATCGTCTTTTATTTAAAATATCGAATCGAAAATTCAGCACTGCTTTCGATCGTCTTTTGTTTAAATAATGACGTCAACATTTTTAATTTTCTTTCTTTAATTCCACAAAATATTTTCTTTTCTAATTTTTTTTGCTTCTGAAATTCCCGCCTTGCTTTCGATCGTCTTTTGTTTAAAGTATCGATTTTGATTTTAAAAAAAGAAATTTTTTTCTGGAAATTACAATTTTCATTTCGTTTAAATTCGATCGCTTTTGTTTAAAATTCAATCAGATGTCGACGTTCTAGTTTTTCTTTTGTTTCTCAAAATTCCGCTCCGCTTTCGATCGCCTTTTGTTTAAACAATGACGTCAAAATTTTGAATTTTTTTCTGGTGTCCACAAAATATTTTCTTTTGTAATATTTTTTTTGGCTTCTAAATTTCCCGCCTTGCTTTCGATCGTCTTTTGTTTAAATTATCGATTTTGATTTTAAAAAAAGAATTTTTTTTCTGGAAATTACAATTTTCATTTCTTTTAAATTCGATCGCTTTTGTTCAAAATTCAATCAGACTTCGACGTTCTAGTTTTTCTTTTGTTTCTCAAAATTCTGCACCGCTTTCGATCGCCTTTTGTTTAAATAATGACGTCAAAGTTTTGAATTTTTTTTCTGGTGCCCACGAAATATTTTATTTCTGATTTTTTTTTTGCTTCTGAAATTCCCGCCTTATTTGAAAATTACAATTTTCATTTAATTTAAATTCGATCGCTTTTTCTTTAAAATTCAATCAGACTTCGACGTTCTAGTTTTTCTTTTGTTTCTTAAAATTCCGCACCGCTTTCAATCGTCTTTTGCGTAAATAATGACGTAAAAATTTTTAATTTTCTTTCTGGTGTCCACAAAATATTTTCTTCTCTGATTTTCTTTTACCTCTGAAATTCCCACCTTGCTCTTGATCATCTTTTGTTTAAAATAGCGATTTTGATTTAAAAAAAAGAGAACTTCTGAAAATTACAATTTTCATTTAATTTAAATTCGATCGCTTTTTGTTTAAAATTCAATCAGACTTCCACACGTTCTAGTTTTTCTTTTGTTTCTCAAAATTCCGCACGCTTTCGATCGCTTTCGATTTCGATTTTTTTTTAATTTGTTTGTAAAGTAAAAGAGGAAACAACAAGTTTTCGAAATTCGAAATTTTTAGACCTTGTTACTTTCCGGTACTTACTCTTTGTAAACCGAATTAATTTTTTGGATAGAAGAAATGCAAAATAAATGAAATAGGAATTGAAGAACTATACAAATGAAACGACTTATTAACTATTAAACTTGAGATGTGGGCGAAGTTGGCAACCCTGCATGTGATATCTCTCGAATCAGAACAGAAACGCAGATTCGAAGCTAATATAAAATTTTATCCTCCACTAAATTTATATATTATATGCAGATTTGCTCGTATGTACATATACTATTTTTCTTGTCGTTAGCAAATGTAAATAGGTATTACATACAGCTATTATACTATTTGCTTTTCTCTCAAAAAATAAAGCCCCTTCAGGAAAACTTATAATAACCTATTTTCAGGCTCATTAATTTATACAATTCGCGGCGGTCCATGATTACGTCGAGCATAACGTTTTCTTTACATTATGATTTACTTCGTCTTCTTGAAAGCCCCCAGAAACTCGTCTGATGTCAGGAAAATAATGACGGATACGAAGTTTTCGTCGTAAATAAGAGGCCCTGCCTGTTGTTGTTGCTGCTGCTTTCAAATAACTTAACTGCGAGGAGTTAGATTAATTATAATTATGGAGGATGAACGCAGAATTAAAGTTGACTTTTACAAGGTTTCAGAGTTACGTTCGTAGGTTTTAGGCACGAGAATTTTAAGTATGCTTCTTTTAAAACACGTTATTAAAAATTGTTATTATATAATTGTCAACTAGGTTTTAGGGTCGCACTGAATTTTAGATAAATTCAAAACTTTTCGGAGTTTTTAAAGGAGACCCCAAACAGGTCCGAAACAGCTGTCCAGGGGATGCTCGGAAACTGACTTGTCACTAATTTATTGCATATAAAAAATAATTACATGTCAGTTCAAACTTGTGTCAATTTTTTACAAAAGCCTCTTTCCAATTGCCAAAATGAGCTACTCGGAGTTTACAGAAAAGAAAACACTTTTCATACAGATTCTTGACTGATTAAAATGAGTATAACAATTTATTTTTTTTATCTTTATCATTTGACAGCTTCTCTTTTCTCTTGACCGTTGACGAGTTACAAGGCAGCACTAATTAAATGTAACAGAAAAGATAATTATGTAAGATCGACTCCTGATTCCTGTCCAACATTCGCACATCGGTTACCTAATAACAGCTGCCAGTAAAGTAAAATGAGAGTGTCTCTTCAATTCGTCATATCAAAAAGAGAATTTCGAGAAATGTAGAAGCTTATAAAGAAACTAGATTTTTAAACTGTTCTGAATTAAAAAAAAATTTAAAAACTCTAAACAATTTAACGTAAGAAAATGAACTGAATTTTTTTGAATGAAAAAGTATTTCAAGGTCAACCCAACCCAACTGCAGAGAATCTGAATTAATCCAACTCAACTGAACTGCAGCCGAGTGAACCCAGCCCAAGACGAGAATTAAAAAAAAAACAGTAAAAAAATTATAAGAAAATTTGAAATAAACACTTTAAATTTTAAAAATTTAAAAATTTAAATTTAAAAATTAGAACAGATTTTGTAAAACAAACAATTTAACGTAAGAAATTGAACATTGAACAGACTTTTTTTAAATTAAAAAGCATTTCAAGGTTAACTCTAAACACCATAAAAAAATGAGAACAGATTTTTTAAAACATCTGAGTTTTGAAAAATATATTTTTTTTAAATTCCAAACAATTTAAGTTTGAAATAAAAAAAAATTGAAATTGAAGAGAATTTTCTTAATTAAAAAGTGTTTCAAGGTCAACTCAACCCAACTGAACTGCAGATCAGTGAACCCAGTCCAAGAGGAGAATTAAAAAAAAACAGCAAAAAATAAAAATTGAAAATAAATATTTTTTAAATATACTAAATAATGCATATATTAAATACGTTGAACAGACTTTTTTTTAATTAAAAACATTTCAAGGCCAATGCTGAAAACCAGAAAAAATTAGAACTGATTTTTAAAATGTTTGAATGTTTTGAAAAAAAATAAAAATTCCAGACAATTTAACATAAGAAAATGAAGAGATTTTTTTTAATTGAAAAGTATTTCAAGGTCAACCCAACCCAACCCAACTGCAGAGAACCAAAATGAACTAAACTCAACTGAAGTGAAGATCAGTGAACCCAGTCCAATAAGAGAATTAAAAAAAACACACAGCAAAAAAATTATAAGAAAATGGAAATAATATTTTTTAAATATTCAAAATTTACAGTCGGTCAGATTGCGGTGGAATTCTCTCTCCGCATTTACTTATAAAAGAAATTACAACAGATTTTTAAAATGTTTAAAAAAAAAATTTTCAATTTCCGAACAATTTAACGTAAGAAATTGAACATTGAACAGACTTTTTTTTAATTAAAAAGCATTTCAAGGCCAATCCTAAAAACCATAAGAAAATTAGAACAGTTTTTTAAAATGATCTGAATTTTGAAAAATAAAATAAAACTTTAAAAAAATTCAAACAATTTAACGTAAGAAATTGAACATTGAACAGACTTTTTTAAAATTAAAAAGCATTTCAAGGTCAACTCCAAACACCATAAAAAAATGAGAACAGATCTTTTAAATCTTCTGAGTTTTGAAAAATATTTTTTTTTTAAATTCCAAACAATTTAAGTTTGAAATTAAAAAAAAATTGAAATTGAAGAGAATTTTCTTAATTAAAAAGTGTTTCAAGGTCAACCCAACCCAACTGAATTGCAGATCAGTGAACCCAGTCCAAGAAGGGAATTTAAAGAAAACAGCAAAAAATAAAAATTGAAAATAAATATTTTTTAAATATACTAAATAATGCATATATTAAATACGTTGAACAGAATTTTTTTTAATTAAAAACATTTCAAGGCCATTGCTAAAAACCAGAAAAAAATTAGAACAGATTTTTAAAATGTTTGAACGTTGTTTTGAAAAATAAGAAAAAAATTAAAAATTCCAGACAATTTAACGTGAGAAAATGACGAGATTTTTTTTTAATTGAAAAGTATTTCAAGGTCTACCGAACCCAACTGCAGAGAACCAAAATGAACTAAACTCAACTGAAGTGAAGAAAAATTAACCCAGGACAAGAAGAAAATTAAGAAAAAAAAAACAGAAAGAAATTGCAAGAAAATTGGAAATAAACATTTTCTTAAATGTACAAAATTTACACGACAGGAGAGTTCAGGTCAGATTGCGGTACAGTTCTTCTCTATCCGCACTTACGCACACTCCATGCGTAACCTAGGGGAGTCGGCCAGAGTGCAGTGGAATTCTCTGTCCGCACTTACGCACTGTCCATGCATAATCTAGGAAAGTCGGTCAGAGTGCGGTGGAATTCTCTGCCCGCACTTACGCACTATCCATGCGTAACGTAGGGGAGTCGGCCAGAGTGCGGTGGAATTCTCTGTCCGAAGGCACGCGCTATCCATGCGTTAATTAGGAGAGTCGGTCGGGTTGTGGTCAAATTTCCCTCTGCTGATGAGGTCCCAACTCGGAGCTCCTCCGAACTGATCTAACACAAATGTCGAAGTGACAATGATTGAAATAAAAAACAGATGATCGCGGTAAAGGAGTTGAAAGACGAAATGAGAAACCTTTGAAAAAAAAAGAAGAGACAAAGAAAAATGAAAACTTGTAAACTTGAAAAGAGAATTTGAAAGGTTATTATCGGGTTAGAATTAATGTGTTAAAAAAAGTGTTAAAATTGGAACAAACATATCTAGAAACTGCAAAGTTAAAGAGAAAGTTCGTAACATTAAAGAAGAAAGAATTAAGCTTCACAATCTTCGGAAGAAAATTAAAGAAAGTAAGAAATGCAAAAATGAAACCAAAAATGAAGAGAAGGTTTTGAAGTAATTAACAAGTTAACAGTATAAAAAGTTAACAAGTTTACAGAAAAGAAAACACTTTTCATATAGATTCATGACTGATTAAAATGAGTATAACAATATATTTTTTATCATTATCATTTGTACAGGGTGGATTAATTTCGATGTCTCTTATGGGCATCTCCGTAACTATAAGTGATAGAAAAAAACTAGTGGCCGAGTCTCTATCTCTTTTTTGGAGATTAAGTCAACAGCGTAAGCAAAAATTGGATATCTTCTTTTGTTTTCAAGTTATGGTCAAAAATTGACATTTTCGACTTTTCGTTTTTCGGTCATATCTCATTTATTTATAGAGATATTAAAAAACTGCTTAATCATTATTAGGACACTTTTTGGAATACAATTCAGTGGTGTAGTTGCTTTTTTAATATTTACTTAAATTTTCAAGTTATAACATAAAGTTATATTTTTTTTTAATAGAAATCATAGTAGGCAATGCCCTCATTAAATAGAGATTTTTTTTTTCTGTTTTCAAAAATATATACTTTGTTGGGTTCATTTCTTATAATTAATAGGAAAAATGCGTTTTTTGTTATTAGCCTTGCGTATCCTAGTCTCAGTAGGCTGGCTTCAGTGCAGTGCCAATTTTTTTCTTATTTTTATTTAATTTTAACGAACTTTCAAACCTTTAGGCAGTTTTGGCCGCGTAAAGAATTTCATATTCACTTTATTTTACAAAATTCAGTTTGAGAAATGTAGCACCCATCGCGACCGATCTGGCAAAAGCTTTTTTGTTTTTATTAAATATGAATGCACGCAAATTTAGTTGTTGGGTTTATTTCTTATAATTAATAGGAAAAACTGTCATTTTTATTATTGTCCTTGCGTTAATATCCTAATCTCAGTAGGCTGGGTTCAATACGGAGCAGACTTTTTATTTTATTAAATTTTAACGAGCTTTCAAATATTTTCAAAATTTTAGCTGCGTAAATAAATTCGTGTTCGCGTTAATTTACACATTTCTGTTTTATCGTTTTGAGCGACCGTTCTGCTAAGAGTTTCTGTCTAACTTTCTATTGAAAATGATCATTCAATTTATAGAAAAATTGTTTTCAATCTTTAAACAGACAAAATTGCACGAATACTCAACGTTTCACTTTCGGTTTATAGCTTCGTTAGAAAGAAACGTTGAACGTTCCTGTAATTTTCACAATATCTTTTTAAAATTGAAAACAATTTTTATACAATTTCCATCGGACAAGAAACGACTTCTATAAAAAATATAATTGAAGTCGACTCTTGTCCGATGAAATATGTGAGAGAAAATAGTTTTTAAACTTTAAAACGGACACTGTGAAATCGCAAGAACACTCTACGTTTCGCAATCGCTTCATAGTTTCATCAGGAGTGAAAAAATGTAAATAAACAAGTTGTCAAGAGAAGCGAAAAGATAACATGATTTTACACTAAAATACAAGTTGTTCGGATAAACATAAAGGTAATAATAACTAAATTAGAACTAAATTAAGCTTTCTTTTTTTTGTTTCTCTTGAGCTATATTTTATTAAAAACACGAAAAACAAAAACAAACACACAAATAGTAAAATATAAACAAAATCGGACATGTATCAAACTAAATTTGCGTGCATTCATATTTAATAAAAACAAAAAAAGCTTTTGCCAGATCGGTCGCGATGGGTGCTACATTTCTCAAACGGAATTTTGTAAAATAAAGTGAATATGAAATTCTTTACGCGGCCAAAACTGCCTAAAGGTTTGAAAGTTCGTTAATATTTAATAAAAACAAAAAAAAATGTCGGCACTGCATTGAAGCCAGCCTACTGAGACTAGGATACGCAAGGCTAATAACAGAAATGGCATTTTACCTATTTATTATAAAAAATAAACCCAACAAAGTATATATTTTTGAAAACAGAAAAAAATCTCTATTTAATGAGGGCATTGCCTACTATGATTTCTATTTAAAAAAATATAACTTTATGTTATAACTTGAAAATTTAACTAAATATTAAAAAAGCAACTACACCACTGAATTGTATTCCAAAAAGTAATAATAATGATTAAACAGTTTTTTAATATCTCTATAAATAAACGAGATATGTCCGAAAAACGAAAAGTCGAAAATGTCAATTTTTGGCCATAACTTGAAAACAAAAGAAGATAGCCGATTTTTGTTTACGGTTTTGACTTAATCTCCAAAAAAGAGATCGGGACTTGGCCACTAGTTTTTTTCCATCTCTTATAGTTACGGAGATGCCCATAAGAGACATCGAAATTAATCCACCCTGTACAATGTACCTATATTGTAACAGTATTGTAACAGAAGAAATAATTATGTAAGATCGACTCCTGACTCCTGCGAGCAAACCATGGCCTACATTCGCACATTTGTTACCCTAATAACATCCATCAATAAAGTAAAATGAGAGTACCTCTTCAATTTGTCGTGTAAGTTACATTTTTTACCTTATGTATTTCATGACTGTGTTAAATACCCTAAAGTAACGTTACTCTTTGGTATGAATTTTAATGAAAACCGAAATAATTAATACGCGCCAGTCAAAAGGTGTTAGTTTAGTAAACAATTTAAATGAGACACGTGTTTTTTTCTTCTCCCTTTTCTTTTTTGAAAGAAACGCTGACTAACGAAACGACAATTACAAATGTAATGAAGTGCATCTCCGTAAATGCAGGTGATTCGACGATCAATAAAACGGTCATGAATATTAAATAAACACACGCCACGGAACGAAACGGTTTTTACAATTTACGTTTGCGTTATTAGACGACCGAAAATTTAACACGCGACGTTAGTTTTAATCTGTTTTTATCCTCAACCAACTGAAACAACTGCATTCACTATAATTATAATTGTTCTGTGCACGTTTAAATCTGCGATAGTTTCACTGCAGACTTTTAATTAAAACAGTCAACGAAATAGAAAAGTTTATGAATGTAAATGAAATTAAAAGAAACAAAAACGGACAAATTTGTTTTTAAGAAGTCCGAAGGCAGTTAAGTTAAAATATTGAGTATTCCGATTGGTTTGTTTCTGATTCTCTAAGAATATTCATAGTTTACACAACAGTGTCCGGCTAAATTAAATAAATTTATTTATATTTTAGGTTAGGGTGTTAAATTCTAAAGGACCCAAGCACTAAGGCAATAAGTGGAAGAAGGCAGGGCCTCACTATCTCAAAGCTTCGATAATAAAATAGTGATTGGCTATACTCTGTTTTTTTTAATTCGGAGGAGTGCTTTCAAATTTTGGCGCGAAAAACGAGCTTTGTCATTGGTCCAATTCCGGCCATCTACCAATGACGAAGCTCGTTTTTAGCGCGAAAATTTGAAAGCACTCCTCCGAAATAAAAAAAAAAACAAAGTATAGCCGATTACACGATTTAAGCTTCAAGGCTACATTTTTATTTAAAAATTGTCTTGATGGTATGTGATTAATATCTAATTATTACTTAAGACTACTTACCAAGGCTTTAAAAATGAACTCATTAATGTCTAGGGAATTTTAGTTGTAATATGTGACAATACTGGCATGCAGTGCTGCCACAGGTACGAAAAACATACTGGATTTTGACGTTTTGGGACCAAAAAAAAAAGTGATCCGCCACATTTAAACACAAATAACAAGAAAACATCGCAAAAACGCTCGTTTCTATAAAACGAAACAAATACACAAATTCCTTAAAAAACAAAATTCAAATGTCAAAGCACAGTCAGTGTTGCCAATGGGCATTCACAAAAAGTGAGTTAGTGACATTTAATCGAATAAGCGGTGTTGGTAGTTATTGATTTAAGAAACAAAAGAAAAAACAAAAGTCAATCTTTTTTTAAACTAATGCAAATGTACGTTGATGTGGATGTAAAAAGAACTTGGTTTTTACTTTCGCCTCAGGAAACAAATGAAGACCGACGACAAAAGACGTTCGAATTTCAATCGACTTGATAAAAAAATAAATAAAACAAAACACAATCTGCTATAACGTAAATTATGCACAGAATAATCCCGTTTTTTTTTTTCCTCCAGAGACACAAACAGCAAATTCAAAAATAGAATGAATTAAACAAATAAAAGATGGACGGTAAGAAATGATTATTGCTTCCTTTTTCGCCAAACAAAAGCAGGAATTCGATCGGCATTTATTTCTTTTTGCTTTATTTTCCGCAAAATGCCGCCAAAAACAACGTTTTTCTTTCGCCGCCAATTGTTTTACGACAGTTTTGTGTTGCACGTGACACGCGTTTGTTTAAAACAATTTCATCACTTAACAAGTAGTACCACTCTTAAAACCGATATTTCACCAAAAATACTTTCATAACAATTTTAATTTAATACTACCGTATCCCGGGGCGGATTCAGGTATGGTCTGTATGGGCCGTCGGCGCCGATCAAAAGGCGTCTTCGTGGTCAAAGAGATCCAAATTATCTTAGTAACGTTTCAGTCTTTTTTTTCCAAAGACAACATATCGATTTACGAAACTAGAAGTTGGCAATCCTACCCGAAACATGCCAAACCTGATTACGTCCAAACATGCGCAAGTTGAAATATACCTCGGCTACGGCATGCGAATCTTGAAATGTACCTCAGCCACAGCACAAGCCCCATACTAATGGCGTTATCTGTTGCTATTTTCAGAGAAGTGAAGTCATGTCTGTAGGAGACCATGAGTTTAACGGCAACGTTGCCTTTTGAATCGTCACCACGAAACTAGTCAGATTTATAAAAAAAACTTGAGCCAATTGGATAGGCCCCTTTGACGATGTTAGTCCAGGGTCCTCAAACTTAAAAGTCCGTCCCTGACCATAACATTTAAATTTATAATTGTGAATAAGTGAATAAGTGAATGAACAGAAACAAAACAACTTTTTAATCTTTCAAACTTCCGTCATTTAAATTTGATTTCCTTTTTATTTGCTCTTGCCGACTGATTTTTTGCTTAGAAAATAGTAAGAGGGCCTTCATTTAATCCGACTTTCTAGACTGGTTAACTAAGAGTTGAATAAAATTCGTAAAGCCCTGCAAGGGAAACATCTTTAGTAACTATTTAACATTTAATGATGCAGCAGTTCTGCCAATTATGCGTGTTGTTAGCTACATAACTATCGAGTAGAACTTGATCACGTGGGATACAATCAATTATAAGGAGCCTGTAGAAGCCGCATTGGAAAATATTTTAAACCACAATCTTGGCTATTTGTATTATTTTATTCCTAGCATACTCCTTTTATAAATTCGATTCGATTCGAATTATTACATATTTATGTTTCGATCCTTTTTGCGTTTTCGACGAGTTGGATGCACAAAACCCGAAAACTGAACGCACCCACGTTCCCAATAATTGATTAATATGGAAATAGAATGCAAATACGAGGCGTATTTTAAAATTATTCTCCTGTTGTGCATGTGTGGATGGAGAGAGTTCCAGTCCATTAAAAGGCTCTCATGAACAAAAAAAAAAAAAACATTTAACAATAAAAAGTTTTGCTAAATAAAAACTACCTGTGTGGCATTTTGGTTCGGAATAATTTTCTCCCCGAATAAAATAATTTCGCGTAAAACAACAAAAGCATTCGGTTGGAGATTATTTACTGTTTATAAAAAAAGAGTGGTGTGCACTGTTTAAAATAAAAAACGATCTTTAGATCTTTGGACAGAAAATAAAACTTCGAATTTTGTAACGTTGTGTTTTTTTATTTTCTTAATAAAAGAACTGGTCCTTCGAGAACCCCACAAAAAAAAAATTAATGGATTCTTTAGCAATGAAACTGTTCCCTCGTTCGGAAAGGTTCTCGAGCCATTTCATTCCAAAATTTTTTTTTTAAAAATATGTGTTTAATGTGGAGTTAATTTGAAATAAAACAAAATCCGGGTGATAAAACAAAAAAAAACGAAGAGTCAATACGAAATAGTAGTTAAACAGTGAAGATATCAAAACAATTACGCATTGAAGACTGAAAAAGGTAAAGATTTATAAATTTATAGCGCGAGTATTAACGATAAAAATTTTCTTCAAAAGTAAAAAAAAAAGAAATTCCAGAATCCCTGCAAAATAAAAAATATGTAGATGTAACAATGAATGAAACTTAAAAAAAAAAGATAAGAACAATAGAGGGGTTCAATGAAGAAATGAGATAAAGAGTCACAAAAATTATACTAAACTGCAATAAGAAAGAACATGAAAGCTTAAAGCGCCACCTCAGGCAGCCAGGGTTTGACCTTGTACTATGCGAGTCGGTCTCATTGTGGTGAGAAGTTTCTCAAGCTACTCTTCCGCTGACGAGGTCCCAACTAGGGCCAACATAGCTACACAGAGGATGCTTGAGGGCCCCGTTGCAGTCTGAGCTGACTTGCTACAAGCTTTAGAGGCCATGAAAGTTATTAAAATAAGATTAATAATAAGATTATAATAAACGCAAGAAATAACAGAAGTTGCTAATTAGAAGAGAAAGCTCGTAATATCAAAGAATATAATAAAATACGCACGCACAAAACTTTTCAGGAAAAAAAATATTTAACCATCCTGTCGACATTTAAACTAATTTCTCGAAGTGTCAATAATTAAATAATTTATAATAATTTTAATGGGGCTTCAACTCAGCTTAGTTTCATAAAAATAATCTCTGAAAATAAACTGAAGACAATTAAGAATGTTGAAATAAAAACAAATGTAAACAAGTTAACGGTGAAAGAAAATAAACAAGTTACATATCCGAAAAGAAAGCCCTTTTCAATTAGATTCTTCACCAATGCAAATTTGTAAATATAACAATTTATTTATAAATTTCTTTCCTCTTTCATTCCTGACAAAGCTCTCGAACATGGAAAGTAAAAACTAAAGGCGAAAGTTCAAACTGAAAACTTATTAACCGCATCGAAAGTCGCTAACTGACGCCTTTCATTATTATACAGGGCGTAACGTAATCATTGCAAAAAAAAAAAATCGAAGATGTGACTCCTGAGGTCCCTAAAAACTACTTCGTTTTCATTGTACAGAGTAACAAAATTCATTTTCTGTTGTAATGTAGTTGTAATTTTAGTTTAGTTTAGTTTTTTTTTTTAATCTAACAGGATTTTTTTTACATTAAAAACGAAAGACAGGCTTCAAGATTGTGAAATTAAAATCACATTGTGTACAAAAGCTGATCTAAGAAAATATAAAATCCATTCACTTTCGTGATTTCATGATTTTGTTGTTCGTACGTTGCCTCAAAAAAAAAAAAAAAAAAACTTAAATGAAACGATACGATTGGTACTGCACACCTATTGAGCTTTTGTTAATCAAATTTAATCAATCAATCAATCAATTGCAAAATGTAACTATCAGAATGTTCAAGAAATTCAAGAAAGAAGAAGAAATTTTGGAAAAGCATGGAGAACGTGCCGTAAAATTAAAACCAACGTAACCTAAAAATAAAAGCCACATTTACAAGATATAGTAACTACAAAAAAGTGCTTGTGCCTTTTGTTACCCATTGCTAAAGCGAATGGAGTTTACTTACGAAAACAAAATAATAATTCAAAAGTAAAAGTATAAAATATGACCTTGCATTTAAAAAGTGCAAAACTAGAACAGAAAATGTAACAAAAAAAGAACTAAATGAAAAGAAAACAACCCAAACTCAGGATGACTAGATTAACAAACAAAAATAAAAGTTAATTTAATACAGAATCAAAGTGGGAAAATGATTTATGCATGTATGAAGATGTGATGGTGCTTAAGGCATAGTTTTGATATAATTTGCAATATTGTTCTACACGACTGCTTTAAATCACAAACAATGCCAGGCATTACTCCCCATTAACATAATAAACGAAGAGTATCAAAATAATTCAGGCAATGTCAGTACGTATTCAACGTGCCCTTAACAATAAGACCGTCGAGTATTACCCTGTGAATAGATCGTCCCGTAACCAATCGTATGTCATTGAATAGGGCTTGCTAACCGCCGAGTTTCGAGTGCTACATATTTTATCAATTTCATCCTTGTCATCCTGATGCTACAAACTTACCAGCACCGACTGCTATTTTTATTATTCCTATCAGATGTGCTGCTAGACTAACTTGCGACTTAAAATAGTTTATATCAACGATTAATTTGATTTTGTTTTATAACAAACGCGATGATAGGAAGTAGAAGAAGAAGAAGAAGAAGAAGAAGAAGAAGAAGAAGAAGAAGAAGAAGAAAAAGAGAAAAGTATTTCTTAGAGCTTAACATAAAAGATCTGCGGTGTCTATACATACACAACTACTTAACACACCTGCACACAAAGATTGCATTATGCAAAACATTCCGCTAGGTAGGTAGAAGTCGGCGTCCAACAAAGATGCGAAAATTTGAAATGTATTGCCCGAATGCATTGTGTTAAGAGTCATTCACGAAAACAGGTAACTTGTAGTATCATTGTGCGTTACAAGAAGAATCTAGTGAATTCCATCGTAAAAGACGCATTGTGATAGTCGAGGAATTGTTGCGAGAATTTTGTGAATGAATGCGTGAAAGAAAGTTAAGCATCTTCTAAGTAATATGAAGTGGACACTCGAACCGCTGTAACGGGGAAAAAAGGCGGCTTTTGTGGGATGTCTTTTGGTAAAGTTGGATTCTATTTTAATTCGAAAACAGAAAAACTAAATGCGACTGTTAGAAAATCCAAGTCCTTAACAAAGTCTGATATATTGGTCCTTCGATCCTTCATTCCATCAGTAACTAACTACATTTTACCACTGACGTTACCAAGATGGTTAGATTGGTGCGTGAATGAGTCTGAACTTAAATGTTGCATTTGTCTTTTCAGTGTAGTGGTTCCTACGAACCCCCTGGTACAAGGGGGTCTGTGGAAAATCAAAATTAATTTGGGGTGTACCGAGACATCAAAATTACTTTTCTAATTTTGCCCTTATGCAGTGTATGAAGTTATTTCAGTTGGGGGCTCATCGCTTATGGTTAGGTTTTTGCTATGAGAAGGGGTCTGTAGGCCTAATAATTTTGGGAACCACTGCTCTAGGCCCAACTAAACCCAACAGAATTTTTTCGTATTCAACATTTACGGAGGGCTAACCAGAATATAACAGCGAAACGCAAATTCGTATTCCTTCGTTCGTTACAAGAAAAAAAAAAAAACGTAATTTTCATTTTGCTTTTGCAAGAGTCTTTTGGTGAAGTTGGATTCTATTTTAATTCGAAAAAAGGAAAAACTAAATGCGACTGTTAGAAAATCCAAGTCCTTAACAAAGTCTGATATATTGGTCCTTCGATTCTTCATTCCATCAGTAACTAACTACATTTTACCACTGACGTTACCAAGATGGTTAGATTGGTATGTGAATGAGTCTGAACTTAAATGTTGCATTTGTCTTTTCAGTGTAGAGGTTCCTACGAACCCCCTGGTATGAGGGGGTCTGTGGAAAATCAAAATTAATTTGGGGTGTACCGAGACATCAAAATTACATTTCTAATTTTGCCCTTATGCAGTGTATGAAGTTACTTCAGTTGGGGGCTCATCGTTTATGGTTAGGTTTTTGCTATGAGAAGGGGTCTGTAGGTCTAATAATTCTGGGAACCGCTACTCTGGGCCCAACTAAACCCAACAGATTTTTTTCGTATTCAACATTTACAGAGGGCTAACCAGAATATAACAGCGAAACGCAGATTCGTATTCCTTCGTTCGTTACAAGAAAAAAAAACGTAATTTTCATTTTGCTTTTTCAAGAGTCTTTTGGTGAAGTTGGATTCTATTTTAATTCGAAAACAGAAAAACTAAATGCGACTGTTAGAAAATCCAAGTCCTTAACAAAGTCTGACATATTGGTCCTTCGATCCTTCATTCCATCAGTAACTAACTACATTTTACCACTGACGTTGTTACCAAGATGGTTAGATTGGTGCGTGAAGGAGTCTGAACTTAAATGTTGCATTTGTCTTTTCAGTGTAGTGGTTCCCAAAGTGGTTCCTAAGAACCCCCTGGTATGAGTGGGTCTGTGGAATATTAAAATTAATTTGGGGTGTACCGAGACATCAAAATTGCATTTCTAATCTTGCTCTTATGCAGTGTATGAAGTTATTTCAGTTGGGGGCTCATCGTTTATGGTTAGGTTTTTGCTATGAGAAGGGGTCTGTAGGCCTAATAATTTTGGGAACCGCTGCTCTGGGCCCAACTAAACCCAACAGATTTTTTTCGTGTTCAACATTTACAGATGGCTAACCAGAATGTAACAGCGAAACGCAGATTCGTATTCCTTCGTTCGTTACAAGAAAAAAAAACGTAATTTTCATTTTGCTTTTTCAAGAGTCTTTTGGTGAAGTTGGATTCTATTTTAATTCGAAAAAAGAAAAACTAAATGCGACTGTTAGAAAATCCAAGTCGTTAACAAAGTCTGACATATTGGTCCTTCGATCCTTCATTCCATCAGTAACTAACTACATTTTACCACTGACGTTACCAAGATGGTTAGATTGGTGCGTGAAGGAGTCTGAACTTAAATGTTGCATTTGTCTTTTCAGTGTAGTGGTTCCCAAAGTGGTTCCTAAGAACCCCCTGGTATGAGTGGGTCTGTGGAATATTAAAATTAATTTGGGGTGTACCGAGACATCAAAATTACATTTCTAATTTTGCCCTTATGCAGTGTATGAAGTTACTTCAGTTGGGGGCTCATCGTTTATGGTTAGGTTTTTGCTATGAGAAGGGGTCTGTAGGCCTAATAATTTTGGGAACCGCTGCTCTGGGCCCAACTAAACCCAACAGATTTTTTTCGTGTTCAACATTTACAGAGGGCTAACCAGAATGTAACAGCGAAACGCAGATTCGTATTCCTTCGTTCGTTACAAGAAAAAAAAAAACGTAATTTTCATTTTGCTTTTGCAAGAGTCTTTTGGTGAAGTTGGGTTCTATTTTAATTCGATTTAACTGGCTAGGAACAGACAAACTCTGCTCATTCTTTTTTAAAAACAAGGCCAAAACATTATTATTTTGGTGTTTAAAAATAAAAGTCATGATATATTGGTCCTTCGATCGCTGAACTTAAAATACATTCCCGTGGGGAATTATCTTTTACTACTGACATTATGAAGACCGTGAGACTGATTTGTGAATGTGAACTTAGATGTTGCATTCTTCTCTCTAATGGAAGCTCAAGGCGTAATTGAGAAAAGTATTTTTTAAAAGAATAATTGAAGATTTTCACGATTTTCCCCCCTCCCCCACTACTTTCTTTCAAGCTTTCTTTTACTTTATACTTGAATCATCGTAGGCAAAACGCATATAGGGTGATTCAATTTGGTTTTTACTTCCCCCTCGTACCTTTTTTTTTAATTTCTCCTCACAGTTTTAAACTAAGGAACTATCGTAATTTTGGAAGAAACAGAATGCTTATGTAATGACATCAAAATTACTTTTCTAATTTTGCCCTTATGCAGTGTATGAAGTTATTTCAGTTGGGGGCTCATCGTTTATTGTTAGGTTTTTGCTATGAGAAGGGGTGTGTAGGCCTAATAATTTTGGGAACCGCTGCTCTGGGCCCAACTAAACCCAAGAGATTTTTTTCGTATTCAACATTTACAGAGGGCTAAACAGAATGTAACACCGAAACGCAGATTCGTATTCCTCCGTTCGTTACAAGAAAAAAAAAAGGTAATTTTCATTTTGCTTTTTCAAGAGTCTTTTGGTGAAGTTGGATTCTATTTTAATTCGAAAAAAGAAAAACTAAATGCGACTGTTAGAAAATCCAAGTCGTTAACAAAGTCTGATATATTGGTCCTTCGATCCTTCATTCCATCAGTAACTAACTACATTTTACCACTGACGTTACCAAGATGGTTAGATTGGTGCGTGAAGGAGTCTGAACTTAAATGTTGCATTTGTCTTTTCAGTGTAGTGGTTCCCAAAGTGGTTCCTAAGAACCCCCTGGTATGAGTGGGTCTGTGGAATATTAAAATTAATTTGGGGTGTACCGAGACATCAAAATTACATTTCTAATTTTGCCCTTATGCAGTGTATGAAGTTACTTCAGTTGGGGGCTCATCGTTTATGGTTAGGTTTTTGCTATGATAAGGGGTCTGTAGGTCTAATAATTTTGGGAACCGCTGCTCTGGGCCCAACTAAACCCAACAGAATTTTTTCGTATTCAACATTTACAGAGGGCTAACCAGAATGTAACACCGAAACGCAGATTCGTATTCCTTCGTTCGTTACAAGAAAAAAAAAACGTAATTTTCATTTTGCTTTTGCAAGAGTCTTTTGGTGAAGTTGGATTCTATTTTAATTCGAAAACAGAAAAACTAAATGCGACTGTTAGAAAATCCAAGTCCTTAACAAAGTCTGATATATTGGTCCTTCGATCCTTCATTCCATCAGTAACTAACTACATTTTACCACTGACGTTACCAAGATGGTTAGATTGGTGCGTGAAGGAGTCTGAACGTAAACGTTGCATTTGTCTTTTCAGTGTAGTGGTTCCCAAAGTGGTTCCTACGAACCCCCTGGTACGAGGGGGTCTGTGGAAAATCAAAATTAATTTGGGGTGTACCGAGACATCAAAATTACATTTCTAATTTTGCCCTTATGCAGTGTATGAAGTTATTTCAGTTGGGGGCTCATCGTTTATGGTTAGGTTTTTGCTATGAGAAGGGGTCTGTAGGTCTAATAATTTTGGGAACCGCTGCTCTGGGCCCAACTAAACCCAACAGAATTTTTTCGTATTCAACATTTACAGAGGGCTAACCAGAATGTAACAGCGAAACGCAGATTCGTATTCCTTCGTTCGTTACAAGAAAAAAAAAAAACGTAATTTTCATTTTGCTTTTGCAAGAGTCTTTTGGTGAAGTTGGATTCTATTTTAATTCGATTTAACTGGCTAGGAACAGGCAAACTCTGCTCATTCTTTTTTAAAAACAGGGCCAAAACATTATTATTTTGGTGTTTAAAAATAAAAGTCATGATATATTGGTCCTTCGATCGCTGAACTTAAAACACATTCCCGTGGGGAATTATCTTTTACTACTGACATTATGAAGACTGTGAGACTGATTTGTGAATGTTAACTTAGATGTTGCATTCTTCTCTCTAATGGAAGCTCAACTTCTTAAAAGTACTACAGGCGTAATTGAGAAATGTCTTTTTTAAAAGAATAATTGAAGGTTTACACGATTTTCCCCCCTTCCCCACTACTTTCTATCAAGCTTTCTTTTACTTCATACTTGAATCATCGTAGGCAAAACGTATACAGGGTGATTCAATTTGGTTTTTACATCCCCCTCGTACCTTTTTTTTTAAATTTTTCCTCACAGTTTTAAAGTAAAGAACTATCGTAATTTTGGAAGAAACAGAATGCTTATGTACGTTAGGGCTGCATTCACAAACTACGCTTTGGATCATATTAAAAAAATATATTATTGTTGTTCAGGAAATAGAATAAATGCAAGCTACTTGGAGAAAGATAGATGAAACGTATAAGTAAGTTAAAAATTATGAACGAGAAAAATGAGGAGCAATTTCTGAACGCGACCGTGCAGTAGATTCTTGTCAATGTTCATGTTCAACGTTACGTAAGTTAAAAGTCACGAGTGAGAATGATTCGAATGATTACAAACCGAGTTGTACACGAAGCTGTCATTTTTGAATGCTGCCATGTATTAGTAGAGAGAGGAAATAAGCACCTGTCTCTCACTGTCGCAAATTGTCACTTGCCTGTTACTAAATCTCAAACGCACATGCAGATATCGCAATCTGTGATTCATTTATTACGCTTTTTTATTTAGTCACAGGTACATAGACCCTTTTGCATGACAAAGGGGTCTATTCTATAACATTGATATGGACTTGATGTAGCTGTGTTTCAAATGACTTTACAAAATTGGTATTCTGTAAACAGTTTCGTAACAACTTACAATCCGTTTCAAGTGTGATCTCGAGTTAATATGCATCTCTCTTCAATTTCAGATGGCGGTGAAATGTTATGAAATCGTAACAAATTCTCTTCAATTATTGAAGACCGCATCAATTGATATGCATATTAATGTTACAGAATAGCCCCGATTGGGCTTTGCCCATAGATCCATTCGCTGTCAAAATATAATTTTTTTATTTTTTGGCACTTAGTCCCTTTTGAAGTTATGGTCTTCAGTTAAAAGTATAAATCTAACCGATTTTTTTTTTATTACAAAGTTTGATGCATCGAATTTGCTTGTTAAAGAAAATCCACCAATAGAATGTTCATTAATATTTATCTACCGTCTCTAACTGATGGAATTGATGGTCACCGTTTATTCTTTCCTGCAAGAATGACAAACTGCTTTGCAAAAACCGATTCATTAGTTATTCAACAAAAGGATGCGGCCTAAGAAAGGGTGTCTTTGAACCAGCCGACATCTAAAAGCCGATTCAAATCTGATATAATTTCAACGCAAAGTACATAAAACGTTCCTCGCCGCTATTGGAAAGATCGAGTGGTCCTCGAAGGCGGCTCAAAATGCGCTCCAAATAATTACAACCGTTTTTAGTATGTCTCGAGGAGCCTCTTCGATTCATAAATGAAATGGAAGGAGCGGTTCGAGCTTAACGCCGGAATTATTTCAGAATAAAATTTTAGATTTGGAAAATGTTTGTTTTCTTCCTCCTACAATAAATAAAGTGAACGGCTGTAATACTTTTAGCGTGGCATAAAAATTCAGTATCTCGAAGGTGCAGCAGGAGTTGAGTGAGTGAGTGAGTGAGTGAGTGGTTCGATCGCACTTGGGAAAATTAAATTTGATGGATTTTAAAATATTTCGAAATGAAATGTTTGCGCTGTTTTAATAACAACATTTCATCTAGAAAAGATCAGCAATTTTGAAGTAAGGTTATATTATTCTGAAATCACTCGAAGTTCGACCGTAATTAACACGTAAAAGCTTTAATAGTTCACGAATTTAAAATTTTTATTAATTGGAACTTTACAGATTTACTTCGTGTACTGCTGTTTTTAGGTAGATCCAAAAAAAGGACTTTAGTTTCTGTTTCAATGTACGTTGATTATTATCAGATTATAACTCTTGCTCGTTTCAGAAAATTGAAGCCTTGTTAGTTTTTGATCGTATTTCTTTTACGACGTCTCTGTACTAGATGTTACAGCCCCAAGGTAATTGAAGGACATAACTTCTTCGGTAATCCGAGTCGATATACAGCGGAACGAAAGCCTACAGGAATCATAATGATTGTGTTCTTTTTGATATCGATAACTGCATGTTTCAGTTTATTGAAAGTGTTACTGAATCTGTGAAGCTTTGCATTTATTATTTTAGCCATTACTGTATCACACAAAACAATATTTTAATTTGATTAATTTGATTAGCCATTACTGTATCACGTAAAATAATATTTTAATTTGATTAGCCATTACTTTATCACATAAAACAATATTTTAGTTTGATCATTACATGGCAGATACCATCGCTGTTTAATTCTTAATTTTTTTAATTATATTTAAGCGAATTTCTGGGCCATTGGCAGCTTGTAAGGTGCTGAATGTTAAACTCTTAATCAAATAATAATATAACTTCACAAATCCCTTCATTTTAAAACAAGAACAAAACTTTTATGTTATTCCTTCGACATACACAATCGGAGTAAGACGATTCCTTTTCCGTTATTTTTCACGAAGTTCCGACTTAAAATTTATTCGGTTTTCACCACGAACTCGGTTTATTTTTCTTAAAATCGCGAGAGATTGTGCAGGGTAGGTAAGCAGCGAACTTTTTAAAATGATTTGCCCGAATACGAACTTGAAAATTGACGGCCATGACCATTCATTCTAAAATTATTGTCTCTAAATTCCCCTAAGTGCGTCTATACTTGTAAAATATTTTGTTCCTTTTTCTTTGACGTTGCATTCCATAATTTCTGTTAAAATTAATTTATTTTGGCTTTGTCGCCTGGATCCCTCGAGGACTGAAAGAATTCGAAGATCTTTTTTGGCAAATTAAAATCGACCAATAAATTTCCCGACGGTTTTAAAAGAGAGGGGACTTCGCAAAAAGCAGGATTCCTCGCAACACGCCAACTTTAAAATGTTCGCTTTCAAAGTAATTGATATATTAAATCAAAACAGCCAAACTGGGACATCCAATCCATCAGTCTTCCACTCAGATGCATACGTTGCCTTTTTATATCCGAGAAGTTCTATTTTTTGCCCATTTTGCCCATAAAATATTATTTCAATATTCCTTAACCTTAAGTTATTTGAAGGTATTTGTGTCTTCGGGAACTAGGTCATTAATTACTACGTCCGTCTACAAATATAATAATATTGTAAAAGTTTTCTACCACGTTTAATCATAACGTTCGATGGCAAGTAGCAAAAGGGTTGGATATAAAACCCACTCATGAGCAATATACTTAGGAAGTAATTGGAGTTCAAAACTAATATCCGTCAAAATGGTGGTGGGGGGAGGGGGTATTACATCAGATAATCAATTAGACGGAACATGCAGTGGTGGTTAAATTATACCTAAGACAAGATTTCCAGGTTCCATCTTACTTACGTTTCAAAACAGAATTAAGTCGATCAATTTTATATTATTATTAAATCATCGATCAGAAACAGCGAGGTTTTCGAGAATGATTTATTAAAAAAATACTTTGGTATCACAATTTCTATTTCCTATTAAAAATAAATAGTCTCTATATACAATCTTTCACAAAGCTATGTACATAAAAGTTTTTATCAAAAAATATTCCTGAGGACAATCTGCGAATTTTAAATGGTATGCCTTAATGATCACCAAAGGAGTTTCGGTTATGACCACTAATCTGTTGAGCTTCTTCGTCGATCTGCATCACGTCGATGTCTTCGTCGCAAGAAGACGTGGAGCTTCTCGACTTACGCGAAGCACACGTCCTTAGGCAGCAACATTTCCCTTTCCCTCCCGAAATCGGAGTGCTTCCTCCGCCCCCGGGCAAATCTTCTTTCTTGTACTTGACTCGCCTGTTTTGGAACCAAATTTTGACCTGCTTTTCCGATAGTCTTAAGCAAGTCGCGATTTCTATCCGCCTCAACCGGGAAAGGTACATGTTGGCGGAAAACTCCCTTTCCAATTCGAGGAGTTGGGTGCTGGTGAAGGCCGTTCTGATTCTTTTGCTCGATTCTTTCGTGTTATCATCGTTACGTCGAGGTGGTGGTGTAGGCGTCGTTTCCCTGTTTGTATTCGGCGAACCTTGTTGTTGATTTGGAGGAGGGCTTCCGTATACAGGGGGTTTCCTCGGCGGGGGCGAAGCCTCCGGAAAAACTGAAACCGGCGGAACCGGCGGCCTTTTAACACTCGCGGCGAGTGCGGCGGGAAGAGAAGCGATCGGTCTTATGGGGACCTTGTGATGATTAAACAGCGGATTGTTTAATTGCAACTGCTGCTGTTGCTGTGCCAAACACAGCGAAAACAAGTAGCTGCTGATGTAAGTCGATGGATAAGGCAGGACCGGACGCACGCTCTCGCTATTAGCCCTATTTTGATTAGTCATTACTGGATCATATAAAAGAATATTTTAATTTGATTGGCCATTACTGTATCACACAGAACTGTATCACATAAAACAATATTTTAATTTGATCATTACATGGCAGATACCTACTACCGCTGTTTAATTCTTAATTTTTTTTAATTATATTTAAGCGAATTTCTGGGCCATTGCCAGCTTGTAAGGTGCTGAATGTTAAACTCATAATCAAATAATAATATAACTTCACAAATCCCTTCATTTTAAAACAAGAACAAAACTTTTATGTTATTCCTTCGACATACACAATCGGAGTAAGACGATTCCTTTTCCGTTATTTTTCACGAAGTTCCGACTTAAAATTTATTCGGTTTTCACCACGAACTCGGTTTATTTTTATAAAAATCGCAAGAGATTGTGCAGGGTAGGTAAGCAGGGAAGTTTTTAAAATGATTTACCCGAGTACGAACTTCAAAATTGACGGCCATGACCATTCGCTTTAAAATTATTGTCTCTAAATTCCCTAAGTGCGTTTATACTTGTAAAATATTTTGTTCCTTTTTCTTTGTCGTTGCATTCTATAATTTCTGTTAAAATTAATTTATTTTGGCTTTATCGCCTGGATCCATCGAGGACTGAAAGAATTCGAAGATCTTTTTGGCAAATTAAAATCAACCAAAAAAGGTTTTAAAAGAGAGGGGACTTCGTAAAAAGCAGGATTCCTCGCAGCACGCCAACTTTAAAATGTTCGCTTTCAAAGTAATTGATATATTAAATCAAAACAGCCAAACTGGGACATCCAATCCATCAGTCTTCCACTCAGATGCATACGTTGCCTTTTTATATCCGAGAAGTTCTATTTTTTGCCCATTTTGCCCATAAAATATTATTTCAATATTCCTTAACCTTAAGTTATTTGAAGGTATTTGTGTCTTCGGAAACTAGGTCATTAATTACTATGTTCTTCTACAAGTATAATAATATTGTAAAAGTTTTCTACCACGTTTAATCATAACGTTCAATGGCAAGTAGCAAAAGGGTTGGATATAAAACCCACTCATGAGCAATATACTTAGGAAGTAATTGAAGTTCAAAACTAATATCCGTCAAAACGGTGATGGTAGGGGGGTGGGGTATTCATCACATCAGATAATCACTTAGACGGAACATGCGGTGGTGATTAAATTATACCTAAGATAGGATTTTCAGGATCCATCTTACATACGAGAAGGCAGGCACTCGTTTCAAAACAGAATTAAGTCGATCAATTTTAAATTATTATTAAATCATCGATCAGAAACAGCGAGGTTTTCGAGAATGATTTATTAAAAAAATACTTTGGTATCACAATTTCTATTTCCTATTAAAAATAAATAGTCTCTATATACAATCTTTCAAAAGCTATGTACATAAAAGTTTTTATCAAAAAATATTCCTGAGGAAAATCTGTGAGTTTCAAATAGTCAGTGATCACCAAAGGAGTTTCGGCTGTGACTACTAATCTGTTGAGCTTCTTCGTCGATTTGCATCACGTCGATGTCTTCGTCGCAAGAAGACGTAGAGCTTTTCGACTTACGCGAAGCACACGTCCTTAGGCAGCAACATTTCCCTTTCCCTCCCGAAATCGGAGTGCTTCCTCCGCCCCCGGGCAAATCTTCTTTCTTGTACTTGACTCGCCTGTTTTGGAACCAAATTTTGACCTGCTTTTCCGATAGTCTTAAGCAAGTTGCAATTTCTATCCGCCTCAACCGGGAAAGGTACATGTTGGCGGAAAACTCCCTTTCCAATTCGAGGAGTTGGGTGCTGGTGAAGGCCGTCCTGATTCTTTTGCTCGATTCTTTCGTATTATCATCGTTACGTCGAGGTGGTGGTGTAGGCGTCGTTTCCCTGCTCGTATTCGGCGAACGTTGTTGTTGATTTGGAGGAGGGCTTCCGTATACAGAGGGTTTCCTCGGCGGGGGCGAAGCCTCCGGAAAAACAGAAACCGGCGATACCGGCGGCCTTTTAACACTCGCGGCGATTGCGGCAGGAAGAGAAGCGATCGGTCTTATTGGGGCCTTGTGATGATTAAACAGCGGATTGTTTAATTGTAGCTGCTGCTGTTGCTGCGCCAAACTCAGCGAAAACAAGTAGCTGCTGATGTAAGTCGATGGATAAGGCAGGACCGGACGCACGCCCTCGCCCAAATTCTGCCCCGACAGGTAACTGTAACTCTCCTTCTGCGTGTTGTTTATTAGGGAATCGACGAGGAACGAGCGCGACATGTTCATATCGCTTTTTGACTGACGCACACACTGACACTCGGGGAGGTTGAACACCCTACTGATTTTAAAGTACGTGAGCTTTGTATTTATAAGCCCCCTCTTTATTACACGGCAAATTCGCCCTTTGTGTTAGAAAAGGGCTCCGCCTAGGACTGCCCCAGCGGGTCGGTCACCGTTCGCAGGGTCTTAGGTAAACAAATTACGTGCAAGGCTAATCCATCCCCTATCACTAGCGAAACACCTAAAACTAATTATACAGTTGCTATTTGTCGTTTTACAAACAGCAGTTTGATTCATTCCCAGTACAAGAATACAAATAAATAAATAGACAAGGAACGCACATGAAATTAATACATGAGTAACAATTTTATGACATACTTACATAAGGCGAAGAGCTTACATGTCTTCGTTTGCATTTTTCTAAGGTATTTCGTTCAAAATTAACGTCTTTAGGTACTCCATCTAATCACTATGTGACAGATAAATTTGGTACACGTAAAGGCAAGTACTAAGTCTATTTTTTTTAAACTACAAAATTAGAGGTGAATAGATAAAACAGCGACATCCTACGATCGCTTTTGACCTGACAAAAAATGATTTGCAACAATTTTTTTTTACAAAATCAGAAATAACAATCACAAACGAATGACTTTTTAAGTGTCTTTTTTCGGGGTTTAACTTTAAGCTCCATTTTATTCCTGTGGAAACAATTGTCCTTACAATTGTTACCATGGGAATAAAACGAAGCTTAAAGTTAAACTGTGATGGAAAAACCAGGCCTAAGATATTCGTTACAAACAAAATTTAAAGCTGTTTTAACCATTGTATTTATCACTTTGATTGAATATATCTATTTTTTTTTTTAATTATGATACAAACGATACAAGATTCCAGTATTACAAAAGTATTAATAAAACAAATCATTCACTTCAGTTGTGAACAACAGACAGACAACACGATTTTGACTACCAAATTCTCAAAGAAAGAGTAAAGAGCAGACAGTAAAGGAAAATATAAATGCAATAAAACGTTAAAAAAAGGAACAAAGACTTTTACCTTTGTAATCGTTTGATGAATTTTACATTTATTAAAAACTAAGGTATTAATTCAGGATCATCAAACATCAACTCGACGATAACAGAAAGCTGTATAAAAATAGGATTTTACGTTCGCAAGAAACTTAAATTAAATAAGATAAAGAGCGAAGATGTAAGGGGTGAAAGTTTTGGCTGGGACGTCCGGTATATACACCGTGATTCAGAAATGTCTCTCGATATTTCCAGGGTGAATAGAACATCAAAAAATAAGGTCACCTTTTTATATATTTATTAAAAAATTAAAAATAAAAGGTTAGGGATAAGATACCGAAAGCTACTCTCTCAAAAGTACTTCTTAAAAAGAGGGAGGATCTGACAAATATGTAGTTAAACATGAGTTTAAAATATTAAGATTGATATTTTGAAGGATTCAGAAGATCTTTCAGGACTTTCAGACTGGTAAAAAATTTATACGAAAATATTATTTTTTCATGTTCTATTCATCCCGAAAATATCGCGAGACATTTCTGAATCACGGTATATAATTAAAATTTAAAGGAAAAATACAAGGAACAGTCTTTTCATACTTTCATAGTTAATGTAAATTATTAGACAGATAAAAGGTCAAAAAGCCGTCCGTTTGGTGCAATTGGAAGAGGATCAATTCTCTTTAAAATAAATTAATTCAATTCTACTTTAAAACCAATTAAGAAACTATAAGTACAAAGTTTTTTTTTTTTAAATCTTGAACCGGACAGAAGTATGGTGGGAACATACTCAACATTTCGCTATGGATTTATAGCTTTGTCAGGAGTCACTCCTTTGTACTTACAATTTTCATCGGACAAGAACCTACTTCAATTAAGAAATCTTGTTACCATGAAACCTTTAAAATGCAATAAAACTATACCTTTGTGAGATTTCTGCGGGAAAGTCCTTAGTTACCAAACACAGATGGAATCTTTTTCTTTGAAAACTTTATTTGCTCCTTGCTTTGTTTGGTATTCGCTGAATATAAATTCATTTCATTTTTAGATTCATTTAAATATTTTCGTCGCCATTGGCCGCCTTGTCTAAGACTTCTGGTGGAAATCCAAACATTTCTGCATTTTCATCACCGTTTCGTACAAACAAAACCAGCAGTAGTAAGGACAGCATTGATAACAAAATGAACAGCAGGAGTCCTGTATAAATCCTTTTTTAATTAAAGATGAAACGTCGTGTCGGGTAATAAGTGATGCGGTTTCACCAGAATCGAGATTGAAGATAGTAGTGTAGTAGTGTAACAGAAAAAATAATTACATAAGATTGGCTCCCGACTCCTCCGTGCATTACAAGAAAACCTTGGCCTACATTCGCACACTTCAGTCATCAGTCACATCGGTTACATAACTATAGTTGCCAGCAAAGACCATCGTCTAGCTCAAATCTTATGTAAACTGGAAATTAGGTTAATCATTTTCGTATAAATAGGTAGCTTTTCTGATGTTTCTTTTTCTTTGATTTCCACATCGTAGCCTTAAATTTCCGTAAGAAATAACTTGTCTCGGTATACCATAAAGATCTCAATTACATATACATCATATATCTTCAAATGTTGTACGGTTGTTGACATTTTAACAATCCAAATGATGTTGCCGTCTTCCCCTGACGTTTTAAATTTTTTATCACCTTTTTAATTTGTTGTTGTTGTTTTGCTGGAGAAATCCTCCAGGAGGATCTTTTCTATTTGAATTCCTCCACGATTCATTTATTGTTTACACATTGTTATAATTTGGATTTAAAACTATTTCAAAAGTGTTTCCAAATTTATAACGTCGCAGCTTTTCCTCATGGTTCTTACAAGATCTCATCCATGTTCAGAATCTCAAAAATGTTATAAAAATCATTTCCAACTTTGATCACCTCCATTCGTTCCTTTTGCTCTTAATTATCTGTGCTTCAGACCCGGTCTTTATACATCCTTGTTTCTAAGAGAAATAAACTTACAAAGAAGTTAAAAGACTAGTTAGCTTGCACATTACTGTGATAAGTTTTTCAAAAAAATATTCGTTCCACATTTATCCTGCAACAGCTTTTTTCTTCGTTCAATTTTGAACTCTGCTTCAGTTTTAGAAAAATTTAACTCACCGAGACTGGGTTGCGGCAAAGATTTAACCAACGATTAATTTAAAACTAAGTTTGAATGTGCAACACGTTGACGTAAAATTAACCTTAAGTTTCGGTTTGTTTTCATGGTAGCAGCTGCGAAGCCAATTGTTTCCATGGCAATAAACTGAATGTTAAAGTTAACTCGTGATTGAATATCTTAGGTCTAATTTTGCAATTGCAGCTCAACTTTTAGCTTAGCTTTAAACCCTCAGCGACGATTATTTCAGCAATTGTTGTGAAGGATTTAAGCTTCGGCTCAAAGTTAAACTGTCATTGAGTTGCTAAGTGTCCGATTAAGGTCCGATCGTACAACTTTCTGTTAAATTTAACCGTCGGTTAATGTCCTTGAAAACCTTTGTGCCGATAATGGTTTCCTAGGATATTAACCAACGCGACGGTCAAATTTATCAGGAGGTAAGACCGGGCCTAAACCAGCAATTTATTAACTAACTGCTGGTTAAGTATCAAACCACCGTTTTCTTTCACAGTTAAACCACATTTTATATCTTAATTCATAGTTAAACTAAGTTTATCAAAAAAATAAAAATAAATGAATAAATAAAAATAAAACTCTAGTTAACGTTAAAAGTAGTTTAAACCTTCAGTGAACAACTCAGCCGCATTCTAACTTAATCTTAAATTTAATCCTAGCGTTTGAATCGTTTATCCATCCAGATTGTTTAACAAGTTTAGTTTTGTGAAACGTAATTAAGCAGTACGTTAAGTAATTAATTGCATCCCACGTGATCAAGTTCAGCCCGATAGACAGCCGACAGTAATCGCAGTGGCGTAGCGACGGATCATTCAAAAAAAAACTTAGTGTGCCCTTCATCAGACTCTGGTGTCCAAAACATAAGTGACGGATTAATTTCACCCATAACCATTATAATGCAAATGAATAATTAATATTAAATAAAAGTTTTAAAAAATAAATAAATAAAAAATTAGACTAGCCGAAAGTGATTTCCATTGCAGGGTCATTTTTCAGATTTTAATTTTGCAAGGTTATTGTTTAGGAACTACTTCGCTCCTTTTTTCTTTTAGAGAGAGAGAGAGAGAAAGAGAGAGATAACTGTCCACAAATTCTCTTTTGACTGACATTAATTCTCAGATAATCCTTAAGTCTTAAATACTGGCATAAAATGCTTCTGTAGTGGCAGTTTGACCTTTTCCCTTACCCCGAAATGTCTGACAAATTTTTTATCTTAAATAAATAAATTGTTTAATTTGAAATTTGAATCAAAACGGAGTCAAGTATTATACATTTTTTAGAACAATTATTGCAGAATACATTTACACAAAACAAGGCACAGAAAGTTACGTTTTTCGAGGTAGAAAAATAATCATTGTGAAAAATGCGCCCTGTTTTATATTTGTTCATTCCACTATTAAATTGGCAAAACTGCGGCATCATTAAATGTCTTAATTACCAGTTTTTTTTTTTTAATTTTACAGTAGCGCCGATCACAAAAACCTTAGGAATTTTATCCCCCAGTTAGTTAAATAGTTTGATACGTCATAGGTCACGTGGAATGCAGGATTAAATGAACACCCGCTACAAGTAGTATAAAAGTGATGTGCAGTTTTGCGTTTCAATTCCTTTTACATACTGTGCGTTATGGTTATTAAAATCATACGGTATGATAATAAAGTTTTCGAATGATACAAAACCCAGAGAGATTATCTTTGATTGATTCATAAAATCGTAATTGAATTGGCAGTTTTCAAACCGCATTGAACATTATACCTGCTGTAACAGCGAAATGATTATAGTTGTATGATAATGATTCAGTTCGAAAGTAAATTTATGTATATATCAAAACCATCGCTTTGATAAATCCCTAAATTAATTACTAAAACTTCACGAGCGTTCGGTATCTGTTCTGATTTGTAACGAATGTTTTGCAGCAAGTGCACTGCAGGGATGTTTTAAGTAAATTTCCCGCTTAACATCTGTAATCCCTGTATGTGTGTACGAGTATGTACATACAAGCTCAGGACAGACGCTATCATTTTAGATAAACGAAATTAATACTACCAGTTTGCTGTAGTTCCCATACTGCGCTTCCTATATTAAAATCAATGAGACGATCGCTGATTCAAATACTTCAACTTCAAGGTATGTACTACTACGCTCAATTTAAATGATACTCCTGCATGCGAACCACACCCTTATGAACATTCAGCGCAAGGGCTCTACGAAATTGTCAAATGTTATCATTTATGGTGAACGTCGTTGTACAGGGTGGATTAATTTCGATGTCTCTTATGGGCATCTCCGTAACTATAAGAGATAGAAAAAAACTAGTGGCCAAGTCTCGATCTCTTTTTTGGAGATAGAGTCATTAGCGTAAACAAAAATTGACTATCTTCTTTTGTTTTCAAGTTATAGGCAAGAATTGCCATTTTCGACTTTTCCTTCTTCGGTCATATCTCGTTTATTTCTAGAGATATTAAAAAACTGTTATTAAAACATTATTAGGACACTTTTTGGAATACAATTCAGTGGTGTAGTTAATATTTACTTAAATTTTCGAGATATAACATAAAGTTATGTTTTTTTTTTAAATGGACATCATAGTAAGCAATGCCCTCATTAAATAGAGATTTTTTTTCTATTTTCAAGAATATAAACTTTGTTGGGTTTATTTTTTATAATTAATAGAAAAAAACTGTCATTTTTGTTATTATCCTTGCGTTAATATCCTAATCTCAATAGGCTGGGTTCAATACGGTGCGAATTTTTTGTTTTGCAAAAAATTTTGACGAGCTTTGAAATATTTTCACAGTTTTGACTGCGTAAACAATTTCCTAATCCCGTTAATTTGCAAAATTCCGTTTTATCGTTTCGAGCGACGGTTCTGACAAGAGCTCCTATCTGACTTTCTATTGAAAATGAGTTTATCATTCATCACGTTTCACAGAACATTTTAACAAGAACGTTTCAAACTATGTATTATTAAAACGTGTTATGACCGAAAATTTATAGAAAAATTGTTCTCAATCTTGGAATGGTCAACATCGCACGAACACTCAACGTTTCACTATCGGTTGATAGTTTTGTTAGGAAGAAACGTTAAACGTTCATGCAATTTTCAGTGACCGTTTAACGGTTGAAAACAATTTTTATACAATTTCCATCGTACAAGAAACGACTTTAATAAAAAAATATATAATTGAAGTCGACTCTTGTCCGACGAAATATGTGAGAGAAAATAGTTTTTAAACTTTAAAAGGGACACTGTGAAATTGCAAGAACACTCTACGTTTCGCTATCGCTTTATAGTTTCGTCAGGAGTGAAGAAATGTAAATAAACAAGCTTTCAAGAGAAGCGAAAAAGTACCATGATTTTAAACTAAAATACAAGTTGTTCGGATAAACATAAAGGTAATAATAACTAAATTAGAACTAAATTAAGCTTTCTTTTTTTGTTTCTCTTGAGCTATATTTTATTAAAAACACGAAAAACAAAAACAAACACACAAATAGTAAAATATAAACAAAATCGGACATGTATTAAACTAAATTTGCGTGCATTCATATTTAATAAAAACAAAAAAAAGCTTTTGCCAGATCGGTCGCGAGGGGTGCTACATTTTTCAAACGGAATTTTGTAAAATAAAGTGAATATGAAATTCTTTACGCGGCCAAAACTGCCTAAAGGTATGAAAGTTCGTTAATATTTAATAAAAACAAAAAAAAAATGTTGGCACTGCATTGAAGCCAGCCTACTGAGACTAGGGTACGCAAGGCTAATAACAAAAATCGCATTTTTCCTATTAATTATAAGAAATGAACCCAACAAAGTATATATTTTTGAAAACAGAATAAAAATCTCTATTTAATGAGGGCATTGCCTACTATGGATAAACATAAAAGTAATAATAACTAAATTAGAACTAAATTAAGGTTCTTTTTTTGTTTCTCTTGAGTTATATTTTATTAAAAACACGAAAAATAAAAACAAACACACAAATAATAAAATATAAACAAAATCGGCCATATATCAAACTAGGTTTGCCTGCATTCATATTTAATAGAAACAAAAAAGCTTTATTTTGTAAATTAAGGTGAATATGAAATTCTTTTCGCGGGAAAAACTGTCTAAAGGTTTGAAAGTTCGTTAATATTTAATAAAAACAAAAAAAATGTCGGCACTGCATTGAAGCCAGCCCACTAGACTAGGGTACGCAAAGGTAACAAAAATGACAGTTTTTTCTATTAATTATAAAAAATAAACCCAACAAACTTTATATTCTTGAAAACAGAAAAAAAATTCTATTTAATGAGGGCATTGCCTACTATGATTTCCATTTAAAAAAACATAACTTTATGTTATATCTCGAAAATTTAAGTAAATATTAAAAAATCAACTACACCACTGATTTGTATTCCAAAAAGTGCCCTAACAATGTTCAAACAGTTTCTTAATATCTTTATAAATAAACGAGATATGACCGAAAAACGAAAAATCGAAAATGTCAATTTTTGACCATAACTTGAAAACAAAAGAAGATAGCCAATTTTTGTTTACGCTGTTGACTTAATCTCCAAAAAAGAGATCGAGACTCGGCCACTAGTTTTTTTCTATCTCTTACAGTTACGGAGATGCCCATAAGAGACATCGAAATTAATCCATCCTGTACATACATCTCCAAACGTGTAGAAGCAGATGCTATAAACCATTGTATAAGAATAACCCATGTATAAATTCGATTACGAGAAAATGAAGTAATGAAGATTGTAACTGCGATCTTATCCAAAGTGTAGTGTAGTCGCTGTACATACAATTATGTAAATACACCACACCAAAAAAAAAAAAAAAAATCAAACTTACTTTAAATAAATTGTATTCAAGCTCCACCCCGATGCAAAACAATTATGGGGGCACGCAAATAGTAACCAATGGCAACGACGCAGAAGGGTTTCATCCCATTTAAAATCGGCGGCAGCATTCTATTATTGCACCGGTTCGGTTTATAATATCGTCCTGAATATTAAAAGGGGGGCGAAGGAGCGGGAGATATTAAATTGTGTTGCTATTGTATTTTGTTTTGAATATCGGCGGTTCATTATTATTTAAATGTCGGGCGACCGGGAGTTTATCGTTTTCGAAACCGCAAAATCAACTTTTTGTATACGGCGTTCGTATACCGGGTGGTGCACGATATGTTGGACAAAGCGAAGGGAACATGTTCCTGAGGTCATTCTTAGAAAAAAAAAACAAAAAAACGTTATAGTAGTATTACACAATATACAAGGGTCATCATTAACTGAAATTAAAAAGAAATTGTAAATTTTTAGGATTAAATCCATTTTTTTTTTTTAATTAAGCAGGAACATATTTCTTAACTTTCTGCAGTACAACATGTAACACCCAGTATAATACCGGAAACTCGACGAAATATCACCGAGGGCCGTCAAATGGTTTCGATAATATATGCTCCTAGTTTTCTTTTTTTTTTCTTGGGAGTATCTCATTTTATGACCGCGCGATGATGATAAAAGCAAAGGCATCGTCGACCGGAAATAAATAAATTGATCACTCAGTTTAATTAAAACGAAAGCTCGTTTGGGGGCGAGCGCGTGTGTATTTATTTTGCGGACGTACCTAACGGTAACCAATTCATTGATTGGAAAGTGATAAATGACAGAAGCCAATCTCACGAGTCATGACCAGGAATTTCTGGGGGTGTAAATTGACTAATAATGCCGTAATTGTCCTGGACGATCCTGGCGACCACCGGGCACGTGACCTTACTTCCTGTCGCGCGCTACAAACGCACCAAATTACCAGTGAGAACGTGTGTACCCCCCGCACTTAACGGCGCGCGAGACACGTGACCTTCGAATGACTACAACACACCGGACACCATAATTCAAAATGTTTTTAAAAGTTCTTAATTGAGAATAGAATGTTTTGTCAATACGTTTAATTTAACGTCAATACGACACATGCGGCACAAATTTTATTATTGGGTACAACGTACACATAGGGTGGTATGAATAAAAACAAAGTAAATGCTAATGCTACAGTTTAAAGTATCTTCTTCGTAACCGATGAGAAGTTAGCAATAAAATTCCAGCAATAAAATTATAAAATTTCAAAACGCTGCCACCGCTAAAATAACGATCACAGATCAATAATATTTAATCTATTACAAAGAGTATAATGTGTAGATTCCCCTCATATGAAGAAACTGAAAAAATATTTAATATTAAGTTAACTATGACTATTTAAACCAGCATAAGTCATTATTCATATATCGCACCAAAACAATTGCTTTCACTGAAAATTTTCACGTAGTCATAAAGTAAACATACATATCTATTTAATAATGCCTTCAGAAAGTTTTAGCCGGTTGATTTGAAGTAATTAGAAATTAATTAAAAGTGACGCTTTTAATTAATTTCTAATTACTTCAAACCAACCGGCTAAAACCCAGAGGGTGGCTTAAACGATAGATTTCGATCCGTGCTTTAATATTCTGCAAACAGAATTTTTATGCAAGTTCTCTGAGAAAAGTTATGAACATTTGAAATTGGTACTGTTTCGTTGATTTGTGCGCCACTTTTAATTAATTTCTAATTACTTCAAATCAACCGGCTAAAACTCAGAGGGTGGCTTAAACGATAGATTTCGATCCGTGCTTTAATATTCTGCAAACAGAATTTTTATGCAAGTTCTCTGAGAAAAGTTATGAACATTTGAAATTGGTACTGTTTCGTTGATTTGTGCGTCACTTTTAATTAATTTCTAATTACTTCAAACCAACCGGCTAAAACCCAGAGGGTGGTTTAAACGATAGATTTCGATCCGTGCTTTAATATTCTGCAAACAGAATTTTTATGCAAGTTCTCTGAGAAAAGTTATGAACATTTGAAATTGGTACTGTTTCGTTGATTTGTGCGCCACTTTTAATTAATTTCTAATTACTTCAAACCAACCGGCTAAAACTCAGAGGGTGGCTTAAACGATAGATTTCGATCCGTGCTTTAATATTCTGCAAACAGAATTTTTATGCAAGTTCTCTGAGAAAAGTTATGAACATTTGAAATTGGTACTGTTTCGTTGATTTGTGCGTCACTTTTAATTAATTTCTAATTACTTCAAACCAACCGGCTAAAACTCAGAGGGTGGTTTAAACGATAGATTTCGATCCGTGCTTTAATATTCTGCAAACAGAATTTTTATGCAAGTTCTCTGAGAAAAGTTATGAACATTTGAAATTGGTACTGTTTCGTTGATTTGTGCGTCACTTTTAATTAATTTCTAATTACTTCAAACCAACCGGCTAAAACTCAGAGGGTGGCTTAAACGATAGATTTCGATCCGTGCTTTAATATTCTGCAAACAGAATTTTTATGCAAGTTCTCTGAGAAAAGTTATGAACATTTGAAATTGGTACTTTTTCATTGATCTGTGCGTCACTTTTAATTAATTTCTAATTACTTCAAATCAACCGGCTAAAACTTTCTGAAGGCATTATTAAATAGATATGTATGTTTACTTTATGACTACGTGAAAATTTTCAGTGAAAGCAATTGTTTTGGTGCGATATATGAATAATGACTTATGCTGGTTTAAATAGTCATAGTTAACTTAATATCAAATATTTTTTCAGTTTCTTCATATGAGGGAAATCTACACATTATACTCTTTGTAATAGATTAAATATCATTGATCTGTGATCGTTATTTTAGCGGTGGCAGCGTTTTGAAATTTTATAATTTTATTGCTGGAATTTCATTGCTAACTTCTCATCGGTTTCTTCGTAGTATTTACTTCAGTTTTTGAGAAGATGCTACACTCTGAAATAAGTACTATTATTTTCCGGAAGATACTACGGCAAATAGCATTCGTGTGGAAATTATCGAAGTGTTTACTTCACTCTGAAGTATTTACTTCGGCTACTAAATGCTTCAGTTTTAACTCCAAATTGTAGTATTTACTTCAGTGTCAGCGAAGCTGGTCCCATCGCAGCTTAAGCTTGCGTACTTCGATTGGTAGCATTTGCGAAAAATGGCACAGATGCCTAATAGAAAAATTTATTATTACAAAAGAAATTACACTGCATTACAAAATATTTAGGTAAGTATAACTGTGTAAAATAATTACCGTAAATGTAGTTATACAAAACCTGAACTTGTCATTTCTATACCAAGATAAAATATGCTACAAGACGTATTAAATTAAAATTACTTACAAATTTAAGAATGAATGCTAATTACCTTGTAGCAAGAAAGTGTTGAACGCGGCGGAGATCAATTTAAAAAATATTTTGAAAACTCATTATTTCTTTTTGTTTAATTTTCTTCTGTGAGATTATAAGAGAATTTCTATTATTAGCCGTATTGCTCTATGAAAGTTATGTTGGAACTGTTGGTCATTCGATTAATGGGTTATCAACAGAAATCAAATAGTCGATAATCTATCCACCCACGTAGAGAGGATTGACATCTTCAGCTACGATGTTATCTAGGTAACGATCCACATTTATACAGGGTGATAATAAAATACTTGTACATTTGTACACTTTGTAGATGATAGTAGAGATCAAAATAAGAAAAAAAATTGGAATAAAGCTGTCGAATACACAATATAGGATGTCACGCTATGTGTTCACTCTTATAGAATTTTTATATTTTACATAAAATTCGGGATCCAGAAATTAAATAAAAAGCTGAATTTTCTGACGTAGCATTGGCCACCGTACGACTTCTAATTTCTCCGAAAGTGACATCAACTTTCTTATTTTAAATAGAACAAGCTATATCTTTGGAATTTACAGATCATTGTGAGTTTGAGTATGTATCACTTGATAATTTTGGTTACCATGATAACATTTCTTTTTGTTTTTTACTTCGTAAACCTATAAATCGTAATGCGATCTTAAGTAATTCGAGAAAGCCACTCCTTTGCATTTTGGTTTTTAAATTTTGACAGGATATGAAATTTTCATTAGGTCGGTACGATGTTCCATCTGAAAAAAAAAATAAGTTACGAGCTAAACAAAGAACAGTCAGCTGTGAAAAATCTTCAGTTATTAATGTCAAATTAACAGCAGTTTGTTTCTACTTCTGGAGCTTGATAAAATTCATTTGAAGATATTTTGTGTACTCAATGAACATTCGCACTCTTATTACGAGGTACATACAATGTAAGGAACAACGCATCTTAATTTTTTGTGATGTATACCTGTTGCTCATAGCCTTCTATATAATGCATTGACCTGTTTTTTTTTTTACACAAGTTTGCATAACGACACAACAAAAGAAAAATCCCTGCATAGTGGTCCGTTAATTTTGATCTGGAGTTTAGATTTATTATAAATAAGAAATTGAACTTTTTAATATGTATTAAATTTTAAAAAAGTATATTAAAAAAAATATTTTCCTGTCTGTTGAATATTATCGAAAAATTTGTAATAATTAATGGGACGATTCAGAAAAGCAGTACAAATATAGATATTTCGTTATACATTTGACAGCTACTTCAGCTCTTAACTCTTACTCCTTAAACAATAAAATTAAAAAATATTTGACAATAAATAATGAACTTATTTATTCGTAATTCTAAAATATTCCATCAATTATTATTAAAAAAAAAATTGTTATTATATTTAAACTAACAATCAACTATTTATTCCTGCACGAAACGCTTATTGTGACGTTTGGAATTCCAAAGGTTTGATCTTTTTACATTAAAGTATTGAAATTTATTGCATTTACCATCAATAGACAAAAATTATTAATAATAACTGTAATTAATTAATTTTTGCAAATTTATTTATTTAACGTGTTAATAAACACGCGATATGTTTTAAAGGAAGTAAGAGAGAATGCTACACATTTTAGAGAAAATACTACACTGCAGAAGCACATACTACACCTAGAGAAGTATTTACTTCGATTTGAAGTACTGTCTTTATAAAACGAAGTAAGTGCTGCCGGAAGTTAGTAGATACTACAGCGTCGGAGTAAGTACTACGTAGAAGATGCTAATACTTGAAGCATTAGTAGATACTTCATTTTTATTCATACGACCCATATACTACGTTTTGAATCATATTTTAGTCGGGATTGTACATAAAAGGGTAAGTCATTTCCTTCCCTGTCGATTTGAACATCACGTAAAATATTAAGCACAGATTTTTCTGATTTAATTTTAAATTGAATTTTTTGTAAAATGTAAAAGGGAATTTTAAATTAATTTCTTTTTGTTAGTTAAAGAAAATGTACACCTGCATACAAAATAATCGGTAACACTGAGATGTCCATCCATTAAAAAATCCGGAAAGAACGTTTATCAAAAATAAAATCCTTTTAATGCAAATTCAAGCTGCTGGCTGCACTTAGTTTGTAATTTTGGTGCCTTGATATTATTTCGCTTTCTTCTTTTTTCCATTTCAATTTTAGATACAAAAAAAATCTTCTTTTCCTATTTATCTGCATCTCTGGCCTTCGAGCTTCCCTTTACATTTTCTTTACTACGAAGTTAAGAAATTAAATTCTTTTACGAAGTACTGAACAATTTTTCTTTCGTGGGATTTCTGCGATGATTAAACACATTTTAAATCCAGCGCTAAGATTTCACAGGTTATTAAAATATTACGCCTATTAAAAAAACGTGTCATTTAATTAGACGAAAGTCAACCTAAAATTAAATTGCTTCAATGAGTTTATTGAATGAATTTATCTGTCTGAAATTTCCTGCATAACAGGAATCATGCAAGACGCCATCTCGTGGCCAAAAGGGAAAGCAATTTTAATCGTAATTCCTAACAGCATACCATTTTCACACTGACTATTACAACGAAACCCAGCTTTCTAAACTTCAACGATTTTATTCTAAACTATTGAAAATCTAAAATCAAGGCGCGATGGAAATTATTCAAAGCGCCATCTGTTGATCAAAAATCACAACTGTTTTAGTCTAATAGTACCAGAATGTCGTGCGCTCAAGTTGGCATTCTCAGAAATAATTTCGCCTCCTTCTGAATTGCTTTAAGAAAACGACAGTAAAAACTAGATGCAGCGTAGAGATGCGCCATCTGTGGTCCGGAAGCGAACACTATTTTAAAATCATAAGCGTCTGATTTCCTGTAACAACGTTTCCAGCAAAATCCCTGCCTCCTATCTTCGCGACGAGTTAAATTTCAAAATTAAATCTCAAAATAACAAGGCGCAAAAACAAAAAAAAAACAGGCACAACGCCATCTCTTAACCGAAAACGAAAGCAATTTCACACCCACGATTTCAAAGAAGCCCAATCTCCTAAATTACAATGTTTTCTTTTTAATTTCAAAATTGAATTGAAAATCAAGAAAATCAAGGCGCGATGGGAGTTATTCAAAGCGTCATCTGTCGACCAAAAATCACAACTGTTTTAGTCTAATAGTATCAGAGTGTTGTGCTCAAGTTGGCATTCTCAGAAATAATCTCGCCTTCCGAACTGCGCTTTAAAGAAATTGAGAGTAAAACGAGATGCATCGTAGAGATGCGCCATCTGTTGTCCAAACCTCGAACACTACTTTAATCTAATATCAGTCTGATTTCCTTCAACAAAGCTTTCAGCAAAATCCCTGCCTCCTATCTTCGCAACGAGTTAAATTTCAAAATAAATCTCAAAGCAACAAGGCGCAAAGACAAAAATCATGCAGAACGCCATCTCTTGACCGAAAACGAAAGCAATTTTCCTCGTATTTTCCTTAAGCAGCAAGTCATCTTCACACTCAGGATTTCAACGAAACCGAACCTTTTTTCTTTTTAATTTCAAAATTAAATTGAAGATCGAAAATCAGGAAAATTAAGGCGCGATGGGAATTATTCAATGCGCCATCTGTTGACCAAAAATTACAACTGTTTTACTCTAATAGTAGCAGAATGCTGTGCCTAATTGGCATTCTCAGAAATAATCTCGCCTTCTGAACTGTTTTAAAAAAATCGAGAGTAAAAACTCGCATCGCGTCACTGTGATGCGCCATCTGCTGTCGAGACACGAATACTATTTTAATCTAATAACCGTCGGATTTCCTACAACAACGTTTACAACAAAATCCCTGCCTCCTGTCTTCTCCCAAATTCAAATTCTCTCTTAAATCTCGAAACAACAAGGCGCAAAGACAAAAGTCATGCAGAACGCCATCTCTTGACCGAAGACGACAGCAATTTTACTCGTATTTTCCTTAAGCAGCACGTCATCTTCACACTCACGATTTCAACGAAACCGAACCATCTTTCTTTTTAATTTCAAAATTGAATTGAAAATCTGAAATCAAGAGAATCAAGGCGCGATGGAAATTATTCAATGCGCCATCTGTTGACCAAAAATTACAACTGTTTTAATTTAATAGTAACAGAAAGCCGTGCTCAAGTTGGCATTCCCAGAAATAATCTCGCCTTTTCAATTGATTTAGAAAAATCGAGAGTAAAAACTCGGATCGCATCGTTGTGTCGCGCCATCTGTTGTCGAGACACGAACACTATTTTACTCTAATAACCGTCGGATTTCCTACAATAATGTTTATAGCAAAATCCCTGCCTTCTATCTTCGCGACGAGTTAAATTTCAAAATTAAATCTCAAAAATACAACAAGGCGCAAAGACAAAAAAAAACATGCAGAACGCCATCTCTTGACCGAAAAGGAAAGCCGTTTAAGTCGTATCCATCTTCATGCCCACGGTTTCAATGAAACCCAACCTTCTAACTTACCATGTTTTCTATTTAATTTCAAACTTGTATTGAAAATCTAAAATCGGGAAAATCAAGGCCCGGTGGGAGTTATTCAATGCGCCATCTGTTGACCAAAAATCACAACTTTAGCCTAATAGTAGCAGGATGCCGTGCTCAAGTTGGCATTCTCAGAAATAATCTCGCATTCTGAATCGCTTTAAGAAATCGAAAGAACAAACTAGATTAATCGTAGAGATGCGCCATCTGGTGTCCACACGCGAACACCATTTTAATCTAATATCCATTTGATCTCCCACGTTTTGTTTTCAGCAAAATTCCTGCCTCTTATCTTCGCAACGAGTTAAATTTCAAAACAAAATGGGGCAAAGACAAGAATCACGCAGAGCGCCATCACTTGACCGAAAAGGAAACCAATTTTAGTCGTGTTTCCCTTAACAGCAAGTCATCTTCACACGCACGACTTCAACGAAACCCAACCTTCTAATTTACAATGTTTTTTTTTTTTTTAGTTTTGATGCAATTCGTTTTTGATCGCAGTGGATTCTTCGAGAGCATCCTCTGTACGGCTGTTTCAGCCGTATTTGGGACTTCGTCAGCAGAAGCTCGAGACCTCCTAATGCAACGTTTGGTCAAAAAGCGATCGTAGGATACCGCTACTTGGTCTGAGTTTTTTTTTGTTTTAATTTAAAAATTGAATTGGATCTAAGATCAAGGCGTGCTTGGAATCAAAGCGCCATCTGTTGCTCAAAAATTAAAGTTCTAATTTCAAACAGCAGGACGTCGTGTAGTCAAATTGTCATTATCAGGAATAATCTCGCCTTCTGAATTGTTTCAAAGAATTTTGAATTACTTCGAAGAATTTTGAATTATTTCAAAGAATTCATGCAACTTAAAGACTTGTGTAATCAGACCGCCATCTTTCTTGCTCATTTGTCTTCATTGGTCTAAAAATGAAGGTAAGTTGCCTTAATGGAACATCAAAAACGTGATTTCGGCTTAATATTCTCTTGAATAAAAGCGATTACTTAAAAATTCAAAAGTCGATAATGAAGGATCAAAGCGAGACAGGAATAATTTAGAAGGCCATCTCTTGTCCGAAAGTGGAAACTATTTGAATCGAAATACAAATAATATTCCGTCGTTCGCTTCAAAACCTTTATTTCTTTTCTTTAACGTTGTCTTAAAAAATTATAATTTACGGTGAAAATAAAAAAAAAACAGTGTAACGTTTACTTAATGGTAAGCGAGTTTGTGTAAACTTTAGGGTTTGCGGGACATAAGGGGCTATTCTGTATCAAGTACGTTAAATATAACGCACGCACTGTTGCTATGGTAACAACCAATTAAAAAGCTTCTTTCTTCTTCTTCTTCTTCTTCTTATTATGGCAATTGGTTATAAAACCATAGGCCAGACTCTTAAGTTGGTATGACTGTTATTTGTTTTCATTCATTCATAACTTAATTTTTGATTGAGTTAAAAAGAGAATTACTAGTTTAATCCTGTCTAAATTTAAATTTGATAAAATATAAGGAACACTTAAAGGTGCAACCAATTTACTTTTAATAAGCTTGATATATAACTGATTAGAATTTTGTATGTTATTAGGACATTCAAATAAAATGTGGTCTAAGTCCCCCAAACTGCCACAAGAACAATAGGGAGAATCAATGACACGTATCTTATGCAAGTGAAATTGTGAAAGACAATGGTTGAAACGCATTCTGCAAATTGTTGTGATTGCTTTTCTGGGTATTATAAAAGATTTAAACCAAGGTTCGAAGGATACCTTGGAAGTAATTTTAAAGTACCATTTGGCTTTTGTTCTTGTGAATATTTCCCAATCCTTTTGCCAATCAATTAAAATATCTTTTCTCACCGAAATATATAAATAATTGTATATAGGTTTTACTGAATTTAATAACTGTCCTGATGAATCACCTCGTCTTGCAAGCACATTAGCTCTTTCATTACCCACTATGCCTTTGTGGCCAGGAATCCAAACGAAATCTATCTCATAATTTTTTTCTAATAGTTGAAAATATGTCTTCTTAATTTCTAAAGTCAATTGATCCGATTTGGCGAGAATACCAGTACTTTTAATTAACTGTAATGCACTTTGAGAATCCGAAAAGATTACGGACTTTGTCCATCTATTAAGTTCAATTAATTTTAAAGCTTCCTTGATCCCCAACATTTCAGCTCTACATACATTGGTTTGCGAATTAATTTTTAAGTCCTTATCATATTTTGTCTGTGTACAAAATATACCAATCCCTGCACCTAACGAGAAATCTGACTTAGATGCATCTGTGAAAATCCATTTCGCATCGCACCATTTAATATTTGCAGATGCTGTAAATACTTTTTGAAATTTTTGAATCGGAAATTTAGTCAAATTAAATCTATTAGAAAAGGATAAATCTACATTAAAAAGCTTTATGATTGGTTTGTACGATAGCATAGTGCACCTCAATCGAAAGCGCTATAAATTCAAATGTCTGTTTCTATGGTACAAACCAATCATAAAGCTTTTTGATTGGTTGTTACTATAGCAACAGACTTTCGAATTTATAGCGCTTTCGATTGAGGTGCACTATGTGCACTGAGTGTATCTCCATCTCGTTTTAACCTCGTGGAATAAAATGAGATGAAAATACACTCAGTGCACGAAGTGCACCCCAATCGAAAACGCTATTTATGTCCTCCATACAGAATAGCCCCCCCTATTGTTAGATTGAACACAACATAGAATACACAAGGTACGTTTATTTATAATTTGGAATTGCAAAATATAACTTACATGACAAACTGAAGAGACGTTTTACTAAACGAGATCGCGCATTATGACAAGGATATTATCGAATCGTTTTTTTTTTAATTAGGTATGTCAGTTGAAGTGACCTAATTTCCAGTCTACGTAAGCGACTCCTAGCGACTCATTTTATTTTACTGGCGGCTGTGATTAGGTAACCGGTGTGCAATGTATGTAAGCCAAAGTTTACCTTGTAGGAGTCAGGAGCCGATCTTACATAATTATTCCTTCTGTTACAATAGTTATTATTTATTCGACTTTCAGAGCGTCATCTCTCGCCGGTAAGTGAAAACTATTTTAATCCAAATTTAAATATAAATTTCGGCATTTAGGAACAGACGTTGCTTTTTTTGCTGCGGAGGTTCGGTCAGCGAAAATGTAACAAGGATGGCAAGAGTGAAATGAAATGTAATGCAAATGGAAATTAAGAGACAAAGAAAAATTAATTACTTCATAAAATAAAAGGACATTATCACCGATTTCGGCTTTAACAATATAATACCTAATGCGAAAGCAAAATGAACAAAGATATTTTCGCATAAACGATTCGTTGGATAGAAATTCCAGATAATTACGCACGAATGCTCATCCGCACACGTCCATTTCAAACAAGCAGAGTGTTACAATTATCGAAGCGGATACGTACCGTCAAAATAATAATGAAATAATAAGCTCACGTTCCCTGAAATACTATCCGGCGTACCATCCCAGGCCCGAACCTGGAAACAAAAACCGTGAAAGGAACTTCGATACGACTTAGCAGAGTACACAATACGTCATTAATCCGATAGAATGGGGTAATATGTGTAGAAAATTGCTTTTAAACTGAATATATTACAACATGCATTGTTGTGAAACGCCGGATTATAGAAAATGTGCGCTCCGAAATCCTCTTTATTCCTATTTTCCGTCACGCGTTCACTGTCAAACGTGATTAAGATTAATGCCAACGAATTTAATACAAAAATGATGATGAAATTAAATAATATGTATAGGGACACGGATTTTTAGGATTCCGAATAGGGGATGTTATACCAATCTCTCTCCCTTAGCTTTGAATAAATTCGTGCCCGGACGTAAAAAATAAATTTCATTTGGATTGTTCACTTTATTTACCGAACTCGCTCTTTGTCTCTTCTACGCACTGTACGAACAAACGGGTGGTCGTGCTGTTGATGATGATGGTGATGAAGTGCAACGCATTCGTTAATTTGTCCGTTCGTAGGAACATTTCCATAACAAAGGGATGATCCAACAGTCGAGAGTGTCATCTGCCACCCCACCTTTCCTTTCCTTCCTAAACGCAGATATTGCAACTCATTCATTTTATTAGTGGTCCTTTTTGTTACACGGGGAAAGTTGAGTGCCTGCTCGCTTTCCGACATTTGTAACCATCCGTTATGGCCGGCGTCCAATTGAAACGAATCGGTGAATGCTAAAAGCCAAACGAACGCAATCAAATTAACGTTTTATTTTCCGGTGGTACGACAGAAAGTCGTCTTTATGGCCGCCCTAAGTAGAACCAATAATTTGGACGAGACATTTTCAATTACTAAAGTAGTAAATATTTAATGAGCTTGATTAAATATCAATAACCATAACTTGCACGTTCGTTGTTACACCGCCTTTCTTCGACGAATTAATTAAAAGGCAGATAATCTACTGGCTCGAAGGACCTAAATAATTAATTTCCTTTAAACGTAGATGATGACACCCAGAACTCTTTCTGTTTCTTCCTAGCGTAGCTGGTGATGATAGGTAGAGATTTCAAGCTTGAAATTTCTGTTCCCTCCCGCGACAAAACCTTACACGAAGCCGGATTAAACACAACAATCTAATAGAACGCGCTGTAATTTCCGTCAAATCCAAAACTTAATTAAGCGTTCGTTCGGCGCTGGATGGAGCAAAGCGCAACGTGCTTCAAATCCAGCGTCGTCGTTGTAAATAACGCCGCAGCTTAACTTTCTGCGGCTACCACTGCCCTACCTACCGTTCTGTAAACACACCACTTAGTCATTATTTCACGCCTGACAAAATCCCCGTCACGGACATGATGTTCTTTGAGTTAATGATGCCCACTTTTATTAGGTAGAGCACTTCAATACCCATTATGTAAGGAGAGGAAGAAAAAAACGTGGACGAAAAGTCATTGGCGTACGCAGTTGGTTGGCAACGCAAACCAATTTCAAAGTAACACACTGCAAAGTACGGAAAAATTTTGTTGTTATTGGTGCCATCCACAAAATAGCAAGAACTTCCCTAAGAAGAAGAGAAAGGAAAATAAATCGTCACGGAAGAAGACCTTTGGAAACGAACAATTGGATGATTGAAATGAGCATGGAACCACGAATAATATCCCAAGAGCAAAAAAGGCAGTTTCCAAAAAATCTAATCTTAAGAAGGAGAGGAAGAAATATAACCACACGCCACTGGAAGATGCCTTTGGACATTATCTTGCCCCCTGCCTTTGCTGGCGAAAGAACGAATAATTAAATAATTGAAGTCGACGAATAATATTCAAACAAACAATTTCCTAAAACTCAATCGAAAGGAGAAGAGGAAGCAAGAACTACCTCGCGAAGAGACCTTTGCAAGTCGTATTGTGAAGAAATTGACAAGCGAAGAATTGAATGGTTGAAACTATCAAGGGCAAAAGAGGCAGCTTCCAAAAAAACTGATCGTAAGAAGAAGAGGAAGAAACGTAACTGCCACTGGAAGACGCCTTTAGAAATCAACTTGCCCCCTGCAAATCCAATGGTGGAGCAATTGATAAATGAACAGTTAAAAAATTGAAGTCAACGAATAAGATTCAAAGAGTAAAATAAAACAATTTCTTAAAATCTAATCGAAAGGACAACAGGATGGAAGGACTGCCTCGGGAAGAAGCATTTGGAAGTCGTATCCTGAAGAAATTGACAAGTGTGTGAATTGAAGGGTTGAAATTAGCAAGGAAAGACGATTAATATTTCAGGAGCAAAAGAGGCAGTTTCCAGTTTCTCTAAAACCTGTTCGTAAGAAGAAGAGGAAGAAACATAACTGACATTGGAGGAGGCCTTTGGAAGTCGTCTTTACCCACAGCAAATCCAATGGTGAAGGAATTGATGAACGAGCAATTAAATAATTGAAGCCAACAAAGAAATCTCGAGTAACAATCCAAGAGAGTAAAAGAGGACAATTTCCGGAAACCTCAAGGAAATGGGAACAGGAAGCAAGAACTGCCTAGTGACGAGGCCTTTGCAAGTCGTCTTTATCCCACAGGAAATCCAACGGTGAGGGAATTGATGAACGAGCAATTAAAAAAATTGAAATCCAGAAAGAAACTAAGAGCAGAAAAAGACAGTTTCCGAAAACCTAAAGGAAAGGAGAAGAGGAAGCAAGAACTGTCTGGTGAAGAGGCCTTTGCAAGTCGTCTTTACCCAAAGCAAATCCAATGGTGAAGGAATGTGAGAACGAACAATTAAATAATTGAAATCAATACAGAAACCACGAGTGATAATCCAAAACCAAAAAAAGGACAATTTCGGAAAACCTAAAGGAAATGAGAAGAGGAAGCAAGAACAGGCTCGTGAAGAGGTCTTTGTAAGTCGTCTTTACTCACAGCAAATCCAGTGGTGAAGGAATTGATGAACGAGCAATTAAAAAAGTTGAAATCCGCAAAGAAACTAAGAGCAGAAAAAGACAGTTTCCGAAAGCCTAAAGAAAAGAAGAAGATGAGGCAAGAATTGCTTAGTGAAGAAGCCCTTGCAAGTCGTCTTTAACCACAGCAAATCCAATTTATGAACGAGCAATTAAATAATTGAAATCAATACAGAAACCATGAATCCAAACAATCCAAAACCAAAAAAGGACAATTTCGGGAAACCTAAAGGAAATGAGAAGAGGAAACAAGAACAGGCTCGTGAAGAAACCTTTGCAAGTCGTCCTTACCCACAGGAAATCCAGTGGTGAAGGAATTGATGAGCGAGCAGCTGAAGTCAACAAAGAAACCTCGAGTAACCATCCAAGAGCAAAAAAAAGAACAATTTTTGAAAACCTAAAGGAAAGCAGAAGAGGAAGCAAGAACTGCCTCGTGAAGAAAGTCGTTTTTACGCAAAGCAAATTTAATATCGTAAACGAATTTATTGATAAACCACTAAAGGCAAAGAAGATATTTCCAAAAACTTAATCGCAATGGAAAAATGGCGAAGCAAAATAAATTTCCACGGAAAGAGACCTTGGAAGGCATCAAATCCAGAGCAACAATTAGTACAGGGAAGAAACTGATTAACTAGCAATTAAATAGACGACATCAGCATGGAATTACCTGTATTGATGTGAAAGAAAAATGTGATTGCAAGAAGAAAAAGAAGGAAGTCTTTGGAAATCGTCGTCCTCATCACTGCAAAAATTCCCCTGAAGGAATTGGTAAACGAATTTTGTTGAAATTGGTAAGGAAGGATGAATACCATTCCGAATAAGAAAGAGAGAGGGCGATCTGATCTTAGCATTACTTCTTAGACCTAACCCTCGCCTAAAAAACAAATGGAAGAAACTGATTAACTAGCAATTAAATAGACGACATCAGCATGGAATTACCTGTATTGATGTGAAAGAAAAATGTGATTGCAAGAAGAAAAAGAAGGAAGTCTTTGGAAATCGTCGTCCTCATCACTGCAAAAATTCCCCTGAAGGAATTGGTAAACGAATTTTGTTGAAATTGGTAAGGAAGGATGAATACCATTCCGAATAAGAAAGAGAGAGGGCGATCTGATCTTAGCATTACTTCTTAGACCTAACCCTCGCCTAAAAAACAAATGTGAGGATGGTGTTCAATGATTCGTTAGCTTTCCAATAGAAAAATTCTTTTCTCATCCATTCTCAAAGGCATTTTCAGGAAACATATCGGGGCATTAAGCACGAAAAGCGGTGCTTCAGGAATGAAATGATTTTGTAGTCCATTCGTTTTGAAAATGAAGCAGAATTTGCAAAGAAAAAATATTCGTTTAATCCTCTCTTTTCCTCTGATGTTACTCTCCATGCTTCTCAGGTCTGCTTACCACAGATCTTCTTGGGCAATGTTGAGGAGAACGAAAAGATTTCATACATTTTTCATTTTGTAGTCCAGTCGTTTTGAAAATGAAGCAGAATTTGCAAAGAAAAAATTGAAGTTCATCTTCCTTTAATCCATTCTATTTCTTTGGTTTCACTCTTCATGCTTCTCTTCTTCTCTCTTCTCCTCATGCTTACTACACGTTCATGTTTATCGTCCTCTCTTTTGGGCTTTCGTGTAGAATCTTCTTTAGAACTCTCTCTTCTTCTCTCCATTTACATGTTGATTGGCAATTTTTTCTCATCTACCTCTCAAAATAAATAAGATTTTATTTAAACGACAAAAAGAGGATGTATGATTTTTGCGGTTTTGGGTAACTAAAGTAGGGTGTTAGAAAAATTTTGTGCAAATCGTTCTTGATTGCAGTGAGAACCTCGAGCAGCCTCTGGACAGCTGTTTCAGCCCTGCTTGGGGCTTCTTCAGCAGAAACGTAGCTCGACATTCCCACTGCAGACCAAAAACGACTTGCCCAATTTATTCGCGAATAAATTGGGCAAGTCGTTTTTGGTCTGCAGTGGGAATGTCGAGCTACGTTTCTGCTGAAGAAGCCCCAAGCAGGGCTGAAACAGCTGTCCAGAGGCTGCTCGAGGTTCTCACTGCAATCAAGAACGATTTGCACAAAATTTTTCTAAAATCTTTCATTATGCTTTGACAGCGAGCATGGCCGCCTTGCATGGGGGACTCATTAGGAGCAAATCCCGCTTCAATTTGTCTATCCTACTGCAATGTTAGGTCAAAAAGCGATAGTAAGATGTCGCTATTTTATATGTTTAAAGTAGGGTGGTAAAAAAAAATAATAATGATGTACGCCTATGGTAACCAGTAACCGCCATTGAAAAATGTTACGTAAAAGTCACAGCTCGCCAATTAGATTCACTACATTGCAATTTGTAGTACCCAAAGTCATTCCGACGGGCGACAATGAAGCTTTATCCCCGGTGGGTCCGACTTGTTCGACATATTTTATTACCTTCGCCAGATTCGCCCCAAAAGCGTTTCGAGTTTTTTTTTTCTTTCGGGCAATTTTCTGCTAATTTCACGTGCGAATGCGTTTGGGTGCCAGATGCACCTTCGGCCAACAATGAAAATGCGCGCGCGATGCCCTTTTATTAGCTTATTGAATTCGCTGGCAAGAGATCCGTCGGCCTTCGTCCGTTCTCTCTTCGGGGGCCGCCACTCATCTTTCCCGAAACACACCGTTCACGCTCGTATTTATTTTCCACAAAAAGCACATTATTAGATGGACACGCTCAACGGACCAGAAATAATTCTACACGTGTTCAACAAGAAAAAAAAATGCATGTTAGTTTTTCGAGGATTTCGGTTTTAACTGATTGGAAGTAATAAATAAAAATTCAATATCAAGAAAATATGATTTTGTAAAATATTGCCTAACCAATCACACCAACCACATATATATATATCTAGATATTTGCTAACATACTAACATACATACTTTAGTTTAAAGAAATGTGAAATATTTTGAAACCAAGGAAATTTTTCGGCACAATTCCAGTTTCTTACATCAAGAAAGCGCACATCAAAATAAACTTTTAGTTAAACCTTCACAATCACCACCTGACTAAAGCCTGACTAAGACAATCACCAATCTTATTAAAGCTGTTCCGATGTGCCTTCTCTGAAGGCGCCTTCAAAGTCAAACTTCTTAAAGACGAACAGATCGTAGTCTACCAACAATCTAACTAGAACAACACTGATTGTGGAGTTGGAAGAAAGTAAACACCATTGCACAGCAACGCCCAAAGGTTTTCTTTACCAAAAAGGCCATCAAGGAAGCTAGAAGATTGCTCAGCAGGCCATGGCCTAGTAAACCCATGGCCTGTTGAATAATCTTCCACCATTCCCTTCCGTCAGCGGTCTTATCTAATCCCCAACTTTTGAATGTCCTTTTCTATTTGCGCTCTCCATGTTTGGGGCTTCCTCTTTTCCGGATACTCTTTAGGTCTGAAGGCCTAGTGAGCCCGTGGCCTATTGGGTAATCTTCCTCCATTCTCCTCCGTCTGCGGTCATCGCCGAAGCCCAACTTTTGAATGTCTTTTTCCATTTGCGCTCTCAATGTTTGGGGCTTCCTCTTTTTATTGACCACATACACGACGGAGTAGAATTTTTTTTTTTGGAAATAGTCAGCCAACCTATCGATAAGATTTTTTTAATGTTTGAAACTTTGATAAGACTTACTTTTAATGTTTGATTGATGGGATTATTTTAGAATCGGAATTTAAGATGCATGGTCGCTAACTAGGTCAAGCAAGACTGTAATAAGCGTGTTGTTTCGTAGGTCCTCAACGAGGAACACATGGATTGGAGTTAGAAAAAAGGAAACATGGTTGTGCAGCAACGCCAGAAGGTTTTGTCTGCCAGGAAGGCCATCAAGCAAAGGATTTTTTTTTCACAAGGAACATGCCAAGTTAAAGCAAGCCCTATTTTGACTAAACGGTCACATGGGCGTATGTATTTGTTTGACGTCAGGAGTGAGAATTTTGTAAGGGTTAATTTGAGATCACGTACAAGTTCTAGCGGCCAAGGGTTGAAAAGCTATATTTTGCGGATACTCTTTAGCTCTGAAGGCCTAGTAGGCCCGTGGCCTATTGGGTAATCTTCCTCCATTCTCCTCCGACTGCGGTCATCGCCGAAGCCCAACTGTTGAATGTCTTTTTCCATTTGCGCTCTCAATGTTTGGGGCTTCCTCTTTTTATTGACCACATACACGACGGAGTAGAATTTTTTTTTTTGGAAATAGTCAGCCAACCTATCGATAAGATTTTTTTAATGTTTGAAACTTTGATGAGACTTACTTTTAATGTTTGATTGATGGGATTATTTTAGAATCGGAATTTAAGATGCATGGTCGCTAACTAGGTCAAGCAAGACTGTAATAAGGGTGTTGTTTCGTAGGTCCTCAACGAGGAACACATGGATTGGAGTTAGAAAAAAGGAAACATGGTTGTGCAGCAACGCCAGAAGGTTTTGTCTGCCAGGAAGGCCATCAAGCAAAGAATTTTTTTTTCACAAGGAACATGCCAAGTGAAAGCAAGCCCTATTTTGACTAAACGGTCACATGGGCGGATGTATTTGTTTGACGGCTGGAGTGAGAATTTTGTAAGGGTTAATTTAAGATCACGTACAAGTTCTAGCGGCCGAGGGTTGAAAAGTTATATTTTGCGGATACTCTTTAGCTTTGAAGGCCTAGTAAGCCCGTGGCCTATTGGGTAATCTTCCTCCATTCTCCTCCATCTGCGGTCTACGCCGAAGCCCAACTTTTGAATGTCTTTTTCCATTTGCGCTCTCAATGTTTGGGGCTTCCTCTTTTTGTTGACCACATACACGACGGAGTAGAATTTTTTTTTTGGAAATAGTCAGCCAACCTGTCGATAAGATTTTTTTAATGTTTGAAACTTTGATGAGACTTACTTTTAATGTTTGATTGATGGGATTATTTTAGAATCGGAATTTAAGATGCATGGTCGCTAACTAGGTCAAGCAAGACTGTAATAAGCGTGTTGTTTCGTAGGTCCTCAACGAGGAACGCATGGATTGGAGTTAGAAAAAAGGAAACATGGTTGTGCAGCGACGCCAGAAGGTTTTCTCCGCCAGGAAAGGCCATCAAGCAAAGGATTTTTTTTTCACAAGGAACATGGCAAGTGAAAGCAAGCCCTATTTTGATTAAACGGTCACATGGGCGTATGTATTTGTTTGACGGCTGGAGTGAGAATTTTGTAAGGGTTATTTTGAGATCACGTACAAGTTCCAGCAGCCGAAGGTTGAAAAGTTATATTTTGCGGATACTCTTTAGTTCTGAAGGGCTAGTAGGCCCGTGGCCTATTGGGTAATCTTCCTCCATTCTCCTCCGTCTGCGGTCATCGCCGAAGCCCAACTTTTGAATGTCTCTTTCCATTTGCGCTCTCAATGTTTGGGGCTTCCTCTTTTTATTGACCACATACACGACGGAGTAGAATTTTTTTTTTGGAAATAGTCAGCCAACCTGTCGATAAGATTTTTTTAATGATTGAAACTTTGACGAGACTTACTTTTAATGTTTGGTTGATGGGATTATTTTAGAATCGGAATTTAAGATGCGCGGTCGCTAGCAAGGTCAAGGAAGACTATAATAAGCATGTTGTTTCGTAGGTCCTCAACGAGGAACATGCCAAGTTAAAGCAAGCCCTATTTTGACTAAACGGTCACATGGGCGGATGTATTTGTTTGACGGCTGGAGTGAGAATTTTGTAAGGGTTAATTTGAGATCACGCAGAAGTTCCAGCGGCCAAGGGTTGAAAAGCTATATTTTGTTGATGCTCATTAGCTCTGAAGGCCTAGTAGGCCCGTGGCCTATTGGATAATCTTCCTCCATTCTCCTCTATCTGCGGTCTTCGCCGAAGCCCAACTTTTGAATGTCCTTTTCTGTTTGAGCTCTCCATGTTTGGGGCTTCCTCTTTTTGTTGACCACCTACACGACGGAGTAGAATTTTTTTTTAAATAGATCTTTTAATGTTTAAAAATTTGATGAGACGTACTTTTAGGCCCAATCTTTTCAACCTTCTAATAAATTTATTAGACGAATAATTCGACGAATCACCATGACACCCACTCATAAAATATTCGCCAAATAACGTTATTGGGAACTCTATTAGCAAGTGGAAAGATCGGCCCTTAATGTTTGGTATTAGAAGTGAAATATGTATGGTCATTAACTAGGCCAAGGAAGACTATAATAAGTACGTAGTCTTATAGGTAAGTGTAATAATCAATAAGGTCATTGTCCTCCATTGCCTGGACTATAAACGTGTAGAAGTCGTGGTGGTTGCATGTGGATAACTATGAAGACATAAAAGCGAATGCAAAAAGTACTTCCTAAGAGCAGCGGCACGCAAGTGTTCCAGCCACTTGTTCCGTTCGACCAGACACAATTTTTCCTCGTCCATCAAAAGACGGTAAAATCTTTAAGTGCGCCACTCATTACTTTTAAAGACAGAGTTCGCATGAAATGTGTGTTAGGTCATAATAGTCGTTCATAACGGTTCATAAAATTGTATTTATGTGTTTTCTGCTCGCTGTTTTCCGCCACATCTGCCGGCTGGATGGTCCGAGGAGGAGAACATATTTTGTGGCCCATTTGCCGCGGCGTCCTTACCCAAAGTAAGGAAGTGAAGCGGATTACAACCGGCATTCCGCAAATTTGGGGTAAACGAGGGAAACTTGCATGAAAAAGAACAAGGTCCTTTGTTCGGGGCGCTTTATATAAAAACCGACCTCGACTGTTGTATACGTATCACTCACTACACTACGCACACACGTATTTAAATCGATATTGAACACCTCGTGCGGAATTAACGCTCACAACCGACAGTGAATTATTTATTTCGACCACGTGCTGGTTTATCATGATTTGTGCAGTTGGCTGACAATTATTTTGATTTCATTGCAACGTAACACATAAATTATACGTTTGGGGTAATGTGCACTTTAGGACCAATTAAAAGCGTTCATAAATATAGTATATCCCAAATGATTTGATAGTACATTACCTACTTTATTTTGATAAACCAATGAAATCGTTTTATTACTGTTGGAACCGAGATCTAAAACGGCTGTCGCACACAGAGCACGGCGACGCGCGGCTATATTCTTACATACTTAGGAGAAGCGCAACGAAGATGGACGTGGATGAACTAATGCAAGTACAACTAAAAGAAGTCGTTGCGCTTCGCCGCGTCGCAGTGTGCCGCAGCCTTAAATAGATTAACTTGGAATTAGCTCAATACAAAACACAGATCGAAGTCGGATAACAGGATACCAATAAGAGTCCAATTTTTTTTAACCAATCGAACCGTAGCCAAAACGAACTAATTAAAAATGAAATAAACGATGTCAGATTAAAAAAAAGAAGGGTTGATGAAATATTTAAAGAAGATAACTAACTAGGGTGACCACATACACTTTTTTATATTATAACTTTTTATTCATATACTTTTTCTCTCTTTTCAATAAAACAAAACCACAACACAGGGGTCTTACCAGCGACATAAAAATGCCATACAAGTCACCAGTAGTTGAAAGGTTGAAACAAATGCGAACGATATAGGGTGATTCGAAACGAAGTCTTACATTCAGAATCTCATTTTAAGCTAAAATGAAACAATGAAAAAATCAAATTGAAAACAGAGAAAACAACTATTTAGAAATATATTAAAAAAAAAACAAGCAAAACGAAACGAAAATTACAAACAGAAATGATGGAAACGGTGTTAGCCGAAACGTAAAATTAAAATGCAAACCGCATTCAAGTTTTTTTTTCTTATTAATCAATGCTTTCTGCTTGTCGAAGAAAAACATCGTCAATTAAAAGTGCACATAATTGTGGAAATTATTGAGAATTATTAGAAAATAAAAATAGAAATAAAAAAATAAAAAAGGAGACGACACGACGTCTTTTGTTTGAAGTCGAAGTTTGAACAGGCAGAAAGAATCCAAAATAAAAAAAAAACAAATTAAAAACAGATAGTCCAGCTATTTAAAATAGCTAGTACTTTAAAAATTAAAATCAAGGCACAAACAAAAAATTTCAATTGTAAGCTGAATATACATAGCTCAGAAACAAACGAAAATTGAATTAAGAAAAAAATAAATATCTAAAAGAAATTGGGTACATCGATTAAATAAAAAAACAGAGCTTAGAACTGATAGAGTTTAAGTTTTAAAAAGTGATGTGTTTCACTTATTTTTTTTAAAAAAAAGACGTCGCCAGAGAAACAAAAAAAAAACACAAATGAAAGTTAAGTAGAAACAAAAATCTGAACGAAATTGGGTACACTGATTGAATTAAAAAATTTAAATTAAAAATAGAATTTAGAACTGACAGAGTGTAAGTTTTGAAAAGTGATGTTTTCTTGCTTATTTAAAAAGACGTCGCCAGAGAAACAAAAAAAGAACAAATGAAGATTGTGTTACGAAGAAACAAAAATCTAAAAGAAATTGAGTACATTGATTGAATTAAAAAATTAAAATTAAAATAGAGTTTAGAACTGACTTTATATTTTAAGAAGAGATGCTTCCTGCTTATTTTGAAAAACGAAGTGTCGCCAAAGAAACAACAAAACTAATGACAATTAAATTAAGTAGATACAAAAAACCAAAAAATGGGTTTATCGATTAATTTAAAAATTAAAACTTTAGAACTGACAGAGTTTGAGTTTTAAAAAGTGATACTTATTGTTTATTATGAAAAAAAAGACGGCGCCAAAGAAACAAAAAACAAATGAATAGGTATATCGATTAAATTAAATATTTAAATTAAAAATAGATTTTAGAACTGATAGACTCTAAGTTTTAAAAAGTGATGCTTCTCGCTTATTTTCAAAAAAAAGACGTCGCCAAAGAAACAAGAAACAAATGAAACCTTTAATTAAGAGAAAACAAAAATCTGAAAGAAATTTGATACATTGATTGAATCAAAAAAATAAAATTAAAAGTAGAGTTTAGAACTGATGGAGTGTAAGTTTTAAAAACTGATGCTTCTTGCATATTTTGAAGAAAAAAAGACGTTGCCAAGGAAATTAAAATAAAAACAAATAAAAATTAAGTTAAGAGGAAACAAAAATCTGAACGAAATTGGGTACACTGATTGAATTAAAAAATTTAAATTAAAAATAGAATTTAGAACTGACAGAGTGTAAGTTTTGAAAAGTGATGTTTTCTTGCTTATTTAAAAAGACGTCGCCAGAGAAACAAAAAAAAAACAAATGAAGATTGTGTTACGAAGAAACAAAAATCTAAAAGAAATTGAGTACATTGATTGAATTAAAAAATTAAAATTAAAAATAGAGTTTAGAACTGACTTTATATTTTAAGAAGCGATGCTTCCTGCTTATTTTGAAAAACAAAATGTCGCCAAAGAAACAACAAAACTAATGACAATGAAATTGAGAAGAAACAAAAATTCAAAAAATGGGTTTATCGATTAATTTAAAAATTAAAATTTTAGAACTGACAGAGTTTGAGTTTTAAAAAGTGACGCTTCTTGTTTATTATGAAAAAAGAAACGGCGCCAAAGAAACAAAAAACAAATGAATATGTACATCGATTAAATTTTAAATTAAAAACAGATTTTAGAACTGACAGACTCTAAGTTTTAAAAAGTGATGCTTCTCGCTTATTTTCAAAAAAAAAGACGTCGCTAAAGAAACAAGAAACGAATGAAATGTTTAATTAAGAGAAAACAAAAATCTAAAAGAAATTTGATTGCATTGATTGAATTAAAAAAAAAACAAAATTAAAAGTAGAGTTTAGAACTGATAGAGTGTAAGTTTTAAAAAGTGATGTTTCTTGCATATTTTAAAGAAAATTAAAAAAATAAACAAATGAAAATTAAGTTAAGAGGAAACAAAAATCTAAAAGAAATTGGGTACATTGATTGAAATAAAAAATTAAAATTAAAAATAGAGTTTAGAACTGACTATATATTTTAAGAAGTGATGCTTCCTGCTTATTCTGAAAAACGAAATGTCGCCCAAGAAACAACAAAACTAATGACAATGAAATTGAGAAGAAACAAAAATCCAAAAAATGTGTTTATCGATTAATTTAAAAATTAAAATTTTAGAACTGACAGAGTTTGAGTTTTAAAAAGTGATGCTTCTTGTTTATTATGAAAAAAGAAACGGCGCCAAAGAAACAAAAAACAAATGAATAGGTACATCGATTAAATTTTAAATTAAAAACAGATTTTAGAACTGACAGACTCTAAGTTTTAAAAAGTGATGCTTCTCGCTTATTTTCAAAAAAAAGACGTCGCTAAAGAAACAAGAAACGAATGAAATGTTTAATTTTGAGAAACCAAAAATCTAAAAGAAATTTGATTGCATTGATTGAATTAAAAAAAAACAAAATTAAAAGTAGAGTTTAGAACTGATAGAGTGTAAGTTTTAAAAAGTGATGTTTCTTGCATATTTTAAAGAAAATTAAAAAAATAAACAAATGAAAATTAAGTTAAGAGGAAACAAAAATCTAAAAGAAATTGGGTACATTGATTGAATTAAAAAATTAAAATTAAAAATGGAGTTTAGAACTGACTATATATATTAAGAAGTGATGCTTCCTGCTCATTTTGAAGAACGAAGTGTCGCCAAAGAAACAACAAAACTAATGACAATGAAATTAAGAAGACACAAAAATCCAAAAAATGGATTTATCGACTAATTTAAAAATTTAAATTTTAGAACTGACAGAGTTTGAGTTTTAAAAAGTGATGCTTCTTGTTTATTATGAAAAAAAAGACGTTGCTAAAGAAACAAGAAACAAATGAAAATTGAATTAAGAAGCGAAAAAAAAATCTAAAAGAAATTATCAAAAATTTAAAATAAAAATAGATTTTAGGACAGATACGGTTTGAATTTTAAAAAGTTATGTTTTTTGCTCCTTATGCTCCTTAAATACATAATAAAAAGTAGATCGTTAGAGATCAAAATATAAAAGTAAATGATGAACTGAAGTTTCAACATACAGGGTGATTCGTGACAAAAAATATTATACAACATACAGAATCCCATTTTAGGTTGAACTGAAAGAATAAAAAAAAATTATTTTATTTTATTATTAGAGGTGTAATTAATTTGACTTACTTTTGAAAACAGTTGAACATCTCGAAAACCTGACAGTCATTTGTTTTCCGATGTTGCCAAAAAATAAAACAGTTCAACTAACTCGGAAACGAAACAAAATTTGGGATTTTTTTTTTTATTCTTTCAAGTAACTTAAATAAAATGAGATTTTTGTATGCGATATGTGTTTTGTTTTTTTTTTTCCTGTTGTGGATCACCCTGTATGTGTCTCAGTCGTACTTACAACTGGTGAAGCTAGACATTGCATGAACTATCTGGTCGTTCTACTTCATACATCGTATCGACAGAATATTTTATTTCAAAATTGTGTTTAAATGGTTTAAACGTCTTGACGTATTGATAGTTATAAAATCATTTTCATGGCATTTCTCAAGCATAGTTTTTGTAAGGGTTTATAACTATAATGCAACAATTCACATAACCATACGAAGTACGACTTCTTCGTGTAACTAACCCCTTCAGAAGTCGCTGTAATATTAATGGCTCGCTTTCAATTTAAAATGAAGTTATCATGTTATTTTAATGAAGCCTCGTTATGAGAATAGGTCTCATTCCAAACTAAGCTTTAACGAAGTTAATATACGAACGAATTGTATTGCATCAAGGCGTAACTTTTTATTAACCAAAAACAAAAAAAAGATTTCCTTCATCGTCAACTCCTTCCGTGGACGTACTGTGTACATAGTAATTGTTTTAAAATAAGGACACGGAAAACAGTACAAGCATGTAAAAGAGATAGAACCTGGCCCTTGTATGCATACAACAAACATTCTAGTCCTTTGTGGAAGTGCTTTCCTTACTTAGAATAGACTGCTTCGTTTTCGCAAGTAGCATCTTCTCATTGAATTTCTGTGATCTCAGTTTGAGTCAACTAGCGGTATGATAAACAAACGGCATGATAAAGCCTTAGTGTAGTGTCTCAGGCAAATCAGTCAGTAAGTGTTAAGTAATGTGTGTGTGTGTGCATATGTAGCATATGGAACGTCCAAATGGCAGATTTTACAATCATACTCTGCGGATGTGTTTTTATATTATTTCTTCCTAATTTGTGTACGTTTCAAACCAACATACCATTATTGAAATGCTGTTATTCATCCAAAGATGAAGGTCGTCATGTCATCCAGCGCACAGAAATATTCATTTTTGCTTTCATTAAAAAAAAAAAAAAAACCTTGAAGTTCTGATAGACGTTAAGCATGTCTTAATTTTTTTTTTCTTTTCGTTATTTAGTCGTTAATTACTTTATTCTTAGGTAAGTGTAGCTGTTGCAATGATCATTTCTTTCAGATTTTGCAGAATTTCCCAGTAATGACCAATTTCTTCCCATAAATGGCTCGTTCAGAACGAAACGCCAACCTGAAGATCAGTGAGGTTTTGTTTATTAATTTTTTCGAACATAATGTAGGCGAGACCTTTCCAGAAACACTTGCGTTTTGCCAGACCATCCCGGCAATGGGGAATTAAAAATGTTGGCATCCGAAGATCCATACTCGACCAACACCACCGTCATCCCAAACACAATCATAGATTTGTCTTGCAAAGAGGGATACGCACCGGCTACCGGAGTAGGACTTGCGCGCTCAATTTGCCACAAGGGGGTGTGGACACCCTCGATTTCAAGACTAGGAGGATGTGTTCGTATGTATCCAAACTATAGGAATTTTAATAGTGACGGCAAGACCAAAATGGGTCTTCTTATGTAGGAACATGCCTAGCTCTAAGAGCAGAAACTGAAAAATATTTTGCAAGTTGCACGTACGCAAGTCGCAACGTCAGTTGCGACAGAGCCATCGAAGGTTCGTCGGTTGAAGTGACTTGCAAGCTTAGAAACATAAAATCTTCTACTACATGTCGGAATGGATACTGGGACTTTGAAGCTTTTTCTTGTGGGGCAGGTCAGTTTAGACTTGGACCAGACCATCATTGGGCGAATTTACTTGAAGCTACTGCGACGGATTTTAAAATAAAATCCTTATTGTAGGTTACGAATGCAGAAATACAGAATTCGGATGCTGTGTTGATGAAAAAACGCCAGCTTTAGGTCCAAACCATGAAGGATGTCCTTGCGCCTTTTCTGAGTTTGGTTGCTGTCTAGATGGAATTACACCTGCCAAGGGAAAAAACTTCGAGAAATGTTTGGAGCATGCACAAGACCTTCAGTGTAAAGTTTTCTAAAAGAAAACCGTATGGCAAACGACTGACTTTTTTTACAGCTTACTGTTCACTAGCGAAAAGTATAGGCGAGTGCAACAATTTTAACACTCGCTGGTTCTACGACGTTGACTACGGACACTGCGCAAGATTTAGGTATTCAGGTTGCGGAGGAAACGGTAATCAATTTCAATCCAAGGAGGAATGTCAGAGGACTTGTATGGAGCCACGGGGAAAAGGTTGTTTGGATAGGTCTGAAAGTCATCGTTTACATAATATTTACTTTTATAAAAGCCGTCTGTAAATTACCAAAAGGTGAAGGGCCTTGTGAAGGAAATTATACGAAATGGTTCTATTCCAAAGAAAGCAACCAGTGCAGTCAGTTTGTGTATGGGGGATGTCTCGGTAACAATAATAGGTTCGAGACGGCCGAAGAATGTAAAGCACTTTGCATAAACGACAACAATCTGGGTATAATACCTACAATTAAAAAGATGTTTTCTTTTGAAAGGCTTGGCTTTTTGCAGACCCCTGCGACCAACCTAAAGAAGAAGGACCATGTCGAGGTAATTACACCAGATGGTTTTACAATAAGGAATCGATAACATGCGAGCAATTTTCTTTTGGGGGATGCAACAGTAACCAAAATAATTTTCCAACTGAAGAAGCTTGCAGGCAAAACTGTTTGCAATCAATCATCAACCAAGGTATGTTAAGATCTTCAAACTCTCCAGATTTTTTTTCTCTTCATTGAATTTAACCAAAATTATTCACACTATTGCATTTAGAGTATATAAACTGACGTTACAAAATGAGATTTTATCGATGAATTTATTGCCATTATTCGTAAATAAAATTTATTTTCTTCTTTTCAGAAATATTATGGCGCATAGAGGCATTAAATAAGTTTGAGAAACATTTGAAAGATTTGACAGGATAACTTGAATTGAATAAAAAATAGCTCAGACTTTTAAAAATGTGAACAATAAACGTTTTTGCAAGTTGACGGTCTTTCCTAAACCGATTCTCAATCATTTTCAATCCAAATTGATTCCGCTTTTGCTCAACAAGAAATAGCCCTCCAGTTCTTCTTTTCTTGATGTTGAGCTGCTTTCGTGTAGACCCCCCATAAAGAGCCATAAAAAAGAATGAGAAAGCAAAAGCAAAACTTATTCATTCATCAAGATTTTAATAATCATCTTTTCCGTTGAGGGGATTGGACAGGGAAACTTCTTCCTCCATGCAGCATCAAACTTTACCTCTTAAAAGATTTTATGGTGTTACAAGTTGCCCTGCGTAAAAGCCTTTTACGCGAGAACAGCAATTAAAAGGTGTTTTGTCTAAAATTACTGCCAGATTAGATTTGATCTTCCCACTTACGTTTATACTTAAACTAAATAAAAAATTAAATATGCAACACACCCATAATATTTCGGTACCACTTTATTTCAATTACTTTAACTTCTGGTCAATTACCGATACCTGATGGCACGCTGAGAAGTCTGTCTCGAAGCTAGTCTCCGAAGAAAGTGGATGTGGATTAACAAAACAATTAGGGCGCCGTGGAGTAACCCCAACTGACGCGCGCACTATGGAACCGACTCCCAGGGATCCATCCACAGCGTGCGCTGGTAACCGAAAATATCCAGGGAATATTCGACAGTTGAATTTTTTTTTGTTTCTTGTTTCTTAATCTCTGCAAGTTGCTTTCTGAATTTTGCATAATTTAATTTTTCGCGACAAGTAAACCAATAGTGAAAGTTAACTTATTTTTGAAAGTCGATTGCCTATTACTTCTAAATTAATTTTTATGTTTTATTTTATATAATTATTATTATTGAAATTGATTATTTGATAAATTAATTTTCGGTTTCTAGCAGATGTTGAAATTACATTTTGTTTCCTATTTTATTTACCGATCAAAATGAACTACTCAGTAAACTAATTCTTATTTCCTTAAATTCTTTTCTTCTGTTTTGTTATTTCTAGATAACCGAACGCCTTTTGTTTTTCGTCGGTTACAATTTTTCCGATGATAATTTTTCAGCAAATTATTTCAACGAATTGTTTTTTTACTTTCGTTTTCTCTTTTCTAGTTTAATTTTTTAACCTACGTTTTCATTGTTTCATTAATTTAAGCTTCTTGATTTAATCGTTCAACTCAAATTGTCTTCAAACCGTATTGAAGATTCGAGCTGTCTAGATTGAAGACTTGAAGACACTTTGAATTTGGCGCCACGATGAAGGCAAAAGTGAGTGGCAAAACTGGGCGTTGCCAACGTAATAACCGTTTAATATGTCATCAAAAATCTATTTTTTTTTAATGTTTAGTGATTTCCTATTTTTAGTTGAAGCCAAAGCGTCATTTCTTTGTTGTAGAATAAAATATGCAACGGCGACGTCGTCTCTTAAATGTAATGCGCTTTCAATTCCGTTCGAGATGACAGGAGGCGAAAGCTCGAAATCAAATTTGAAGAAACGAAAATATACATGGGCGTGTATGCACGTTCGTTAATTAACTCAAATCGAGAAGCCATCGAAGAAAACGCAAACAATCGCATGTGAAAAAAAGTCGTCGCCTTCTTAGGCCTGAGGCGAGACCTGATGAGTTCGTCTTGGGCCCGAGAATGATCGAGCCTAAGACGACTTTCTAGGTCTCGCCGCCAAACCAGCTCGAGTAAGCGAAAGCTCTCCTCTGCTCAATCCTGACGAATTTAAAAGAATTAAAAATTGAAATTCGGTGAAAATCGATTCCAACCGTCGCGTCGTCTCAAGGTCAACCCAACCATACTTAAAGTTACCCTAAGTAAATCCAACTCAATCTGAGAATTTTATAAATAAATGCAAACGTCGTCTCAAGGTTAACCCGACCATACTGAAGTTACCCTAACTAAATCCAACTCAATCTGAGAATTTTACAAAATAAATACAAATGGTTAAATACAATAAAAATCAAATTCGATTCATGACAAGGTCCAGACCAACCAAAGCAAACAATAAAAATAAAAAAAAAAAAATTAAAAACAATTAAACTTGAGTCAACCCGTAACGAGGTAAATCTAAAGTCGACCCAAACAAAAAAAAAAAAAACTACAAAATTTCTTAGAATTAAGCTCTCAAGGTCGACCCGACCCAATCCCAAGCGTGAAATTAAAAATGAGGAGAAAGAAACACCTCAACGTCAACTTCTATTCAAACCAAGCAAAAAATTAAACATTATAGTAAAATCAAATTAAATATTCAGCGAAGAAAAAGTTCAAGGTCAATCCAAGCATGAAAAAGCATTGAAAGAAAACAGAAGCAAAAAAAAATAAAACTAAACATTATGTAAAAACAAATTTCAAGGCCAACCTCTATTCAAAACGAAGCCAAAAAATTGAAAATTAGGAAAAATAAATAATAGTAAAAAAAACCTGAAAATTAAAACTACTTCAATTAAGATTTAAAAAAAATCAAAGTCACTACAATCCTGACATTAAAAATTAGAATAAAAGTTAAAAAAAAAAACTGATATTTTAAACCAAACTTTCAGTTAGATATAAACATTTCAAGGTCAACTTAATCCAAGCAAGCAATTAAAAATGAGATTTTAAAAATCAATGCAAATGGGGCCTAGCTCACCCGAACCCAAAAGAAAAGTTAACAATTAGAAGAAAATAAAAGTAAAAAATTTAAAAATAAACATTAAGTAAAAAAAAATTTAAGGCCAACCCAAAAGAAAGAATTCAAAATGTGAAAGATTTTAAAAATCAAAGTGAAAATTGGGCAAAACCCATCTCAAAGTTAACCTGCGTTCAAACCGATGCAAGATTTTAAAAATATAGAAAAATAATATCATAGTAAGAAGAATCTGAAAATTAAAACCAAAAAAGGAAAGTTCAAGGTTAAGCCAGGCATGAAATTAAAAGTTAGAGAAAAATGAAAGCAAAGAAACTTAAGAGATTAAAACTTTCAGTCGTATAAAATTTTCAACGTCGACCTAACTCAGCGAACATTAAACTTAAACAAAACAAAAATTCAAGGTCAACACAAAAGTATGAACTTAAAAATTAGAATAAAATAAAAATGAAGAAACTAAAAATTAAAACCAAATTTTCAGTCAAATAAAAATGTCAAATGTCAAGGTTAACCTGAGCCAAGCAAGCAATTGAAAATAAGAGAGATTTTAGAAATCTATGGGAATGAGGCCTGGCCCACCTCAACCCAAGGGAAAATTTAAAATTTGAAAATTAAGTAAAAAGAAATTTCAAGGCCAACCAAAGCAAGAAATTGAAAATATGAAAGTATTAAATCAAGGTAAATATTTATGCAAAACCCACCTCAAGGTCAACCTGCGTTCAAACCGATGCAAGATTTTTTAAAGTACAGAAAAAAATATCTAATAGTAAAAAGAATCGGAAAATTAAGACCAAGCGTTCGGTTAAAAAAAAAAGAAGTTCAAGGTCAAGCCAAGCATTAAATTGAAAGAAAAAAAATAAAAGCAACGAAACTTAGGAGAACAATAAATTTGGATTTGACTCCTAACCACAATATGTTTTTTTTTAAACTATTAGTTTTAGTTTAAAAAAAAAAAACATATTGTGGTTAGGAGTCAAATCCAAATTTATTGTTAGACAAGCCACAGTCTCCAATACATTAAACAGAAACTTAGGAGGTTAAAACTTTCAGACAGATAAAATTTTCAAGGTCAATCTAACCCACTAAACGTTTAATTTTATTTCCACGGACACTTCGTGAAATTGATTTAAATGTAATTTTTTTTTTTTTTTTTTAGTGAGTAACTCTATGGTAAGTTTACATAACCTCAAATATCTTCTTCAATAAACGTATTCAAAAAAAAGCAAGGTTATGTGAAGTTAGGTTTATCTGATTAATACAGTCTTAGGTATTTTTTATTAGTGTTGTAGCACATTATTATTATTTATACTCTTTGAAATTTTTAATTTTTTTTTTCGTTCTTTTTACTTAATGTGAAATTTCTTGGAAATTTCATTGCGTATTCTGTTGAAACGTTTCCCTTTAAAAATATTGAAATTTCCACGTTTCTTAAAAAAAAAATGTATATTTTTTTTGGAATTTTCACATCCCTAGTGTCTTAGAGCGAAGTTGCCAAGTGGCGAGGCGCGTTCAAGAACAACCCAAAAATGGCGAGCGCTAATCCAAGCACAGGATGCGAAGAGCGTGATTGCCTAAAACCAATGAAAAGCGTCGATTTCAAACAGGGTAAAGACGTCACTTCCGGAACGCAATGTTACCACCTTACTTACGAAGCCAAGCACATACAACAAGTGGCTGCCGGAATGTAACTAGGAGTTAACCCGTAACAAAGTTTTACGACCAATCTATTGTGAAAATCGTGAGTATACGAAATGAACCCGTCCTTGAGACATGAATACAATTAAGATCAGTAAATATTAGACGGTTTATAAAGAACTTCTTTGTATTAGTTGTCCAGTAGTGATGAGCAACTCGCGTCGATGACTTATTTTAATGTGTCCGGCAACAGCAAAGTAAAGCAAGACGTAAAAGAATGTTTAGTGTATTTTTTTTGTTTATGTGTACGTAGAATGATTCTTTCTAATTTTCTAATTTCTAATTATTTAAATGATGATCACGTGTTTCAATCAGGATGTTTTTGGCATATGAAATAGGTGAACAAAAATATTAAAAACAGTTTAGGTCGCGCCGTCGCGCAGCTAATTTTTGGCCTAAAATTGCCGAGGAGGTCCCAATTGGGGCCGAAATAGCTGTCGAGGGAATGTTTGAAAAATCCACCGCAATCACTTGCAACTAATTTAAAAATAATATGTAAAGTAACGAAAGTATATAATTAAAAAAATAAATGTTTTAGTAAGTCCCTGGTCAACTATAGTTACTTGTGCACAAGGATGGAAATAATTGAGGAAAAAAATAAGTTCTCTTCGAAATTTAACTTAATTTTAGATAACCTCAATAATCATTGACTTTTGACCTTTGACTTATGTTATTGGAATGAAACTGGTGAGTAGCTTTTTCTATTTTTAACTTTCACTTGCAGGTTTCATAAAAATAACTTACCAAGGAAGTATAATTTTTCTAAATCCTGAAACACTTCAGACTTTATCTAGATCAACACGACAGCTTGCAGCAGATCAGTAAGTATTAGTTTCTTCTAGTGTAGAGTTACCAAAAGCTGACGTGAATAATTTCTTGTAGTTGTGCTTTGCCTGATCACCCTCCAAATGGGAGACTTAAAATCCTTGGGAAGGGAAAAGAACAACCATATTCGGCAAACACCAGTGTCATACCACATACGATTATCGATTTGAAATGTGCAAAGGGATACACAACGAAAACTGGAAAACTGTCTCGAGCTATCTGTTATCAGGGTAGATGGACGCCGACGCTTTCAACATTGGGAGGATGTATCCGTTCGTATTTTTAAATTTAAAGTTTTTTTCCCAATATTACCAAAAAACTGTCTTGTAGGAAGTTGTCCCAAAGTGCAGACAGAACCGGACGGCACCCTATTTCACAGGTGTTCTTATGACAGTCGTGATGTTGACTGTGACAATCCCATCGAAGGAATGACGATGCAAATAGTTTGTAAACCCCTTAATGGTTTGATAGGATCAAGTACCATCGGTACATGTGAGAATGGGTCTTGGAATACCGTGAACATAACGGGGTATACAGGCTGGCGATCTTGCCTTCTAAACTAGTCAGTCTAATCAGTTGTTTAAAACGAAAAAGAACAAAAGTCGAATCTTTATGAGCTTTTCAAAAAATCGCTATTAAATATTAATTGTATTTTTGCTTTATTAGAAATGTCATTAATGTACATGTGTATAAAATGTATTATTTTCAGACAAAATTGTGTTTGGAATAGAAAAATAAAATAAAATAAAATAAAAAGACTTCGCACTTTTCATTTCGATACACCTTACTTGATTCTTTTTCTTTTACAGTCGATTATTTTCTGAAGAAAGCAGGAAAGAAAACAAATGACGACTAATTATTCGCGGAGGAAAGAGAAGGCGCGAAAGAAAACTCGACGGACTAATTTCGAAAAGAAAAAGAAAAAAAACAAATGCCGATCGTAAATTTCACCACGGAAAACCGCAAAGAAATACGAAAGGAAACGAAATAATTTCGGCAGATTCTTAAAAAAAAAAACCAATTTTATTCGTTCAAAAAACGACGACGCCGACGTCTTCTTTTGAACAATAACGACAACGGCGCACAAAAGAAAAAGAAAATCAGAAAGTGAGAGAAATATTCGAAGATGAAAACAAATGACGACGTCTTCTTTTGAACAATAACGACAACAGCGCACAAAAAAAATTCAGGAAGTGACAGAAAACGTCATTCTTGTAATCAATTAAATTTTATGGACTAATTTCGAAAAGAAAAAAAAAAACAAATGCCAATCGTAAATTTCACCACGGAAAACCACAAAGAAATACGAAAGGAAATGAAATAGTTTCGGCAGATTCTTAAAAAAAAAAATTATTAATTCAAAAAACGACGACGTCTTCTTTTGAACAATAACGGCAACAGCGCACAAAAAAAAATTCAGAAAGTGACAGAAATATTCGAAGATGAAAACAAATGACGATCGCAAGAAGACGTTCAAAAAGGAACGGAAATGTTCGAGAACGAACTTCAAACTTAACAACGTTGATTCATAAACAAGCGCCATCTCTCCTCAACGCGATTTGTAACGTCGAAATCAAGGAAACGTTCAAAAAGGGACGGAAATTTTCGAGAACGAACTTCAAACTTAACAACAACATTAATTCACAAACAAGTGACAATCGCATAACTTCTTATTTCAGTTTCTTTTTCTTATTTTTCCTGTTGTCATTAAGCGCCATCTCTTTCCAATACGATTTGTAAAGTTAAAATCGTTTTTCTTTTCTCTAAGAAACATACAAACGCCGAAATTTGATGAGTTGGCAATACTGCTTCTGATTGCTGCAGCAAAGTGCAAGGTTAGGTTCTTTTAATATTTTTATTTCGTTTGTTTTAACAGTTAATTGCAGATTATTATTTTTTTTTAATAAATTAGCCTATGTAGGGTATGTTAATTTCGAAAAGAAAAAGAAAAAAAAACAAATGCCGATCGTAAATTTAACTACGGAAAACCACAAAGAAATACGAAAGGAAACGAAATAATTTCGGCAGATTCTTAAAGAAAAAATTTTATTAATTCAAAAAACGACGACGTCTTCTTTTAAACAATAACGGCAACAGCGCACAAAAAAAATTCAGAAAGTGACAGAAGTATTCGAAGATGAAAACAAATGACGATCGCAAGGAGACGTTCAAAAAGGAACGGAGATGTTCGAGAACGAACTTTAAACTTAACAACGTTAATTCATAAACAAGCGCCATCTCTCCTCAACACGATTTGTAACGTCGAAATCAAGGAAACGTTCAAAAAGGGACGGAAATTTTCAAGAACGAACTTCAAACTTAACAACATTAAGTCATAAACAAGTGACAATCGCATAACTTCTTATTTCAGTTTCTTTCTCTTATTTTTCCTGTTGTTATTAAGCACCATCTCTTTCCAATACGATTTGTAAAATCAAAATCGTTTTTCTTTTTTTTCTAAAAAAACATACAAACGTCAAAATTTGATGAGTTGGCGATACTGCTTCAGATTGCTGCAGCAAAGTGCAAGGTTAGGTTATTTTAATATTTTTATTTCGTTTGTTTTAACAGTTAATTGCAGATTATTATTTTTTCTTTTTTAAATAAATTAGCCCATGTTTTCTGTTTGTAATCATGTTTTTAACTTTATCTTTCCATTTCAAATTTGCCTGATTGATTTAGGGAACTCTAGGGAAATAGTGCAATGCCGAAGAGGGCATTTTTGATTGAGTTGATTGGCAACACTGCGCGACCGTAAATTATTTGAAACTGTCACTGTCAGTTATGTTTAAAACACAAAGGCCGCATTCTCATCTCAAGATTAAATTAAAATCGTCTCGAATTAAAGTTGTTGTGATTAAAATAAACAATAAGCGAGATACCTACCTGGTTTTATGCCACTTTTATGTAGAAGAGAAAGATAAATGAGCGTCGCCGTCATTCTCGTAATCGATTAAATTTGATGGACTAATTTCGAAAAGAAAAAGAAATGCCGATCGTAAATTTCACCACGGAAAACTACAAAGAAACACGAAAGGAAACGAAATAATTTCGGCAGATTCTTAAAAAAAAAAACAAATTTTATTAATTCAAAAAACGACGACGACGTCTTCTTTTGAACAATAACGGCAACAGCGCACAAAAAAAATTCAGAAAGTGACAGAAATATTCGAAGATGAAAACAAATGACGATCGCAAGGAGACGTTCAAAATGGAACGGAAATGTTCAAGAACGAACTTCAAACTTAACAACGTTAATTCATAAACAAGCGCCATCTGTCCTCAATACGATTTGTAACGTCGAAATCAAGGAAACGTTCAAAAAGGGACGGAAATTTTCGAGAACAAACTTCAAACTTAACAACATTAAGTCATAAACAAGTGACAATAGCATAACTTCTTATTTTTCTTATTTTTCCTGTTGTTATTAAGCGCCATCTCTTTTCAATACGATTTGTAAAGTCAAAATCGTTTTTCTTTTCTCTAAAAAACACACAAACGTCGAAATTTAATGAGTTGGCAATACTGCTTCTGATTACTGCAGCAAAGTACAAGGTTAGGTTATTTTAATATTTTTATTTCGTTTGTTTTTAATTGCAGATTTTTTTTTTTTTAATAAATTAGCCTATGTAGGGTATGCAAATAAATTTTGTGTTGTTTTTTTTTGTAATCATGTTTTTAACTTTATCTTCCCATTTCAAATTTGCCTGATTAATTTAGGGAACTCTAGGAAAATAGTGCAATGCCGAAGAGGGAATTCTTGATCGAGTTGATTGGCATCACTGCGCGACCGTAAATTATTTGAAACTGTCACTGTCAGTTATGTTTAAAACACAAAGGCCGCATTCTCATCTCATGATTAAATTAAAATCGCCTCGAATTAAAGTCGTTGTGATTAAAATAAACAATAAGCGAGATACCTACGTGGTTTTATGACACTTTTATGAAGAAGAGAAAGATAAATGACCGTCGCCGTCATTCTTGTAATCAATTAAATTTGATGGACTAATTTCGAAAAGAAAAAAAAACAAATGCCGATCGTAAATTTCACCACGGAAAACCACCAAGAAATACAAGAGGAAAGGAAATAATTTCGGCAGATTCTTAAAAAAAAAAAAATTATTGATTCAAAAAACGACGACGTCTTCTTTTGAACAATAACGGCAACGGCGCACAAAAAAATCAGAAAGTGACAGAAATATTCGAACTAAAATAGTAATAATAATATAATAAATATAATATAATATAATAAAATAGTAATAATAATATTCGAAGATGAAAACAAATGACGATCGCAAGGAAACGTTCAAAAGGAAACGGAATTGTTCGAGAACGAACTTCAAACTTAACAACGTAAATTCATAAACAAGCGCCATCTCTCCTCGATACGATTTGTAACGTCGAAATCAAGAAAACGTTCAAAAAGGAACGGAAATTTTCGGGAACGAACTTCAAACTTAACAACATTAATTCATAAACAAGTGACAATCGCATAACTTCTTATTTTTCTTATTTTTCCTGTTGTTATTAAGCGCCATCTCTTTCCAATACGATTTGTAAAGTCAAAATCGTTTTTCTTTTCTCTAAAAAACACACAAACGTCGAAATTTAATGAGTTGGCAATACTGCTTCTGATTACTGCAGCAAAGTACAAGGTTAGGTTATTTTAATATTTTTATTTCGTTTGTTTTTAATTGCAGATTTTTTTTTTTTAATAAATTAGCCTATGTAGGGTATGCAAATAAATTTTGTGTTGTTTTTTTTTTGTAATCATGTTTTTAACTTTATCTTCCCATTTCAAATTTGCCTGATTGATTTAGGGAACTCTAGGAAAATAGTGCAATGCCGAAGAGGGCATTTTTGATCGAGTTGATTGGCAACACTGCGCGACCGTAAATTATTTGAAACTGTCACTGTCAATTATGTTTAAAACACAAAGGCCGTATTCTCATCTCATGATTAAATTAAAATCGTCTCGAATTAAAGTTGTTGTGATTAAAATAAACAATAAGCGAGATACCTACCTGGTTTTATGCCACTTTTATGAAGAAGAGAAAGATAAATGAGCGTCGCCGTCATTCTCGTAATCGATTAAATTTGATGGACTAATTTCGAAAAGAAAAAGAAATGCCGATCGTAAATTTCACCACGGAAAACCACAAAGAAATACGAAAGGAAACGAAATAATTTCGGCAGATTCTTAAAAAAAAAAACAAATTTTATTAATTCAAAAAACGACGACGACGTCTTCTTTTGAACAGTAACGGCAACAGCGCACAAAAAAAATTCAGAAAGTGACAGAAATAATCGAAGATGAAAACAAATGACGATCGCAAGGAGACGTTCAAAATGGAACGGAAATGTTCAAGAACGAACTTCAAACTTAACAACGTAAATTCATAAACAAGCGCCATCTCTCCTCGATACGATTTGTAACGTCGAAATCAAGAAAACGTTCAAAAAGCGAAGGAAATTTTCGAGAACGAACTTCAAACTTAACAACATTAATTCATAAACAAGTGACAAACGCATAACTTCTTATTTTTCTTATTTTTCCTGTTGTTATTAAGCGCCATCTCTTTCCAGTACGATTTGTAAAGTCAAAATCGTTTTTCTTTTCTCTAAAAAACATACAAACGTCGAAATTTGATGAGTTGGCAATACTGCTTCTGATTGCTGCTGCAAAGTGCAAGGTTAGGTTATTTTAATATTTTTATTTCGTTTGTTTTAACAGTTAATTGCAGATTATTTTCTTTTTAATAAATTAGCCTATGTAGGGTATGCAAATAAATTTTGTATTGTTTTTTTTTTGTAATCATGTTTTTAACTTTATCTTCCCATTTCAAATTTACCTGTTTAATTTAGGGAACTCTAGGAAAATACTGCAATGCCGAAAAGGGAATTTTTGATCGAGTTGATTGGCAATACTGTGCGACCGTAAATTATTTGAAACTGTCAGTTATGTTTAAAACATAAAGGCCGTATTCTCATGTCATGATTAAATTAAAATCGTCTCGAATTAAACTTGTGATTAAAATAAACAATAAACGAGATACCTACCTGATTTTATGCCACTTTTATTAAGAAGAGAAAGATTAATGAACGATTCTCTTAGGTTTGTAGAAGCGATTTATGGGCCGATTAGTTTAACTAATGATTAGAATGTGACATAGTAAGCAGTATAACATAACGTATGTCACAATCTAATCCTTAGTTAAATTAATCGGCCCATAAATTGCTTCCAGAAACCGGGCCTTAATCAATTAAATTGACACCAAACTACATGTACCGTTTCCTGTTTATTTTAATTACAACTTTAGTTAGAGATAACTTTAATCAAGAGATGAGAATACGGGCCACTGTCTGTGCAATTGTCATAATTTGAAAATCAAAGGCAAACGTTATTTTCTACGATAGGCAACATTGAATACTTTTTAGTGGAAATTTCCCCTGAACGATTTGACTTTGTGACCAGTGATCTGTATTCTACATTGTTTTTTTTTTCAAGCAGTTCTCCCTTGCTGAATTTTTTGTCATATATTAATTCAACCTGTTAATGACTATTACAGAATTGATTTTTTTACCTTACAGTTGCATGCCAGCCAATCGTGTAAGATGTGTTGCCTATACGAACATATCATGGTATAGGCTAAAAAGCCATTCGTGTAAGATGTGTTGCCTATACGAACAGATCAATGGCCTCGATTTTTAAAACCTCATTCTTGTAATAAATTATAGGAGTACAATTTGAAAAGGAATTGAACAAACATTTCGCATTCATTCCAATCTAAAAATTACAGTCAATCGACGAAGAGCAAACACATAAGTAGGCTAATGGGGCTATATTCTTTTGCCGTAAAAAAAAAACAATATAAAACCCTTTATGGATAAGTTCTTTTTTAAGTTAAGTGGCACTTTGCAGATTACCATGCAAATAAAAAAGAGTTTACAATTTGTTTTTTTTTTTTTGGGGGCAATAAGTTTTGCTGTGCACATTGAAACTGTAATTACAAAAATATAAAACAGAATAATATTGCTCTCAAAAGAAGCAAAACGAATGGCAGAGGCTAGACATCAAAAGAATATTCAAGAACTAAAAGCACGTTTACAATTATTTATTATTATTAATTAGTGAAACCGTTTTGCTGAAAAAATATATTTCTTGAATGTCGTTATTAAAATGTGTCTACAGGTTTCGCCTCTCAAAGTATACATCTGCAAGATAATTATTGAATTGTGTGTCACGTTCTGCATTTTAGATTACAGTATCACAATCGGCAGGACATGGAAGACATAAATTGAAACTCCTTTGTGCAATAATTAGCAAATACATCGTGAACGATCGTCTGTGCTTGCTTGCATTGGCTCAACCGGTATACACCAAAAACATTTTCTTTTTTTCGTTTAAATTAAATCTATCGATTATACCTGCCCTTGAACTGCGGTAACGCGCTACTTCCACGGACAAATAAACTATAAAGCGATTGCAAACCTGGTTAGTAGACCAGTAGAATCAGTAGCACTGAACAAGATGTACAATAATTATGATTGTGGTTTGTAAATAGATGTGTGTGAGCAAGCAAACGAAACCGGTGGATGTACCATGATGTTCAGAGCCTTACTTCTATTTACATGTATGTATGCATATTCGGAAATTATTATTACAAGTGCGTTAAATTAAATTAAATTAAATTAAGCAACGAAAAACCAAAACGTTTGTTGTTGTGAAATCTCAAAAATCACAGTGATAGTGGAATTCCCTGACCTTGAACCTACGCAAATCACTATCATCATCGTATTTTATTATTAGTTCCTCTTGGATACCAGCAATAAAAATAACGTCAGATTAATTTAAAAATTACGAAAAGTTATTCTACGAAAAAAAAATAGGTATGTACAGTCGCGATCATCCTAATTGAGACCACGAACTGCGCCGTTATTGACGGGTTACAGAACTGTCCATTGGTCTCGATTAGCTTGATCGCGACTGTACCAACGTAGCACCAAGCGTCATCCTAAATTGGCTTTCCATACGATTGCCAAAAATTGTTTTCAGATTTTGAAAGCATTCTACTTTTTACTTTCTCGATAAATTGTAGTAGAATATCGTTGTGAACGTTTACGTGACATTGAACTGTATTGTATTTTAACCGAGTTATTATCAGGATGCGGATGATCTTAGGTTTTACTAATAATAATAAAATTATTCACTCATTCAACATCTTGTAAATGACTTCAACGCGAAAAACCTAAAACTGCCCGCTCTCTAGTCAGTGAGTCACTCAAGAAATCCCTGTCCCATGGTCGGTTGGTCAGTAACAGTCAATAAAATGAAGCGCTGTAGTAATCAAGGAGCGGCTAGAGATAGGACGGCTGCGAGCCGAGGGTAACCGAAGTTTGCCGATATTTAAAAATCGTTTATCCAAGCTACCAGGCTTATATTGAATAAATTATATAGCCGGCGAATAAAGCCATTGGCAAAAACAGTCGAAATTGTCGCAGAAAACCAAAAGAAAATGTTTGTTCAGAAAGAAAACGAACCAAATAATAAAAAACATCGTTAAACAACAAATTTTCTTTGCAGGAAAAAATAACTAAGCCGCAGGCATTTTCGTATTCTTAAAATGACTAATACTCGGTTCCGAGAAACTGTTATGGCTAGATAAATTAAGTGTTGCTATGGTTGCCCATGTTAGAACTATAGGTATTTTTTACTTATCTAATGATAAAAGTTTTTGCAAGTCGGGCGTAAATTTAGTCTTGAAAGTTCTGTTATGAAAACGTCCTTAAAATATCATAATAAATATTATTCACATTATGTCACTTAAGTAATGAATAGATAAAACAGCGACATCCTACGATCGCTTTTTGACCTGACATTGCAGTAGGATAACAAATTGAAGCGGTTTAGCTACATAATAAGCTAACCCATGCAAAGCGGCCATGCTTGCTGTCAAAGCCTAATGAAAGTTTTTAAAAAATTTGTTGCAAATCGTTTTTGATTGCAGTGAAAACCTCGAGCAGCAGAATTGTGATGTACAATCGGCCAAGGAACCGTCCTGTCTCCTTAGTAATCATTGTGATGTTGTTAAAGTGTGTAAACAAGTACCTAAAGGAAACTGTTCAAATACAAGAAAATGCTTCGTGTCTTCATGGTATTTGTGTGTACGTGGTTAATGTATAACGATTACGTGATAAAATGGTCATATTCGGGTTAAATATTCGTGCGGTTTATAATTGCCAAGCCTTGAAAACTCAGAATCTCAGAAACACTGGAATTTCCATGCGTTGAACTTACTTAAACCTGTTTTCCTTGCCTCTCATATTCATATTCGACCATGAAAAATGTTTAAATTTTCACGTACTATGACGCTCAACATAAATGATACAACTGCATGCGAACCGCGCCCTTAAAAACATTCAACGTAAGGACTACGAAACTGTCAAATGACATCATTTATGGTGAACGTCGCAGTACATCATTAAACATGAAATGAAATTCTGTATTTGTATTTCTTGATTAACAGTTTTTTTTTTTTAATACGTACACACGTTTAACATGTAATTGTAAAAGTGCAATTATGTGAAGGAGCATCGACGCTTTTATTTCCAAAAAAAAAATGCAAATATAATAAAATAAGCAACAGAAAGTAGAATATTAAAAAAAAAGGGGCATGTCCGAAAATGAACTTATTTTATTAAGAAACTTGTTAATTTTAATTTTTATTGTATTCGTATGTTACACAAATGAAAGGAAAGGCTATTGTTAGCGAAATAAATTTATTAAAGAAGAGAACCACTAATAGGAGGAGAGAAAAATTATGTCACATTCGGGAATCGAACCCGGGACACGTCGATTAAGAGCAGTCGAGATGTAATCGACGTGTCCCGAGTTCGATTCCCGGATGTGACAGAATTTTTCTCTCCTCCTGTTAGTGGTTCTCTTTCTTAATATATTCGTGTGTTGGAAATAGGGTCCGGACTTTCAACATGAGCGAAACAGAAACAAAATTGAATATTTCAGAAAACAAAAAAATGCTCGAAATGTAGTAATCAGTTACAAAAAGTTAACAGGAAGAAAAACTCCTGCCATTAATTTCTTATTTATTAATTGAAAGCTATTCATTTGCAGACTTCACAAAGCTGACTTCCCAGGGATGTTTAGGGCTCGGAAATAGCGAATCAGGAATTATAGCCAGAATTAAACGACAGTCTGAAATTCAGTGAGTAATTATTACTTCTCAGGGAAAGCACTCCTTATTAAAGAGAAAGTTTTTTTGCAGTTGTTTTTTGCCAAATCATCCTCCGAATGGAGAAATTAAAATTCTTGAAGAAGAGGAAGTTCCTTACTTGCCAGGCAGCAAAGTCATATCGAATACAATTATTGATTTGTCCTGTACGAATGGTACGGTCGCGGAAACTTTAGCACTATCTCGTGCGATCTGCACTCAAGGTCAATGGAAACCATCGATATCACAAATGAAATGCGTTCGTACGTAATCTAATCGAAAATATTTTAACTTATACCATTTGAGGAGTTTCTTGTTGTTAGACCATAGCGGTTTTATAAAGAGGAACAAAAACATGCATGTGCGCGAAAGCTTGAAAAAGACAGATATATGACGAACGTCTCACCTGACGACCAATATTGGCTTGAACTTGAAAGTCATCAATCTGTATACGACTGACGTACAACGATGCTCATAACCATAAATGATACCATTTGATAGTTTCAGTTTCGTAGCCCATACGCTGGATGTTCTTAAGGGCGTGGTTCGCATACAAGAGTATCATTTAAGTTGAGCGTCGTAGTACATACGTACATTAAATTAATGTCACTGTTATTTGTACAGGAAGATGTCCACAGGTGCAAACGGAAAGAGAAGATTTATTTGTTACCTGCGTACATAAAAACCCTAAAGTTAACTGCAATAACCCCATTGAAGGAACAATAATTCTATTAGCGTGCAAGCCCTTTTATCAATCTGCAGGGCAAACCATCATTACATGTCGGAATGGAGCTTGGGACAAGGTAATATCACCTTGCCAACCGGGTTAGTCAAATTTCTTCTTTACAACAAAAATTGTCGAATTCCATATTTGCTTTTAATGCAGAATGCGGGAAGAAACGAGTTATCACAGGTGCAGAATTAGAATATCCATGGGTGGCTGGAATTTACGACTTAAAGAATGACACGAAGCTTCATGGTGGGGCTACCATCATATCAAGACACACCCTTTTGTCAGGTAAAGTATAAACAAGTTTAACGCCTGAACTGACCTGGTCCGGTGGTAAGCGACCGGCCTTGCAACCGTAAGGTCGTAGGTTCGCACTCGCTCGAGGTATTTCTCGGGGGCCGTTACTCACTTCAGGTACCCTTCAGTGTTGGGGGGAAAATTCGACGCTGCTTCCCCTTCAACGGCGAGGAGGTTTGGAAGTAACAAAGCCATGGAACACTTAACACACACACAAAAATACATTTCCGCTCCTGAGGTCCTGACAAGTCCATGACTTGGGACCCCGTTGGGCAAACACCACAGAAAAAAATAATTAATCGTCAGTGCTTTAATAAAACGGGCCATTTCAGCTGCTTTCCTCTTTACTGCCAAGAAAGGCGTTCGGTTGGATATCAATAATTACATTGTAACTGCTGGCAAATATTATCGAAAATTCGGAGATCAACGTGATATAAACATGCAGTCTTCCCGAGTAAATAAATCACTTCTTATTGTTTCATTGCCATGTTATTTGCCTAACAGATTCTTCTTTCAGATAAAACGATTGTATATTCCGGAAAACTATGGTGGTCCTTTCCATCACAATGATTTAGGCAATTTTGCGGTGCTAACACTAGAAGATCCTTTCGTATTCACCGAGTACGTTCAACCTGTATGTATTGATTGGACAAATCAATTCGAATCTTCTGATCTAAAGGAAGACAACAAAGGAGCGGTAAGGAGTAAAAATTAAATTTAATTGAACTGGTTGAAATTTATTGTTGTTTTGTTACATTTAAGATCGCAGGCTGGGGTTACACCCAAAGCGGAAATCGCTACGGATCAGAAGAACTACACGAACTGAACGTTCCTTATAAATCTAAAGACACTTGCTCAATGACGGACTCGGCCAAGGGGATGTTTTTTACACACGATAAATTCTGTGCTGGTTTCGACGATAAGAGTGCGTGATATAATCATTTCTTTACAGATGTTATATTTAATTTCTTTTCTGGTCGCAGATACTTGTGAGGTCGGCGTTTCTGGCGATCTCATTTACTATGATTTGGCTGGAGATGCCGGAAGCGGCTTATTTTTTCAAAATTCAGATTCCACGTTTTATATTAGAGGAATTCTATCCATGATATCGACGAAATCCTGGCGCTGCAGTACACGTGCTCCCGCATTATACACAAAACTTTCCACGTATTTACCAGATCTCATAAAGGAAACTGGACGAATGCCGTAGGTTCCAGCAACGAGAATTTATTTTGACCGAATTCCATTAAAGTAATTCATGAATAATTTCAAGTTTTATTTGAAAACAGACACCTACCACTTAAAGAGTTTAACGTTATTACTCCTGGTTTCAAAAATGTACCCAGTGGCAAGTTGGCTTTGTTCATCGACAGCTCTCCCAAAACTACACCACAGGACTGAACAGCCCAAACGAGAAAGTCCGGCGGTAAAGTTCAGCCAGGAATAAAATTAATAATAATCATAATAAAGTGTGTTTATTTTCTCTGCCTGGCATCACAAAATAATTGACAAATTCAGTTATAAGAGAAAATTATAGGCGAAGTTCAGAAGGGTAATACATAGTATATCCATCTGCTCTTCCACTCAACCTACTATTGATTAGAAATAATTACGGTGCGGTAATGAGTACAAAAAATCAAAGATTAGGTTATTTGAGACAAAGAAATTACAATAATTAATAAACCAGAAATAAACAATTTGAATGAAATGTAAATTAAAAAAAAAAAAAAATTATGTCTACATATGTATATAAAATATATTTCCATCTGAACAACATATATATATAAGGGATAATGATGTATTTAAGTAATAAAAGTATTACGAGTATAAAGCACTTAAAAGTGATCATTTGCATAGGGTTTTAAAAATTACTGAACGAAATCGTGCATCAGATAATTCTTTTACTTTCAGTGGAATGGAGTTATACAATGACGTAATGCAATAGCTAAATGAGCGCTCAAACAATGCTGTTTTGTGTATCGGGGGGGGGGGGGGTCCTAATCCTTTGTTTCTGATATTCAAGTGATGCACATCAGTTCTGAATGAGATTTTTTCGTATAAGTACTTTGGACAATTGTTTTTAATTATTTTATGAAATAGGCAGAAGGAATGCAGAGTGCGCCGATTAGACATATTTAACCAATTAACCTGAGAAAGTTTGTGTGAAATTCTTTCTCTTCTGCGTATATTAAAGATAAATCGCAAGCAGGAGTTTTGGACTACCTGAATTCTCCTTTTCATGTCACTGTCTAAACATGGGCCATACACAGAATCAGCAAAATTGAAGTGTGATAGAACTAGCGAGTCACAAAGAATAGTTTTAGTTTTTCTATTTAGGAATGATCTATTGGAATAGATTATCCTCAGTGCAGCATAAGCTCTATTTATACAATTAAGTACATGTCCTTTAAAACGTAAATTAGTGTCCAATAAAAGTCCCAAATTTTTTGCTTCATTTACAAACGAAAGTGCGGTATTATCAACTAAAATATTGAGTCCGTCGATGGTGCCTTTACTGCTAAATAACATACAAGTAGATTTGAGGGGATTTATAGTTAAGGAATGATCATGCGAAGCTTTTACTAAAGACCATAAATCTTCATTAATCAGATTACAAGCAGTTGCACGATTTGCAAAGTTAAAAGAATAGTAAAGCTGCGTATCATCAGCGTACATGTGAAAAAGGCAATTTTTTATATACGTCTCAAAATTACTTGTGTATGAAGTGAATAAAATCGGGCCAAGTATGGAGCCTTGTGGAACACCATGCAGTACCGGAATGTTTTGATTTGAATTCAACGAAAAGGAAATTCAGCAAACGATTATGTTTAATTAAACAGATCGTTCGATTAAAATGCTATTTGCACTTTCCAGGACACGACGAGTTCATCAAATTCGAGTCTAAGCGTATCAATCGAATCTCGCTCTAAATAATATAGCGCAATTCCATTCAACGGGGTATTGGTCACGATGTTACTCGTACGATGTCTACAGCGGTAATGCGGAGAAGATGGACTCAAATAAGCGTGTTTCCGGCCACATTCAACCCATTGCTCACAATGTTATTCGTACGATGTCTACAGCGGTAATGAAGAGAAGATGGGCTCAAATAAGCGTGTTTCCGGCCACATTCCGTTACTTACAAGGCCAAGACGGTCTAACCAATCGGAAAATTAATTAATAAAATTAATCCGAAAGATCTCGCTGTTGGTATCTCTAACATAAAGAATCTAAAGAAAGGGGCGGCATAGTGGTATCCTGCAAAAGTAAGGATGATATTCTGAAGCTGAAAGACCACGCAATCGACAAATTGGGTAAGTCTTATTCCATCCGTATTCCCAATCCCATCAAACCGATGATAAAGATTATTGATATGTCTGATGAACTTAGTAAAGAATCGTTAGCAGATCATGTTCTTAAACAAAATGAGAATATCGAGAATTTCATGAAAACTTTTGACATCAAAGCAATCAAACGAATGAAAACTAAATACATGGCTATTGTTGAGATAAACAGCGAATTATACAGTGATATTATGACTAATCGAAACGCCAGACTTAATATCGGTTGGGATTGCTGCCAAGTGTTCGAGTACTTTAATATCCTTAGATGTTGGAAATGTGGGAGATATAATCACAAGGCAATGGATTGTCAATTTAACGAAACTTGCGGTATGTGTGGAAGTACTTCTCATAAATCGAATAACTGCGACGGTACCACTTTTAGTTGCATAAACTGCCTAGAACACAATAAGAAGTTAAAATTAAATCTTGATACGGCTCACTCTATTTTCGACCCCAATTGTTCTGTATTAAGCAGAATTAAAGAATCTATGACAAAAAAGATAAACTACACTGCATAGCAATTAATTCTTCCTTTCGAAGTTCCCGAATACATCAGTTCTCATCCTGTTCCCTTGAAATCTGGCACTGCAAGTATAATTTTAACAAATTTAAACATTAGAAGCTTGAGAAATAAAAGTTTGATGTTGGACGATTTTTTGGACACAGTAAACCCCGATATTCTATGTATAACCGAGCACTGGTTATCGCGAAACGAAATTATAACATTAAATGGATACAAACCAACTAGCATTTTCAGTAGAAGCAAGAGGAGAGGTGGAGGCGTATGCATTTTCACGAAATACGAAATTAATGCTATTGATACGACTTGTTACTCAGTTGAAGGGTTGTGTGAGATAGTTTCTTGTACTATCACACTGAATGATGCTAAATTTCAGATCGTCGTCGTATACAGACCTCCCGATAGTAACCTTGAAGAATTCTTTGAACATCTCGACCTGCAGTTATCTAATGTTTGCAGTAAATGCAACTTTCCTTTATTCTGCGGCGATGTTAATATTAACACTCTAAGTTCATCTAAGGATTCATGCAAATCAGTAAATTTAATGAAGCAGTATAACTTGAACCTGAAAACATTACGTGCAACTAGAATTGATAAGAACACTGAAACATGTATCGATAACATTTTCACGGATTTTGACTGTAAAGTTCACATAGGAGACACTCTCTTGTCTGATCACACCTATCAATCTGTTAATATTCTGGAACATTCGGGAACTAATCAAATTTCATACGTATACAAACGTCATTTCACTCAGTAAAATATTCAACAGTTTCGTGAGAATATATTAACTGAAGATTGGACGGAGACAAGAAATAGTAAAAATGTCAACGATAAATTTACTTCCTTCATGAATGTGTTCACTTACCATTTTGATACTGCCTTCCCGATTTCGAGAACTAAATGCGCGAAGAAATGTAAATCTCCCTGGTTAACTCGCGACATCAAAGAAATGTCCAAAATGTTAAAGGACATGCAAGTGCTCGACAAGCAATTAAATAGTGATTGGTACCACCAGCAATTCCTTGAATTTAAGAAACTCTATAAATTTAAATTAGTTTCTGCTAAACACACCTATAATTCACGCAGAATATCTGAATCGTCGAATATTTCTGCCGAATGTTGGAGAATCATTAAAGAAACTTCCATCCAATCTGAACAAAAGTTGTGTTTAAGGGATCCCTCAGATAAGATTATATATGATGAAGAGCAGATTTCTATCATTTTTAACCAATATTTCGTCAACTTACCCGGAAATCATAACATTTCAAATTTACCGGCTCCGGTACCAAGATATATCGAGTCAATGTTTTTATCACCAACTGATGCCAACGAAGTTAGAATTATTATTAATAAGAAGTGTATAAAAAATAGTGTGGGGATCGACAATATACCAGGTAATGTTTTACGAACAGTTTCAGACCTGATCTCGGATCCTCTTAGCATTATAATTAACGAGTCGTTTCAAAGCGGTCAGTATCCTGAAGCATTAAAAATTTCCAAAGTGGTCCCCATTTTCAAAAGTAAAGGGAGTCGACTAAATGAGACCAATTACCGACCAGTTGCAGTTCAATGTCAGCTCGCCAAGATATTCGAAGAAATTTTTCGTCAACGGTTGATGTCTTTTATCGAAAAACATCAGATATTATCCGAATCACAAAATGGCTTTAGAGAAGGAAAATCTACTATCACTGCTCTAACGGATGCTTATAATTATATCTTGGATGGACTGAATAATAGAAATAAACTCTATGCGTTATCCTGCGATCTGAGTCGCGCTTTTGACAGCGTCAACCACGAATTATTATGCCATAAATTGGAGATGCTAGGAGTAAAAGGAATAGCTGGCGATTGGATGAGGTCTTATCTTATTGGAAGAAGACAAGTCGTAACTATCCGTAACCATTCTTCACCAGAGTTGGATTCAAACACTGGAGTCCCCCAAGGATCCATCCTAGGTCCCTTGCTGTTTCTTCTTTTCATTAATGATCTGCCTGATTGCTGTCCATCGTCGACCAAAACCATTGTCTATGCAGATGAGACCAGTTTTATAATCTCTGCTACGGACATCGAGGATACCGTGCGTAAAACAAACAATACCATCCAAGAACTAAAACAATGGTGTTCTTCTAACGGTTTAGTGCTAAATTCGACCAAAACTCAAGTAATGCCTTTAGCGACAAAAAACGCAACTGTGGATTCTTCCCCTTTAATTAAATGCGACAATAAGTCAATTGCATGTGTCACCTCTTTTAAGTTTCTTGGTGTCTTTATGGATATGAAACTAACCTGGAAGAATCATGTCGAGTTCTTGGAAGAAAAATTAAGTGGTCATGTTTTTCTAATGTATAGATTGCGTCACACGGTTAGTCGTACAGTGCTAAATACAATGTACTTTGGTTTGATTCACTCGAGGATTTCTTACGGCATTCTTTTCTGGGGTTACAATGCTTCTGCGACAAATATTTTTAGAATTCAGAAGAAAATCATACGTCTAATGGCTGATGTTCACCCTAGGTCTAATTGTAGAGATCTTTTTGTCCAATTTAATATTTTAACTGTTCCCTCTTTATATATATTTGTAACAACTTTATACGCTCTTTCTGTTGAACAGAACGCTGACCGTAATTACGATTTTCATAATTACGATACCAGATATCGTGAAAACATTCGTTTACCCTTTAATAGATTAGCTATAGGGCAGAGCGGACCAATATTTATGGGTTATCTACTGTTAAACCGAATCAAATCACTGTGGAATGGTAACATACCTGACAATTTTAATTCATTTAAGTACAAATTGAAACAAACCTTAATATCGGCAGCTTACTATTCTGTGAACGAGTTTTTGTATTAGTTGTTCGTTTCCTTCATTTATTTCGTTTTCTTCATTTATTTCATTTTCTTTAGTTTTTTAGTTTACCTCTTAGGTTAAATGTTTTAGTTTTAGTGCCAAATATGTATCATTTTCCTTTGTTGCTTTTTGACAAATCTAATGTCCTTGTATTCACTTGATGTATACTATGTGACAAACGGATTAAATATATTATTATTATTATTATTATTAAAAGAGTGACGTAAGAATATTTATTAAGTAAAGGGCGAATAAGGTGTTGCCACAATTGCCGAAACTGGTTCGTTAAATTCAGACTATAACGAGCCTTTGTACATAACGAAAACACAACGAGAATTAAAACACAATGACAACTTCAGAGAAGAGTCCAGCAGTTGCAGAATTACTTCCGATTGCGTTTTAGCTCGACGAGAACCAATAAAGGACCAAAATGTTTCGTATAAAGGAGAAAATTCTGAAAAAATATGTTTTTTTTGTTTGTTTATTTTCATCTCCATGATTTAGATCGATTTTAAATTAAAAAAAAAATCGTTTCGCCTCTTAACAATTTTTATCCGGTATATTATTTTTATTTTTCGTGTTTTTTCCTCATATTTGCCAGAAGTAGTGAAGGAAACTGAACAAACACCTTAGATTCAAGCAATGAGAAGCTATTTTGACCATGAATAATTTCAAGTGTTATTTGATTTAATTCGTTGTTACAGCCAAAAAAAAAAGAAAAAATCAAAGACAATGAACCCCTATGCATAACGAAATTAAAGCAGAATGACTATTTCAGAGAGAAACTTCCATTAGTTGCATGATGGCTTTTGGTTGCGATGTAACCCAAAAAATCTTTCTCATCGAACTAAAATGTTTCTTATAAATTGATTTAGAAAAAGAGAAAATTTTGAAAGGCCGATTTTTTGTGTGCATTTAATTTTGTCTCCGTTCGTTTTGATTGAATAAAATAAAAACATATTGTTTCACATCTTAGCGTTTCCTACACATTTTTCTTCTTTTCAATATTTTCTATATTTTTTTCTGAAAAATACACTTTACAAGACAAGGTTACCTGCGTAATAAATTTTAAATCGTCGAACATAAGCGGAGAATAAAGCAAAATATTTTTGGCTGACGTTATTTTTTTTTTTTTAATTATGTTGATAAATTTCAGCTGAATTAGTTTTTCTTTTGCCATTATTATTTCTTTAGTAAGATTTAATTCGTATGTTGCTGGAAATAAATAAAAAAGCTCGTCCAAAACATAAGACAAAATTCTCTTTGTTATTTAATTCTCAATTAGTTATTATTTATTTTCGTTTTGTTTGTTTGTTTGTTGTTTTGTACAGTTTCTTGTACATTTTCGAAACAGAAAACTAAAGATTTTCGCTTTCACGTCATTTGTATATTAGGTTTTTTCTTTTCAATTTTTTTTTCCTTTCTGTTTTTAACAATTTAGGGACGCGGTCAATTTTTCACCTAAAACTGTGTAAAAATGACGAACAGCAAACAATTTGTTACTTAAAATGCAGACACGCTTGAAACGGTCAAATAAATAACTGACTCGCAACTACTTTTTTTGCAAAATTTTGTTGCAAATCCCTTGCTCGAATCGTTTCGGTTTGCAGTGAATCCCTGGAGCAGCCCCTGTACAACTGTTGCAGCTCTATTTGGAGCTTCGTCAGCAGAAGTGTAGCTCGAGAGTTCCACTGCAAACCAAAACGATTCTACCAAGGATAATCGCAATTGCTATGTATTAGTAATTAATAGTTTAAACCGCGACTATTTACTTTTTTTTACAGTTTGTGTACATACTTATGTTTTAATTTGAAATCAATCGATTTTCTGCTAATATTTTTTTTTGTTCTAAAAATTCATCAACCTGCCATTTTTCTTCATAATCTCTGGTCATTGGTTTCCATTTATTTAGTTATTTAACTATTGTTTTCTTTATTGTTATTCCAACAACTTCTGTGTGTGTTATTAAAAGAAAACGTTACACCGTTTTTCTTCGTTAATGTCTAATCGTCACTTGTTTTTTAAGTTATTTATTTTTTGTCTTGTTTTCAGTTACCGCATTTCTGTTACTGCTTTTTTTCTAAAAAAAAAATAAATAATTAACAGCTATAAAACAATACACATGATTGGCAGAAACGCGACATCATTAACTGTAATTACTAATATTTCAAAGTAGACTTAGGATCAAGGACTTTATTATAAATTTTATTAGGTAACTGACTCACTAGCAATGTATAGTCGTTTACATTTATTTACAGCCGATGGTACGGGAACATGTAATTTGGTTCCCAGATTAAGAAGGGTCAGAAAAAATGTGTAATTTGGTTCCCAATATTTTAGGTTTGCCTAATTTTTATGTGTAATTTGGTTCCCGACATTTTTAGTTTACCTGGTCTGTACGTGTAATTTGGTTCCCGAAGAGGATAGCAAATATGTTTATAAATGTTTATTTTAGACAAAGTATTTACAACATAAAGTTTTCATAAAAAATATTAACTAAAACACAGAAAGAAACATGTATAGATCGGGAGGCAGTCAGAGAAATTTTGTGCAACATTTCAAATCTATTTACAATCTATTACAATTATTACAATCTATTTACTTGATAAACACTATATGCAAAAATTAACATAAATTTATAATCTCAAACAGTTACAGCACAGTGAAAAGAAACACATTTAATAAAATGTAGTCGACTAATTTCATTTCTGGAATAAGATTCTATCATTTTTGCTATAAATTTTTCACGGTTTTTTACTTTACTATCATGTATTTGAGCCTTAATGTTGATGCTTTGTAATTTAACATAAGTTTCAATTTGAAATTCTTTAAGTTTTTCTAAGAAATTTAAAATGTTTGGATGTGCTTTATAAAAAGACGCATTAAAATGTTTATGAAAAGATTCACAGGCATTAGTAGTGCGTGTAAGTTCAGCTGAATTCTGAGCCCAAAGAGAGGGTGGAAAGAGAGAGTCGTCTGTTATATAATTATCTGTTAAATAATCCGAATACTTTTGAATTTTTTCGTCAGTTGGTGCTATCGCAAGCAAATCAAAAACAAAGCAGTCGCCAACATCGCGAGGACTTAAAAATGTAAGACCAAAAGTCATTCGTAGCCATCTACCAACTTCAGAATGTTCATTTTTATATTCGGATGTAAGGCCGTATTCTTGAATTTTTCTGAACCACGATTGGGCAAGGTGAAACCGACAGCCAGTTATTTCTGCTGAAGGAAAAATTTGTTCGACTGCTTTGTGGATACCTTTCTCAAAATCGATAACAATTTTAGAAATTTTAAATGTAACACCATTATCGTTACAAATATTTATTATTGATTTGAATAGGTTTTTATACGTTTCTGAGCGTTTATTAGGTAACAATGAAAAAAATAATGGAATGTAATGCCCGCTACAATAACCGTGTAAAGTAAAAAAACTGACAAAAAAATTGCGCACAATAATTAAACGTACCATCTAAATAAATTTGTGTGACTTTTTCCAAGATCTGAATATTAGATTTACACGAAAATATCACTATCTGTTCACTTTTGCTATTACTCAATAAAAATTGTTCACCTCTAGAGGTTTGGATGTTTGCCTCGTCCAGGAAGTCAAAAGTTTCCTCGATGTTTTTCGGTAACCTTGGCTGAATTTTTCTACCAGCGTTATAGATGTTTCTTCTGACACAAGCAACGTCATGTGTAGTAAATGTTGATGGTAGATTTTCATGTAATATTCTGCGAATGATCTTCGCAGGTTTTTCGGACAGGTCCTCTACAGCTTTTCGTTTGCAGGCAGAATTAACGATTTGGCGATTTAAGTCCTGCACAACTGCATCATGAAAATGTTCTTGTATATGTTTTGTAACTGTTAAACTTTTATCACATTCGCCCAAAGTAAGAACAAATGATTTGCACTTTCTGTTTGTACAAGTCCATCGCTTCTCACCACTTTTCAGGGCCTTTTGAAAACCATATTTATAGTTATTAATACTTAATAACTGTTTTCCTCGTCCACTCAAAATTATTTCTGGATCCATGGCGAGAATTTAACACAACTTTAAAGGAGAGTGAATGTCACTGGGCAAGCACAATTCAAAACAACTGAACGTCACAGAAGTAGGTACAACTCTAAATAAAAGTAAAATTCATACAGCAAGCATTCGTAACATATAATTAATATTTCATTTTCCCAGTATTTTTCCAGTATTCGTACTTGAATAAACAAGGGATTACGCAGGTAGTGCCTCTAACCCTGCAATGCTCGGGAACCAAATTACCAATCACCTTTTTGGGACTGGGAACCAAATTACAATTATTAACAGGCATCCTAAATTGATATCTAATCTACTACCTGCCGGGAACCAAATTACCAACACGCGATGGTACGTCGCAGGTCACAATTAAAAATTAGATTTCGGAATTCGAAATCCGAAACGGATTTACATCCTCCAGAAATGGTAATTTTTCGCATTTTTTATTTTATTCGTTTTTTTTTGCAAGCAACTGTACTACTTTACAGTTACTTACAATCAAGGCCGAGACATAGTTCGGCAAATGCCAGCCATCTGTAGAGCGCGCTGCAGCAAATACATATAATACACGACTTGTCCGCTCTATAGAATTGGGTAGCATTTGCTGAACTCTTTCTCGACCTCGTGAAGTTCTGAAAAATAAGTATCTCGCTACTACGAAAAAATAAAATTAAAGCTATTGCACACTGAACTTCTGGTTACTTGACCTGTAAGTGTGTTGACTGAGATTATCAGTAGCATTGAAAAAAAATGAAATAAAGTAATTAAGATTGCGATTTGAAAATATGTGTAAGCAAACAAACGAAACGACAATGTTCCGAGCCTCTCTTCTGTTTTTGTGTAAGTTGACAATGTAATTATTATTAAATCAATGGATATAGTTTCTTAAGCTATGGCATACCTGAAATGAATTTGTTTGACTGAGAAGCTATTTATTCGTTTACAGGTTGCGTTACAAAGCTATCTTTTGGAAGTATATACAAAACTTCAGAACAGTGGGATCAGTAAGTAAATTGCTGCCTCTAAGAGAAAGCGCGCCTTTATGCTATGAATTAAACTGTTTTTTTTTTTATCAAGATTAATTATGTTTCTTCTTTGTAGTTGTTTTTTGCCAGATCACCCTGCCAATGGAGAAATTAAAATCGTAGGACAAAAAGAAGATCCTTATTTGCCTGGCAGCGTAGTTGTGCCAAATACGACAATTGATCTGTCATGTACAAATGGTACTGTAACAGAAACTTTAGGACTATCACGTGCTGTCTGTAAACAGGGTGAATGGTCATCGTTTGCAGCAGAAAGAAGATGTGTTCGTATGTAATTTCTTCTAAAATATTTTGATTAACGTATGTAATTAACGCAAGTTAAACCGTTTGGGAAATTGTTATCCAAAATTTAATGCCATAACCAGGGAAAAGAATTCAGGCAACTTGTTCCGCGAACAGTACGAAAATTTAGTACTTGGACTATATCAGTCCCGAGCATAATAACGCCCACATTGCATTACTTCCCCTCTCACTCAACAATAATTCGATTAATCGCACCCACGGAAAGTTGGCTGGAGTAAATAGTACGTTCGGAGTAAAAAGCGCCCGACACTAAGTGGCCTGAATTCTTCTCCCTGGTCATAATATTACTATTGTACAGGAACATGTCCACCAGTGCAAACGGAAAGAGAAGACTTATTTGTTACCTGCGTACATAAAAACCCTAAAGTTAACTGCAGCAATCCCATTGAAGGAACGATAATACAATTAGCTTGCAAGCCCTTCTATCAATCTGTAGGACGATCCATTATTACATGTCGGAATGGAACTTGGGACGGTGTAATATCACCTTGCCGGCCGGGTTAGTAAGAAACGACAAACTTTTACCAAAATTTTCGAATCCCTTATCTATATTGTACTTTAATATAGAATGTGGAAAGAAGAGAGTTGTCACAGGTGCAGAATCAAAATATCCTTGGGTGGCTGGAATTTACTACTTAATGCATTACAGCGTGTACTTTGAGGCTGGTGCTACACTTATATCAAGACAAACCCTTTTGTCAGGTAAGCTTCATTAAATGACAATGCTTTGGTTAAATGGGGCCATTTCAGTAGCTCATATCTTTACTAGCAGGAAAGGCGTTCGCTATGACATAAATAATTACGTTGTAACTGCTGGTAAATATTATCGAGAATTCGAAGATCAACGTGATACAAATATGCAGTTTTCTCGAGTAAATTATTGCTGCGTAATTACTTTGGTGTTTGTCTAACAAATTCATCTTTCAGATAAAACGCTTGTATATTCCGGAAAATTATAGAACCGCCTTTAACGAAGACGATACAGGTGATTTAGCCACCTTTAAAGAAAATGATTTAGGTAATTTTGCAATAATAACATTGAGAGATCCTTTCATTTTGACTGAATACGTTCAACCTGTATGCATTGATTGGACAAATCAGTTTGAATCTTCTGATCTAAACGAAGTAACCAAAGGAGTAGTAAGTAAAAATTAAATTTGCTTTAATTTAGAGAATTTTTATTTTTTGTACGTTTAAGATCGCAGGCTGGGGTTTTACACAAACCGGTAATATTGAAGGAAGAGAAGAACAACACGATTTGAACGTTCGCTATAAGTCTAAAGACAAATGCTCAATGATTCCGATACACGTAGAAGCGTTTCACACAGACGATAAATTCTGTGGTGGTTATGGCGATAACAGTAAGTGATTGATTATAATCTTCTCATTACAAAAAAATATATTTTTCGTCTGTTTCTCACAGATCCATGTGATACCGGCGATCTTAGTGATTCCCTTCATTTTGGTTTGGCTGGAGATGCTGGAAGTGGCTTATTTTTTCAAAACTTAGATTCTAGATTTTATATTAGAGGAATACTAACTAGGATAGCAACCAAATCCTTTAAATGTAGGTTTCCCGGATTGTACACAAAAATTTCGACGTACTTGCCAGAAATTGCAAAGGACACTAATGGTACCCTACAGATTTAAGCAACGAGAATTTATTTTTGCCTTTATGAATAATTTCACGCGCTTCACTGGCTTGATCCATTATTAAAGACAAAACAATAAACCTTTATGCATAAGAACGCTCTTCACAAAATTCAAACAAAATGACACACCTGAGTACTTCTGAGAAGGTTCCAACAGTTACGTGATTACTCCTGGTGGCGATTATGGCTCGAAGAGAACCAAAATGTTTCTCGAAGGGCCAAAATCTGCCTCAAAGGACGAACATTTTTGTTATGCTTCTTATCTTAAGCCTATTATGTTGCGCTTTTCAAAAAGAGGAAATTATCCATTTATTTTGTTTATTTGTTTTTGTCTGTTTAATTATGTTTGAATAAAGAAAATCAACTATTTCTATTTGCTTTTTTTTAAATATAATTTTCTTCTTCTAGTCAATAGAATCAATCTTACATCGACGTGGTTGGTGGTCACAGTTGCCATTAATTTGCTCGTAGATGCTGGAAGTGGCTTAGTTTTTAAAAATTTAAATTCCAAGTTTTATATTAAAGGAATTTTATCCACAGAATCAGTGAAACTCTGGATCTGGTTTTCAGGTCCTCCTGCTGCGTTATACACAAAAGTTTCGACATATCTACCAGAAATTTTAAAGGAAACTGGACGAGTACCGTAGGTTCAAGCAACGAGAATTTATTTTGACCGAATTCCATTAAAGTAATTCCTGAATAATTTCAAGAAACTATTTCGATAAATTTAGACTAAAACGAACCTTTATACGTATCGAAAACACAACGAAAATTAAAACAGAATGGCAACTTCAGAAGAAGCTCCGGCAGTTGCAGAATTACTTCCGATTGCGTCTCATTATCTTTGTTAATTTTGGTTTTATTTTGTATGTTTTCGAAACAGGTAAATAAAGAGATTGCCTTTCACTTTATTGATTTAATCGAGGTGGGCAAGGTCATTTGAATTACACAATGATACAGATGTATTCAAAAAGGTATTGTACAACTACTTTAGGGCTGTGTTGAATAATATTTTTAATAACGATTTAATAATATTTTTGTTATAATAATATTATTATTGTCAGGAACCGTATAGATAACAAAACTTGTACATGTACAGGGTGGATTAATTTCGATGTCTCTTATGGGCATCTCCGTAACTATAACAGATAGAAAAAAACTAGTGGCCAAGTTTCGATCTCTTTTTTGGAGATTAAGTCAATAGCGTAAACAAAAATTGGCTATCTTCTTTTGTTTTCAAGTAATGGGCAAAAATTGACATTTTCGACTTTTCTTTTTCGGTCATATCTCGTTTATTTTTAGTGATATTAGAAAACTGTTTGATCATTGTTAGGACACTTTTTGGAATACAATTCAGTGGTGTAGTTGCTTTTTTAATATTTACTTAAATTTTCAAGTTATAACATAAAGTTATATTTTTTTAAATAGAAATCATGGTAGGCAAAGCCCTCATTAAATAGAGATTTTTCTTCTGTTTTCAAAAATATATGCTTTGTTGGGTTTATTTCTTATAATTAATAGGTAAAATGCCATTTTTGTTATTAGCCTTGTGTATCCTATTCTCAGTAGGCTGGCTTCAATGCAGTGCCGACAATTTTTTTTGTTTTTATTAAATATTAACGAACTTTCAAACGTTTAGACACTTTTGGCCGCTTAAAAAATTTCACATGCACTTTATTTTACAAAATTCCGTTTGAGAAATGTAGCACCCGTCGCGACCGATCTGGCAAAACTTTTTTTGTTTTTATTAAATATGAATGCACGCAAATTTAGTTTAATACAGGTCCGATTTTGTTTATATTTTACTATTTGCGTGTTTGTTTTTGTTTTTCGTGTTTTTAATAAAATATAACTCAAGAGAAACAAAAAAAAGAAAGCTAAATTTAGTTCTAATTTAGTTATTATTACCTTTGTGTTTACCTCGACAACTCGTATTTTAGTTTAAAATCTTGTTATCTTTTCGTTTCTCTTGACAACTTGTTGATTTATATTTTTTCACTCCTGAAGAAGCTATAAAGCGATAGCGAAACGTAGAGTGTTCTTGCGATTTCACAGTGTCCCTTTCAAAGTTTAAAAACTATTTTCTCTCACATATTTCATCGGACAAGTGTCGACTTCAATTATAAATTTTTATTAAAGTCGTTTCTTGTCCGATGGAAATTGTATAAAAATTGTTTTCAATTTTAAAAAGATATTGTGAAAATTACAGGAACGTTCAACGTTTCTTTCTAACGAAGCTATAAACCGATAGTGAAACGTTGAGTATTCGTGCAATTTTGACTGTTTAAAGATTGAAAACAATTTTTCTATAAATTGAATGATAAACTCATTTTCAATAGAAAGTCAGACAGGAACTCTTATCAGAACGGTCGCTCAAAACGATAAAACGGAAATTTGTAAATTAACGCGAATACGAAATTATTTACGCAGCCAAAACTTTGAAAATATTTGAAAGCTCGTTAAAATTTAATAAAATAAAAAATCGGCTCCGTATTGAACCCAGCCTACTGAGACTAGGATATTTACGCAAGGATAATAATAAAAATGACAGTTTTTTCTATTAATTATAAGAAATAAACTCAACAAAGTATATTTTTGAAAACAGAAAAAAAATCTCTATTTAATGAGGGCATTGCCTAATATAATTTCTATTTAAAAAAATATAACTTTATGTTATAACTTGAAAATTTAAGTAAATATTAAAAAAGTAACTACACCACTGAATTGTATTCCAAAAAGTGTCCTAACAATGATCAAACAGTTTTCTAATATCTCTAAAAATAAACGAGATATGACCGAAAAACGAAAAGTCGAAAATGTCAATTTTTGGCCATAACTTGGAAACAAAAGAAGATAGCCAATTTTTGTTTACGGTTTTGACTTAATCTCCAAAAAAGAGATCGAGACTTGGCCACTAGTTTTTTTCTATCACTTATACTTACGGAGATGCCTATAAGAGACATCGAATTTAATCCACCCTGTACATTTTTTTGAACTTCAGGAACGCACGCACGTGCAAGTTTACACAGTGCAAATTCTGTACAACACTTTTTTTGAACACGACTGTACACACAGTGGCTCCTACCAGTGTATACATTTTTTCTTTCTTTTAAATTAAGTTAAATCTCTCGACTGTACCTGTCCTTGAACTGCAGAGGCTATGGATAAAAAATGAAAAAAAAAGAAACGATTGCACTCTAAACTTCTTCGTGGCTAGTTGACCAGTAAGAGTGTTCAGATTATCAACAACACTGAACAAAATGATGTTCTAATTATGATTGTGCGTTGTAGTATATTGTGTAAGCAAGTAAACCAAACCAGCGGATGTAGACATGTTCCTCCTCGTCTTTCTTCTATTTGTGTGTAAGTTGGTGAGGTAATGTAATTATTAATTAATTAATCAAAACATTCGGAATAAATGTTTACAGCCAGGAAATCTCAGAAACTGGCAACACTTGAATTTCCATTCGATGAACTTACTTAAACCAGTTTACTTATATACACTTTAATTAAAGCTATGAGATTGTGCATTCCTGTTTCGTGATTAACAATTTCTTTTAATACCTACACACGTTTAAAATATCGTTTTTAAAACGAAAATATAATTATGTTAAGGCACATCAAGTCTTTCATTTCGTTTTATATTTCTCGTAGACCACTCGCACTCGTTTGGCATAACATTACCGGAAATAAAATGATCATAGTTTTTTTATGCACGCTTCATTCGAGACCAAACCAATCACGAATTAACTCACTCACTCACTCACTCACTGATTATTATAACTGATAATTCCTCGCGTACTAAACTAATTAGCTGCTCTGCTACCTAACTTCTAGAGATTCGAGTTCAAAGATCGACATACCAATAATTGTCAGCGTCTGGTCAAATACGTTTAATGAGCGAGCACGTTAATTGTTTTGAATGAAATGGCATTCGCAAGTAAGTTCAAGCAGCTTGGTTTTCATTTGTCAGCACGGAATTACCTCTATTGGAACGTTAGTTTTGCGTAAGCTCCATCGACCGAAAAGAATTTTCCACTGCGAACTTAAGCAGAAGTCGGTAATTAATTCATGTTAGACAATTTCCGCAGCAGCAATTGAGCCTGTGTCGATGACCGTACTTGCACGAGATGCTAACCAAACGATTTTCGTCAATTCCCTAAACCTAATCGCATGCGTGTTAAGTTTTGTATAACTCCAAGAGTGTAACATGAATTTAGATAATAATTTTTCAAACTAGCTGGGAACAATCATCTGACTTGATTTTCACTTTTGACTTGACTTTTGACATGGGTCGAAGGGAAATAAAATAGAATAGTTTCAGAAAGGGCCGGTCTTTTCGTTTCTGATTAACTTTAACCGTCTGTTAATTCCTGTAGAAACAATTGCCTCTATAATTGTAACGATGGGAATAAATCAACGATTAAAGTTAATGAGAGATGAAAATATCGGGGGCCAAAATGCAGTAATCAAATGACGTAAACAAAACAAAAACTCTTCTCACGGCGATTTTCATAATATGACTTTAAATTTAAAGTTACTTTCACCTAAAAAAATACATTTCTTTCCCTAAACTTAAAGTGACTTTAAATTAAAGCTTCCTTAAAGTCTGATTATGAAAAAACGGCCGTCGATAACTTATTTAATTAATTAAAAAGTTATTCATTTCCAGATTTTACAAAAGTAACTATCCAAGAAAGTTTGTCGTTTGGAAATATCGAATCACAATTTATATTCAGAGCTAAACAACAGACTTATAATCGGTAAGTGATTGTTACTGTACAGAGTGGACCATTTTTGATGGTTTTCCAGGGTTTCTCAGTTATTTAAAGCAGCAGAAGAAAACCGTTCCCGCAACCCAGTGCTACTTTTTCGAGAAAAACCGACTGGAAATAACAAAAGTTAGCTATCTCGATTCGTTCGGGAAATATCGGCCGAAAACGAATTTTCGCGAAAAACTATTTTTCACAATATCTCGGCAATTTGATGAGATATTTTGAAAATTCAAAAACTGTTTTATTCAGCAATGAGCGGATATATAACTGACGTTATTGTCTTTCGTAAAAGCCGCACCAGTTTTGCGAAACCGAATATAACTTTAAAATTTTAAATGGAAACCTCAGTTGGCTGTGACACCAGTAAATTGCTTGTTTCCTTACCTTTTCAAAAATATATAACTCGATACATTTATTTTCATGAACAACGAAATTATTGAATGTTTTCATTTTTCTATCACAACAAAGAATGAATACGACAGTAAGTAGGCTTAGATTGCTAAATTCAACAAATGAAGAAAAAAATCATAATGTGACGCTGTCCTGTCAAAATTAAAAGAGGTCACGTTACGATGGTTTCTTACGATAATTTGAAGACACCAATAAAATACTGATTTAATAAGGTTTACAAAAATGTATGGTTTAATTATTTTAAGATAAAATACAGATATTATTTTTTTTTTCTAATAAATAACAAGTTACCTATGCACCAGAAACTAAAAGAAATTCAGTTGTTTTTTTTTTTCAAAAAATCAATTGTTATAATAGGTAAAACCAATTTATAACATATTACAATTCTGAACCCAATTGTAAGCACATTATTGAGTCATTTAAATCTCCAGATCAACTAACTTAGCATGAATACGATCGAGTTCAAAATTCTACATCAATTAAAAAATAGAAATAATAATTACATAGTAATGCATAAAGTATTGCGACTTACACAAAACTACAGGTAATTTCTTAAAGAAAAAAACTCTTGAATAGAAAACATTAAAAAAGAAAGAAGGTTTCTTAACTACTTATTCCTATTTACTAAAATAAATGTTCAAACTGCCTACCGTTTTCTCGGAGGCAAATTTGACATCTTTTGTTAATCGAGTTTACTGCGTTTTGAATTTGAAACGGTGAAATTTTGCGAAAAGCATTCTCTATATTATTTTGTAAAACATTGATAGTATTATTTTGTTTCGAATAAACGTAGTTCTTTAAATTGCCCCACAGAAAAAAATCTAGAGGCGTTATATCCGGTGTTTTTGGAGGCCATTTTATAGGTCCATTAGGACCAATCCATTTCTCAGGAAAACGCTGGTTTAAAACATTTTGAGTTAAAAATGAAGCATGTGGTGGTGCTCCATCTAATTGAAACCATGCTGCTTCTTTTTCATTATCCTGCATATTATTCAGAAATTGTGTCAAATGTATATTTAGCAACTCAACATAGAGAGCAGCATTCAAATTTTGCTCATACGTAAAATAGTGTAACTTGTTCTTTTTAAGAAAACAACAAACATTCACTCCAAATCGTCCTTGCCGACGTCGAGTTGTTGTGGCATGAGGATTTTCATGCTCCAGTGATGATGATTATGACGATTAAATGTTCCGTCGCTGGTAAATCGGGCTTCGTCACTCCAAATGATGTTATTTTGGAAAGTATTGTCCAATCTACACTTATTTAAGTACCATTGACAAAATTCTGTCCTCTTTTGAAAATCTTCCGGATATAGAAAATGATTCATTCTGATTCTGTATGGTCTAAATTTATGCTCTTGTAAAATTCGTAAAGTTTTTGTTTTACTTACTCCTATATCGTTTTCTATTTCTCTCGAAGAAATATTTGGATTGGCTTCAACCAACGCCAAAACGTTCACAACCTCATTTTCTTTCTCAGGTTTACTGTACTTTTTTGGTTTGGGTTTCTCAAAAGCTCCATACAGTTTTAAATTATTTTCAATTCTCTTATAAACCCTTGAATCTGGTTGCCGTCTTTCTGGGTATCTAGTGAAGTATATTTCGGATGTTGTAATTAAGTCCTTCCCGCTCTCGATATATGCTGTAAGCATGTCCCATTTCTCCAAATTATCGTAAGAAACCATCGTAACGTGACCTCTTTTAATTTTGACAGGACAGCGTCACATTATGATTTTTTTCTTCATTTGTTGAATCTAAGCCTACTTACTGTCGTATTCATTCTTTGTTGTGATAGAAAAATGAAAACATTCAATAATTTCGTTGTTTATGAAAATAAATGTATCGAGTTATATATTTTTGAAAAGGTAAGGAAACAAGCAATTTACTGGTGTCACAGCCATCTGAGGTTTCCATTTAAAATTTTAAAGTTATATTCGGTTTCGCAAAACTGGTGCGGCTTTTACGAAAGACAATAACGTCAGTTATATATCCGCTCATTGCTGAATAAAACAGTTTTTGAATTTTCAAAATATCTCATCAAATTGCCGAGATATTGTGAAAAATAATTTTTCGCGAAAATTCGTTTTCGGCCGATATTTCCCGAACGAATCGAGATAGCTAACTTTTGTTATTTCCACTCGGTTTTTCTCGAAAAAGTAGCACTGGGTCGCGGGAACGGTTTTCTTCTGCTGCTTTAAATAACTGAGAAACCCTGGAAAACCATCAAAAATGGTCCACTCTGTACTGTACACCTTAACACTGTAAATTCTGTAAATTAAAGAAATTCGTTTCTTGTAGATGTGTTTTGCCCAATCACCCTGCCAATGGAGAGATTAAAATTGTTGGGCAAGAAACTGATCCTTATTTGCCGGGCAGCAGCGTCGTTCCAAATACAATTATTGATTTGTCCTGTATAAGAGGTACCGTAACAGAAACTTTAGGTCTATCCCGGGCTATCTGTTACCAGGATAAATGGAAACCATCGATTTTGCAAATGAGATGTGTTCGTACGTAATATAATCTAAAATATTTTAATTGTGTACGCTGAATGTATGTACGTTGTACCGTTCGAAGAGTTTCTTGTTAAAACGTGACTGTTTCATTGAGAGGAACAAAAACCCAAACAGATATAGTGGGCTCAGAACATCTGACCAATATGGGCTATCTTGAAAGTCATCTATCTGTATATAAGTTTCATAAAATTAACATTTTATTATTGTACAGGGAGATGTCCACCAGTGCAAACGGAACGAGAAGATTTATTCGTTACGTGTATACATAAAAACTCTAAAGTTAACTGCAGTAATCCTATCGAAGGAACAATAATTCAATTAGCTTGCAAGCCCTTTTATTACTCTGCAGTACTGTCCATTAATACATGTCGTAATGGAACTTGGGATGGTGCACCATCATCTTGCCAGCCGGGTTAGTCGAAAATTTTTTTACAAAAAAATCGAATTCCTCATTTATGTGCATTGTATTTTTATGTAGAATGTGGGAACAAGCGAGTTTTCATACCCGAAGAATCACAATATCCTTGGGTGGCTGGAATTTATGAATCAACGCCTCATGGCGTTTACTTTAAGGGCGGTGCTACACTTATATCAAGACAAACCCTTTTGTCAGGTAAATTTCATTAAAAGTCAGTAAGTGTACTTTAGTAAAAAAGGGGCTATTTTAGTTGCTGATATCTTTACCAGCAAGAGTAACGTTCGGTATGATAAGGATAAGTACGTTGTAACCGCCGGTAAATATTTTCGAGAATTTGAAGACCAACGTGATAGAAACATGCAGTTTTCCCAAGTAACTTAACCTAACAAGCAATTTAATTACTTGTTTCGTGTTTTGCTTAACAGGCTCTTGTTTCAGATCAAACGATTGTATATTCCGAAAAATTACAGAGCCTCCTTTAATGGAAACAATTTAGGTAATTTCGCTGTAATAACATTAACGGATCCTTTCATATTCACCGAATACGTTCAACCTGTGTGCGTTGATTGGACCAATGCATATGAATCTTCTGATCTAAGGGAAGACGCCAAGGGAGTAGTAAGCAAAAATCAAACTTTCTCATAATCAGACTTTAAATTTAAAGTTACTTTAACATAAAAAGATACAAAAATTTTGTTGCAAATCGTTTTTGATTGCTGTGCAAAACCTCGAGCCGCCTCTGTACAGCTGTTTCAGCCCTGTTTGGGGCTTCATCAGGTCAAGGAGCGATCGTAGGATGTCGCTGTTTTATCTGCTCCTCACTAAAAAAAATACATTATTTGATTCCCTATTCTTAAAGTGACTTTAAATTAAAGCTACCTTAAAGTCTGATTATTAAAACGCTCATTAAACTAAATTGAAAGATGTTATTATGTTAAATTTAAGATCGCAGGTTGGGGTTATACACAAACCGGTAATCATAATGGATCAGAAGAACTGCAAGAACTGAACGTTAGTTATAAATCTAAGGACACATGCTTAATACTGGACACCCATAAGGCGATATTTTATACCGACGATAAATTCTGTGGTGGTTATGATTATAACAGTAAGTGATATAAACATATCATTCCAAAAAAAAAAGTATACATTTCTTTTTTTTCCCTAGGCACAGATACTTGTGATATTGACGTTCCTAGTGTTTCCATTAATTATAATCTTGCTGGGGATGCTGGAAGCGGCGTATTCTTTCAAAGTTTCAATGACAAATTTTATGTTAGAGGAATTCTCTCTACGATATCAGAGGAATCCCCTCCTTGTAGTTCACGTTCTCCCGGATTATACACAAGAGTTTCGACGTATTTGACCGAAGTTGTAAGGGAAACCGGAGGGACACCATAGGATTCAAGCAACGGGAATCTATTTCGATCGAATTCCATAAAAATATTTTGCAAAATGATAAGTTTCATTTGCCACGATGAGGGCCAAAATGTTTCTCGAAGGAAAAAATCCGAAAGACCAATTTTCTCGTTTATTTATTTTTATCTTTTTATATCGATTTTGATTCAATTTAATTAATAAAAAAAACATTGTTTCCCATCTTAACATGTTTTATTTCTCATGTTATTTCGATATATCTTTCTTATTTTGAAAGTATTTTCTGTATTTCATTGAATTTCCGGGTAAGATTACATACAGGATGTTTCATTTAAAGCGGATTCCTTCATAACATTCTAGTCACTCATTTTACGGAAAAGTATTTCAAATGAAAGTTACTTCTTTTGGTACAGAGCATGTTTTAAAATTGGTTTGGTGTATACAGAGTGTTCCGTTTGGTCTGGGCGCTATGTCACTTCGTTATTTTAAGCGGAACATCCTACATATTTTTATATTTTCGGATTCCGGATCGAAATTTAACGTGACTTTATGTACCATACATAGGGCCTAACGTAAACCGTTTTCGCGTTATTCGACTTTGTAAAAAAATTACCGCTGTTAAAGTACTTCAAATGTACAAATGACGTCAGAGGTTTTTTTGCAAAGGCTTTTTCACTTGCAACTTAAAAAAAAATCTCAAATAACGTAAGTTCTTACAAAGAATTTGATAAATTTGGTAACATTCAAGCTAGGGTGACTCATTTGTTTTTCTTTTGTTTTACCCGAATTCTTTTCCCCCGCAATTTGAGATTTTAATTTTTCAAATTATATAAATGCGTAAGGACTGACAATATACTCCTATTTTATTTAAAAAAAATACCGCCCATCATTACCGAACATCGTGATTAAATTCGGATGGAATTCATGCAGGATGCATTTCCGGCGAGCAAAGCACCTGACTCCGGTCCTGGTAAGATAAACAAGTTTCCGATTAGTCAGGCAGTAGTGAATTTGCGGTGAGGCAATGTAGTTTGTAAAAGTGATTAAGCGAGGAAGCCAAACCGGCAAGACATCCGATAATGTTCAAGATCCCTTTTTTGTTTATGTGTACGTTCGTAACTAATTTAATTAATAATGCGTTAAGCAAATGAAATACCATTTCGATCGGTGTGGTTTGTGTAACTTTCCGAAATCCGACGTAATACCGAAATTTCCTTTCGTTTTCTTTAATTTACTGAAACCAGTTTACCTTGGTCACATAATTTTCCGGCAATTTTTTATTGTTCTGGTTTTTTCGGTAGAGAAGACTTATTATTATTAATATTTTATCTTACGTTCAGCGTTTCTTTGATATACCCACAGATATTCTCTTATGACTTGTGACACTTTTCAATAAATTTATTAACAGGGCGTCCCGGAAGAAAAGGTAAATACTTCGTGAGGGCACAGACTAATATAAGTTATTGCACGTGAAAAGCATTATATAAACTTGTAGTCTCTTATTAATGGTTATAACTAAGGAGTCTGTCTTTAGTTCCGTTCCTCCCGGAACACCCTGTCTAAATATTTATAATAAAAAATAAAATTAGAAAAGAATAAACCAACACACCATATCTAAATATCTATAACAAAAAAATTAAATTAGAAAAGAATAGAAATAATAATAGAGATAATAGAAAAAGAAATAGGTACGTAAAAAATGCATAGATACATACTTGTATACAAAGATCGAAATAATTAAAAAAAAATAAGTTGTTAGATTGTTTAATTCCACATAAAATAAGTCACTATTAGCTCCATGTGCCATTTTTGACCCTAAGCCACCATAATAGTCAATCATTGGCGTCCAACCTAAGTCACTTCGTTACTTAATAATAACCAGCATAAAAGAATGAACGCAGATACAGGACAAAACAGTTTTTATTGCTTACAGGCTTCATAAAACTAACTTGTCAAGAAAGTATATCATCCGTAAATACCGAGGAGTCATTTCAAAAATTATCCACACCTGAAACTCAGTAAGTTGTTGCTTCCTCTCATACAAAGGACATTTTAAAGTGTAGATTAAAGAACAACTTCTTATGTGTGTGGTTCCTTGTAGTTGCGTTTTACCAGATCACCCTGCCAATGGAGAACTTAAAATCCTCGGGGAAGAACACGAACCTTATTTGCCCAACAGCGAAGTCGTATTGAACACGATCATCGATTTGTCCTGTACAAATGGTACTGTGACGGAAACTGGAGGACTCTCACGTGCTATTTGTTACCAGGGTAACTGGAAACCATCGATACCAGAGATGGGAGGAAGCGTCCGTACGTATTTTTGACTTTATTTGCCGCAGGTAATTACGAAAATCCCCGTCAGGAAGATGTTCACAGGTGGAAGCGGAAAAGCCAAACCTGTTCGTGACCTGCACACATAAGAACCCCAAAATCAACTGTACCAACCCCATCGAGGGAACAGTGGTGCGAGTGGTTTGCAAACCCTTTTACGAATACGGCGGATTACGACCCACCATCACATGTCGGGATGGATTTTGGGATGGTGAAATAACACACTGTTATCCACGTAAGTTCGAAACCCCCAGCAGCATCATTTTGTTTACCCTTTCATTTTAGAATGTGGCAAAAAAGGCGTGCCCGTTGATATTCTGATAGTGGGTGGTTCGACATCCAAAATATCAGAATATCCCTAGGTAGCTGCAATTTACCGAACAAATATGGTTTTTGGTGGTGGTGCAACTGTTATATCAAAACATTTCGTTTTGACAGGTATTAATGAGTTGAAATTCGATGGTGGATCCTGCTTTAACCAAACGAACTCTTTCAGCTGCTCATCTGTTGATATCCATCTCCTCCGGTGAACTTTTAGATAAAAGCAACTTCATTGTAGCTGCCGGTAAATACTACCGAAGCTTCAACGATGAACGTGATGGACATAACATGCAATCTTCTCGAGTAAGTTATCATCAAGGCCGAGAGATAGTTGGGCAAATGCCCTCCATTACGTAGAGCGTATGCCATAGCGTGCCCTCCATCCAACCGCTATTAGCGTTGTCCGCTTTACAGAATAAAGGGAGTTTGCCCAACTATGTCTCGACGTTGCCTATCATAGTAGTTTTAGTCCCCCAATTTAATATCTGCCTTCTTTCAGGTGAAACGAATATACATTTCGGAAAATTACGGGGGATTTTCGCAAAATCTTGTAGGCGACCTCGCCATATTAACATTGGAAGACCCGTTCACTTTCACCGAGTACGTGCAACCTGTTTGCGTTGATTGGACAAACGTATTCGAATCGTACGACCTAAAGGAAGACAGCAAAGGAGTGGTAAGTCGAGACGGGAATTTGTTTGAATCGATGGAATTCCGTCACCCTTGAGATTTTTTAAGATCGCAGGCTGGGGATTCACAGAAAGCGACGGGGATTTAGCCGAGGAAATGCAAGCACTCGAAGTTCCTTACAGATCTAGAGACACCTGTTCGCTACCGCCTGCTTTCAAGAGGAATTTTTTTACACACGACAAATTCTGCGCCGGTTACGCTGATAATCGTATGTGATAATTATAACGAGTGTTTTTGTTTTGTTTGATTTGGCGTCTAGTAGGCTGTGGTCATTTTATAATGTATAGAAAGCATTCGCCAAATTAAAAAAAAAAAAAAACGCCCGATATCCAACACATATTTTTTGCCCTATTTTCTTTTTCTAGAAACAGGCGTTTGTAACGGCGACAGTGGAAGTGGCTTATTTTTTCAACATTCCGATTATAAATATTACATCAGAGGCGTTCTAAGTACTATTTTAGGGAGCGCCAAGGTTGGGTCGCTAGGTTGTGACCCAAACGCTGCCACACTATACGTAAAAGTTTCCACGTACTTGCGAGAAATTGAAAGGGAAACCAAAGGGATAGTTTAGAACGAGAATTCAATAAAATTGTATTAAAACGCTTGCTGAATAATTTATCGTTGTTGTTTTATTATCCTTTACAACCTGCGTTGCGTAATTGGCGCTATAAAATGCACGTCTGCACTACGACGTACTAGTGCAGATGTGAATTTTATAGGGCTAATTACTTCCCAGATGTTGCAATAAAAAAAATATTTTCAACCACCGTACGACTTTTGCTTTATTAAAATAAATGCGACAAGAAATTCACCGTGTACAGGGTGACTCTGAACACGGTTTCTCAAACCGCACAAAGAGTTTAGGCACACATTGCTCTACTGGAATCGTATAAGCCGCCGCGGTGCATGAATAATTTCGCACATAGCCAAGAACATTTTCAGATGGAATTAAAAGAGTTGGTAGGCAGGTGGAACAGGTGTATTGAAAGGCAATGAGATTAGGTATAAAAGTAATACGACAATTTTGGAAATTCGTCAAATAAAGACAGTTTTCCGCTAAGAATCCAGATTCTATTTGAACCAGAGCTTGGTAAATGTATTTGTATTTGTATTTCATTTGGAACTGCCAAATTGCGGTTTACAAAGTTGACGATCCCTCTGCAATTTATAAATCTATCATTTCAATTCAAGGCAAAAGCTGATATGGCAACTTTTTTTTTATTTCGACACTTCAACGTCCATAACGAGCTCGGGTACGTTGGGATAATCAATTTGGGGTATGTTATGGCAAAATGGCGTCCCAACTTTATTTCCATCACCAAACATTAGTTAAACAAGGTTATGTTCTTCGTGTTGCGGTTGCAGGGCAAGAGTTAAACGAAGAAAACAACCAACTGTGTCGCTCTGCGTCATATTTTATTTTTGGCACGACCGGTTTCGTTTAACTGAGCATTATCAAGTGCACGCGCGGAGGTAAGCGCATCTTGGGGCCAGAAAAAATGTGTCACGATTAGTTGATCGATAACAATAAAGTGAAGCTATGGTGATCATTGTGGTCTGTTGAGGTACGAGGGCAAGTAAACGCTACTTGCAAAATACAAGAGAATGTTCCGTGTTTTTCTTCTGCTTGTGTGTACGTTGGTAACCTAATTATTAAGCCATCATTAAAATGAAAATACTTGGATTAATTATCGATGTAGCGTAGAGTTGTTATTAAGTGGTCATGAAATCCCAGAAACCTACTTGAATTTTCATTTGTTGACCAGTTGTCCTTCAAATACGCATTTGACTATGCAAAATATTTAAAGTTTCGCTTTCTTTGTGGTCTCAGACCCCACAATGTTTTGAAATTATGTGGTTTTTTATGGTTAAAAAAAGAGCTTACTCATCTTCAAGCATCTCATGGCAAAACTGGCAGCCTTAACGGGCCAAAGATGTCGCGAGCCTGGGGAAGCTCCTGGGTTAAATTAATAATTAAATTTAACAAGCTTCAAACCAAAGTAAATTGCAAGACTATTTTGACGTACTTTCTCAATACAAAATGTAGATATAATAAAAATAAATAATAGAAAGTAGAACTTAAAAAAATGCATGCATAAAATCAAAAATGATGCTCAAAATGCAGTAATCTGAATAAAAAAAATCAAATCTCTATGAACCGATATAAACAATTTTTGATTCGCTATTCGATTTCAGATTCCACAAAGCTAACTTTACCAGGAAGTTTATCGTTCGGAAATAAGGAATCACTTCGAATTATATCCAGAACTAAACGGCAGTCTGAAAATCAGTAGTGAGTTTGTAGTTGTATTTTGTCAGGTCACATTCATTATTGTCTTATGGCATCACCATTCCAACAATTTATTTTGTTTGATAAAGCTGGGTTAAAACAAGAAACATCCATCCACACACACACACACACATTCACTCCGACAAGTGGCATGACTTTCAAAGTCGGCGGCTAGGTTAACCGCTGAGCCACTTGTCTGCACAAGAACAGTTTCTCATAGTCATAACTTCTAAAATATTGTGTGTTGTAGTTGTATCTTGCCAGATCACCCTACTAATGGTGAAATTAAAATTCTTGAAGAACAAAATCCTTACTTGCCAGGCAGCAAGGTCAAACCACGTACAATTATTGATTTGTCTTGTAAAAATGGCACTGTAACGGAAACTGGAGGCCTATCACGTGCTATCTGTTACAAAGGCAAATGGACACCATCAATAGCACAAATGGGAGGATGCGTACGTGCGTATTATTGATTGACCAGAATCACTTGTCGTCGACTTGTAAAAATATCTTCAGGAAAATGTCGACAAGTGCTGCCAGAAGAAGAAGACTTATCTGTGATCTGCACGTATGGAAGCCGTAGAATCAATTGTCAAAATCCCATCGAGGGAACGGTAATTCAAATAGTTTGCAGACCCTTTCATGAATATACAGGACCAATTATTACATGTCGAAACGGAACTTGGGACAATGAAATATCATTCTGTTTGCCTGGTTAGTGGAAAATGTAAATACATTTTTTTTATTCTTATACTTCATTTTAGTCTGTGGTAAAAGACAAATTATTTATGAATCATCTGAGATCGCTGGTTCGAGGACTACACATTTAGAATTTCCCTGGGTGGCTGGAATTTACAAATCGAATGACAGGCAGTTTGTTGGCGGTGCAACAATTTTAGCAGAAAAGTATGTTTTGACAGGTAAAATGCAATCGTCAATTGATTCGTTTATTTCGGAAACGGCTCTCGAAGTGGAACATGTGTCAAATAAATAGTGAGAAAACCCCTCGACCACATTAATTCACTGAAAGCGAATACGTATTTCGGTAACGATGTTACCATCTTCAGCGCTAAACTGATATTAAACTTTAAAACAACAAATAAACTAAACTAGACTAGTCGCCCTCCTCCCTCACTACCTTTGTACCTTATTATGCATGCAAAGCAAACCGGGATTCTTCGAAAATCTAAAGGTCGAAGAGGCAGGAAGCGGTCGGCCCGGACTTCTCAAAATTCATTAATCTATTCCTATTTCTGTGAATCTCCAAGCTTTCGAAAGAATCTAGGTTTGTTTTCTTATTAATTTGTTTGATTAATTCTATTTTATTTACCGCATGATTGTTTTCAAGCATGTGTAAGGCAACACTGGATTTATCAAAGCGTTTGTATTTTAAATGAGCCAAGTGTTCTTTGAATCTAATTTTTAAGGATCTTTTTGTTTGCCCTACATAAATTTGATCACAATTTTTACAACTAATTTTATATGTACCTGATTAATCCTCCGAATCTACTTTATCTTTTGGATTTCCCAGCAACGATTTTAAGCTGTTATTGTTGGTGTAAACTATTCTTAAACCTAATTTTTTAAAAATTGTATTCAACCCTTTAGTATATTGAGGATAAAACGGCATTTTTACAATTTTCTTATAATCTACCTCACCTATTTTGCCAGATTTTAGTGTGGTTATTTTATTAATCTCTAATTTTTGTTTTTGTTTTCTAATAATGTTGTAGATTACATCGGGTTGGTAACCATTGTACGTGGCGATTTTAATAATTTCTTGAAGTTCTTTACTATAATTAGCAGTTGATAAAGGGAATGTCAGCATCCTATGCACTAAGAAATTTAAGGCCGCTAATTTATATTGTTTGCAATGATTTGAATCCGCGGGAATGAATCTATTAACATTAGTAGATTTCCTAGAAACGTTAAATTCTAATTTATTACTATTTCTAGTTACTAATGTGTCTAAGAAGGGTAGTTTATTGTTAGTTTCAATTATAAGAAAATTGTAAAAATGCCGTTTTATCCTCAATATACTAAAGGGTTGAATACAATTTAAAAAAAATTAGGTTTAAGAATAGTTTACACCAACAATAACAGCTTAAAATCGTTGCTGGGAAATCCAAAAGATAAAGTAGATTCGGAGGATAAATCAGGTATATATAAAATTAGTTGTAAAAATTGTGATCAAATTTATGTAGGGCAAATAAAAAGATCCTTAAAAATTAGATTCAAAGAACACTTGGCTCATTTAAAATACAAACGCTTTGATAAATCTAGTGTTGCCTTACACATGCTTGAAAACAATCATGCGGTAAATAAAATAGAATTAATCAAACAAATTAATAAGAAAACAAACCTAGATTCTTTCGAAAGCTTGGAGATTCACAGAAATAGGAATAGATTAATGAATTTTGAGAAGTCCGGGCCGACCGCTTCCTGCCTCTTCGACCTTTAGATTTTCGAAGAATCCCGGTTTGCTTTGCATGCATAATAAGGTACAAAGGTAGTGAGGGAGGAGGGCGACTAGTCTAGTTTAGTTTATTTGTTGTTTTAAAGTTTAATATCAGTTTAGCGCTGAAGATGGTAACATCGTTACCGAAATACGTATTCGCTTTCAGTGAATTAATGTGGTCGAGGGGTTTTCTCACTATTTATTTGGATTACAGCCACAGGTTTTGTGTTGCTTTGTGATTATGGAACATGTGTCGTTTCTGAAATAACCGATTCAATTATTATCCTTTGATAAAATTAGCTTTTTCAGCTGCTCATCATTTTATCGATGGTATAAGTAATTACATTGTAACTGCTGGTAAATATTATCGAAACTTCGGCGATAGACGTGATACAAATATGCAGTTTTCCCGAGTATTTACCGAAGTTTGATTGTTTTAACATCAGCCTAACAAATCCGTCATCTTTCAGATAGGACGACTGTATGATGATGGATTTTATTGCAAACTCTTTAAGAGCGGTTTTGCAATACTTCAGCTGCAACAACCGTTCTTAATTACGGAAAACGTTCAACCTGTGTGTGCTAATTGGGGACATCAAAATTCATACCATCAACTCAGTATCAATTTAAAGGAAGACCAGAAAGGAGCAGTAAGAAGCAAAATTTAAAATTTAGTTAACGTGATTAATAGGTATTTAATAAGATTGCAGGATGGGGATTCACGCAAAGTGGTAATAGTTTATCAGAGAAATTACAAATAGTAGACGTTCTCTATAAATCTAACGAAACATGTCCGTTATCAATGGATTTCAAAAGCAAATTTACATTCGACAAATTCTGTGCTGTCTACGCTAATAATGGTATTAGAATTATAAATTTCTTTTAAATAATTACAAAATGTTCTCTTCCTAGGGACAGACATTTGCATTGACAACATTGGAGGTGGCGTATTTTTCGAGGGTACTGATTCTAGATTTTACATCAGGGGAATAGTAGGCGTTTTGTCAAGAGAAAACGGTACATACATACAACGGTGGCAATAATGCACCTACATTATACAAACAAATTACGCATGACTTAGAAAGCATTATAACTGTAGCATCATCTGTTTACTTCGGACACCTGTACAGTACCTGTTAATAATAGAAGAGATGAGGGGGTGATCTAAAGTATTTGTTTTTGTTCTTTTATATTCAACAATAAAGAATATTTAATACTTACAAACGTTATTATTAATGAACAGATAAAAGAGCGACATCCTACGATCGCGTTTTGACATGACATTATTATCAATAAAACTTGGTAAAATATTGTAATGCGAATGCGAAAGAGACTATTTATAAATGATACGTAAAATTCAGTGAAACAAAATCATTGAGGTCGACGACGCGGTCAAGCGATAGTGAAACGTAGGGCACTCCTTCTAATTTAAACAGTGTCCGGTTAAAGTTTTGAAAACCATTTACTTGAAACAAGTTTACAAGAAGACGAAAAAATCTAGTAACCAGGGAAAGGAATTCAGGCCACTTAGTATTAGACGCTTTTTACGCCGAATGTACTACTTACTCGTTCGCACTTCACAGAAACAACGCGGAACAAGTGGCCCGAATTCTTTTCCCTGCTAATAATTCTATTTTTGGTTAGGTACCTGTGATGAGCAATATGAAAGAAAATTATCTTATCCCACCATCAGTCAGGATAAGCTATTATGCTCATCATGTGAACGTTAAAGACGGTCGGTCGATTGAACGAGCGGGGGTGAATTTAATTCCGATCGCTTACTCTTATTGCTACAGCCAATAGTATATGACACAACCTGTATATATAATCATGCACAAATTCGGATCGAGTTAGTAGTAGTTCTCGATTTCTTGTCTTAATTGCATTTAATGAACGGGTCCCTTGGGCATGCTTGAAATGTGACGGCCTTCACTGAAAACCTGATTTAAAATTTCCCACCTTTCAGAAGGCGGAGTGAACACAGTCATGGTTAATGAAAGTGTAGCAAAACAAGTGAACGAAAACACCGAGATATAAGATAATGTGCAGGGCATTTCTTCTATTTGTGGGTACGTACGTTTCGTAACGCAATGAAAACATGTTTTTCTAAACAAATAAAATTAAAATCGCTCGTTCGTTTGTATTGAACACGGACGGACGTGGCCCCCCAGTTTTATGAAACATGTTCGTTTCATTGCCATGCACGCATCAATTTCCTTTCCTTGAACTTAGCAGATTAGCATCTTTTGTTAAAATTATCACAAATTAAAATGATATTAATAGTATACAGGGTGCACACCAAGTGACATTGAGTTTTGTTTGCTATGCGCAGTGGATATCACCGTCGAGGATCGATTTTAAACCCGAATCGAGTTAGAAAACTGAAGACCGTAACTTCAAAAGGGCCCAAATGCCAAAAACATCTTTAGAAGTTATTAAGAAAACTGATTTACTAAATCTTAAATGCACGTACAGATATCGCCAACTGTGATTTATTTATTACACTTTTTGTTTAACCACAGGTACATGGACTCTTTTGCATGACATTGAGCTTCGCCCATGGACCCATTTGCTGTTGTCAAAATATCAATTATTTATTGTTGGGGACTTAGACCCTTCTGAAGTTATGGTCTTCCACTATATGGAGAGATCAAAAATCTATCACTAAATGTGAGTAAAACTGTTTTAGTTCCCTATAATACTTTCAATCACAATACCATCACTCTCTTAATTTCCAAGTTAACTGATATGGAATTTGAAATTCCTGTTGAAAAAAATGTAAAATTTCTAGGACTTATCTTTGATTCCGGCCTAACATGGAGTAACCATTGCCTCATCTTAGAAAAATCGTTAAATACTGCGTGCTACACATTAAGGAAGTTGAGCGGAAGTGTATCTATTGAAATAATGAGACTGTATTATTTTGGTTGTGTACAGTCGAAGTTAGAGTATGGTATTCTTTGTTGGGGGAACTCTTCCGCTGCACGGTCTGTATTTATAATTCAAAAACGCATTATTAGAGCAATCATGAATGTAAGTGCACGAACTAGTTGCAGAAATTTTTTTAAAGAATTAAGGATTCTCACTCTCCCGTCCTTGTTTATTTACAACTCCTTGCTATATATAAAACGAAATGAATCTTTGCTAACCAAAGAATCGGAGATACGTAACCGTAACACTCGTTCCCAAGATAAACACTATCTTTATTTACCCCAACAACGTACGTCAAAGTTTCATAACAGTATGTTTTATTTGACTTTAAAACTTTACAATCACCTCCCTATAAATGTAAGGCTATTAAAACATTTCAAAAACTTCAAGGAACAAATTAAAGACCACTTTTTAAAAAACCCTTACTACATGATTGAGGAATATTTTTCTCGGAATTAAAGCATTAGGTGATCTTTCATCTTTTGTCTCTTGTTATTGTATTGTTGTAGTGCATAGTCCTCTCATATTGTTCATGTAATATCTTTTTATTATTAACTTTTAAAGTTTCTATTTTTATCTTAAACTTGACAAATTCTGTTCGAATTTAGTACTATACTCTTCTTATACTTTTATGTAATCAATCCGACAACTGCTGACATTATTTATAATCTTCTGGCAATAAAAATTATTATTATTATTATTATTATTATTAAAAGATTTTCTTCTGAACCCAATCAGTATGAAAGAATAACGCCGCCAATCAACCAATCATTAATTCCCGCCAATTGGCCATAGGCCATAGGCAGAAATAATTTGGAAATTAATAAATTCCGCGACAAACTCGATTCCAAATAACTAACTTCCAACAGACGTAAATTAAAGAAATCATTAAAATAAAATGAAATGTTTGAGAAAAAAAAAACAAAATGTTGTGGTAATCAGTACGAACGAATGTAGACGAAAAAGCTCTTAATTTCTAATGTCCTATTTAATTGAAACGATACAGGTGTCCTGAAAATAAGTTATCAAAGTATAAGCACCGAATCATTTCAAACCACATCGAGGTTTAAGCGTCAGTCTGAAAATCAGTAAGTAATCGTGTCTTTGTATTTGTATTTCTTGTAAGTATTAATGTGACGTCTCGCAGTTGTGTTTTGCCCCCTCACCCTGCCAATGGAGAGATCAAAATTCTTGCACAGGAGCATGAATTTTATTTTCCAAACAACGAGGTCGTACTAAATACAATTATCGATCTATCTTGTATGAATGGTACCGTAACGAAAACCGGAGGCCTCTCTCGTGCCATCTGCAATCGAGGTAAATGGGAACCACCGATTTCACAAATGGAATGTGTCCGTACGTATTTTTGTTTTTCCACTCGCGCTCAAAGTTTCTTTTAGAACGTAACTTTCAGGAAGATGTCCGCAAGTGCAAACAGGAGGAAGAATGGTCTGCACGCACAAGAATCCTAAAATTAACTGTAATAATCCCATCGAAGGAACAACGATACAAGCAGATTGCGGACCCTTTTATGAGGCCAAACGCCCCATTGTTACATGTCGGAATGGAAGTTGGGACGGCGACGTACATGGCTGTCAGCTAGGTTAGTGCAAAGTGATACAAATTTAATTTTTACACCACATTTTAGAATGTGGTAAAATACAAATAACACCTGAACCAAAGACCATCGATGGGAATTCAGTGTACCCCTGGGTGGCTGGAATTTACAAATCAAATGGTACAGAGTACATTGGCGGTGCAACCGTCATATCAAAGCATTTCGTTTTGTCAGGTAAGATTCATTCACTCATTCATTCCCTGAAAGTTCTTCACTAAAACACCGCTCTTTCAGTTGCTCAACATTTTATTAGCCCTGATTTTGTTCCTCGGGATATAAATGATTACATTGTAACCGCTGGTAAGGATTACCAAGACTTCCACGATACACGTGAAACAAACATGCAGTCTTCCCGAGTAAGTTATTCCAGCTCAAACAGTCTGGTGTACACCCAACACAAAAATCTTCTCCTCAGATAAAACGAATACATGTTCCGAAAGCTTATCGAAACAATGCCGGCGACCTTGCAATACTGGCGCTGGAAACGCCATTCAGATTTACTGAACACGTCCAACCTGTATGCATCGATTGGACAAATCATGAGGAATCTTCTGATCTGAAGGAAGTCAACAGAGGAACAGTGAGCGAAATGCAAATATAATTGGACGAATTATAAATAATCGTGTTTAAGACCACAGGTTGGGAAGAAAAAAATCTCTCAAAGAAACTACAAGCACTGAACGTCCCTTACGTATCTAAAAACTTATGTCCAATACCGTTCGAGGGCAGGAAGTTTTTCACACAAGACAAATTCTGTGCTGGTTACGGCGATGGTCGTAAGTTGACGGGTACCGTTGCCAGGTACTATTAGTATTATTTGATTTTTCTCTGCCTAGATACGATATTATGCAGTGGCTACACTGGAGCTGGCTTGTTCTTTAAGAATCCTGATTCCAGGTTTTATATCAGGGGAATTCTCAGCGCTATGCCGGATTTACTTGACACTTGCGGAACAGGTGACGTCGCATTGTACACGAAAATTTCGACGTACTTGGAGGATATTAGAAAAGAAGTTAGCCGAGTGCTTTGAATGTTTTTTATTTGAATTCTATTAAAATGCTTTCTCAGTTTGACTTGATTACTTATACTTTACAATTTACTTTACATCCTCCTACAAAGATCCAGATGCTTGATAGATGAGATTCAAAGATTTTGTATACAAAAAAAATTGCATTTATGGATGTAGGTATGTATATAAGGTGGGCAGACCGACCATTTTCCTCTAAGTTGGTTCAACTGTTACGTATACACCTAACTATCAACCTTTCCCTCCAAGTATATCCCCCTTTTGGGAGCACTTTTTCCCTTTCCTTCGCCCGTCTCTCGGCAACGCCGCCTCCTACTTAACGAAAGCTTTGAGAATTTGTTTCAAGTCTAATAACATAACTGTAATTATTTTTTATTTAAATTTTCGATTTGAGAAAACTATTTAGTGAAGATTTAACAAAAATTACACAGCCTGGGTTTGAATGGTTCACAATTTAATGCGAACGCTTTTTCATCATCCTTTGGATGGTAAGTGGGTTAAACTCTCGAATCTTTTGGTAGACAGATTCTTTGTGGCAGCTCTTCTTCATTTTGGACTTCCCACCCACCGTCGTAAACTTTTCTATCGAGTACAGCCCAAAATTCTTCTATAAGTCGGGCTCAGGGAACATCCCCTCTAGGTAATCGTGGATTATTCTAGCATAACGGAATCGTGATCTAGATCCAACCAGAACATAATATTATCATGAACATGATATGTTTGAATAAAATTTACTAATTTAGGGAGATATCTTCTAACATAAATGTTTGCATTTACCACTTCCCCCCCCCCAACTCCCCCAAAGTAAGCTATTGAAATACCAGCTTCCAAAATGACACACCACACTAGCATCTTTTCCTCGAATTTCGCTTTTTTCTTTTCGTCTCACATCATTAGGAACGTCCTCAATGTCGTCTGTATAAAAGCCTTCATTTCCTTTTATTTCAGAGTTAAATAAAGTAAAATATTTTTCGTTGTTCAAAATTATCATGGCTTTGTCTCTGAAACGCATTCTTCCTTAATCCCAATCCTAATCCTAATCATCTCGTTGGAACTCTTTTTCAATTTTTTTTTTTTGCGTATTCAATCAAGTTTTGAAGTCTTTGACGATTCAAAACTTGAAGGCAGCCCGTCTCGGAAAGATTCGTGCACGGAAAACCTTCCTCACATTCCCCAAGATGATTCAATAAATTGTTGCATCAGAAATCTTTTGGTTTCTATAAACGGCGACGAAATTACGTTTGGGTATTTGGCGAACCAAATTGTCCGTACCTTTTCGCCAATACTAGATTGTTTCTGTACAACTTTGTAAACATGCGGTGAAGACAAATGTATTAATTGTCAAACTGTCGAGAAGACTTGACACACTGATAAAAATCTGGAGTTAATTCTAACACTTTTTGGACGCCAGGGAACACTTTTTCGGTGTTCCCTCGCGTCCATCCGTTTGCGGAGTTACGAAAAACGGAGTCAGGATGTTTACCCTTTAAACGTATATAATAGAGCAGAGTTAAGTTTATCCTTGTTGGAGTAAACACTCACTTTTAGATACAATTTAGACGGAAAAAGAGAGAACAATAACGCCAAATTAGATGAATATTAACAACTTTTCAGATAAAACTTTATCCATATTTAACACCGAATGAGCAGATTACAAATAATCCCAAAAATTTTTAGGTGTGTAGATTTTCCATATTCAATTGTAAATGGAATGACTGCTTTACTTTATAGTAGGAAAAAAATAATACGAAAAATTTTCGTATTGAGTTCCTTGGGCATGTTTGGAATGTGATCGATCTTCACTGAAAACCTGATTCAAAATGTCCTACCTTGAGAAGGCGTCGCGGGGCGGAGTGAACGCAATCTTAGTTAGTGAAAGTGTAAGGCAAATGAATGGAAACATCGAGATACAAGTACGATAATGAGCAGAACATTTCTTCTATTTGTGTGTACGTGTGTTGGTAACGTAGACCATTCGTTTGTATTTAACACCGACGTAGCCCCCCAGCTTTATAAACCATGTTTATTTCATTGCCATGCACGCGTCGAAGTCACGCAAGTTCCTTGAACTTACGCAGATTAGTACCGTTTGTTAAAATTATTACAAATTAAAACAGCATTAATATAATATACAGGGTGTGTAAGTACAAGCGGAATTACGTTTAAACGGCTAGACATTTAATAATACGGTTGAACTGTTCATAAAAACCCATCTTTTGACATGAGTTTTGTTTGCCATGCGCAGTGGATATCGTAACGTAATGAAAACATGTTTTTCTAAACAAATAAAATTAAAATCGCTCGTTCGTTTGTATTGAACACCGACGGACGTGGCCCCCCAGTTTTATAAAACATGTTCGTTTCATTGCCATGCACGCATCAATTTCCTTTCCTTGAACTTAGCAGATTAGCATCTTTTGTTAAAATTATCACAAATTAAGATGATATTAATAGTATACAGGGTGCGCACCAAGTGACATTGAGTTTTGTTTGCTATGCGCAGTGGATATCACCGTCGCGGATCGATTTTAAATCCGTATCGAGTTAGAAAACTGAAGACCGTAACTTCAAAAGGGCCCAAATGCCAAAAAACATCTTTAGAAGTTATTAAGAAAACTGATTTACTAAATCTTAAATGCACGTACAGATATCGCCAACTGTGATTCATTTATTACACTTTTTGTTTAACCACAGGTACATGGACTCTTTTGCATGACATTGGGCTTCGCCCATAGACCCATTTGCTATTGTCAAAATATCAATTATTTATTGTTGGGGACTTAGACCCTTCTGAAGTTATGGTCTTCAACTATTAAAAGATTTTCTTCTGAACCCAATCGGTATGAAAGAATAACGCCGCCAATCAACCAATCATTCATTTCCGCCAATTGGCCATAGGCCATAGGCAGAAATAATTTGGAAATTAATAAATTTCGCGACAAACTCGATTCCAAATAACTAACTTCCAACAGACGTAAATTAAAGAAATCATTAAAATAAAATGAAATGTTTGAGAGAAAAAAAAAAACAAAATGTTGTGGTAATCAGTACGAAAGAATGTAGACGAAAAAGCTCTTAATTTCTAATTTCCTATTTAATTGAAACGATACAGGTGTCCTGAAAATAAGTTATCAAAGTATAAGCACCGAATCATTTCAAACCACATCGAGGTTTAAGCGTCAGTCTGAAAATCAGTAAGTAATCGTGTCTTTGTATTTGTATTTCTTGTAAGTATTAATGTGACGTCTCGCAGTTGTGTTTTGCCCCCTCACCCCGCCAATGGAGAGATCAAAATTCTTGCACAGGAACAAGAATTTTATTTTCCAAACAACGAGGTCGTACTAAATACAATTATCGATCTGTCTTGTACGAATGGTACCGTAACGAAAACCGGAGGCCTCTCTCGTGCCATCTGCAATCGAGGTAAATGGGAACCACCGATTTCACAAATGGAATGTGTCCGTACGTATTTTTGTTTTTTCCATTCGTGCTCAAAGTTTCTTTTAGAACGTAACTTTCAGGAAGATGTTCGCAAGTGCAAACAGGAGGAAGAATGATCTGCACGCACAAAAATCCTAAAATTAACTGTAATAATCCCATCGAAGGAACAACAATTCAAGCAGATTGCGGCCCATTTTATGAAGCCAAACGCCCCATTGTTACATGTCGGAATGGAAGTTGGGACGGCGACGTACATGGCTGTCAGCTAGGTTAGTGCAAAGTGATACAAATTTCATTTTTACACCACATTTTAGAATGTGGTAAAATACAAATAACACCTGAACCAAAGACCATCGATGGGAATTCAGTGTACCCTTGGGTGGCTGGAATTTACAAATCAAATGGTACAGAGTACATTGGCGGTGCAACCGTCATATCAAAGCATTTCGTTTTGTCAGGTAAAATTCATTCACTCATTCATTCCCTGAAAGTCCTTCACTAAAACACCGCTCTTTCAGTTGCCCAACATTTTATTAGCCCTGATTTTGTTCCTCGGGATATAAATGATTACATTGTAACCGCTGGTAAGGATTACCAAGACTTCCACGATACACGAGAAACAAACGTGCAATCTTCCCGAGTAAGTTATTCCAGCTCAAACAGTCTGGTGTACACCCAACACAAAAATCTTCTTCTCAGATAAAACGAATACATGTTCCGAAAGCTTATCGAGACAAAGCCGGCGATCTCGCAATATTGACGCTGGAAGCGCCATTCAAACTTACTGAACACGTTCAACCTGTGTGCATTGATTGGACAAATCAAGAAGATTCATCTGATTTGAAGGCAGGCAACGAAGGAGAAGTGAGCGAAATACAAATATAATTGTTACACACGAGTAATTTTGTTTTAAGACCACAGGTTGGCTACGCGAAAATCCCCTGTTAGAGCCGGTAAAAGCACTTACCGTTATTTACGTATCAGAAGACGTATGTCCAAGGAAGTTTTCCACACACGACAAATTTTGTGCTGGTTACATCGATAGTAGTAAAGATCCGGCACTGAGAAAATTACATAGTCTCTACAGTCGTTACACTGGATCTGGCTTGTTCTTTAAGAATCCTGATTCTAGATTTTATATCAGAGGAATTCTCAGTGCTCTACCGGAAACACGTAACACGTATTGCACCACATGCAATACCGCATTGTACACAAGAATTTCGACGTACTTGGAAGAAATTAGAAAACGAGTTAATCAAGTGCTTTGAGGATGTTTTCTTTGAATTCTATTAAAGTACTTCTGAGCTGGACATGATTACTAACTCATCCTTTATGATCCTTCAAAATTTAACACTACACCATCACACAAAAGAATAAGCAACGATTTTAAATAGAAAAAAAAAGTTCGGTACGTGATTTGGTATTCCATGTTTCTTTTTTTTTTTCGTGTATTCGTAATTCGAGTAAAATAATAATAAAGCCGACAATCTTATCCCACCAAGAGCAATCATATGCTACCGTATCCTACGGACATAACCGGTTAGTATTTTAGTCATTTAGTCACAACTGTAAATAAAAATCTAGAATGCAAATTAACTCGAATTAAACCGTCGTATTTTTAAACAAAATATAAAACGTATTGTGGCTCCATGTTGGGCGCCAATATTTTTATAGTTTGTATGTATTAGGGGTACTTGATTTTCCACTTAAGCTAACAGAGCATTCTCTTTCGCACACGTTATTTGCAATTGTTTATTTAATTTGGAAGTATCGGAATTACCTCCCTCTTAAATTAATGGCACAATGTTTATTCTAGCAGCTACTTTTCGTTCAAACTAAAATTTGTTTGTTTTGACAAATTTAATGGTAAACTAATTAATAAGAACTAAGAAGAAAAAACTTTTAATCAATTTTTTTACAATAATGTGAAAATGATTTATTAGTACTTGTAAAGATCGGAATCACATATTTTGACGTCATCGTTGGGCGGCGATTGTCACACGGTAAGCTCTGCAGCAATCAGTATTGCCAACCGTACGATTATTGTGGTAGTTGGTGCTATTTAAGTACGATTTCATTTTCAAAACCGTGTGTATTTTGTTTTTTTTTTTTTTACAACGAAGATGAAATTTCTCTTCCTTTTACGTTTAAAACTCAAAAAGTGGCGCAATTTAAAAATTCTCATGATTAATGACGAACATTCAAAAAGAAATTGATGGATTGAGAAAAGGAAAATAGAGACGAGAGGCAATCGAAACAGTTTGCGAGAAAAAAAAAGGAAAAGAAAAAGGTACGCGGTCGGAAACAAGAAAAAAGTGGAAAACTTTTTGATAATCGAGAAATCACGATCAAAACGGGAAAAAATAAAATTTCAAAAGAAAGTATAATTATTTAATATGTGTAAATTTAAGAAAAAAAATGAAGAACTTTTTAAAAGTAAAATAACAATTTCTGACGACTAAAAAAAAAACATTACACATTCAAGACAACACTTGTTCGAAATTTACAGAAAAAAAAGAGCACCAAAATAAAGACAAATCACAATCGCAATACAAAAGCAACAAAAACAAAAGACGACCGCAGCGATTTGCTAAAAAGAAACATCACACATTCAAGACATAACACATTCGAAATTTACCAAAAAAAAAAAAGAGCGCCCAAAATAAAGACAAATCACAATCGCAATACAAAAGCAACAAAAACAAAAGACGACTGCAGCGATCTGCAGACTGTGGAAAGCGTTTAAATATTCAGTTTGATAACACATGATAAATAAAATGAAAACAGAAAAGAAGAACTTTTTCGTCTTTTGGAAAAATGTAATCGGAATAGAAATTAAAAAAAAAAAATGGATTACTACAAACTCCAATGAGAAAAGGAAAGAAAGAAAAACAAATGACGATCGTGCATTTTACGACAAAATGCGATTTTTCATAAGTACAGGTATTTATGAAAGAAAATAAACAATTTCAAAAAGTATAAAAAATTTTAAAAAAAATAAATCGAAAAAAAACGTTACTTTTTATCTTATTTAATAACCTGGCTGTTTTTAATCACGCTTTTTTTCACAAGTCTTCACTTGGTTGAATTTAATTTATTATTAGGATACTAGGATTTTTAACGCCGAAATCAAAAATTTTTCTTAAATAGAAATTTGAAAATTTGAAAAGTGGTGAGTTGGCAATACTGCGCGGCCGCATTATGATGAATTGCGGCAAACCAATCCTAGGCAGTCCCCCCCCCCCCCCGGTTTATTCCGAAAAGGATTACGCAATGAAAACGTATTAAAAATAATTTTCTGCGCAAACCCAAACTCTTGTTGATGTCAAATCAAAATACGTGATTCCGATCCCTATTTATTAGAAATAGGAGGAAATAGGTTAGAATTATTTGACGGCGGTGGGTGAGTGTACAAGTAGGCGCCAGAATAATTGTTAATAGCTAGGCAAATAAACAACTGACAAATAGAACCACATTTACACTTGGAAATATTTTATTTCCCATTTTTTTTTTTTTGGATTCGAAGAGTTGATTGTCTTCAATTTCTTTTCTCACTCTGACCTGCACTAAAACACATTAGCTCTCGCTCACGTTTCTGCTCTCACCGTCCACGGAACATGAAAGTTGAAACGTCAATTTTGAAATTTAAAAAAATTAATGACAACAAGAAAATGAGATACCTTTTCGAACGCGAAAACTCGACTATTAAATTTCATTGAAGGTGAAACGTTTCATGAAATTTTTCATGGAATATTTCGAAAAAAATATGTTTCATGAAATTTTTACGTCACTAATACCATGCGATCAACGGAATTTATAATTTGAGCAAGCCGTGATAGTTTTCGAAAAGTTGGCAACACAGGGTCGCAGTTTGAAATTAAAAATTTCAAGTGTCAGAATTGTGACATTTATTTTTTTAAATGATTGATAATAAACCGATATGTCCTGTGGAACCCCCCCCCCCCCTAATATCCTAAGAAAAGCGTTTAAACCAGCATCAATTCAAAATAGTTTTCGAAAAGTTGGCAACACAGGGTGACACTTTGAAATTAAAAATTTCAAGTGTCAGAATTGTGACATTTAATTTTTTTTAATGATTGATAATAAACGGATTTGTCTTGTGGAACCCTCCCCCCTCCCCCCAATATCCCAAAGAGTGTTTAAACCAGCATCAATACAAAATAAAATAACAAAATAAAGATTGTACAAAGCACGTGCATAACCTCAAATTTGACAACTGTCAACTTATTATTTTTTTATATAGTTTTCGAAAAGTTGGCAACACAGGGTCGCAGTTTGAAATTAAAAATTTCAAGTGTCAGAATTGTGACATTTATTTTTTAAATGATTGATAATAAACCGATTTGTCCTGTGGAACCCCTCCCCCCCCCCCTAATATCCTAAGAAAAGCGTTTAAACCAGCATCAATTCAAAATAAAATAACAAAATAAAGATTGTACAAAGCACGTGCATAACCTCAAATATGATAACTGACAACTTCTTATTTTTTTTATATAGTTTTCGAAAAGTTGGCAACACAGGGTGACACTTTGAAATTAAAAATTTCAAGTGTCAGAATTGTGACATTTAATTTTTTTTAATGATTGATAATAAACGGATTTGTCTTGTGGAACCCTCCCCCCTCCCCCCAATATTCCAAAGAGTGTTTAAACCAGCATCAATACAAAATAAAATAACAAAATAAAGATTGTACAAAGCACGTGCATAACCTCAAATTTGACAACTGTCAACTTATTATTTATTTCTCATTGCATTCAACTACACGGAATAAAATAGCACCAATCACAGCCTCCTCTAGTTATGAATTTCATTGATCACCCGGTATTAAGCAATGCATAGTTTCATCAAAATGTGTTAAGACGAATTTGCTTGTAATTAATTTAATTACTTCTCGAATGCAAAGGGCTAACATTAACCCTGATATAGCCTACTGAAAAAAACAAAATAAATTACTCACCCCTCTGCTTCCAAACTGCATGCCGACGTGGAACTGTAACAATATTTATAACATATTTAATAAATTAAATTGAGAAAAACTATGATTTCACTCACCCTACTGTTTTACGAAGCGTGCAGTTCTAGTGCCGAAAACTCCCCAATTAGCAACCACAACACACACACACACACACTAAAAAAAGGAGAAAAAAGGCAATTAGGAAAATCGTAAAGTCTCGAAAAAAAGAATAACTTAAAAAGCTTAATTTGAAACACTATAAACAATTGTCGGACGGATAATTTGATTTTTCAGATTAAAGAAAACAAGACACAACATGAAAAAAAATCGATTGGTCTTCAGGTTAATAACTTGTGCTGAATGCAAGAAGTAATGCTAAACAATACCACATGATTAACTGAAAAATCATGCTAAGTATCAGACCACTACACTTGACTTGCTCTTTAAAACTGCTTAAAAAATGTCATTTTTCTTAGAAACAAAGGTCTTTTGGATATAATTTGTTCTATTGTTTGAAGAAAATTATCGAGTTTAAACTTGAATCATCCTGTATACAAGCAAGCTCTAAAAATAACTGTTGTTATAATTCTTTTTATAAATCGGAAAATTTCCCACTTTTTTAAACTAAATACAGGGTGTTCATGGGAAGCTGCTACAATAGCTAACTTTCTTATTTGTATTTTTATGAAGTAACTTAAATTAGGAAAGTTTTGGAACGTTTCCTCTTCGATTTTATGGTACTTCCAAAAAAACAAATGACAATCAGGTTTTCGAGATTTTCAATTGTTTTCAACTTTCTTAAATGGAACATTATGTTTTTTTATCATGGCATCGCATTCAGGATGTCAAATTAAGTATGTCTGTGAAATAACATCTCTCAAAACAGAATATTTCATAAATAATTCCGTCTTGATATTCGCGTTATGATAGCCTTTTTATTCACGAATACAATATGGTGTGCTTCGAAACAAGAGAATAAAGGAAGTGTGTTCAAACTGTCAGACCTTTGTGAACTGTCATGATTCAAAATTTGTTTAAATTTAATTCAAACTAAAAACCCTTGTGTCAAATATTGAAAGCGCGACATATTAAAATGTCTAGTACAATTATTTACCAAATAATTTATAAAATAGTAGACTTAGGAGGGGAATATTTTAAAGAAGTACTTAATTTGGCATCCTGAACACGATGCGCTGATAAAAAATATAATGTTCCATTTAAAAAAGTTGGAAAACAATTGAAAATCTCGAAAATCTGACAGTCATTTGTTTCTTCAAGGGTACCATAAAATCAAGCACGGAAGGTCCTGAAACTTTTCTAATTTAGGCTATTTCGTGAAACTGAAACAAATAAAAAAGTTAGCTATTGTAGCCATTTTCCGTGAACACCAAGATTTTGTTACTAAATTATTTCTAAAATAGTAGGCTTTGAGAGATGATATTTTAGAAACATGATTAGTTTAACATCCCGAACGCGATGCGATGATGAAAGACCTAACATTCCATTAAAAAAAGCTGAAAACGATTGAAAATCTCGAAAACCTGATTGTCACTTGTTTTTCCGAAAGTACCATATAAACGAGGAGGAAAGGTCCTAAAACTTTCCTAATTTAAGTTACTTCGTAAAAATACAAATAAGAAAATTAGCTATTGTAGCGGCTTCCCATGAACAGCATGTATAAATATAATTTCGTTAACATCATTGAATATTAACAAAGCAAAGTCGACTGATTGTGATTTGCTATTCGTTTCGAAAATATTTAATACGAGCTTGAATTTCAATTTAAGTGTTCGGCGAGGATATCTCGCAGATGATTTAAAAAAAAAAGTTCTTACCTTTTTTTCATTACGACAGCGAATTCTAGGAGCACTTTACGATCACGCGTATTATAATAAAGTAATAAAATATTATAATCTATCGCGATAGATATTGTAAGTTCGCTAGGAAAAGCACGCAACATCCGATAAGTTACTAAGGCAAGCGTTAAGTGAAAAGGTGGCCTTGGACTAACTCAACTGTTTTTTGCGTTTTTTGCCGTCGACTTGTGAAGATACTTACACGCCGGGAAAGCGAGATTTTTCAATAACACCGACTGAGCGAACTAAAGGCCGAATTACACCAGCCGAGTACCGGTCCGAATCACTCGCTTTGTTACTCGACCCAGAAACTGTTATTAACGCGGGTAATTACACGGGGTGTAAGCCGAGTACCGAGTGTTTTGATCAGATTAGCCGAACACTCGGCCGAATACACTCTCTCGCCCCAGAACTCGGTAGGTGTAAGTCGGTCTTTACATTACAATATTCTGTTTTGTTTTTGTTTTAGGCGGAAATAAAAATAAACGTCTGAGTGTCGCCCGAGTTTAATTTCATTTGGAGAAAAAAAATACTTTATTTACCTAATTTAAAATTAGATCGTTTTCCGACGAAGGAAGGCGCAGTCGTGTTGCGATGCAAAGAAATACGAAAATGTTTGTAAACAGTGTCGTTTACTTTTGTTACATCTAGAAAATACTTAAGGCAATTAATTTGTTTAAATAAAGTAGAGGGGGTGCTAATAATCTAGGAATATTTCTCTCCTTTCTTGATTGTTAATAATAATACAGTTGAACGCAAGAAATGGTAGACAAAAAAAATGCAGTTTCCTGTAATTATTATTACTCAAAATGGTATTGATTAAAGACGAATTTACAGATTTTACCAAAGCCTTGAGCTTGTTAAACTTGAAAGCTTTCAATTCTTTTTTCAATGTGATCTGTGAAGTCGTCTTTAATCAATACCATTTTGCGAAATAATAATTACAGGAAACTGTTTTGTTTCTTTACGCTAATGACTAATGTCTTTCTGGCAACTTATAATAGGGTATATGATGATAATGATATAAAATTATTAATTAAAGCTCTCTAATCGAGACTATAGTCAAATAGCACACGCGAAAACACCAAATTTGTACGCTATTTCCAATTATTATTCTCTTAAATTAATTAATAACATCGAAAATATTCAAATATAAATCACGTGGTCTCGAAAGGCTTCCCATTCGTTGTGACGTCAGCGTCCATAAATTGTCACTTGACGTTTATGTTGTACGCAGACCCTTGTCAAATATAGTTTGAATGTTTGCTCTTAATATGTGCTGAAAAATATAGCTTTAATTTAAGCAACAATTAAGAAGTGAATATCTTAAAGAAATTATCATATTTTTTTACTTTGTTGGTGAGAAATTTGTGGTGGAAACGGGAACTTTTCGCCATTGAGAAGTAAGGTTGGTAACACTAAAATTCTGTGAAACGCTTATAAATAATTTATTCGGAGTTCTCGCACAGGTATTTTTACATTTTATAGCACAGCACAATACTGATAATATGTTTTACTATTCATTGTAATAAGTTTTATGTGTTCGTATTGATATTCACTTATTACGATTTGACGACATATGACCATGGACGTCACACAGTCAGAATATGCGTTTTGGCGGGAATTTAATCAATTCAAATTCCTTTAATTTTTTACGGCTTTAATCTTCTAAATATATCTATCTAAATTATCGTATTTTTACCTACTTTCAAATAAAATCGTTTAAGAAAAAATTTTCATGTACCCTATTGTTACCTGAAACATGCTTGCAGTGGCATTAAAATAAAAGCACTAAAAGGAGAATGAAAAAGGTACTCACTTATGCAGAAAAGTACTGTTATTTAAATTAATTTTGTTTTTATACTAGGTTCATTCCTTTTAATAAAATTTCATATTCTGACCCGCTCAAATATGCAAGCCAATGCATGAATTTAGACATAATTGTGGATATAGGCTGCGGCAAGTGAGCGGTCAAACTTGTCAGACTAAAGCACGTGATCACCTTTTTCCAAGCATTGATTGGTCGGATGGTTTGGTCTGGCCGTTGACTTGACAATTTCCTGTAATTTGACCGCTGGTAAATGTACTGTCAGTAGGCATCCGTTTTTCCGTTTTGTAGTTGTTGCCCTACCGCAGTAAATCATCACGAGCCGCCACTGATGTCAATTCGGCTGGCCGTGTTACCAAGCGAAGACATTCCGAAACAAATGAAAAACATCAGGAACGTTCAGAAACAATGTCCTGAAAACAATTTAGAGTAAATAAAATTTTATACTTAAACACTGTGTTGCCAACTTAGCGGATTTTCCGCTAGTTCTAGCTTAGCTGAAATCATACCTGGAGTCAAAATTTTCCATCTAGCTGCTGACGGATTTTCTAGGTTATTTACGCGTTTTGTTCAGCAGAAATATGACTTATAAATGTTATAAAAAAATTCATATAACTTGTAATTTTATAAAAAAATTCATTTGATTGTAATAAAGTTAGAATTGACAAATAACTAGAGACTATCCTAGAAAGTTACAATCTATCCTAGAACGTTAAAAACTGTCATAAAAATTAGAAACTATTCCAGAACATTAGAAGTTAAACAAGTTAGATGCCGTAATGATAAGTATTTGTTTCAAGATTCCTAAGCAGTGCTGCCATCTTGACAAATTTATCTCTACTCTGTTTTTTTTTATTTCATGGGAGGAGTACTTTGAAATTTTGGCGCTCAAAACAAGCTTTATCATTGGTGACTGGCCGGAATTGACCAGTGACAAAGCTTGTTGACCAATGACAAAACTCGTTTGACCAATAACAAAGCTCGTTTGACCAATGATAAACCTCGCTTTTAGCGCCAAAATTTCAAAATACTCCTTCGAAATAAAAAACATAGTATGGCGATTTTTAACCAGTGATTGACCCTCTTACGATAAATGAACCACGCCTGAAGCAGAGGCGTACGCAGGATTGGTAAATGGGAGGGTTTTACAAATGAGCGAAACTAAAATAATTTTTATCTACCGTATAAAAGATACATAATGAGTGATTTAATACGAAAATATTGCGGTTTTTCTTTTGAAAAACTGGTAATACTCGGTTGATTGGGAGGGGGGAGGGGGGGGGGGGGGTATTACAGCTTAGATATAGCTTATTTATTCAAAATTTGGCGGATTTGCAAGCTCTATCTGGCGGATTAATTTTATGGTAGTTGGCAATACTGCTTAAACATAGTTAAAGCACGGCCAGCTGAATTGACATATCATATGCGGCCTAAAGAATGTTTTTGGAAAAGATGAACAGCGTGTGTGTCAAGTGACGCCCTCAAATTCAAAACTAGTGTCAAAAATTACTGTCATCTTGAAATTTTTGGTTATGAGAAATGTCAAGTGGTCTTAATATTTAAGTTGTCAAAATAAGCGTCGGTGTCGCATCCACAGTAACTCGGTAACACCTAATTAATGAGTACGAGAGGGCGCTAGTTGACACGTTTCACAGCTTGCTTTACTGGAACACATTTTTAGGCGAATTGGACTGGCCGTATGTGACACATCAATTCAGCTGGCCGTCGTTAAAGCGAAAGAATTTACGAACACTTGCAGCGCCATCAGTTACCCTGAGCCCTGAACCATAACCTTTATTTTCACACGGAAAACAACTGAAAAATCGAGGAACATTCAAAAACAATGTCCTGAAAACAAGTTTGAACTTTGAATAAAAGAGAAACATTTGGTGCCATCTATTATCATGAAAATAAAAATTTTGAATAAAAGAAAAACATTAATGGTGCCATCTGTTACCACGAGGCGTGACTGTCCTCTTTATTTACGGGGAAGCAATTTCAAAGCGATTCATGAAAATAACTTTGAATGACAGAAAAACATTTGTGGTGCCATCTATTATCATAAGTCGTGACTGTCCTCTTTATTTACGGGGAAACAATTTCAAAGCGATTCATGAAAATAACTTTGAATGACAGAGAAACATTTGTGGTGCCATCTATTATCATGAGTCGTGACTGTCCTCTTTATTTACGGGGAAACAATTTCAAAGCGATTCATGAAAATAACTTTGAATGACAGAGAAACATTTGTGGTGCCATCTATTATCATGAGTCGTGACTGTCCTCTTTATTTACGGGGAAGCAATTTCAAAGTGATTCATGAAAATAACTTTGAATAAAAGAAAAACATTTGTGGTGCCATCTATTATCATGAGTCGTGACTGTTCTCTTTATTTACATTTACGGGGAAGCAATTTCAAAGCAATTGAAAAACGCTCATGCTCAGAAAATTCAAGAAATATGTATAAAACTTGAACAGAAATGGTTAAAAAGAAGTTTCAAACAGAAGCAACGCCAGCTGTTGATCTGTAACCGCAATTCATTTTATCCTCTTTACATGCCGGATGGCAGTTTTAAAACAGACGAAAACAAAGTTCTTCAAGAAAGTGTTTGAGAAACAATTGAAACGTACTCTGCTTAGTACTACTTTTCGAAAGCTTTTATAACCTAAAATTTTGACAATTCTCTGTACTTTTTACAACAGAATAATCTAAAAGCAGTTTTGATTTACTTAGCATAGAGAGTGAGAAGCTGGAGAAACGAAGCTAGTTCTTTTTTTTTCAAATTTGCCCTTGAGTGTTTTAATAAAATCGTTAAATGACTTTTCTTACTATGTACCTAATTATACCCACTAAAACTAAAGGCGCCGGAAAAAAATTTGCAACCCGGCGACTTGACTTCCAGTTAGGTACGCCACTGGAACACAACAAAAAAATAAAATAAAAATCAATCTGCATCTTTCAGATTTGTTTCATATTGTATCCGAATTTCATTTTCAGGCACTCTTCCAAAACCAGCCTGTATATTCCAGTGCGTCAAATAAAATAAAAAGTCTTTTGGCTGTAAAAGAGCGAAAATCAGTTTCGACAGATTCACGAATGAGTTGTCACAAAACCCAAACTTGGATTAATTTTTATTTCTTGGGTAGGTCCGCAAGTAGTAATAGCCCAGGGCCTCCAAACCTAACAGTCCGCCCCTGAGTACCTACATAAAGGCTGCGGTAAGTGAACGGTCGAAGTGGTCAGACCAAATCACGTGATCACTTTTGTCAATTCGTGATTGGTCAGAGGACCGTTGACTTGACGATTTTATGCAATTTGACCGCTCATTTAACTCGGCCAAAATCAAGGACATTACTGTGACTGACTTCACACCTCTCCAATACTGGGTGGGATTCAATTCAAATACACGCCACCAAAAGCAAATTAATGGGCGCGTTCAGCGGCCGAGTTGCTTACTCAGCAATCGTGATTGTGATTGGCTCACGTCAAGGTAATAGCCAATCACAGACGACTGCTGAGTAAGCAACGCATTCGCTGAACGCGCTCAATGCTTTGTTTAAATTAACTGAAATCAGAAGATTGATCCTTGCCTGAACTCTTTATCTATAATGTTATCAACAAATTCTCAGAATGAACTTCTTCCAGTTAGTTGATCAATAGCAACAATAGTGTGTTGATGACTGTACCTGGTAAATGTGTGTGAGCAGTGAGCAATTAAATTAAACCAGAAATACACCCGATAATGTTCAGGATCTTTCTCCTATTAGTGTGTATGTACGGTGGTGTCGAAAAGTTTTAAGACGAAAAGAAATGCCCCTGGCCGTATATAAATATCCGTGCATTGCAATTATGAACCTTAGCAACATTTAGCCGGCTGACCTGCTTTTTTGTGATACGGCCAGCGGCAGAGAGGGAGAGAGAGACGGGGAGGCTCAAATGCAGAAGGTTCTAAATTCAGACGGGCTCAAATTCCAATAGATTTACTGCTTCTCGTCTTAAAACTTTTCGGCAGTAGTGTACGTTCAAGTATCTTACGGTACAATCATCCACAACTAAAATGCACCACCTGCACGCAAACCTCACCTTTAAGACCTGATCAAGGTCACAGAAAGCTCACAGAAAAGATGTACAGTCTTGGCACAAAGTCGTTACGCTCAGGAGGTGGATTTTAGTTATGGATGGCTGTACACGTTTGATTATTATATTTAAAGCTGCCCTACTTCTTGCCAGCACGTCGACCACGATCATCGTTTTGTGACTTCGATAACCTCGATAACCATTGACTTTAAACTTGAAGAGTGTCATGAAATGCAACTGAATTTTTCCACCATTACCATTACCATTGAATCAGAACAATATGCAAAAAAGAACCTGCATATTTTAAATAACAGACGAGAGAATTAAATACTAAAGTACATATTCAAAACAGACGCCAGACAGCGTCGCGGCGGTCTCTTGATTCGTTTTACCGATGAAAACCCAGAAGTGATGGCGACGCTGGCGAGGAACGTCGCGTCGTTCGACGTAGGACGGCGACGGTCTCTTGAAGGAAATCGTTTTACCGATTAAAGTCCAGGGGTGACGGCGGCGACGCCCATCGTGTTGGTGGCGGCGACGACTCTTGAAGCGAATCGTGTTCACGATTAAAGTTTCGAATGCTCCTCGAGTTATTCATAGCGGTTTGTTTGCGAACACGCGCAAGGATTTGCTTGCTTAACTATTTAGGGCCCGTTACAGTTTTGAAATAACGCTGAGTGTACGGAATGATTGCAACGCCCACGTTCTAATTTCACAGCCGACGTAACGTTTCCGCTGAGTTTTGGAATTTATTTAATTGGAAACCTATTCATTTACAGGTTTCCTAATAGTAATTGTCCAAGGAAGTACGTCTTTAATAAACACGGAATCATTTCAAACTCTATCTAGATTCAAGCGACAGTCTGAAAATCAGTAAGTAATTATTAGCTTCGCCAAAATAAAGAGCAGTTCCTCATCAGCATTAAGTAGTTGTATTTTGCCAGATCACCCTGCCAACGGGGAAATTAAACTTCTTGGACAAGACGACCCTTATTTTCCAAGCAGCGAGGTCATAGCAAATACAATTATCGATCTGTCTTGTAGAAATGGTACGCTGGCGAAAACTGGAGGACTATCTCGTGCTATCTGCTATCAAGGCAAATGGAGGCCATCGATATCACAAATGGAATGCGTCCGTATGTATTTTGATTTTAACCCAGAGGATGTTATTCTAAACACACCTTCCAGGAAGATGTCCGCAAGTGCAAACACAAACAGAAAATCTATCTGTAACCTGTACGCATGAAAATCCTAGAATTAATTGTAATAATCCCATTGAGGGAACAATAATTCAAATAGTTTGCAAACCCTTTTATGAATATACGGGATTACAACCCATTATTACATGTCGCGATGGAACTTGGGACAGCGAAATATCTAATTGTCAGCCAGGTTAGTGCAGAACGATATAAATGTGGATATTTACACTTCAATTTAGAGTGTGGGAAGAAACGTGTGAGTGTTCAGTCACTGATAATCGGTGGTTCTACGGCTGTAAAATCTGAATATCCCTGGGTGGCTGGAATTTACAAATCAAATGGCACACGATTTATTGGTGGTGCAACCGTAATATCAAGACGTTTCGTTTTGTCAGGTAAAATTCAATCGCCAGTGTAATACTAGGTACATTAAAGTGAGCTCCTTCAGCTGCTCATCATTTCATTAGCCCCGAACTTGTTCCTTACGACATAAATATTTACACAGTAACCGCTGGTAAATATTATCGAACCATTGATGATAAACGTGATGCAAATATGCAGTCTTCCCAAGTAAGTTAAGGCAGCCTGGATTGCTTTGGGCTACGCCTAATCAAAATTTTCTTTCAGATAAAACGATTGTACGTTCCGGAAACTTATCAAGGCGCGTTTCAAAACGACGCAGGCGATCTTGCAATAATAACATTAGAAAATGCATTCACTTTGACTGAATACGTTCGACCTGTCTGCATTGACTGGACAAACCAACATGAATCTTCTGATCTGGTGGAAGACAACAAAGGAGTGGTAAGCAGAATACGAATTCAATCAAATCGTTCCAATTGATCGGTACGTTTAAGATTGCAGGTTGGGGATACTCGATATACGGTGGTTATTCAGAAGAGAAACTAAAAACGCTCGTCGTTCCTTATAAATCGAAAGACAGGTGTTCAATACCGTTGGATTTCAAAAGGAAGTTTCATACATACGATAAATTGTGTGCCGGCTACGGCGATAATCGTAATTATCTGGTTCACAACACATCACAGAAATTATTTTAATTTAATTTTCGTTTGTCTAGACACGAGAGTATGCACTGGGGACAGTGGAGGTGGCTTATTCTTCAAAAATTCCGACTCCAGATTTTATATCAGAGGGATTCTTAGCGTTATACCGGGCGAAATTCGTAGTTGCAACACAAATAACGCCGCATTATACACGAGAATTTCGACGTACCTGCAACAAATTGGAAAAGAAACTGGCCGATTGCTTTAAGAATGTTTTGTTTGAATTCAATTAAAATACTTCTGACTTTACGATCCTTTAAAATTTACACTACACCATCCTATAAAAGAATAAGCAAGAATCTTTAAAAGAAATGATTTGGTTTTTTTTTTTTTTGTATATTCGTAATTCGAGTAAAATAATAATAATAGCCAAGATATTCTATGCATTTATTTTTACAGATGATATATAAAATGAAACATATACATTACAAATATTTATAATTAATTACACAATAGTGAATAAAATAACACATGATCATGGAACAAAGGATTTAAAAATAAATGCAAAGTTTACCTAATTACAACTGTTTTATTTCACAAATACATACAACAGCAACCTGCCGATTAAAATGACGCCTCGAGTTTCTCACTTTAGCTACGGTTACTATGATGTCATCATATCACTTACCGATGTATTTACATTGGGACCCTTCAGCGAATCGTTGATGTCTCTTCTGAACATCGACAGATTTTGCGTGAACCTGAAAACACGAGCGCAATGAAATTCTTGAAACCGCTCTCTTTCGGTAATCACCTGTCTCGATTTTTCGTAAGCAAATTCCTTTCGATACCGTCCATCAGATTTTCAAACCACTGGGCCATAGCCGCTTGCTTATCCGGTGGTTGGCTTCGTATGATACTCTCTCGCATCTGATTAAAATAGTCCTCGTTCAACAAGATCAGTCCTAAAAGCGGCCTCGACATCGACCACTGATTTCTACAGTCTTCGAACATAATCACGTTTAACACGGTGCTCAGTATTTGCTGAAGTATTTCAGGATGCACTTCGAGAACTTTTAGGAACATGTCACTCGTTGGAGTCAAACCGGCGTGCGGCTTCTTACCGGGGAATACTGCAATTTAAAATTCATTGCACGACATGTGCTCAGAGTGATTTATTTGCGTTGCTAAAGTAATATACCTTTTTGTGTTAGTTGTTTAAATAAATACGTAACTATGTGATCCAAAGTTGCACAACATCCTGTGCAAACCATTGTATCTGAAAACGTAAGCTTGGATAACAAATTTCAAAGTCTTTTGTTATTTATTGTGCGAGCAATTGGTGCATCCAAGCATAAAAGCGTTCGTGCTTAAAAATTGTGAGGCCAGCGATTACACGAAGCAAAAAAAAATTACATTTTTTTAGACATGGAGTACAAACAAATACATGCACATGCAACACGGCTTAGGTTAATTTTGATGATTAATTATATGTAAATTTTGTACAGTCAGAGACATTTCAGCGCAGACCCTAACAGTATCAAACAGATCAATCTCTATTCTACTCTACACAAACCAGGTGTTATCAAAGAAAAAAAAAACCTGGGTCTGAACATTTGAAACTTCATCATAAAGTGTTAGTAAGTGGAAATCAGTGTCCTGCATTACCAAACCACAAGAATATTATTAACAAATTACACCACACAACGACGTTTAAATAGCAAGCAAATAATTTCAATTTGCAACAACTCTCAACCTGCGAATACTTCTTAATTGGTGTATGCATGAAAGGAAAAACAACACAAAACATAATCATACTAACAACTAACAATGTTTGTTTTATTGTAAAAAAAAAAAAATATGATGAAGTTTCATATATGCTGTGTGTCCCTGAGCCGTACAGACCTGTGTAGTTATTCAGGTGCGCACCTAAGGCAGTAAGGCCCTCTGATATAGAGGACAGTATGTATAAAAATACGTGCGGTTCTAAAGTGGACAAGAAGCTCATATGATCTTGCGCCAGACACTCCAATAAAACGTAATATGTTTGCGAGAGTTTAGGAAAATCCTAAAACGTAACACACAGTAAATAACATTAATCGAAGATTCATTCGGATGTACGTACTAGTAAGTCTGACTGTGGTATTGACAGGAGTAATTTAACGAAAATATTTAAAGCGTTATCCAAAGCTTCATCTCCGTACAATCTAAACACCCCGAAATTAACGTAGCTCCCACATAACGCTGCTTTTAACATTGAGAAACATATGGAAATACCTTTTAGTTTTAACGGATAGGTTTGTTCTTTCGGCACTTCAACATTTAATATTCTACTACCTATAAGAAAATCAACAGTAATCATATTACTTCATTCGAATGAATTTGTATGTATTTATTTATTTAAAGAAATGACGAACTCTTCAAATGAGAAAATTATATCGTGTAATACAAAAAAAAAAAAATTGTTGGAGTCCTTACCGTAACTACAAATTATTTTACTAGCCTCTCTAAATAACAAAATTCCATTTGGAGATGAGACATCGAATTGGAGTCGTTGAGATCTATTCTGTACAAGTTCGGCGAACAATTTTAAAATCGGTGTCGTCACCTGCGGATCGTGATACCACATTTCGATGGCTCGAAGTAAAATCGGAGTGTAACTCGGATAACTGAAGCGAATTAAGCCGAAATATTTCACCGGAGGTAAAAGTGCAAAACGCAAGCGAAAGGATACATCCAATCAAACAACATCATGTACGACGTTTTCGTATTAAATGCAAATGCCAATCCTCTTAGGTCTCTGGCCAGACCAATCAGGGCTTTCTTCGTTTCGTCGGTTGCAAACAGGGGACTGTCGGCTGTGCTTAAAAGAGTGCCGATGTTTTCGAAGGATGCTGCAAGAACGACGACGTTTAAACTTAACCAAGGAGCACGTTAGAAAAGTGCTTCATAAAAACCTGTCAGTGGTAGCATGAACGTATGAAATCTATCTTCGTCCTCCCCTAAATCGACCATGAGCAAACGACCGAGCGACGTGTAAAACATGGATCGACAGCGCATCTCCGAAATTGCCACCGCATTCCCAAGGAATGGAAAATGTTCACTGGTATGATTGTTCAACATGAATTGTACTTCTTCTAATTTGACTAATTTCCTAACACAACTATATCCGACGGACAGATCGTTCAGTAACTGCAGCGTCTTGCTAATTATTTGTTCGCTGCGGGCCCAGTATTTTAAATTCGTAATTCTGGAAAGAAGAAACAATTCAAAATAAAATGAGGGGGAACTAATCGAAACGCTTACATTTTCCTAATGAAGACACTTAAAACAGTCGCTTCATCGTTTAGTCCGAGCACCTCTGATAATCTTCTGTACACTTTCGAGTTCTTCTGCACTTGATCTCCGACGTAAATTTTACGAAATTGCTCGAAGAAACTCAGCATTGCCAGCTCCAGTTTTTCACAACCACCTTGTGCCAGTCGTGAGTCGGTTAAATTCATGAGCTGCAACACTCGACAGACTAATTCCCCGTCCATCGCGTCATGTTCTTCATTACTGTTGAACGAAACTCTACCGCCGATTGCAGAGCCTATTATGTACACCAGCCAAGTTAAACGACCTGAAATACAAAAAAAAAAAAAAAATTAATTCACTAAATTAAGATGGCATGCACTAACCTTCTTGAATCGTAATTTCTATTTGTTGGGATTGATTAGTGAGTAATTCCTGATAAATTCCAGCGGCTTGGTCGAACAGTTGCACTAAAAGAGTGCACGTCTTTTGATATTCGCACCGGCCGATTACAGATAATTGTTCTAATTGTTGCTGGATCATTCCTAGATCATCGATGGGGTCTTCCAGACCCTCCCTTACAACCACGGTCACCGATTCTAACCTTGATGTTATGTACGCGTTCGTTACTTCCGGTGTGTACGTTTCTAACAAGTGCGGTTCGGTGGCTTTAACATACGGAACAGAAGCCACCATGCGTTGCCATAAACTTAACAAATAATGTACAGAGTTCGGGGCAAATTGCCACATCTGAAATGATTACGTTTAGTTACACAAATCACGTGTAGAATATATTCAACGTACCTGTAAACTTTGAACTGTGAATTTCGCTATGAGTTGTATTGCTTCGGGGTAATTATCGACCATAACGAGTTCTCCCAATTGATAATTTGATTTTAACCGAGCCAACAGGCGACAGAATTCATGATAATTCGCAGAATCACTCAACCCCTGGGGGTTTTGCAGTATGTGCTTAACCCCGTTTACCAAATGCGTTAAAAATTTCGCACGCTCAGTATTGCTGAACAATGACCTCCGCACCGAAGCTATCTGTACTAAACACGACAACGCCAGGGATGAGAGCGTGTTGGGCAAGGAATGGTACAAGTCAAAAAATAACTTCAAGGTGGTGAAATCAAGAAACGCCGGCCTCCAACTCGTCGGGATCTGGACGGTGCACAAATCATCCGAGGACTCATCCGTCGAAGTGCCAATGAAATCGAACGTAAGGCAATTTTGAGCTAGTCTCAACAGCTGCGTCATCAAGCCGTGCTGGTTCTCATCGTTGAAATTTAAGTTCTTACAATTTTCCCTCGCCGTCCCCAATAATGAACATGAAAGTCGGAATATTTCGAACAGCTGCGTATCACGAAATGAAGATGCTATTTTACGATGCTTCGTTAACGATCTATTCGCCTCTACTTCCGATATTTGATTCATCTCGCACGTCAGCTGCGACAGTAACTGAACACCTATCATACAATGTTCCACCGACCCCTAAAAATTATTTCACCACAGCTTTAATTCCAATTTCTTTCGAGATTAATTAAAGCTAAAAAATATTAAATTCCGACTTTTTACCATTTTTAAATTAAATTATTATTTTTGATTTAATCAACACCCCCTTAAACTATGGCCGTTGGATAATGGGACATCCTGTGTAAGTATTTATGATAAATTTCGTCATTTGCAAACATGATTCAAACATTTGTCGCGCAACTTGCGAGCATGTGCAGATACAGGAGCTTCAAAAGGCATGCATTTAAATGTCCTCTTCAGAATTCCCAACGCACCAGGGCTCCCACCATTAAATTAAAAAAGCTCTGCTTAAACACCTTTTTTAAACTAGATATCTTAATATTATCTTTTATCTAGCATGAAATATTATCAAGAATTTAGCATTTTTACCAAGCTAAACAATATCTGAATGTGAGGCAATTTGAAGCAAGTCATTGAAACGTACGCGATAAAATGATGAAACTTCTTTACCTGTAAGAATTTCGCAATATCATTCACAACATTCCTAAACACAAAATCCTCTTTATGAGTATCGAACCACCCGAGTTTAGTAATCCTGGAGAACAAAGTTACTAAGGCTTGAATCACGAAATTCGGCAACTTCGGTCTCGTCGCCATGTAATTTAAAACGTAATTCCTAATGTCGACCCTCTGCTGCAGGCTGAGTCCTTGTGCACTGCGCGAGACCAATTTCGTGAGGGTGGTAGCCGCCAGCAGCTGGGCATATCCGGAATCTCCTCGGTCCAGAAGCACTTGACACTTGGTTAGAGCGTCGGGGCCATCTTGGAAAACCACGAGCGCTTTCTCCGCATCCGCTCTGGCCGAGCTGTCTTGAGATTCGTAAAGCTGCTTACAGAGTAACTCCAATTGTCGAATCTCCTGTATAACCAAAGAGAGATCAATTACTTTGGGGTATGCACTCGGGAAACCGGCGGTTGGGGGCGACGCAACGAGGAGCAACTTGAAAGATCCGCCTTTGGAAAACCATGGCGAGATGGTTTCGGTTCACTGAGGGGGGCGAGCTAGACTACAGAGAGGGCACAGGATACAGCAAAATAATGCACTGGAATCCAGTGTTTCCAAATTGATACAATTAAGTTGACAGACACATCAACATTTATATTCACCTGTTCATCAGCCATTTTTACCGGTTTTCATTTGTTTCACGTGTATTTCCCACCGTTAGTAGTTCCAACGACGATTTATATCCGATGCTCAATTTTCTATTGCAGTTGATACCTCGAAAACAACATAGCGAATCGAATGTAATCAAGAGCGTGTCGCCACCTACCTGCACGCGGTAAATTTAATTTCCGAGACGCTTTCATTCTTGATGACTGTGTATAATAAAATGTTGATCGTACGCATGATTTTAACAGATAATCAAAAAAAACAAATTTATTTTCTGAAATAGGTAGTTCATATCTTTAATTTAATAAGTTGCAGGCTCAGATAGGAGGACAGCCAAGCATTGTTCTTGGTGACGCAAAATAGCTAGCGCAGAACTTAAACTGAAGAATAAACTGAAAAGTTATTCATCGTGATCATTAATGGTACTTACAGTTTAAGATAATGAGAATTTAATTTCTGACATGCAATCCATATTTAAATTGCTGCGTTATTTTGGTGGCACATTTTAATTAAACGAGTAGTAAACAGATGGCACCTCTATATAATTGGCGTGAATTGGCGTTTTTCTCCTTCTTAATTATTATTATAGCGTTTTCCTATAGCTGGGCTAGTGCCCAGCTGTCAATTCAGTAAATTCCCTACTCATTTTACCCTCATGCAATGATTTAAACTGAATTATGCACTTAAATGTGCAACAATGAAGCCATTGAAATAGGGGTGCGTTCCGTGACATCCAGCGCGACGCACTCCATTTTAAATTTGCAAAAAGAGAACATACTCTCGATAGCAAAAAATCGTACACTAAAACAGTTCTCTATTTATTATTCTTTCTCAAAAAAAGGTTGTTTAAATGCAAGTTCACAGATGATGTAAATTTGGACAGCTTTCAAATTTGACAACCTTCAAACTTTTGTAAAAATCTGTGCAGTCGTATTTAAACATTGGTTGCGTTAAGTGAACGGCAATTCTGACCAAAGTGGTCGGACTTTACTAACCGCTCACTTAACGGCCACAGTTAATGGATAGGTAGGCACTTCTTATAAATTATGACAGAAGAGGGCGGGAATGGAACAGGTTTTGAAAGTCTCTAAAGTTTCGAAATTAGTGAAATACGCCACGGGTTTAGTTCGTTTAAATCTTAGGATAATAAAAAAGGTAATATATCTAACTCTTAGCTACGATCCTTATTTCACATCACCTGTATTTACTATTCTGACCTGTCAAATTGATCCTATTTAACGTTTCAGACCACGCTGGTCACATTTTAAATCGCGACCAATTTTTCCAATCAGCTGATTGATCACGTGGTACAGTCTGACCGTCGACTTAATGATTTTGCTTAAGATAACCGTTCACTTAACGCACCCATTAGCTTTATTCGTTTCAGCTGACGCTTCTTAGAGCAACGTACTTATATCAAATCACTGCGTCACTTTAAAAAGTCATTCGCTTCAGATTTGTTATCTCGATATGATTCATTTTGACGCAGCTATTGCATTATTGGGGTGTCTTGAAGTTGACTGATGGCGTTTTCGACTAACCAATCTGGAGTCTGGAATACTCAGACGGTATCTCCATCCTCTGTTTTTACATGAGGTTAAAACAAGATGGAGATACCTAAGAGCGCACTCTAACAATCAGTCAAAAATGCTATGAGGTTGATTAAACACGCATATGCTATCGGAATGGGTTCGACAACGTAGATCACGTAACATGCTTGACGCTGATGCATCCTGCAGCAGACCAAAAATTTAGCTAGTACAATTTTGACGTTTTGACGACGAATAATTACAGGAAACCCTTTTCGTATCTTTTTTCTCTTGCGACTGTATTTTAAGCAGTTTTTAAAATCAAAATATTCGCAAGTGTCGACAATTTTATTGCAAATATTACAGTCGAAAGCAAAAAGGAAATAGCAGACAATTACAGTTTCCTGTAATTTTTCTCTTCCAAAATGGGACTGTTTAAATTCGACTTCAGATGTGACACTTAAGATTTTGGAAAGTTTCACATTTCTCAAGCTCAAAACCTTTGTAAAAACTGTGAAGTCGTATTTAAACAGTATTATTGTGAAGACAGAAAAATACTGTAAACTGTAATAGTCTCCTATTTTGTTTTCCTTTTGACTTTTGACTTTAGACTCTCGTAGCGGCAGTGACGAAAAGATAGAAAATTAATGCATTTTTTTAATCGCACTTGTGACAATAAAATATAAGTATAAAAATATGCAAGACATTACGTCAGGTCTTCTTGTCGTCCCCTATAGTAGACAAAACGATACAGTAAAACATGAGTGAAATAGTATAAATCTACATAAGAAGGAGCAATTTAATTAATAATTTAAGCAGGAAAAGAGAGTTTACATTAATCACTCACTGTACGTTGACGGACAATAAAATTTGGGCTTATTCAACAATCATTTGTGATTGGCTTACATTAAGGTAATAGCCAATCACAAACGATTGCTGAGTAAGCAAGTCAGCCGGTGAGCGTCCACTGAACGCGCCCATTTGTACAATGTAAATCTTACTTTAATATTTTTGACATGTACCGTCACTAGAAATTCTGACGTTTAATACAGATTTTACAGTTTATTTTATGTATTTATTTTGAATCTATGCCTATTTTGTATTTTAGCAAAAATTTCGCTCAGAAAGAATGATTTTTCTGGATGAAAAATGAAGGTTGTATAGATAGATACATGGATAGAGTGTCGGGTGTCAAATAGTTCAACATCGCTTTGACAGGAACAGATACACCTTCTCAGTAAAATTCGATTTACCTAATTTATCTAAATACGAATGATACGTCAAATTCTTGCCCGGATTTTATCGTCCGATGCTGTACGGTCGCCAGCATTTAATTTTTGTCATCACTGTCAATCAAAACGTCAACAAATTTTGAGAAATTATGGCGACCAAAATTTATTGCTCACGACTGTACGTGTAAAGCAGCAATTAAAAAAAAAAAAACATAACACTAAGTTGTAGATGTAATGCAGTTTCCACGTCTGCATTGATTTGAAACTGCAATCTTCCGTCCGTTAAAACCACTTTTACAAGTTCAATTTTAATATTTACTAAAGGAACACCAATCATACTTTCTTCTTCTCGCACAAAATGCGACAAATGACAAATGTAACGCATTGACGTCAAAAGACGTTTGATGCGATTAAAAATGCACTTGCATTTGCGCGTCAGCGTGATGCGCGCTACCAAAACTGAACGCGATGCCTCTTTGTGCGTCGAAACGGAACGCACCCGCTGTTAATTTTAAAGTCCCGCTTTATTCATTCATAAGTTAACTGTAACCTTTAATTTATTGTCGTAGAACAGCGGTTTTCTTAATTGCAATTATAAGAGGAGCAAGGCGAAAGTTAATTTGTGATTATAAACAGCGATTTGCGGCAGGGATGCGTTCAGAAACTTACCGTCGGTTGTAGAAGCTAAGCTCGCAGCAGTGCGTTTATTTATACGCTTACGTTTTCGTACGACATATATTGATCATAGGTGCTTTGTTTCGCTCACAAAATCGTGATCCAAACGTGTTTTGATTCAAAAACAGAGATTCTTTTCATGGAATCTCTCTATTTTTAAAACTTGCTTGTATTGAATTATGGTTATTTACAAATGAACTGTCAATCAGAAATTCAAGTCAGGTGTTTTGTTGCAACAACTACGAAATCCAGGTCCAAACTATTCGAAACGCGAAGTATGATCACGACTGATCAATTAAGGAATCAATTCTATAACTGACTGCAGCCCAGTTATAGAACTATTCGAAACGCCATTCAAATTTTTAAGCGAAAAAAATCACCTCATATTCTATAAGCGAGTAACACCTACTATTATTGATGTGATAACTCAAAAACCAGTACAAACGCCGCAAAGATTCGTGGTTTGTTTGAAGGCTTCTTCAGGATAGATATGTATGTGTGTACGTTAGGGAACTACAGTCGAAAGACTCGAATGGTAGACAATTAATAGCTGCGTTCGGCAATGCGATCTTTTTCATCAATCACCTCTGAATTGTTCGGTTTATTCACTCTTACATACGCAGTCGCTCTCTCTCACACTTTTGATCAGAGAGTAAATTGAGCACATTGCCAAACTCAGCTACAGTTTTTCCAAAATGGTACCGTTTAGACACATCTTCACAGGTGATACTCGTTTATTTTGAAAGCTTTCAGATTTGACAAGTTCAAAACTTTATATAAAATCTGTGAAGTCGTTTTAGGTGCTTTCTTTCGCTTAAAAGTTTGAATCGTGTTAGGAATAGTTTGGATCTGAATTTCGTAATCGGTGCAACAAAACACCTGACTTGAATTTTTGATTGACAGTTCATTTATAAATAACCATAATTCAATAGAAACAAGTTTTTTTTTTTTTAAATAGAGAGATTCATGGAAAAGAATGTTTGTTTTTGAATCAAAACACGTTTGGATCACGATTTTGTGAGCGAAAGAAAGTACCGCTTCGGAGAAAGAAAAATTACAGTTTCCTGTAATTTCCTGTAATTGAAACTCTAATTGTTTACTACGTTTTGCTTTCGACCGCAACAGAAAATACTGTTTTTTCTTTTTGTATTATCCGATCAAGTATTACTGCGAATTTTTTCATAATTTTCAATGGATAAGTATATTACTCTTATGAACAGAGTTGGGACATTTCGGGCGTTGCTATGGCTACGCATACAGTGTATGTACACTGGTGATTGGTCCTTGTACTTTTAAATAATTAAATTTAGTGTATGTAAGTAGGTGTATAAGTGCTTTGAACTTTTGTATTTAAGCAATAAATGTATAATGTGTACCAAATAACACGGAGCCGCCAATCGGTTCTTTTTTGTGACGGACGATGAAAAATTTAAGTTTATAAGCGAACGAAATAACATTAATTCTGCCACCCTAAAACAATCATTGAATTACAACAGTAAATAAATAACTGTTTCGTGCTGCTATAGGATGAAAAGTCTCTCGTATAAATTTTAATGAAATATTGACTTATAAAAAGCCACGTCGCTTACACAATCGGATTGGGGGCAGTTCACAGGGAGACTTCATAAAGTGCATCCACTATGCAATAACCGGCAGTGAGATGATGGATTTTGCAGCGCAATATTTCAGCCAACTGTACAAGAAACTGGGGGTCAGCTTGTGGTTAATTTTTGTGTTCACGGTTTTTTATTATTTAGTACGAAAAGTTCTGCGCGGCAGAGAACAGATCCGAAGGAGCTGCGAAGTCATCGAAAAGCAACTGGAGCACATCCAGAGAGTCATTGCGGAAAACGAGCGCAAGGAGGCCGAAGAAAAAAAGAAGGACCCATCGGAAGAAGCAAGCGACGACGCGGAGTTCCTCGAAAGTGAGAAGGACAAGTAAACTGTCATGACCGGAAATATCGATTATTTCCTGCATTTCATGAAGTTTATGAATACAAACACACGTAAGTGCTTCCTTAATTTAATTTCCAAAAAACCAAATAATTTATTCTAATTTCTAAATTACAGGATTCAATTAAAAGTAATTTTCTTCAAAAAGGAAGAGGAGAAATGCGGCCCCAAAAAGTGTCGGTCGACGTATGGAAAATGGTGTTCTCTTCATGTTCGTATTTGGCTTTAGCTCTTGCCGCTTGGGTCCTCCTCAAGCTCATTTACGCCTGTTTCTGGCTGCCAAATTATCTTAAGAAACAAAACGCCGCCGAGGGCGTGGAAGAAGCCTCTGGGGAAGAAATCAAAGGCGACCAGGAAGAGAAAAAACTCGTTTAGAATTCTTTTCTTTTAATAAATTAAATCTCTTTTTGGTATATCTAAGTATTTATAAATAAATAAAAGTAGGGTAGTTGTATGATGCGTATACCGTGTGTTTCATTTTGACTTGAAAACGGCACTTGCTCACTCTTTTCTCAAATCTTTTAAATTTCAAATATTGAGAATAGACTTGACATGGTGATTAAATGAACGGATTCGTTTTATACGTTTTATAATCTTTCAAGTTGCGACGAAACAAGCGGTTTGCTTTTCTTTTGTGGCAAGAAACAGAGATTCAATATTGTTTTCTTTTTTTTTAGAAACTTGAAATGATCGATTAATTTGAAATATTGTCATACCAAAACTTGTTTGTATGTTATAGTTAATGGCACGCTGTATTATTTTATAATAAATTGAAATAAAACTGATGTTTTAGTTCTTCAAGTTTTTTGTTGTTATCAAAGCAAAGTTAAAAAAAACTTCTGGTTACTTACAGCAAATTAAAAATGTTTAAAAATCTTTTTTAAGTGATTGTGCAAAGATTTAAACGTCGCAGTTGATTATTATTCAACAGTACTAAATCCAATACGTCTACTAAACAAAAGTTAGTTTTGTAAAGTTGTATTTAGTAGGCCTTTGCGCAATTTTCATGATTTATTTGCCCAATTATCATATAGGATGTTCAAAAAATGTTCAGGTCGTATGCAAACTCCATTCATGAACGGCATAGAAAAGTTCATACTCCGACTTTGTGATGTTGTGTACAGTCGCGATCATCGTAATCGAGACCACTGTAAGTCCTTATTGATGCCTGACTGTTAATCGGTTTCGATCGAGATTGTACAAGTCGAGATTTCCTTAAATTAGTTTTATTAAATGATGAAATCTTTAAATTTTAAAGTTTTTCTTGCTTTATACGACCCCGAAAGCAAAAATACGAATGTATCAGAACTGTTGAACTTGGAAGCCATACTGAGTTCGAAGTAATCCCAAGGTTTTTAGAAGGAAACGGGTTTGGACCGATTTAAAATTAATATATTTCATTCTACATCGAGTAATATTGAGGGTTTTACTGTTTTTGCATAAATTTTGATACATTTCACATCTCAGAAGGTGTTTCTATTGATATACACTTGTTTACAATTTCCTTTCAAATGTACTCACGCAATGTTGAATCAAAATGTACCTACATTATTTACCAAGAATTCAACAATGTTTCCAACAACAAAAAATAGTAAAAAAATTAAATAATATTATAGATATGATGGAACCAAAGAAAGTATATGATAATGAGCAATAAAACAAACGATTTTTCCACATTCTCTCGAATTACAGAAGGTATTTTTATTGATATACACTTGTTTACGCCCTTTTTTTCCACATAAACTCAGTATTGATTTAAAATATACCTACTTTACATACGCCAAAAACTCACCAACGTTTCCAACAACAAGAAATAGTAAAAAACTTTAATAGTATTAAAGGTATGCTGGAACCAAAGGAAATATATGATAATGAGGAATAAAACAAACGATTCTTCCACATCCCCCTAAATTTCAGAAGGTATTTCCATTGATATACACTTGTTTACGTCAATTTTTTGCTAGATATACTAAGTATTGATTCAAAATCTACCCACGTTACTTACGCCAAGACCTCAACAACGTTTACAAGATTAAGAAACAGTAAAAAACTCGAATAGTATTGAAGGTATGATGAAACCAAAGAAAGTATAAGATAATAAACAATAAAACAAACGATTCTTCCACATCCCCCCGAATTTCAGAAGGTATTTCCATTGATATACACTTGTTTACGTCAATTTTTTGCTAGATATACTCAGTATTGATTCAAAATCTACCTACGTTACTTACGCCAAGACCTCAACAACGTTTACAAGAACGAGAAACAATAAAAAACTCAAATAGTATTGAAGGTATGATGAAACCAAACGAAGTATATGATAATGAACAATAAAACAAACGATTTTTCCACATCCTCCCGAATTACAGAAGGTATTTCCATTGATATACACTTGTTTACGCCAATTTTTTGCTAGATATACTCAGTATTGATTCAAAATCTACCTACGTTACTTACGCCAAGACCTTAACAAGGTTTACAACAACAAGAAACAGTAAAAAACTTAAATAGTATTGATGGTATGATGAAACCAAACGAAGTATATGATAATGAACAATAAAACAAACTATTTTTCCACATCCTCCCGAATTACAGAAGGTATTTCCATTGATATACACTTGTTTACGCTAATTTTTTCCAGATATACTCAGTATTGATTTAAAATGTACCTACGTTATTCATGCCAAGTACACAAAAATGTTTCAACAGGAGATAAAAGTACAAAAAATCAAATAGTATTAAAGGTATGATGGAACAAAAGGAAGTATATGATAATGAGCGGTAAAACAAGCGATTCTTCCGGTGGCTGAAAAAAGAAGGGGGTAAGTGAAACGCGTTAGTTCGAATATCGACCGTTCGATGGGGTGGCAACCCTCCCTTTCAACAGATGCGTCCAATGGCAACAGTAACAATGTCGGGGTTGCCCGGATGATCTATATGTGTCTGTTTTTCTTCGTCGTGACACAGTGCACCACCTAAAATAATCTCATTCTTGAACGTGCGCTATTTAAAACATGTTGTTAAAACAGACTAGGTATCTCGTGCGGTGCTTATCTCTTGAGGTGACTTTCAGTATACTTAAATGCATACATGTATAATCAGAGCCACAACTGTTGCAATTTGCCGGCGAAGACTTTCTCGTTTGATTCTAAAATTAATGGGCTTACTCACACAGAAGTGAGTGTTTTATAATTGCTGTGTGAACGAACGATGGTGACCTCTCGGATGTCGCAGCGGCCGATGTTAATTGTGATATATAATTGCAGTAATTGTGGAGTATATTAATTAATGAGTGCATGGTACCCTTCTTGTTACTGGGTTCGACGTATACCGAACTAATGTAAGTTTGGTTTTGTTGCATGCGTGTGATGTTTGTATTACAGGAGGAGAATTCTCACCCTCCCCTGGGGTTGTCAGAGTAAACACCGCATTACGTTTATAGCGTGCTACATGCGTTGGTGTAAAGGTACCTCATCTAAAAATACTTACCCTCGCCTCTGTACGTGCATACATACGGTATACATTTTTTTTTTTTTTTTGAAACAGCACGTATTTGATTTGCCTGAAACATAATAGGTGCGTGGGGATGATCGAATTTAGAAAACCAAAAAACAAATGTAACATACCACTTCCGGTTTACCTGGAATTCCATGCTGTAAGAGGAAGAGTCTTTAACTAACTGCCACAAATGCATTTTATAAATACCCCTTTAAGTGGATAGTATTAAAATATGTAAATAGGTGAAGGAGTTTCTCGACTATCCTATATCCAATTCAAACATTTCTTTTTTACTTAAATAATGCAGGACATTTGACCAACCCTGTATAATAACAATAATAATCGGAAGTAATAATTTTCGCATCTTTAAGCTAAGGAATTCCACCTTTAAATCTTTATAATAAATTAATTATATTTATATTGTTATTATTATTATTTTGGTAACTCGTTAAAATAAATTATTTTGCTGAACAAAAGTAATTTTAGGATACCGTGATGGCCGAAACGTATCACAACACAAAATTAATTCGGGGAATTCCTCTAAATTTATTGGATTATTACAACACGACGAGGAGCTCTTTTAGACCGTGGTTTTCAATAAATTACGCATATTCAAGTGGTTCTCAATAAATTATTTATTAAATAAGTGATATTGAGAACCGCTTGGACAAAGTTTCGTTGTACCAATAATTCTCCCTTGTTCACAACTTAAAGCTTAGAGGACTTCAATGAGTGAACGAACTATAGAATTTATGAAATAAAAATTACAGGGAGTTTTTATTTCTCAAAACATTGTCACATGTATAAAATTAATAACAATAATAAAATTGGTTTAAAAAGATTACACTCTGATTATCTGCATTTTGTTTTAACGCTCATTGAATTAAACGAGATGAAGATACTCTGAAGAGTCAGTTCGGATGAGATTACCGACCCTTGTTATATACATATACAGGGTGTTAAAGAAAACGTTCGGATATTACAACCATGAATAGTACTCGCCAAGAGAAACAAAAAAGTCTTAGTAAGTGTAGGTCCGCAAATAATTCTTTTCAAGGATACAGTTGATTTTCCATTGAAGTTAAAAAAATTGTATTATTATAAAGAAATACGTTCGATGTCTATTTCTTTATAATAATACAATTTTTTAACTTCAACGGAAAATCAACTCTGTCCTTGGAAAAAATTATTTGCGGACCTGTACTTACTAAGACTTTTTTGTTTCTCTTGGCGAGTACTATTAATGGTTACAGTATCCGAACGTTTTTTCTTTTTAAACACCCGGTATATATTATCTATAAAATCAGCTAAATTCGACAAGATGCTGCGATTGGCGCGTACAGTACGTCACGTACAAACTTGGCAACACAAAAACACTTTTTACACGTCGTTGAATATTTTCTTCTGTGATTGATTTTGAAGCGAACTGTTTTATTTTTGTATATACAGGGTGTCTTGTAACTTCATGGTTGCAAATAATCGAAACGATTCGATTGTGGGCACGTCGCGTGTCGAACACGTGGCCTAACGTGCTTAGTTTTCGATACAGATTTTTTTAAAAAATTTTAATCTGACGATTTGATCCTATGTATTTGTCGGTCGTCTTTTGTCTTATTTTTATCTGTCGATCGTCTTTTGTTTTATTTTATTTATTTTTTTGTGAAAAATCGCATTAGTTAAAAGATTTCAAAATTTTCTTCGTCTTTTTTCGATGTACAGATGAATAAAGTTTCGATCGCCTTTTGTTTTATTTGATGTGAAAAACTACGTCGGTTTTGTTTATTTAAAGTTCTCACATTTTTTTTTTCATTTTATAAATTTCTTCGTTTTCGATGTAGAAGCAGATGAATATGTTTCGATCCCCTTTTGTTTTAAATCACGTGAAAAACCGCGTCGGTTTTGTTTATTTGAAGTTTTCATCACATATATTTTTTTTAATTTTATCAATTTTCTTTTTTGTATGTAACGGAATAATAAAATTAATTCGTTTTTTAATAATCGATTTTTATATTTCCCTTGTTTTTTTTTTTTCTCAAATTCTAATTAACTTGAATTGTTTAGTTATTTATTTATTTGTCGATCGTCTTTTGTTTTATTTCATGTGATGTTTCGATCCTCTTTTGTTTTAATTCACGTAAAAAACTGCGTTGGATTTGTTTGTTTGAAGTTTTCGTCCCATTTTTTTTAGTTTTATAATTTTTTTTCATGTTTAACAGAGTAATAAAATTAATTCGCTTTTTGATAATTAATTTTTGTATTTCCCTTGTTTTTTTTTCTTCTCAAATTCTAATTAACTTGAATTGTTTATTTATTTATTTATTTGTCGATCGTCTTTTGTTTTATTTTATGTGAAAAATTGCATCAGTTTTGTTTATCTGAAGATTTCATTTTTTTAATATCTTAAGTTTTATTTCAAATAAAAGTTCCACTATATCGTGTGCACGTGGAGCATGTTTTAAAATTTTTAATTTAGTTTAGTCAGGGTGTTATGTCACACCGTTTTTTTTTTTTTTTTTTTAATAGGGCACCCTATATATTTTGAGGTAATTTTTTTTTAATGGAATGCCACGTCTTTTACTGTCGTTAGGTGTTTTAATTTTTTTGTAATCTCTTTTTAATAATAGTAAATATTGCTAATAAATAAGAAAAGAAAAGAGCAAGGACAAGAAAAGAATTAAAATAAATTGAAATGGAAGGAACAGAGCGATAATTAAAAAAATGTTTCAGAAAAACTAGTATTCATGTTTTTTATTTTTTATAATTTTAAAGTTTACCTAATAATCAACACAAATCAAAAGAAAAAACTACTAAAGCAAACCGTTTTTCGAGAATACGACGTATATTTTTTGTGATTAATTCAAAAAAATGTAGGTATCTATCACCACTGTGTTTAAAAAAAAACGAAAATTACAAAACAATTCGTATTCCTGAAAAAGGGTTTGCTTTACTAGTTTTTTTCCTTATTTGAATTGTTCAAGAGTTCTTATTTTCATACACTTTTTGCTTCACATATTCCCAAAAATAAAAGGCCATAGATCAATATTGGTCCGAGACGTCCAATCCATCTTCCAGGGAAATGGTCATAAAGGTACCACTTAATTAAATTTGTGGAATATGTAGGACATCTGTGAAGGTTCGAATATTCAGTACATAGAGATCCAGAGTTTTATAAGTTTAAGTCAGGATTAAATATAATATAACACGCACAAACACGTACCAGGTCAAAATAAAATAGCATCGGCCAATTTCCAAAAAATTGACGGTTCGCAATAGAGCAAGGTCAAGTCTGCGAAAGTGCAATTTTGGCACTTAATTATGCACTTGATTGGGGATTTTCCACGCATAGAAAATGCTATCGAGGAAAAAGTCCTTAGGCGCAGGAAAAGCAGATTTTCTGGGTTCTTTGAGTGCAGTTTTTCTGACCTAATTGCACGTTCCTGTTGAAATTTATTTTCATAGTTAATTTTTTTTTAGTCAGTCGGGTTTCCTCAGTTTGTAATTAATTTCGCGAATGAAGAAATAACTCTTCACGGAGTGTTCTTTTGTTTTGTAATCAATTTAATCGTAACGGATTTTTTTTAAATTAATTTAATTTAAATTCTGTCTCAAGAAAATTTTCATCTGGCGCTGGTAAGTTGCTATTATCTAATAAAGGCTAATTTATTATGCACTGAATATTCGCCCGCCTACTCTCCAAACCATTTTTTTTAATTTATTATTATATTTTCATTGCTACTTATTTAAAAAAAAAATGCAATTTTGGCACTTAATTATGCACTCGATTAGGGATTTTCCACGCATAGAAAATGCTATCGAGGAAAAAGTCCTTAAGCGTAGGAAAAGCAGATTTTCTGAATTCTTTGAGTGCAGTTTTTCTGACCTAATTGCGCGTTCCAGTTGAAATTTATTTTTATAATAATTTTTTTTTTAGTCGGTCAGTTTCCTCAGTTTGTAATTAATTTCGCGAATGAAGATATAACCCTTCACGGAGTGTTCTTTTGTTTTATAATCAATTTAATCGTAACGGATTTTTTTTTAATTAATTTAATTCAAATTCCATTTCAAGAAAAATTTAATTATATTTAAAAAAATCTTGACTTAATTTTTTATTTGTAAATTTCGTAAAGTTGTTTATATTAAAATTAATAACTTACCTTTTTTATCGTTGATTGTAAACTGAATTTTACGTTTTGCTAATACAGTTTTATATTTAAAACTTTAGCATTTTTGGAGTTTGTTCTAAAACCTTTTCGTTATCATACAGATTTGGTATTATTTAACCAAAGTAATTAAATAATAAATAAATAAATAAATAAATAAATATCGGCTTTATTTCTATTAGCGGAGTTCATTTTGTGAAAATGGATAATTCCCGGGGCCCTCAAGTGTTTTGGGCCCGGGAATTATCCTTTTTCATGCATAAATGTGATTGCTACGCCACTGGTTTACAACAAAAATTTATTAGAGTTTTTTTACTTAGTTTGAATTGATAATCACGTGGGTGAAGTGGTGACATTAATCGCGGGACACCCGGTATACTGAAGCAGTATACCCGGTATAATTTGTTTTTAAATTTACAATTGATTCCATTTTCTATCTAAATCGCTTGCCGAAACATATGTATTTAATTTTTCATATACTCTTTCGTATAAAAAAAAAATTGATTCGAGGTCGTTTATTTTTAAGCAAATCAATTCGCGCATTAACAGATCAGTGGGCGTTTTCTCTGGCCAGCGAATTTTTTTTTTTGCACGTTATCATCTGAATGTTCGATTACACATTTATTACGCATCGAAAATTTGCGAAAAATTACTGACTCGCAGACGCGTCTGCGAATATTTTCGGAGTTTTACGGTTATTTTAAAACGGACGCAGATCGGGCTTTAAAATTATTCACGCGGCTATTTCGGGAGCCTACGTTCACGCACCCCATTCACCCATTCACTTACGCGCTATTTTCATCATCATCATCAGTCTTATTGTCAGAACAAAAAAAAATAAATTACAAGAAGAAAAATAAAAAGAACAAAAAAAAATCATTATCAAGGGTAATCGTACTAACTATCAATGTTGTGGATTGAAAATGATAACCCGGTCATATTTTAAATATCGATGTACCGGGTGATCATTTTTAATTCGGAGCGTACGAGGTTCTGATAATGACATTTTTAATTAAAATCACATTGAAAACATCAAAAGATTCATTATCAAGGGTAATCATACTAACCTGCTGTGTTCTAGGGTAAAAAAAAAACATTTCAATAAAAAAATCAAAGAAAACCAATCAAATAAATATGAAAAAGAACGTTGAAATCAAAAAGAAAAAAAGAACTAAAAACAAAATGGACACGAAGACGTTATCAAAATAGGAAAAGATAACTGACGAATAGAAACAAAACAGGACTAATTCAAGCAGTGTGAAAGTACGAAAACAATTAGTATCTAATGAAAAAACAAAATAATTAATTCGACAAAAAGAAACAATAATTTTCTCTTTTTAATCAAAGCATGGCAAACATAATGTGCAAATGAAGATAACGCCAAAACAGAAAAAAATAACAAAATAGAGAAAGAATAACATATAAATAAGATGAACAAAAAACAAAGGAACGTCGATCTTTCTTTCGCCTATTATAAAACGACTTTTGTTTGTTTGTTTTTTTTTTTTTTTTAATTAAGTTCAGTCTAAAAACAGAAACAAATCAACAATTATTTTCAAGAAATAAAAAAGAAAATCGACATTTCTTCAGCGTAATACAACGATTTTTATTTATTTGTTCGTTTATTTCATTGTAAATTAAAAACGGACAAAAATACACAAAAATAAACCATAAAAGACAATTAAACAGTAGAACATATGTATACAGGTGTCCCACTTAAGGCGGATTTTTTCGTACCTCTCTAGTTATTAATTTTACGAAAAAATGTTTCAAATAAAAGTTCTACAGGATCATGTGGCGCATATTTCAAAATTAATTTGACGTGTACAGAGCGTTCCGTTTAGCCTGGGCGTTAGTTCACTTCGTTATTTTAAATGGAACACCCTATATATTTTTACATTTTCGGATTCTGTATTGAATTTTAATGTGACCTTGTGTACCATACATAGGGTCTAATCTAAACCGTTTTCGCGTTATTCAACTTTTTTAAAAAAAATTATCGCTCTTGCAGTACGTCAAACAAATGCAAATATCTTCCGAAAAAATGACGTTAGGGACTTGTGGTTTTTTTGAAAAAGTCTCGTCTTGAAACGCTTTTTCAGTTACACTGTAAAGAAAAAATTCCAGCAACATAAGTTCTTTAAAAAAAATTAATAAACTTGAGAGTATTCATAGCAACTAACATAAAAGCCTCAATATTTTGTGTATTTTTAAAAATAGTAAAGGAAATTTTAATACTGAAGTCCATAACGTCATTTGTTCGGAAATTCTTTGCATTTGTTTGAAGTACTGCAACAGCGAATTTTTTTTTAAAAGTTGAATAACGCAAAAACGGCTTAGATTAGACCCTACGTATGGTATACAAGGTCACATTAAAATTCAATCCAGAATCCGAAAATGTAAAAATATATAGGCTGTTCCACTTAAAATAACGAAGTGACCTGACGCCCAGGTTAAACGGAACACTCTGTACACGTCGAACTAATTTTAAAATATGCTCCACATGATCCTGTGAAACTTTCATTTTGAAACATTTTTTCGCAAAATTAATAACTAGAGAGGTACGAAAGAATCCGCCTTAAGTGGGACACGCTGTATGTATAGAGTGGCCCAACGATGCGTGTTTCTTCTGTGAGGCCTACGGGGAAAAAAATTAAGAAATAAATCGATAAAGAATTTTATACTAGACAACACGCGGCGTATTGTAAAATTATTTTGAACTATACAGAGTGATCAGAAAAATGGTGATTGTTGGAAATGGGCCCTGGTGTACAAGAAGGAGCATACATAATAACATCTCGATGAAACCGTCGGCGGACACGGGTTGACTGTTATTGATTAGACACGTACTCCAATTTTCAGATCGCCTGGTGTTGAAGTATTCATGCATTCACGTGTAAATTTTAGATGTAGGAACTAAGCCAGCTGTGAGGACCCGGGAAGGGATAATGATTGATAAAAGATCTAATGAATTTAATATTAGTCGTGTAGGCATGCGGTTTTGTTTTTGTAAGGTCGAAATGATCAAATAACAGCTAATAAATAATGTCAGACGCGTTTTGCAGAATTTTCACAACAAACATAATCCAGCGATCAATAAATAATTAATAACGCGAAGCCCTTTATTAGGTATGATTCACGTACAGAATAATTGATATTGTTACGAATTCTCGGGGATCGAGGAAAAAGTCGTTTATAAATTTAAAAGTAATTTATTTCTTCACGTATTGAAGACACTCAGTATAGTTGGTAGCACTTTTCTAACAAATACCGCTTATATCATTTATCGGTGGTCACTATTAACTAGAGCATTTCGCTCTCTAAATAAAAAATTGATTTAAATATTTGCTTATCATGGTGATCGGAATTAACACACGCGTATTTTATCGGACAGACATTACTTTGAATTCTGACTGTACATGGACCTTAATGTTACAGTATTTTCGACATCCTCCTTTCGTTTTCCACCGGTTAGTTTACGATGTGTTTTCTTAAGGCCTCCTTGTTTAAAAAAAAAAAAAAAGGTTTTTCCGTTCGATTTTATTTTCCTCGCGAGTTGGCGCTTACGACGAATTTTTGGCCAACGTCCATCCACACTTGCATAACCTTTTTCGCTTGCATCACGGGAGATTTGGAAGCGATTCCACTCACCGATTCGATGATTAGTGATGAAATTTCGATCGCCACCGTAACATCGTCAGCGGCGACATGTTCTCGAAGTACATCTGCCTGGCGAAGCCGATTCCGAGGTTGAGGAACCAAGGCCTCTTCAGGACCCTCATCGAAATGAACCGTGTCGTCTGTGTGTTCGTCGTTGCCCGCCAAATTAACAACTTTTTTGCGAGGTTTTAAATAAACGGGACCGACCGTTTCGAAAAGGTAAATTGTTTTGGTTGGTTTTGCGCTGGAAATAAATCGTGCGAAATTATTTATTGGGCGACAATATTTTTCTGGTTTTGGTTCAAGGCGACGTGCAGACAGATAAAAACGGTAACAACATGTAGGTCATCGTCTATTATTCTTTTGATAAAAATGTTGTTTCGTGCATGTATTTGTAAATCCGAAGAGTAAATTTGCTTTCCCCTGATTTTATTTGAATTTTTGGTACCTCGAGGTTTTAATTTTGAAACCGCGGTGGAAATCATGAAGTCCCATCTGGGAAACAGCATTTCCTCCACGGTTGATTAATTATTTTTTATTTATTTATTTTTGAAATAGCACAATATACAATAGTAAATATCACCTTCGTTAATTATTATAATTAATAATGTGATGGTGATTTCACCTCTTGTTATGGTGACGTCAGTTCCGATCGAATTCAATTATGTATTTTTCTTTGGAAAACGCCGCCCTCGGTTGTAACGGACCATTCTAAAGTTAGACGTTATTCAATTAATAATTAAATTACAAAGACCAAAATAGGCCGATCGAACTTGAAGGCTTGCTTGGACAAAGAAGGCGAGCATGTGGGAATGGGAGGGCGAAAAGAAAAACAATGATTCTGCAAAACGGTGGCGCTTTGTCTTGGGCCGTATTTTATCGCTGGCTTGTCGCCCGTTCGTAATACCAGTGTTTTCTAATACATATATATATATGTCTCTGTTTAGTGACCTACTTGACTTAATTCTTCATCCTCTTTATCTCTCTTTGTAGGAGCGATTACGCGCCACATAAATTTCACCCGAGTGATTTTTTTTTAAATCTCTTATAACCGCTGTTGACCTTCTGTAAGTTGTGTCAAATATCTCATACATATTTTATTTTATTTTTTTTTTTTTGATTTTAGATATTAACAGAGTACAGCTAGGATGGTTAGTCAGATTATAAAATATTGTAAACGTCGCAATTTAAAATGCTGTAGAAGTATTAACAAAAAATAAGAAAATCAAATAAAAAGAGTAAAAAAATCCTTTGTTGTTTTTTTTTTTTAGTTCTAAATTTATTGCATTTTTTTTATTATGGGAAACTTACCTGTAAGTAAGTAATTAATGCGTTAATTAGCTTCTCTTTTTTTATAGCTTTATTTACTTTAATTAAAGGCTTATGTAACCACACAGAAAACAGTACGATTCGTACAACAAAGCTATCCCCTGATTTTTCAAAAAAATCTGTATGTCGACAATACTTGAGGGCTTTAATCTTCCCCATGTTGTTAGCTTCACCTTGCACTCAGATTTATACAGTGAAGCTAAGCCCCGATTTCTCAAACTTGTTTACTTTAATGAAATTCTCTGTACTTCCTCCACTTCTAATTACATGTAATGAAGCTAACCGACGAGTTTTGCAAGCTTGTTTACTTTTATCAAAAAAAAGAGCTCCCTACAGGGATTTTCCGTCACAAAACCTCTCGAGAATCATTTGAGGTCTTAGCAATTAGCATTGAGCTTTTCAAGCTTATTATTTTTTTTGGAATTCCGTTTACTCTGTTATTAATTAAAAAAAGAGCTATAGCTCAAGAACAATTCGAAATACATAATAAATTGCATTAGCTTCGCGTGCTCGAATTTATGTAGTGCATTTATGCCCACATCTGTAGACTGAAGACATCATGAAGGAATCATGTACTTCTACGCTTGGATTTTCATTCACAAATTCGTATAGCTCTTGTATAATATGAAAAGGTAAGTACTGGTCTTTGTCACAAAGATCTACTTAATGAAGCTATTTCCATTAAAATCTATATCTACATAGTTTTTCTATTACAAGAAACCTGCAGCTCGAGAATCACTAGAGCAGTTAGCTTTGGAGCTTTCGAATTTTATTTATTTGTTTTTTAATGAAATTTCTTGTACTATCCTCCTCTTAAAAAAAACTGCGCGTAGCTCAAGAATTCCTTTTCGAAATTATTAGTTGTAATCATCGGAGTTAGCTTCGCATGCCAAAATCTATGGAGTAAAGCTATGATCTTGCTAAGTTTAAGTTTAATGCGAGAACGCGAGAATTTCTAGTCGACAAAAAATCTAAGCATAGCTTCTCGACAGCAGGGAATTAAGTAAATTGTGGTTTTTATCAAATTCATTTAATGAAGCTATGCCATAAGTTTTCGAAGATAATTGTTTACTTTCACCTTGCTCCCCTAATATAAAAAGTCCTGGCAGCTCGAGGATCTCTGGAAATTTTAGCAATTAGCTTTGAGTTTTGCAAACAGCTCGTTTTTTTAATGAAATGCCTGGTACTCCCATACGTACATCTCTTGTACACCTAGCTCAGTTGTAAGAGAAAAGCTAATTTGTGAGTAAAAATCCAAAGCAACAAAAATCTGAAAATCCAAGTGTTCCAAAATCTATGGAGTGAACGTAGCTTCATTCCATAGATTATGCTAGATTTCTCGTGACTGAGAAACCAAGAATAGTCTACCGATATCTATGATCAACGGAGTTAAGCTATCTTCACTCCGTAGATTTGTGCGTGCCAATACCAATCTTCTGTGGAATTAAGCTATCTTCACTCCATAGATTTTCGCAACTGTGTTTAGATTTTCAGTCAAAAAAGCTAAAAAGCGTGAGATAAGTGAAGATAATTTAATTTAATTCCATAAATCATAGATATTGGCACACTGTGCTTGGTTTTTCAGTTTCAAAAAACTGTAATCTTTGGAGTGAAGCTATGTTTACTCCGTAGATTTTGGCACTCTTGGATTTTCAAATTTTTGTGGACTTGGATTTTCAGTCACAAATGATCTACCTGTAGCTTCCGAACAATGGGAATTAGTGAGTTGTAGTGGTTGTAATATTTGCAGTCAGTCAGCTTGCCCATGCCCAGATCTACGCTGGCAATGAAGCTATGCTTTTGCTTTCATGTGCCAAAATATGTGTGGTTAAGCTTCACTTTAATACAGCTAGCTTTTTGACTGAAGAAAATCCAATATAGTGTGCAAAGTTTATGGAGATAGCTTAACTCCATATTGTTAAACTAAGCCTGGATTTTTAGTCACAAAAAATCTATCATCTTTGGAGTGAAGCTATGCTCATTCCATAGATTTTTGACACACTTGGATTCTCAGGTTTTCGTGGCCTTAGATTTTTCAGTAGACATATTATCTACCTATAGCTTCCAAACAGTAGGAATTAGTAGTGCAGCCAGTTAGCTTGCTAACTGCAGGCAATGAAGCTACTATTCCTTGAGTTATTTACTCTTGCTTACTATTTTAATGAAAATTAATTTACTCCGACACACGTTCACTGTCCAAGTGAAGAGTTCTTCAATATGGTGGAGCTAAGTAAGTTGTGAGTTGCGTTAGTTAGCTTCATCACACCCAGAACTCTGCAGTTAAGATATTTTTTTTTTTTCAAATTTGTACACTCATACAAACCTTGTTTTTCACCATGAAAGGTTGATGTGATCTTCACCGTTTCTTCTTTTTTTCTAGCTTAATGCATAATTTACAGTTGCTAATCAAAAAGGTGAGCTGCTAATCTAACAGCTGGCGAACGAACGAAATTTTTACGGTTTGCGGATTATAACGGAATGGAATTCAAATAAAGTAGGTAATTAATGTCTTGCAGCTTTTTTTTTTTTTGCATTAGATTGTGAGCATAAGAATTTAACATCGAAATTTCAGTCTGAATGTGCTCAATTTGATGTGTATTTAATTTCATCACGTGTCCTTATTCTTACTTGCATACTTGTAAATTTTCGCTTCCTGTTGGTTTTCTTTGCTTTTTGTAATTTTCTACGCGCATTTCTTCTTGAAGTCGCAGATTCTCAGTGTAAACAACGTCTTGATTAAATGCACGTAACTATACTGGGTCGAAATAAAGTGTAGTTTCTCTTCTACGACGGACACTGACGTAATAAAGAGGGGTCTTCCCCCCACAAAGTGTGATGGTACAGTTAACCTTAATGCCGAGTAGGCGGACAATCAAATGGACGTAAGGGTACGAAATGCCGAAGATGCCTCTCGCTGTTCACCCTCGATGTTTAGGTCGCGCTCGTAAACTCGATGTAAAACAAAAAAAATGTGTAATTAAAAATGGAATCGTGCACGTCGAAGATTCATCATTCACGGTACCATTTAAAACTGTTTGTTTGTTTTGCATCGAGGTATCAAGCGCGACCTAAACATCGAGGATGAACAGCGAGGCTTCTTCGGCATGATCGTACCCTAAGACACATCGAGACGTCGCCTTCGCTTACTCGATATGATGGTCAAAACTAAATTGATATCTGAATGTACTGTCGAAATTGTCGAATTCCATAGCTTTAGGGGATAGTAATTTTTTTTTTGTAACCTCTTTGAATGTGTCTGCTATCAGCTATCGCAATTTCTTTTTTTTTTTGTCTTTTTTCACTTGAACTTTCACGTTTTGATGTGGCTAAAGGTAAACACAGCAGCAAAATCCAAGCAAAATTAATTACGTGTTTAATTAACCGCTAAATTAATTTATTATATTTGCTGCAAAATACAATATGATTTATAGGCCTACGCGCGTAATTAATGATGATTTATTATCGCGTTAAAATTAAATTTCCCCGAAGTACGTACGCTCCCTGAAAAGATCGTAAACTCGTGAAAGGCCCAAAAAATATTTTCGTTGCAAAATCCGATTCAGGTAAATTATTGTTTTTTTTCGTTGGGAGGGGGGGGGGGAGTCCGAAAGCCGGGAATATTTATGAGAAATACATACTCTGTATTATCTTGTGTATCAAAACATGTTTCGGGGACATGATTTATTATGGTTAAATTTAGACGAGCTGCACTGCGTACAAGGGAAATCATTTACATGATGTTCTTATGTAAATTCTGCCTTAAACAGAGACAGAACCTTATTTTTTCAACGAAGTTAAATTCTCTAATCAATAACCATCATCAACAGTTGTAACTAATTATTTCAGTGTGTGCAATTGGAAAGTATTTTGTCGCTTGGTTTTCTGCTTTTGTTAATATTATGTCTCCGAATTCGTTAAGTAAATCATTTTCCGGTTTCGGAAATATCAAGCCCTATGTATGTATTGTGGCGATCTAATGCGTGACGAATTAGTCGTACATGCGTCAGAGTCGAAATCGAAAGCTGTCTAATTCCGCGACGGAATTCTCTGGCCACTTCGATAGACAAATGATCGCCGGATAGTATTGAGCTTTCGTGAGATCGAACGATCTCGCAAACCAGCCCCGCATATTTAAACGGTCGTCTAAGGAAATAATTAACAGACAGCAACCGTTCGCATTGAAGTTAATTAAACGGATCGTACGACTTGTATAAAAATAAATTAGTCGTTAGTCTGCATGAAATAAATAAATTAGAGCCGGTGTAATTAATAAATTATTTTTATTGTAAAACAAATTAAGACGAACCTTAAATTCGTAACGGTGTATCAAATAGGAAAGTGATTCATTTGACAATTTGGGAAACGCGTATATAAAAACGTTTGTGTTAAATGAGATTTTAAATGAGATCGATCAATAACAGAAGGAACTTGTCGGTTGGTGATAAACAAAATAAATGTGAGAAAAAAATAGTACTTTCGAAAAATTTACTGGAACATAATAAGTGCGTTAGGCTTTAGATTACGATCTCGTTATTATACATTGTTGGTGCGGCATAAACAGTGATAAAGTCACACTTGATAAAAAAAGAAAACGGCGTCTTATCGGTGGATGCTGAAAGCTGAAATAAAATCCAAGTCGCGTGGGGAAAGGAAATAAAGCTATTTCTCTCTCTTAAATTGCATGTATCGCAGCAGGTTCGTTGATTTTTATTTTCCATTCGATACTGTGATATTTTTATTTATGTTAGTTAATATAAATTAGTCGTGCATGCGTCAGAGCCGGCGCGACATTATCTCAAAGCTTCTGGTCTACGCCTGTCTGATTCCGCGACAGAATTCTCTGGCCACTTCGATAGACAGATGAGCGCCGGATGGTATTGAGCTTTCGTGAGACCGAACAATCTCGCAAACCAGCCCCGCATATTTAAACGGTCGACTGTGGAAATAATTATCAGACAGCTACCGTTCGCATTGAAGTTAATTAAACGGGTGGTACGACTTGTATAAAAATAAATTAGTCGTTAGTCTGCATGAAATAAATAAATTAGAGCCGGTGTAATTAATAAATTATTTTTATTGTAAAACAAATTAAGACGAACTTTAAATTCGTAACGGTATATCAAATAGGAAAGTGATTCATTTGACAATTTGGGAAACATGTAAATAACAACAACAATTGTTTTAAATGAGTTCGATCAATAAGTGAAGGAACTTGTAGGTTGGTGATAAACAAAATAAATGTGAGAAAAAAATAGTACTTTCGAAAAATTTACTGGAACATAATAAGTGTGTTAGGCTTTAGATTATGACCTCATTATTATACATTGTTGGTGCGGCACAAACAGTGATAGAGTCACACTTGATCAAAAAAAAAAAGAAAACGGCGTCTTATCGGTGGATGCTGAAAGCTGAAATAAAATCCAAGTCGCGTGGGGAAAGGAAATAAAGATATTGTTACGTTTCTAGGGTTTGAGTTTATTTATTTAAACGAATAAAACACTCGATAAAAACTTAACCGTAATTTAATGAAGCTTAAAAACTAATTTATTTCTAACAATTTATTTTCACACTAAAATCTAACTTCGACTATCGCTGCTCGAATTCGACTTCTTGGTGAGTCAACTCCGGGCGATTTTATATCTACTGCAGGCGTCTGGAAGTCTCGATGCTGGAAGATTCTAGTTTGCTCGATACAGGCCCCGAACGCGTGACGGCCGATGACACATCAAGCGGACCGACTTCTTGACGCCTTTCGCTGAGTCAGGTTGGCTCGCCACACTGCCCCCTTCTTAGAAACGTTTCGTCTCGAAATGTTCCTGGTGATAGTCTTGAAGGAGGATGTCGGAATCTACATGCTGGCCTATTCTTGCAACTTCCCGCCTGGAAGAAGTAACAGTCTACGGTTTTGCTGTTGCTGACTGTTGCCTGTGGGTGGTGGCTGCAGACTAGGACTTCAATTCCCGTTCTGTGGAAGATGACTTCCAGCATGCTTCGAATTACTCTCCAGTCTAGTCCGTCCAATCCGCAGCCCAATTTGGGGATGGCTAACTTCATCTGATGGTTCTCTATTAGCTGTCTCCTCAGGCTATATAGGGCTCTCCACATAGTCACATAGTCAGGTTTACCGCTTGATGTCTTCTTAGTGACTAAATAATGCACGTGGCGCCTCCGATCTGCCGTCGAATCAATGATCTGCAAGCTCTTGCCTACCACGGGATGCTGTCTTCGTAGCTCCTCGATTTGGCCAAATTTCTTCTTAAACACCTGAGCGATTCCTTTGGACATTTTCAGGTCTTCTGCTACGCAGTGGGCCAGACTGTACTCCAGTGGCACTTTAAAGAGATCTTGTTGCTTCTCCGTGGTCACTCCAAACCGTGCCTTGCTTCCTTCGGCGTGATGAGACATGAAGGTTTCGAAGTTCACTTCGGAAACTTGCGCCCTTTGTACTGCCCCTTCATCTGCTTCTCCATGGTAAGGGGCTATCCGGTTGAAGTGGATTACTTTGGGTTTGCCATGGGGGACCTTCCTGATGCGGTAAACGACGTCGTTGATCCGTTTCATCACTTTGTAAGGACCTTCCCAAGAGGTCTGTAATTCTGGGGAGAGGCCTCGACGTCTTTGGGGGTTATAAAGCCAGACCAGTGCTCCAGGGTGGTATCCCCCGTGTTGAGCGTTGATGTCATAGTGCTCCTTCATCCGATCGCTGGCCGTCTGTATATTGTGACGCACTTGGTTGTGGATATCATCCATTTTCCTGCGTAATTTGCTCACGTAATCTTCGTCGGCAGAGACTTCGCCAGGCTTCACACCAAACTTCAGGTCGCAGGGCAGTCTCGGCTCTCGCCCGAATACCACTTTCGCGGGAGTCTCCCCTGTTGTCTCATGAACAGATGAGCGGTATGCCATTAGAAACAGGGGGATGTACGTGTCCCAGTCCCTCTGATGATTGGAAACGACCTTGGACAAATGTCGGTTGATGGTTCTATTGAACCTTTCCACCATTCCGTCCGACTGTGGGTGGAGTGCAGTTGTTCTAGTTTTTCGTACGCCGAGCAGAGTACACACGTTCTTGAACAAGGCCGATTCAAAGTTCCTTCCTTGGTCTGAATGCAGTTCCATAGGTGCACCATACCGACTGATCCATTCCCTGACAAGGACTTCCGCAATAGTGACCGCCTCTTGGTTAGGTAGGGCGTAAGCTTCAACCCACTTACTAAAGTAGTCCATTACCACGACGATGTACTTGTTTCCACCATTCGTTTCTGGAAACGGGCCGGCTACATCGATGGCAACTCTCTCAAAAGGACTTCCAACGTTGTACTGTCTCATGGGAGCCTTACCCCGCCTGTGGGGGCCGTTACTGGCTGCGCAGACTGCACACTTTCTGCACCAATCCTTCACGTCTTCCTTGCAGTTCACCCAGTAAAATCTTTCGCGCACCTTCTCCATAGTCTTCTTAACTCCCAGATGCCCTCCCGAAGTTCCATCGTGAAGTTCCCTCAGAACTTCTGGCACCCTATTCTTGGGGATCAGTAACTGTGTCTTCTGTTCCATGCCTTCCTGATTCTCTATGCTTCGTCTCAGAAGACCACTATCCAACACTATGGAGTCCCACTGCGCCCAGTATGATTTTACGGACGGTGCACATGGTGCTACCTCTTCCCAGGTAGGCCTCGCGTCCCTGCTTTTCCATTCTAGCACTAATTTCAAATCCGGGTCGTTTTCCTGGTCTCTTCGCAGTTCTTCGCCTTGCCATTTGTCATCAACAATGGCTGTCCTCGCAGTCGTGGCTACTTTCTCGTCCAAACGACTACAGTGCTTACAGTCTTCGGCACAGGGTCTTCTCGACAGAGCATCGGCATTTCGATGGCTAGTTCCTGCCCGATGCTGAATTTCAAAATCGTACTCCTGAAGTCGTTCGATCCATCGTGCAACTTGCCCTTCTGGGTTCTTGAAACGGAGAAGCCATTTTAGAGCGGCGTGGTCGGTCCTCAGCAGGAAGCGTCTACCATACAAGTACTTGTAGAAGTGTTCTATCGTTTTTACGACGGCTAGCAATTCCCTTCTTGTGACGCAATAGTTTCGTTCCGGCTTTGATAGGACCTTACTGAAGTAGCCGATCACCTTCTCTTGCCCCTCTTGTATCTGGGAGAGTACGCCACCAATCCCAACGTTGCTAGCATCTGTGTCCACGACGAACTTGCCTTCCGGGAGAGGATAACTCAGAATAGGAGCACTAACCAAGTACTGCTTTAGTTGTTCAAAGCCAATTTGACACTGTTGGTCCCATTCAAATGGACGACCTTCTTCAGTGAGTTTTGTCAACGGCTTAGCAATGTCTGCAAATCCAGGAACGTAGCGCCGATAGTAAGTGCACAGGCCAAGGAAACTCCTTATTTGGTGTTTATTTCTGGGAGTTGGCCAGTCTTTCACCACCTGAATCTTCACAGGGTCCACGGCGATTCCATTTCCATTAACAATGTGCCCCAGGTAATTCACTTCCTTCTGGAACAGGTGACACTTCTTGAGGCTAAGCTTTAGTCCAGCTCCGCGAAGCCGCTGGAACACTCCTTCCAGGTTCCTTAGGTGGTCGTCGAACGTCTTTCCCACGACAATTATGTCGTCAAGGTACACCATGCACGTTGTCCAGGACAGACCTTTCAGAACTGTCTCCATTAACCTCTCGAATGTCGCTGGGGCATTACATAATCCGAATGGCATCACTGTGAACTGCCACAGACCCATACCAATGGAAAACGCCGTCTTTTCTCGATCTTCGGGCGCCAGCTCCACTTGCCAATATCCACTCTTTAAGTCCAAAGTTGAGAAGATCTTTGAGCCGGCCAGGGTGTCCAGGGTATCATCAATCCGTGGCAGGGGATAGCTGTCCTTCTTGGTGACATTGTTGAGTAACCGGTAGTCTACACAGAATCTGGTGGACCCATCCTTCTTCTTCACAAGCACTACTGGTGACGCCCACGGGCTGCTTGATGGTTCTATCACATTATCCTTTTCCATCTCGCGAATAATGCGTTCCGCTTCCTCACGCTTTGCCAACGGTAATCGCCTTGGAGCTTGACGGATAGGTCTTTCTTCTCCAGTCTCTATTTTGTGTTTCACGACATCAGTTCTTCCCTTGGATCCATCTTCTACCTCGAATACATCTTGATAACGGCCGATCAAATTCTTTGCTTTTGTCTTCTGGTCTGGAGTCAATTCCTGGGCTGTTGACATAACCATTTCCCATAATTTCTTTGGGACTTTCGCTTCTGGCACGTTTGTTTCAAGTTGCCGGGAGATGGAGGACACCATGGTGCAGCTTCCCAAGATTGTTCCTTTCTTGATATTGACAGAGAAACAATTGACGTTCATCAGGCGGACAGGTACTTCCTTCTTCGCCGTCAACAACATTTTCCCAACGAGGACTCCTCTTCCAATCCTTTGATCATCAGTATTAGGTTCAACCATAATGACTTGCCCATCTTGAAAAACACCGTCCAGTTTTGCGTCGACGATAACCTCAGTCCTGCTGGGTAATACAACGTCTTCAGCGAGGACTACTCGAGCGGCCACGTCCCCTCGTTGATGTAGAACCAACTCCTCATTATTGACCGCCATCACGCCACGCTTTAAGTCCAATTGGAACCCGTGGGCACACATGACGTCCATGCCCAAAATTGCCTCGTCCTCTATATCTGCCACCAGTGCACGGTGTTTAATTGGAGTTGAACCAATGGTGATGATAACCTCTACTTCACCGTGGACAGTTGCTGATGTTCCAGTTGCAGTTTTCAGTCTCCACTTGGTCGGCTCGGTGCGTCCAGATGACTTAATGACGTCGGGTCTTAGGATGGTCTTCGTCGCACCCGTATCCAACAACATGGTGTGAGGAATGTCATCAATGGTGACATCCACGAAGACACTGCTGGTTAACTGCCGTAGGAATATTACTTGGTTGGCTTTCGTCTTTGGGGGCCTTTGAATACGGGTCGACGTTTGCCCCTCTGCACCGACCCGGCTTAGTTTAACTGTGGCTTCCTTGGATCCTGTCTGGGCTTTGGACATCGCCTGCGAACATGTCCTTCCTCCTGGCAATTCCAACAAACCAGCGGCCTCTTCTGCTTGAAGACCTGTTCCACAATGCGGCGAACATCCTCGGCGGTGGCATACTCCCTGGCTCGCTCCTTTATAGTAGATCCCACCTTGGCGTTAGCGGATTCTTCCTCTTCTTCCTCTTGGAAGTCCATAGCCGCTCGCACCTTGACATGCCCTCTTGAGACTCGTCTCGCTGCTTCAAATTCCAAGGCATAAGCTAATGCGTTCTTGGACGTCTTCGGATGGGTCATTCTCAATGCCTGCTGGTTGTCTGGGTCACGGATTCCATCTATGAAGATCTGCACCGTCAAACATTTGAGGAATTCAACAGGAGCTGTGGGATATGCCAACTGGGCCAGACGCGCAACGTCTGCTTCGAATTCCTGAAGACTTTCTCCGGATTTCTGACAGCGATTCCTCAACTGCGCATGGTATACCTCGGTCAGATGGGCCTGTCCGTAACGCATTTCCATCCTATTCACCAGCTTGTCGAAGTCTTCTTGTTCCTCTGGCGGCATCGTCTGTAGCACATCGATAGCGTCCCCTCTCAAGGCCACAATTAACGAAGTGGCTTTTTCGCTGGCCGTCCATCTGTTCGCCTTTGCTGCTGCTTCGAACTGTTTGAAGTAATTGGGCCAAGAAGACTTTCCATCGAACATTGGTGGTTTTACTTTCAGTTTAGAATTTTCTGCTGGTCCTTCCATAATTCGGGTTTCATTATTTTCTAGTACTTCTACTGGTGGCTGATCCCCGAACACTCGCAACCCCGCCATGATTTGTTCCAGATTTTTGATTTTGTTATCCTGCTGGAATATTATTTCTTCCACATTTTCTTGCAGGTTTCTTGTTTCTTCCGATATTTTTACCACTAGTTTATCTTCGAGTCCTTTCGTCTGTTCTAGAAATTCACCCTTCAAATTTCCGGACTGTTCTAGAAGTTTCTCGTCGAAATTTCTGGATTGCTCTAGAAATTTCTCGTCTAAGTCTCTAGATTGTTCCAACAATTTATTTTGTAATTTGTCGAAATTTCCAGATTGTTCTAGAAGCTTCTCCTCTAAATTTCTGGATTGTTCTTGAAGCTTCTGTAAATTTCCAGACTGTTCTTGAAACTTCTCGTCCAAATTTCTGGATTGTTCTCGAAGTTCGTCCTTGAAATTTCCAGATTGTTCTCGAAGTTCGTCCTTGAAATTTCCAGATTGTTCTAGAAGCTTTTGCTCTAAATTTCTGGATTGTTCTCGAAGTTCATCTTTCAGGATTTTATTAAAATCGGCGGGACCACACGAAATTTCGAAAAGGAAGGTCTCTGGATCTTCGCCAGCTGTCAACAAATCGGATCGGAGACGCTGTTGAAGTGCGCCTTTCAAACCACAGGTTTCTAACTCTCGTTCTTCCAATTCGGTTTTTAATTCGGCCACTTTTAAGTCTTTCAACAACACTTTTCTCGTAGCCATTGTTTTTTTTTTTTTCGATACTGTACTTATTTAATAATCTGATTAAATTTAATTTACTTTAAATTGTTTATTTATTTGCACAAACCCGCACACCGACACCACTGTTACGTTTCTAGGGTTTGAGTTTATTTATTTAAACGAATAAAACACTCGATAAAAACTTAACCGTAATTTAATGAAGCTTAAAAACTAATTTATTTCTAACAATTTATTTTCACACTAAAATCTAACTTCGACTATCGCTGCTCGAATTCGACTTCTTGGTGAGTCAACTCCGGGCGATTTTATATCTACTGCAGGCGTCTGGAAGTCTCGATGCTGGAAGATTCTAGTTTGCTCGATACAGGCCCCGAACGCGTGACGGCCGATGACACATCAAGCGGACCGACTTCTTGACGCCTTTCGCTGAGTCAGGTTGGCTCGCCACAATATTTCTCTCTCTTAAATTCTATGTATCGCAGCGGGTTCGTTGATTTTTATTTTCCATTCGATACTGTGATATTTTTATTTATGTTAGTTAATATAAATTAGTCGTGCATGCGTCAGAGCCGGCGCGACATTATCTCAAAGCTTCTGGTCTACGCCTGTCTGATTCCGCGACGGAATTCTCTGGCCACTTCGATAGACAGATGATCGCCGGATGGTATTGAGCTTTCGTGAGATCGAACAATCTCGCAAACCAGCCCCGCATATTTAAACGGTCGACTGTGGAAATAATTAACAGACAGCGACCGTTCGCATTGAAGTTAATTAAACGGATCGTACGACTTGTATAAAAATAAATTAGCCGTTATTCTGGATGAAATAAATAAATTAGAGCTGGTGTAATTAATAAATTATTTTTATCGTAAAACAAACTAAAACGAACCTTAAATTCGTAACGGTATGTCAAATAGGAAAATGATTCATTTGACAGTTTGGGAAACACGTAAATAACAACAATTGTTTTAAATGAGTTCGATCAATAACTGAAGGAACTTGTCGGTTGGTGATAAACAAAATAAATGTGAGAAAAAAATAGTACTTTCGAAAAATTTACTGGAACATAATAAGTGTGTTAGGCTTTAGATTATGACCTCGTTATTATACATTGTTGGTGCGGCACAAACAGTGATAAAGTCACACTTGATAAAAACAGAAAACTGCGTCTTATCGGTGGATGCTGAAAGCTGAAATAAAATCCAAGTCGCGTGGGGAAAGGAAATAAAGATATCTCTCTCTTAAATTGCATGTATCGCAGCAGGTTCATTGATTTTTATTTTCCATTCGATACTATGATATTTTTATTTATGTTAATTAATCGCTTGCATGAACGAAATTAAAGTTTTATGTACTCTCAGTTAGTTCCACGTTTTATTATCCCTGAATTGAAAAGCTATGCGCTTGTTTTATTGCCCTGAGAATAGGTATAGTATACAGTCATGATTAAAAATAATGTCTCCCCTATAAAAGGTATTAGCGTAATTTTATCAATTCTACAAGCAGGTGCTTTCAAGAAAACGTTCGCCTGCTTAGTGTGTTAAATTTTACTTTAAAAGTAAATGACATACGGTATAATTTGAAATTATAATTCAATAGCTTTCAGTTTTTGTCGCAAGATGGCGCTCTAAATAATCCCATCGCATTTTGAATTGAGATTTTGACTTTGACTTTAATTTCGATTTAATTAAAGTATATTTAGAACGAAGATAGAAGCGGAGAAAACGTCAGCAGGAAGATGAAATACTGTTACGAGGAAAATCGATTAAAATAGTCTTTACAATTGGTCAAGAGATGGCGCTTTGAATAATTGCTGTCATGCCGTTTCTTTTCTTTTGCAAACCAATTTTGCTAAAAACTAAAAAATAAATGTTAAATACGATATCCTGCTGTTTGAAATTTGAATTAAAAAGCTTTCGTGTCATAATATTCAAACTTTCTTGCCATCGGAGGTGTTAAATAAAGCTTTTCATAAAATTTCATGTCACATGTCTACACGACTGTACTTACTAATAAATTTAATAAAAGTTCAAGAAATTATGTATTATTAAAACAGACACAATACTTAGGTTGCTCACGTTGATCAGGTAGTAATTAAATTAAATAAACTCCGATAAAATAAAATACCGTCAAATCTGATAAAACAAAAACAAAAGACGATCGTCGACCAACGTGTAAAAACTAACAATAAGAGTCAACTAGATACAAAAATTGACAACCAAAAATGTAATGAATCTGTAAATATCAAAGAAGAAATTAATAATTAAAAAATAAAATAAATACGAAATGCCATGCATCGACAGGATTAAGATGTAAGATAAAATAAACACAAATCGAGTAAATGAAAAAGAAAAACAAACAATCAAATAAAAATCAATCGATTGATAATTAAAAATAAAAAAAGTTGTCTATCAAATAAAACAAAACGGAAGAAAAAATTGAATCAATTGACGGACGAAAATAAAAGATACGTAAGACTAAGAGTAAGACAATTTGATTTAAAAATTGACGAATTTTATGATAACCAAAAATTTAATCTCTAAATAGGTATCAGAAAGGAAAAATAGAATTAAAAAATAATGTCAAATCGCATGAAAAGAGAAAAAAATAAGGTTGGCGTTCGATCGAAGAAATAAAAATGTAAAATAATCTCAAAACGAGTAAATAGAAAAAACAAGAACAAAAGACTATCAATTAATAATAAAAAATAAAATCATATGTCGTATAAAAGATAAGCTGACTGACTGACAGTTAAAACATAAAAACAAATGCAAAGTGAAATTAAAGAAAAGAGAAAACAAAGGTCGACCGATTGATTTTATTAAAAATTGAATGAAACACACTCAAAAAAGGAATTTAGGAAAACAAAAGACGATCAGTGATGAAGATAAGACGAAAGTGAAAGTTATAATTAAACACTTAGTCCAATCGAATTAAGAGTACTAAGAGAAAACAGAACAGAATCAACCTGATAATTCAAATACGTCCATAAAATAAAGTCAAATTGAAGCAAGACAAAGCAGGGTTGCCAGATTGGATGAAATATCGCCGTTTGTTTTCGGTTTATTCCATACTTTTTCTTTTTTTTTGTTTTTGTTTGAATTGATGTCTTGCATTTTATTCACTGTTCATTTATTTTGTCCTTTTGTTACCCGCCGGTTTATTGACTTGCAAAATTTTTCGGTCAGAGTCACCATTCATTTCTGTTTTTTAATCCATGTTTTTCGCGCATTTTTCTTCTTTTAATCGAATTGGTTTTTGCAACTTCTTCGATTTTCATTTCTTTTTGTTCTTAGTATACTGGTTTTTCTGTTTTTGTAAATTAATTTTACGCTGTCGTATTTCTTTTTTTAAAATTTTTATCAAATTGATTTTTCACATCACATTTTGTTAACTGACGCATTTTCACAGTTTTACAGTATCTTTTGTTTTCTATTAGTTTTCTTTTTTGTAGTTTAATTTTTTTGTGTGGAAACTCATTTGGTTTTTGTTCATCTCAGTCGCCAATCTTCTTTTGTTTTTTTCTTTTCAGTTCTTTATGCTTTCGTAATTGATTTTTCGCATTTTATTCGGGCTTGTTTGTAGTTCATCGTTTATCATTTTTTTTTGTGTTTCAGTTGTGATCTTCCTTTGTTTTCCGCACTGTATTTCGTTTCTTTTTTGTTTTTCCTTTTAATCGTATTATTCACTTATTTACAGTTTACTTAAATTTTTTGCGAATTTTTTAATTCACCCGGAATTCGGTCAACTTGGCGATCTTCTTTTGTTTTTGTTTTTTCTTCATACACTTCGCGTCTTGTATTTTGTTGTCCTTGCTTTCATTTCTCTTTTGTTTCTGATTTTTTAACACGTTTCTTTTGTTTTTTTAATAGTTTTCATTTTTGATGTCCCCGACCGGCGAATTTTTTGTTTTTTTTTCTGTCTTTGACTTTATAAAAAATTGGCAGTTTTTAACTACATTTTATCAATAAGTTGACGACATTGCCTGCAAAGAATTTGGCAATCTTGGTTTTCGCATTGGTTGATACGTATCGGTATTTTTCATAATCGATATTTTAGCTTCCGATACTCGATATTTTGTGTATCGGTACTTCGCCCACCTATATATCTGTACTGTAGTTCTAGTTTAGTTTTAGTTTTCTTTTGTGACGTACCATATACATATACTTCTTGTATCTTTTGGTAAATACACAGATTTTGATATCGGTGAGACGATCCAATGAAATAAGGTATCGCTATGCAACTACAGTAAAATCCTCTTCAAGGTCAATCCAAGCCAACTAATTCAATCTAGATGTGCCAAATACAAGTCAAACAGTTCTCAAAGTCAGTCCAACTCAACCTTACCCCACTCACCCCCCCCCCCCTCAGTTAAAAAATAAAAGAATAATGATATATTAAAATTTGAATTTGGAAATCAAAGTACAATCCTCTTCAAGGTCAACCCAAGCAAAATGAATTCAATCAAATCCTAATCCTCAAAGAGATCGCACGCCCAGTCCAATTCAGTCTAACTCTACTCCCCTCTCCCCTCCCCCTAAGTAAAAATAATAAATCAACAACTTATTAAAAATTGAAACTCAATGGACAATCCTCTTCACGGTCAATCCAAGTCAACTGAATTCGACCTAATTATGCGAAATCCTACCCCTCAAAGATATCTCACAGTCAGTCCAATTCAACCTCTAACTTCACTCACCTCCCCCCAGTCGAAAATAAAAAATTAACAACTTCTTAAAAATTGAAACTCAATGCGCTTCAAGGTTAAACCAAGCCAACTGAATTCAACCTAAATATGTTATTTCCATGTCAAAGAGATTTCACGGTCAGTCGAAACTCATCTCAACTCAACTCCGAATGGACCCCCCAAAGTAAAAATAAAAGATCAACGACTTATTAAAAATTGAACCTCAAAACAAATCATCTGCAAGGTCAACCCAAGCCAAACAAATGAATTCAACCTAAATATGCCGAATCCTAATCCTTGAAGAGATCTCACGGTCAGTCCAACTCAACCTCTAACTCCACTCACCTCCTCCCTCCCCCCAGTCGAAAATAAAAAATTAACAACTTATTAAAAATTGAAACTCAATGGACAATCCTCTTCACGGTCAACCCAAGCCAAATGAATTCAACCTAAATATGCCATTTCCTCAACTTCTAACTCCACTCACCTCCTCCCTCTCCCCAGTCGAAAATAAAAAAATTAACAACTTATTAAAAATTGAAACTCAAAGTACAATGCACTTCAAGGTTAAACCAAGCCAACTGAATTCAACCTAAATACGCCATTTCCAAGTCAAAGAGATTTCACAGTCAGTCGAACTCATCTCAACTCAACTCCAAATAGACCCCCCAAAGTAAAAATAAAAACCAACAACTTATTAAAAATTGAAACTCAAAGGACAATCCTCTTCACGGTCAATCCAAGCCAAATGAATTCAACCTAAATACGTCAAATCCTAATCCCCAAACAGATCTCACGGTCAGTCAAACTTAACCTCTAACTGTATCCCTGCTCCTCTCGTCCCAAGTAAAAATAAAAAATTAACGACTTGAATTCAACCCCCCAAGTAAAAATAAAAGATCAACGGCTCATTAAAAATTGAACCTCAAAGTAGATCATCTGCAAGGTCAGTCCAAGCCAAACAAACGAATTCAACCTAAATATGCCGAATCTTAATCCTCAAAGAGATCTCACGATCAGTCCAACTCAACCTCTAAATCTACTCACCTCCCCCCTTCCCCTAAGTAAAGATAAAAAAATCAACAACTAATTAAAAATTGAAACTCAATGGACAATCCTCTTCACGGTCAATCCAAGCCAAATGAATTCAACCTAAATACATCAAATCCTAATCCTCAAAGAGATCTCATGGTCATTCAAACTTAACGTCTAACTGTGTCCCTGCTCCTCTCGTCCCAAGTAAAAATAAAAAATTAACGACTTGAATTCAACCTCCCAAGTAAAAATAAAAGATCAACGGCTCATTAAAAATTGAACCTCAAAGTACATCATCTGCAAGGTCAGTCTAAGCCAAACAAACGAATTCAACTTAAATTTGCCGAATCCTAATCCTCAAAGAAATCTCACGGTCAGTCCAACTCAACATAATTTTACTCAATCTCCTCCCCCAAGTAAAAATTTAAAAAAAGGAAATGACATTAAAAATTAAAAGATAAACCTCAGCAGAAGTCACTTTTTGGCTAAATTTTGTCAATAAGTTGGCGATATTGCATGCAAAGAATTTGGCAATCTTGGTTTTGAGCGCCTTTTTCATTTTTTTTAAGCCCGTGGCACAGCATTTCTTATCTTATTTGAAACTGTCAGAACCAGTCGCTCCTCACCGAAATATTGATGGATTTTAACAGCGCCATCGAACGTACACTAATGCTTAAAAGTTTCGAAATGAAAAGCAATAAAATCGTTCGAATTTGAACCTTATTGAAACGGGCCTAATATATTTCGAACCTTAAGGAACAGAGACACTTTCTCCGCACCCCGATAGGAGGGTTGTTTACTTAGGTCCTATTAAACCCCGGCCGGTGCAGATGTTTATGGTTTGTTGAATTTCGTTGCCAGTATTTGGTTCCGAGTATTTATTGAGGCGACGCGCGGTTGCGAACGCGGACGCGGTGGCGAATTTGTTTATTCTCTTTTGCTTTAACTTAGAAATTGAACAAAAAATGTTTTTTTTTTAATTAGAATATTTTATATTGTTAAATAACAGGATTTCATATTATATTATAAAGACATATAAATGTTAAATTGCTATAAAGGATCGACGATGTTAATTAATTTGAAAAATTATCATTATACCAAATTTCTGCCTTTATACACTTCTGGTTTGTTTGACTTCACAAAAATTTTATTCGTTTGTAGTTTGTGTATGTTTTTCTGTGGATTCTAAAATTTTCATTACGAGAAATACATAAATAGATTTTTAGTAAATATGAAATACAGAGTGATTTATTAGCTCACCGACAAGCTTTGCCATACGGAAAGCTCACATAATTTTAAGAAAAGAATAACAATTAGGACATATGTTCGATTTTATTTATTTTTAAGTAAATAGAAGACCTCACAATTTTGATTCTAGTTATTTTGTCCCGTTCCTCTGTACAGCTGTTTCAGTCCTATTTGGGGCTTCGTCAGCAGAAGCGATCGCAGGATGTCGCTATTTAAGCGGTTTCTATTATGCTATTTAAGCATTTCCGTTATATTTTACATTTTTTCACGTCATCTTTATTTTATAAATGTTAATATATTGATATTTTCAATTCAATTTTATCATACACGTCTTATTCACATGTCAAGAAACCTATTCATGTAAAATATTTTCGACATCAAGAAAAATTATGTTTCATTTTACCCAACCTCTGTTTTATGATACCCTTTTGTTCTTTGTGATAAAGAGATATCACGTATAAAAACCTATGACTTTTATGCTGTTATGTTTTTCTGCGGATCCTAAAATGAAGCATGTATACATACCGTGACTTATTTTATTAACTCTAAACATAAAAGGTAAATATTCCCAGGTTCAGTTATAAAAAAAAAAACATGTCAATGCATGGCAGAATATGCAAACAAGTTTCAATAAAACAAATATGATGTTAATGTCAGTTATGAATGTCATGAATTATGTCTGAAATATTTAAAAAAATACTATGAAAGAATTTGATAATCGTTTGGCATTAGTATTTAAAACGTGAAGGACATTTGAAACAGTTAAAATGTTTTTACTAAAAAATATATACGTGAATTATTGTTTTGTTAATTTTTACTTTAGTTTTGTTTTTACTTGTAATAAGTTTTTCGTTGTTCTCAACAATAAAGTCTTGAATACTTTTTCCAGTGTATGTTATTCTTTTTTATACGGTATCATATAATATTGTAAGAATTTACAGTGAAATAAATTTAAAATAACTTAATTTCATTTAAATAATAAGTTTACTGATGATACTTATTGATCGAATAATTAACTCATTAAAATTATTCAGAATCATACAAATTTAGGAAACTTAACAAATGTAGTATTAAACTCCTAGAATATAGAATGATATGTGTAATACTTAAAAATTGCAATACTTGCGTTAAAAATAATATACATATTTCATTCTACGCCACAGAGGAAAAAATAATATTCTTCTTTTTAGTTTCTTCTCAAATCTGACATCAGTAAAATAAGTTGAAAAGTTCATGCACAAAGTTTGGCAAGTTTTCATTAATTTAGAAGTTAAGAGAAAATGATTAAATCGTATAACATTTATTTTGTGAAAATATGTGAATGATTTTTGAGTATTTGAAAAATATATATAGAATGAGCTAGATTATTTAAATTTGTTTCTTATTATAATAATATAAATGCTAAGAAGTTCTGCTCAACAAAGCTATTAATTAGTTGCAAAACATATGTGTATTTAATGAAACTAGAAAGTTAAATTTAATTAACGAAAAATAACAGATTTTATTTTATTGACTTATTTAATTTCAATTGCCAAAGTTTCAGAAATTTTAATTTCATAATGCACACATTATTTACTACACATGTTATAATATTTAGAAAATAAATTTTGTTAAATTTCTTATCCATCCAACTACAATGAAAGTCTTTCTAGCAGATTATTCAAGTTGGTTGAATAAGTTCGCATCTGTGTTAAATCGCTGTGTTTGCGATGACCGGTTTTATTATCGGGGTAGCAGGTACGGTTGTAAAAGCTATAAGGTTCATAATTGCAAAGCATAAAATTTCTTACTGCCAGTGGCATGTCTCGTACTCCGAAAACTTTATAGCAGAAGTGTACAACTGTGTTGAATGTGTGCTTTTGACAGTTCCAACCTAGTGAGAGGCTGCTGTATGAACAGGCCTATAGACTGCACTATTTCTTCTGCGCAACAAGCTTGGGTAATAAAAATTGCCCGGGAGCTAGAAGTTTTTGGGTTGCAGATACAGTTTGTTTCGATGCAATTTAAACTTATTGAACAATTTAATTGTTTATTAAGTAATGGAACCACCAAATCTTGTAAGTATAGGTTACAGATGGGGTAGTGTAAACCGACCTCTTTTTTTTAATTTACTGTCGTCCTAATCCAGAAACAACTTTAGGATCTGGAACTGGTTATAAAAGTTATAAAAAGTGAGTTTATTAACCGAGCTTCGCCGAATTCGAACTGTTATAAGGACGGAAATTCAAGAGAAACAGCTGTGTGGGTCCGACAAGACAAGACGACAACGACAACAGACGGCAAAGAAATAAAAAGGAGCCAAGTGGTACCAGCCAGACAAGTCTGAAGAACAACCAACCTGGCTTTCTCTAACACATTCACATACACGAGAGAGTCAAACGCCGAGTTGGCGTTCGTCGCTCCCGCCGCGCAAAACCTATAGAATTCGTGCACCTCAGTTCCTCAGTTGTTGTCGTGAGCGCGGAGTGAGCGGTTGAGTTAGTTCCCTCCTCTATTGCACTCAATCTACTCAGCTCATATAGCTTATGCGGGTTTGTATGGTGCGCCATGCGGCGGAACGCTGTGAAAAAAATATTCTGATTTGGTGACTTAAGTTTTGTTCCATTTGGTAGTTAAAGTAAAGTGCGCTTGGATATGACGTTTCGACCCAAGTGCAGCAGCAGCAGCAAGACCAAAGTTACCTTTCACAATTTGGATTCGGGCCACGCGAAACAGGCCTGGTATGTTAAAATGTATGTTTAAACTTTTTTTTTCTTTCTTTTTTACCTGCGCTTGGGAGTATCCAACCAAAACATCATAAAATGATATCCTCACTCCTCATCGATGTTCCTCATCGGTGATCCTCATCGACATTCAAAAATCACAAAAATTGTCTCTAAACTATTCCCCCTTCCCCGTAGGGCCATGGATAAGAAAGAAAGAAAGAAGGCAAAAAGCGAGTTTTTTTTTTTTTTTTGCTAAACAATAACAAGTTCTTATTTTGCTTGCATCCAAAGCTCTTGAATTATGCAAGGAAGTCCAAGGATCGCAGCTTCATCTGGAAAGTTCAGATTATTTCCCAACTGCCGCATAATGGAAATGTCACTGTTAGCATAGCCCATGTTTCTTATACTATGCTGGTTAAGGGAAAGGAATGCGCGCATAAATAAATTGCGCTTTGTTGCAACTTACCAACTTATTAAAGGCCATCCGTGAACTTGCAGTTACTTTTCTTGTGGTGTTAAATATACCTTCGCAAAAAGGTTCAACCAGTAGGTAACCAATCCGAAAAATTAGTTGAAAGACGCAGGTTCATTTAAATATTTTGAAAATTAAAAAAAAAAATGAGAAAGTTCTTGTTTTCGGGGCCGGTTTAATTATATCTCCATCGTGACTAAATATTATGTACTCTCATTGTCCAATCCAATTAATTTTTTTTTTTAGACAAATTGAAGCGGATTTGCTACATAATAAGCTACCCCATGCAAGGCGGCCATGTTTTAGGAAGCCCCCAAACAGGGCTGAAACAGCTGTACAAAGGCTGCTCGAAGTTTTCACTGCAATCAAAAACGATTTGCACAAAATTTTTCTAAAAACTTTCATTATGCTTTGACAGCAAGCATGGCCGCCTTGCATGGGGGACTTATTAGGAGCACATCCGCTTCAGTTTGTCTATCCTACTGCAATGTCAGGTCAAAAAGCGATCGTAAGATGTCGCCATTTTATCTGTTAATCACTATTACATCGCATTTGCGAATAAATTGGACAAGTCGTTTTTGGTTTGCATTGGGAATGTCTAGCTACGTCTCGGCTGACGAAGCCTCGAACAGGGCTGAAACAGCTATACAGAGGCCGCTCTAGGTTTTCACTGCAATCAAAAACGATTTGCAACAAAATTAAAAAAAATCACTTGAGAAACAGCAACAGAATAAACTAAATAATAAAGCAATAAACAAAACAATAAAGCTTTGCAAACTGCTTCTCCTCTACCCCCCCCCCCCCACCTCACCCCCCTCCTTCAGAGGATTGCGATTGAGGAGTAGTAAAATGGATAAAAGAAAGAGAGAAGAATGAATTAAATTTAAATTAATATAAAGGAAGGAGAGGCAGCGCCCTCTTTGAAAACTTCTATTTCCGTTAAAAAATACTCAATTTTTTTAAGACAACGGCACAAGACAAAGCCATTGATGATATATTAAAATAGTTTCTCTTTTGGCCAAGAGATGGCGCTCTTAATGATTTTTGTCTTTTCTATCGCGCTTTGGATTCCGTTTTCAATTTAATTTCGAGAGAAAAGAAATGTATTATTGAAGGAATCAAGAAGAAATCGCGTTTTTGAAGTTTGATTGGAGCAATTTCATTTTTAGAATACGAAGATAAGTAAACGAACAGATAGTTATGCTTTTTTGTCACTTGTACACATTCTTTAAACAATTAACTAATCTTATGTTTAATTTTGACTGTTTTGTAAGCGATGCTTAAAATAAAAAGATTTGATTTGATTTGATTTGAGATAAATTAAATTAATAAATTAAAATTTGATAAAATAATTCACTATGATGCGTACAGCGTTCAAGTTTCAATTACCATTAAATACGGCAAATGCAGAAGTAGAAGCTATTGCTGAGGGTGTCAAGGTTAATGCCCATTGAAATTACAAAATAAAATAACTGTCATATTCGGTCAAGAGAGGGCGCCATTCGAAATTACAAAATAAAATAACTTTCATATTCGGTCAAGAGAGGGCGCCCATTGAAATTACAAAATAAAATAACTTTCATTTTCGGTCAAGAGAGGGCGCTCCGCATATTCCTTTCATTTAACCCTTTTAGATTTTCAAGTGAAATAATTTTCGGAGTCAAAATTAACACGTGAATCTCCTTATTTAATAAAATACAAGTCAAGTACGAATTTTTGACGATCCACGATGACCAAAATTTATTGCTCACGACCGTACTTGCATGCATTTCACGTATTTTTCTTGTAATAAAAAAAATATATAATCTGAAACCTTCTTATTTTCCATATTCGATTAAATTAGTTTCAGAAACATTTTTTTTTACTTGGGGGATGTCTGTTAGGTCAAAAAAGGTTTTCTCGCGAGTAGGTAACAACTACTCGCAAAGTTACGAGTTCGAAAATCGTTCTTTTCGAAGCAGTCGATGTAGTTTTCATAAATAATAAACAGGACAAGGAGCTCCGCTTTTTAGAGACTCTGCCTTTTCAAACAATGGATCTATCCTCTTTCTCGTTCACGTGCCTGTGATACCTTGTTACCAAAAGGTTTATAAATTTGTTGAACACATTTTAACTGGAAGCTTCTAATTCGTTACGAGTTCGAAAATCGTTCTTTTCGAAGCAGTCGATGTAGTTTTCATAAATAATAAACAGGACAAGGAGCTACGCTTTTTAGAGACTCAGTCTTTTCAAACAATGGGTCTATCCTCTTTCTCGTTCACGTGCCTGTTATACCTTGTTACCAAAAGGTTTATAAATTTGTTGAACGCATTTTGAGTGGAAGATTCTAATTCGTTACGAGTTCGAAAATCGTCCTTTTCGAAGCAGTCGGTGTAGTTTTCATAAATAATAAACAAGACAAGGAGCTACGCTTTTTAGAGACTCTGCCTTTTCAAACAATGGGTCTATCCTCTTTCTCGTTCACGTGCCTGTTATACCTTGTTACCAAAAGGTTTATAAATTTGTTGAACGCATTTTGAGTGGAAGATTCTAATTCGTTACGAGTTCGAAAATCTTTCTTTTCGAAGCAGTCGATGTAGTTTTCATAAATAATAAACAGGACAAGGAGCTACGCTTTTTAGAGACTCTGTCTTTTCAAGCAAGGGTCTGTCCTCTTTCTCGTTCACGGGCCTGTTATACCTTGTTACCAAAAGGTTTATAAATTTGTTGAACGCATTTTGAGTGGAAGCTTCTAATTCGTTACGAGTTCGAAAATCTTTCTTTTCGAAGCAGTCGATGTAGTTTTCATAAATAATAAACAGGACAAGGAGCTACGCTTTTTAGAGACTCTGTCTTTTCAAGCAAGGGTCTGTCCTCTTTCTCGTTCACGGGCCTGTTATACCTTGTTACCAAAAGGTTTATAAATTTGTTGAACGCATTTTGAGTGGAAGCTTCTAATTCGTTACGAGTTCGAAAATCGTCCTTTTCGAAGCAGTCAATGTAGTTTTCATAAATAATAAACAGGACAAGGAGCTCCGCTTTTTAGAGACTCTGCCTTTTCAAACAATGGATCTATCCTCTTTCTCGTTCACGTGCCTGTTATACCTTGTTACCAAAAGGTTTATAAATTTGTTGAACGCATTTTAACTGGAAGCTTTTAATTCGTTACGAGTTCGAAAATCGTTCTTTTCGAAGCAGTCAATGTAGTTTTTATAAATAATAAACAGGACAAGGAGCTACGCTTTTTAGAGATTCAGTCTTTTCAAATAATGGGTCTATCCTCTTTCTCGTTCACGTGCCTGTTTTACCTTGTTACCAAAAGGTTTATAAATTTGTTGAACGCATTTTAACTGGAAGCTTTTAATTCGTTACGAGTTCGAAAATCGTTCTTTTCGAAGCAGTCAATGTAGTTTTTATAAATAATAAACAGGACAAGGAGCTACGCTTTTTAGAGACTCTGCCTTTTCAAACAAGGGTCTGTCCTCTTTCTTGTTCACGTGCCTGTTATACCTTGTTACCAAAAGGTTTATAGATTTGTTGAACGCATTTTGAGTGGAAGATTCTAATTCGTTACGAGTTCGAAAATCGTTCTTTTCGAAGCAGTCGATGTAGTTTTCATAAATAATAAACAGGACAAGGAACTCCGCTTTTTAGAGACTCTGCCTTTTCAAACAATGGATCTATCCTCTTTCTCGTTCACGTGCCTGTTATACCTTGTTACCAAAAGGTTTATAAATTTGTTGAACGCATTTTAACTGGAAGCTTCTAATTCGTTACGAGTTCGAAAATCGTCCTTTTCGAAGCAGTCAATGTGGTTTTTATAAATAATAAACAGGACAAGGAGCTACGCTTTTTAGAGACTCTGCCTTTTCAAACAATGGGTCTGTCCTCTTTCTCGTTCACGTGCCTGTTATACCTTGTTACCAAAAGGTTTATAAATTTGTTGAACGCATTTTGAGTGGAAGATTCTAATTCGTTACGAGTTCGAAAATCGTCCTTTTCGAAGCAGTCGGTGTAGTTTTCATAAATAATAAACAGGACAAGGAGCTACGCTTTTTAGAGACTCTGCGTTTTCAAACAAGGGTCTATCCTCTTTCTCGTTCACGGGCCTGTTATACCTTGTTACCAAAAGGTTTATAAATTTGTTGAACGCATTTTGAGTGGAAGATTCTAATTCGTTACGAGTTCGAAAATCGTCCTTTTCGAAGCAGTCGGTGTAGTTTTCATAAATAATAAACAGGACAAGGAGCTATGCTTTTTAGAGACTCTGCCTTTTCAAACAATGGATCTATCCTCTTTCTCGTTCACGTGCCTGTTATACCTTGTTAGCAAAAGGTTTATAAATTTGTTGAACGCATTTTGAGTGGAAGATTCTAAATAAATAGTGAGAAAACCCCTCGACCACATTAATTCACTGAAAGCGAATACGTATTTCGGTAACGAAGTTACCATCTTCAGCGCTAAACTGATAAGAAATACGTATTCGCTTTCAGTGAATTAATGTGGTCGAGGGGTTTTCTCACTATTTATTTGGATTACAGCCACAGGTTTTGTGTTGCTTTGTGATTTTGGAAGATTCTAATTCGTTACGAGTTCGAAAATCGTTCTTTTCGAAGCAGTCGATGTAGTTTTCATAAATAATAAACAGGACAAGGAGCTCCGCTTTTTAGAGACTCTGCCTTTTCAAACAATGGATCTATCCTCTTTCTCGTTCACGTGCCTGTTATACCTTGTTACCAAAAGGTTTATAAATTTGTTGAACGCATTTTAACTGGAAGCTTCTAATTCGTTACGAGTTCGAAAATCGTCCTTTTCGAAGCAGTCAATGTGGTTTTTATAAATAATAAACAGGACAAGGAGCTACGCTTTTTAGAGACTCTGCCTTTTCAAACAATGGGTCTGTCCTCTTTCTCGTTCACGTGCCTGTTATACCTTGTTACCAAAAGGTTTATAAATTTGTTGAACGCATTTTGAGTGGAAGATTCTAATTCGTTACGAGTTCGAAAATCGTTCTTTTCGAAGCAGTCGATGTAGTTTTCATAAATAATAAACAGGACAAGGAGCTAAGCTTTTTAGAGACTCAGTCTTTTCAAACAATGGGTCTATCCTCTTTCTCGTTCACGTGCCTGTTTTACCTTGTTACCAAAAGGTTTGTAAATTTGTTGAACGCATTTTAAGTGGAAGATTCTAATTCGTTACGAGTTCGAAAATCGTTCTTTTCGAAGCAGTCGATGTAGTTTTCATAAATAATAAACAGGACAAGGAGCTAAGCTTTTTAGAGACTCAGTCTTTTCAAACAATGGGTCTATCCTCTTTCTGTTCACGTGCCTGTTATACCTTGTTACCAAAAGGTTTATAAATTTGTTGAACGCATTTTAAGTGGAAGATTCTAATTCGTTACGAGTTCGAAAATCGTTCTTTTCGAAGCAGTCGATGTAGTTTTCATAAATAATAAACAGGACAAGGAGCTAAGCTTTTTAGAGACTCAGTCTTTTCAAACAATGGGTCTATCCTCTTTCTCGTTCACGTGCCTGTTATACCTTGTTACCAAAAGGTTTATAAATTTGTTGAACACATTTTAACTGGAAGCTTCTAATTCGTTACGAGTTTGAAAATCGTTCTTTTCGAAGCAGTCGATGTAGTTTTTATAAATAATAAACAGGACAAGGAGCTACGCTTTTTAGAGACTCTGCCTTTTCAAACAAGGGTCTGTCCTCTTTCTTGTTCACGTGCCTGTTATACCTTGTTACCAAAAGGTTTATAAATTTGTTGAACACATTTTAAGTGGAAGATTCTAATTCGTTTGGATTGGGTACACAATTTCATCGTAAACTCAAAGCGAAAGACTATTTTAGACTGTCATGTTTCAGACTCGACTCTATCAGATCATTACTACCAAATGTTAGCAGTGAGAAATGTTGATCCGTCTCATCATATTCCAAAATATATCTATAGACGGAAATTTATAACACAAAATATCACGTGTATGCAACTAGCTTTAGAAAAGGAAGACTGGAGTAACGTTTACAGTGCAAACAATGCGGATGTGGCGTTTGAAAATTTTTATACATCTTTTCTTGAACATTTCAATAATTCTTTTCCGTTAATTAAATGTCGAGTACGTGCTAATAGTAAAGCCAATTTGCCTTGGCATAACAGTTCCCTACATAAACTATCCTGTAACTTACGAGATCTTCATGCTCTTTGTAGAAAATATAATGATCCTCACTTACAAAACATATACAAAACTCAGAAAGAACATTACAATGCAGCAATAAAGGAAAGTAAGAAACAATACTATGACAACAAGATATCATTATCATCTAATAAATCAAAAACAACGTGGAATATTGTAAGGCAAATAGTAAATTCAACTAATTGTAAGACATCTGATTACAAAATAATCTCGACCTCTGGAAACTTGATCACTGATCCTAAAGAGATAACTCAATTATTTTGTGACTATTTCAGTAACATAGTTTCAAACTCAAATTATCAACATAATCAATATACCGCCAAATTCGGGTGTGATCGAAATATGTTTATGATTCCGACTAATGAAGAAGAAATTAGGTCTATAGTTAAAGTAATTTCACACAAACATTCTGCTGGAATTGACGATGTACCTTGTTCATTGCTTAAAGAAGTTTGTAAATTTATCACATCTCCGTTAGTTAACGTAATAAACAAATGCCTATTGCAAGGCATATTTCCAGATCTACTAAAGTGTGCCAAAGTTATACCCATTTTTAAAAAGGGTGAGCGATCCGACATAAATAACTATCGACCTATTTCGCTCTTACCCGCTATCAGTAAAATTTTTGAAAAGATCTTGAATAAAAGATTGACCTCCTATCTGACGAAATTTGAAATATTACATAAAAATCAATTTGGATTTATTAGCAACACATCTACAAAAGATGCCATTTATAATACATTAACGTATATTTATGAGAATCTAGATAAAAAACATAATGTTGCCGGTATATTTTTTGATCTGTCCAAAGCATTTGACCTTTTGGATCATGATATTCTGTTAACCAAAATGGAAGCTTATGGTATACGGGGTACGGCCTTAAACTTATTCCACTCGTACCTTACTAACCGCAGTCAAGTTATTTCTTTAACGTCGGAACATGATGGTCTAATAAAGACTCATCAGTCCTCAAATGTACCCATTCACCGAGGTGTTCCACAGGGATCCATTCTAGGCCCAACATTGTTTTTGACTTATGTCAATGATTTACCAGTATCAGTAACTTCAGGTCATATCTCTCAATATGCAGACGATACAAATGTAATAATTGCTGACAGATCAGTCGCTGAAATTTCTAATACCAGTACTGAAGTTGTATATAACATGAATAAATGGTGTGCGGACAATAATCTTCTACTGAATCTGAAAAAAACGAATTTGGTAATATTCAAAAATCATATACCTGACTACAGCATTTTAGTTAAACATGACAGCAAATCTTTGCCACTTACAAATAATGTTGAATTTTTGGGTCTTCAGGTTGACTCCAGGCTCGATTGGGACCTACATTGTTGTAAATTGAGCAAGAAATTGTGTTCTGCTTTTTTTGCTATAAATAATCTCAGATTTAATGTGGGAACAATTTCACTAAAAACTTTTTACTTTGCCTATGTCGAGTCGAGGCTACGGTATGGCTTAATGTTCTGGGGCTCATGCAGTCACTTCACGAATTTATTTGTGCTGCAAAAAAGAATTGTTAGAGTTATGTGTGGAGCTCCGATGAATACTCCATGCAGACCATTATTTAAACAATTAGGGATATTACCATTAGCTAGCTTATATATTTTAGAATTAGCTGTTTTCGTAAAACAGCATGCGCATCTGTATACTCGGAATTCTGACATGTATATGAGTATGAGCACTAGACACTGCAATGATATCTGCATCCCCAGTCACAAATCAACACTATATCAACGTGGTGCTCATTACAGAGCCATAAAAGTATTCAATGCACTACCTAGCGATATTAAAAATGTTAGTTTAAAGCAATTCAAAACTTTAACTAAAACTTATTTGCTTTCTAAAAACTTTTACCACATAAATGAATTCATTGCTACGTAACCTCAACCGTAACCTTTGCTTCGGCGACTAACTCCACTAACTTCTGCAAACCCATAATGTTCATTTTTGTATTTGCTAAATACGTACCTTCTTTACCTCTGTTTTTAAATATATATTTTTTTTTTGTTTCATGTTTATCTGCAAATATATGTTTTGTTTCATGTTTATCTGCAGTCGCATTGACGTCACGTTTTCTCTCAATTTCTATTTTACCGACAATGTAATGCTTGTTACGTAATTTTATTTGTATTTTTCAGATTTACATATATTTTGTTATATTTATATTGATACTATCTTTGTATTTGACAATGTCCATATCTGTTGATAAGTGACAATAAATAAATAAAATAAAATAAAATAAATAAAGAAGAGTGAAATGGTGATCGACATCGAAAGACCTGATGAGGATGAATGATATCCCGTCGCAGGAAGTTTGCAAGTCAAGTTGAAAGACGATTGAGGTTTCCACTGCCTAACGAGTTGAATACTTGATTGTAATCCGAAATCCATTTCTTAAAGACTGTTTGCATTGTAGTCTGTAATCTGTATACAGGTTGTATCACATATTATTGGTTAAGCATCCAATCTAATTTAATCCAATCCGTAATTGATTGATCCGCATCCGAATTTGTTAGTTAAATACCAAAAGAGTTTTGTAGCTAATCCCAGATGGATAAAACCATTTTTCTTTTTTGCCTTCGTTAAAAAAACAAATAACTAACTTTGTTGAAACAAAAATAAATAGATTAAAGAGAGTAAATTCTGTTTATTGGACATGCAAGTGTCCAGCGAGTTGACCTGTGAAACAGTTACGTAAACTTTGCAGCCGTGGTCCAGAGGAAGCACATAAACTTAAATTTCCTGTTACCTGAGGCGACGTCATTATTTTTCGAACAACGCTAGAAATATATATTTTTGGAAAGACGTATGTATGTACAGGCTTTAAATAGAACCGCTTGACTATATTTTATATTTAGAATTAATTACACTCCGCAAGTACACACTAATCGATTCTGTTAAGTAATGCGATGATGACTGACTGTTTACAAGTATTTTATTTTATTTATCAAATAAAAACGTTAATGTTTGTTCGTGTTACTCTCAAATTTCACGCATCCGCAGCAGTAGCAGCAGCAGCAGCAACAGCAGCAACATTAAACATGTATGAGGAGGAGTTAGTTGGTGAATAAGTTACATGCGTCGTACGTATAGTATATTTATTTAATTACATAACTCCGGGTAACTCAATATGTATTTTGACGTCGTCCGTTGGCGTAAAAATTCTCGTCAAGTTGATATATTTACCAGGCAGATTAGAGCTTTTTGCAGAGATGTATTAATTGCTTGAACACCTCCCTGGGTGCACCGCCGGAAATAATTGGTAATTTCTGTAATGGCCTCTCTCTCTCTCTACAATTTCGAAAATTAACTTCGGGTATCGTTAATTTCTCAGGAGTTCTCTCCGTTATTTATTAATCCTCGGAGACTTTCATATCGGAGTCACGTTTATTGCGACGTTGGTGTTTGCAGGATATTAAGCTTTTATTGGTCCGCTGCTGAAATTAAATTCGTCGGGTTTAATGTCGTTTTCTCTACAAATTCGAAGATTTTTTTTTTATTTTTTTAATTACCGAACGTGAATTTACACTTACCGAAACTAATAACATTCGTCAATTTAAAATTAAAATGTAAAAAAACAAAAATTAGCGTTGTTAAAGGTCTTAATATGACGTGCACTTCTAAAATGCATTAAAATTAATTAAACATTAAAATAGGGACGCCAATTGTAATACAGGGTGACTGGGAAGGAAAAGAAAGTATTTAAAAAAATAAAATAAAAACGCCCCCTTCTTTTCTCTGACTTACATAATCTGGAGGAAATTATGTATATTTCCCCTTATATCCGACCACAAGTTATAAAAAACAGATTAACTTAATAGTGATGAATCTGCGAGGAAGACACATTTCATTAAATGAAATACCACCAAATAAAAATCTAATTAAAAAGAAGTGTTGAATGATACTTCTAGAAACAATTGGCATATTACTGACGTTTCGCTATTGCCTGTTTAAAAGAATTAATTAAATTGAAAGGACCTTTGAGCTTTTAAGAGAGCGTGAAATACTTGACGTTTTGCCCATGGTTTAAAGGATTTGTCGAAATTGAAAGGAAAATCGTTTGGTGTTTCGTTTTAACAGCCTGGAAAATTAGGAGGACTTAGGGGTTTCAACGATTAATTTTTTTTTGTATTAACGAGCCAATAAAACTCTTCGCCACGGTTTGAAAGATCTCTCAAAATTGAAAGGAAAAATTCTTTTGTCCTTCAACTTTTAAACAGTTTAAAAGATTTGTTTCAAAATTGAAAGGTAAATCAACTATTAAGAGCCTGGAAAATTGGAGAACTTAAGGACTTCAATAATTAAATTTTTTTGTATTAAAGAGCCACTGATCTCTCGAGACTGTTTGCCACGGTTTGAAGGATCTCTCAAAATTGAAAGGAGAAAATCTTTTGTCCTTCAACTTTTAAACAGTTTAAAAGATTTGATTCAAAATTGAAAGGCAAGATCAACTATTAAGAGCCTGGAAAATTGGAGAACTTAAGGGTTTCAATAATTAATTTTTTTTGTATTAACGAGTCACACGCCACGGTTTGAAAGATCTCTCAAAATTGAAAGGTCTCTCAACATTCAAAGGAAAACAAACTTAAAATTAAAAGGAAAAAATCTTTTCTTTCAACTTTTAAGAGAGTTTGAAATATTTGACGTTTTGCTTTGGTTTAGAAGATTTGTCAAAATTGAAGGAGAAATCATTTGGCGTGTCAACTTTTAAGAGCCTGAAAAGTTGGAGGACTTGAAGACTTCAACAATTAAATTAATTTTTTGTATTGTCGAGCCATTGATCTCTTGAGACTTTTCGCGCCACGGTTTGAAAGGTCTCTCAAAATTGAAAGGACCGTCTTTCAACTTTTAGAGAGCTTGAAATATTTGTCGTTTTGTTTTGGTTTAGAAGATTTGTCGAACTGAAAGGGAAATCGTTTGGTGATTCCACTTTTAAGAGCCTGGAAAATTGGAGGACTTAACGCCTTCAATAATTAATTTTTTTGTATTAACGACCCATTGATCTTTTGAGACTTTTCGCTGCGGTTTGAAGGGTCTCTCAAAATTGTAAAGAAAAAAAACTTTTGTCTTTCAACTTTTAGAGATCTTGAAATATTTTTGACGTTTAGCTTTGGTTTGGAAGATTTGATTCGAAATTGAAAGGAAAAAAATCGTTTAGCGTTTCAACTTTGAAGAGCCTGAAAGATTGAAAGACTTAAGGGCTGCAGTAATTACATTTCTTGTATTAACGATCCATTGATCTCTCGAAACTGTTCGCCACAGTTTGAAAAATCTCTCAAAATTGAAAGGAAAAAAGGCTTTTGATCTTCAACTTTTAGAGAGCTTGAAATATTTGACATTTCGCTTTGGTTTAGAAGATTTGATTCGAAATTGAAAGGAAAATCGTTTGGTGTTTCAAGTTTTAAGAGCGAGGAAAATCGGAGGACTTAAGGGCTTCAATAATTAATTTTTTTTTTTAATTAACGACCCATTGTTCTCTTGAGACTTTTCGCCACAGTTTAAAAGGTCGCTCAAAATTGTCTTTCAACTTTTAGAGAGCTTGAAATATGTTTGACGTTTTGCTTTGGTTTAGAAGATTTGATTCGAAATTGAAAGGAAAAGAATCGTTTAGCGTTTCAACTTTGAAGAGCCTGAAAGATTGGAAGACTTAAGGGCTTCGATAATTACATTTCTTGTATTAACGACCCATTGATCTCTCGAAACTGTTCGCCACGGTTTGAAAAATCTCTCAAAATTGAAAGGAAAATATCTTTTCTTTCAACTTTTAAGAGAGTTTGAAATATTTGACGTTTTGCTTTAGTTTAGAAGATTTGTCAAAATTGAAAGAGAAATCATTTGGCGTGTCAACTTTTAAGAGCCTGAAAAGTTGGAGGACTTGAAGACTTCAACAATTAAATTAATTTTTTGTATTGTCGAGCCACTGATCTCTTGAGACTTTTCGTGCCACGGTTTGAAAGGTCTCTCAAAATTGAAAGGACGGTCTTTCAACTTATAGAGAGCTTGAAATATTTGTCGTTTTGTTTTGGTTTAGAAGATTTGTCGAACTGAAAGGGAAATCGTTTGGTGATTCCAAAAATGATGATGATTGAAAATTTGAAGAGCCTGAAAGATTGAAAGACTTAAGGGCTGCAGTAATTACATTTCTTGTATTAACGATCCATTGATCTCTCGAAACTGTTCGCCACAGTTTGAAAAATCTCTCAAAATTGAAAGGAAAAAAGGCTTTTGATCTTCAACTTTTAGAGAGCTTGAAATATTTGACATTTCGCTTTGGTTTAGAAGATTTGATTCGAAATTGAAAGGAAAATCGTTTGGTGTTTCAAGTTTTAAGAGCGAGGAAAATCGGAGGACTTAAGGGCTTCAATAATTAATTTTTTTTTTTAATTAACGACCCATTGTTCTCTTGAGACTTTTCGCCACAGTTTAAAAGGTTGCTCAAAATTGTCTTTCAACTTTTAGAGAGCTTGAAATATGTTTGACGTTTTGCTTTGGTTTAGAAGATTTGATTCGAAATTGAAAGGAAAAGAATCGTTTAGCGTTTCAACTTTGAAGAGCCTGAAAGATTGGAAGACTTAAGGGCTTCGATAATTACATTTCTTGTATTAACGACCCATTGATCTCTCGAAACTGTTCGCCACGGTTTGAAAAATCTCTCAAAATTGAAAGGAAAAAATCTTTTCTTTCAACTTTTAAGAGAGTTTGAAATATTTGACGTTTTGCTTTGGTTTAGAAGATTTGTCAAAATTGAAGGAGAAATCAGTTGGCGTGTCAACTTTTAAGAGCCTGTAAAGTTGGAGGACTTGAAGACTTCAACAATTAAATTAAGTTTTTGTATTGTCGAGCCATTGATCTCTTGAGACGTTTCGCGCCACGGTTTGAAAGGTCTCTCAAAATTGAAAGGAAGGTCTTTCAATTTTTAGAAAGACTGAAATATTTGACGTTTTACTTTGGTTTAGAAGATTCGTCGAAACTGTCAGGAAAATCGTTTGGTATTTCAATTTTGAAGAGTCTGAAAAATTGGAGGACTTAATGGCTTCAATAATTAACTTAACTGATCGCTTGAGACTTTTTACCACAATCTGAAGGGTCTGTCAAAATTGTAAGCAAAAAAAAAACCATTGTCTGTCAACTTTTAGTGAGCTTGATATATTTGACGTTTTGCAAGTTTTGTTCTTGGTTTAGAAGATTTGTCGAAATTGAAAGGACAATCGTTTGGCGTTTTCCTGGCTCTTAAAAATTGAAATAACTTTTAAGAGCCAGGCAAATTGGAGGACTCAAGGGTTTCAATAATTACTTTGTTTTTAAATAACAAGCCATTGATCTCTTGAGATTTTCATTGCGGTTTGAAGTCTCTCAAAACTGAAAAGAAAATCATTTGGTGCGTCAACTTTTAAGAGCCTGGAAAATTCGAGGACTTAAACACTTCAATAATAATTTTTTTTTTAATTGACCAGCCGTTGATCTCTTGAGATTTTTCGTTGCGGTTTAAAGAGACTCTCAAAACTGAAAGGAAAGAACCAATTGTCTTTAAACTTCGGCTTGGAATATTTGACGTTCTGTTTGTATTTAGAAGATTTGCCGAAATTGAAAGGAAAAACCTTTTTTTGTGTTTCAACTTTGAAGCACTTAAGGGTTTCATTAATTAAATTTCTTCTTGAATTAATTAATTTGATCTCTTGAGGTTTGTGAGAGCTCTCTCTAAATTGAAAAGAAAAAAGAATTTAGTCTTTCAACTTTGAGAAAGCTCAGAATGTTGATATTCCGCTGAGGTTCGGATGGTTTGTCCAAATTGAAAAGTCTGTCAACTTTTGCAGGCTTCCAACTCACTGGGAAACCCTGGAAAAAACCGGAATAGTCCGGGAATTGAGAAAAGGTTTGTGATGTCGTAGTGAAATTATCTGAAGAACTGAAAATTTGATTTAATATTTTGTCGTGTGCAATATTTTTCTTTTAAATATCTCCAAAAACTGTTTTAGTATAAAATTTTATTATTTATTTATTAGATTAATTTATTCCCTTTATATATAATTGCTTTTAACTCTGAAAGTAACTAGGAGTAACAATTTTTGGCGTTAATGTAGGTAACTCTTTTTAAATTAGTAATTTGCGTGTGTCTGCTTGAAATAAAAAAGAATTGTTTTTCGACGTTAGGAAAAATAAAAAATAAAAAAAAAAACAGGGAAAATGCAAAATCTCAGTGAATAATGTAAGAGCTCATTGTATTTTTGAGAAAAAATGTTTCTAAAGCCTTTAGTACAGGCCACCAAACTAACGACGGTGTTCATTAGGTTGCCTATACTAAGCTTTCTTATTTTTTTTATTTTACTATTATACGTGAAAATAAATTGATATTTTTTGTACGTCTACAAATTGGAGTTCTTCTTAAAATTAGAAAGAAAATTGGAAAATTATTTGATTACGTAAAATTTAGTCGGAGAGTCGCGGTGTATTATGAGAGTTTTCGGACGGAAAGACGAGGGAAAATCCGGAAAACTCAGGGATGTTTTAATTAAAAAAAAAATTAAAAATAACGTGAGAACGAAGTTTTAGAGAGCTTGGAATTCCGACGTTTCGCATTGCACTAGCAATTCTCTCTTTTCTCAAGATTCAAGCATAAAAAAAACCGTTTCCTTTTTTTTTTTTTGATGGTTTTAAATCTTGAATCCAGTGCGCAACAAAAAGTCGATTATACTATCAAGAAGAAAACAATCGATATAATCTAAAGTGACTTTTATAAAAAAAAATTAGGGAAAAATGGATTATTATTCCTTCTCGATGATTCCAGAATACTCGATGCGCGCTCTAGATGGTGCTGGGGAGTTCTCGAAAAATGACAGATTTTTAATCGATTTTCAAATATATCGATTTTAATAGAGTCGATTCTAGTTGCCGAGGAATAAAATCGTCCGATTTCTTTCTACGAGAATGTAAGTACATGTAGATCAGCGATGCTCCTGGGCGCTTCGAAAGCACTACTCCCGCTCTTCTTTGTTCCGGGGAAACGAGAATTCATTCACAGAGAAGCGCGCGGCAAATAAATACTTAGTAAATGCAACCAACGATGGCGGTTGTAACGTCCAGCGTGGTGGGGGTGGGGGTGGGGGGTCAGTACCCTGATGTAGATCACTATTTAAAATTTATTTTTTTTTATGCAATCTTAATTGTTAAAAAAATTCAGGATTGATTTTTTTAGAAAATCGTTGGTATCAAAATGCTTTTTTTTTTGAATACTGTGTGAAACCCAGGGGAAATTTTTAGAATAACAATTGATTTTTTTATCATCCTGAAAGCCTGAAAGTATACATACATAGATATAGCTTGCCGCAAGCTGAATGGTTTCAAATATAAAGAAAAAACTTTCTAATTGATGCCATGCAGTCTGTCATGTGTGGATATTAATTATTTATTGTCCAAATGTATGAATATCAAGAATAAATTATTATTATTTCGAGTCCACTCGAATAAACACAAAAGAAAGGAAAGAAGATTGTTTAAAAAAAATTTCTCTTTGTTCAAAGTATCACAGTTTTAAGTTTTGGTTTCTTGAGCTGCATGCATCTTGTTGTGAACATTTTATGAGGCCAAGGACTATCGACTACTGAAAAAGTGCTATAAAACTCGAAACGTACATATAACAAAACAGAGAATGCCATGCATTTATGACGTGTGGTGGCCCTGAAAACATCAACACCAAACCACTGACTCACTGTAATTTTTAAACATTTATTTGAAGACGAGTTGCATGGCATGGTTGAATACCATAATACATGTAACAAAGACTTTCTCATTTCATCGTCTCATCGTTTTGTTTTATGTGAGTTATTAGAAACTTGAAACCTGTGCACTTTCTCTGCGTGCTCCCGAAAGGTATCAGTTACTAATTTATACCGCTCATTACTTGCTCGGTCGACAAATTATTTTGCCACGCGTATTCAGAAAATTTAATGCACGATAAAATTTTTATTGCAGACTGCAGCTCGACATGTGAGTGTGTGGGTGGGTTGGGTGTAGCTTCTTGTATGTATATGTAATGGGTTTGACCCACATATCAAAATTAGAATCTACAACAGGCCATCGCCGCCACTGCAATCTTCGTTTCGGAACGATGGACATGTGATAGTTTCGAGCACGCAAATTTAGGAAAGATTATACATGCGGTTCTTGACCTCCTCCTCCTCCTCCTCCTGTCGAAAGGAATTACACATCTTCGTGAGCGCAGATGCCATCATTTGCATGATTTTTAAGAAATTTGCAACAGACCTGATGCGCTCTAACTGTGCCCGGAAGTAATCGAAACTGCTTGTTGTTTTAAATTAGAAGGAAAGGTCGAAAAATTGGTTTCGGTTTCTTCCAAAGTTCCAGTTCGAATAGAAAGATGCAACATTCAGTGGAACAATGGGGCAAGCGTGAAGAGCATTAATTAATTAATTACGTAACACGTCTTGATTTAAATGGATTTCATGTGACCTAAACTAAATTAACTTGTTAAAGAATCTTAATTGACCTTTACGTTCGTGGATTCCATTTGTCTCCCTTAAACACCTTCCAATCTTTGAACCTTTTTCTTCTAAACTTTTATCTGCAGCCTCTCTACACGTCTTTTTTGGCCTTTCCTTTCTTCTCTTTCCATCTGCGTTTTTTTTTTTTAATTGTGCCTGTTCTGGATGTCTGGGCCAATGCTTTTCGTTTGCGGTTGACTTCTTCCTTTTGCAGCCTTCTTCATGTTCAGTCTTCCTTTCCAATTTCCTCCTCGCAAATCCCAGTTCGTTCTTCTTACAACCTTGTATTGAAGTTGAACTTAAGATAATTTTGACTTCTTTTATTTTCCTCTTTTTTTTAATTTGCCTTTACGTTCGTGAATTCCATTCGTGTCCCTTAAACACCTTCCAATCTTTGAACCTTTTTCTTCTAAACTTTTATCTGCAGCTTCTCTACATGTCTTTTTTGGCCTTTCCTTTCTTCTCTTTCCATCTGCGTTTTTTTTTAATTGTGCCTGTTCTGGATGTCTGGGCCAATGCTTTTCGTTTGCGGTTGACTTCTTCCTTTTGCAGCCTTCTTCATGTTCAGTCTTCCTTTCCAATTTCCTCCTCGCAAATCCCAGTTCGTTCTTCTTACAACCTTGTATTGAAGTTGAATTTAAGATAAATTTGACTTCTTTTATTTTCCTCTTTTTTTAATTTACCTTTACGTTCGTGGATCCCATTCGTGTCCCTTAAACACCTTCCAATCTTTGAACCTTTTTCTTCTAAACTTTTATCTGCAGCTTCTCTACATGTCTTTTTTGGCCTTTCCTTTCTTCTCTTTCCATCTGCGTTTTTTTTTTAATTGTGCCTGTTCTGGATGTCTGGGCCAATGCTTTTCGTTTGCGGTTGACTTCTTCCTTTTGCAGCCTTCTTCATGTTCAGTCTTCCTTTCCAATTTCCTCCTCGCAAATCCCAGTTCGTTCTTCTTACAACCTTGTATTGAAGTTGAACTTAAGATAATTTTGACTTCTTTTATTTTCCTCTTTTTTTTAATTTGCCTTTACGTTCGTGAATTCCATGCAATTGAAAAAAATTTAAAGAAAGAAAAGAAAATATGTATCAGGTTCGTTTTGAGACAGTGACAAACCGGAAATACCGAAGTTCACAAATCAACAACATCGCGTCCGCCCTCGCCCCGCCCTCCCCCCTCTCTCCACTCGCCCGCCCAATAACAACAACATTCGATAAACAATACATTGCAATCTGTACACAACAGTGGAACAAAAAAAAAAACATACGTATTATAAAGTCTGAAAAATGTGAAAGTGGTATTATTCGCTCAAAAATCAAAACCACGCCCACGTGTGGGCGGAGCTAATACGAAACGTTCGCTCTTTTTTTTTATTGTTTGCCAAAAACACATTATGTACAAAAATAAAATAAAATGTGTGTATAATACCAGCATTGCCCAATATATCACATGGTTTACAATTTTACCACCACACTCACTCGCTCAATCAATTGTTACGCACGCAATAATAAACAATCCATTATTTGTGTTCCGTTGGCAAGACTACTTCGGAGCAAATTTTCAGAGTACAAGAAGGCGCGAAGCAATAATGGCTTATTAGTAGTCTCTATTTCTACCGTCAACAACTTCAATCGGAAATACCATCACACTTTTCATTTAGTGAGAGCTTCCGTCGCACTTTGCCACGCCCGTTACACGACTCCGCCCCCACCCTCCACACCGACGAATACAATAACTGTGGGAGGAGCTAATACAAGACCAAGCTCCACTAACACAAAAAGACTAATTTTATTACATATTAAATGAATCACCATCTAAAACAACTGAAGAATACCAGTTGATGGGCGGGGGGGGGGGAGGAATCAACACAAAATTGGCTCCGCCTACTTTTACAAACGGTAGTTTAAATTAAAATAACTTCCTCCTGAACGTACTACTTTGCCACGCCCCTCAGGCGGCGATCCCCCCCCCCCCCCCCCCGTCCACCATTAATACAGTATCATCAGTGGGAGGAGCTAATGTAAATGCACAAAATTTGAAACTTGATTACTGATGAAATCACCAAAAAAACCAATAAAATTTCGGGGGGGGGGGCGGTTAACAGGCCTACTTACAAAAAGTGACTGTATTGAATTAATAAGCCTGAATTACATAAATAGGTCATTGTATGTGGGCGGAGTTTATACCTATTGTAGCTACACCACGTGGGCGGAGCTTATATCCAACTGTAGCTCCACCCACAGGCGAAGTATGAATTGTGTAAGTAGGTCTAGGCTCATCAAGAAATCGTGTTGTGGGAGAAGTAGCTTATATTGCTTATGAACGGCGTCGAAGTCGATGACGTAATCAATTACTTTATTCTGCCCCCGCCCGTCAACGAATTACGCATTACCTGGGGGACGCGAATGCATAAATAAATAAAATAAATTTCTATTGTACGAATCACGAAAAACCTGACGTATCTGTGGGAGGAATCAACATGAATTTGACACCGCCCATTTAAAAAAATAAAACAAAATTTCTATTATACGAAATCATGAAGACTGACGTATTTGTGGGAGGAGTCAACATGAATTTGGCACCGCCCACTTAAAAAAATAAAACAAAATTTCTATTATACGAAATCATGAAAGGCCTGACGTATTTGTGGGAGGAGTCAACACGAAATTGTCACCGCCTACTTAAAAAAATAAAGTAAATAAATAAAATTTCTATTGTACGAATCGCAAAAAAGCTGACGTAGACGTAATCAATTACTTTATTCTGCCCCCGCCCGTGAATGAATTACGCATTACCTGGGGGACGCCAATGCATAAATAAATAAAATAAATTTCTATTGTACGAATCACGAAAAACCTGACGTATCTGTGGGAGGAGTCAACATGAATTTGGCACTGCCCATTTAAAAAAATAAAACAAAATTTCTATTATACGAAATCATGAAGACCGACGTATTTGTGGGAGGAGTCAACATGAATTTGGCACCGCCCACTTAAAAAAATATTTTCCTCTTTTTTTAATTTGCCTTTACGTTCGTGAATTCCATTTGTGTCCCTTAAACACCTTCCAATCTTTGAACCTTTTTCTTCTAAACTTATAGCTGGAGCCTCTCTACATGTCTTTTTTGGCCTTTCCTTTCTTCTCTTTCCATCTGCGTTTTTTTTTTTTAATTGTGCCTGTTCCAGATGTCTGGGCCAATGCTTTTCGTCTGTGGTTGACTTCTTCCTTTTCCAGCCATCTTCATGTTCAGTCTTTCTTTCCAATTTCCTCCACGCAAATCCTAGTTCGTCCTTCTTACAACCTTGTATTGAAGTTGACTTGAAAATAATTTGGACTTCTTTTATTTTCCTCCAAATTATTGCTAGTCCCAGACTGCCCCAACCCAAATTTATATTAACGTTGGCCTTAAGACAGTTTTGACTTCTTTACTCTTCTTCCAAATTATTGCTAGTCCCAGGATGACCCCTCCTCTTCTTCTTCTTCTTCTTCTTCTTCTTTATCATTATGATCTCATCCTCACACTTGTTGGTACATAATTAGCTTATCCCGACACATATAATTTTCAACTTGTACAAACCGACCCAATTAAGTATACTACGTACGTTTACCGTTTCTCACGGCCTTGCCCTCACTTAATTTCCATAAATTGCGAAAAAGGCAACAAATTATCTCTCGAAATTACATTCAATAACTTTAATGGCTTAATTATTAAACTGTGATACTTCGGAATGCATCAGTTTTTAGCACGCATGGACATTGGGTTCTTGACCTCCTGTTGATAGAAGGGAGTCATCCACGTGGCCACAAACCCTCTCAATTATCAACACGATCTTGTCACGTTAATTTAATTGAAAGATTTTAAAACCATTAGCGATGATAACACGTTAAGCAATTTACGAAGATTAAACGCGTTTTTTGTCTGATAATAATTTTTTCTTCTTTAATTACGTGCGAAGATAATGAAAGTCGAAACGAGTTGCCATTTCTTCCCCCTTCTGTTTTTTTTTTTTTTTTTTTTAATTTCGTCGTTGCAGTTTTCAATAATTCTAGTCGAGTAGGTAACTGGTACAGTAGGTTACACATGGATAAAATGTTGAAATTTGTTTAACACACCTTGACCTGAGTTCGACTGGTTTCAGGAAACTCAGTTTGGTAATCTAGTTCACCGTCGTTCCGGTCGACCGCCTTGCTCATCAAAAGTTTGTGAAGTACAGGAACAACGAGCAACATTGTAGTTATAACTTATATTACTGTATCTAAAATCGAATATCTAAAGAAAGGCTTTTAACGAGAAGATGTCTGGGATTTGTGAGGAGAAAATTAAAAGGAAGACTGAACATGAAGATTGCCGGAAAAGGATTGGAAGGTGTTTAAGGGACACAAATGGAATTCACGAACGTAAAGGCAAATTAAAAAAAGAGGAAAATAAAAGAAGTCAAAATTATCTTAAGTTCAACTTCAATACAAGGTTGTAAGAAGAACGAACTGGGATTTGCGAGGAGGAAATTGGAAAGGAAGACTGAACATGAAGAAGGCTGCAAAAGGAAGAAGTCAACCGCAAACGAAAAGCATTGGCCCAGACATCTGGAACAGGCACAATTAAAAAAAAAACGCAGATGGAAAGAGAAGAAAGGAAAGACCAAAAAAGACATGTAGAGAGGCTGCAGATATAAGTTTAGAAGAAAAAGGTTCAAAGATTGGAAGGTGTTTAAGGAACAGAAATGGAATTCACGGACGTGAAGGTAAATTAAAAAAAGAGGAAAATAAAAGAAGTCAAAATTATCTTAAGTTCAACTTTAATATAAGGTTGTTAAAAGGACAAACTGGGATTTGTGAGGAGATAATTGGAAAGGATGACTGAACATGAAGAAGGTTGGAAAAGGAAGAAGTCAACCACAAACGAAAAGCATTGGCCCAGACATCTGGAACAGGCACAATTAAAAAAGAAAACGCAGATGGAAAGAAAAGAAAGGAAAGGCCAAAAAAGACACGTAGAGAGGCTGCAGATAAAAGTTTAGAAGAAAAAGGTTCAAAGATTGGAAGATGTTTAAGGGACAGAAATGGAATTCACGAACGTGAAGGTAAATTAAAAAAAGAGGAAAATAAAAGAAGTCAAAATTATCTTAAGTTCAACTTTAATATAAGGTTGTTAAAAGGACAAACTGGGATTTGTGAGGAGATAATTGGAAAGGATGACTGAACATGAAGAAGGTTGGAAAAGGAAGAAGTCAACCACAAACGAAAAGCATTGGCCCAGACATCTGGAACAGTCACAATTAAAAAAAAAACGCAGGTGGAAAGAAAAAAAAGGAAAGGCCAAAAAAAGACATGTAAAGAGGCTCCAGCTAAAAGTTTAGAAATGTACCCCAAACTTCCAGGCTTCCAGTGAACTTACTTTTTTTTGTTATTAAAATCTCACAAAACGAGGAAGCAGTGGTTAACTAACTTCTAGAAAGCAAATTCGGGAAAGCTCTCACTCTCTCTCCTTTGATAATTTAAATAAAAATGTTACGTTCACGAGCTGTTAAACACTAAATGGTTAAGCCATCAAGTGCTCTACTACGAAATACGATCACAGCCCATTATTTTCTACGGCCGGCAGGCCGTTTCAAATATAAACTTCCATCATAAAGCAAAAAGTTATGCTCCTCGTAAAAAACAAATTAAGTTGCGCGTCACTTTAACTAAACAGCGAGAAGGCGTAGGGAAGTTGGGAGTATTACTGGCCCGGCCAGATAACTTCTTGATCCCCCCTGTCACGAATTCGAGATCTTCTTTTATTGTTCTGTTTTATTCTTCAATTAAAAACCTTGACAAGGTCAGGCAGATAAGAAGAACATGGGATTTACCCAAAGTATCACAAAAGGGAAAACGATTTCAGAAGAACTTTCCAAGAAAGAGACTTCAAAATTAAAACCTTCGATAAGGCAAGGCGGATAAGAAGAAACATGGGATTTACCCAAATTATCACAAAAGAAAAAACGATTCAAAAGAACTTTCCAGGCAAGTGAGTTCAAAATTAACAAAAAAAAAGAAGCAAAGCAGAGACACAGTGGGTTGACAATAACCAGAAGATAACTGGTGATTGTGAAACCACTGCCAAAACAGACAAGTCAAGAAAACGTAGAACAGAAAAAGTTTACAAAAGATTAGACAGAAAAAAAACAATAAATTTAGATGAATTTAATCCCCCAGGGCGTACAAATTCGACTTCCAGGAGAAGACTGGGGATTGTGAGGAGAAGCCAATAGATCCACGTGAGTGTTGGACGAGAAGAAGCAGGGGAATTTTTTATGCCCCAACTGGAAAAAAAGAGTCTCTTGTAAGTTTAGAACGAAAACGAGAAAAAGAATGCAAAGCTCAGAGGGTCAATGGCTCTACAAAAAATAGAAGATATTTCCTCGCTGTGAAAGTAGCAAAACCAGTGTCAAGATAGTTATATGAACAGCTTAGGTCAGTAGTATGCAGGACAGAAAGAGAGCAAATAGCACTTTGTAGAAGACTGTAGAGAAACAAAAGAATTTAATCCCCAGGGAATAAAAATTGGGCTGGCCCAGAAGAACCGTACTTCCAAAGCAACTGGAAAAGATGAATCTCTTTCCGACATACTTAGGGGAAATGTAGCGTTTAGAAGGGAAGTGCATGGGATTACAGTCATTTGTAATTTGTAATACATTTAGTACACCTAGGAACATGTTGCTTTGCTCAAGTGGGACAATGGGGGCATATACCATATGACAAGGGTGTGAAATGGTGTTTTAGAATCACACCAAATTATAATTAGATGGTAGTAAATGCTTTTTGGACGATCACAAATACATTGCTTCGTTAAGGGTAATGCAACTCCAAGTTATTTTGAAACGAACAGAAAGCCAAAATGTGGTAAGAGTGGAAAGATTTTCAATTAGTTGTCGGCGACCTTAGCCAGTGAGAGGAAATCTGGTTTCATTGAGAATTATTCATCTCCTATTTCGACGCTGCAACGAAATTCTAGTTCTCAAACCTTGATTCTTCATCTTTCACGATTTAAGCTTCAGCCCAATCTTGAGGGAGCAATTGGTGGTCTTGAGGGTTACGCAAAACATCGTGTTTTTGACTTAGAATGGTTTTCCATAAATGAGTCTCCATAACTCCTTAATAGAGAGATTGAACGAGAATGGATTTTCTGAGGTGGTAATGGAACCGGCGATGGAGGGTCGTACACAAAGAAGACGAAGGCCAAGGGAATAGGTCTTAGTACAGAGGAAATGAAAATTAAGAAGAACGGCGGGAGGAAAAGAAAACTGTAGAAAATGAATGGAAGACCTAAGGATGGATTGGATGGGAAAATAAATTTAAATATTGCCTTAATTTGATTTCTTCTTCTACTCTATCATCATAAGAACTGTTGGGTTATCCAAACACTCAAAACTTGATTCTCTTTTTCTCACAATTTGAGCTTTAACCCAATCAGTGTCTTGAGCTGGTGGTCCTCGGGATTACGCACAACGTCGTTTTTGATTTTGACTGGTTTTGGTAGTAATGGAGACGGTGATGGAAAGTCACACACAAAGAGGAAGAAGGCTAAGGGAAAAATAAGAAGGGAGTAGGTCTTAGTAGAAAAGAAAAGGAGATCAAGAAGAACGCCGACAGGAAAAGAAAACTGTAGAAAATGAAGTCCTAAGGATAGATCGGATGGGAAAATAAATTTAAATATTGCCTTAATTTGATTTCTTCTTCTTTATCATCATCAGAACCTGTTGGCTTATCCAAACACTCCAAACTTGATTCTCTGTCTCTCACAATTTGAGCTCTAACCCGATCATATCTTGAGCTGGTGGTCGTCTTGATGCAAAATGAAGGAAGACAATGAATGAAGTGGGAAGGCAGAAGTGGTAAGGAGCCGCGGGAGAGGCGGCGAATGAAGTTGAATGTTGAGTCGAGGTCCGTTGGGGGCGTGCAACGATGACGTCGTCCATTACGGACGGAAGACGGTGACGGCCTCTTCAAGAATAAATTGTAATAACGACTGAAGTCCCAAAATCGGTTGAGTCTATTTATTCGGGTTTGCTCGCAAAAATTTGCTTCCTTAACTCGGTCGCGATGTAACCCTGAGTTTGCGGAATACTTGCGATGCTCGCGTTCCAGTTTCATAAATCGTGCTGGAATGTGATTACGCACTCGTTACGCATAAAATTTAAATGTGTTAATTCTGTAATTTTTAAATTGTTTTATAAAAAGTATTCAGTGTTTTCCAAGGATAATCAAAAAGAAAATAAGAATGACTTTACCAGATTTTCTGAATCAACGAGTATTAAACATATTTTCTGGAGAGAGAAAAAATATAAACAGCGATTCGGGCGAGGCGGCGACTGAAGTTGAATGTTGAGTCGAGGTCCGTTGGGGACGTGCAACGATGACGGCGTCCATTACGGACGGAAGACGGTGACGGCCTCTTCAAGAATAAATCGTAATAACGACTGAAGTCCCAAAATCGGTTGAGTCTATTTATTCGGGTTTGTTCGCAAAAATTTGCTTCCTTAACTCGGTCGCGATGTAACCCTGAGTTTGCGGAATACTTACGATGCTCGCGTTCCAGTTTCATAACTCGTGCTGGAATGTGATTACGCACTCGTTACGCATAAAATTTAATTGTGTTAATTAATTCTGTAATTTTTAAATTGTTTTATAAAAAGTATTCAGTGATTTCCAAGGATAATCGAAAAGAAAATAAGAATGACTTTACCAGATTTTCTGATTTTCAACGAGTATTAAACCTATTGTCTGGAGAGAGAAAAAATATAAACAGCGATTCGGGCGAGGCGGCGACTGAAGTTGAATGTTGAGTCGAGGTCCGTTGGGGACCTGCAACGATGACGTCGTCCATTACGGGCGGAAGACGGTAACGGCCTCTTCAAGAATAAATCGTAATACCGACTGACGTCCCAAAATCGGTTGAGTCTATTTATTCGGGTTTGTTCGCAAAAATTTGCTTCCTCAACTCGGTCGCGATGTAACCCTGAGTTTGCGGAATACTTACGATGCTCGCGTTCCAGTTTCATAACCCCGCTGGAATACGACTACGCAATCGTTACGCATAAAGTTCAAGTGTGTTAATTGATTCTGTAATTTTTAAATTGTTTTATAAAAAGTATTCAGTGTTTTCCAAGGATAATCAAAAAGAAAATAAGAATGACTTTACCAGATTTTCTGAATCAACGAGTATTAAACATATTTTCTGTAGAGAGAAAAAATATAAACAGCGATTCGGGCGAGGCGGCGACTGAAGTTGAATGTTGAGTCGAGGTCCGTTGGGGACGTGCAACGATGACGTCGTCCATTACGGGCGGAAGACGGTGACGGCCTCTTCAAGAATAAATTGTAATAACGACTGACGTCCCAAAACAGGTTGGGTCTATTCGGGTTTGTTCACAAAAATTTGCTTCCTTAACTCGGTCGCGATGTAACCCTGAGTTTGCGGAATACTTGCGATGCTCGCGTTCCAGTTTCATAACTCGTGCTAGAATGTGATTACGCACTCGTTACGCATAAAATTTAAATGTGTTAATTAATTCTGTAATTTTTAAATTGTTTTATAAAAAGTATTCAGTGTTTTCCAAGGATAATCAAAAAGAAAATAAGAATGACTTTACCAGATTTTCTGAATCAACGAGTATTAAACATATTTTCTGGAGAGAGAAAAAATATAAACAGCGATTCGGGCGAGGCGGCGACTGAAGTTGAATGTTGAGTCGAGTTCCGTTGGGGACGTGCAACGATGACGTCGTCCATTACAGGCGGAAGACGGTGAAGGCCTCTTCAAGAATAAATCGTAATAACGACTGACGTCCCAAAATCGGTTGAGTCTATTTATTCGGGTTTGTTCGCAAAAATTTGCTTTCTTAACTTGGTTGCGATATAACCCTGAGTTTGCGGAATACTTGCGATGCTCGCGTTCCAGTTTCATAAATCGTGTTGGAATGTGATTACGCACTCGTTACGCATAAAATTTAATTGTGTTAATTAATTCTGTAATTTTTAAATTGTTTTATAAAGAGTATTCCGTGTTTTCCAAGGATAATCAAAAAGAAAATAAGAATGACTTTACCAGATTTTCTGAATTAACGAGTATTAAACATATTTTCTGTAGAGAGAAAAAATATAAACAGCGATTCGGGCGAGGCGGCGACTGAAGTTGAATGTTGAGTCGAGGTCCGTTGGGGACGTGCAACGATGACGTCGTCCATTACGGGCGGAAAACGGTGACGGCCTCTTCAAGAATAAATCGTAATAACGACTGAAGTCCCAAAATCGGTTGAGACTATTTATTCGGGTTTGTTCGCAAAAATTTGCTTCCTCAACTCGGTCGCGATGTAACCCTGAGTTTGCGGAATACTTGCGATGCTCGCGTTCCAGTTTCATAACCCCGCTGGAATACGACTACGCAATCGTTACGCATAAAGTTCAAGTGTGTTAATTGATTCTGTAATTTTTAAATTGTTTTATAAAGAGTATTCCGTGTTTTCCAAGGATAATCAAAAAGAAAATAAGAATGACTTTACCAGATTTTCTGAATTAACGAGTATTAAACATATTTTCTGTAGAGAGAAAAAATATAAACAGCGATTCGGGCGAGGCGGCGACTGAAGTTGAATGTTGAGTCGAGGTTCGTTGAGGACGTGCAACGATGACGTCGTGCATTACGGGCGGAAGACGGTAACGGCCTCTTCAAGAATAAATCGTAATAACGACTGACGTCCCAAAATCGGTTGAGTCTATTTATTCGGGTTTGTTCGCAAAAATTTGCTTTCTTTACTCGGTTGCGATGTAACCCTGAGTTTGCGGAATACTTGCGATGCTCGTGTTCCAGTTTCATAAATCGTGCTGGAATGTGATTACGCACTCGTTACGCATAAAATTTAAATGTGTTAATTAATTCTGTAATTTGTAAATTGTTTTATAAAAGGTATTCAGTGATTTCCAAGGATAATCAAAAAGAAAATAAGAATGACTTTACCAGATTTTCTGAATCAACGAGTATTAAACATATTTTCTGGAGAGAGAAAAAATATAAACAGCGATTCGGGCGAGGCGGCGACTGAAGTTGAATGTTGAGTCGAGGTCCGTTGGGGGCGTGCAACGATGACGTCGTCCATTACGGACGGAAGACGGTGACGGCCTCTTCAAGAATAAATCGTAATAACGACTGACGTCCCAAAATCGGTTGAGTCTATTTATTCGGGTTTGTTCGCAAAAATTTGCTTCCTTAACTCGGTCGCGATGTAACCCTGAGTTTGCGGAATACTTGCGATGCTCGTGTTCCAGTTTCATAAATCGTGCTGGTATGTGATTACGCACTCGTTACGCATAAAATTTAAATGTGTTAATTAATTCTGTAATTTGTAAATTGTTTTATAAAAGGTATTCAGCGATTTCCAAGGATAATCGAAAAGAAAATAAGAATGACTTTACCAGATTTTCTGAATCAACGAGTATTAAACGTATTTTCTGGAGAGAGAAAAAAATATAAACAGCGATTCGGGCTAGGCGGCGACTGAAGTTGAATGTTGAGTCTAAGTCCGTTGGGGACGTGCAACGATGACGTCGTCCATTACAGGCGGAAGACGGTGAAGGCCTCTTCAAGAATAAATCGTAATAACAACCGACGTCCCAAAATCGGTTGAGTCTATTTATTCGGGTTTGTTCGCAAAAATTTGCTTCCTTAACTCGGTCGCGATGTAACCCTGAGTTTGCGGAATACTTGCGATGCTCGCGTTCCAGTTTCATAACCCCGCTGGAATGTGACTACGCAATCGTTACGCATAAAGTTCAAGTGTGTTAATTGATTCTGTAATTTTTAAATTGTTTTATAAAAAGTATTCAGTGATTTCCAAGGATAATCAAAAAGAAAATAAGAATGACTTTACCAGATTTTCTGAATCAACGAGTATTAAACATATTTTCTGGAGAGAGAAAAAATATAAACAGCAATTCGGGCGTGGCGGCGAATGAAGTTGAATGTTGAGTCGAGGTCCGTTGGGGACGTGCAACGATGACGTCGTCCATTACGGGCGGAAGACGGTGACGGCCTCTTCAAGAATGAATCGTAATAACGACTGGAGTCCCAAAATCGGTTGAGTCTATTTATTCGGGTTTGTTCGCAAAAAATTGTTTCCTTAACTCGGTCGCGATGTAACCCGGAGTTTGCGGAATACTTGCGATGCTCGCGTTCCAGTTTCATAACCCCGCTGGAATGTGACTACGCAATCATTACGCATAAAGTTCAAGTGTGTTAATTAATTCTGTAATTTTTAAATTGTTTATGAAAGTGCAAAAGAAAATAAGAATGTCTTTACCAGATTTTTTGAAAATCAACATATTTTCTGGAGAGAGAAAAATATAAATGTAGATATCTGGGACTGAATCATTTCTACTAAAATAAAATGCGATCCAAAACATTCGAATTTTTATATTTGTTTCCCCGCCAGGCTTCACAAAACGTTACGGCAATTTCGCACACGAAAATAAACCGGCGGGCAAAAATACAAGAAACGTCTAATATTTTTTGAGTATTTAGTCAGAATGAAATTCCTCTTTTTTCTATTTTCAAAACGTAAACCTCCACCTGCGCAAGCAAATTAATTATATATTTAATTATTATTATTAATAAACAAGTAATAAAAGAGTTTCTTTTTTTTTTTAGTTTGCATTGCAATAAATTTTCGCGTTTTGTTTATTATGCTTGCCATAAAAAAAAACTCTTAACGACGTTTTATGCAGCATAAATTTTGGGTTGTCGTAGCAGAACTCTGACGCAACGTGTCCTGAATTTTTTTTTTCTTTTTGATTTATTTATTCTGATCCTCCTTGGACGTAATCGACGACATGCTGCTGCATGGTGGATGGAAAGAAATCAAATCCATCTTGCGTAAGGTGCAGATGCAAATTTATTTGCCGTTTTGACCCTGAAGGTTCATCGACGTGTTATTTTAATAACGAATAAATTCACGAAAACCTGTTGCAGGTGACTCACCTGATTTGATTCTGCATAATTTTAAAAGCGGTTAAACTGTAAATTAAGTTTGAATTTTTTTGTGAATCTCATGTATTTTTTTTTGTTGACCCAATTAAATACGGGCTTTTTTAATTATCAAAATTTAATTAGGCAACCGAAAGCTTTTTTTTTTGATCTGAACATATTGATTAGAAACCGGTTAATTGCAACAATTCATTCATTTCCTCGGACCATAACATGATAACATGATAAGCGGAGTTATAATTTGGGTCATTTAACTGGATCATTAACAAATTATATATTTTTTTTCTAATTAATTATATTTGGCGTAATAATTAGACGATTTATTTATGAAATGAATCGGCATTTACGGTCGAAAGCAAAAAATAGTAGAGAATTACAGTTTCCTGTAATTTTTCTGCCTCCAAAAAGGTATTGTTTAAACACGACTTCACAGATGGCACTCAAAAATTTCGAAGGTCTTCAAATTTGTCAAGCTCAAAACTTCTGTAAAATCTTCTAAATCGTATTTTTTGGAGAAAAAAAAAGTATATACCGGCTGTTTCAAATTGAGTGTGCACTGAAGGGATCTCCTAAACCGTAAGAGATACCAATTCGGTTAAATGGAAGAAAATTTGCACGAATCAATGCCTAATTCGTATCCATTGAGAGAATGATTTTTTTCTTATTTCTTCTTGAGATATTAATAAAAATGTAAAAAAAAATCGATTTTCTTTTTCTCTTTGTATCTCTTTTACTATACATAATTTTGAAATTCGGATTTAACTTTCTACAGGCACTTCTTGATTCTGCTTCGAGTAAGAGTAACAGAATTGAAATCAAACGTTTCGTCTTTCCACAACCGTCATCAGTTTCGATTTTTTAAATACAACTTGTATCTTTTTATTGTTCTAGCATTTTTTCTGGTAATTTCAGTGAGTATAATACTTAATACCTTTTTAATATCGATAAATTTAGATTTGACTCCTAACCACAATATGTTTTTTTTAAAAACTTAGAATATGACAAAAAAACTGATTCGGTTTCGTCATATTTTTCCTTATAAATAAATTTATTCCTAACTACCTTTTTTTGTTTAAGTATTAGCAACTAACTTTCAGTTGTCGAAAAATTAAAAATAGTGAAGTGTTGAGAGCCACTGAGTGCTAAAGAAATTAAAAAAAAAACATTGTTATAGAAAATATTTTTCAAATTTATTACAAAAATATTCGTTTTTAGGTGCCAATGTCTTTGTAGAAGGCACTATTCAGTAATATGTATCTAATTATTTTTAAGTGCAAAGTTTTTTTAATATCGAACCGGACAGAAATATGAAGGGAAAACGCTGAACGTTTCGCTATAGATTTATAGCTTCGTCAGTACAAGAACAAACTTCAATTATAAATATTTTTAGTATAATTAGTATTCACTTTTTCCCTTAACCCAACAGTGCGAGTCAAAATTAAAAACTAGGCTTTTTCATTCCTAGAACCACTAGATTTTTGTCGGTAAAAATTCATTTTCGTAAGTGCAGTGCATTATTAAAAACGATACAGAAACACTTTAAAGAGTTTATTATAATTAGACATCGGAATCACATATTTTGACGTCATCAATAAGAGTTTTGTTTGCGTAGAAAATTATTTTTATTACGTTTTTACTGCGTAACCCTTTCGGAAATAATTCGGGGGGCGGCGGGGGATTGGTTTGCGGTAATTCTTTATAACGAGGCGGCACAGTATTGCCAACTCACTCACAAGTTTCAGATTCGATTTTTTTTTTTTTTTGTAGAAAAAAAAATCATTTTGCCGTTAAAAATCGTATTATCCAGATGTGACGCTTAGGTCCAGTTTTACAAATGGGGCTCAACTTTGAGCTGAGGCTTAAACCCTTAGCAACGATTATTTCAACAATTGTTGTGAAGGATTTAAGCCTCGGCTCAAAGTTGAGTCGCATTTGTAAAACTGGGCCTTAATAATAATAGATTAAACTCAACCAACTAAAGACTTGTGAAAAAATCATGATTAACAAATTGCCAGATTATACTACTCGACGTAATACTATACGAATTTAATAGTAACGTTCTGTTTTTTGTTTTGAATTCATTTATTGTTTTGATTTTTTTGAACATAATGCGATTTTTTTCTTATCGATTATCGTAAATATCTCGCAGTAGTTATGAAATGTACGATCGTCATTTGTTTTTCTGTCTCTTCTTTCCTGTTTGGAGTTATCCATTATCTTTTTTTTTCAATTTACGTCCCGATTTCTTTATGTGCCCTTTTTTTAGTAAATTGCGAATTAATAATTTCCTAGTTTAAACAGCAACATCTTACGATCGCTTTTTGTCCTAACAATTTTTTTGCCGTTGGGAATTCTTATTTTACTTTTTCTCGACTGTTAAAAAGTTCTTCATGTTTTTTTTTTTAAATTTTCAATTTACATTTTTCACAAATGAAGTTCTAATTTCTTTAGAAATTTTATTTTTTTTTTTCGTTTTGATTGCGTTTCGTTTCGTACCCTTTCTTGTATCTTTTTTCTTGCAAACTGTTTCGATTATCTCTTGTCTCCTTTTTCTTTTAGGCAATCCAACAATTTCTTTTGAATATTTCTTACTAATTGCCGTCTTAAGAATTTTTATCGCACACAACTAACTGTAAAAGGAAGAGAAATTTCATCTTCCTTTTCAAAATCCAAAATTCACCCGGAGCAACGCCCAAGCAACAATCAAAATAATGTTACGGTTGGCAACAAGCGCCGCCCAATGATGACGTCAAAATATGTGGTTCCGATCTCTAATTATAATATACACTATAGCTAAGAAAATGAACTAAAAATTTGAAATTATGTATTAAATAACGAACATATAAAATAGCGACATCTTACTATCGCTTTTTGACCTAACATTGCAGTAGGATAGACAAATTGAAGCGGGATTTGCTCCTAATGAGTCCCCCATGCAAGGCAGCCATGCTTGCTGTCAAAGCATAATGAAAGATTTTAGAAAAATTTTGTGCAAATCGTTTTTGATTGCAGTGAGAACCTCGAGCAGCCTCTGGACAGCTGTTCATTCTTACATCGCATTTGCGAATAAATTGGGCAAGTCGTTTTTGGTCTGCAGTGGGAATGTCGAGCTACGTTTCTGCTGAAGAAGCCCCAAGCAGGGCTGAAACAGCTGTCCAGAGGCTGCTCGAGGTTCTCACTGCAATCAAAAACGATTTGCACAAAATTTTTCTAAAAGTATTAAATAACATTTTCATATAAAAATCTGTATTATTTAAGCTTCAGATTAATATCAACTATTAAGTATGATGTGCCGTTACAATCAGGAGAAAAAATTCTATCAAATAGAATAATAAAAAGACATAAGTTGTATTTAAAAGATCGAAACTGATGTTGGTCGCGGAAAGACGAAACGTTTGACTTCAATTCTGTTACTCTCCTATTCGAAGCAGAATCAAAAAGTGCCTGTAGAAAGTTAAATCAGAATTTCAAAATTATGTATAATAAAAGAGATGCAGTGAGAATAAGAAAATCGATTTTTTTACATTTTTATTAATATCTCAAGAAGAAATAAGAAAAAAATCATTCTCTCAATGGATACGAATTAGGCATTGATTCGTGCAACTTTTCTTCCATTTAACCGAATTTGTATCTCTTACGGTTTAGGAGATCCCTTCATTGCACACTCAATTTGTAACAGCCGGTATATGAACTAGCAAAAGGCAAATTTTCAAGAGAGAATACAGGGTGTTACAAAGTTCTCTAATAGCATTTTCTAATGGCTGCACGGAGCAACCATTGGAAAACGCTATAAGTATATTGAAGAACTGCGAGGATCGAAAAGGATTTTTTTTTTCTTATTTTCTTACTTCCTTCCACTATTCATCGAATCCCTCCCTAATTCATACCAGGTTCGCACCGTCTACCTAATGGCCTGAGTCAACCTGTATATTAAGTTTGAAATTCTACAGAATCGTTTTAATTAATTAATCGGTCTCGATTCAATGACTCAATAAATAATAAAGCACAGACGTCAGCAATTAGTTCAGAAGTGAAATGTGCACAGAATGTTTCCGTTTCCAATTAAACATCAGTGTCCTAATCCAACAATAAATTACATATTTGCTTTCGATGTGTATAAACTAAAAATAAGTGGCGGGCATACACGAGCTAATTACAACTGCCAACGCATGGGCCAAACCTCAAAATAATGCTTCTCGAAAAGCAAAAGTATTTAAAGTTCGATGTGGCGACGACTGCACTTGAATACTAAACAGAATCAAAATACGTCAACGTGACGTGAAATTACGAATTTCAATAATTTTTTGGTTTGGGTTCCACATGCCAATTCCAGTTCAACTTTAATCTGAAGCTTAATACACCCTTAACAACAATAATTAATTGTTGAGCAAAGTAATCTTTGTTATGGGTTTGAGCTTTCGCCAAAATTCATTTCATTTTGCCATTAGGTCTAAATAAGTCAATTTGAAAAAGCACTTTTGTCATCTTTCCAAGATGTTATTTGTGGGATCAAACAAAGGCTATCATTTCCTGGTCTATTTCCGGAGGTTGAGTACCAGGAAGGATCTGATTCAGATCGTTCTGAATCACGAGTTTTAATTTAAGACCTTTTTTTTTCTTTTTCAGGCCTAAAGATTCATCAGTGGAAGGTTTGGCAGACGGTGGAAAACTTCGTTGCCCGGCGCCCATTTCCCGGCTTCGGGTGGAGAAAATAGAGGGCGGACTCATGGTTGCTGGTGTCGTGGTAGCTGCCAACTGTCAAATTATCCTTCCCATATTCGGGTTTCTATTTCTACTCGTGGGATGCGTCCTCACAGGTACGACAGTTTATTTATTTCTTAAGTCCACACGAATATAATAAGTAAAGATCGGCAATTTATATTTTGTTCGATTAAATGCAGACGAGGCGGCACACAGTGCGGTGACGGACAGCATTACAGCGACGAGTAACTGTGCGTACGCTCGTTGCCGCGCAGTTATAAATGAACCGAACAAAATATAAAATTCCGTCCCCTAATAATAACAAATCGAGATGAGGAGGAGACACACTACCACATGCCAAGTCATTAGTAGTACATTTCGTCGACTGACGCATTTCGAAATTATTTTCGGTCACATTCCTAAGGTCTTAAGGCGTTATTACAAAATAACTAAGCAAACGATTTTTAGAAAATATCATACTTTGTGTTTTGCTCTCGTGAAAAAACAAATCACGAGTGACATTTCGAGAATAGCATCGAAATCCAAATCTGTTCGAAATCCAAATAGTTTTGAAACTTTTATTTATACGACCGGCCCGAATGTTTACATACAAAAGCATTTTCCGATTTGAGTTTATTGGAGCTCGGGCTGAAACGGATGATGAGGCGAATTATGTTCCCGCGAACGTCGAGCTAATAGATGCTGGCCGGCGGTCGTAATTGTAATTGTTGCAGCAAAGAGGAAGTCGCGGGCATTAAACAATTTTTAAATAATTATCAGATTCGCTACAAGGACGGCAAATTATCGCGTTAAGAGGATCCCCCATTCATTTTTTTTTTTTGCATGATTGCCGGTTTTAGACCGGCGGATGAAGCACCGGTGATAATGAGTTAAATCAAATTATTATTATTATTTTTTTTGACTGATGATAAAATGTTTAAAAGTATTAATTAAAAATTTAGTCTCCTCTTAATTAAAACGGTGTCAAGCTCCTTTGTTTAATTTTTTAAACCATAATTTCGTAATATTTTACTAAAGCCATGTTAACACGATCTAAGAGTATCTGCGCATGCGTCTGCGTCGTCACTTGAATCCTCTTTGAATCGGTCGTAGGCTTGCATGGAATTCCCTACCAAAGAACTGTTATTCTTTGATAGGGGAAGTCCAAGTTGGTTTTGACGGTCGTAGAATTCCCCTATCAAAGAATAATAGTTCCGTCAATTCCGTCAATACCAACTTGGACAAGGTGTACAGGGTGGATTAAATTCGATGTCTCTTATGGGCATCTCCGTAACTATAAGTGATAGAAAAAAACTAGTGGCCAAGTCCCGATCTCTTTTTTGGAGATTAAGTCAAAACCGTAAACAAAAATTGGCTAACTTCTTTTGTTTTCAAGTTATGGCCAAAAATTGACATTTTCGACTTTTCGTTTTTCTGTCATATATCGTTTATTTTTAGAGATATTAGAAAACTGTTTGATCATTATTAGGACACTTTTTGGAATACAATTCAGTGGTGTAGTTGCTTTTTTAATATTTACTTAAATTTTCAAGTTATAACATAAAGTTATATTTTTTTTTAATAGAAATCATAGTAGGCACTGCTCTCATTAAATAGAGATTTTTTTTCTGTTTTCAAAAATATATACTTTGTTAGGTTTATTTCTTATAATAAATAGGTAAAATGCCATTTTTGTTAATAGCCTTGCGTATCCTAGTCGCAGTAGGCTGGCTTCAATGCAGTGCCGACATTTTTTTTTGTTTTTATTAAATATTAACGAACTTTAAAATATTTTCAAAATTTTGACTGCGTAAATAATTTCGTATTCGCGTTAATTTACAAATTTCCGTTTTATCGTTTTCAGCGACCGTTCTGATAAGAGTTCCAGTCTGACTTTCTATTGAAAATGAGTTTATCATTCAATTTATACAGAAATTGTTTTCAATCTTTAAACAGTCAAAATTGCTCGAATACTCAACGTTTCACTATCGGTTTATAGCTTCGTTAGGAAGAAACGTTGAACGTTCCTGTAATTTTCACAATGTCTTTTTAAAATTGAAAACAATTTTTATACAATTTCCATTGGACAAGAAACGACTTCAATAAAAAATTTGTAATTGAAGTCGACTCTTGTTCGATGAAATATGTGAGAGAAAATAGTTGTTAAACTTTAAAGCAGACACTGTGAAATCGCAAAAACACTCTACGTTTCGCTATCGCTTCATAGTTTCGTCAAGAGTGAAAAAATGTAAATAAACAAGTTGTCAAGAGAAGCGAAAAGATAACATGATTTTACACTAAAATACAAGTTGTTCGGATAAACATAAAGGTAATAATTACTAAATTAGAACTAAATTAGGCTTTCTTTTTTTTTGTTTCTCTCGAGTTATATTTTATTAAAAACACGAAAAACAAAAACAAACACACAAATAGTAAAATATAAACAAAATCGGACATGTATTAAACTAAATTTGCGTGCATTCATATTTAATAAAAACAAAAAAAGCTTTTGCCAGATCGGTCGCGATGAGTGCTACATTTCTCAAACGGAATCTTGTAAAATAAAGTGCATGTGAAATTCTTTAAGCGGCTAAAACTGTCTAAAGGTTTGAAAGTTCGTTAATATTTAATAAAAACAAAAGAAAATGTCGGCACTGCATTGAAGCCAGCCTACTGAGACTAGGATACGCAAGGCTAATAACAAAAATGGCATTTTACCTATTTATTATAAGAAATAAACCCAACAAAGTATATATTTTTGAAAACAGAAAAAAAATCTCTATTTAATGAGAGCATTGCCTACTACGATTTCTATTAAAAAAAATATAACTTTATGTTATAACTTGAAAATTTAAGTAAACATTAAAAAAGCAACTACACCACTGAATTGTATTCCAAAAAGTGTCCTAATAATGATCAAACAGTTTTCTAATACATATCTCTAAAAATAAACGATATATGACAGAAAAACGAAAAGTCGAAAATGTCAATTTTTGGCCATAACTTGAAAACAAAACAAGATAGCCGATTTTTGTTTACGGTTTTGACTTAATCTCCAAAAAAGAGATCGGGACTTGGCCGCTAGTTTTTTTCTATCACTTATAGTTACGGAGACGCCCATAAGAGACATCGAATTTAATCCACCCTGTACATAGGTACACTTGCGGACAAAAAAGTTGCTTCGTTCTTTTTTTTGTATTGTAAATCGACTTACTTTCGATCTGTCAAAGTAGTAAATTATCGAACCTGTCATGTTATGTCAATTACTACAACACACAGGACCGTTTATTAACCTCCAAGATTTCAAGACCAATTCATACAATGTAAATGTGATGAAATCATCTTAATCTTAGGTACGTTTGATAAGTTTGTTCCAACAGAAGTTTCTGACTAGTTCGGAACCGTCGAACACAGTTGCCCATCAAAGTAATGCAAACTTTGACGTGTGCGTGCTATTGACACAGTCTCGGACTAGTCAGAAATTGTTGTTGGAACAAGCCTAATAATATAATGAATCAATTTGTTTGTTCGCAATTGTAATTGGTCCAAATTGTGTTTGAAATGCACTGGAATCATGCCAACCCTTCTTTAAGGATTTTTTTTTTTTAAATCAAGAGAAAAGTAAATTGAATCGTTCATTTCATGTATGTATTAATTACGTGTAGTGACAGAAATTTATAAAAAAAAAAACATTAATTTATTAATAAACTCGCACTTTGTCTCTGCTTGCACAAAAACCAGCCAAGTATAATTCACGCGTCACTTTGCGCGTTAACGTTTAAAGTTTATCTCCGCGGTAAACACGAAAATGCGAAGACTTTTTCGCCCTCCCCTCCGGTTTTCGATTTTTCTTTTATTATCAGCGGTGGATTTTATGGCGTTTTCTAGGGGCTTTCGAATGTCGTTTACCCGAAGAAAATCGCGCGGTGCGGTCTCGAGATATACGCAAAAGTTATCAATTGGCTGAGGCAAACGCAAAACTGTCCGATTGGTTAGCGAAACGCCCTGTGTATTATTGCGTTTTTCGAAAGCAAATCGAATTTTAGCGGCGCATTAAACCATTGAGCGCCAGCGTTCGTCTATTTTCGCGCTGAACGCAACACAGTGCGAAGTCTTTCTCCCCCCCCCCCCCCCCCGCCCCGCGCATTTTCGATTTTGTTCGTAAATTACGAGCGCATTTTTTTCGAGCTTTCGAATGCCGCTTACTGGAAAACAATCGGCCGGTGCGTTCTCGAGTTACAAGGCGAAGTCATCATTTCTTTAGCGGAACACCCTGTATGTCGTGGCATTTTTGGGAAGCAAATGAAATTCTAGCGCGAACTCACGTGCCGCATCGGACGTTTAGCGCGAGCGCTCGCTTAATCACGCGCTGAATACAAAAGCGTAAGGTCTCTCCCTTCCTCCCCTCCCCCTCGCATTTTCGATTTCGTTGGAAACGTCAAGCGTGGAGTTTGCAGAGTTTTTTCGGCGCTTTCGAACCGCGTTTGCCTGAAAACAATCGGCCGGTGCGTTCTCGAGATATACCCCATGGTTATCATATCGTTAACTAAACACCCTGTATATCATTGCATTTTTGAAATGCGATTCGAATTTTAGCGCGAATTCGTGCGTCGCATTGAAACGTTTAGCGCGAGCGCTCGTCTATTTTCGCGTTAAATACAGACGCGCAAGGTTTCTCCTTCCGCACCCCCTCCCCTCGCATTTTCGATTTATTTAGAAATTTCAAGCGCGACTTTAATAGCGTTTTTCCGGGGCTTTCGAATGGCGTTTACTGGAAAACAATCGCGCGGTGGGATCTCGAGATATACAACGAAGTCCTCATATCTAGGGGGGGGGGGGCACAGCCCGTATATTATTGTATTTTCGGATTGCAAATCGAATTCTAGCCCGAAATGATGGGTCGCAACGTGGCTTTACGACCGATAGTTTTCAAGCTACGCTCATCGCAAGACTTGCGTGGCTCTTGCCCCGCCTATTTATTCATTTGTTTATTATTTTCTTCTCGCTAAGTACTTAAGATTCAGCTTTTTCTTTTACCGCAACGCGAATCAAATATTAACGCGTGCTTATCAGTCGTGAAACATCATTCATTTTCATCAAATGTACACGTGTATAAGTGCGAAGTTTTTCCTGCCCCCTTCCCCTTAGCATTTTAATTTTTTACGGAATGTTAAGCGCGGGTCTTGTAGTATTTTTTCTGGGCTTTCGAATGCCGTGCGCCGGAAAACAATCGCGCGGTGCGTTCCGGATATATGCGTTAAAGTTGCGTTTTTTTTAATGGAACACCCTGTATGTTAATGCATTTCACGATTCTAGCGTTTCTATTTTGGTTTGTAAAACTGCGAGTTTGTTTTTTTTTTACTGTTGCCCGGCGCCCATTTAAGTTCTTCGCAGTTAGTTAAATTTGGTTGTATCATTTTTGTTATAATTTAAAAGAGCGAGTGCATTTCTTTATTTATAAGTTTTTGTTAATATACAGGTTGTGCCTATAGTGACGGATGAAGTAATTTTTATGACGCCGCAAAAGTATTTATATACTAGGTTAGGAATTCGGTTATTGTGAAGACGATCGCTTTATCATTACATTTTATTTTTCTCCTTCTGTTTCGCACTAATTTTTTTAACACTTCCAAATCTCACAACTTCTTTGGTTGATCTCAAGTCACCTCAAAGTACCATAGTTGTCTGGAAATCTCGGGATTCTCTAATCCACGCAATAGTAAGCCGACGAATCAAAGTACAAAACGAAACGGTTTAATACAATTTAATGCATCTGGCAGATGATAGTTTCTTCCTTAATTTGAAGACGTCAAGGTTAGTGTTGACGAAAAGGAAAATCAAAGATCTAATCTGCATAAACCTTGTACCTCAATGACGATATGTTTGAAGGAAGAAAACGATCCTTAAGAGATAGAGAGTGAGAAACGTCTCCAGAGAAATGTCCAGTTAAGGGCCGATTTCATAAAAGGACTTTACATTTAAAGTTACTTTAACCTAAAAAAATATATGTATTTGTTTCCCTATTCTTAAAGTGCCTTTAAATTAAAGCTTCCTTAAAGTCTGATTATGAAAACGGTCGTTAGTGTCAACCCATTTAAGGAGTTCCCGAATCCAGTGACGTACTCAGATTTTAAGAACAAAATCCTGTCATTTTCGACGTAGAAAAAGATTTACTGGGAATTGATTAAAGTTACGGTCAGAAATTTTCATTGGAGCAGAGTTTTCGAAGTTCTATTTAAAAAAATGATTCGAATCTGACACTACACATGTTTTTTTCCCATTTTAAATGAGTCACACTGTATACATATTTTAATCATTGATGCTGTGAGTCGATTTCGGACTCGGATTCCCCTTTCTTGTTCAATTTGTACAATCTCATTCTTTGAGCTACGTTCAGTTTTAAAAACAATTTAATTTAGTTTTTCTTTTTAAAAAAGCGATTTCTAGCACGAATTAATTTGTTTAAGAAACGCAACCAAATCTTGTACAAAAAAAAAAATCTAAAATAGCGTTAAGAAAACAGAAAGAAAGTTTGTTTCGGAAATGTTTGAGTTGTTAATGTTTAAACCTAGTCCGACGCTTCGAAATGCCCAGTATAATAGATCACAGTCAAAGTATTTGGAATAATACAAGAAATAAGCAACCGTTCTGTTCTGGTTATAATATCGGGTGTTCATTTAATCCTGCTTTCCATGTTACCTATCTATGACGTAAAGACGGAAGAACTTGGTCACGTGGGTTACAATCAATTATGAAGACCCTGTATGCAAGAAACTTTGAAATCGATTTACGTCAATTGCAGCACTTGTAATTATTATTGCAGTCTTTGACTTAACATGACATAAAAATGGAAAAACTTGGTCATGTGGGTTACAATCAGTTATGAAGACCCTGTATGTATACGACTTTGAAATTGATGTATGTATGTCAATTGCAGTTCTTGCAAAGGCCAAGGCGACGGAAGAAATATGCATTCTAATGTATTTTTTTTTTGACTTAATATACATGACGTAAAGATGGAAGATCTTGGTCACGTGGGTTACAATCAATTATGAAGAACCTGTATGTACACAACTTTGAAATCGATTTATGCCAAAGGCAGTTCTTGTAACGGTCAAGACAAAGAAGGAAACATGCGCTCTATAGTATTATTGCAGTCTTTGACTTAACATGGTACCACAAATCGATTTCCGAGTTGTATAATTAACAAAAAAAAAAACTTTTTACCACGATTTTTTTTTTTGTGGCAACAATGCAGATGTGGCTATTCAAATTTCTTTTTTCAGCGGCATCGTACAGAGGGCAAGGCGAAGGCGAGCAACCCGACGACTACGCCGCCCGGATTGCATTTACCGGTAACTCCCGGATTTTGGGGCCGGCCTGTATCGTCGTCGGCGTTTTGATGACGGCCGCCGGTATAGTATTGTGTTTGCTCACGCGTCGTGCTAGAAGACGAGAACAGACTGTCGGTTTCCACTGTCCACTTCACGGAGACTTCTACCCCCTCAGTTCTGTGACCAGCTCAAAGACAATAGGTAAGAGAATTAGAGAATTAGACCACTTGAACGAATTCCTCATCATTATGGCCGTTTTCATAATCAGACTTTAAGGAAGGTTTAATTTAAAATCACTTTAAGAATAGGGAAATAAATGTATTTTTTTTTTTTTTAGGTTAAACTAACTTTAAGTTTAAAGTCCGGCCCTTATCCTTATAAACTTTTAAGATTTAGAGCGCAAAGGACGTTTATTTGAAACTTGTAAGAGTCTGTTGATAAAGTTTCTGAGGTTTTAAGTATGACTTGCGTTAGGTTCTACTCTGAGAATCGTCTCTTACGAATCCGAACTCAGGTTATGACCGTCATATAACCTTAAATATTGAATTGAAATGTTCTATACACAGTAACAGCGTAATAAAGACTCATAAATAGATTAAAATTAAGTTTTATATATTGCGTGTGCACTTTCGCTAAAGAGGGCCCTACATATGAACGCCAGGGTGCGAGATAATAGTGACTAGTGACCTCTTCTCTCTGATACTAGTCACAGTGCAGAGAGGAAACTTCTCTAGATGTTAAGATGCTGAGATTAAAACGATTAGGAACCGTCCGTTCGTTGTTTTGCTCTTGGTTAGCAAAGAAGGATTGATGACTCTAAAGCTGCTCTGCTTTTCATGCTTTGGAAATTTGGAGTTTTGAGTATTTGGGGCTTGCTGTCATTGGCTTTCGTCGTTATCACTTGACGAAAGTTATTGGTTTTCGTCGATCACGTGATCCACGAAAACCAGTAGCAGCAATCTTCAGCACCCAATCCCAGCAGGAAAAGCAGCTTAAGATGTGTAGATTCCGGAAAGACTCTATGAACTAGCAGGAGAAAGAAGAACAGCAGCCACAGCATCAAAACTTGAAGAAGTTGATCTGTAAAAACCGGAAACCTTGAAATCTACGGAAGTACAAAAAAGAAGATTTCTAATTTTAATCTTAACACCAAAAGTTCCTTGTGATTTTTGTGTTTTTTGATTAATTTTTTAACTTCGTTAATAACAACGGATTTAAAAAGATGTTCACTATTATCGATTCATTTATAAATTACTGAATTCTTTCTTTCTTTCTCTATGAGAAGTGGACGAACGAGTAAGAAAACGATTCATCTTTCATGCAGATCGATTTCGGAAGCTGAACAACATTTTCAAAATCACAAAGAACTTTGCAATGACGATTCTTCTTGGTTTTTGAGTTGCAAAAAGGTTGCCAACCTTCAAAGTCCAGAAGAACTTTGCCGATGATGTCTTTGATTCACATAGTTCATTGATTCTTCTTGGTTTCTGAGTTGGAATTTGGCAAAAATTTTACCAACTTTCAAAATCCAGACAGAAGAACTTTGCAACGACGTATTTGATTCAGATTCTTCTTGGTCAAAGATGCCAGGATCGATGAATAAAACGTCGGCAGAAGAAAGAATCAATGAACAATGAGAAACAAAGTTGTAATTGCAAAGTTCCTCTGGATTTTAAAGTTTGGCAGCATATTGATGAGTCGTCTTCTTCGTCATAGCTCCGGGGACCGGTACAAAACCTCGCCATAACAAAGAAGATTCTAACTCGGAGATCAAAAAATACGAGAATCAAAGATGTCATTAGTATTTTGAAGGCTGGCAACACCTTATAGAGACGTCTTCGGAGCTGCTTGGATCGGCGACAAAACGTCCTCGAAAAAAAAAGATAAGATTCCAACTTGGAACCTAAGAAGAATCAATGAACAATTTATTATTTTTGACTTCAGACCTGTTGGTATCGGTGACAAAATGCCGGAAATAGAAAAAGATTCCAACTCTGAAATCAAGAAGAATCAAAGATGTCATTGAAAAGTTCTTCTGGATTTTGAATCATCTATGAACAGTGACCGTGGCCACCGTTGGCGACATTTTCTGAACACGTCTTCGGAGCCTCTGGAGTCGGCGACAAAACTTCGAAAGAGGATTCCAACTCGGCAACTAAGAAGAAACAACTAAGCAATGAGAACCAAACATGCACTGCGAAGTATTTTTTTTTTTTTTATTTAATTTAGAAGCTGGCAATATTTTGTCGAGACAGTCTTCAGAGCTGTTGGTTTCAGTGACAAAACGTCGGCGAAATAAGAAGATACCAAGTCGAAAACCAAGAAGAATCACATATGTCATTGAAACGTTCTTCTAGATTTTGAAGCAACTATGAGCAATGAACGTGATCACAGCTGGCAACATCTTCTGGAGTCACTTTCGGAGCCTCTGAGGCCGGCGACAGAACTTCGGCAAAAGAAAGAAGATTCCAGCTCGGAAACTAAGACGCACAGTGGTCCAAAGTTTAATTCTAGCTGGACAAAATTCCAAAATCAGTATGTCTCAGAAAACAATCTTAATGATACAAAAGTACTTCTTAATGACCATTTCATTAGAAATTGTTATTAAATTTCCCCTTAAGTACTTATCTCTCTACCTGCAGTGGGCAGAAAAGGCCTTTGATGCGACCACTGATTTCAGTATTGTAACCGTGCGCGTTGCGAACGTTCATTATTTTAATAAACAATAACAGTGTTATTTAAATTCTGTGCCTTGAAAATATTACTTATAGGTAAGTACTATATTGTCATATAAATTATAACCTATGCAGAACATAGAAAAGAATGCAATTCGAATTTAAATAGAATTACCAAAACTAACACATATTTACTCAAGCTTACAAAAAATTCTCCGCTATTCTCCGTAGTGCAAATTTAATCAATGTGTGAAATACATCAATTGGCATATATCCTAAACAATGTAGCTGCATATCTTCGCAACTTTATGATTTATTTAAATTTCAGTAATGGAAGGTGAACTCACGCGTCGAGCATTATTCGAGATCTGGCACAATGAGGAGGATATTGCTAACAGAAATAATGTTCTGTATAATTATATTATAAACAATTTGCACTTGGAAGACTGCGACGAGCAAATCACAGTGTGTGTTAAAAAAGTTATAGACAGTCTATGCGTACATTTAAAGGATAGATGGCAAAAAAGTCATCGTATATTAAAAAATTTTCTATCTAAAAACTCTAACTGGCTTAATTGTGAATTAGAATTTCCGGATATAGTAATTAATGCCGCTGTTTTAAGAAGACCAGGAACATCATCTCAAGATACCACAACACCGAAAACTAGCAGCACTGTAGGTCGGCCGCGAAAAGCATTTGTTGATTCCAGTGATAAGACGAAAAAAAGAAGAGTGGAAACTTTGGTGTCGCAATCAACTTCAGATGAATTAGTTTACGCGTCACAAATCAGTTTGCGTTCAAAAGGAAAAAGAGATGCAGCTGAAATTATCAAAGAAATTAGCGCTTCCCCTACGAGAGCCACTCGAATAAAAAGAGCATTCAAATCTCCAGAACTATCTGCACCAAACAAGCTCGCTAAAGAAGACGCTTTAGCTGTGTATGTTGACGCGAAATTAACGAAATATCAGTACGTGTTGATTCGTGATCAAACTAAAAAGCAAAATGCGAATATATATCCTTCTTATAACAAACTTCTTGCGGCAAAAAAGGAATGTTATCCGAATGATATTGTCATTACTGAAATATCAGCAGAAGTAAAGCTTCAAGCTTTACTTGATCATACGATTCAACGTTTCTCTATGGCAAACAACGACATTTTAGACAATGCAGGATCCAGATCCGCAAATAATCTAATTATGATATTTAAATGGGGTTGTGATGGAGCTTCCGGGCAGAGTTCTTATAAGCAAGCATATACCGAAGAAACAGAAGAATTGCATGATGATTCATCCTTGTTTGTGATTTCGTTGGTACCTCTGCAGCTACAATGCGAAGGCGAAACTTTATAGCAAACCCCAAGACCGTCTTCAACTCGTTATTGTCGACCAATTAAATTGCTCTTTGCGAAAGAAACGGCAGAACTTACTCGACAAGAAGTTCGTAAAATTGAAGAACAAATAGCTACTCTTTCACCGACAAAAATTTCTGGTCACTCGAAAGAATTGGAGGTCACACTGCAAATGTTGTTAACTATGGTAGATGGAAAAATCTGCAGCACTCTTGCACAACAGTCATTTCAAAAATGCTACATATGTGGTGCAACACCAAAAGAAATGAATAATTTGGAGTATCATATTGCAAGACCGCGACCGACAGATGAAACAACTTTGTCTTTTGGTTTGTCAAGTCTCCATTCGTGGATTAGGTGTTTTGAGTTTGCTGCACATTGCTTATCGATTAGAAATAAAGAAATGGCAAGTTAAACAAGCGGACAAGGAAAGTGTCGAAACACGAAAGAGGATTATTCAAACTAAATTTCTAAAAGAACTTGGCTTACTAATAGACATTCCGAAACCGGGTTACGGAACGACAAATGATGGTAATACAGCACGTAAATTTTTTTCACATCCAGCATTATCAGCTTCAATTACTGGTATCAATGAAGAGCTTATTATACGGTTTGGCATAATTCTAAGAACAATTTCGAGTGGTTATGACATCAATATTGAAGCTTTTGCAAAATATACTACAGATACAGCGAAATTATATGTAGATATCTATAACTGGTATTACATGCCAGCAAGTGTTCATAAATTATTAATCCATGGCAAACAAATTATTGAATCAGCATTATTGCCAATCGGACAGCTATCGGAAGAAGCTCAAGAAGCTCGAAATAAAGATTGCAAAAGATTCCGCGAACACCATACAAGAAAGGTATCAAGAAAAACAACCAATGAAGATCTCCTGCATATGTTACTAATTACATCTGATCCACTAATAACAAGTAAGAGAACAATAAAGAAAAAGCGTCAAGAATCTCTCCCAAACGAAGTAATCTTACTGTTAAAAAATGCTCCCATTCCAGCAGAAGCAGAAACTAGCATGGACGAAGAAGAATATACAACTGATGAAATTAGTTCATCATCCAGTGATGAATTATGAAAATTGTAAATATTAAACGCAATTTGATTACGTTCTAAATAACATCTCATTTAAAATGTTACAATTTTGTAAATTATTAATTTTGTCCAGCTAGATTCACGAGTTGGACCACTGTGAGACGAAGCAATAGAGAATGAGAGTCAGAAAAGCACTGCAAAATTTTTTTTTTTTTTTTGGATTTTGAAGGCTTTGTTGAGACGTCTTCAGAGCTGTTGGTATTGGTGACAAGCAATGGGCAAGATTCCAACTCGGAAACCAAGAAGAATCCAAAGATTTTTCTTGAAAAGGTCTTTTGGATTTTGAAGCATTTATGAACAATGACCGGTGACCACAATTTGAAGCAAGGCAATTAAGAGAGTCATTTCTTTAATTTTCACTTGACTTTACATCTACAAAACCTATTGTTCATTTGTGATTCAGATAAACACTATACTTGTTTGAGTGCTCCAAGATACATAAATAATTCAAAGCGTTTGATACCCACATGAAACAGCGAATTGCGGCGCGCAAAAAAGTAAAATTCCTGGAATCATCGTAATCGTAAATTACAATTACAAAACAAAGGCGAGCACAACGTTTCATTACGAAAACAGAAACAAATAATAGTCTGGTTTCAGAATAGAATAGATTCGCCGCAACAGGCACAAACATTTTGCTTTGCTTTGAGTTCGACGAGTAACGAAAGAGTACCCGGACATGTTACCGTTTGTTATTATTTTACGAGAGACCTGCTTTTACAGAGCCAGGTAGGGCTATAAAAGGTTTAATTTCACGGGAAATTTATCGTTCGTTAAATTACAGGAGAGTAAAGCAGCGAAACGTTTAAAACAATACACATCAGGTTGATTTACAGACAAACTTCTTTTATAACAAAAAGTTCCACGCTTTGTTTTTGATCAAGATTATTTAAATGAAAATGTGCCAGGCGGCCAACAATACTTATATAAATATAATATGTACATATAATTATAACGTGTGAGTGTTAAAACGTTGTCGTAGATAAAGACTGTGATATATGTAATGTGTATCTTGCGCAATTCGATTTCTTTTTAAATTGTCACGGCTACAGCTGAACCCAGCCTGTATAATTTAGAACGCCTATCTACAAGACATTCCACCTGGTTGGTCTACACTCTGCAACAAAAATACTTCTGCAACATTTCTTTTTTGCAACAGCAGCAGCTCCGCATAATTCAAGGTTTTGTTTGAAATCGGTTTATAAATCGGTTCTTGCTTGGCGTGAGCGCGCCGCACATTTTTTTATTATTATTTTTTTTAAACGAGACGTGGGCTTAACGTTTATTAGAATACAATCATGGTTTTTGTGCATTTCTTTCGCCGCCCATAAATTTCCTTGAGACATTTTATACCGTTCGGTTTCAATAAGGTGGTGGTGGTTCGGTTCGTTGTTGAGTCATATTGAAATTCCTCCGGCAAGAAATGCATTTGCATTTAAAATATAATCATGAAATACAACCTTCGCGGTTCAATTAGAAGAAAAAGTAAAGAAAAGAAACGAAAAACAAAACGGAACTTTTCAACCTGAGGCAGCTCAATTAAAATTCCACACTCAAAATGCTGAAGAAAATACAAGGTTCTAGATTTAAGAACTAAAAGCAATGGACCTTCGAAAGCCCTCTCTCAAAGCGACGAGTAAGAAAAAATGGTTGACCCCAGCAAAGCATGTTTTTTTAATTATGATAATTTGATTTGAACGACTTCATTGGAAAAGATTCACCCAAGCCAAAGGCGAAACGTAAAACTAGCAAGAAAACATGGAGGGATTATTAATTAAAGAATAAAACAAATCTTCGAGGATGACAAATTTCAGAAAACACTGCAAAAACGATTAGGAGATCTCCTAGAAAGGGAATTATGAATTATTATGAAACTAGGAAGGAATCCAGAAGATTCTAAGAGCCAGAAAGAAAGAAAGCAGGAACACAATGGCTTTCATTTGATTTAATTAATCAAACAAAAATTAATTTTACTCTCTCTTAGGTATGACGTTATTTGGGATTAACGATCGCTAGAAATGGAAGGGGAAGGTGAAGAGCTGAATGTAATGATGTGAAGGGGTGGAAAAAATAAAATTGGGATCTTGTTGACCCCAGAAAAGCATTCTTTTAACTATAATAATTTGACAAGAACGATCTCACTGGAAAAGGTCACCCAGACCAAGGGCGCCAAATTTCTGAAAACACTGCAGACAACTCACAAATCACGAATTATATTGAAACTAGGAAGGCATCCAAGGACGACTTTGAAAGAATAAAAAGAGAACACGACACCAAACCTAACAAAATTAATAGACAAGGACTTTTTCACTCCCTCTGAACTGAAGATAGATATGTTCTCAGCCTCGCTAAAATGGGGCTATGATCTTGTCATCACTTCACTTTGCATTTTCTTTGGAATCAGCGTATCCCTAGAATTGGTGGAGGAAGGTTTGTATCATTTTCGAAGCCAGGGCATAATTTTGATCTCGTGAAGACTGGAAAGAGAAATTGGAAGATTGAAGTAAAATTGAAGACTTCTTCAGCCGCTCGCCGTCTCTCTTCCCCATGACTTTCGATGAAACCGTATATGAAGACGTTCCGTTCTTTGCTGCAGACAAACTTCAGGGCTGCTGATTTTTTGCTACCTATTCTTTTTCCTGCTGGAACTGGATAAACATTGAGGTCTTTAGGAGGTGATAACTTTCTTCATAAAATAGCAGCAGCGAAAACAACTTTAGCAACGCCTAAAGAAGTTTTTTTTTGTATCAGAGAACGCAATTTCACTTGAAGCAATATGGAAGAAAGGCAACTATGCAAAGATGATTTGGGATAGGTAGATGCATCATACAAACCAAAGATCAGAACGCTGATCGTCACATTGGAAGGTCGAGGAGAAGCTATTCCTTACAAATTCTCCTTGACCTTCCTCTCCTACTTTCTGGAAAAATTTATTTCGTTTTCACCATCTCTCTATCCATAGCAGCTTATCTCTTCTAGCAAACCATCTCTCAAAATTTATTTAAGTTGTTAATAATTTTTTTTTCTTCTTTTTCTTCTGCCAGTCTGTTGTATCTAATTGTGCTTTTCAGAATTGTGTTAAACGTAAGTTGTTTTTTGATTTTGATTCTACAGTATCCCTTTCATCACCGCTGGACGTAGCAGAATCTTTGTGAGTTTGGACCATTAAGCTGTGGGTACCGCCAAGTTTTACGTTGGTAGGGACACATAAAAAGTGATTAAACGAAGGGCTTGTATTAGGTCCAGAAATACCATATGGATTTTTGTGCACGTACTCAATGGAAGGAAATAATGAGACTTTTTCCAATTTTTTTCTCAGTAAGATCTAATTGTTAGGCTGTCTTTCTCCATTGCAGTTTAACCTTTTTTCTGTGCATTCCCATACCGACTTAAATTTGGTACCCACCCAGAGAATAAATTGAAAATGGTCCTTAAATTGGCAAGATTAGTTCAAGCAGAACGGCAGATATAAGTCATACTAATCAACAAAACGATGGTACTGGGTTCAGAAGATCTCCGGCATTGACTACACACTTTGTCAATTCTTCTGAGAGATTACTATTAGGTCTAAAACCTTCTTCTGGAATTTTATGCGAACAATTAAGTATGAGCAAGCGAATGAAGAGAGGATCAGAAAAAGACGCCTTCCAAAACTTTCCCGAGCATTCTCTTTTACGTCTTATTAATTTAACTTCGTTGGGTTTATTAATGCGTTCTTCTGTGTGGGAATACCATACCGCCATCAATTTCTACGTCTTCGTCCCTTCTTCTCTTCAGGTCACTCCTCATCTTCACCTTTTAGGTATTGCTTTACTTTTCAAATGCCTTGCACAAGTCGAACCAATGAAACGCGTGATGAATCTTGGAGGTCATCAAAAAGACGAAGATGAGGACTTTAAATGCCGGGGAAAATATAAAAGACAGTAGTGGAAGGCGATCAGAAGAAGAAGGATGAGGAAAAGGTGAGATGTCGAGGAGAGAAGACTGTATTGCGTAGGAACGATGCCGTGGAAAATATAAAAGGCAATGTTGGAAGGCGGTCAGAAGAAGAAGGACGAGGAAAACGTGAGATGTCGAGGAGAGAAGACTGTATTGCATAGGAACAAAATAAGGAGACTAAGGTCCAGTTTTACAATTGCAGCTCAACTTTGAGCTGAGATTTAAACCCTCTTTCAACAATTGTTGTGAAGGATTTAAGCTTCGGCTCAAAGTTAAACCGTCATTGTAAAACTGTGCCTTAGACCCTTTGAAGGTTTTCTCGGAATTGCCTTCTAAAAGGGCTTTTCAAATTGCGGGCGAACTCGAACTGGTTTCCAAGTAGAACGGAGAACCTTAAAACCTCCAACAATCTGAATCTCGTATACAGCAGAGGAACGAAAGAAAAAGCAAAAGAAACCATGCATCAAAGGACTAACTGTAAAGTACTTTCGTCCATTAATAAGACTAATTGAGACCTTTTGAAGGTTTTCTCGGAATCGTCTCCCAAAAAGATCTTTTGAAATTGAGGGTAAACTCGAACAAACTGGTTTCTAAGACGAACGGAGAGCCTTAAGACCTCCAACAAGCTGAATCTCGTACATCTGACTTGTGTATACAGCACAGGAACTAAAGAAGAAGCAAAAGGAACCATCTTTGCATCAAAGGACTAACTGTAAAATACTTTCGTCCAATAATGAGACTAATTGAGACCCTTTGGAGGTTTTCTTGGAATCGCCTCCCAAAAAGATCTTTTGAAATTAAGGGCAACTTCGAACAAACTGGTTTCTAAGACGAACGGAGAGCCGTAAGACCTCCAACAAGCTGAATCTCGTATATTTGACTTGTGTAAACAGCAGAGGAACTAAAGAAGAGTCAAAAGGACATCTAATAACTAACAGTAAAGTACTTGCTTCCAACAATGAGACCAACTAACAAAAATATCTTTTCAAACTGAGGGCAAACTCGAACGAACTGGTTTCTAAGATGAATGAATAGCCTTAAAAACTGAATTTTGTATATCCGACTTATGTATACAGCAGAGGAACGAAAGAAAAAGCAGATCTGCGTCTAATATCTGATTATAAAGTACTTTCGCCCACCTCTTTGAATGGTAGGAAGTAACATGTAAAGTAATCTGAACAGCTCTTTTCTCTTCCCTCTCGAGTAGAAGAGTGTTGGTCTTAGTCTTGTTTAGTCGTAGGACTAAATGGTACTAGACACCTTCCCACTACGCAAACCCCGAAGTACAGCAAAATGATTTGAGGATCGCTTTTAAAAGGACCGTCCGCCTCTGCAATGGTATCCCCAAATCATTTGGCTGGTGAGAAGGAAATGTCACTGCAAGCCCAAGAAGTCCACTCCATTTGCCCCCTTTTCGCGCTTTGATTCTCGAAGAAGAACAAAGAGGACATAGCAAAGGACCGTCCGCCTCTACGATGGTATTTCCAAACCAGTTGCTGGTGAGAAGCAAATGTCACTGCATGACCAAGAAGTCCACTCCATTTTCCCCCTTTTTCGCGCTTTGAATTTCGAAGCTTTTACAAAGAGGGCATGGCAAAGGACCATTCGCTTCTACGGTGGTATTCCCAACCCATTTCCTGGCAAGAAGGAAATGTGACTGCATGACCAAGAACTCCACCCCATTTTCCCCATTTTTCGCGCTTTGAACTTCGAAGTTTTTACAAAGAGGGCATAGAAAAGGACCATCCCCTTCTACGATGGTCTTCCCAAACCATTTCCTGGCAAGAAGGAAATATGACTGCATAACCAAGAACTCCACCCCATTTTCCCCCTTTTTCGCGCTTTGAATTTCGAAGTTTTTAGAAAGAGGGCATGGCAGAGGACCATCCGCTTCTACGGTGGTATTCCCAAACCATTTCCTGGCAAGAAGGAAATGTGGCTGCATGACGAACAAGAACTCCGTCCCATTTTCTCCCTTTTTGCGCTTTGATTGTCGAAGTTTTTACAAAGGGGGAGGGCATAGCTCGCTTACATGGCCCCAAATGACTACAAAACTACAAAGTGTGATCCTATCACACTTGTTTCATTAATATGAGTTTATATTACATATCGCTTATAAATTTATCTACCCCCTAGACTAGAGACAGCTGCATCGACAATGGTTTCCTTCCAAGGATTTTACAAGATAGGTAAATTAATAGGCGGGGGCGGGGGGCTTAAAATTGTACTTTTGCGAAATTCCGAAGTGCTTGCGGAAGTTTTAGGAATCCAACTCAGTATCATCTTCAGAGAATCATCGTCATAGTACCAGTGCGTCTCATCGTTGAGTAATAACGGGCAAAATTAAATCTGACATCGATATAATAATAATAATTGCGAGCGAATCATTACTTCCGTTTATTAAATCAAAACTTCCTTCCATCTCGTTTTGAGCAAACGGAAACGTGACTAAAAACGGAACGGTGCATTAACGAACGTCTCGTCTGTTGAACTCTCCCTGCGTTCTGTTTTAAATCAGCAGAGCGCAGCAAGAAGGAAGAAAAAAAGGCAACAACAGTTTTGGGGTCGCTTCCATAGAACAATGACTTCAATTAGCTGCAACGTCATACGGTTAATTAACAAACCGTTGTTGGGTGTTCATGTTCATTGCAGATGTTGACTCTGAACTAGTTTTTTTTCTTTTTTTCTATGTCAAACACGCAAATCGATAGAGCCATTGGAATATACGAGTATAAATAAACACGTAACAAGTAGTTATGTCGTATGGCATAAAATACAACTTCGACTTCGACTTTCGTGACTGAATTAATATATTTCGTACCATCTAGTGCAATTTCCGTACCTTATCACAGCCAAGATAAATATTCTGCAGTATTACTACGTCCTGCTCGCTTGATTTATTGATTTAATTAAAACGCAGAGTGAGGCGAAATGATTTGCATTTGTTTTCTTGCAGCCTCAATAGAAAACGGTACAAGAAACACGTTATTGTGTTGGTCCAGAAAAAGAGGTCCAGGAGCTATCGCCGTCGGCCCCCCTCAATGTCCGCACAGTCAAATTTCCAGCACAAGAAGTTCCCTGGCGAGCTCACCTCACAGTCAGTGTCCCACGCCACTGCCTTTTCTCGTTAATTCCGGATCTGTGGGGTAAGTTTTTTGTTTTTTTCTGAAAATATTTCGACGCGACGCGACGCCGCAAGCTGAAGACAATAGCGCCCTTTTTATTTTTAAATTGCTCCTTTCAATTCCTCCAACACGTTTTATGTTTAGCAAAAAAGAAAAAAAAATTCACGACGCCGTCACTCGGATAATTGAGCTTTAATTGCTCTCGGATGTAAAAGCTTTAAAGATAACTGACGAAATCAATGGTGGAGTTTTCGAAACTTTGTGGGCACAGAATTGTTTAAAAAATAAATCTAAAAGGATTAAAAGTAGCAGCTAGCAGACTAGTAATTCGACTTCAAATAAAAGGTAATTAATAAAAGTTTTAATAGTTGTAAGAAAACTTGCCTTCTCCAAGCTGGAAACCTTTAAAGATAATGAGTGCAGATCGGAATCACATATTCCGACGTCATCAACGTAACGTGCGATTTGTGTATGAAATAGAGACTAAATCATTTTGAATTCGTCTTCGTCCTTTCCGGAATAATCCGGGGAGTGCCCTAATTATGAAATTGTTGGCTTACGCGAGTTTTTCATAGCGCTCAAAAGCTTTAAAGATAACTGACGAAGTGAATGGTGGAGCATTCGAAACTTTCTGCGCGCAGAATTGTTTAAAAAAAATAAACCTAAAAGGATTAAAAGTAGCAACTAGCAGACTAGTAATTCGACTTCAAATAAAAGGTAATTAATAAAAGTTTTAATAGTTGTAAGAAAACTTGCCGTCTCCAAGCTGGAAACCTTTAAAGATAATGAGTGCAGATCGGAATCACCTATTCTGACGTCATCACGTAACGTGCGATTTGTGTACGAAATAGAGACTAAATTATTTTGAATTCGTCTTCGTCCTTTCCGGAATAATCCGCGGAGTGCCCTAATTATGAAATTGTTGGCTTACGCGAGTTTTTCATAGCGCTCAAAAGCTTTAAAAATAACTGACGAAATCAATGGTGGAGCATTCGAAACTTTCTACGCGTAGAATTGTTTAAAAAATAAATCTAAAATGATTAAAAGTAGCAGCTAGCAGACTAGTAATTCGACTTCAAATGAAAGGTAATTAATAAAAGTTTTAATAGTTGTAAGAAAACTTGCCTTCTCCCAGCTGGAAACCTTTAAAGGTAATGAGTGCAGATCGGAATCACATATTCTGACGTCATTCACGTAACGTGCGATTTGTGGACGAAATAGAAACTAAATTATTTTGAATTCGTCTTCGTCCTTTCCGGAATAATCCGGGGAGTGCCCTAATTATGAAATTATTGGCTTACGCGAGTTTTTCATAGCGCTCAAAAGCTCTAAAGATAACTGACGAAATCAATGGTGGAGCTTTCGAAACTTTCTGCGCGCAGAATTGTTTAAAGAAATAAATCTAAAAGGATTAAAAGTAGCAGCTAACAGACTAGTAATTCGGCTTCAAATAAAAGATAATTAATAAAAATTTTAATAGTTAGAACACGGTTACGTCAAAATATGTGATTCCCAGCTGTAATGATGAACAACGAAACTGAAACAACGAAGATAAGTGATGAAGAAACAAAGTTGAAAGTAATTTGCTAATTTGCTCGCGGAAGTAAAAGCTTAAAAAGACATTTTACACGGCGGTTTAAAAAGCGTGTTGAAAGCTTCAAATAATTGATATACATAGGGTGGTTCGAAATAAGTGAGCGGGCGCGTCTACTTTTAAAACCGTTTCGATCTTCCTTTTTATCTAAAGTCCGATTGATGAATGTATTTTATTTACAGTTTCATCTATCATGTGCGTCATTTTATTTCATCATGAATCGACGATGCAAATTGTAATTGAATGATCCTGTCTAGGACGTAAAGGTTTTAATCCGTTCACGCTTGCAGCCTGTTCAGATTTATTTAGGATATTTTGTACATTTTTTTTTTTTAAAGTATCATCATTTTCTTTGTGCTCAGGTTACTTTTTTCTTGTACAAATGGCAACACTGTAGTTAAAGCAGTCTTTATTACGTTAATGGAAAGTTTTATGCGCAAGTCGATAAGTAATACACGCTTGCAGCCTGTTCAGATTTATTTAGGATATTTTGTACATTTTTTTTTTAAAGTATCATCATTTTCTTTGAGCTCAGGTTTCTTTTTTCTTGTACAAATGGCAACACTGTAGTTAAAGCAGTCTTTAATACGTTAATGGAAAGTTTTATGCGCAAGTCGATAAGTAAGACACGCTTGCAGCCTGTTCAGATATATTTAGGATATTTTGTACATTTTTTTTTTAAAGTATCATCATTTTCTTTGAGCTCAGGTTTCTTTTGTCTTGTACAAATGGCAACACTGTAGTTAAAGCAGTCTTTATTACGTTAATGGAAAGTTTTATGCGCAAGTCGATAAGTAAGACACGCTTGCAGCCTGTTCAGATTTATTTAGGATATTTTGTACATTTTTTTTTTTAAAGTATCATCATTTTCTTTGAGCTCAGGTTTCTTTTTTCTTGTACAAATGGCAACACTGTAGTTAAAGCAGTCTTTATTACGTTAATGGAAAGTTTTATACGCAAGTCGATAAGTAAGACATGCTTGCAGCCTGTTCAGATTTATCCTATACATCCTGTATATGAAGAGAATGTGTGAAAATTGATTTTAGTTGTCACCTTCATCAATGCTTCCGAAGAACAAAACGTTAGCAAGACGACTACGAAATGAGTGAAATAAAATTTTTACAGGATTGCAACAACAGAGACACTTATTAGGAACATTACATTTATACACTAAATTAATAATATTCTACTAATACAGTAATGCATGCAGTAATCCTTGCCTTTGCAATCCCGTATAAATTCCTCTGTCTGGCGATGAAAACGAGAAAAAGTAGAGCTTTTCTATCAATCCTTTCGATTGAACAATAATAGGAAGTTCAAGTTTACAAGACACGAGCTTTGCCTGCGTGAAGTTAAAGCTTTAGTCATCTAATGCAGTCTCATTTTTTTATAAAGAAGAAAGCTTGAAGAAGATGTATTGGGATAATGAACCTGCAAATACTATATCAGAACGAAAAGACGCAAGGAAAAATATGATCCGTCAGTGAAAATGAGCTTTCATATAAAATATGCAATATTTCTTTATATTCAGGAGTAAGAGAGCTTTATATGATGAGCTTCGTCGCTTCGATAAAGCTGCTTCAGAGGTAAATAGTAATAATATGATAACGAGAGAATCATTTTTTATTTTAGCAATAATTTGTGTTGTTAAAACTCAAAAGATAAAATTAATTAATTGATAGACCTGCTTTGTCATAATCCGTGGCCCGTCAGAAATGCGATGGTAAAATGAAGGGCCTGCAAATTGTATATCAAATCAATGACTCGGCTACCTCGTTATAATTGAACAATGGAGAACGGTAATGTATTCCCGCCGATGACCCGCTTTGTTCTTTGTCAAGAACTTTCCAACTTATTATTTCCTTCATTTAATATAGATACCCGAATCGATATACCGTTTTATAATTAATAGACCTGGAACGGTGGAGTTCCCACGACGCAAATTGGCTCACGGTATAATCATGTCGATTTAAAATTGACTTAAATTTAAGTTGAAAATCAATATAGAAAGAAACACACGTTTGTCTTCCATATTCTAAAAGAGGCCGGCCGTTTTGTTTTAAAAATTTAATTACTTTATAGTGTGGAAGGGTCTTGCAATTTGAGAGGAAGCTGTCACGTGACACATGCTACCACTAACTTGCAGATAAGCTCCGCCCATAAGTCCTTCTATCGTTGCGAGAGCTCTACCACGCCTCGTAATGATTAAAGTGAACCGTTCAAAATTTAAAAAAAATATATATCTTTAAATAAAATACCACGCATCAAAATGAATAAGGGGGACTGTTCAGGATTACGAAAAATCTCGTGCTGTTTTCAACTACATTAATTGTTTATTATAATGTCTTAAGATTTGTAAGGGTCTAGCAGCATAAGAGGAACATGTCACGTGACCCCTTGCTACGTAAGCACATAAGCTCCGCCCACAAGTCCTTCTCTCGTTGCGGCAGCTCTATCACCACACATCATAATGATTAAGGTGGACCGTCCAATATTAAAAAAAAAATATTTTTAAATAAAATACTCTACCACGCATCAAAATGATTAAGGTGGACTGTTCTGAATTACGAAAAATCGTGCACGGTTTTTGAATACATTTATTGCTTATTATAATGTTTTAAGATGTGTAAGGGTCTCGCAACTTAAGAGAAACCTGTCATGTGACCCGTGCCACGTACTCAAGCAGATAAGCTCCACCCACAAGTCCTTCTCTCGTTGCGAGAGCTCTACCACGCCTCGTAATGATTAAAGTGAACCGTTCAAAATTAAAAAAAAATATATATCTTTAAATAAAATACCACGCATCAAAATGAATAAGGGGGACTGTTCAGGATTACGAAAAATCTCGTGCTGTTTTCAACTACATTAATTGTTTATTATAATGTCTTAAGATTTGTAAGGGTCTAGCAGCTTAAGAGGAACATGTCACGTGACCCGTTGCTACGTAAGCAGATAAGCTCCGCCCACAAGTCCCTCTCTCGTTGCGGCAGCTCTATCACCACGCATCATAATGATTAAGGTGGACCGTCCAATATTAAAAAAAAAAGATTTTTAAATAAAATACTCTACCACGCATCAAAATTATTAAGGTGGACTGTTCTGAATTACGAAAAATCGCGCATGGTTTTTGAATACATTTATTGGTTATTATAATGTTTTAAGATGTGTAATGGTCTCGCAACTTAAGAGAAACCTGTCATGTGACCCGTGCCACGTACTCAAGCAGATAAGCTCCACCCACAAGTCCTTCTCTCGTTGCGAGAGCTCTACCACGCCTCGTAATGATTAAAGTGAACCGTTCAAAATTAAAAAAATATATATATCTTTAAATAAAATACCACGCATCAAAATGAATAAGGGGGACTGTTCAGGATTACGAAAAATCTCGTGCTGTTTTCAACTACATTAATTGTTTATTATAATGTCTTAAGATTTGTAAAGGTCTAGCAGCTTAAGAGGAACCTGTCATGTGACCCCTTGCTACGTAAGCAGATAAGCTCCGCCCACAAGTCCTTCTCTCGTTGCGGCAGCTCTATCACCACACATCATAATGATTAAGGTGGACCGTCCAATATTAAAAAAAAAAGATTTTTAAATAAAATACTCTACCACGCATCAAAATTATTAAGGTGGACTGTTCTGAATTACGAAAAATCGCGCATGGTTTTTGAATACATTTATTGCTTATTATAATGTTTTAAGATGTGTAATGGTCTCGCAACTTAAGAGAAACCTGTCATGTGACCCGTGCCACGTACTCAAGCAGATAAGCTCCACCCACAAGTCCTTCTCTCGTTGCGAGAGCTCTACCACGCCTCGTAATGATTAAAGTGAACCGTTCAAAATTAAAAAAATATATATATCTTTAAATAAAATACCACGCATCAAAATGAATAAGAGGGACTGTTCAGGATTACGAAAAATCTCGTGCTGTTTTCAACTACATTAATTGTTTATTATAATGTCTTAAGATTTGTAAGGGTCTAGCAGCTTAAGAGGAACATGTCACGTGACCCCTTGCTACGTAAGCAGATAAGCTCCGCCCACAAGTCCTTCTCTCGTTGCGGCAGCTCTATCACCACGCATCATAATGATTAAGGTGGACCGTCTAATATTAAAAAAAAAAATATTTTTAAATAAAATACTCTACCACGCATCAAAATGATTAAGGTGGACTGTTCTGAATTACGAAAAATCGCGCATGGTTTTTGAATACATTTATTGGTTATTATAATGTTTTAAGATGTGTAAGGGTCTCGCAACTTAAGAGAAACCTGTCATGTGACCCGTGCCACGTACTCAAGCAGATAAGCTCCGCCCATAAGTCCTCTCGTTGCGAGAGCTCTACCACGCGTCGTAATGATTAAATGAAGTTGATTCTTGTCCGATGAAAATTGTAAGTTTAAGAAAGAAATTTATTCATAATGATTAAGGTGAACCGTTGAAAATTAAAAAAAAAAAGTGATCTTTAAATAGAATACTTGCGCTTGTTGATAAAACCGCGTAAATTATGCGGTGCAGAAGTTCCTAAATTATTAATTTTTTTACGAGATGGTTTAATAAGCCCATTAAATTCGAATGCCGGATGCACTGTTTGCGTTGTAGTTTCAACAGTTTATCGAATAAAGCCAGCGAATTTCAAATACAACAATTGTTTATTATGCTGCCGGCGAAATCATTTTCGGCCAGTAACAATATACAAAGAACTATAATATATTGTCTCGTGAAGAGAATAAAAAAGAGATCCGCAAGAAAATGTACTGCACTTGCTTCTTTGCCATTGTAAAGGTCAGTTTTCTGTTTTCAAACGCAACAATTGTTTATTGTGTCATCGAAGCCATTTTCGGCCAGTAACAATATACAAAGAACTATAATATATTGTCTCGTGAAGAGAATTAAAAAGAGATCCGCAAGAAAATGTACTCCACTTGTTTCTCTGCCATTGTAAAGGTCAGTTTTCTTTTTTCAAACGCAATAATTGTTTATTATGTCATCGAAGTCATTTTCGGCCAGTAACAATACACAAAGAACTATAATATATGGTCTCGTGAAGAGAAGAAAAAAGAGCTCCGCAAGAAAATGTACTGCACTTGTTTCTTTGCCATTGTAAAGGTCAGTTTTCGTTTTTCAAACGCAACAATTGTTTATTGTATCATCGAAGCCATTTTCGGCCAGTAACAATATACAAAGAACTATAATATATTATCTCGTGAAGAGAATTAAAAAGAGATCCGCAAGAAAATGTACTGCACTTGCTTCTTTGCCATTGTAAAGGTCAGTCTTTTTTTTTCAAACGCAATAATTGTTTATTGTGTCATCGAAATCATTTTCGGCCAGTAACAATACACAAAGAACTATAATATATTGTCTCGTGAAGAGAAGAAAAAAGAGCTCCGCAAGAAAATGTACTGCACTTGCTTCTCTGCCATTGTAAAGGTCAGTTTTCTTTTTTCAAACGCAACAATTGTTTATTGTGTCATCGAAATCATTTTCGGCCAGTAACAATATACATACTATGTATGTATGCGAAGTATAATCACGACTGATCAGTCAAGGAATAGATTCTGTAACTGGGCTGCAGTCAAAAAGGTTTAAAGGATTTAACCGAGCTTTCGGAAAATTTATTTATTTATTTATTTATTTAATTATGTATGTACTGCACTCCCTTCTTTGCAGTATTGATCCTACTGCAAAGGTCAGTTTTTGCAAAAACAAACTTAACACCCACACGTTGCATGCAACTTGCGAAAGCTCGTAGACAAACTAATTTAACAAAACAAATCGAGATAAATTGTCTTTTGTATCTGGCAGTTAAAATCTGACTTGAATTGCGTTGTAATTTAACGATTTGTGCTCATACCAGCGCCACATCTGTGTCTAACGTGGTTCTGTGTTGTAAATTTAGCGATTTGCACTTATGCCAGGGCCACACCTGTGTCTAATGCGGCACCGGTGTTGTAAATTCAGCGATTTGTGCTTAGAACGGAACACGTAATTAGGTCAAGAGACTTCACTCGAAGAACCCGAAACATCGACTTTTCTCGTCGGCTGCTGGAGCTCTTAGGCAATTCTCTCGTTTGTATTCGTAACAAGAGGGGCGGGACAGCATATGATGTATCGATGGCATTTTCTTATGCATAAAAAATCCTTAATCGAGTGCATAATTAGGTGCAATTTTGCAACGTCCGAGGCTCAACCTCGACACCGTTACTCTCTGTTGCGAGTCGTACCGTGTGCATCTCGACTCTAGGAAATTCAGCCTCCGCTATACTTGACTCTGACCTTGTACGTGTTATGATTATATTATAATCAGATATCGGACGAAAGTATGGAATAAGTAGACGTTAGGAAGGTGGTGTCCCGATCGCGGACTTTGCGTTTGATCGCCCATATTCATCCCATTAATAGCCCGTCGCTCATGAACTGGCCGTGAGCATGCGCGTTGCGTTCAGGAGACGAAATGACCGTGAATATTCATACAAATTTCCTAAGTTTGATTATAATACCGGGTGTTTGTTTACTATGTGCAAATATTTGAACCTGTAATACATCACCATAAATGAAGACGGTTGAATTCGTATGCCACGTAACAAAAATTTAATAGTTTTCGAAAAAGAAAATGCGTCGGCAGACTTTCACCAAACTGTTTGAGAACTGCCGATGAGTGGATGGTGGCCTAACTTTCGCCTATGCGGCCGCCTGTCGAATGACGACGCAAAGGTAGGTCAGCGTTTAACTTAACCTTGCGCCGCCGGTCAATCAAAACGTTTTAAACGCGTTCAAAAAGTGCCTGGACTTATTAAAATAAATGAATGTAACTTCACTCCAAGTAATTACAATTTATGTTAAGCGTTCAAATTAAAAATCAGTGCAATTCAAGAAGCTGCGAATATCGCATGTGGTTGCCGAACAAGGTCCATCTGAACTTTAATAGACTTTTTTTTCATGGACCGTAAGTGGCTAGCAACGAGATTAGCAAAAGTTGATTTACTTAAAAAGGAGAAGGAAAAACATTTTTTTCGCCCTCGCCTAATTGGTGCATAAACCTTCAGATTTATTCATCGACAGCTATCGTAAAATAAATAAATGTAACATTACTTCGCCCAGTGTATTAAAAGTTTAAATAAAATAATTAATAAACGATATCAGTGATTGTTATTACGAAACGCCGCTACGTTGATGTTCGGGTGCGGTGTCGGTGTAGCCATAGATTAAGGTATTTATTAATTTTATAACGGTATTATGAACGACACCGGGTGTTTTTAAAACCTCAAAAGAAAATCGCCCGGGAATTTTTTCTCACTGCGATTTGCACTTATGCCAGGGCCACATCTGTGTCTAATGCGGCACCTGCGTTGTAAATTCAGCGATTTGTACTTATGCCAGGGCCACATCTGCGTCTAATGCGGCACCTAACGTCATCTTTGACCTTTCATTAGGCATAAGTGCAGCCATGGATTAAGGTATTTATTAATTTTATAACGGCATTATGAACGACACCGGGTGTTTTTAAAACCTCAAAAGAAAATCGCCCGGGAATTTTTTCTCACTGCGATTTGCTCACATCTGCGTCTAATACACCGGGTGTTTTTAAAACCTCAAAAGAAAATCGCCCGGGAATTTTTTCTCACTGCGATTTGCTCTTATGCCAGGGCCACATCTGTGTCTAATGCGGCACCTGCGTTGTAAATTCAGCGATTTGTGCTTATGCCAGGGCCACATCTGCGTCTAATGCGGTACCTAACGTCATCTTTGACCTTTCATTAAGCATAAGTGTAGCCATAGATTAAGGTATTTATTAATTTTATAACGGCATTATGAACGACACCGGGTGTTTTTAAAACCTCAAAAGAAAATCGCCCGGGAATTTTTTCTCACTGCGATTTGCTCACATCTGCGTCTAATACACCGGGTGTTTTTAAAACCTCAAAAGAAAATCGCCCGGGAATTTTTTCTCACTGCGATTTGCTCTTATGCCAGGGCCACATCTGTGTCTAATGCGGCACCTGCGTTGTAAATACAGCGATTTGTGCTTATGCCAGGGCCACATCTGCGTCTAATGCGGTACCTAACGTCATCTTTGACCTTTCATTAAGCATAAGTGCAGCCATAGATTAAGGTATTTATTAATTTTTTAACGGTATTATGAACGACACCGGGCGTTTTTAAAACCTCAAAAGAAAATCGCCCGGGAATTTTTTTCTCACTGCGATTTGCACTTATGCCAGGGCCACATCTGTGTCTAATGCGGCACCTGCGTTGTAAATACAGCGATTTGTGTTTATGCCAGGGCCACATCTGCGTCTAATGCGGCACCTAACGTCATCTTTGACCTTTCATTAGGCATAAGTGTAGCCATGGATTAAGGTATTTATTAATTTTATAAGGGTATTATGAACGACACCAGGCGTTTTTGAAACCTCAAAAAAGAATTTTTGCTCACCTTTAAACTTGAACTTGCAGATGTGGCCGCAGCATTATTAGACTATCGATTCGACAAAGAAAACGTTTAAGGTCAGTTTTTGTTGTACGAACTCGCACGTTGCATGCGGTTTTGCAAAAGGTCAAGCTCATGTCTTATTGTAAGCAACCGCAGAACGTGAAGTAAAGTATTTCGCCCGGATTTGTGTTGTCACTGTTGGGGGATAAGAAAATAAATAAAAGGGCCGCCCCCCTCGTTCTTTGCGATTTGTAGATCCGGTGATAACGTGACCAGGCCATCGATTATGGAAATCTCTGCAAAGGTCACCAACCCTAAGCGTTGCATTTTATCTTTCCATTCCGTATGCGTGGAGTGTACCTACTCTCGGATTGCACACAGGATGTGAATATTTAATCGGTACGGGGAATTGCACAATTGGCTTTACAATTTATATGCAGACCGTTTTCACATTAAAATACAAAAGCAAATTATTTCCTTTATTCGTAAATCAAAGAGTCAAAGAGACCCTTAGAATATGGATGTTAATAATAATTGTCTTTGAGAGTTTTGTACATTCAAAAGTTGTAGCTTTAAATGTTGTTTACATCTTGAACAGTCTGAATTAATCTAAGGATAAGTGAAAATTTAATAAGTAACAGTCTATTTTCAATTCGAATCCACAAAGTTTCATTCTTTTAATCACAGTTTGACATGTGATTGGTGTTTTTGTAAAGTCAACATTGTTTTTCAGGAAAACGGTTGCCCATACGACACTGTGTTGTATAATATTTTTTAATCGTATTAATCTAAGCTACCGCCCCGTGCGATTATAATACTCCAGTCCCTCACACCCTGTATAAAAAAATTTGGCTCCTTGTGCTAAGCCAAAACCAATAATTCGCGATTAATTCAAGGAAGTGACCAAGACCAAATAAAAACACGATTGTGATTAGTCATTATTGTGTTTGTTGTTAGCATTGTTGTAATGGCCAAGCAGAAAAAAAAAAAAAAACGTAAGGTACTGTTATTCCACGTACTCGAAGCGGTGACCCAAGGAAGCAGCACCGTTACCATCATCAAGCCAGACGTACTACATACGTTCTTTTCGTGTTTGTTCAACATCTTGAGATTGAGAGCGCTAATCGCCGAATGATTATTATTTTCTGTGCGCGTGAGTCACAAAAAAAAGGACCATATTTGTCCGAGTAGTACCAAACGAGTGCGAGGAATTCGTTCGAATTATTTTTATGACACGCGGCACTGCCAAGTTCCATTTCGACATGAAGGATGCTGGGCTTGAAAATAAAACGGAAATTATTATGCGCCGTTCTATTTTTATGCCGGCTCGTGATGGCATTATATAAAATAATTATTAAAGAATTCATTTACTTTTTTTTAACAATCTTTTTATTGGCAAGTTGGGAGGGATAAATGGCATTTTAAATTGACTGACTCATGTATGTGCATGCATGATGATGAATGATGATATGAGTCTCCAATTTTTTTTTTTTTTTTTTTAAATAAACCCTTTTTGAATGACCAGAAATAACAGAAAAAAAATTAAAAAATTTGGACGATTTTGATAACACTTTTAGACCATGCGTGAGTTGCTCTAAAAATGCACCTAAATCCGTGCTTTGCTGATAAATAGACTGCGGAAGTTCAGGCATTTGTTTCACGTAGTTACTGTTCAAACAGTAAAGTTTAATAATGCCTATTTTTGCCTATTTATGCATAAGTGCCTATACTTCAGATAAAATTGCCTATACTGTGCCTTTTTTCTAAAAATTCTCAGAATAAAGTTAAAATTTGCATAAAGTTGGTGTAAAAACGATTAAAGGTTGAATCCAGTCGGTTTTAACAAAAAAAATAAATAAAAGCAAGTGTCTCTTCTTTCATCCCCGACTTTTGTTTTTTTTTTTTAACTAGCAGTCGATCGCCTTTTGTTTTGTTTAAATTTTCTTTAACTGAATTGGAGTTCATTTTATTTGACACTTTAATTTCGTCAATTGATCGCCGATTTTGTTTTCTTTCTCTGTTATGCGATTTGACTTTATTTATTTATTTTTTAATGATTAACTAATTAAATTAATTGTTAATTTGCAATCAGTGATTCCATTTGATTTAATTCAATTTTTAATTTAATCAATTGACCAACTTTTGTTTCCTTTTCTCTCTTTGATTCGATTTCATTGGATCGCCGATTTTGTTTTCTTTCTCTGTTATGCGATTTGACTTTATTTATTTATTTTTTAATGATTAACTAATTAAATTAATTGTTAATTTGCAATCAGTGATTCCATTTGATTTAATTCAATTTTTAATATACTCAAATGACCAACTTTTGATTCCTTTTCCCTCTTTGATTCGATTTCATTTGATCGCCGGTTTTGTTTTCTTTCTCTGTTATTCGATTTGACTTTATTTATTTATCTTTTTATGATTAACTAATTAAATTAATTGATAATTTGCAATCAGTGATTCCATTTGATTTAATTCAATTTTTAGTTACTCAAATTACCAACTTTTGATTCCTTTTCCCTCTTTGATTCGATTTCATTTGATCGCCGATTTTGTTTTCTTTCTCTGTTATGCGATTTGACTTTATTTATTTATTTTTTAATGATTAACTAATTAAATTAATTGTTAATTTGCAATCAGTGATTCCATTTGATTTAATTCAATTTTTAATATACTCAAATGACCAACTTTTGATTCCTTTTCCCTCTTTGATTCGATTTCATTTGATCGCCGGTTTTGTTTTCTTTCTCTGTTATTCGATTTGACTTTATTTATTTATCTTTTTATGATTAACTAATTAAATTAATTGTTAATTTGCAATCAGTGATTCCATTTGATTTAATTCAATTTTTAATTTAATCAATTGACCAACTTTTGTTTCCTTTTCTCTCTTTGATTCGATTTCATTGGATCGCCGATTTTGTTTTCTTTCTCTGTTATGCGATTTGACTTTATTTATTTATTTTTTAATGATTAACTAATTAAATTAATTGTTAATTTGCAATCAGTGATTCCATTTGATTTAATTCAATTTTTAATATACTCAAATGACCAACTTTTGATTCCTTTTCCCTCTTTGATTCGATTTCATTTGATCGCCGGTTTTGTTTTCTTTCTCTGTTATTCGATTTGACTTTATTTATTTATTTTGTTTTATGATTAACTAATTAAATTAATTGTTAATTTGCAATCTGTGATTCCACTTGATTTAATTCAATTTTTAATTTAATCAATTGACCAACTTTTGTTTCCTTTTCTCTCTTTGATTCGATTTCATTTGATCGCCGATTTTGTTTTCTTTCTCTATTATTCGATTTGACTTTATTTATTTATTTATTTTATAATTTAATCAATTGACCAACTTTTGTTTCCTTTTCTCTCTTTGATTCGATTTCATTTGATCACCGATTTTGTTTTCTTTCTCTGTTATGCGATTTGACTTTATTTTTTATTTTTTTATGATCAACTAATTAAATTAATTGTTAATTTGCAATCAGTGATTCCATTTGATTTAATTCAATTTTTAATTTAATCAATTGACCAACCTTTGTTTTCGTTTCTCTCTTTGATTCGATTTCATTTGATTCGTTGATTTATCATCTTTTGTTCTCGTTTTCTCTTATGTTTAAAATCTACTTGACGCGATTTTATTTTATTTTTAACTAATCAGTCGATTCTCTTTTGTTTTATTGTATTTTCTTTTACTAGATTGGAGTTCATTTTATTTTACTTTTAAGTAGATGGGAATTCATTTTATTTTACATTTTAATTCCTTCCTTCCGTTTTTTTCTCTGTCATACGATTTAACTTCATTTTAGTTATTTATTTTTTATTATTTTAACTCTCGGTCTTTTTTCTTTACTTAATATTTCGCAGACTAAATTTTTGATTGCGTTCGTCATTTTTTTTTTCGACCTATCATTGGTTTCAGCGCAATATTTTATTTTCTTCCTCCCCACATCGACGAACGACTTTTGTTTTTCTTTTCGTTCGTTTCGACTGTATTTCATTTTTAATTTCTATTCTTCTATTTATTCTTCTTCTTGCTCTTCTTTTAGTCGAGTTAACACGTTAATAAGCTCCTTGATTTTTTTTAAGAACGGATTGGAGAAAATTCAAATAAAAAACCGTGAGTTCAAGTTTTTAAATCTTCGCTTACAATTACAAATTAATTATAGAAAATTGAAGCAAAAATACTTATACTTATCAATTGTGCAGTTCAAGATGTCAGTGTTTTTACAAAGTGTAAAGTTCAAAGACGCATTCCTTTTGAAAAACAAAATCACAGATAACGCCGGTCTTTCTTAATTAAAACTGAATTAGAATTACACATAATTGCGATCCAAAAAAAAAAATAATAATAATGATTATAAGTTTTTAAGCTACAAGTGCATACCATACGTTTCATTTTTATGTGAAAACGCACGCGCGTTTTTAACTCCTTTCTACAAAACATGCAACGCAAATCTGCTTGAAAATGTTTTCTAGTTCATTATTTAGCCCTTACTTTCCTGCCAAATTTCGTATGAGTGATTTTAAAGTCGGACAGTGTCGCCAACCGTGGCGATTTATCACCAAATGATAAGCCGTTTGGCTTACTTCTTTCTACAATGGCGGCTGGCTATCAGAATGAGCGAATTAATTTTTATTTGGCTCTGATAGACTATTATAAAAATACGGGAAAATTAAAATTGAGCAGAGAACTAGGGTGAGTTATGTTAACGTTGAGATTGGTTGAACTTCAATTTAATTATTGTTTTTAATTTTTAACAATTTTTATAACTTTTGCAATTTTTAATTTTAATTTGTGTTAAACGGAGTTCGGTTCAGATCAATTTGGTTTAATTGAGCTTGACATTACTTGAACTTTATTTTAATTAATTTTTAATTTTTTAAAAGTCTTCACTTTTAATTTTTCTTGTAATTTTTAATATCTTACGTGTGTTAGATGAAGTTAGGTTGACGTCAGTCGGATTGGATTGATCTTGAGATTTGTTGAGTTTAACATTAATCCACAAATTTTAACATTTTTTTTTTACTTTTAATTTTTTAAGTATTTAAACAAATGTTTGTGTAGAATGAAGAACAATGTGATATAATAAGTTGGTTGAGTTCAGTTAGCCATGACATTTATTGAAGTATGTAAATGTTAATTCACGTATAATTTTTTTTTGCTTTTAATTTGTTTAAATATTATTTTAAATTTTTAACTTGGGTTGAACGGAATTAGGTTAGAGTTCAGTTAGATTATTTAGATTTAATTTATTTTTTTATTTTTTCTTTGCTTGGGTTGAATAGAATCGAATTCAGGTGACCTTGACATTGTTCGCTTTAATAGTTTCTTTTAATGTTTTACATTTTTTACTTTTAATTTTTTGCATTTTAAATTTCTTGCCTCAATTGAACACAGTTAGGTGGAGCTCAGTTGAATTAGGTTGATTTTGAAATTTGTTCAGCTTGATTTTAACATCTTTTTACTTTTAATTTTTTTAATAATTCTTTTTTTTTTTCATTTTTAACTTGGGTGGAATGGAGTTAGATTGGGTTGAGTTGGATTGAGTGAACGTTGAACATTTTTTTTTAATTTTTCTTTCCTATTTTAATTTTTTATTTGTAGCTTTTTTGCTTGGGTTAAATATAGTTGGGTTCAGTTGTTCGATCGAGTTTGGTTGACCTTGAGATTGTTAGAACTGTCCTGTTTGATTTTAACATCTTTTTGCTTTTAATTTTTTTTTAATAATTCCTTTTCTTCATTTTTAACTTGAGTGGAGTGGAGTTAGACTGGGTTCAGTTGGATTGAATGAACGTTGAATATTCTTTTTTTTTATTTTTTTTGCCTACTTTAATTTTTTAATTGGTTTTTATTTGTAGTTCTTTTTTGCTCGAGTTAAGTAAAGTTTAGTTCAGTTGTTGGATCGAGTTTGGTTGACCTTGAGGTTATTCGAGCTGTCCTTTTTCCTTTCTTTTTTTAACGAACACATTTCGGTGCCCCACTTGCATCGGCGCCCGCATGCCATGCTTAGCGCCTTCCGCCGGCCCTGACAACAAGAAGCTTATGTACAGTCGTGCGCACTTTAAGTACCACAACTTGACATTTCTGTGAGCCTTGTAGTACAAGGTCTTAAGGGTGAACTTTGCTTGGAAGAGGTCCAGTTTAGTTGCGCGTGACTGTACCTGTAGCTTATTTGATTGTTTGCGATATAAATGTGGAATGCAGTGCAATTTGATCGTTATTGGTTAAAGTAAAAGTCTTCAATTGGTATAACATCAAACGGAGTTTCTCAAACTTCTCTTCTCTTCTCACAGTACTTCTTCCCTTATACCAAAAGTAACAAGTACAGTGGCCATGATAAAAAACGGGACATTTCTTACACAGCTTTCAGCCGCTTTTTAAATGTTTAGTTTTTTTTTTTGTGCTCGCGACTGAATACACTGAAGAAGGAGACGACAAAGTTTATGATCAACTTCACACACTCAGATACTATAGCCCCGTCTGAAATCACAAAATCTGTTTGGAAAACAAAACCTAAAGGAAGAAGGAGAAGACAGAGTCGATGATCAATTACTTTTATAATAAATCAAAATGTTTTTTGTGTGACCCGTGACCCTCTCTGGATTCACAAAGCATTTTTGAAACTAGTGACTAATAGCAAAAGGGGAAGACAAAGTTGATGATCACTTTTACTACGAACTAAAATGTTTGTGGGTGACCCTCTCTTGAAAATAGAAAATCATGAAAGAAGGAGAAAACATGATCATCTTTAGACACTCAGGTAGCCCTCCTCCGCCCTCTAACATCCCTCTCAAGTCTTTTTAAAAACTGAAAATAAAGAAAAAAGAAAGAGGTCAAAGTCGATTATCATTAACAGCGTTACTTACCGAATCTTTTTCTTTTTTTTTCATTAAACGGTTACATCATTAGACAGTCATTCCCTTACTTAATCATCATTACAGGTTTTTTTCTGGCAAAATTATCTGAAATGACTTTTCAGAAAATTAACCAAATTTAACGATCGGCATTATCGCAATAATTTCTTTATTTATACGATAGTCTCTCAAGAACCTTTGTTAGGTAGGTCTCTTAAAACGTGATCAGCAATGTAATTAAACAACTCTTTTTTTTTATATCGTTGTTGATTTAGGCTCGTGTGACACGGTGACATATGCTCGATTTCTTCACCTCCTGATAAATTTATCTGCCAAGTATTATCCTTGGAAAACTATTGTATCGGTAATAGTTTCCAAAGATACTGCTATCTGTCAGATAAATTTATCCGTAGGTGAAGAAATCGAGCCCGAATCTCTTGATTTGATAAAACTGACAGGGAAATAATATTGAATCAACCAATAACCATTCACTGTGGTTATACCAACTTGTCTCCTTCACTTTGTAACAAAATTTAACACGTAAATTAACATTGTATCGGAGGGACCTGAAGAAACAAACAACAATAATTTATCTAAGTACATAATAAAAATGTTATACAGGGTGTTTGGAAATTGCTAGTACAAAAAACACTGTGGGTACCTGGAGGTCCTATAAATTCCAAGAAAACCATTTTTTTCCATAAAATAACACCATGTCCGTCAATAATCCTCATTATTCGTGCAAGCAGCGGCATTCATTTCGATAATAATAATAATGTATCAACTTTTTACTATTTTGACAGCTTGTTACCTTAACTCAGTGGCGCACCAACAATTTTGCCCAAAAAATCTTTATTAGAATTCTTTTTTGCCGATGAGTTCAAGTCATACTCACCATCGCCAACTATAATTTTCTTTTGTACCAGCAATTTCCCTTGTACATCCTGTATGTATTGATGGTATTTATTATCTAAACATTGGAAGAAAATGGTAACTATCATAAAAGCCTTTTTTTATGTCTCGATCAAACATTTTGCATTGCCAGAGAAAAGAAATCTAATCTATCGCATATGGCAACATCCAAAACAAAGATACACTGAGGCCCACATAAGGCAGTTAGTTCGTGGAAGGCAGCAGATTAATGGAAACGACCAAAAGGATGGTGAATTTAATCCTCGACGAGTCGCCGAATGAATGAATACATCCTTGTTTTGGTTTTAATTGCCGCCACGTTTGCGTTGCTCGCGAAGAAATTCAAAATACAAACGCCGATTAGATTACAAATGGACGAGGATGATATATTTAAAGCAACCTTTGATCTTCGATAATGCGAAATGTAAATTTAGATGATAACAACGTTACTAATGGCCTCAAATCAAATCGTGTTTGTTGTTATTAAGATGAAAAGACAATAGTGATTATAAATGCATTAAGTTGTAAGAATATTATTTTACCGTCAGCGAAATCACTTCTTTAGAAGTGCTTATCGAATTTAGTTGAAATAAAAGTGAACCTTTCTGAAAATTAATGCGAAGAAAGAAACACTAATAACAGGAAGACAGAAAAGTTCTGTCACTAACGGAATTTGAACCCGGGCCTATCGGTTTCGCGCCGAGCGTTCTACCACTAAACCTAAACTAAAGACCAAGAGACACGGGTTCAAAACCGAATCTTTCTCTCTTCCTGTTAGTATTAATTTATTTAATTCAGCACTAATATTTCCTTTTCTTTATATTTGAGATGAACTTTTTTTTTACCATGATTGAAAGTTCTTTGTATCTCATGTTACAGTGCTAATAAAAAAAAAGTCTGGTTTGTATAATAATTATTAATAATTTGGTGAGACGGGAAGTCAACCAATTAAAAAATAATAATACTCTGGAGGTATCCTTTTCTATTAGTTTAAAATTCGAGCAGCGAATAAAGGACCCAAAATTAAACTACCTGCTGCGTTTGTATTGTAAGTACAGCAACAGGCCCTTTGTTAGTCATCATAAACCAACCAACAAGGGATTAAAACTACCTTCAACCCTCCGCGTCCGTATCCGGCATTTTAAATAACTTCTTTAAAAACATAGGCGTGCCAGCAGGTAGTAGTGCATTATGCATGTGTCATCGTCGTCGTCATCATCATGTTTAATTTAGTAAATTTGTAACAATAAAACCGACCTTTTTTTTAATAGTCCGTACCTGTTTACTTCAATGATCAATTAATTAATGCGCAGTAACATAACTTACTTGGTCTTATTAGGTATGTAAGTGCAACTTGTTTTTCGTAGAAGCATAAATTGCACAGTTGTTATTTATTAATGTTAACTAATGAAGGCGACCGGGAATGCATTCTAATGCAAAAGTAAAAATCCGGGGGCCTCACCGACATTCCGGTCACATCTTTTCTACGTGCCCGGATATTTGAGCGCACAATTTCCTGCTGGCTGTTGATCAATTAATTAATTGTATCCGCAGAGCACGTAGATGTGCTCTTGATGGTAGAATCCTGAGGTTTGTTTTGCATAAATAAACGAAAATTTTATTGCTTCAAATCAAATTATTTTATACTTCTGTGCATACACTGAACCCAAAGCTTCTACGCATGTAAGAACACACAGGCACAGTATTATTAATTATTAAAACAGTTTACTGCATTTGCATATAATGCATAGATCCGATGCATTTCCGGTTGGATACGAATTAAGAATGGTGATTTCCTCCATACATTCTGTTATTTACCATACAATACGTAGTCTTAAATGTTAATGTTAAATTCGAAGGCGGCGCGAAAATTTTAAACTTTAACCGGACACTATTATAAATAGTATAAGCGCTCGACGTTTCACTATCGATTGTTAGCGCTCGTCAGGAATTGAAACAAGTAAATATTATCAAAATTAAAATTGAATTTGTAAGGGGAAAATAATAAAAATAATAATAATAACAGAGGTGTATTAAATTTGTTTCTTTCTTCTTTCAGGGGTTTGGTGCCAACGGTAGCTCAATTATCTCCAGATCCACCCTTCGGTTCGATCCGGTCCTTGGCAGTTAGCCGAGAAGTAGCCAGTTTCCCCCTGTCCAGAACGCCTACGCCACCTCCGACTGCCTTTGAGAGGTTTGTTTAATAGCACTTGATTTGTTTTCGCATCACTCGAAACTCGAACGCTGCTCGAAAATAGATCGCTTGTGATGCAAATCATGTCCTGTGAAGAGGCAAGACACACACACACACACACATACACACAGACACAGGCAGCATTGTTCGAATTCCGCAAGGTCTTTTTTTGCATTTGCATCATTTGCATTAAAAAAAAATAATGATCTGCTGTAAGTGATACCACCAGTGGCGGCCCCTCGATGTGGGCAAGGTGGGTAGCGTCCACCCTGTCCTTGTGAAGTTGCGCACGTTCCAATTCCTCGAAAAACAAATTTCTTCAGAAGATGCACCCACTTTCCCTTTTGCAAACATTATCGATTGGTCAATTGTTTTTTGGTGAAATGCGTTGGAAAGCTGAGAAAAATCTCTGTAAATCCCACACTTAAATTGAATTCAAAAATTACGAGCGCGATGGCGAGGGTGGGAGAGACGTTCGGTTAATTGAACAAATAAAAAACCCTGCGAATTTTGAATGTAACTTAAGAACGCGTTCGTCGATTGTGATTTAGTAAAAAGCTTTGGAAAGCTGAGAAAAAGCTCTGTGAATCGCATGCTTAAATTTAAATCAAAAATTACTAGCGCAATCGCGGGGAAAGGGAGAGACGTTCGGTTATTTGAACAAATAAAAAACCCGGCGAATTTTGATTGTAACTCAAGAACGCGTTCGTCGATTTTGTTTTGGTAAAAGGCTTCTGAAAGCTGAGAAAAAGCTCTGTGAATCCCATGCTTAAATTTGAATCAAAAATTACTAGCGCAATCGCGGGGAAATGGGGAGACGTTCGGTTAATTGAACAAATAAAAAACCCGGCGAATTTTGAGTGTAACTCAAGAACGCGTTCGTCGATTGTGATTTAGTAAAAAGCTTTGGAAAGCTGAGAAAAAGCTCTGTGAATCGCATGCTTAAATTTAAACCAAAAATTACTAGCGCGATCGCGGGGAAAGGGAGAGACGTTCGGTTAATTGAACAAATAAAAAACCCGGCGAATTTTGATTGTAACTCAAGAACGCGTTCGTCGATTGTGTTTTGGTAAAAGGCTTCTGAAAGCTGAGAAAATGCTCTGTGAATCCCATGCTTAAATTTAAATCAAAAATTACTAGCGCAATCGCGGGGAAAGGGAGAGACGTTCGGTTATTTGAACAAATAAAAAACCCGGCGAATTTTGATTGTAACTCAAGAACGCGTTCGTCGATTGTGATTTAGTAAAAAGGTTTGGAAAGATGAGAAAAGCTCTGCGAATCGCATGCTTAAATTTAAATCAAAAATTACTAGCGCGATCGCGGGGAAAGGGAGAGACGTTCGGTTATTTGAACAAATAAAAAACCCGGCGAATTTTGAGTGTAACTCAAGAACGCGTTCGTCGATTGTGATTTAGTAAAAAGCTTTGGAAAGCTGAGAAAAAGCACTGTGAATCGCATGCTTAAATTTAAATCAAAAATTACTAGCGCAATCGCGGGGAAAGGGAGAGACGTTCGGTTATCTGAACAAATAAAAAAACTCGGCGAATTTTGATTGTAACTCAAGAGCGCGTTCGTCGATTGTGTTTTGGTAAAAGGCTTCTGAAAGCTGAGAAAAAGCTCTGTGAATCCCATGCTTAAATTTGAATCAAAAATTACTAGCGCAATCGCGGGGAAAGGGAGAGACGTTCGGTTAATTGAACATATAAAAAACCCGGCGACTTTTGAGTGTAACTCAAGAACGCGTTCGTCGATTGTGATTTAGTAAAAAGGTTTGGAAAGCTGAGAAAAAGCTCTGCGAATCGCATGCTTAAATTTAAATCAAAAATTACTAGCGCAATCGCGGGGAAAGGGAGAGACGTTCGGTTAATTGAACAAATAAAAAACCCGGCGAATTTTGAGTGTAACTCAAGAACCCGTTCGTCGATTGTGATTTAGTAAAAAGGTTTGGAAAGCTGAGAAAAAGCTCTGCGAATCGCATGCTTAAATTTAAATCAAAAATTACTAGCGCAATCCCGGGGAAAGGGAGAGACGTTCGGTTATTTGAACAAATAAAAAACCCGGCGAATTTTGATTGTAACTCAAGAACGCGTTCGTCGATTTTGTTTTGGTAAAAGGCTTTGGAAAGCTGAGAAAAAGCTCTGTGAATTCCATGCTTAAACTTAAACCAAAAATTACAAGCGCGGGGAAAGGGAGAGACGTTCAGATAATTGAGCCAATAAAAAGCACGCGTCGCTGCTGAATTTTGATTGTAACTCAAGAATGCGTTCGTCTATTGTTTTTTGGTACAAGGCGTTGGAAAGCTAAGAAAAAAAACTCTTTAAATCCTCCGCTTAAGTTTAGTTAAAAAATTACAAGCCCCGAAAAATAAATTTATTTGCAGTTGTTGCCTATCCACTGTAAATCATCACGAGCCGCCACTGAGTGATACTGATAACAGAGAGGGTTTCCACTCACTGGAAAGTGTGGAAATTGGAAAAAGACAGGGAATCGAGAAATGGTTCACAACGTCATGTTGAGGATTTAAAAAAAAGTAGAAAAAAATTAAAGATTTTTCAAATATTAAAAAAAATAGAAGAATAATTGCTTCATCTAAGAAAGTTAATTGTGAAATAGTTTATCCCGTTTTTAACTAAAAAAAAAAAAAACAGAACCCTCGGCGGTTTCCAATATAGACAACCATACATACCACAGTGTTATTTGAATTGCCTGAATTTAGGCTGCTTGCTTTTTGTAAAATCTGATTTATTACTTTTTTAAACGAACTGGCATGTTATTGAAATACTTATCATTTTTAAAGGCAAATCAACAATGTCCTGCATAATATACATATGTGATAATAAAGACAGGCAATTCAGAAAAACGTCGGTAACGTCAAGAGAAGTCCGTAATTTTGCTGGTTTTCATGTAAAAGTTAGGAAATTAATTGAACAACCGGAAATTTGATCACAGATTTGTTTTCAAAAATTAGGAAAAAACGAAAAATTGTTTGAGTATTTAGAAAAATATAGAATTGCGTGGTCTAAATGAATTGTGAGAAAATTGAACTCGTTTTTAACAAAAAAAAAATATATTCTTGTAGTTTTAAGAATAGCCAACCATACATACATACGCAGAGTTCCCTATACTAAGCAGGATTGCCAGATGAGACGAAATTCCGTTTTTTTTTCTTGATTTCAAAATTTATTGCCCATTTGGTTCTAGCGTTACTGTTATGAAAGAAGGTATCCGTTTTATTCTCAATCTGAAGTTGATACATTCCTTTTAAGAAAATTATAAGGTACTTGTATCAATTATACTTTGTTGTCATAAATATTTATATTTTTAAACGGAGGAAATAAATAATTGAACAATGAATATTTGCTTGATTTCAAGGTCGTAGATCTAATCATAATTCATAAAACAAAAGCAGGTACATCACCGACCAAAAATTTGAAACCGCAGAGACCGTGCAAAAAAATATATACAGTGCGATCAATAATGACTGTCCATGTCGCTACTCTAATTTATGACGAGAATACTTCAAATAAGGCTTTCTTTTGTTTATTGTTCATTTTTTTTTCTTTCTCTTTTGTTTTGTTAGAATTGATGTTTTTTTTATTCACGGTTTGTATGTTTTGTTTTTGTTCTTTTGTTTCCTGCCAGTTTTTTGACTTGCTAAAGTTTTCGACCGAAGAATTGCCATTTTTCGTTTATTTTTTTGTCTGTCCATTCTTGTTCGCTCCTCTTTTGTTTTTTGTTCAATTCACATTATTTTCTTTCTCTTTTTTTGTTTGTATTTTATGCACGGTTCTTATTTGTTTTATTTTGTTCTTTTGTTTTATTTTCTACTTTGTTGTTATTATGTTTCCTGTCAGTTTCTTGACTGAAGAAAAGTTTTCGTTCGGAAAACTGCAGTTTTTCATTTACTTATTTATTTTTGTCTACCCATTCGTCTTTTTTTTCCTGCTTTTGTTTCACATTTTTCTTCTTTTTAATTGAATTGGTTTCCGCATTTTATTGACTCCATTTTATAGTTCCCTTTTGTTTCCTGCGAGTTTGTCAAAACTGTCGTCGATTGTTTTTGTCCGTTTTAGCATCGTGGTACTTCTGCGTTTTTTTTAAATTCATTTTAAGCTTTCGTATTTCTCTTTTGTTTATTTTTTGAAATTGATTTTTCACACTTTGTTGATTGACGCTTTTTCATTTGTTTTTTTGTTTTGTTTTTTTTTTTCATCTAAGTCGTTAATCTTCGGCTGTCGTTCCTTTCTATTCTTTATGCTTTCGCACTATCAATTTCTCTTTTGCTTATATTGACGTTTTTTTTTGTAGTTCATCGTTTGTCATTTGCTTTGCGTCCATCTATTGGTGTTATACGTAAACAGCTTCATCGTTTCATTATTATAGACAAGGACGTTGTTTTTATATAAATAAATAATTAATTTTTCACATCATGTTAATTGTCAGATGCAACAAATAAAAAAATACAAGAACTTTGTTCGATAAGGCAAGTTTAAATCAGTTTAATTTTTACTGAAAATCCACTGCAAAATGGCGTAGACGCGAACACCATCTTACTTATGACCTTCTTTTGTTTTACGCGAGGTATTTCTTCCTTCATTTCCTTTTTTGTGTCTGTGTTTTTTTATCGTATTGTCGACTTTTTCAGTTTGCAGTTTGCTGTTATTTTCTATGAATTTTTTTTATTCGTCTGGAAAATTGTTGTTCCTCGTTGTTGGCAATCCTGAAAAAATGAAAACACCTGACATTTTGATTTAAGTCATCAGATTGTCAAATGATTAAATTAAGGCCTAGTTCATTCATCACAAGCGTATTATAATTGTTAATTTATTTCCATAGCGACACCAACAATTATTTTTAATTTATGATAAATAAACGGAACCCAAATGTCATCAAATATCAAGCATTCAATGTTGCCAACTAAAATGAGAAGTCATGGTTTACTCGAATTAAAAATTTTCAAAATGAACCAGTGTTATTTTTGTTCTAAAATCAGAAAAGAAATTGTTTAAATTTGAAAAAAATTGGGCAAGTTTCACAAGCGCTGTTAACAGTGATTTTTTTTTTTTTTTTTTGAATAAAAATGGGGAAAACCTCGGGGAAAAGTCAAGGAATGTTTCAATGAAAATAAAATGAGAACCTTGTGATAGGCCAATCGTGTTTGAACTCCTCACAATTGACTTACTTCACTGTTGTTAGTTTCCGGGAAAGTACCTGCGTTTCGAATAAAAACCGCAGAAATGAACTGAAGTATTTAATTGAAAGCTATTTTTAGTGTTAGATTTTCGTCACCGAAGCAGAACTTTCTGTATTACATTACGTTTAATAGTGAATTGCACTCACCATTAAACTCGAAGAGTTTTGCTTGAATAAAGATTGCATAAAAAAATTAAATAAGTTATTACCAACCATAACATCATAACTCATTCTGGTCTGTGCAAACCTTGGAGATGACTACGTATTTCGTTAATAAATTATGAATTAGCTCTTAATAAAATAATTAAAAAAGAAAAAGAAACTGTAGTATATTTAACATTTTTTTTTAATAAAACCTTGTTCAAAGACTTGAAGGTGGTTTTTACTGAAATTAAATTAAACTAAACTGACCGTTAATTATTTACTCGTCAGGAAATAATTCATAGAGTGCATCAAGTATTATCAGCGTGAATCATCAAAGAAAGTGAATTACGTAATTCAATTGCACTCACACATAACTGAGTGAGTGAGAATGCATCTGCCAAGCCTGGACTGCAATCAAGGATGATTAATTCAAAAGGAGACTGTTATTATAGTCGTTAGATTCACAAATTATTCATTAATTAAACGAAACTGTCGTTCACTTGATTTTATGTTCACAGTTAATTTACCATTTCTAAACTTGACTTAAATTAAATATGTAAAATGCAAACCCTTTAAATAATCTAATTAATTTTTTTTTTTTAATTTTGTTTTAGTTTCGTTAGTCCAAATCTAGTCCAAGTCCCAGACGAAGAGAAATTGGTAATACAAGATAAGGAAGAAACGCCATCAGCAGGGCAGAAGAATTGCCCCAGGAAATCAGTATCGATAGTCCTGCCCTCCGAGAACCAAGGATGACCAGTTTAAAGCGAAACGCAAACAGCATAAAGGAACCAATTTAGATTTGTAATGAAATAAAATAAAATAAAATATAGTGGAATCACACACACACACACTGCAATCACACATTCGAATGAAACTATTTTTTTGGGTGATGGCCATCTTTCGTTGCCTCCATTCATTCACCTACACCTACTGATTAGGATCAGCAAACAATATATGTATGTACATATTGCACATATAAATTTTGGTGTAACGTTTCATAATGCTTATTTATACATATAAATAAATTAACGTCTTGTTTGTGTTAATTAAAATTTCTCTGAATGTTAGAGTGATTTTCACTATATGTTCCAAAACTATGTACAAATTATTATCGATGATTGTGCTAAGTTGACTGTCGTAAGTGTTTGTTAGACGAGATATTTGTTTTGATCATAAAGTTTTTAATGAATGGTTGTGAGTTTAGTAATTTGCTTTTTTGTTGTGAAGACTGATTTTATTGTGTAATTTTTTTTACTCGTTCGTTTCATCACCTCGATTGATTCACAGCTGGGGGAACATATCATTTTCATTTTCATACAACGCCAAAGCAAATATCTCTGTAGCTGGTACTTAGCTGAAATTCGTATTTACTGCGTACGATATTAAAACCTCTTATAGCATGATTATTTATTTTTACGAAGCTTTACTTAATTAACTGCGTATTTATACATTAATTGAGTTCGTATCGCATTCGCTACAAGGTTTATCGCTTTATGTAATGCGATTTTAAAAGCACACGAGCTTTTTTTTATTAAACTGCCTAAAAACTGTAAAGAGCGATTATTTGCAGGTGTAATGGTTTTGCAATGATTTATATCGTAAAGCGTAATTAGTATTTAAGGAATCATCGACACGTTATGATGTGCACGCACCGGCTGAACAGTTTTCCAAGTATTTAGGAGCTTAGATTCACAGGAAATATAATTCCTTGGCACATTTTGCATGTAAATTGTTATTAATTACCTTAATTTCCTTAATGTTTTATAGCTGCATACTTATGAAGTTAAATATTAAGTACAGCATCTGTAAAGTGTAGTTTAAATTAGCTGAGACGACATAAAAAAAATCGGTATTTGATGTAGATGAGTTTTTTTACTCAACTCAATCACTCAATGCTCAATACAAACTAAATTCTCTTTGACTTTCAATTTAAACCATAAAAATACTTCTAGCAGATTCTGTACAATTATAATAGCATTAAATTTAATTATGTTTCGCTTGTATATGCTGCGCATAAAATTGTTGTAGTGCTGCGTTCAATCATATTTTTGCAAGTATTATTCTGTTAATGTGAATTATTAAAGGAAGAGAGAGACTCATTAGGAAGTCACCGAAGCTCATAATATAAAACAATGTAAATAGAACTAGTTCATAAAACGTGATATGTATATTAAATTAGGATAAATGTTGAGGCTGATTAAAAATAAGTTAGCGCATAGGACCACTGTTTTTATGGAAATATATTCTGTATAAAAGTAGCGAGGAACTCACTGGAACTCTTAAATTTTTATCGTGACTTGTTTGAACTTGCTCAGATCGAAAAGGAATCGGTTGTACTGAGGATGATTAATTTTTATTGTGAATTGTGTATAGCGTTTTTTTTTTCTTTTTTTATTGAGTACGTCTATATAAATATTAGGCAGAATTACCAATTGATATTAGTGAAACATTCGTTATATGTATAAAATGTTGAAGACACGGTTATTGTCCTATTCTCGTAGTATTAATTATTTTGTAATCCATTATAACTTGAATATAAATAAATGGATTTAAAAGAAAATTTGTTTTTTTTTTACATTCACTGCGGTGCGATATATACAACCAAGACATTTCCTTCAACAGACATTTCTTCAATTAATTAATTAGTAAAGTCAATAAGTTTGATTTGAAATTTAAATTGTATTTCAACAGAAACTAGTCCAAGAAAAAATTATGCAAATGCAAAACTCTTATTCAGCAGAATTTGAATTTTTATTGTAATTCGTTTTTTTTTATTTCAAAATATGTTATAGTATTCCATTTTAATTCAAACTATTTTTACTGCCTAAGACCACTTATCCAAAGTCGACTGTTGTTAATCGTTGTAAATAATGGTTCAAAACTTTCCAAGGGGATTATGAAAACCATAACAGTTATGATTTTTATCTCATGTGCTTCAATAATAAGTGGTTGCCTGATTCAGCCTAATTTCCATAATTTTAAATTATTTTAAATCCTGATTGATCGACAGGGGTTGTTTATTTCGTAGTAAAACGATTTATATCATGGAAATTAAGCTTCCTAATAGCCATAAAAACCAATTTAAAAATGAAATACTATAAAAACTTAAAGCGAGTAAAATTGTTTGTATCCAATAAGAAAATAATTCTGATTAATAATGAAGAACAAGATACTTATAATATACTTTTATTAACATGAAGTTATACTTTAATTATTACTGGAAACAATTCTTTAGCTAAAAAAAAATTAATTTGCTTTCAACTTAATATGTACAGGGTCTTTTTTTTAATATTTTCCACCCTATCTAGAGAGTTTATTTCAGGAGCTACTGAAAACCTTTTAATGCAAAAGTTGTAGGGTTTTATGCCTATGATCTTTTGCAGTTATTAGAAGAAACGAAAGCGCATCGGAAATTGGAGAAAAATGTATATTTTTTTGTTTTCTTAAATGGAATATCCTGTATATTGTTTGCTGAGATGAAAGATTATATTTTTCTGATTTCAAAAATATATAATGTGTTGATATTTGGAAGAGTTTTTTGAGACATTTGAGGTTAGAATGTCAATGAATTAATGTTTAAAATATTAAGGCGGCTTGGAATTTTGTTTTTTATTATTAATTAATTGTGTAGGATTTCCAGTAATCGAATTTTTATTGTTTTTTGCCATTTAGAACATTTGTAAGCACCTTTCCAGGACATCTTGATTTTTTAAACGTCATTAGGCTGATATTTTAAACCTAAACGAAGGACCCCTCCAAATCCCAACTTATTATATAATTTTGAAATCAGGAAAACATGATCTTTCATCTTAGCGAACAATATACAGAGTATTCCATTTAAAAAGAAAAACAAAAATTGCATTTTTTTCTCCAATTTCTGATGCGCTTTTGTTTCTTCTGATAACTCTAAAAAATAATAGGCGTAAAACCACACAGCTTTTGCGTTTAAAGTTTTCCCCTAACTCCGAAAATAAACCCTCTACATAGGGTGCAAAATATTAAAAAAAAAAAAAAACCCTGTACAACTAATAATTTAATCGAGTTCAAATATAATTTAATTTCTACGCTTCCTAAATTAACAAGATGTAATTGTAATTATTTTTCAGAAATCAAACGTTGCAATTGCAAGGCACAATTTCCGTTCACGTTTACTTTTTTGCGACGCCTTTTAAACCAAGTCCGTCTCTGTTCAAGCAAGAACGCGATCTGGCGATTTTTGAAACTGCCGCCGAAAGTTCGGCAACCTGTAATATCGGGGATGAAAATGCCCTACATTACCGGCGACTTAAATCGTAATTTTACGCTATCGAGTTGAAATGATGAAGCGAAACTAATTTAAATTAAACGTATTAATGTGTTGCGTGATTAATATTAGTCGAAAGACCAAAGAGGACGTTTATTAAACATGTTGGAATAGTGCGTTTCGCTTTGTGAGGTTGGTATACCTTTCCGAGTACTTTTTCGTTTGAAGTCGTAGTCGGAACCGAATAATTTGATGGTCTCTCCCACTTCCGTAGCTATAGTGATATTTTTTTGTGTTATTACGATATGTATACAAATGTAAAATGTAAAAATCGGTTTAATGTAAGTTAGAAAGCAACTAGATTTAATTTAGCTTGTGCGCAGATGCTTCTGTAAATAGTTTGAGTAAGTTTGCAACAACCTTTTTTTTGCCATTGCACATCCCGGGTTCATGTATACAACTGACATGGCGGTTGAGTTGATTGTGAGTTTCACTTTGTACGCTAAACGGCCAGAAACGTTTGAGTGTTGTGTACGCGTGGTAAAACAGTCCGAGAAAATGGAATACGTGCGCTGGTGTGGCTGCCCGAGTTTTTACTTCACTCTGATTTTATAACCTTGGTAGTCGCGAATTACCTGTGCTTACGTTCAGCGCGCTTTTGCAGTTTCAACTTCAACAATGGATGAATTAACGTCGGGAGTAGATCCTGACGAGCTTATGGACCTGGATGAAGCAGACGCTTCCGATCTAGACGAGGACGACGAAGATGTCATCGATGATCCACTTCCATCGCCTTTGCAGTTACCTTCATCCGGTCCAGCTTCGACTGCCACTTCAGCCGCATCATCACCTCCAACTAACGATGATATTCCACCTATTTTTCATTTTACCGGCAAACCTCTCAGCATCAAAAGAGGTCGTGGTAGACCTCGCAGAGAAGGAGGTACTTACACATATTTTTAAACAACATACCCGAATCAGAACCATAAAAGAAGTATTAAATATTACGAGTAAATTAGCAAAGAGTTCCAATAATATTTAATTTTACATTAAAAGAAAATTGTTGCCCAAATAGAAAATTATTTTTCAATTTTTTTTCTGATCGTGCGGTAATGCAGATTCCTGCCTGCGCCCCAAAATGCACTTTTATCTTTTATTTGAGCTGCATTATCGAAAATGCACATAAATGCAAGTGCATCATACTGAGTAATTAAAGAAATTGGAAATTTCTGCATTATGATTTGCATACTTGCTTAAGCATTTTCTTTTTTTTTTTAATTTGGCAGAATATTAATGTGTGGTTTGCAATTGATTACAGGGATCTGTATTATCTGTAAAGGTTAATTAGTGACTTTATTGCTGAAAACTTGCAAAAAAATGCAAAAAGCAACTTGCATATTGGTTTACATGCAGTGCACGCATAATTTGTGACTCTTTCTTATCTGTATTAGGGTTTGATAAAATTTTAAACTTGCATTTTCCAATGACACCATCAACAAATATACAGGATGATTCAGAAGGAAAGGGCAGATTTGTTAAGGTCAAAAATTTTAAATTGATGTTTTAATTTGATTAATCAATTACCTTCTGTTTCTCGTTTTCTCATAACTGCCAGAGTTTAACTGTCATCAATAATAACTAGACTTAGGACATTTTTGGCGTTGCTTTGGTTACAGGTGATTTTTCTTGATGTTTTAATTTGATTAATCAATTACCTTCTGCTTCTCGTTTTCTCATAACTGCCAGGGTTTAACTGTCATCAATAATAAATAGACTTAAGACATTTTGGGCGTTGCTTTGGTTACAAAGTGCAGACACAAATGAATAATGTGCAATTATAGTCGTAGCACCTTACGAAAAGTCTGCTAATAACAGCGCAAGCACTTGAAATAAATGTAACACAATTATAGACTGTGGGACGTTTTCTCAGTCACAGTTTAACTTTTATTTAACTTTTATCTTCCAATAGGAACAATTATTTTTATAGTTGCAATTAATTTAACATAATTATAGACTATGGGCTGTTTAGTGTAACTTTAATCTCCTATTTGTTTCCATAGTAACAGTTATAAAAATGATGATAATGTTCCAATAGGAATAAATTGATGATTAAAGATAATCTGTAATTATGTTAGCCTGTGATTATGTTAAACTATCTCCAAGTAATTTTAAATAATAGTAATAACGATAATGATTGTCATTTAACTTAGTACATACAGGCTTTTATGGCTTATACTTATCTGACAACCTAATGAGAAAAAAGTTTTCACTTTTCTGGAAACAATATAATCTTTTAATCTGTATTTTTTTTTAAAAAAGAGATGAAGTTGGTTTCATTTTTTCCCTTTTCAAAAAAGGTGATTTGTTAACAGAGTATTTTGCTCTTAATCTTTTAGTTAATTAAAAAAGAATAGTAAAAGAAATGCTTTTGATGATTCAGACATCATGGTTTGAACTCCTGTAGAATAAAAGGTAAGAAAAAAGACAAAATTTCAGATAAGAAAAATGAAGCACCAAAAGCTTTTGATGAAGCAAAGTTAAAATCAGATAGACTTTGTCATTTTACTGTTTACTAAGTCACTAGATTACAATTAAAAAATGTAAAGTAAAAGATGGAAAATTTAACAGATTGTTTCCAGGGTTCCCACACTTCAGGAAAATCTGGAAAAATTAGGAGAAGTCAGGGAATTGAGATAAGATTCATAATGTTAGAGAAAAGTCTGCTAATTTGCCTGTTTTAATGCAAAAATCAGTGAAAATATGAATTGGAAAATTGCTTTATTATTTTGTTGCATAATTTAATAGTTTTGCATTAATGTAACGTAGAAAGAAAAATGGAAAATTGTTTCAAATATTAAAGAAAAATAGGAAAATTGCTGCATCTAAGTGAATCGTGAACCAGTTAATCAAATTTTTAATTTTAAAGAAATATGTTACTGTTTTCAATATAGGCAACCACACAAGCGACTGTGTTTGTTGAGTTGCCCACACTGACTGATTGTTCTTTTTTAACTCTTAATTTATTATTCTTAAGCAAAATTAAAATTGTTTATAATTTTTAAAGATAATTCAATAGTTTTTCCGGTTAATACAGATGAATATTGAAAAAGATTAGTAAGTTTTGGGTGTCTGTTAGGACGTCTAAATTAGAAAGAATGATTTAAACACTTAAAAAAAGTTTTACAAAAAAAAATACTTTTTGCGCCTTTAATGCAGGCAACCGCACGTACTACTGAGTTCGTTGTTTGCCTATACTAAGGCTTTTCGTTGAAAAAAATCTAAGAAGCACATTTTTAAAAGTTTATTTATAACTTCCTTCACTAAACACGTTTAAATTTATTTAAATTGAACTTTTGTATATTTATTATTTATGCTCTGAAATCAGGAAGAATGGAAAATTTAGGAATGTTTCGAAATCACAGTCGATTATCAATGATAGTCAGCTTTTTCACGAAAAGTCAGAAAAAACTGGGAAAAGTCAAGAAATGTTTTAATGAAAATAAAATGGGAACCATGGTTTCTGAGCCAGGCACTCAGTTTAGGTCTACACATTGTGCAAATAAATGGAAAATTAAAGAAAAAGAAAGATGAAATATAGCCTGTTTGAAGGGGGTTTTATTTATCTCTATAAAATATTTTATGCCAGACAATAATTTACAATTAAATGAGATCTGTAACTGCATTAGGAAAACCAATGCAGAGAAGGAATAATGGAGGTGTGCGAAAGCGTTTGAAACCTCTTCCTGGCATGCGAGGCTTGCCGAAAAAAGTGAAAAGCTTCGAGAGAGGCGATTTCGATTTTACATCGGTGACACCATCACCGGGCGAGGAAATCTCAATGCTTGATCCGGAAACGGGTGCACTTACCATTTGCGACAAGGAAAAGCATCTGCCTCCACCCGAAGAACTACCGTACAGCCCGGAGCAGTGGTACACCTAAATGCGAATCGTAGTGATATTCTTAATTAATTTGAAGTTGCTGTTGTAGGCCTGGCAAGGTTTGTGCCTTTTGTAATTTGGGAGAGAGGAGTCAATTGGGACAGGGTGAAATGTTGCGATTGACGTGTCCGGAGGGTTTCATTCCTCAGAGAATAATATCGGAAATGCCGAATCCGCAGATCACCGAGAACATACCTGAGCGTGATGTTGGGGATAAAAGTCCTCGTGGACCTGTGACTTGTCGACGGCAGAAAAGTTTTAATAAATGCAGACATCCATCCATGACAAGCGAGTACGTAGACGAGCTTACAATTATTGGGTACACCGAGGAGCCGGATGTAACATCAATATTTGAACCGTCAGGCCACTTTTATGTGCATCGGAGTTGCGCTTTGTGGTCGTCTGGTGTTGCCAGAGCAGGTAAATTAAGATTTGATATTAAATCAAAGAAATATGCAGCCTTGTTTGTTGTTTTTGCAGAAAATTCCGCGCTGGAGAATGTCGGCAAGGCAGTTTTGTTAAGTGCTTCCAAAAAGTGTTCACATTGTAGTCATTACGGAGCAAGTGTTACTTGTAAAAAAGATGGTTGTACAAAGATATATCATTTTCCTTGTGCCACTGCATCCGGTGCCTTTCAGGAACTTGCTTCGCTCCTGTTATTCTGTAGTAACCATCTCACACAAGTATCTGTGTTATGTGAAGGTAAGCCGTTATTAAGTAACATGAGAAGTACTTGTTTATGTAAAATTAAACGCTGGTTTTATGTTCATTGCCTTTACGATGCACCACTGTGTAGATTGCAATGTTTAATTAATTATTTTAAAATAGGTTCTGTCTGCTACACCTGTAAAATGTTAGGTGACATATCAAACTTGATGTATTGCTCTACCTGTGGTGAACATTATCATGGAATCTGTGTGGGTCTAGCACAATCACCAGGTAAAAACACGATATAATATTTTCTTGTTGCATAACATTAATTTGTAATTCATTTTAGGAGTTAGGGCAGGATGGCAATGTCGAAAATGTCGGCTTTGTCAGGTTTGTCGAATGCCAGGTGATGAAACCAAGTTAATGGCTTGTGAACAGTGCGATAAAGTCTATCACGCAATGTGCCAAAGACCTGTTGTAACATCGATTCCAAAGTATGGATGGAAATGCAGAGTAAGATTTTATTTCAAGGTCAGCATTCGGCATTAATCAAATAATTTTTAGTGCTGTCGGGTTTGTGGAGATTGTGGTTCACGAACTCCCGGAGCCGGTTTATCATCTCGTTGGCATGCGCACTACACGGTTTGTGATTCATGCTATCAGCAACGCAATAAGGGTTTTTCTTGCCCACTCTGTCATCGAGCATATCGAGCACACGCTCATCGTGAAATGGTACAATGTGCTCTGTGTCGCAAGTACGTTGTCCCCCCTGACTCATTTAAAATATGAAGTATTACAGCGGTTTTATTTGTTAGGTTCGTGCATGGTACTTGCGATCCAGAAGCCGACTTAACAACTTATCATCAAAGAAAAGAGGCTCACCCTGAATACGATTACATTTGCCTCATCTGTAAAAATTTAACTCAACAGGGTCGACCTATGCTTGCCAAACGTAACAGTACGTCCTTCTAAATATATTTTTCTCTGACAAATCGAACGATCGAATTTTAGGTATTGAAGACGGTGGTGGAGATTCGCTTTCTGCTTCGCAAGAATCTCTTTACGACGATTACGATTATGATTTTCAAGAGCGTTTCGTTTCAGAAGAAAGCATGCGGGTTATGGGTTTAGGCCGGGGGAAACCATATAGTGCAAGTAAAATAGCCAAGAAGCGTTTAGGTTTAGGTAATAATTTTCCAGGTCGTCCGAAAGGGGTAGGCAAGGGATTGCCTGGGAAGGTGGGTTTTATGAAGCGTCAGCGAATGACGGACTTCGGGCGGAAGCGAGGGCCAAAGACGAAAATGCGGGGGGTCTTTGGCGTGCCGGGGGTTGGCCTGCAACGGCCTGTATCGGATGGCAGTAAAAATGATGAGGAGCCCGGAATAGAAAATAGATTGGTTTTGTGCTCGGCCAAAGACAGGTTTGTACTGACGCAGGATATTTGTGTTATGTGCGGTGCTTTGGGGAGGGACCAAGAGGGTTGCCTGATAGTTTGTGTTCAATGTGGACAGTGTTACCACCCTTACTGCGTGAACGTGAAAGTGACTAAAGTTATTTTGCAAAAAGGGTGGCGATGCTTGGATTGCACGGTGTGTGAAGGTTGTGGCCAGAGAAACGACGAGGGGAGGTTGATTTTGTGTGACGATTGTGATATTTCTTACCATATTTATTGCGCTGATCCACCGCTGGACTATGTTCCAATTGGAAACTGGAAGTGTAAGTGGTGTGCGATATGTCAGACTTGCGGCTCTATGGATCCGGGGTTTAATTGCACCTGGATGAACAGTTTCACTGAGTGCGGGCCTTGTGCATCTCATGTTACTTGCCCTAGTTGTTTAGAACCGTATAATGAAGGGGACCTCATAATTCAATGTGTGCAGTGCGAACGGTGGTTACACGGTGCCTGTGATTGTATCAAAACTGAGCTAGAAGCTGAAAAATGTGCAGAAGAGGGATACAATTGCATACTGTGTCGACCACGTGATGTACCACCACCGCATTTGTTGCCTTGTCCAGCTCCGAAGCCCCCGACACCAACGAAAAGCCCCGAAATTAAATCAAACGCTCACTATTACGTCGATGGGATTTACCTGAGCGAAGCCGGACATGCCATGATTAAATCACTGTGTATGGAACAACAAATCACGAGGAAGAAACGCAGAAAAATGCCTACACTGCAAGATAAGGAGGCTGGAATTATGGCAACTATAGAATCTGTCATTGCCGGAAGCAGCGGTGGTAAAAGCTATTACAATTTTAAATCAAAATACTTTTGTGACCTTTGCATTTTTTTTCTGTAGTATCCGGGGACAATGGTTTGGAAGACAATGCAAAGCTAGAACTAGTCGATGTTAAAGAAGAACCGCAAGAAATTTATAAAGAAGGCATGATTTGGGCTAAAGAAGACGGTGCACCACCCGAAGGCTTCACAATTTTTACCATGGAAAGCGGTGTTAGTGTCCTTCGGCGAAAACGCCAGAGAAATTTACAAAAACTAGGTATTTTTTTAATTTTAGGGCTAAAATAATATTATCGTTAATTATTTCACGTGCAACAGGAATTGGTGGCTTCTTGGTGAGAGTGCGAGGTATAAGAGGGTGTCAAGATAACGATGAAATCGACATGCTTCCTGGGCAAACGACTCCGACAGCAGATCCTTTAGCGCCTCCGCCTTTAATAGATCCTGAAAATAAACCCAGGCGTAAACCTATACGGAGAAAGCCAAAGAGTAAACTGGCAGAAACTTTTCCCCCTTACCTGCAAGAAGCTTTTTTTGGCAAAGAACTTCTTGACTCGCATAAAGATTTGGAGAGCGGCAGTGGAAGTGATGAGGAAAGCGCGAAACATCGAGGAAAAACCATTCACTTTCCCCAGGTAATTAAAATTCCAATTGAGAATTAACAAATTACATACACGGAGTTAGACCCCACTCACCAGAAAAACCAGAAAAAGTTAGGAAATTCAGAAAAGAAATTGCTTTTTTAATGCAAACTCAGTGAAATTAATTAAAAAAATAGAAATTTGAATGCAAATCTATTTTTAAAAAAAAAGGAAGTGTCTTAGATTAAAAAAAAAAATTGCTTAATTTAAGAAAATTATAAAAACATTTGTCACATTTTTACCAATAAATGTTAGGGCAAAGTATAGGCAACCATGCAACCGTTTGCGCACACTTGGTTGCCTATACTACGACTTCTTGTTTCTTTAAAAAATTTAGTTTATCATTTTTTTAAACGATTTTTTTAAGTTAATTCAACATTTTTTCCACAATACACTTGATAATAGAATTAATAAATTACTAATTTTCATACATCTATTACTTTACTGTTCTGAAATTAAAAAGAAATAATTGTTTAAACGTAATATATTAGGAAATCACAGTCAGCATTGTGAGTTTCTTGATTAAAAGTTAAAAGAAATCCTGGAAATATGTTTCAAATAAAGAAAATTAATTACAGGATGAAATTAAAAACGTCACGGCGATCACCGCAAAGCAAGATAAAGTCGTTCAATCGATACTGGGAACCAAAATGCCCTTCGTAAATGCCAACGATAAAATGGCGGCCAAAGCACCGCTAATACCAAAAGAAGAGGAAGAAAGTGACTCGGAAGATTTGAACGTCCTTGCCCTCCCCGGAGACTTATTAGACACGGATTTGGTTAATACAATTATGAACGAAGACGACGATGAGCTAGCCAAAAACACCGACACCTTAGAAAGCCTGACGGACTCTAATCTTCCGGATGACACCGTCATACCTGATAACTTGGATTCAAGAAGCAATACGAAAGATACCAAAGATGAATTAAGTGATATTTTGGGACCTCATTTTAATTTAGAGTCAATTCCAAATATGAACAGCAAAGACGTTGAAGACCTATTTAAAGTAAGTACCACATGACATGCCTGTATTGATCAGATCAAGTTAAACGACATTTACTTTATTTGTAGGGTGTACTAACGGATGAATCGCAAGAATCTCAAGAAAGCAATATATTTCCAATTGCTACGAATAACGTATTTCCACCCACCCCTGCCCCAGCTGCTAACAGCTCGGCACCTGCGCAGCAACCACTGATTCCAGGACATTCTATCGGACCTGCAGTGCGCCCAACTGCCTTACCAAATGTCACCCAGAATAATTTAAATTCTCCATTGAGTTTCCCCCCTCAATCACCTTACCACTCAGAGTATAGCAAGTAAGTTTTGATCAATCATCGTTCATGTTTTTCTGTGAGTAAGTGTTTTTTTTTTATTTTGCAGTAGTCCCCAATTCAGTCCTGCATTTTCTGAGCCGCCAAGTCCTTGGGTGTCCGTTAATGATCCTTGTGAAGTCGATAATCCCGTCGTTCCCTCAACGTACAATCAAAGATCGTCTGAGAAAATGAAGGCAGACGAAGGCTTAGGCTCTGACGCCACAATCTCAGCCGTCTTATACGCGAACATGAACCATCCGGAATGGAAAGGGGAATTTCCATCGTGGAGTGACAGGTACAAACAGATTATTAAAAAGTGGCGGACACTGAGCAACGAGCAGAAAGCGCCGTATTTGCAGAAGGCAAAAGACAATCGTTCCGCACTTAGAATGAAGAAGCAGCAACAAGTTAATAGTGTAAGTTACTTGCTGTTTTTGTTTTAATTAATATATTAGTTCTGAATGATAATAAATGCAAGCTGCATTCGATTCACACTTAAAATTAATTAATTTTTATCAGTATAATTGGAGAAGTAAGTGATTTGGATCAATTTAATCTGAATCAAATGCATCTATTATAAAATTCGTTAACTAATTAGGGATTTAATGAAATAATTCAAGATTCAAAATGTACGTTAAGTGTACTACTTTGTTTACTAAAAATGTGTGCATAAAATTATTGTTTGTTTAAAATGTTTTGGCGCTTTACTTAAAATCAAAATGTTCAAAATAAATTGGGTAGGGAATTTAGTTTGCTAACAGGGTTCCCATTCGCCGCCTGGAAAACCGGGAAAAGTCAGGGAATCATTGAGAAAAAGTTCACAGTGTCAAGGACAAGGTCGGGGAATTTGTTGCTTTGGTGCAAAAGTCAGTGAAATTAATTAAAGAACTGAAGAATTGTTTTTTAAATATTAAAAAAACAGTAGAATTGCTTAATTTAAGTGAATTGTGTAAAAATTTATCACGCTTTTAACAAAAAAAAAAATGGGAAATAAATAATACATTTGGGATCTTCAATGTAGGCAACCATACGAACACGACTGTGTTAATTGGGTTGCCTATACTAAGACTTCTTGTGTTCAGAGAAATTTAATTTATCTTGTTTCTTTTTTTAAGTTAAGTTAAAGTGTAATCACAGTCAATAGTGACATTTTTTTAATGAAAAATCGGGGAAAACCTGGAGAAATTAGCGACTTTGCTGTTTTAATGCAAAAGTCAGTGACATTAATTGATGAACCGGAAATTTGAATTTAAAATAAGTTTTCTAAAAATTGTTTTAAATATTTAAAAAAAAAATAGAATTAATTAATCTAAGTGGATTGTGAAAAAGTTTATCACGTTTTTAATAAAAAAATAAATATGTTTGAGATCTTCATTGTAGGCAACCATACGTACAAGACTGTGTTAGTTGAGTTGCCTATACTAAGACTTATTAATCCAATTTAATTATTTTATTAAAGTCGTGTAATCACAGTCAATAGTGAAATTTTTTAATGAAAAGTCAAGGAAAATTTGGAAAAATCACACAAAGGTCAGCGACATTAAATGATGAACTGGAATTTTTATTAAATAAGTTGTTAAATTGATTTAAATATGTTGATCAATTGATTTAAATATTGAAAAGAAAATAGAATTAGTTAATCTTAAGTGGATTGTGAAAAAGTTTATCACGTTTTTAACAAAAAGAAAATAAATGTTTGGGATCTTCAATGTAGGCAACCATACAAACACGGCTGTGTTAGTTGGGTTGCTTATACTAAGACTTCTTGGTTTTTGAGAAGTCTAATTTCTTTAATATTTTTTTAAAGCTTGTAATCACTGGGTCAATAGTGAAATTTTTTAATGAACACCCAAGGAAAATCAGGGACTTTGCTGTTTTAATGCAAAAGACAGTGACATAATTGATGAACCGAAAATTTGAAAATTTAAATGTTTTGTAAGATTAGATCAAACTGGAAAATTGTTTTCAATGTTGAAAGAAAAAAGAAATAGTAGAATTGGTTAATCTATGTGAATTGTTAAAAAAATTATCACGTCTTTAACAAAAAGAAGGAAAAAAAAAGGATCTTCAATGTAGGCAACCATACGAACACGGCTATGTTAAATGAGTATACTAAGATTTATTTTCAGAGAAATCTAATTTAATTATTTTTTTTTTTGAAGTTGTGTAATCACAGTCAATAAAGAAATTTTTTAATGAAAAGCCGGAAAAAATTTGGAAAAATCTGGGCCTTTGCTGCTTTAACGCAAAAGTTAACGGCATTAATTGATGAGCTGGAAATTGAATTGATTTTAAATATTTCTTCTAAAAATTAGATCAAACTAAAAATGTTTTAAATATTCAAAGGAAAAAAAATAGAATTAATTAATCTAAGTGGATTGTGAAAAAGTGTATCACGTTTTCAACAAACAAAAAATGTTTGGTATTTTTAATGTAGGCAACCATACGAACACGACCGGGTTAAGCGGGTAGCCTATACTAAGAGTTCTTGTTTTCAGAGAAATCTCATTTAACGAACAGGTTTAAAATAATTATTAAAATTAATTGCTTATAATTTTTAAAGGTAATTCAACAATTTTCTCCATAATACGCGTATTAATAAAAAAATATATAAATTACCAATTTCTGTATGTCTGTTATTTCTGTTCCGAAATCAGGAGAGAATGGTTTAAAAATGTAAAACCAGGAAAGTTGCATAATAGCTGTTTTGAGTGAAAGTTTTTCCAAATGATAAGCCAGGGAAAAGTCTCGGAATGGCCCAATGAAAATAAAGTGGGAACTCAACTAAAAGAATTTGCAAATATAAGCCATCTTCAATTCCATTTTATTATGTCAGAATTTAAACATTTTTCATTCCAGTTATACATATAGCAATCAACGTCTACATTACGATTTTACAATTTAATTTGTTCTTTTATAAATATAATAATAAAAAAAAGGAATTATTTTGGGTAGGTTTGATATAATTATTTGCGATTTATTTGTTGTTGTTTTGTGCAATAATAAGTCGTCTTAATTTGTGGCTATGAATAGTTTGAAATGAAGTAAAAAAAAATAAATAAGTGATCATTGGAAAGCATTGGTGCTGTGGGTCGTAACTAACCCGTGTGCCTAAGCCCATGTTATGTATCACTGTTTCCCTCCTTTAGCAATGTACTGTCTGCTTGCTACTGTACACTAGTATGTATGTGTGTTATTGACCCTATCGCAGATCAGCAAGGAGAGTGCGAGTTCGCCCAGTGTGTCCAAGACCGTGGCCAGTTCGACGGTCAGCGTTGTACCCCCAACCCAGGCCCCCGCAGTCGCTCCAGTCTCAGAGGTGTGCACCCACCAGTCGAGGCCGCCACTAACCACAAGCTCTGTGTCTGTCACACCTCCGACCACACCCTGCCCCGCCTCCATATCACCTTCCCCACCGACGCAGCACCAGTTCACTGTGCACGGACCTTTTTTGGGACCCGGGGATCACTGTGGACCGGCCCCCAATGTCACTGTCAATCCCTTATATCAACCCAACATTGAAACTTCAGTCAGATCCAAAGCTTTACATTCCACAGCCGCAGATCAACAGATCCGTGTGCTTACCCCATCTGAAATAATGAGAACACTTCCTTCCCTGTGCCAGGAAACTTACGAACCTCAACCATTGGTGAGAACCAATTAAGTGTCAAATTGTATCCCAGCTTATTATTTTTGATTTTATTGTAAAGTTTCTTTTTTTAAAAAAAAAATTCAATTGTTTCAAGTCTCCCACCCACACATTATCGTTGTTGAAAACAGAAAAGCTCGAAGCTTTGCAATTTTATGAAGCGCTTTTAAAATTGCAAAACTTCAGCTTCAAGAAATTTTCTTTCGATTCTCAAATGAAAATATTCGGAGATTTTGGAACACCTGAATAATTTATTTTTTTTTTATATTACTTCGTTTAACTTTGTATTGATTGATGTTTTTTTTTTTGGATACTAAATTTTTGATGTTGAGAGTAATTTTCATTTTTTAAATGACCGAAACGTTTGAAGCATGATCATGACGAAACACAATTCCTAAGCCCAATCCCCCACCACAACTTCCTTCCCAGAGTAAGATTCAGAGCTATTCTGTAGTTGACTAACACACATGCGTCAGTTTTTCTTAAAAAAAAAAATTAACAGAACAGTTCTGATTTCGATGAACTACTAATCTTGCTTATGGTGCAGGTGTATGTGTTCCTCCTTTCTTTTATTTTATTTCTTATTTCTTTTATTTACAAATCTATCGTAATAAACATGCATGGCCTAGAATGTTGCTCGTAGGGGACTTCTGATGTGTACTCAAAGGAAGGGAAATTTTATTTTACGATCTGTGTATTCGTTGCCTCTTATTTCAATAACATAGTTTGCTATTACTCGAAGTAATTTAATTAATAATCTCTCTGTGTTAAATTAATTTTACTTTTCGCGATCTGCCGTGCGGAATTAAAAATTAAATTAAAAGTGAAATAAACCGTGCAGGATCCTGAGAAGTCGGCGCACCAGCAGAAGTCTGCGAGGGAAGCGGAGCAAGAAAGGCAGTGGAAGCAATTGCAGGCAATGAGGCAGCAACAACAGCAACACCAGCAACACGTAATTCAGGAACACCGTGTTCAAGGTAAACTCAATTTAAGCGCGCGCATTTTTGGCAATTTAATTTTAAATTTAATTTTAGCTGTAGCAAGAGTGCATCGTCATATATCAGATAATGGACAGACATTTATTCCAGATCAAAACAGTGTATTGCAAGTGGCTCAACAACCGGAAATAAATCCTGCCCCTCCGTCCCCTAGCCCCAGGACTTTTAATCCTCTCGGTATAAAAGCCTCAACTTTTACTCATCCAGCGACAGTCACAACACGACCCACAACACCCGCACCCCAGACTATCGAGTTCGCTGCAACCGAAGTAGCTGACCCATTTCCACCAAACCCACCGTCTACACCTAAACCACCCCTCACCCCAACAACACCCACTGCAATTCGCCTGCCGGCCGATCCATATGCCCACCAACCATCTACACCACGCCCGCAATTCTCAACACCTCGTCCTGCTCTACAGGGATTGGTGCGACCTGAAGCGCCAGAAATAAACCGACAATTGCGAGATTTACTTCAGAGACAGCAATTTAAGAAATTAGACGAACAGTTACTTCCTGGGAAAGGGCAGCAGCGAGTTTGGCCTCCGGCTGAAAGCTCCGAGCCAGACCACGCGACACCCCCACAAACTGGAGACACAACATTTCGACAGCCCTTGCCCCCAACCATGCGCCCTAGAATACCTGCACCGAATTCTAACATTATTAGACAACCCGCAGTGGGAATGGTGGGCCTTAGAATGCAAGTTAACGATCCCAGAATGAGATTAATCATACAACAGCAGGTAGAATAATTTAGAACTGTTATTGGTGAAGCCCTAATCAAATTTCTTTGCAGCAACAACGCAGTATAACGTCAGTATCTCTTCAGCAACAATTTCAGGGGGGAAACCCGCGTTTTCCTCAAGTACCAATACGTCCAGCCACTGTTGAGCAATACGAGCAACTACTACAAAGACAGCCGTCTTTTCCACACATACCAACGGAGCAGTTACCTTCAGCAAGACCTTCTGTAAATGCCCTGCCTCTACAGAAGGCGTCCCCCATACAACAAACACCGACAGCTCCATCGAATGTAGATTCCGCAAGTAACGAACAGGAGATTCCAGATAATGTCACTGCGGAGTTGGAGAAACTAGAGCAAGACGGTACAATGGTGGAGCTTCAAGGGGTTGGAGATATTTTAGGTGGATTACATGAAGATGATGACGAACTATTACTAGGTAAGACGATAGTTGTGATAGAAGTTTTTATCTTTAATTATTTTTTTTTATTCCCAGCGGAAATGGGCAATGACTTTAATATATTGGAGTACGCAGATCCAGAACTGGACGCTTTGACGGGGGGAAAAACAAACATCCTCGACTCTCTAGATCTAGTCGAGCCAGAACCAGATAAAGACGATAAGAAAGTGAACAGGGCAAGGTTAGTTAATAAAATTGCAAATAACACTCTCCCTGAAAACCTGAAGTACTCGGAAAAGTCAGCGGGGAATTAAGAAAAGGTTCACAACGGCAGGGAAGAGTCAGGGAATTTGTTTATTTTAATGCAAAAGTCGGTGAAATTAATTGAAGAACTGGAAATTTAAATGCAAATTTGTGTTGTTTAAAATTGGAAGAAAATGGAAAATTGCTTTAAATATTAAATTATTTGCTTAATCTAATTTTATGACGTTTTGAACAAATAATTAATTGAGCGGATCTGTCTTCAATATAGGCAACCATGCATGCGACCGTGTTAACCGGGTTGCCTATACTAAGACTTCTTAAATTAGTTGCTGAATCTAATTTTTGGTGCTATTCAGAAATTAAATTTAAGTAACTTTAACGCTTTAAAATTTTAAATTAAAAAATCGTCCAGAATCGCATTTTCGCCTTAACCTTTTAAATCTTAAAGTATTAAAGAGTAACAATTACTTAAATTTGCTTGCTGAATAGCATCATTTAACTCCTTTTAAAGTGTTCTTTAGCTTAAATTCTTAATTTGTTAAATCCGTAAATTTAAATATTTCTAAATAGCACCTTTTATCACGTTTTAAACAAATAATTAATTGAGCTGGGCTGTCTTCGATATAGGCAACCACGCCTGCGACCGTGTTAACCGGTTTGCCTATTACTAAGACTTCTTGTTTTGTGAAAAAGCTGATTTATTACTTTTAAACTAACAGCCAAGTTATTAAAATGGAACCATGAGTTAATTATTTTTTTAATTTGTTTTTATTTTTAGTCTGATGCCGACTCCTTCACAGCCAGCGACAAATTCACCACAAGTAATTAAAACTGACCCTGTGACTCTCGTTACATCGTCCATTGCAAATCTGCAACCCCCACCGTTGGCTGTTTCTCAGCATCAACCTGTTCACCATCAAACAAATTTGACGCCCGTGCCCCAACTTAATAACGCGCAGCAAATTCATCAGCAAATGCTTCACCAGGTAACCATTTCTTGTGGGGCTTTTCGGTTATGTTTTTCTATGTTGTTATAATTTAGGTTCAACAAGCTGCAGCGGCAGGTCGCCCGATGCTTCCAGGAACAAAATTGATGTCGACCGATGGTGTAATTGGAATTGTTACTCCCAATAATAACGTGTCTTTGAGTTATCAGCAAAGAATTATGGGGGCTCAATTACAACAAAGTCAGTGTTGGTTGTTTAAAAAAATGTTGATGTTTAACGGGGTGATTTTTTTTTTTAGTACAAAATCAAAAATTGCAAATGCGATTGGGGGCTGTTTGTCAAAATCCCCGTTTGCCCATTGGCGGTTCAGTTTCTCTTGGTGCACCCTCTAGATTAAACGTGGCTGCACCACCGCCTCCTCCGCCACCATATCCTGGACCACCACCACCGTACCCGGGATCCTCAACGCCTCAAGTATGTACTGATCTCAATCGGTGTAGCATGTATAAATATGTGGTTATGGTTTGGCTACTTTTTATTTTTTAACGTTTTCAAATTATTTACTGTAATGTTCGTTATTGCATCAAAACTAAAACGCCGAGGGTTATTTTTGATGTAATAATGCGATTAAGTTCCGTTGTTTTGAAATATGTCAATTCTTGTTTGATGTAATCGTTTCATTGATTGAATTAAAACGGTATAAGACATGGTAGTACTAACATAACAGAGGTTGAGGTATGGTGTTGCTTGCATGTGTGTGGTAGATGGGATTGAGAGTGGGGCCCTCTCCTTTGGGCCCTCTACGACTGCCACCGGGGCTCATGCATCCTGTGCGTCCGCAGGGTCTGTCTATGCTCCACCACATGCAACGGAGACCCTTGCTTTTAGAGGTGAGATTATCAAACCCTAGATAAAGTGTATATCTCAGATTAATTTTAAATTTAGATTAAGTAGTGAATTTATTAAAATCCTTCGTTTCATCTTGCCCTCTGACAACTCATCCGTCTTTGAATTACTTTTGAATCCAAAATGTGACACTAACACGTTTTTATTATTTAGTTTTCCTCATTTGTAACCTAACATTCTCTTTTGCTCTTTTAGTTTTATGTAGATGTAGACCGTTTTCTGCCTACAAAAACAAAGTATGTGTTTTGCAGGAGCAACCACTTCTGCTGGAGGAGCTGTTAGAACAGGAAAAGAGAGAACAAGAAAAGCAGCAGCAGACTCAAACGACGGTAACTACGAATCAGGAAGTTACTACGACCAGCACTTCAGCGGCGTTGTTGAGTGATCATGATTTCGAGAGGCTAAAGGCAGATGTTTTTAATTCCGGACCTGTAACACTAGGACCAAATACATCGGCCGTTCCAGGTAGTAAATAAAAATATTTTTTATATTCTAATATTGCTAATACTTTTTTTTTTTTTTTTAATAGCGCAAGGAGTGTTACCGGCAGGTGGAAACCAACCGAGACCAATTTATCAAACTCAGGTTTCCACGCCTGTAACGTCCAGCTCACCTTGGCCGGGGCAGGTCAGGACTGGCTCGCTCTCAGCTCCGCAAACACCAACCGAAACCACCCCCAGAGTGCCTACGTTTAACGCAAATTTACTGCCTGCACCACCTTTACCCCCTGAACATATCGTGACTGAGCAAGACAAGCAAACACAAATGATATACGAGCAGTGGCTTAATCATCAAAACGCTGCGCTCACTCAACAGCTGAAATTTTATGAAACCGAAGTGCAGAAGTTGAGAAAAATTAGAAAGGTTCGTGTGTGTTAGGATGAAAGCGAAATTACTTTAAATTATTCAAAAATAAAAAAATTTTTTTAGTCATTAAACAGCAAGCAGAGGCAGCTTAGAAAATCCGGAAACCAACTGGCCGAGGCAGATGCCGTGGAATTGCAACGAATTTCCTCGGAACAGGCAATCTTGCAGAAGCATTTGGAATCAAGCCGGAAACAAAGCCGACAACACGGGATGTTGATACAGGTAACTATCTAAGAGGCACTGCTTCAGTGTAGTTTTGCATTCACACTTTTGTTGTTTGGAAAGTGTTTAATGTTATTTCTGTGTGGCTCGGTTCTAAAAGGGCCAGATTCGTGAAAAGTGTATTTCTCGGCATTTGTGGTGGAAAATGGGGGTTCCTACTCACCAGGAAAATCGGCAAGAGGCAGAGAATTGAGAAAAGTCAGGGAATTTGTCTGTTTTGTAATGCAAAAGTTGGTGAAATTAAAGTACTGGAAGTTTGGATGCAAATTTGATTTTTTTTTTTTTTAATTGGAAACAAATGCAAAATTGTTTTAAATATTAGAAAAAAAGAGCAGAATTGTTTAATCCAAGTGAATTGTGAAAAAGTTTACCAAGTTTTCAACAAAAAAAAAATTCTTGACTCCTGTAATATAGGCAACCATACAAACGAATGCGTGTTAATTGTGTTGCCTATACTAAGACTTCTTGTTTTCGGAAAAATCTCGTTTATTATTTATTTATTTTTTTTTTAATCGACACACATGTTTTATTAAAATTATTCACTTATTATTTTTAACAGTAATTTTAGAACCAAGCCACAGTTTTATTTCTTGATGTATTCATTCATGATATTTTTTTTTTATTAAATACATCAGTGTGATTGCAAATGAGTCATAGTAGCAGATGTCTTACTGCCCTTTATGTAATTCTGTATTGCATTTATTGGTCTATATGAAGGAATATCGGAACAAGCAAGCGAAACAACGACCCGGTTCAGGACAGTCCCCGTTATTAACACAGTCACCGCTGGGACCACCGGCTTCATCACCGATCCATCCAACCAACACTCCACAATCACCCATGATGTCTCCATCGGCGTCTCCAATGATGCAACACAACTCACCCATGCACAGCCCTGCACCCATGGTTTCGCACTCCCCTGGCCCCGGGTCTGTTTCAAGCGTACTTCAAAGTCCAAGCAACGCAGCTAATAACAGCATGTCGCCAATGCAACCGTCTCCTCGAATCGGCACGCCCCATTCGCAAAGCGAAGGCAGTCCGGGCCCCGTTCAATCCCCGTCTCAAGTCTGCCTTCCCCCACCGGCTCCACGCATGACTTCGCCTCAACACCGAAGAGTTGTAACCAGCCCTATTGGGTATAACGCGGTGGATTTGAGACCTGGAACGCCGCAATTGGGGCAGTTGAGATTCGCACGTCCCCCACTGGATTCAACCGTGGTCCTGCAACAGAGAAATCGAGTACAAGCAACGCCGGTAAATTTCCAAACAAAGCCAGGCACGTCTTCGCCCTTAAACAGCCCACCATCTCAACAAATGTCCATACCCCAACACCTCCTGCAAAGGCATTTACAACAGCAAGTTCTTTTACAACAGAACTCAGAGAACCAACAAAACGATTCTGGACTGACACACACCCAAAGAACCATGCAGCTAATACAACAGAGACAGCTGGTGATAAGACAGCAATTAGTTCAGCAGGGGGCGAATCAACCCCAACCTTTAACTCCTCAACAACATCAGATGATGGTGCAGCAGCAACAACAGTTAGCTAAGCAACAGCAACAGCAAATTGCTCAGCTGCAAGCGCAAGCCAACCGGATTTCACTCGGGCAACCCCCAAGCAGCCCCATGCCTCCGCAGAGCCCTTTAGTGGGACAAGTACAGCAAATTATGTCGCCGCATTCTTTGCAAAGCCAACCTGCAAGCCCCATGCCCCCGAGGAGTCCGATGCCCCCTAGAAGCCCCATGGTTTCGCATTCGCCGGTACCTCGAAGCCCTGCATTGCATCAACTCCCCAGCAGCCCGATGCCCCATTCGCATCAACCCCCCAGCTCACCCATGCCGAGAAGCCCCATGATACAATCACCGTTGGGAATACGCCGCCCTCCAAGCAGCCCTGCAATGCCAGATCGCCCCACGAGCGTCGAAAATCCGGGAACCCCACGGACGTCGTACACCCCCCAACCACACCAGGCGAATCAGATTTTAGAGCACGACATTTCCGGCGGGGGGAACCCCCATAATCCACAGAATCCAATTCCGTTTCCGCCTGGCTTCGGAAGATTCGGTTATTTTAAGTTGGGGTTGAGAGGAGGCTCACCGATGTGGAATTACAGCCGGGGGGCCAAGAGACTTCCGACTAATGACGGTACTAAAGAGGAAAAAAGCAACTCGGCGGAATCACCCACGCCCCATAAATTCAAAAAAGAATCGCATTTAAGCAAGGTGTCGATTTTAAAGAAGAAGTCACCGATTAAATCCAATTTGCAAGCGCTGGGTGTGAATCGAGTCAACTCGTTGGTTAGCTCGGATTATAATGAGTTCGATGATAGCTCGTCTGATCCACCTGTCACACCTCCCCCATCCGCATCCGCATCGACTAGCAAAGCCAGTTTATCTAAGAGCATTGGCAAGAAATTACTGAGTGATCTCGAACATAAAAATGAGATACTCGAGGGTAGTCCGGAAGTGAAGCACATGCCCGTCGGTGATATGATGGATTCTGACGATGATGCAACCGTTGTTTCTGCGGAGGTCTCCCTGAATTCGGCTGCCCAGCAGACAGATGGGGATGACATTGCGGTTATCGAGTCATTTTCACAAAGCGAGTTGCCAGAAACATTTTCAAGCCCGCTCGAATCCGATCAGATCCCCGATGAGTTTCTTTTATTCGATATCCCCGGGGGGGTTCACTATACTGACAAGGAAGAGGATGAAGATGAATACGAGAAAAACATGCACATCGTAATACAGAGCCCCACAACAAGCGATGAGGAATTGATTTTGCAAGGTAAGACCAAGCAAGTGTCCGGTGAGGGACTGACGTTGAATATCGTTGAAGGCTTATCTTCCGAACAGTTGCTGTCGATTACTGAAAATGCAGAATCTCCTGAGAATGAGAATGAGAATGAGGTGCACCATGCGGAGCACTCGACGGAGATAGTTAATTATGAAGACCCCCACATTGTAATTATTGATCCGACTGTGAAGTCACCGGAGGAGCAGATTTCTACCAAGGAGGATTTCGAGGAGTTAATAGACGAGGGCACCAGGAAAGAAAAGATTATTAAATCCGATGTGATTAACTCAAAGCATATCAGCGAGATCCACAAGTATGCGGCTAATGTGTATAGTTATCCGCCTAGGTCTTCGACGGGGGCTGTTTGCACGACCACCTCGACGATTGTGCACACGAATTTGATGCAGAGGGCGAATTCCATAAACATAAGATCCCCAGGGCAAAAAATGTCTTTGATTACCACACCTATCGTTGCAAACTCGAACGTAACCACGTCTAAGATAAACCTGGCGAAGAAAATGCAGGACGTTGTGATTGCAACGCAGGGGCACAAATTACAAACGAGCATTGCCAGCATAATCCTGCCGATTAAGACGACTTTAAGCAACGTTAGGAGCAATATGATAAACGTATCGAAATTAGTTACTTCTTCTCCGGCCATCACAATTGTAAGCGCAAGCACTTCGCAGATCGCTTCTATTCTACCGGCACACTTTACGGTGCCTGTTATAAGTGCAAGTGCGGTCAGTAAATTGCCCAATGTGAAAGTGATCGATAAACCTTCAACTTCCCTCTCGCTGACCACCCACGATTTGCCCAAGAAGATATTCGAAGATGATTCGAAATCACCCGACAGCTCGAACTGCGACGATGAAAAAGCGAAAGAGCACCACGATGACAAGTTTATTGCGAAAGAAGTCTCCCAGGAGATTGACGAATCAAAAAATGAGAACAACGCGAAGCTTAATAATAAAGAAAGCGATGAGAAAGCGACGGACGATAAGCAGGTGAAGGTTTTGGGACGAGAAAACTCGATGTCTTGCTTTGAAAACATTCAAATATCCAATGTCATAATCAAGGATCACAGAGTGCCGAGCCCCGGTGGCATCCGTAAGGCACCTTCTTCATCTCCGTTGGTCTTACACAATCCACCGGAATTAAAAATGACTGCGCAGGTGATAGAAACCCAAGGGAGTATAATATCATCGAGGACTGAAACGATGCCCTTCATGACAACCCAGACTATCGAAGCCGGTGACGGAAGCTCGACGGATTTGGACACAAAGTCAGTCGTCATTTCCATTCCTTCGCCTACACCCTCGCAAGAACAAATGCTTGATGATATAGCACTGCAAGCGTTGGAGAATCGTAGGCAGGATGGGAAGTTTGAATACTTCGACGTGTTGGAAATGTTTGAGGGCAATTTAATAGAGAAGTTCAACGAGATCAAATCGAAAGACCCCGAAACAGAAATCGATGACAAAAAGAAGATCGAGTTTAAGAAAGCCGAAGTGCAAAGTCCTGTGACGGTTGCAACCACTTCCAGATCAACAGTGCCTCAATTATCCCCCCTTTCACAACCGACTGATCTAACAACGAATATGGCGAACGTTTCTCAACAATTAAGAACACTTCTTTCTTCATTGAATACAACCACAGTAACCACGTCGTCTAACATAGAGACTGTTGTTAAAAGTGTAACGCACAAGGAGAAGGTTGTTGTTAATGTGACGGTAGCTTCTTCGGTTTCCGTTGTCACTCCGAGGGTGATCCAGCAGTCCGGAAAAACATCCCCAAATTTCACCAGTAGCACCGTAATTGTGCCCAATTTAAAACCGAAGGCCCTGATGATCAGCTCGCCGAAAACCAGCCCGAAAATTCCGTCGCCCCCTTCGCAACAACACCAAAACATGACTGTGAACAACACCCCGGCTTCCAACTCGTTTTCAACAACGTGCTCATCCAGCGCATCCTCGGTAACCAACAGCCCCTTCTCGGTTTCAAACCTCTTAATACCACGCACTGTCGGGGGAATGCAATTCGAGCACTCGAAGATGCTGCCTTCGATGACACCGTCCCCATCGAGCATTGCCCCTGCGACTTCGCAGAATACATTCACTTCACTGCAGAAATCTTCGGTCATAACCAATTGTTCGCAGGTGACAAACACAACGAGCGCAGCCCCCCCTCAAAAAACCTCTTCGTTTCTGAATAAAATGCTGCAGTCGCATCCGGCTGCAACAAAGCCGCAGACTTCGCCTGAAACGATTACAACAGCCAGCATACTCGGGTCCCCCATTTCGATTGCCAGAACCGGATTCAGTGCGTCTCTGATTCAAGCACAGCCGCATGTAGTCTCACCGACTGTCACCAACATCGTGCCTAACACAACGAATTCAATTTCGGCTGCGAACACCACATTCAGACCGGCTGTCTCCACGACTAATTTACTGCACAGCCAATTAACCAAGACATCGGTGGCTCGCACCAAATCACTGGATGAGATTTTCGAGAAAAAGAAAGAGAAGGAATTCAAACCCGAGCCTGAGACGACCACCATCACCACATCCAGTTTATTAAAGCAGGATTCGAGCGGCTGCAAGTTCTCTACGATACAGAGCAATAGAGTTGAGGATTCGCAGAATGTTTTGCTGAAGCAGTTGCTGCAGAATACGGCTTGCGCCGGGGTTCAAACCACTTCTGCGCCCCCTGCTGTCACGACATCAACTGCAATAATTACAGCCCCTAGTTTACCCATCGTGCCCAATCTAGAAGCACAGTTGGCCAGGCCGGTGCCCCCAACACCCAGTTCGCTAATCCCCCCGATCATTCAAAACGACACATCAGTTTCACAGTCTAATAAGATAACCACGCGCCCTTCTATAGTCTCAAGAGAGACGTCTTTCGTTTCGAAACCCATACTTCAACAGCCCGTTTCGACTGCCACAATTGTTACGACCCAGCAATTGCAAATCGACGTCAAAAAAGCCCTGCCCCCTAGCAGAACCCCGAGTCGTGACGATTTGCTATCGCCGCCCACCCCCAGGTCGACGTGCAGCCAAGATTCGAATTTAACCACCCCTCCTCTGTCTGCGAAAAAAGAATTGACCCAATCGATGACCCTCCAGAGTCCCATCATGTCGGCTTTCGAAGTCAAAAAGGAATTCGTCGATGAATCCTCCCAGCATTCCGAAGTGTCCGATCAGAGTCGGTCCGACCTGCAAATCAAAGAGGAAATGATGGATTTGGACACGGAGAAAGTCATGGATAAGGAAGAGCTTAAGAAGCTGAAGCGGAGGATGTATCAGCAGAAGAGGCGACAGAATCAGATCTTGAACAAGGAGACCGCTGGTCAACCGAAGAAGCGCCCGAGGAAGAGTTCCAAAGTCGATGAGGATTATGATGCGTACATCGAGGGGGTCTTGGCACAGCTGCGGACTCTCCCCCCGATGGTTGTGTCGGAGCCTGTTTTGAACCGTAACTTTTCTGTCTTATCGGTGTTCGGTTGTGGGGATCTGAGTAAACTCGGTGCTAAGGACTACGATACGAGATGTGGGGATTTGAGTGGACCGTACGGGAACGCAGTGGTGCCTGGCTTCTCGGATTATTATGTCACGAAGCCTTACGGTGACTTGGACCCATTACCCGAGAAACCACCCGTCTCAACGCAGAGGGGATTTTATGATCAGGAATTCGCTCTAATCAAATTCGACTCTGACGATGACAAACGTTTTGATTTGTTCTCGAGGGATGACACTCCCGATTCGATTATAAGCAGTTCATCACCCGAGTGTCCCTTGTTTGAACCGGTCCTGAAATTCCCTGGTTTGAAATTGATCGACGAAGATGAGGATGAAGATGATGATGAGGCCACGAGCAATCGACCTTTGTCACCTGTGGTACCGATTATTACTCCGATTCCAATACGTTTGAAACCTACCGGGCCTTACTTGAAGGATTTCGCAGATGTGGTATGTACCCAAGAGCATTAATTAATACGATTCCTGTAACAGGGTTCCCGTTCACTGGGAAAACCAGGGAGGAATCAAGAAATTAAAAGAAGTAAAACTTCAGGAAGTTTGTTTATTTCAAATTTAATATTTCCGTTATAATTATATGATTTAGTATTAATTATTTCTCATTTTGAAAGAAAACACTCGAAAATATCTCGATAAAGAAATTATTTTTACCGCCTGTAGTGTAGGCAACCATACGTACCGCCGAGTTCGTTGGTTTGCCTACACTAAAGGCTTTACGTTTCAAAATTTTATATTATTTTTTTAAATTTTTTATACAAACTGGCACGTTTATATTAATAATAATCTTATGAAAACACATACTTTATTATTAATTAAACACAAAATTTACGAGTTTTTCAATCGCAGTCAATTGTGAAAGTGTTTTTTGACCAGAAATCGGAGAAAATGTAATGGGAACCCTGTTTAAATTAAAGAGATTAGCCGTTTTTTTTGTTGTTGCGGTTTTAAACTCTGTCTAAACTTGCTCGACAGGATAAAGAAAACATCTGCAAAGAATACCTGAACGTGAAGTCGAAGTTCGCACCGACCTCAGCTGTGCCTTTGAAAGATTCAGGAAACGTGACTGTGACTTTGACGCTGACTTCCTCGGCGGCCGAGGACATTATGGGGGTCTTGAGGGACTTGGCTAACATCTTGCACATCCCAGCCCCTACGAGTTACCAAATCGTTGAGAGAACCAGCACCCCGCCCAGCCAAAAGCTCGGTTTATACCGGACGAAAGGAAAGGATGGAAAAGAAGGGGGTAAGAAATTAGGCTCCAAGTGATTTTAATTGATACAGTTTTTTCTCAATTGCTTGCAGCACCTATCGACATCCAAAGTATTTTAAACGGCGCTGCGAAATTCTGCAAGCACTGCGACGTGGTCATCCTCAACAACATGATCCGCAAGAAGATATCGGAGCTACCATTTTTATCCAAAGACAACGAGCTGCTGGGCGATGGTGAAGAACTATTCTTCTGCAGCTCGACGTGTTACATGCAGTTTGCTTTAATGCATCGATCTCCACTGCTCACGGAAGATAAGGTAATCCATCCGTGGTTAACACAATCTGAATGTTATTTATTCACTCTGTGATTGTTTTCAGGCCGCGGCGATTGTTGACCATCAATGTCAAAAAGACAAAGCCGAGTCCATGAGGAAGAAGCAAGTCCTGGACAGGCAGAAACCGGATTTGTTTGGTTTGGAGCACATGCATCGAAAGCCAGCGCACTTTTTCGATAAAATGGAGTTCGATTTCCACCACATTAAGAAAGAAGACTTCTCCGATGACCTGCACATTGAGAATTTAAAGCCGGATTGTTTCCTGGATTTGCTGAAGCATAAAAAAAGTGAGGAGGAATTCAAAACTTGGAAGAACATCCGATACAAACGATACTTGAGCAATTGCCTGCAACCTCCTACGAGATACAAGAAACCATCTGATAAAGAAACCATGGAGTTGCTTTATAAGCTCGGAGTTACCGTGAGCCCAGCCAAAATCCCTGATGACACTCGCAAGTGCATGTTCTGCCATAACATGGGTGATAGCGTCGGGGATGGTCCAGGCAGGTTATTAAACTTCGACGTTGATAAATGGGTGCACTTGAACTGCGGGTTATGGTCCGATGGGGTTTATGAAACTGAGAACGGGGCTTTGATGAATTTGGAGAATGCGCTGCAGCAAAGCCTGGTTTCGACTTGCATTCACTGCAACAAATTGGGGGCCACGATTCGATGTTACAAGACCCGCTGCTCCAATATCTACCACCTACCGTGTGCCATTAAGGACGGTTGTGTTTTTCACAAGAACAAAACTACTTACTGCATGGTCCACATCCCCAAATCCGAGAAGGACAACGAGCTCACCACGCTGCAAGTCTCCAGGCGGGTTTATGTGAACCGAGATGAAAACCGGCAAGTTGCAGCCGTCATGCACCATTCAGACCAGAATAATTTGCTGCGAGTGGGGAGCCTGATTTTCTTGAGCGTGGGCCAACTGTTGCCCCACCAGCTCCAGAATTTCCACACCGTGAATTACATCTTCCCCATCGGCTATAAGATAATTCGTTTCTACTGGAGCATGCGGAGATTAAACAAGCGATGCCGCTATGTTTGCTCCATACATGAAGTGTTGGGGCGGCCAGAGTTTCGAATACTGGTGCAGGAGCCATGCGAAGAGGATCTCGAATACAAGGATGTGTCTGCGAAAGGCGTTTGGAATAAAGTGCTGGAACCAATTGCGAGTCTCCGCAGAGAAAATAAGTGCGTGAAGATTTTCCCGGCTTATGTGACGGGGGAGGATTTGTTTGGACTGACGGAGCCTGCGGTTGTTCGAGTACTCGAGAGCCTCCCGGGTATTTATTCCCTAATTTGTGTTCTGTTTTTTTTTCTTATGTCGTGCGTGTCTTCCAGGGATAGAAACTTTGACGGATTATAAATTTAAGTACGGTCGCAATCCGCTGTTGGAGCTTCCGTTGGCAATTAACCCTTCGGGTGCAGCCCGTACGGAGCCACGCTTAAGAAACCAGTTGCATTGGAAGAGGGCGCATACGCAGAGAACTGGTTCCTCGGTGAGGCCGGTGTTTGCGCCTGCTTCCGTGGGGACAGGCGAAGCTGCCTGCCCGTACAGCAAACAATTCGTGCACTCGAAGAGCTCGCAGTACAAGAAAATGAAGCAGGAATGGAGAAATAATGTTTATTTAGCAAGGTAGTCTCGATTTTTTATTTATTGCTAGCTAGGCGAATAAATTATTTGGTAAAGTTGTTTTTTCCTTAATAGACTTTTGGTTTGGTAATGATTGAAAAAGACCTGGGGTTGGTAATAATCGGAGGGTCCAAACTGACAGTTCGGTGACGCCTTCCAATTATTACCAACCCAAAGATTTCTTTTTTCTTCATTTAATTGCAAGTAGTAAAAGTACGCTTGTACTTTTAGGTCAAAAATTCAGGGTTTAGGTTTGTATGCAGCACGTGACCTGGAGAAGCACACCATGGTAATAGAATACATAGGTGAAATTATTAGGACGGAACTGGCGGAAACCAGGGAGAAAAAATATGAGGCGAAGGTAAGTCGCTGGGGGTTTTTTTAGCTTTCAGCTCAGATTCAAGTCAACATTGTTTGTTGCTGTGTGTAGAACCGAGGTATTTACATGTTCCGGCTGGACGAAGAACGAGTGGTCGACGCGACCTTAAGTGGTGGATTAGCCAGATACATTAATCATTCTTGTAACCCTAATTGTGTAGCCGAGATTGTCGAAGTAGACCGGGACCTGAGGATCATCATTTTTGCTAAGAGAAGAATCCAAAGGGGAGAGGAAGTACGTTGTGATTATTGACTACAAAATTCAAAAAAAAAAAAAATTTGTTAATAAACTCTTGTGTTTTAGTTGGCTTACGATTATAAATTTGACATCGAAGACGACCAGCATAAAATATCATGCATGTGCGGAGCCCCGAACTGTCGAAAGTGGATGAATTAAATTAGAAAGAGAGAGAGAGAGCGCGGGGTATAGTACGGTACACCATTAAATAAAACAAAAAAAAAATGAAAAGGAAAACACTTGCTTTTAAAACGCGTTCGACATTTTAATTTAATTGTTGCGCGCGTTAGAGATGTTGAACGTGCAAAGCAAAAAAATAAAATAAAAAAAAAAAAACACCGACTGTTCACAGTGCCATTTGTAACTTATGTTTAATACATTCCATTGATTGTATGAATAATTTTCTTTTTTGTTTCTTTTGAAATTATGATTCAGCGTAATGTGTAGTGCACTCATTTATGAATAGTAAAATAAAAATCATACACACACACACGATTTTGAAATACATAAATAACACTCACCGATGATTGATGATTGCGTATTATTGTATTCACTAATAATACATACATACATCTTTATAGGTTAGGGACCAAGTAATTATAATTGTTTCCCCGACCTTTTATTAGTAAAATTGTGTACATACTTCTTGTTAATGTTAATTTATTAAATTTTTTGTACTGTTCTTTTTTATATCATCATATTTGGACATATCCGTTTGATTTTTTCATTCTAGGTTCGAATCATCTTATTTGCCGTTGATTTCCAAGTTTTATTTTTCCAATTTAATAAAAGTGACTATAATAAATAATAATAATAATATCATAAACACCAATGTTAGTAGCGTCTAACATAGCCTTGTAATAATAGCCTTAAAGCAGTTGTTTTACGTGTATTTTCTTGTACGTAGTGGTTTGTATTTTATATGTATATAAAGCATCGTTGCTGTGCAATATTAATTTAATTAAGCGAAGGTGTAATTAAAAACACAAATGGGTATAAAATAGTTGTTCATTTCTTTTTTTTTTTTTTTAAATTTTGATGACGATGAAGAAGTATTACGTTGTATAATCTTAGCATCTTTGTAATTACTTTGCGGACAAAGTCCTGAAACTACAATTGTGAATATTGTTGATAATTCTTGTAAAGTCCTTAGGATTAGTGCCATTATTATTATTTTGAGTTTTTTTTTTGTAAAGAGTGCGGTACTAAATAAATTATGCCCCTCGGTGATAATAACACAGACAATAATAATGTTGGGCATAGTTTATTGCCACGGATGGACCTTATTTCGTACATGCACTACGATTTAAGACCATTTCATTCATTCATTCATTCGTTCACCATTCAAGATGGGGTATGCGACACATATTATAGTAAATAAGTTGATGAACGACTTCATTACCATTGATTATTTTAGATGAGTGACAATCACTTATTGTAGATTCTTTGTATGGAAAGCACTACCTGAAATATGTAATGTTTATTGTTTATGTACAAAAAAAAAAAGAAAAGATGTATATGCAATATAGTGTATATAAATGATTAAAAACATTGCGCTAATTTTAAAATGTTTTTGTTTTGTACTTTGCTTCATGTCTGAAATTAAAAAAAAAAAAAAACAAAAACAGGTAAGTCAAAGTCTTCTTCAATTTATTATCAATTACTTTTCAATTATTTAACGAGCAATTATTTTATATATTTTTTTTTTTAGTAATCAATCTGGGTATTAAAGATGGCTTCTTGGCACCTTTACCCTTGGCTTCGAGATGATCCTGCGAGATCGTGGGCTGTTGTTCTTTCTGCGAAGCTGGTTCCTGGGTCTTCGTGTGTACGCTCGAAGTAACTGATGTTGACTCCAGGCATTGTTCTATGGCACGACGTTCCTGTTTCTTCCTGCCCCCACCTTCGCTTTTCTTCGGCTCTCTCACCGAGGTCTTCGCCGCACCTTTCAGCTTCTCCAACAGTCCGGGGTCCACTTTAAGGCTGGTGCTGATCGTGTACTTGTTGGTCTCCTTTTTGTCCCCCGGGTCCTTGAGGGGGTTTTCATGATGCGGCTCGACGCGGAATATTTCCGTCGTCATGTCGTCGCGTTGCGGCTTCGTGTACGAATCGGATTTAGCGCCTGCTTCCGGTTTCTTCACAACCTCACCACGTCTTCGCAGCGGCAAAAGCGTGGAGTACAGAGACATCGATGGATTCGCGTGAAACACCGTCCTTTTCACCCCGTCGACGTCTTGGATTGGCCGGAAGTTACCTTGGAGGGGCTCTTCCTCAACATTCAACAACGTTCTGAACATGTCTATCTGTAAAAAATAATTTAGGCTACTTCTCCTGCTTGGAAGATTGGATGGTATTGCTTTTATTGGTTTTCATTGGTCACATGATCAACTGTACCCAATAAGTTTCGTAAATGAGTGAACGACGACAGCCAATGACAGCAATCCCCAAACCCCCATAACAGGAAAAGCAGCTTTGGAATTAGGGGGAAGGTACTGGTACTTACTTGGTTGATGGATAATCCAATTGGCTCTCTGCTTATCAACCAAAGCAGGATGTGCACGCAGTCGGTGGTAGTTACAGTGCCCCAATACATGAAGTAATCCTTTTGAAACGGAATCATGAAGTAACTGAGTGGCAAGGGGTCAAGTCGGGCGGAACTGTGGGGCATTTGGATGTAGGGGATGGCGTCCGTGATGACGTCCATCATCGCGTTATCTCCGCCTTGCAACTTGAAGAAGTACACGAGGACTAAAATACCATCTCTTTTCTTCAGCGCGGCCTCCTGAGTTAAATAGCAGCTCTTGAATAAGACGACGTGCATCTCCAGGAGCTGCGAAGCCCCGTCGACCGTATGCTCGCTACCTTCCATGTTGTCCTTGCCCCAATGAAAGTGCAGCTGGGAGAAGACGTAGTTTCCAGAGAGGGGCCCCCCGGATATGTAAGGCCGCTCCTGATGCCACTTCGCGCTCATGATTACTAAAAAAAAAAAATTAATTTGGGCTCTCGCGCATGAAGACACTTACAGGTATGTCCGGTGTTGGTGCACTTCATTTTTTTGGGGGGCAAATCGTGGTGGTGCCATTCCAAAGGTGGTAGGCTGATGGGAATCGTCTTGGAAAGGTTGATGTTAATGGGGGATTCACCTATATCCTGCGATAGCATAAATTCCTGTATAACTTTGATTCCATCGTATTCCACATCTTAAAAAAAAAAAAAAAATGGCATGACGTAAGTTGGTTGGTAAGTTCAAAGATCGCTCGGAGCCCTTTACCTTGGTCTTCCTGCACTTCTTGCTTGATCGGCTGCTGTTCGACTTTAGCGGTCATTGTCACGAAGAATTTTGAACGGGAAACTCGGAACGAAGTTCCAAATGCGACGTGTCAAATTCTGACGGTTTTTTTTTTGTTTTGTTTCGTCTCTGTCAGTGATCATGTCTTTCGGCGATCTGCCGCTTGTAGGGGACACCTTGGGGGAACACCCGTGCGAAGAAGATCCGTGCCCTTGCGAGCGGGCGAACGCGAAAGCCGAAGTGTTGGAGAAGGACCGGCGCTTGGAGAATTGGGAAAAATGGACGGCCGTGCACAAGAGAGTCAACGCCGCGTTGAGCGAGGCCTTACTGCGAGGACACTGCCAGAATTTGGTAAATTCCGGCAACGACTTGCGCACCATCAAAGAAGAGAAAGCGGTCTTGGAGTACACGCGGATCCCGAACCCGCACGATAAGTACCGGGGGAACCCCGCGTTTTGGAAGATGCCCCCGGCTTTGCCCGACCTGTGCGATCCAAAACGCCCTTCCGATTATTTAAAGGTGATGACCGCGGAAGAGAAATGTGAAATCCCCGAAATTGAATACGTCGCGGTTCCTGATCGCATCAAAGCAGAAATGGGGTATCACTGTTGGGAGGTGAGGGAAGCACTGACGCATTGGAACGCCCTTGATTACAGACAGCACAGGGTGAACGCTCTTCAAAACGAAATCCACCACATCGAACCTTACAAGCCCGACCTGAACAACCTGTACGTCGAAGGGAAGACTTTCCAAAAAGAGAAATGGCGCGATTCCTTGGCTGAAATCAAGCTGCGCCTTTCAGCAGACTCCGAACGAGTCGACGAAGTCCCTCCGGTGGAATACTACGTCCAAATCAACGACATTAAAATAACCACGGCTGCGACGAGCCCCAACAAGATACACATCACGTTCAACTACGACATAGATTCCAAAAGGGTTGCGACCAAATACCTCAAAGTAAACAACGCAACCCCCTTGGCCTTGCGCTATCACTTCGAGCGCTGCGTGAAACACTCCGTTTTCGCCGACATCATCCCCAAAGCCGATTTAAGCCAGGCGTTTTTCTTCAACATGAACGAAGAAATCATCATCCCCTTTACCACAGTCGACATTCCCATTTGGTTCAAGACGAACAAGGACGGGACCTACAAGGAGACTTGGATGTTCTGCACCCAACCGGTTTTCTGGACCAACGATTTAATCGTCATACTCGAAGGCATCGCCGTTTCAGAAAGCCTGGAGGAGCAATGCGCGGCGATCAAACGCCAACTCAACGAGAAGGCCGTGAAGAGGATGGCGATGAAAACCATCGACGAGGCGCTCGCGGAAATCCCCCGTCCTCAAGGCGAGCCGATCTTGTACACCTACGACAGGGCCATGGTTTTCGAGGCCGTCAATCAAAATTACGGCCCCCTCACCCGCAGGCCAAAATATTTGTATAACAGGGCGATCGTCGACCAGTTGGAGGAATTTTACGCGCGGGTGAAATTACCGTCGCACCCCGACCGGTGGAACTACAACATCGAAGACCTGAGAAGCGCGACGAAGGAACGTGAGTGCTACGATTACGAGCAGAAAATCTTTTCGGAAATAGAAGCCGTTAAGAAAAGGGAGCTGGAGAAGTCGATGCAAACACCCAAGGAAGAAACCGACGCGGATGATGATGTAAAGGAAAAAGTGAAAGGCAAAGGCTCCTCGAAGAAACAAAAGGCGAAAGGCGAGAAGAAACAGAAGCAAAAGAAGAAAAAAGAGGAAGCGAAAGATGAAACTGTGATGACGGAGCAAGGCACGAATACAGCACCGCCGGAACGGCCGTTGTTAACCGAGTTGGAAGATATTATAGGCAAGTTGGAGCAACCGTCCGTTTGGATTAGCTTGGATAGGAATAAATACGAATGGACTTACGAGATACTTTGCGGCTGCATCGACAAGATCTGCGAGGAAATGGACGAGTTGAACGACACGTACTTCATAGATCGCGGTTTTAAATACCCTAAGCTCCACGGGGCCCGGCCGAGTACTGCCCCCGTTGAGATTTTGGAAGACGCGCTAACCCCCGGGCCGTTTCGTCTTATTGGAAGCGAGAGGGTCCCGCCGGAACGCCTTAAAGACATCCCGATGGAAGACACCAGGAAACGCTACAAGACTTACTACGGCATTGCGGATGATGAAGAAAAAAAGGGGAAGAAGAAGAAAAAAAAAGGCAAAAAAGGAGGAGGCAAGGAGAAAAAGAAGCAGAAGAAGAAAAAGAAGGAGAAAGGGAGTAAGGGAAAGAAAAGCAAAGGAAAGGGCAGCACGAAGGCGACCGGTCCCATTAAAGTCGAATATAAAATAAACGAAGGCTTCGATCCCTACGGCGAAGTTGAGATTCCGTCAACCCCCAAATCCTCCTCGTCCAGTTCAGAAGGGTCCCTCCAGTTTTACTTAGACCCCGCCGTCTTGGAGGAATACAACGAGCGCACCTACTTAATTTTTTATACGAATTTAGACTCGGCGATCATGCGCATCTTCAACGTGTTGGAGAACCAGAGCAGCAAGCAAGTTAAACTGAACGTGTTCAAGACGATATTGGAGTCCAATAAGAGATTGAGCAAGCCCGTCAAATTGAAAGCGTTGGATCTGAAGCAGGCCATCGACGAAAGCTTCGAGCTTCAAGGACAGGCCCCGAGCCCGCCGATGACGGAAACCGAGCCGCGCCAGTTCTGGATAAACGAGGCGATCGCTCGGAAGGAAGAGGGGTCCCTGTGGAGCATCCTGCGGGGCCCCAAACAACCGGAAGTCCAGGAGAAGCCCATCAGTTACCCCGAGGAGCAAGTTATATTTAAGAGGAGGTACAAGATGCAGCACGCGCTAAACGAGGTCGGCACGGTCATGTCGAATGCAGGCATCGATCCGTTCTGGGAAGACTTCAAGAACGTTGAGACTCAAACTTCCTTGGAAGCCGCCGAGTCCGACGAAGAAGGCAACGTGGAGAGAGACGTGCGTTCAGAAATCGAGAAGATGATGATGGAGGTCTTTAAAGAAGTCGAGGAGGAGGTGAAATGCCCCGAGGTTTGTAAGTGTGATGAAGGAGCGTCCGATGAGGATTCGTTTTATGACGATGAAATTCCAAAAGTATAGTAAGACGACCCCTACAAATATTTTAAGGAATTAAGCTGAAGCTCTTGAAGTATTATTAAATTATACCTATACAATTGGGGCTAAAGGTCTCTTTGTTAAATAAAAAAAGATTTAATCTTGAAAAGTTTATGTTTTATAGGAAATATTTTGCCTGCGTTATTGTTTAACAAAATTATGAAAATAATTGTCATCTAAAACGTATTTCAAAAAAATACGTCATCAAGGACCTTAGGCTTACGACTTTTTCGGCCAAAAAATATTTATTTCTTCTAAAATCAAGAAACGGCGACGATTCAAAACAGTTCCTCTGTAACTCGCCCCCTTTCCGAGATAATCGACCCCTAAAACGCCGTCCTAGAAAAACAATATTTTCTCTGTAGAAAACTGGAATAGTAAAAATATTCTTGCTCCAATCGAATAATTGTTATTTATCCAGTGGAAAGCTACAACTTTAATGTATAAAGTAATTAAAATAGCAATAAATTAAATTTATTCATGGTGCTGCCATCTTCGAGCGAATAGAACGACTTATAGGTTATCAGTGGTGTACGGTTACAGATTCCTGTAGTGGTACAGAGACCTGTTTCGATGGATAACCTACAAAGTCCGTTAGGTGGCCCAAAGATGGCAGCACTACGAATACATTAATAAATTAAACACGTTTATTGTTATATTAACTGTTTTATTAACTAAAATCGTTCCGCATCGCTCCATAAATAACGATTATTCGATTAGCTCTAGCGGATTTTTACTTTTCCAGTTTTTTACTGAGGGAAAACTGTTTTTCTACGACAACAATTTAGGGGTGGATATCTCGGAAAGGGGGTGAGCTACAGAGGAACGGAGCCCGGTTTTGAATGCGCCTCGTCAAGCTCCACTTAGGTGAATTTTTTCGCGATTTAAGGAGAAAAAGATATTTTTTCACCGAAAAAGTAGTAAGGCTATATATAGTCCATGAAAATTTTAGGGTTTCTACGAAAAATAGATTGCGGCGAAAAAAATCGCTCTCGTAGACCTTGAGCAGACGAATCGAATGCTGCAAACCGCAAGTCTCTAGTTGGCGCCGTTTTCGAGAAAAAAAATTAAAATTATGAGTCGATCTCGGCGCCGAAGAATTCCCGCCAATTTCAGAATCCAATTAAAAAATATTCTGAAGCAGTTTTACTTGAATTTTTGATTCTTGCTACCAGGATCACATAAACGCGAGGAGGTGTCAAACACAGGGTATTAGGAGTTGAAAATTTCCCGCCAATTTTTACTGTTTCTCCTGAACAAATTTTCTGCAATTTTTGAATCTTGCTACCAGGATCACATAGGTGCGAGGAGGTGTCGGACGGAATGTAACAGGCGCTGAAAAATTCCCGCCAATTTTTACTAACGGCAAAACTTTCTGCGATTTTCGTCACTGTTAAGACATTGCGATTTTTGACTCTGAATTTCACGAAATTGAGTTAATAGTGAAAAAGCAAATCATTTCAACCTGTTCCCGGTTTAATAAATATCTCTGCCACCGATTCGCATTTTTTAATTTCTTTTTTTTTCTCGAAAACGGCGCGAGCTAGAGACTTTCGGTTTACACCATTCGATTCGTCTGCTTAGGCCCTATTAGGGTGATTTTTTTCGCGGCAATCTATTTTTCGTAGATATCCTCAAATTTTCATGGACTATAGCCTTACTACTTTTTGGCCCAGAAAATATTTTTTTCTCCTAAAATCGCGAAAAAATTCACCTATGTAGATCTCGGCGAGGCGCATTCAAAACCAGGCTCCGTTACTCTGTAGCTCACCCCCTTTTCGAGATATCGGCCCCGAAAGGGCGGTCGCAGAAAAACATTTTTCTCTCAGTGAAAAACTGAAAATGTAAAAATCCGCTAGCGCCAATCGAATAATCGTTATTTATTGAGTGATAGGGCATGGTTATAATGAATGAAACAGCTAAAATAACAATAAACGCAATAAATTTAATTAATTCAATCTATATTACTGGTGCTGCCATCTTCGGGCGCATAGCGTAACTTATGGGTCATTGGCGGTGACGAGTTACAGATTCCTGCATAATTACAGAGACCTGTTTTCATGGATAACCTACAGGTTCCACCGGTGGCTCGAAAGATGACAGCTCTAGTAACACAAGAATGAATTAATTACATTTATTGTTACTTTAACTGTTTCATTCATTATAACCATGCCCTATCACTCAATAAATAACGATTATTCGATTGGCGCTAGCGGATTTTTACATTTTCAGTTTTTCACTGAGAAAAAAATGTTTTTCTGCGACCGCCCTTTCGGGGCCGATATCTCGGAAAGGGGGTGAGCTACAGAGTAACGGAGCCCGGTTTTGAATGCGCCTCGCCGAGATCTACATAGGTGAATTTTTTCGCGATTTTAGGAGAAAAAAAAATTTTCTGGGCCAAAAAGTAGTAAGGCTATAAGTCCATGAAAATTTGAGGATATCTACGAAAAATAGATTGCGGCGAAAAAAATCGCTCTCGTAGACCTTGAGCAGACGAATCGAATGCTGCAAACCGCAAGTCTCTAGTTGGCGCCGTTTTCGAGAAAAAAAATTAAAATTATGAGTCGGTCTCGGCGCCGAAGAATTCCCGCCAATTTCAGAATCCAATTAAAAAATATTCTGAAGCAGTTATACTCGAATTTTTGTATCTTGCTACCAGGATCACATAAACGCGAAGAGGTGTCGGACATTAATCCGGCGCTAAAGAATTCCCGCCAATTTTATAAACGAATTAAAAAAAATTTCCGAAGCAGTTTTACTCGAATTTTTGAATCTTGCTACCAGGATCACATAAACGCGAGGAGGTGTCGGACGGAAATTCTCTGTAAACTTGAACGCTTGTTCGTTCGCGGACAATAATAGGAAACAAAAACTAAAAAAACTTTTTCCTGTCTTGTTTAATCCAAAAAGCAAAGATTCTTAAGGCCTAAATTAAGTTAAGTAAAATCAGTATTTTCTCAGTAGAAAGCTAGGAAAGTAAAAATCCGTTCGGGTCAATTGAGTAAACGTTATTTACTGAGCGAAACGCACGGTTTTAATGTGTAAAACAGTTGATATAATAAAAATAAAGTTAATTTATTTATTTATCGGTAGTGCTGCCATCTTTGAATGAGCAAGAAGATTTGTTGGTTAATCATGATAACAGATTTCTGTAATTCCACAGATGATAACCTGTAAGTAGCACTATTCGCTCAAAGATGGCAGCACCACCAATAAGTGAAAAATTAATTTCATTTATTATTTTAACTATGTAAGAAATGAAAACCATGTCCTTTCGCTTTATAAATAACGATTATTCGATTGGGGCTAGCTTACCTTTCCAGTTATAATACAAATTCTTATTTGAAAGACTATCACTAAAAATCTGGCCACGTTCAAATACAGAAAATATCCGAACGCGCCCCTACTGTGCATTGCACATAACCTCTCTGCTTGACACCTGTCATACCACACAACTTTCTCACAACAACACGGTTTTATTGTAATTGACCAGCGTTAATTTGCCACACTTTTAAATCATGGGTGAACGAAAAGGTACCAATAAATACTATCCTCCGGATTACGACCCGAAGGCCGGGGGGCTCAACAAATGGCAGGGCACGCACGCTCTCAGAGAAAGAGCAAGGAAGATACACCTGGGCATTATAATCATCCGGTTCGAGATGCCCTTCAACATATGGTGTGAGGGCTGCAACAATCACATAGGCATGGGTGTGCGTTACAACGCGGAGAAGAAGAAGGTCGGGATGTACTACACGACCCCGGTGTACGAATTCAAAATGAAATGTCACCTGTGCGACAACCACTTCGTTATGAAAACAGATCCAGGCGTAAGTACAACATCGAATAACAGAGGTTTGGTTAAATAACAATGTTGCAGAACTTGGATTATCTGATTTTGTCTGGGGCGAGAAGACAAGAGAATCGCTGGGACCCCACGAAAAATGAACAGATCGTGCCAGAAACGAAAGAAACGCAAAAGCGACTGTTCGACGACTCCATGTACAAGTTGGAACACGGAACGGAAGATAAAAATTCGGCTGAAACTGCCAAACCTCGCCTGATCAAGCTTTTCAGCAGGAATGAGTCCACCTGGGCGGACGTTTACACCGCAAATCAAAAACTAAGAGAAGAGTTTCGGGTACAACCGACCTACAACAGCAAATTTTTTTTTATTACGAGGTTTTGTATTGCAGAAAAAGAATGTGGAATTAAAGAACGCATCTGCAATCGACAGGGCTTTGCTAAAAAAGTCCAGCTTGGATATTCCTTTAGTTCCGGAGAGAGAGGAAGACAAGAGGATCGCTCGGCTGCTCAGCATGAAATTGAAACCGTCGACCGACATTGCACAAAACACCGAGCTTGCCAGAAAACGAATCATCAGCCAGACGAGTTTGCCGAGCAATTTTTCACCAACTAAAGAAAAGAAAGCTTTGAAAGTGTTAAGCGAGAGCTTATCTGGCAAGAGTGTAGGAGTCGTAAAGAGGAACGAGAAAGCCGAAACCCAAACCAAAGGGATTGGCGAAGATGGTCAAATCAATACTAAAAGCGACAGTTTAGGTTCAAGCAATATAAAAGTGTTCAACGTCTCCGTTAGCAAAAACAAAGTCAAATTGTCCAATTCGTTGGTTGGCGATTACGGATCATCAACTGATTCTGATTGAGATTAATATTATTAATAACAGTTTTTAAGTTTCCCAGCTGTTTTTGTTCAAGGTGTTCCAGTTTTCCAATTAAAAAAAAAAAAGAAAACTGAAACGCTGGAATTTTTACATGAACGCCCAAAATAATCATAATCGATAATTACATATCTATTTGAGCTTGATCATAACAAGACTTAACATTTTTCTTACGGTTTTTCCACAAGAAAATCTGAAATGGAAGCGCAAGCTGCCCAGGGGGGGTGTCAAAGTTTCCTAAACTAAGATTTGCGAACTCTTACATAGTTTAATCAGTCACTGTAAATTTCACTTTCCTACGCTAGAACATTTAACGAATAAGTTCCAGACTTCTTCACTTTTTAGTAAGGCCATCTACCTCGACCAACTCGACACTTTCCCATGGTCTTTAATGTTTATGTTAATGCTCTTCAAGTCCTCCCTTACGTTATCACACAACTGAAGTAGATTCTCACTTTTATTCAGCACCGCCAACTGTCGAACATTTTGCCGGAAATTCATGAGTATGTTCATGATGTCAACGTAATCGCCTTGTTCTTTCGTCACCTCGTCCCCCAGAAGCTCCACTCCGAAAAGTTCAAGCGTTTCCACTACACAATTCAAAACAGCAGTTACACTAAATGAGTGATTCAAATGATTCGAGTTTGTATCAAGCGAGTGCAGCATTTTATTCGTCGTCGTCATAAGCTTGTTAATGGCTTTGATGACTCTCGATGTATCGAAATCATCTTGCAGAGCTTGCCTCACATCGATGACCGTCTCGCCTAAACAACCGAGAAGGACGACGTTGTCTACCTCCGACTGTAACTGCCCTTTTAGGTATGCATTGCAGTCCTCCATGAAATTCGTCACGTTTTCCAGTAACTTCTGTGAGGTCGACAGCAAGTGACTGCTGTATTCCATGTTGTTCCGATAATGCGACATCAAGCAGGCCATTCGAAAAACGTTGGGGGTAGTCAGCTGTAGCATCTCGCGAATGCTGATCGTGTTCTTTAAAGACTTGGACATCTTCACGGAGTCCTTTGCGTGGAGGTGTCCCGTGTGCAGCCAGTAGTTCACCCACTGCGTTTTTTGAAAGTAAGCGCACGATTGGGCCTCCTCGTTTTCGTGATGCGGAAACCTCAAATCGATTCCTCCGGCGTGTATGTCGATTGCTGAACCGATCAGAGTGCCCGCCAACGCGGAGCATTCTATGTGCCAGCCGGGTCTTCCCGGTCCGAAGGGACTGTCCCAGAACGGCTCGCCGGTTTTCGCTGCTTTCCACAGCACGAAATCGTTCGGAGACCTACAATCAGCAATGAATAGTTGTCACTTCTGAAAATCAATTAAATAATCTTATCTTGCAATTTAATTAAAAATATTATTAAACTAATTAAATTTCTAGAAAAATTTTGTGCAAATCGTTCTTGATTCTTCAATTGATTCGCTTCAATTTGTCTATCCTACTGCAATGTTAGGTCAAAAAGCGATAGTAAGATGTCGCTATTTTATATGTTAATTAAATTTCGTTCAATTAGAAATCAATAAAAGAAAGAAACTCCATTAATTTTAGTGCTAAAGCCTAAGCATCTTCAAGTTAATAAAACATACCGTTTGAAATTATTACTGCTGGTGTCGACGACGACTTCTTCGCTTATATTCTGCAGTTTCTCGTAATTCGGGTACTTGGGCAAGTCGAAATAAACCGAACCGTCTTCGGTTCTGTATGCGTGATTCTCGTCCACCAATTTCTTGATAAACTTAACAATCAGCGACATGTTATCGGTCACTCGCACCACGATGTTCGGCTTCATGATTCCCAGCAATTCCAGGTCTTCAAGGTACTCTTTCTCGTAGTAACGGGCGATTTCTATCGGTGATTTATTCCGAGCCTTGCTCTCATTTATGATCTTGTCGTCAACATCAGTGACGTTCATTGCGGTTATTAAATTCAGCTTGAAATAATCCTTCAGGATTCTCTGTATGATGTCCAGTTTCATGTAGCAGCTGGCGTGGCCGATGTGCGCGGAATCGTAAACCGTGGGGCCGCACGTGTACCACGTTATGAAATTTTTATTGGGGACAATCAGGGGCACCTTCTCCTTGACGATGCAATTGTACACTTTTATTCCCGTGTCGTAGCCCTCGGGCTGTATCCAAGTGTGCTTGAGTCGCGAGTAAATCCCTTTCAAACGTCTGCTCGCCAACATCTTTGACGTTTCGCAGAGGTTATGAACGCTGGTTCGCGAGTGTCAAGGAAATTGTTTACATGACGTCGTGGATCCTCGTTATCGTAAAATACAAGTAAGTTGCTTGCCGCATATTGTAATTACAATACGAACGTGTTTATACTACGACTGGGGAACCTTTGCACTCAACGAATCGAACAAATACGCGGAAATTAACGCGCTTGAAATGTCGGCGCTAAGTCACCTACCTGCTTTGTTCACAGACTTCACAGTTTATGAAGAATTTTAAAACACAACACAGATATTGATGGTATTTCGCGTGTAAACGTAAATAAATACGGACTTTTGTGTACAGTACGCAATTGAGGTTAGGAAGCAGCATCAGGGTCGCCAACTGTCAAAAATAGTGTCGCGCCGCGTTTGTTATCGATTACTCACCGAATGCGCACTTGTCGATGATTTCTGCTTGTCGCGTTAAAATTGCGTGACAATGAAAAAGAATTAATCGTAAGTTAACCATTTTATTAAAGTAAAACCTGGATCGCGCGATTTTTTCGATTGATTAATTCATCGGTGGCATCGGCGATGAGAATCGAAATGTCGAAACCGAACTGACGTAAGCACCGATTACGTATTGTTGAAATTGCGGGAAATTCAAATTTTGTGGTCGAAAAATGGAGGGAAATCGTCTCGCTCGATTTCCAAGTATTAAAGCCGCCAGTTTTAATAACAGAAAATTACTTCACAGAAAAAATAAATAATCCAAGGGCGACATGGAGTATTCAGAGGAAGGTGAGAAGCTCGCTGATAAGTCGTCCTGTCACGGAGTTAGAGCAGACTTAAAGATGTGCCTCCTGAACAGCGACTGCTGCAAGATTGTAAGAAACTAATCGCTTTTTAAAACGAGCAGCAAAATCTCACAGAATCCACTTGCAGGAGAGGAAAACCCCTCGGGAATGCCTGAGAAGCAACAACGTGCCGGACGAGTGCCAGGTGCTGCGTAACACGTTCTTCGAATGCAAAAGATCCATGGTAATCACCCAATCACATCAAACTAAATTATTGAAGTTCAAACTATAACTTTATTTACTTTCTTATAGCTGGACAATCGTCAGAGATTTAGAGGACGGAAAGGTTACTAAGCTGGTCTTTATTGTTTAATGTTTCGTAGTTAGTTTGTACATTCTGTTCGAGATAGAGAATAAAACATTAAATAAAGCATATACGATACTACACAATTATTTCCACATCTGATCACTCATTATGATATGTGAAAATAGTTTGTCGTCATTATTATTGCTACATGCTGGAAGAAGTAGCATTCAACCGAAAATATAAAAAGCTACATATTTTTGTGTTGAATGCTGCTTTGCTTACAAATGTCAGGAGGAAGACAACTTATTGCTAAGGTACTACAGTAAAGTTAGTTTTTTTATCGAAAAGCACAGTGATTTTTGCAAGGCAATCAGGTATAGGTATACTTTCAATGTCTATAACTTGCAGAAAACAGAGAAAAGAAAAATTTGATCAAATCATCGATTTTATTTGTTTAACAGTAGAAGTGGTTGCTGAATGTAATCTCTGAAGGTTACAAGGTTTGAAGGAATTTAATTTTTTGGCCCACACTCAGTAATATTTTTTCGTTTTGGCTGTTTATTTTGTCGTTAACTATAAAAAAAACTGAAAAAAAAATGAATCACCTTTGCTGTACAACGCCTGCCGAGTGCCATTTTCAAAACTCCTCAAGAATTAAATAAATCTTTGATTCCTCCATGTTTACAGGGGGGCAGGGAGTTAATACATATGAAGCCTTCTTCTGCTTCAGCTTGGGTTTATTGATGATAGCAACACGTTCACTCGATTTTAAAACCGTTGAAATTATCACATCAATCAATCGAAAATAATTCGCATGTGTTTTCAGTTAAAAAAACTGCATTGTTTTTAGAATGTCTGTATTGGTCGGAAAAGCCCTGTGTATCCTGTCAGGCGTGCTCGAAGGGCAGGCAACAGTAAGGCGCACACGGTAACATCGTTCAGTAAATTCGCACATTCACACAACAGTATGTACATCTTGTCCCCTTTGGGGCTCAAAGATTTGTGCAGGGAGATCTTCCTCAAGCCGGCATGCGCGGGTAAGTACCGGTAAATCATCCGGGCCCCCGTCCAGTACAGCCAGTTCCTCTCGAATATCTCCCTGTCGTCGCCCTCGAACACCTTGTAAACTGAGACGACGTATCCTGTGGACGGTGAATGGCTGCGTGTCAAGGAGGTTCCCGCCTCGTGGATTGGGGGCCTACAAATCGAAGCCACCTCCGCATACAAATCCAAAGTGTGCGCCGCCGTGTACTTAAGCACACGAGGGTCGAACTTTGATAAGCTGGCAGTCCGCAGGTTATTATAAAACATCACGGGATTCGTCTGCGTGCTGTTGATGACGTAGTACGAGATGAAGGGAAATTCAGCTGCAAAAAGAAGCACCGACTTACTTCGTGTTAAATGGGATAGTGTGATGTACTTACCGTTTCTTTCCATGTTAGCCAAGAGCATGCCAGTGACTGCCGTGCGTGCCTGAGCTATTTCGCTGACGAGTTCACCTGCTACTACTCTTTGTCTTAAAAGAGGTTGCGCAAGCGGAGATTCTAATACTGGATCTACGGGTTCTAGGGGGCTCATAAGGTGACAAAGAACACATAGTTTCGGGTCAGGCACCTGAAACAGATGGGTAAATTTAAATCATTCAACATTTCATCATCAAGAGTGAGATAGGTTGCAGATGCTTAAAAAATCGATGCAAGAAATCTGATTTGGTTTAAAAAAAGAATAATTATGCATGTCTGTGATTACCCTAGCCAGATGAGGCTTTTATTTTGGTTCGATGGTTTCAGTGTTGCCGAAGATAAATTTATTTCTCAACAGGGAACAAACTTGTTAGATTCGAAGTGAATTCATCGAAAAGCTCATCACAGAGGAACTCCTCGATAAATTTAGTGGTAAATTTAAAAGTGTGTCCATCGAGTTCATCGATAAGTTCGCTGATAAGTTCATCGATGAATTCACCGATTAATGTACCGCTGAGGTCACCGATTAGTTCATCGGTGAGTGCATCGATTACATTACCGATGAGCTCACAGTCGAAAGCAAAATCCCTCACGCAATTTACATATTTTATCTTTTCTACCCCTATATAACATTCGTTGTTTATTTCTTTTTCCTTTAGATTGTTTTCTCCATATTACGGGAATTTCTTCACTGGTTGGCAACACTGGATGATTTTATTTATCAAAACTACAACACTAATGCCCGTTTGCACCACTTTCACTTAAAACTTTAAGTCCCACTTAAAAGATTAAGTGACACTTTTTCCATAATAGAAAGTGTCACTTAACCACTTAAGTAGGACTTAAAATTTTAGGTGAAAGTGGTGCAAACGGGCATAATACCAACTAACATACAGTCTACAGTCGAAAGCAAAGAAAATAACAAGCAATTACAGTTTCCTGTAATTTCTTTTTCTCCAAAATGATAGTACTCTGTTTAAATACGACTTGACAGATTTTTACGAAACAAAATTTAAACTTGTCAAATGAGAAAAAAAGCTACTAAAAGTCTTGCGAATACAGATTTTTAACCAGCGCCATTTTGGAGAGAGAATAATTAGTACAGGAAACTGTAATTGTTTACTACTTTTTTTTTGCTTTCGAGTGTATCTAAAGTCTAATTCTAAGAAAGAAAATACCTACTTCCATTACGTGTAGGCCGCTCTGAGTCTTTTTTTCGCCGGCTACCGACGTCGTAGGTTTCTATAACGTGACAACATTTTTCAAACTGATCGGGGGGCTCTCTTTCGAGTTTTACCTACTGGAATTGGAACTCCAGCCGGCAGGAACCTATCTAAGCTGTGGACGGGTATGATGAAGCAGTCTCTGTCTAGGCCGGTGAGCGTCCTGGAAATTTCCGAGTTATTGCCCTGATTGTCGATTCCATGACTGAAACTCACCTAAACCATAATACGGCGATTAAATCATGCACGTGTCTGATTAAGGACAGGTGCAACTGCGGCCCTTGAAAACTGACACACTGACAATTAACATAAATGTCAAAAATTCAGAGTACACTTGAAAGCAAAAAAAAGTAGACAAACTACAGTTTCCTGTAATCATTCTTTCTGTAAATGGTAGTGATTAAAGACGACTTCACAGATAACATTTAAAGATATAAAAGCTTTCAAAATTAACAAGTTTAAAACTTTGGTAAATTCTGTGAATCCGTCTTTAATCTACGGCACTTTGAGAAAGAATAATTACAGGAAACTGTAGTTTTTCTACTTTTGCTTTCAAGTGTAGTTTGAATGACGTTTAGAAACTTAAGATTTACGCCGCCGCCTCAAAGTGCATGTACCAGTTTTCAAAGACCGCAACTGTGCAACATCGCTCACCTGTCTGGTGGGTGTTTTGTTATTCGGTGGCCACTTCAGGAGCGTATCGGAGGGACTTCTCACGATCAAGGGCTGCGGGAGGTCTGTTTCTGTCATCGCAGGCGAGATTATAGACGGAAAGGAAAATGACTCGCTGCCGCCTCCGGTCATAGGCCCGCAGCGTGGTTCTGCAACAGTTAACGAATTCCAATACTTGTTGTTCCCCTAAATTTTTTGAGTTCTTAACAGAGTATCTGCGCCCTTCCGTTTCACGTCGCAAACTACCAAGTTTGTGTAAGACGCGTTGCAGGGAGCAACGCAGTGCCCGGAACGGAATTTTCTCGGAAATCGATAGAATAATTTATTTTGCAGATGGAAGCATTTCGAAATGCACGCGACATGCAGTCCGCAATGTCGCCGTAGATATTTTCTTACGTTTCTTTAAATATTTTAGCGGCGGCGCGTGAATTTCGTTTTAAATCTGCCGCAATTACGGCAGTGCTGCCATTTGCTTTAGCTAGAAAATCGAGTTAATAAGAATAACCTCATCGGCTTTGTGACGCTTCCGTAATTGTAACATAACGTACACACAATAATAAAATTAACAAAAAAGAAACATAAAAAGAAGAAATAATAACATTAATGACAGCTGGGGTGCGTTCAGAAATTGTATCGGGAATGCATTCTGGGCGTTTAAAATGGAAAGCAAAATACACTTAATTACTTGCATGAGAAGGAAAGAATATTACCCAGAGCGCGCTCTTTTTTATTTCTGAACGGGCCCCTGTTTGTTTTTTTTAGAGATGGGATTCCACCCGGTGCATTTATTTGCACCGGTGGAATCATGGAATGTACCCACAATGCACCCGGTGCATTGCCATTTACCTACATTTACCTACATTTAAGTAAGAAATAGAAAATGCTTTAAAATGATACCAAATATAACATATTGTGCGTGGATTGTCGTTATACAATTATTTTGTAACACTTAACCAACCTAACGTTAGTTTTGAAAACATATTCAATATTTTATTCAGATTTTAAGCTGTAAAGATTTGGCTTAAACTTAAAACTAACACTCCACCGCGGATTATGAAACATATAATCCTGTATACCACCTGTAAACGGTTAAATTTTAGCAAGAAAAGGTAATTTTTCGTCCGGTTTGAGCGGGAATTTTAAATTTTTGAATGTACCCGGTGCATTCATATATGCACCCTGCTGAATGCACCCACATGGGTACTTTAATTGCACCGGGTTCATTGCCTGGCACCTCTCTAGTTTTTTTTTTTATTAAAAGCGCGAAGATTTTCGCGAATACGGCACAATCTGCAGGTTTCAGGACTGCCAACAGTCTTATGTTATTTATTCAATTATTAATACCCGAAAACAAAACTCTTTCCCTTTCTCTCACCTTCCGTATCTATTCAAAATGTTTGTTTAAATCTGAGAAATCTTACTACTACTAAAAAAAAAAACAAACAGGTCTGCATCCATTCCAGAGAATTCTACGCACACGTTCAACATTTATCTAAACTTGCGCTTAGTTCATGGGCGGCGTTGGGGTGTCAATTTCGTTTACTGCGCGGTTATTTTATATTATCCGACGAATCAGCTGACGGTCCGAGGAGATCGGAATTTGAAATTCGACCACAAACGAGTACGGCGACTTTTCGTTTAGAAGAAAGTCCAACCGTCGTCGTTACATCTTGAATTTTGACAGTTCGTCCATCAACTAAACGCAGACTAATATCGCTCTGATAACTGCAGCCAGCGCTACAATGGGCGCGTTCAGGAACGCTCAGTTACTTATAGCGTTTTTCACTGGTCGCACTTTCTTGCACTCAGTGCTCACTGAGTGTATCTCCATCTCGGTTCAGCTTTATGTAATAAAACGAGATAGAGATACACTCAGTGCATACTGGTGCAGCCAACGAAAAACTCTATTACTCAGCAATTGTTTGTAATTGGCTCACATTACGGTAACAGCCAATCACAAACGATTGCCGAGTAAGTAACTCAGCCGCTGAGCGTCAGCTGAACGCGCCCAACCTTCAGCAACGAGCAAGTATTTCAAAGCGCTTCCGACTGAAAAGCAGCGAATATACCTTCTGGGTCCGTTTATGAACGGAAGACGTGATTTACACGCTGCGGTACCATTTTAAAACTGATAACTGTTTTACACGTACGGAGGTCAGAAAATAGAGCACGCGATTCAAAATAGCGCCGGGCTGCCAAGAAATGGCGATGGTCTCAAGGTCCGATCGGTTTAGACGACATAGACAGTGATCAAGTCTAAATTGGGGACGGCGGCGCACATACCGATCAAGAGCGCCGTCAAAACAACACCTGCGCGACAAAATAAAAGCGACGCAAATTCGAATAAATTCCGACGAATCCTACTCGGAAAATCTTCGGCGATGAAGCAAAGCAGATTTGAATTATAAAAAAAATTAACTGTTCGTCGACTGTTTTAAAATGTTTCTTCTTTATAAATATTGTGTCGGTTTTATATATTAACAAACACAAAAATGGAAATTGGAAATATTACTTTCATTAAAAAACGTTTGTTTGAAGTGACGTGACAGTAATTACAGTTTCCTGTAATTTTTCTTTTTCCGAAAGGGTACGGTGGCGGAAAATAAAATCCGGGGACTTCACTTTTTAATAAGGTGCTTTCTTTCGCTTAAAAGTTTTTGATTGACAGTTCATTTGTAAATAGCCATAATTCAATCCAACCAAGTTTTAAAAATAGAGAGATCCAAAGAAAATAATGTCCGTTTTTGAATCAAGACGCGTTTGGATCACGATTTTGTGAGCGAAAAAGAGCATCTTAAATTTGTGATAATTGTTAAGTATTAACTGTTTATGAAATTTGACATTTCGCTGTGTCACCAATATAACCGCCTCAAAACAAACTTGGTTGACCAAATTCTATCAAAATAAGCTCGACAATTATGTCACATGCTTGCCCAGATTTTATTGTCCGCTACTGTCCTGTACAGGTTTTATAAGAGTTTTGAGCTTGTCAAATCTGTTGAAAACTATCAAAATTTTTAACTGTCACTGCGAAGTCGCATTTAAACACCATTTCGCATAAGGAAAGAAAAATTACAGGAAACTGTAATTGTCCACCATTTCTTTTTGCTATATTCCAACCAGATTCCAACGATAGTAAAGGCGCGCTTTTTTAAATTCACGTACTCGGCGGAAAAACGATTAATAATTGAAATTTCACAGTGGGCTTTATGAAGCGCATAAAACTTTAAGCGCCGTAATAAAAAGCCAGCTGACAAAAGTCCACTCACCTTCGCTTTCCTCGGACACGCTGCTGGTGTACGTGCATCTCGGAGGTGCGAAAAACAAATGAGTTCTGTAGTGGTGCTCCTCTATGGGGGTGTACCCCTGCTCTCGGCTCGCCCTTTTGCTGGTGTGTCTGGTCGCCGACCTGTTCGAACTGCTCTTGACACATCCGGTTTTTTGCTCCCTGAAGTTCTTCCTGAACATTAGATTCATCTTGGCCTTCTTATGTAACTATCTGGAAAGAAAGAAGAAAAATGTTAGTTCTTTCGCTTAAAAGTTTGAATCGTGTTTCGAACAGTTTGGACCTGAATTCCGCGTAGTTGTTGCAACGAATCACCTGACTTTAATTTTTGATTGACAGTTCATTTGTAAATAACCATAATTCAAACCAAACAAATTTTAAAAATAGAGATATTCAAAGAAATATCTGTTTTTGAATCAAAACACGTTAGGATCACGATTTTGTGAGGGAGAGAACGTAAAGTTTCCTATTTTACCGACAATGAATCAAGAAGCAACCGGTGGCCATCGATGGTGGTCGACGATGATCGCGGATGAACGACGATGGTCAATTTTGATCATTGATGATTGATGGTGGTCGATTGAGGATGAATCGATGTTGATCGATGATAATCCACGTCGATCAATGATGATCGATGACAAACCACGTCGATCAATGATGCTCGATGATAATCCACGTCGATCAATCATGATCGATGGCATTCTGAATCTACTTTGTTTCAAGAAATTGCAGTAAACAGCTGGAATTTCTGAGCAGCAAAAATCGCTTCGGTTGAAATCAATTTTGGAACGCGTTCAAAATGTTTCCGCTTACAATCGGAAGATGGCAGCGCGCGTCTCTGAGTATCATCAGAAAATTCAAAAAAAATTTGAAGATGTAGGAAAAACAAGAGACAGAAACAAGCGCGCGCGCTTTGAATCTTCGATTATCACATTGGATAAATCTAACGTTGATCAACAACGATCGATGATAATAATCGATGGTGGTCGACGTCGATCGATCGCATAATCGACGAGAATAATTGCGGTTTCAAATAAAACTGCAGATAGAAATTTTATGTGGCAAAAGAAAAGAATTAAAACGTGTTCAAAATGTTTTCGCTTACAATCGAAAGATGGTGGTGCGCGCCACTGACTATTATCGGAAAATAAAAAAAAATTGAAGATGTAAGAAAAACAAAAGACAGAAACAAGCGCGCGCGCTTTGAATCTTCGATTATCACATCGGATAAATCTAACGTTGATCAACAACGATCGATGATAATAATCGATGGTGGTCGACGTCGATCGATGGTGACAGACGACGATCGATGGCATACTCGAGAATAATTGCGGTTTCAAATGAAACTTCAGATAGAATTTTTTTATGTGGCAAAAAAAAAATTGTTCAAAATGTTTTCGCTCACAATCAAAAGATGGCGCGCCTCTGTCTGTTATCAGAAAATTCGAAAATTTGAAGAAGTACATAAAATAAAAAACAAAACAAAAACAAGCGCGCGCTTTGGACCTTCGATTATCATCACATCGGATATATCTGGTTTGTGTTTATATTTAGCGGAATTCTTGTTTATATTTAGCGAATTAAATTCGTCCGCCTTTAATAAATTTCCACGTGCTCCGAGTTTTCGCCCAGCGGGCAATTATCACTGGAGGAATTCCGCGGCCAAATTCGTGTTTGATTAATTTCCGAGAGGCAGAAAGGGGCGGGCGACAATCAACTTATTAGCACTTGGCGTTCGTACTTACTTTGTCGTCCAAGTTTATTGAATAATCGATGCCGCTGGTTTCTCGGTGCTATCGACGTTCGGGTATTTTTATTTTCTTTGCCATTCGCACAGACGTTTCGGTTTGCTTGTTCCTAATTATTATCGCCGTTCCGGTACAGTTATGTCAAAGAACACACGCACACGACGTCGTCGTAGGAGGCGACGACGCAGAAATCAATTAAAGGTGGACGAGCACTTACGTAAATAATTAACAACGGTATACCTAATCGATATCGCCTGCGAACCGACCGAAAACGCGTGTCTTCCCTCGACATCAAACGCTCCGGCGAATTTTACAATCGCCGTTTATTTGACCACAGTCGCGCTCAAACATTTATTAATAGCGTCCCGACGCCACGGTCAAACCGACGTCGGTCGTACGAAATCGCTTTGACTAAATATCGGTCACGATGCGGATAGACCGCGATTTATTCATTGTGCGCAAGGTGCTAGGTCAGTAAATTAGGTGAACGACGTCCCTTGACAGCTGAGGTTTGAAATCCGCGCGATTGTCAATCGTTACGAATAAAAAAGGCTATTTTTAATTTTTATAATATTCCTTATAGTAATTAGATCTCTAATACTGTTGTCTTCCATCTCTTTTTGCTCTCGCATCTTCTGCTTAAGAAAAAACGATCGATCGTCTTTTGTTTTCAGCACCTGTCAATTCTTTCGTTCATTGTAACGTCGCGTCGCATCAGACCTAATTCGGTTTCCTGTTAATTTTATTAATTTCTGGTGTTACGATGATCTTTTGTTTTTTTTTTTAATCTTCTCTTTTTTGTAAGCGATTTTAGCGTACTGTCAATTTTCTTCAAGATCGTCGTTTGTTTTCGTTGTCTGTCAAAGTTTCCTTTTCTTATGTGACACAGATTGGACGGTTTTCCGATTCAAATTTTACAACTTTTTAATTTCATTTATTTTTTTTAAGACTGTACCTCTTTTCATTTTCTTTTTTCTTCTGCGTGGTTTCGATTTCAGCTCCGTTCAAATTTCGCCTTTTCTATTTAAAAAAGATCGATCGTCTTTTGTTTTCGCCGTTTCGATTTCGACGCTTCGTGACGGAGATTATTTTTTAATCTTAGTTTTTTTTTCCTTTTGTTTAAAATGCTTTTTTTTTCTTCTTCTAGACGATCGTCTTTATACAGAGTTTTCGCAATGAGCTGCTTTCTTTTGTTTTCTCTCATCTCATCTCTTTTTTTACTATTTTAGCTCCGTTCAATTTTGCCTCCTGCTTACGAAAAAAACAGATGATCGATCGTCTTTTGTTTTCAGTACCAATGGATTTTTTAATTTTTTATTTTCAAGTGACAAGATCGTCGTCTTTGTTTTTTTTTTTGTATCTTTACTTTTTTTCATACGAAAGTCTATTAAGCTGGATTCATTGCCTGGCGATTTTTCATAGCCGCGTTACGTGATAGCTATTTCATTGGTTCGTTTAATTAAACAAATTGTACACTTTTAAATTAGGCTAATAGGATCGCGTTGAATTTTAACGCCTAGTGATGAACATAGCTTTAAAACTAAAAACATTTCATGCAGTGTATTCATAGCAACGCCTGACATTATCCTAAGTTTGCTGATAATCAAATTGGCCAAACAGCAATTTCAACAAAAGTGCAGTTTATGAGTAAATGCACACATATCAATATAAATAAGATTTTGATTTCTACTTACGGTTCTGCTGATAAAAGGTGTAACAGAGAGAGGACGCCGGGACCGGGTGAAGTGTTTTGTAGTTAAATGTTTACGGTGACGTCTGCAGTGATAACCAATTAAACAGGAAGCACTCGCATAATAAATTTAAGACCGATACGAAACACAAACACTGAATAAACCAACCGGCGATTTCAAAAATCATTCAAGAACTAAAAATGGCGGCAGTTCATGTTGGTAACGCAGCGAGCCTACTGACGGCAACGCCCCTTCTTGACAGAATTGTAAAACAATAATTGAAGCCGGTAACTGTCGATAACTCTTTGATTTAAATAAAAATTGTATTTTGATTAATACAACATTTCTGTTGCCGAAACGTTGAAAAAGCAGCCGGAGCACCAAATAAAAGTATGTTACATCCGAACGAAATAAAGTATTATGCGTCGATATCTAACAGTGTTAACAAATGAATCAAGAAGTTTTGAAAGAATTAAATTAACATCGAAGGCACAAGCACTGAAATAAATCGATCACTACTTTAAAATCGTTAAAAACTAAACGGCGGCGGTCACCTGTAACGGTAATGCAGAAAATTTACATACAGTGGCGCCATCTCGTGCTGGCTCTACAAAGCACGTCAAAAATCAGAATTACAGTTCGCTGCAGTCGAAAGGATATTGAAATGGGCCTAAATTCGAATTTAAAACCGTCGCTTTTGTTTATAGCTTAACTATAAAGCCCCGATTAAAAAAAAATGCTGCTTGTAAAGTGAAAGGCAAAAGTAAATTAATAAGTAAATCCTCAAAGACTTTTATTTCCAGTCACATTTATTTAAAATTTAAACATCTAATAAATTTCACATTTTTAACTGATAGCTTGTATTAAGATTATAAAATAAATAAAAACATAGTTAATATTAGAAAGAAGAAAGGTTCGATATGAAACAAACTTGTACAAGAAGTATAAGCCATGACGGCTGTAGTGAAACTCATAAACTTACACATTAATTAAAATAATAATAATAATAGTAATAACAAATGGGAATTTAATAACCAACCGACCACAAATCGTAGACGTATTAAATTAAAAACTAATGTTTATATTGTTTGATAAAGTAGAGAAACGGGGATACTAGTTAAGTGCACAGATGTAGTAGGTCACAAAGTATGAAACATAAACTCTTTTAGTGTGGCTACGTCGTATCCCCTTCATCTAACACCGATTAATACGACAGTGATAAGTACGAAGCAACGGTCCATACTTTGTGAGGACTCAACTAACATGTAGCAACGGTCGACCAATATAGAATGCTCTTGCACGAGATATATATACTTTTTTTTTTCTTTTGAATATGCTACACTACCGATGAATCCAGAAAACAAATATATTACAAAAATTTACACAATTATATTAATTCAATAATTATTTTATTAATTAAACTTGTCTTGTAAATTAATTTAATTAACCATTAAGTTATGTCACTTTAGTGGCCCGGCAGCCAAGCAAAAAGTTCGAGATGTTGAAAATGTAGACAGTGGGCCGGGATGAAACAATGGAAAGCAAAACGCAGATGATGCATCCACTTCACTTTGAAGTCATCATGGTGACGAATTCTGAAACAAGAACGTTCATCAAACGCTAAACATCAAATTACCACGCGAAAATATCAATGAACACAAGTATAGTAATACATAATCAAATCATCATTGTTGTTTGAACAAGTAAGAAAAGAGAAAGGACTCGCTTATATTATGTAAACAAGAAAAAACAACACTTCTGTTTTCTTACTTTGCCTTTAAAGTACAGCCTTACGAGTTTAATGTACAATAATGCAGCATTCATCGAAAGTGTCCCATTAAACAAAAGGTAACATGCATGGCAAAGAAAGGTGGGAGAAAACGGCACGTCAGTGAACCTAAATTTAAGTATAAAGTACACAGAGGACGAGGAGGTTGGGGCAAATTTTCTATGTTTTTATTTGCACCACAGAAAATCGGCCCCAGATATTAATTTCACTGGGTTTTAAATAAACGTAGGATCAGAAATATATTAAGTAAAGAGATGCAAAGTATTTAGAAGTGTTTTTTTTTTTAATTTCATTTCAAGTCTTTCACACTAGAATACCCTGAAAAGAAAATCCATAGAATGACAACATTTTGCATCAAAATACTTGTCATGGGACGTAAAACCCGTAGAAGGAGCTCCTGGAAAAGAAACATTTGTTTTGTTTCGTAAACAACATTATAAATGACTCTTTTTTCAAGTAAATTTGAAATTGCCCCCTCTAAGTTGTCGTAGAAGAAAGCTGCAAACAAATAAGTAGAAAGTGACTAACTTAACCAATGGTCTCTAATTCATACCAGTGTTAAACCACAGTCGTGCAAAACAAAAAAAAACGGTTACTGTGTAAAAACCATGCTATCTAAGCTCATTCAAGCTAGACTACGACTGACCAGCTCGAAGCTTGTGTAGCTGAGTACCGATTGAAAACTATGAGAGCAAGCGCACGGAAATCTGCAAGAGAACACTAGCAGTCATACCGGTGTCGTAACACTACACTACAATGCTACATCAAGGGACAGAAATAGAAAGAGAGAGAAAGAAAAGAACCATTCTCGGGCATGAAAACGACAAAAAAAAAAACAAAATGGAATCCTGCGACTTCGAACTAAGTATTTACAAAATTGAAAAGATGAACGTGTCTGAAGCGGAAAGTTTTGTTCGGCACACAAAAATAAACAATTCATCGACGTGTTGCAAGCAACACTTGGTGATAAGATCAGAGAGTTCCAAAAATCTGCGGTGACGCAAACGCCACGAGACGACACTCGCGTAATAAAAAGTTTAACAAATGAGGTCATCGCATTTTAACTTTACGCAGCGCCGCCGCCTTTTTTTCCCCGTTTTAAATATAAATAAAATAACAATTGACAGCAAAATACTAGGCCAACGGGAAGTCATAACGTGGCGACTTTTTTCTTTTTTTAGTTAATCCTGCCCCCCCCCCCCCAAATAATTTAAAATTAAGTACCGAAGAGATCAAAAATTATTATTTCTTGGAGCGCGAACAACAAGCGCACTTCCATCGCTTAGCAAAAGCTTCAACGGATGAGGAGCTGTCAATCTTACGAGGCGAACGAGAAACACCGACTTGTTGCTGGTTCTTTACGTGCGGCAACAAACTCACGTATAAAGTCGAGAAATCTACAAAAGTTTCAAAATTTTAATAGAGACACGGCGGTTATTATTCTACAAAGTAAAAACAAAACTCTGCCAACTAAAAATACTGTACCAAAGAAGAAAAGACTACACTTAAGATGAGCATCTACTGCACGTCGGGGAGAAATGGGGAGGAGGAGGAAAACGTACCTTCGTAATTGACCTGTCCGTCGCCGTCAATATCGGCCTCTCTGATCATTTCATCGACTTCTTCGTCCGTTAATTTTTCACCGAGGTTGGTCATCACGTGACGCAGTTCCGCCGCTGAAATGAAGCCGTTGCCGTCCTTGTCGAACACTCGGAATGCCTCGCGAATTTCTTCTTCACTATCTGTGTCTTTCATTTTGCGCGCCATCATCGTGAGGAACTCTGGGAAGTCAATTGTACCGTTACCTGAAAAAACACGGCGTTATTAACATCATCAACATTAACCTAATTAATTCGGCAGAGCTCATACTGTGGCTGAGGTACGTCTCAAGATTTTAAATGTCGTGGACAAGGTACGTTTCAAGATGCGCGTGTTTAGATACAATCAGGCTTGGCATGTTTCGGGTAGGGCTGCCGCAACTTCAGAGTTTCGTAAGTCGGGACGTTGTCTTTGAAAAATCGGAACATGTCCAAAAAAATGAGATTTCTTGACACGTTATTAAGATTTTTTTTAAAGTTAGTTTTGCAATGCAATAAAGTACTCGCCAACCACCAAAACTGAATACTCTAGATTGTGGACTGAACTCTTTGCAAATTAGAGCAATTCGGCAGAGCTCATACTGTGGCCGAGGTACGTCTCAAGATTCTAAATGTCGTGGCCGAGGTACGTTTCAAGATGCGCGTGTTTAGATACAACCAGGCTTGGCATGTTTCGGGTAGGGCTGCCGCAACTTCAGAGTTTCGTAAGTCGGGATGTTGTCTTTGAAAAATCGGAACATATCCAAAAAAAAGAGACTTCTTGACAGTTATTAAGATTCTTTTAACTTAGATTTGCAACGCAATAAAGTACTCGCCAACCACTAAAACTGAATACTCTAAATTGTGGGCTGAACTCAAAGAGTCTGTGCAAACTCGAACAATAAATTTAAATTTTCTTATCGCTCCAGACTGCTAAATTGTATTGTAATTAATTATAATTCGAAATGCAGCGTTGCCTTTCACTAATTGCCTATAGGCATCACGTCACTGAAAACTGAAAATACTGATAGATAACTCCATTAGTATAGCAATTATGCTGTGGCTGAGGTGCGTTTCGCGATTCGAATGTCATGGTCAAGGTATGTTTCAATACCCTTCGGGTAGGGTTGCCAACTTCTAGGTTTCGTATATCGGGACGTTGTCTCTAGAAAATCAGAACATGCACAAAAAAATCAAAACGCTTGAAGGGTTAATTAAAAAATAAATAAATAGATTCGCAACACAATAACATGCTCGCCGAGTCATAGATGATTTCCAGTCAGTGTTGCCAGACGAATAAAAGAAGATTTCGTCAAATATTTCGCTTCAAAGCAGCAAATCTTGAAGTAATTTTGTAGATCGCCAGTAGCTATTCGTCAAATTTAAAAGAAATATTTCATTCATTTAGTGTTTTACTTGTTACGTTTACCAATAAATGGCACAAAAAAGACAGTTGGCAACCCTACCTAGATTTAGTGTTTGTTTTGTTTATTAATTAAAAATTATAAACAAGTAATAAACGAGATTATTTCGAAAAACAAGAAGGCCTTCGTGTAGGCAACCCAATGGACACAGTCGTTGTTTAGTCGCCTACACTGAAGGACCTAAGAATATTTTCTTTTTCTTTAAAAATATGCTAAACTTGTTCACGATTCACAATTCTTGTGTTTTTTCTTTATTTAAAGCAAGGTTATTTTCAACTTTTTCCCAATTCTTTAATTAATTTCACATGGACTTTTGTATTAGACAAATAAATTCCCTGACTTCTTCCAGATTTCCCGGTGAGTGTTAACACTGTAGATAGGTAGTCGTCAAGTCTTGTGGATAGAGTGACATCTCTTGGAGATTAGAAAAAAAAAATTGGTCTCTACCCTTTTAGTCTAAGTGAGAAGATTGTGGATTAAATTGAAAACAAACAAATAACACATAATTAATTCCGAGTATCGCAATTTCGTTACTCACGTGGCTTATCTGCCGTTAATTTTTTTAAAACAATTAAACCGGGTATTTTTTGCGAGCTGATTAGATAAACTAAGTATTGCGTAAGTCTGTCAATTTTACATTGTCATTTTTTTCATCGTGCGCAAATATTCCCCCCATTTCGGCTGCCCTGCGCTTAATTATAATGCAACTGCCTCAAACCAGTTAATTAACCGTTCTGATGTACCGGTGCAATTAAGAACGATTAAGTTATTTGAACGCTGATGTAATGGTGGGCGTTTCAGAATTTCGAGTACGAACACTTAAAAAATTCTGCAACTCAAGTACACCCGTCTGATAATGTTCCCTCGAAATAGAAAAAATGAAATTTTATTGATTGAATTGCCCCCAGTCCGAATTCAAGTGGAGTCCACCTAGTACATACAAGCGAAAGAAGATTAGAGAACAATACTCGGTTATCGCTTTTAATCACGAAACTTCCTTATATAACCCGTCTCGTAAATCATTTCTTCGACGAAATCGAGTTTTGAAACGGCCGTTGCGAGGTCGGAATGAACTGGTTTGCGCCGATAAGTTTCGAACCAACATTACCTTGGCGTAAAATCGTTTTTAATCTTGAAGATAGGATAAGTTGGTGTTGCTTGATAAGCAAACACTTTACTCGTTCTTTTTGCGTTCGTACTTACAATCGATTTAAAATTTGATTTTAAGAGAGAAAAAACCAATTTAGGGACGCCCCGTACATTTTTAATGAATAGGCCACACCTAATACAGACTTGTTAGTTTGGTTGCCTACCCGACAACTTTTTTGCGTGAAGTGAAATTTTGTGTTTTTTAATTTCATCGATCTAATCAATTCAACCTGTTCACCGTTAAAATCTGAATTTCTGAACACTTATTTGCATATTTCAGAATAAAAAAAAAAAAAATCAGTGTCGCCATCTGTGTAGATTTCTTAGAAGTAAGCAAACCGTTCCATCGTCGCAATTCAAAATAAGTGTAATTTTTAAGCATGCCCTTTTCTCATGTTTTTTTCTTAACGGTTTTTGCAAAAAGATATTTTTCTTGATGTTCCGAATATTGTAGTTGACGCCAACACAGAGAGAAATATGCCACGAATGAATTGCGTATTAAAAATTCGCTCGTAAACAAGAACACGCCGCGCATTCAAAATTTAATTCCACGACCAAATTCTGCTCGTGCTTTCTTAATTACGCAATAAAGTCGTCCGAGCGCCCGATTTTGGCGTCTCCGCCTGTGCAGAGGCAGTTTCGAATTCAATGCAGCTACGCAAATTGCGCCTCGACACGACGATGACGAGAACCTTGACAAATAAAACCATCGACGGTCTTGGAAAAGCAAACAAAATTAGACAAAACATAAATACAGAAATCGAAATACATTCTATATTTGACAAGCGCCAAATTCATCATTCAAATGACGAAGAGGTTGGTTGGCTGATAATCCGCGATCTTGCCATGAACGTGACCCACTGACACAAACCGCGTTTGATCAATACGGGTGGTACGAGTGAGTAATTTTAGGCAATTTTCGCATATGGAACGTTTCCCGGTCTTCTGAATTTTTAGGCCGAATTCATTTCCGGAGAAATATTTTTCTCGTCGAAAACAGACGAAAGCAAAAAAAAAATAATAGACAATTACAGTTTCCTGTTTGCAATTTTTCTTTCTCCAAAATGGTAATGTTTAAATACGATTTTATAAAGTTTTCAGCTAAATAATTCGAAATTTTTAAGCGTCACTTGCGAAGTTGTATTTAAACGGTTCCATTTTAGAGAAAACAAAAAAAATTACAGGAAACTGTAAGTGTCTGCTGTTTTTCTGCTTTCGACTGTAATTATAAGACAAACTAATCTTTCCCAAAAGAAAAAAATAAAATAAAGTCCAAGTAACGCGTAAGGTAATCAAAACTGGTTTTATTCGGAATATTCAAATTACTAAACGAAGTCAGCAAGTTATCGATTAACGGCAAAAAAAAAATTGAAAATCTAGACCGAGCGGACACACCGGGGAGTCGCGAATTAACAAGATTACGTCTGACGTAAGCTTTAAGACGGTAAATATTAATGTAGTAATTTGCAACGCTGAGTGATTGGATCGGAGATTAGGGTCGACAGGACGGCGCAGTGAAGTTGGGCCTCTAATTAATTGGAAACACGTTAATGAATGTTTTCGCTGCGGAGATTCGGCGGCGTATCTTTCGAAGGATGAGGCAAAAATTACGCGAGCGAAATACTATGTGTGCGGCGGAGGAAGTGGCGTAATTAGATATGCAAATCCAATTCCTGACGTTATATAAAATCACGTACCTTGAAAATGTTCTTCTCGCATGAATTATTGCGCGCACAAACACCATCAGGCTCTATGTATAATACTTGCGAGTTTTTGATTTGCTAAGGAGTATTTAAATTAAAACGGTTAAGCATTAATACGGCTTAAAAAAAAATTAACTCCTGCATTCATGCTCAAACAATCACAATTTACTCGCGGTTTTAAGTAAATGACCTAACCTCAATTTGCTAAACTGAAAAGGAATTTAATTTCAGAAATCATATAAATGTGATTGAAAGTTCAAATTGTCTTTCTTGCTCATGGCCATAATTATAATTAAGTTCAGAGATTCATGAATTTATTAAGTTTTGGCCAATTTAAACTTAGCAAAACAAATATTGAAAAAAAAAAATGTTTTCAAACAGTAAAATTTTGAAAGTTTTATTTTACAAATATAATAGGCATCACAAAAGAAAAACGCAGGTTAACGTGCAGCTGATAAAGATAATTAACTAAATTCATCTGTTTCTTAGAGTAAAACCGTGCAGTTCAATGTTTTCATAACCAATTTAAATTTAGTAACTTTTTATTTTAACAGTTGGCATGCTAATATTGAAAAAAAAAACACTCATCAATTGTTTCTTGCATAAAATATACACATTAAACGCTCACCCAAAAAAAATTTGCAATTACTTTTTTATATCAACCACGTTAGCCAAGAAGCAAAAACCATTATTTATTTACATGTATAAAATTGGGGTTGGCATACCTGAATAATCAGAGAGTGCCAACTTACATTTCGTCTAGTACGTTGCACAAAATGATTTATGGCCGCTTTCATAATTAGACTTTAAGGAAGCTTTAATTTAAAGTCACTTTAAGGATAGGGAAACAAATGTATTTTTTTAGGTTAAATTTAGTCGTCGTATTATGAAATCGGCCCTTAAATTCATTACAGAACGTCTAAAGTTCAAGATGAAATTCGTTTAAATTGCGAAGATGCTTGCAACATCGTTTCGATGTAAAATGTTCTTGAAGAAAAAAAAAAAAAAAAGGTAGTTGGCAACCCTGTCGGGAGTAGGCGTGATTTCTCTCTTTTCAATTAAACAAAAAGTGATTCACACAACAAATTCTGCAAACAACGAAAATCATCGAAAGACATTAGCATCTTGGAAGAATGTCATGCATGACAAATACATGACACATAACCTATTTATAAAACTGAGACACATGTTAGCGCGCTACCGAGAATGCAATCCAAGAACTTACCATCTGCATCTACTTCGTTTATCATATCCTGCAGCTCCGCTTCTGTTGGATTCTGTCCTAGCGATCTCATAACGGTTCCTAATTCTTTGGTGGTGATCGTGCCATCACCGTCTTTGTCGAATAACGAGAAAGCCTCTTTGAATTCGGCAATCTGTTCTTCGGTAAGCTGGTCTGCCTGCAATTAGGAAAAGGAAACATTACGATCTGCGGCTTTATCTCTGTGTGTGACAGCGGTAAGCAAGCAGTAAACACCCCTCGAGCGTCCGTGGTGATCAATACGGATTTCACGTCCACCGACGCTCGTTTCGCAATTCCGAAGAACAGCACGTCAACAAACGGGCCTTAATTTTATCGCATTCTTAAAATACACTTCCCAGCAGTTCCGCAATGCGGCAAAATATTATACGCCGGTTAACGGTTGTTACAGGCGTTTGACAGATATTTACAAAGTTGTCGGGTGGATGGAGCAAAAATACAGCGGCCAAACGAAAGCACGGAGGTCGTCGAGGGTGGAATGCGACGCGATGAGCGCCGAAATGCACTTACCATTTTGATATTTAAGGATAAAGGCTACACTGAAACGGCACAAAGATCACAAAAACTCGAACGCCAACAGCTCACTCTGGAGTGTAACAGCCAACTGTCGGTTCGTTTTGTTATGGAACGGCGGTGGTGAGGGGGTGGGAGAGCGGTACTGCCGCTTTAGCGCTGCTGCCAAGCGCAATGATGCGGCTATGACACAAACGAGTAGATATTCCGACGCGACGCAAACCCCGCGAATTTCATTTATTAAAATCGAACGCACGGGCGTACGGCACGCAAAATCGAGCGCGCCCCAAAAACAGAAGCCGTACGACTGATCGGTTCGGACGTATGTAATTGGCTCAGATCTTGCGTTTTATGGCCGGGCTACTTTTTTCTGCGTAGCATTTTGAACGTTTGGGAAACGGGCGCGGCTTGTTTACAACGTATGCTCAAACATGTAACGCAACGGGATTGGCTGCGACGTACCTGCAATGCGTCAAGATAGCTACATCCCGCCTCTCGCACGCAGTCCGAACTAACGCTGCGCTGCGTCGGCAATTCGGCATAGAGGTATCCGCTTTGCGGGTGCGGCTGCATCGCGAGCCTCCCAAAGTATTGCGTTTCCAAGTTCTGCGCCCCCTCCCGCCGCAGCTAAATAATAGCATCGGTACTTAGGGTCCCCTCGGTGTTTTTTTTTTGTTTCGCAAATGTGAAGAATTTTCATTAAAATTCTAGTGCGATTAAATGGCGCCGCCGTATTTTCGACGCTGCGGCTCCTGTGATTAAAACTTAATCAAATTAGCGTGGTGACGTCAATGCGCTGTTAATTTTCGCCTATCCGGAATTACGATCTTGCTTTTAATTAAGTATTTAGATTGTCTTGTCCGTGCATGCAAACAGGCGGGAAACAATTTAATAATCGCTGCGATGAGAATTCAATTGCATTTTATTTTTGCCTTGGCGTCTTAGTACCAACCTTAAAATCACTCATTAAAAAAAAAAAAAAAAAAAAACAACGATTCAAACTCTGACTTTACAATTATTTACGCTCTTATGATTAATACAACACGCTTCCTTTTAACTAATCAAATCAGCAAGCTAAAAACAAATTATACCGGGTAATCAAAATATATTTTCGTGATTAAGATTTTTTAAGTATTAAATTCGACTGGGTCGATTAGTTAGTTTGACCGGATACTTAAGATTTTTCACAAAAATAAGCTGTCGAAGTGCTTGAATATTATAATATTTTTCCGCAAAATGGTGTGTAAAGATACGATCTCAACTTTTCGATAAGTATAAATCAAGTCACGTCCAATTCGTATTAATGTTTATTAAGAAAAGTAATTCGTCATTTGTATCTTCTTTTAAAGACCGTTTGAAAAAAAAAATCACACGATGTTCCAACGTAATCGCGCTTGTTATCAAATCGTAAACGATTAGCGGCGATGCATCATCTTTATCAGTTTTTGGAACGAATTATTTTTATTGATTTACTTGACGAAATCCTATAAATGCAGTTTAGCAACAGTATTTACAGTTGACTTTTATTAGAGTAATTTAAATGTTAAAACGTTGCAGCTTATGCAACCAATTTCACTCTTTCGTAATCTTGGTTGTCTTATTTATCTTCGCGTGGGTATTATGGGCCTGTTTAGAACATTTTGATTTTATAAAAGAAAATAAACGTTTTTAGGTCTAAAATTTCAAGAATTTTAACGCATTTTTAAACAAGGTACGGTCGAATGCAGAAAAAGTAGACAATGACAGTTCCAGTGATCATCATCATGAAAATGGTGCTGTTTAAATACGGCTTCGCAGATTCTACGAAAGTTTTCAGCATCTCAAATCTATTTTTTTTACGCCAGCGCAAAACGCCTAGCAATGAATTTGGCTTTAAAGCTGTCAAAAGTTTTAAGTCTGACGTGTGAAGTCGCATTTTATTTGGAAAAAGGAAAATTACAGGAAGCTGTAATTGTCTAAATTTTTTGCTTTCGGCTGTATATTAAAAATTTTAACATACCTACCTCAAAAATCAAATTGCCCTAAACAAAACCCGTAAAGAAGTCATGATAATAGTTAACTACACGCAGCGAAACGTCGATAACTCGAATTTTCGAGGCGTCTGTACAAAAACAATTACGTAAAAAAAGCTGTAGTTTACGCAGTTTCAATAATTTTTATTTGAAGAGGTGAATCTACCATCATAAAAGACTAATAAATTGAAATAAATATATTTCTATCATAAGTTAACATTAAATCGGCTAAAACATTTATTTACACATATTTCTTTAAGCTTTGCAAAACAGTTTGACACACTTTTTGAACAATAATTCTTCGCTTATTGTCCTCGTTTGGAGTACGTTTCTAATCCAAGCAGAAAGGAACAGAAGTAAATGGAAGCAAAGGACTTGTGGTTTCTACAGTGAGAGCGGTCGCCATCGAACTGCTCGCATTTTCATACTCCCCCAACGCCTCCAAGACCTTCCCCAAATTATACCTAAACGACGAATACATATATTTTTTTTTTGTTTGAAAAGAATAACTGATCCTACCATGTGACATGATCGGTGGGATCTATTTTCGCAGCCTCCCTAAGCGTGGTCTCTGCCAAGCCCTGAAAATCCAAATAGTGATATACCAAGCCCAATTGTTGCAGGGATTTTACGTGTTGGGGGTTTATGGCGATGGCGTTTTGAAAGCACAGTTTCGCATCCACCCATTCTTGTCTGTGCACATGTAGAAGCCCCCTCTGCAATATTCTTATTTATCAAGCACGAAAGAGGAGGTTATTTTTTGAAAGCGAGGAATACCATGTGCATTACGTGATGTGACATTGGAAAAATCTGCATGGCTTCTTGAATGCACTTCAGGACATCGGTGCACTGATCTAGCGCGAGGTAAAATTCCGCAAGAAGCAACCAAATCTCGAGCTGAAGCATCCAGGCCCTCTGCGGACCTGGTCGGGGGCTGAAGCTGCTCAAAGAGCTTGCGACTTCACTGAGCGCTTGCTCCACCCTCGAAGCGGCTACGCTGTGCGCCTGCAAAGAACCTACACAAAAAAATTTACTGCGCCTAATTCCTTCACTTACTAACTCGTATCTTTATCTGACATTTCTGGCGTGTACAGTTGAAAGACGGAACGCGTATCGCTTTTTCTGTCGCACTCTGGCATATCCGAAGATGTCTGGCTTTCATGTATATTCTTCCAGATTTCCAGCATCTGTTTCGCTGTTGCTAACGCTTGCTGGAAACGTTGCATTTTCAAACAAGTTATAATTGCGATGCAATTAAAGTTAAACCTCGCCTCCTTGCTCGTGCATCTCTAGATGCGCTTTCAGATACATGATATTCAAGCAATCGGGGTACTCTTCCAAAGCAGCTTCGATGACCTTCAGAGCCTCTTCGTATTGTCTTTGTGCCGACAGCAAGAGCGCCAATAAATGCAAAGTGGTGGAACTTTCAGGACGCAGAGTTAATGCTGTTTCCACGTGAACCAACGCTTCGCTTATTTGGTCCATTAAAGCTAATTGCAAGCCCAGGTAATATTCGCAGAGACTGTCATTGGGTTCCAGTTGAACTGCACTAGAAAAATAAATCTGTACTGATACATATTTGTTTTTAAAAATCCTCACATGCGAAAATTTTCCAACGCAGCAACATTCAGATTTACTTTCTTCGTCTTAACTAACGTCCTCTGAGCTTGCAGTTGGAATCCGATCCCGATATACAAGTGACATCTACCAAGTAAACCGCTGGAATTGACGAGTTCGATTTTCTTTGCCCGCTCACTGAATTCGGTGCCTTCGACAGGCTGATTCAAGTGTTCGTAGCATAGTCTGGCAGCGAGCAGGCAATTTATGGCAGATTTCGAATCAAGTCGGATCACCTGTCTCAGTACCGCGAGGGCGTGCTTGTAATGACCCATCGAAAGCAAGCTGAGAGCGTGCTGCCTCCACAAGTGTACTTCCTCGAAGGAAAACTTCATCGCATGTTCTAACGACTGTAAAAGAATCAACTTTGACTATTGCATTGCACACAAGAAAGCAATCTTAAAAAGGTACCTCTTGAAGAAGAGAAACCTGCCCCCATCTTACTGTGGCGATCGTAAGCAAATCATAAACGGTCGTGGCATCTTGAAAGGCACTTAATTTAACATCCTTGAACTCGGGTGACTGTGACAAAACCGCGTTTCGCACAGCCATCGCTTCAGCTACCAACAGTGCAAGTATGATTTCTTCGTGTACATTGTGAGGCACAAACTGGTTTGGCGTTGTGTAAAACTTCGGTTTCCAAACTGAACTTTTGCCAGTGTGAGTATTTGGCATCTTGTAATTTTCACAGGTGAAACCCTGCAATAGAAACTCCGCCAACTGACAGAGGAGCTGCAAGCGAAACGCACCGGAACCTTGGCTTTCAACAGCGGACAGCGTCGATCTGTACCTATACAAAGCTGCCTCGTGTTGGCCCTGCTGAAGCAGAAGCGAAGGCGTCTCTTTCAGAACTTGCTCCAGGAGAAAGCTCAGGTTTTTATGATGCACATTTAGAGGTTGTGGAGAATGGGATCCTATAATTAGCAAACGCAAAAAACAAATACTATTGTTGGGGGGGGGGGGGGAGACTAAGCACAAGAGGCAAGAGATACCTGCATGCGTGAGCGTTAACGTGTGCTGTTTATTATCAAGTTCTTGCATGTAGAGTAATCCCAAATCGCAAGCTAATTTTAGACAGCTCAACATTTCCTCGTCTTTCTCGACTTTTTTAAATTTTGAAGTAGCCGAGTTGTCCTTCTGCAAGCACAAGCCCTTGATTGCGAACGATTCTGCAACTATTTTCAGGCTACGACTAAAATTTATCCGGGCATAAAAATTAGGCACATTATTTTCTTTATTTGATTACTAACGTACAGGGGTAGTTTCTTCTCGGATAGGCCATGAAGTTCCGCCGTTATGAAGTTGTTTAAACTGTCCGCGTAATGACCGCATGCATAACATAATTTCCCCAGTAGTAAATGCGCGTCTAATGCGACGCCGGCCTAAAGTATCAATTATTATTGAATTATAAAGTGCGTACAATTTTCGTTCATGTTATTTTATCTTCTACCTTCTTTCCTTTCTCATCCGAAGCAATTAGCAAATTTCTTCTAGCCTCCATTAAATTCAGCTTGGCCCGATTGACGTTGACTTCGATGGGGGGCCATTCTTCCAGGTGACTTTCCAAGCGTCCTTCGCCAATCAAAAAATGCGCCAGGTGCTCTGCAAGTTATTAATAACCACATGTAGGCCGGTCTTTTAAGAAACTGTGAGGGGGGGGCAAAGGTACCGTACTCAGACGACTTCTTCCTCAGCTGTTCGGCTAACTCGATGACTTTGGACCAATTTGATTCCTCTCGGCTCTTTTCAATTTCCGCCTCGACGGAAAGTGTGACTATTTTGATTCGTCCTGTCATATTTACAATATATTATTAAATACGTATACCGATTAATAAATTATCAGTGCTTTTTATTCATAGCCTTTTCGTTTTACGTGTCATCATCATCATCACACGTTTGTAATAATTAACCTGCTACTGGCAATGACAGGTGGCAGGTGACAGCGGCAGCGCTAATTTTAGCAAAAAAACTTTTCGTTCAACTGAAATGCAATGTCATTATTTTCGGTACATTTCCATTTTTGCAATCTTATGCAATCATTACAAAATTTAAAAGTCTTTACAAGACCCAAATTTCAAAATAAGCGCTTCCACGTGTCAAATCGAAATCTGTCATAAATTTAAGTTGGTAATGCCAACACTGCAACAACTGGATCTTAGAGTATAGCATCAATAGATCAGCCACGAGGGCCCGAAGCCAACTATTGCGATTGAATTAAATCCTCGAGATTTTTGCTTTATTTACGAGAGGTGCTTTCTTTCGCGCACAAAATCGTGATACAAACGTGTTTTGATTCAAAAACACATTGACATTCTTTTCTTTGAATCTCTCTGTTTTTAGAACTTGTTTGGATTGAATTATGGTTATTTACAAATGAAAAGTCAATCAAAAATTCAAGTCATGGTAATTTGTTGCAACAACTACGAAATTCAGGTCCAAACTATTCGAAACACGATTCAAACTTTTAAACGAAACAAAGCACCTTATATTTACTTCGAATAGGTAAAACAGCAACATCCTACGATCGCTTTTTGACCTGACATTGCAGTAGGATAGACAAATTGAAGCGGGTTTGCTGCATAATAAGTCCCCCATGCAAGGTGGCCATGCGAATATTTTTTTTAATATTTACTTCATAAAGCAGTTACCAAGAGAAGATTTAAGGAACGAAAGTGTAGTGTTAGAGGAATCTTTAAGAACAGCATTTTAAAGGAGAGTGGGGATTAATCCGTTTGCAAAAGAACGTCCGTCTTTGAATCTAAACGCGTTTAGGCCACGTTTTTGTAAGCGAAAGAAAGCAGATTAAAATGAGATGAAAATACGCCGGAAAACATTAGAAAATGTAAAAACAAATTGACGTCATTGAAAGATCAATGCATGCAATTTCTAACAAACTTTTTAATTGACCCATTCCCTTTAAGAAGAAAAAAAAAACGAATAGTTTACGTTGAAAACATGACTAAAACTATGCCGAGAAAAGTCATTAAAACGTGCTTCAAACGAACACATTTGTGGCATGGGATTTTAAATGTTAAAAGGATAAAACAGAGATTAAATCACCTTAATTATCTTAGCGAGAAAAACGAGTTTTTTTTCTTTTTGTGTTGCCCGTAAAACATGTAAGTACTGCAAGACAGGAAAAAAACCAACAGGATCTGTTTAATGTTACCAATCTTAATACGTAGTGATTGGAAAATCCAGTAAAAAATGAGAAGTTTTTGGATACAAATGTAGTCCGGTAGGGCCGCGGCCGATTTCCGGAAACAAACTTAACGGGCCGATTATTTTAACCGCTCATTAAAGTAGGAAATGGGTTTATGAAGCGCGTTAATGCCTTTGTAAGTACTCCAAAGTCTAATTTATGGAATATAAATTACAGTGGAAAGCAAAAAAACAGTGGACACAATTAAGTGTTAAAAATGGTTGGAAAAATAGTGGCGCCATCACTTCGACATTAGTATAACTATTAGTTCAGAATCAAACCAGGTCTTCCTATTTTTCCAGCAGGAACCTGATTTGGTTTAATGGCACCCTGAACTTAACGATCCGTTAATTTACCGGGCAGATTAGAATTTCTTTCGAAAACATTAGGTCATGTAGTTATTAGATAAATTCATGTAAGTACGTGTAAACCCAAATTCATTGCCAGGCGTTTTGCGTCAGCGTTAAAATTCTATACGATTCTATCTGCTCAATTTAAAATTATATATTTTGTTTAATTAAACCAACCAATCAACTGTATATCTCTTAACGCGTCGATGAAAAATCGCCTAGCAATGAATCCAGCTTAAAGCGCCTGCGTGAATTAATGGCCGCGGGAAAATCTAAGGAAAATTGACAACAATTAAAACAATTGAATTTGAGTGCGTTATATTCCCAGATAAAAAGAGGAAGAAAGTAATTTCGTTACGCTGCCTCTTGTTATCTCTGATAACTTTGTTTGTTTCTTTTTTTATCAAGTGACCTAGAAAACGGGTTTGTTTAATTTAATTCAACGCATAAGCAAGACATTCGTTCTTGGATTTCGCCTTGGTTCAAGGCACCGAAGATAATTATTATCCTTTCGATCGAGCGTTTTCGAACCGCGGCAGAAAAAACAAATACGCCCAGCAGGAATAACTGGAAAGAGAAATTTACTGTGCCCCCCTCCTCCCGAGCCATTCACAAAGCTGACGCACATCGCGAGCTGCTCAGTAACGTAATTAATAATAGTGTAGTTAGTAGTGAGTTGGTATTGTGCGTTGGACTGTCGGATGTAATAATGTAATGCAGCAATGTTTTAGCTCTTCTTTTTTTTTTTTGTTTAAGCGCGAGTGACGAATGCCTAAACTGAATCGTCTTTGTGCCTAGTTCAATGCGGACTTTTATTTTTATCGACAAATTTACACGAAGGAGGGACCGTTTAGGTGAGTTTCGCGAGATGGTTGGTTTGTTTGCGCTGACACGGTAATGTTTAGCGATGAGTTCACACCTTGTTACATCAAAAAATTTTCACAGAATCAAGGAACCAATTCTAAAATTTGTGTTTCCGCCGTGCTGTCTAAAGCGTACGTAAAAAGTAATCTCAAGGAAATACCGCAGAAAAATCACTAAAACCAAAAATAAATTGCAAAGAACTTTAAACATGGAGTGATCAAGAATAATTGAACTGACTCATCAGTGTCGCGCGGTAAGAAGAAAAGAACATTTATGACATTTAATATAATGTTAAACGTCAGACTATGCAGACATTTTTGAAACAATTTGGATCATCCTTTATTGTTATTTTTTTTTTTACTGACGTATTATCCTAATGTACAGTCGAAAACAAAAGCAGATTCCTGTAACTGTACTTTCTTAAAATGGCAGATGACATTTAAAAATTTTGAAAGCTTTCAAATTTGACAAACGTGAAGTCCTGTTTAAACGATACAATTTTTGAGTAAGAACTATTTAGAGTTAATGTGTAAAAAGTTATAAAAAGCGTTTAAAAATAAACGCCACTCCGCTGACGTAAACGCGAAAAGTAGCCCGAGACACACTTATTTGATCGACATTTGTTTATTTGTTTCGCCGGTATTGTGATTCGCTTTTCTGCTGAATTACAAAAAAAAAAAAATTCAGTGAAGCCACTCAAATGATGAGTTCACAACGAACTAGACTCGGCGAGCTTAAGAACGACGGCTCACCGACGATCTTATCAAAGATATTGTTGAGTTCATCGGTCAATCTATCGGTTAACACATCCGGTAGCTATTGGCGATTCATCAGTTAACTCGTTGGTGAACTAATAGGTGAATTCATCGGTGAGCTCATAGGTAAACAAATCGATGAACTCATCGTTGAATTCATCGGTGAATCCATCGATGATCGCTCATCAGTAAACTAATCAAACTTATCAGTGAATTCATCGATAAGCTCTTCGGTGAAGTAATCGATGACCCCATCGGTAAACACTGTCGGAAGCAAAAAAAAGTAGACAAATTACAGTTTCCTGTAATTATTCTTTCTGAAAATGATTTCACAGACAACATTTAAAAAATTTAAAAGTTCTCCAAATTAATAAATTTAAGACTTTGCTAAATCTGTGAATTCGTCTTTAATGTAAGGCATTTTGAGAAAGAATAATTACAGGAAACTGTAATTTGTTTTTTTTTTGTTTTCAACTGTAATTGATGAATTCAACGATGAAGTCATCGTTGAACTAATTGATCAATTAATCAGTGAACCAATCGATGAAGTAATCAGTCAACTCATCGACGAACTAACCGGTAAGCCCATCGGTTTGCTCATCAGTGAACTAATCGATGATTTAAAGAGGCGCACTAATCGGTGACGTCTTCGGTAATCGAATACATCGATGAATTCACCGATGATTTGTGGAACACTTACCGACGAATTCACTCGCACGTTAATCGATGAGCATACCGATGAGTTCAACGATGTTCAACTCAGAAATAACTAATATGTGTTCGTCGATTAAGTATCGCTGGAGCTCGTCGGTGAACTCATCGGTGAACTATCACTGAATTTAGCTGTGAGTTTTTGTAGGCACACCAGCAAAATTACAGTCGAAAGCAAAAAATTACAGTTTCCTGTAACATGGTACAGTTACGGCCCTTGAAAACTGGTACACTCAGAATTGTCACCACTGTCAGAAATTCGTAATTTTGTAATGTGTAAAACAAATCTCCATCTGTCATTTTGATGTCACTGTCAAATTTGACAAATCTACAGCAGGATTTAAGGCCGCGTTCAGTGAACGGTCAAATTGCACAAAATCATTAAGTGAGCGGTCCGACTAAACCCTCTGAAAAATCACCAATTGAGAAAAGTGATCACGTGATTTGGTCTGACCACTTCGACCGTTCACTTACCCCAGCCTTAGAGTGATATGAGTGACGTTTAGAAATTTCAGTTTACATTGCCGAAACATTGTATTTGTCAAGGTGTATCAGTTTTCAAAGCCCGCGACTGTCCTTTTCAAAAATGACTACTTCACAGGTGACGCTTAAAAAATTTGAAACCTTTCAAATTTTACAAGGTCAAAACTTAATAAAATCTGCGAGGTTGTACCTAAACAGCACGAGTACATATTTGCAGGAAAAAAAAACCAAGGAAACTGTAAGTGTCTGTAATCTTTTGCTTTAGACCGCAGGGATCCGTTCAGAAATAAAAAAGAGCACGCTCTGGGTTATATTCTTTCTTTTTCACGTAAGTAATTTTGTGCATTTTGCTTTCCATTTTAAACGTCCAAAGTGCGCTCGCGATACAGTTTCTAAACGCGCCTCAGTTGTTAATATTTGAACATGTACCATTTTGCAGAAAGAAAAATTACAGGAAACTGTAACTGTCTGTTATCTTTCGCTTTAGACCGCAGGGATCTGTTCAGAAATAAAAAAGAGCGCGCTCTGGGTAATATTCTTTCTTTTTCACGTAAGTAATTTTGCGCATTTTGCTTTCCATTTTAAACGACCAAAGTGCGCTCGCGATACAGTTTCTGAACGCGCCTCAGTTGTTAATATTCGAACGCAGTACCATTTTGCAGAGAGAAAAATTACAGAAAACTGTAATTTTGTCTGCTATCTTTTGCTTTTAACCGTGGTTGTTAATATTTTAACGCAAAGAAATATTTTTTCTTTCTATGCATTTCACAAATTTAAATATTTTTACCAAAAAGTTGAAATTTTATTGGCGGTTTGTATCTGTACTTCGCATTTAAGTCTCTGCTCGTCGCAACTGGGATTCCAAGATTTAAAATTACAATCCGGTGTTAATTTACCTTGCTTTCTGCCTTTTATTTATGACACCACTAAACGTCAGAGATTATCACGATTAGTCTGCGTTAATGAAAATATAACGACGTGGATAAACCAAAGTTTGTCGCGGACAAACATACAAAAATGAAGTTTTTTTTTTTTTTTTTGACGAAAATAAACATTAACAAAATGTGTATGCAAATAAATATTAAGAACGAAAAACCCAGGAATATTTTATGTTTGGTCGATTGGTATTTGCGGTGAGTGGGTTACGTAACTCGAAGTTTGTTCTTCACAAAAACGAGTTAAGGTATATTAGCATGCAGGTTTATACTAATTAAATCCTGTACAAAAATTCCGTGCTAAAGCAGTTTTATTATTCCGGGTGTGTTCTCGAAATATTAATAAAATAATTAATGGCCAGTAACTTTTTTTTGTGATATTTCTTAACGATTATGCGAATTCTATGTAAATTCGTTGGGTTTTCTCATCTTGTTGCCTTGTTCTTGCCGTTTTCCCGAAACAAACGGTTCTTTTAAAAGAGGTGAACGATTGTTTTCTCTCCGCCCGTTTATTCTAACGAGCAAAGAAAATCTATTCGGCCGTTTCAGTCGGACGCGCAATCCGAAACCCGCCTTTAAATCTTCCTTGTTTTTACGAAGGTGGTACGCCCGAAACCACTGGTGCGCTCTAATTGCCGTGGTCCGGCCGTGACTAGGCGATTATTCTAAACAAACTTCGCGAGCAAAATTTTTTTTGCGCGTTAATTTCGGGGCATCCTCGATTTACGATTAAATCGCTTCGTTATTTTTTCGCGCCGGACTGAATTAAGGCGAAATTAATAAGCGAAATGTGCCCGGTAATTAAAATTCAGCTTGAAAACAAGACCAATTATGTAGCCAGTTTTTTTTTTTCTTTTGTTTCAAAGCTTATTCTATTGGTCGCGTTCAGGTGACCGACCCAGTCGCTGACATAACATTTTCACATTAGTATACGTTGTTCATAAATTAAAAAACCACCACATGTTGCATTATGTTGGTATAACATATAAGTTCCCTATAGAACATCATCAAAATACTAAGTTGGCAAGGTATTTGAAGTTTCATGTCAAAGTAATTTGTCAATTCAGTTTTACTATTAGATTATTTACATTTATATTCATTTTAACGAGCCGTTTTAATTAATTATAGTTTGTTTGACATCCTACTGCAACGTCAGGTTAAAAAGCGATCGTAAGATGTCGCTGTTTTATCTGTTTATAACCTTATCGTTTATTTCAAATACTTGCCAATTTTGTTACCAAATTTTTAACTAGGACACTGTTGCCGGTTGTATTTTTCACACGACCATTTTAATTTGTGAACAAATTATACTTACGTTAAGTTGGCCCTTCAGGAACTTGAATCATAAACAATCGTGAGCAAGTAATTAAAATCTTAAACCAATGTCGCGTCAGCTATGCGGTGTGGTGTCAATAAGTTTGGATTTCATCGGCTTAAAATTTTAATTGCTTGTCACTATCGTTGTCAATTGTCAAATAGGATTTGTAGGTGTGACATGATCGAAGCAGCTGCCTTCAGAACGACACCAATCAAATTATACAGTGAAAACAAAAAAAAAATAGTAGTCAAATACAGTTTCCTGTAATTTGTTACTCTTTAGCTGCAACTTCACAGGTAACACTTAAAATTTAATTTCGAAAGCTTTCAAATTGTCTTCAATTTTTTCTCTTTCCGCCGTAATTTATTTTTAATCTTTCCCGCATTCTAAATCGTTATCACTAATTTATCATAAAACATTCTTTATCATTATCGATAAAACTAAAATCAGCATTGCGGATAATTATTTATTAAAACTTTCTCTTTCTTAATTTCTTAACAAATATGAACGGTAATAATTTAACCGAAGTCGAGTCTTGTCCGATGAAAATTTTAAATAAATGGTTTTTAAACTTTAACCGGACAGAATTATGTACAGTCGGAAACAAAAAAAAAGTAGACAAACTACAGTTTCCTGTAATCATTCTTTCCGAAAATAGTGATTAAAGACGACTTCACACATAACATTTAAAAAAGTTAAAAGCTGTCATTAAAATTAACAAGTTTAAAACTTTGGTAAAATCTGTGAATTCGTCTTTAATCTATAGCATTTTGAAAATATTATAATAATTACAGGAAACTGTAGTTTGTCTACTTTTTTTTTTTTGCTTGTAACCGTATAATTGAAAACAGCACTCGGCTTTCACTATCGATTGTTAATTTAACGAAAAACAAAAACAAAACAGCACGCTGAAACTGTCTTTCTCTTCTAATTACATCACTGATTCGTAATAAATCATTAGTATGGTAAAAGAATCAACAGAATCGGTATTGTTTCCCGGTAAGAGCTCATCACTATGCGAAAGCGTGCTCACCACCACGAGAACACGAATTTGAGATCTTCAAATATTTGTTCTCTTTCTTTTTGTTGTTGAATTTTAATAAGCAGCAATAATTCTTGGAACTACGTGATACTTGGCGACCTCTTCCAAAGAAACAAACTGACCTTGCCGGGTTTGATGTAATTCCTTAGATTATTGCAGCGTACGGTCATGTGAACTGACGTCGCGTCGTTTCTGTTCGGTTTCGATAAAGCGTGATAAATACCCGGCCGCAGGCGAAGATAAACAAATGTAATCTGAAACGTCGGTGTTCTGCAAAGTGAAAATAAGTTCGTTGTTCGAAAAATTTATTTACTGACAAATAACAAAACTACAGTCAAAAAAGCAAAAAATTACAGTTTTCTGTAATTTTTTTTCTCCGAAATGGCACTGTTTAAATCTAATCTGACAGGTGACAGTTAAAAATTTTGAAAGCTTTCAGGTTTGACAAGCTCAAAGCCGTTTACACAAAGGAGGAGGAGGTTTTAACTTATAGCGCTTTCGATTGGCCTGTACCGAGCGTATCTTCATCTCGTTTTAACCTCATGGAATAGAGTGAGATGAAGATATACTCGGTGCACATAGTGCAACCCAATCGAAAACGCTTTTACATTCAACTAAACCAGGTTCAATGTGAACAAAAACGCATCAAATTTTATTTATCAACGCACTAATTATGATAACTTGTCCTTAATATCATGCGCGCGAATTTGTTTCCTTTGAACCTGGTTCAGTTAAACTTAAGTTTAAACCGTGTTTGTACAGGCGACCCTTAAAAATTATGTAAAATCTGTGCGAAGCCGGGTTTAAGCAGCACCATTTTGGAGAAGAAAAAATTACAGGAAACTGTAACTGTCTATACTATTTTTTGCTTTTGCGTCATTATTAACACGGTTCCTAAAAAGGATCTCCTTTTTTTTTTAATCTCGATTAACTGTGGAATGCATCGAATTAAAAAGGGAAATGGGATCTTAAAATGCCGCGATTAATTTGGAATTTCCTGTTGGCCCCGAGCCTGCAGTGCCTTTTGAACTCCGAATTTAGCTTCCACGATTTCACTCGGTCGCTTTTCCCTTTCAAAATCTGCTTTATAGGAGCAACAAATGGATGTAGTATTAGATAGGAAGGAATGGGTATCTCGAAAGTTTAGCCAAAAAAATCCATTTCAAACTTGAAAAGCCAGTTTTATTGGCTTAGTAGCATGCACGACTACATACACACAGAAAGGTTTAATGACATCGAAGCAAGCAGTGTTACGAGGTGAAAAGTGAAAGTGACACACGAAACTTGATCACGTGAGACGCTGTTTTATTGTATAATAATAATAATAATAATAATAATAATAATAACAATACGACGTCGACTGACACTAACGCCCGATTTCTTCATCTCCTGATAAATTTATCTGCCAGGTATTATCTTTGGAGACCATTGTATCGATAATAGTTTCCGAGGATACTACCTGGTAGATAAATTTATCCATAGGTAAAGAAATCGGGCCTAAGACTTGCGTGCTTCTAACTCACGCCTAAAAATATTAGCCCATTTAATTATGCGCAACCAGGAAACCATAAAACAGCGCGGCGAAAATTTATTATGCGTAAATAAGTATTTTATAAAAAAAAAGCCAGCGGCGTCGGTTTTACGCCGCGTTCGCTTCGCAAGTTGGCAGAGCGTGGAATTTTTTGTACGTCCGAGAAGTTAGTTACAAGGAGCGGCGGGCTTTCTAGGAAGTTTGCGCCGCCAACACATTAAGGATTGCATTTGGCATTCTGAAAGCACTGCGTTCGATAAATTCCAGCGCGGGGCGACTTTAAACGAGGCATTTGGTACTGTTATTGACGTTGTATGCCTAACTGTTCTTAGAGCTAGTGCGAAGTTGCTGGAAAAATTGGACGAGTGAGAGGGCTACTACGGCTGCGTGCGATGGCACACTTAATTTCGCCCCAAAAAAGTGAACGGTCACGAAGTTGCTGTAACTGTAAACGCAAAACGCGTAAAAGATACTAGAATCGAAATCGCGAAAAGAAAAAAGTTTCGTGAAATGCGCCTGCCACATAATTAATTTTTTTTAGCGCTGAGATCTATCTTAGCTTTTTTTTTTGGTACATTTCACAAATAAAACACACACACTCAGAATTCTTCTTAATCATTTAGAGATAAGAGGCCCCCTTCTACGTCGAAAATTACTGTCCGGGCTCAGTCCAATTTTAACAGTGATTGTGCGCCGATAAACAATCCCTCGAGGAATTATTCGGAGACGAGCAAATAAAAGGTAAAAGATTACCCGCAGGGTTGCGTTCAAAAACTGTTTAAAACGAATAGCAAAATATTCAAAATCACTTACACGAGAGAGAAAGAATATTAACCACAGCGCGCTCTTTTCAGTTTCTGAACGTGCCCCACGAGGGGCAAACAACCTTTCGCATTTGCCATTTGAAACGAACGAACGGAGATAATAAGTTCCGAGATGCGGTTCTTAATGACACGGTAATTAATTTGATCGCATACGTGTTGCGGTCGGCGTTGCAAAACGGATTTTCCCCTCGGAAAAGTTTTTTTCTTTTTGCTTTCCTGTAATTTCTACGGCGTCGTCCAAAATAATGACATTTCATTTCTCGCGTTATCTTCGGCGATTTTCACTTTTTAAAACTCCTAGAAACTACTCACGTAACATTTTCCCCTAAAACGACATTTTCTGCACTACGTGAACCTAATACTATTTCATGACATACTGCACAATCAGTTGTTAACAATTTGATAAGTCACTTGAAAATAATCAATTCCTGTTTTATCTTACTCTGTCACATAATGATACTTGTAGGTAGGTACTTAATAGCAACTGGTAATTATGGTCAATTCCGTTGACAAAAAGTGACACTTATCGTTACGGAAAAGGGTGACGGAAAATATTTTGAGCGTTTGGAAGTACCAAATAATTGTTGTAGTAAAACATTTGACAGCTACGTTCGCAAGCCGGGGTTTAACTATTTAATGCACTAATTAGACTTCACTTGCATGATGAGATCATCGGCTATACTTAATTGTTGATAAACGAACTTTGAGCATGTGTTTTGCAACCTCAGGGACTTACTAGCTGCGTTATTTAAAGGAATAAAGTCTTCTTTTGAAAAGCTTGTTCGCCGTGTAAGCAAAAAGAATTACAGTTTCCTGTAATTTTTCTTTCTCCGAAATGGTACTGTTTAGATGTGACTTCACAGGTGACACTTGAAAATTTTGAACGGTTGCAGATCTGACGAGCTCGAAACTTTTATAAAATCTGTGAAGTCGTCGTATTTAAACGATTTTACCCTGTTTAAAGAAAGAAAAATTACAGGAAACTGTAATCGCCTTCAATTTTTTTGCTTTCGAGTTTTTCGCCTCGTTCCTGTTGTATACACGAGCAAATTATCTTTGATAACGGCGGTAAACAAGCGTCAGTGATTCACTGCATGTAACTCGATTCGTTCTAAAACGTTGCTGTTAAGAAGTGCGACGGAAATTTTCCGTTTCGTCGCTAAACAGATGGGGAACACTCGAGATCTGATTACTTAAAATCGCATGTCGATGCGGCAATAATAATTCTTGAAGCTTCTTATTTTCAAGATTGTATTGCGCGTGTGTTATTGAGGCGCTGCCACATAACATAACAATGCTTCTTCAAGGTCATGACTGTGCGTTTTTAGAACTGGGCTTACTGTACATACGTTTTTTTTTAATGCTTTAAACAGAATCTATTCATTCAAGCCGGTTTTGTGCGCGACGTTTAACGTGTAACACACGCCGCAGACGTTTTTTTAAAAAAATTCCCAAATCGAAATTGATTTTGCACACGTTTCTTATAGTAGATTGCGTTTTTCTCAATTTGTAAAGGAAAACCCATTTTCTCAAATGGAAATTAAAAAAAAAACAACCTGCGAACGTTTAAATGTCAACTGCACAATTAAAAACGTGTACGTATTCGTTTTTTTTTTCGATCACGCGGTATAACTTTATCCGAAATAGAAACGTCGTCGTTTATACATAGCAAGAATTATACCTACCTATTTATCTGTTCGGTGAAAAAGAAGAGAGGAATGCGGGAATAAACGCGGCACTGTTGTTTGTTAGGGCTATTATACCGAAAGGCGTGTTCGCGTCGGATTCGTAAACATTTGCTGTTGATAATGTTTTAATCAAAGCACGTTCAACACAGATTTCCATTCGTTGAAACGAATATCAATAATACCGAAACGGCGTCGATGAATGTTATCAGTAAAGTCCGGATTTATATGTGCTAAAAAAGTGGAAAATAAGTTTTTTTTATGCGATTAAAATGGATCAAAATATGGATATTATATGCGATAAAAATTTTATTTTACTTATACATACTTTAGAATAATAAAAACATAAATTGTTTCATATAAGTAATTTTAACACTTAACACTTAAATAGTAGGATTACAAAATATAATCAACAGTTGATTTAAATTATTTGGGGTAAAATTTTGTCGTCTGTCTGTCAAAATATTTTTATAAGAGGAAAACGAACGCTCGACATCGCATGAAGTAATGGGCGCAAATTTCATGGATGCTACATCTTTGGGGTCCATGTCCAAATCCTCTTCACTTTGACCTTTTAAAACTAAACAGATTTTCCTCATTTTATTGTAGTCAGGATTACGTAATAGAACCTTGTCTAATTTTGCCATTAACTTCTCTCCTATCTCCCCTGGAATTGATTTTACACTTTCAATTGCATCATCGACCACTTCAAAAGAATCTAATAGAGCCGTCTGGGATGATTCCAACTTTTTAATGGTGGATATTAAAACCGAAAAATGAGTTTTAATGAATTCTAATTGATTCCCGATGTTTGTGTTCGACATGCATTCCTTACAAATTCTTAAAGCCGCTGAATTGGAATCATCCAATTCTAAGAAAATTTCCTTTAATTGTTTAAAGTTATCTGCGTAAAAATTTGCTGCTTCAAGCCACGTACCCCATCTCGTAATTATTGGTTCTGGTGGTAATGGCAGGTCAGCAGCTAATTCTTTATAGTGTTGTATACGCAGTGGGGCTTTAAGAAACGCCTTTTTTCCGTTATTGATCAACTTATTTACTGTTGGGTATTCTAGTCGCACCAATTCAGCGAGCCTATTCATTGCGTGAGCCATACAAGTGAAGTGCATCAGATTTGGGTAAACCACCTGTAAAGCCTGTCCTGCTTTTATCATGTAGGCTGCTGCATCAGACACCATTAGTAATATATTTTCCGATTTAACTTGATTAGGTGCATATAAAAGTGTCAAGCTGTCGTTAATAAAACGTGCGATCGTTGAATGATTTGTTTTTTCCAAAACTGCACTATTTACCAAATAAGATATTGGTGCAACTGTGTTGCTTAATACTCCTGCTAACGTATTTGCTACATAACGACCGCAGGCATCTGTCGTTTCATCAACTACTATATAAATATTGTTGTCGCTAAGCTTCTCTCTTATTTTCTTCATCCGTTGCTGGTAGCATATACTTAGATAGTTTTTCCGCAAAGTCGATTCATTTGGAATATGACGATTGCAATATTTTTCCAAAAAAGTTCGAAAACTTGCTTGTTCAAGTTTATGCCAAGGAATGTTTGACTCTGCCATAGCACTGCACAAGTCTAAAAAGAATTCATTTCCTGTGTCACTGCCCTGTGAGTTACTGGCTGTTGAAGAAATAAAAGACTGCTTAAAGTTAGACACACATCTTTTCTCCGACTCCTTATGGAGGTTTGTAGCCAAATGTTGATCAATCTGGTACTTTTGGTCTGACGACACCTTAAAATATTGTCAAAATGAAAATGTGATTTTTAAGAGAATTTGTAAGGTATCTACCTGTTTTGAGCATGCGTTGCAAAAAATAACTTTTCCATCTGTAGTTAGATGTTTAGATGCTTTAATCCATTTTTTCAATAGCTCGGATCGAGAGGATGCTACTTTCGGCATTTTGAAAAGATAAGCACTGAATTTATTTCGTCTTTAAATTAAATAAGAAAATAACAACTAATTCGCGTTGATAAATACACTAGTCACTAGTCACACATATTCACGGAGTTCTTATCTCAAACTGAAATGCAAAACATAAGTGCAAAATGCAAGTGCAAGTCGCTACAGATTCCTAGAAAATCACATTCCGGGAAATCGTAAAATAAAGTGGCCAGACGTTGAAAAGAATAAATTACTTCTTGGAAAAGCTGCAGACTTGAATATTGACCGTATATGGAATTATAATGTTATTTATATCAATATATGGATAAATAAATAAATATGCGCTAAAAGTCTAAAATATTAAGTTATATGCGAAATAAAACTACCATTTTTGGGCTTCTCTAATCGACAAACATATAAATACAAAACGCCAAGTTTAGGTATGTTAGCGTAAAAAACTTGTAAAAACTTATAAATCCGGTCTCTAGTTATCAGATTTGGAGGCATTCATAAATTAACGTGACTACAAGGTCTTATCGTTTCCCGGAACACGAAGAAATATTTGTGAAACTGTGGACATTTTAACTTTGCAATATTCGAATGAGGAAAATAAATTTGATTTTTTTTGGGGGCAATAACTCGAGGGCAATGTTTACATTACTGCGGTTTTAATCATCGCCAAGTACAGAAATAAAAATATTTTTTTGTTGATAGGCAACCAAACGAACAGTAATGTATAGATAAGGTGTGGCAACTTCATTAAAATTATTATCACCATGAGATTCTTGTAATATTATAGGAGTATTAAATGATGTGTGGAGAAATAATTTATATTGAAATATCATTCATCACTGATTTTTTTAATCATCGCCGAGCACAGGAATAAAAAATATCTTCGGAATGGTTTCCTTATCATAGGCAACCAAACAAACAATACTGTATAGGTGATGTATGGCAGCTATCTTAATTATAATCGGATTTATTAGCATTCTTGTGTTGTTAAATATTGAGAATGATTCAAATATACATCCAAGTGTATAGTACATTCGTTGTTTTGGTTTCTGATTGTGTCGGAACCATCAAGTACAACGTTGTTATGTAAACTGCACTTATGTAAACCTGGCTTTCATCAAATAATCGTCGGCCTTCAACGGGTAATTTTAAAAACGTCTGCCAAAATGTTAAATCATTTTCTTTCTTACGTTAAACTGTACTGCGTATTCAGTTGGTGATGATTATATCACATCGCCGCAGCTGCTTGTATCAATAAATAATCCACAATTAAAATAAAATACTCGAATGTGCCGAACGTGTTTTATCTTCTGCGACCATTTCCCGGAAAAGCAAAGATAGTGCCGGTGATTTACACTACGTTTTATAATTTGCAAACTGCGTACGTAGATTTGGTTACGTTATATCTTGTTGGCTTACAGAAAACAAATTTCAAATTAAAATGCAGTTTAGCTTTATAATCGAAAGCAAAAAAACGTAGAAAATTAGAGTTTCCTGTAATTTCTTTTTTCTCCGAGATACGACTTCACAAGCTGCGTTCGGCAATGCGATCTTTTTCATCAATCACCTCTGAACTGTTCTCTTTATTCACTTTAATATACAGGGAAGCGCAGTCGCTCTCTCTCGCACTTTTGATCGGAGAGTAAACTGAGCTCATTGCCGAACTCAGCTACAGGTGACGCTGAAAACTTTTGTAAGCTGTCACATTCGAAAAGCTTTGTAAAATCTGTGAAGCCGTATTTACACGGCACCATTTTAGAGAAAGAAAAATTACAGAAACCTGTAATTGCCTGTAATTTTTTGCTTTCGACCGTAGCTGTTATTGACATAAATTGCGTTTAACATTTCGTTTCTTCGTTTCAGAGAATGATAATGATGTCCGATACATTGCGCTACACAGCTCTTGTGTTGCTTGTTGTGATTTTCCCGGGAACCACCAGCGGCCAATATGATTGCTCAACGATAAAAAATAACTGCTCCTGTGTACCGCTGACACGCAGCGAATTTCAAATCAGCTGCCCGAACATCGACGAGCCCTTGGTGTCGGTTGTTACGTCTCAGGGTTTCGTGCACGTGACCTGCACAAACATAACCGACTACGTTTTCATACCGAAGGTGAGCCTCGGAGAAACGAAAACGGCGAGGGTGCAAAACTGTGATGTACCGGACAGTTTCGAGGAAGACATACTGAAAACGCTGAACCTCACGGGCGTCGAGAATTTCATATTCGATATGTGCGTGAATCCCTCGGACTGTTACCAGGAGGAACTAGTGGTGACGGGCAGGTACATGCGAGGGTTGGAGAATGTAAAGCAGCTGCAGATGCGAAGCAATTTCATTAGGGCCATCGAAAGGGACGCCCTCAAACACATGACCAAATTAGAAATGATCGATTTTTACAGTAACAATCTCACAAGCGTCGACAGGATTTTCGACTACACGCCCCTTGTGAAACGAATCGATCTATCGGACAATCAGATCACAGATTTGGCCGACGGTGTTTTCGACAACACCCCCAATTTAAGAGTGCTATACCTCAACAGCAACAAGCTGAGTAAGATCAACGGTGATTTGTTTCTGCACACGAAGAACATCACGATTTTAGAACTGAGCTCCAATAGTTTCGAAAGCCTACCGAAAAACTTGCTGCACCCTTTGGTAAACTTGACTCAGGTGAGTTTCTTCATTAACAGTTTAAGCGAGCTGCCCGAAGACCTGTTTCGCTACAATCTCCTCTTGACGAAGCTGAGGTTGGCTCGCAACGAACTCGAGAGTTTACCGGAGAATGTCTTTGCGAATTTGGGGCGGTTGGAAAACCTCGACTTGAGCAGCAACTTGCTGAATACGCTACCCGCGAATTTGTTCAAGGACCTCGTCAGCTTAAAATCGCTGAGCTTAGAGCATAACCTGTTGGCGAGTCCGCCTGACTCCTTCACGAACCTGCGTAGCCTCGAAGAGCTGGATTTGAGGCGCAACAAAATCTCAAGCTTGGCAGAGTTTAACGGACTCGGGAACTTGAGAAAGCTGCAACTTGGTTTCAACAGACTGACTGGGATCGACAGGATGTTGCCGTGGAAGAACTTGGAGGAGCTGCATTTGCAACACAACGACATAAACTACATTGTATACGATGCTTTTTACAATTTGAAAAACCTGAGGGTGTTGAACTTGGCAGTCAACAAACTGTCGGTCTTGGAGAGGCCCGAGGGCATCACCGCTTTTAATCATTTGCTCGTCGTGGAGGAAATATACTTGGGAAATAACAGCGTGCCCGTTTTCTACGGTGATTTTATAATCAGCACGAAAATTCGAAAACTCGACCTGTCTTACAACGCCATCTCTTCTATTTCGGTAAGCTGAAGTTGTGATGAAGTGGTTATTACGTGCGTGACCTTTCATCGATCGCTTGGGTCAGCTTGCTGAACGCATGCACGGTGCCGTGCCACAGATAAGAGACGCAAACCGTTATAAAAGGCAAGACGCTGAACGTGAACGGCCCGCGGAGTCGCAACCTCCTACCTAGGTTGCGACTCCACGGAGGACCAGCAGAATGACCGTTCACCTCCACCGTCGATTGGTGATAGGTCACACCTTCAATACAAAGTTTGGCCAGCCACAGGCATTTTCATTTGCGATTGTTTTCGTTTCAGTTAACCGACGTGAAGACAACATCAGAGGACGCGATGATCAATTTGGAATACAATCAGATCAAAACTTTGGATTTCGGATACTGGGAAAGAATATCTCAAGATCTCGAATCCGATGGGTCGGTGACAACCGTGCAACTAGCCGGAAATCCCATCGAGTGCGACTGCCATTCGTACAACCTTGCGAGATACTTCCGCAAATCAATCGAACCCAATCTGCTGTATCGGTTCAAGTTGAGGGACACCGATTTAAAATGTGCCTCGCCGCCACAGTTTGCAGGACTCGATTTTATTTCTGTGGATCCCAAAGAGTTAACCTGCAGTTATGAGAATTGTGCGGAGAAGTGCTCCTGTAAGAAACGACAGTGGGACGACAGTTTCATTGTGGATTGTTCCAAGAGGAACTTAACCGAACCTCCAGTTATTCCACCTGGTATATCCAGGATGAAAAACATGGCGCTGCATTTAGAAGACAATTTGCTGACGGAATTTCCCGGCAGTGGACTCGGTCTCGAAGGAGTGACGGACCTGTACTTGCAGAATAACCGCCTAAGACGCATATCTTGGATACCTCCGGAAGTTAAAGTGAGTTCTTTAGCGACCTTCACGATTTGGAGTCATCATTTTTTGAATCTGATTTCAGGTTCTGGATTTGCAAGGAAATAATCTGACGAGTTTAGGCAAGGAAGTCCTGTCGATGTTAAACGATTCGACGACACTGACTAATCTATCATTGCATAATAATCCTTGGCAGTGCGATTGCTCGGCTTCCACTTTGTATTTCGTTGTGATGTTGCGAGAAAACCTAATTAAAAAGGTAAGTACCGGAATGCTAGTAGCCTACTTTTAACACCATTTAAAAAAATTGCTGAATTAGGGTGTGAGATACACCGTGCCTTCAATGAAATTCCTAATTAAAGTGGGCTATGATTTCAGTGTGTTTGTAAAACTGACAGCTATCCAATTATTTGATTTAAATTAAACAAACGTCGAACTGGGATACTTTGCAGCTTCAATTTATGGAAATGGTAGAATTACAACACATTTTTTTATTATTGAAAGTTATTTTCGATTTGCTGTCAATTATTGACAACTCAATCTTGTATTAAGTGTCGCCAATAGTATAAAATAATTACGGCCTACTTTAATTACGAATTCATTTATTTGAAGGCACGATATATATATATTTTTTTTACTAAAACCAGAGTATTTACGTGCCTAATTCAACTGCATTTTGGACATGTACGTGTGATGGGGAAAAGTGAATGTCATTCTTTGCAGGTCACGGTGGAAAATTTGACATGCAACGGCACGAACTTAAATCTCATCCACATGACAAATGACGATTTATGCGAAACCAACACCACGATGATAATAGTGCTGGGCTCATGTTTATTCGCCTTGTTGATAACTATGGCGTTTGCGATGGCCCTGTATTACAAGTACAATCAGGAAATCAAAGTGTGGCTGTTCTCCCACAATCTCCTCTTGTGGTTCGTCACCGAGGAGGACCTGGACAAAGATAAGATCTACGACGCGTTCCTGAGCTATTCGCACAAGGACGAGGACTTCATCACCAACCATTTACTTCCAAAATTGGAGGACGGGCCTAATCCTTACAAGCTATGCATACACGTGCGCGATTGGATCGCCGGTGAGTTTATAACGACGCAAATAACTCAGTCGGTGCAGAATTCGCGGAGGACCATCGTGGTTCTCTCCCCGAATTACCCGCACAGCGCCTGGGCTAAAATGGAGTTTAGGGTTGCGCACTCGGAGGCCATGAACGAGGGTAGAGCGAGAGTCATTATTATTTTGTACGGGGACGTCGATCTTAACGGTGACTTAGACGAAGAACTCAAGGCGTACCTGAAAACGAACACGTATTTAAAATGGGGCGATCCGTGGTTCTGGGACAAGTTGAGGTACGCGCTTCCACACCGTAACAACATAAAAAAGAAGAACAAGAAAATGGATAACATCATGGTGACGATAGACAAGTTGGACTTGATTAATTCGTCGTCTACTCCGAATGTCGGAACGCCCCCGGCCGTCTCACTGGATCCGCTCCTGCTGAAAGGGAACCCCCTGATGTTTAAGTCGAATAATAACATGGGCACGACGCCTTACGTGGATTCGGGGTTAATCGTCACTTACAGCAAGTAAAACAGAGTGAATTTCTAGTGCTGCAATTTGTGATAACTTAATTCAAATTGAATGAACTTTGAACTGTGACACACACACACACACACACACACACCAGCCAGCTTTAGTTCTCAAGAGAGAGAAACGAGTGATTGTGACGTTACTTCTCCGCCGCCGGTGAAGTTAATTAAATGTGATGTTTAGTTAAAAAAAAAAAACGCAATAAACTCAGCGCTCCGCGTGGAGATATTTGGGTGCTCCTGAACTAGTTTTCGAGTTAAAATCTCCAGTGCAGCTACTCCTTTTTTTTCTTGTTAGAATTAAGTAAGGTAATTTAAGTACTTAATATTGCTCAAGATCTCGTAAGTATACTTTACTGCGCTCTTGTAATAATGAGCGAAACAGTAGGGGTAAGGCCGTGAAGATTACAAAACTATTACTTATTACTTGGCTAAATTGTTCGACACCCCAGATATGAACATGACGGTTCTGGGAAACTATTTATTAGATGGATCGCTTTCCCTATTAGCCGCAAGGCAAGGGCGGAAAATACTGTACAGTTAGAAGCGCAAGAAAGTAAATAAGCAATAAGAATTGCGCCACAAATTCAAACTTGTTCAAACAAAAAATGTGAAACCATAAGACTGACGAATAATTTTTATTTGATATTATTCAAGTTTTAGTTTATTTTTAAAGCTATTTTATGTAAGAAACGGAAACAGACGGTCAAATGTGTTTGTGCGATGTAACTATGTACATACTTCACATTTGACTCTCCACGAATGCGGAACAGGTAGAAATAAATCTTCCAAAGGTATTGGTTGTTCGAGGACGTTACAAGTTCCTTCTACTTAAACCGCGGCTCAATTCAATTTTCCAGCCTCCGTACAGGCTTTAAATAATTAGTGGTTACTTCCTATATGTTTCTTTTGTGTTATGTATTTTATACAATATTTTATATGATGTTAGATTTTCAGAGAAGAGATGCAAATTTGTTGTACATACTTAAACTTATTGATGTATAAATATTTACATAATTTGGACGCAAAATATAAAACTACTTATTAGTAAGAGTTGCCTCTTTATCAACCGAAACTGTTTGCCGAACTCACTCCAAGACCCCCTCCTAGGTCACACTATTATAGTAACTATTAAAATTCGGTCATTAAGCAGTTTTAATCACGCAATCAATTACCATTCAATTTGACAACAGAAAGTCAAAGGTTGCAAATTAAGATTTCAGTATCGCTTGGTAAATCCAAAGCCATCAGTCGACCGCAAACATTTGTCGTGAGTGCAACGAGTACATTTCTTCAAATGGTTGTTCTTAGATCACTAAGTTTGGCTTTGTGCATGTCACTCTCGTTCTCAAACCAATTAGATTGCGGTGAATACAAGGTCGGCTGCGATTGTAAATACAAGTCGGGCTTGCTTGAACTCAAGTGCTCAAAAGCAGTCACCTTCGAAATCTCCAGCGATCAAAACCTAACAGCCCGATGTCTTTCGGACCAACTGACAACGAAGCTGCCGGATTTTCGCCCCTTAACCCTTACACATATGACTTTGATTGAGTGCGCAGAAAGATCATACTTTACTCGTCTCATACAAATGTTACCAACACCAGAGACGGTACATCTGAAAGGAGATCCCAGCAAATTGAATTACGAACGAATTACTAACTGGCCTGCGATGAAAATAAAGAAGAACTTGATGGTAACGTCGTATGCGATCATGAGTCACGATGGATTATTAGCAGATGCGCATACTTTGCAAACATTGTCGATTGTGTCTTGCAGGATAAAATTAAAGCCGAGTTTATTCCACGTGACGACCGATTTAAAAAAAATCACGCTGTCACACAATGCGATCTCCTCGATACCGCACAAACTCTTTCAACCAGTTCAAAGGGTGGAAGAAATAGATTTGAGTTTCAACAATTTGATTTTGCTACTGGGAAACCCCTTTCAGTCTCTGCGCTACCTCAAGAAACTGAATTTGGAAAGAAATAATTTGACGTTACTCACCGAGAATATGCTGCTGAATCTTGTGAACCTGGAAGAGCTCAATTTACGAGGGAATAACATACGTTATATGTCGTCGGATGCTCTGTTCATCCACGAGTATTTCACTAGGCTGGGTATCGTTGACTTGTCGTACAATAACCTGACGCTGTGGGAGCAGGACGACACTGTAACGCTCACACCTTTCAGCCGAATATACCGGGAACCACATCACTTGCGACTCCTGGACTTGCACCACAACAAAATCCAACGCTTCCTGCATGAATGGATGGAATTTCCCTGTGCTGATGTGCTTGACGTGAGATACAACAACATTACGCAGATAGAAGTACGATCTTAAACAAAAAAATAATAATCAGTGACAGTCTCCTGTAATTTTTTCTTTGCTCAGAAAGGTACCGTTTAAATAAGTATATACACAATTCACTGATCTTGCTACAAAGGTTTATGGCCGGTTGCACCAAACACTTAAGTCGAGCTTAATTTTAAGTACTGCTTATAATGTGACATTTGATGTTACACTACATTCAGTAAATCACATTTTAAGCAGTGCTTAAAGTTAAGCTGATTTGTCATATTTGAGAGCTTTTGAGAACTTTCTGAGTGTCAGCCGTATTTAAACAGTACCGTTTTGTAGAAAGGAAAATTCAATCGATTCAATTTTTGCAGTTACCCCAGCTGCAAAGGGTTTTTACCTTCGGAAAAATCTTGAATCTTGAAGAAGACGTGGACTTATATAAGGATTCCGCATTGCGCGAGTATAACAGCACAATTTTCTTAAGGGGCAACCCCGTAGCATCCGATGAAAAACTGCAACACCTCGCACGGTATTACGACTTCATAAGAAGCAACACCACGCTGAGAAGCATGTTCGATTTAAACAAGTTGACTTGCATAAAATATATGGGCCAAAAACAGGTGTACTCTTGCAAACTGGGTGAAAACTTCTCTGAATTTTGCACCGCCGGCTGTTCGTGTTCCGTGCGTCCGTGGGAATCTATTTTTGTCGTCGACTGTGAGAACAAGGGGCTGCTTCAAGCTCCAAAGCTCAACGTGCCGCGGTTTTTCAGCGTTGAAGTAAACTTGAACGGCAATTTATTGACGAGGGGACCGCGAGCCACTGATGGTTACGCTGATGTAATTGGCTTGTATTTGTCTCACAATAGAATCACCGATTTGGAATGGATTCCTCCGAATATTCAGGTAACTTCTATAGATTCAAATTTAGGTTATGACGCATGCGCTGCGCATGCGGCCTAGCCTGATTTCGAATTTTTCTGGTTCCCCTGAGTTGGCGACACTGTTAAAAATAGGAAACGCGGCAAACACGCGGGAAATTCAAATTGCCCGTAATAACAATCGGTCGCATTTGTTACAGGAATTGAAAATAGATAATAACAACATAAGTGTATTGAACGAAAAAGTGATCTCGGAGATACGAGCCGCCAGGAAAATCGCGCACGTGGAATTACATCACAATCCTTGGATTTGTAACTGTGAAACTTTCGATTTAATCAACTTGCTGAACTTGCTCCAGCCAAGCGGCAAGGTAAGCCTAAAAAGCCGTCATTCATCTGCACGAAGTTGCTATTATTTACAGTTTTCTTTTTCTTTAGGTGAATTTAGATTATGTATTTTGCAAAAACTCCAGCGTTAAAATCATCAGCTTAAACTACAACGAAGTGTGTAACGTTTACAAGAGGCTCGAGTTAACTGTGCTCTGGGTGACACTGGGAATGACCGTGGGCATTATCGCTGCTCTGTCTTATAAATACAAAGAAGAAATAAGAATTGTGTTGTCCGTGCATGATTTACTGCCACCCATAAAGCTTAGAAGTGCTGCGGCTGTTAGTAATAAAGTGAAAGATGCTTTCGTTTGCTACACCTACGAGGATGAACCGTTCTTGGTCAACGAACTCCTGCCATTCTTAGAAGGAGGTTTCAATCCGTATAGAATCGGAATACACTTCCGAGATTGGGTGCCGGGCAGGTTCATAACAGACGAGATCGCCAGGTCCGTGGAAGAAGCGAGAAGGACTGTAGTAATACTCTCACCACAATTTTTAAGGAGCAAATGGGGGATTACCGAATTTCGTATGGCACATGATTTGGCCATGCGAGGCCAAACGAGAGTCATTATTGTTCTCTACGAGGCTGTGAACTTTGAAGAGATACCAGATGAAGCTTTGAAGAAATATATAAGTACCAAGTCCTACATTAGGTGGACTGACAAGAAATTTTGGGTAAAATTGAAGTCTGCTTTGCCAAGGGTTTCAGATCGGCTTGTCATTATGTCTTATAGGCGCTTGCTTCAAAGAGAAGAAGGTCTGATTCTGAATGAATGATGATTTAAGGTAAGTGTGCACAGTGTGTTCCATAAATCCAAGTTAAGTAGGTAGTAAATAGTTTTGGTTGAAAATTAACGTGATAACTTGCCTCCCGATTAATTCTTGTGTTATTTATGGTGTCATTTGTTAGAGGAATTAATTGGAGGATTCGTTTGTCATATCTTCATAAAACATCATGAATAAACGTACATTAAATATAAAATGTGCTTTAATTCATAAATATAACAGTAAATTTGTTTTGAAATGTGTTTGACGTGATAAAAAAATCAGATTTGGTTTTTGTAAACTTTCGTGCTGCAAATAACTTGAGAAAATATCGAAGATGATGTCTCTGAGGAAGTTGTAACCTCCGTCACTTCTTCCTTCTCATCCAGCATGGGGTTGCGTGGGGGAGCCGCGAGCGTTCCTCTGGCAATAAAAGCAAGAATGCATTCGCTGACCCATCGTTCCGGCTGGTCTGCATTCACCACTTGCGCAGTCTCGCCGCAGTAATTTCTCAGAACACCATAATTTTCACAGTAAAAATTCAGCTAAAACAGATTAGAATGTTCATTAAAAAAAAAGAAAAATGTGCTTAAAAGCACTCCACCTCAGCATTGACGATACCCATCTTATCTTTGGGGTGTATCTTCAGGTGTTTGTGGTGAAAGTTCTCCGGTTGTTGCACGATATCAGTCACCGAACCGGTATGGACATTGACACGTCGATTAATCAACCGTTCCCTGCAGACATTCAAATCACACTCCAAAAATATAACCCTACGAAAAACGCGTACGCTGAATAAAACAAAACCAAAATAAATAAACCAAGCGCGTGTAAACCTGTTGGGAGGTGTATCCAACATGTCCAGGTATTTAAAATCCGTGATGGTAAATGGATACCCGGTTAACACCCACCCACGTTGCAAGCAATCGTCTTCTAGTATTCGCTGGTTCACAACTTGCGCCAACAAATCCGAGTGATAGCAAACTTCTTGCTTGCATTCTTGCAAGGCCTTGCCTAAGTCACTGTCGCTGTTGTAAATTTGGCAGAGAAGGTACTGAAAATCGACTGAAAAATACATTGCAAGGAAACTTCACTTCACTTCACTTCACTTCAGTTTGCTTACCGTGAACCAAATTTAGCTTCCTTGAAATGAGCTTCGCTTGGGTGTTTCTGCCGGAACCTCGCGGGCCTAGCAAGAGCAATCGCGCAATTCGAGGGCATCCAATCCCCTTCAGAGTTTTAACGATCTCCACACATTCCTTCACTACGTCGTGAATGAATCGCTGACGCAAGAACACCTCCTTCGAACACACAAACGTTTGCTTTGGACTTACAGTAATCAGTGAAATGGTAATTCACCACTAATTTATGTTTGAAAACGTCACGGATCGCCATGATTTCTCTCCTATATTCCGGCCACATTGCAGGAACATTACTGTACAATAATTGATTCAGAGGCGGGTTGAACGGTGGAATAAGGTGCAGAATGTGAGTTGGTATTATGCCGGTGCGTACAATCCTTTTCGCTTCTTTCGCCGATTTGATGCAGTCTTCGAAAAAATCACGCGAACTATCAAAAGCAAAGCGAATGGAACTTACCAACAAGTATCCAGCCGTGATTCTGCGCTTCCTCGGTGTGCAACAGATAAGTCAAGCACATGGCTAGTGCACCCGGCCGTATTTGTGCTCGTGTCAACTGCAATTTATTAAAGTTGAGGGTTTTGATGTGATGAACTGAGGATGTAAAAATTTACCGCGTGTAGGTAGTTTAATATTAGGTCTTCTGTAACGACGGACTGTCCGGTTTGCTGTGCAATTTGTTTGGCGACTTCCACGCAGTTGACCTTCGGCGAAGACAATATTATGACCCTGGAAACGCCGATGCTTTTGGCTGCCCTGTATAGTAGCTGTTTGGTGAACATTAGGTGATCGACCGGTTGTTGTATGATTATTTCTCTTGCTAGTTCCTGCAAGTTAAGATCGAAATTATAATTTTCTCTCTCACAGAAAGAGTCGACTCTACGTGAAACAGTTCCATTATTTTATGCTTCTCCAGGTATGGTATGTGCCATGGAGGTAAAGTCAATTTCTGTCTGGTTCCGTCAGACATTCTTTCTTGTAAAAATTTGCTGTAGAGATTTAATCGGAGGTAAGAGCGTTGATTGATGTAAGTATTTCAATTTCAATCAACGGTAATTGTCATAAGCTGACACAAAATTCTTAAAATAACGCGAGCTTGCTTGATTCTAGTCATTCTATAAAAAAATAAATAAATAACCGAAAGAGAGAAGAGTTGGGAGTAGGGATGTGCAGTGAAAAATTGAAGAAATTTCATGGAGGAAATTTTCTGAAATCTCAACACTTTTCGAAACACTGCGAAAAGAGAGGAAGGAAATTTCTACGTCTTTGAAACTGTCTTCTAGAATTTAAAGGGAATTACAAAATTAACTGCGATTGCAGATTAACAGATGGCGCTGCTTATATTTCACTTGTGGGCACTTGAATTATTCCACAAAATGAAAAGGGTACTTAACATTTTTAACAAATTTAGTGGAAATACGATTTTCAGTGATTTATATTCATAACTCATAAAAATAGAAACTTTTTTTGATTAAAAACCGATCTCTTACTGTTTTTCAATTTTCTGCCAACTATACAGCTGTGCTGTGCGTGTTGCCGCCACACGCCTTTTGTTTTAAAAATTTATTTATTCGAAATTGTTTTTCTTTATAACATCACTTCTTAATTTTTTTTGCTGATTTTCAGTAACCACTTTGAAATTCTTTCCCGACATATGTAGTTATGACTCGCGGTAACAGGCGGCGCCACAAATGTTTTTTTTTTCTTTATTCAAACTTGTCTTAAGAACGTTATACTTGAACGTCTTGAAATTTGTTTTAAGTTGTTTTGTCTATAAAAATTTAAAAGAAATTACAAAATTACAAAATTAATTGCGACTACGGATTAATAGATGGCGCTGTTTACGTTTCCCATTTTACTTTCTTTGAAACTTTTTTCTTAACAGTTTCTGTTCAAATCTATTTATTCAAATTTTTTGCCGATTTTCTTGAAATTGTTTCCAATTGAAATTATTTCCCCCCACAATTATGAATCATGGTAACAGGCGGTGCCACAAATGTTCCTCTTTACTTAAAATTTCCTTTTGATGAAAGTTGTCCTTGAACGTCTTGAAGTTTGTTTTCAGCTCAGTTTTGAAACTGTCGGAATCAGAGGATACAAGATTAAAAATTAATTGCGGTCGCGGATAACAGATGGCGCTACTTATATTTGAAATTTCTTTTAACCATTTCTGTTTGATTTTTCAGTCTATCCTTTCTTCCACACAAATAAAGAGAAACCCCAAAGTTACAACTCATGGTAACTGATGACGCTGTAAATATTTTTTTTTTCTTAATTCAAGTCGTTTCAAGAACAGTTTTTTCAGTTGTTTCTGAAGAAATAAAGAGTACAGTGTTGCGGCTGGGGGTAGCAGATGGCGCCACATGTGGATGTAAATCATAAACTCTTTCGTTTTAATTATTTAAGCATAACATTTTATTTATTCGAAAGTCTTTTCGGGACGTTATTCTTGAACGTTCCTAAAGTTTTCAAGTTGTTTTGAAATCTTTTCCTGGTAAATTACATATTTACGGCTTGGATTAATAGGTGGCGCCAGAAACGTCCATACTATTATGTATTTGAAAATACAGCAACATTTTTCAGAAATCTTTGAAGTGTGACTTTTTACAAATAAGTTTTCACTTTCAGAGATCCAGACAAAAATTTATACTTTTACTTACTTCGGTCAGGCATGTATGGCATCTTAGGCCCGGGTTGCTTTGCAATCCCTGCAACCCTTGTAGCTATGCCACTGAGGATAAAAAGTGTCCCATTTTTAATGCTCGCGACTGTGTACATTAGGTTTCTAAATTCTTGCATTACATTTTATGTAATTGTTGAATATTCCGAATGATAAAATAATGCGACGGAGGCATTGCATTTACCTGATTTTGTTGAAAATTGAAAACATTTGAATTAGTCTTAGAATTGCTATAAAAATGAAACAAAGGCTAAAAAGTTGTGATTAAAAAAGTAGCCCTAAATGCTTGAGGCTAATAGCGTTAGCTAATAGTTGTAAAAAAGTTACAGTTTCCTGTAATTTTTTCTTTCTTCCTCCAAACTGTACCGTTTAAATTCGGCTTCACAGGTGACACTGCTATCATTGAAATATTAAAGTCTGAAATATTTTTGTCAAACTCCAAGACTTGTGTAAAATCCGTGAAATCATAAAACGTGTTTAAATAATATTTTTTTTTAAAGAAGGAAAAATTACAGGGAACTGTAATTTTTTACTGTTTCTTGCTTTTAATCGTAGAAAAACTTAATGTTTCTTTTAAGTAACTTTTAATTTCTTGATGTGCAACTTAAAAGTAATTAACTTCAAGGTTGCTTTTTATTTCATAATTATCTGGGGACTTTCTGCGTTGGGTTTGGTAATGGGTCAGTATTGCGCGTTTTCCATCATAATAAATATGGCGGCTTTGTGTATAAGTGTGTGCGAGTGATTCGATGTCGTGTGCGTCGCCTTCACATCTCTCTAACTTTAATACTGCGTTTGCGATTTAATAAAATCAAATCTTCAACATTGTCACCGCTGTAAATAGCTTCGCACGTTTCATTCTGCAAAATAATCGCAGCGTCTTTCTGCAGGTATGGCTAGTCGACACAAAGCAATAAAATGTTGCCTTTAGGAACTGTGCCGCCTGTTCACACGCCTAATTCAGCGCAGAGTAATCCACCGAGCACCAATAATTCACTAACACCCACCGGAGGATCCAACAAGTCGAGCAATTTAGTAAGTCAGCAGTTCCTGTTGTGGCAGTGCCGTATGTTTAAGTGGTCTTGATTGATTTGTTGTAGAAACCAAATTACACTCTGAAATTTACTCTAGCAGGACATACTAAAGCTGTATCGTCTGTAAAGTTCAGCCCCAACGGTGAATGGCTGGCGAGTTCATCAGCCGATAAGTTGATTAAAATATGGGGGGCGTACGATGGTAAATTCGAGAAAACAATTTCTGGTCATAAGTTAGGCATAAGCGATGTCGCATGGTCAAGTGATAGCAGATTGCTGGGTAAGCATCCTTTAACGCGATTCGACTAGAATGCAAAACGTGAACTTATTTAAGTATCGGCAAGTGATGACAAAACGTTAAAAATCTGGGAACTATCATCAGGAAAATGCTTGAAAACTCTGAAGGGCCACAGTAACTATGTATTCTGTTGCAACTTTAACCCCCAGTCAAATCTAATAGTGTCCGGATCTTTCGACGAGTCCGTACGGATTTGGGATGTCAGGACTGGAAAGTGCTTGAAAACTTTACCTGCTCACTCTGATCCTGTTAGTGCGGTACATTTCAATAGAGACGGCTCACTCATCGTGAGCAGTAGCTACGATGGACTGTGGTAAGTGCTTTAAAATCACAAAACGAAATTGACCAACGAACTGAGCTGGAGGTTTAATTTCAGTCGTATTTGGGATACAGCATCCGGTCAGTGTTTGAAGACCTTAATCGATGATGACAATCCGCCTGTATCGTTTGTGAAATTTTCACCCAATGGAAAGTATATTTTGGCAGCAACCTTAGACAACACGTTGAAACTGTGGGATTATTCAAAGGGCAAGTGTCTCAAGACATACTCCGGACATAAAAACGAAAAGTATTGCATATTTGCTAATTTTTCCGTCACGGGGGGAAAATGGATCGTGAGTGGCTCGGAAGACAGCATGGTTTACATTTGGAATTTACAAACTAAGGAAATAGTACAAAAATTACAAGGACACACAGGTATGAATCAACAGACGCTTTTTATTTGAAATATATTCACATTGACCTGTTCCAGATGTAGTATTGTGCACGACTTGCCATCCCACAGAGAACATAATTGCATCAGCAGCGTTAGAAAATGATAAAACGATTAAACTATGGAAAAGTGATACGTAGAAAAGAAAATGACAAACGTCGAGCGAGTAAGCAAGCTCCTAATTTTTCACTGACTTTGACTACTACAGTTTAGTTTAAATTCGAATCAGAAACATGTCAGATCTTTTCTTCAACAAATTTCGTTTATTTAATGGTTTGCGTAGTTCTGCCTGTAAGAATCAAATGTTGAAAGAAAAACATTAATTACTTCACCTTTTTTTTTTATTTTTCTTACGCTGTTTGAATCAGAAAATTATAATAAATATATGATATGTTTATATAAAATTACAGTTGATTTCCCCTCAAATTTTCTTTATAGCGGTGATTTTGGAAAGGAAGAATGGAGCACGCAGAATGATTTCACTACTCTAGCTCCAAGGCACTCTCAGAGTATTCCCATCTGTTTTTAAATTCATGTAATAATAATAAGGGATGGAAATATTCTCGCAGTGCTCTGGAGCAGCAAATAATAAAAAAAAACGCTGCGAGTTTCTGTGCTCAGTTAATTAGTTACTTCAGTTCCGATATGCTTAGATAGACATCAGGTAATATTCATGTGTGAAATGTCACGTTAAACTTTGTAGATAATATAATTAGAGGAATTGTAAAAACCAAACAAAAATGAATTACACAAACGTATATTTAAATAATTATCACCTCTTTCTTTTTTTTACATCAGTTGCTTGAGTAGCCTGCAATTAAAGGGAATGGGAACGATTAAAAATATCGACGGTTTAAAACTCGTGTACCTTCACGTTTCCGTAAACTGCCAAAATGTTTTGCCCTTTCCTTCGTTTTCGATCATAACTCTTGCCCTTGGCATTCGACTTGCCCACTCTATTTTTCCCCAATTGTTGAAATTCGAGCCTATTCTTCTCGCTTTCTCTTTCTACCTTTCTTTCTTGCTGGAGCAGCTTGTAATTCTGGTATTTGTTTTTGCGAGGCTTTGCACCTGAAACGGCACAATTCCTTCCTTGTTTTCATACTATTTCAAAAAAATTAACTGAGCACAACTGTAGCTCTTCCGCATTAATAAAAAAAATCTTGCATTTACTAACCTAATTTTATGGCGAGCTGGACTTTCGCTTCCTCTTTCTTTTGCGGATTGAAACCGGACATTCCGTACTTAATTATTTCAAATCTAGCCCGTTTCATGTCCATTTCGTTCACGTGCTTATCTTCTAGGGTCCGAGAATTTTCCAACTTACGCTTAGGACCTTGTAATTTATGCGTACTACTAAACTCTACATATTTAAAATCGACTTTCGATTCGGTTTCCGCAGACCCTCTTGTTGATACGAAATACTCTTCCGACATTTTGCGTAAACTTCAAAGTAATAAAAGGAAAAAATGAAAATAGCTGTGAAAATAGCCCAAGCAGTGTTGCCAAATGTTGCCGTGAATCTGAATTAGTAACAAAGTTCGGGATTTTTGTTTTCCGTTAGGTCAAAAAGCAATCGCAGGATGTCGCTGTCTAAGCTATTCAATTTTTGAATCGTTTTTTTAAATAATCCTGTGATAAAAATCGTTTATGGATAACGAAAACCCCATATTTTGTTAAATTTTTAGTACAGATTCATTCGGAATAAGTTCGGGACTACGTCCGTAAATAAAGCTGATATGTGATGCCACAATTTGAAAAAAAAAATAATACAAATAATATGTATAAATGATTTATTATGAATTGTATTACATAGGAAAATTACTCTCAAAATACAGTTCCACGATGAAGACACCAAAACTAAAACATAGATATGTCTACCGTTGAATTACGTCGCGAGACATTTACACCAGTGATCCAGTGGTGTAATAGAAAGTCAGAAAAACAATAAATTACTAGTAATGGAATGAAACGTGAAAATTAATTTTTTAATTCTAACAAATTATAATTCATCGTGTAGGTCCTCGCTTTGCTCGGCGGGCGTCTCCCTGCATGCAGCCGGCGTGACAAAATCAAACTGGTATTCACAACGGTTTGGTTCCGAGACCGCGGTTAATTTATTTTCACTACCACATATCACGTTCACTCGAGTCGATCTCTGGGGGCCATTCCAGCAAGACTGCCCCCTATCGTACAGCATCGTATCATAGGGACTGTCACTAGGTCCCGCCCACTTAGACCAAATACCTAATCTAGTTTCCACTGAATTAGCCTTCGGTTGTTGAACAGCCTTGTCGAAGGGACAAAGCTTGTAAATGTACTCGTAATCGGTGTATTCAAAGCATTCCCCTTCAAGAGCCGCAAACTCCTCATCAGGTCCGAAATCTTTCTCTAGATAGTCCTCAATGTCTTTGATTTGAGAATGGAAATCACGTACATCCTTCTCTACATCAGAGTATTGCTTACGGGCCTCATTCGCTTGGTCGATTAGTTTTTGGGTTTCTTCATCGTAAACAGGAGGACTTGGTATTGTTTCATCTTGCTTTTCTGTGGCTGCGGCATCTTCATCATCATCTCCTTCACTTTCAATGTCATCTGCATCTTCTAAGTCATCAACTAAAAAAAAAATTGCATGTTATACATTTTCTTGTGTACACAGAACGATTTCTAAAATATTTAAAGTATTATATCTTAATCATGTCTTACTTTCTTCATGTTCACCTGCATCCGCAACAGCTTCTTCTTCTTCCTCTTCCTCTTCCTCCTCATTAACCTCCTGGGCAGATTTCTCTCCTGGTTTTGGTGTGGGAGGCTTAAACAATCCGGTATCCATCATGAGAAACGGCTTAATTTTAGACCAACATAATGTAATGAAGTCTTCTTCGTTGACGGAATCTTGTTCATTGAGAAAATACTTCGCTTCTTCATCAGACACCTCGCCGTTTCTGTCTTTGTCGAAACTCTGTCTGGTTTTCAGCTCAGACAAATCAATTTTACCATCACCATTGGAATCATACTTGACAAAAGTCTCCTTGGCTTCCTCTCTCGACTTTAGGGCCTCGATTTCCTCACGCTTCTTGCGTTCCTCTTCCTCGATGTCTCTGTAGTGTTTGAGCGCGGCATTCTCCAACTCTTCTGCTAGTTTTTTCACCTCTTCTTTCTCAAGTTTAATCTTCTCGGCCTCTGCCTTGTTCTTTTGCAGCTCGGTTAATCTCTCCTTCTTCTGTTGCTTGAGCTGGATGCCTCTCTCACTCATCTCAGTCTTCAACTGCTTCCCTGCACGTATTAATTCTGCCTTCTTCTGAGCCTCCTCGCGAGCACTGCGTCCCAACTCGTTGCAGTTATTGACACACTTGATTTTTTCATTGGCATATTCATCTGAGGCATCACAGCAGTCGCACACACCGTCGTTTACTCTTGACGAAGCTATATTTAACGGCTTGTGGCCTGCGTTCGTGCAATGGAAAGTTCCGTGAGGGCAAGCAGAAGTTCCGGGCTCATCACTGGCGTCCGGGCAATCACAATAATCGTCGTTCACATGCGTGAACGGTATAGTTAAGCTACCGTCGAAGCATACAAAGTCTTTATCAGAAGGATATAGCGAAGCCCTGGACAGCGATACGCCTCTAGGTCTGGGCACTTCAGAAGGGTGTATACTCGACGATAATATCAAGAGGTAGAACAAGACATTGCAGTATTTAAAAACTTCTGAAATTACCATAATTATTATTCGAAGAAAGTATTTGCCGGTGGTAGCACAGGTGTTCCATCAACTGGTGTGAAGTTGGAACGCAAATCACCACGTTATTACGTTTGAAGAAGACACGTCACTGATAAAGGTAATTTCAATATTTTTGCAACTAGTTCGTGTTATTACTAATTATCGAATGTAATTAATGTATTACGTTAAATAAACCCGATAATTTCGTTGTGCCACGACGAGGTTAGTGGAATTGACTTCTTGTGGTTGGCGACACTGCGATCCTTTGCTCAGATTAGTTGCGCAAATAGGTAGAGACGTTTAAAAATTTTTATCAACTCTTGGCGTAAAATTTGGAAATATTTTACCTTATAGCGCTTAGTTTCGCTGTGAAATAACTTCAAGATGGACAATGACTTATCTTTCTTTATACAGTCTAAATTTCAAGGTAAGAATTCATAATGAAAGTTTTGAAAATTCATTTGTTTTTCCTGTGGCGATAGTTTTGTAAACAAATCTAAAAAGCCGATGATTTTTAATTAAAAACTCACTTTTTTAACATTTCAGATAAAATTGTGTTAACAAAATTGAACCTCATTATCTCAATCATAAAGAGTTCGTCATAAGCCCCTGATTCCATGTCTCTCAGATTTCTTGGACTTACTAAGTTTTACGTGAATGCTCTTCAAATGAAATTTCTAAGAATACAGAAACCTACTGAAATATAAATTGTTAATACAAAGGTACTTCGGAGTCCTGCATGTGATACTATCAAAGAACACTATTTAATAGGGGGTCTGTGTTTTGTTACAGAGAACCACTGACCGCAACAATGGAAAGCGTTCACGGGATTTTTTGGTTATATGAGCAGACGCCGCCGTGACGTCACGCGGCGTCGTAGATGGCGCAAATTCGAGGCGCAGGTTGCTGGGACCCGGCCAGTCAGTAAGTGACATGAAAGCAATAGCACGGGTTCACATTCAACACCATCCGCGCGGAGAGACATGCATAACGATGAATATTTCAGCGGCAAGCATTCTATTTGCGGTAAGACGAAGTAATTAATTAGGATAGTGTTTCCACAAATGTTTGGGATGCAAACGCGAACCTGGAAAATTGCTTATCGATTTTTCGAATTGATAAATCTGCCCTTATTGATGAGATCATTACATTTTTTTCATTTCGTCGTCTAAAATAATAGTAGGGTCAAGTGTGTGGTCAAAATTTGATAGCTGAGGGGGTAAACTGTGCCATAATTTAAAAGAGATAGATGTACAGTTGCGGCACTTGAGAATTGGTACACTGAGAATTGACATCAACGTCAAAAATTGGTAATTTTTGTAATGTGTAAAGCAAACCTTCATCTATCATCTTGATGTCAGCGTCAAATTTGACAAATCCATTAGTAGCAGGATTTAGAGAGATTTGAGTGACGTTTAGAAACATCAGATTTAGGATCAGTTTACACCATCGAAACGTTGGGCTCCGTTCAGTAATAAAAAAGAGCGCGCTCTGGGTAATATTCTTCCTGTCTCATGTAAATGATTTTGTGCATTTCACTTTCCATTTTAAACGCCCAAAGCGCACTCGCTCCACAATTTCTGAACGCGACCCTGTATCTGTCAAAGTGTACCAGTTTTCAAAGACCGCAATTGTACATACTTTTTTGGAGATGAAACTTGTTTTATAACAAGTTAAGAATCGTCAGTTACCTTATGGCCACTGACGATTCTAAAAAGACCAGGGACATGATTTATTTTTTATATTTTTTTTAAGCTCTGTTTATTAAACACATACCCACATATTTTTTTTTTTCTAAAAAGATAACATGATTTTGACACAGGTTACAGGAAGCTATATCAAACGGGGGGAATGGACAGTTAGTTTATTCAATTAATCAGTGTGTACGGAAGTTTCGACCGCAGTTTCCTAATTTTGCTATTACTTATGAACAGCTGACAGTTAATGACAACTGTTTTCTCTAGAATTGTGTCGCCAACTTCATAAAAAAATCACAGCTTAATTTAATGAGAAATTCAATTGAAGGCACGGTATTAAAGTGCCAGTTATCAACGGCTTAGGAAATAATTTAAACGCTCACAACTGGCACCAGGGTATTAACTTTTGCGAGCACACCAATTTCAAATACTTTAACGCAATATGAAAAGGTTTCCGGTATACTAAGAACTGACTAAGTGTCAAAAATTCGAATTTTTGTAACGTATAAATCAAACTTTAGTCTTAACATTTTGATGACTGTGTCAAATTTGACAATTCCAAAGCAGGATTCATGAGTGCTTTATTTTTAAAATGCCACAACGGCTTCAACAAACAATAGATTCTAATGATGCTGTAATAAAATAATACTTTTAAATTAAAATTTTTACAATTTTTGATTTCTGGTCTAATGAGTAATTTGAATGACGTTTACAACCTTCAGATTTAGGATCAGTTCACACCGCCAGCCAGAACCTTTGTTTATTTGTCAAAGTGTACCAGTTTTCAAAGACCACAACTGTACTTTTCAATCATATAAAACAAGGTAATCGATTTTATCATAATAAAGTATGTACAGTTGAAAAAAAAAAAACTCGCAGCAATCCATGGAAAATTAACGTACGTCTTAAACTTGATTGTCTACTTTTTCACTGACATTTGTTGAACGTAACCCTCAAATTATTCGTCTTCAGTTTTCACGATAAATATTCTATTCGTCAATCTGTTCTTTACGGAAGTAAACAAGGTTTCGCTAATTACTAACTTTCATATCAAACTTCAGTCAACGTTGTGTACATTAATTGGAAATATTGCATTTTTAATGATATAAAATTGAGGTTATTTTCTGCGCCAAGTGACAGTTGTAACTTATGGTTATTGACGATTCTAAAAAGACCAGAACGTGATTTATTTTTTATATTTTTCTTTAAACTCTGTTTATTACACACATACCCACATATTTTTTTCTAAGAAAGTAACAAGATTTTGACACAGGTTACAGGAAACTATATCTAACTGGGGGAATAAGGGCCGATTTCATAATCGAACTAAAGGAGACTTTAAAATAAAAGTCTCATTCTGATGTATAAATAAGTACGTTTTCACATCTTCGTGGACATGTGACTGTGACTTTTATTTTAAAGTCTCCTTTAGTTCGATTATGAAATCAGGCCTAATTGTATTAAAGTGCCAGTTATCAACGGCTTAGGAAATAATTTACACGCTCACAACTGGCACCGGGGTATTAACTTTTTCGAGCACACCAATTTCAAATACTTTAACGCAATATGAAAAGGTTTCTTTATGAAACCAAAGATGTACAGTCGAAAGCAAAAAGTAGTAGACAAATTACAGTTTCCTGTAATTATTTTTATTCTCAAAAAGCCATAGATTAAAGACGAATTCACAGATTTCACCAAAGTTTTAAACTTGTTAATTTTTAAAGCTTTTATATATTTTTTTTAAATGTTATCTGTGAAGTCGTCTTCTTTAATCACCACCATTTTCAAAAAGAATAATTACAGGAAACTGTAAGTTGTCTAGTTTTTTTTTTTTGCTTCCGACAGTACATGTGGTTCACTAGTTTTTATGAAAATTAAAACATTCATAAGTTATAAAGTATGTACAGATGAAAGAAAAAACTCGCAGCAATCCATGGAAAATTAACGTGCGTCTTAACTTGATTGTCCACTTTTTCACTGACATTTGTTGAACGTAACCCTCAAATTATTCGTCTTTAGTTTTCACGTTAAATATTCTATTCGGCAATCTGTTCTTTACGGTAATAAACAAGGTTTCGCTAATTACGAACTTTCAAATCAAACTTCAATCATCACGGTGTACATTAATTGATAATATTGCATTTTTTATGATATAAAATTGAGGTTATTTTCTGCGCGCCAAGTGACAACTGTAAATAAGAGTGTATGGGCTAAGACGTACCTTTGTTAATCGTTGTCATTTCAAAGCATGCTAGAGTTTATTTTTTTAAACTGTACATACGTTACACGTATTAAAACAAATAAGGCATTTACACTTAAGCCGAGTACACACTACTCCACTTTATCCTTCACCTGATGGATCTGACACGATCAGTTTTTAAGTAATATGTCAGAGGTCTCTCACTTCTCTCAACGCCTTTGTTTTTGACGTGAAGCTTTTGCTGATGTTCTCCAAAAAATTTGTGTGTTTCTCACTTCTCTCAACACCCTTGTTTTTGAAATGAAGCTTTCGCTGATATTCTCGTGAAAATCTGTGCATCTCTCACTCACGTGACGCACATGAATTCGTAATGAATAAGATTCGGGACATTTAAATTAAAAATATATATATATATTAAAGAAGAGGTATTTCAGTTTAGCTGAATTTTAAGCTTCAACCGTTAATAAACGTTAATCGTTTTCTTCTAATTTCAATAACTGGGAGGCAGGATAATTTAATTTTACGTTACCACGAAGTTATATCGGGCCGCCCTGCGTTGTATGGTTTCCTCCAAGTGGTAAATTTGGTAAAACTGTTTCATCAATGTGCAGACCCCTTATTGTTTTCGAGTGTATGTGAGACGCCTAATGCAAAACGCTGGTTTACGCATTTTATTTTCGCCCCCCGACCACGACCACCTCTTGTGGGGTAAGTGTTTTCTTGCTTGTTCGAATCGAACTCCTGAACCAATCGATGTAAAAGAGAAAATCCGCCGTTTATCTTGGAATTTTCACACGCCATTCCCTTCGTATGTTATATCATACTAATCGCATTTCAATGTGTCATGTAGACTATAGATTAATCGTAAAATCCTCGATCATAATCTGTAATATATGAGGACTTGAATTGGCTTGTTATCAGCGAATGACGAGTAGTGTTTCCTTTTGTTTTTTTCTTATGTAATACGCTCCAAAGTGTCGAGAGGTGATCAGTATCACGTTTTTTCCCCACATTTAGGTCCGGGTCACGGTGAACGATATTTCAGGTGATGGGGGTCACAAGAGCACCCGGCCGATGTGTGCATGAAAACGAGAAATCAATTGCGAGAGCGACTGCTGAAAGAAGGGTTCAAATGTCAATGCGTGAGAAAGAACGATGGTTCATCCTTCAGCATGAGATAACATTAAAATATTTCTCGCAGTTGCGTGCACGTTCCGAACGCCCGGTGCTACTACCCACTGATTCTTTACTGTGGTCCGGGTTGACCACGGTGATCATAATTAGTAATTAGTAATAAGGAAAATGCGGTAACAGAAGTGTCGTGGTAACCACGAATTGAAAAACCAGCTCTAAAAGAGCATTTAGTTTTTTTTTTTTTTTTTATTAATTCCAATATTTGCTTATCGTCTGTACATGAGTCATGACGTAACCACTTGCCTACGTGCTTATTTGAATGCTGCACTGCTTCAAAAATAATCAGGTGAAACTACAATTCTGTGAAAACCGCGCTGTTCTTTCCGGAAGGTTCACCGCCACAAAATTTGGTAGTCTTTGCAGATTCTTTCGCTTTAGATTTTAAAAAGGTTCGTTTCTTGAAGGGCGAGGGAAACACAAACGGACTTGTATAATCGGTCCCCATTTGCATAAAAAAACTAGACGCGTAGTCTTCCATTGATTTTCAGATTTTTATTTTTTTTTTGGGAGTCCCTGGTTTATGAATAGGGGGATAATTCGTTTTCCAAACATTTAAAAGCGTACGCAAATGAATTAACGCCATCAAAGGTCACGTGTAGGTCAGCCGAAGGACGAAACATCTCGCAAACATTCGTGTACTTAGTTTTATAGTTTGAAGATCCGGGGAATACCGTCACGTAATCTCGTTCTTACACAATTCCATCTAAATGCATAAAGAAATTTGATTCTCAAAATTATTTTCTTTTCGTAATCGTCCCCCTTGATCACCCACCATGCTTTGCTTCTTTATATTTTAGTAGGTACTTATTCTGTTTGGTAAATAATGAGTTGGCCTGGTTTTCCAATCTTTTTTTTTTCTTTCTCTATTTATTTATCATTTTTTTTTGTATTTCATTGAAAGAAAAAGTGAATTACGTCGGTTCTGATACTTAAAATACTATTTGCATTGTGAACCTACGTGTACCTACCTACGTACGTCGATAAACATTGAAAGTCAGATTAATCAGGGACAATAAAAATTACAACGCGCGATAAGTCGGGTCTTTTGTTGATTGTAAAGGGATTCAAACTGCGCAAGTTGGGAATCGCAAGGGTGCGATCGATGCACGCCTCTGCCCACGTTCGCCGCCACCAACACGAAGAGATCACAGGGTATTACATAAGTATACATACGTGTAATTTACATGGCTTAATACGAAAATGTGGAGGTATAAAATTTTTTATTGCACTTTCGCCTCCGGCAGCGGTTTCCATCGCTTAGGCAATTAATAAAGTCGTAAACGTTACGATAATTAAAATTAAAATTATATCCGCTAATATTTTATTAATTTTTTTTTTGCGTTTAGTGCACGAGCGTTTTTTAAATCGTTGAAGCGCTCGCCGTGAATGGAACATGCTATATTTAATAGGTATTTTCACACTGAAAAAGGTGTTTTAGTGCGAACGCATATATTTAAACCGATAAGTTCTATCCACGACGTTAGAAATAGCGAGCGCTTCAATGTTTTAAAAAACGCTCGTGCGTACCAGGCCTAAGTCGTTCTTAGGCGACGTTCGCACGACCGCCTAACTATTAAGGGTCGATTTCATAATAGGACTTTAAATCTAAAGTTACTTAATCTAAAAAAATACATAAATTGTTTCCCTATTCTTAGAGTGACTTTAAATTAAAGTCTGATTATGAAAACGGGCCATAAATCTAATACTATTCAGGGTGTTAGAAAAAGCGAACGCTGGAACGTTTTGAAAAGCGCTCGTGCGAACCAGGCCTAAACTTGACAAAATTCTGAGGAGGTCACACCTGCGTACATCAGTTGTGATCTCATATAATGTGACTGTTATCGCTAATTGTGTTTAGAGCTTTTCGTTCTAATAGTTTTACGTAGTCCTGCAGTCAGTCAGTCAGTACTGAATTTTGGCGGTCGTCGTGTGAGAGAGTGGTCCGTCCGGAAAAAAAAAATCGTGTGGTGTTACGAAATATGCGGCAAGGCATCGTGAATAGTGCGCTCAGTTTTACTTTTAGAAATTTCTTAAGGACTCACTGATGAAAACGGCGGTTTAAAGAAGCGAGACTTAAAAAAATGAAGTTCATGGCGTCAGGTGTGTAAAAAAAAGTCGGGGAAATCGACTTACAGGAATAAAGTCTACACAGGTTTTCCCTTTGAAAAAATATGTAAAACTTTTTTGCCCGTTTTTTTTTTATTCGAGCATTCCTCAGCGACTGTATTGTTTTTTTTTAAGTCGTGAGACAAAGATCAAAAAAACTAAAAAGAAGTTTTCTTCTTAGTGCAACGCTTTGAAAATTATGAAATTTTTTGAATTCCACTTCGAATTCTAACCGAAATCACGATCATTGGGTTTTTCTGTGCCTAGGTACATGTTTTTTTTTTTTTTAATATATATTTTACACCTTGTCTAGAGGGTTTATTTTAGGAGCTAGAGAAAAACTTTAAATGCAAAAGTTGTAGGGTTTTATGCTTATAATATCTTTCAGAGTTATCACATAAAACAAAAGCACATCAGAAATTGGAGAAAAAAAATATATATTTTTTTTTTAAATGGAGTATCCTATACAGGGTGCTGTTGAATTATGAAACGCAACATAGGAAATCCCATGTTAATTTAAAGGTGCTCGAATATTGGCTTCCCTAATTATTATACAACAATATTTTATTTAGGTTTTTTAAAGTACTCTTCAAGATGCATCCGTCTGTGAAGTTTGAGAATTTTTTATCCGCTGAGTTTTAAGATATTTGAAAAAGAGATTCGTTACAGATCTTTTTTTAAATATCTTGAAACTGAGCGAATGAAAAATTCTCAAACTTCACAGACAGATTCACTTTGAAGAGCGCTTTAAGAAACCCAAATGGAATTTTGCTGTAAAATATTTCCTATGTTGCGTTTCAAAACGCAGCACCCTGTATATTGTTTGCTAAGATGAAAGATCACATTTTTCTGATTTCAAAAATATATAATGTGGTCAGTGTCGTCTTAAGTTACGTGGTGGCCCCTGGCACTTTTGGTTTCGGGGGCCCCCTTATGAAAGTTGAAAATACGCAAATCACATACGATGAATATTTATGGTGCCTATACAGAGAGACTCGTAATCGTAATTATTTGATAATACAACCAAACCCAATATTATTATTATGCAGAATAAAAACTAAAAGATCTTAAAAGAATGAAGAAGAAATACTGAGAAGCACAGTTCAAAAAAATAAATTAAAAAGAATCTATACAATAAGGCGCGACAGGAATCAAGAATTAGTTGCGCCATCTCTTAATGACCAAAGAAAACAATTTTAATCTAATTTCCTGTGGTAACATTTTATCTTCACCAACAAAAAAAACTGCCTGCTAACTGCGCATAGGTTTTAATTTAAAATATAAAATGAAGCCATCACACAAATCAAAAATCAGTTGCGCCATTTCGTAATCGTAATTATTTGATAATAAAATGGACCTGGTCCTTAACGGTCAATATTATTGACTGCAGAGTAAAAATTAAAAGAACTTGAAAAAATAAAGAAAAAACACTAAGCGCAGTTCAAAAAAAAAAAAAATGAAAAAAAAATATCTGTCAACGCGTTGCCATCTCTTAATGAATAGAGAAAACAAGTTGAATCTAATTTCCCTAATAACATTTCATCCTTACCAACAAAAACGTATTATTATAATTATTAATATCATTAGTCTATTAACCTCTCCTAGGTTTTAAATGAAAATGTAAAATAATTGCATGACAAAAATCAAAAAATCAGTAGCGCCATCTCTTAATCGTAATTATAATTAATAAAATGGAACCAAGTAGTCCTTAAAGATCGATATTATTGAAGCAGGGTAAAAACTAAAAGAACTGAGAGAAAATTAAGTTCAAAATAGTGGAAAAGAAAAAACTGATACAAGTGGCTTTTTGACTTCCTCAAAGTTAATATTTTTGAGAATGTCATTTTCCATACTAATCATTCAACAAAAACATTATAGGTACCTACAGAAATGACAAACGCAAGCTTCCGCAAAATTAAATTAACTTTCTTGCTTTCTAGGAAATGTTTTTTTTTTTTTTTTTAGTACATAACAAATGCATGATTTCTTTGTTCTGCCCATAACATGCAGTTTGTCAGTCGGGGCCCCTCGAACCATATGGCACTGAATGTGATGATATTTGGAAGAGTCGTTTATGAGACATTTGAGGTTAGAATATCAACGAATTAATGTTTAAAATATTAAGGCGGCCGGGAATGTTTTTTTTAATAATTGTGTAGGGTTTCCAGTTCCAGTAATCGAATTTCAATTGTTTTTTTTTTGCTAACTAAAACATTTGTAAGAGCCTTTCTAGGCCCTCTTGATTTTTTTAAAAAACGTCATTAGGCTCACGTTTTAAACTTAATTATATCGCACGAACGACCCCTCCAAACGTCAACATATTATACATTTTTGAAATCGGAAAAATACGATCTTTCATCTCCGCAAACAATATACAGGGGGTTTCGTTTAAAAAAAAAAAAAAACAAAGTTGTATTTTTTTCTCCAATTTGCGATGCGCTTTTGTTTTTTTCTGGAAACTCTAAAAGATAATAGACTTATAAAACCCTACAACTTTTGCGTTTGAGGTTTTTCACTAGCTCCGAAAATAAACTCTCTGGATAGGGTGCAAAATATAAAAAAGACTCTGTGCAGGAAATTTTTACACAGAAGCATAGTGCAGATATTTATCGATATTGCATTAACTATTCTTGTTTGTAAAAGTGTAAAAAATCTGTACAAATTTGGGATTTAATTGGCATCTCGAGAAATCCGTGTACAAGGTCTTAAGGGTGAAGTTTGCGTGCCGGGGGTGCATGTTATCGTGGTATCGTTGGAAAACCAGTAAAAAGGACGCTCCGTTCATCTAATTATACGCAGGGTGTTCCATTTATATAATAAATAAATAACCGAGGAGTAATTTTACAAATCTTGAAACTAGCGTTATTTTTGGTAATGGCGGCCCGACAATCAGAATTTGTAAACGACTTGAAAGTGCAGGCGTTTCGAAATGCTTGTAAAATAAATTTAGGTTTTTTTTTTCTTTGGTAGAGTATACCTAAAATTCACTTCCTCGGAACACTTTACAAACAAAATTATGTTACTATTTAATCAAAAAATTGATATTAAATGTCTCTAAACAAGCAAATAGCAAATTCAAGAGCTAGATTAAGACAACACGTAACCGAGTGGTGGGTACACTTTTTTCTTTTATTAGAATGTCAATTAGTGTTAATTAACAAGCGAACTAACGAGCTCGTATGTATTTTAAAGAAATCATTGTTTATGGTATCTGTTGCGAAATACCACTTCGGATGAATAAGTGGCATTAGCAAGTGCTAGCAAAATAGCGAATTATTTTAAATTAACGTCGTCCTGATAACAACATCTACGTTACGTCGCAATGAATAACGTCATACTTTATGCACTTTAACAACCTACTCATTAATGAATTTTTGAAAACGACGCTAATTCGAAAATAAATTCAGAAGCAAGCGATTCATAACCAAGATTTATCAGTAGGCATCACCGACAATTTTCACGTTTGAGCTGATTAATAAATAATAAAATCAAATCGAAGTCGGACGTAATTTTAACTTCCTTTCAACCAGAAATAGATATTATTTCAAGACAGCTGTGCATTCGCTCCTGCATCATTCAGTGTTCGCCGAGGCAAACACCATGGGAAAATAAATTCTCAATTCGCGTGTGTAACCGGCCCAATCGATTTTGTATCTTTACAACGACCTGCGGCCGGCTTATTTATTATTATTAATTCTTTTTTTTTTTTTTTTTTGGTATTAATGTGCGTGTGCTCAATCGAATTTGTTAACCTCTGAACGTCCCTCGTTAAAAACCGCTCGCTCGATAAAGAAAGAAAGAAGTCTTCCATGTAAAAAAAAAAAAAAAAAAAATTAATGAATACGCGGACGACGAGCGGCACTTGATCTTATTGCATCCCGGGTTCGAATCAATTAAGGAAATTAAAATGCCCACTGCTAATCTAAGAAGCCTGTTAACTCGTCTTTGAAAAGAAAACTACAAGAGGAGGTTGCTTTAAACATGCTCTACGAAGAATTTCACAATTCGTTTCCGATTTGCATCACATGTGGAGATGGCAAACAGAACAGACCATGGTCGTAAATTATAAGTAATACGTAACTTGGCTTATTTGTTCTGTACACAGTGTCAGTGCCTAGCATAAATTGTTATTGTTGAAACGTCAGCGGTATTATAAACTGTTTGCGCTTGATTATGTCGCCCCCGGAAAAATATTTGCTTTGACAAAACAACACCTTGAAGCCGCGGTTATTCGTATAAGTATACATAGGTAGACGCCAGAAAATTGAATTTCGGCGATCGCACCGTCTTCAAACAGGCCTGAGTCATCGCGTAGTAATATCAAGTCTCGGGGTTTTATCGAGTTTTCGAGAACTGCGAATTCATGTGCTGTACATATCGCAATTCAGAGTAATCAAGTTGGGGATATTCTTCCAACCAATTAATGAATTAGGCTTGTATGAAGTGGGCTTTGACTGACAGCATACCGCCGCGCCGCCTGTTGGATTGTTCCAGCATCAGCTTCTGTCGGATTCGAAACCCTCATGTTGGCTAGATTTTTTTGTTTAAATATTATAGACAAACAATATTATCTGAGGACGGAATTACAATAAACATTCACTCACCATTGGTTAGGTCAATAGATAATAAGAAGAAGAAGACCCAAAATGGCCGTTAAAATACGCGTAACTATGGAAACGTCCTCTTAAGTTTTGTCAATTTTGACAGATTAGTAAAAAGGCTTGCTGACCCTCAGATTTGTAGATTAGAAAAACTGATCAGAAAAGAGTGTCAGAAGTCCTCAAAATATAAGAAACGTGACACAGTGTCAATAGTGGCTGTGCAGCTGTAATTTATTTATTTTGCCGAGATCACACCGAAATGATTTACCTACCTGAAATTGGCCCGTTCTTTGTGAGGTGAATTGGAAGAATAAATTATTTTTAATACTAAAATACCCCTTAATAAATACAGGCACGTTTTCCAAGTAATCAATTTGTTGTTCACTTTCAAGAATTGCACATTTTGACAAGCACTGATTTTACTCGAGATAGTTTCTTTAGAAGTAAGAGATACGTACAAAACCAAGTATTCTCTTAATGTGAATCATTTGATTTCGTCAACGAGTTTATGTAACAAAATCCTTTCAATTCAATTCCGACTTGCCGTGACACTTGCCAATGACGTTTAATTCAAAATAACCAAATATAACCGATTTATTTGTATTATAAGAAGAATACATTATTCATTAAAAATATCCAAAATTCATTAAAGCATAAGAGTAAATTAAATAAAACTTTATAAAAGAAAGCATCTTGTGTAGATAAGTGTATAATTCTCTTATTTATAGATACGTAAAATAATTTTAAATTTTGGCGCGTTTAGTTTGACCGAAAATGGCGTGCCTATTTGCGGTACTTTAGCTATCTATGGACTTTAGTCAAAATTAGTCGCCCCCGCCAAAGTAACGGCCGGTTTTAAAAGCACGTTCAAACGTGACTAGAACTTTTAAGCGGGCCACACACTACGTTCAATTCGCACGAATTGGAACGAAGTGTGCGGCCCCCTTAAGCGGCGAATACTTTTTAACAATTTCCAACGACTCTCAGAAAATACTGAAACCTTACATGCCGGGACCCCTTAAAGTGCTGCGTTCCTTTTTTTTTAAATAAATTTAACTTTTCTGTTTACTTAGGACGGAATAACCTATGTATATGTATAATTTATTAATAAATTTTGACAAGTGCGTGTTATGAAGAATAAAAAAAAAATTCCAACAACAATAATAAACCCGCTGTAGAAAAGCGTGCGGGCGAAAAGGACCGTGAAGATGATATTTAATAGTGTTGCCCGAATCGTGCGTTTCAAAATAGATTTGCATTGTTGTGTAACGTTGAAATGTACGAGGTTTTCCTCATGTCGAAATTAATGCGAAAAATGCCGGCCAAGTTTACTTTTTGTCAAACAAATCGGACGTGTGGACCTAATTGCCTCTGAGTAATTTTAAAACGCACACGGGCAGGACCGGCTTCGGGCAGGTTAATAACGCATAGAAACAGGAGGAAGCTAACAGGCACACGCACATGCATGAGAAGTGACCTTAAACATTTTATAATTTATAACGTATTGCTAGAAGATTGCGTTTTTTTTCTCTCTCTTTACAACGATGTATCACATCTCGTGGTCCAATATCACATTTGTGCCAAAAATCCAATTTTTAATTTTTTGCGAAGAGTGCTTTGGAAAAACAAAAAACAAAACGCTTCTTATTGTATAGAAAAGTGTGACAGTTTGATCCTATTTCAAGTCTTGTCATTTACGTTTGCGCTTGTTCCAGCTAGATGGCGCACCGCTAGGAAGATTGGGAAATGTTCGGAAATGTTCCCCAACCATGTTATTGCTAATAATGGCGGCGTACTCTGGCCACTTGGTATGTCTCCCTTGGACTATTCTATCGGGGGACACACTGTCAAACTTTTGTTCACAGTAAAAGAACGTTTTGTTTTTCCACAGCACTCTTCGCAAAAATTGGATTTTTGGTAAAAATGTTGATATTGGACCACCATATGTGATACATCGTCGTAAAGAGAGAAAAAGACGTAATCTCAAAATGTTAAAATCCAAAATGGCGTCCCATGTATGATACATCGTCGTAAATAGAAAAAAAAAGCGTAATCTCAAAATGTTAAAACCCAAGATTTCGTCCATAAGAAAAAATGAACTTGCCACGTGTTTCTCCGCCATCTTGAAAATTGTTGAAAAAGGGATGCCATATTCGAATTCTCCGTAAAAGAATGTCCCAATAATGTCTTGGTTAGAAGTGCCTAATATGATTAGTTTATCGTAAAGAAAAATAAGAACAAAAATGAGAAACTTTGGTTTTTTACGATATTTTCAAAACTATTGAAGATATTTCCGGATTATTATTCAGCACAGAAATGCGCAACTTTGCCCTAATTTAACTAACTTCGTATCTCTTAAGGTAAGCGTCAAAATAAAAAGTAAAATTCATTACATAATAAAAAAATTTATATAAGTTCCAGTTCAGGTTGGTTAAAATATTTTCTGGCTTGTCATATTGAAGCGCGTCATGCTGCACTGTTTAAAGCGCCATCTATTATCGCAAAGTGAAAACTAATTTAATGGAAAATCCAAAAATAAGGTTTCATGATTATAATTTTTTTATTACATCAAAAATATCCGAAATGTCTGCACGTAAGATTATGTAAGAGTCATTCCATGTATTGTCTGAAAGTGAACATTATTTTAGGCAAATTTCCTACAAATGCGTTTCATCTCCACGCAAATGTTCTCCGCTAAATCACTACCTTCTAACTTTGCGATGATTGGAACTTCAAAAATAAAAATCAAGGCATGAGAGGAGTCATCGGAAACACCACCATCTCTTGATCAAAACGGAAAACAATTTTATTCAAATTTCCCGTTCTTTTTCCCGCTGACGTTCTGGGTTATATGTCTTGTAACTTCGTAGCGACTTTAATAACTTCAAAGTTAAATTAAAGTTGTGAGGAGGTCATGCGGAACGCCATCTCTTGACCAAAAATGAAAGGCTTTTTTTTGTAATTTCAAATGATGGTAAGTAACGTTGACACTCTCAGTAATAACCTCCTCTTCTGCCTTTGCAGTATTTTCAGGTAATTAAAACTTAAAGCAAAATGCATCGTAGTGAATTGTTTAGAACGCCATCTCTTTGTTCACTTATGATCATTTTTTAGAAAAGAAAGTTGCCGTAATTGAACTTCAAAAACGCGATTTCGTCTTGATACTCTCAGTAAAACTTTTTTTTTTCTAAATCAGATTGAAAACGGAATCAATCCAAAGCGCGATAGTAAGACAGAAATCATTCAGAACGCCATCTCTTGGTCAAAAGAGAAAAAACTATTTTTATTGAGTAATATTTCATCACTACGTACTCATCAACAGTTTTGTCTTTAAAAAATTTTGAGTATTTTTTAACAACTAATTATTTTCAATGGAAATTAAAAGGTTCTCAAAGAGGGGGGTAACCCTCCATAATATGTACAAAATTAAAAAGAACAACATAAAGTAGATCTTATTTAATAGACTCACAGTCGTTCCAAAAGATCCCGAGTTAATAATAATTGGTTTATAATCTATTCTGGTACGTCTAATGTACAAAAGGGTTTTTCTTTCCAAAAAACTGAACTTTTTATAAAACTCCACGGGACTCGGCACAAAATGCTAAAAATCGGGACTCTCCCGCCAAAATCGGGACGTATGTCACGTGGTCACCTTACCTTTCAGTCAAAAAAAAACAAGTGTATGTGTGATTTTTGAAGTTGTTTCGACGGCAGAATTTTTTAAAGAATACATTTCTTGCTTAAAATCGATTACTTTGATGTCTGCAACATAAAATTAAGAAATTCTGGATTTATTGAGACGGACTGTACTTCAAAGTTTAAGAAAAATTTAAGTATTGTTTGTGAAGTTTCTCGAGTAGCAGAACTTTTCATACAGAATAACTCTTTAGCGTAAAGTTGATATTAAGAAAAGATTTTTCTCTCGTCAAGTCGATCTTTGGACACACTGTATGTTTTATTAATTATTTAATTTTGAATTCGAGAATGTTACTGACACTACGACGGTAACTATCGTGTTTACACCCTGTATATACAGGGAGGCTACGCGAGAATTCCTACCCCCTTAAAGTATTTTATTTTTGATTTCAGGAAAAAATGCTTAATACAGAACTTATAGGAAGTAATTCAAAGTTCTCTGTGTGCTCACAGAAAAACAATTCATGGTCGGATAAACGAGATACCTACACACTAAACAAAGTTTTTTTTTTTTATGGAACACCCTGTGTATTATTACGATTTTCGATTCTAAATTAAATTCTACTCGGACCACGTATATAATAAAACTAACAATGTAGAAGGTGTGTATAAAATAATTCCTATTTAATTTATTTTATTTTTGAATTTTAGAAATAGAAAACTTGAATAATGATAATTTTATACTAAGAGATGTGATTTAAAACATGTAAAAAAGATTTACGCTTTGCGTAAAAAAAAAATTGAGGACGCTCATTTTTTAAAGCTTAATTTTTCCGAAATATTTTTCGCTTCTAGTTTAAAAGGTAATGTTTTGGAAACATCTGAATCGATTTAATGTGTTAATGGTGAAATTTTATTCAACGTTATTTTATTTAAAATCAAAACTTCGTTTATTTTTTTTAGGTATCCAACGCTCAGTTGTTTTTTTTTTTTTTTTGTAAATATCTGTCTTGTCTCCTTGTCTCTTTTTTCTTTCTTTCTGAAAACAAAAATAAAAAAATTAATCAGGAATTATTGTGTAGACACTTTCTACGTTATTAGTTTTATTATACATGCAGTTTCTTTAGAATCTAATTTAGAATCGAAAAACGTAATAACATACAGGCTGTTCCATTAAAAAAAAAAAAAAACCTTTGCTTAGTTTATATGTATCTCGTTTATCCGACCATCAATTGTTTTTTTTGTGAGCATACAGTTTTGAATTTTGTGTCAAGGATCTTTCCTAAAATAAAAAATAAATGAGTTAAAGGGTGTGGGAATTGTCGCATAGTCACCCTGTACAACGACGCTCAACTTAAATGATACCTGCGAATAAATTGGTCAAGTCGTTTTTGGTTTGCAGTGAAAATTCCGAGCTGCGTCTCTGCTGGAGAAGCCCCAAATATGGCTGAAACAGCTGTACAGAGGCTGCTCGATGTTTTCACTGCAATCAAAAACGATTTGCAACAAAAATTTTTAAATGATACCATTTGACAGTTTCGTAGCCCTTACACTGAATGTCCCTTAAGGGTGTGGTTCGCATGCAGGAGTATCATTTAAATTGAGCGTCATAGTACATCTGACGCAGAATTTTCTAGTTTTATTTTTGTTGCCTCTCGTACAATGTTGCAAAATGGAGAGCGTTTTTTTTTCTTTGGATTTAGCAAAAAGAACGCAACGCCAAAATTTGTTTCTAGTGTAAATTTTGCAGGTGCCAAAGTTCGAATGGCTCACTCTAGCCAGTGCCCTCCTCTGCATGCATAGTGGTGGAGTACTACTGGTATTCGGCGCCCGAGGAACTCAAAATAGTATTTATTTATCACGTGAAGCCACCGACTATAAATAAACGGACATTCATGCTGCCAGGATTGCGAATCCAATAAAACGCTATAAAATCCGCCATTCGCCATTCCGCGGCTCAAGGCGCCTTTTTTCAGCGTTGATTATCGTGTTACTGTTCTCGCATTTCCCCGTTGTTTACTATTATTATTATTTTTTTTCATCTCGCTTTTGCTTAGGCTAGATATACATAGTTATCAAACACCGAGCAGATCGGGTCTCATATTCACGTACTCGATTCGAGAAACATAATAGGAGTATGAGTTTTCAGGCGTATTCGTTCTTACCAGATTAATCGTACATACGTACACTCAAAGGCAGAACGAGCGATGAAGATTGAAAGTGACATGAAGCTAAGACTCATTTAGAAACGCACAATCGTTTTTGCTCATTGACAGTGTTGGCTAGATTTTTTTTTTGTTTAAATATTACAGACAAACAATATTATCTGAGGACGGAATTACAATAAACATTCACTCACCATTGGTTAGGTCTCTCATTCCCAATGTTCTTTATTTCTCGCTTTCCTAACCGCAACAGGCGCTGAGGATAAGCGTCTTAGCTCCCGGGGATCGCATTCCAATTCGATAAGGATCATGCAAATTAAAAGTAAGCCTTTACGAGCATCTATTCAGTAAAATGGAACATTCCATTTACCGTTTTCCCGGCCCCACCTGCTCCAGCGGCGATGATATTGGACACTGGGGAAGTCATTCTCGCACGTTGAATTCTTATCTTCGTATGCATTACCCCCCACATTCACCTGTGGAAACAAAACCCACCCCTCCCGATGAATATTAGCATACCTTGCCTCCCGAGCATACGTTCTCAGGATCAGTTGATGTCATCGACTGCATAAGTGTCAAGCACCAATCCGTACCGGTCCAATTACATCATCATGTCACACCTTTCTGGATAGCTCAATGCTATCACCTGGTCAGGAATGCAATCAACCGAATTTCCACTCACAATGAATGCAGAATACAGCTAGTTGCTTTGCCGGTACCGTGCTCTTCATCGGTGCTGCTTGCATACCGCGGCAAGAGTCCCGATTTCGTATGCTGGTGCACGGTAGCATTCTCTGGCCAACGCCCCGGATCGCGTCCCGGACAATATTCTGCTAATAGAATACCTCCGCATGACCCTCACACCACATTGCCAATCGTGAGAATGTACCGCCCTAACACTTCTGCCAGAACATACCATCTCAGGTCAGGTGCAGACGCCCTCTAGTTCATGCCGGGCAACACACCGCGGCCACCACATACAACACATCTCTAATAAGGTTTATTAACCATCGTCTCCTCAAGGCTAATATTTCGTGGGCAGCCCTTATCAAATATCCACTACACATTTTAACCACCTTCGCGAGCCCCGGTTATTCCACGTTCACCTACCGCGCTAACCCTAGGGAGACTGTCGTAATCTCTTCCGTTTCTTTGCTGCCAAAATTAAACACGCCCCCATATCATATTACCAAGCTAATAACGTGAACAAATGTGCTGGTGCTTCGGAGATATCCCGGGAATGCATAAACTTTCTTAAATTCTAAGGCCCGGTTTCTGGAAGCGATTTATGGGCCGATTAGTTTAACTAATGATTAGAATGTGACACAATAAGCAGTATAACATTACGTATGTTACATTCTAATCCTTAGTTAAACTAATTGGCCCATAAATTGCTTCCAGAAACTGGGCCTAAAGTTCTAAAATATACAACTACAACAATTGCTAGAGCTAGGCGGAAATTCTTGAAACGCGGTCGATTTCCTCCCACTCTACTGATGACGCATCGGACTCCAGTGTCGCGCACAAATTTTGATGCACGATGCTGTACGTAAAGCCGGCAATACATGTTCCAATAATTTCACGTAAACATTCATATAAACATGTGTGTATAAATTCAGGAATTGTAATTCGCAATACACGTTTCAATAATATTAATAAAAAGATGTTCAGCTAAGTAGTAATTTAGAATGTTAATGTTGGTGAAAATGGTAACTCATTAATGCTTCCTTAACTTCAAGTTATTTTCTTTGAATAGCTGGGAATGTTGGATCATGTTATCAAGGGTATCGTCCAAACGGAGAGCACTTGGTTATCAATGATTAAACCGTCTTGAAGCTAAAATTAATTATAAACATATATCTACATAAACTAGCTGAAGTCGTTATTCATTCATCTGAGTCAACAGCCAACAGCAACAATCAAAGTCAACCAGAATTTACTAAAATTTCACGTCAAAAACCTTGAGAAATAGAACTTGCTCTTTGTTGTCAATTTTACACGTATAAATTCATGTAATCCTTTTTGCTCGCTATACACGTTGAAAAATAGGTTTTGTCATAAATTACAAGTAAATTTCATGCAATTTATGATCGTCTATTGCGGGCTTAATACCATTCACAGTATGCATGCGACACCGTACCTCTGAAGAGACGTGGTGGGAGTCGGATTAAGAATTTCCGCCTAGCTTTACCAATTGCGCTTGAAACGCTAAGTTCAGAGATTTCTGGAAAACGCCTTGTACTTGATTGGTATGCGCAAAATAAAACGCACCACATTAACAATCGTAATAGGTTTCTCTTGGTACACACATTTTTCATATTTCAGCCATGCTTCAGCCTGTACGATATGTATGCATATATTGTCTGAATGACCGACTTATTTAACAATAAAAAAACAAACAGCCAAGGAACTTAGAAATCATTTGTTTGCTACCTTTTGATTTGATCCTGTAAATAATTATCAAATTCTGTTGCACCAATATGAATAAAATGCACCGGTTGTCAATTTCTTTGCAATATTCGTCGACGCAATCCAATAATCTGAAATAATCAACGGAAAGTCATCGTCGTTACTGGTTATCGATTTGGTCCGTTCGCTTTCAGTCGCTCGCCTGAAAATAATCGACGCCTGTTTGAGAACCTCTGAGGCGAGTGGGGTTCGTATAGCAGACGCGTCGCGTCGCGATGCATCCGGGCCAGTCTCGTGCTTGCCGTAGTAGAAGAGTGTCGGATGATGTTAGATACGCTCAAAGAACTGTTGAGTTGTACGTTCGTTAGACATTCCCAAAATTCACAATACACAGGTAACACACGTCGCCTCTTACAAGCCCACGCCACTCCTTGCAAAAGACATAACGTCAAGCTTCGACTCCATTACGTAATCTCCGACAGGTTTCAGTTTACCTCGGTCAAACGGGAAAGAAATACTGATGAGACGTCTAATAAGACTGAAAGGACGCAATGTTCTCATGCTTTTTGCGTGTGTTTTAGGAAACAATAATGCGTCCCCAAAAGAAGGTCTGCAATGGCGCGGGCGTTCCGTCCAATGCAACGGAGACGGGTGCACCGTCGGTGGCGGCGACGGTGAAAGTGGCGGGAGCGGTGTCGAGGGCTCAACCGGACCAGGGCAGGACCAGTTGGAGGGGGCGGGCCCAACTGAGAATGACGCTCTTCACCTCAAGAGACGGGTGGGACTCATCAGTGGGGTGGCTTTAATCGTTGGAACTATGATAGGTAAGATAAGAAATAAAAGCAAAAGGAAAAACAACTGACTATCTTCCTCTCTTCAGAACATAAAATGGACGATTTATTTTGTTAATTTGCTTTTCTAATAAGGCCCAGTTTTACAATGACGGTTTAAGTTTAAGGCCCAGTTTCTCCATCTCAGTTTAACTTTAAGCTCCGCTTTATTCCCATGGTAACAATTGTGCGGACAATAGTTTCCATAGGAACAAAACGGAGTTTAAAGTTAAACCCCAATTGGAAACTGGCCCTGAGACGAAGCTTAAATCCTTCACAACAATTGTTGAAATGATCGTTGCTAAGAGTTTAAAAAACCTCAGCTCAAAGTCGAGCGAGCTGCAATTGTAAAACTGGACCTAAAGGCCGTCTGACACTATGCTAAATTTAATACAAAATTTTCATGATAAAAATTGTTGCAAAATTTTACATAGTGTCATGCACAAAATTATTTAAAACATGTTCAAGAAACTGCATAAATTCTGTACAAAAAGTGCGCAGAAAGAAACTTACTGCGCAACTTTGCGTATTTGACTTTCACATTGGCGGCAATTTCAAGTGTTTACGTATGAACTGTGGTATGAACATAACCTGTGACGTAAGGAAGGTGTTAATAAACAACTGAATTTCATAGTTGTGGTTATAAAAATAGCATATTTTAAATAGGTATGTCTTGGTCAGGGGAACTTAAAATCCCAGTTATTGGGTTAGGTGATATTCCTAAATATAGACAATGTTATGTTGATCACAGGATTCCAACAACTCAAATTAAAAATCCCCATGTATTTTTCGATATTGCGCAGGCGCTAATACGATTTTTGTTACAAAATTTAGGACCAGTTGTACAAACGAACCGGGTTCAGAGTGAACCAAATCGCATCAAATTTTGTTTATTAACGCATTAATTGCCATAAGTCCTTAAGATCCTATGCGAATTTGTTTATTTTGAACCTGGTTTAGTTAAACTTGAGCTTAAACCGCCTTTGTACACTGACGTCAAAAAGTTTTAAGACGAAAAGCAATAAATCTATTGGAATTTGAGCCTTACAGAAACAGCCCGTTTGAATTTACAATCTTCTGCATTTGAGCCGTCCCGTTTCTCTCACTCTCTCTGTCTCTCTCTCTTAACGAGCGGTTGAGCAGGGTCATAAAATTCATTCACAGATCTGTTAAGCATTAAGTATGGAAATTCTGGGTAATGGTAACTGCGTAATTTATAATGTATTATGACAGAAAATATTAATAAACTTCAGGGCCGTTTTCATAATCAGACTTTAAATTTAAAGTTACTTTAACCTAAAAAAAAAAAACATTTGTTTCCCTATACTTAAAGTGACTTTAAGTTAAAGCTTCCTTAAAGTCTGATTTTGAAAATGGCCGTAGGTGAGGTGTACAGTTATGTTTTGTGAAGTCATGTTTAATGTAAAATTCTTTTTACTTTAATGTTAATAAAAATAATACCTACCAGGGTTTTGTTATATTCTGTATTTTTTATTTATTTTTGAATCAATTTAGATTTACATATTAAAATTGTTAACAAATGTGTTTAAATTTAATTTTCATGTTTGAGCAGTAATCTTATTATTGTTGTTCAATGACAAATAAACCAAGTGATCAGAAACAAGAAAATACTTTTTGTGCTTTATATGTTGCAACCTTAAATTTCCAACAAAAAATAGGGAAAGAATTTGCGATATATTGACATAGGACCAACGATGCCTTTTATTATTATTGGAAATCGTAACCAATATTTATTTATTTAGTTTGCCGCCGACTGTACCATAAAAGCAGGTCAGCCGGGTAAATGTTGTTAAGGTTCACAATTACAAAGAGTTGTTGCTTCTCATCCCAAAACTTTTCGACAATTGTATACAACTGGCCCTTATTAGCAATAGCAATAGTGTCAGATAGAATAATTATTTTTAACCAAATTTTTATTCAATTTTTTTAAAGAAACTTGATTTAAAATTTTGTGTCACTGTCAGACGGCCTTAAACCGCTAAAACATTTTTTGTTGCCTACATTAAACTAAGTACTTATTGAATGTTTCTTTTTCTTTCTGCATTCTTTTTAAAAATGACGGAAACGCAGAGAACTGAGCTGGTAAAATGTGTTTTCCAATAGTTGGCAACACAGGCGCTTACAATTTGAGCTAAAAAAAATTACCGTCAAAATTGCGACTTTTTTTTAATGATTGATGATAATAAACGGATTTGTCTTGTCGAACCGCTCCTAACATTCTAAAAATGGGTTTAAGCCAGCATCCATACGAAATAAAATAACAAAATAAATTCGTGTAAAGCACGAACATAACCTCAAATACGACAACTGTCAACTTATTATGTATCTGTCATTGTTTCCAACCACACAGAATAAAATAGCACCAATCACAGCCTCCTCTAATTATGAATTCCATTGATCACCCGGTATTAATTACGAAGAATATTTTGTTTTCAAAATGTGCAAACAAACAAAAATTATTTCCTGCTGAAGCATCGTTCCTGCCAAACGAATTGGCGAGTTTGTTGTCTGGGTTTGTCGAGCAACAAAGGGCATCGTCGTACTATCAAAATTGTCGCCTTTATGGTGATTAAAATAATATTTCATTCGAGAGACATTACTTGTAAGTGTGATTGTGAAAGCGAGGATAAAATAGTACCGTAGCAGTGACGTACGTAAGGGAGGATCTCGGATTACGTGCTCGTCAAGTCGATAGGCTTAAATTGAAGTGTTAGGGTTATTGTTTACCTGCGTTTTCTCAGGCACTAGTTACCATAAATATCGTGGACCGATTTAATTAATAAAATGACGGGTAAACTGAGGCAGGGACTTTTCAGTCCTCGCTTTGGTGATTGTACAGGGTTTTTGGTTGTATTTTGAACGATACCTATGTACACACTTTATTATCAGATATATCAAAAAATGTTAAATACAAATGTTTTAGGAATTTATCTGAATCTTCTGAGTGAATTTACTAAAAACGAAAACAAATAACGAGCATCAAAAAAAGATAGGAGTTTGCTTTTCTTTTTCTTTTTTCTTTTTCTAATTGCGATGCTCAAAATTGAAACCCGTTCTGTTTCAGGGTCTGGAATTTTTGTTTCCCCTTCTGGCTTGCTCGAAAGAACCGGTTCGATCGGGATGAGTTTTGTGATATGGATGGCTTGCGGATGTTTATCCCTTTTAGGTAAGTGTAAGGAAAAAATCGGCCCGCCGTGCGTACCAAGAACTGCATACGTGCGAATTTTTTATGTGCAGATAAAAATAAAATACCGTCCGGACGGATTTAAAGAACACACACAATAGGTTTACTTTGCGTGGGCCAATAAACGCCAATAAACCCGTGACCGAAATCTTAAAATTCCTTGCCCAATCGTTTTCTGCGTAAGCGCAGAAAGTAAAAATAAATCCATTCAAAAATCCCAGTCAGACGCTAAACATAGAAGAGGAGAAAGATGATGAAGCGTCTCATTTTATGTAGGATTTAAACATACATCGGAATCTCAGTACGTCAGTCGACAGCACGTTGGACCAAGATCCAAGGTGGTCTGAAAATTGACGTTTTAAAAGAGAATCACATTTAAAATCAATTAGAAGGAGTATTTCAATGGACGCCTCTTTGTTAGTACAAGTACAGTTGCGGCCATTGAAGACCGGTATACTAAGAACTAAGTGTCAAAAATTCGAATTTTTGTAACGTATAAATCAAACTTTCGTCTTAACATTTTGCTGACTGTCAAATTTGACAATTCCAAAGCAGGATTCATAAGTGATTTATTTTTAAAATGCCACAACGGCTTCAACAAACAATAGATTCTAATGATGCTGTAATAAAATAATACTTTTAAATTAAAATTTTTACAATTTTTGATTTCTGGTCTAATGAGTAATTTGAATGACGTTTACAACCTTCAGATTTAGGATCAGTTCACACCGCCAGCCAGAACCTTTGTTTATTTGTCAAAGTGTACCAGTTTTCAAAGACCACAACTGTACTTTTCAATCATATAAAACAAGGTAATCGATTTTATCATAAAGTATGTACAGTTGAAAAAAAGAAACTCGCAGTAATCCATGGAAAATTAACGTACGTCTTAAACTTGATTGTCTACTTTTTCACTGACATTTGTTGAACGTAACCTTCAAATTATTCGTCTTCAGTTTTCACGTTAAATATTCTATTCGGCAATCTGTTCTTTACGGAAATAAACAAGGTTTTGCTAATTACTAACTTTCATATTCAACTTCAGTCAACGTGGTGTACATTAATTGGAAATATTGCATTTTCAATGATATAAAATTGAGGTTATTTTCTGCGCCAAGTGACAGTTGTAACTTATGGTTATTGACGATTCTAAAAAGACCAGAACGTGATTTATTTTTTATATTTTTCTTTAAACTCTGTTTATTACACACATACCCACATATTTTTTTCTAAGAAAGTAACAAGATTTTGACACAGGTTACAGGAAACTATATCAAACTGGGGGAATAAGGGCCGATTTCATAATCGAACTAAAGGAGACTTTAAAATAAAAGTCTCATTCTGATGTATAAATAAGTACGTTTTCGCATCTTCGTGGACATGTGACTGTGACTTTTATTTTAAAGTCTCCTTTAGTTCGGTTGTGAAATCAGGCCTAATTGTATTAAAGCGCCAGTTATCAACGGCTTAGGAAATAATTTAAACGCTCACAACTGGCACCGGGATATTAACTTTTTCGAGCACACCAATTTCAAATACTTTAACGCAATATGAAAAGGTTTCTTTATGAAACCAAAGATGTACAGTCGAAAGCAAAAAGTAGTAGACAAATTACAGTTTCCTGTAATTATTTTTATTCTCAAAAAACCATAGATTAAAGACGAATTCACAGATTTCACCAAAGTTTTAAACTTGTTCATTTTGAAAGCTTTTATATTTTTTTTAAATGTTATCTGTGAAGTCATCTTCTTTAATCACCACCATTTTCAAAGAGAATAATTACAGGAAACTGTAAGTTGTCTAGTTTTTTTTTGCTTCCGACAGTACATGTGGTTCACTTGTTTTTATGAAAATTAAAACATTCATAAGTTATAAAGTATGTACAGATGAAAGAAAAAACTCGCAGCAATCCATGGAAAATTAACTTGCGTCTTAACTTGATTGTCCACTTTTTCACTGACATTTGTTAAACGTAACCCTCAAATTATTCGTCTTTAGTTTTCACGTTAAATATTCTATTCGACAATCTGTTCTTTACGGAAATAAACAAGGTTTTGCTAATTACTAACTTTCATATTAAACTTCAGTCAACATGACTGTACATTAATTGGTAATATTGCATTCTTAATGATATAATTGAGGTTATTTTCTGCGCCAAGTGATAGTTGTAAATAAGAGTGTACGGGCTAAGACATAACTTTGTTAATCGTTGTCATTTCAAAGCACGTTAGAGTTTTTTTTTTCCGGTTATAATACCTATATTAAACTGAAACACTCTGATAGAACTTTAAAGTTAATTTTATCAAACATAAAAAACACTGGATCTAGACCTAGACCCTGAAAATAACAGACTAGTGGCCGATTTCTTCACCTCCTGATAAATTTATCTGCCAGGTATTATCCTTGGAAACCATTGTATCGATAATAGTTTCCGAGGATACTACCTGGCAGATAAATTTATCCGTAGTTGAAGAAATCGGGCATTAGAAAGTAAAAGTCACAGTAGGTTGGAACCGAGTCGTTAACTGTCAGTCTAATATAATTTAATTGGAGGTTTTCATCATAAGTTTTGGTAATAAGCAAAAGTTTTCACGTCAGCTCTGCGTTGAGCGAATATTTTCAGTTTATTTAGCCCAACCCACGCACTTCTACAGTCCAACGGACTCCATTTCAAATTTCGCGCCAGCTTTAGACCCGCCCACTTTCCCAAACTATTTTTGTCACAGAATAAACGCTTTTAGATAGGACACTGAAGCCAGTGAAGTGCAACGTCAGTTAGTTAAACCAATTATTGGATTGTTGCTTGAGTTGCCGACATTATAAAGGATAGTTTATTTAAATGAATTGTCATTTTCTATTTTTAACGGTATTGGCATCGTTGAAAAAAAAATTTTTGAATTGGAGCCGGAGCACTTCTTCTAAATCAAAAATATCTTTGCCCGAATACGTGACCGGCCGCATGACACAATGCTATCTATTTCTAAATAGTTGGGCATGCTTGCGCTAATAAAATTCTACCTATTAATAGTCTAGGAAGCTTCCAACACGACAGCCAAAATTAAAATTCAATCCAAGAATATTTAATAAGATCAAATCCAGGGGCTTCCAGCTCTTCCTTTGTTTGTTTTTTTTTTTCAGGTGCCCTGGCGTATGCAGAGCTGGGCACCATGAACACATCTTCTGGTGCAGAATACGCGTACTTCATGGACGCGTTTGGAGCGCCACCGGCCTTCCTCTTTTCTTGGACCAGTACTCTGGTATTGAAGCCCTCCCAAATGGCAATAATCTGTCTCAGCTTTGGAAAATACGCAGTCGAAGCTTTCGTCACCGAATGTGAACCACCGGAAAGCGTCGTGAAGATGGTGGCGGTATTGGCCATTGGTGAGTGCGCTTTTCGCAGAGAGTCTCTTTAATTGATCGAGAATTTATTGCAGTGGTTATCCTGTACGTGAACTGCTACAGTGTTAACCTGGCCACCAGCGTGCAGAACGTATTTACGGCGGCCAAATTGGTTGCCGTGCTGATAGTGATAGTGGGAGGAGCCTACAAGATGTTCGAGGGTAAGCAGGACTTGAAATCCGCCGAACATCTTAAGACGGTGTTGAGTTTTAGGAAACGTGCAGCACCTGGCACAACCCTTCAAGGGCACAAAGTATTCCATCGGCAACATCGCCACCGCATTTTATACAGGGCTGTGGGCATACGATGGTTGGAACAATCTCAATTACGTCACTGAAGAAATTAAAAATCCATCCAAGTAAGCGCCGGCTTTACGTTCGTTTTGCAAATTACATTTTTTTTGCCAACAGCTGCGCCTTAGAGGCGGATGTGCGGTCCTAGACACTGTCTGCTTTCTGAGGGTGAAGCGACCGATTGTTCTCGATAATTCGGTCACTCCTTCCGAAAGCATGAGTTGCTTTTTAATAGCGTTTTCCAATGGCTGTACTAGTGCATACCGAGTGTATTTTTATCTCATTTTAACCTCATGTAATAATAAGAGATGATTGTGCACCAGTGCAACCATTAGAAAATGTTATGAGTTTTATTGGGCGGGGCGATCGGCAAAGAAGGTTTCACTTTTTCCGAAGCTGGAAAAGTGTTCAATTCGTTCGCACCGTCTCTCTTGTGGACCGCTGCCGCTTCGAGGGCGTTTTGTTCTCGCCGTAAATGCCGCTTGCATTTTCAGTTCTTGCGCGCACCGCTTAAAAGCAACCGGAAGTAAAGTCGTTTTTGAAATTTCGTTTTCAGGAATCTGCCACGTAGCATAATGATCGGAATTCCTCTGGTAACGATGTGTTATGCCCTTATTAATATAGCGTACTTAACAGTGATGTCACCGCTGGAGGTGATGACATCGGAGGCGGTGGCCGTGACTTTCGGAAACCGCCTGTTAGGCGTGATGGCCTGGCTGATGCCTCTGTCTGTGACGATTTCCACGTTCGGCTCGGCGAACGGAACCCTGTTCGCCGCCGGACGCTTATGTTTCGCGGCGAGCCGCGAAGGTCACCTCTTGGATATTCTGTCGTACGTTCACGTCAGAAGGTACACACCGGCGCCCGGACTCATCTTCCACGTAGGTCCATTGCAATTAATTAATTAACAGTGATTATCTGACGTACGTGGATATGTTTAGTCTTTGATCGCGGCTGCAATGGTACTCTACGGCACCATCGATTCCCTAATCGACTTCTTCAGCTTTACCGCGTGGATTTTCTACGGCGGTGCCATGGTGGCCCTAATCGTCATGCGCTTCACCAAACCTAATTATCCGAGGCCCTATAAGGTAGGACCCGAGCGGGAATAAGAGAGTTTACTTTCGAGTGCGAAAGACGACGGCGCGTCGAGTTCAAAAATATTTTTGCAATTTTCTCGTATGTGCAGGTGCCGATTATCATTCCCGTTCTGGTGTTGCTGATCTCTTGTTACTTGGTGATAGGCCCCATCGTGGACAAGCCGACGATCGAGTACCTGTACGCCACCATGTTTATACTCGGAGGGATGATCTTCTACGTTCCGTTCGTGCACTACAAGCTCAGAGTGCCCTTGATGGGTAAGGCATTTTGTCGTTATTCGCTCGCCCTAAAAACTTGCTTCTAGGCGTCGGTTGTCGGCTCGAACGGCTTCGGTTCCTTCCGACGCTCGAAGATGCGAAGACGGGGCATCTAGGTAAGGCGGCGGCGTCTCTTTGAGAGGCCTCCTCTACTTCGTCTTACCTTACTGCTTTTGCTCTCTCGACCATTGTCGATCGGAATTCCTCTCGCTTTATCCCCGAATCGTTTTAACTACTTGAACGAGATGGTTGAAAACGATTGATTAAGACCGGGGTGGATTTACTATGAGGCGGTGGGGGAGGGTGGAGTATTTTTTTAACTTGCATAATGAAAAGCAATCTCTGAGAAGTGGGAAGGTGTCAGAAGTGTCAAAATTTATTTCAATTTTCCTTGAAGACTATTTTTCCTCTCCAGGATTACGAACTGGATCCGCCCTTGTCCTAAAATAGAACAACCACGGCCATCTAAATTAATTCGTCTAAAAACGTGGTGGGGGAAAGCAAGCCATGGAATACGACATCTAGCGCCCTCTAAGTCTCATCAATTAGGCGTTTCCATGGTTACGATACCGACGCTTATTTTGACAACTTAAATCGAGACGAGAATTTTGACATTAATTTTGAATTTGAGGGCGCCACTCGTCGTACCTACGCTTTTCATATTCTACAAAAATATTTTGGTGTATGACATATGAATTCAGCTGGCCGTGGAATGACTAGAGAAATTAGAGAACGCTCTAGTTTCCCTTGTTTTTTTTTTTTTTTTGACTCCGTGCCGCGGTATTTGCACCAAAAAATAATACGAGATGTAATTATCGGCCTGTTTTTTGTTGCAGGTGGCGTGACTGTGTTCTTGCAGATGCTGTTGGAGGTGGCGCCGACGGCGTCGATGTTTGAATAGGAAAGGTCAACTTAATTTACCTGGCTGTCCGTGGTTACAAGTACTACTTACGAAACAAAAAAGAAAATCGGATTACGTAGTTGCACGAATCATCATTCCTCCTCCTCCTCATCCACGTTTCGAACACTGGTGCGAGGTGCAACGCGCTGCGTGGTAGTGTCAAAATATCAGAGGATGCTTTTCATAATTAAAAGACGAAGCATTTCAGTTCGTGACGGCACGAGAACCTCCACACTTCCTTCTGTAACCCGACTTTTGAAATAAATCGTTTGACAATTAACTCGGAGAGAAATTGAAGGCCGGGGATGTGGTAGTTTCTCGTTCCGCCATTCATCTTCTGGAACACTCTCACACCTAAAAGTCTGAATTTTTCTACGCGAATCTTTTTATATTGATTTTATTTATCGTCGTTGGTTAGGTTTCCCTGAGTTTGACAGTTTCCACTTTATTAATTAAATAAGAGAAATTAATTAACCAAGTTTTGCGAACGAAGCATTTCAATAGGTTCGGAAATTATTACGTCACGCGGAGAACTTCTTGCTTGTAACCATGCCCGGTTTATTTCGTTTTCAGTTGTCTCCAAATGTTTATGGTAAAAATCACGGCCCTATCATTCCTTACCAGAACATTGACGAAACGAGAGATTTTGTAGTCTTTTTTTTTTGTACTCGCCGGAGAGCAAAACTGAAGCGACGATTCCTGAATTTATTATTGGAATTATTTCGTCGTGGAGTTTGCCCTCTTGCAATTAGAGAGACATATCGCAGATTTTTAGATTAACTTTGCACGACGCGACGGAAAAGAATCTTTGCTGATGGCGACGACGACGACGACGAAACTAACGTGCGTCGTAGAGTTGTTGAAAAGTTAATTATTTTATACTTTGCGGATTTATTTTCTATGAATATTATTACTAGATGATTGATATTGTTGCCAAATGTGTATATCAAAAAAGAAAATGTTAAAACTGCAATATATGAATATACTCAACCACGTCGTTGTTGTTGTTGTATATTAATTTAAATGCCAAAGTTCCCTGAATTTATCCGCTTTAATATTTCACCCCCGAGCATATCCTAAATGCTTTGGTAGATTAGATTTTTAATATTTCGTTCGCTTGCCTTTAGGTATTATTAATTTTAATTGATTTAATAGGTCAGGGTATAATGAATACAAAGCGTCATCACAAATAGCGCGCTGTAAGCATCGCACTTTATACGCGCCGAAGAATTATAATCTGGGATGTCCTTCGGAGTGAGCGTCACGCTGAAGGGAGGTGTTGAACTTTGTTGAAATGTAATAGACGTTTCGAGAGATGAAAGGCGGCCTACTTCAGTACTAGAAGGGATCATCTGAACGACTTCCAGTATCCAGGCAAGGTACTTGGCGACGTCGGCGTATACACCTGGATAGTCCGGGCTTCCGCATCCACTGCCCGTAGAAATGACACCCGTTAATAACCCATCGCAAAGCAGAGGTCCTCCAGAGTCTCCCTGCAATCAATCACAGGAGATGACATAAAAATTATATGTACAGTGTGTCCCGGATTGAGTTCGCGATACGTATAATGGATCAAAAATTTTTGAATTCAGATTTCATATCCTGCTTGGTGCAAAATGAATTTGTACCAAATTTGACCTAAAAAGTCTTCAAGGTGGCGGAATTAACACAAGAAGAAACAGAATGCGTGTAGGTAAAGTGGCATTCCTTTTAAATTTATGGGAAAATTTTACTAAAACAAAATGATCGTCGTTTGAAATTATGGAAATATACCAAATTTCAACTTCCTATTCATTCATTTGTTTTTTTTTTCTTTCTACTTCATAATTACATCATTTTTTAATCTGATTATTTTTTTAATCGTCTGCATGTTTTAAACGGTACAATTTTTCTCACTTTTTTTTTATTTTATAGATACGTTCATTTTTCGCTTTTTTTTAATTTATTAAACCGTGGGTGTTATATTATTATTATTATTATTATTATTATTATTATTATTAACGTCTTCTGTCATTGATCTAAGTTAGACTGATTGTCTTTTTTGTTTGTGAGGATTTGTTGTTGTCTTTGTTGCGCGCGCAAAGAATATTCTGTTTTCCTTTTTCCTTTTTTTTTATAAAAAAACAGTCGATTTTTTCTTCAACTTTCCATTGTCGAGTCCAGTGTTAGGAGGCTATCTTTTTATTTTGATTAATTTTTGTTTGTTTTGAGAATTAGCGTTCGTCTTTTGTTTGCCATAAATCGATCGTTTTTCAGTTTCTAAAATTTGTTTTTTTTTTTTTTGATTTATCGCTTCCGCAAGTCATTTTTTTTCCCTTAACAATATCGTTCCATCGACTTTTGTTTTGTTTTGTTTTGTTTTGTTTAATTTGATTTACGTTCAGTTACTTTACAATTTGCCATTTTTTTTATCCAAATCAGGGTTAGTTTTTTTTCAAGTATCTTTTTTTTTGGCTTAAATTTAAGCGATATCGTTTTGTCTCTGAATTTGTTTTGTCTTTGTCTTAAAATTTTCGAAGAAGTGAATCCCGCCTTTTTCATTAAAGTGATCGTCTTTTGTTTCTGAAATTTATTAATTTTTTGTTTGTTTATTTCTTGTGCAAAGAACATTCTGCGTTTGTTTTTTCTTTCATTTTTTTTTAGCAAGTTCGTTCGATCGTCTTTTGTTTTTCCTATGTTATTTTATTCTTAAAATGTTTTCGTTTTTTTTTGTCAATCTGCCTTTGTCTCTTTCAAGGTTAGGTTTTTTTCTTTATTTTGACTGACGATTTTTTTGTGAACGCTTTTGTTCCTAAAACTAGTGTTTCTTTGTTTCTCTAAATTTTCAAAAGGAAATCCTTCCCAAGGTACTTCAAATTGTGTCTTCGATTTTT